>HG991997.1:21246654-24134383 GCA_905220435.1 Amphipyra tragopoginis | reverse complement strand
AGTTGTAAAAAAAATGCTTTATCATTATAAAGCATTTATCATGTTTTTGACAACTCCGTACTCAAATGTTACTTAAGTGCTGCTCATCCTAGAATTCTCAATTCAGAAACCGGAATGTTTTTGACAACTCCGTACTCAAAAATTTAAGTAACGCTTAACCTAGAATTCTTAACTCCGAAACCAGAGGTTAGAGCATATACCATGAGTTAAATAAAATATTTAAAGGAGTTAAAATGTACGTGCAACTCAAATATGGTTGGTTGAATGGTTCCATAATGTGAGATAGATAGCGACGCAATATCAGAACTTTAGAGCGTACCACTTGACATTTATCTAAGATATGGGTCAAATGATTTATTATTGAAGCCATTTCTCACTTTTATACGAAAGATATGACCTACTTTAAAATTATGTGCCATGAAAGAACAAACAACTTTCAGATGACCTGTTTATGTCGCAGCGATATTGTAAAATCCTCTGTATTATGCGAAATTATAATTAAATGAAATATTTTTATTCGATCACAGTTCTCAAACTCAACTCTCAAACTCACTGTTCACACAATATCACTTAGGTTTTTAGTATCATTATAATTTTGTTACACACGTTTAGCGAAATTGTCAAGAGGCACAATACGTATGTTAAAGCTAGAGATAAATGATTTACCATCATCATTCATCATTTTATCCTTATCAGTTTCAATCGTAACAGGACTTCAAGAAACTCTAAAAAAAATAAGACTACAGTTTGTTTACGTTATTATTTGACAAGAACCTATACCTATCAGGGCGTTCGAACGTCCATCATCTCCGCCTTATATCTACTGAAAATATCACTAGCGATATTAAAATTTCGCTAAGAGTATCTAGCTAAGGCTTTCCATTTAGCGCACCATATAGGAATACTATTGGTATGATTCGAATTGGTGCGCTAAATAAAATGCCTCGTCTAGCTAAATTATAATAAGTCTAAAAATATTAAGTACCCGCGGTTTTGCCGATACAAAAAATATAAGGTTACTACTCATCATCCACATTCAATAACATGATAATTTGTACCCTTTATCATGACCCGCTTTTGAACGGTAATTTTTGCGAAATTTTCACTAAATCTTTTTGGTAGTATATTGGCGTGAAGCTCAAACATACAAACAGATAAACAGTCAAACAGACAGAAATTCTAAAAACTTCTGTTTCGGCTTCAGTGTCGTTTCTAGTAAATGTAGCAATAATATTCAATGTTCAGTTTTTGTTTCGTTACGATTTTATTAGATGTATATACAGGGTGTTAACGAATTCGTGTAATTCCTTAAAACCACATGATCTACTACTGGTGTAGATTGACCCCGCACGGGAATTAGACTAATTAAAAATCAAAAAATAAAAATCTTTTTTTTCATGTGGTAGAAGTAAGTGATCGTATCTAAACCACCTAAAAAGGATTCAGTAAAAAATAAGATTATTTTTTTTGCAAAAAAATAATTTAATTTGCTTGAACATTTCGATGCCACGCACAAATTAATGAAAGCACGGCGACGCGGCTGACGGGCAAGACTAACGCAATATTGCTCTTTGCAGGAAGTTAACTCGGATCTCTAAAATAAACTTTAAAAAAAAGTAAAAACCGACTTCAAAGAAAAACTAAAAGGAGTAAAATAGTTACCATAATATAAAATTAACAGTTTCAGAAGTCGGTGACTTCTATTTGTTTCAGTGTAGAGTTGCACCGACTTCTGAAACTGTTAATTTTATATTATGGTAATTATTTTACTCCTTTTAGTTTTTCTTTGAAGTCGGTTTTTACTTTTTTTTAAAGTTTATTTTTTATTAAATACTTTTTAGTGTCATAAATTTAACCCCCTCCTCTTCATAACCCTTCTTTTTAGCCTTGACGTAGTCGGGCATAAAAAGCCCTTTCAAATGATACCTTACACGATATAATGAAAACATTCTAAAGGGGGGGGGGGGACACGCACCCCCTCCTCTTTTCCAGTAGTCAGTTCCCAACAACAAATATAAACAAAGCAATATTAGTAATTTGAGAATTTTGCTTTGATCCGATGAGGAGTTCCGTTCCATGTCTCTGAAGTTCATGATCGTAACAAAATTTATATGGGACCAATCGGGAAGTATACCCTTTCGAACAAAGAAAGAATTTTTCAAATCGGTTTATAAATGACGGAGATATGAGGTAACACACATAAAAAATAAAAAAAATAAAAAAAAAAATACAACCGAATTGAGAACCTCCTCCTTTTTGAAGTCGGTTAAAAATGACTCAGAAATAGAAAACTAAGATTTTATTTTAAAGGTTTTTTTTCAGTTGATTTTCAAAAAATCCCTTTTATGGTTAATCTGTGTCACCAATAGATCACGCGGTTTGAAGGAATTACACGAATTTGTTAACACCCTGTAATCCCTGTATACATAGAATCAGATTATTCGCTGGAGTTATTATAATACATCGGCTTTTAAAATATCGCTGCGACATTCATAACAAACTTCTTCCCTGACGTCATACTTGATTTCTTTTATACTTCACTTTTATATCCTCAAATTCTCAAGTCCCATTCGTAATTCATGCCGAAATCATATTCGTAGATTACGTGACGAATGTCCACACAAGTTTCGCCACAAATAAGCCAGCGTTAGTGAAAAACGTTCACACTTTTCCAATAAAACAACGAAACTTTTGTAACTGGTTGTCTGTCATCACAAATCCATGGCGGGGGAATCTTTTGTAGGGGATTTCTTTTACTCTCCCCTGATTTATGTTCGTATGCGTTTCCCCCACCGTTTATATGGGGAAGTAGGACTGTAAGCCTTATTATTAACTCATTTTATTTGTTCAATTTCCATTTACGAGTTTGATTAGGGATGCTGTAGTCTTGTTGTTCGTGATTTTCTTGTTGAACGAAGTTTCCGTGTTGGATGACTTGGATGAAGTTGTATGGTGTTCTTTTACAACTTGTTGAGATTATTCTGTTGTTACGAACGGAAACTGTTTATTATTAGAATTAGTTAGGTTTATGAGAGTCCGATTTCGAACCCAGCCTACAACTATAAAGAAAGAAAGAAGGGGAAAGAAAGGAAAGAAAGAAGGGAAAAGAAATAAAAAAAAACGATAAATGATGGAATCAGGCGTTACTTTGCGGAAATCCATGACATACAGAAATGCAAATACAATATCTAGCTTTAATTCCGCTGAACAAGATCGCTAGTTTGGATGCAGTATGCAGCACCACCCTCCCGCCCACAAGTTTATGCACATGCAGAAAGAGTGAAAAAATAATGCAACATGCAACCAAACCAATACACGACACGTGTTTCGCCCCTGCACGGGGCATCCTCAGGATATGATGCCCCGTGCAGGGGCGAAACACGTGTCGTGTATTGGTTTGGTTGCATGTTGCATTATTTTTTCACTCTTTCTGCATGTGCATAAACTTGTGGGCGGGAGGGTGGTGCTGCATACTGCATCCAAACTAGCGATCTTGTTCAGCGGAATTAAAGCTAGATATTGTATTTGCATTTCTGTATAAAAAAAAAACGTTTATTTGACACAACCGAGATACATTACATAGACAGAAAATATACTCTACACTTACACGAGAAAATTTAGTTTGAGAAAATATAAAAGTGAAAGTTTTTTTTTTGTTGTGACAGTTTTGCAAGATGCTAAAGAAAAGTAATAAAAAAAACAAATATTGACATTGACTATGATTATTCTAATTCATGAGAGAATCTTAAAAGATTATCACTAGCTTTAACAATGAAGAAAAACATCTTGAAGAATCATGCAAAAATAAGAGAGAAAAATACAGCATGACTAGTTAGCTTTAAATCCGAAAACTATGAACACTGCTTATAATTCTGTACAGTTATTACTAAGGGACAAACACTAAATTCTTAAAAAAAATACTGACGTTCCAAACAAAATAATCCTAACAAAATATATGGAACAGCAGTTTTTTTTTATGTTTAACTGAATTTCGACAAATCGTTCTACGACAAGATTTTTACTCCGACACTATGGAACTCTGACATTACGCTACTCCGACAATTATTTTCTTCGACACTGGGGTTTAAAGTAACCTAACACGAAGGGATCATCCCCTTCGAACCTAACCCTATCCGTGTCGGGGTGCCTCAAATTAGGTATCGAAGTTCCATAATTGTCGGAGTAGCGTAATATCGGAGTTCCATAGCATCGAAGTAAAATCTTGTCGTTGAACGATTTGTCGACATTCAGTTTGGTAGTGGGTGCTGGACGTAAAGAATAGCACTACCCCATCTCTTCCCGTGGGGTGTCGTAAAAGGCGACTAATGACATGAGACGGTCGCACACGTGCTCCTGGAATGCACAGGGGTCACCCAAATACGAGAAACAACCCTTGGCGCACCGAAATCACTCGCAAATGTTCTGAGCGGACTGAGAGCCCTAATCTGCTTCTGGAAGGAGGTGGGCTGGTTGGAATGATGGCCGCCATGGCCCACATACAATGGTCCACTTAAAGGACTAAGTGCGGAAACCACATCTCCTAACATAGAACATAGAGGATGGGCAGCAGCGATCTCTGAATACTTTAACAACCATACTGCGATCGTCAACCCGCCTGCTAAGCGTGGTGATTACGGCAAACCGCCCCAACATTGTTTGAATGATGATGATGATGAAAAGTTTTCGGATGTAAAGCAACTTACCAGTCATGCTGTACTTATAACTAGATTATTAACACAATATGTTCAATGCAAATCAAATTAGGTAATTTAGACGAAAATTGGTTCCTAGTAATATGAATCTGTTGGATCGAGTACCTAATTACGAGAATTTGCATCGTATATACTGATGTCTTTAACTAATTGCACGAACTGCCTATCTGTCTTCCGATTTCTAAAATACCGTTATGTGATATTTTGTGAGTTTTATAAAAGGTTAGTCGGAAAGGGGGTAATCTAATCCCTAAGCGTGTAAAAGTATCCATAATAATGAGTAACTTTTGTTCTACTTACAACTTTCCCCAAAAGTTAATAGTTTAAGAGAAATAGATGTTCAAGGATATCACAAAAAAATACGCTAAAATCTATGTATCCTCAGCTATAATCAGCTAAGTTTACATCTTAAATAACATTTGGGGTCAAGAATCACAAGCTCGATTTTCTGAATGCGTAACTAAGGCACGAAAGAAGAACTTTGAAAAAACTAAAATAAAATACTTAATTTTTTTATGGAAATACAAATGATCGATTTTTTTTAATTTTAACACTTGCTTTTAAACAGTTATCAGTGATACTTTAAGTGGCTTGCGGATTAGTACCCACTTTCCAACTAACCTTGTATATGTACTACGCACAACTTTTCTCTTCATTCCCATCATTTGTCAGTTACAAGATCCAGAGACTTTTACAATTGTAGTTTTAATATTGTAGATGGTCACATTTCAGTACAAAAAAGCACGAGTAAAAAACAGTAATTGTAATTTTAAAAACAAGATTAGTCGCGTAACTCATTAAAAACAAAAATAAAAACCGGCCAAGTGCGAGTCGGACTCGCGCACGAAGGGTTCCGTACCATTATCTATAAAAACGGCAAAAAATCATGTCTGTTTTATGGGAGCCCAACTTAAATATTTGTTTTACTCTGTTTTTCAGTATTTGTTGTTACAGCGGCAACAGAAATATATCATCTGTGAAAATTTCAACTGTCTAACTATCACAATTCATGAGATACAGCCTGGTGACAGACGGACAGACAGACGGACAGACGGACAGCGGAGCCTTAGTAATAGGGTCCCGTTTTACCCATTGGGTACGAAACCCTAAAAAAGAAGGAAGGGTAGACCTTCTAAAAGATGGAGTGACGACATCGTACAAATAGCCGGAAACTTAAGGCCCAGATGGGCAAAGGATCGAGCCACCTGGAACGATTCACCGCAAAAGGCGGCCCTTACACCTAACAATACTAATATTATAATATAATTATACTAATATTATTTAAGTATAAACCTAACATTATTAACAAATATAAATAAATTAATAAGTACACAACACAAAACCGTAGATAAGAACTACGTATAAGGTATAAAAATAAAGCTAATAAATAAATAAACTCATTGAAAACAATGAGCTTAAAAGTACCCTAATAATTTGGTTTAACAAAAACATCTGCATGTCTTCAGAATTTCTAGGGACAACATTTTCCACGTTTTTGCTCATAACTCATAATTATAATTAGGTTTACTCACTTAACGGCCTTTTATAAATTGGACAGTAGCTATGCCCTATTGATATGTATTCAAAACATATCAGTTAGTTGGCATACCACCTGAATCGCTGACTGATTATCAAACGCCGAGATTAATCACCTAGATTATCAACCACTGATCACGAGCCTGAACTGCTTGAAACGATCAGGAGGTATTGCTATAAACAATCAGGGAACGAATTCTACTAACAGAAATGTTGATTAGTCGCAATCGATCCGAGGCCGAACCGTTCATTCCGACTGTTTTCATTTACGAGAACTGTCAAATTGTTTGACTACAAAATACAAAACTAAACATTTCGACAGTTTTCGTGAACGAAAACTGACTGTCAGTGGTACGGTTTGGCAACCATTTTGTTGGTAGAATTACCATAAACGAACAGGAGATATTGCCATAATCACCACCCTTAACGGATTGGTGATTGCAGTACATTTTACAGTCAACATCAAAATTAAGTGAATATTGCTCAAAAATTCAACATTATATTACGAAATCTTCTTCAAAAAGGACAGGTGCGTAGTACTTTCAACCGGCGTGCGTGTATGACAAGATGTATGACCGTGGACGAAGCAAAAGGAGTATGTAAGGATCGTAGCATGTGGCATTCTACAGTTGCTGCCTACCCCCATGGGAAAAAGGCGTGAGTTTATGTATGTATGTATTACGAACGAAAACTTTCGGATTATTATTTTTGTTAACAAATAGCACACAATAAACTCCTGAGATAAAATTAATTTTGTAATTCTAAAATTATCTTCAATTTTGACTGTTAACTATACTTATCGCCCAAAAGAATGTTAAGTAACTGATTTTATGTAATATGATTAAAGAACTTATTTTGTCAATAACAAAATTACTACAAAAAAAAACATTTTAAAAGGAGATGGCCCAAATCCCATACAAAAAAAACCCAGGCCCGGCGCAAAAGTTTTGTATCTCAGATTTTAGAGGATATTTAAAAATAATATTCTATGCTATCACTATCTCTGTATCGGGTGGCTAACATTTATTATTTGTGATTATTGTGTAATCGCAATCGCATTCAAGATTATCTCAAAACCATAGGGACTTACTTTATTTGTGTTTATTTATGTATTCCTTTCTTTTTTAACCGACTTCAAAAAGAAGGAGGTTCTCAATTCGTCTGAATGTTGTTTTTTAAGTTTTCGAAATCATCAATTGACTTCGTCAGCTCTGGGTTGAGCGGAAGGGGGTGTCAGACTCTTACTGACTAAAACCTATCCGTGTTCCTACTAATGCCCTTTGCGTTCCAGGGCCGCGGTTACTCTTTCGAACAAATTCCGTAATCCTGGCGGGCCCCATCTACTAAGCTAACATCTCTTTGAGGCGCGCGTGGAACACTACGCGCCGTCGTCCCGGGCCTGGTTCTCATCGGACAGCGAACCACCCAGCGCTCGCCTCGCGCACGCGGTCCGCCTCCTCCATCGCTAGCATTACTGCTTCGCAGAAGGAGGTGACCGCTTCCCATGCCCCCTCGCTCCGGACCATGGATTGGGCCAGGGCCGGACGCGAGAGATTGCCGCCGCCGATCGCCTCTACGAAGAATAAGTTATAGTCTTTTTTTCTTTTTTTTTTTTAAATCTCCTTTGTATTTTCCATTTACTGTCTCGATAACCCAATAAGGTTACTAGACGAGATTTGTTTGACTCTTTTGTTCTAAGTTGTGTATCATCTTGTCTCTTAGAGGGTGGCATGTGTGCCACATAACCATGCTCCTCTGATAATGGGATGGAGTCACGAAAACCCCTATCCAGTATTAAAATATCAATAAAATATGCTTATTATAGGTTCTATATAAGTACGCTTGTTTGTAAACAATTAACGAATGAAGGATTAATAAACATTTTGGTCGATAAATGACTTTTTAATAAGAACGCCTACAAAACTTCTTGAGCAAAAAAAATAATGTTAGCCACCCAACAGAGTGATAGTGATAGTTTTAAATATTATTTTTAAATAGGTATCCTCTAAAATCTGAGATACAAAACTTTTGCGCCGGGCCTGGGTTATTTTTGGGCCATCGCCTTTGTCTTCTTTAACATGATAATATTTGTAAACGGAACAAAAGAACCTAGATCTCGCGACACAGGGAATCCTAGTGTGAGGTCTAGGACTTCAACTAAATTATTAATCTTTTTGAGACAGTTTTATTCTTATTCTTAATATTAAACACATTTAACATAAAACTTTGCCGTTCAATCATTAGCCGTTTTTTTTTTCTTTTTTTTTTTTTTACTACAATCCATCTATTCATCGAAGTAAACCTATACAGATTTTTAACCTCAAAACAAGTAATCGGCCGCTCTAATTCGGTGTAAAAAGGGAGTAGTAGCATATTTTTTCCCGGGAACCTCACGCCACTCACAACTGTGTATTTTTTTAAGGAGCAGTGAAGCCCTCTCTCCACTCGAATAGTTAACATAGCGATAAGGGAAGTCCCCTCTTAACGTAGTATTTACTAAAGCTTGCACGTGAAACAACAACGTCTCTCAATGCTATATTTATCTTAAGTTAATTACTTCTTCCTTCCTTAAGAGAGCAACATATCCATAAGATAAATTTATTTATATGGCGTGGTAAAGGAAAATAGACTTTATTTGATATATATCACATGTCTTATGTAAGTTTTTTCGTCTAGCCTTTTTCTATGATGGAGTCAGCTTCCAGTATAACTAAATGCGAATCTGTGTATATTAAAATGAATCCCTATTTCCCTTGGTCACGGCATCACGTTGTAATGATAAAAAAAAAAAAAAATATATAGTTGGGTGTATTGGTAATTGACACTTGGGCAAAATAGAAATGTGTGTGCTCCAAAATATAAAGAGAATAAATAAGATATGTTTCGGGCGCCAGGAGCTAACACAACAAAGTCACCGGAAGCTTACCGAGTAAAGTTGAACTTTTAATCTTCAAGCGGGAGGACTTAATAAAAACAAAACTTTAATAAATGACTTGTTTTTATTCCCTGTAGGCTTAGGCTATAGCTACATTGATGTTACATGAATTATATATAGCTATATTAAATTTAACTAGAATTAATGTTATTTGTACTTATTATTGCTTATATTATTATTATTGCATCCGGTATGAAATATATTATAAAAGAAAAACATACCAGATTGTTGAATTTAAATCTAAATGTATCTAAGTAATTAAGGTTATGTGAGGAGCCGACACGAGGCGAACTCGACGTGAAAATTACGAAAAATCCATTTTACCAAAATGGCATATTGTAGAAAAAGAAAATTTATAATACTCGAAAAAAAACGCCAATGGGCTGGAACAAAGACAATTTGAAATTAGAATTGACGAAAATAACGACCACCATTTTTGAAAGCGTGGCGTCATGCATCTCAAAACTTACCGTTTTTTCGGTTAAATTAAACAATCAAACACGATGAGCGTGATGTCAATAAATTTTAAATATTATTCCATTCCCAGAGAAATATTGGGATCTTCATAGAATTATGAAGATTATCCTTTTATAAATGTTTTATTTAAACATTATTTCAAAAGTATACCGGTATGCAGCCGGATTAAAAAAATATTTAATAAATTCAACAAAAACGATCAAGCCATTGCGATCACAGGAAGCAGAGTGAGCTGTCAAACGTTTAAAAGTTGCCAATTAACTTTCACAAACTAACACTAAAACTCGCCTGTGTTGCCAACAAATTAAGAATTTTAATTTAATAATACAGTAAACCCATGATATTATCTATAATACCACAGTCCACCCAAGGAAATGTGTTTAATTTTTTATAACCATGTAACGGGTTAAAATGACTCGTTACATTACATCCCTCCCCGAAAAAAAAGAAAGGTACTTTCTTTTTATGTAAAAGAAAATCCAGAACCTACAGGAAGGTAACAAAGAGAAGATATAAAATCTATCATCCTAAAAACAGAAAAAGAAATATTCATTTCAAAACCTATGAAGTAATAATAATAACCAAGAAGGTTGAAAAAAAGAAAACAAATATAAGACTGCAAGAATAAAATTTGCTAAGTCATAAGAAAAACTAGAGTATGCAATAACACTATTAAAGCGCAGTTAGCATCGAAACAACAACAGACAACTAGTATGAGTACAGTTAAGCTCCATCGCCACTGACTAACTACTACATCAAAATCCCCACTATGAGTTCAGTTAGGCACCATCGCCACTGACTAACAACTTGATCAAAATCCCCACTATGAGTACAGTTAGGCACCATCGCCACTGACTAACAACTTCCAACTAAATTCCCCCTATGAGTACAGTTAGGCACCATCGCCACTGAATAACAACTTCCAACTAAATTCCCCATATGAGTACAGTTAGGCACCATCGCCACTGACTATCTACTACTACAACCTCTATAAACTTGAGTACAGTTGAGCACCAACGCCACTGACTAACTAATTTCCACAATGTGTAACTGTTCAATCCTGTATTACAGATACAAAATTAGACAACTCACATCACAAAACGATGTGGAAAACTTGGAAAAAGAAAACTATATAGGAATGCTGGGATCGGCTCAACACCACCAATTTTCCGGGCACAGACATCCTTGAAAATATAATTTCATAAACAGACAAAACTGTAACAATGTTAAATGCTTATTGTGGTCGGCACAACACCACCGAACTTTCCGAACACAATAGCAGAGAAAACAAAAGATGCATAATTGTGATCGGCACAACTCCACCGAACTTCCGAACACAAAAGCAAAAAAACTTTCATACTGTGATCGGCACAACTCCACCAATTTTCCGAACACAATAGCAAAAAATAACGAAACCAGGGTAAAACTACCAAGATCCATTTTCAAACGTAAGGCATTCCACAACAAAAGTGGAATGAAAAATCCCTAAAGAAAAAAATTAAAGCAAGAACACGTCTCTTCATCAAATCCGTTTTCAATATAAGGCATTCCACAACAAAGGTGAAATGAAAAATCCCTAAAGAAAAAAATTGGCAAGAAAACGTCTCTCCAAAAGTCAAATCCGAGATGAAACATTTAAAAAACTAGTCAAATCCGAGGAATTATACAAATAATGTTAACTAGAACATTAGAACAAACTAATAAATACTGTAAGTCTTACAATTAACTTGCAGTTAAAGTGTTTAAATCAAATCAAAACTATTTAACTGTGAAGTAAAATAGTAAGATTAACTTCAACAAAGAAATAAACAATTGTTAATCTTAACTAAGTTCACTAACTGTTAAGACTAATCTTAAGAAAAAGCTAATAATCATTATTAACATTAAGCTAAATGTTAGTATGATATTAAGATATAATTATATTATAAAAACATAATTATATAATAAAATATTAAGATCTTTTGATGTGGGTAATATAAATATTGTGTGGGTGGAAGAAGCAATTAAAAGTTAACAAAAATAACCTAAGTTATGTTTTACTAAGTTCAGCAATTGAATTTAATAAATTGATATGAAGTTACCTAACATACTAATTTCTTTCAGACTGCTATTACCTTTCATTCATCATTCTATCACAAGCAGGCTTCAAACTAAATTATCAAAATCAAGACTAAGCTTGAGAACCAACAACAAATTAAATTTTAATAATGTCTTTAACATGATAACGACCCACTGTACCTTTCTTCAGATCTTTTAAGACATAAACATTAAGAGAAACTTTTTCTATAATTTTACATTTTATAAACTTAGGTGCAAGTTTTGCCGAAAAATAAACAGGTGCACTAGATTGAACGAAACTTCTTCTCCACACGATATCACCGACATCAAGAGAAATGACTCTGCGACCCTTATTATAATAAAGCGCATTACGCTTATAAGCTTTTAACAAGTAAGCTTGAACTTTTACAAAAATATCACTAAGTGAATTAAGAGAAATAGCAAATTGGTTTCTATCACCAACTTCAAGTTGATCCACGTTATCAATGGAATCACTAAAACGATGTAATGAAGCATCAAAAATAAGTTCTCTACCGAACATCAAAAAATTAGGTGTGAAATCTGTAGCAAGATTTACACTATTATTTAAAGCTAATTGAACATGTGGCAAAAATTTAGACCAAGTTCTATGATCATCTTTAACAAAACATGATATACAAGTTTCAACCGTCTTATTATATCTCTCTACAGGATTGTTTTGTGGAGTGTATAAAGTATTATAAAATATTTTGGTTATATTAAAACCTTTCAAAAAATCTACAAAATGTTTTGAAGTAAATTGTGTTCCATTATCACAAACTATTATCTTAGGACAACCAAACTTAAGAAATATTTCTTTATCAAAGAGTTTACAAATAATTTTTGTAGTAGCATTAATCATAGGAAATATCCAACAATATTTAGTGAAAACATCTACAATTGAAAGTATATATTTATGACCAGAATAAGTCTTAGGTAAAATTCCTATAATATCTACTGAAAGCATGAGCATAGGGCGATCTACTTTTTTAGGGTTAATCATGGTACCAAAAGGAGGAGAAGTAGTATGTTTATACGCTTTACAAGTATCACAAGATAAAATATATTTTTGAACATCACTAAACATACCTTTCCAAAAATAGTGTTGTTTTAATTTCTTTAAAGTTTTATGAATTCCAAGATGACCAGAATTAATGTCATCATGATTTGATTTAATAGTATCTAAAATATGTTCCTTAGGAATAACTATTTTCCAGTTAAGACGACTGTTGGGATCAAATTTATTTTTACAAAATTTATATAAAGTATTATTCTCTACTCTAAAGTTTTTAAATTTACAAGGAGATTTTTGACAATTAACAAATATTTTTCTAAACCAAGGATCACAAATGTCCTCATCAGGTAAAATTAAACTATTCTGAGAATTAATTTCCATCACGGCAATTTCAATACGAGATAAAGCATCTGGAACTAAATGCAATGCACCTTTTTTATGAATTATATCAAAAGTAAATTGAGAAATTCTAGCGGCCCAACGTGCTAAACGTCCACTAGGATTACTAAGACCTAAAAGCCACTTTAAACAAGCGTGATCAGTGATAACTGTAAATTGCATTCCTTCAATATAAGGTCTAAAATGTTCTATAGAATCTAAAATAGCTAATAATTCACGTTCTGTTGTACTATAATTGCGTTCACATTTATTAAGTGATCTAGAATAAAACGCAATAGGATGTTGTTCACCAACATTATCCTCTTGACTCAAAACACTACCTATGCCAACAGAACTAGCATCGCAATGCAAAAAGAAAGGTTTTTCAAAATTAGGACATATTAAAACAGGAGAAGTTACTAAAGCTTGTTTTAAATTGTTAAATGCATCTTCAGCTTCATCATTCCAACAAAGAGATTTTTTAGAATTCTTACTACCAGCTGTCAATTTAGTTAAAGGGGAAGCAATATCAGCAAATTTACAAATGAACCTACGGTAATATGAACATAAACCAAGAAAACTTCTGAGTTGTTTAACCGTTTCAGGACGAGGAAAAGTATTAATAGTTTCTAATTTAGAAGGATCAGTATGCAAACCATTACTGTCAACAATATAACCAAGATAACGAAGTCTATCTTTACAAAAATTACACTTTTTTAAATTAACTGTTAATCCTGCTTCTTTTAATATATTATAAATTTTATGCAGGTATTCTGTATGCAAATTAAAATCTGAATTTACACAAATTAAATCATCTAAATAGCAAAACACAGTGCTATCAAATTCAGGGCCAAAAAGTTTATCTACAAGTCTCTGCAGCTCAGCTGGTGCATTAGTGAGACCAAATGGCATACGAACAAATTCGTAAAGTCCTTTTCCGGGAACAACGAAAGCAGTCTTCTCACGGGAAGTTTTTTCCAAAGCAATCTGCAAAAATGCTTTAGAAAGGTCTATTGTACTAATAAATTTAGCACCTCCTAGATTATCTAAGATTCTAGAGGTATAAGGAAGAGGATAAGAATCTTTAATAGTTACTGAATTTAAACGTCGCGAATCTAAACATAATCTTGTACTACCATCCTTCTTTTCTACAGCTAAAACAGGTGAACACCAAGGGGATTTTGAGGGTTGAATAATCCCTTCCTTCAATAAAACTTCTACTTCATCAAAAAGTTCTTTTTGTTTAGCAGGACTCAAAGGCCAATATCTTTGTTTAAAAGGTTCACTAGTAACATTAATTTTATGTTCTACAAGATGAGTAAGGCCTAAACCTTTTCTTTCATAAGAAATATCTTCAAAAAGTGAAATAGTATTATTTAATTTTTGTTTCTCAGAGGGAGAAAGTTCACTAACAGAAGTGACTGTACTAACTTCAATATTATTGCTTTTAACAAAAGTAATATTTTTCCACAAATCTTTAGCTAAGTCAAAATTTAACCAGAAATCAAATCCTAAAATGATTGGTGATACAAAAGAAGGTATAATTAAAAACGTTATAATTTTAGTAGAATTATCACAAGTAACTGGCAATTCCATGACACCAATAATTTTTTGTGCGGAGCCATCAGCTGTAAAAGCAGAACCAGCAATAGGTTTAATTTGAAAACCTAATTGTAAAAATTGTTTATGACTATTTGAACCTAAAACACAACTATTTGAACCACTATCTAACAATCCTGAAAAATTATTATTATCTACTGAAAATTCTAAATAAGGTCTAGTGTCGTTATGTTTAACAAATAAAATAGGAGCTGATCTATAAATTTCGAAAAATGTTTTTAAATAAGTTAACCAATCCGAAAATTCTTTATTACGAGTAATGTCATCAGGTTTGTGACTATGAACTAATTTATTTAACATCGAGACGCTCGCGGTTTTATTAAAAACAGGGGCTCGATGCGACCTAATCAGTTTTTTGACTCGCATGAGTTTTTAATAACCAAATTACAAACGTCACAATTTTTTGAAGTTACTCCAACCTTATGACACTTGAAACAAATAACACCAGGAACAGATGGGCAATTTTTATAATTATGTCCTGGCTTTTTACATTTTAAACAAACTAAGTTCGTTGAAACTGCGTAAGATTTTACAGGTTTTTCTAATTTAACAGCCTCCTTAAAAGGTTTTCTATTAACAAAAACTTCAAGCTCTTTTGCAAGATCAAGAAATTGTTCAACGGTATCAATATGTTTACCAAACACATAAGGTGTATATAAGGACAACATGTTATTTTTAATAATATTAACTAAAACCGTTTCGAATAATGGAGAAGAAAGACGACTAGCCATGTCCATAATGTCTGTAATAAAATCTGGAAGAGATTCAGAAAACTTTTGTTTCTTCGTGCGAAGTTCATATTCCAAAAAATAATCAAAGTCAGGTTTATCAAAACGTTTCAATAATGCAAGTTTAAGCTCAAGCCAAGAAGCAATACGAACTCTAATAGTGCGAAACCATTTAACAGCAATGCCACTAAGCAAGTCTGAAAAAGAACCAACAAGCAAAATTTCATCGAAGTTTTTATACAAAAAATATTCTTCAACTTGTGTAATAAATTCCCTAACACAAGTTTTTCCATCAAAGTTTATTTTACTTCTTTTTAAATCAGGCAATTTATTTGTAGAAGGCAAATTCTTTTTAATATGTTCATTAACACGTGCATTCATCGAATTAAAAGAAGGCCAAGAAGCATTGGTCGCAAAAACAGAAGAATGTGCAACTTTGTCATTCTGTTCAAAAGGATTACGCTCCTCTGTTAAGTTAATCATGCTATGAGCAATAGCAGCATTAGCAACAGTGCGAGGACTATCCGAAAGCGGCGGAAATTGAACTTCTTTATCCATAATGAATAGCAAGGGAAATAACAAAAGCAAAGCAAAACTAAAACTTAAAAAGTTATGAAATGTTTGAGGTTAAGTTAAAATAAAGTCAATGTTGAATTATTTAAAATAATAATTACTATGTGGGTAGCAATGAAAAGATGCAATAACTAACAATGTCAAATTATTCCATAATGATTATGCTTCAATGTTTACTTAATGTTGTACTAAATTCTTTAAGAAAAGTTACACTTTACTATTTATTTATAAGTTAAGTTCACCAAGTACAATACCAAGAGATAATAAAACCGGTTGTCACCATACAATTATGTTGGTTTTGCTAAAGTAAAAACAAGAAAAGTTATATGTTGTAACAGCAAAGTCAACAACAAAATATATCACACAATGTTCAATATTGTTTACAACTAAATATCAAAGTTCTAAATTAATGTTAATTAACTGTTGTTATAAAGTAACTTGCTATAACAATATCGTTAACTACTAACAAACAATATGATCTGTAAACAATACATTAGAACAATGTGCAAAACAATAAATGGATGCAATAATAAAGCAATACAAATAACAAAGCATGAAAAGCCTACTTCTTGTCCCTGAACGCATGCGCCAAATGTAATGATAAAAAAAAAAAAAATATTAGTTGGGTGTATTGACACTTGGGCAAAATAGAAATGTGTGCTCCAAAATATTAAGTGAATATAAAAGAAATGTTTCGGGCGCCAGGAGCTAACACAACAAAGTCACCGGAAGCTTACCGAGTAAAGTTGAACTTTTAATCTTCAAGCGGGAGGACTTAATAAAAACAAAACTTTAATAAATGACTTGTTTTTATTCCCTGTAGGCTTAGGCTATAGCTACATTGATGTTACATGAATTATATATAGCTATATTAAATTTAACTAGAATTACTGTTATTTGTATTATTGCATAAATTGCATAAATTATTATTATTGCATCCGGTATGGAGAATATAAAAGGAAACACATACCAGATTGTTGAGTTTAAATCTAAATATATTTAATTAAGGTTATGTGAGGAGCCGACACGAGGCGAACTCGACGTGAAAATTGTGAAGAATTCATCTTACCAAAGGGGCATAATTTGTAGAAAAAGAAAATTTATAATACTCGAAAAAAAAAAAAAACGCCAATGGGCTGAAACAAACATAATTTGAAATTAAAACGACGAAAATAACGACCACCATTGTTGAAAGCGTGGCGTCATGCACCTCAAAACTTACCGTTTTTTCGGTATAAGAAACAATCGAACACGATGAGTGTGATGTTAAATCATTTTAAATATTAATCCATTTCTGAAACAAGGTAGAATTTGGGAATATAAAACCAATAAGAAATTTTAAATTGATAATAGATCATTCAACAATGTCTATAAGAAAAATCGACTCACCCAGAGAAATATTGGGATCTTCATGTAATAATGAAGATTATCCTTTAAGAAATGTTCTATCGAAACATTTTTACTAAAATTTACCGGTATGCAGCCGGATTAAAAAAATATTTAATAAATTCAACAAAAACGATCAAGCCATTGCGATCACAGGAAGCAGAGTGAGCTGTCAAACGTTTAAAAGTTGCCAATTAACTTTCACAAACTAACACTAAAACTCGCCTGTGTTGCCAACAAATTAAGAATTTTAATTTAATAATACAGTAAACCCATGATATTATCTATAATACCACAGTCCACCCAAGGAAATGTGTTTAATTTTTTATAACCATGTAACGGGTTAAAATGACTCGTTACAACGTGTGAGCGGCTGGACCGATATCGCTATTTTTTTTGGTGTGTTCGTAATTGTCAGGAGAAGGTTCTTATGACAGAAAATTTTGATATTAAAAAAAAACGAAATTATCTCAGTATGTCCGTATTATTCATTTGTTTACCGCATGGATGAAAATGGTTTTAATTTTTTGTTACTACACACATCAAAAGTGTCTAGGGATCAACATATATTTTTGCAATAACTTTTCTCCTGATTAATATTAATTAAAATTTTCTTTAAGGATTCATCAAATAAAGTGTTTTCGTTTGTCACAGTAACGATAAACCAAGTCACCTTTGCATTAATAAAGAAATTTGCCATTTTCCTAATAAAGGGATTTTTGACATTTGAACCACTAACACAAAAGTTCGAAAAAAAGACTGAAATAACAGTTTTCTTTAAAATTTTATTGGGTAACTTAAACAATTAATAATCCGTGTTTCTACCGCGAACACTAACAACACAAGAACATCGGTTTGGCATACTCAAAATGAGTTCATCCAAATCACGCTGTGGAATGGCCGCCCATGTTCGTTGCAACAACAAAAAAAGGTCTTCTTGCGACTGGATACCCTCCATATTCGGCAGAGCTCTTCTCTGTAGCATATCCCATGCATGCTCAATCGGGTTCAAGTCTGGCGACTGAGCAGGCCAGGGCAGGACATTGATGTTAGCTGCGGCGAGAGTCTGTCTTACAACTCTTGCGGTGTGCGGTCGTGCATTATCATGCATTAACTGAAATAAGGGACCGATTTGCGCTTGTAGAGGAACGATGACGTCTGATACAATCGTCTCAGCATAAATTTGAGCGTTGAGGTTGCCTCTGATCCAAATCAACTCAGTTCTTCCGCCGATCCAAATACCCGCCCATACCATGATGGTTCCACCACTATAAGGATGGACTTCCTGGCAGGATTTTAATCGCTGTTGGCGTCCAGGGGTTCTCCAGTGTCGTATACGTCTTGTATCCGGTCTCATACCAAAACGAGACTCATCAGAAAAGCACACGAAACGCCATTGTTCTTCTGCCCAATTTCTGTGTCCAAGAGCCCATTGATATCGAATCCTACGATTGTGCATTGCTATAGGTGGTACCCGTAGCGGTCTTCGGGAATGAAGGTTCACTTCATGCAAGCGGTTTCTGACTGTTTGGTCGCTAATTAAGTTCCCTGAAGAGTGATGAAGCCTCACGGCTAACATCATGGCGGTTATTGTTGGAGCTCTTCGAGTTAAGATTTGAATGTATCGGTCTTGTCTCCGTGTGGTGCAGCGATACCGTCCTCCATGGCGCTCAGCCACGGTACCAGTGCTTCGGTAACGTGTCCAAAGTCGACTGATAACACTCTGACTTGTATTCAGAGCTAAAGCCACAGTACGTTGCCGGGAACCAGCTTCTATCATTCCCACGGCTCTGAGCATTTCTTCCCTGCTTAAATGACGTCGCCGCTCCATAATAACGTTGGTTTTAATCAGTAGTAGGGAAACAGTAGCACTAATAATGTCTTCAATGCGTTGTATGTTTTTATAGGGAAAATATTGACAGCTGATTTTCATCTTTTACTCGAATTTGATTCACAGTTCCTGATTCAAATTATGAAATGCACCAAAAAGGATCCATATAAATTTATAAAATCATAAATTTATTACAAAGCCACATCTCAATCTCAAGAAATCCGCATAAAAATGCTTGATCCCTAGACACTTTTGATGTGTGTATTTTGATGTTGTTTCTGAAGGTAGGTAGTAGGTAAGTAGTGTAGGTAGTAAGTAGGAAAAAGTGCATTGCAACGCATGCCGAGTACAGCTAGTAAATATATATTTTTCCGACTAGATTGCCATCAAACAAATTTGAAATAAAAAAACTTTGCACTTCAATTGTGCGGTTCAATCAACTGAAAATGTTGAGCGCCTGTAATGGTTTATAAACACATAAACATAACATCACGGCTGTATTTTTTGAAGGTCTGGAAGGAGGTGTATAGTACACCCTCATTACGTCGTCATGTTTAAGTCCCATGTAAAAGGGGACGAGCCTATTGCCATCAACCGGGCACAAATACAGACTTCGAGATGCTACTAAGAAATTACACACGGAAAATTCAAATAACACTTTGCCCGACCTGGGGATTGAGCCCAAGACTACACGCGCAGCAGTCGCACTTGCCACGTCTAGACCAACGAGGCTGCGTAATGTTTTATGTGTTTTTTAGGGTTCCATACCCAAAGGGTAAAACGGGACCCTATTACTAAGGCTCCGCTGTCCGTCTGTCCGTCTGTCTGTCCGTCTGCCACCAGGCTGTATCTCATGAACCGTGATAGTTAGATAGTTGAAATTTTCACAGATGATGTATTTCTGTTGCCGCTATAACAAAAAATACTAAAAAACAGAATAAAATAAATACTTAAGGGGGGCTCCCATACAACAAATGTGATTTTTTGCCATTTTTATAGATAACTAGCTTTTGCCCGCGGCTTTGCTGGCGTTAATTAAGCTCAAAAAACTCACAGGTACGGCGACGCTTGAAATATTCACAGAATATTTAGTTATACATTCACTTTAAAAATAAATAATTAAATTAAAATAAAACAAATATTTAAGGGGGGCTCCGATACAACAGACATGATTTTTTTTGCTGTTTTTATAGATAATGGTACGGAACCCTTCGTGCGTGAGTCCGACTCGCACTTGGCTGTTTTTTGTTATTATTTTAACTTTATAACATGTTCAAACAAATCTCTATCATATTTAATTTTTGAATTACAACCCTCTCACAGATCGACAGACGAACAGTTGTAACAACCAAGGTTCCGTACCCTGAAGGTCCGTACCGTAACCCTAAAATGAAACTCGTGTTAAATTCGAACATAAAGTTGTCCAATTTAAATTCGATGTACAAATGAATGCGGCATCCATTTTGATTCGAAATAAATGACCTCTCGATGTCAAATTGCCTCGAGGACATACATTAAATACGAGTAAAAAGTATTTTATACTTTTCCTATAAGTACACATATGTAGGTATATAGGCTCATAATTTGATAATGAATATTTTTGTATTACAACTTTCGCAAGACACATTCATATTTCTGATTAGTTACGGTTTACTCACGTGCATTTTTCGGGATTGCCCGACTGGTTTTGAACCTAAACGGAGCCCTTATTTATGAGCTGATCACGCGGCAAGGTCGCGAGTCGACAGTTCGACTCGCGATAGTCGGGCAATCCCGAAAAATGCACGTGAGTAATCCGTAACTAATCAGAAATTTGATATAGAATAAACAGACTAATAACTGTATCTATACTACTTGATTTTACTTTTCATGCCATTATTAATATTCTAAGTTAATGAAACAATAGGAATGGGAATGAGAGTGAAAAGCAGCATCTTTAAACCGGACTGAGTTTTCGATATAAGACCCCATACAATAATTCATTCATATTATTATTTTGCACCGTTTTTTTCATATTTGATCGACTGCCGCCAAAAAAACAAAACGCACCAGTCTTCATACTAATTTGGTCATTGTCCTTTACGTAGATGGGAGTTAAATTAATTATTCAGAGTTCATACAATTCATAAATAATACCTCACTAAAAACAATATCATTGCTGAAGCCAGCACGACATCACTTAAGCCAATTATTTATTAAAACACACAAACCACTTACTAAATTATGTTAATTGGCAGCCATTATGAAAATTTAATTCGAATATGGAATCGGTGAAGGCGGCGCGAGTGCGCTAATCGTTATTAAATCGATGTAAATGATCACTCGAGTTTCGATGTCAATTCATCGATTCTCGAGGGAGCTCGTGCACGCACATAGAAAATGCACGACGTAAAACTGAAACCATTTATTATTCGACGACATGTGAAATACGTACCTATACGATAGTGATGTGAATTTTCCATTTTTTTTATTCGAAATGTTGCGAACTTGCCAATGTTAGGAATGCTCTGTCGGTGTTTCGAAACAAAAATAACAGAAAAACTAGTTTTTATATCAGTTTTACACTGTTTTGAAAAGCTAAAAGCCATGTGACGGTTGGAAAAAGAACAAAAGGGCGCGTTCAGAACCGCAATATGTTACAATATAACATTTTTGTGGGTTGATTTTCGGTTACTGTATTAAACGTGTTATTTTTAGTCATAAGATTTAAATCAACTTGTCAACGAGGTTTGCCATTTAATGAATAATAATTTGTTTTTACAAACAGAAACGGTAGAAGCGATGTATTGTGTTAGACACGAAGCAAATATGCTTCGTGGTGGTATAGGAACATCCAAAAATCAAACTGTAAATAGATACCTACTCGCACTTAGAATGTACCTATTTATAAATCTGCTATAAATAAGCTGTTTTTCGGTACATTTTCCAATAAATCTGTAAAACTTAGCTAGATGTTATGGTAAGCTACGGATAGACTACGTACCTTTTCCTAAACAATATGGAGAAAACATTTTTATACTTGAATAATATTAATTTTCCCTAGCTGAAAATGGGGTGAGTACACAACCCTGAAGAATAAAAGGGTTAATAAATAAATACAATAACATTATTTAGCAGACCTAAAAAATGAAGAAAAAGTAAGAAAATGGTCGGAATATATGCACACGCAAAAAAAAATGTTTTTTTTTTATTTTATATTTTATTATATTTTTCTAGACAGATGAACTAGGTCTGAAAATAAGGTTGGTTTTCCATTTATCATTTTATTGTAGATCATCATGAGTGAACGAGGGTCGCTTAACAGCAGAAATTAATAAGCGTTTAAATAGATCCCTCCACGATCACAAAGATTTGAACTGACCTAACTTAAAGATAAAAGGTGCACTGTAGGAGTGGGTTGTAACAGGTAAAATCACGTATCTGTTACGCCTGTTCCTGTTACACGTAAATAGCAGTTCCAAAAACCTGTTACAAAATAACAGTGTGTTATTTCATACTATGTGGGAACAAACTATTGTGTGTTCTCTGTTACCACAGATAGCACAGATATCTTTCTAACTAAGGTGATTAAGCTATGCGAGAAAAGGAAAGAGCTTGTGACGGCTGTACCAGGGTGTCACAGAGTAACAGTAACATTTTTTATCTTATTCAACTGTCTTAGGCATGAATAGAGTAAAGCTTGTGACTGTCGTATAGGGGATTTTGTTAGCTCGTGGAACATTAACTGCTTTTTCAGTTTGTTTGTCACAGTTACAGTCTGTTATCATAAGATATCTGTTTTAAATAGCTGTTACGATAAATACGCCTCACTCCTAGTGCACTGTGTGTGCGGGCCGTCTGCATATCGTAATTTTACTTTTTACCTACGCTTTTGTTAAAACGCGAATCCAAGACCACATTTCATCGCGAACATCGAAAAATATGTTCTTGTTCAATGATAATTTAGTACCTAATATTTAACATTCATATTACGAGTAATTTATGCGAAATAAGGCCCGCCGTAGGTTCGCGGCTCGTGAAAATCCAATTGACTCGCGACCCGCGATTGAAATCTATTATTGATAGCGAATCCAAAATGGCGACTATTCATTAGTCCCTTGATACGTGAGCTTCGACGTATACGATTCGAATCGATTTCGATGACACGAATATTTGATTTCATGTTTAATGAGAATCGATGTTTACATTATCGTTTTCGAAATTACGTTATAATGTAGTGTGCGTTAATTTTGAATCAGGTTAATACTGGTCTTTGATTAGTTGTATTGTGTTTGATTAACACAGTGCATGCGGTTGCAGCTAAATGGACATAGTGTTTATAATTGTCAGCTATATGTTATTTTAGTATTTCAATGAAATTCGTCAACATGTAACTAACGTGTTTGTTTGTATTCTAACATGATCCTTTATTCATTTTATAACATATTTGAACATGTTTAAATATTAAAATACAATTAAAAACATTTAAAAATATAAAAAAATAGTAGCCCACCGGCATCGGGAACAGGGTCCAAGCTACCGGTGGTCAGGGCCTCAAAGAGAGGAACTTCCTAACAATACGCGCCGTGTCAAGAAGTACAGCTTTCTGTATCAGGCCCTTGATCCAGCCGCCCAACGAGAGCCTCTTTAGGTGTTGGTCGAGGCTCTTGGCTATTAAGCCATTCGCCGTAACTACTATCGGCACAATTACTGCTGAATCGACATCCCACATGTCGACAACCTCGTGTGCCAAGTCTTGATATTTAATTTCTTTATCTTTCTCTGCTTTCACGAGGTTCTCGTCATTCACGAGGTTCTCGTCATGACATAACATGATTATTGTTAACATAAACAATTCATCACAGAAAAGTTTGTAGAAAGTGTTTGAGTCTGAATAAACTTAAGTATCCCATAGAATTCCTGAATAAAGGAGGGCCTCGTGGCTACATTATCAACCGCGCAAATCGTACGATTTGCGAGGTTAAGCTGAGCTAGCCGCGGTCAGTCCGTAGATGAGTGATCGTTCGTTACACTTCGAGACACCTCCGAGTACGTTAAACAAACGATCACGGTTGTCATACTAATACCTATGACAGTCGTTACGGGTAGTCAGAAACCCTATAGTCTGAAAACCGGTCTAACTTTAGGATATCGGCATTGCCCAGTAACTGGGTTGCGGAGGTCTGCTGACAGTCGCTCCGTGTAAATACTGGTATTCAGCCGCATCTAGTTAGACTGACAGCTGATCCCAACATAGTTGGGAAAAGGCTAGGCAGTACGAGAAATTTCTAAATATTCATATACAAGGTGTAACATAAATAACGCACAACCTCTTAAGGGGTCACAGTACTCATCATTATGAACAACTTTTACTATGGAACCAAAACGGAAATCGCGAAAAAATATTTGGTCCCATAGTAAAAGTTGTTCATAATGATGAGTACAGTGACCCTTTAAGAGGTTGTGCGTTATTTATGTTACACCTTGTATACGCACATAGCTGCAGTTTGCATAATTACCCCTTCGAATTGAGAACCTCCTCTTTTAAGTCGGTTAAAAAAAGTCTGCAACCTTGCTAGTAAGCTTACGAAATAAAATCATAGTGGGCTTTAGAAATAATTAGCTGCACGATAGCAAATCCGTTTAACATAAAAAAACTCTTTTACTTCATTTCAAAATAAGGCGCTCATATAAAAACGTGAACTAACAAAATGGTTGAAAAATATAAGCACTTCATTTCACGAGCAAAAAAATTACACAAAAAACTCTGTGAAAAACTATTTTCAGGCGGAAAATAAGCTCATATATTTTCAAACAATGTACAAATCTTTCAGTTCCGACAAACTGGCGCTTTAACTCGACAAGTTTGAGGCAGGTGGCGCCTCCGGCGTCGCCGGAAGTGGCGGTAACGGCCTACTTCCGGCACGTCGACGCCTCGGGCCCATACCTTGTTATGTTGGTACTACATGGGAATTAGATCTCTTTTGTTTTGCTTTCAAATGATGGTAAGCGAGTTGATGAAGTTAGGCGTGTGATGAATTAAGCGCAGTTCAGAGTACGCTATACTATTTCGCTATATAGTAAAGTATATTGCGTCATAAACTATACCTATATAGCATGACGTTCACACTATACGCTATATCGCAAGCTAGTCTACTAACCTCCGGTTTCTGAATTGAGAATTCTAGGATAAGCAGTACTTAAGTAATATTTGAGTACGAAGTTGTCAAAAAAGTGACGGATTTTAAAGCATTATTTTGACAACTCCGTACTCAAATATTGCTTAAGTATTGCTTATCCCGAATTCTCAATTTATAAACCGGAGGTAAGTACCTATAGCAAGTTATTTGAGTAAAAGTGAGGCGGGGCGGGGACCGGAGAATCGTATGATATAGCTCTGAGAATCGCTAAGTTTATCGCGTACAGCAAGCCAATGCTTTATAGCATACCGTTGTGTGAACGTGTCTATTTAAAATTTACGGTGAGCGATTTCATTGTGCTATACAATATTTGCTATATATACAAGGTCCAATCAAAATAGGTGGACAAACTTTTACAGATCACAGTACTCATGAATATGAACAACTTTTACTGTGGGACCAACTCTGAAATAAAAAAAAAACAGCTATTCCACACATTTTGATCGTATAAGTTGCACTTTTGTATGGAACAATTTTTATATTCATAGTTGGTCCCTTAGTAAAAGTTGTTAATATTCAAGTGATCTGTAAAAGTCTGTATAAATATTTGACGACACGTTTGGTGCAGTGGCTAAGCGATTGGCTTCTGCGCTACGGGTTGTGGGATCGATTCCCACACGGAACAAAAATTTGTATGGCCTACAGGTGGTTGTTTCGGGTCTGGGCGTTTGTTTGTGAGATTTGTGTCTGTAAATGCACCCACGATACAAGAGAAATCTTAGTGTGGGGCAACGTTTCTCAAAAAAAAAAAAAGTTTATCCACCTTTTTTTATTGGACCTTGTATGTATAGCGTATAACAAATATTATATATCACAACAAAATCGCTCAGCATAAAACCTATAATAAACTGAACAGCGGTATAAGTAGAAGGTAATGTATGCTTGATTATTTAGAGCCTGTGCAGACTTTTAGCAAAGAATAATAACTATTACTAAGCGACAACCCCCCCCCCCCCCCCCCCTCGCCAATTTATCGCCCCCTAGCCCCGTGATTCAAAACAGGATTTTACCACGATAAAAAAAAATTGGCCTGGCAGTAACTGCCGTGCCGTGATTGCCTTCTGTTAGCCTAGAGTCTAGGCTAACTAAAGCCAGTGTGTGTGTAATCGTTGTATAGGCACTCGACAATGATTACACGCATACACATACAAAACGTGTGCGGAAAAGCCGTGCTCCTGTGGTAGTAGTAGGCAATTATATGAGTTCGTTTGTGTGAATTATATGAGTGTTGGTGGTGTCCTTTTTGCATTAGCGATGAGCAATTGTCCGGCTCTACCGATGCTGCATTGCGTTTTAGCGCTCACACGTGTTGGTGTGAGCGCTAAAACTGAATTATTATTCAGCCCTCATCAAGTTGTCTCACTCCTAATCTCCCGCCAGCAACGCCCTAAGCCACCCTACCCTAGGTCACCCTTAGTGCTGTTGTTGCTAGTAGTCATGATCTTAGTGTAGTATAAGTAGTTAGCTTAGGTTAAGTATTTTACTTCCTCCTCTTGTTGGCTGGAGACCCAATAACTGCCAGGTTACGTAGAAACGGTCCGCAAGTACTAAAAATAGCGTTTCGGCAACCCTCTGCGTTCGATCGGTGTATGTAGGATGTCCCTGGAAGTATGGATCAAATCCAACAGGGGCGTGGGCAATGTTATTTCCAAACTTTTTAAGCCTGAGAATGTCGATGCAATTTTTTACGGTTCAAAAGTTAAGACCTATTATTGTTTTTTTTTCAATCACTTCGCATAGAAAAAAATCATAAAAAAACTATCAGAGCTGTCATTTTTATTCAGGACTTTGGCGAACAGTAGGCTTTTCTTGTTATAATACCTTCAGCAGCTAGAAAACATGTGTTCAATAAGAAAAAAATATTTACTGTAAAAGCTTTTTTGGCCTGGCAAAAATTTTACTACTACAAGTTTTGAAATGACCCTGCCCACTCCCCTATTCGATTTGATCCATGCTTCCGGGGACAGCCTGTATAAATATTAACATCGTACACGAAGTTGTTGACGTGTGAGTCGTGGATTCGGCAATAATTGTGCCCGTAGTCGTAACAGCCAACACCATAAGAGGCTCTCATTAGGTGGCTGGATCAAGAGCACGTATTGTCAGGAGGTTCTTGTCTTTGGAGTCCTAACCACCGGTGTTTTGGATCATATTCCCGATGACGGTGAACGCCTATTTTTTTTAAATATATTGTTTTTTCGAAGGTAATTTTTAATCACGATCCAAAAAAAAAAACTTTGGATGGCAGACAAAATTATGAAAAAAAAAATTTTTTTTTCTTTTTTTTTTTCAAATACTTAGGCATATTTTTCTTTTCAAAAACGAGGTCTTTAAATAATATCTAATGGCTAGAAAAAGTTCGGGTGGTGATTATAAAATCATTCTGTATCTATCTATACGTATAAAAGGAGAAGCTGACTGACTGACTGATCTATCAACACACAGCCTAAACCGCTGGGGTTAGAAAGTTGAAATTTTGATAGTAGGTTCCTTTTGTAACGTAGGCATCCACTAAGAAGGAATTTTTCGGAATTCAACCCCTAAGGGAGTTAAATAGGGGATGAAAGTTTGTATGGAAAATCGTCACTTAGTTTAAAATATAATTTTAAGGGCCGACATATTTTCAATTCAAAAACTGTCAAACCGCCATATTTGTTCTTAAATAAAACTTATCTGAAGATTGAAAAATGGGCCTTAAGATGAATAAACTGAACAATACTGCAATACAAACTGAATCAAAACCTGCCATCAGCATATGTAATACCACACAGATTCTCAACACGGGTCAAAGTCCAACTAAGTCTTGACCAGACAGAGCGGACGTTTATAATTAATACCCGGATGTACCAGTGATTTATAATGGGTAAAGTTAGCTAAGGTTAACGACCTTTTGACAGCTTGAATGTTTTATAGTGTTTAAGGCGAGTTACGATGAAATTTTAGAGAGCAGAGGTCAGTGGAGAGCTTTGAGTTTAGATTTTAGTGTTCGTTTTGGCGTGACTTTAAATTGTGAATTGTTTTTAAATGTTAATAATTATCTTTTGTTATTTGAATAGGTATCTGTTGCTACACACGTGCGAGATATTGAAATCACCACGTTTGGCGTGATTGCCAATATTTTATTGCAGTTTGAATTGATTCTAAATAAAGCCGACTGCATACAGCAGCAGCAGACGACGCGACGTATCGTTACGACACGTCGTAGCGACACGTCGCAGCGTCATGTCGCTGCAGTCCTGATTTCGAACCCAACAGCAGATGGCTGCAGCAGACGACACGTCGTATTCCAGTTAGTTCTGAATGTTCCGTGAGATTAGATGTGTGACCTGTTTGGGATTAGCGATCGCGATTTACTTTCGTATTTTTTGTTTTTGTTAGATGCATCGCACAGTGCAGGATATTGGGCCACCTGGTTTATCAGTTTTTCTTCCTCGGAATTGGAAAAAACATTTTATGAGAAAGATTCAACGTTCGTCGCTGAAGCGTCGCTCGGTGGCACTACTGATCTGCGGTCGGACGACACGTCGGTCGTCTGCGGTCGCACGACGTGTAGTCCGAGTGACGTGTCGCTAGCTGCGGAAGGTAGTTCATAGAAATACATAGAAACCAGTAGTGTCGTAACGACACGTCGTGTGCTGCTGCTGTATGCAGTCGGTTACCAACTCGTATCTAAAATGAAACTTAAATTACTAATCTGAAAAACCCGATAAGTGATAAATTAACTTTCGTTACTAATAAACTTTAAAAAAAATCAAAACCGACTTCAAAGAAATACTAAAAGGAGTAAAATAATTACCATAATATAAAATTAACAGTTTCAGAAGTCGGTGGCTTCTACATATTTGCTTCAGTGTAGAGTCGCACCGACTTCTGAAAGTGTTAATTTTATATTATGGTAATTATTTTACTCCTTTTAGTATTTCTTTGAAGTCGTTTTTTTTTTTTTTTTAAGTTTATTTTTTATTAAATACGTTTTAGTGTCATAATTTTAACCCCCTCCTTCATAACACTTCTTTTTGGCTTTGACGTAGTCGGGCATAAAAAGTCCTTTCAAATGATACCTTACACGATATAATGAAAACATTCCAAAGGGAGGGAGGGGGACACGCACCCCCTCCTCTTTTCCAGTAGTCAGTTCCCAAAAACAAATATAAACAAAGCAATATTAGTAATTTGAGAATTTTGCTTTGATCCGATGAGGAGTTCCGTTCCATATCTCTGAAGTTCATGGTCTAACCATAACAAAATTTATATGGCATCAATCGGGAAGTACACTCTTACGAACAAAAAAATAATTTTTCAAATCGGTTCATAAATGACGGAGATATGAGGTAACAAACATAAAAAATAAAATACAACCGAATTGAGAACCTCCTCCTTTTTGAAGTCGGTTAAAAATGGTTTTTATTTCTGTAAATAAATCTGTTACAGACACTTTTACAAGCCTTTTTGCCTCACCACGGGGCATCCTCAGGAATTGTTGACTCGACCGTTTGGACACGAAAGATTCACGAAACACGTGTCGTATCGGTTTGGTCGTATGTTGCATTTTTCACTCCTTCTGCATGTGCATATATTTGTAGGCGGGAGGGTGGTGCTGCTTAATGCGTCCAATCTCTATCTAGTTTGGACGCAATATATAAACTTAATATTATATTTGCGTATTTGTCTGTCATGGAATTTCGCAAAGTAACGCCTGATTCCATCTATACATACATATAAAAGGAGAAGCTGACTGACTGACTGATCTATCAACGCACAGCCTAAACCGCTGGGGTTAACAAGTTGAAATTTTGACAGTAGGTTCCTTTTGTAACGTAGGCATCCACTAAGAAGGGATTTTTCGAAATTCAACCCCTAAGGGAGTTAAATGGGGGATGAAAGTTTGTATGGAAAATCGTCACTTAACGGGTTCAAAATTTCACGCAAGCGAAGCTGCGGGCGAAAGCTAGTCATTTATAAAACATGGTCTCATGGCCTATCAGTCTGTCGGTGCGTGATTTTCTCCATAACTACTGAACTTGTTTTCGGCCAGTTTTCACAATTAGATATATTGATTGTCGGGAAAAGTTTATATGTATAGTTTCCAAACGTTGTTAATTTTAGCTGAAGCTTTCACGATTTTCGTTAAGAAAGTCGAAATCACTCATTAATGGTACTGGTACGAAAAAAAGTGCGCTGGGTCGAATGCGGGAGTATTAGGAATAAGAATATTGGTGCAATTTGAATCATTGGTGCTCTTCAAATTGATGCGCTAAATGGAATACCTCGAAGTCAACGCAGATCGCTAGTCATACCTAAACCTAAAATTTTATCTTTCCGAAACAATCGATTTTAAAACCGTGCACCTTTCGTGATTTCCCGGAGTATGCAAAATTTCAATCGAGAATTCTTTGAAAAGTTTCAAATAAGCGTTTCTCGACTTGCCACAGTTTCGCGCTCACAGTCCGTCAATTTGAGGACGTAGTGTGAAGTTTGGTTCAAAAAGTTTCCGTGAGAATAACTTTTCATACGGTATTCTAAAAGGCTTTCAAATGATTCTACAGAAAATAGATAGAAGATGAAAATAAAAATAGGATTAAAAAAAAAACTTGTATAAGTAAGAGGGTCACATTGAATTTAAACAAGGAAAGTGCGGTGTGTTTCTCAAGTGCAACATCTTATGAATTTCTATACACATTGATGTTTCTAACGGAACCGCTTTTTATGCACAGAGTTGTCAAAGGAGACCTGACAAGCTTCATACATTTTTGGACCATAATCCAAAGTAGCCGGCCAAAGAAAAGTATATTCATTTATGATAGTACTTACGTGACTACCTAAACATTTTTTATTATAACGGCATTCCTCTAGGTCTGCTATCTGAGTCACTACATAAGGTTAAAATCTACGATCTTAGTGAAAAAAATTAAAGATTTTTTTAACGTTTTATTTAGAATGTAAATAACTTGATGTTCGATGGCTACCTGCCTCTAAAATAATAACAAGTAACGTTATGGCACATGTTTTTCACATAAAAAATCTTTTTTAGTTTGACTGAAATGGAATATTTTAACCTTATGTAGTGACTCAGATATCAGACCTAGAGAAATGACGTCATATTAAAAAATGTTTAGGTATTCATGTACAATCATTGTACCCTTCACTAAATTATATTGTATAAGAGCTATGTTACAATTTTGGTGTACAATAAAGTATATTCTATTCTATTCTATTCTATATGCATAATTTTCTTTGGCCGGCTACTTTAATTTTTGGTCCATTTTGTCAGATGTCCTTTCGCTAACTGACTAAACATAGCTAGCCGGCACAACTAGCGCGATATCACTCCGCGCAATCAGTTAACTCGGGGCGCTAAAACTAGTCGGAAATAGAACACAATAAGTAATTTTTGAAAAAAGAAGTATTCTTTTTCTGAAATTCCTCTGCAGTGTCAATCTGTGTCACCACAGTAGATCACGCGGTTTGAAGGAATTACGCGAAGTTGAATAGAGCCTGTACAAGACTAGCAATATCAAATTTCTATCTCTAGTAATGAAAACCGCCTACAGATAGGTTATTGAAAATGGGGTTAAATATAATGACCACCATAAAATGCTTTGATACCCTTAGTTCTTTTACCAAAAATATATACCTGACACCAGAAAAATAAAGTCTAAAATTACAATAGTACTAGCTATTTTAGTCACAACTGCACTTCAAATTGTATTCGAACACCAAATGTAGTAAATGATCACCAAATCTTAGCGAGCAAATTAATGCGCTATTTCTGCCTAAGCATCCCCGTGGCACCCCGACACGGATATGTTAGGTTCGAAGGGGATGACGGGGGCTAGAGTGAGCGAGCGAACGAAGCCCCCGTCATTCCCTTCGTGTTAGGTTACTTTAAACCCTGCAGACAGAAATAGGAGCCCCGCACAGCGGGGCTACGTCGACTCTACTTTGGAAACCCAAACAAGTGACAATTTGGTGTTCATTAACTACAATATTTACTACTTTCGGATTAACAATGATTTATTTGGAGTCGTTTTGCTTTAATAGGATAGTGAAATGTTAAAACTTTCGTTGTAATTTTATATTAAAATGCGGGTTTAATTTTGGTGATCATTTACTATTTTTGTCTGATAAATGTTACTATATCTGGTGGTAAGTTAAACATAAGCCATTGAAAATGGCTGGAAAGTAAAAATTTACTTATCAGCTATCAAATGTTATGTCAAGTGGTTGTAAGTATTGACCAATGACATTCATTTATTTAACAACAGATTAAATTGACCAGCCCTTCAAAAACATAAGATAACATTTAAAAAACAGCGGCTATTGTGATATTGCATCGAAAAGGCTAGAAAAGGAAGAATCTACGGTAAAGGATTACAGTACTTTCTCGCTACAGCAAGCAATTTACTACTTCACAATGCAATTCTGTTCCTCTTGAACGATCCTGATGAACAAGATGCCTGGAACAGGAAGAATCTAAGTCGTTGTAGAAAACGCACAATTGAAATCGATGTTAAATCGATGTTTTGCTGTTGTAAAACCTGCATCCTAATAGGCTGCTAGGGAACTACTGATAAAAATGTACAATAATTTAGTATTATTTCATAGAAAGCATAGAAATAAGACGGTATGTAACAAAATAAATACAGGCTGTAAGGGTAAACACCGTTATCCTTGAAACCAGTGGTTTGGTTTCATTTATAGAATGTAAAATCAATGAAAAATAAAAAAACTTTTTTTTTTCAAATTTTCTGTTTTCCCCAATTGCATTTCACCCTATACGCGGGGGCAACAAGCTACGAGAGGGGGCGCGGGGAACTCGCCGCGTGGCCCGACGCACGGCCCCGCACAGTTTGCTACCCCAGTCAGTCGGCTATCTCGTTAGCGATTGTGTGTACGCCGCGTCGTAGCGCCGCCGCGCCGCTCATTTCTCGCGCGTACATTTTTTTTGTTTTTTTTTTACTCGGTCCTATATTTTTATGTTTAAGTCAACTACCCATGGTTTGAGGGATAACGGTGTTTACCCTTACATGCTGTATAATCGATGAAAAAATAGAGAAGATTTCGAGCTTTCGAAGTTTGTTGAGGAGGTATTTTCTGTCCTTGTCACGCAAAACGGGTATTGTACTGTGATGTCAAGTCAATATAAAGTTTTTAAGGTATGACGTCATTTGGTAGTAGTGTTGTCTCTGTCTTGTGAACAATTTAAAATCGTTCCTAATTTGGGCATTTTATTAAATATTTCATTGGTTTTTTCACTGTTGCTTCTTATTTTTGTAATACTTTCGAGATTTGTAATAAAAAATAATAGTTAAACACACTATTGATATAGATGTTAAGTCCATGTTTTGTAGTTGTACAACCTGCATCCTAATTGCGCAAAACACTCGTAATCGTCATGGCTTTGATTTTGACAGTACAACAATATTTCGTGGTACATAGTTGTGGAGGTTTCGAATTGTTATACTCTGTTCAACAAAAGATGATTCGTGATAGCTCGGTCATTTCGTAAATTCTAGCCGCTATGAAATTATCGAAAAAACGTAAACGACATCATCAAAAACTTTAAAATAAATGATCTATTTTTTCACTCGCTCAGGACTCACCTTACGGTGAAAAGTGTTTCTTCATTATCATTCTCCTCAGCTAGCAGCATAAGCCCAAAAAGCACGTGTTACCCGTCCTCAATCCTGTGTAATGTGCTCTCATCATAATATCATTTTGCACTGTGTCAAGCGAATCAATTTCCGTAAAATTTGCTTTTTCGGGCTCATTGTTCTCATTCTAACAGCCTGTTAATCATTTTTTAATTTCATCATAATTATTTAACTATCATTTAAATTTAATAATCATTTATTATTGAATGATAATTATCATTTATATTTCATAATATTTTTTTAATTTCATCATATAAAAGCCAAAGATAACAAAAAAAACATCATTCAAATACAGGGTGTAAACGAATTCGTGTAATTCCTTAAAACCTCATGTTCTATTGCTGGTATAGATTAACGACGCGCGGGATTAAGTTTGATTCAAAATAAAATAAAAACTTTTTTTTCTTGCTGTATGTTCAGTCATCGTACCTAAACCACTTCATTTCAATGAAAAAATAAGCAAAGATACCATTTTTTTAATGTATTATTTTTCATTTCAATACCATGCATTCACTATTGAAAGCACGGCGACACAGCTAGCGGTCACGAAAAGCGCGATATCGCTCCGTGCAGTCAGTTAACTTGGGGCGCTAAAATGACTTGGAAACAGAATACCATTGTTTATTTTGATTTGTTTTTATTGATTCTCATAAAAACCCATTTATGGTGAATCTGTGTCGCCAGTAGATTACAATTTGAAGGAATTACACAAATTCGTTTACACCCTATATACCGCCACACGTGTCAATTTCCTTTTCATTTCCCACATATACCTACTTGGGAGCAAATAAATCGATCCACTTACACAAAATTTCTCTTAATGTATTGTTTTCATCATTACATGGTTAGTTTAATGTATTATTGTAGTAACCAAATAACAATTTTTCTGTTTTTTGTGAAATGTATTTGAACGGCTCGCCGGCACACAGATAAACCCTGAGAGGTTTTCGTTGTGCGGCTACAAACAATTGTTAAATAGTTTAAGTTTTTTGGAAATAATTAAAATAAAACTTCTATTTTTCACGTATAATTCTTATTATTTTTGGTACCTATTATGGAACAGATCAATTCGAAACATTATCGCATAAAATATTATTTGATATCCTTTACAATGAAGGTAGTCAGCCAGGACACGTGAAAAAAGGAGTGGCTCGATTTATTTGCTCCCAAGTGTATATCGTTAAAACATTTTTTCTCCTGTACAGGAGAGAATATTATCACTTTGGGGAAAAGTCGACAAAAACTGTCATAATAACAAAGTTTATATACGAGTCACGTATCAAACTTATTAACTGGAACATGCCAAGTGATAATGATGTTCACTTAAGTGCAAGAAAAAATATTTATAACTAGCTTTTGCCTGCGGCTTCGTTCGTATTAATTTAGAATTTGACAATCAACTCTTAATCACACTACTAAAGTTTCTATGATAATATAATTCAACCATGATTCGAAAGACACGTGGCGCCATCTATTATCATAAGAACGTTATTGTTGTTTTCCTCGGGAACAGTACTTTTTTTCGGGATGAAAGGTACCATATGCCGGTTTCTGTACACCTGACAAAGTATATGCAAAGTTTCAGGATGATCGGTTCAGTGGTTTAGGCGTGAAAAGGTAACAAACAAAACAAACTTACTTTCGCATTTATAATAATACTAATTTTGATTTTAATCGTTATTTTAAATTTGTTTGATTTTAATTTTGATTTCAATTTTGAATTTGATTTTAACCTTGATGATATTTTTTTAAATTTTTATTTTTGTAATGCACTGTAACTTAATTTTGTTTTAATTTCATTTAAGTAATAATTTATATGGGTTGTACTTACCTGAAATAAAAAAAAAGAAAAGAGAAGAAGAAGAAAAATAATATCAGATATGAATAGTTACGGTTGCTCACGTGCATTTTTCGCGATTGCCCGGCTAGTTTCGGACCCAAACGGAGCCTTTAATCATGATCTGAACACGCGCAGCGCGTGTTCAGCTTAGTATTACTCACTTGGAATCCTGAAAAATGCACGTGAGATAGTAGTAACTAATCATAAATATGAATGTGTCTCACGAAAGTTATAGGTAATAAAAAAGAAAAATATCGGGTTAAAGATTATTTATTTATCCAAAAGAACAAGTTCACTTACGAATAAATATAAAAATAAGTTACAATGATAGCTGTAGTAATCAAATACAGAGGTGTTTTGTATTCATTAGGAAAATGAGTCTCTAATTATACATGCCAATCAACAGAGTAAGATGTTAAGTTAAACAGAACCAGCAATGGAAAAGTTGGTTTTACAAGAAATTGTCACTCCCCGCAATGTACAATCTAAGCCTAGTTTTAAAAATATTTATAGAAGATGCGTTCCTGATGCTGATTGGGAGAACATTGTACAATTGCACGCCTTCATATGGTTTTAATAACTGTTTTTGAAGTAGTGATAGCGTAGCGGTTGAACAGATGCCTTCCATGCAGAAGAGTCTGAGATCGAACACTGCCGCCACCTCTGACTGTTCGAATTCATATGCGGATCAGAATTTGATTATCACTTGCGTTAACGGTGAAGGAAAACATCATGACGAAACCTGCACACCTGAGAGGGCTCCATAAAGTTCTCGATAGCGTGTGTAGTCTGCAAACCCGCACCGGGCCAGCGTGGTCAACTACAGCCTAAACTCTTCTCATTCTGAGAAGACCCCATGCCTAGCAGTGCTACAAAATTGTTTAACCGATTGCCTGTTTGGGTCTTACTTCTGAATAGTTCTATATGTGACTTCCTGTGGGCGTCGTTGGAAGTTAATAAGGATAACATAAAGTTTTATTTATTTGAAACAGTTCGATCAACAATAAATTGCTTTACTTTTTTTCTAGTTGCACCTGATGGTAAGCGCAGATAGGGTCTAAGGCTGAGATCTATAGATCCAACTTGGACTTAGCTTAGACTTTGCTCAGACTTTACTTACGTAATACTTGCCAGATGGAGCACACAAATCCAGGTAATAGAGATATAGAGGAATTTCCCTATACGTCTCTGACTCTCACATAGTTAGAATTCACACGTACCACAACCACACCACATCGCAGTGACAAAAAGTGGTCACGTAGTGGTTACGTGTAAATAGTGTCGCTGCAGCTTCTTGTAGGGCTTCTCAGCTTCTTCTTCCTTGTTGCGTTGTGGTAACTACAAAATGTCGATGTGGTTGCGTTGTCGCTAGTAGTTGAGATGTGGTTACGGTGTGCCTAGTGGGAGAGCGCAGGCATGCGCGCGGTTTCGTTGCGTCGACGGAACGTTGTATTTGCGAGGTGGCAGGTACTCGGTGTCACTGGTGGTTGCGTTGTGGTCGATTTCGCTCACACAGTTGAATTTGGCAGCAAAATGTGGTCCGTGCGAATTAAACTATTCATTTTCATACAAATTCGTGCTCGCCCACGTGTTGTTGTTGTGGTGTAGTTGTGGTACGTGTAAAATAAACCATACACACGACGGACCCCAGTAAACTGCTTGGTGTCGGACTTTAATGTGAGGCTGGACGCACGGCTACATATTATCAAGCTGTACATTTCCAGTATGACCTGATCTCGCATTGTATAGGCTTTCCATATCATAGGAGGTTAGTTTATACTGGATACTAAGGCTGTTTTTCCGCGATTCACGATAAAATGTGGTGACGATTCCGCGCCATTGTGTTTCTTTGAACCGAGCACAAAACGTCACTATTCGTGTCGTAGTAAGGTATTAGAGTCAGGTTTAGGATATTATCCCTTCAAAATCGTTTCAGCAAAAAAAGCAGTTTATGGGAAAAAATTCGTGTTCGCCAATGGTTTATCAACGAAGCTTATCTTTGTCTAATTTGGATATAGGCTTTTCAACGTTGTTCCACCATATGGTTCCTATATCTTTAACATTCAATGGTTTACAAGCTGCATCATATTATGACTCCTTATTAGTCGTCCTTGCAGACCATTTCTAAGTAAGCGGGCAGTTATTGGCGAGACCTGAAGACTCCAGTCAATGGTGGAGAAGTAAAATACTTAACCTAAGCTAACTACTTATATTACACTAACATCATGACTACTAGCAACAACAGTACTAAGGGTGACCCCTAGTGAGACCCGGACCTCGGCTTAGGGCGTTGCTGGAGGGATGTAAGGAGAGAAACAGCTTGATGAGGGCTGAATTGTCGGCTCGTGGATAATTAACAACCGTGTGGATCATACGATTTTCAAGACTAAGCTACGCTTGCTGTGAGCAGTCATCGAGACATTTCCATACCTTGGAGAGCACGTTAAACTTTCGGTCCCGAGTGTCATGCGAATACCAATGACGGATGTCTGATGACTGGTCTTACTCTTGGATATCCTCACTACCCAGTTAGGGTTGCGGAGGTCTAATTGCAGTCGATCCGTGTAAAATACTACTTGGCCAATTTAATAAACCACATTTGACACTTCATCAAAATTTAACAACGTAACCTTTGCCCAGCGGGCAGAAAATATTATTTATTTTTTCGAAGTTAGAACTGCACAATTGCTAAACCTTTTTTCAATTACGATTACGTATTTATTGTAATAATAACAAAAGAAGGTGATTTTACGATTTACTTTCACTAATAAACCATTCTAAACATAATAAACAATTTCTGTTCTAAAGAGAACTGAACGTCGTTACAATGTTGCGTCAGTGAACCCTTTTCTTTTTAAACACTAATAATGTTACACAAAAACATGAAAGTTGATAAGTAGATTCGAATGCAATGATTATGTACAGAATTCGATTTACATATGTTTGAAGTCCGTATCGATTCATTCACTCTAATCGATGTTTTTAAGCAAGTCACCTCACTATGGAGCTAAAACTGACAGTTGTCAAATGTGATCTATTAAATTGGCCCTACATTAGTATGGAAGATGACTCCAAAATAGTTGGGAACAGGCTAGGTAGAACGAACTATACTATGTAAACAAGTTTATAGTTTATGTAAGCTTTGTTAAAACAAACCATAAAAAACTACATTTGAAACTAAAATTCAAAGTAAAACTAACAGTGGCAGTGCCAGCCGGTACGCAACATGGTGTTGTGTAGGTACGTGTAGCATGTTGCAACTTGTAACATTTTATATAAGTTTAATGCGTGCGTCGCTCGGTGCAAGCTGGTGTAGTAAGCAAACGTATACGTGATAGTTTTAGTAAATATTTGTTGGTAGAAATTATACTAAAAATAACAAAACTTGAAGATAATAATTAGTGAAATGTTTGTAATTTGCACAATTGAGGTTAATTTTCAATAATCTGCGAATTATATATTGAGCGTAAAAATGTTGTTTTAAACGGTATATTATACTTCGTTGTAATGTCAATTTCATGATAGACGTGTAGTAAGTAGATATAAAAACAGAGTATTTAGTTTAATTTTATTATGCAATTTTTCGCTATTCTTTATACTTTTGAATTTGGCCATCCAACCCGTAGGTGAAAATTCACCCTGTACCTATATAACGCGGCATCCTACGTGAGCGATCTAGAAGCGACGCGAAGCGGCGCGGCGCGACGCGAAAACAACAAACAATCGATACCTATTGAAGTGGCCTACGTGACCGAGCGCACGCGGAGTGCGGCGCGGCGCGAAGCGATATTTTCACGCTTTCTACGTGTATACGCACTTAGGTATTTTCTACTAGTCAACCTCAGGGTGATGCAGAGAGAACCATGTATTCTGTTCTGTACTGTTCTATAGGCACACTAAGAAAAGAATGATGCGAAAAGATATTAAAAATAAAAACAAAGATAATTATCGGAACAAAATTCCTAGAACGAGTCTATTCAAGCAAAAAAGACTGACTTCTTACCTCACGTATGGTCCAGACAAAAAAATGGTAGGGCTATGTGCGAATCGTGTCTCCTGTAATTAGACGATACATTTTCGGTGGAACGCATTAACCTAAATGGCCGAATTTTTTGTCCCTCTCCTACGGCCGAGCGAAAAAACAAAGGCTGCGGTTAGGTTACGTGAAGAAAGCGATTCATGTAGCGGATTATATTTTTGGTTTTATTAAGGACTGATTGTATAAAAATAAACTTTGTTATCTCTAAATTAAGTATTTTTAAAATGGCTACAAAATATGTGATGTGTTAAATAATGTGACATTTAATATTAATTTTGAATATCAACTGTGAAAAACAAACATGGCTCAGAAAGTTTCAATCTCTAAGTTTCTATATAATTTTTCTACTTCATTTTACTGTGTTTTTGATTGAATGGTTTGTATTTTTAAGCATTTAATTCGTAACATTTATAAATCTCAGTCTGGCTCCAATTATTATGCTCTTTAATTGTTAAATAATAAGTTCACATAGATATTAGGGTGCATTAAAAGAGCCTGCACGTGTGGCGATACTTAAGTCCGTCCGGCGAACCCTGGGTAATCAGCAACTTTACTGACTGACTAATCTTTAAACCACGGTATGAGCTATATTTTCGTCTAGCTCATACGAGAGACAATGATGTAGTTTCTATACAGACTATCTTGCATACTAAATTGTCTATTCACATTGACAAAACATGCGGTGACGTATGAGCGTCTTTTTTTCATACGCTAGCAAAATATCTGACTCGCCATTTAAGGTACATCATCATCATCATTCAGCCGAAAGACGTCCCGTGCTGAACACAGGCCTCCCCCAAGCATCGCTACATCCTCCGGTCCTGTGCTCCATGTTGGGGGGGTTTGCTATAATCGCCACGCTTGGCAGGCGGGTTGGCGATTGCAGTATGGTTGTTAATGTACTCAGAGAATGCTGCTGCCCATCCTCTAGTGAATCCCTTAGTTGCCTTTTACGATACCCACGGGAGGGATGGGATAGTGCTATTCTTTACGTCCGGCACCACACGGCCATCTAACGTTAGATAAAAATAAAATATTTTAAAATACAATCGCTTTCGACACTAAGCACTAACCCTGTCTGCCTTAGCTAATGGTAATTAAATTGAATTTTTGCGGTACAGTGTGTACGCAATGAAATGATAACAATCTTGTTTTTATTTCAACAAAAAAAAGATATAAATAGGGTACAAGTATTTGGGGTTGTGAGTTTAATTTTGTAAAAAAAAAGCGATTCAGAAGACCTTTGATAATTAACAAACATTGAAAATTACATAATTATTTTTACTTTAGAAAACCGATTCCGATGTAAATCGACAGAGAGAAATCGGTTTTGTACATTCAATTGTATCAATTGACGAAGTGAGTGAGTAAAGGTTACTCCATACGATTGTACAATAATTTTCTCGAGGTTTATCTTGCCAATTAAATGTGTTGTGTCAAAATGCATCGGGTTCTGGCATTTAGAAACATTAAGCATAGTTAAGACTTTTTTAAATACATTGTGTGTACTTTATTTTAGTCTATTTCTTCTGTCTGGCGTTATAGAGTCGAGTTTTCATCAGGGACTGCCTCGCCTACCTTCGTCTGACCACTTCTTCAATTATCAAAACTCTAAAGCCATGTAAACAATGTTTCAGATGCAAGTTGCCAGCTGTTTCTGAATCAACACGCAAATGTTTTTAGAAACAATGTTTCGCAGCTTTTGCCATAAAAGACCGTCGTCAGGAGTGTTTACCGCAACATGTGTTTACCGCAACATTTCAGAAACACGTAGATTCTTGTGTGTGAAATTATATTTATAATTTTTTTTACAATTTTATATTAAAGTCAGTCCAATTTAATAGAAAGGTAAACAATTTATTTCAGTCTTCTTATCTGAAACTGTTATTAAAAAAAATTATGTTATTTGAATCAAATCAGATTTATTTCCAACTAGCTTTTGCCCGCGGCTTCGCTCGCGTTAATTAAGCTCAAAAAATTCTTAACACACTACTAAAGTTTCTATATAAATATAATTCAATCGTGATTCGAAAGACATGTGGCGCCATCTATGAACGTTATTGTTGTTTTCCTCGGGAACAGTATTTTTTTTTCGGGATGAAAGGTATCCTATGTCCGTTTCTGTACACCTGACAACGGATATGCAAAAAGTCAGAATGATCGGTTCAGTGGTTTAGGCGTGAAAAGGTAATAAACAAACAAACTTACCTTCGCATTTATAATATTAGTTAGGATTAGGAAATTAGGATTGTTATCTACGCTTATAGATTTTTTGTTAAAACAAGAGACTATTTTTGTTTTTTAAATAAGTCGCTATTTTTTCGTTTACCTTTCTATTAAATTATATCAACCATTACACTTTAATGAATACATAGCTTAACGCTCATTCACTCGAATTCTGAAAATCAAATCGTATAATACTGTGATACACAAAAGGGTATTATAGTAACCAATATGCTAGGCAAAGGCCGAGTACCGAATACCGAGGTACCGAGTACTGAGAGGCAGCCCTCACACCGGTGAAATTGCTGCCTGTCAACGTTCTAGGCTTTTTGATGCTGGTAAGTCGGTTGATTCAGCGCCCTTTGTCGGGTATACAACCCCGTCAACGACAGCGTACATAGCGGGCATTGAGGTTTAGATTTTGGGCAGCCGGGTATTACCCGTACCTTTTACTTATTAATATCTTCATTCATATCAACGACACGTTCTGCGACTCGCTTTTACGTTACGGGTTGCAGCTACGATTCTCGCACGGAAAAGATATATTTGTATTTATTTATTTACGCTTGCGTGAAATTTTGAACCCATTAAGTGACGATTTTCCATACAAAATTTCATCCCCTATTTAACTCCCTTAGGGGTTGAATTTCGAAAAATCCTTTTTAATTCTTTGTTTACATTATAAAGGGAACTTCTGTGCAAAAATTCAGCTTTCTAGGTCCAAGGGTTTGGGCTGGGCGTCGATGAGTCAGGCAATCAGTCAGTTAATCAGTCAGTCAGTCAGGTCTTTTCTTTTTATTTATATAGATAGATGACACAGCAAATTACGCTTAATAACACTAGATTATAAAATGTTTTATACAAAAAAGAAATAAAAAGAACGTTATAAACATTTAGCAACATTCATCATGCATTCCTGTCGCATCTAACGCGTCTGATTTTGTCTGTTACTCCAGGCATTCCGACAAAATCATTCTTCATTTATTGTTCCTGGTCTTCGTGTACATGTGAAGGTTTGCGTCTGTGCACGCCCGATGCAGGAGAAATGCTAGTAAGGAGAAACGCTCGAAAAAATATGGTCATGCTTTTGGCGCTTTCGTTAAACACGTCATCGTTACTTCACTGCCATTATTCCACTCCAGGTGGGGTCAGCACAACGTGGTATTCCTCTTTCACTCTCCTCTATTAGCCGTCATCTCATTACTTACTCCTTTTTTCCCTTTATCATCCTTCACACAATCCATCCATCTTTTCTTTGGCCTACTTCTACTTGTATATCCACCCACACTCATATTTAACACTCTTCTATTAACATGACTTTTTAAACATACCACTGACAAAAATATTGGTCTTTATGTCCAAGAGATTATTTATTTATCTGATCCTTGTTCACACACAGATCGGTTAAGGATATAAAGATATAAAATGAACTAACCACAAGGTTCCTTAACATTGCTCTGAATGTATAAAGTTTTGCCTACATCATTACTATATATATATACATATGTATGTGTATATATACACGACACGACGCACAGCTCACAAACGCAACACAAATTAAATCGGCTACTTGGATTACCAGGGTAAATGGTCCAATTAGTGTTTCGGTGGGTCGTCGCTTCGGAGTCAAGACAAACGAGATTGCCTGCTACGGCCACCTGCTTCGCTGTTTACGAAATGGGATTTTGTGTTCCGTCTTGATTGTGGTCCGCTCTATTTAAGTTGTGACCGGCCGACAATTGGGCGTCTCACCCTAAAATCAGGAATGAATGGAGTCGTATTATTCTATTGTTTTAGTAGTGTTGTTGTATATTTAGCGAGTTAATTTTGGGAATTCGTTTAGTATGATTGTTTTAGGATGTCGTGGTGCCCTGTAGGTTACAGACCCGCTTGTTGAGCACCAGGTTGCGGGTTCAAACCCGGGCCATATGCCAATGTAACTTTTTCAATTTTATAATATGTAATCTTTCTCGGCTAATCTAACACGCCACTGATATACGGTGAAGGAAAACATCGTGAGGAAACCTGGACTTAATGGTCTCAAATCGCCAACTCGCAGTGAGCAAGCGTGGTTATCAATCCTCGTTTCTTCTCTGTATCAGAAGAGACTTTTGTTCTGAAATGGGAGAGTGACAGGCTATTTTTTTCTTCATGTCTGTTTTTATAATCGTCTTTTAATTCTTATGGTGTGTCACCATTTGGGCACGTGCACGACCAAAATACAATGAACTGTTTGCGAGCACTTCGCGAAGAGCACGCGAATCTTTCGTAAATGCGTGAATACTGTTTGCAGTGGGCACAAGAACTACTTGCGAGCGAACTGTACGCTGTATGTTTTCTTCGTGCAATCGCGCAAAGGATTTGCAGCTGCAAAAAAAATGTTGCGTGCATGTGCGTACCATCACCGAACAGTGTGTTCGGCGAACACGTGCATTCGTGAACGATATTCAAGTTCACGATGTTCGAAAGTGCGTACATGGCTTTAGCAGATACATTTTATTATTGTAGTGTAATGTTTTTTTTTATTATCTTGTCATAAAACGAGCATTCATATACGTTTGGGAATTAAATAAAAACATGGACAGTAGTTACTATGCATCATATACAAACCAAAACTCTTAGAAATAAGTTTCACTACACGTATTGGAATAAATAAACATAACATAACATCACGCCTGTTTTCGCAGAAGGGTTGGGTAGAGGTGTATAGTATACCCTTATTTCGCCATTATGTTTAGAGGGCGAGTCGATTACCATCAACCGGGCAAAAAACCAAACACCGGGCTGCTATTGAGAAATTACACACACAATAACACTTTGCCTGACTTGGGGATCGAACTCAAGACCTTAATATCAACAGTCGCGCTTCCAACTAGACCAACGAGGCAGTCTTCACTACATGGTATAAAACAAAGTCGCTTCCCGCTGTCTGTCTGTCCCTATCTATGCTTAGATCTTTAAAATTACGCAACGGATTTTGGTGCGTTTTTTTTTAAATAGATAGAGTGATTCAAGAGAAAAGTTTTAAGCTATAAAATGTGCACTTGCAAAGCCGGGGTGGGTCGCTAGTATTGTAATAAAACTATACGTAATTCATTATAACTTTCGTGAGACACATTCTTAATTATGCTTATTTACGGTTTACTCACGGCGCGGTGCAGCGCCAGTTCGTCTCGTGACCTCGCCGCATGTTCAGTTCATGATTAAGGGCTCCGTTTGGGTCTAAAACTAGTCGGGCAATCCCGAAAAAATGCACGTGAGTAAACCGTAAATAATCATAAATATACGTAATTCAGTTTAAAAACATCAGTCAAGCAACTAAGCTACATACAGCTGTACACAAAATGCCCACAGCTGTACACAGCTCTCATAAACAAAACATGGTTTATACCATTCTAAAACTATCAAACTAACAACACACAAATTTAATGCCCCAAGCTTTATCACAATGCAATGAAATGACATAATTGAAAAGCCTATTTGGCGGAAAATTTAGAATGCAGGCAACGGTAATTTGCATCGAGCATTAGTTCATAGAGTGGCATCTAAATCGCTATAATTTTCGCATTAACATCAACCGCAATTTCGATACTTTACAGGAATTTCGCGTATGTATCTAGTGTATGTTTAGCAGACTGAATGAATTTCCATATTGATAGGAGTGGGGAATATTATCACCATTCAATTTAGCATGTCGCATTTACTTTTAACAGAAATAACGTAAACAGTCAAACTAGAATATTCAGCAGTACTTTTACTTTAATGAGCTGAAATATTGTTTATTCTAATAATAATAAGGTATGCCTACACCCATGCGCTTTCAAGTTTATCTTGCGCTTTCAACTTTCAATTCCTCTTGCGTCAAGCGCATGCAATATTGATTGCCATATGACGCATGCAGCTTATCGTCCACACCGGTGCGCCTCAGTCAGTCGTCAATCAACATACAATAGACGGATTAGCGTGCGCTAGGGGCATGCGCTTTTGTCGACCTATTAAGGCATGCACTATGGCGCTTCACGCATGCTTCAGACGGAGATGCAAGATGAACATGAAAGCGCACTGGTGTAGATATAGCTATAAACATTTAAAAAATCGTTTCGTTGTTAACTGCATTTAAAATTCCGTCTTATGTTTCTGACATAAGACTGAATTTTAATGTTGTTAATCAAATCTAATCCGCACATGAATTCGAAAAACAGAGGTGCGATTTGGGATCGAAATCAAACCCTAAGAGCGTATACATAAAGGAAGCAGGTAACCAGCACCGACCTACCAGCGCTTATCGGTACTGGTCCGTGGAGGTAACCACTACATAAAGAAAGTGGGTAGAGGCTAGCATTTTTTCACAAAAATACGCTTTGTTCCCTTGCAAATACAGCAACAAATGACGGCTTACCAGCGCTGTTTGGAGCAGGTCGGAACTTGTCGGCGAAGTTCGGAGCTTGTCGGCGTTGGTTCGCCACACAGTATAGAAACTACCTGCGCCGACTAACTGCGCAAACCAGCACCGACAAGCGCTGGCAGATCTACGCCGGCAACCCGCTTTCTACGTGTATACGCACTAATCGTGCAAAGGCAATCTTTTATGCACGATTTGGATTCTGGTAATTTAATTAGCTCATATAAATAGTTGGAAGAGATTCTACTATATACGGTTCTAAATAATGATCCTGTCTGTCTTTCGATCACGTTAGTAGACAAGCTATACATTTCCAGTAAGAGCTGATCTCTCATTGTATAGGCATAACATAAAATGAGAGGTCAACTTATACTGGAAATCTATAGCTTGATTATGTAGTCGTGCGTACCGTACACATATATATAAAGCAATAATAATTAAGGAACTCTGTGAACATGATAGTAGCAAGTGGGAAGTCTCTATGTCCTTTTGTTCTAATGTCTTGGTTTTAAGATACAATTTCCTTTTCGTGTAATTGTGTAATTTAAAACGTAAATGTTTGGTTAGTATTCTAAAATAATTCGAATATAGGACTGTAATGGTTCAGGAGTCATTAACGTCATATTATTACAATGACGCTGCCCGCTATAAATATAAGGGCCAAAAGCACACTTATCGTATCTTGCGCCGCGTACTGCGCAAGATAGGCGACGCAAAATACGCTAAGTATGCCGCTGAAAATACGCCGAATATAGTTAACTTTAACATAGATCGAACGCAAGATGCGAAACTTCTAGGCCCTATTATACTCGGTGTAACGACGTATGATACGCGTGGTGAGGCCGCGTAATAGAATTTGTATGTAGCGTGATGCATACGCGTAACGCAACGAAACATGAACTGCGTAAGATTCGCTCAATGTGTTTGCAGCCTAAGGCCTCATTTACGGAGACGAGGGGCGTCGCGCGTCGCGTGCAGCGTGGCGTCTCTCGGGACGTCGTAAGATTTTTTTGTTTATGGAGTGGCGGTGCATGCAGCGGCCTGCATCATCACACGCGCAAACACAAATATATGGCAATGTACGATGTTGTTTATGAAGATGCGGCGCGTGCGACGCCGCGGGCCCCGCCGCGGTTGACGCTACGTTTTACAGTGGATGGAGAATTGCAGGAATAGCTAGTCGCAACGCTGCATGCACCGCCGCGATAAACGTCGCGTGCGACGCGGCGATGCCATCCGCGGGCTCCGCCTGCATTTCAAGCAAACGCGTGTAAAATCGCTTCTCCGTAAACGCTCTCATACAACGCCATATTATGTTTGAATTCAGTGCGGGCCGCGCCGCACAACGCGACGCGCAACTCCCCGCGTCTCCGTAAATGAGGCTTAAGGCTGTCCAAACACGGGCCACGTGCTACAACCACAACTAACAGGGACTACATTTTCCGTACATTGTCCAAGGACTCGCCGCACCTATGGCCGTTGGCGGCCACTCGAAATTTATGGAACAGCTTGTGGCCGTGACAAGTGGCCTGTGTGCAGGTGGCCGTAAAAGGCATGGGACCGAACTGTTTCATCAAAGCATGAGGTAGAGATGGTTTTAGCTTTGAACGAAGAAGGATTATCAAGAAGTCTTTCATAAAAAAATAAAACCATTTTTCATAGCCATTCCCAAAATAGAATTGCGTTATTTAAAACCTTAGTATAGATTCAAGGCTTATCAGCCTGTAGTACGATACGATATTTCGACAATTTATCTGATCGTTCCGATCGATTATCGATGTATCAGACTCTGTTTGCAATTTTGTGCCGTTACATTTTTCATACGAAATATTGAGAGATATTGAGTTAAAACGCATCAGTGCGTTGCGGCCCCGCAATCCAATAATCTGCAAAGCCACCGGTACGTTAACGACGAATAGTCACTATTTCTCTGAACGGTACAGTACCGCAATGCCAACAAAAATTTGCGGCGTTGCGGAATCACACATGTTGTGTTTCCACCCTACGCTACACGTAATATTTTTAACGTTCTACTAACTGAAAGGAAATAAAACACCTAGAAAATGTCATGGACGCAGTAGGTAATTACGTCCGGACCTAAATTACTAACGGCATCTGTCGACAAGTTGGCAGTGTCACACACATTTCTTTCCCGTCTAAACCGTCGACAATTGGCAAGTTCGGGCTTGTTCAAAGATTAGCTTAGTTGGCATAATGCCATTATCACAGTTGACCTGCACATATTGAGCAGTATATAGTGCTTAGGACTGAGACCGTTGACCTAGATACACCTAGAATAGTGGCGTATGTACGGATTTTGATTGCTGGTACGGTTTGAGGGATTTTGTTTGATATAAAGTGAGGTCCGTAATAAAGTTTGAGGTGAACGGGGTAATATAAAGTATTTTGGCAAATATGTACCTTCGGTGGAAGCAATAAAATACGAATATGATTTCTTGAACACTATTTAAATACAAGCATAATGACGCAGGTGCAGACATCTCAGCGCGAGGGCCCTTGCCTATAGATCCCAGGACATCGAAGTTGTGACCGTACCTAAACCTAACCGTGACCTAACCTAACGACCTAACCTGACCATATTTTTTTTGCCTTCTGGATATCCTCATGGATGTCCTCCGTCCTGGGGGTGGGCAGAGGGGTCTGTCAGACTCTTACTGACTAAAACCACTCCGGTGTTCCCTCGCACACTTAGGGCCTTTTCTTTTTTTTTTTTTTTTTCGGGGTGGTAATCCTCATGGATGTCCTCCGCCCTGGGGTGGGCGGAGGGGTCTGTCAGACTCTTACTGACTAAAACCACCCCGGTGTTCCATCTCACACCTGCGCCGAGGGTCGCGGGAACTTACGACACTTCCGCAACCCCCGGCTAGTGCCGGCCCGCCGCAGCGGGCCTCCTCGGGTTAGCGGGGGGAGTGAGGTGTTAGACTCCCCCCGCGCCGTCTAAGAGGGGCGCGCTTGGAACACTTCGCGCCGCCGCCTCGGGTCCTGATGTGTGGGGGGCGACAGACTTCCCCAAGTCCGTCGCCCCTGGACCCATTTAGGGGGGCTGGAAGAGGGCGTTGTCCGCCCTCCGCCGACGCCCGGTGCGTCTGCTGCGGGCCGGGTGAGTGGAGGTGATCTCCCTCACCCTTTCCGCATCCTCCTTCTGCGACATGACCGTGTCGCAGAAGGACACCACCGCGTCCCAGGACTCCTCGCTGTCGACCATGGACTCGACCACGGCCGACAGCGACAGGTCACCGCCTACTCCTGAGATGAGGGCACGGCGCGGCTCCTCCCAAGCGGCACACTCTGCCAGCGTGTGCCACGCCGTGTCCTCCCGGCAATCGCCGCAGTGGTGACACCGGGCGTCTGGCTCCCTGTTTATGCGACACAGGTACTTCCCGAAGCAACCGTGCCCGAGAGCACCTGCGTCGCCCGAAACGACAGGGAGCCGTGCCTCCTCCCGAGCCAGCGCTCGAGCACCGGCCGGACCGCCCCGACGGTGGCGAGGCCGGCGGTATGGCGTGAAAGCCTGTCCCGCCACTCCGCCACCAGGGCCTCGTGCAGCTGCGACCGACGCAGCTCCAACTGTCGCTGCATCGGCCGCTCGCCCCGCGTTCTCGCTTCCTCGCGCCACCGATATAGTGACGCGAGTACTAACGCCTCGAGGTCCCAAGGCGGAGATCCGGCCAGTACGCAAGCCACCTCGTAGGAGATCGTGCGATACCCCCTGATGACTCTGACGGCCAGCGCTCTCTGCGGCTTTCGCAGAACAGCGATGCTGCCGGCCGTCAGGTCAGCCGCCCAGATCGGGGCCCCGTACAGGGCCATCGATCGCACGATCCCCACGTAGAGCCGCCTGCAGGCGAGGCTCGGGCCCCCCAGATTGGGAAGCAGCGTTGACAGCGCCCCAGCCGCGCCCAAAAGCTTGGGCGCCAGCCGCTGGAAGTGGGGTCCGAAGTCCCACCGGCTGTCGAGCACCAATCCCAGGTACTTCATGGTGGACTCGACAGCTATTCGGACCCCCCCCCACAATGATGTGGGATCCGGACGGCGGCGCCCTCCGAGGGCCATGAAAGACCATGGCCTCCGACTTGCTGAGGGCCACCTCCAGGCCAAGGAGCCGTATGCGGCTCACCACCTGTGAGACCGCAGCCGTCACCAGTAACGCTGCCTCCCTATACGAACTCCCCCGAGCGGTGACCAGCGTGTCGTCCGCGTAACACGTCAGGTCTACGCCCGGTGGGAGTTCCCCCCTCAGCACCCAGTCGTACCCGATGTTCCACAGGGGCGGGCCTACGACCGAGCCCTGCGGAACACCGCACGACATGCGGTGCCGGTGTCCGCCATCACGTCCCACGTAGGTGACACACCTCTCCGACAGATAAGCCCCAACGATGCGGCGGAGGTAGAGAGGCACCCGATGGTAACGCAGTGCCTCCCTAATACAGCTCCAGGGCAGGGTGTTGAAGGCGTTGGAGATGTCCAAGGACACCGCCAACATCACCCCACCCCGGGACACCGCTTCCTCCGCCAGGACCCTCACCCGCGACACAGCGTGGATGGTGGAGCGCTCATGCCGAAAGCCAAACTGGCTCTCGGCCAGGTCCGGCCCCTCCGTACGCAAGTGGCCGGCGAGGCGGGCAGCTATTATTCGTTCGAATAGCTTACCCACCTCGTCCAGCAGCACTATGGGCCGGTATGCGGACGGCGAGTCCGCAGGGCGCCCCGCCTTCCTGAGCAGGACCAGACGACCAGTTTTCCACAAACTGGGAAACTGGCCCCGCTCAAGACACGCCGTGTAGAGTCCTCTCAGTTGGGGCTCAAGCTCCTTCAGAGCGAGGGCCAACACGCAGCCGTGAATCCCGTCGGGCCCCGGAGCCACGTTCTTGGCCCGGAGCCGCATCACGGCCGCCCCCATCTCTGCCTGTGTCACCTCCGGGACGCTGATGGCGTTCTCCTCTATAGGCTCCGCGGCTGTGGGCAAAGCCATCGGCGGCGGAGGCACACTTAGGTCCTAACCTAACCTACCTAACCCTGACCAAACATAACCTAACGACCTGACCTAATCTAATCCTGACATTTAGAGGACAGTTGGTGCCCGACAGACTGCTGTTTAATCTCTACGCGAGGATTATGCATCTGACAGATGTCAAACGTCACATGTGACAGTTCATTTGATAACCTTGGCTAGCTGAACTACTGACTCAATGACAGCTGTTATCGATTTGATTATCGACTAGAGTATCTCAAACACAAATAAGATGGCGCCAGTAGTACGTAAACAAGCCGTTTACTTCACTCCTCCGACATATACAATAACATTGAAATGGTAAATTGTACATAGTACCTGTGGCCATCGTTGTTGAAGCACTTAACTGAATTCCAAGTAGGATTCTCTCGTGTAGTGCCGGACTTAACCGGTAACGCCCCGCCATCGTCCCAGGACGACACCCGCTTCAAGCGACTTTGAACTCTAACTATAACCTAAATTAGAGTTCAAAGTCGCTTGAAGCGGGTATCGTCCTGGGACGACGGCGGGGCGTTCGGGGCGTTACCGGTTAAACAATAGCACTACCCCATCTCTTCCCGTGGGTGTCGTAAAAGGCCACTAAGGGATTCTCTAGAGGATGGGCAGCAGCGTTCTCTGAGTACTTTAACAACCATACTGCGATCGCCAACCCGCCTGCCAAGCGTGATGATTATGGCACCAGCAGTGGACGTCTTCCGGCTGAGTGATGATGGTGATGAAGTAGAATTAATCTCAAATAGTCCCATCTTACCAGTACAGTGCTGTGCCTATTATATATATTATAATATACTTATCTAATCTTTCGAACTTTGAACTTCAATAGTACCTAAATTTAATATTCAGATAAAAAAGGAATGAGAATAAAAATACTTCTTCATTTGCGGGTATTATAATTTTATTGAAACTATTTTAATGTTCACATATCAATATTTTCTTTTCTTTATGGTAACTTGAATATTATTCAAGAAAATTAAATGTCTGAATAAAATTTTGAAGTTACGTTAGTCTTTTCAAAGTTATTCGTCAAAGGAAAATTGTATCTAAAGTTATATTACTGCAAATTAATAAATGATAATTATAAATGCTTATTATTCAGTTTCGCAGTTCTTAGTGAAGTTATTTATACGCACAAAAAACATATTTTTACGAGCTATTTGAATATTTCTCAAGATGGAATAAAATGAATTCGCGATCTAAGTTTAACAAATTAGCAAACCTAAGATGTCATCGTCATCATCATCATCATTTAGCCGAAAGACGTACACTGCTGGACATAGGCCTCCTCCAAAAAGGGGGGGGGGGGATTTCCATAATCGTACAGCTAATCCTTACTAATATTATAAATGCGAAAGTAAGTTTGTTTGTTTGTAAGCTTTTCACGCCTAAACCACTGAACCGATCATCCTGAAATTTTGCATATACGTTGTCAGGTGTACAGAAACAGACATAGGGTAACTTTCATCCCGAAAAAAAGTACTGTTCCCGAGGAAAAGAACAATAATGTTCATAGATGGCGCCACGTGTCTTGCGAATCACGATTGAATTATATTATTAAAGAAACTTTAGTAGTGTGTTAAGAGTTTTTTTTATTATAAATTAACGAGAGCGAAGCCACGGGTAAAAGCTAGTTTAAAATAAATAAGACGCTAGACAGCTTATAATCAGACCACACTCCAATAACCCTAATATATTATAATAAGCGGTTTAGGTCAATCGTCGCGAACTCTGACCACATTCGAGCTGTGGTCGAGCCGGACAATTATCAAGTCTAAATCCTGCGCATTAATAACGTAGATAGCCATGCAGTTGACTTGTGGTTAAACGATCGCATAATGCTGTCCTCTGCAGTGCTCCAGATTTGTGGGCTTTTAGAAAAATCTTCATGCTCATTTTCTGTTTGAGATGAGCAGAAGCGTTTGAAAAGAATATTTTAAGATCCGTCAGATAGGAAGGACGTCGTTATTCGTTTTAAGAGGGCCTACTGTGTTCAACATTTTAAATTTTCATACTTCTAAAATGATGTTATTGTTGAGCAAACTACTGAAAATTATACATACATTTTAGATATTGTATTAAAAACGATTTTCCACTGAACATATTTATTTTATTCGTGTATTTTATTTGGATGCAGCCTTTGTATTTTAAAACAAAATAGCAAAGGATGATGGGCAAAATTGTATGAGACCTGTCCCCACCACTTCCAACAGATTTGTTTGATGTGTCAGTAGTTTCATAAGGGTCTGTGAAAAGACTAGCAACCAGTTTTAACTTCAAAATCGATGGGGTTTAGTATATACAGGGTGGTAAAGGCGGACCGGACAAATTGGTCAACATAACCACTTTAACGCTTATTCGATTTCCAATTTACTCTAAATTTTTCGTGATATGAAAAGTCCACGATAATTGCAGCTTTCTGAATTCTACGAAGAAACGTACGAACATTAGTTCGGTAGCCATTAGGTTAGATACAGAAAGCATAGCTTAAAGCGGTCTAGCCATTAACGTATATACGCTAAATAGCTCTCGATTTGTGGAATTTTAAATTCTATCTGCATTTATTTTCATGCAAATCCAGTGAAGGTAAATTAGGTTAGGTTTTCTTAGTATAATGTTAGGTGTAAAACTTGGCTTGACACACTGCTGTGTTTATCTCCTAGCGTCGACTACAGCCGAAATGTGTAGAATCGAGTCGAGTCGCATTTGTTCCGTGTGAGGCGAAACGGTCAGTAATCTCAAGTCGTGAACAGAAATTCGCGTAACAAGCGATGCGCGCGAGTTATGCGACTCGGCGCGTCTCGGCTCGTCGCTAATCGACGCAGTTTTATAGTAAATGTATAATAGGCGAATTATTGCGGTTCTATTCGACTCGACTCGGCGAGACTAGTGGACGCCAACTTTTACTGACGATGCCTTTCCTTTACATTTTTGAAAACATTATGTTTGTACGTAAAAATCTGCCAATGTATAGTGTAAAAAGCGACGTTCATAATATAAATACTAGGAACAAACATAAATTAGTAGTCCCTAAATTTAGATTATCCAAAACTAATAAGTCATTCCTAGGAAACTGTGTTCGATTTTATAACAAGGTTCCCAAATCAATTACGGATCTCACTGATGGCAAATTTAAATCTCACGTTAAATCAGTTCTCATTAAAAAGGCATACTATAAGATAAACGACTATGTTGACGATAGGGACGTGTGGCGCTAGTTCTTTTCTGCACATGTGGCTTGCCTGGAAACCATTAGTTTTTATGTGTTGCTTTATATAAGTATCTATATTATTTAGATACGATTTTGATTTATCTCAATTCATACAGAATTGATTTATATACCTACTTATGTACTATTTTAATTTCTACTTTTCCTTTATGTGCATAATTTTATTATTGTAAAAAAATATTATGATTTTCTTTGTATAGAGTCAATTAATTTATTCACTTGACAGACATATCTGTGTTGCTGGGGAGTTTGTTGCGCCGTTTCTTCTTCACAGCATAAACACTAGGAAGCGGTGAAGGGAGGGCTTTTTGGGGGATGTCTATATTGTAAAACCGACGTTCAAAAAGAACTAAGTAATTCTAGTCTATTTTGAATAAATGAGTTTTGAGTTTGAGTTTTGAGTTTTAGACTGCCGAGTGAGCTTACCAAGAGCAGTAACCAGTCTTACCAAGAGTATCGTATTACCCAGTTACTGGGTTGTGGAGGTCTGATAGGCAGTCGCTCCATGTAAAATACTGATATTCAGCTGCATCCGGTTCGACTGGAAGCCGACCCCAACATAGTTGGGAAAAGGCTAGGCAGATGATGACTGCCGAGTGAGCTTGAACATTTTATTCGCGAGCGATCATCATCATCTGGTGATCAATTCCAAAACAAAATTTTTGCATACCGCAAAAAAAACCACAACCGTCAATCAGTTTTTGTTTAGGAGAACTGTCAAATTTATTGGTTTTGTGTCAAACAATTTGACAGCTTTTGAAATTGGAAACTGTTTGGTTCAACGGTTCGGCCTTGATTTGGTTGCGATACAAGATTTATTTTAGGAGATTTGGGACCCAGACAGGAAGCAACATCAACACAATGTAAGAAAAATCGTTTTAGTATTCATGTTGAGTTTTATAGTGATACCTCTTTACTGCTTCATACATAACCTCGGTGAACCGACCTGGATAACACAATATTGTTTTATTTTAGAGGTAAATACCGCTGCATATCAATTCAATTTATCGGACGCTTAAACACATGGTCTGCGTTAGAAGTAGGGAGATTTTAAACTCTGTTTGCGATGGTTTAATAAATCCGATATCTAACGTGCGGAACGGCGTGGTTTCTGACTGAGAATTGTTCCTGTTCCCGTGAAAGTGACGGAAGATTTTATCGTGGTAATAATTTCTTCTTCTTCTCCTAATATTAAATTCATAATTTTTCATATTCATACGTAAATCAATATGAAAATTATATAATATATTATTTTAACGTCACACATATACAAGGTCTTACAAAAATACCCCTAAAGCCGAAATGGGATTAAAAGGTCCCTTGTAAAGAGTCTACTGGCAATATTTTAAAATAAAAGAAAGACCAAAAAAAAATTTGGACAGTTCATAAATTAAATCATCACTGAAACGCAACCCTAAAAACATAAAAATAAAGAGTAGACTACCCAGAAAGTTATTTACATTCTTACCTAATTTCCTCTGAGAGGTAAATGACAACAATCATAAAAGACTACTTGATTAACATTTTCTTTTTTAAGGGGAATTAAGTAACACATTGTATAAGGTTAGTCAGAAAAGAGATACTAATCCGAAAGAGTGTTAACGAACCGATAATAATGAATAACTTTTATTCTACAACTTTCGCCAAAAGTCAACAATTTACGAGAAATACGATTTAAAACTATCAATTTTATATACAAACGTAACATAACCAATTAAACAAACAAATCTAAAAAAAAATCCAAAACCAAATTGGACAATGCTAATGATTGCCCAATTTATTCTTTCATTCGTCCCGAGATGTCAGGAACACCGTGTATTTTTCGTAATATTTTCATAAAAATCGTAACAGCATGCGAAGCACGAACGTGCTGGATGTTATGCTCGGTCAAATAAATTAAAATTCCCATTGCAAGTGGCGAGTGAAATCGTGAGGAAACCGCTGTCACCAATGTTTTTGTACGAAAATAGTATAAAAACGAAACAGCATTATTTTTCGTGAATGCGTGCAAATTATTTTGCGGCGCCATTTTGTTTTTTTCGCTGCGTTCTTGTTAAAAGTTTGGTGCTGATGAATTGTGTTGGTTTATTAAATGTTTTAAGCTCCTGTTTTAATTTAATTGTAACTAGGTTTTTTTTTATGGTTAACTAGGTTTGGCCGACAATTTGACGTCTCACTCTAAACTCAGGAATGAGTGGAGTCGTATTATTCTTTATATCTTTATACTCGAGTCGTGTCACTACATAGTATAAAACAAAGTCTGCCTGTCCCTATGAATGCTTAGATCTTTAAAACTACGCAACGGATTTTGATGCAATTTTTTTTAATAGATAGAGTGATTCAAGAGGAAGGTTTATGTGTATAATACATTGCACCCGTGTGGAGCCGGGGCGGGTCGAAGGTTATATTTAATTTTAAATGGTAGTTCACATAGCTATGTAGTTTTGTGAAATCAAATAGTGTTTAACAAGGATGATGAGGACTATCTTGCCGTGATACATTGTTTACTAGTATGGAGGATAGTGCGATGAAACCTTAGACTACCTAAACATACAAATGTTTGCATAAAATCAACGAGCAAATTTTAATTATGCAAAATATTTAACAAAACACAGCCAAAGAAACCCTAACCAAATACTTTGCACGGACACCCCTCGGTCAGAATATGGCAAAAAAAAAAAAAATATGAAGGCGTGCAACTTTATAATAATCTACCGGCAGATATCAAGAACTCATCTTCCTTTAACATTTTTAAAGCCAAACTTAGGCAGTATGTCACTAACAACACAAGATTACTAACGTAATGACGTAATCAATCAACATAGTACCTACAATAACATAAAACTATGGTTACTGGACTGAACTTTACTCATAAGCATTGTTTTATTCGCTAAGTGAACAAAATATGTTCTTTTTGAATAAATAAAGAATCATTAAACTTATTTAAAAAAACTATTATTCTAGTAATATTGTTGTATACAGGTTGAAATTGTAAACACTCAACAAACCGAAATGGGAGATTGTACTAATCACCATGAACAACTTTTACTAAGAGACCAAACCGGAAATCGAGAAAAAAAAACCTTTAAGAAAAATGAAATCGCCAACCCGCAGTAAGCAAGCGTGGTGATCAATGCTCGTTAATCCTTTTCTGTATGAGAAGAGGCATTTTCCCAGCAGTAAGACAGTTACAGGCTGATTTTTTAAATATATTTTTTTACGTTTAATAGATAGCAGTAATAAGATATTCCACGGTATGAGATTGTAAGATTTAGTTGTCACGGAGATGAAAATATGAGTTACTTTGATAATGCTATTTTTAGGTTTGAAGATACTGATCAGATTAGGGATTACGTCTGAAAAGTTTGATTTAAATCCCAAAATAGTCTTTTATTTTCTAAAGGGACGATGTACCCAAAAGAGAACCAGTGAATATAGTACGTTATTCTTGAATCAAATCTATGTTGAATCTTTCGTGGATTTACTTAACTCATAAGTGAAAATTATTTCGAAGATTTACTAATTAATAATATAATAAGTGAGAAATAAAAAAAAGAAGAAATAAAATAGTCGTAAAATTCCGTGACAAACCACTTACTATGATTTCAGAATAATCGGCTGAATTCGCTGTCTCAGTTTTCGATACACCATCCCTTATACCGCTATTATATGAGATCTGTACTCGGTGACTTTGATCCCATCAAGAAAATAACACGTTAAAAATCGCATGTGGGGCGTTGTCTTCTTGTTGCAGCCTACGAGAAATAATCATGTAGCACTTTCGTAGCTGCTACGAAAAGACTACGAACAGCTACGAAGAAATAAGCGCTTGCCACACCAAACACAGGACGTGAGCGAATCGTACAGATGCGCATTTGGTGTTATATGCTTCATAGTCATCCCTTGAATACTATCAATACGGGCCCGCCGATGACACGACCCGCTCAGAACCCGCGTACGATGCGGCAAAGCCTTTATAAAGTAAAATACAAATAAGTATTATAACAAAGTCACAGCAAAGCAGTAAACCCAAGTTAATACAACCTAAACTTGGAAAATTCTTTGACAAAGGACTCATATCTTCAACGAATATTGGAATAAGAATTACTTATTATCGCTGAGAATTTCGTTCGTTTTATGACACTAAAGCTACGCTTCACTTAATACCTACGTAATCTCCTTATGTATAATAAAATATACGTCACAAGATAATAAGTCAGGTCGTCAAAAAGTTTTATAGCACAAATTATTAATGTTAGGCAATGAAAAAGTTTTGATTCGATTTTACGAGAAACCGATCGTGTTTGTTGGTCGGTATTAAGCATTCGAGATCCGATCAACAGATAGAATGTTGTAAAAACTTTGTTAATCAGTGTTGTTGTGTTATGTAGTTCGATTTTTGAACAAATTTCAAGTTTGGAATGGTTGAAACTTTTTTTAGGACCGCGTACAGGCAACAGCAAAAGTCGGTGAATGTATTCGAATTTCAACGTTAGTTATCTCAGGATTTTATTTTTAATTTATCATAACACGAGTCTTTAAACAATTCAGTTTTTTTTTATTTTTAACAAAAATAATAATTGGCAAATTTTCATTCTTGATAAAAGCAGTGATATAATTGGTGATTGAAAGCTTGCCATCCATGCAGGAGAGTCTGAGACTTCTGATTTCTATCCCAGCCCGCACCTCTGAATTTTCGAGTTCATGTGTGGATCACCTTTTGATTATCACTTAAGAAAACCTTGTGAGAAAACCCGAAGAATGAAGAGGGCACCAAAAAAATAATTGTTCTCGATGGCGCGTATAACCCTTCTCATTTTAAGAAGACCAACCCCAGCAGGGTATTTTTTTAAATTCATTTTTAAGAAGGCTTACAGACTAATGTAATAATAGTTACCAAAAATTAAATAAACAAGTTGCTAATTACAAGCCTCCACAGCTGGATATTAATTACTTAAGTGTCGAAAAGAACAAAGAATTAATTATTAACTTATGATATTCGTGAACAACTGGTACTCTAGAAATACAACATCATGCAATATAATTATGTATCATGTAACCCTTCTCATTCTAAGAAGACCAAACCCAGCAGGGTATCAGTAATGGGCTGATTATGTTATGTTTTTTTTATAACACAATTTTGAAACTTTGAGCGATCATCACTTTCTTTTGATGCTGACTGTCCACTACTTCAATATTCTCTTAAGAGTGACGCATTCGAGGTGAACCTCGAATATCGTATACCCACATACTTTGTTCAATATCAGTCAGAAAGGGGATAAGTACTCATCCGAAAGGGTATTAAAGTACCCATAGTAAATTGTTGATTATTTGGAATGACAACAAAATTTGATTTTAATATGGAAATAAAAAATAATTTCTGTGACCTGGGATCGAACTTATACACTCACTATCAATCAACATTTCATAATCCACCAATAAACAAAAGCCTTTTTTAGTTCCACCAATACAACCTAATTTTCCGCCTTCCACGACAACTTACCCCATCCCTACGTATGTTTTTAATTCCCATCATCATGGCAGCAATAAAACAGTAAAACAATGGACCGTCATTAACAAGGACGTGTTAATTGGCCGCGCTAATCACCTGTTATATCCGCGTATCCGCACGGCGGTATATCCGCGGGTACCGCACGTATCCGCTCGACAAACTGTTATTGCTACTTTGAATGGTTTATTTGCTATACGTACCAGGATTTATGGGCATGTCCCAGCACTAGTAGGCTGGTTTCTTTTTTTTTTTGAAGATTTTTTTCATCGTTCTGAAACCAAAAACCCTGTGATGGTTATTTTTTTAGTTGAGTAAACGACTTTTCGTTTATTTTCCTATTGTACTATTTGTTTTTTTTTTTTTTAAATTTGACTACTGTAGGTCGTCCTAGGGGACGGTTTCTACGTAACTGGGCAGTTATTGGCGTGACCTGAAGGGTCTCCAGCCAATGGGGGGGAAGTAAAATACTTAACCTAAGCTAACTACTTGTACTACACTAACATCATGACTACCTGCAGCAACAGCACTAAGGGCGACCCCTAGTGGGAGTCGGACCTCGGCTTAGGGCGTTGCTGGCGTGGACATAGGGGGGGGAGACAGCTTGATGAGGGCTGAATTATCGGTGTGACTGCGGAGTCTGAAGAGACGACCGGCTCTACGTTGTACTGCTTGTAGGTTGTATTGTGTTCTTAGGGTCTCCAGCCAATGGGGGGAAAGTAAAACACTTAACTTAAGCTCACTACTTATACTCACTAACATCATGACTACTAGCAAAACAGGCGCCTAATTCTCCTAAAACAAATCTTGATAAATCACAACCGAATCAAGGCCGAACCGTTCATTCAGATAGTTCTCAATTTAAAAAGCTATCAAATTGTTTGACACAATAAACAAAATCAATCATTTTGAAAGTTTTCGAAAACAAAAAATGACTGACGGTTGTGGTTCGATTGCGTTTGGCAACGATTTATTTTAGGAGAATTGGGCCCCAGCACTAAGGGCGCCCTCTAGTGGGACTCGGACCTCGGCTTAAGGCGTTGCTAGAGGGAGATTGGGAGGGAGACAGCATGATGAGATATGAATCATCGGTGTAACTGCGAGGTCTCGTTTTTTTACCCGACTACTTTATTCAACCTAGTACAGTACAACACAACTAAGAACTTACATCGATGTACTTGATCAAACCACAGTCGCTATTTTTCACGCACACACTTATTGCGTCATCAGAAATATTTTTTACTACAATAATTACTTAATAAATAATCATTTGTGGCCTTGCAATCGTACTCAGTTCGGAAGTGATCGGTTTTACGAAGTTTACCGATGCGATTTCTTCGTCTGTAATAAAAATTGCAAATTGCTAAATATTTTTTTTCCACATCCTTTGTTGTCTGTATTACTTCGTTTCACATAATTTAACAAGTAATAAGACGATCAAATTGTACACGAAAAAACAGAAATTACTCATAAAGTTAAAGAACATCAAAACATCACTCGGTAATCCATGACGGACTGTTTCGAAGATAGACAATGACTACTAAAGCTTCATAGATTCGCGCTTCATACTCCGACACATAAATATTCATAAAGAAAGGGCGTAAGTATTTTTAGGGGAGAGAAAAATAAACAAAATAACGTACCGCTTTACGCGCGAGAAAGCTTTAGAGGAAGAGGGGTTGAAGTGGTGCCACGTCACGATACAATTACCTCCTACGTGCCGATAGAAAACGCTGCGTCTGACAACACCTTAATAACATTTCTCACTCAAAAAACACAACTAAAAAAACATTTAAAGAAACCCATTAAAAACTATCCAACCGATTCTCATCTAACTTTCTCAGATTTTCTTGATAGAACAATAAATCATACTTCACTACGAAAAATATGAATAAAATTGAGTGAATCTGAATAAAGCGAACCGTAAGAAATAATATTTCATTCGAGCGCCGATCAGTAGGTACATTTAGATGAGACAGAATAAGTCGTGAGAATAAAAGAGCGAATACTAAATTTATGAATGCAATGAACCGTGAGAGTAGTGACGACGGGGAAGTGGGAGGGGTACATGCATATTTGATTCCGTCATAAACTCAATTTACAGCTAATCTCATCTCAGATTGTCGAAGAAATAAAATTTCACACGCCGTTGGTTCAGTCGCGAATGTAAATAGGGAAGGCGCGAGGACGTGAGTGGAGCACGTCACCGGAGCGGGGTGCGGGAGGGGCGCTAATAAAATATACCCGACAGAGTTCACGGCTCATTTAGCACAAGACGCCCGCGCCGGCAAGAAGCTCGGCAACAATTTAATATTTCGCCTTTAATTCCGAGCACTAAATTAAACACCGGCCCGTAATCTCGAGCTGCGCCGTTAAATTTTTGTCCCCGTGATCAGTATCGGTGGGTGATCGATTTTACGGGCCTACCGGTCTCGCGTTTCGTACGGTTGTAACTTTTTAGTGCTCCTTTTATTACGACAAACGATTTTAATCAAGCGAGTTTTTGTTCAGGGCGGACGCCATTAGCGCCTCGGAGTCGGAATAAAATTCGAAGTTAAGTCGCATTCGAGACTCGAGAATTTGCTTTTAACTTCGTTTGATAGGTCGCTTCGGGGGCGTTTAGTGACCTTTTACATTACCCTATAAAATAAATCTATACAAACTGGTATTTGAATTTTCAATAAAGAAGTCCGCGGTTCCACTGAATCCGCAGTTGCTTGATCTTATTTTGCGTTTAGAGACTTTTCTGCGTTCAAAAGGCAGTGAAACTCAGTTTTGCTGGCAAAGCATCTCTCTCAAGTTTTAAATTCAAGGAAATCAGTCGTGAAACTCTCATTCGTAGCTAACTATCCTCAAAAATCGTTGTACGAACAAAGTTTAGAGAGCGCCGGGACCACCCGCGGTTTGTTCTAAAGACTGTCACAAGAAAAATCTCGTAAACCCTTAACAACAACATCATTTGGCAAACTTTAAGGCGATGTTCAATAATAAGAGCTCTAACAAGCGGTCTTGTATTAAAATAAACGGCGAATATGAGAAAAAAACTTTATTTTAAGAATGAGACGGCCTACTTTTCTCTGTAGCTATGAATTATTAAAGGAGGCTACTTTACTTTCGTTTGTTTTATTGAATTTCAAGGTTTTATTCAACTTTGAGCGGAATTATTGAATATTCATGTTTTTTTGTATACTATACCATTACGATTCTTTTTATCAGACTTTTATGGTAGTACGAGCAATGTTCTGCCTAGCTTTTTCGCAACTGTGTTGAGGTTAGTTTCCAGTCTAACCAACGGTACGAGCACGGATCTTATATTGAGTCGATTCGAGAAATTTATCTATTCTAAATGTCAAATTTGACGTAAGATATGGATAAAATGACAACTGTTGTCGTTTTAAGTCATTTTATCTACATCTTATGTCAAGTTTGACGTTTAGAATAGATAAATTTCTCGAATCGACTCGATATAAAGATCCGTGCTCGCTCCACTGATGCGGCTGAATACCAGTATTGTGACGACACGTTTGTTGCAGTAGCTGAGTGATTGGCTTCTGCGCTACGGGTCATGGGTTCGATTCCCATACGGAACAAACATTTGTTTACCTACAGATGGTTGTTTCGGGTCTGGGCGTTTGTGTATGTGAGATTTGCGTCTGTAAACGCACCCACGATACTGGAGAAATCCTAGTGAGGGTCAACGTTTTTTTTTTAAAGAAAAAGAACGGAAGAAAGAAGAAGAAGTATTTTACACGGAGCGACTGTCATCAGACCTCCGCAACCCATTTACTGTGGCAATGCCGATATCCTAAGGTTAGACCGGTTGTCAGACTTTCGGGCATCTGGCTGCCCGTAACGACTGACATAAGTGTTCGTATAACACCCGGGATCGATGGCTTAACGTGCTCTCCGAGGTGCGGAGGGGTCCCGGTGTGATGTAATGACCGGTCACCGCACTGACCGCGACAAACGCAGCTTAACCTTGCAAATTATATCCACGCGGTTGTTAATTAGCCATGAGCTCCTCTCTATAATAGTTCTAGAGTAATATTTGTTACTTAATATCCTTTCTGCTTACTTATACTTCGCAGATCAGAAATATACATCTTGGACATACCCCGCTCCCCAACCATTGCCACATCGACTGGTCCGCATCCAGCGGAGTCCCGCGACCTTCATCAGGTCATCGTTTCACCTTTTGTGGGGGCCTACCCTACGCGGTCGCTCTTCCAGAACCTTTCCGCCCCATCATCCATCCGTTCTGCGATCAATGAGCTCGCAGAAAAAATCGAATAGGTATAATTGATACTTTGATCATCTCCTTTTTTTTGTTCAGACTTGAAGTCGCCTCTTGAACAGTACTGCTGTTATTTCATTTCAAATTAATTGTGTTCCAAATAAAACAAATCAGTTTGATATAAAGACATAAACATAACAATGTTTTATTCAAGCCTCGTATATCAAACAAACTCATGCTCCCATTATCAAGTTTCTAGTACGGCAGATCTAATTATAATAAGCCATCTAACGTCCAAACTGTGAATTTAGCTAATTAACATTCGAAAACCCACTTGAATTTCAACAACTCAAAGGGGAAACTTTATCAAAAACTCAATAATGTTTGAAAGAAAATTCACCACTTTGAAAACTAGAACTGTTGAAGGAACACCCTTAAAACTTTTCATGGTCTCAGTTCGTCTAGTTCCTTTGCAACTGTTCCCCCCGAATCGTAATGTTCCTTCCAAATTCGAACAAGCCACATATTGTTGGTATTTCGAAAGAATGGGTGTTCGAATTTTCTTTTCTTAAAGTTTAGAAATGAAAACAGAGGATGTGGAATAGATTTTGCGGGTAAAATTCCAAGTTTTCGAACGTCAAAGTATTTTTATGTTTTTGTTTGAATATTTAGTTTTCATTGCTAGTTGATTTTGTCAGCTGCATCGTTTGAACTTTGAGCTTTAAGTAGAAGTACGCTAAAGTTATTCAATGTAACATCGGATATTATGTAAATGACAGCCGTAGTACCTAGGTATAAATTGCCGCTTGTATAAAACGTTTTCTTTACGTCAAATTGGTACTAAAATTCGTGTATAAAAACGTCGTCGAGTGTTTTTTAAGCACTAAATGACAAGAAGAGGCTTCTTCAGTAATACTAATTGGTTTTTGTTTAATTAAGAGTTCTATATATACCTAGAGTTTTTCAGAATCTAAATATTCATGGATGTCAAAATTACCATCAGTCAACTCTTTGGTCTATGTATGATTCTCAATTTGGGTGTGAGAGGTCTCGAGTTCAAATCTCGGATATAAATATTATGCACATGCAAAGGTAACAACGACATTACTGCCGTACGAGCATAAAACGCAGTAAGTGTTTTTTTAATTATGTACCGTGTATGATAAGTCTAACTAATAATGTTTAATATTCTATATTAAAATGTTGCATTTACTGCACTCTTTATTACAACGGCAGATTACGGTACGTTCACACGGCGTCATGTGTTTCTCTACCGAATCGGTTTTTTGCAGGATTCGGTTTAGTGGCAACAGTATTTCAATACATGAGTTCACACATGCATTCATTTTCAAGACACGGCACAAAAACCGAATCTTGCCATCCGATTTGGCGACTACAAACCGATCCGGCCGTACTGCAAAATGTAGGATCCGGTGCAGTGGCATAGCGCATTCGATACATGCGTTCATACGATACAAGCAGGTGTAGATTCGGTTATTTGCCGGATCTTGAAACCGAATACACGTCGGGGCGCACAAGCGGGGGAGTGGGTGGGGAGGGACGTGGGACGTGTGTTCACACGGGATCTCAATTCGAGACCGTCGTATACGGCAACGCAAGATGTGCCGTGTGAACACAACATTCGGTTTTTCCAGATACGATAAAACTATGATTCGGCAAAACGTGACTCCGTGTGAACATAGCGTTAGTTAGGAGTCTTGAACTACGAATGTAAAGAATAAATATTTTATTCAGTCAATTTAGTTAAAACTTACTTATTTATTAAAGAATTTATGAAATTTCTCAATAGCAGTCCGGAGTCCCGTGCGGTGCCGGACGTAAAGAATAGCACCGCCCCATATCTTCCCATGGGTGTCGTAAAAGGCGACTAAGGGATTCTCTAGAGGATGGGCAGCAGCGTTCTCTGAGTACTTTAACAACCATACTGCAATCGCCAACCTGTCAAGCGTGGCGATTATGGCAAACTCCCCCTTTTTGGGAGGCCTATTTGCAGCAGTAGACGTCTTTCGGCTGAATGATGATGATGATGAAGTCTGGAGTCTGGATTCGTTCCCGATTGATGGCAATAGGCTCGCCCCTTATTACATTGGACTTAAACATATGCCCAACCTTTCAGGGAAAACGCGTGATATTGTATTATGTTAAATAAACCATGTGCAAGAGAAATAGCAGTGTAAATAAAGACCATTTATGTGTGTTTGTTTCGTAAAATGAACAAAAGCGAGCTGCAGAACACACAATTACATTTATGAAACCCATTGAGAAGACGAACCTACATACCTAACAAAACATTATACAATCTGTATACTGTGAAGTAATATAGAGTGTAGCTTGTACTTAGTTTGCTGCTAGGATTTCGAGTTATTGTTTGGAAATTCGAAATTTATTTATTAATCTAGCTGTTCCCGTGTCTCTGTCCGCGTACAAAGCGTTTATGAGTGAATATATCATAAGCTTCCAGCAGAACTTAGAGAGTTACCAATGATACGCTCCATTTTACGAAAATGGCTTTTTGAAAAAGCCTTTTATTCAATTAAATAATTTTTGGAAGGTCCTACAGATATGGAGAAGAAATAATTCTAAAATAAATATATTTGTAATTATCACATAGTAATAATACATTTATTACTATTGCATTTATACTATTGTGAACTGAACATGCGATGACTGCGGTGCGTGTGGCTTCTGCGGCGCACCTATAATAAATTAATAATAAATTTATTTTATTTTCTCATTACAAATGTTGCAGTTATGTACAGAAATTGCTTAAACTAATTTTATGAGAGACTGGTGCCCGAAGAAGGCATTGAATACCTGTGTTACGGGTCACCAGGCCCCCCAACTCTTATAGTTAGACTTTGTGTGTTATTAGATCAAATATGAACTTGTTGTGCGATGAAGTTTATAATGCTTAATTATGCTAATAATAAAAAAAATTAGGTACTAATTCTAAAATGGATATAATGAAGAGTTTTATGTGTGTACGGGTGTATGTGAGTGGGTGTATGTGGGTGTGTGTGAGTATGTGTGGGTAGGTTGTGATGTGTGGGGGTAGAGATGTGGGTTAGCGGATTGGAATCAACAGACATTCAGTGTTTCAAGAGTTTTCAGCCATTTAGATAAAGTTAGTTTAAAAGCCTACGTGCACGTTCACCTTAGATTAGCGTAATGCCAAACACAAGTACTTGGTCCTAGTTTTCATCTGGAACCTGGACATACTATATCCTTCTTTCCGTGAAGTTAGACAGAAACTACAGAACGTCACATCCTACTATCCTTATGAACAATGATCTTTCACTTATATCCAATCACCAATCTCCTATCACTAATCACCGATTAACCATAGACGATCACCACTACAGCTTGCTAATCCCCGCCACCCTTATTTTATCACAACAATACACCATCTAACAATTAACATTAATCACCATAACCCAACACCCTATCACTAATCACTGGTTACCAGTCACCTACTTCCAGACACACCATCTAACAGTTATCAGTATTCACCACCAACCAAAACATCTGTCACTAATCACCGGTTACTAGTCACCTACTTCCAGACACCTATCGCCAATAACCTTATCACTCTTCATATTCGAAATTCGAAAACCAACATTATTTCGCATTATCCAACAAGCATAATTCGGAAATACAAACATTGCCGAAGCGCATAACTTATGTTGTATTACTGTATTCTGAAAACGAAATCCAACACTTTAAAGGTATACCTGCAGAAATGATACAAACACATTATCTCTGGAAGTGTCTGCTCATACAAATTAAGCTGTCTCGAGTAGAGCTGCTGCAAATTGTTAGCATGCCCAGCTTACGTTGCCAACATAACTAATACTTGCATAACAAAGAAGGTACTGTGGCATGTTTTTTATTGCATTTTTGATACGAAAATATGGTTGAAGGCTCAAATTTTTTAATCACGTAACGTTTTTTTAGGGTTCTATACCCAAAGGGTAAAACAGGACCCTATTACTAAGACTCCGCTGTCCGTCCGCCCGTCTGTCACCAGGCTGTATCTCATGAACCGTGATAGTTAGACAGTTGAAATTTTCACAGATGATGTATTTCTTTTGCCGCTATAACAACAAATACTTAAAAACAGAATGAAATAAATATTTGAGGGGCTCCCATACAACAAACGTGTTTTTTTTGCCGTTTTTATAGATAACTAGCTGTTGTCCGCAGCTTCGCTTGCATGAAATTTCATGCTTCTTACTTCAAAAGTACCAGATTTATCAAACAAACTTACAACACTTATTTCACCCTCTTAGGGGTTGAATTTCCAAAAACCCTGAAACACGTGTACGTTTATTTCTGACCAGTAACCTAAATATTGAATTTCATGCTTCTTACTTCAAAAGTACCAGATTTCTCATACAAACTTACAATACTTATTTCACCCCCTTAGGGGTTGAATTTCCAAAAACGCTCAAACACGTGTACATTTACTCCTAACCAGAAATCTTAATACTTAATTTCATGCTTCTTACTTCAAAAATGACGGACTTGCATACAAACGTTAATCACCCTTTTCACCCCCTTAGGGGTTGAATTTCGAGAAATCCCTTCTTAGTGGATGTTTTCGTCACGTAAGGAACCTACTGTCCAAATTTCATATTTCCAGCTTTAGTGGTTTAGGCTCTGCGTTGATGAATCAAATGTCAGTCAGTACTAGTCTCTTTATATATAAGAAGAAGATAAGATAAGATGGTACGGAACCCTTCGTGCACGACTCCAACGCGCACTTGGCCGGTTTTTTTAAATCTCGTAACGTTTTTTTTTTTCTTTATGGAATTGGTTGGCAAATAAGCCGATGGCACACCTGATGGAAAGTGGTTTGAAGTGGCTATACACCCTGTAATCGAGTTCGTGTAATTCCTTCAATCCGCGTAATCTACTGGTGACTTAGATTAACACGAAATGGGTTTTTCAGAAAAACAGTTTAAAAAAATACAAAATATAACTTGGTTTTCTGTTTCTGAGTCATTTTAGAGCCTCGAGTTAACTGAGTGCAAAGATATCGCACTAGTCGTGACCCCCAGCTGTGTCGCCTTGCTTTTTTTTTATTTATGCGTTCAATCAAATATACCTGTGTTGCAACATTTTTTTTCTTGTTTCCTTATTATGAGGTTTAGATACGATCACTTTAACCCTAGCGTAAGAAAAAAAAAGTATTTATTTTTAATACAACTAAACTTTTGTTAATCTATCTCAGTAATATAACATTGGTTTTTAGGAATTGCATGAATTCGTTTACACGCTGTATACAGGGTGGGAATTTGAGCTGGGGCATGAAGGGCAGCTACCTTAAACATTGTAGCTGCAGGAAAACGTTCTTACAAGACTACCCCGAACTTTTGGGATAATTTCAATCGGCATTCACAGATTTTGAAAAAAAGTACCGTCAGCGAGAAAAAGGGTTGCTTTCACAAAACTTTTTTATGATGCCAGTCGATCCCATTTTCCATAAGGATCAAAAGACTCTTGCGGACCAACTGAGGTTGGAGTACTAGAAAAGTCAGAAATCACAAAAGTAGCTATGATGATGATTAATCCCCAAGCTTGTACTTGCGAACATCAGATTACAAAATAAATACCAAAATATTGAGAAGATAAAACCGAAATAATTCAGCTCCAATGCGTAGTTTTAACAATACAGTGTCCACACAGTTAATTGCACATTACGTAAAGGTTCATAAACCATTGCAGTGCTGATCTGCCGCCGCGTATCAAATTGGCCAAGTAATCCCTCTGGCGGAGAGCCCGGCACAAATAGGTGGACGGAATTCGATATGGTAGGGATTCCAAGAACGGCCACGAAACGGTATGGAAACGATGTGTAGAGGTAGACTCTAGTGTTGAGCGTTGAGAAGATTTTATAATTCCAGTCCAATGATTGAGGCCGATCTAGTCTACAAATTGAAAGTCACTCAGCGAGCTATGAAACGTTTGGAATTTGTTTAATAAGATCCGAAACGAGATTATACGGAGAAGAACCGGATTGAGCGACATAACTAGCAGATTAAGCAAGCTGATCTGGCAGTGGAGTTGTTATGTCTGTCGAAAGACCGATGGTTGTTGGAGTAGATGAGTCCTTGAGTGGAGATCGCGAATCAACAAATGCAGCGTAGGACGAGACGCCTTATTTTTATCTACGTGAAATCCTCATGAATACATTCTGCCCAGAGAAGGCGGAGAGTTATGCCTGACTTTGAAACCCACGGAGGTCCTTCTCCTGACCTATGGCCGGGGTCGCAGGATTTGTAGCTACGCCAGATAGACTGATGGCCTGCAAAAGGTAGCTAGGGTAGAGTGAATGCGTAAAGAGGAGGACCGGATGTTGTGGCTCATGTCCAGCAGTGGACTGCGATAGGCTGAGTTGATTGATTGATTGACTAAAATTCCAGAAGAAAAACTGTCATCCAAACGTTAATTCGTACAAAAAATAAGTAAGTATAATGCAATTTGCCTCACGCAAGAATTTTCTTACCAACACTTCTTTTTATCGACATCCGCCCGGCCCTCATAATGTGTCCTCTCAAATAGCAATCCAGTTAGGCATCGCAGGTTTACCGACCTAAATAACATCCACCGTGCGGCCGAAATGTGGCCGAATACCGGCCGATTGAGCTGTAAGCGACTGCTTTGCGTACTTGAACTGATTTTTGCTTACTTATGTGTGATTACTTATATTTATTACTTTACTTATGTTAATTTATATGTGTTACTTAGTTATCCTACTTAGTAAAGACCTCGGTCTTAACTTTTGTATTTTACAAGAAATATTATATCGGGTGTAAAAAGACCCTTAACGATAACGAAAACCACATATTTTACCCATCATTGGGATCATATTTTTCTACCAGATCATACCTGGGAAATCATTAATTCCGGAGATATTGAAGGTCAAAGTATACATTTTTTTTTTAGTTTTTTCCAGAAACGAATTCTAAGTGATAATACTAAAAAACTTTCTTCCAAACAAACATTGTCAAAATTTTCAATTTTTCCTAACAAATTACGCATTTTCAGTTACAAAAACGCAATGAATATCAAACGCACACAACCGCCTTGGCTCAACTGTGAAGCCGCTGCACGACCCACACATGCACATTCGGTTACGTGACAAGAGTTTTTTTTATGCCTAAAAATAAAAGTCGTTTTTCCAGCAATTATTTTTGGTCAAAGTAATTTAGTTTGATGTACAAAGTGCGTAGATTTCGGCTATGTGATGGGTCTTTATACACCCTGTATGATACTTTAATGTTGTATCATTTTTCTAGACTTACATAAGTGCGCTCGTGCACTTGCAAATTATATGATTTGCATGGTTAAGCTGCGCTTGCTACAGTCAGTCCGTGGATGAGTGACCATTCGTTACACATCTAGACCCGTCCGTGCCTCGGAGAGCACGTTAACCCGTCGGTCCCGGTTATCATACGAATACCTATGACAGTCGTTACAGGTAGTCAGAAGCCCGAAAGTCTGAAAAACCTTAGGATATCGGCATTGCCCAGTAAATGGGTTGCGGAGGTCTGATGGCAGTCGCTCCGTGTAAAATACCGGCATTCAGCTGCATTTGGTTGGACTGGAAGCTGAACCCAACGTAGTTGGGAAAAGGCTGGGTAGAACGAATGAAGAGGGCAATTTGGTTTCTTAAAATAATTCTTCTACTCTTTTTTATCCCCCATAAAAATATTAAGTATAACCCATCATCACCATATCAGCCGAAAAATGCCCACAGCTGAACAAAGACCTTCCCTATCATCATCATCATCATTCAGGCGAAAGACGTCCACTGAAAGAAACAGAAAGAAAGAAAGATAATACATTTATTTAGCACAGACTGGAAGGCACAAAATATAAAATAAAAAAAAAACGAATTAGCAAGAAAGTGTGCCTCACAGCTGCGCCAAAAAGGCCCAGTTCAGCAAAAATGTCCGACAACTAGTGCCTGACACTGGTTTTCAACTGGACCTGAAGTGTGAGGTGACGGATGTAAGTCAGTTTTATACTGCAACGTGTGTATTTATAATGCTGGACAAAAGCCTCCCCCAAGCATCGCCACATCGGCCGGTCCTGTGCTTCTCACATCCAGTGGATTCCCGCAACCTTCACTTGGCTAGCAAAGCCACCGGGGACTAGAAGCCGTTTTTCTTTGTGCTATCCATGTTGGGGGGGATTTGCCATAATCGCCACGCTTGGCAGGCGGGTTGGCGATCGCAGTATGGTTGTTAAAGTACTCAGAGAACGCTGCTGCCCATCCTCTTGTGAATCCCTTAGTCACCTTCTACTACACCAAAGGCAAGAGATAGGGTAGTCTTGACGTCCGGCACCACACGGCACCCTTCCCTATAGATTCCCACAACAGACGGTAACCGCCTCACCACGACTATGTCGTATGTAAACGGAGTCGCATTTGCTGATTGGGTTATGATGACTATCATAGCCCAATCAGCAAATGCGATCCCTTTTCCATTCCCAAAATTCCATTTTCAAACACCCAAAGTACAGCGACCTCTAAACCAAACGTAAAACCAGACACTGAAATAGCTAAAAGATTGCAACGCGAAATCGTTTCTTAAACCCGCAACGCACAATTTAACACCGAAGCTTCGGTACGACGAGTATTTCGGCAGCCGATTGCCCATTACGCAGCAACGATACACGAAATTTCAATAAAACGCAATAGACGATGGTACGGAGGGAGAGCGGGTTCGCTAAGCAAGTTTTCTGGTTATCGCTGATAGTTTGACTGGCTCAACGAGGTGAATTCTGTACTTTTTTGCTTGTATACTGTGTTTCGACGGTGTTTCACATTCGATCTTTTCGTTTTTCTATTTCTAGCAGAGGTTAATGCTTGACTAAACTTTAAACAAACACAAACGTACACGAAACATGGTTTTGGTTTTTGTAACCCGTGATAAGTATAGATTTTTGTACAGGAAAATATTTCTGGTGGAAACTGCTGTCCAGCTACCTAATTGTATCACGTGTCATTAATTTATTAAAATTGGATCATGCATAGAAATCATTATAGCTAAGTCTACACCAGTGCGCTTTCATGTTCATCTTGCGTCTTCGTCTGAAGCATGCGTGAAGCGCCATAGCGCATGCCTTAATACTAGTTCGACAAAAGCGCATGGCCCTAGCGCACGCTAATCCGTCTATTGTATATCGACTGACGACTGACTAAGATGCACCGGTGTAGTCGATAAGCTGCATGCGTCTTATGGCAATCAATATTGCATGCGCTTGACGCAAGAGGAATTGAAAGTAGAAAGCGCATGATGAACACGAAAGCGCACGGGTGTAGACATACCATATAATGAATAGTATTAACTAGCAGTGTTAGACTAGTGGTGGAATGCTAGCCTTCCGTACAAAAAGGTCTAAGTTAGACCCCGGCCCGCACATCTAACTTTTCAAATTCACGTACGAATCAGGTTTTGATTATCATTTGTGAAGGAACATCTCGGCTCCATAAAGTTTTTATGGTGTGTGTAGTCCGCTAGCTCGCACCAGGCCAGCGTGGCGGACTAAGGACTGAAACCTTCTGTTTCTGAGAAGAGGTCCATGCCCAGCAGTAGCACAGTATTGAACTGATTATGTTTTGTTAAACCCTACTAAACTATCGTCACAAGCAGGGGTATTATGTAAGCACCATATATTTTTTGTTTACACAAACAATCTATATAAATAAAAAGAAAAGTCCTGACTGACTGACTGACTGATTGACTGACTCATCAACGCCCAGCCCAAACCCTTGGACCTAGATAGATGAAATTTTGCACAGAAGTTCTTTTTATAATGTAGACAAGGAATAAGGAAGGATTTTTTGAAACTTAACCCCCGATTTTCCATACAAACTTTCATTCCCTATTTAACTCCCAAATAGGGAATGAAAGTTTGCATGGAAAATCGTCACTTATCGGGTTCAAAATTTCACGCAAGCGAAGCTGCGGGCAAAAGCTAATTTGATATAATTAAAGAAATCTAATATCCTAATAAAACTATAAACTAAAACAGGGCATCAAAATATTTCTCCGCACCGCTGTCAACAATTGACAACATTTCAAAACTGACACGACCTTAAAACAAAAATACCGTTTCTTTATTTTCGTGTCCTGAGTTCAAATATTTATTTTTTAAATTTTTTCATTTCCTCATTTCTGAGAAAAAAAAATTAAATCAAAAAACATGTGATGACGTCACATAAACGGTGGAATGAGGAATTACCTTTGCCTATGCGTTCCAATGCTTTAGATGAAAACATTTAATGTCAAACAAGACATGTCAATGTCACTTATGAAGTTAAACAAGACAAGTGTTATATGACAGTGACATCTAACTAACAGTTTTGTTGACGGCTCACAGTGAAGCAAAGGTTAGATCGCCATTCCACCGTATGTATGACGTCATTTGGCGCATACGTCTTTTTAGAATACGCCGAATTTCAAAATTGAAATTATGAATGAAAAGTACATAATTTCGAAAAACGGAAAAATACGGGTGCTCTGGATTTGGATTTACTTTTATATAACGTAATAATACATGCAGGTTAAAAATATGAAATGTTGTCAATTCCCGTGACCCGAAGGCCGGCCTCTACTTTGGTCAAAGGATTAGCATTGCTATACAACGTGGCAATGCTGCCAGCCTTCTGGGCACGTTACCAGCCGACAGCAATGCGGAGGAATATTTTGATGACCTATTTTAGTGTAAGCACCTAAATCAGAAAACGATTTAGCTTCTAAATTCGTGGCATCTAATCTCGAGATAACGCCACTAGCATCTCTGAATCAAAGTTGATTTTTAAAGAGGGGAGAGGCTTAACTTTTAAGGGGATTCAATCAGGGTAACCGTAATGTCTTGAGGGCTACGATTTGATGTACTGAAGGCATTATTGAATTTTATGCTAGCGATTAGGGTGGCAATATTTGGAATGGGTGCTTCAAAAATACGCTATTATGTTTAGTGGGGTAAACATAATTTCTAGCTGGTAATTTCGTCTCTTTCGCCAATCACTAACTCATTTCGCTTGCGAATCATGGTGGAATGAACCTTGATTTTAATGACAGATAGAGTTTGTAAGCGGTTGTAACCACCCCACTGACTAGTCTGAATGTCGATTTTATCGAAACTACAGGATGTTAACGAATTCGTGTAATTCCTTAAAACCACATGATCTACTACTAATGTAGATTGGCCCCACACGGGAATTAGCTTGATTAAAAATCAAAACATAAAACATATGTTTTCATGCGGTTGGGGTAAATGATCGTATCTAAACCGCCTGATTAGGATTCAGTAAAAAAATAAATTTTGTTTTTTTTTGCTAAAAAATAATTTCATGCTCTTGAACATTTCGATGCCACGCTTAAATGAACGAAAGCGTGGCGACGCGGCTGGCGGACAAGACTAACGCGATATCGCTCTTTGCAGTAAGTTAACTCGGGGCTCTAAAATGACTCAGAAATAGAGAACTAAGATTTTATTTTTAAAAAAATGTTCAGTTTATTTTCAAAAAATATTTTTTGGGTTAATCTGTGTCACCAGTAGATCACGCGGTTTGAAGGAATTACACGAATTCGTTAACACCCCGTATTGTAAGAATGATCATCTTCCTGCTCAAAACGCATCGACCTTAAACGGGCACAACGCACAAACGCGACCACCAACATGAATTTAGCCAACATGATCGCCAGTGACGCCTAGTAATTGTCATGTCATGTTTCATATGTGCCTTAATGTAAAATCTGCTCTATAAAGGGTTAAATAGATGACGCAAGTTGACCTACTTTGCGTGCCAATCAATTGGTAAGAGTAATTCTCTTGGCCTTCAGTCTGCATGTATTTATTTATTTTATACTTTCGCACATAATTTGTACAGAGGCGGACTTAATGCCTTAGGCATTTTCTACCAGTCGACCTTAGAGTGATGGAGAGAAAACATGGTAGGTGCACTGAAAGAGCTATGTGATGTGATTCGCAATTAAAAATAAACACAAAGATAACTAAAACATTTTTGCAATAATATTACCTACATACATAATTATAATTATGACATTTACATACATATTATATGTATACATACTTATGCATAAATATATATATATAAAAATATATTATACAATACCAAAAAATATATATATGTAACTTCTTGGTACTCTCTAAGTCCGTCAACGAAGTAAGTCACCCGTCCGAAAGTAGCCCGAAACGTAGGAGTGAACAAAACAAGTTTCAAGTTCAACTTTTCGGACGGGTAAAAACACATCGGTAGTAGGGATAACTGTCAAATCGTGTTATCATTCATTCTTAGTTCGGGCTCCGAAATAATCGTATGTCTGTAAGTGATAGAGAGCAGGAAACGCTCGTAACTAAGGCTGAAACCACGGACTTCGTGCTTAGGGACCCCCAGGCCCGAGAAATTGGTGCGGCAGGTTCCGCGCGCACCTCTCAGTAGGACGTGGGGCAAGGCCCCACAAAGTAAATGTTCACCAGGGTCTGGTCGAGGTTACAGTGCAGGCAATAGTGAATCCCATGACCGCGGGCATGGGTCGACTGAAGGCTACCATGAGGATTTGCCCACGACAAAAATAAAAAAGAAACGAAGACTCCCACATTTTACGCAACTAAATCCGTTCCCTCTCGAGTGTTTCCATTTCTGCAAGCACGGAATAGTTGCAGGATGCGAGTGAGCGACCTTTTATTGCAAAGATGCGTGTGAAGCGTGCGCAATGGTTACTTCCGAACACAACATTGCCCGATACGTAGACAGATGAAACAAAAAATGTAACGATGCTTGTTTTCATACAATTTAACACACTTGCAATATTTCATTCAATATCTGTGATTGTAACAGTCTATTTGGGAGCCAATGAGGTGGTTGTAATTCCTAGCTTACTTTTTATCTGTCGTATCTATGCCATTTAACAGGTAATTACTAAACGTGTCTAGCAAATGCTGGGCACAAGCATACTGTCCTCGCCAACGAGGCCCGTCGCGACGTCCCACTGCCGCCGGTCACGATCCACCGAGCTCTCCCGTCGTAGAGCTGGTCGTCTCTTCAGACTCCGCAGTCACACCGATAATTCAGCCCTCATCAAGCTGTCTCCCCCCTCCTCAATCCCCCGCTAGCAACGCCCTAAGCCGAGGTCCGAGTCCCATTAGGGGTCGCCCTTAGTGCTGTTGTTGCAGGTAGTCATGATGTTAGTGTAGTATAAGTAGTTAGCTTAGGTTAAGTATGTAAGCCATGAAACGTTACCACTTAATGCCAAACTTTCGGAGTGACTTATAATACGTTTTATAATAAGCGAGAACGCCTGTATTTTCTGTTGCGTATTTTCTATGCATATGAATAAGTTACTGAACTAATATCAAAGCCAAGGTAACAAAATAAAAGAAAAACCTCCCAAGACTGAAAAGAAACCCACTTATCGTCTTCGCTAATGGATACTTTAAAATTCTTTCCCATATTTTTAACCGCAATTCATTCATTCTAATAACTTAACAAAGTTCACCACTACAATAGTACTACAATAAAATTCAGCGTATTATCACAACTCAGGTTTCTACCACAAATCGCGTGTTTACTAAACTTCTTTTAAATAAAAAACCGGCCAAGTACGAGTCTAAATCGCGTATCGATGTTCCGTACCTTGGAAAGTTCCATTTTCATTTTCTTGGAACAGCTCTTCTAATTTTATTTGTAAAGGATTTTTGCTGATACCTAGAAAACGGTGTTAGTTTACATCGTTTATTTTTCCTGTAATATTTATATAAACCTCCATAAACTCGAGTTAAACCACATTATATAATACACATATATAAACACAAATGATATGAAACCGAAATAACAAACTCATTTAAAAAAATAAAAACTACTCCCCACTTCGGTTCCTATTGCAATGAAAATAAAAATATTTTCAACTCTTGCACTTGCAATATGAACAACATGAACAAGCTTTAAAACTATTCCCATAATTGAAATAAACTCCTGTGACAGACATACGGACGGAAAACGAAGTCGCACCATAAAGGACTTGTCACACAGGATGCGTTCTGCGTCTTACGGTCCGGTCAAATCGAACGCATCCTATGTGAACATCATTTGCGTTTCATATATATTTTATGTAATTACGATCTGACAATGCGAGCACAAGCAAAGAACGTAGGGAACGCACCGGTCAGGCGGTCGGGGTAGGAAGGTAGCGGACGGGCTGCCCGGTTGCGGGCAGGCGGGCAGCGGGCGACACGCAATCAAATATAAAATGGCCGCTGTTTGCCCTGCCCGTCAGATCGCTGACCGTGCTCGGATCGCTGACCGATTACCCTGACTATGAAGTTCACATAGGGCTGCGTTCGATTTGACCGGACCAGAGGATGCAGAACGCATCCAATGCGACAAGTCCTTCAGTATTAATGTTTTACCATTTCAGTACAGAACCCCAAAAAGGACAAAATACTTGCAAAACGGTTCGCGTGTGTATAAATCATAAGTACTGTCGTTCAGTCGCAGTTCGGGACTGAGATATATGTGTACCCCGTATATTTATAGCTCGACGATCGCCAAAGAAAATTGTCTTTTTCGATCAAAAATGTATTGATAATGTATTGATAGATTGTTTCGTGTTTTTTTATAGAGAAAATGTATTATGTGTGTCGTGTATCTATAATATATTATTAGTTCATACAAGTCTTCGTCGTTTGGTTATTGCTATAAACTATATCAGGGTTGTCACGGCCGGAGACGTTTACGGGCATTGGGCCGTTTGTATTGACAAATTACGATATGGACTAGTGGGTCAGAGAAACTAAATAGCTATGAAATTGTGTGTGTGCACAAGGTAACCAAAATCAAAATAGTACACGACCACGGTAGAATGCTTCAATCACATTGGTTGAAACAATGCGTGCGGTCAGTAGGCGTTTCATGACTTGCCGATCAAGTTGCAGTAACGCTACAGTTAAGGCGATTCCTCCCGCGAAAATGGCGTCACTTCAGAAAAAAAGCATAATTTCTGTCAACACACTACTTAATGAAATTTCGTACGTACAAAATTTTAGTTAAGTGTTGTAGAAATTTTCGAATACCAAACATCAACACTAGAGCTTCTGGATTCGAAGTTTTAGCGATAAGTACCAAAAACGGCCGTTTTTAGCATTAATTACTAAAACTTCTAACCTAGGATGTCAAGTGTTGTTTTTTGGTATTCGAAAATTTCCATAACACTTGACTAAAATGTTGTACCTACGTACGAAATTTCAATTTGTACGTAGTAGTAGTTTTCATCATCATCAGATGAAAAGTTATCCTACAATTTTACTATAAGAGCAGGTAAAATATTGCATTGTATTGATTACATTTGACTGACTTGGTTGGGTTGGCCTACACATGTGAAAACTTGGCTGTGAAACATCTTGTTGATTAGTAAGATTTTTCCTTATTGTAGATCCTATCGATCAGTACCGTTAGATACAGAATCAGTATTTGAAGAAGTACATAACCTGGACTTTGAAAAAAAAAATGTTTTTGGTGCTTTTAAAATTTAATTAAGTTTTCTATGAGTAAAATTAACTATCTTCATTATTTAAGCTTCTTTCCTTAATGGTGGGTTTATTTTAGACTCTGTATATTTTGTTTTAATGTGTGTGTGTTTATCATCCACCAAACACACCAGATAATTCGTCTCTTATATCAGCCACGTGTTTAAAGGCCTCTTCTGAACCAGAAACCTTTGCCTGTAATATTATTCGTACCTTAATTGGGTCTGTTTTCTTTGTAATACGAGTGTAAAGGACTCGTTGCTATATTTTTGAGGATTTCGTCGAAATACGCCGAACACGGACGAATGGAACTTCCGCATTTTATGATGTGTCACAACGTTGCGAGATTTTGCGGATAATGTTTATAAATACCTAAATTTTAGTGATTTAGATAAAAATACACCTAATACTTAGGTACCTTGTTATCTAATTTAGATATACAGGTTGTAAACGAATTTGTATAACTCTTTCAAACCACATGATAATGGTATAGATTAACCCCGCACGGGATGTAGATTGATTAAAAATAAACCTTTTTTTTTCCCAAAGTATTTTTTTTGTGACAGAAAATTTCGATGCCATGCATAAATAAATGAAGACACGGCGACACAGCTGACGGGCTCGATTAGCGCGATATCGCTTCACGCAGTCAGTTAACTAGGGACGCTAAAATTACTCAGATACAGGGGCCTAATTCTCCTAAAATAAATCTTGATAAATCACAACCGAACCAAGGCCGAACCGTTCATTCAGACAGTTCTCAATTTCAAAAGCTATTAAATTGTTTGACACAAAAAAACAAATCAATCGTTTTGAAAGTTTTCGAAAACAAAAACTGACTGACGGTTGTGGTTCGATTGCGTTTGGCAACAATTTATTTTAGGAGAATTGGGCCCCAGAGTAATTCTGGTTCATTTTTTGAAAACCTTTTTTGTTGATTCTGAAAAAAACCTGTGCAGAGTCAATCAGTGTCACCAGCAGATCACGCGGTTTGAAGGAATTGCACGAATTCGTCTACACCTGTATAGGTTTAACACTACACTTTAACAAGTGTAGAGATAAGAGAGACTTCAGTAGTTTTGTTTTAGACACCGATATCAAAATAATCATTATTTTGGTAACAAACACAATCTTAATCCGGAAGAGAAAACTCTCGCAATAAATCTTATCAATTTGTTCTTTTTGTTACATTTCTATATTTGGTACGAGTTTCCGGGAATATTACTGCAATCAAAGAAACTTAGACACTTTATCATGTTGGCTCTCGATAGGATAGATCAATCCTGATAAACGAAATGAATGTTAGAACAGTGGCGCGAGGAGGGTTAGAATCGTATAGCTATCAGTGGCGAAAGGTGAATTTTCTTAAAAGGGAAGCTGGACCAAAAAATGCTTACCTTGCTCAAGTGTGATGCGTGAATTCCAGTAACTACTCGTTTCGAAAGGGAAGCCGATAGGAATCGAGTTGTATGGAGACTTCGCCACAGATAGCTATGTCTACACCGGTGCGCTTACATGTTCGTCTTGCGTCTTCGTCTGAAGCATGCGTGAAGTGCCACAGCGCATGCCTTAATACTAGTTCGATAAAAGCGCATGCCCCTAGCGCACGCTAATCCGTCTATTGTATGTCGACTGATGACTGACCGAGGCGCACCGGTGTAGACGATAAGCTGCATGCGTCCTACGGCAATCAATATTGCATGCGCTTGACAAACATGCGCAAGATGAACATGAAAGCGCACGGGTGTAGGCATACCATTTGAAATTAACATTACATCAGTTTGTAAACATACAGTTGAAAATGGTCTAATAGACTGCTAGAAATAGTCGTTTGCCCAACCTAACCATTTTTAAAATTTTATTTGATTTTTTTGCCTTTTGACCCTAGTCGTAGACGGGGCACAGATAGAGCACACGAATCCAAGTAACAGAGATAAAGAGAGATTCCTCTATACTCCTCTGGCTCTCACATACACAAGACGGAACACAGTAAACTGCTTGGCACCGACGTTTAATATGGAGGTGGTAGCTAGCCAAGCAGACCATAAACTTAGATTCTACTACGAAGCCTTTTCCAAACTGGGAAACTGTTGGTGTCAACTTCCAGTCTAACCAGATGCAACTGAATACAAGTATTTTACCCGGAGCGACTGCCATCAGACATCCGCAACTCAGTTACTGGGTAATAACAATATCTAAAGGTAGACCAGTAGGAGACCAGTTGTCAGACTTTCGGGCTTCTGACTACACGTAACGACTATCATAGATATTCATATGGCAAACGGGACCGACGATTTTACATACCCTTCGAGGCACGAGCTTTACACATTCGAGTCCACCGCACTTTTCATAGAGCTCATACGCCATGCCACCATACATATTGCTAGTAGACCTTCCAGGAGGGTCCTCGGCATTACATTTGCGCTAAGAGTGAACCCTCGAGGAGGGTTCCTGGCAAGAGGTTAAAAACCTTGAAAAATACGCTTTTACGTCGTAAAATAGGTATTTGCTTGTTTCTTGACGGTGAATTTTCGAAGAAAAACCTGCATTTAAAATAAGCCCTCCACGAGGGCACGCGGCATAGCGAATGCGACTACAGGGTGCCCTCTTGGAGGGCACCCGGCATTGAACGCGTTAAAGAAACAGACAAAGAAACAGTCGGTATTTAATATCGTCATAGAGATTGCAGATAGACCAGGATAGGTGATTGCAGTATGTTGTTATTAAAACATTATTTTTCTTCTGCTGGTTGCACACTTGTAACACCCGATACCACCCCATGCATACCACCACATATGCTTATTGGTCGATAGAAGGAAAGTGGCCTCATAGATTGAATAGTGGCCATTGAGCATGCTACTTTTTTTCGGCATGGTGCATTACAAGTCTGTTCTCAGCATTACTCATGTAAAGAAAGAAAGAAAAAATATTTATTTGGGACTCACACAGGCAGTTACAGAAACAAAAACAATAATACGAAAAAAAAGGATAATAAATTAAACTACCTGCACGAGGCCGAAAAAGGCTCGCAATCTAGGCATAAAGCTGCGACATTTAAAAAAAAAACAAAATGTCGCAACACTGATTTTCAGATAGGACCATTGCCAGGGGCAATAACGACACAAATAAATAAATAAATAAATTACGTACAATATTAAAATTAAATTAAAATACTACTAAATAAAAGCAATAAATAGTTTAGTATAAACTTGTGTGTTACGTGTGTACACTGTACATGTCGTGATCAAAAGATTATTCAGTTACCAAGGTTGGTAGCGAGGCTGATTGCATAGGGTGTGCCGCCGAGTCTCATTTAAAGCGCTCTATTAGCGCATTGCAGGCCGCTCATCCTCTTGAGATAATCTTGAGCGATCTTTAATAGTAACGGGATGTTGAATGATACGGCATATTCCTTGCCAAGAACTAAACGGTAAAGTCATTCAGTTGAAGTTACACACTAAACTGATATTAATCATTATACTTTTGCATTTGAAATTTAAAATAAATCATTTAAAAAAAATCAGCTGTTCCCTACATTTTGACGAGTATGCGAACATAAATGTAGGGAACAGCTGTTTTTTTTCGCGATTTCATGTTTGATCCCTTAGTAAAAGTTGTTCATAATGATGAGTTCCATGCCCCCTTAAGAGGTCGTTAGTGTCTCACCAGTCATTCTGTATACAACGCATGAAAGAAATAACCAGAAAGCATAGACAACCCAATAACAAAATTAGATTGAAAATAAATAAAAAAATTGCAAAAATTTAATTGTGATTAATTTTACCATCGTTTTTAAGCATTTTTATAGCTTCTGACATTGCTTACTGCATTCAAAATAATTTCTAATTGCTTTGATATCCATCTGAATTTTCTTTGTCTTTATTGATTGGCTGACTAGCTACGAAGTTAAAATATTTTTTTGGAAAAACAGCAACTATTAAAAAAAACCGGCCAAGTGCGAGTCGGACTCGCGCATGAAGGGTTACATACCATTACCTATAAAACCGTCAAACAAATCATGTCTGTTATATGGGAGCCCCCTTAAATATTTATTTTAGTCTGTTTTTTAGTATGTATTGTTATAGCGGCAACAGAAATACATCATCTGTGAAAATTTCAACTGTCTAACTATCACGGTTCATGAGATACAGTCTGGTGACAGACGGACAGACAGCGGAGTCTTAGTAATAGGGTCACGTTTTACCCTTTGGGTACGAAACCCTAAAAATGACTGAAATCGATTAAATAATCGATTCTAAATAAATTACTGTCTGTTTTATGGTAAATCTGTTGCACATTGTACTAGTACATGGTGAGCGAGTAAAGTTGTAGCAAGTCATTACATCATAAGCGGATTAAAGCTTACTAGCTGTGTAGCCGAGTTGTATTTGTGGCTGATTTCTGCCTCACTAGGTAAGCTACAAAATCACTGAGCTTACACATCGGCTACAATTCGAACAGTATTAAAACATTCGATAGACTTGACAGTTTCAGAATAGTTCAATAGTAAGGATAAGTGGACGAAGAGTATTTTAAATACTTGTTATAATTAGGCTTGTGTAACTATAGCATGTCAGAACATATTAGATAGAATACGATTTATTGAAGCAATTTCCTAAAAAACGTATTATTGTGAATTGGCCCTTTTTCAAGCTACCTAGGTATGATTTTTATCAGTAGTCGCATAAAATTTGTATTTTTTATTGGTAATATTATATTATTGGCCAGTAGTCCAATACATAATTGGGTGAATATTTGAAAAACCTAACAAAAATTAAGAATAAAATAACAAAACTTAAAACATCACTGTCATCGTCTCTAATTTAAGAATACGTCGACGTTTAAGGCTAAGCGTATGCTACCTAGGATGCAGGTGACGCAGCACAGTACAGATTTTGCAGGGCAGGGCAGGCGATGCAGACGTAGGCCACGACCGCATGCTGCGACGCAGCTCTAAGACACATTCGAGTTTGAACTAGTACAACCAATAGACGTGTTCGAGTTAACGAACGTTTTTTTAAATAATCTGGATGATTAGTATCATAAAAACTAGGTTCATAACGTATTAATTCAATTAAATGTTCTGTCATTGCAATAAAATTAGAATTAACGGTAAAAACACTTGTCGACATGCACGCGTCGCGCAGGAATCTGTGCCGGCACTATAACGAGGCGCAGGGTAGGACAGACGCATTTCTGCGTCGCAAGCGTCTGCGCCGCAGCGTACGCAGCTCTTAGTACGTTCATGCATTACAAAATCTGCTCTGCCCTGCGCTGCGTGCACCTGCGTCACCGTAACGTAAAACTCAAATTATGGCAATGAAAACCACTGATGGCATACCACTGCCATCAAGCAATGAGACAAAAATAAACACAATCGGTAACTTCTACAGTGTTAAATATTTTTTAACAAATCTTTGTTGTTAGGGTTTTTTAAACAAATATTAAAGTAATTCGAATATTCATCTAGCTATGAACTAAAGTGCAAAAAAAATAAGAAATACCTTTTGACAGCTGTCAGATTTGTAGATTAATTGGACTAGGCATGTCTATGGTGACGATTCGAAAGAAATAAAGAAAAAAATCAGCCATGGAAAGAAAATATAATATAGTCCTCCTTATCGATTTCGATAACGGCGACCCTTTAAAACTGTTTTCTAGCGTGTGCACTAATATGACTCGCCAGACTGAATTTTGTTTTGAATACCCGGTTACAATTAATACAATAAAGTTGGCCGGCAGAGTTAAAAGTATAGGTGTAGGAGGGTTTAGTTCTCTCTTTTCGTATTTGGCGTAAAGAAAATAAAGAAGGAAAGGAATGAAAAGAAAGAAGGAAAGGAATGAAAAGAAAGAAGGAAAGGAATGCAAAGAAAGAAGGAAAGAAATGAAAAGAAAGAAGGAAAGAAAGAAAATAAATTTTATTCATCCATTGACACTATTTTACGTCTTGCTTTAAAACCGTCATCAGTGATACTTTAAGTGGCCTGCAGATTAGTACCCCCTTTCCGACTAACCCTGTATAAGCTTGTAGTTTCTAGCTGACAGTGTAACCGCACCCTAACAGTCACCAAGTAAAATGAATTGTTGTGGTGCTCCAGGGGATAAGCTGGCAATCTGTCACCGCTTATGCGCAATTTACTCGTATCTTTAGCCCCATAACGTTATGGTGAAATGTCTTCCGTGACATATCAAGCATAATAGTTTCCTTTGTTGTTATAATAAAAATCTGTATAGTCCAACCATTCTAATTTTGTATGAAAGATAAACAAATCTTTTATCGTGAAATATTAATTTGACTTTAAGAATCCATTAAAATGACACATTTTTAGAAAATGTAAAACTAATTCTTCTTCTTCTTCCTGCCCTTATCCCATGTTACTTGGGGTCGGCGCAACACGTTTTCTACTTCCATTCCGTCCTATCAATTGAAAAAAAAAAACATTTTTTTACCATTTTTAATTTTTTTTTACTGTTCTATATTTGTTTATCTTTTATGCTAAATTTAATAGCTGATTAAATGAAAATGCGTTTAAATCCATGCTTAAAATTAATTTTACAGGACGATAACTAAAGTTGAACGTTTCCGTTCATCCATTGAATTATACCACTAGATTAAAATAAAAAAGATTAAAACGAACTTTTTTGTTATAAAATTGGTCATGGGACATCTCTACGATATTACCTAATTCCAAATTGACGGTAAAAAATTCGAGATATGCGTTTAAGGGCCAAAACACATTTAGCGTATCTTACGCCGCGTATCTTGCACAGTATTGCGCGCGCACGAAACTTCTAGGCCCTATTACACTCGGCGGAACTACGTAAAATACGCGTGGTGAAGCTGCGCAGGAGAATTTGTATGTACCACAATGTATACGCGTAACGCGACGATACATGAGCCGCCGAAGATACGCCCAATATATCTGCAGCCTGAAACGTTACAAGATTGAGATTTTTTATGAACACGGCCAACCAGTACGATCATTTTCACGGGCAATTACTCTAGAGATCAAGCTTAAAATAATCTCACAACAAAAATAGATCACAATCTTAGAAACCATAACAAAAGCAAAGAGTTAAACCCATACCTAATTCCACTCAACTTTTTCATTATAAATCCTTCCTTTCAATTCCACTTCCTCGTATTTGGCCGGAAATTAAACTGGCTATAACAAAAAGAGTGCAAACTTTCTTTGTCTCAAAACAGTCCCATAAAATGTTGGGAGCTGTGTGTGCGATTCTGTTAGGAATTCACCTCGACCTCGTCGGTCAACTCGACACCTATAATGTATGGATAAGAAGCATGTACACGCGGATAATTGACAACAGCATAACCAGTAGGGACTAGCTTTTTACCGACTTCTTCAAACACCGATTTCTTCTTGGTTTTCAGTTTATCTGAACTTTTTTTAAATGTATTATCCGGCATTTCTCCATCATGTACCTATGCACTGATTTGGATGATTATTCTTTAATCGCACCCGCCCAAGTATACCAAAAACGGTACGGCCGCCATTGTTTATCTATTGTGTCTATAATTACAGTACTACACAGGTTAATTTAAAAGATTTTTTGACCGAGATGATCCCATTTAAATTTGGTGAAGATCTGATGAAGAACTTCAGAGATGGACAATGGAACTTTTCAGTGACGAACAGTACACATGATGTGATTGGGTTACGAGCAACGTCTTTACTAGGTTTGACCATAATTAACGACATTAAAAAGAAAAGAAAAAAAAAGAAAAAAATAATTCAATAAAACGAATAAAATAATAACCATATTATAAAATTAACAGTTTCAGAAGTCGGTGTAAATTCACGCTGAACCAAATTGAATGCACCGACTTCTGAAATTGTTAATTTTATAATATTGTAGAAATTTTAATTGTCTTGTTTTAAGACGGTTTTATTTGTTGTTAAAAAGTTTTTTGTCATCCACATTGTGTCACGATAGGTAGGTACCGAGTTGAGGTTCGAGAAGGAAGCGAGTTTTTCACAGAACAGCACTACTGGTTTCTCCCAACCCTAAAAAACTTCCAGAATGCAAATGTTTTTACGTTAGAATCGATTGTGATGGGTTCCGTGACAGTGTACAGTTAGCAGCCTATTTTATTATGGACTGCGACGATAAGAATCAGGTTTAATATAGCGCGTCGCTTGCATAGGGTTGACTTTTTTATTTAGAGCCATATTGCAAGTTTGTTTTGTATTGATTGGTTCGTATGTCTGTCGGTTAAACGATTAACTGACGTATGTTACATGGTTAACCCCAATTACGTAAGCAACAAAACGGTACGACGCTTTGCGACCTAATCAAACAAAGATTGTACTTCTCCCTACCGACCATTTGCGTGGAGTTAATTGGTCAGTTCTTGCACTGTTTTTTGTTGGACTAAATATTGTCGAAACTGTATTTGGAGTACTGGTAGTAATTATAAAAATACCTAAAATAAGACATCCGAATTATCAATTGTCTGTGACAAATAAGATCCAATTTGACAAGGAAATATATAAAAATAAGCAACATATTTATTTTACATAAATATGTTGACATAAATGTATAAAATAAGCAACATATTTATTTTACATAAATATGTTGACATAAATGTTTTTTTTTTTTTTTTTCTATTGGACTGCAGTAGGTCGTCCTAGGGGACGGTTTCTACGTAACCGGGCAGTTATTGGCGAGACCTGAAGGGTCTCCAGCCAATGGGGGGAAGTAAAATACTTAACCTAAGCTAACTACTTGTACTACACTAACATCATGACTACCTGCAACAACAGCACTAAGGGCGACCCCTAGTGGGACTCGGACCTCGGCTTAGGGCGTTGCTGGCGTGGACATAGGGGGGGGGGGAGACAGCTTGATGAGGGCTGAATTATCGGGGTGAAACATAAAAGTATAAAATAAGCAACATATTTATTTTACATAAATATGTTGACATAAATGTTTTTTTTTTTTTTTTCTATTGGACTGCAGTAGGTCGTCCTAGGGGACGGTTTCTACGTAACCGGGCAGTTATTGGCGAGACCTGAAGGGTCTCCAGCCAATGGGGGGAAGTAAAATACTTAACCTAAGCTAACTACTTGTACTACACTAACATCATGACTACCTGCAACAACAGCACTAAGGGCGACCCCTAGTGGGACTCGGACCTCGGCTTAGGGCGTTGCTGGCGTGGACATAGGGGGGGGAGACAGCTTGATGAGGGCTGAATTATCGGGGTGAAACATAAATGTATAAAATAAGCAACATATTTATTTTACATACCTAAATATGTTGACATAAATGTATAAAATAAGCAACATATTTATCTATATATTTAAAAATGAATCCCTATTTCCCTTGGTCACGGCATCATGCGTGAGCGGCTGGACCGATTTCGCTATTTTTTTTTTGTTGAGTTCGTAATTGTCAGGAAAAGGTTCTTATGAAAGAAAATATTGATATTTAAAAAAAAACGAAACTTTCTTGATAATTATGTCCATATTCTTCATTTGTTTACCGTATGCATGAAGATGGTTTTAACTTTTTGTTACTATTTTGATCGTATTTCTGCAGGTAGGTAGTAGGTAAGTAGGAAAAAGTGCATTGCAACGCATGCCAGGTACAGCTAGTTTTATATAAATATGTGACTCAAATGTATAAAAATAAGCAACATATTTATTAGCCTCCAGCAGATACAACACAGTATAATCCTTTTAACACGTTTACTGGGGTGCATGAAAACAGCCTCCACGAGTGACGATACTTGAGTACGTCCGGCGCACCCAGGGCTGTCAGCTTCGCTACCATCCTCGCTGACTGGCAAATCTTTTCGCCACAGCATGAGCTATTCTTGTATAGCTCGTGCCTACACGATAGAAGAAGAACACGTTCACTGCGGGAAAACACGCGGTATGGGCTATCGATCGGGTACCTGCAATCAGGTTGCTACTCAAAATCACAGCTAGAAACGAGGAAGATAAAAAAACTGTTGTCTGAATACCAGCATTTTAATTGCGCAATACACTCATAAATAGCGGTTATGAGTGTATGGCTTTGATTTTGACAGGTCAACAATTTCCATAGCAACGTATGTATTAACAATCCGACTTCTCCACAACTATGTACTACGCAATGAATATTGTTTTATTGTTAAAATCACATCCGATTGGCGATTACGTGTGTTTTGCGCAATTAGGATGCAGCATTCTAATTGCGCAACACACTCATTACCGCTATGGCTTTGATTTTAACAGGTCAACAATTTCCATAGCAACGTATGTATTAACAATCCGACTTCTCCACAACTATGTGCCACGCAATGAATACTGTTGTATTGTCAAAATCAAAGCCGATTGGCGATTACGTGTGTTTTGCGCAATTAGGATGCAGCATTTTAATTGCGCAATGCACTCTTTATCGCTGTAGCTTTGATTTTAACAGGTCAACAATTTCCATAGCCACATAAGTATTAACAACCCGACTTCTCCACAACCATGTAGTACCATGCAATGAATATTGTTGTATAGTTTTGCGATTACGAATGTTTTGCGCAAAATAATCAGAGTGCCGGTCTCACAGACATAGGCGTCACCACTCGCGGGTTCGTAAATTACTGTTAGGTTAAGAAACCGTAAAGTAATTTACGAAATCTAGCCCCTGGCGTAATACACGCCGCCATCGTTGAACATCGAACAATACATCAACAATATCTGTAATTGGTTCAAACCATGACGCAGTTCTAAGCCATTGGAGAAGTATTGCGTCGCAATGAATTCTGACATCCACTTCCAATCAGTCTTTGAGGCTTTGGCTGCGAGGAAATTGATTATCCACCTTCAAGTTTGATGAAATCCAAGCGTAGGCAATCAATAACTAGAGGCTTTTAAGCGTAGGTTTTCCGGGCCAATGGTTTTAGGCATATGTAAGAAGTTTTTAAATGAGTCGGATATAAGCAATAAAATCTTGTAGGTATATTATTCATTGATTCCTGTGAGATTATTTATGTGTACCTAGTCCTCGATTGCGAGTGGTTTTTATTAGATAGAGTTATTTCGAAATACCTAGCGGAATTTACAGGGTTACTAGGTATCATTTAAAACATATTAATGTTCAAATAAAAACGTACCTAAACTTTGATTTGTTAGACATGAAGATACGTCACTAATACAGAATCAAAGAGCGTGAACGTACTAGGTTAGGTTTGTTGGCAGCTACTTAACTAAAGTTTAGGTATCTCTTTATTTGAATGTGATACCTGGTGACCCTGTGAAGTTTCGCCAGTCAATTTCAAGTTAACCTGTGTACCTATAAGTCACGCATTTTTTACCTGACTGCCCAAATAAAGGAGTGTTATTTTTCAGGGTTAATTTATGTATGTATGTGTATACATATTTATGTGAGTTTATTTATTCCACCATAACTCCAAAACGCCTGAACCGATTTAGATTAATGTGATATCGTTAGAATCCCTGTGTTACTCCGGGTAAAACAGACTAGGAACCTTTAAAAAATCAATGAAGTAGCTATGGGTACATGAATAGAAACCATACGAGAAAACAAAAACAGATTAAGTGTATGATCATTGGATCATACTGTCATGATCTTATTCAATTTATCAAATACATGATCTGAAACCATTCTAGAAGTAAATTTCAAATATATTTAACACTTTCATTCAATATCGTCGTTCAACAAAAATGAATATTTCAAACGTAGCCGATTAATGTTAAAAACAAGTATTTTAACATTATCGATATCTTTTATCATTATATTTGTTTTAGTGGGTTTGATAACGCTTCTTTTAGTAAATCACAATCACAAATAACTACATTATTCTATTTAACGGCTGTGATTAATTTAGTAGGTATATCACACTGTTATTCTTAACTCTGACAAAATAATGTACCAAATAACACTAATGTATTCTGTTTTCTTTGTTTCAGGTAAGCAGCTGACGCAATTTATCATCTTCACATTCATTTTCAAGTTAAGGTGTTACTGTAACACATTTTTCATAGAAACTACTCGTATACACTCTCGCCATGTTATAATTGTATTGGTGACTCCACGCGCCATCACTGTAGGTATAGTATGACATAAGTTATGATGCACCTCGGTAATCTTCGTGTTTCCGAATTTGTGCGAATTATGCAAACTAATCTTTCTTTGTTTGGCTTTATAATATTTTAAAGGCTATCCCGAAACTCAACGTCAATTTGGGACCATGAGAAGGATAGTACAGCCTCATAGAAAAAAAAAGTTTACCAACTCGTCTTCGAGTTTCAAAATTACCATGAATAAAAATATACATAACATAAATCTAACTATTAAATGTGTTTTTTTTTCTGAATATTTATAATTTGCTCTATCTTTTATTATTTGTTGGCGAGTTGAGTTTCAGGACATCCTATAAAAACTTAACTCCGGTTTTGTCTTCTTTTGATCAATTCTGGATAGATGAATTAATTGCTTGCTTAATTCGCACAAACTCGAAATGACGAAGAATGCCGAGATGCATAACTTATGTCGCAGTACGTCATATTTAAAGATTTAAAGAGAGATTAAATTAAAGAGCATTATGTATCCTAAATAAAACATTATTTAATAAAACAACGAACAAGGTTCAACGACTTTACCAATACTGAACAAAAAAAGTAAAAATAAACACAAAAAACTCAATGCCTCATAAAAAATATGACAAAAAAAAACATTCAAAAAAAGAACACACCTTCGCTTTTCAACTTTTCTGAGGTGAAAATGCCTTTGTCCAAGAGATACGTTAAGGTGTGAAAATGGCCTTATACATAAAAGATGGCGCCATTTGAGTGCGGTGTGAGTTCGATGGGAGCGTGTTAGTTTCTCTTAAGACGCGCTTCGTGAAAAGCGTCTTCACCTAGTAATCGGGCTGGGTCAGAGATCTAAAACTATGTGTTTTTTTGGGACTGGTTATTTCAGAATAAATAAAGGTAAGTGGGTACTTTAATAGAGAAAGGTTAGTAAAGCGCAGTTCAGTCTACGCTGTGTAATAAAGCATATTACGTCATAAGCTATAACTATATAGCATGACGTTTACACACTGTACGCTATATCGCGAGCCGGTCTACTATATGTAGCAAATTATTGGACCGTGATTTGTCGGGCGACGGACGCAGTAGAAGTGAGGTGAGGCGGGGACTGGAGAATAGTACGATATCTCTAGAGTATCGCTCAAGTTTATCGCGTAAAGCAAGCCAATATTTTATAGCATAGCATTGTGTGAACGTGTCCATATAAAATGTATGCTGAGCGATACCGATGTACTATACAATATTTGCTATATGTTATAGCGTAGTTTGAGCTGCGCTTTATGGATCAAATGCGCCTTAGTTCATACATACACAGCATAACGTAGATCGAATACTGCGTTTCAACCTAAACCAATTGTTTACTTTATAAACATAATAATTAATTGCTGTACAATTGTACATACTGTACATTGTCTACCTTGTCGACAATTACAATTGTTATTATCAAAAACTAAACTAGGTAGGTAAAATTGCTTGGAAACTATTTTTTTTTTCTTTTTTTATAATCGTTGCTCCGCACTAGTAGGTATTTCTCCTGTTTCGTGGGTGCGTTTACAGACACAAATTTTCACATGCACAAACGCCCAGACCCGGAACAATTATCTGTGAGCCATACAAATATTTGTTCCGTGCCGGAATCCAACCCACGACCCGTAGCGCAGAAGCCAATCGCTCAGCCACTGCACCAAACATGTCGTCAAAATTTGAACATTTGAACAAGTTTTCCACTTGTATCATTGTCTCGTTTCCAAGAAATGTGAATAAGTACGAGAGCCTTAGGTTGTTACAACACCCAACCAATTGACGTTGATTAAATTCACTATACCAACCTTGCTGACTGGCAAATCTTTTCACCACAGCATAAACTATTCTCGTAAAGCTCGTGCGCACACGACAGAAGAAGCAGTGATAGAAATAGGCGCTTTTTTTAAATTATTCTGCCGAAAGACGTCCACTGTTGGACATAGGCCGGAATATTCCGGTCCGTTCCCCTAATCAGTCACCTTCGGGGGACAATCAGGAATAAAAACATCGATCTGTTCCCCTGTCACCAAGACGAACGGACAGATCGAACGAATTATTTCTGGTCTGTCCCCTGCTGTTTTTTAGGGGGACAAACAGAAATAAAAAGTATGTCCCCCTGTTACCGACAAGGGGACTGACTGATCAGGGGGACAGATCGAAATATTGCCACAGACCTCTACCAAAGGGGGTTTTTGTCATAATCGCCACGCTTGTCAAGCGGGTTGGCGATCGCAGTATGGTTGTTAAAGTGCTCAGAGAACGCTGCTGCCCATCCTCTAGTGAATCCCTTACTCGCCTTTTACAACACCCATAGGAAGAGATGGGTTAGTGCTATTCTTTTCTTCCAGCACCACACGGACGTGTTTTTATAGAAAACACTAAACTTATTGCTACCCTGTTAAACTGGACATAGGGGAAAATACAACGATTCGTTTTCTACGCACGAAAAGCACACTATTTCATAAACATGGCAATCTGTATCGCCAAACTTGTGACACGGTCTCCAAAACAGACCAACTTTGTGCGGAACCCAACAGATATTAATGCCCAACTTTGTTTTATGGGTGAATTTCATTCAATCGTATGACGTCATCTGAATGTTACAAAATATTTTTGGTATATACCTACATACATAGACTCATGTTTTTTTTTTCATGGGGGTAGGCAGAAATAACAGAACGCCACATGCTACGACCCTTACATACTCCTTTCGCTTCCTCCATACATTTTGTGATACACGCAGGCAGGTTGAGCGTACTACGCACCTGTCCTTTTTTTTATATACACTATACTGAAATATACAGGGTGTAAAAAGACCCATCACATAGCCGAAATCTACGCACTCTGTACATCAAACTAAATTACATTGACCAAAAATAATTGCTGGGAAACGACTTTTATTTTTTGGCACAAAAAAAACGCGTTTTTTTGTAGCGCGCAATGTGTGGTAGTGGCGATGCCGCGCGTTTGCATGCGTGCAGCGGCCACAAAGCGGTCGTGTGCGTTTGATATTCGTTCTTATTCTTTATTGTACACAAGAAAATTACAATAGTAAAATTACAACTTACTTCAAATGCGTAATTTGTTAGAAAAAATTGAATTGATAATGTTTGTTTGGAAGAAAGTTTAGGAATTATATGACTTGGAATACGTTTTTGGAAAAAAGCAAAAAAAAAAAAAACTTTGACCTTCAGTAATCTCCAAAACCAATGATTTCCCAGGAATGGTCTAGTAGAAAAAAATTATTCCAATGATGGGTAGAATATGTGGTTTTCGTTGTCGTTAAGGGTTTTTACACCCGATATATTATTATTATTTTAAATAAACACTAGGGTTGTTTCTGACGCGTATTTTTTGCACATCAGCGGATCCTGAGCTGTAACTGATATTTTATCATTGAAATCAGTGGATGCTGATACTGATTTTAATTATTTTCTTTAAAAAAACAGAGCAAAAAGAACTGACTATTATGAATTTATATCCAAAAGTACAGTTTTTGGTATTGAAATAAATATTGTATTAATAATTTTGTGCCTTTTTGCCCGGTTCCTATGGCATAAAATAAATTGTGTTGCTTACCAATGATTGCATTTTTAATTGCAAAACTGGACTTTAAGTAGACTCGTATCCTAATCTTACCTGTGATAGCGAGTGACGTGTCAGAAGGTCTACAACTGGCGAGGCGTAAGCTGAGCTTTTCATTTGTGTGATTGCACATAGAGTCGATTGCCAAAAAGCAGTATAAACCGGTTTAAACCAAGCAAAGGACGCGTCTGTATTCATTCTCACACTAATGCAATGCTCAGCTTAGGCCTCGCGGACGGTAGTATCCAAAGCTATGGAGTATTTATATTAACGCTCGGTTAATCATAGGAATCGGGGGTTGATAAACAAAAGAATCAATATCGTACTATAGGTCTAGCGCATAACTGAGTCAGTATATGGGGTATGGGAGCGGCACGGGAGGGGCGACGTAACATGACCTGTCCGAACTATCTCGTTATACACGTGATAAATACGACTCCAACTTCAGCATCGATCAATGCGCATGCTGATGTTGATATTAAAAACAATGCTGAATTCCCCCCTCCCCCCCCTGATAAACACTTTACTCCATTTCATAAAATATTAGGTAAAAGTGGCCCACCAATGCACGAATATCTTTTAAACCATTTGTTCAAGTACAATTTCAGCTCATCTTAAGCATAATGCTGTGTCGAATCCACAGAATTCTAAATATTTAGATTTCTGCGTTTCACTCTGTACTGGAAGCAAATATGTTACTTATTTTTATACGTTTCTTTGCTAAATTAGATTTTATTTCTCTAATGTTTTATTAATAGAGTATAGAACAAAATAGACTGTGAGCTCCTGGGTTCTATCTCCAAGTCAGGCAGTGTTATTGGTTTTTTCCGTGTGGAATTTCTATTACTAATAAATAAATTACTAATTTATGGGTGTATTATACACCTCTGCCCAACCCTTCGGGGACAACAGGCGTCATGTTAAATTATGTTATAGAGCAAAATCAAAAAACTCGACACTTAAATGTTTTTAGTTTTAGGCTAAAAACTAAAACAGAAGAAACTAATACGCAGACCGCATGCTAAAAAACTATGTAATTTAGAATAGTTTATATTAGAAGATGATCTTGAAATGACTATACACGAACATTGCTAAGGGAAGGGTATTGAAGGGATCTGGCTGTGTACATTAATCCCTCGATTGACATCCTTAAGCATGGGTTGACCTAGATGGTTCTTGGGTAACGTATGAGCCATGCGGAGTCTAATACATAAATAAATATGTAGTGGAATCGGAATACTGATATTCTGCCGTGTTTGAATAGACTATGGGCCCGTACAACATAATTGGAAGAAGGAAATTAGGACTTAAATTAGAAATTGAATTTTATCCCGTGTGGGGACGAGCTAGGATAACACCTCCTCGTTGCACGCTGGGAACAGGCGCGTTTTGTAAAGTTAGCTTCCCACGGTGCGTGGTAGTGCGCATCGGCTGTCCATGGTATCATCCGTAAAATCACGCACCGTGGGAAACCACATTATGAGGGTGCTTGATGTGGATACGGCGCACCACTCTGCACGCGTCCACGATACCACGAACGAGTCTCTTCCCATGGTGCATCCGTGCGAGCTCATGCGTCTCGGTGCGCGATATCACGCACCGTAGGAAACAAGCATAAGATTCAACAATACCCAGCACGCTTGATGGTAAAATCTATACGGTCCGCCTGGCTAGCTATCAACCTCACATTAAAGTCCGGCGCCAAGCATTTTACTGTGTTTCGTCGTGTCTGTGAGAGCCAGAGGGGTATAGGAAAATCCCTCTATATCTCCGTTTCTTGGATTCTTGTGTTCTATCTTAGACCCTGTCTGCGTTTACCATCAGGTGTGACAAGGGTCGAACGAGACCAAGTATTCTAAAAAAAAATGATACTCATGCATCTCCTTTTGCCTTGAGATAACTGGTCATGGATGATGAACCAAGGCCTTTATCAAGAAACAACTCTCAACATGGTGGACTCAGAGCTGGCTCCCAAAAGGCGTTGCCATGGAGTATAATTGTTATATGACAACTTTTTTTTGGTTGGTTTGTACTTAGGTTGGTGCTGTCATCTTCTTTAGTTTTGGGTTTACCTCCCCATTGTATGTTGCGCCTCCTCATTGTATGTTGTGCCTCCTCATTGTATGTTGTGCCTCGCCATTGTATGTTGTGCCTCCTCATTGTATGTTTTGCCTCGCCTTTTCTCAACTATGTTGGGGTCAGCTTCCAGTCCAACTAGCTGCGGCTGAATACCAGTATTTTACACAGAGCGACTTCCATCAGGCCTAGCATAGGTCTGATGGCAGTTGTCAGACTTTCGTGCTTCTGACTACCCGTAACGACAGTTATAGGTATTCGTATGACACGTATACGAATTAATTACCTCCCCATTGTATGTAGACTCGAAAGGTTTATAAGCAAATATTTTTAGTGTTTTGAATTCTATTTAAAACATTAGACCAAAAATTATCAGAAAATTCAAAGGTGGCCTTGATTACAGTGTGTTTTCATACACCCATTTTTAAAAAACCTTACATAATACATATATTTAAAGTTTTTCCGTATTCAAAATTTCTACCACAGGCTGATTGGCAGTCAAATTAAATTTAAGAAGAGGGTCGTTGTGACCAACTTTGCCTAAATAAGTAAGGTTAAGCACTTCAAGGCCCAGAAGGTAACGGCGAGGCTTGAAAAGGTTAAGTGGAGACCCCTAGTGGTATATAAGCGACAACAAAGTAAATTCTCTAAAGATAGGGCACTTGATATTTAGTTGTAATCCAGGGACAACCCTATTACTTATTAGTTTGAGTAGTTTAGTAAAATGGACTTTGGTGCTTAGTGATAAGGTTGGAATTTCAGTGACGGTACTGGAGGCAGTAATTTTCCTTCAAGATTTGAGAGTGAAAGAATGGGTGATATATTTACTCAATTATTTTGTTACATACTGCATTATACTTAACCTACTTCCGAGTGAGTGAGGGTATTATGGATATCAAATGATTTATTTATAATAGGTGTTTTAAAAAATCTCATAATTTTATCAATCGTAGTACTTTGACAAAGATGATAGAATAGCCAAATATTCTGATATTAACTTCACAAAATTAGTTACGAGTACAAGTCACATAATTACTAAAGCGGGTTTTCTGCTGTGCTGAAAAATATGTATAATAATTATGACTTTTTATTCGGAATTTGAATTTTATTTCAGTCGGCAGATCCAGCCAGCCATATCTCGCTTAGGGTGCCACCAAACTAATCGATAGATTGTCGATCGATGCCATCGATCAACGTCGATTGATTGGTGTGATGACTTTTTCAGATCGACCTATCATCGATCGACCATAGATCCATCATCGATCGACCATCGATCCATCATTGATCAACCATCGACCCATCATCGATCGACAAGCGATCGCTCGATGTGTTGGCACCCTTAGGCCCAATTTCACCATACAATGTTAGTTGTTAATGTACTGTTAAGCTGTCAATGTCAATTTCAATGCACTGTTAACAGTCTGTTAAAATGTTTAACAGGACATTAATAACTAACAGAGTATGGTGAAATTGGGTCTTAGGCAGTTGTCGGAAGCGACTAACTATCGGCTATTTTCTCGCTCAAGAAACGTAAAATAGATATACATTCCGTGTAAACAAAAGAGATGCATATATCGTTGATCACTGACTGTTCACACTGCCGGCGAGGACTCGCTCCACTAGTTTGTCGCTGAGCGACAAGAGCTATCAAAGATAATACTCGCTCAGCGATGCTCGCTTGGCGGTCAAAAGTCAAAACTCACGCTGAGAGACCAACCAGCGGTCATTTGCGAGTGGTGCGAGTAATCGGCCGTCGCACTCGCATACTCGCTTATAGCCCAGCGACAAAACTATCGGAACTACACACTCGCTTCTCGCTTCTCGCCAACTCGTTTCTAGCTTCTAGCTCTACTCGCTGCTCGCTCATCGTTCGCGGTGGGACAAGTGCCTTACGCCGGCTAATTCTAATTATAGTTTAAGCCAGTTTTATTTCTTTGATAATTTTCTTTTTATTGTAATTTTATTTCTAAAGGTACAAAAATTCCATAAAAAATGTTATAAAACATGGCACACACCGGCCTGCTAGCTGCAGTTACAAATTTTTGTGACATAATGGTCTATGATATACCTACCCAAATAAAATCATAAAAACAGTAATGAGTACACAAAGAAAATATCTATCACCTCGCTATAATAAGTACTATATCACTTAGAACTTGGCGTAATATATTCATAACGGTCCCTCATAGCAAAAGATAATGGAATTTTTTCCCTCGTATTAATATTCATAAGTTAGACAACAGATACCTTTGTTTGTGATCTCGAGTACAATGGTTCCTTGCTCTTTTAAAGGTGGGGTAGAGTTGTCTGTGAACTCAAAGGAAAAGAATTTGTTTTGAAGAAAGTGGTCGTAGTAGTCTTAGTATGTTTGGGTTGCATTAACATCTATATAGATAGATAGTTATACTTTACTGTACACTAAAAGAAATGAAACAGAAGGAATACACTACTACTATACATAAATATATATTTCATAATATATGTAGGTATACTTATCTTGACGACACGGTTGGTGCAGTGGCTAAGCGATTGGCTGCTGCGCTACTGGTCGTGGGTTCGATTCCCGCACGGAACAAAAATTTGTATGGCCTACAGATGGTTGTTTCGGGTCTGGGCGTTTGTGTATGTGAGATTTGTGTCTGTAAACGCACCCACGATACAAGAGAAATCTCAGAGAGGGGAAAAGACTTTTTAAAAAAAAAAAAATGTTAATTTTTTTTTTGGGAAACACCTCTGCTTGCTTTCCTTACAGACTTCTTACAGATTACAGACGTGAAATATATGTATGCATGAACTTACACAGGTATAGGCAAAACAGAGAAGCACTTTCCCAGGCTAAAACTCCCATAAGTGTCTTAAGTACGTTTTTTGTCCATTGTACTGGGCAAAAATCAACTGATATTCACAATATTTTCACCTCACAAACATACTTAACCTGTAAACGAATTGAATCCCCAGAGACAGTCGCGTGCAACTAACAATTCTGTCGACTTTTACCCTGTAAACAGAGTTAGCAAGTTGGTCAGACGCGGCAAATATATTAAAAGGAACAAATATAGCTAAGAAGTACCGTAATAAGATTTAGTAGTTCTCTGTTAACATCTCAGCTAAGTTTGACGCCATTTTTGTCCCCTCTATCAAGTTAATGGGTCCTTTATACAATAAAATACGTGATCTTTCTTGTTGATTTTGGGAGAAGAAAAAATATAGATGTGTTTGACAATTTTCGGGAATTTTATCTTTTCAGAGTAAAAGCTAAGGTATGAAATCTTCATTCTTGTTTTTATCTAGCCCATTGCGTTAGACTGTCTCGTTGGTCCTAGGTTCGATCCCCAGGTCGGACAAAGTGTTATTGGGTTTTTTCGAGTAGTATTTCTCAATAGCAGTTCGGAGTCTGGATTTGTGCCCGGTTGTTGGCAATAGGCTCGCTCCCTGTTACAGGGGATTTTAACATAACGGCGAAATGTGGGTGTACTATACACCTCTGTTCAAACCTTCTGAGAACAAGTTATGTATATCTAGCCCATTATCAATTCGTCAGACAACTTAATAAAACGTATACAATTAGTAACATACGGCCTATTATTTCATTTTGTTTCTCTTGTCTTTCTCACATACACACGGCGGAACAAAGTAAACTGCTTGGCACCGGAATTTAATGTGAGGGTGGTAGCTAGACAGGCGGACCGTATAGATCCTACCACCAAGCGTGCTGGGTTTTGTTGAATCTTACAACACGCCTCTATTCCCAGTGTACGCTGAGGAAGTTTTATATTCTAACCCCCACACGGGGCAACACGGTTTTCTAGACATTACAAATCCAATTCCGTAATTACTTAGCCTGTCCCCATGCGGAATAAAATTACATCTACTTTTAATATAATATCTTCTAAAACAGTTTATATTACCTCTGATTCAGCCTCTCCACATTTTACAACTATTAAAGCATTCGAATTCTCTATTTCTGTTACCACATCTTATTTCAAACAGCAAAGATCTTTTATCCCCTTTTTCCTTAAGATATCGGTTATTATTCAAAGTTACACCTGTATAGAATTGTATACTACAGAATCCAGCCTTTAGAAAGATTCTCTGCAGCCAGCAGACGCCAATATCAAAATCTCCATAAATTTTCTCCAATAAAGCCAAGATGTTCACGCCGTAAAAAAAGTAACAGTACTCATTAAGGATAGATGTTAAAAACGTTTAAATCATCCCAAACGTTTGACGTAATCAAATAAAATCACTGTCTTAGGATTAAAGGAGCGCCTTGGATCTTGATTTAACATAATTTGTTCCAAGGAGATTTCTTTTTATTCTTTTCACTGGGTAGCACTGATTCGTGACGTCACTTTGATCGCGTAAATCTTTTAAAGTTAAGTCATTAAGGGTAATTGGATTTGGCGGATACAGATGCGGATAGTTATAATGTAGATGCAATTAAATTAGTTGTAATCTTTCCTCTTTGTTATCATTATGGTAATGATTGGTATGTGTTTTAATCCAACAATCCACGTTGTTGTTACTTCAATCAGTTATTTCGTGGACTAATTATATATTTGATATGAGTAAACATGGACGATCGCGGCAGGCTTGTTTGAGATGGCGGGAGGAAATGCATGCATCCTTAAAAACTTCAATTTCAATTTCTTTATTGCATTCCATAATGTCAAATACAGGTGGTAGGCTTAAGACTATAGGATCAATTATGGACCCTGTCGGGCACAGCATAGTGTAGTAGAAGAGAAGACTTATTTGTTTAATAACAATTTAAAATTTTATTCACTGTTGGTAGATATGTTAACTGCTATTCTATATTTTATGTATTTAGAGATTATCTATTTCCTTTTTATTATTTTGACTAAATATTTTATTTATAACATTTATTTTTTTGCACTAATACTAGTATTTGTTAATTGTACCTACTTAACTATTGACTATTTTTAAGTACCTATTTATTAAATTTTATTTAGTATTTATTTAAGGATACTTCCTACCTTATATTTAGTATTTATTTAAGGATACTTCCTTATTGAAGGATACTTCCTACAAGATTCGATAGGTATCTTTTATGATAAAGGGAGGTCTTTACCCAAGAGTGGGATATGCCCAAAAAAGCAACAAATAAGCGATTATGAGGAAATAGCTTGTCCAAAACAGCGTGTACGCACTGTAGGTGTAGATACACATGCAATGATATTTCGACATCTTTACGATGGTAAATAGTGAATGAGTCATTTCTCGATGACTCAGAATCAAAATTGACTGGAAAAAAAACAATCGATTTCAAATCACATGCACATTCCCAACTTTAGTATCAATAAAAGGAATACTGAATACATTACTTTGAAATGTTATTCCTCTAGAAATAGCTTCGTCACAGCGGTTACAAGTGATTAATTAAGCCATTGATTTATAGTCCCAGCCTTGAGTTCTTTGGATACAAATCGGACTAGAATAAAACTGTGTTTTTGGGTAAGAAAGAGCATTAATCTAATTAAGGTGATTTGGTATTGGGTTAATTAAAACTGTGACGATTGGACGGACGTAATTCGAAAAGGTGGGCAGTATTTTATTTGTCGTTCTGTCTTACTAAATGGAGATGTATTGGTAAAGTTTTGGGAACTGAGTTGTCTCTAATGGTAGATTGACCCATTTTGTGCCTATCCCATGTTGAGCTGTGGACATAGTCTGGGTTAAAGATAATACTTAGGCTGAGGTCAGATGAGCGTAATTTATTCTGCACAAAATGAATCGCAAAGTTCTAATTTGTTTTTTCTATTGCGCTGCTGTATACATGGTGTTAACGAAATCGTGTAATTCCTTCAAACCGCGTGATCTACTGGTGACAAAGATTAACCCTAAATGGGAAATAAAGAAATTCAAACAAAAAAAAATGCATTTTTTTTTTTCTATTCTGCGTCTTTTTAGAGCCTTGAGTTATCTGACTGCAAAGAGCGATATCGCGTTAGTCGTTCCTGCCAGCCGTGTCGCTGTACTTTCATTAATTTATGCGTAGCATCGAGATGTTCAAACAAATAAAATTACTTTTTTCTTACTGAATCCTTATTAGGTGGTTTAGATACTTAACTAACTTGGATAGATCGGTAACAAAGCCGCATGAAAAAAAAAAGTTTTTTTGTTTTTAATCAAGCTAAATTCCGTGCGGGGCCTGTCTACACCAGTAGTACCTAGATCATGTGGGTTTAAGGAATTACACGAATTCGTTAACAACCTGTATTGTCCTAGGGACCGTTTTTACGTAACCGGGCAGTTATTGGCGAGACATGAAGGGTCTCCAGCCAACGGGGGGGGGGGGGGGAAGTAAAATACTTAACCTAAGCTAACTACTTGTACTACACTAACAACATGACTACCTGCAACAACAGCACTAAGGGCGACCCCTAGTGGGACTCGGACCTCGGCTTAGGGCGTTGCTGGCGGGGACTTAGGGGGGAGACAGCTTGATGAGGGCTGAATTATAGCTGTGACTGCGGAGTCTGAAGAGACGACCGGCTCTACGACGGGAGCAAAGTTTTAATAAAAAACAGTCCTTTAAATCTTTAGGTAAAGCAAATTACGTGACTCACTTTGCGCGTCGAAAATTACGCTTGTTACAATATTGCGATTTGTGCCACCCTACGATGCAAAAAAAGTACTTTAAAATCTATCCAATGATTTATGTGACTTACTTAGCGCGGCTTAAATTACGCTCGTTACATTATTGCGATTCATACCACATTAAGTCGCAAAATAAGTTCTCTAAAATCCTTCCATTAAATTACGCGATTCTCTTTGCGCGGCGTAAGTTACGCATGTCTCGCCTCAGCCTATTTGTTGCTTGGTTGGTCACCATCAAACAAAACTCTATTTGGTTTGGAATAGCGTTAGTTCAGCTGCAGCCCTTTATATTTTTTCCATTCAATGGTTGTCTGGAAGAAATGGCTTTAAGCGATAAGACAGCCATTTGTACTGTTCTTCATTATATATTCAGGCACAATTTGATTCCGCCTGGCCCTTTCCATCATCGGACTACAAGACGTACGGCAATGCGCCATCGGTACATGGTGGACATCCCACCCATACGTACAAAGCGTTTTGCGAACACATTCATTGTTCGCACAGCTAAAGAGTGGAAATCCCTGCCGGAGTCTGTGTTTCCTGATAGTTACAACCTTGGGGTCTTTAAGTCAAGAGTGAATAGGTTACTTCTAGGCAAGCGTGCTTCACCGTCGACCACATCATCGCTTACCGTCAGGCGAGATAGTGGTCAAAAGCGACTCTATCGCTAAAAAAGGTATTCCTTCTATTTTATTTATTTTAGTGAACAATAATCTATGTATCTACTTAATGTTGTACAATCAAAGATCAAACAAACCTGTTTACCTTTTAATACAAAATGTTTATAACCAGACTACAGCTTCATGTATAGTGAGACCACGTATAGTACGTTCATGTATAGTGTAGTCCATCTATAGTGAGACGTAAGTTATGGGAGGAAAATCATCCACCACCTCCCAACTTCCCACTCGGATGTGATTTGCGGTGGCCTATATGGAAAGCGCTCAATAGACTGCGCACCCAAGTAGGCCGATGCAAACATAACCTAGCAAAATGGGGGATCATAGATCCCTTCGACACCCAGTGCGAGAGCGGTGCTCCTGACCAGACGATGGCCCATTTGCTTCAGTGCTCAAAGTGTCCCTACATTTGCACTTTGGAGGACATGAAAAGCGCCACTGATGCCGCGATAAATGTGGCTACATATTGGGCCAAAGTACTGTAAAAAAAAAGGATTATTACCATCGATTCGAAAAAAAAAGAAAGAAGCTTCATGTAACTTAAGTACCTATCAAAATCAAAACAGCAACTTGACAGTAAAGACTCCAGCCGTTCACTCCAGCGCAAGGTACTCCAGCCTTTATTCTTATCTCGAAAGCCGACCACGTAACCATTACAGCTTACAGTTTAAAGTAACAAAGTAAAATCTATTAGAGCAAATAGCTCCGGTGCATTAGCGGTGACGGCGATAAACGTCTACTTGCCCTCAGAATGCATAGTGAGCGTATATTCTGTTTCTACGGGGTGGTAAACTAGCGCCACCTGGATAGAACGTACCTACCGTACGTAAATATTGAAGATAGAAAATTTTAGTCAAAGAAGGTTTTATTTTATTTTTCGAAGCAAGGAGACACCATGCTTTAAAAAAAAAGACGATTGATTTCACTGCAAAAAAACACCGTTCTGTGTTATTTTGACGATGTTTTTATAATTATTTATCGATCGCTGGCAAAAAAATACAGGTTGATATTTTTTTCATCTTGAATATTTAAGATATTTTCCCTTTAGGTGTTCGATTTTTTCTACCCTATATAGTCAGCAGAGTTTCATGTATCTTTGACGATATTTAAAATTATTTATCGATCGGTGGCATAAAAATACAGGTTGATATTTTTTCGTCTTGAATATTTAATTTACATTTCCTCCAGGTGGTGTTTTTTTTCCACCCTGTATAGTCAGCAGAGTTTCAAGTGGTCTGCTCATGCCTTTTTGCCGTTTAGTAAAGAAGAGCTAAGCTTAGTCCAGAAATAGGACACTTTATTCTAGGAAGTACCAAGTGATAACATTTTCTATTCAAAGTATAACATATTCTTTGAACATGCTTTCGAGCTACAAGCATATTTTGAAAGACATACTTAGTGTTGAAATGTTGTTAAAAGTATTACACGTATAAATTAGAATTTTCGTGGATAAGATTTAGTCTCATCGTCTACAGATTTTTAAAACATAATATACGACGTTATTTTTAGTATATACAAAAACCGAGACACCCCAACAAGATTTTCATCAGAACTGCCTGAATATGTGTTTTTTTTTAAAATAAATCTCCAAGTTACACCGTAGTTTATGTCGCGTTAAGTTCCCATCCCTGATATGTGCTATGCAGGGGTTGTCTAATACACGGAAACTGACCGAGCACACCATCTCAAGCCTCAAGGTATCTATTTCCGTCAACTGCTATGGGTAGAAACCGACTGTAACAAAATAGAGATTTATGAAAAAAAAAAATTAGGTGTATAAAATATGTCAATCGATTCTCCTAGTGATTCTGAACAAACTAGTTTCAGGTTTAGTATATACTATAACTAAGCTTGTATTTTGAAAGACATAGTGTTGAAATGTTGTTAAAAGTACCTATTACATGTTTAAATTAGAATTTGCGTGAATAAGATTTAGTCTCATCGTCTACAGATTTTTAAAACTTACATAAACCAAAGTAGAGTTATAAAAAAATATCTTATGGCAAGCGTGCAGAAATGCCAACAAAGGGTTTATATTATTGTTTTACAGAATCGATGGTAAATTAATACATACAATAACAAACGTTTGATATACAATTATTTGCTTTATCTGATAAAATAATTACATTACAAATATTTTTCCCTACTTCCATGTCGCAGTTTAGGGTCGAAATCGATAAATCTCCAAACTTGTAAAGAAAAGATCGCCAATAAGTGATAGCCACGTCACCTGTCACTGGGGGTCGGAAACTCGGGGAAATGCGGGCAGACCCTAGTGTAATCCCCGCGATTTAACCGCCATTTTGATCCCCTGATTCTAACCGCGCGGGGGAGGGGGGTAGTCGTAATTAGTTCCTTGTTTGACTGATGAAATTCTTCGGAGTTTTCGGGAGGTGAGGAAGATAGTGGAAGCGTTTTGTTTTATTAAATTAGCAACGGGTTGGGCTTCGGAGGAAAACAATTTAATACGGTTTTGCTTTTAGAGCTGATTTTATTGAAAATGACCCAGTTAATTTGACATCATAATTAGCAGCTTATCGATAAAGTCAAAAGGAAGTATTGCCGTAACGCAAAAATTTACTAGTCAGCTGTCATTCTTATGTCAAGTCCTGTTAATGGTTTTTAGTATTTTGGTTTACCAATCCCATTCATTGCCATGAGATTCGGCAAAAGATTAAATTGATCAGCCCTTCAGAAAACATCAATAACTCTCTAATGGGAGTCCATGACTAGCCCGAAGTACCAAAATGTGTATCGTTTAAAAAAAACAGGTAAACATTGAAAACTGAGTATAATGACAATCTCACTCAATTAAAAACTAACGACTAAGAAACTACCATGAACAAACTTTATATTTAAACATTTTTCCTATTCATCCATTAAACATTCGCTTGCTTAAAATACAATTACAATTTACACTAAATCCAGCCCAAAATATATAGCCAACACAATTAATATTCACAGATACGCAAACTTGACAGCAGCAATCACTCACAAGCACGCCAACTATTGTAGCTTTTACCCTTATAACACAGAGTAAGAATGAACAGAACGCCCATTTCACGAAAACACTTGAATGAACTTGCAACGTTAATCGTTTTCTAAGCTGAGTTTTCAATTCAAAGCCTTAATTGTGTAACACACTTTCATTTCAGTGCTATTATTTTGACAAAAAGAAAGAAATAAAATCAATTTCTTCAGCATGCAAATTGACACAGTGCATACCATAATGCCAACAGTTCATCATCATCATCATTCAGCCGAAAGACGTTCACTGCTGGACATAAGCCTCCCCCTAATGGGTGTTTGTCGCCATGCTTGGCAGGCGGGTTGGCGATCGCAGTATGGTTGTTAAAGTACTCAGAGAACGCGGGAAGCGATGGGGTAGTGCTATTCTTTAAGTACGGCACTACACAAGACAACAAACATGTGCAACAGTTATCTAAATAAAATTACTTAACAACGTGTTTATTAATTACTATTAAACAATTAGTAGACTAAAAACACAGAAATGCTTTCCATTCGCATGTGAATTACGCACAGCATTATGTTAGGTCATCACTCTGCATGATGCTGCGTTGTGGCAGCATTGGGATTCATTTGCCCAACATGCAACACCAACAGCGCTGATTTTAATTGACGACCTATAGGTACATACAATTCTTTGTTTGGTGCATAGTCATAGTTGTTAAGACATACAGTGCAATAGACATCATTGAACTGGCAAAATTGATAGTGTGTTTTGCAATAAACGTGCAGATTCATGTATTTTGACATTAATTATCATGCTCATTCCGCCCAGCTTTTTCCCAACTATATTGGGTTCAGCTTCCAGTCTAACCATGTGGCTGAATACACGTATTCCCGTCCCGTCCCGTGGGTGTCGGAAAAGGCGACTAAGGAATTCTCTAGAGGATAGGCAGCAACGTTCTCTGAGTACTTTAACAACCATACTGCGATCACCAACCCGCCTGCCAAGCGTGGCGATTACGGCAACCACCCCCCCCCCCTCCAACTTTTGGGGGAGGCCTATGTTCAGCAGTGGACGTCTTTTGGCTGAATGATGATAATAATGATGAAGGGACAAATAGAAAAAAAGTCGGATTACGTTGCCCAGCAATCAGGTATGGCAACAGCATCTCTTAAATTTCTAGCTTCAATGTATCAATATAAAGGGGAAAAGCAATCCCTTCCCTCATACACGAGTTGTATAGAATCAAAGGTGCCACCTCTTTTTGGCACTTTTGAGTTATGATGCAGAAAATTCAAAAATATTTAAAGGCCTCTACACACCAAAGCCGCCGGCACGGCCGGCGGGTTGTGCCGCCGGGCTTGTTTTGCGTTATGTTCGCTCGCTTAGTTCGCGTTAGTTGGCCGCCGGCATAACCCGGCGGGTAAAGCCGCCGGGTCGGCGGCTTTGGTGTGTAGAAGCCTTAAAACAACTTGTTTGACATAGCTTATCCAAACATGGCCATTTGGCCATATTCTTTGCAAAATCAACACAAAATCTCGATTTAGTTCCAAAGACGGCAATCTTCCATTAGGGCAGAGTTGAGATTATTAGAGAGAGAGAGATTAGAGCAGAGGGTTGTGTACCCAAAGGGTAAAACGGGACCCTATTACTAAGACTCCGTTGTCCGTCTGTATGTCACTAGGCTATATCTCATGAACCGTGATAGTTAGACAGTTGAAATTTTCACAGATGATGTATTTCTGTTGCCGCTATAACAACAAATACTAAAAAACAGAATAAAATAAATATTTAAGGGGGTTCCTATACAACAAACGCGATTTTTTTGCCGTTTTTATAAGTAATGGTACGGAACCCTTCATGCGCGAGTCCGACTCGCACTTGGCCGTTTTTTTTTACTTTTTGACTCACTTCACCTCACTTCTTATGTTGCAGATTGCCAGAGATATTTTTCTTCGGCGTCTATTTGTGTTTACTTGTATTGAGCTTCTGTGTTACTACAATTAAACTATTCTGAGTTAAATTACCTTGTACTAGAAGCTAGAACTATTCACCAAACCATCGCTAGTTGCAATACACCCATATTGCATAATCATTGTAAGTGATAGAGCGAGATATCAATACTACGCTTAGATGAGCTAGAAAGAGATAGCATAGCTTCCAAGTTTGAATTGTGAATTGTCGATGACGCTTATAGTTCCCCCGGCGTTCAGATGTTCTGCGTTAAGTTGTGGCTAAGTGGCAACTTTTGTGTGTATTATTGAGTTATTTTATAAGCCATTTTCGCTTATGGAGCGTAAATAATAATAATATAATAATGAGATATACTCGTACAAGTAGAGGTAGGCCAAAGAAAAGACGGATGGATTATGTGAAAGATGATATGGGGAAGAAAGAAGCGAATACGGAGATGACGGCTGATAGAGGAGAATGGAAGAGGAGTACATGCTTTATTTTCTTTTTTTTTCTTGGGAAAATCCTCATGTACGCCCTTCGCCCGGGGAAAGTGAAGGGGTATGCTGGGCTCTTACCGGCTAAAAACTCACGGTGTTCCTTCCCTGATCCTTGGCCGGGGTCGCGGGATTCGCAACTGCATGCACCGTGACCCCCGCAGGTCTCGGTGCGCCAACCCCTGGTGGACCTCTGCTTCTGTGGGGCCTCGCCCCACGTCCTCCTGAGAAGCGCGCACGGAACACTGCGCGCCGCCTTCTCGGGCCAGTTACTGGTCGGGCTACGGGTCCCCTAACCCGCTGCCCGCAGCACATGAGTAGATAAACGGAACAGAGACAAAGCTTCATACAACCGCACAAATCGGTCGCACTACTACAAGCACGCGGGGCATGTGTGCGTGACCACTGGCCGCTTGTCGCGTACGCGGCGAGACTGAAAAAAACCGGTTTACGCTGGCACAGCCAGTTGACAATCTCAGGGTTTCCACGCACATTGTTTGTTGCAAGTTTGAATATTTTAATGTAACAACGTGGTATTTCATTATTGATAATGGTTGTTTATTGTACTGTGTGTATGAATAATACTAGAAAAAAATAAAATATATCATACATTAACTATCCCAAGGAGTACAATAGGTAAGTAAATATTTGATTATTACTTTTTCAAGTAAGTACTTTTATTTTATTGTATGATCCTTTTTTTTAATAAGAAGAGAGTACCACACGGTGTGTTTTTGCCTTTTTATTATTATAAACGTATTAAAGATTGTAAAGATAAGCCATGTGAGCGTTTCCCGTTAGATTATGTACTTAAAAAAACTTTGTGTTAGATTCAGAACTTACCAGCCACACCATTAAAAGAAACAATAAATTATTAATAAAACGAAAATTATTAAAGAAAATTATTAGAGTAAGTTTGTAAAGTATTCTATTGTGGAGGAACGAGGATGGATGTTGCGAGATGATGTTGCTGCCAAGGTTGCGAAGGTTGCGAATGACGTCATCAGTGTGGAAACACTGTCTGTGAGATCACGTCGGGTCACCAATGTGGAGGAACGAGGTGTGGTGTTCCTCCAACCAAAGGGAGAATCCTCCAACCAAAGAAAAGATCAATGTTGGGCGGTTGTATAAAGGGTCGAAACGTTAAGTGTCAACAGGCGATTATTCCGTCAGTTTAGGAAATATTTCAGAACTCATGGCTAATATTAAAACTAGGCCGCTTAGTTACTAAAATAACATAAATATTTTTGAAAAAATAACCGCCGTTTATCGAGAATTTTGATATTACCTACTTCCGTACGTAGTATGACATTTTTGTTCATGAGAGGCAAGAAGCTCATATTTTTCTTGCATTTTATTTTCGAGCTTAATTGTTTACTGAATGACAGAATTAATAGAAACTCAATAAAAAATGGATATTATATCTTTCTTGTACCTATTGACAAAATCGGTAACATTTTTTATTTAAACTTTTAATCAATTGAATTGGCTGGAAACGTAAAAAAAACAAGTTACTAAAAAAACAACTACGGAGTAAAACTGAGAGTTCCAAATTTAAAAAAAAAGTTGTTCTTATGGATTTTTTATGTTATTAATACAAAGAAAACCTAATGTCTATTCCGTCAAAGCGTAGGCAGAGGAGTTCTGATATACAGCCACAAGTTTGTCATGACGGTATTTAGCGCCATTAAATAAGGAAAATTGTCGTTGAACTATTCTTATTTGTGTTAGTTAAATAAACTGGTTGCAATACTATTATTATTTATTAAACATGAAAATAATAGGCTATCGCATTACGTAGGCAGTCTGGAACTAAGTACAAAATCTGTCCGTTTTCTGTTCGAAATCCTGGGTTAGATTTAGGTAATGCTCAGGAATCTGGTGATATGAAGCTTTATTACAAAAATGACTAAGATAGACCGAAGTCGAATGAGGCTAAATCCGCCGCCATATTAACAGTAAGGAAGAGAGAGAATACGTAGGTGTGACTGATATGATCAGTTGAAAGAAATTCTCATACTTAATATATGGAGGGAGCGAAAGACAAAATTTTCACTATCGGGCTTTTCTTTTTCTTGAAGTTATTTATACTATTTTACTGTCCATGTAGCCTAGTTTTGATAATAGCCTTAACTTTTTAAATATCTCTTAAATTGACGAAAAAATCGACTGTTGATACTTAACGATTCCGCCCTGTATACTTGTATACACTATCTGCCTGTCGAATGTTGATATCGCGATGCAGGATAGTTCGCATGTGGCGTGATAGATGTCGCCACACTATCATACTGAATAATAAAACTATATAACAAATGTTTAGTTTAATTTGTTTTGAACTATTGTGACAACCCTGCCAAAATAGGTAACAGTTTTGCACGTTCTTAAGAAGCTTTGTCTCTGTTCCGTTTATCTACTCATGTGCCCGCAGGCCACACACTACGGTGGCCGGAGACAGTCGCGCGCCCTCCGGCGCCCGGTGCGTCTGGCGCAGGAAAGGAGAGTGGCAGCTGCCTCTCTCTCCCTCTCCGCTCCCTCCTTGGTCGCCATCATCTCCTCGCAGAAGAAGACGACGGCTTCTATGCACTCTTGCTCCCGACCATGGACAGATCCACGGCCGGAAGCGAGAGTAGAGTTGGATAAGGGCAGGGAGATGATGATGATGAGTAATTAAAAATTTCATGATCTTAATATTAAAGAACCACCCTTTGGTGATCAAATTTTACACTGTTTCTTTATTAGTCTTCTTAGACAAAATTATTATTATGCTAGATGATCTGCTATGTTTCTACTGGAGAATCTCGATGCTGTTATTCCCAAATAGGCTGCGGTCATGGAAATTGCGTCCTAAATGCCGCGATTGCATTGTTTCACCCACCATATTGAAGGCAGCCTGTGTTTATAAACCATTCTTTGTTTGTAAGCAAACCCTTAAGAAATATGACAACAATAAGTTTTTATTTCTTTATTTGAACGTTGCCCCACACGGACAAAAATCTCACATGCACAAACAATCATTATCTGTAGGCCATACAAATACTAATTGTTCCGTGCGGGAACCAAACACACCCGCGGTGCAGAAGCCAAGCACTCAGAAACTGCACGAACTGTGGCGTACAACCAAATGATCTAAAAACTAAATAAAACCTCTTAACAATAAATTTATTTAATTTTGTTTTGTTTTGTTTTATTAGGATCTCCAACAAAGAATACACCTTACATGTTATATTATAAAGGACAAAAACAAAAATCCATAATTTTAAATGGAAATAGCACTCAGAGTTAAAATTATATCATATTATTAAAGTTAATAAACTAGTATATTATTAAAAATTACAATTTGAATTCAAATTTTTTTTTTTTTAAAAAAAAGCAAAGAAACGTATTTTGTAGAAAAAACTATTACAGATAAATAAAAATAGCAAACAATACAATACATCACTAGGCAGGTAGTTCGACCTCACTTGCGACCACGTGGTCGTGTGTGCAACAATGCATGTCCACATCCCGTAGCATAGGGATGTGGTCGTGCAATACACTATAATCAAGTGAGACGGACGTAGACGAAGCTCACTCATTAAGCTCGCTCGCTTCCCTTACAAACTGTTTGTTTTAAAGCTAAGATACAAAGAACATCTATAAAGTGAACGTTTAAGTCTAGTCAAGAAGACTGTTAAAAAAAATGTGTTGTATTTTTATAGCGTATACTGAAAAATATGGGGAAGGTTTTGCCCAGTAGTGGGACAATAGAGGCTAATAAAGAAAAAAGGGTTAGGGACTATTGCAAAATGGGGCGGTAAACTACTTTTTTTAGGGTTCCGTACTCAAAGGGTAAAACGGGACCCCATAACTAAGATTCCGCTGTCCATCCGTCCGTCCGTCTGTCACCAGGTCACCACAACTACAAAAATCATAAGCAACACAACAGTGAAAAAACCAGAAAAATGTATAATAAAATGCCCAACTTTTACGCGTTTTATTAAATTGTTTACTAGACAGAGACAGCACTATCGTGTGCTGACGTCATAACACATATACATTAAAACTCCACACCACTCAATAGGGACAACGACCGTTTCGTACGAACGTGAACGCGGCACTTTTGACAAATAATTCGTGCCTAGAGGTGCTACAAATATAAAAAAAAACAGTTTTATCTAAGTATTATAAAGTAGTTCTCTTAAATGCCAATACAACGATCTACCTATTTTAAAATATTATTATTTCTCCATTTTTTCTTTATTCAAAATGTAACAAAGATTCGTAAAAAAGTTTTTTACATGACTTTATTAAATTGACTTGACTGACAGCTCTTGACACGAGAACAGTACAGAGGAATGTAATTTAAAAAATAACAAGAACAGATATTGAGAAAATACTTTTATAATGAAGTCTGAAATATGTATCTACATAAATGTTGTATTTTAAGAAATATCTATAGCTGAGAAAATAATTGGAATTGAAAATATTTACTATGCCATTTTATACTAGAAGTCGCTCGCGGCATCGCCCGCGTGGATGTCGTTTATCGCGTATTCCGCGTTTTTCTCTAGTACAGCTAGTTTATTATATTATTATATATCTGTACTAGCAACCAGTCTCGACTTCGCACGGGTACTATAATATGCATGTATTACACATATAAACCTTCCTCTTGAATCACTCTATCTACTGAAAAAAACCATATCAAAATCCGTTGCGTAGTTTTAAAGATCTAAGCATACATAGGGACTGACAAACAGCGGAAAGCGACTTTGTTTTATACTATGTAGTGATTTCAAATTTCCCCGGGGAAGACAGAGGGTTATGCTGGACTCTTACCAGCTAAAAACCCACGGTGTTCCTCCTCCTGACCCATGGCCGGGGTCGCAGGATTCGCAGCTGCATGCACCGTAACCCCGGCAAGCCTCGGTCCACCAGCTCCTGGCGGACCTTTTCTTCTGTGGGGCCTTACCCCACGTCTTCCTGAGAGGCGCGTGCGTAACACGGTGCAACCACTTCTCGGGTCTTTTACTGGTCGGACGAGGGTTCCCCTTACCCACCGCCCGCAGGTCACACATTAGGGTGGCCGGAGGCCGTCGCGCACCCTCCGGCGCCCGATGCGCCTGGCGCGGGAAGGGAGAGTGGCAGTCGCCTCTCTTTCCCTCTCCGCTCCTTCCTTGGTCGAGGTTTTAGTTGACCTGTCCCAACTTATGGCAAGCATGCATCAGCCATCGTGTATCTCAACATTATTTTAGGGAGATCAACGACCCAACGCACGACGCCACTAATCAGCCAGACATTTGCGTAGGTCACAAAAATACTCAGAACTGCCAAATATTATGAAATTCGTGTATAAAGATAGCATTTTTTTATGATTGAAAATCATCATATGACTTCTTCCGCTCTGGGCGGAGCTGAAGGGAGTGTCAGACTCTTACTGACTAAAACCCATCCGTGTTCCTCCTAATTCCCTTTGCGTTCCAGGGCCGTGGTAACTCTTTCGAACAAATTCCGCAACCCTGGCAGGTATAAAGCTAGCCTACATGGTACCTCACATTCTAAATTAATAAATAAAAAATCGGACGCTGTAATAAACAATATAATTAATGAGCTGTTCATTAAAATACCTCTTAAGACTATTGTTATACAACATAAATATATTAGTTACATTATTATTTGTCAACACACTATATAAAGTGCAAAAATATCTACACAAATACAAACGACAGACGTATTTGCGAGCATTCGCCCCGGTGACTTTATTGAGACAGAATATCAGTCACAGAAATATTGGTACAAGAAATATACTCGTTTCTAAGAAAGGGTGGGTTTTATTAGCTGCATTATTCGGAATCAGTGATGAGTGTGGTTCAGATGTCGTCTTTATTTACGAATAATCCTCTATTTTGTGGTGTATTTGTAACTAGGCTTTGTGATTTTGCGTCTTTGATGTTACGTATCGAATATGGTCGTGTGGAGTTTTTGTTTAGTGATGTTTTGTAACTTTATCTTTCTTCGGTTTCCTTTTTGGCTTTAATTTTTTCTGCTTGTTGCTTTGCGGTTTCCATTGCTGAACATAGCTTTCCTCAGATGCAAAGAAGACAGACAATTTGAGTAGAATGCACGCCCTGAGGGTTTCGTATCGTTAAACTTAATTGTGCGTTTTTTTTTCTACTGTATACTGTATGAAAAACACCTCCAAATTAAGTTTATCAAGTAATAATTCTTCATAGAATTAGAATTAATTATTTTCGGAAAAGTTTCTTTACTTGGGCTTTGAAGGTATCATTGTACATAAAATAAATAAAAAATAATAAATATTAGCCTATAACTGTCCCACTGCTGGGCAAAGGCCTCTTCTCGTACAGAGAAGGAACGAGCATTGATCGCCACGTTTGTTCACTGCGGGTTGGCGATTTCAGACCATTAAAGTCCAGGTTTCCTCACGACGTTTTCCTTCACCGTATGTCAGTGGCGTCTTAGATTAACTAATAAAGTACATAATTATGAAATTGAAAAAGTCACATTGGTACATGCCTGGGTTTGAACCCGCAACCCGGTGCGTAACAAGCGGGTCTGTAACCTCTGGGCAACCATGACATCATGGTACAAGAAAAAAAAAATTCGTTCCTATTTTCTAGATTCTACATCAACGGGAAGTACCCCATAGTTTTTGATGTGTCAGTCGGTGAGTTAGTCTGTCAAATACACTTTAGAAGGCTTGAATCTTGGACTTGTAAGGGGTTTAGTATTTGGTATTAATTTCAACTGGAAACCTTTAGCTTTCTCTGAGAAACAGGGCTTTGACGTACAGACAGACAGATAAACAAACAACAAAGTGATCTTAAAACCTCGAGCACGGTAATTATACATAGACACAATAGATAAGACAAATAAGTGTCGTCCTGGGACGACGGGCGGTACGGTTAAAGGTTTTTTTTTTCATTTCGAATTTCAGAGCCCTACAAAAAGTGCTGAAATACTTAGGTCATGATTTTCTGTGTACGTTCTCTCTTTGCTCCCAGTTCTAGTTATCATACTGTGGCGGCATCTATCTCGCCACATGCGAACTATTCATTCCTACATCGCGCAATCAAGATTTAACACGCAGATAGTATATATACAACCTCCCAACATCAAGCGTTGGGCAGTAGTCCGCCAGGCACAAGACTCCGCCTGGTTGGAGGATCCTCCCTTTGGTTGGAGGAACACCACACCAAGTTTCTCCACAATACCATCTAGATGGGAATCACCACACAAAATTATCCATCTGCTGTAAAAGCCGGTCTTTGGCATAAACTAATTATTATAAATTCTGAAGCACAATAACTACTATAACAATCCAATCGATCTATCAATAACCAGAATGTCCAAAATAGCATTTGGGAATGAATTGTTAGTGACACAATGCTTTGAGTATTGTTTTAGCATCAATTCATTTCCAAATACACTCACTATACAACTGTACATAGTATATATGTATAGTAATAATATATAACAAGTATGACAGTATAATTTCCAGCTACATGATGATTGATGTCGCTCATAATGCGCACCCGAACATTTTACATATCAAACGATGATTTACGATGTACCCTTAATTGTAGTTTAATGAACCAATTTTATATATTGGCAGGCAAATTGGTGGCACGACGTGTAATATTTGAAGTCCACTGCAATAATGATAAATTTCCTTTTACTTTGTTTTTAGATATTTGCTTTTTAGTTTTATAAATGGTGAAAGAAAACTCAGCGTTAAAGATGAGAACACCTATGACGCTCAACGTTCCAGCCGTGTATCCGTTTTTTTTTATTTTGGGATTGTAAGCGATATTGTTGAGTTTGTATTCGAGATTACGAACTGCATATCTAGAGTCGGTATGACATACTTACTTAGAATTGAAGAAACTTTGGATATTCATCATTATTGCAGTAGACGCTTTTATTGAAGCTTGCTGCCAACACCAACCAGTGTGTAATTTACTATCCTCCTTTTTTTTGTGGAACTCCTCATAGTCCGTCCACTTTTTTTTAAATATTTGTCTCTCTTGTTTGATCCTAGCTGCACCTGATGGTAAGTGCAGTCAAGGTCTAAGACGGAGCACACGAATCCAAGTGATAGAGATATAGAGGGATTCCCGTATACCCTCTGGCCCTCACATACACACAACGGAACACAGTAAACTGCTTAACAACCAAAACCAAAACAAAGGTGGTCAGCCTAAGCACACGGCGAGTTCCAGAATATCTAGTGGAATGCACCCGGGAAAACTCTTCTCGTGTGGGATCGGGCAAGGATATGTTTTTTCCTCACCGCTCGCTGGGAATAGACAGGTGTTGTAGGATGCAACAAAACTGGTCCTTACGGTCCGACTGGCTAGCTACCTACCTTCACATGATAATCTGGCGCAAAACAGTTTAACTGTATACTGGCGTTTGTATGTAGGATCCAGACGGGTTTAGGGAAAACCCTTTATATCTCTGCTACTAGGATGCTTGTGCTCTATTTTAGACCCTGTCTGCGCTTATTATCAGGTCCGACTAGGGACCAAGTCAGTGAATCCTACCCTACCTAATATTATAAATGCGAAAGTAATTCTGTCTGTCTGTTACGCTTTCACGCCTAAACCACTGAACTGGTTTTAATGAAACTTGGTACAGAGATAGTCTGGAACATGGAGAAAGATATAGGCTACTTTTACCCCGAAAACCACGAAATATCTACGCGATAAACGACATCCACGTGGGCGAAACTGCGGGCGACCGCTAGTAATATTATAAATGAAAAAGATTGGATGTTTGTTACTTTGTGAATTTGGATGTTTGTTAATCAATTATGCCTTAATCGCTTAACGGATTTGGATAAAATTTGGTACACAGATAGACCATAACCTAGATTAGGATATAGGATACTTTTTATCCAGGCAAATGAAGTAATTCCCCTAGAATACCTACGAGTAAAACCGCGCGAAAAAGCTGTTAAAAAAATAAAATCTTCACCCATTAATGTTCAATGTAGTGTTCAACGTTTTGATAAAATGTTAACATTACAGTCTTGGTTCTCTTGAAATTTCAGCTATATCGTAAAGGTTTAATGTGACTTAAAGTCACGTTACAATGACTTAGAACGTATCAGCACTGCGTATCAGTGTTCAAAGTAAATTAATCTAGCATGTCGTCTGTGTGAAATTGATCTCAAGTATATATAGACGTTGTTGTTAATATCAATGTACTTTTGAACTTGATTAAATAAAGGCCGCGTTGCTTACAATTGAGTATTGGTTTATGAAAAGCTTTGTCAATAGTTGAAAATGTATTCAGTAAAAAAAACTGTTCTGTTCTGCCTAGCCTCCCAACGATGCTGGGGTCAGCTTTTAATCCAACTAGATGCGACTGAATACCAGTATTTTACACGGAGCGACTGCCATCAGACCCAGGGGCGGATTTCCCTATAGGCCAGGTAGTCCCGGGCCTAGGGTGGCAAGGGGGCGGCAAAATTTAGTGGTTTTTTTTTTTATTTGTCGCCCCTTCTGTGAACCTATCCGCCAACTCAAACTCAGTAAACTCAACTTAAATGTAAAAACTCGAGTGTAAAAACTCAGAAATGTGTCCATAGCATCTGCTTTTGAAATTTGCTGCTCAGAAAGCCAGACAAAAGACAATTTGTGAATAACGATTCATTGTTGCTTACAAATAGAAATGGTAAGCATCAGTATTTGAAACATTGATTGAGATAATTTTATCATTTACTGGCTTTCGTTGTTTTTTTATTTTAATATAATTCCTATAGTTCATTTAATTTTTCGTGATTTACAGCGAGTAGGGGGCGGCAATATTTCATAGACCTAGGGGCAGCCAACGTATCAAATCCGCCCCTGATCAGACCTCCGAAACCCAGATACTGGGCAATACCGATATCCTAAAGTTAGTTCGTTTAGACTTTCGGGCTTCTGACTACCCGTAACGACTGTCATAGTCAGCTTATCGTGCTCTCCGAGGCATGGAAGGGTCTCGATGTGTAACGAATAGTCACCCATCCATGGATTGACCGCGGCAACTTAACCTTGTAAATTGTATGATCCGCGGTTTTAATTGAGTCGTATAGCATTTTTTTATATAGAACGTTGCCCCACACGAAGATTTCTCTTGTATCGCACCCAGCGTTTACAGACACAAATCTCACATACACAAACGCCCAGACCCGAAAAAACTATCTGTAGTCCATACAAATTTTTGTTCCGTGTGGGAATCCAACCCACGACCCGTAGCGCAGAAGCCAATCGCTCAGCCTCTGTACCAAACGAGTCGTCTTTAAATATCACCTTTTGCACTTTTGAGTTAACAGAAAATTCAAAAATAAACTGCTTGTTTGATATACCATAACTAAACATGGCTATATTCTTTGCTATATCGACACGAAATCTCAACTAGTTTCAAAGACGGTAGGCAATCTTCGGCTAGGGCAGAGCTGCTTAATTTTTAACTTTTTCGTTTGCTTAATGTTGCTAAAAGTGAGATTGCCACCTTCGATTCTGTACAACTCAATTAACCATCAGCCCCCTCAGTAAAACAAACTGTTTGGTATGATATTCTAGTTACAGATTTGAAGCCCACCCTCACACGTGTCTCTCGGCTAAGCTTCAAGTGGCCGGCCACAAGCTGTTTCTAATTATTTCGAACGTGGATGCGGATACACGTGTACGGTGAATCCTTGCAAAATGTACGAAAACGTTGATTATACTCTGTTCAACGAGAGATGACAACTGACATAGCGGTTATTTCGCAAATTGTAGTCGTAAGGAGATTGCTATCGATTAAACGTAAACGATATCATCAAAAACCGTAAAACAGCTATATTATCCATGTTTTTTTTATTGTTGTATATTCTTTTTATGGTAACATTTTGTAGAATAAGAAACGTCAGGACTCACCTAACGTTAAAAAGGGTATAGCACCATAAGTATTTATAATACCTACTATTCTTCATTTATTTTGGTCATAAAATCGAAATTAAATAGGTATTTAATAGTCAGTCCTGTTACCAACCTTAGTGCGTATACACGTAGAAAGCCGGTTGCCAGCGCCGATCTGTCAGCGCTTGTCGGTGCTGGTCCACGCGCGCAGGTAATCTCTATACTGTGTGGTGAACCAGCGCCGACAAGCTCCGACCTGCGGCGATAAGTTCCGACCTGCTCCAATCAGCGCTGGTAGGCCGTCATTTGTTGCTGTATGTGCAAGGGAATAAGGCGCATTTTTGTTAAAAATGCCAGCCCCTGCTTTTACCCGCTTCCTTTATGTAGCGGTTACCTGCACGGATCAGTACCGAAATGCGCTGGTAGGTCGGCGCTGGTTACCTGCTTTCTTTATGTACGCCCTTACTAACTAGCTAATCTTTTCATGAGCTATTCTCATATAACACGTGCCGACACGCGAGAAGAAATACAAGTTAAATCAAGCTTACACCCAAAACAGGATAAAACTAACAAACATCTACCAAAACATTATTAGACCGAAGGCTTCCGAAGGCTTTGTAGGTAAATATACGAAGCAACACAACGTTATAAAGGTTATTTTGGTGTAAATATAGAAATAACATAGTTTTACCTCGTCGTTACCTTTCAACGGGGACATTCGCGTTATAACTCAGTTGTAACCCCACAAAAATAGTTGGCGACGAACGTTCCACGACCCCTACTAAGGTAACTCACGAAACTATTGTTTTATGAAGGGGAAATAGTGAAGCATTTATATTGTTGGTGAGAATGTTATGATGTTTGTGGTCCACGGTTTAATAAAGCATAATCAGCTTATTACTGTCCCACTGCTAGACAAGAAGTTCTTCTCGGAAGGAGAAAGGTTTAGGTAGTAGTGCATCGCGCAGTCCTGGTGTGGGTTGGTGGACTACGATTGAATATAAATGGAGCAAAAACTTATTTTAAAAAATCAGTTACAGCTCTGTGTCTGATAGAATAAAACACACACACATAATAAAACAGACAAAATTAATACATCTTGGTGAGAAAACAGTCACTACAAAGAGCGTTCTCATCGCTAAAAGCGATCTCTACCGGACAATCTTTGGATGGACAAGGCTTAATTATAAATAAATATATGTATCGTCATTGATACATGTAATACACTCAGGAGTAAAGTATCCGGGTCACAAACATAAACCGTAATATCTCTAAAACTAAGAACCTAGCTTATTCAATACAATGTTTACTTTACAGCAACCAAGAAGTTTTATACATTTTATTTGAGTAGTATTAAATAGTCTATAAATTACTTTTTAATTGAATAAACTATTATTCTCAGTTTCCGATTTATTAAGGTTGTTGGGACACACTGCTGACGCATTCATTTTGTATAACGCGCCCTAGTGTGTTAGCACGGCGCGGCAGTCGTCTCCCCGCAACCGTATAGATAGGTCGTAATTATTATATTGTATTATGTAAGCTGGTACCAGTAAAGTTATATATTTATATTCAACTGTTCTTCATTGGAGTAATCCTGCAACATCCTACGTACCCCGACAAGGTTTATGTTGATGATCCAGATTAATTTCCCCCTGAGTGTAGTGTACTTCTCATTGCTAAATACTTACATTTAATTCACGAACGCCTAGGCAGAAACTTCCCAAGTTCGTACATCAAAACCGAAAAGTATATTTTGCATTACGTAAGAGAGTAGAACTCCCCAAAAACATTGCTAGCATAAACGCGAGATACGAAATCGTAAACAAGAAGTATCGGCCTACAGCTACCATATAGGGTCGGATGACTTACAGCTCACTTACCAAGCGAATTTCGGCAGAGAGCAAAGTTCCCTAAGTTGCTCTATGGTAATATCATGAAGATTTATAATAATTCCACCCCCACGCGTGATGGCGGTCGTTTTTTTATGGTAGCAACAATTTCGTAGGCTAATGCATGCGGAATAAGTATTTTTCGGCAAATTTTCACTGATTCATCGGGTCTTGTAAGGTTTAGCAGGTTTGTTTGTGGTACGCAAATTGTGGTTTCCGTGTTTCTAGGTGTTATTTTTGTTTATGATTCGAGGAGATTTTCTTGTTATTTGAGGAAATTTTCCTCACTGTACGCGTAAAATTGGTGTCATTACCTCTGAATACTTATGGTTTCGTATTTGTCGTTGCTTTGAGTGAATGATTGTTTATTTTATTTTTTCATTTTATTGTATTTTTATTGAGTGATCTAAGTACACATTGTACGCAGCCATAAAATATATTTATTTGAATTTTAATGTTTTATTATGCACCACCTTTATTCATTCGCATACATAAATTTACATTTTTATAATGTATTATTTTTAGAAGTTTTAATTTATTTATTTATACTTTCGCACATTTTGTACAGAGGCGGACTTAATGCCATAGGCATTTTCTATCAGTCGACCTTAGGGTGATGCAGAGAAAAACATGGTAGGTGCACTAAAAGAGCTGTGATGTATACGCTATTAAAAATAAACACAAAGATAGCTGAAAGATTTTTGGCAATAATAATACCTACATACATATAAGACATTTTCATACATGTTAAATAAAATTTACTTTTTAATTTACTTTTTTATTTAAGTATTATCATATTTTTTATTTTTTTGAACTGGCTTATCATACGTGGTCACTATGGTCTGGTTGAAAACCAGCGCCAGGCATTCCGTCTGGCATATGCTGAACCAGCGCCGTTTCAGCGCAATTATATTATAAATAGGTAGTAAGTAGTATTTAATTAAAGTATAAATTTGTGCTGAATAAATTATATTTCTTTCTTTCTTTGATACGCAGGACCAATGTTTTAACATGTTCTCCAAGACATAGAGGGTCTCGATGTGTAACGAATGGTTAGGTCACTCATCCACACATACACGGACTAACTACGGCAAGCGCTGCTGTTTAACGTGCTCAATACTCAATACATTTATTGCACTCCACAAGTTAAATAGATGTTACATTAATATAAGAAACATGTGTGGGCCTTGTCAGGCACGGCAAATGTAGGAGAGAGGAGGAAGTATTAAGCTTCTCTAAAACTAAAACTTCTTAGAAAGGTATTAAACCCTTTTTAATTTCGTATTATTACTTATACTTATATTAATTTTACTATTATCTATATAAATAAAAAGAAAGGTCCGGACTAACTGATTGACTGACTCATCAACGCCCAACCCAAATCCTTGGACCTAGAAAGCTGAAATTTTGCACAGAGATTCCCTTTATAATATAGACAAAGAACAAGGAAGGATTTTTCAAAATTCAACACCTAAGAGAGTTAAATAGGGGATGAAAGTTTGAAAATCGACACTTAACGAGTTCAAAATTTCACGCAAGCGAAGCTTCGGGCAAAAGCTAGTTTTATATAATTATAATTTCACTAATTTAATTGGGTTTTGAAAATCATATTTGAATTATTATGATTAATTTATTACGGTGCACCTACTAGAGTTAGATATTGGATTTAATTATATTTATGCTATATTATTTGTTATGTGTTTTAAAACGTGTGTATATAAGCTCGTGTGGAGGCTCTTTTAATGCACCCATTTAAATGGCAACACTTCCAAGAATAAACGCTCCACTATTCTATCTAATCGCTCCAAAAACTTAATCCGCTTAACCTCACCACACATCCTTCACGTCAAGACATGAGGGTACAAAAACGTACGACGATTCGGAAGCCAGTGATTAGCATTGCAAATGCAGGGACTGTCCCGAAAGAACCGGTCCCCGCATGTAAAGTACCTAAGTGATATTTCGGATTTAAATTGCAAAAACGTGTTGAGAATCACTTAAAAAGGCACCCATATGTTATGTTGTGGGAATAAGTTTGAGTGCAACTGTTCGTCCTTAAGTGTGTACGTGCTATGGGTTGTATGTGGAGGAAAGCGGTGGGTATCTGTAGAGTTTTGATGGGGATTTTTACTTCTGAACTGAATGCCAAAAAATGGATGAAGTTCTCAATTCGATAAAGATAATTTATTTGTATAAAATATGAGTGTACAGTAAAAATCGTGGTTTGCAGTGTAAGGTGTTGATTACGTGGAATAACGATCTACATGTTTTGCCAAAATAAGATATGGCGTACAAATTCGATTCGACTTCAAATTAAAAAAGTAAAAACCGACTTCAAAAAAAACTAAACGGAGTAAAATAATTATCATTTAATAAAACTACTAGTTTCAGAAGTCGGTGCATTCAATTTGTTTCAGCGTAGAACACCGACTTCGGAAACTGGTAGTTTTATTAAATGATAATTATTTTACTCCGTTTAGTTTTTTTTGAAGTCGGTTTTTACTTTTTTAAAGTTTTTTTTATTTTATACTTTTCAGTGCCACAAATTACAATTAAAATAGTGTACAAATTCTCGGACCAGCACTACAACTAGAACGTCGTCTACATACGATTTGTGTATTTTTTTTTGTTTTTGTTGATTTTTCCAAAAAGTGCTGCACCAATTTTAATAAAATTTATATGGGACCACCTCTGAAGTATGGGCTACCAAACAAAAAAAGAATCATCAAAATCAATTCATAATTGGGGGAGATATCGCGTAACAAACATACAAAAAAAAAAACATTCAGACGAATTGAGAACCTCTTCTTTTTTGAAGTCGGTTAAAAAAGGAAGTTTCGCTCTTAATTATTTGAAGTGTAGGTATGTTTTTTTTAACCAATTTCCAAAAAGTTGAAATGTTCTCAATTAGTTTTGTAAGTTTTATTTTTGTATGTTTCTTGAGCGATATCTTCGCCAATTGTAAATCGATTTTAGTTATTCTGTTTTTGGTAGAAATTTGGTGAAGATCTGATGACGGACTTCGGAGATAGACAATGGAACTCTTCAAAGGATAACAGCACGTCACTCGCGATTGCTGTAACCGTATGTTTATGTATTGTTAAGGCTACAAAATAAAACTATTCTAAAAGAAAAACCGACTTTAAAAAACTAAAAAGCGTAAAATAATTACCATATTATAAAATTAACAGTTTCAGAAGTCAGCACCTTCAATTCGGGTCAACGTAGATTAGCATCGACGTCGACTTTACGAGTAATAAGTAGTCGACCAACTTATAAAAGTAAAAATTTCGTACAAACTCCATTGAAAAATTACTTATTAGTTTTATAAAACGGGTTAGTCCGCATTATTGTGCAACTACGGAACTCTATTACTGTGCGTGGCCCGACACGCACTTGGCCGGTTTTATTTTTGTTCTTGTTGAAATTAATATAACGAGGGTAGTTCACCCATTGGGGTACCTCGTCATCCAAGTCCTCCTCCTCGAGTCCAAGTTCGACATGGTCTAGGCAGGAAATAATAGTCACAACACTGATTATAGTCCTCTATTTATTCACTTTCGATAGCAAAATAATAAAATCTCAAATGATCAAACCGATGGAAACTGATTAAAGTACGGAAACGCGGTAATTTCGGTGCAGGCTGGCAAAACGACCTCTCGCCCTCGTGTCTCACTCCAAAGTCACGTCTCTCCAATCAAATGCATCCAATGTCAAAAAGGATGACAGCTGACAGCCGACAGCTGACAGCTTGCTGACAACCGTCAAACAAGACATGCCACGCCCCGCACCGACCTCACCCAAGCACACTGCTTGACGTTTCCGACAAACGATAATAGATGGCGTTGTACTACATTAACAATAATTAATAGTGATTCTAATAGTTGCGCCTCTGTGTTGATTCTGCGACAAATATATTGTGACCTAGCTCATGTTACTAAACATTAACCCAAAAATAACTACTCTCAGTAGTGGAGAATCTATGTTGATTTTATTTTCTATATTTACCATGATCGCATTGTTCCTGACATACATACATATATTGGCTATAACTGTAATGATAGTTTCACTCCTACGATTCTGTTAGGTCTTTATTGGTATGTCTACACCAGTGCGCTTTCATGTTCATCTTGCGCTTTCAACTTTCAATTCCTCTTGCTTCAAGCGCATGCAATATTGATTGCCATAAGACGCATGCAGCTTATCGTCTACACCGGTGCGCCTCAGTCAGTCGTCAGTCGACATACAATAGACGGAGAAGCGTGCGCTAGGGGCATGCGCTTTTGTCGAACTAAATTTCGATTCGACTTACTGCTGAACTCCGACTTACTAGACGGATTCGCCGCACTGCACTGCTGACCTACCAGCACTCCGCGTAGTCGCTTTACTGCTGAGACTCCGGCACTTCGACCTACTGGCGGGAGTCGCCACACTGCTGACCTTTCAGCACTCCGCCTAATCACCATACTACTGAGCTTCCGGTCACCCAAATATTGTATCCATTCATTTTTACCTGTGCTATTACTCCAAATTTTCGTTTGTGTAAAAAATTATAACATGTGCTATTAGGGATTCAAGTGTTTTATCCATATTATAAAGTTGTCTTCTCTTAAGTGTTTTCCTTGTCTGTCCGGCTAGGGATAGGTAGGATCCCTTAATATTAACTCTTCCTTATAACTGGTGTGGTAGACGTGTCCCTAGCTCAGGAGATTCTGGGGCCGTCTGCTATATTACAGAGTATTAAGGCATGCGCTATGGTGCTTCACGCATGTCTCAGACGAAGACGCAAGATGAACATGAAAGCGCACTTGTGTAGACATAGCTTTAGGTCTCTTCGACATTTCTTTCTTGACATCATTGTACAACCAATTTCTATCACTATACCCTAATATCAAGTAACATACTTTGTCTAAGACTATATACCCCTATACCCTATTCAATGTAAGGTTAAGGTATGTCCTGACGTTTCTCTACAAAACGTTGCCATATGTGAATATGAAATATTTTTAAAAAACAAAACATGGAATAATATAACTATTTTACGGTTTTTGATGATGTCGTTTACGTTTTTTCGATAGCAATCTTCTTACGGCTACAATTTACGAAATGAACGAGCTGTGACGACTCGTCTTTTGTTGAAGAGAGCATAATCATACAATAATCAAAGCAAAGTAACAAACAGCGTGAATAGTAACAACAAAATCGTATATAGAGAATAGAGATAAATCTGCAAGCATTTCTCCTGAATTATAGAAAAATACAGGCTATTATATTGTACTAGCCTTTCTGCAGTTTCTAGCTCGAAAAGAAACAGACTTGCATGAGATAAATTTCCTAGGAATTTTCTTATAAATTCTAAATAAACCTGCGATTCAATTTTGCACTTTAAAAAGTCTACCTAAGGTTCAATTTGCGAAATAGAACAGATTGATGGAAACAAGCATTTGTCAGTGTGAGGGTAATCTGTTTGTCTGTCAGTGCGTCAACACATCACCCGCTTGACGCAAAGTCGGTGATTCTTCTTTGTGATACTGATTGACTGGTTGATAAGCGAAATTCTACTTTGATTCGAAAGGCTTACGGTTAGGAGTCGCTTGATTGATGTACACAGAAACGACGGACGACAAATTAGAAGTTTGAACAGAGATAAGTGGGTGGGTCTTATTTTAATACGTATTTAAATAAGAACTTTTAATAATGGTAATGGCAGTTGGTCTATGTCTGGCGGCATTGAAGTTAAGTGACATCTATTTAGTTGAAAATTAAGTCTCATTTTGAATGACAAAAAGAATTCACTTTTATTTTAAATGGGAAATAAGGATGAGGCTGGAAAGATGAGTAAATCAAGGAAGGTTTACACTCAACATGAATGTGGACAGATAGAAAAAAATAAGGAACCGTAACTTTTTAATTAATGTTTTTAATAAAGTTACAAGGCAAAAAGGCGTTTGAAGTTTATTTCAAAAGGCATCTTTTTCTTATTATTTTTAACAAATTTAATTATTTCTCGGACTCCTAAAGAAGAACAATGCAATATTTTGAATTGAGATTTTTTCATTCGAAATTGCTTTCGTATTTTTTAAACAATTTTAAGTATTTACGAAATGATTTTATCGTTTTGTGTAGCCCATACGTTTCATAACACTATTTTCGATTTTACCGATCTTCAGCTATAGATCAACGACGATAACATGGCACGCCCCTCCAATATCTGTCTTCAATGTGTGTGTGTGTTTCGCAGTATGATAGATAAAGCCGTAATATAGTCATATCCCTAGGGATATACTAATATACCGTAACATAGTTATACGAAAGCTATTCATTACTATCTTCCGGTCGCAATCTAGTAATATGTTTATCTGACTAAACTAATCTGGTTAAATAGTTATAAATCTATATTATACATTACATAGATACATTTCATTGGAAGAAATTCTTTTAGTTTTTTTTAGAAATAAAGAGGTGTGGCGTAGCTCCAAGTTATTTGGAATGGCATTATAAATACGACCACACATCACAAAACAGTTCTTTTGGTAAAGAGTTGTTTTGGGAACTCGCGGTAAGACGATTCTATCCGGATTTCTAGTGTTTCTCGTGTACATCTCTTTTGCTCTCGTAAAGAAAAGAAAACGGCAGTAGGTTTGAATGAATGGGGTAGGAAACTGGGGAACTAATGGCGCCACCGTCGCTGGTATCAAAGCAATTTCATTGGTTAAAGTTTGTTTGACATTATCTATATATATAAAAGAAAGTCGTGTTAGTTACTTCACTTATAACTCAAGAACGGCTGAACCGATTTAGCTGAAAATTGGCAGGGAGGTAGTTTAGAGCCAGGAGAAGGACATAGGATACTTTTTATCCCGTTCGACATTTTGATATTTAAAAAAAAAAAAATTATATCAGTATATCCATATTCTTAATCTGTTTAGGTAGTAGGTAGGTAGTAGGTAGGTAGTAGGTAGGTAGTAGGTAGGTAGTAGGTAGGTAGTAGGTAGGTAGTAGGTAGGTAGTAGGTAGGTAGTAGGTAGGTAGTAGGTAGGTAGTAGGTAGGTAGTAGGTAGGTAGTAGGTAGGTAGTAGGTAGGTAGTAGGTAGGTAGTAGGTAGGTAGTAGGTAGGTAGTAGGTAGGTAGTAGGTAGGTAGTAGGTAGGTAGTAGGTAGGTAGTAGGTAGGTAGTAGGTAGGTAGTAGGTAGGTAGTAGGTAGGTAGTAGGTAGGTAGTAGGTAGGTAGTAGGTAGGTAGTAGGTAGGTAGTAGGTAGGTAGTAGGTAGGTAGTAGGTAGGTAGTAGGTAGGTAGTAGGTAGGTAGTAGGTAGGTAGTAGGTAGGTAGTAGGTAGGTAGTAGGTAGGTAGTAGGTAGGTAGTAGGTAGGTAGTAGGTAGGTAGTAGGTAGGTAGTAGGTAGGTAGTAGGTAGGTAGTAGGTAGGTAGTAGGTAGGTAGTAGGTAGGTAGTAGGTAGGTAATAAGTAGGAAAAAGGGCATTGCAACGCATGCCGGGAACAGCTAGTTTCTAATAAAAATTGAACTCATTCTGATTGGTTAAAATTGGTACCAACAAAAGTGCTGCCAACTGCTTTCGTTTTGCGTTCGCCTCGCCATTATTAATTTTTTAAATAAAAATTGTGTTACAAAAACTGTTTGTACTTTATTTAAAGATAGCATGCAATAACAGAGCTATTTATAAATAAATAAAAAGTCTAACAATTCTTTACCTACAATTTTCCTTCTTACACATCCCAGACTTTTTTGCCGACGGTACAAAATTGAACAATATTTGCCCCACAACCGCTGTACGGCCAGCAAAACAATATCAATTATTAAAACGAGCAGCGACAAGTTCATCGTTGTTATTTCCCGGGAGCTCAGTTCGCTCGCTCCATTTCACAAGAACTAACTGGAACGGTTTGTATTGCGGTCCAGATTAGACTCATCAGTAGTTTAAAATATGGAATTCAATTTTTAAATATGGAATAAAATATTACAAAATAGAATAAAATATTTCAATATGGAATTCTTCTTATATCGTGACGGCACGAGCTATACGAGAATAGGTCATACCGTGGTGAAAAGATTAACCAGTCAGCAAGTTTGGTAACGGGACTGACTGCCCAGGGTGCGCTGGACGTACTTAAGTATCGCCACTCATGGCGGCTCTTTTCATGCACCTCCAAATGCAAAATGGAATGATGAAAGTATCTGATTGAAAAAAAAGGGATTTATAAGCAAGCATTTTTTTTTTCGGTTTGGTTTGGACGAAGTATGCTCCTTTAACACGTTCAGTGCCACCGACACGCCTAGCGTATTCGTGCGAATTTATATAACTACACCTTGAACACGCCAAGCGTGTTCTGCTTGTTTCTCGTCCTTATAGGGCGGCATCGCTATGAACTTCAAGAAAATTGTGATGGCATTGAATGTGTTCAGTGTGCCCAATCATAAAAATCCAACACGCCATAAAAGCTACACACTGCACATAAATTCTAATTTGCACAAAGCATGTACTTTAAGACCGGAAAACGGTAAACCACGCAGTCTGGTACAGTATCGTTTGCGCAAACTTTTGCACAAGTTGTTTGCACAAACCGTTGCACAAGTTGTTTGCGCTTCCAAGTCACTGCATGTGCATGTAGTCGAATCTTTAGCTGTGCACCTACACTATCACACCAGAATTGTCGCATATGCCAGAACATGTATCATTAAACCGTAATAGGCTGGTAACTGAAAGAAATTCAGAAAAACCATAAACACACCGGTTATCTGTAATAAACGTTCATGGGTAAATTACGTTAGCTGACCCTCCATAAACAGTAGTTTACGAGTTCCATGGGGTTTTTATTATAACAATGTCTCGTAGTTTTTATAGTTAACTAGCTTGGTTAGTAGTTATAACAAAGTTATGAACGTATTTAAGTAGCTATACGGTCACAAATTCAATTAAAAAATTTAATGCTCTAATTTACTGCAATAGTAATTAATTTTTTGCAACAGCGCGCGTCATATCATTTGCAAGGTTAAGCTGCGCTTGCCGCGGTCAGTCCGTGGATGGGTGACCGTTCGTTACACATCGAGACCCGTCCATGCCTCGGAAAGCACGTTAAGCTGTTGGTCCAGGGTATCAATCTGGCTTCCCACGTTGCGTGTTAGCGCGCACCGGCTGCGCGTGATATCATCCGTAAAATCACGCACCGTGGGAAGCCACATTATGTGGGTACGTGATTCGAAGCTATTTTTTCTTTCCTAAATACCAAGTGCAAGAAAACTCGCACCGCACCTTTGTTTTACCGACTCGCGGTGGATACGGCGCACCGCTCCGCACGCGTCCGCGTTACCACGGACGTGTCTCTTCCCATGATGCGTCGGTGCGAGCACGTGCGTCGTGGTGCGCGATTTCACGCACCGTGGGAAACAAGCATCATACGAATACCTATGACAGTCGATACGGGTAGTCAGAAGCCCAAAAGTCTGATAACCGATCTAACCTGAGGATATCGCCATTGCCCAGTAACTTGGTTGCTGAGGTCAAATAGCAGTCACTCCGTGTAAAATACTGGTATTCAGCCGCATCTGCTTAGACTGGAAACTAACCTCAACATAGTTGGGAAAAGGCTAATTAGGATTTCTCCAGTATCGTGGGTGCTTTTACAGAAACAAATGTTCACATGCACAAACACTTAGACCCGGAACAACTATCTGTAGACCATGCAAATATTTGTTCTGTCCGGGCATTGAATCCACGACCCACAGCTCAGAAAGCCAATCGCTCAGCCACTGCACCGAACGTGTCCTTTAAAAGACTCAGGCGCCTGTGACTATTTTAATAAAATTGTTAATAGCACAGTTATTAAATAGCTACATTTTAACGCTACTCCCTGACGCTGAAACACCTCGATTTTCAATAAAACCACGAAAAAAAGCGCTTAATTAAAAATTAATCCTCTCAAAGAAAATTCATATCGCGAAAAGTTGCAACGCAATCGTCACGGCCCGCCACAAGCCGTAATAAAAGTGAAGCGGGCTACATATCGATTATCGCGATCGTCGAACCGAGGCGATCGCTGCAATCGCTCCGATAAATCACTCGGCTCATACCGAATCGAATATGCTCGCGAGTCGCGATAAATGATCGCGCGCTGATGCGCTCGTGTGTCCACGGACTTAGGAAGATTGATCGAGGTTATTGGTAAATATTTTAATATGTTAGAAGGAGGATGAGTTTGCTAAAGAATTTAGAGATTTATTTTAATATACGAACATGAAATTTTCTCTGAGGTTTTTCCGAGAAACTTCGTATCTCGCAAACTCCTAATAGGCCGTTGCAGTGATTCACTCAATATTATTTATTCAATTATTATCTAAAATATTCCAAGTAAATACCTATTATATTCGGGATAGATTCGAGAGGCAGTGATAGCCCAGTGGTTAAATACTTGCCTTCCATGTAAGGGGGTCCGATTTCTATCCCAGCTCGCACCTCTATGACTTGACCATGACTGACTTCTCCATTCATATGTGAACCATAATTTGATTATCACCTGCGTGAAAGAATAATAATAATTTATTTAACAATATAGTTTGGCATTATTAATTCTTCTCTCGTGTCAGCACGAGCTATACAAAAATCGCTAATGTTGTGGTGAAAAGATTAGCCAGTCAGCAAGGTTGGTAGCGGGGCTGACTGCCCAGGGTGCGCCGGACGTACTTAAGTATCGTCGGTCGTGGAGGCCCTTTAAAAATATATTACAACAAGAAAACAATTTTAGAAGTTGCGATGTATCCTAAACTTAGGCACAGCCTGTATCTTGTTGGCCCAGTCATTGCAGAATATGAGCTAATGGTGAAGGGTGAAGGAAACGTCGTGAAGAAACCTGCATATACTATACTTGGTAGTGGCTGATTATGCTATGCTATATTAAGGTAGTTTAGGTTCCCACGTTGCATGGTTTAGTAGGTTCCCTAGTATACAAAGTGTTACAAAAATACCCCTAAATCCGAAAGGGGATTAAAAGGTCCCTTGTAAAGAGTCTATTGGCAATATTTAAAAAAAAAAAGGAGGACCCAAAAAAATTTTGAACCAATCATAAAATAAAATCATGACTGAAAAGCAATCCTGAAAACATAAAACTAAAGAGTAGACCCAGAAAGTTATTTACATTCTTACCTAATTTCCTCAGAGAGGTAAATGACAACAACCATAAAAGACTACTTGATTCATATTTTCTTTTTTAAGGGGAATTATGTAACGCGTTGTGTATAGAGTTCCGAACTTCGAAATTCAAATCCTGTTATTGCAGACAGTAACCAAAGTTTGGCCACATACAAAGGTACTAGTTACAAACACTATCGGCCAGTTAAAACCAGACCAGCTATCTCGATGACAGTTAAGTGACATAATCACAGCTGTCATCGACTCAACTCGACTCGGACTGAAATCGGAATCCACTCAAGTTAAATCGAATCGCTCGATACTGTAGCTGTGGGACAAAAATATCGAATCGTGGTTTTTGTAATTGGTTATATCGATGCATATTTATATTCAATCATTGTTTATGGTTCATTTTGACGTTACATGATCTCATAATTATTATGAGACCATGTAACGTCAAAAGTCGTCAAAATCGTCAAACGTCATCAGATGTTATTGGGGTTCCGCGATACTGTAGCGCGTCAGGAATGTTTGCTGAAATGACTACAGATAGTTTTTCAGCAATCATGCGAAAAAGATCGGCATCACTACTACGTAGGATTCGTGGGAGTGCCAATGGCATCTTGAGAGTGATAGCTAATAGGTTAGACTGTGTGTTCCTGGAGTGTTGGACCCGTATGCACAGCTGCGGTTCTGATGCTGCAGGAACATATTTGAATTAGAATGTTTAAATACCACTAACATAGTTATACAACGTTATTTTTAGTATATACAAAAACCGAGACACCCCAACAAGATTTTCATCAGAACTGCCTGAATATGTGTTTTTTTTTTTTTAATAAATCTCCAAGTTACACCGTAGTTTATGTCGCGTTAAGTTCCCTAATAAAGTGTGAGATGCCTGAGATGTGCTATGCAGGGGTTGTCTAATACACGGAAACTGACCAAGCGGACCGTATCAAGCCTCAAGATGTCTATTCCCGTCAACTGTTATGGGTAGAAACCTATTGAAACAAAATTGAAAGTTACGAAAAAAAAAAAATGTGGTGTAAAAAATATGTCAATCGATTCTCCTAGTGATTCTGAACAAACTAGTTTCAGGTTTAGTATATACTAAAACAAAGCTTGTATAAGATGTAATACTAACAATAATATGGAATTTTTTGAAATAAAGGTTTTTTATTATTATTATAATAAATGAATGGAGGTCTAAACTAGGTAAAGTCATGAATATCAACTATACAAACACAAAATTATGATGAGACAGAAAATCTTTTTAACGTACCTATAAATAAAAAATGGTAAAATAACTTGGTCGCGTTTGAACCTAGTCACACCTGATGGTCGGTGCAGACAGAGTAGAAGATGGAGCACACGAATCCATGTAACAAAGATAAGGATTCCCCTATACCCCTCTGGCTCTCACATACACACGTCGGAACACAGTAAACTGCTTGGCGCCGGACTTTATTAATCGCCGGAAAATATTCTTTACACACGCACACAGGTACTGATAGATACACATCCTTGACACATACACAAACACACCTATACACTTCTACCCTCAGACACAATCACACAAACACAAATTATGAGACTGTTTTATTTTATTTTTCTTTGTGTCATTGACATGTCATTTGTGTCATTTTTCTAAGTGACATTTATAGGTAAGATATAGGACAGTTTTAAGACTTCTATCGATAAAGTGAATGAGAACGAATGCTTTATTCCTCTTTGTGTTTAATCGTTGGTGCGCGCGCAACTTAGTGAGATCGTGTAAGCGCCTATTTTCTTTTCATTTTTGTCACCCTGGTACTTTTCAAAACAACAAATGATTCAATTTCAAAACCTGTATTTTTACCATTATTGAGCTGAAGTCCCTTAAGAACCCAGTTCCAGTTCTTTTCTGCTTTCCTGGTAGTTTTAATAAATAAACAATTAGGACAGTTGAATTTGGACCATTTAATCACCCACTACTTTGAAAAGTTATTAACTGGCCCAATAATAAAAACCAGTTGGTCCCCCATTTGATACCTACTATTTTGAAAAGTTATTAACTGGCCCAGTAATACAAAACAATTTGGACCATTTGATACCTACTATTTTGAAAAGTTATTAACTGACCCGCGGACTAATTTTTTAGCGGGCCAGTTAACTTTATACATGAATAAATAGATATTTTTCTTATAAATGGATTAGTTTTTTTTTTCAAAATACTTTATTTATGCAAATACTATTTATTGTTGACAAGAAAAATTTTGTGGCTCTTTAAAAACTTTGAAATTTTGTAAATTGCAATTTTTGACTCTTTCGACTCAAAAGGTTGCCGACTCCTACTCTAGTGAATCCTTTAATCGCCTTTTACGGCATATACGGGAAGAGATGGGGTAGAGCTATTCTTTACGTCCGGCACCTCACAGACGATTTTAACCTATAAAGCGCGCTAAATCATAGCAATTGCCCATTGTAGAACAATTCCAGAACCCGGATATGTAAAACCTATACTGCCGGATATGTAAAACCTGTATACTAATGAATATGGAGCCTCTAATCGATATAGTTAATTGAATGTCAATCACCCTGACGAGTGCTGATAGTAGCTATAATGGACGCTCACACAATAGCCCTTTATAGTTCACGTTCGCTTCCCTCATATAGAACAGCTCTATCAAAGTTGTTAGTAATCCATCAATGGAGCTTACATTGGCTTTCGAAAATTAACTATTTCAAGCACTTATCGCTCTCGTACTAGTATGTACTACGAGCATAGTACGAGTCGAGTTAGTTAACTTGACTTTAGTGTTTGTTTATCTCGTGTAGTGCCAGACAGCCTCGTGTAGTGTCGGACTAAAAGAATAGCACTACCCTATCTCTTCCCGTGGGTGTCGTAAAAGGCGACTAAGGGATTCTCTAGAGGATGGGCAGCAGCGGTCTCTGAGTACTTTAACACCCTTTCGGATTAGCCCCTTTCCGACTAACCTTGTATGTTTGTCATAATAGTTGTCATACAAATAATACCTATGTTGGTCGTTACGGAAATAAAGTGTTAGGTATGAATGTGGATGGATATACAAGTAGACCTCTACAGGCCAAAAAAAAGATGGATGGATTGTGTGAAAGATGATAGATAATATTATCATTACCTTTAATAGGAAAGTCTTACTTACAACAAAATGCAACATTAATAGACATGTAACATTAACGTAAGAGACAATTCGACACATTTTGTTAAAATATTTTGAAATAAAGTTTAATGTAAGGACCAAACTATTTGACTAAAGTGATTTACTTTACTTTTTGTATAAGAAATATTTGTAAAGGTCTTTTACATCCTTTTTTTAGACAAAAATAACTGTTCTTAGCTATTCAATAATTAAGGTAAGAGACATTTTTTTAAGATAATCCAAATTCTGAGTACGCCAGTCGATGGAGTAGAAACTTCCGAATCCAACGATGTATATAACTCATTTTGGCCAAAATGTCCCTTACGCTAAGTGATACTTCCGGTATCGATATGGGTAAGGAGTCAGTACTCTGATGACGGCTGATAGAGGAGAATGGAAGGGGAATACATCTTGTGTCGACCCCACCTGGAGTGGGGGATAAGGGCGGGGAGATAGGTGACGGTCGTTACGGGTAGTCGAGAGCCTAAAACTTACTAATTGGTTTTACCAAAAGCTAGAACCAACTACGTCAAAAACATTCTAACATTTGAAGGAGCACAACTGTATAATAAAATACCCACACGAATAAGAAATATACACTCATTCAATGCATTTAAAACTCAGCTCAGCCAGCATGTTACATCTGGAAAAATAAATGCGTTGGGTGGGTCGGGTTTCCGATCTGTTAATTAGTCTCTGACTGGTGATGTCGAACTTTTTTAAATTTAATTATGATTAGTATTGTTTTCAATTAAGTGACATGTTATGTTTACATTGAGAATAAAGTTTATTTATAACCTAAAACGGCTAACAACTGGTCTAACCTTCGGCCATCGGTATACCCCTTAATTTGGACGTGTAGGGCAAAAGTCACTTACCTAGGGTAAAACTACTATACCTAACAGCTGCTATTGAACAAAAGCCGTTATTACAAATCACTTAAGCATTTCAATTTTACCACCTGGCCCAAAATATTTCAATGTAAAATTTTATTTCATTTTCGACAACAGATTTCTTAATAACCTTCCGACCCTCGCATTGTACGCCAACTTGCAAATTAAATTAATCCAGGGCCGAATCCAATAACGTCGCAGATCGGGCCATCAAACTCAGGACATAAACCTTTCGAGATCACCGGGCCATTGAATTCTCCGGTCCGAAGTGAAAGTTTTCACCACCCACCCACAAATGTGTTTTTCTTGTTAGGGTTAAGTGTATGGCTATAATTTTAGCGATTTACTGTAGCTAGTTGCCGACTAGTTTGCGATAGTTGGTTATTACTGCCATATTCCTCGTCCATACCGAACACAAGTCGCGATATATGGAGTTATTTCCGACGAATCACGTGATACCTTCCTATAACAGGATTTTTAATTCGCTGGAGTAAAGTGACAGGTACTACAATTGTTGTTTGACAGCAGTGCATTGTTGTTTGACATTAGTACATTGTTGTTTGACATCAGTAATTGTCAGTTTAGTCTAGGGAATTAATTATCATATTATAGTTGCGTCGGATTATGTAATAAAATTTGGTGATCGGACGTGACGTGACGTGATCAGATGCGACTTCAAAATAAAACAATTATATTCCCAATAAATCACGTGACCGGTTGCAATACTTTGTTACGTAAAAAAAAACCAAAGGATCACGTTAAATAGTAACCTTTAAAAAAAACCAACGTTCTTAACTACGTATTCCACAACGACATATTCGTGCCGGTGACCCCATGATCGTGGTGAACCATTTTTTAAATCAAATATCTTCTACTACAACTGCGTGATCCGAGGCAACTAGCAACGAATCATGTGATTCGTTGTGAATAACTCGATAGAAATGTTACGCAACCTTTTCTTTGTGCACACTTGCGTTGCGATACCGTGTATTGAGACAAAAGTGTGAGAGGATAGCTGTTGTCTTTCCACTAGACCTTATCCGAGTATTTTGAGTATTTTATACGTGAGCAGTGATATAGCCTAGCGGTTAGTGATGAAGTAAAACATCGTGACGAAATCTGCACACCTAACAGCAATTACGCACTGCATCCGATCCGGATCTGTGAAAATAAGAATGTCAAAAACTCGGACCGAATTCGGATATTGCTTTGCGCACTGCATCCGATCCGAATACGTGAAAATACGAACCTAGAGTCTAAAAAACTCGGACCGAATTCGGATATCGCTTACGCACTTGTCCGATCTCTGATCCAAATTCAAACAATTCAGGGGCCATCTTTGGCATATCCATTTGGCGTCCGATTTGAATCCGAGGTAATGCGAAAGCGTTCATACAAACAGTACTATGGCTACTTCGGTCCGTCAATTTTTCTTCCGAATTAGAAACTCACGGATGACGGAGAGAAATCGGATGACGGAAATCGGATCTAGTGCGTAAACTACCATACAAATAGTTCTATGACTACTTCGGAACGTATTTTCTCAGATTCGGATCGGATGCAGTGCGTAACCGCTCTTAGAGGGCTCTAAAACGTTCTCAGTGGCGTGCGTAGTCCACTGGCCCACTCTAGGCCAGCGTTGTAGACTAAGACCTAAACCCTGATTATTTTGAGATGAGCACCCAGCAGTGGGACAGCAATGGGCTGATTATTAACATGCATCTGAACTGAGGGATCAAAATTAAATCTTAAATCCTTGCAGAACAAAACAAATTATTTAGTAAAAAAAAACCTGATAGGATTCTCCAATAATTTATTATGCGCGATTTAAGCAAGGAATTTTCGAAAAACTTTATCCCTCAGTTCATACGCCTAAAGTCAATAAGTATCATAGCCTGAATCTCAGAATTTACTGTGTGTGCAAGTAAAATTTGATTGTTATATGCGAGAATCTATCTTAAAATTAATTCCAACGCTTATTTAAATCATTTAACAAATCAGAAACAAAGATTGACTGCATGTGTGACACTCGAGTTTTCCATGTCGCGCCATTTCATGACATGCAGCGCTCTCTGTGTCTGTCTCCGTTGACACGTCGAATTTTATATGTTACGTGCACGAATTACGTGACTTATGGATATGCTCGCTATTTCCATGGCATTTAAAGCTGTTCCTGATTTGCATAAGTGAGTTTACGAAGTAGAAAGCTGTCTGTCAGTCTGTGGGGGGACGGATTAAGAATATAATTCTACTTCGTTGTCGGGCACGCGAGTCGTAGAAGGTGACGAATCTACTGGCACCATAATTTTGTCCATAAAATGGCAATGGATGGATGATGATGATGATGACATGGGACTTAATTACTAGAATTGCAACGGGGATGCAAAGATTTTTGTAATAGGAGGACACCCGTGGCGAAGGGGGAATTTTCTTAAAAGGGAAGCCAGACCAAAAAATTCTTACCTTGCTCAAGTGTGATGCGTGAATTCCAGTAACTACTCGTTTCGAAAGGGAGGCCGATAGGAATCGAGTTGTACGGAGCCTTCGCCACTGGAGGACACCTCTGTTTGCCCCTTCGGAGATTAAAGGCGTGAGTATATCGTATTATGAAACCAGGTTCCTGAACTTAACTTTGATTCAGATGTAACGGTTGGAGAAATTTCAAAATCCTTATTTCATAAAGGTAGGTTTTTACTATGTGTGACCTGCATCCAACTATGTATTTTCTTGTTACCTTATATTATTTGATTTGCCTACTATGATAATGGGTAATCATAAGCCTAAAAGTGTGATAACCGATTTAACCTTAAATATTAGGATATTGGCGTTACTCAGTAACAGAAGTTGGGAAAAGGCTGGGCTTTAATTTAACATCACCTTAGAGATTTTGTTACGATATTTTATACACTTAGTTGTAGACTTTATCCAAAAATAGGTCTCACATTTAATATTTCTTAGATCCCAAAATAATTTCACATCACAAGACGTAATCTTATATATAAAGAGACTGGTACTGACTGACATTTCATTCATCAACGCAGAGCCTAAACCACTAAAGCTAGAAATATGAAATTTGGACATTAGGTTCCTTACATGACGAAAACATCCACTAAGAAGGGATTTCTCGAAATTCAATCCCTAAGGGGGTGAAAAGGGTGATTAACGTTTGTATGCAAGTCCGTCATTTTTGAAGTAAGAAGCATGAAATTAAACGTTAAGGTTTCTGGTTAGGAGTAAATGTACACGTGTTTGAACGTTTTTGGAAATTCAACCCCTAAGGGGGTGAAATAAGTGTTGTAAGTTTGAATGAGAAATCTGGTACTTTTGAAGTAAGAAGCATGAAATTCAATATTTAGGTTACTGGTCAGAAATAAATGTACACATGTTTCAGGATTTTTGGAAATTCAACCCCTAAGGGGGTGAAATAAGTGTTGTAAGTTTGTATGAGAAATCTGTTACTTTTGAAGTAAGAAGCATGGAATTAAGTATTTCGGCTTCTGGTTAGAAATAAATATACACGTGTTTGAGCGTTTTTGGAAATTATACCCCTAAGGGGTGAAATAGAGTGTAAAAGTTTCTACAAAGTTAAAAGCATGAAATGCAATAAAAGGCTTTCTGGCTAGGTATAAATTACACGTTTTTGAACGTTTTTGTAAATTCTACTCCTAGGGGGTGAAAATGGAGGTGAAAGTTTTCTTGAAGTTAGAAGCATGAAATTAAATAATAGGGTTTCGGATTAATAATAAATGACCATGTGTGAGCGTTTTTGTAAATTAAACCCCGAAGGGGGTAAAATACCGGATGAAAGTTTGTTCAAGAAGTCTGGTACTCTTGAAGTAAGAAGCATAAAACATACACGTGTTTCAGGGTTTTTGAAAAATCTATCCCTAGAGGGTGAAAAAGAGGATTAAAGTTTTTTATTGTTGACACTTGCGCGAGAGTTTCTGGCATAGTATGTACCATCGCCGTAATATAGGAGGTGCTGCACGAGTCGTATCGGATGGTTTTGAATAAAAATTCACATCGTTCAGCCGATTGATTTGAAACTTTGTATAGTTTTTGTTACTCACGCGAAAGTTTCTGACATAGTACCTTCAACGTACAATAGGTGGCCCGCGAGTCGTATTGGATAATTGTTTGTCTTATTCTATTAGAAAGAGAAAGGTAGTAACTGAAAAATGATATTTGGAAATTCGGTTCCTTTTGTAACGTAAGTATCCACTAAGAAGAGATTTCTCGAAATTTAACCACTAAGGGGGTGAAAAGGGTGATTAACGTTTGTATGCAAGTCCGTCGTTATTGAAGTAAGAAGCATGAAATTAAACGGTAAGGTTTTTGGTTAGAAATGAATGTACATGCATTTGAGCGTTTTTGTAAATTCAACTCTCAAGGGGGTGAAATAAGGGTTAAAAGTTTGTATGAGGAATCTGATACTTTTGAAGTAAGAAGTGTGGAATTAAATATTTAGGTTCCTGGTTAGAAATAAATCTACACAGGTTTGAGTGCTTCTGGAAATTCAACCCCTTAAGGGGTAAAATAAGTGTTTAAAGTTGGTATGAGAAATTTGGTAGGTTTGAAGTAAGAAGCATGGAATTAAATATTTAGACTTTTGAAGAGAAATAAATATACATGTGTTAGAGGGTTTTTTGGAAATTCTACCACTAAGGGGTGAAATACGGGATGAAAGATTTATGTACTGAAGTTAAAAAGAGCATGCATTAAAATAATAGGGTTTCTGCTGAGAAATAAACATACACGTGTTTGATGTTTTTTGGAAACTCTACCTATATGAGGGTGAAATAATAAGTGTTGAAAGTTTGTTTGAGAAATGTGCTACTTTTAAAGTAAGAAGCATGGAATTAAATATTTAGAATTCTGGTTAGAAGTAAACATACACGTTTGAGGGTTTTTGGACATTCTTCCCCTAAGGGATAAAATAAGGGATGAAAGTTTTTTCGTAGATAAAAGCATGATATCAAATAATTGGGTTTCTGGTTAGAAATAAATGTACATAAATGTTTGAGCGTTTTTACAAATTCAATCTTTAAGGAGGTGAAATAAGGGTTGTTAGTTTTTATGAAAAATCTGGTACTTTTGGAGTAACAAAGGGAGAAACTGACTGACTGGCTGACAGATCTATCAACGCAAAGCCTAATCCGCTGGGGTTAGAAACTTGAAATGTTAAAGTAGGTACCTCTGATAACGTTGGCATTCACTAAGGAAAGGTTTTTGGAAATTTCACCCCTTATGTGGTGAAATGGATTGTTAACGTTTGTATGAAAACCCTTATTCCATGGGTAACCCCATAAACTTAAAATTTGCACAAACACTGTTCAAAATAAATACTAAAAGACGGACTTTTTTGATTTTAAACCTACATTTAAAAAGGGGCTTAAAGAGGGTTTAAAATTACACGCAAGCGAAGCTGCGGGCAACAGCTAGTATAAATATATTTTACATTGCTTTTCTTTATTGCCAAGAAATCTTATTTCGGAACGAAACCGACGCAAGCCTAAATCCGTAGTTTCCCGCTTCGCTCATTTCGCTTATTTAGTCGCCACATATTATGTTAGATATTTCACCTATTTTACATTCAAGCAAGGATCGCTTTAAAATGTGGGCTAGACGCCAAGGTAATATTACAATATCGGCAAATGGATTTAAAATTGGATTCACGTAAAAACCAAACCGTGTGTACCAAATAGACAATGGAACAATTAAAAGACTGAGTAAATGATTCTAGAATATTCCAGTAATGCCTGGCTTCTTTAATTGTGATTAATAATATAACATCACGCTTGTATTCCCCGAAGGGTTGGGCAGAGATGTATGTATGGTACACCCCTTATTTCGCCGTTATGTTTCAGTCTTATGTAATAGGAGGCGAGCCTATTGCCATCATCAGGAGACAAATTCAGAATCGGTGCTGCTACTGAGAAATTCCACATGGAAAAACCCAATAACACTTTGCCCGACCTGGGGATTCAACCCAGCACCTCACGCTCAGCAGTCGCGCTTGCGACCACTAGACAAACAAAGCAGTCTATTGTGACTATTATGATTATTTTTTATGTTCAAGCTCATGATTAGGTAAAAAGATTAGAATATAATAGAATATACTTTATTCTACACCAAAATTGTAACTCAGCTCTTATACAATACTAGCTTTCGCCCGCAGCTTTGCTTGCGTGAAATTTTGAACCCGTTAAGTGACGATTTTCCACACAAACTTTCATCCCCTATTTAACACCCTTAGGGGTTGAATTTCGAAAAATCCCTTCTTAGTGGATGCCTACGTTACAAGAGGAACCTACTGTCAAAATTTCAAGTTTCTGACCCCAGTGGTTTAGGCTGTGCGTTGATAGATCAGTCAGTCAGTCAGTCAGCTTCTCCTTTTATATGTATAGATAGATCATATACTAGTTTTTGCCCGCGACTTCGCTCGCATTAATTAAGCTCAAAAAACTCTTAACACACTACTAAAGTTTCTCAATAATATAAATCAATCGTGATTCGAAAGACACGTGGCGCCAACTATGAACGTTATTGTTGTTTTCCTCGGGAACACTACTTTTTTCGGGATGAAAGGTACCCTATGTCCGTTTCTGTACACCTGACAACGTATATGCAAAGGATGATTGGTTCAGTGGTTTAGGCGTGAAAAGGTAACAAACAAAAACTTACTTTCGCATTTATAATATTAGTTAGGAAGTTAGGATTGAAGGGCACAATGGCGATCTTATCGCTGATAGCGATATTTACCAGACACCCTTAAGATTAACTAGTCAGCAAGGTTGGTAGAGGGCTGACTGTCCAGAGTGCGTCGGACGTACTTACTTACTCGTGGAGGCTCCTTTACTCCACGATTGATACTTAAAAACCTAACATGAAAACCTAGATCTAAAACAGAATATAACCATAATACTTAAGAAGGTAACATAATTCCCCATACGCTAATCTAAACGCGATCTCGTTCGTAACATCATATAGGTTAACGAGGGTTCGCTCCAAGTGATTCTCTTGTAAAATTTTGACATCGCACATTACAGAGATTACCTCCGTGTAATTATAATTGTGTAATCATGTTTTCCGGCAAATTGCTTTACTTTGAAATTCATACCAGGTGCGCGTTATACCGATATAGGGATATTTTTATTGAGAATGAAGTAAGAATTTCTTAATTGTGAGGTTGTTTTTTAATGGAAAAGAGAATGTTTTTTCTAGAAACAAGTTTTATCTATCCCGAAGGGTAGCAAATAAAATAATAGAATTTACACAAAAAAATAGGATTAATAGCTTTTTATCTTTCTGGGACTTAATTTATTAAAAAGAGGATGGTACATGTGAACTGAATCCTATATTGCGATCAGTTATCATTCCAATGAAGAAAAATCAACTACAGTCATAGTTGAAATCTTTAAGCAAAACAAAACAACAATTATAACAATTGTGAACGTCCGTCCGACCCAAAGGTCACAGCAAAAGTAAGGGGCCGACCGAGTAGCGCACTGCACACTGTTATACAGACCGTTTTGACAGGTCGTGAAATAAACATGTGCGACTACCGCCATGTCGTCATTAAGACTAAGCGTATGCTAGAATGCAGGTGACGCAGCACAGTACAAATTTTGCAGGACAGGGCAGGCGAGGCAGACATAGGCCACGACCGCATGCTGCGACGCAGCTCGAAGACGCATTCGAGTTTTAACTAGTACAAAGAATAGACGTGTTCGAGTTGATGAACGTTTTTTTTTAATAGTCTGGATGATTAGTGTCATACAAACAAGGTTCACAACGCACTAATTCAAAAATGTTCTGTTATTGCAATGAAATTCGAATTAGCGGTAAAAAACACATGTCGACATGCACGCGTCGCGCAGAAATCTCTGCCGGCATTACAACGAGGTGCAGGGCAGGACAGACGCATGTCTGCGTCGCACGTGTCTGCGCCGCAGCGTACGCAACTCTTAGTACGTTCATGCATTACAAAATCTGCTCTGCCCTGCGCTGCGTGCACCTGCGTCACCTGCGTCTCAGCATACGCTTAGCCTAAATCTCCAACACAAGCTTCATGTAGCCATTCGCAAAGAAAAAACACATTATCATCAATAGAAAATTGATTAATAATTTCGCTTGTGTTGTGGACTTTTCGTCTTATACAGTATGTTTACTAACGAAAGGCGTTCCCGTTAACCAGTAACACTATAGCATCCGCACATACTAAAAAAAATTCAGCAATTCAGAAGCAACGCTTCCCATACATGCGCACTTGTCTATAAATGTGGAAAACACGTCAACATCGCATTTAACCTATCTACGCTGCTATTTTGGTTTTAAACAAGCCGTTCCGATTTTTTTTTTTTTCTTTTTTCGCTTATTTTTTTGCTTGTTTTTGTATTTTTATCTATTAATGATGTAGCTTAACGGGTTTAAGGGTCCCTCTGTTATTAGACATACTGCATTATCATGATTATTATGCCCGTTAACGTCCACTGCTGAACATGGACTTCCCAATGACCGGAACAATGACCGGTCAAAGGAACGAAATTCAAAAATAAGATAAAACGAATCATTCCACAACCGACTTATCGAAAAGGTTCTAAATAAGGGGCGGAATAAAGCAAAAAAGAAACACTAAAGAAAAATGGTACTCGAATGGAACGCTAAAACATTTACAAAAATACCTCGTTCAAAGTCAAAAGCGTTACTTCAATCTAATATTCCGCAATTTAAATATCGCGTCGCCTTAACGCCTGTACTTGTCGCGTATAATCGAATACTACTTCTAAACGTAGCCGTATTTCTAACACGCGGAGCCGAGATCAGTTAGGGTTTTGATGACATCCCTCTGGAATAAGCTGTTGTTTCATCTTCAAGCTTCGATTTAAATTTTTTTAATGAATTAGTTTTTCTTTTAATTAATTAACAAAGTCACCGAAGGTAATAAATAAGATAATTTTCATAGCTCATTTTTGTAGTATAACTTTTTCATCATCATCCTCATACGTCATTTCAGCTTGTTTTTAGTTATATTATACCTTTTTTTTTGTCCGTGATAAAAATATTTAATATAAATAGAAAGAAGGTGAAATTACGTATGAGGATGATGATAAAAAAGTTATCCTACAAAAATGAGCTATGAAAATTATCTTATTTATTACCTTCGGTGACTTTGTTAATTAATTAAAAGAAAAACTAGCAAAGATTGTTTAGTTAGGTTTCTGAATATTAACATAAAGATGATCATACATTAGAATTAATCGTGATCGACATTATACCTTAAAATTACCAGTGATTCATTCAAGGCACTTTCAAAACAGTCAAACAAACCCTAACCCACCTCGTCACCACAGCCGCTCGGCTGACTGAAGTAGCATTTCTATTTACGCGTTGGCCGGATTTGAATTACAAAGTCGACCGACGCCTTCCCGTGTCGCTACCCCGAAATATGAGGTTTGCTAGCTAAAGTGGCTGCTGCCTTTGAGTGCGGCCCTGGTTTAATAATGCGTCTTATAACGCCTTTAAATCCAGTAAATAGTGAATTATGTCGCTTTGCTTGTGTTTTAGTTTCGGAAATTGGATTAGGTTGGTACAGCGATATTTGTGTTTCATATTTAGGTAGTTGCTTTATATGAATTAGTTTATGTTGTTGTGTTATACGCTTGGTAGTAGGATCTATGCGGTCCGCTGGCTAGCTACCACCCTCACATTAAAGTCCAGCGCCAAGCAGTTTACTGCGTTCCATTGTGTGTATGTGAGAGAAAGAAAAGAAAGAAAGAAAATACATTTATTTAGCACATTTATGATAAATTACGGTTTACTCACGTGCAGTTTTCGGGATTGCCCGACTAGTTTCGGACACAAACGGAGCCCTTAATCATGAGCTGATCACGCGGCGAGGTCGCGAGTCGAACTTTATTTATTTATTTATTACAGACTAAAAAGGCACACAATATAAAATAAAGCAGAAAAAAACAAAAAAAGAAATTAACAGGAAAGTGTGCCTCACGGCTGCCTGCGCCAAAGAGGCCCAGTTCAGCAAAAATGCCAGAGAGCCAGAGAATCCCTCTATATCTCTGTTACTTGGATTCGTGTTCTCCATCTTCGACTTTATCTGCACGACCTTGTTTGCCATCAGGAGAGACTAGGGAAAAAGAGAAAAAAAAATCTGTAGTCGTAGGTTGACTTGAGCAATATCCGTAGCCCAGGGTTAAGCACATAATTTCCTGTCACAGCCATACAAACTTCACTGGGCTATCGTTTTAACCTTTTTTATCGTGAGTAAATCCTCATTCCCCTTCACCCGGGGAGGGCCAAGGGTTATGCCCGACTCTTGCCGGCTAAAAACCCAAGGAGTTCCTTCTCGTGACCTTCGGCCGGGGTCACGGGATTCGCAGTTGCACCGCAACCCCGGCAGGCCTTGTTCTGCACGCTCCTGGCAGACCTCTCCATCTCTGGCGAGAGAGTCCTCCAGAGAAAAGCGCGCGGAACCCGGCGCTCATCTTCTCTCGTATCAGCACGAGCTATACGAAAATAGCTCATGCTCTGGTGAAAAGATTAGCCAGTCGGCAAGGTTGGTAGCGGGGCTGACTGCCCAAGATGCGCCGGACGTACTTAAGTATCGTCATTCGTGGAAGCTCTTTTCATGCACTCAACTTTTCATTTAAACTCGGTGCACTGCGTTCTCGGGTCTGTTATCACTTTAATCCTGGACCACCAGATGTTGCGCAAGTGAGCCTTGGCTTCTTGGTACGAAAGAATTGTGATTAACTATCGCTCAAATTAGGACCGGATATAACAAAACGTACCATAACATCACGCCTATATTCCCCAAACGGTTGGGCAGAGGTGTATATTAAACCTTCATTTCGCCGTTATGTTTTAAGTCCCATGTAATGAGCCGGGGGCGTGCATGAAAAGGGTCTCCACGAGTGACGATACTTAAGTAGGTACGTCCGGCGCACCCTGGACAGTCAGCCACGCTACTAACCTTGCTGACTGGCTAATCTTTTCACCACAGCATGAGCTGTTTTCGTATAGCTCGAGCTGACACGAGAGAAGAAGAAGGAGCCGGGCACAAAGCAAGACTTCTGATTGCTACTGAGAAATTCCACACGGAAAAACCCAATAATACAAGCCCGACCTGAGACTCGAACCCAAGACCTCACGCCCAGCAGTCACGCATGCTGCCACTAGACCAACGAGGCAGTTAACTCAAAAATTAAATACAAATTAATAAGTTCAAAAATATACCTCTCGAAAAACAAGCATGCGGTGTAAACATCAAAAAAGTTTTACAAAACCGCTAGCTCGCTCAGGAATCAAATCAGAAAACCCTTGTTTGTTTTAATCTGAACCAGGAATAATCTAGTTCACTCTCCGCAAACAACCCTAGGTATTAGAAACTCATTTAATAAACCACAGCTTATCCCTTTGGAAACTGTTATAAAATTAACTGCGAACTATCACAGGGTTTTAAAACGGGGTTTCGAGAGCGGCTACGAGGTCATGTTGAGCTTTATAATAAAGCTGCTTTGAATTATAATTATTTTAGGCAATTTATTATGTCAAATAACAGTTATAACCTAGCGGTTGAACGCTTGCCTTCCGTGCAGAAATGTCTGAATTCAATCCCGGTCCCCACCTCGGACTTCAAATTCATGCGGGTCAAAATATGCCTTAGGCGATTCGCACACTGCACCGTATTATGCAGCGTAGCGTCGGAGTACGTATTCTTACGTTGTTTGCAAGTATCTGTGTTTTTATAGAAAACACGCGTAGTGCAACACACCGAAAACGCATTCACACACAGTGTTGCAGATCACGCGCCTACATGCGGAAAAACACGCGCCATCGCGCGTGGGTGCGGGGCAAGATGCAAGGTATGGCACACCGAGTTCTGCAGTATCGTGCGTAACTTTGATAGGGGTAAACGTACTATTTCGAATGGATCTCGATATCGATCGATTTATATTCGAAATCGAAAGTCGTGAAGCAATTTGGAATCTGAAATGTAAAGAATAAACCTAGTGATAGAGTACATAATTAAACAAAAACCAAACAGATAATATTGTGGAGAAACTTGGTGTGGTGTTCCTCCAACCAAAGGGAGGATCCTCCAACCAGGCGGAGTCTTGTGCCTGGCGGGCTACTGCCCAACGGTTGATATTGGGAGGTTGTATTTATACTATCTGCGTGTTAAATCTTGATTGCGCGATGTAGGATAGTTCGCATGTGGTGAGATAGATGCCGCCACAATATAACTGCAGCACCCTGAAGGAGTTCAAAATGAATAACCGTTTTTAGTATGAAAAATAATGCTCTGCAATGTACTATCACCACCGCAAGCTGCCGTGATGTGAGACCTCTAGGCCACTGCATGACTATACTGCAGCTCCGCGCGTTTGTGCGGAGAAATCTGCATGATGATGCAGATCTGCACTCCCGCAACCGCACGCGTGGCTCCGTTGCCATGCACCCCGCAGCGTAGTGCGGGGCAGTGTGTGTTTCACCTTAGCCCACCACACTGGCCTTGTGCGGTTTGGCGGACTGCACACATCATTGAGAACTTTATGGAGCCCTTTCAGGTGTGTCGGGCTCCTCACGATGTTTTCCTTTACCGTTAACGCAAGGGATAATCAAGTTCTTCTAATCATATTTTTTATTCCAGATTTTATTGATAATATTTCTTTATACAAAAAAAATATATAAAAATATTAGCCCACCGGCAGCGGGAGCAAGGTCCAAGCTATCGGTGCTCAGAAACTTCCTAATAATACCCGCCGTTTCGAGAAGTACCACTTTCTGTATCAGATCCTTGATCCAGCCGCCCAACGAGAGCTTCTTAAGGTGTTGGTCGAGGCTCTTGGCTATTAATTGACCGTAACGACTATCGGCACAATGACTGCTGAATCTGAAAATGGGATGTTCTCACATGGCGACAACCTTATTGATCTAATTATAATTATAGCAAATTTCTATAGCTACTGCCAAAGTGGCATCGTCAATCACATATAGCTTATTATTATATAGCTTTTGATACAAAAACGTTTGATGATGTTCTGCATATTTTAATGATCTATGTGCCATACGATGCTTCGTACGACCCACAGCTGATATCCAATTAATTAACAGGTCCTCGTTCGAATCAATCAATATTTAACATTCAATTTATCAATCTCATTCAATCAGTTCCGACCTTTTAATTAATTTATATGCATCGCTTGAAGGTATACATCACAAAACGTAATTAATTACTAATAAAAATATTAGTTTTAAAAAACCTTTTTTATTCTTTAGAGTCAGTTTAATTACTAAGCATTTTTGAATATCGATATTATGACGTGTCCGCTTAGGAGCCCAACAGGACGATGATCTTTCGATACTAAACTACTGTATTTTTTTATCATTAAGTACTTAATACGAAAGCATCGATATTAGTTTGCAATACAGAAATATTCTCGTAAAAATACTCAAACAAGAAAAACGTGGTCCTTTTACCCAAATTTTGGTCCTCGAAAACCCTCACTAAAGTACAGTCGCTGCCCACTTATCAACTCGACTTAGTGTCTCCTAAACGAAGGACATGTGTCACAGACGGTCTGAGTAAAACGAATGAACTACGCATTATTGCCAAATAAGCAGCGGCACAATAATGTATCTCTTTTGGGTATTAGCGGCTTCCCAATGTTTTTGTGTTCCTAGTTTTGTCAGCGTTTTTTGTGACTGCCTGTACGGATTTTAGATAAGTTTGGGTTAGTTTCTATGTTATTTTTTGTTTTATTCGGTATTCTGTCATTTTATTTCTAATTGGTTGAAAGAACTGTGATCGGAATCTAAATGTGATTGGCCGTAATTAGAGGGAGACTTGGATTTTATTAAGAATAAAAGTTTAAAAGGATTTTTTAGTCTTTATTACTTTTGCAAAGGAATTACTTAGTAATTTTAATTTATCGACTGACGTGATTTAAAGTACAGTAATTGATTATTAATGCCTATAAAACCTAACACTGTACTGACTTACAGTCTTACAGCGTAATAAATCTGTAGACATAGAGTGTCGACAAAAAAAAAATAGCGACTTCATTGAATGATAACTAATAAAATTCATTTCAATAATTTTTGGACAATTTGTATGTTTATCTGTTAGTCAGTTTGTTTAAGCACGCATCACGTAAAAAGTACTGACCCAATGCGATTGACTTTTATACACAAATATTGTGCGTATCTCGAAGTAAAATTTAGCTTTCGTTTCATCGTAATCGGTTAGCTCTATCAAAAGATATTAGAATTTAAATTTATCAAGAAATTTGCTTAGTTGCTGCGGCACAATATTGCTTTCCGACTTCTACGCAGACGGAGTCGTGGGCACAGCTTGTTTAAAATATAATTTCACCCTTAAAAAAGAAAACGCCGGCCTAAAAGAAACGTAAAAAAGTTGTGGTAATTTAAATAAATAAGAATAAATGAATTGGTGTGAAATAAGTATTCAGCTTTGCTCGTTAAATCGCGAGCTATGAAAAACTGAGTGGCTCATTATATGGTAATAAAGTGGATTTTTAAAGGCAAACGTCTTATTTTCATCAACATCTTGACTTTTGTGCGGAGATTTTCGCGGATTCAAATTAAAATTTCACGGTACGGTATAATGATGAGTTCTTTTTGCGATTTGCGGACTTTACGGCCGTGGTCCTTATGTACGCGTGTGTTCTTGTTAGATATTAATGCTTAAGCATTTGATAAAAATAGGGTACTATTTTAATCATAAAAAATTGTGTATTTTTGGTCAATTGTACACAGATTTAAACTTAAGGTAGACAGTACATTAAAAGTGGGTAATACTAGTTTTTAGGAATTCATTTTTAAGTTTATCTCAAAATCCAACTATTCACAGATACAGAATGAAGCAATCACCCTATAATAAACATATAGCGCAAAGGAAAATAATATACCCCACTTATTAAAAAAAAACCCCAGCCAAGTGTGAGTCGAACTAGCGCACCTATGGTTCCGTACCTTGGAAAGTGCAATATACAGGGTATTTGGCAGAACGTTGAACATACGAAAATGGTGGATAGGTGGGGTCATCTGCTACTTACTCAGCCCTAATTTATTTGGCCCTGGCTTTTTTTTAATGCAAGTTGAAATTAAGATTTAAGTATTTTTTACATCTTTCTGTAAGTTTGAGGACTCATAACTTTTTTTCTAGCTAACATCTGAATAAAGCAATAATTTTATAAGAATCTGCCAACATTACAGATTGAAAAGTTAAGAAAGTGGTGAAACTAGAAGAAAGCAAAAAAAAATTTAAAAAAATATCCAGGCATCCAGGGCCACATAAATTAGGGCAGTGTAAGTAGCATATGACCCCACCAATCCACCATTTTCGTATGTTCAACGTTCTGCCAAACACCCTGTACATAGATGGACAAGCTTTTTTTTAATTCTCTCTATCGGAAGGCGACTTTTGCTGGACATATGCCTCCCCCAACCATCACCATTATTTAAAACTATTCTAAATTTCAAGTCGTTAGAATTAGTAATTCCTGGTCTATGTTAGGAGATGTGGTTTTCGCACTTAGTCCTTTAAGTGGACCATTGTACGTGGGCCATGGCGGCCATCATTCCAACGAGCCCACCTCCTTCCAGAAGCAGATTAGGGCTCTTAGTCCGCTCAGAACATTTGCGAGTGATATCGGTGCGCCAAGGGTTGTTTCCCGTACTTGGGTGACTCCTGTGCATTCCAGGAGCACGTGTGCGACCGTCTCTTCGGCCCCCATACATGCTCTGCACAGAGGGCTGTCCGTTATGCCTATCGTGTGGAAGTGTTTGTTTAGTGAGCAGTGTCCGGTCTAGTAATTCCTGAAATAAGAAACTGTGACAGACAGACGGACAGACGGACGGATATACAAAGTCGCGCCATAAGGTTTCCTTTTTTACCATTTTGGTACGGAACCCTAAAACATATCACTAACGCCTATAGGAGCTAATTTGAATACGCCTCAGACTATTTGAATTTCAAGCCACGAATCCGAGTGTGAAATATTGTAGGTATTTGCGGCCAAAGAGTGGACGTGGGCCTTACCTGGTAGGGATAGCGCCCTTACAAAGTGAGAACGAGTATAGGATCACGCGACGAATATTTTTGACTTTAATAGATTCTATTTTGATGCTGAGTTTTGGACTTTAGTTAAGAATCATGTATTTTGATGTGTACTTACTGTGAAGGGGCTCATTAACAACCGCGTAGATCACATGATTTGCAAGGTTAAGCTGCGCTGGCCACGGTCACTCCGTGAATGGGTATACGTTGTACATCAAGACGTCTCCATGACTCGGAAAGCACGTGAAATTGTTCGTCCTGGGTAGGGTTACCATCCGTCCGGATTTGACCAGACATGTCCGGACTTCTAGACTTTTGTCCGGACTTTGTCCGGCTCTTTAATTTGTCCGGATTTTTTGGCTTAGATGGAATGCGAGTAATGAAACTTACTTATGTAATATCAAATAACTTTTTAATCTTTATTAACTTCTCATTCATCTAAAAACAAAATATAAATCTTTAACAATCAATTTAACGAGATCAAACAATAAATCTTCGTATGTTTGCATTTTGTGACTAAAATGTCCGGACTTTTATTGAAATGTCAAGCTTTTTGTCAGGAATTTTCAAATTTCTAAATGGTAACCCTAGTCCTGGATGTCATACGAATACCTATGACAGTCTGGTGTGTGCTTAAATAAGTTATTGACATGGTATTAATCATTTCACTTGACGCGAATTGTAATTATAGATCTCGGTGTAACATTGGGGATAAGAATTTTTAGATATTTTATGAAAAAAAAAACATAGATTGAAATTAAAAGGCTAGTTAGGACATTTCAATTCTATAATTTTACTGCTTTTGGTTAAGAACTGAAGAAAAACTCGTCTGCAATCAGCTTCCCAAAGATATCGCACCATTCCGATGTTGCCTGGGGATCCGTACTTACACATCCTATGTACACAAAACAAAGCGTAAGACACTCCCACTCATAAACCAATTTTTACATCCGAAACATTGAGGATCCCCGCTTTATTTACTTTGCCGTATCTATAAACCATTTTTACTCAATCCGACATCCACCCATCTACTCAGTTACCTCGTACATAATACATTCATCCTAAGTCTTTGCATCCGGACGAATTTGTTTCCCTGAAAAGGAACCTTTGTAAGGTTTTTACGTGTTCCAAGTGCGTAGTAGATCGTAATGCCGGCATTATTTCGGATTGTTTTCGTTTGTTTGTACCCGATTACCCTTGTCGTGTGTCGGGACAATGTTTGTGAGTAAGCACCTTAGTTTGATGTGTCATTTTGGTGTTTTTATTTTTGAGAGGGGAAAATGCAAAAAGGGGATTGCAAGTTTATTTAGCACTGGGCTAGCTAAGTATCGAAGGACCAAAAAAAAACAGAAAAATGAACGAATTCATGAATGTAATGATAGGTTTGGATTTTTTGTATTATGACTTTTGTGAGACACTTAGTTAAGCTCGCTACACACCATTCATTTTTAACTGTAGGTAAAGTCGGACTGAACAGATATATCGTTCGTTGGTGCAGCCTATGCTACATATTATACACTTTCAGTTTTAACTATATCGTTCTATCTGTACAGTTTGATCTAATGGAATTTTGGTTAGATTTCAGTTTAACTGTACAATTCATCTATAATTGGGAGCAAATAAATCGAGCCACTTCTATTTATCGTGTCGGTATAATTGTTATTATTTTTGGTATTATGGAATAGATCAATTCTCAACATATATCGCCTAAAAAGTTATTTGATAACCTTTACAATGAGTGTAGTTTTTTGTATTTTGAATTATATAATTCATGAAACCAAAACTTATAACAACAGTAATGATAATAGATGGCGCCACGTGTCTTTCGAATCATGATTGAATTATATTGGAATTGTAATTGTATACTAGGTTAAGGTTTCTATGGGTCTATGCCACCCGAAATAAAGTTTATATTATTATTATTATTATTATAACCAGGACACGTGAAAAAAGGAGTGGCTCTGTACACTGTAAACCATGTACACACTTAAGGATTTATCTGTATAGTCCGACTGTACAGTTAAATCGCATAGTTAGAACTGAAGGTGTGTAGCGGGCATTACGGTTTACTCACGTGCATTGAGTTCGAGTCGCGACCTCGCCGCGTGTTCAGCTCATGATTAAGGGTTTCGTTGAGGTCCGAAACTAGTCGGGCAATCCCGAAATATGCACGTGAGTAAACCGTAACTAATCATAAACATAATAATGGGTGCTTGCAGCAAAAAACCAACATCCTAAAGAATTATCTAAAAGTTTTATTTGCTTAAGCCTCGTCCCCACTAGGAACATTTGTCGAGCGACATGTGTCCCCGGAGACATTGGGCGATGTCGCCCTACATCGCACCACGTCGCCCGATGTCACCGGGGACACATGTCGCTCGACAAATGTTCCTAGTGGAGACGAGGCTTCTATCACTGCTCTTCATCGACTGTGCGACAAGGAACAGTTTCAAAAATGTCGCGGCGATGTCGTCCGACGTCGCCCGACATCGCCCAATGTCACCGGGGACACATGTCGCTCGACAAATGTTCCTAGTCGGGACGAGGCTTAATTGTACATTCAAAGACAAGGTCTTAACATTAATAATCACTTTACAACGCTGACCCACTTTATTAGTATTTTTAAAACCTAATTTATGTCAACACAAATTTGTCCCTATGGGCGAGAAAATTTTCGCAATTAAACGGGTCCGGCCAGTTTACCCCTCTGGGTCTTTTTAACTCATTCACAAAATGTCCCTTATTTTGAAGATTTAAATAACTATGGCACTTTTAATAGCTTTTGTTATAAAGGAGGACGAACAAGGTGGATAATGTTAATTTATTGCTATAAAAAAGCTGTAAAGTTTTTAGTGATTCATGTTACATTAAGCGATTCAATAAAATAATCAAGTTGAGTTTTATTTTATAGAAGTCTCGTTGGCTAGTCAAGTTTCACATGTTTGTGTTCAAGGTAGCGGTGAGGGTCCACCACCAGCTGTCAGCCAGCCTAGCAGGATTTAATCTGGCCGTACACAAAAAAGGGACAGTGAACTAGTTTAGCTAGTGTTCAAGTCACGAGTAAATCGGTTTCTTCTGGGCAAGCGTGCTTCATCGTAGACCGCATCATCGCTTAACATCAGGCGAGATGGCGGCCAAACGCAGGCACAGTAACAAATAAAAAAAAAAAAGTATTTAAAAATTGCCAAGCTCTGCTAGAAGCAAACAAATTTTGATTATAATTAATCCACTTCTATATTAGTAGCTTATTGAGTTGGTTACTGGTAGCACAAATGATATTATAGTCACATTTTTAGGCAACTAGACACTAAAAAAAATGATACTTAAAAAAAAGTTTTTTGCGGATCTCCGTCGAAGAAAATAAAATGGCTGGTTCAATCTCCAAAATAAAAATTGATCACTCTAGGCTCTAAAATTTCAAACCTAAATATTTCCAAAACTGCATGGTTAAAATTGAGGCTAATATAAAAATAGGCTTATTTAGACACATTCTTTTCGAAATAAAAATACGGAACAGAAAATCAACAAATAAAATGCACCAGAGAAGACAAAAAAATACGATGTTTTTGGAGATCATCGCAACTACTAATATTTCAGATACTGATCTGACTGAACTAAAAGCAACATAAAAAGCTAGGAATAACAACATCAATTAAACAAGAACAAAACTTTCATACAAAACAATAAAACAAATAAAAACCAATCCACATCAATCCAAACCGTTCACTAAAATCCAATCGTGCTTATCTTCAAAAACAAACATTACCAATACACTCAAATTTCGAACACTATGTGAAACAAAAAAAAAACGATTGCTTCGTTCCGCGTCACTCGTCATGCTTCGCAAAAAGTAAAACATTGCCTCTTGGATCCAACGAACTGGCAGAGTCAATACACTCAACACGAATGGAAGGCTAGGCTAACGAGCCCATCTCCAGGGAGTCATGGCAAATATTATTTCGAGACAGCGTAGATTGAAAAACTTGAGTGTATTTAAGGTTTTGTATCTTTTCTTTCTGAGTGGATGTCGTTTTAGTGTGCTTAATCTGGATTAGGGAGGAAAAATATACTTAAAGTGTGACCTTGCTTCCTGTATAATGGAAAATATGGCGTTTTAAGTGGCTGGGAAGTGAGCTTTGCTGATTGGCTATTTTTTTAGCCATAGCATGAACTATTCATATATAGCACGTACCGACATGAAAGAAGAACTGTTAAGAATGATCACAAAATAGCTAAAGATGACACTAACTCAGGATAGAAAGTGGCTAAATAACGACGAGATATTGTGCGTATGCAAGTTGGATAACATGGCGTTGGGCTTAATTCTCACGGTTCTTATGACAGTGGTGAAGATCTTTTTTTCCTAACTGTAGAGTTTTCAACGTTTCCACCAATAAAGGTTTTTTGAAATAACCATTTTTTTAACGGTGTACGAAAACAACGCGAGGAAACATGAAAGTTACGGAATAACTTTAAGGCTTTAAGACAAAATATTGTTCCAACAAAATTTGTTTATCGATCATTCACATGTAATGATGTGGCTGAACTTCAATAAATAAATAAAAGAATCTTCAAAAGACGTTGATGCTATTAACCAACACTCTGATACTATATATACCCAAGCAAAGAGACTGAATAGCATTTACAGCTTAGAAATCACAAAATAGATTAAGGAGGTATTTCACGAACCTATCATTAACTGTTCATTAAGCTAATTCCGTCTCTAAACTTTTCAATGGCTAACATTTACATTTGACCATTAAGGTCTTACTTTAATAATCCTCGATATTTTGCATAGCGCCTTAGTGAATGCAGGAGAGTATGCTGATGTCACTAAAAATGAAATCAGTTGTATTTTTTTTTCATACATTTTTGGTATATTAAGCATTTCATTATTTACAGGTTCTTTAAGTTGTAATGACATCCGTGCATCTAACAAAAAAATTGCCACGCGCTCATTGGTAGGTAGCGTGCACGTATGTTATTATATTGTATTAAATTTAAAATCAATTCGTCATCTTCTTCTTCTTCTATCGTGTCGGCACGAACTATACGAGAATAGCTCATACCGTGGTAAAAAGATTAGCCAGTCAGCAAGGATGGTAGCGGGGCTGACTGCCCAGGGTGCGCCGGACGTACTTAAGTATCGTCTCGTGGAGGCTCTTTTCACGCACCCCCATCTTCTTTGCACCCCAATTCGTCTTGATGATGATGAATTGATTTATTCACAAATTTTTTTTTTACCGAAAATAAAATTATACCATCAGATTAATTTTCTTGTGATACGTACTTCATCTTTAGCATTTACAAAGACACTATACAAAATATCGTGGATTATTAAAGTAAGACCTTATATATCAATAGTGATAATGACAAGATTATTGAACACCTCATTTTCATATTTCTAGGTCACATTTAGTTTATCTGGTGAATAGTTACGGACTACATTATTGATTATGAAATACCTTCTTAATGTCAATGTTCATCTGAAAATACAAATACATTCATTAAAACTATAGTAATATACATATATATCATACTCAACTATTCAAACTAACTCCAAATCCCTAGAAACGAGACTTCAAAGACTCGAATTATAATTCAGATCAACAGATATGCGAACATATATAAATAATTTCAATTCTAAGTATCAAACAGAAACTAATAAGGGTTTAGCCATCTGTTGTTAGTAACAATTCGATGGCAGCTTTAATAATAAGATTTATAGACATTTTAAACTTAATCTCTTACAGTCTAGACGGGTTTTGGACTAAGTTTGTGATGAAAATAACATTTAAAGGTTAACATTCTATAAATTAAGCGCAGTTCAGACTACGCTATAATATACCTACAGAGTGTAAACGAATTCGTGTAATTCCTTCAAACCACATGATCTATTAATGGTATAGTTCAGGGGTGGGTAAACTACGGCCCGCGGGCCATCTCCGGCCCGCGGAGGGTTTTAATCTGGCCCGCCAATCCTCCCTTTTAGACGAACAAAAACGCAAATGGTATAATTATTATCTAGTTTTAATTCCTCTGAACAAACTAAATATTCTAAAACTAGATATTCTATTTGCATTTTTGTATGTCATGGATTTCCGCAAAGTAACGCCTGATTCCATCATTTATCTCCCTTTTAGAGCAAAGTGTATGGCCATAACAAGTAGCCGTAATTATTTGAGCCAAAAATGTTAGTCTTGACAATAAATGCGCTTTTTTTTTGGAGCTCTGGCCCTCCTGCAATATTTCTTGCATTTTTCTGGCCCTTGATGAAAAAAGTTTGCCCACCCCTGCTATAGATTGTCCCCGCACGAGATTCAGATTGATAAAAAAAAATGAAGTTTTTTTGTCCATTTAATTTTTTGTTATAGTAAATTTCGATATACAGGGTGTTAACGAAATCGTGTAATTCCTTCAAACCACGTGATCTACTGGTGACACAGATTAACCCTAAATGGGAATTTTCAAAAAAGAACAAAAAAAAATTCAAATTTTTTTTTTTGGTTTTCCATTTCTGCGTCTTTTTAGAGCCTTGAGTTATCTGACTGCAAAGAGCGATATCGCGTTAGTCGTTTCTGCCAGCCGTGTCGCCGTACTTTCATTAATTTATGCGTGGCATCGAAATGTTCACACAAATAAAATATTTTTTTTGCAAAAAAAAATGTTCTGTAACAAACATACAAGCGCCATCTAGTGTAACTTATCCAAAGCACTACGATGAGCGGCTTCATAAACAAGAAGACAACAACTACAAACGATTTCTGTGGACAAGTGATGCCATCTACAATCTTCGCGTCAAACCATCTGCGCCAGCGCCACCCGGCTAGTTATCTGAATCACAACTACAGACGACTACGTGTAGATATTGTGCACACATACAAGCATCAACCTTTATAAGCAGAACTGTCTTCGAACAAATCATCATTCGATCATTCGACTAGCTAGAGGAACAGAGTTCGGTAGCCACGCAGCCAATTCTGAACCTTAGTACGACTGATTCCTGTTCGATAGCCTAGCAGTCTTCAGGAATTAGCAAGCTAGGGGAGGTCTGAAGGGCGATAGCCACGCAGTCCCTTTCATCCCTCCACTTAGGGTTGCTACTTGATATATTTATATGAATCATTGTAACGTGTAACATAGTATAAGTTGCCAATAAATTATCATCAAGTTCAACGGGGCTTTAATTTCACAACCAGCAACCCTACATTGGCGCCCAACGTAAATAATCTACGGATACCCACATATTTGGACGGCCTACCCTCAAATTTTTCACGGCCTACCCTCAAATTATATGGAGTACCCACATACTGACTAAAGTTACCCACATATATTTGGACGGCCTACCCTCAAATTTTGCACGGCCTACCTTCAAATTGTATGGAGTACCCACTAAAGTTATAAAAGTTATAAAGAATACTTGCTAAAGTTACCCACATTATTTTTGATTATTGTGAAGATGTCAATTACAATGACGCAAGAACAATTAAATACTTTACTAAGTACGATCACTTCGACACAAGGTAATATTATGAACGGAAGAAGTTTTGCTCGTTGTTCGAAGAAATTCGACGGAGTGAGAGATTACAACAAAGTAGAAGAATTCATAAATAGTATTACTGTCTATAAAAAAGTTGAGCATATCTCCGATGAAGACGCGTTGGAAGGATTGCCATTATTGTTGAATGGCATAGCAGCAACATGGTGGCATGGAGTGAAAAGCGATATAAAGAAATGGAATAATGCTTTAGAGGCAATACGTTCGGCGTTTGCACCAAAGAAGCAGCCTCATGATATTTATTTAGAGTTGTTTGGGAAAAAGCAGACCACTGAAACCATAGACGAGTTTGTTTGTGAAAAACGTGCTCTCCTCTCTCAGCTACCATCTAAACGAAACAAAGAGGAGGAACATTTGGATTTCGTTTACGGCCTACTAAAACTGAGCATAAAAAAAGAGGTCGCCAGATCCGATGTCAAGTCGTTCGCCGAGTTACTTGAAAAAGTACGCCACTTAGAAAGTTTAGAAGCAGAATCGCAGGCGAGTACACGTTCTTCATCTATAGAACGTTATTCTAAAAAGTTGCCCAAACGCTGCGCATACTGCGGGAAGAAGGGCCATAGCATCGAGGAATGTCGGAAACGCATAGCGGAATCGAAAAATCAAGCCGCAATAGATACTAAAGTCACGAAGACCCCAACAGTGTCCTGCTACGGATGTGGTGAAGAGGGAGTATTCCGAAGTAATTGTAAGAAATGTAAAAATAAGGAGACCCCACCTAAACCAGTTGCGTTCTACACAGTCGACACTACTGAATTAATAGAGGACAGCGCAAAAATACCGACAATAGAAATTGTTTACAACACTGAAAAAGGTTATGCCTACATCGACACAGCCGCAAGAACCAGTATAGCAAGTACACAATTGTATAAGTTATTGATAAGAAATGGTGAAAAGTTCAATACAAAAACTGCAGACACAATTTTAGCCGATGGTTCTATGAAAACCCGGAAGCTACTCACAACAACCATAGACATTACTATAGGTAAACGTAGCCTACCAATAACGTTTACAATCTTACCTGATGCCACTGATAATCGCACATTACTCGGCATTGACTTTTTGGAAGCTGCAGGAATAATGCTTAATCTACCTCAACGAGTTTGGTACTTCTTAGACAAACCTAATGAAGAACACAGTTTTCTACAATTAAGGAATGAGAAAATACCCTTGAAGGCAGCTGAACATTTATCTTTTGAGTCAGGCCAGACATCTCCAGAATCCTTGTCAAGCTTCATGCAGTGGGCCAAAGATTTGCAAACTATGATCTCACCACTTCCACAAACGCCGTCACCGATGAACAATTTTGAAGACAGTCCTCCGCCAAGTAAGATACCAAAATGGAAACTTCAGAAGATAAGCACACCGCCACGCCCTGTTCATCCTCGTGAGCCAGCGGATGAAGAATCTTGCAAAGATCCCCGTATTAATTATGTTCCAATAAACAAAATGTCACTATATTCTTTTGATATTTTATTACACCCAGGAGAAGGGAAATTACTATCCAAAGTTGAAAAGTCACTATTTAATAACTTGCTAACTAACTATAGTGACGTATTTAATAAAAATACAAAACCTACATCATTCATATCACACAGAATAGACACAGGTACCCATTCACCTATAGCCCTAAAACCATATAGACTATCGCCTTGTAGACAACAACAATTGAGACAAAAACTCGATGAAATGTTAAGCAACGATATTATAGAAGAATGCGATTCACCCTGGTCAGCTCCTGTTATCATTGTCCCTAAAGGTATAGACGATGTTAGAGTTTGTATCGACTATCGGCGACTCAACGAAATAACAAAACCAGATAGATATCCATTGCCACGGATTGACGATCTATTACATCAAGCAAAGGCTATGCCATACATGTCTACAATCGACCTTCAATCAGGTTACTGGCAAATAATGGTACACCCCGAAGACCAAGACAAAACTAGCTTTGTCTCACCGTTTGGAACGTTTCGTTTCAAACGAATGCCATTTGGACTACGGAATGCGCCCGCAACGTTCCAGAGGTTAATGGATAAATTAATTCAAAGTTTACGAACAAAATATGTTCTGTGTTATTTAGACGATCTGATTTTGAGATCTACCACTTTGACACAACACATGACAGATCTTGAAGAAATATTCGAAAAACTAAGAGAATATAACTTGAAAGCCAACAGGAAAAAATGTAAATTTATATGCTCCGAAATAAAGTATTTGGGACACCTCATAGTCCCAGAAGGGATTAAAACTGATCCGGAAAAGGTTTCGGCTATTGCGAGTTTATCAAAACCAAAAACCTTAAAGCAATTGATAACATTTCTACAAACTGCTTCTTGGTATCGAAGATTTATATACAATTTCGCAGACATAGCTCGACCATTAACAAACTTAACTAAAAAGAAATCAAGCTGGCAGTGGCATAATGAACAACAAGATGCATTCGAAAAGCTGAAAGTGGCGTTAACAACAGCCCCTGTGTTAAGACAAGCAGATTGTGATACTCCTTTTACAATCAAAACTGATGCAAGTCAATATGCAATAGGTGCAGCTTTAGTGCAGGGGGAGGGCGAAAACGAACACCCTGTTGAATATGCAAGCAGACTTCTCACATCTGCGGAATGCAATTACAGTGTAACAGAAAAAGAAGCATTAGCTATTGTGTGGGCTGTTTCAAGATTTCGTGGCTACATTGAAGGTACAGAATTCATTACAATCACTGACCACCAGCCACTAAAATGGTTAATGAATTTAAAAACACCAACTGGTCGCCTGGCCCGTTGGGCACTACAACTCCAGCCCTATAATTTTAAAATTCAATATACTCCGGGGCGGACCAATGTTGTAGGAGACACTTTGTCGAGACCACCGTGCTCACACGATGTTGAAGAATGTACTTTATGTCATATAGAAATTGAATTACCAAAGTACAGCGAAAAACAAATTCGTGAAGAACAACTTAAAGATGATGAACTTAAAGTAATAATAAATGCTCTTGAAGAAGAGAATGAAACAGAAAATTATATAGAATGGTCTAAAAAAGGCTATTTACTTCACAAAAAAGTATTATATCGCTTCACACCAGATCAAGAAGACGATAATGCAAAATTACTTATACCTTCACAAGAAAGACAAAATATATTAAAATCATACCATGATGATCCCACAGCTGGTCATTTAGGACTAGAACGCACAGTTAAACGTATTACATCAAAATTCTACTGGAAAGGATTAAGAAAGGATGTAATTAAGTATGTAAAGACATGCGAAGAGTGTCAAAAATACAAATCATCCAATAGGAAACCAGCAGGGCTATATCAGTCAACAGCAAATAATCACAGATTCGAAGTACTCTCTATAGATCTTTTTGGGCCTTTACCAAAAGCAATAACAGGAGAAAAATGGATCTTTATTGTTGAAGACACAGCTTCTCGATGGGTTGAACTTTTTGCTATTAAGGAAGCCACAGCTGAAACATGTGCATTAACACTTTTGCATGAAGTATTTCTACGCTATGGGTTGCCAAGGAAACTTATAAGTGACAATGGAGTACAATTCGTATCAGCAATAATGCAAAAACTTACTTATTGCCTTGAAATACAACACATTCTGACACCAGTATATCACCCGGAACCTAATATTGTAGAAAGGAAAAATAGAGACATGAAAACTCAAATCGCAATTATGGTGAAGAATCAACACCATAAATGGCCAAATACGCTGCCTGCTATCAGATTTGCAATGAACTCAGCTGTATGTCAAACAACGGGATTTTCACCGTCCTACTTGACTTTTGGACGTGAATTAAGAACTCCCTATGATCTTACACATGATTTCAGTACAGTTTTAACTCAAGAAAAATTTATATCACAAATCACACCTACTTTGAAACAGTTAGCTGAAGATTTATTAATTGCAAAAGACAACATAGAAACAATGCAAGACAATAATAGGCAACGTGCAAATCAAAGAAGAAGACCAGATCCATGTTATAAGATAGGAGACTTAGTACTGGTGGAGACACATCCAATAAGCAGTAATGAAAAACAATTCACAGCAAAATTTGCTCCACGAAGAGATGGTCCTTATGTTGTCATAAAGAAACATGGAGCATCCACATATGAGGTAGCAAACACAAAGTCACCAGAACAATCAATGGGAAAATATCATACTTCAGCACTATGTAAATTTGAACAAAGAGATGACAACGTGTCCAAACCATTAAATCCCATAAGAAAAAGAGGGAGACCAAGGAAGATGGATACTGATCCTGGTACTCAGTCGGGACGACTATAGAGTACCAGAGGGGGAGAATGTAACAAACATACAAGCGCCATCTAGTGTAACTTATCCAAAGCACTACGATGAGCGGCTTCATAAACAAGAAGACAACAACTACAAACGATTTCTGTGGACAAGTGATGCCATCTACAATCTTCGCGTCAAACCATCTGCGCCAGCGCCACCCGGCTAGTTATCTGAATCACAACTACAGACGACTACGTGTAGATATTGTGCACACATACAAGCATCAACCTTTATAAGCAGAACTGTCTTCGAACAAATCATCATTCGATCATTCGACTAGCTAGAGGAACAGAGTTCGGTAGCCACGCAGCCAATTCTGAACCTTAGTACGACTGATTCCTGTTCGATAGCCTAGCAGTCTTCAGGAATTAGCAAGCTAGGGGAGGTCTGAAGGGCGATAGCCACGCAGTCCCTTTCATCCCTCCACTTAGGGTTGCTACTTGATATATTTATATGAATCATTGTAACGTGTAACATAGTATAAGTTGCCAATAAATTATCATCAAGTTCAACGGGGCTTTAATTTCACAACCAGCAACCCTACAGTTCTTATTTTTTTACTGAATCCTTATTAGGTGGTTTAGATACGATCGGTAACAAAGCCGCATGAAAAAAAAAGAATTTTATTTTTTTATTTTTAATCATGCTATATCGTGTGCGGGGCCTGTCTACACCAGTAGTAGATCATGTGGTTTTAAGGCACGGCGACACAGCTGACGGGCGACTAGCGCAATATCGCTCCACGCAGGCAGTTAACTTGGGACGCTAGAATTACTCAGATACAGAATACGATGGTTCATATTTTGAAAAAAAAATTATGTTGATTCTGAAAAAAACCTATGTAGGGTCAATCAGTGTCATCAGTAGATCACGCGGTTTGAAGGAATTACACGAATTGGTTTACACCCTGTATATAGCGAGACGTTCACACTATATGCTATTTTGCACGCCGGTCTTCTATATATAGCAAGTTATTTGACGGCGATCCGTCGGGTGACGGACGGGGTAGAAGTGAGGCGGGCGGGATAAAGCTCTATAAATTGCTCAAGTTTATCGCGTACAGCAAGTCAATACTTTATAGCATAGCGTTGTGCGAATGTGTCCATATAAAATGTATGCTGAGCGATATCGTTGTGCTATACAATTTTTGCTACACGCTTTATATTATAGGGTAGTCTGAACTGCGCTTTAGGGTTTAAATTCTATAACTAATCCCTTAAGGCGATCCACGGCGGGTTACTTGTCTATGAAATAATGCGACATGTTTAAAAGTAATTCAATCATTGTTCAGTAAGCAATGCTTAAAGGTTGAACGCTTGCCCTTCATGTAAGGAGGGTCTGAAATCAAACCAACCAACTTTGACTTTTCGAATTCATGTGCGGATCAGAATTTGATTATCACTTGCGTTAACGGTGATAGAAAACATCGTAAGCAAAACTGAGAGGAATAAAAAACATGTCCTGGATGATGTGTGTGGTCCACTAACCTGGGGGCGAATTCTACTAACAGAAACTTTTATCAATTGCAACTGAATCGATCATTCAACCAAACCAAGGTTTGGTTTTGTTTTTGTTGTCAAACAATTTGATAGTTTTTGTAAACGAAAACTGAATAATCGATTCAGTTGCAATTGATAAAAGTTTCTGTAAGTAGAATTGGGCTCCTGCAGGGTAGCGTGGTGTATTAAAGCCAAAACCCTTCTCATTCTGAGAAGAGCCCCATGCCCAACATTGGGGTAGTAATGGGCTGATTATGTAAAAAATCTTTATAACTATGTGATCGACTAATCATTAAAAAATAAAGATAAAAGATATTTTATTTTGCAAATATGGGCAGTATATGGTCACATAAAGAAAAAATAAGTTCGGCCATGTTTTACCAGTAGGCATACAAAATTACATAAAAATTTGTAACTTTAACTATCTAACAAATAAACAACAAAAAACAGATTTTATATTAGGTAACAGCAAAAATATGTTCTTTTTTCAAATTCTTTCAAAATCTTTAAATAAAGTAACGGACAACTATTAAATAACTCTAATTTTATTCATAGCCTGAGCGTATTTTATTTAAATCTATCGTTGAATAATTCCTATAAAAATCTATTTGTCTTTCACGGTGAACAATCGCATACAATATAACGCTTATCGTGAAAGCAAATGAACAAATAGTTTTAAAACAATATAGAATTTCATTAAGCAAGGCAACGGTGGATTAAACTATAAACAAATCTATTATTGACAGATTCATAAACCACGCTATAGCTATATCTACACCAGTGCGCTTTCATGTTCATCTTGCGTCTTCGTCTGAAGCATGCGTGAAGCGCCATAGCGCATGCAATAGCGCATGCCTTAATACTAGTTCGACAAAAGCGCATGCCTCTAGCGCACGCTAATCCGTCTTGTATGTCGACTGACGACTAACCGAGGCGCACCGGTGTAGACGATAAGCTGCGTGCGTCTTATGGCAATTAATATTGCATGTGCTTGACGCAAGAGGAATTGAAAGATGAAAACGCAAGATGAACACGAAAGCACACTGGTGTAGACATACCATATCATCTCTTAAACTAACCAACCTCAATTCTGCCGTCGGATTTCTAGAACGCCGTTAATTGAGTAAACCTAATTTTGAGTAAAAACGTGAAGAATGTTGTCCTTAGATATTCTGAAGACATACATATGTTTTTGTTGTACCAAAGTATTGGGCTCATTGTATAACTTTTAAAGGGTTACAGGACTAATATTGTATTTAAAATTAGAGTTTTGTTTTTTAGTCATGCTTCTCTGTACTGAAATGTGACCATCTACAATATGGTATGGTATGGTCCATCCAAAATTTAAGTTCTGATCACTTGTTGGTGTAGCAATCTCCATCTTTCTCTATCCAGAGCCAATTCTTTCATTTCTCTGTATGTTATCACTTCTGTCTTATCCTTCAATTGGTCTGTGTACTTTCTTCTTGGTCTACCTGGCTTTCTATTTGCTTGTAATTTGCCTTCTATGATGTTAGTTATAAAGCTGTCGTGTCGCAGTAAGGAACCAATCATTTTCCCCCTTCTTCTTTCTATGTGTATGTATGGTATGATATGGTAAGGTCTCTGTAAACGTCTCTGGATCTTGTAACTGATAAATGGTAGAAAAATACGGACCAGACTGGTCGATAGAAATAAAGTTGCGCTTTTACGTAGTATACAACTTTATTTTTAGTAACAAAAACCGAGGCACCCCAACAAGATTTTCATCTGAACTGCCTGAATGTGTGCTTTTTTTTAATAAATCTCCAAGTTACATCTTAGTTTATGTCGCGTTAAGTTCCCTAGTAAAGTGTGAAATTCCTGAGATGTGCTATGCAGGGGTTGTCTAATACACGGACACTGACCAAGCGGACCGTCTCAAGCCTCAAGGTGTCTATTCCCGTCCAATTTTATGCGTAGAAACCTATTGAAAGAGAATAGAAATTTACGAAAAAAAAAAGGAAAAATATTATGTGGTGTAAAAACTATGTCAATCGTTTCTCCTGGTGATTCTGAACTAACTAGTTTTAGGTTTAGTGTAGGTATACTAAAACTAAACTTGTATAAAACTCAAAATTGACAAGATTTCACTTAACGGTCTTATAGAAATCGGACGACAGAATTACTAATCGACAACACTTTATCACTTCAGACCAAATTCCTAAAAGTACTAAAGGTATTTACGTATTTTTCATCGTCAAATATCAAAATCTGCAAGTGACACTAAAGGACGACGAACAACAGCTCCGTGATTGGAAACTTCGTACAATCTAATAGAATTCTCAAAGAGGAGGGAGCGACGATTACTTAAAAGATTTTTTGAACAAAAATCAAAATTTTACCCGAACAGAGACATCAAAGGAGTTTTATGTTCAAGAAATCAGTGAATGAAATTTTTGTTCGAAATATTCCTGATTTTAAGGCGTAGACAGGGCCGGATTTAATAGTTGGAGAACTTGGGACAACGAAGAAGTGGCGGCTCATTGAAATGTTTTTAAACAGTACCTCGTGACTGTAAACTTTTTTTAACCGACTTCAAAAAGAAGGAGGTTTTCAATACACCAGTTTTTGTTTTGTTTTTTTACTCTATATCTTCGCCAATTATGAATGGATTTTATTATTCTTTTTTTGTTTGGTAGGCCTGGTACTTCAGAGGTGGTTTCATATAAGTTTTACCGAAATTGACACAGCGCTTTTTGAAAAATTAACAAAAAATAAAATACTTAGATGACGTTTTGGTTAGTGGTTTCCTTCAACAAAAGTTTTGATGAAGACTTTCATCTCTGTTTTAACTGTCATCACAAAAACATAGAAACAAGCCAAGAACAAAGAAGATTTATAAGGAGGCGTCATGATAATTATACATTAATACGTATTCTTAAAAAAAACTACCTAGTTGTTGCAAAGATTACGCAACCGTGTCATTTAAATTTGTGGTCTTAAACCATGTAATTTATGGCACTAAAACGTATCGGTGCAATTCTACACTGGAACGAATAAAAGCCACCGACTTCTGAAACTGTTAATTTTATATTATGGTAATTATTTTACTCTTTTCATTTTTTTTTAAGTCGGTTTTTACTTTTATTTAAAGTTATTTATCTCTTTGTCAGAAAGGGTGTCATTTTTCTTTTCTTATCTAAAAGTTAAACTTAAATTGTGAGAGCCTCTCTCTTGTGGGGTCCTGGGACTAAAGCTCCTGTTGTCCACCCCTAATTCCGGCCCTGGGCGTAGGTTTGAGAAGTAATGGTATTGGTGAAAGGTGGAGTATCGAGGGTTTATTGCGAAATTAAGGAGAGGCCGTGTTCAATAGAAAACTATGATGATTGTGAATTTAAATATGATATGTTAAATAGCAGTTTCTTTAAAACCTTAAGGGAAAATTGGAGAATTGAAATAATAAGGAATATCCTTAATAATGCCACTTTAAAACCCTTTTGGAGTAGTATCCCCTTTCCGGCTAACCTAATATAATCATAATAGTGTTTACAGCATCATAAAGACAGTTATTTCATCATCATCAGATCAGCCTATTGCCGTCCACTGCTGAACGTAGGCCTCCCCCAGAGATCGCCAACCATCCTGGTCTTGAGCAGCCCGCATCCATCCGCTGCCAGCCACGTTTTTCAAATCGTTGGTCCATCGTGCCACAGGGCGTCCCACTCTTACACGTGTCTGCTCTATCTACCATCTGTTCTTTTGCAGACATGGCCGGACACTTCCACTTCAGCGTGCTAATTCTACGCGCAATTTCGGTGACTTTAGTTCTCCGGCGAAGCTACGTGATATCTTTAAATCGTCGATGCCACAATCCCTTAAGATCAGGGTCTTTAACCAGTGCGCCCTATCCGTAATGACTTACGGAGCCGAAACGTGGACACTCACCGTGGACCTGGTCCACAAATTTAAAGTTGCTCAGCATGCTATGAAGAGAGCGATGCTCGGGGTTTCTCTGCTGGATAGAATTCGCAATGGAGTCATTCGCCAGAGAACTTATTTCATAGCGAAAGAGAAATTCCTAAGAAATAGCATGGCCTTTTTCGATAACACTGCAAAAATTCTACAATGAAGGAGAGTACTAAAGTTTTGCTAGCCCATCACCCAGAGAGCAGCTCGTTCCAAACTTCAACTTTTTCAACTTGCAACAGAAACAACTAATTCACTTTATTCTCTCCATTTTTATATCTGAGATCTGAGTGGAAATCTTGGAAATATTCAATGTTTTGTTCGTTTATCTTTGTTTTGTATTTTATTTTTTAGAGGTCTCAGTGTTTGTGGTTTTCCTTATACGCCATAAGCAATCATCTAAGGAAGAGGGTCTTACCTACGTGAGGGGACTTACTCGGGACTGTGTTCTTAACGTTACAACGGGGTAGGGAAACTGATGGCGCCATCATTGTTGGTACCAAAGCAATTTCGTTGGTTAAAATGTGTTTGACATTATTGATAATAGCCCCGATTCTGATGCCACTAAACTTGATACTTGATTCAATTTGTTAATATTGTAGTTATAAGTTTATAGTACATCACATCATTATTCTGTGTACAATAAAGAGTATTGTATTGTATCACTTTTTTGCTTTACGATTGTCAGTAAAATATGGTTGAAGGTGTCTTAAAATACAGACACCGGCTTAGTTTAGGCGCCAGTCTCCTAAAAATAAAATCTTTTTATCTATGTACCTAGAACATCTAAAATGCATCACTTTTGTTTGTGGAAGAGAAATAAAGTATTTTTTATTTTATTTAAAACTAGCTTTTTATCGCAGCTTTGCTTGCGTGAAATTTTGAACCCGTTAAGTGACGATTTTTCATACAAACTTTCATCCCCTATTTAACTCCCTTAGGGGTTGAATTTGGAAAAATCCTTCCTTACTCCTTGTCTACACTATAAAGGAATCCTTTGTGCAAAATTTCAGCTTTCTAGGTCCAAGGATTTGGGCTGGGCGTTGATGAGTCTGTCAGTCAGTCTTTTTTCAGGATTATTCTTTTTATTTACATAGATTTTCAAAAATGTTGCTATCCTTTATCCTTCTCATAGACGGCTACTTATATGGAGGGCTTAAGTTAATAAATATTCACTCATTACTCGATTTTATCCCGGTCTTTCGGTACTAAATTAATAAGAAAAGGTTTAACCTAATTATGTTTCAGATTAGATTGTGTTAAAGGCATGATGTATGTTTTAGATTACCGTAAAATATTGCTCCGTGCTTTTGTAATTTAATTAATAAAGTACCGGGTGAAACTGAAGATTAAAGAAATTATTGTAGGTACAGTTGTTCTGATTGAATTTGTCTGTTGATCATCCAGTGGTTGTCTGGAAGACAATACAAATTTCTTTAAGCGATAAGACCGCCATTTGTACTGTTCTTGATTACGTGTATTCCTTTCCTTCTGTTTTATTTCTTTTAGTGTACAATAAAGTATATCTATCAATCTATGATTATCACTTGCGTTAACGATGAAGGAAAAACATAGTGAGGAATCCTGCACATCTGAGAGGGCTTCAATAAGTTCTCGGTCATGTGTGTAGTCTGCCAACCCGCACTAGGCCAGCGTGGTGAACGAAACCTTAAACCCTTCTCATTCTGGTAAGACTTGCCCAGCAGTGAGATAGTAATAAGCTCATTATTACGTAGAAAAACTATCATCAACTATATCGGGTGTAAAAAGACCCTTAACGATAACGAAAACCACATATTCTACCCATCATTGGGATCATTTTTTTCTACCAGACCATACCTGGGAAACCATTGGTTTTGGAGATATTGAAGGTCAAAGTTAACATTTTTTTTTTTAGTTTTTTCCAAAAACCTATTATAAGTGATAATACTAAACTTTCTTCAAAACAACCTTATCAAAATTTTCAATTTTTCCTCACAAATTACGCATTTGAAGTTACAAAAACGCAACGAATATCAAACGCGCACGACTGCCTTGGTTCAGCTGTGTGGCCGCTGCACGCATGCAAACGCGCGGCATCGCCACAACCACACATTGCTCGCTACAAAAAAAAGCATTTTGTTTGTGCCAAAAAATAAAAGTCGTTTCCCAGCAATTATTTTTGGTGAATGTAGTTTAGTGTGATGTACAGAGTGCGTAGATTTCGGCTATGTGATGGGTCTTTTTACACCCTGTATATCAAACCGGAGGTACGGTTTCTGAATTGAGAATTCTAGGATAAGCAGTACATAAGTAACATTTGAGTGCGGAATTGTCAATAAAATGACGGATTTTAAAGCATTTTTTTTGACAACTCCGTACTCAAATACTACATAAGTATTGCTTATCCCGAATTCTCAATTTAGAAACCGGAGGTTTTAGGTTCTACGCGATTTCCTGATCTTTTCTCTACAAATGTTCTTAATTTTTACTTGTCCTTTGGTTCTTTGTATCCTCTGCGGTCCCATTGTAATATATAATTTATATTAAAACCTAAACGTTGGTTTTATTAATTTGACGACACGTTTGGTGCAGTGGCTAAGCGATTGGCTTCTGCGCTACGGGTTTTGGGTTTGATTCCCAGATGGAACAAAAATGTGTATGGCCTACAGATGGTTTTTTCGGGTCTGGGCGTTAGTGTATGTAAACGCACCCACGATTCAAGAGAAATCTTAGTATGGGACCAGAAATTTATAAAAAAAAAAAGTTTTACCTCCCAAACTTTTTTTAAAAACAACAAAAACTATTTCCTAAAAGAAATAATTTTAGCAAAAATGTCCGGTAAAAATAATACATTCGTATCAATGAGCATCAAAACTTATACTCATACAAGACCAATATTTTTTCCTTTGTCTCTAATGGATTTGAGAACCCAAATCCTATACCTATCTCTTTGTTTTATCCCCTTTAGTACTTGGACAGAATAAATTAGCCTAAAAGCATTTATCAAAAGTTTCCATAACTCATACCTCTTTGGTGTCGCCTAAAGCCCGAGGATTATAAAACAGGTACGCGTTACACGAACTGTTACTGTAACAATAACTTTCTGATTATGGGATAATTCGTATAATGACCTGGGTATTTACGTGTTGAAATGTGTACCCATCTGAAAAAATTAAGACGTCTAAAATAAAAAAAACAATAGTAAAGTAATCTTCTTTTTCTCTTGTGTCAGCACGAGCTATACGAAAATTGTTCATGCTGTGGTGAAAAGATTAGCCAGTCAGCAAGGTTGGTAGCGGGGCTGACTGCCCAGGGTGCGCCGGACGTACTTAAGTATCGTCACTTGTGGCGGCTCTTTTCATGCACCCCAGTAAAGTAATGTAAATATACGTGTAATGTAACTTGGGAGAAGCCTCACTCTAGCAGTGGCTGCCTAGTGCTTGAAAACTTGCCTTCCTTAAAGGAGAGTCTGGTTTCAATCCTAGCCTCTGACTTTTCGAATTTATCTGCGGGTCAGAATTTAACCGATTCCGATTCCAGTCAGATTGACCGAAGTTCGGCATGATTACGCTTGCAATGCTTTTTAAATTACCCGCGACACATCAGGCTGAAATTACGTCGCGTTTTACCTTTATGAAAAACTTAGACGCCGAAGTTCGGTCGCGTAATTTCAGCATGGTGTGGCGCCACACTTACACTTTCGTTAACGGTGAAGGAAAAAAATGTTAGGAAACCTGAGACTTAATTCTCCTGAAAGAAATCTTGATAAATCGCAACCGGAACAAGGCCGAACCATTCATTCAGACAATTTTCGTTTTCAGAACCTGTCAAATTGTTTGAGACAAATAACAAAACTAATCATTATGACAATTTTTGTAAACAAAAACTGACTAACGGTTGTGATTCGTTTGACAACAATTTTGTTAGTCGTTTGCCCCCTGAGTTTAATCCCCGTCAACACCTACATGGCCACAGACACACCCCGCCAATCAGCATCAGGCGAGAGTGATGGACTGAGTTCTAAACTTTCTATTTCTGCAGAGAGGCCCGTTTCCAGCAGTGGAATAGTTATGCTATTTCCAACAGAAGATTGCGATAGCTTTCGTTGGTTTCATTGATAGGTTGTTTAAAAAATAAATAACCAACAAACTCGCAACGCAGACATTTGAAAGAACACAAGAAACAATGTCCTAAGTTATTATCACATTAATATTTACTATCAAAACGTCCCAGTAAATTGCCAACGTAAGTTTGGCCAAGAATCACAATATTATTGTTATGCAACACGCATCGTAAGAGCGATTACGCACCACATCCGATCCGAATTCGTGAAAATACGGATATAAAAAACTCGGACCGAATTCGGATATTGCTTTACGCACTGCATCCGATCCAAATCCGTGAAAATACCGATCTAGAGTAAAAATCTCGGACCGAATTCGGATATCGCTTACGCACTTATTCGATCTCTGATCCAAATTCAAACAATTCAGGAGCTATCTTTGGCATATCCATTTGGCGTCCGATTTGAATCCGAGGTAGTGCGAAAGCGTTCATACAAACAGTACTACGGCTAATTCGGTCCGTCAATATTTCTTTCGAATTGGAGACTCACGGATGACGGATAGAAATCGGATGACGGATGCCGGATGTAGTGCGTAAACTACCATACAAATAGTTCTATGGCTACTTCGGAACGTATTTTCACGGATTCGGATCGGATGCAGTGCGTTACCGCTGTTACATGTTACGTTACGTAACATTCATATATAAATAGATACGCGACACACGTGTCTGTAACGATAATACTTCGACCTTAGCCGTAAGCACGTCTGTTTGCAGATTTACTTCACAAGTTTAGACCTAACGGAGATAAGAGTCGGAAGATTATGTACCAAATGGATCCTTGGAATTCCGGATTTGGGAAATAAAACACTCGGTTCGGGTATAATATTTATAAAAAATGGGACTTATTTTTCATTTTGGTGTATGAACTGTATGGGTTGGCAGTTGGTGGCTAGATCATCCTAACTTAATATTATAAATGCGAAAGTAAGTTTGTTTGTTTGTTACCCTTTCACGCCTAAACCACTGAACCGATCATCCTGAAATTTTGCATAAACGTTGTCAGGTGTACAGAAACAGACATAGGGTACCTCTCATCCCGAAAAAAAGTACTGTTCCTGAGGAAAACAATAATAACGTTCATAGATGGCGCCACGTGTCTTTCGAATCATGATTGAATTATATTATTATAGAAATGTTAGTAGTGTGTTATGAGTTGATTGTCAAATTCTAAATTAATGCGAGCGAAGCCGCAGGCAAAAGCTAGTCTTTAATAATTGTCTGTAACTTATGGTACGCTAAGGCATCGTTTCAAGTAAATTAAGGTAAAATACTCTCTCTAGGGCGCTGAGTAGACGTCGGACATTTTGTCTATCGGACTACTGCGGACAAGAATGAACGTAGTTGGTAGCTGTTGCCCGTCGCGAAATTCGTCACGGACTCAACGCACTCGACAGTCATTTTGTCCGTAGATAAGGTTAGAACCCTTGTGTCTTCACTGGCAACAATGACCAACTACGTTCATTCTTGTTTGCGGTAGACTCTTATACAAAAAAAATTGGCGTCTGTTCAGGAGTTCGCCTTACAAAAAAGTAAGCGTTCGCCTCACAAAACACGGGGCGTGAGCGACACTACCCGTTGGCACCCTGCGTCCGCATTTGACGTGATATGTTTCATTGTAATCTGTTGAATACAAATCACGCGAGCCCGCCAACGAAACGGCCTGCTTGCGCCCGTCGATTGGTGTGGCGAGCGCTTAAAGATACAAGTCCAAGACGGGCTGCAAACTGCAGACTGCAACCGCAGACCACAAGTTACTATGCGAGCCAAATAAGAATAGGATCGCGCTTGCTGCCAATTTCACACGATAGCTGTCAAGTTAGTACTGCCAGCATAAAAATACGGTGAAAATTTTTTTTTTTTTTCATATATTTCATTATATTTATTCATTTTTATAAATTGTTATTTCTTGAATTCCATAAATAGATAATTTTGGATAAATGAATGATATATGGAAACAGGATTTTTTTAACGAAATGCTACTGGTCACCCTAATATGTCGCCATTTTGCTACGCAACTAAGAAGCTAGTGCTAGTACCAGTGTGCCGTTAGCTACGCTTCCGTGTTTACGCGCGTAATTAATTTGACTTATTTGACGTAATATTAGAAATACCAAAAAAGTGAACAAAAAATAATTAAACAGTATCATTTTTCTTTGTTCATTTTTTTGCACACCTTACGCTTTGGTAATGAAGTTCGCGAGTATTGCTGAACAAAATGGCGTCTTGACAGTACTATTCTTATTTGGCTCGCATAGTACATTGGTTTGTATGAACCAGTGTCGCTTGTCTGCTGCTGTCATCTGCGGTTGCAGTTTGCGGTCGCCGTTGGAATACTACCTTTAAGGTATGCACTTTAAAGGTGTTATTCGGACGGCGAGTTGCGGTCTGCGGATGCAGTCTGCAGTTTGCAGCCCGTCTCGGACTTGTACCTTTAATTGTAACTATATAAAAGGAGAAGCTGACTGACTGACTGACTGATCTATCAACGCACAGCCTAAACCGCTGAGGTTAGAAAGTTGAAATTTTGACAGTAGATTCCTTTTATAACGTAGGCATCCACTAAGAAGGGATTTTTCGAAATTCAACCTCTAAGGGAGTTAAATAGGGGATGAAAGTTTGTATGGAAAATCGTCACTTAACGGGTTCAAAATTTCACGCAAGCGAAGCTGCGGGCGAAAGCTAGTTGTAACTATACTTAACTTCAGACGGACCCTGGTAGAACCTGGGATAAATTACGCCAGACAGACAAAGAAGGTATCAACAAATAAGAAACAACATTTCACTAATCTAATTACTAAAACCAAATAAGAACACACATCTAATCACATATACAATTAACTAAACCCTAATCTCTTAACGAACTAATCTCAAAATGAGATAATTTTATAAGCTTTTCCCCCGAACGGACCGCAGGAGAATTCGTGTCACATTCGAAACCCCCGGGGCCTAAATAAAATAATTCCCCCGGGGGTCTTCCTCATATTTCATCCGAGTTATAATTGCGCTACGCTTAGGTCTTCATTGGTGCCTTCGGGGCAAAAACGATTTTTAGATTGCATGAACATGTAATCAATTGCTATGTGTTATTAACAAAACGTTTTGAATTAATTCTGTTGTGATTAATAAAATTTTATGGAATTATGTGTGAATTCGTGTATGTGAGGGGTATTTTAAATATTTGTGGGGGAATATGCTAAAGTATCATCATATCATAATCTCGTGGAGGAGCTCGTGGCTAAATAATTACAGCCGCATAGACCGATCTTCCGGGTTAAGCCACGCTTGCCGAGGTTGGTCTGTGGATGGGTGACCATTTACCATAGCGAGTTTCCTCCGTGCCTCGGAAAGCACGTAAAGCCGTTGGTCCCGGCTGTCATTTGTAGATCTTTGACAGTCGTTACTGTTGGTCAGAAGCCAGAAAGTCTGACAACTAGTCTTACCAAGAGTATCGTAATGCCCAGTTACTGGGTTGTGGAGGTCTGATAGGCAGTCGCTCCATGTAAAATACTGATATTCAGCTGCATCCGGTTCGACTGGAAGCCGACCCTAATATAGTTGGTAAAAGGCTAGGCAGATGATGATCATCATTTATCATAATCATAAAGTTTTAACTAAACATGTACTGAATTGTTTTATTGGTTATTAACAAAATTAAACAAAACATTATTTTTGTATTATAACTTTCGTGTGTGTCTCACATTCATATTTATGATTGGTTTCGGTTTTCGCACGTGCATTTTTCGGGATTGCCCGAATAGTTTTGAGTCGCGACCTCGCCGCAAGCTCATCTCATGATTAAGGGCTCCGTTTGGGTCCGAAACTAGTCGGGCAATCTCGAAAAATGCACGTAAGTAAACCGTAACTAATCATAAATACATGATTTATTTATTTCATAATTTATGTACATACACACAACATTTAATAAAAGATTACATAATCAGGACCATAGCATACAAAAGCAATGCTTATTTCTCACACATTGAATGTATATGCAATTGTAATGTGTGTGTATTGAATGCACGCACGTAATTGAATGCCTGATTTGTAGGCTAATTAAATAAACTAATCTTCATCGAAGTAGGCCGAAATTTGACCTGGATAAATATTACGCAAGCATTTCATAACATTGTTTAGCATTACGAATAATAATCAAATAAATAAATAAATATTTTGGGACATTTTCTACACAGCACCATCTAGTCCCAAAGTAAGCAGAGCTTGTACTATGGGTACTAGACAATGGATATAATACTTATATACTTTTTTTTTGTATATACATACTTATAATACATAAGAAACACCCAGACCAACACGAACACTTACGTTCATCACATAAATATTTGTGTCCTGTGGGAATCGAACCCACGACCTCGTGATCAGCAGTCCGACACTCGAACCACTAGACCACAGACGTCGTCAAAACAAAAACAAATAATATTCATTAATTATCTTTCACTTATTTTAACAACAAAACTTTTTTCTATTTCGTTTCATAAAAATGTTTACCAATAGTTGATTAGTGCGATGAAGCATTGGATTTATTTTTTATTCAGAATTTTGGGCCAAACTCCTGATAAGAATGAAAAAAATTGCCTATTTTTTAAATTTACTACATACATAAAGTTCAATCCACGAAGACGCCATGTCCAGCAGTGGGCGTCTTACATCTGAATCATAATGGTGATCATATAGGTATGTCTACACCAGTGCGCTTTTATGTTCATCTTGCGCTTTCAACTTTCAATTCCTCTTGCGTCAAGCGCATGCAATATTGATTGCCATAAGACGCATGCAGCTTATCGTCTACACCGGTGCGCCTCGGTCAGTTGTCAGTCGACACACAATAAGTGGATTAGCGTACGCTAGGGGCATGCGCTTTTGTCGAACTAAGTATTAAGGCATTCGCTATTGCATGACGCATGTTTCAGACGAAAACGCAAGACGAACATGAAAGCGCACTGGTATAGACATAGCAATTAAGTTTCTTGCCGGTTCGTCCCCATAAGACCAACTTTTTGGAACGTGCAACAAAATCCATAACGTTTTATATACGACGCTTGATGTCTATTTGAAAAATAAAAAGCTTTGAACTTATTAAACCTTAAAATATCGTCGTGTGCACTCAGGAAAAAGAACTTAAATTTTGAAACACGGAATGGAAAAAACGAATGGAAGTGCTCTTATACTTCCTTAGTACGGGAATCAGTGTCGCCAAACTGACATAACAATTATATTGAAAGATATCAAAGTTTTTTTTATTTTATACACCTCTGTGAGATACATTAAAATTTCACAATAAGGCATGATTTTAATTTTTTACGTATAAGTTCGAGAAGTCGTATCTAGACCTGTGTAACTCATGAGCAAGTAGTTCAGACGAACTGCTCACTTTAGGTGAGCCAAATGAACTAGTTCACCTCTGTGAAGCGTTTTAGTTCAGTAGTACATCTAACTCCCTCCGCGTTTCGGTCACAGCGAGCGGCGAAAGCTAGCCGAGAGCCGTGAGCCGTACTGAACTACTGAGCCTTGAGCCGTACTGAACTACTGAGCCGTGAGCCGTACTGAACTACTGAGCCATGAGCGAGACTCGTTTTGTCAGCTTACTCAGTTACTCACACACATGACCAGTCGTATTTATTATTATTCCTTTCTCAACGAGTCGTCTAGTTATGAAGGGAAGTCGATTTTATACATTTTAACTTGCAAAGAATTAAAAAACATTCTCGCGTACCATTGAAAGTAATAGTCATTTGCGGAACTAGTTCTTCAAAGCAGTTCAGTAGTTCATTTCGTTCTCGGCTCTCGCTTAGAGTTTAAGAGTTAATAGCTCTTGAACTCTAAACTAATCTCGGACTGATTCAAGGAGCTCAATTAACTACTGAAATACTTTGAGGAACTAGTTCACTTTACTGAGTGAGATTTGGTGAACTATTTCAGTAAAGTGAACTAGTTTGCCCAAGCCTAGGCGTGTCACAGCAGTTCCATCCACGAAGACGCACCCCACTCTTTTTTGTGGTCGGTATCCACGTGGTGCGTATGCACACATCTCTTAGGGCCTGAGCAGATGACGGACTTTTTGTCATTCTTGTCCGCGGACTGCCGCGGACAAGAATGACCGTGGTTGATAGTTGTTGCCCGTCACAAAATTCGGCACGGACTCAATGCCCTCGACGGTCATTTTGTCCATAATTTACGTTAGAACTCCTGTCTTCATTGGCATCAACTACCAAGAACCACGTTCATACTTGTCCGCGGTAGTCCACCGTACAAAACTTCCGTCGTCTGCTCAGGGCTATATTAGTGTGCGTATGCACACATCTAACTATTGTGTGGCAACAGAACAAACATAATAGCATTTTTTTTTTAAAAAAACATTGCCCCACACTAAGATTTCTCTTGTATCGTGGGTGCGTTTACAGACACAAATCTCACAAACAAATGCCCAGACCCGGAACAACCACCTGTAGGCAATACAAATTTTTGTTGCGTGTGGGAATCGAACCCACGACCAGTAGCGCAGAAGCCAATCGCTTAGCCACTGCACCAAACGCGTCGTCGAATTGATAATGCACACTTTTACACTGTAGCGATTTAGATAAAGAGTGGGGCGCGGCTTCGTGGGTGGAACTATGTACAAGGTTAGTTGGAAAGGGGGTATCTAGTCTAGAAGGGTGTTAAAGCATCCGTAATAGTGAATATAACTTTTGTTCTACAACTTTTTCCAAAAATCAACAGTTTGAGAGAAATAGGTGACCAAAGATCTCAAGAAAAATACTATAAAATCTATCTTTCCCTAGATATGATCTGCTGTGTTTACATTTTAGATGCGGACGTTGTATAGCTAATCGCAAGAGCCAGTGTTCCGCGTGGACACTGCCACTTGTTTTTTTCTAATTCGTGTCTGGAATCATAATGCACATTCAATGACAATTACACAGTTTTTAACTCAACTTTATTCTTGTTCCAGAACTGCCTCCAGAGAAGCCAACGATAAAGGCGGAGAAAGGGTGGTACGCGTCAGGGGACTCACTCAGAGCACAATGCTCGTCACCACCAGCGGATCCCCCTGCCAACCTCACGTGGCTGCTCAATGGAAGAGATGTGAGTACCTACCTTAAGTTAGTTAGTCATTAAGAGTCCAGCCGGGTACAGGTCTTTCAAGGTTTACATGTAAGGTTAAGCTGCGCTTGTTCGTGGATGGCTGACCGTTCATCACAAAAAGATCCTTCTGTGTTCTAGGAGAATTTGTTAATCCGTCGGTTCTGGTTATCATACAAATTATACATTTATGGTGGATCCACACAGGCCGGCGGCACTGCCAACGTCTTGACCTTAAGCAAAGCCGCCAGAGAAGCCGCCGGGAAGTGCCGCCGGCAGGCGCCGGCAAGCGCGATTCTGAATCGATACGCAGTTACCAAAAACAAACGACCGGATAATTCATCAACTCGTCCTACATGCCTACGGCCCGTTTAGGACGACTTGTAGAAAATCAAAATAAATAATATTTTCATTCTGCAACTCGGCCCACGTTACTATCAAAATGAATAAAGGCACAATCAGTAGCAAAAGTGTTAGACTTACACCAGAGCGTGTATGGTAGTTCGAGATACGTAAATACCCAGCTTTACAAATTGCTGACGGTCACGAAGATAGTCAGCTAAAATTCGAAGTAAGTTTGGACAGAAAAGATTGGCGATTGCCAATACATATAATATTGTCATCAACATTATTGCGTGTGTGTGGGCGACAAAAAGTATCTCCTGATAAGTCTGCTCGCCTAGTACCATGCTTCACAAAATGTTAATTTGATCTGTGTGATTCTTTTCTCATCACAGGCACTTGTAACGTTGATGAGTATACTTTGATTGCACGGCTGTAACGCTACTAATCCGCGAAAAAATGCACCTTCAAGAGTACAATAGGGCCGTAAACGGACGTTACGCGTAGCTAGTGGCCGTAGTGCGACTCCGTCAAATAATCTATGAACTAAACGAAAGTAAAAAGTAAAAAAAAATAAAAAATATTATTATATTGTCTTAATAACTGTACCAAACGTTGATAAAGTTTAAAATTCCACACAAAAAGAAACGTGGTACGAGTTGCAGAATGAAAATAATATTTATTTTGATTTTCTGCAAGTCGTCCTAAACGGGCCGTAGGCACGTAGGACGAGTTGATGAATTACTCAAACGACCTAGCACTCTAATTTAAAGCCGCGTACGAAGTGTCCCCCCGCTGTCAGCGGCCGTGCGACTGCCGCTCACAAAGCCGGCGCTCAGGCCGACGGCACGGCCACCGGGTTGTTTAAATCCACCATTAGATGAAGAATATTATGTCATTATTAAACCCGGAATCAATAAAGTTTTTGCACAATAATTGTAAGTACCTATTCTTCTTTAAAACACAGCGAACGCAACAAAGATGCTTGAATCGCTCAAGGATTTTGTCTTTGTTCGGCATAAGATCTAAGTATTATTCTGAACTTACCTCAGCACACTTCGTTCCTTGAATATATACATTTTACAAAACACGGTATATTTGAAAACTTACTACTATTATTTACGTTGGTTCTATAAACTCCTACAAGGAAAATTGTAAGAACAAACATTTTAACACCGAAGCTACACGCTTGCTACGACGTAGCTGTCGTGATGACGTCAGTGCTACGCCAGCTACGCTCCGGTAGCTACGCTGTCGTAGTAGTATTGATACGCTACGTGTCTAGCCATTTATTCTTGAACTTTGCTTTGCGTCAAACGTGTATTGTATTTTTGTTGCTAACTAATTGAAATAATAATGATCAGGACACCAAAAACAGTTGTTTTATGCCATTTAAATTTTAAAATGAGGTGACTAGGTCAATTAAGGATTATATAAAAGAGCTTAAATTGCAAATTATTAAATATATTTTTAATTACGCCGCATAGTATTTTATTTGTGAAGGAAAATATTTAAAAAAATACCTTTTATTTTTGAAGTTTCCATAGCGAAATATCTGGAATAAATCGAGTTAATCCAGATTTATTAATATTACAGGAAAAATAAATCGATATCTGTATGCTCAAATCCGGCTCGCTTTGGCCGGTTTTTACATATGTATATTCCTTGTGTTCCCTTTTGGTGTCAATTTTGTTTGTAACACGAAGTGTACTCTATCTATCCATCTATCAAAAGCCACCACAAACGACTGCTCAATTAAATTTCCTCTGGAACAGGAGTTAATAAACGAGGCATCACTACCGTTCTCAGAATCGATAGTATCGTGTATGTCACCACTACACAGCTGTTATGAGTCCCTGATAACTCGAAGCTTCAAATAGTAGAATAATACAGTCGAATGACAAATGGACGTAAACGAGATCATTCAAACTCTCATTTTTGGGATGAATCTGAAAGTGACAAACAACAATCATTTTATATTCCGGTAGAATATGTTATTCTATTCATTTATTACTGTTGAACCAAAGCTGTAGGATCATTGTTCGCCAAGTTACATGCGTTCAAAAAAAAATTTTTTTTGTGCTTTCTGATTTAGCCCAAAATGAATGATGTCCTTTATAATCTACTTGTGGAGGAAGCAAAAGAGGCTCTCATATAGTCTGATAAATATGTATAAATAAAAAGTAAAGTCCTGACTGACTGATTGACTGACTCATCAACACCCAGCCCAAACCCTTGGACCTAGGAAGTTGAAATTATGCACAGAGGTTTCCTTTATAATGTAAACAAGGAATAAGGAAGGATTTTTCGAAATTCAACCTCTAAGTTTGTATGGAAAATCGTCAAATATGGATTCAAAATTTCACGCAAGCGAAGCTGCGGGCAAAAGCTATTATACCTATATATAATAATAGGTATACATATTCATATAATTTTAAATAAATAACCACATTTTTTTTAAGGTTGTCATTTTTATTAAACTAATAACATAAAAAATTGCATAGATTTCACTGTCACATAATAAAAACTTTATTTTTCACACTGTGCAATGAACACGTCTGCAATGTGACGTCATAACACTGCTTTGACCACACAAAAGTAAAATAACAAACTCGTGCTTCTACGTCATTTATCCACGTCCAATATTTTAGAAATACGGAAATATACATTTTTGTGCATATTTATTAAACCTTTTGTTCAAACTTCAAAACTCGATAGACTAGAATTACTTAGTTCGTTTTGAACGTCGATGTTACAGAAGACCGTCCCCAAAAAAGCCCGCCCTTAACCGCTTTCTAGTGTTTATGCTGTGAGGAAGAAACGGCGCAACAAACTCCCCAGCAACACAGATGCGTCTGTCAGATGAATAAATTAATTGAGTCAATACACAGAAAAAGGTAATATTAATTACAATAATGAAATTATGCAAATTGCGGATGATAAACAATCTATCTTCTTTCTATCTATCTTCTATCTACATCTGTCTATCTATCTATCTATGTAAATAAAAAGAAAGGGCCTGACTGACTGATTGACTGACTCATCAACGCCCAGCCCAACCCCTTGGACCTAGAAAGCTGAAATTTTGCACAGAGTTTCCTTTTATAATGTAGACAAGGAATAAGGAAGGATTTTTTGAAATTCAAACCCTAAGGGAGTTAAATAGGGGATGAAAGTTTGTATGGAAAATCGTCACTGAACGGGTTCAAAATTTCAAGCAAGCGAAGCTACAGACTAAAGCTAGTGTAGTATAGAACAATAATTCTGGATGAATTAAAAACAAAATTACATATTAGTATCTAAATACTATAAATTTATAATTTAACATAATATAGGCACGCATAATTGTAGACGTTACTTTAACATAAAGAAGATTTCGGCAAAATATTATAAAACTTACCATCCGTCACGGACTCCAATAAACGTCAGTACGCTGACGTCATAACACGGCATCATTAACGTCGCCATCAACGTGCATCCTTTAGCTCGTGACGAGCTAGAGTTAATTAATGAGCGATGAATCACCAACGGTTGGATCGATGATATTTTATGTAACCGCTTTGGAAGTGATAGTCTCCTGGTAGTCACATTCTAAAGCTAATGCTTGTTTCTCGTATTTTTTTATTAACATGTATTGTCCCACTTTTTGGGCTCTCCCATATTTTTTCACAACGCTCTTACTGTTGTTTTTTCCTAGCAATCCCTTAGAAAGACCTTCAATTCGTTTTGCCGGCGTTTTCAAGGCCTGCCCGCTCAGTGAACTTGATTCCTTAAACAGCATGTAAGGATAAACACCGTTGTCACTCAAACCATGGGTAGTTGACTTAAACATAAAAATATAGGATGGAGAAAAAAAAATATACACGCGAGAAATGAGCGGCGCGGCTGCGCTACGTTTCTATCTCGCTTAAGCGCTTGCAGGCTTGTAAGTAAATATATTCATCGACATAATAATATTGTATTTCCTGCCCTTCGACCGTACATTTTGTACGACTTTTATCTTTGACCGATTCATCGTCAGTCCAACTTCAAGGTTTGCTGTACTCAATTCTTGGAGACAAACACAAAGAGGACGATATTATTATCGTCAGCGAAGTGACCGTTGGTTAGCTCTTTGCTAAAATTAAATAGAGCCCAGATTTTAATTTATTAGTTAGCCTATTTAAGGCCGGCCATACACGGGCAGCTTGAAGCAGTCTGGATCGACTGCTTGAAGCTGCAACTGCATAGTAAACTACAGCCTTCTACGTACGTACATATAAGTACACGGACAGCTCGAGCAGTTGCAACTGCTTCGGACGGTTGGCAGCACGGCGTGCGGTCAAGCAGTCCACTGGCTGCTCGAGCTGTCCGTGTATGTTTATCACTGGCTAACTGCTCGAGCTGCCCATGTATGGTCGGCCTAAGGTAGCTCTGCATGTAGCATCTTCAAATCTAAAATGACCTCAAATTGCATAAAGCCATGAAATCTCCATGATTTACGCACTGCAATAAATGTCAATAATATGACCTAATATAACAGCGCGCTTCCTTAGCGCGCAACGAGCCAGAGATATAATTAATGAGCAATGAATCACTGACGTTAGGATCGATGACCGCTTGTATGTAACCGCTTCCTAAGTGATGGGCTCCTGGTAATATTGTGGCAATTTGTGTCACACTACACTGCCTGTAGTACCTAAATAACAAATTATAGTTTTCCTAAAAAAAAGACTAGTATTATATATGTCGGAGGAGTGAAGTAAACGGCTTGTTTACTTACTAGTGGCGCCATCTATTTGTGTTTGAGATACTCTAGTCGATTAATCGAATCGAACAGCTGTCATTGAGTCAGTAGTTCTAGCCAAGGTTGTCAAATGAACTGTCACATGTGACGTTTGACATCAGCTGTCAGATGTCGAGGTGAGACTAGTGTGTTAGTGACACGACACATTTGACATCCAGAACTCGACCGCGCCAGGTGTGCGCACTGATTCTAACCAACCACGTGCAACATGGCGGACACCGATGATATTTCGGATAAAATCCCTCTGCATCTCCGACATATATTGCATAATGCTTCAAAAAAAAACTTTGTTTTCAGGGTGTAAACGAATTCGTCTAATTCCTTTAAACCACATGATCAACTACTGGTGTTAATTGAATACGCACGGGATTTAGCTTGATTAAAAATAAAAATAAAAACAATTTTTTCTTGCTTAATATGGGTTCAATCAAAACATATTATTTATTTTTTCATATTGTTATTTATTTATTTTGTTTTTGACTGGTCATTTCGATGCCACGCATAAATGAATGAAAGCACGGCGAATCAGCTGGCGGGCACGACTAGCGCGATATTGCTCTTTGCAATCAGTTAACCCGGGGCTCAAAAAAGCTCAGTAAGAGAAAAGAAAAAAAAGTTTTTTTTTACTGTAATCTAAAAACCAAAATTTCGTTTACTCTATATCACTAACAAATCACGCTGTTTGTAGGAATTCCACAAATTCGTTTACACCCAGTATAGCCATAACATTTTTGGCGGTAGTAAAAGTACATATGCTCTGCTCTTGACATAAAACCGTCGAATTCAATTAAATTGAGCCAAAACCAACATCTTCAATTCATATGCCTGCTTATGTGCTTGACCTAAAAACTCCAAGTCGATTTTTGGGTCTCTTTTTGGGATAAGTCCAGCTTTGAATTGCGATAGGCAGAATAAATAACATTTAACCGTTCTACTGCCCAATTCAATAGTGTTTTTGATTTATTATTAATATTATATTAATCAATATTATTTTAAAGAAAAGATAGGTGAAAAAATAAATAAAATCGAGAAAAAAAATAGAACTACACCTTTTCGAAGTCTGTGGAGCCTTTACTGTCCTTTTCGCTCGAAACGGACATTGTATTGACTGGGGTGGAGTTACAATGACGTTTATTTGTTATGACGTCAGCACACAGTAGTGCTGTCTCTGTCTAGTAAACAATTTTAAAACGCTTATAACTTGGGCAATTTTAAAAATAATTCATTGATTTTTTCACTGTTGCTTATCATTTTTGTAACATTTACGAGATTTTTAATATCAAACTAATAATACCTAATAACCTATTCTACAAGCCAACTTATTATTAAACAAAAAGAAAAACACTTGACACAAACACCACATACCAACAATAATGAAATCAATTTGTGTTGTTTCAACGTCACCGTTCGTCGTTGTGACGTCACTACACTTGATAAATGACTCTGAGCCACTATCTCTCTTGTTTTATCTCGTACTACAGTTTAAATGTATTTTTTTGTGTGAAATATTCCATTATTCGCTACTAACTTTGTGTAGCGGTTGTTTCAAGTAATTATTTTGGATAGAAAATAGATTAGATGATAATGTTCTTTTCTAAAAATAGAAAACGTAAGAAGCGATTATCGTGATTAGATTTTTACGGGTGAAAGGAGTTCGTAATTGAATGTCACTCAATATGATTAATGCTTGAGATTTGATGCATTCTTTTTAAATTAAGATAGTTTTTCTCAAATTCGATGATAAGATTTAATTACGTTATTGAATTAATTACTATTTTAACCTTGAAAATGACTTCATCAATTGATGTAATTTACGTATAATTATCAATTAGTAACATATAAAGCTACGCAACCGGCGAGCGACGAGTCGTCACCGGTAAGCGCATTGCTGTAAGGTCAGTAATTATATCTGATTTTCTGTGCGAAAGCGAATAAATGCTACTGTAAAAAAACATATTGCAAGCACCGTTTTTAAACTACATTATTTACCTAAATTCTTTCAGGCTAATTTAATCCGATTTCAACAATTATTTGTTCAAAATATAGGTTTTATTATGCTCTAGTGAATTGGTCAAAAATACAGGGTGTTAACGAATTCGTATAATTCCTTCAAACCACGTGATCTACTGGTGACACAGATTAACCCTAAATGGGAATTTTTGAAAACCAACTAAAAAAATATTCAAAGAAAAATCTTGATTTTCTATTTCTGAGTCATTTTAGAGCCTTGAATTATCTGACTGCAAAGAGCGATATCGCGTTATTCGTGCCTGTCAGCCATGTCGCCATGCTTTCATTAATTTATGCGTGGCATCGAAATGTTCACACGAATAAAACATTTTTTTGTAAAGAATAAATTCTTATTTTTTACTGAATCCTTATTAGGTGGTTTAGATACGATTGGTAACAAAGCCGCATGAAAAAAATAATAATTTTATTTTTTATCAAGCTAAATCCTGTGCGGTGCCTGTCTAAATCAGTAGTAGATGATGTGGTTTTAAGGAATTACACGAATTCGTTAACACTCTGTATATTGTAATACAATTATAGATTAAAAAAATGCCGGCAAAAACTAAGCTCGTTCGCAGCACTTGGGCCGTACGGATGTCTCATTTTTCATATTAATATATTTTTTTGGTTCAGACAAAACAAAATAAGCCGTTCACTCGTGCACATCAACGCCATTTACGTTTTATTTAAACTGTGGTCAAATCCGATTATACGGAATCGATGCTTTTTCAGCGCTCACCAACAATATGTTGGAGTTTGAACAAATTGAATTGAATGTAGCAAAATATTGAGTGCTACCCGCCTTTTGCCAGAATGGGATTTTACTACTCAAATATTGATGTAGGTATTCCTGTGTCGGCGGATTAAACGTGCAGTTTAAGTTTTTGATGTTAAAAGCTGGTGGGAATATGTGAGGAGGTTGGAAGTGTTTTAGAGTCGATTTTTATTGGAATTTGTGAAGTAACGTGCAGTGAAAAGCTTCGATGTTAGTATTCGTCGATGTTTTAGTTTGATTTTCATATTTAGGTATGTAGATAATTTTTAGGATTCCGTACCCAAAGGGTAAAACAGGACCTTACCACAGTGTACCTACTTACTACATACAGTGGGTCAACGCCCATACATTTGACAGGTCCTATGAAATGTCAAAATGATGTAGGGGCGGAGGTTATGTCCCAAGTATGCAGTATGGCTACTCGGGACATAACCTCCGCTCCTTCACCCCACAACCCCCCGCACGATTGCTCTGCGACAATGTTCTACGTTGACCGACTGTAAGGAGTAAGATATAGGTAGACTGTGCTATTATTAAGACTCCGATGTCCGTCTGTCACCCGGCTGTATCTCATGAACCGTGATAGTTAGATAGTTGAAATTTTCACAGATGATGTATTTCTGTTGCCGCTATAACAACAAATACTAAATAAAAAAAAAGGAATAAAATAAGTGTTTATATGGGGCGATATTGATAACGGCTACAGGTAGACGCTTGAAATATTCACAGAATATTATGTTATATATTCACTTTAAAAATAAATAATCAAATTAAAATAAAACAAATATTTAGGGGGCTCCCATACAACAGACGTGATTTATTTGCCGTTTTTATAGATAATGGTACGGAACCTATCGTTCGCGAGTCCGACTCGCTCTTGGCCGGTTTTTTAACATCTTCTATAAAATTAAGAAGATTTTTAATTCACAATAAATATAAAATAAATTGCTAACTAGTCTAATTATTTGCTATTTCGTGTTATTCATCTGTCTAGTTAAAAAGTAAACTGTATACAATGACTTGTTGAACCCTGCTCTAGAAGCAAGTAATTGAAAAAATGCATTTCGCTCGGGTCTTCTTCTATCGTGTCGGCACGAGCTATACGAGAATAGCTCATGCCGTGGTGACAAGATTAGCCAGTCAGCAAGGTTGGTAGCGGGGCTGCCTGCGCAGGGTACGCCGGACATACTCATGTATCGTCACTCGCGGAGGCTCTTTTCATGCACCCCCGTATGCATTTCGCTCGGGTAATTTACTCATACGTAGTGGCAGCACTCCCAGCTGACGACGTAGGCTTGGGCCAATCACGTGACCTAGCTGTCATGGGACGAGAATACCTAGGTGTCAATTCTACTAACAGAAACTTATATCAATTGCAACTGAATCGTTCATTCAGACAGTTTTCGTTTACAAAAACTATCAAATTGTTTGACAACAAAAACAAAACCAAACATTTTGACAGCCCCATAATATGCACGCATGACGTTTTCATTGATGGACTGAGTCCATCGCATGCGCGACACATTTCCACCGGCAGCGGGGACTCTGTTCAAGGCCTTCCCCGACGACGTCAGGTGGTGGCGACGTCGGCGGGGAGAAATACTCGTCGCTGGAGCTCGATGCTACTGCAGCGGCCGGTGTCATAGCACTCACGGGGTGGCTGGATTCCGGCGGCTGCGAGATGGAGCTGACCGACGAGTCCGGAGGTGGTGGGTGTGCGTTGTCCACTCTGGCGTGAGCTTTTGCCCTTGTCAGCATGATTGTCTTTCAATTTGCTTCATTTTTATTACTACGTTATCCATTGATGTTTCTTATTTATAGTTTTTAAACTATAAATAAACATCAATGGATGTTCTGTTCTGTCATTCAACTGTCAATTTAGCACAGAATTTTTTTGTTGTTTATGTGTATGGTTTTTGCCATCGATTTTGATGTAAATACTATTTTAATTGATTCTGTGGTAAAAACGAACAAAATGTATTGATTTGGAATGAAAAAAACAGGTTTATAGCAAGAAAAATGAACAAAAATTCAGTTGCATTTGATAAAAGTTTCCGTTAGTAGAATTAGCCCCCTGGTGAAATATTATTATACTATGGACTGAATAAGCGGCCCTATTATAGTCTTTCTGTCGATGTTTTGTCCAATGTGACTAACTTATGTCAAGATGAGTGACAGGTACTGTTCTCTAATGAGCTACTATACTCTTTGCGCTGTAGCATGGTGCGGGTGAGTTTCAGTAACATTTCGTTTCACTCTTGAAAGTTGCCGCGATTTACAAATGATGAGTTAGTATTTCAGCTGTACCACATTAGTAATATATTAAATCATCAATTACTGCAGTAAATTAAATTAAACCCAACCAGAACGTCATACAGGCAACTGTCACCCGCACCATGCTACAGCGCAAAGAGAGTAACAGCAGTGACAACAAACTGTGACCTCCGATCCACCTCCACACATTATTGAGTATCGCCCTAATTAGCTACTGGTCGTACGAGCATGCGAACAAACATATAAATACCCTATATTTGGCTAAAAAAATCTAATTAGTCCGTCAGTTAGATTATCAAACAATATTTGACCCGTATTTTTTCTTTTGTTACGTAAACCAAAATTGACGAAGATACGACACTTTTAAAAATTGGCAAAACGTCACAAGCAAGTACAATTTTTACTTGCTTTTGACGTCACAAGCCCCCACTCTCGAGTTTTGATGCGTTTTATCTTTCCAAATATTCATAGATTTAACAAAAGAAAAAATACGTGTTCATTATTTTTCAAAACTCTCTGGCGGATTAATTAGATTTGCAATTTATTGATGCTGTCAACATGCCTATTTAACCATTATTGAGAGTCCTAATTAAAGCGCGCGCGATCAGTTTGCACGATCAAAAAAATAATTAGATCCCTCATTGCATGATCATGCAGCCGCTAGCCATTTAGAATGTCGCCTTATGCGTCATTATCTCTGCTCATAGTAACAGTATATGAGCACGAGGTCAATTTACGTGCACATATTATTGTAATCACTTATTATTCATACTTTAACATCTACATGTAACACACCTGCTTAAAGATAGCTATAACACAGTAACGTGGGGAGATAAGTACCCAATATAGTTCATGTTAATGGCAATAGCTATCTTTGCCCGCAACCGATATTCACTTACGAGGCACGCGATATTGCCTCCAGTAATACGGGCTTTTAAAATTCTGTTTACACTAAAACGTAGTAAGTGAGCTATATTTTCAAACGAGTTGTGCCCGCGGCTCCTCTCGCTTATAACATTTTAAACTCGGGGTGTATGTTTCTCTATGTTTTTTTAGGGTTCAATGGCCTGTATTTTTTTTTCGAAATTGTTTCGGTTTTTTCCTGTAAACGCAACGAATAGCGTTTACACAGCATGACTGGTTAAACGCTTTGCATCCGAAAACAATGAACTCTACCCATCATTTGTACAATTTTTGTTATGGGACAAACTTTAAATTCGTAAAAAAACAGCTGTAACAGTCAAAAGTTTACATTTTAGTTTACTCTGTACAAATTTTATTACGTGGTAAACTTTAAATTGGTAAAAAAAAAAAAACAGTTTTAACAGGTACACACGATTACATTTTACTATAATCTGTACAGTTTTTATTATAGGACAACCTTTAAATTCGTAAAAAAAACAGCTGTAACAGATACACAAGTTTACATTTTAGTTTATTCTGTACAACTTTTGTTACGGACAAACATTGAATTCGTAAAAAAATAACAGCTGTAACAGATACACAAGTTTACATTTTAGTTTTTTTTGGTTATCACCTTTGTAATTTGCCAGAACGTAAAATAAGTTTTCTAGCAACAAAATAAGTAAATAGTTGCACTCCTTTGATCGTAAAGAAAACTGCCTTTTTATTTTCCTAAACATCGGGCACCCATGCTAAAATGCAACTAAACGCCGCGCATGAGAGTAATAATTACTAGTTGTTTTGAAACTTTCGCGATTTGTACACAAACAATACAGTCTGGTCTAATCGCGTGAAATATTATAGTGTATTTTGTGCATTTAAAATATTCTACACGATTAGACCAAATTCAGTATTTTATGATAATTACTATTTCCACCGTCAGTTACTAAGTAACGTTTCTCCACAAAACGTTACCATACAAAGAATTACATATTTTTTTTTTTAAATTATCCTTTATAATTATAGCTATTTTACGGTTTTTGATGATGTTGTTTACGTTTTCGGTAGCAATCTCCTTACGGATACAACTACGAAATGACCGAGCTATCAGGACTAATTTTTGAGTGAACAGAGGATAGTGTTGACATTTCACAGAGTATTTTGACATGTGTCAAATACGACCTACGCTTAAGGGTCAGCTCACACCGAGACGCGACGCGACGCGACGATACTGGAAGAAGCCCGTGATTACGCGCTGCGCCGCGCGCCGCCGCGATACGCATCGCAACGTCGCGAGGCGCATCGTAAAATCTTCGGCAACACGACGCCTCGCTGCGCAGCGAGACGCCGCGCGGCGCAGCGGAATGTGTCTACATTCGCCACGTGCTTCCGCCCCGGCCCGCGTCCACCCTCAAATTCACCATGAATTCTTCTATTTCTCCATAAATTATGCACCCAAATACTCCTGTGTGATGTCTTCCTTTTAATTTTATTTTTGTATTCTTCTTGCTCTGCCTCTTCTGCAAGAAGTCCGATTATTACAAGATCCCAGTCAATCATTATAATGTCACTCGAGCACTCGACCGAACTGCATCAACTCTACACGAAGTCTGGACGGAAATAGTACAAACAAGTTGCCACGGCGGCCTCGACTGCGCCTCGCGGCGCATCGCGGCGTCGCGCGGCGTTGAGAGGCGCGACGCCGCTCTTGCACGCCGCGCATACCGCTACGTCGCGATGCATCGCGCTACGCCGCGAGGCGTCACGAGGCGCAGCGCTGCGTGGTGCAACGTATTCTGAATTCTCACAATGAAATGTGTATCTTTTCGTGTAGAAAATAAAGTTGTATTTTGAGTCGCTCTTTTAAAGTATGCGCGCAGCGTCGCGTCGCGTCGCGTCTCGGTGTGAGCTGACCCAAGAGGACGCTACAGGCCATATTCGTGACGTAATCTCTCAACCTCATCCACGGGAAGAGTAAGAACTATCCTTTGCCAAAACCCACTGAAAATAACCCATAAAAACTCACTCAATTAAAAAATAACCGGGAACTGAACGTCAAATATTTTAGTATGGATTTTTAAGCGGTATTACAAACGGTTGGTACACAAAGAACTTTGCTCTGAGCGAGAAAAACAAGCTTAGGCGACGTCCGAGTTTCCGATAAAGCGATCCGACTGGGCACAAATACTTCTAGTTTGTGCCCTGTCTGCGTGGAATATATAGCATTCCTACTTTTGATATAGAACCTATTTAAAGAATTTTAAAGTGTTTTTTCGTTACCCTAGAGGTTGAACGCAAGCCTTTCATGTTGGAGGGTTTCTTCGGTTCTTCAAAGCATATTTTACGGATTAGCGGATTAGACTTTGGTGTTATACGAATCCACGATAGTCGTTACAGGTAGTCAGAAGCCCGAAAGTCTGGCAATCGGTAAAACCTTAGGACAGTGACTGGGTTGCGGAGGTCTGATGGCTATCGCTTTGGTTAAATACTGATATTCAGCCGCATCTAGTTAGATTGTAAGTCAATTCTAAAATAGAAAAAGACTAGAAAGAAACTAATTCATAAAATAAATAAATATCTAATTATGAATCTACAGTACAAATGCAACCCAGCTACTAGTTAAGCGGTGATCGTCGATTAGTGTGATCTAATTGAAGATGTTTTTCATATTTTGGTCGAATGTGCCCGAAACGAATCCGGAAGAAACTCATTTATGGTTGTCTACGGCATTAATTTACATGATACTGGGGCCTAATTCTCCTAAAATAAATCTTGATAAATCACAACCGAACCAAGGCCGAACCGTTCATTCAGACAGTTCTCAATTTCAAAAGCTATCAAATTATTTGATACAGAAAACAAAATCAATCATTTTGAAAGTTTTCGAAAACAAAAACTCACTGACGGTTGTGGTTCGATTGCGTTTGGCAACAATTTATTTCAGGAGTATTGGGCCCCTGGTGTATGTAATAGCATTTTGGTCTACCCGCTATCGGAACAAGCCAGGATGCTATATAGTTTAGTTAATTGTGGCCTTAAACGAAGATAAGTAACTACTTTTTTTTTGTGAACCTTTGGGGATTGGCATGATTATATTTGATCAAATCCCCTATTTTTATAAATAAAAATTTAAAAAAAGTAATGTATTTGATTTAGTCGCCAAAAATTTGGATGTACCTACATTCACTATTATAATTGTACAACAAAAATATTTATCAGGTAGAGACGCCAGCACATAAAGCTACTACAATCTGTCATTTCTTTAATAGATTTTCATCTTTATGGCAAAAGCAGGTTCAAGGTTGATTGGGAAAATTTGACAGTTTCGGGTTTCTTGATGTGCTGCCGTCTGTACCTTATAAGTGCGCTCAATATCATATTATTTTATTGTATTTAAGTTACATTCTCATGTAAAACGATTGTTATCTTGTATGAGAAATAAAGGAATAGGTATATAGGACTGCCTCGTTGGTCTAGTGGTCACAAGTGCGACTGCTGAGCGTGAGATTTTGGATTCGATCCCCAGGTCGGGCAAATTGTTATTCTCAGTATCATCCCAGAGTCTGGATTTTTTCACGGTTGATGGTAAAAGGCTCGCCCCCTTACATGGGAATTTAACATAACGGCGAAATGTGGGTGTACTATACACCTCTGTCCAACCCTTTGGGGAATACAAGTGTGATGTTGGTACCTATCAGACCATAACGATAATAAAAAGAAACAACGCTTATGCAATAAACTTTTTATAGAGTGGTGCATTTTCTGTAGCACAAAATAATAAAACAAGCAAACTATTAGAAGTTTACCTCTCCTCTATAATTGGCCGCATTTTTCTTAACGTTGTTTTTATCATCCCAGCTACTACTGGACCTCGGGAAACGAGCAATACTTCTTCAATTGCTCCGTTCTTTTACAAATAATGAGCTGAACCAACAAGCATTATTAGTTGTTAGTGGAACAGTATGTACCGAGTTGCTTTCTTTTTTCAATTGATCGATTTTGAAATATTGTGCACTATGTTATGTTTTTAAGTTTATTGCATGTTTAGAATATACAGAGTGTCCCAAAAAGTTGTGTCAAGTGGATGTCCAGAAGTAGAGCACCCTTAAGGTCATGGCACATTATACCGGCACCGCAACTGCACAGCTGCAGCACGGTATCGCCTCGAATTTAGGCTACGGCTAGCCGCCAGCGCGCTAACTACGCGTCACCCGCGAAGTGTAAAGGCTTCTACACACCAAAGCCGCCGGCCCGGCGGCTTTACCCGCCGGGTTATGCCGGCGGCCAACTAACGCGAACTAAGCGAGCGAACATAACGCAAAACAAGCCCGGCGGCATAACCCTGTAATGTAACAGACGGCCCTAGGACCTCCTGAGAGCACGTCTGCTACACCAGTTGTACAGAATGTGTAGGGCATTCCATACCTAGTACATAACAACAATAATAAAAATGGTTAGAGAAAAGAGACAGGACAGCGTCACGTCCCTTGCAGCAGTCAGCGAGATCCCTCCTGAAGCCACGGCGCTCGCCAATGGGCCACACAGCCACTTGACAGAATCCGGCGGCAGCAAGCGCGTATTACAATTGCCACATGGGCTAACCACTCGGACTCGATCGCCGAGACGCAAACTCGGCTGCGTGCATAATCCACAATAGCTTTTCCTCATTAGCTTATTGCTTCATCAACCAGGGATAAGATTAGAACAGCCTTACCCCTGACTACTGTCTCACTGTGTAGAAACGGACTCCCCCAGGCAAATATTGTGCTCCAAGGTGGGTTGCTGTGGCAAGCCACATAATTAAACAGTCAGTAGATTGAATTTATAATATTTATATCAACATAAAATAAATAGAAAATATATTGTATCAGAAAAACATCACCATCGTGTCAAAAACAATCCCTAAGTCTAAATTAGAATTCCCCTATCTGTCATCCATAAAAAAGTATAAAATATAAAAATGGCCAGTAGGTAGGTGAATGACTATGAAGGTGTAGGTGATACTACAACCCGCCGGGTTAAGCCGCCGGTGCCGGCGGCTTTGGTGTGTAGAGGCCTTAAGCTCGAAGTCCGCGCGCCGGCCGCGAGGTGCAAGCTTGCTGTCGCCGCGAACACAGTAGTTATATGGCATTTGTGAAAGGAGCGCGACTAACGGCGCAACGACGTTGTTTCGCTGGCGACTCAGAGTCGGCGCGCAGTAACCACGCGGTCCGCTCGCTCACAGCGCGCGGGCACCGAGTTGAGTTGTATGGTAGCGGCAAGCGCGCTGACTGCTCGCCGTTGGCTTTTTCTTATTAACATTGTGAAATATATTATCACGATTTAATGCTCTAATTTGAATGACAAGTTAACTGGTGTGTTGGAGCGGTGCCTTTGCGGTGCCAGTGTAGTGTGCCATGACCTTTAGAGGTACCCGAATAACCCTAAGTATGTTCCGCGATGTTTTTGTAGGTTTCGTGTTATGATTTCTTTTCATGTTCTAACCAAAATCTAACATTAATTCTCTTTTTTTTAAAAACGTTGCCCCACACTCAGATTTCTCCTGTATCGTGGGTGCGTTTACAGACACAAATCTCACACACAAACGCCCAGACCCGAAACAACCATAATTATGTAGGCCATACAATTTTTTGTTCCGTGTGGGAATCGAACCATCAAGCCAATCGTTTAGCCACTGCACCAAACGTGTAGTCAAAAGTTTAATGACATTTTTGATCATAGTGACGTGGATAGTTATATTTTCTAAATTAAATGAATAGACAATACAATTACAAATAAAACACGCATTTGTCACAACTATTCATGTCACTGTGATCAAAAATGTAATTAAAGTCAAAGTTTGGTTTAAACTTTGTAAGTTGTTGTTGCTGAGTATAAGGGCTTTTTATTAGGCGGTTGAGACTATCCATGTTTACACATGATCATCATTTCACAATAAATATACCTTCACCCTCTAGTAGCATTTATCTAATCTTAGGTAGCCAATAGCCATTCAAAACCTCCTCAACCCTAATTGGCATCTACAACCACAAAATCCCACACCATCTTTCCCATGCCACTCAAATCTAAAAACATACATGCCAGATAACTGAATAACAACCCCATCAGTCCTTCATCATCCAAATTTGACATAAGAGCGTAAAAATATAATTAATTAACCAAGTACTTCCTCAACCCTCTCAAATTAAAATGGACGTTCAAAATTATTGTTACAAACACGTAATTGTGTTTTAATTCGGCAGACTTCGGACACACTCGGCTGATAAACCCGACCTATTTAATAAACCTTTCAACCCTTCATCGCGATGGGAGTATGGAGTCCCATCGCGGGTCCTTTGTGCCGTTTATGTCACTTTGTTTGACAACCTTCCACGATTTAGGTTGAAATTCTGACGGTTTCCATGATAAATGTTTGGGACAAGTTTGTGTCCGGGTTTCGTGGAAACGGATTAAAATATGTTGTAGACCATATATCTTTGTCTTATTTATCCTTCTATGTTTTGTTCCTGTCTTTTATTCTTGTTATCAAAATTTGTAATAACTTCCTTCTTTCGTGACGTTTCCATAACACAACAAAAATTGAAATATGATACGCTCTTCATTTTATATAAACGAGAAAAGCGTAATTTAAAACATTACGCTTGTATTTCCCGAAGGGTTTGCCAGGAGTGTATGGTAACCCCCTCATTCCACCGTATGTTTAAGTCCCATGTTATAGGGGGTAAGCTTATTGCCACCAACCGGGCATAGATCTGGATTCCGAGCTGGTTTCCATACGGGAAAACCCAATAAGTAACGGTACGTTCACACGGCGTCGTGTGTTTCTCTACCGAATCGGTTTTTTGCAGGATTCGGTTTAATGGCAACAGTATTTCAATGCATGAGTTCACACATGCATTCAGTTTCAAGACACGGCAAAAAAACCGAATCTTGCTGAAGTTCACATCCGATTTGGCGACTACTAACCGATCCGGCCGTACTGCAAAATGTAGGATCTGGTGCAGTGGCATAGCGCATTCAATACATGCGTTCATACGATACAAGCAGGTGTAGATTCGGTTATTTGCCGGATCATGAAACCAAATACATGTCGGGTCGCACAAGCGGGGGAGTGGGTGGGGAGGGACATGGGACGTATGTTCACACGGGATCCCAATTCGGGGCCGTCGTATACGACAACGCAAGATGTGCCGTGTGAACACAACATTCGGTTTTTCCAGATCCGATGAAAATAAGACTCAGCAAAACATGACTCCGTGTGAATGTAGCGTAACACTTTGCCCGACCGGAGGATCGAACCCAGGATCTCACGCTCAACAGTCGCGCTTGCGACCACTAGACTAACGAGGCAATCAAATATAATAAATATCGTGTGTGAAATTAATGTTTAGAATTATGTACAACGTTACTCATGTATGTTTGTTCCGCATATCGCAGCTCGATTAAAGACTCCAGTTGAGTCCGAAATTTGTCTGGCAACCAATAATATAAACGTGAGTAAAGTCGTACATAATCTAAATATGACACGGTTTACTGTACTTCTGATATTATAACCAGTGTTGCACCAATCGGGCGTTACCAAGTCTAATTAACGTACCCCATCTTCGTAATCCGTATGTGGATGGGTTAAGAATACAATTGCACTCCGTCTCGGGCAAGAGAATCGTAAGAGGAGACGAACCAGAGAGCCCACTACCTAAGTTCGTCAACGAAGTTAGTTGCCCGACCGAAAGTAGCCCGAAACGTAGGAGTGAACAAAACAAGTGTCAAGTTCAACTTTTCGGACGCGCAAAAACACGTCGGTAGTAGGGACAACTGTCAAATCGTGTTGTCATTTATTCTTAGTTCGGGCCCCGAAATAATCGTATGTCCGAAGGTGATAGGGAGTAGGAAACGCTCGTAACTAAGGCCGAAACCACGGACTTCGTGCTTAGGGAGTAGATCCCCAGGCACCATAAAAGTGCTCGAAAAATAACAATTGGCTCGCCATCTATTTATTACATGGGACTTAATAAAATAGGCGAAACGTATTTACAGACTCCTGCAACACACTGATAATTCAGCCCTCATCAAGCTGTCTTCCCCCCAAGCCCGCGCCAGCAACGCCCTAAGCCGAGGTCCGAGTCCCACTAGGGGTCGCCCTTAGTGCTATTATTGCTAGTAGTCATGATGTTAGTGTAGTATAAGTAGTTAGCTTAGGTTAAGTATTTTACTTCTCCACCATTGGCTGGAGACCCTTCAGGTCTCACCAATAACGGTTACGTAGAAACATAGTCTGCAAGTACATACCATCTACAAGACGAGCAGTAGAAAATAAAAAAATGGTCAAGGTAGAGTCGTGGTCGCACTTAACGTATACCTACTATGATTATGTGGGTGCCAGGAACACCTCCATTAAACACACATGGTATGTATAGTATACAGTGGGTGCGACCACGGCTCTACCTTGAATATTTTTGTACCTATGCATTTCAGGATTTCTATTTGAATTATTTTCTTGTTTCGTCCTTTTGAGGCCCCTCTTTACGTAGTCGGGTTATAGTTTTTTTTAAATTATTTTTTTATTTAATACTTTTCCGTAAATTTTGACTTAAACAATATGATATATAATTATATATATATGTATATATACATATTTGTAATGTGCTCGCCAAGACCTTTCTATTGATACCAAACACGTGATAAATATCTCAGTTTAATTTTTTAGAAATTAGAATCTGATGTTTAAATTCCGTCATATAAAATTTTGATAAAATGTATATAGCCTATGTTACCCGGGCTATTGTAACAAATCTATTGATACATCATTCATTAAAATCGATTCAGTAGTTTAGGCGCTACGGTGAAACATACAAACATACATAGACTGCCGAAATCATTACCCTTCCTTTTGGCTTCGCCGTAGTCGGCTAAAAACAGGCTCCTTTAATAAGAGAACATCTCTGCTAACCCCGTTTGAGATTACAGTCGTGTATGTATGTAGATATCTTCGCAGCATAAATTGAACTCCAAAACCCACTGTCTGATTAACACACCCAATAACGCAGCAACATGTCTACTCCCAACGTAGGTACCTTGTTATGATCCGGGCCAACATAATGGCGGAAATGTAATTAAATGTCAGATTGCAGGATCAAAGGTTTAGCTAAACCCATTAGCGGGCGCTCACGCACATTTTGTTTCAGATAGGGAACTTGTTAACCATCGTACGACATGTTTGGGAAAAACACGTGTGTCGTATCAATGAGTAGGTCAGGTATTCATTAAAAGATTAATTGGTATAGCGAACTTTTGATGTCGCATATAGCTTCAACTTTAAAACTCATTTATTCAAAATAGATTAGAATTACTTCGTTTTTGAACAACAATGTTTGTAACATGACAACCCTAAAAAACGCTCGCCCATTTCCGTTTTATGTTGTGAAGAAGGAACGGCGCAACAAACACCCCAGCAACACAGAACTGTCTGTCAGGTGAATAAATTAATTGTGTTAAACAAAAAAAGGTTGTGTTAATTATATAATAATGAAATTGTGCAAATTGTGGATGATAAACAAAGTATAAATAAAGAACAATTCGAGATGAATTGAAAACAAAATTACCTTTATATGTATATCGAAATTAAATAGATAATTCAACATTATACAAGGTTAGTCAGAAAGGGGGTACTAATCCGAAAGGATGTTAAACTACAATAATAATGAGTAACTTTTGTTGTACCACTTTCCCCAAAAGTCAATAGTTGAAGAGAAATGGCTGTTCAAAAATTACATAAAAAATATGCTAAAATTAATCTATCCTCAGCTATGATCAGCTGTGTTCACATTTAACGTCATGTTTTGGGTCACGAATTAGAAACTCCATTTTCTGAATTCGTAACTAAAATAGGCACGAAGCATTTTTGTAAGAACTAAAATAAAAATAATTTTACATGGAAATAACAATTATCGAATTTTGAAATTTTAACACTTGCTTTAAAACCGTCATCAGTGATACTTTAAGTGGCCTGCGGATTAGTACCCCCTTTCCGACTAACCTTGTGTACAGGTTGTTAACTAATTCGTGTAATTCCTTCAAACCACGTGATCTACTGGTGACACAGATTAGCCTGTCTACATCAGTAGTAGATCATGTGGTTTTAAGGAATTAAACGAATTCGTTAACACCCTGTATAGCATATTAGCATAAGCATAATCAACTCATTAGTGTCCCCCTGCTAGGTACGGGCCTCTTCTGAGCACCAGAAGTACCTAATTCCACCACTTTGGCCTGGTGCTGGTTGGAGGACGACACACACTACTGAGAACTTTACAGAGCCCTCTCAATAGTGCAGGTTTTCTCATGATATTTTCCTTCACAGTTAACACAAGTTTATAATCAAACTACGCCTGCACATGAATTCGAAGACAGAGATGTGGGCCCGGATCGAACTCCGACTCTTCTACATAGAAAGCAAGCGTTCAACTGCTAGGCTATAAGAGACTTGCTGTCGCGCAACCTAAAAATTTTCTCAATGATAGGGCGTATACATAAAAAAGCAGGTAACCAGCGCCGACCTACCAGCGCTTATCGGTACTGGTCCGTGCAGGTCACCGCTGCATAAAGGAAGCGGGTAGAAGAAGCAGGGGCTGACATTTTAAACAAAAATACGCCTTGTTCCAAATACAAATTCGCGCAAATACATCAACAAATGACGGCTTACCAGCGCTGGTCGGAGCAGGTCGGAGCTTGTCGGCGCAGTTCGGAGCTTCTCGGTGCAGCCCCGCGAGCACGAATCTTTTATCGAGTCGATTCGAGAAATTTATCTATTCTAAACGTCAAATTTGACATAACTTATAGATAAAACGACAGCGGTTGTCGTTTTATCCATATCTTATGTCGAATTTGACGTTTAGAATAGATACATTTCTCGAATGGACTCGATAAAAGATCCGTGCTCGCACCGCTGGTTCGCCATACAGTATAGAGACTATCTGCGCCGACTAACTGCGCGGACCAGCACCGACAAGCGCTGACAGAACGGCGCCGGCAACCCGCTTTCTACGTGTATACGCACTTGCACTGATTTATTCACAGCTTCATCTAATGACCAAACATTAAAAACACCTGGTTTTGGGTCAGTAGGTTATCCGAAGCCACTAATCTTATAATTAGCTAGCTTATAAGGGAAAAGCGTATCCAAACCCTTTGAGGCAGGTGTGGTCAAACACCTTGTGGCAGGGCTCGCCAAGTGTGCTGATAGCTGATACTAAATATTTCTATAAAACGAGTTTGCAGTGGGGTTGGGAGCTGGGGAACCTATGACACCGCAATTGTTGGCGACAAAGCAACCTCATTGATTAAAATGTGTTTGATGGTTTCAATTTTGTTGTGCAGAAACTAAACTTAATTTACTGTACGCTGCCGACGAATGCTTATTATAGAATGGCATTTATTTGGTGGTTATTTGAAATGGAGCAGTAAGGGCAGCTACCTTAACCACTGTAGTTACAAGAAAACATTCTTAGAAGACAACCCCTAACTTTTGGAATAATTTCTATCCGCATTCACAGATTTTGTAAAAATGAACAGTCAGCTAGAAAAACTGCAGTTTTCACAAAAAAATTGTATGATGACAATCGATCTAATTTCTCATAAGAATTAAAAGACTTTTACAGACCAACTGAGATTGGAGTACTAGAAACGTCAAAAATCGCAAAAAACTTATTTGAGATGGGTTAGTAGATAATAAGCAGCTATCTGAATTGTTGTGGTTAACGGAAAATATTCTCAAAAGACTGTCCATATTAATGATAATATTTCGCAAGGCATCCATGGATTTAGAAAAATCCCTAATACCTTTTCGGATTAGTACCCCCTTTCCGACTAACTTTGTAGAATACTAGCTTGCCGACGGAATAAAATTACATAAATATCTTTACGAAATTAAGTCGCCATTATGTTCGAAATTTGATTTACACTGCGGTCATATATTAAGTACTAGCTTTTGACCACGGCTTCGCTCGCGTTAATTTTTTACGGATCCTTAATTTTTTGATACTTAAATATAGCCTATAGCACTCAAGGGTAACGTACCTTCCTATTGGTGAAAGAATTTTTGAAATCGGATGAGTAGTTTCGGAGATTACCTCTTACATACAAACAAACAAATTCTACCTCTTTATAATATTAGTATAGATAGAATGGCTCTCACACGCCTGAGGAAGAAGCCACACAATGCGGTGCGGCTCCGGCGCGGCGCCTGAGCGGTGCCGCTGCGGTGTAATACATACTTTCCATGCCTACCACATGGTGCAGTGCGGCACCGCTCCGGCGTCGCAGACCGCAGATGTATTGACGGAGAGCCGTTCCACACGGTACGGCGGGTGGTACTCTTGCGACACCGAGTACTACGTGTGCACGCTGAAGCGGCAAAATGGTCGCCCTGCGGCGGCGCATCGCACCGTAAGCCTTCTCCCACGCGGTGTCAAGCGTGTGCAAGCAAGAGGGAACACTATAGTGCATTTCCATAATAAACATTAGTAGGCTGCGGACAACGTCACGCCGAACGCGCCTTACAGCGTTTGTAACAGACCACGGCCTAAGATCCTTCAACGCTAAAGCCGCGATACATTTGGCTATTCGATACTAGGTAGATACTCATCACCAGTTGGAGACTCGACAAACACTCTCATTCAATTCCAACCCCACGGCGTCCTTATAAAAATAAACTGTCGACAGTTTTAAAACTACTTACAAAACATACACAGTAACTTGAAATGTATAAAACTACCCTCTGACTATAAAACTTGTTTATCGTTAAATAGCAGCTTTTAGAAACTTTGTTACGCAAATAAAAGTTGTCAGTTTAAAATACTGTTCCTTTGTCTAAGTTTTGTAGCAACAAACACTTTTAAAAGCGTTATTTTATTACTTCTTGTGCTGAAGTGATATTTAGATTGTAAACTTGATTTGCTTTTAATTGTTTGGACATTGTAAAAACGTAGAAATTTATTTTATTACTGATTTTGCGAAATCCTGGTATTTTAAACCTACCTAAACAAACCTAAAAGCTAGTGCTTAATGATTTTGATATTTTGAAACGGGAAAAGTGCAGTTGGAAAAGACAGCTTTCGTTTACAAAACTATCAAATTGTTTTTTTTTTTCTATTTTTACATTAAGTACTTACTATGCGTCTGTTTCGAGTTTGCCGTTACCTCCCGCCGCGCTTCCCATACCGCGCCTCAGGCGATACCCGCTTAGTGCCGATAGCATCGCTGCTATTGGTCAATCGCACCGATAGCTGTGACGTTGTAACGGTCGACACAGGCAAATTTGAGACGGACGAGTAGTACTTATTTGTGTTGGTCTGGGTGTTTCTTATGTATTATAAGTATGTATTTACAAAAAAAAGTATATAAGTACTATATCCATTGTCTAGTACCCATAGTACAAGCTCTGCTTAGTTTGGGACTAGATGGTGCTGTGTAAAAATTTTCCCAAATATTTATTTATTATTATTAATATTACACACATCAAAAGTGTCTAGGGATCAACATATATTTTTGCAATAACTTTTCTCCTGATTGATATTAATTAAAATTTTCTTTAAGGATTCATCAAATAAAGTGTTTTCGTTTGTCACAGTAACGATAAACCAAGTCACCTTTGCATTAATAAAGAAATTTGCCATTTTCCTAATAAAGGGATTTTTGACATTTGAACCACTAACACAAAAGTTCGAAAAAAAGACTGAAATAACAGTTTTCTTTAAAATTTGATTGGGTAACTTAAACAATTAATAATCCGTGTTTCTACCGCGAACACTAACAACACAAGAACATCGGTTTGGCATACTCAAAATGAGTTCATCCAAATCACGCTGTGGAATGGCCGCCCATGTTCGTTGCAACAACAAAAAAAGGTCTTCTTGCGACTGGATACCCTCCATATTCGGCAGAGCTCTTCTCTGTAGCATATCCCATGCATGCTCAATCGGGTTCAAGTCTGGCGACTGAGCAGGCCAGGGCAGGACATTGATGTTAGCTGCGGCGAGAGTCTGTCTTACAACTCTTGCGGTGTGCGGTCGTGCATTATCATGCATTAACTGAAATAAGGGACCGATTTGCGCTTGTAGAGGAACGATGACGTCTGATACAATCGTCTCAGCATAAATTTGAGCGTTGAGGTTGCCTCTGATCCAAATCAACTCAGTTCTTCCGCCGATCCAAATACCCGCCCATACCATGATGGTTCCACCACTATAAGGATGGACTTCCTGGCAGGATTTTAATCGCTGTTGGCGTCCAGGGGTTCTCCAGTGTCGTATACGTCTTGTATCCGGTCTCATACCAAAACGAGACTCATCAGAAAAGCACACGAAACGCCATTGTTCTTCTGCCCAATTTCTGTGTCCAAGAGCCCATTGATATCGAATCCTACGATTGTGCATTGCTATAGGTGGTACCCGTAGCGGTCTTCGGGAATGAAGGTTCACTTCATGCAAGCGGTTTCTGACTGTTTGGTCGCTAATTAAGTTCCCTGAAGAGTGATGAAGCCTCACGGCTAACATCATGGCGGTTATTGTTGGAGCTCTTCGAGTTAAGATTTGAATGTATCGGTCTTGTCTCCGTGTGGTGCAGCGATACCGTCCTCCATGGCGCTCAGCCACGGTACCAGTGCTTCGGTAACGTGTCCAAAGTCGACTGATAACACTCTGACTTGTATTCAGAGCTAAAGCCACAGTACGTTGCCGGGAACCAGCTTCTATCATTCCCACGGCTCTGAGCATTTCTTCCCTGCTTAAATGACGTCGCCGCTCCATAATAACGTTGGTTTTAATCAGTAGTAGGGAAACAGTAGCACTAATAATGTCTTCAATGCGTTGTATGTTTTTATAGGGAAAATATTGACAGCTGATTTTCATCTTTTACTCGAATTTGATTCACAGTTCCTGATTCAAATTATGAAATGCACCAAAAAGGATCCATATAAATTTATAAAATCATAAATTTATTACAAAGCCACATCTCAATCTCAAGAAATCCGCATAAAAATGCTTGATCCCTAGACACTTTTGATGTGTGTACTTACATAGCCAAACGGCTAATAAGTAATTCAAATTTAACTTTTTGTTTTTATTTAAAAAACCTTGTCCCACACTAGGATTTCTCCTGTATCGTGGGTGCGTATACAGACACAAACCTCACATACACAAACACTCAGACCTGATGCAACTATCTGTAGGCCATACACATTTTTGTTCAGTGTGGGAATCGAACCCACAACCCCTTGCGCAGTAGCCAATCATTCAGCCACTGCACCAAACGTGTCGTCGAACTTTAACTTCTACGTAAAAATATTTCTAAGAATACGTCCAGTAACGTCTTTCTTAGTCTATTTTGAGGTGAGACACTTGGTTCATGTATTCTTTATACTTAGATAGCACTTACGTTAGCACTACAGTTCACGCTCACTGTTCACTACACTACACTAACTCAAAAGGATATCAAATTTATAAACTGTTTGACAAAAAAAACATTTTTACAGTGTTCTTAAACGAAAACTGCTCTTGTGACTTTCGTGAGACACATTCATAACTAGCTGGTAACCGCGGCTTCGCTCACGTACTTAGTTTTCTTTAATTTAAAAGTATGTATACTTAATAGTTCATCGTAAAATTTTGGGGTAAGTACAGAAAAGGACATTAAGTAGGTTCTACGGAAACGTGGTTAGCAAACCGTTAATATAATGTGAACGCCTTAATTTCTCTCTAATCCAGATTCCGAAAGTTGCATTCAGCAATATAATTATGTAAGTGCATCATGGTAATCACAACTTCAGCTGCTGCTAGAGCCTGATTAGTAATCTTCTTTCGTCTTTCTATCAATCATCGTTATTTGTTATTTACAAAACTCCTGTGTTCGACTCACGACCTCGTTGCGTTTTCAGCTCATGATAAAGGGCTCCATTTGGGTCCGAAACTAGTCGGGCAATTCAGAAAAATTCATATGAGTAAACCGTAACTAATCATAAACATGAAAACTGCACTATTAACTTTTTGAGTCCTGCGTCTGTAGACAAATGGCAATCGATGATCGCTAGAGAATAGAAACGACAATGAGATGTACTGGATTGACATAAGCTTTCGACCGTTCAAGCGATCTGTTATGTCATTTCCATACATTTAATTGACGTATCTATTCTCTGGCGATCGTCGATTGCCATTTGTCTACGCTGATCACTTGAATAAATATTTTTCTATTCTATTCTAAAGAAACCTGCAAGCTTCCAGCCATTTTCCAGTTTAAAAAAATACCTAAATTAGGTTACTTGTCTTACTGCAATATAAACTCGCGCTGATGTCGTGGCTATTTAAACCTACCGTTCTGTATCTCTGCCAAGTGATTCGTTGTATTGTATTTTTGATTCCTTAATCTCTTTACGGCGCCATAATATAAATATAGTGGGGGTATAACATCCCCATGACAGCCAAAAGCCTGGCCCAAATCTCTCAACAAAACTCCCCAGTGAAAGACCTGTGTAACCTCCTTTTGTATTCCCCTAACTCAGTCTAACGTGTTGCATTATTTTGCTATTCCCCCAGGTTTACGGCTGATTTTAGAGAATTACTTATTTGATATTGTGTCGCAAAAGAACATACTTAATGAACTGACCTTTCGTAAGGCTTTTGACTGAAAACGCAAAGACGCGGTGAGGCATTGTAACCCAGAAGATATAACACAGCCTTTAGAACATAGAAATCTAAATACCCCCGTCGTAATGGTCATTACATTCATGCTGCTTCAAAAATCCATTATTTTTAATTTCTAATCCGCTTTACGAGGCCTAGAAAACAATAACAGGAAAAAAAAACCTTACCTAAACATAAAAATAATCGCACTAAGCCCAAAACTTCTTACACTCAACATCTTCACACAAAACTCCCCAGTGAAAAACCTATGTAACCTCCTTTTGTATTCCCCTGACGCAGTCCAACGTGTTGCATTATTCCGCCATTCCCCAGGTTTACGTCTGACTTTATAGAATTACTTATTCGATATGTGTCGCAGAAGAACGTGAATTATTGTCTTGTTTACACCCAGGGATGCCACTTCGAATTATGGAATGACTGGAGACGGTTTTCGTGCGAACCTGTATTGTTTTATTTGGTATTTTTTTACTGTGTTGGGAATTGGTAAGGATGTTAACGTTTGCGTTCGGATATGTAAATTTTGTGGGGATGTAAGCTGTGTTAAAATCTTTGAATTGTATATGTTAAGGCCATAGAATTTAAGGGATTGAATTTTATGTGGTAGACTGATATTTATACTCAGCTAAATATTCTTTGCATTGATGTAGGACTTTCATCTTACGACTTCTAATTAATTGGTTATCTGTGTTTATTTCCACAAAAAAAAACGATAGTGCATTAAAGACTCCGTAGGATTTCCTACGGAGTCTTTAATGCACTATCGTTTTTTTAAAGGTACCAATAAAATGTGTGAATATTTGAAACCACGGGGATAATTGGCATAAACATGCCACAGGAGTTTTTTTAAACTAACTACAATTTCAAATACTGAAATTATAACACTGAAATCTTAAATATATATCATTAGTGGCCGTAATGGTTAAGAAGTACATTCTAACTGTATTCCAATTAGCTTAGTGATTTTCAAATTTTCAAAGCCCCCTTTCACGGTACCACAATATGTCCAATTCAAAATTATTTTAAACTCTTCGCACCCAAAACCAGGCATGCAGAAAGAATGCCAACCCTAAACCACAGGTACTGAGATGAGGGGGAGTATGAAAGAAAATTGATTAGAGTGGGATTTCCATGAATATCAATGATATTAATCACGCACTCTACAATTCTATGAAATGCGATACATAATATACGTATTTCTACAAATATTAAAATTGATTCGCGTGAGAGGGTTAATAATAGTGCTGAATTATGTGCCTTTTTGTAGACATTGCGTATATGTCAACCTGACAAGACTAAAATATGTTTGACAAACATTACAAAGGTGGAATATAGATTACTAGCATTTGCCCGCGACTTTGCTCGCGTTAATTTAGAATTTGTCAATCAACTCCTAACACACTACTAAAGTTTCTATAATAATATAATTCAATCATGATTCAAAAGACACGTGGCGCCATCTATTATCGTTATTGTTGTTTTCCTCGGGAATAGTACTTTTTTCGGGATGTAAGATACCCTATGTCCGTTTCTGTACACTTGACAACGTATATGCAAAATTTCAGGATGACCGGTCCAGTGGTTTAGGCGTGAAAAGGTAAGAAACGAACTTACTTTCGCATTTAAAATATTAGTTAGGATATCACTATAATATCATCTCATCTTTCAAATCTTAAAAGATCATTTTCTCGCATTAATATTATTAGGAAGGAAGGAAGGATTATATTATATGTCCCAAAAGTAATGAGACTGGTGTGGAAAGTTCCCAGACTAGGTCGTGCAACAATCTTTGCAAGGTGGCTGGTGGTAGCTTTATGAGAGAGACCGAGGATCGAGTGGACTGCCACAGGCTATATGTTGAGGTGCTAAATCAAATGACGTTAATTATGTACAGATTCCACCATCCTATGATCAGGAACTACACAAGCTTCCAGGCGGTAATTGGCGTCGCAATCGAGACAAGAGACCGGAGACGGAGACCGCTAGACATTGTCTTACGGCGTTCAGTGATGCAGTCTCTTGTCGTCTCGCTTGTGATCAACACAGTACAAAAGTCTAAAGTCCAGTACCAGTGACTTGATCTCCGATGTCAGTTACACCCCTGTGTCCACCTCCGATGTCATTTACACGGGTCGATTTTTGCCGCTCGGCTAGGCCGCACGGCGGAAATCGATTCTAAATGACAATTTGACTAGGCCGCAAGTGACTAAAATCGCAAGCCCCAAAGTTGGGTGCCATTCGACTTTTGCCGTGCGGCGACTAGCCGCATGAGGCGGGTGACTAAAATCGACCGTATAAATAAATGGTCAGTTGCAGGCGATCGCCCGCCACATGAAGTGTGTTTTGCGCTGTATTGTTCCGCTACGTTGTCGGTACAATATCTTAAATAATTGAGCTACGAACCATTTCTATGCACGTAAAACACCCGCTCTGCTCAACATTTTCTTCGGAAATAAACAAGTCACATGCGATTTTTGTCAACCGGTGTAAATGGGGTGGCGATTCGATTTTTACAAGCGATGCGACTGGTGACTTGCCGCACGGCTGAAATCGACCCGTGTAAACCCCCCATTACCGGTTTCTGTCTCGCTTTTCGGTTTCTTGTCTCGTTTGCACTACGAGCTACAACCTGTACTGTATACAGTGTCACGGTTCCTGTCTTGATCTCGCTCGCGAAATGAATAACAATAGCCTAAAGACAAATAGCGGGCTCAGTCTCCTATCTGTGTTTCGTGTCTCGATCATGCTGCAAACCGCCGCTTTCAGCGTTCTCAGTTATATTCTTTCTACTTCTTTTTGCCTTGAAAATCTTTCTGATCTAGCTATCACATTTTACTTGACGCCACTTAAAGGCCAATGCAAACTATTGGCATGTTTTACTTTTTTCCTTTCGCCAGAAATGAAACCTAGGTTATATGTTATAGAGGACAATACGAGAAATCAATAGCAAAAAGAACCAGGTCTATCAACCGTAACCGAACGAAGATAACCAGAGAAGTATTGCTAGTATCTTTTTGTCAGGCGTTACCCGCGTTACCTATTTTTCTTATATTATAATTAAATGAAAATACAATCATACGTGATATTTTGAGGTTTCCTTTGATAAAATAGATTAAGTTGATTGTTGCTGTTACATTTTTTTCGCACTGGCAGTTTTTTTATCACTAAAACTAGTAAAAAAACTGATAAACGTATCGAATCGATACGCGTTAGTGGGAATACGTAACAGTGAAGCCACACTGCTCCGTTGCGTTGCGTTGCGACGTCGCAGCGCTAGATTTGGACCAATGAGATGTCGCAGGGCAACATTTGGAATCTCTAGGTTGGTCCAAATCTAGTGCTGCGACGTCGCAACGCAACGCAACGGAGCAGTGGGGCCTCGCCCTTAGTGTTGCGATAGCAATTTTAAACGTTGCACGCAATAAGTAAGTATCGCTAACCCAATCACGGGCGTACAGTGATTGACAGGAGTCGATGATCGCTATTGCAACACTATTTAACGCGTATCCACTATAGGATAGGTCTTCTGCGTTACTTTTCTAAATTGTACTATGGAATATTCTTAAAAAAAAGAAATTACATAAACATAACTTCACGCCTTCTTCCCCGAAGGGTTGGCAGAGGTGTATACACCTCTCGTAACGTGGGTGTATTATAATACACCCACGTTTCGCCGTTATGTTTAAGTCCCATGTAATAGGGGGCGAGCCTATTGTCATCAACCGGGCACAAATCCAGACTCCAAGCTGCTACTGAGAAATTGCACACGGAAAAACCCAATAACACTTTGCCCGACCTGGGGATCGAACCCAAGACCTCACGCTCAGCAGTCGCGCTTGCGACCGCTATAGCAACGAGGCAGTCGAGAGCGAGCAAGCGAGGCAGATAAAAAGAAATTATACAACCATAAAAACCGAAACCAAAACTATTTATTAAATAATTAGTTGGTACTTCTAGTTTTACAAAAATCTTTGCCTTACCTTATCATAGAACAATTACATGCTACTAAATTCTTATAGATAAAGTTAATTAATCGTAATCAGTACTCGTCTCTCTTTTCACATCATGTCTTATTATGAAATCCAGAAATTGAGCTGGAGGACCTAAGTTTTGTTGATGTCTACCCCACGCCATATACCATAATACAGACATGACGTGGCTACAACAACCTGTGTTCTCTTCCCAGAAATACAGGAACAGTAATGTCCTTTTATTGCTGCTACGCCATCGTTAAGCCCTTCTATCAAGAAGATCTAGAAAGAATATTTAAGATAATAATGTGGAAGCGGGGGACGCAGAATGACTCATTAGAGTTGCCGAGTAGGTAGTATTTAACAATGGGAAACTTAAAATATCACACACGGAGTATTTTTATTTAAGAAAAATAACGCCTGATAAAAAACAATAGCAATCTACTAAACACTCTCTAACTTGGTTTTGTTACGGTTAGTAGACCTAGCTCTTTTTGCTATATATTTGTCATACAGTCCTCTAACATATGGCCTAGGTTTCAATTCTGGCGAAAAGAAAAAAAAAAACATGCCAGCTATGTATGGCAAAAGTTGCATAGCCCTTTCCTATAAATATTATAAATGCGCAAGTAAGTTTGTTACCTTTTCACGCCTAAACCACTGAACCGATCATCCTGTTGCATATACGTTGTCAGGTGTACAGAAACGGACATACATAGGGTACCTTTCATCCCGAAAAAAGTACTGTTCCCGAGGAAAACAACAATAACGATAATAGATGGCACCACGTGCCTTTAGATTCACGATTGAATTATGTTACTATAGAAACTTTTGTAGTTTGTTAAGAGTTGATTGACAAATTCTAAATTAACGGGAGCGAAGCCGCGTGCAAAAGCTAGTTTCCTATCTGTACTAATATTCTAAAGAGGTAGAATTTGTTTGTTTGTTTGTATGTAGGAGGTAATCTCCGAAACTACTCATCCGATTTCAAAAATTCTTTCACCAATAGGAAGCTACGTTATCCCTGAGTGCTATAGGCTATATTTTATAATCAATAAATTAGGGATCAATAACCGACATTCACGCGGACGAAGTCGCGAGCAAAGGCTAGTATTTTATAAGAGAAAAAGTATTTTATTCCAGCACACTACCTGATTTCATTATATAAAGGAAAATTGTATTTGAAAATGCAAAAATAACTACTAATTTTCAGACTCGTATGCTACCCGCATATGAACTCGAGAACAGAAGCTATTCATATTTGAAATTTGATAATTAGCTTGTAAAATGTACGAGCTGGTTTTGGCTAAAATTTTACCTTTAATATATTTCACAAATTCATTGTTCCGATGAAATTTTAATGCAAGTAGATACCATTATTATTTTGACAGTATTTTCTTCTCTACTTTAATATAATTATATAACAACTAATTATTAAAATAGGTAACGCAAGTTAACCCATTTTGCGTGCCATTCGGTAGGAGCAATCATCCTACACGTTACGCTGCTTCGTCAGTTCTCTCTCAACCGTTTCCGTTTATGCACACGCAAATGCTTGCAGAATGCGTGTGCGCGACTTACAAAGTACACGTGCAAGGCATGTACAATATGGCTTTTCCATAACTAAACTATCCTCGTAACGTCGTTAACTGAAACAAAAAATGTGATCACTGAAATGTGAATGTATGGAAAAAACACTTTTTTCTTTTAATAGCTTTACTCCTTGTAAATCAGTTCTTCTAAGGAAGTACTACCATCAAACCTATTTCTACAACCGGCAGCATTGCTGTGTTTTTGTTCTTCTTTGTCCTTCGTCCTTTTCTACTTTGTCGCTTGGGGTCCCTTGGGTTCGCAACATTGGTATATTATAGGCCTTAACTCGTCACGTCGACTGGTTTGCCTATACAATATCGTCGCCCGGGAGTGAAAACCTCGGGAATGCAATTTGGTCATTTTATTTGATCACGACTTCATCATCATCTGCCTAGCCTTTTCCCAACTATGTTGGGGTCGGCTTCCAGTCGAACCGGATGCAGCTGAATATCAGTATTTTACATGGAGCGACTGCCTATCAGACCTCCACAACCCAGTAACTGGGTAATACGATACTCTTGGTAAGACTGGTTGTCAGACTTTCTGGCTTCTGACCAACAGTAACGACTGTCAAAGATCTACAAATGACAGCCGGGACCAACGGCTTTACGTGCTTTCCGAGGCACGGAGGAAACTCGCCATGGTAAATGGTCACCCATCCACAGACCAACCTCGGCAAGCGTGGCTTAACCCGGAAGATCGGTCTATGCGGCTGTAATTATTTAGCCACGAGCTCCTCCTTTTTTGATCACGACTTATAGGGACTATATCTTTTAAGAGAGCCGCTCTATGTGAAATTAGTTTGTAGGCACTGAAACTAGCCTTTATTGGGTATATAAAAATCGTTATAAATATAATTGACTAGCTTTTGCCCGCGACTTATTCCGCGTGAAGCCCACAGGAACCGTGCAATGACCAAATGCATTCCCGAGGTTTTCACTCCGGGGTGAAGATATTAAAAAAGTGTTTTTACAGTTCATACAAATATTTATACCGTTTCATCCAAATCTTTGAAGGTTTCGCTTCAGATCATTAAAGGTTTATATAATTATCAAAATGACTGCCTCTTTGGTCTAGTGGTCGTAAGCGCGACTGCTGAACGTGAGGTCTTGAGTTCGCCCAGGTCGGACAAAGTGTTATTGGGTTCTTCCGTGTGGAATTTCTCAGTAGCAGCCCGGAGTCTGGATTTGTGCCTGGTTGATGGCAAAAGGCTCGCCTCCTATTACATGAGACTTAAACATAACGGTGAAATGAGGGTGTACCGCTCCGTAACAGGGGATTTAGACGGTCGATTTTCGCCGCACAGCTAAAATCGACCGTCTAAATGACAATTCGACGAGGCTGCAAGTGACTAAAATCGCAAGCCCCAAAGTTGCATGCCATCCGACTTTTGCCGTGCGGTGATAAGCCGTATGCGGCGGGTGACTAAAATCGACCGTGTAAATGGTGAGTTGAAGGCGATCGCCCGCCGCATGAGGTGTGTTTTGCGCTGTGTTGTTCCGCTAGAAATGAACAAGTTACATGCGATTTTTGTCGACCACTGTAAATGGGATGGCGATTCGATTTTTACAAGCAATGCGACTGGTGACTTGCCGCACGGCTAAAATTGTCCCGTGTAAATCCCCCATAACCCTTCGGGGAATTCAGGCGTGTATAATGATGATGTTACAATTACCGTAATAATTATTCTGACCTTTGAAATCGTGTTTGACTTTGAGAAAATAATGTAATTATGGTACTTCGTAGAATTTGCCAAATTACAATTTAAATGATTTCGTAGAACCGCTCATTTGGCCATGTTATAAACAATTTGTTGTTGGTATTATCTGATTTCAGATTAACATTCAATTTCAATTTCTGCTCGATTCCGACTGTTCTTTGATGTTTTCGGAAGTAATTCGGGGAAAAATAATTTTATCAGCACTTTATTTGTCACGAAATCTAATCTAAGCATTGAGACAGTATAACACTACAAAGTAATGAATTTTCTATTTCCATCTTATTGGCACCAAAATAACAAATAGTATACTCTCTGGGAATCACGGCTCATCTTCCGTGCGGAAGATGTCCGGTCCTTTGAGAACTTTAATCTAAAATGGGGTGGGGCACCAACCGGGGACTATCCACGGCTGCACTTTTGGAGTACAGTCATGGACCGTCTCAGGTGGATGCAAGACTATTGTAAAATATGGTGAAAAATATCTGGTCTATGGGAAGGGGTGTTAGGTGGACTGGATAAATTATATTGCCGGAAGAAAACGGCGTCTGCCTTTCAACATTTAAAATTGAAAAGTGTTGGCAGACGGTGACTCGCCAGCTCACTAGCTGGGCCCCCTGAAAAGCCGCCAGTACATAGGCGAAGGTTAGGGGGCAACAAACGTGTGAGCAGCTAGAGGTGTAGAGAGGTGTGGCCCCGGTTTCACCGTCGCGGGTCTAAAAGACCCGGAGTAAGTTTTCCCGCTATTACGCCATTAGACACTTCCACCCCCGAGCATGTAGCTCTGGCGGCCCCCCTCTGGCCGGCCGATAAAGGCAAGCCAAAATTGAGAGTCCTGCGGGCACTCTTGGGGTTCCACCCCAGCCAGCCAATAAAGGCAAACTGGAGACGAGGCCCTGACCGACTCTCTGAGGCAATAAGGTACGCAGTGTCGCCACTCACCAACAGCTCGCCACAAGCTGTCCTGCGGTTTGTAAGCTTTTCAGTAGACCTCATGTTACATTTTTTATTATATGATGGGGTTATTGAAAGCTAGTCTAATGTACCCTCCGGTTTTACGTCTTACGTACGTTTACGTGGGAAAGGCGTTACCTCACCATGAGGTGAGGTAACGCCTTTCCCAGAGGGGGTGGTATAGTATACTTGTTATTAAGTTTGCAATAAATTTTTTTTCACACTGATAATTCAGCCCCATCATGCTTTCTCCCCACCAATCCCCAGCCAGTAACACTCTGAGCCAAGATCCAAATACCACTAGGGGTCGCCCTTAGTGCTATTGTTGCTAGTAGTCACAATTATTGTTACTCTAGTATAAGTAGTTAGTTAGTAGCTTAGGTCGCCTTAGGTTAAGTATTTTACTTCCCCCACATTGTCTGGAGACAAAGAGACCCTTTAGGTCTCACAAATAACTACGATAAAAATATCGATTGTACTACTAAAAGTAGTACAACAGAAAAGAAAAATGTTATACCTAAATCTTTAACGGACTTAACTAAATAACCTCAAGCTAACAAACCGGTCTCTAGTAAATAACCGTCCCATGTTTCTTTCATTTTAAACCGCAGGTTCATTAACATTTATTCATAAAACCCGTGTCACATTTTTTAAACTTATCTAGGTCTAGACAATAAATTTTAAATGTATATGCGAAGTCGGTTTGAACGGATATGACATAGTATAAAGTTATGAGTGAGACAATGGAGTCGATTCTCTTGTTCGCAAGCTAAAATAAAATTAGAGAATTGCTAAACACCGTGGCCCCGAGGTACCCGAAAGATTTTAGCCATGCCTTTCTGATGGTATTATGTGTCAAATGTTCAACGAAAGTTCCATACAGTATTTTTTTTTTGTGTTCCTTTTCTGTTCTTATTAAATCAATTAACTTCAGTACTTTCTTGTAAACAATACCTTAGGTTGAACTGGCAACATTTATAAATTATCGTGTAAGTGGATAAGAAACTTCCTCCCCGATAAATAAGACATACGGCGAGAGGGGTATGGTATGACAAAAGTCGCAACGCCGCGTTAATAGGACTTCTTACCAAAGATATTTTTCGATTTGTGAAACTATATCCTAGCTTTTCTTCTCCAACTAGGCATCGAATCGAAGGTCTTCTCGGATCTTTCGGGTACCTCGGCCCCATGGTATATATATTACTAACAGACAGCGCGAGAAAAGGGTGGTGATAGATAAGAACTAAGTCAGAGATGTCAAATATAGTTTCGCCTTGAATTTCACCGTGTTTTTAGTAGACACCGTAGAACGGGGTTACTTTTTTTTTTTTTGAGCTTCATGTGTTTGTATCTTTTTTATTTTTGCTTTTAGCTGCTACATCAAAAATATTTCATATAGACTGAATTAACTGAGATATAGACTAGATAAAAAAGGAAAAATGTTCCGTATCAAAGTCGGACCGTAGGTTTTACTTTGATGATCCCTGTTTTATCATTCAGTGTCAAAGTAGGGCTCGAAATTTTTTATCTTCGCCATCTAACTTCGCAGACACCTCTATACCGTATGGTAAAATAGGAAAACTGTCAATTTTGCCTATACAGTTAAGTTAAAATGCAGTTCCATTTTTACAGATATATAGGACCAAATGCAATATTTTTAGTAACTATCGATGTTGCCCCTTGATATCAAAGTAACCCCAATCGCTGGCACGTTCTGACGTGTTGTCTAATGGAAATTTCAGTTCAACTAAATTTGACAGCCCTTATTTACGTCCATCTCTTTCTTATTTTATCAGAGTGAAAAAGAGGGCAATAATCTAATTTAAATTAATTCTGTTGAGCACCGGCTAAACTTAGCTAAAAGTACTGCTACCCTTCACTGGCACATAAAACCAGAAAGGGATGGCAGAATATTTGAGCTGTCAAATTAAGTTGAACTAAAATTTCCAAACAGATGATAGGTAACTTTCTCAGCATATGTCGCCTAAAACACGGTGATGTTACACAAGTACACTAGCTTCATAGCTGTGAAAAAAATGTCTTTTCTACCTGATAATAAAAGATAGGTAACAACAATATTTTTAGTTAAGTTGAATTGATTGTTTTATACTTTATAGACCACTATTAAAATGTTAACATTTGAAGGAGCACAACTCTATAGCAAAATACCCGCACGTATTAAAAATGTAGGCTCATTTGATGCATTCAAAACTCAGCTAGCTAGATATGTAATTTCAGATACCTAACTCAAATGTGAAAAATGAATGCATTGGATGGGTACACCATAATTTTTGAAATGACGAACATTTCTTCATAGCATAAGTTAATTTATTGTTCTCAAGTAAGTGACTTCGTGTTTTTATTGAGAATACATTTCTTTAAACCTATATTACTACGCTGTGCTCAAGAGCGTGTCAAGTTACTTTGCTCGCTCGTTCAGAAGGGAATTTGAATTGTATTTGAATAGAAGCTGTATCGAAAGTATGAGTTGTAGTATTCTATTAGGAAATTCTCAGAAGCAGACATGATGTATTCGGGAAAGGGTGTCATTTTTTTTTTGTAGTTTATAAATCTCGTATCTTTTACGTAAAAGATAAGCAAGTGAAAAAAATATTGAAATATTTAATAAAATCTCCAAGTTATAAACGTTTTAAATTGTTTACTAGACAGAGACAACACTACTGTGCGCTGACGTCACAACACACTCACGTAATTTTAACTTCACACCACTCAGTACTGTGGGTGCACAACAATTCAATTCAATTTTTTTCAATTCTGTTTATTCAGGTACAATTCACATTGGGTTTGAAATTATGTAAATAAAGACACGTTCATTAAAATTATAAAACCAACACATAAACCCACAGTCCATCTATGGGCAACGTTGCGTCAAAAAACTGCCGTGATAATATCCTACATTGTTTAACTTATCGCCATCCACTGCTGGGCACAGACCTCTTCCATATTTTTGTAATATCTAGAAATCAGAGTAGGTATCGTAATAAATACCTCCGTAATATCTAGAATTTTGAGTATCGTAATATCTACCTCCGTAATATTATTATCTAGAATCTATAGTTTTGTAGTAAACACCTCCGTAATATGCGATGGTCAGTCACTGATGAGGCACAATGAATTAATCTATTGTCATCGACGGAATCAGTCTGGCGCAACGGACAAGAGGATACCTAGAATTTAGAGTATCGTAATATCTACTTCCGTAATATCTAGAATTTTGAGTATCGTAATATCTGCCTCCGTAATATCTAGAATTTATAGTATTGTAGTAAACACCTCCGTAATATGCGATGGTCAGTCACTAATGAGACACAATTAATTAATCTATTGTCATCGACGGAATCAGTCTGGTGCAACGGCTCAAAATTCTAGATATTACGGAGGTATTTATTACGATACTCTAAATTCTAGATATCCTCTTGATATCTAGAATTTAGAGTATCGTAATAAATACTTCCGTAATATCTAGAATTTTGAGTATCGTAATATCTATCTCCGTAATATCTAGAATTTATAGTATCGTAACATCTACCTCAGTAATATTTAGAATTTAGAGTATGAAATATCGTAGTATCTACTCTGTAATATCTACAGTTGAACGGCAATTACATTTTCTTTATTCAAATCCAATCAACAAAAGTATTAAAAGATGACACCCGGATAACATAACATGAAAATTCCCGAACATTTCCGGCAATAAATAAATTGTACACCGTCCGGGGCGGGTGGATACGGCCAACGCCTCCTGTTTTTACTACATTGTGTGTCCGCTTCTGCTAATTTCTCTGTGGCGGAGGTACAAAAGTCATGTATGAGAAATTTATTCAGGTCTCGTCCACGGGTGCCTCTTTGTGTTGCTAATTCCATTTTATTCTTTTCTATTCTGATGTCATTTACCTCGGGGCCACGTCGTTATAATATTCCACGGGATCTTGGTAAAACCCGTGTGGTAATCTTTTTACTTTATGATGAATGGTCCTTTTTGTATGTTTGGTGGTGTTAATTGTGTTGAGAAGTTTTCTTTTTTCTTTTTTTTTTTGTAGATTTATATAGAGTGTAAACGAATCCGTGTAATTCCTTCAAACCACATGATCTATTAATGGTATAGATTGACCTCGCACGGGATTTAGATTGATTAAAAATAAAAATGAACTTTTTTTTCCAAATAAAATTTTAATGTGATAGAAAAATTCGAAACCATGCATAAATGAATGAAGGCACGGCGACACAGCAGACGGGCACGACTAGCTCGATATCGCTCCACGCAGTCAGTTAACTCGGGACGCTAAAATTACTCAGATACAGAATACCATGGTTCATTTTTTGAAAACGTTTATTAGTTGATTCTGAAAAAAACCTATGCAGGGTCAATCAGTGTCACCAGCTCACGCGGTTTGAAGGAATTACACGAATTCGTTTACACCCTGTATTATTATGCGTTGACATTTTTTTGTTTTTTTTTTTGCTATGATTTTGTTGATGTATTTTACTAGCTGTGCTACGTACAATACTTAGGCTTGTTTCACATTTACCACAACTACAACCACAACACAACAACAACACGTGGGCGGGCACTAATTTGTATAAAAATGAATAGTTTTAGGCCTCTTGTTCACGGCACGGTTTCTTAACCGTACGGCGTACTAGCCGCGCCGTAGAGGTGTGAGCTTGTACACGACACGGCCAACCACCAGCCGAAACTGATTTATATCCATTTTTAACACAAAATCAGCGTTGTAAAGCTGTCATGCTATAATTGCCCGTCGCGAAAACGTCCGGTGCAGTTAACCAACTCTCATATACTGTCATACAACACTAAGTAAATCAAAACCTTGCGCAAAAGAGGAGTAGCCACGGTGCATACGGCGGCACAGTCGTGCCGTTGGGCCGCCGTGTCCGTCAACAAACTTTTATAGTAGTCCATTCTGTCCATACTGATGACCGTGCCTACACACGGTTAAATAACCGTAGGTTTTTACGGCGAAAAAACGTGTACGAACTATACCCTAAATTCCTAACTCAGATAATTTATGTAAACAAAGGGGATAACAGATCAAAAAAATATTTTATTAATGGTAATTCACTGAAAATGCCGGAAAAAGGGTTAGATTCTCTTTTATGTACTGATTTTAGAAATAATAATTTAAAGAATATCATACCGTAATTACTTTTATAAATTTTCAGTTTTCAACAAAGTTATTAAAAAAAGGAGATTTTCTGGTATAAAGTATTTTATGATACTGGTAACACTGTAGGAGTACAAAACATTTTCAAATTTCGTTTAACAAAATGTCAAAGTTGTTTATTGTTTGTCTTAGCGACTTAACAATACATTCGTTTTCTTTTCCCGTTTTCGCTGCGTGTTTGTTAATTTTGTTATTGTGCTATCATCGTGTTAAGTTTTTCATCTTGTTGGTGTTTGTTATATTTCCTTGTTTTTGTTGAGTTCGTTTGTTAAGTTTTATTTGTTATTTGACAAATGGAGCCTCAGCCGGGGCCCTCGAAGGCAGCCGCCCCCGACTTTTTGTCGCCTGTTAAAAAGCGGCCTCGAACATCTATGAGTGCCACCGAAAAACTTATGGTGATGAATGCGTCTATGGACTGATTAAAGTGATTATATGGCGCGTCTCCGACACACTACACAAGACATTGTTTGGCTACGGTATTTTGTTTGCATTGTTCTTAAAATTAACTTGATTTTAAATGATTACTTAGTAAACATTTAATGATAAAATGTTTTGTACCACTAACCTGTCACTTTGACAATGACATTTCTTTGTTTACATAAATTATCTGAATTCTGGAACTAAGGTATAGAGGCCTAATTCACAGGGACCACGTTTTGTCACCAAAGCTGTAGCGACACTAGTCACACGTAACAACTGCTTGACCACTTTTTTTCGCTCGTGAATTCTCCCTTAAGTTCAATAATAGCTGTTGTTGAACTTGGGATATTAATGATATATATTTTTAAATGTTAATTTTATTTCAAAGTATAACAAACAATACTAAATAAAAGATAAATCAACAACAGAATATAAATATATCAAAACAACTTATTATTACGAAGTTTATTTTTTCTTTATGTGAAACAAAGCCATGCTTTCAAATACTTATGAAACATTTTAAATTGCTTCATTCATCTTAGCACCTACACAAACAACAATACGTACATCAAAACTTTTACAAATAATCGACTTATTTGTTTCGTAAGTCAAACTCGTTCGAACATCGATAAAATATCGCGTCTCCAAACATCAAAGCAAATAAACATTATATTTTCAAACAAAATAATATCTGAAACTTCTTCAGTTGTCCGATACGTTGCAAAGGACACAAAAAAATGTTGTGGATTTTTTCTTTCTTATAAAAATGACAGCGTGTTCATTGTGACGTGCGTTGGATAAAGCGGGCGTCGGTCAATATTTTCTCAATTTATGTTCGTGCAAATAATTAAGATGTTTTTTTTCTATTGACTGAGCCTTCAAATATGAAGACATTTATGATACTGTGGCGGCATCTATCCACGCCACATGCGAACTATTCATTAGCGATGGGCGTTGAATCAACGAACTAGTTGAATCAACGTTGATGTCTCTTCAACGGAATTAACGTTGACCGTGTACAAATCAACTCGTTGAATTCGTCAACGAGTTACGAGACAACGACGTTTATGAATTCAACTCGTTTCATCGTTTGACGAATTCAACGAGTTGATTTGTACACGGTCAACGTTTTGTTATTTTCAACGTACGTAAATTGTATTTCTTTAAGAATAAAACTCCCGCTACGACGCGATAGTCATGACAAGAATTTGAACTCTAAATAACGAATATAAGATTTTATATTTATTTAGTAATTTGATCAATGTCATTATATTTTAAAGAAAGTAAACGTAAAACGTAAAGTAAGAATTGATAATGTCATATTATTAATTCTTAAAATGATCATATTCGTGCGCGGAATGAAACGTTTCGTAGGTAGTAGGTAAAGTCATCATAAAATGTTATCCAATTTCTTAGGTAAACTGCATCAAATTGTTCGTAAATTAACATTACAACAGCATACGTTAATAAAAGCGTTTAGGCGTTTATCGTTCATGCAAGTTGACGTTCGTAACACGTTAACTCGTTGACGAAATTAACTAGTTGATCAACTAGTTGACAAACGCAATTCAACGTTAACGTTTCGTTGACGGAAAAACCTTCAACGACCCATCGCTACTATTCATGCCTACATCGCGATATCAAGATTTAACACGCAGATTGTATATACAGGGCTACTGGTAATTCGACGTATTCCTTGCACCACGTTATAGGGGGGCTAATATGCAACAAATTTAACCCCACATATGTCCTACGAAATTCAATGGATTTCGAGATATTGCAATTTTTATATTATTTTTAGCAATATCCAGAATTCCTCCTTAAACATTATTTATTTATTAAATATCAAATTGATCGGCTTTGATTATGATATTAGCTTGTAGCTGATACTTTTACGAAGCTTTCTGCGTATTTAACTGTTCCTAATGACCATCCAATTGAAAGTAATCATTAAAAGTTAAATAAGTATACTAGAAAATCATCGAAGTACACGATAAAGAATGATGTTTATCTCAAAAATTTACTATGACACTAAGTGTACAAAATGCAAGACAAACATTCTTATTTAATCAGCTATCCAACGAGGTATAGACGTTTAAAAAATATTTAGAAACTAATGTAAAAATGTCATAAAATACTGACAAAGGCGATTTCTGAAAAATCTCTACAAGCACGCAGGTGGCCCGTTAAGTGCAATTCATTGCATAATCCTCGCGTAGAGATTAAACAGCAGTCTGTCGGGCACCAACTGTCCTCTAAATGTCAGGATTAGATTAGGACAGGTCGTTAGGTTATGTTTGGTTAGGGTTAGGTAGGTTAGGTTAGGACCTAAGTGTGCGAGGGAACATCGGGGTGGTTTTAGTCAGTAAGAGTCTGACAGACCCCTCTGTCCACCCCCAGGACGGAGGACATCCATGAGGATTAGGGTGGGTCACTTTAGTATGAAAAAAAATAAAAGTTGACAAATCAAATTCTAATAGTAATATTATGTTGAAGTGTAACATAACAAATACTTTCAGTAAAAAAAATATTAACGGAACATATATCTTCAGCCCGCGCATGTGCTTCAAACTTATACGTTTTTTTTAAAAAAACACCTCTTACTAAATGTCATAGTTCTTTATTGGAAATCGCTTAAATACTATTGTAATAAAACAAATATTTAGTTAAGGACACACATTAACGTTAAAAACCAAAACTTAATCAAATAAACATACAAAAGTTCTCAAAAAAAAATAAAAAAAAATATGCAAAAAAACCTGCTTGCTATCAAATTTTGACATAACTTTTCTGGAGGCAAGTTTTGCATGAATCTTTCTTCCATACAAACATTTTTGGTCTGTGCTTAAATCATCAGGTTTTAGCGTTGGTGATTGACCTGGTATTGGCTCAAATTCAACTACAGCTCACGTTTCACACTTATCCAGCAACTTACCAATTGTAGGAAGATGGACCAGAAGTTTTACCATCTATGTAATCAAACAAATGTCTCAAAGGCAGTTCATTTAAATGAAGCATGCAAATTATCCATTGCAAGGGTCTAAGTCTTTTTTCAAATAACTTTATGACACCACAAAATTTACCTGTATTTGTTACTGTTCCATCCATAGCCAGGAGATCATCAGTACTACTCGTAATATTGTTTGCGTAAAGAAGAGCGTTTATTGATATCTCAATGATCTTAGCTGTTCCTTGTGATGGTGTTACATACCCTAAATAAATGGAATCCGGTTGTTTAATGATAGATACGTGTTCTTCAATAATTACTTGCCTGTACCTTTTGGTTCTCTTTGTGACTATCTTCAGAGTTTTAACTTTCCGCCCATCAAAATATAAAGCAGGCAAATTCAGAGGCGCTTGATTTTGCGTAAGAACGTCACGTGTTTTCCTTCTCTCTCTTTGATTTATCAATTACGATATCCGACGAAAGTTCGTGTAAAACTGCAGAAGCAATCGCAGCACCAGCTCTGTCGGACACTCCATAATGTTCACATATTTGGGACAACGCCGGTAAACTTTTGATGCGTTTCTTATTTTCCATAGTTCCTGAGGTAGAAGGTAAGGATTTTTCTAAATTTTTGTGTAGCTTTTCCGGAGATGAAATACTTGTATCAGAATCACTACTTACTTGTTGATGAAAATAATTCTTGCTCTGGTATTTTGGATGGGCCGTTATCACTCTTCTGACAGATTTTTGTTGAAGCATGCTTTCGAGCTAACTTTTTCTGGAAAGTTTTTGTCCGAATGCGATCAATGCCACCGATTCTTATTTTTCTCACACCCTTTTGATCAAAAGTTATGCTCGTCTTTAGGAACTTTGACTTCTATGGGACAATTGCATTGACTCATTACCTTGCATTTGCAAGAACAAGTATCGAATAAAAATTGACTTTGCTGCAAGAACTCAGTTTTCATGTGACAACCTTTTCAATGATTTAAAATTATGTTTGTGTTTCAAATGATAGGCTTTCAGGATCTCGATGACTCTAGTGTGCGAGACTACAGAAATTGATGCTTTTTGCCATACTCCTTCAACTTTTTGGGTTTCTATTTTGGTATGTTACTGCCATTTCGAATTTTACACTTCATGACATCATGGTATGTTGGTAACACATTATCCTTCATATCTTGTATAGTTCCAAATATAGGACACCTTGTACGACTGTATTTGTTATTCGACATGGTGGTTAAATTTAACTCCAAGTTCTAAAACAAAAATGACAGTTTATCGGAATTTCACGAGAATTTAGTCACATTTTCACAAGAATTTTCTGAATGTGCTTACCTCAAAACTGATTTTTCAGAATAAAGAACACAATTTAAATATCAAAATCGACATATATTTCAGTGAATTCCAATTAGAACACTAAACTAAACCACAAAAGTGTAACTTGAGATGTAAAAGTACCTACCCACTTTAACATTTTTTTTCAAAACTTCAACGTCTTTGCGCGGGCTATTCCACTTAAAAGAATTCAATAATATTTTAGAGGGTCGATAACGATACGTTACTTCAACATATTTTCGCTATTAGAAAATGATTACTAAAAAAAAAATTTTTGACCCACCCTAATGAGGATATCAAGAAGGCAAAAAAAAATGGTCAGGTTAGGTCGTTAGGTTAGGTCACGGTTAGGCTTAGGTTAGGTCTCAACTTCGATGCCCTGGGATCTAAAGGCAAGGGCCCCCGCGCCGAGATATCTGCACCTGCGTCATCTGGAAGCTGAGGTTGCTATGCTGCCTCTCCAGCCACTCCTCCATTACGGGTCTTACCGCCACTAATGCGGCGTGCCCTGCGTTGGGTTGCGCAAGTCGTTCCCTCCACAGCCACTAGGATCTGGCGGAGACCACTCCGCTCAAGCGCCTCCTCGCTTTGGCGATATCTCAGCGCGAGGGCCCTCGCCTCCAGATCCCAGGGCATCGAAGTTGTGACCAAACCTAAACCTAACCGTGACCTAACCTAACGACCTAACCTGACCATTTTTTTTTTGCCTTCTTGATATCCTCATGGATGTCCTCCGTCCTGGGGGTGGACAGAGGGGTCTGTCAGACTCTTACTGACTAAAACCACCCCGATGTTCCCTCGCACACTTAGGTCCTAACCTAACCTACCTAACCCTAACCAAACATAACCTAACGACCTGTCCTAATCTAATCCTGACATTTAGAGGACAGTTGGTGCCCGACAGACTGCTGTTTAATCTCTACGCGAGGATTATGCAATGAATTGCACTTAACGGGCCACCTGCGTGCTTGTAGAGATTTTTCAGAAATCGCCTTTGTCAGTATTTTATGACATTTTTACATTAGTTTCTAAATATTTTTTAAACGTCTATACCTCGTTGGATAGCTGATTAAATAAGAATGTTTGTCTTGCATTTTGTACACTTAGTGTCATAGTAAATTTTTGAGATAAACATCATTCTTTATCGTGTACTTCGATGATTTTCTAGTATACTTATTTAACTTTTAATGATTACTTTCAATTGGATGGTCATTAGGAACAGTTAAATACGCAGAAAGCTTCGTAAAAGTATCAGCTACAAGCTAATATCATAATCAAAGCCGATCAATTTGATATTTAATAAATAAATAATGTTTAAGGAGGAATTCTGGATATTGCTAAAAATAATATAAAAATTGCAATATCTCGAAATCCATTGAATTTCGTAGAACATATGTGGGGTTAAATTTGTTGCATATTAGCCCCCCTATAACGTGGTGCAAGGAATACGTCGAATTACCAGTAGCCCTGTATACAACTTCCCAACATCAACCGTTGGGCAGTAGCCCGCCAGGCACAAAGACTCCGCCTGGTTGGAGGATCCTCCCTTTGGTTGGAGGAACACTATACCTCGTTCCACCACAATACTACAGTTGTCACAATCTAAGTGCGTATACAAGTAGAAACCGGGTTGCCGGCACCGATCTGCCAGCGCTTGTCGGTGCTGGTCCGCACTGTTAGTCGGCGCAGGTAGTCTCTATACTGTGTGGCGAACCAGCGTCGACAAGCTCCGAACTTCGCCGACAAGTTCCGACCTGCTCCGATCATCGCTGGCAGGCCGTCATTTGTTGCTGTATTTGTAAGGGAACAACACGTATTTTTGCAAAAAAATGCCAGCCCCTGCTTCTACCCGCTTCCTTTATGTAGTGGTATGCACGTTCCAGTACCAATACCGATGCTTCCTTTACACAGGTGCTAATGTCAAACAACAATGCACTACTGTCAAACAACAATAGATCTGTCAATTTACTCTAGTGATTTAATAATCCTACTGTAGGTTGGATTTGACACCTGTCAAATTATACTCTGTCTAGTATTAATTACTGTAATGCACGGCGTTTAGTTGCATTTTAGCATGAGTGCGCGATGTTTACTTTAATAATAAGGCGGCTTTCTTAGAGTGCAATCTTAGTACTTGTTTATTTCGCAGTTTTACTGAAACTTCGAATTCGACCTATTACGTTGCGGAAACTGTTTTTAACAAAAAGTAAATTATATGTAATTGAAAATTATAGTATTCCTAACATAACGTGTTACATCATTCCCCTTAAAAAAAAGAAGATGTTAATCAAGTAGTCTTTTATGGTTGTTGTCATTTACCTCTCAGAGGAAATTAGGTAAGAATGTAAATAACTTTCTGGGTAGAACTACTCTTTACTTTTATGTTTTCAAGGTTGCGTTTCAGTGATGATTTTATTTTTATGATTTTTGTCCAATTTTTTTGAGTCCTTCTTTAATTTTAATATATTGCCAATAGACTCTTTACTAAGGACCTTTTAATCCCCTTTCAGCTTTAGGGGTATTTTTGTAATAGGTTTTATTAATAAAAAAAAAACTTACCAGAATGATACATTTCGCTCACATTAACCGTAAAACCTTTGTTTAATTAGAAACAACAATTTTACTTTTCGAACCCGGTTTTTCCTCTACACCCACAAAAATAGACCTTTAGGAAAAATATTCCAATTACAAATTCAATAACCGTTCCCATCTAATATACGTACGGACGATGTCATGCTGACCGCGTCACGACTCACGCGTGGCAGCGTGACATGGACAGGTTACGATAAAAGAAAAAAAAACCTTCAAGTTACGTCACACGCGCTGAATTAAGCGGTGCATAGCGGAACAAAACTATGATAGCGGTCGAGACGTGGGGAAAATTTTAAAATGAAGTTTTATTTTTTGTTGTGAATTTTTGTTTTTTTTTCTATTGGACTGCTGTAGGTCGTCCTAGGGGACGGTTTCTACGTAACCGGGCAGTTATTGGCGAGACCTGAAGGGTCTCCAGCCAATGGGGGGGGGGAGGAAGTAAAATACTTAACCTAAGCTAACTACTTGTACTACACTATGTTCTATGTTAGGAGATGTGGTTTCCGCACTTAGTCCTTCAAGTGGACCATTGTACGTGTTGTACTACACTAACATCATGACTACCTGCAACGACAGCACTAAGGGCGACCCCTAGTGGGACTCGGACCTCGGCTTAGGGCGTTGCTGGCGTGGACATAGGGGGGGGGGGGGAGACAGCTTGATGAGGGCTGAATTATCGGTGTGAATTTTTGTAAACAATGCGATAGCTAAGGGGTATTGTATGTTGCTTCTTCTTAGTTAAGTGTGTACTATAAGAATTTTCTTTTACCTACATAACATGACATCATGCCTGTATTCCCTCAAGGGTTGGGCAGAGGTGTATAGTACACCCTCATGTAATAGGGGGCGAGCATATAGCCATCAAGCGTGCACAGATCCAGACTCCGGGCTGCTACTGAAAAATCTGGTGTAAAGAGGTGAATAGTACACCCTCAATTCGCCGTTATGTTATAAGTCGAGCCGGGCCAAAATCTAGACACCGAGTTGCTACTGAGAAATTTCACACGGAAAAAAACAATACCAACACTTTGCACGACCTTTGGATCGAACCCAAGACCTCATGCTCAGAAGTCGTGCTTGCGACCACTACACCAACGAGGCAGTCTCTTTTAGTTCTCTTACCTACTTATGATATATTATATCGTACACATAAGCACGGAAAATAAATCGGCCAAGATTTGAAATATCCATTCAAATTTCTGGTTAATTATGGTTTACTCGCGTGCATTTTTCGTGATTGCCCGACTAGTTTCGGACTCAAACGAAGTCTTTAATCATGAGCTGATCACGCGGCGAATTCGACTCGCGACAATCCCGAAAAATGCACGTGAGTAAACCGTAATTAATCATAAATTTGAATTCGACTCATATTTAATTTTGACGACACGTTTGGTGCAGTGGCTGAGCGATTGGCTTCTTCGCTCTGGATCTCAGGTTCGATTCCCGCACGGAACAAATATTTGTATGGCCTATGGATACTTGTTCCGGATCTGGGCGTTTGTGCATTTGAGATTTGTGTCTTTAAGCGCAACTACGTTATAGGAGAAATCCTAGTAATAATGAAACCGTAACTATTAATTCTTTCAGCAGTTACCAATTTATATTAATTATATCCTAAACTTAGCGTTCCCCGGCCGTTCCTTTTAATATATTCCTATTTAAATTATTCTTCTTAAAAAATGTAAAATTGTATTGAGTTTCGATACATTTTATTGTAGGTATATGTAGGCTACGAGAAAACATCGCCTTATCACGCTGCATGCGTCACGACTCACGCATGACAGCGTGTCAGCAACAGTTTACGCTGAAAGAACCTTCGCGTGACGTCACACGCATCGTATAAAGCGGTGCACGGTGGAACAAAACTATAGTAACGCTTGCGACGTGCAGAAATTGTTAAAAAGTGTTTTTTTTAAACGTAAAAATATTTTTGCTAAATAAAGAAAGAAAAAAAAATATTTATTCTGGACTCACACTGGCAGTTACAGTAACAAAATCAGTATAGTACAAAAAAAGGGTAAAAATTTAAACTACCTGCACGAGTTGGCCTCGTGCAGGTAGTTTAAGTTTTTATAAATAAGGCTCCTATCTCAGCATAATGTTGCAACATTTAAAAAAAAACAAAATGTCGCAAATTTTTGGTATGGGTTGCTATTTTTCAGTGTGTCATTGCCATGGAGTCATTACAATGCGATTGTTTTAATGAAAACAACCACGGCGAAATGCTGTATGTCAAATACAGGGTTCCTTCAAATTAACTGGCGATACATCATAGGGTTACCAGATCTCAAAAAAAGAAAATTTCAATTTAAAAAAATGGTGTTTTTACTCATGTACCCGCCGTAAAAGTTATATTTCGAGTTTCAACCAGAAAGCTTACTTTTAAAGTTAAAATTATATAATTTATGGCTAGTGACGCCCCCATATTTTGTACTCTCTTTTGCAGAGTTTTAGGCACCTTTGAGGTATGTCAAAAACTAACTTCAAAACACGAAACGGGACGTGACGTGACCGTGTTTTCGTGACGGTGTTTCCCTGACGGTGTTTTCGTGACGGTTTGGGCGGACAGCTTCCAATTTTATACTCAACAAAGGCGCCGAAAGAAGTATACCTTTAAAAATACAATTAAGTGTTAGTTAAGATTACGTAATTACGGTTTACCCACGTGCATTTTTCGGGTTTGCCCGACTAGTTTCGGACCCAAACGGGCAATCCCGAAAACTGCACGTATGTAAACCGTAATTAATCATAAATATGAATGTGTCTCACGAAAGTTATAATACAAGAAAGTATTAGTTCTTTAAAACTGTGTTTGTTTAATTAAAGCAAAATGAATGTTTCACTATAAAAGGTTTAGTTACATTTAAAAAAATAAATAAACGGCAGGACTCTAGTGTAACTACTGGAAAGAAAGAAAAAAAAAGTATTTATTCTCACGCCCAAACAGACGCACAAGCATACTTAAAATTAATAACATAATTACTCTAAAACAAGTTTTCCTTTTTAAACATATAATTGCCTGGCAACCGAAACACAAAAAAAAATACTACAGTGCGTTCAATTCACGAAGACACGCCCCACTCCTTTTTGTTAGAGGTAGCCGTGTTGTGTGTATGCACACATCTCATAGTATCACTTGTGTATATATTTATGATTAGTTACGGTTTACTCACGTGCATTTTTCGGGATTGCCCGACTAGTAAGTAGTATTAGTAGACTACTGTGCATACGCACACATCTAACTTCCCATCGTAAAACCGGTCGTCTCTTCAGACTCCGCAGTCACACCGGTAATTCAGCCCTCAACAAGCTGTCTCCCCCCCCCCCCCCCCAAGCCCCCGCCAGCAACGCCCTAAGCCGAGGTCCGAGTCCCACTAGGGGTCGCCCTTAGTGCTATTGTTGCTAGTAGTCATGATGTTAGTACAGTATAAGTAGTTAAATTAGGTTAAGTATTTTATTTCCCCACGCTACGTAGAAGTAGAAACGGTCCGCGAGGACGATCTTCAGCAGTACAAAAGAAGAAAAACAGTACAAAAAATACACCTGTAACTATTGTGTGGCGCTAGAATTAACACAATAGCAATTTATAATGCACACTTTTGTACTGTAGCAATTTAGACAACGAGTGGGGCGCGCTTTCGTGGATTCAACTACCTCTATCAGTACTAGCCAGTATTTTTCCAATTAACTATACCCAATTCCAAATATACTTAACAATCTCGTTAATCCCGAATAAATTGGACAAGCAAGAATGGATTACCGATAATAGGGGATGTGTTTCAGTCTTTATTTTTATCCTAACTGAAGGGTACGTGTTTTTAGATCCCAGTCAAAAGGTATTTCTACGTATTATGCGGGATCAGCCAGGTCTACATAGGGATATATTATAATAAGGTGGTTTGATACAAAAATAATATTATGAAATCTTGTAACAGATACTAAAAATACAGAGATGGTCGTATCGTATTTCTGAATTTTATCTCAATCAAAGCTTGGCTGTTTTGAGAAAATCAGCTTTTAAGAATTGAAAGGTGAGGTGATATAGGTAGTGATATTTAAAATAAAAATCGGCCAAGTGCGAGTCGGACTCGCGCACGAAGGGTTCCGTACCATAGTAATTACTAACTAATATTTTAAATGCGAAAGTAAGTATGTTTGTTTGTTACCTTTTCACGCCTAAACCACTGAACCAATCATCCTGAAATTTTGAATTTACGTTTTCAGATGTACAGAAACGGACATGGGGTACGTTTCATCCCGAAAAAAAAAACACTGTTCCCGAGGAAAACAACAATAACCATGATAGATGGCACCACGTGTCTTTCGAATCATGATTGAATTATATTATTATACCTACTTAGAAACTTTAGTAGTGCGTTAAGAGTTGACTGTCAAATTCTAATTTGACGCGAGCGAAGCCGCGAGAAAAAGCTAGTTATCAATAAAAACGGCAAAAAAATCGCATTTGTTGTGTTGAATAAATATAAATTTATAAGATAGACCATAGAAACTTTTTGGTTGAAGAATGTCTTCATAAAGTTATGCATTTTGTTTCCGTGTTTCTGACACTGGTGACGTTGCTGTCTTTCCTTTGGTATACGAATGTCATGTCGTATGTGTTCATTAAATTATCGTGTTTATAGAAATCTAACGGGACTTTTATTGAAATATTGCCAAAATCCAATAGGTTATGGGCCCAGGCACATTATAATTAAATATTTAAAAAGTCGAGTTAAGAGCAAGATTACTATCGGTGTAAAATTCACCTACGTAATGGAGGTTACGAACGCGATGAAAATTGAGAAATTTGATGGCAGAAATTTCCAACAATGGAAATTTCAAGTAAAATGCGCATTAAGAGCAAAGGGATTGAACATAGAAAAGGCAAGACCCGTGGAAACCAGTTCGCAAGTGCAATGGGATAAAGATGATGGTATGGCCATGTTCATTTTAACGTCGTCCATGGATTTGAACCAAATATCACTTATAGAAAACTGCGAGACTGCTAAACAAGTCATGACAAAACTAGAAGCAATCTTTGAACAGAAATCAGAATATAACAAAATGTTAATTCATGAGAAGTTCTACCAATATTCCTATAGTGCCAGTGATACGATGGCACAGCATGTGTCCAAGGTGGAAGGCTTAGCAAAGCAGCTACGGGAGACTGGTGAGAAGATCAGTGACACAGCAGTGATGACAAAGATTCTAAGCACATTACCATCAACATACCGTTCGCTTAGACAAGCATGGTTGTCACTCGATGAAGATAGGCAAACAATTCAAAACCTCACTTCTCGCTTAGTAGATGAAGAAGCCAGCCTTGCCAACGATACAAGTAGTAGTGAGACTGCGTTAGTGACGTCAAAAGGAAATTCCAAATCGAGAAATGGAAATAAACGGAATAGTTCAGATGATCAAAGAAATTCAAGTCATAGATTTGTATGCTACAATTGCAACAAAAGAGGGCATTTCGCTAGAGATTGCAGGATGCCAAAGAAAAAGTACAATGATAAGAAACCTTACAGTATGTTGGCATTTAGCGCCGAAGGTTACTCATCTGAACATGATGAAGAGGCATGGATACTAGATAGTGGAGCCTCGATGCACATGACCTTCAAGCGTGACTACTTCTGTGAGTTGAGTGAGTCTCAGTACAACAATTTTGTTAAATTGGGTAACAAACAGAGTATCAAAGTATGCGGTGAAGGAACTATACTGATAGATAAACAAGTTAATGGTACATGGGAAAGATGTAGACTTGAGCATGTGTTATATGTACCTGACTTACGGAAAAATCTGTTTTCCGAAGGTGTTGTCACTAGAAGAGGATATGTAATAGTAAAGAATAATGAAAAAGCAGTGATAATGAAGAATAATGTTGTTGTTATGAGTGCACAATTAACAGAGAACAATTTATATGAATTGGATGTCAAAACAATCAAGCAAGAAAATTGTAATATTGTGCAAACAGATATAAAAGTTTGGCATGAAAGATTGGGACATTTAAATGTCAAGGAACTTCAAAATATGAGTAAGAATGGTGTGATTCCAGTTACATTGAGTGGAAATCAGAATTTTGTTTGTGAAGCGTGCCAATATGGGAAGCAAGCAAGACACCTCTTCTTGAAATCTACCCGAGGTCCAACACAACCTGGTGAAATTGTGTACAGCGATGTGTGCGGTCCTATAGAGGAACCTTCTGTGTCGGGTATGAAGTACTTTGTATTGTTCAAAGATGGAGCTACAAGCTATCGCCATGTTTACTTCATGAAACATAAGAGGGAAGTATTTCAATGTTTTCTGAAGTACAATGCAATTGTGAAGAACAGATTTCAACGTGATTTGCACATACTACATACAGATAATGGCTGTGAATATGTGAACCAAGAATTTACATCATTTCTGGAAAATAAGGGGATAACGCATGAACGCACTGCCCCGTATACCCCACAGCAGAACGGGAGAGTAGAGAGAGAGATGCGTTCTATCATGGAAACTGCTAGAACAATGTTATATGCAAAGGACATTCCCTTAAACATGTGGGCAGAAGCCGTCAACTGTGCAATATATTTGTTGAATAGAAATACATCCAGCCAGACGGGAGATGTTACGCCATTTGAACTGTGGCATGGAGTAAAACCTAACTTACAACATATTAGAATATTTGGATCCGTTGGTTATGTACATGTACCAAAAGAAAAGCGAAGGAAGCTTGCCAATAAAAGTGTGAAGATGTTGTTAGTTGGATATGACCATGATAATTACAGAATGTATGATCAAAATACCAGAAAGATTACAGTATCGCGGGACGTAAAGTTTGATGAATGTAGTACACTAGAAGAAAAACAAAGTTTTGTAGAAATGAGAGTTGAACAAGAAGAAAAAGAACATTCTACAATGTCTACCCCACAGAGCGAGTTTCAACATCAACGCGATGTACCTGAAGAAATCTCTTCTGATGATAGTATGAAGAGTTCAGAAGATATAGATGAAAGTTATATCCCTCCAAAACGTATACATTTGGAACAGGAGGAACAGAGAAACATCACGTTACGTCCACGTTCTCGTCGAGCTAATAAGTTAGAAGCTAATTTCACAGAGTTGGAAATACCTAATACGTATGAAGAAACCATGAATAGTCCAAATTCTCATCTATGGAAGAAAGCTGTGGCTGAAGAGCTTCAGTCACATGAAGAAAATCAGACTTGGATACTGACTGATCGAAATGAGAAGAAGCCTGTTTCTCGTAAAGCGGTGTTGACCATAAAGAAGAATAAATATGGAGAAATAGTACGATTCAAAGCACGACTGTGTGCACGAGGACTCACACAAGTCAAAGGTTTGGACTATAATGAGACTTTTTCCCCCACTAGCAGATACGATTCCATCAGGATGCTGCTTAGCATCGCTGCGATAGACGAATTACGGATCGAGCAATTTGATGTGAAGACGGCTACAAGAAGAAAGAAGAAGAAGAAAAAGATACATGGAGGTGCCAGAGGGATTGGAAACTCAGTCTTCAAAAGTATGTAAGTTAATTTGTCAGATGCTAAAAGTAGTAGTTCCCCTGCTGATGTAAATGTAAATATATCTAAGAATACAAGTAATAAGCCTATTAATTTGAGAAGAAGAGAGCAGAGGGAAGCAGTGGGAGCATTGCTATTCTTGTCATCTGTATCTAGACCTGATATAGCATACGCTGTGAATGTTGTCAGCAGGTATGTCAATGATCCAGGTCCTTCGCATGTTACAGCTCTGAAAATAATGTTACGTTATTTAATTGATTCTAGAGATATGTCTATTGTTTACAAAGGTAAAGTTGAATTAGTTGGCTATTCAGACTCTGACTTTGCAGGTGATTTGGACACTAGGAAATCTAATACAGGTTATATGTTTTTAATGAATGGTAGATATTAGATTTATTTTTATCAGAGAGAATGTTGCAAAGAAAATTGTTGATATTAAATATGTTGAGAGTTCAAATCAGTTGATTTCCTGAGTAAGCTTTGCCTGTAAATAAATTTAATTCAACTAGAAATAACATGATGAGAATGTTTAACGTGGCTAGTGTTTAATGTTTGTGAAATGAAATTGTTATGTCTACCTTATAAATTTAAGTGGGAGTGTTGAATAAATATAAATTTATAAGATAGACCATAGAAACTTTTTGGTTGAAGAATGTCTTCATAAAGTTATGCATTTTGTTTCCGTGTTTCTGACACTGGTGACGTTGCTGTCTTTCCTTTGGTATACGAATGTCATGTCGTATGTGTTCATTAAATTATCGTGTTTATAGAAATCTAACGGGACTTTTATTGAAATATTGCCAAAATCCAATATGTTGTATGGGAGCCCCCGTAAATATTTATTTTATTTTAGTATTTGTTGTTATAGCGGGAACAGAAATACATCATCTGCGAAAATTTCATCTGTCTGACTATCACGGTTCATGAGATACAGCCGGACGACCCGGAGACCGGAGCCGGAGCCGGACAGACGGACGGACAGCGGAGTCTTAGGAATAGGATCCCGTTTTACCCTTTCGGTGCGGAACCCTAAAAATAACATAGCATCACGCCTGTTTTGGCCGAAGAGTTGGGCAGAGGTGTACAATACATCCTCATTTCGCCGTTATGTTTTAGTCCCATGTAATAGGGGGCAAGCCTATTGCCATCAACCGGGCACAAATCCAGACTCCGGGCTGCAACTGAGAAATTCCACACGGAAAAACCCAATAACACTTTGCCCGACCTGGAGATCAATCCCAGGACCTCACGCTCAGAAGTTGCGCTTGCAACTAGACCAACGGGGCAATCAGTGATTTTTATTATCATCATCATCATTCAGCCGAAAGACGTCCATTGCTGGACAAAGGCCTCCTCCAAAAGGGGGGGTTTGCCGTAATCACCACGCTTGGCAGGCAGGTTGGCGATCGCAGTATGGTTGTTAAAGTGCTCAGACAACGCTGCTGCCCATCCTCTAGAGCAGGGGTCGGCAACCTTTTGTTTAAGAGAGCCAAATATTATTCGTGGCGATTAGTGCGGGCCGCACGTGAACCATATGTCATCGATCTCACTCCTTTTCACTCGGTTGTGTATGATATCGTCCGACACGTGAGTTGCGGCGAGAATCTTGCGGGCCGCACCAAGACGACTCACGGGCCGCATGAGGCCCGCGGGCCGCCGGTTGCCGACCCATGCTCTAGAGAATCCCTTAGTCGCTTTTTACGACACCTATGGAACGAGATGAGGTAGTTGCTATTCTTTAAGTCCGGCACTACACGAGACAGTCCGGCACTACACGAGACTATTTTACTATCACTAAATTGGAGATTTTTATTATCATTAAATAATAAAGGCACCTATCTAAAAACGCGTATTTTTTCGTGCTTGTGTACTGAGTGCGATCCGATTTATATATCCGAGTTTCCTCGGATCGTATTTTCTCGGATTTGGATCGAACGCGTTGTATAAGCGCTTTAACACAAAAAACCACTGAATGGTATAACTACATGATTGTACTCATGATAACAAACAAGTTTCCCAAAGAAACATTATTTATAAAACAAAAAAAAAACCATATGACGAACCGCGTCCATTCCGTAACGATTTACTTATAAATTTTAAATGAAAAAAAAAAAAAAAAAAAATAATGTTTCTTTGGGAAAGTTGTTTGTTATCATGAGTAAAATCATGTGTTAAAGGATCGGTCACTAATTACCAGTCACCCTATATAAGGTTAGTCGGAAAGGGGGTACTAATCCGAAAGGGTCTTAAAGTATCCATAATAATGAATAACTTTTGTTCTACAACTTTCCCCAAAAGTTTAAAAGAAATAGCTGTGCAAAGATTTCAAAAAAAAAAATGCTAAAACCTATCTATCTTCAGCTATGACGAGCTGTGTTTACATTTTAGGTTATATTTGGGGTCACGGATACGAAGCTCCATCTTCTGAACTTGTAACCAAAAAAAACTAAAATAAAAATCATTTTGCATGGAAATAAATTATCGAACTTTGACTATTTAGCACTTGCTTTAAAACAGTCATCAGTGATGCTTTAAGTGGTTTGCGGATTAGTACCCCCTTTCCAGCTAACCTTGTATGAAATAACCAATTTCTTTTGTATGCAATAGTGGTTCTATTACTTTTAAATTTACAAAGTAAGACCTTCTAGTATGCAATATATTCCAGTCTGATCTTCCAAACCGATTTACCGTCAATCAATTTTTATTCCATTCAATTCCTTTCCGTACAAGAAAGCAAAACATAATCGTAAATTATATAAACAACAAAACTGATTTCTCAACTAACAACCAAAAACGTACCACCAAATTAATAAATCCGATACTCATTTTTCACTTAGCAATTCATTACAGCTCCCAACGGAAGCTACATAAATACTATCGTAGTAAAACAGCAATGGATGACAAAACAATGTTTCACAGCACAGTAGGCTCTTGAAACTGAAATTTATGAGGCAATTGGACGTAATAGGCATCCGATGACAGTTCCGTTCATAATAAACCCCGACATTGCTCGCTTGATAAGTAGAGATTGATTTAGTGGTTATCGATAAAATGTGTCGATAAATAAATCATCTCTAATAATACTGTTGTCAGTGTAATAATGAATTGAAATAAAATTGGGTTTATTACGTATTTTGATATCGAATATAATGTTTTCATTAATGCTTTTTCCTTTTAGAATTGTTTCGGAAGCACGTTTCTCGTTACATTTTTAAATTAAGTGTTGTTTTTTCCTTATAGCTTAAATTGGTAGATATAATTTAAAAAAGTTCTTAAAGGTGAGTCGGTAAGCACTTATAGGTATCATGGATCAAGAAATCGGTTTTGCGTTGGTTATTGAGTATGAAAAAAGTTTTATTAGATCAAGCGAATATTAGGATACCCTTTTACAGAATGAAAAACACCACTTATTCCTCCACGAGGAACGATACTTAAGTACGTCCGGCGCACCCTGAATAGTCAGCCCCGCTACCAAACTTGCTGACTGGCTAATCTTTTCACCACGGCATGAGTTATTCTTGTATAGCTCGTGCCGACACGATAGAAGAAGAAGAAGATTGTCAAGGAAAGCTTGACTTTTCGATTATTAGTGCCACTAGTTAGTAGTAAATCGTTCTGTTCTAGAAGAGCAATGTACAGATAGCGCACTCATTGGTCTTTTTTTTTCTATTTTACTGTTTGTAGATAGTCTTTGCGGACCGTTTCTAGGTAACCGGGCATTTATTGGCGAGGCATGAGGGGTCTCCAGCCAAGATTGGTCATCTTACTCACAAACAAACTTAAAAACGTGAAGGGTAACCAATTAATGCCAGTAACGGGTATAACATTATATTTATCGATAAAAAACATATTTTGTAACGTCTCTATCGCTGAGCATTTTTGGCTCTGTATTACATTAAAAACTACCCATGTTGAATAACGCTGTATGATAGGACCAAAATGCGATTATTAAAGTTTATCGATAAAGGTGAATGCCCCATCTCTAGTAGAGCATTCTGTCCGCAATGAGCGATGTAACACTCAATCATCGCCGCGTCTCTATCGTTGCTATCTAGAGACGCTTGGACTCTATATTACGTTGACTGATCACCGTCTACTCTTAGTTGTAAAGGGTTTTATCCTATTGTAGAGAAAAGGAGGTTGTTTTTAATAAGGTATGATTTTCGTAAGATTCCCTTTTGAATGGTGTGAAGTGAAAGTCGGCTAATGGGGGATTTACACGGATCGATTTTACCCGTGCGGCAAGTCACGAGTCGCTTCGCTTGTAAAAATTGAATCGCCACCCCTTTTACACCCGCCGACAAAAATCGCAAGCGACTTGTTCATTTCTAGCGGAACAACACAGCGCAAAACACACCTCATGCGGCGAGCGATCGCCTGCAACTGGAGCCCAATTCTCTAAAATAAATTGTTGCCAAACGCAATCGAACCACAACCGTCAGTCAGTTTTTGTTTGCGAAAACTTTCAAAATGATTGATTTTGTTTTTTGTGTCAAACAATAACACAGCTTTTGAAATTGAGAACTGTCTGAATGAACGGTTCGGCATTGGTTCGGTTGTGATTTTTCAAGATTTATTTTACGAGAATTAGGCCCCTGACCATTTACACGGTCGATTTTAGTCACCCGCCGCATGCGGCTTATTGCCGCACGGAAAAAGTTGAATGACACCCAACTTTGGGGCTTGCTAATTTAGTCACTTGCGGCCTAGTCGAATTGTCATTTAGACGGTCCTGTAAATCCCCTATAAGAGATTACATTACGAGGACAGGTAGCTATTAGTAACATTTATAAAAGAGGTGTGCATTAAAAGAGCCTCAACGAGTAACGATACTTAAATACGTCCGGCGCTCCCTAGGCAGTTAGCACCTCTACCAACTTCGCTGACTGGCTAATCTTTTCACGATGGCATGAGCTATTCTCAAATAGCTCGTATTCACATGACAGAAAAACGAGTAATATACTGCGATCAATGATACTTTTGTCGAGGGCAGTGATCGTGAGAAGACTATTACAAAAAGTACCACAGAGAACCTTCTCAGTCAGAACAAAGTTCTAACAACCGAAATATTTATTCTCATAATACTATAGCCCGACCGCTAATCTGAGACCGTCCCTGAGGTAGCGGAGAGGTGCGGGAGGGGTGTGGTGACGCGATGCGAGAGCTCACTGATCCGTCAACTTGTGACAACTGTCACCCCTCCCGCACCGCGCCGACCTCAGGAACGGTCTCAGATAAGCGGTCGGGCTAAAGTAGTGTTAAAGCCGGTACCCACGTTTTAGTGACGCTTTTTAATCGTTAGACGACTGTTTCCTCTAGCAGGGGGCTAGTTCTACTAACAGAAACGGTAATTAGTCGCAACCGTATCAAAGCCAAACCTTTCATACAAATTGTTAAATTGTTTGACAACAAAAACAGACAAATATGCAATTACGACACATAATTATTTCGTTTAAATTTCGCCAAACTAGATCGCTAGCTTAGGTGCAGTATGCAGCACAACCCGGCCGTCCACAAATATACCTATGCACATGCAGAAATAGTAAAAAAATGCAACATGCAATCAAACCGATACAACACGTGTTTCGCCCCCACTCGTCGTCATCTCCCGAGGATGCCCCGTGGAGGGGCGAAACACGTGTCGAATCGGTTTGATTGCATGTTTATTATACATATATTTGTGGGCGGGAGGGTGGTGCTGCATACTGCACCCAAGCTAGCGATCTAGTTTGGCGAAATAAAATCTAAATATTGTATTTATAAACTCACGCCCGTATTCCCCGAAGGGTTGGCAGAGGTGTATAGTACATTCGCCGTTTATGTTTACGTCCCATGTAACAGTGGCGAGCTTATTGCCATCGACCAAGGCACAAATCCAGACTCCGGGCTGCTACTGAGAAATTCCACACAGAAAAACCCAATAACACTTTGCCCGACCTGGGGATCGAACCCAGGACCTCACACTCAGAAGTCGCGCTTGCGACCGCTAGACCAACGAGGCAGTCACTTTATATATGTAAGTTATTAAATCTGCAAAGTAACGCCTGAATCCATGATTTAACAAAAACAAAACCAAACATACTGACAGTTTTCGTTTAAGAAAACTGACTGACTTGTGGTTCTTTTCCAGTTTCGCAACAATTTTGTAAGGGGAGGGGCCAATCTACTAACAGAAACTTTTATCAATTGCAACTGAATCGTTTATTCAGACAGTTTTCGTTTACAAAAACTAGGTATCACGTGCACGTCATGCTCGTGAATGGGTGCTGTCTGTCGGGACTGGTCAGCCCATAACTACTATGGCAATTCTAGAAGGCATATTTTCTACTCATAAGCGAATTTATTTGTTACATTAACCTGCATTATTCTCATTCTATGTCGCACGCTACTGTAATGGAATTGTCATGAATAGTCATGATCTACTATTTTAAAAAGAGTATTCATGGAGTTTCTTGCCAGCTCTTCTCCGTAGAACCTACCTTTTGGAACCGTGCACCTAGTTTTGACGTTTTAAAAGTGCCTGTAATCTGGTATATTTGAAATAAAAAACTTTGAATTTGACTTTGACTTTATCAAATTGTTTGACAACGAAAACAAAACCAAACATTTTGACAGTTTTCGTAAAAGAAAACTGTCTGAATAAACGATTCAGTTGCAATTGATGAAAGTTTCTGTTAGTAGAATTGGGCTTCTGGTCTCCTGTTCCTAATAATACGTGATGACATTTGTATAACTTACAAGACAGTTGTGACGACAGAGTTTATCACGGACGACAGTTTAATCTCGCTATACGTGAAACAGCTCCATTTAAATATACAAGCCACACGAAACGATTGAACGGAACGATTATCTGTCATCACTACCGCGGGAACCGACTCTTAATTAAAGTAATAGGTTGTTCGGAAAGTCATTTCGTTTTTTCCCAACAAATAATTTAATTGTATTTTTTCACAGCTAATTTCACACTTACTTAAGCCGCATAGTCATCATATAGGGTGACTGGTAATTAGTGTCCGATACTTTAACACATGATTGTACTCATGATAACAAACAACTTTCCCAAAGAAACATTATTCTTATTTTATTTTTTTACTTAAAATTTATTAGTAAACCGTTACGGAATGGACGCGACTCCTAAAATGTTTTTTTTTTTTGTTTTATAAGTAATGTTTCTTTGGGAAAGTTGTGTGTTATCATGAGTACAATCATGTGTTAAAGTATCGGACACTAATTACCAGTCACCCTACATATTTTGACAGCTGATATATCAAGGCTTGCTTGTGAAAAAAATCGATTGATTCTACGTAGTAGTTTTTGGTTGGTACTTTTTCAAATATGGAAAGTAAAAAGCAGCATTTTCGGCATGTTTTACTTTTTTACTATGGAAAAAGTAAATGCTGTTCAAGCAAGAAAAAAATTATTCGATAAATATGGAGAAGATGTATTGACAGAACGCCAGTGCCAAAACTGGTTTGCATAATTTCGAAGGATCGAAAGACCAGTTGAAGCTGATGAAAACACAATATGGTATGTCTACACCAGTGCGCTTTTGTGTTCATCTTGCGCTTTCAACTTTCAATTCCTCTTGCGTCAAGCGCATGCAATATTGATTGCCATAAGACGCATGCAGCTTATCGTCTACGGTGCGCCTCGGTCAGTCGTCAGTCGACATACAATAGACGGATTAGCATGCGCTTTTGTCGAAGTAGTAAGTGTCAAGGCATATTGCATGCGCTATGGTGCTTCACGCATGCTTCAGACGAAGACGCAAGATGAACATGAAAGCGCACTGGTATAGACATAGCTATATAGGCATTAATTACTGCAAACCGGCGAATAACAGCTCATAAGATCGCTGAAAGATTAAATTTACCGAATTCGACCGTTCATGGTCATTTGAAACGCCTAAGTTTAGGCAATGCTCGATATAAAATTCAATTAAAACGAAATGACTTTCCGAACAACCTAATATAACTAAAACATCACTAACTCAAGCATAGCACCAGACCTGCTCAACTTAATTTCTAACATTATATTCGAACTAAATGCCTTTTACTCGACACCACCCAAAAACAAAGGTTAAACTTCGAATCCATAATTAAAACCGTACCATTAGTAACGGTGACTGACGATTCTCTATATTATAACAACTTTGGACCAATTAATTCTTCCATAACTACTTATTGGACAAAGTTTTAATTTAAAACTACGCAAAGGACGCCAGACGAAGTGTGTTCGGCCGTTACGTCAACTTGATAGTTAATTAAAAGTAGAAAAGTTTCTTTTTATATTTTTTTGTTCGACCATAGTGGTTTTATTATACTTATCTACTAGTTAAAAATCTTATTGGACACTCCGATAAAATAAGGAAGTCCAATATCTTATCAATATGTACATTAGGTAGTACCGTAGATAGTCAAGTAGATAGTTCTTGGGGGACGGAGCCCATGGGGGGATGGATTAAGAATATGATTCCCCTCCGTGTCGACGGGCACGCGAGTCATAAGACGAAAGCAGGCGACTGACGAACCTAACACCATAACTGTGCCCGGAAAACGGTAGTCTCGCCACCTATGAATTTGTACAAAGAGCATGTAGCCCAACTATTAAATAACATCAAATTAGTTGTATGTACAAGTGTGTCCCTGTACAGACGAATATGGGTGAAAATAGAGAAGAAAATAGCACAAAAAAAACGTTTTGTTAATATCGCTTTTTTTGATTTTTGATATAAAAACTATAACTTTTTATTAATTGCGTGTAATTTCAATAAAAAAGAACATCAATTCTTATGTTGAATAGCAAATAAAAAGCAACCCTTAAAAACAGCCATAAAAAAAAACAAGTTTCTATGAAAAAGTTTTGTGTGACATCCTAATCCTATCCTAACTAATATTATAAATGCGAAAGTAAGTTTGTTTGTTTGTTACCTTTTCACGCCTAAACCACTAAACCGACCATCCTGAAATTTTGCATATACGTTGTCAGGTATACAGAAACGGACATAAGGTACCTTTCATCCCTAAAAAAGGTACTGTTCTCAAGGAGAACAACAATAACGTTCATGGATGGCGCCACGTCTCTTTCGAATCATGATTGAATTATGTTATCCCGAATAATACGGAATACGCGATAAACGACATCCACGCGGGCGAATCCGCGACCGACCTCTAGTTTTCAATATTTATTCAATAATTTTTCCAGTTTTGACGATAAATTGTGGTTTAGTTTCGCCCATTTTCCTCTATGAACATTAGCTACGGTCACACTGTATACTCGTAACAATTGTGTGTTTTTTTTTTATTCTTTTTTTTTCGAGGCACTAGTACACTTTTGTGACTATGCAAGCCTCATAGGTACCTCCTAAATGTCAACATCAGAGAACTGCTATACAGTTCCACAGGCACGAATTCCACAACAGTATTCCAAACAATATCGGTCCCAACCAACCTCCTCCAAAAAAAGTATCAGCCACTTACAAATCCGCAGAAAGTGCATTTCCTAGAAGGGCCGACCTTCTCAAAAAAGCACACCCTACAAACTCATAAACAGCCATCGCCTCCCTCGAAAGACAATAGTGTGATAAACATTAATATAAATATCAAAATATGACTGATGTTACAGTCATATTTTGATATATTATTTTACGATATCCTTGCCTTGAAAAATAAAGGCTTTTAACTGAAAACGATAACAAATGAATGAATGGAATACTTAAACGCTTCGCTTTAATTCTTGCCTCCAATGACGGCTGGATCACGTAGCTTCATCTTAAAAATAACATTTTCATTAGCTCCATGATTTTATGATTCCATTCCCTCCCTTGACCCAATTAATTATAAATACATTGGAATAATTTCCTCATGATTTTATTATGCAGGAAATTATACCTTTCTTTATTGTTTCAAAAGAAAAGCATTCTATGAGTAAGAGAGAATCTTTTTGATCAGTCGAAATTTTTATTTTTATACTTTCTTGTAACTGCCTGAAATGAAGAGCTAATTTCTAGGTGTTCTGCCAAGCCTTTTCCACGGAGCGACTGCCATCAGATCTCCGCAACCCAGTTACTGGGAAATGTCGATAACCTAAGGTAAAACCGATTGTCAGACTTTCGGGCTCCTGATTACCCGTAACGACTGTCGTAGGTATTCCTAACAAGTCACGGAGGGGTTTCGATGTGTAACGAATGGTCACCCATCAACGGAATGACCATGGCAAGTGCAGCATAACCTTGCAAATCATATGACACGCGTGTTAGTTAATTAGCCACGAACCCCTTTCGAGTGAATTTGTAGGCGTATAAATAGATAGTAATTAAATATTTTCAGTCTGTTTGAGATTTGACTAGTCCTTAGAATTATGCGTTTAATTTTATGGGCTACATTTATTTATTTTGATGAGATTAACAACAGCAGTCACGTGTGAAGTCAATTTATTTTTAGAAATACATAATCCCATCAAAAACGTAGAAAAAGCCCAGTCTCGCGACTTTTTTGCTGTAAAAATTTGTGAGATCTAATGTAGAGCCAAGTCTGGCATTTTTTTTTAAAGATATTTTTGGACTTGGCAATCAGGCTGCATAAAGATAATTTAAATTACTTGTTTACCGACAGAAGATACCTTGCATCACATTACGTCTTCATACTGAGCGATTACCAAGTTCGAAAAATACATTTTTAAATCAAATGCCAGACTTGGCTTTACGTTAGATCTCAGAACTTTTCACGGCAAAAGATCCGCGAAAGGAAGAAGCCACAAGATGCGGTGCGGCTCGTCGTAAGTCGCAAACCGCAGATCTGTTGACAGAGAGCCATTAGGCGCGATGCGGTGCGGCGCCGCACCGCACCGCGCGGCTCTTGCGACGGCCGCGTACTAAGTGTGCACGCTGATGCGGAAAAATGGTGTGGCTTCTCCCAGACTTGGCTTTATTACATTAAATTTGAATGGGAACTCATTTCTTTTTGTAGGGTTTACTTCTTTTTTGAATTAACAGCAGCACTAACGTACGATTTCAATATATTTTTAGAAATATATTTCTAATATCCTTATTATTGTTCCAGATCCAAGGCAAGCCAATAATCCAGCAGACGATTCTGCCCAGTCCAGTGGTGTCAATTGACGCCCCTCACAGCCATAGCCGGAGTACTGCTACTCCTGGCGATGAGCACAACAACATCATTTTCAGCCCATGGAAGGCGTTCGGCCCTTTTGTCGATACTATACAGGTAAGAAAAATAATTAATCAAAATAACCAACAAAACATTGTATTTTCAGTTTTTAAATCCTCCTCCATTCTTTTCCAATTTTCCCTCTCCCGTGCTCGTCTAGTCCAACATCGTAATTGTACGAAACACTCATAATCGCTATGGCTTTGAGTTTGACAGGTCAAAAAATATCATAGCAACGTATGTATTAACAATCCAACTTCTGCATAACTATGTAGGTACCTACCACGCAATGAATATTGTTGTATTGTCAAAATTAAATCTATTGAAATTACGAATGTGATACGCACTTCGGCAGGGTAATTGCGAAACGTAACCAACATAAATCATGACAGTTGATGTGTCAAAAACAATATTCATTGCGTGGTACATAGTTGTAGAGAAGTCAGATTGTTAATAAAAACGTTGCGATGGAAATTGTTGACCTGTCAAAATTATAGCCATAGCGATTATGAGTGTGTTGCGCAATTACAATGCGGATGCTGGTTTTCTCAGCCGTCTTCACCATTCCATCTTCCCATCTTTTAAGTGGTTTTGCGTTCTTTCTCTTTCTTTCCCGAGGATACCACAGGATTACTAGAATGCACAAACACGTGTACAGGAATTTGCTTTTGGGTGGGTATAAGTGTTTTTTGAAACAAAATTTTTTGAACACAGCTGTAACTGACCAAAAATAAATTGAAGCTAGCTGCTAGCACACACGAGTACAGTCGCGGACTCGAAATGTTTATCAGAGATCAAATTCGATTCCTTCTCACACTTTGCGCAATAACGTTTAAGATGTCATATCTTTACTCTACTTACCACAAGTATTACTTTTTAAATTTGTGAAGCGTTTATCATAGCAAAAAGGCTATTTATTAATCACTTTTTGATTTTAAGAACTCTTTTTTGGATATGTAATTGAATTTACTAAATAGATCAATGAAATAGATTGATTTCTTTTTCTATACTACCTAGAATATTGTATCCTCTTTAAATTAATCTTTTTATGTCAATTAAGAAAAAAATATTGTGGCAACGTCCTGAGTCCGTCCCCTTGAGTACGGCCCTGTGCACATAACTATCTCCATAATATCTTTGGACTGCCAATTCTTTGCGACCTTATGAAAAAAAAATGTGCAATCAATTGTAGACCTTAAGGTACAATTCCGTGCATCGCGGCCGATCGCAGCCGCGCGCGGCTGATGCGACAATAGTCAGAGTATGAAAATGTATGTCACCGCTTCCGAAGTCTGCGACAGACGCGTAAGGCTAACGACATACGTACGGCGCGACGCGCCATACATTATCATACTCTGACTATTGTCGCATCAGCCGCGCGCGTCTGACGCACGCGACCGATCGCGCGCGGCTGCGATAGGCCGCAATGCATGAAATTTATTTAGGGGGGTAAATATTTCAAGTCCGCGGTTGTACATATACCCACGCCTGTAATCCCCAAAGGGGTAAACAGAGGTGATCTTCGATTACAGAAGTCTGTACACCCACGTACCGTCTGGTGAACCTATTGCATGAGATAACTAATTGACTAATTATAATCTATTTATAACCACATTATAAGAAGTACGTTATTCACTCTTGTTGTTCAGAAAATCTTTTATCTAAGAGCTCCTTAGAAATACTGGAAATAGTCATTCTAATTAGCATATTCTGTTATAATGAGCATAGAGACGAAGAGCCTACATAATAAGAAAATATGAATTAGGTTACATTTCTTTATGGAAATATTTCTTCGTTATTTGTAAGACAACTAGACAAAGTGAGTGAACTTATATAAATCTTTCAGAAATAAGCAGGTCATTGTTTCTGATAAGATTCCGTTTATTTATTATATAGATACAAACATATTCAATTACATTTTAAAATATACAAGGTTAGTCGAAAAGGGGGTCCAAATCTGCAGGCCACTTCAAATGTCACTGATGACTGTTTTGAAGCAAGTGTTAAAATTTCAAAGTTCGATAATTTTTGTTTCCAGAAATGATTTTTATTTTAGTTTTTTCGAAAAATTCTTCTTCCCTGCTTTAGTTACGAATTTAGAAAATGGAGCTTCTGATTTGTGACCCCATATATGACCAAAAATTTAAACACAGCTGATCATCATAGCTAAGGATAGATAGATTTTAGCGTATTTTTTTATGAAATCTTTGAACAGCTATTTCTCATAAACTATTGACTTTTTTGGAAAGTTGTAGAACAAAAGATACTCGTTATTATGATTGGTTGTGATATGTCAAACGAGCAGTTTCAATGAATATTTTTGAATTTTCATCGTTAAAGTGCCAAAAAGTGCCACATTTGATTCTATACGACTCAATTATAAGACCCTAACATAATCAAATCGCAGATCTATCCCAAAACCACCAAAAGTTCAACGTACAATCGGTTTAAGGTTACCAAAATTGATATTTTCCATAGTGAACAGACTCGCAAATTTTCTCAGAACAAATATTGCTCTCTAATTGGTTTTTGACGTTGATTAATGATCAGATGCTGAAGCACCATGTTGCCTCCCAATCGTTTCGCTGCCATGAACATATTTATTATGGAGGGTGAAATCGTTGTATTTTGGTAGAGGTTTCGAAGATGTAAACAAGAATAATTGTTCATGTTTCGCAGATAGTCGAAAATATACATATCGGGTGTAAAAAGACCCTTAACGATAACGAAAACCACATATTTTACCCATCATTGGGATAATTTTTTTCTACCAGACCATACCTGGAAAATCATGTGTTTTGGAGATATTGAAGGTCAAAGTATACATTTTTTTTTTTTTTTTTTTCCAAAAACGTAGGTATTCTAAGTGATGATACTAAACTTTCTTCCAAACAACCTTATCATTTTTTTTTTATTTTTCCGCACAAATTACGCATTTGACGTCACAAAAACGCAATGAATATCAAACGCACACGACCGCCTTGGCTCAGCTGTGTAGCCGCTGCACGACACACACAGGCACAGTCGGTTACGCGCATTACATTGCGTGCTACAAAAAACAGCGTTTTTTTATGCCTAAAAATAAAAAGTCGTTTCCCAGCAATTATTTTTGGTCAATGTAATTTAGTTTGATGTACAGAGTGCGTAGATTTCGGCTATGTGATGGGTCTTTTTACACCCTGTATACTTGATAGATTAAAATGGCAATTAGTTCTTCTGTCTAGCCTTTTCTCAACTATTTGGGGACAGCTCCTAGTCTAACCAGATGCGGCTGAATACCAGTATTTTACACGGAGCGACTGCCATCAGACCTCCGCAACCCAGTTACTGGGCAATGCTGATATTCTAAGATGACAACCAGTATAAACTGTACCCCAAGTGTGAGTTTTTTACGTTACTACTGTAGTTGCGTCACGCCAAAAATGTCAAACAAATTTTTAGTCACGCTATTTGCCGCTAGAGGCGCTGTCTAAATTTTTATACATTTTTGGCGTGACGCAAAAACAGTAGAAACGTAAAAAAACTCACACTTGGGGTACTGGTTGTCAGGATTTAGAGCTTCTGACTACTCGTAACGACTGGTTGGAATGGTTCCATGGTATGACCACAGTCTACCTATATCTTACTCCTTACTGTCGGTCAACGTAGAACATTGTCGCAGAGCAATCGTGCGGGGGGTTGCGGGGTGAAGGGGCGGAGGTTATGTCCCGAGTAGCCATACTGCGTACTCGGGACATAAATTCCAGGGCTCGCACTTTTTGATTTAGAATTTGATGGATATCGTTCATAGAAATTATTTTATTTTTTTATTAATAGTATGTATGTTGTATTGTACCTATTACGAGAATTTTATTATAAAGTCTGTTTACTAATCCAATATGGCGGCATACATACATTTTCAAATGATTGTTCGTGGGAAGTCATTTCCACGGTTTCCGGGGTCACTGATGCCGAAAATAACGTCAAAATCCAAATCCAAGATGGCGGCCATGAAAATTTTCATCTAATCATCATGGGTGTTAATTTCATGGTTTTCGGGGTCACTGATGCCGAAAATAACGTCAAAACCCAAATCCAAGATGGCGGCCATGAAAATTTTCATCTAATCATCATGGGTGTTAATTTCATGGTTTTCGGGGTCACTGATGCCGAAAATAACGTCAAAAACCAAATCCAAGATGGCGGCCATGAAAATTTTCATCGAATCATCATGGGTGTTAATTTCATGGTTTTCGGGGTCAATGATACCGAAAATAACGTCAAAATCCAAATCCAAGATGGCGGCCATGAAAATTAGTAAATTAGTCGTCATGTGTGTCAAATCCATAGTTTTCTGGGGTGCGGATGCCGAAAATGAGGTCAAAATCGAAATTCAAGATGGCGGCAATAAAAATGTCAAATTAGTCGTCATGGGTGTCATTTCCATGGTTTTCGGGGGTACTGATGCCGAAACTGAGGTCAAAATCCATTTCCAAGATGGCGGCTTTTAAAATTTCAATTTACCTAACATGGGTGTCATTTCCATGGTTTTCGGGGACGCTGATTACAAAAACAATATCCATTCTCAAACACCAAGATAGGGACCACGTTTTACCTGGTAAATTACATTTAACTGGTAAATTTTTTGACCGCCGTATGTGATCGAGGAATACTTAGGCTTTATTTCCAGCATCAGTACCCACGAAAACCAAGAGTAACCAAGAGTAACCAAGAAGTAATAACCATGAATAATAAGTAATTTTCTATGGCTCCTTCTTGGATTTGGAAATAATTTATGACTCTTACTTACCCCCGCAAGCGTTAGCCACTGCGACTGTAACCTCGACAAAATTTGTAGTTTTAAATATTGTTAGAAAATTCCAGGATAAGATGGCAAAATTGCTGCTACATACCTTTGCATTATTTTGTCAATCGTCAAAATTACGCAAGCGTATGGTTTTTTTTTTGCGTGTCACTGTTTCTATAAAACGTTAATTAATTTGGACGTTTGTTTGACAAAGTTTGTGTAATTTGTTTTATGTGACAACCCTCTGACAAGTGTTACTAATTTTGACATTTCATAGAACCTGTCAAATGTATGGGCGTTGACCCACTGTATGTAGTAAGTAGGTACACTGTGGTATGACCGTGGCATGTGCAGCTTAACCTTTCAGATCATGTGATCCGCGTGGTTGTTGATTAGCCACAAGGCCTTCTACAGTGGTAATAATTACCTATTTAATTATTAACTGAATCTAAAAATCTAGGCTTCTTTTACAAATCTTCTCTCTTTATACTATAAATTTCGTGAGATACATTCATATTAAGATTAGTTACGGTTTACTCACGTGCATCTTTCGTGATTGCCCGACTAGTTTCATGCACACGCGACTTCGACTCGCGACCTCGCCACGTGTTCAGCTCATGATTAAAGGGTCCGTTTGGGTCCGAAACTAGTCGGACAATCCCGAAAAATGCACGTGAGTAAACCGTAACTAATCTTACATACATCTTCTCTTTTCTCGTGTCGGCACGAACACAAAAACAGCTCATGTCGTGGTGAAAAGTAGCCAGTCAGCAAGGTTGGGAGCGGGCCTGACTACCCAGGGGCGCTGGCGTACCTACTAAAGTAAACTACCGTCACTTTTAGATGCTCTTTTAACACACCCTTTACAGATGTAAATAATTAAATATGCTCACTGCCTGTATTTATTTAAGTTTCACTCTGCTTTCAAAGGTAAATAAAAATATACTCGGGAGCAATGAATTCGAGTCACCAATATAAACCTTAATATCTCAGAAACTAAGAATGATAGCTCATTCAAATAAAAAGTATTTTATAGACTTTTTTACGTGTTTTATTAAATACAAGCAAACAAACAAATTCTACCTCTTTATAATATTAGTATAGATAAGCCAATTTTTGATGCCTTGGGTTACATTATTGTAATTTACTTGCGGATCCCTAATTTTTTTATACTAAAATATAGCTTATAGCACTCAGGGATAGCGTAGCTTCCTATTGGTGACAGAATTTTTGGAATCGGATGAGTAGTTTCGGAGATTACCTCCTACATACAAACAAACAAACAAATCTATATATAGATAGACTGCGGCTGGTCGATACGTCCCGTGACCCGAAGGCTGGCCTCTGCTTTGGTCAACGGATAAGCATTGCCATACAACGTGGCAATGCTACCAGCCTTCTGGGCACGTTACCAGTCGACAGCGATGCGGAGGAATATTTTGATGCCCTATTTTAGTTTATAGTTTTATTAGGATATATTTTTCTTTATTTGTATATACTTTTATTTGTAATTATGTAAATATTATTTGTGTAAATATTGATATGTATGGATAATGAGATAAGATTTTACATGTAAATAAGACATTATAAATATACATTATATTTTAATCTGAGTAAAATTACATTGTAATAAGTAAACATCGCGCGCACAATAATAACGTGAGCCCGCCTGCTTAACGTCTCACACCAGCAAGCGCGCAACATACGAATGCACACATACGCACCGCCGCGCTCGCGCCGCAGGTATAAAAGGCCCTCACACCGGCCCATACATGGCAGTTCGGCTACGCGCGGGCGTTGAATCCGACGACTCGGAACAATTCCCAAGCTGGTCGAGCGCATCTACGCAGCAATACGTCACGCCTGGTAGTACTTTCGTAGCACGGAATATTATCAGGGTGACTTATTGTTCGTGGATTTAGTTCGCTTTAAGCTTACGTTGTATCATTGCTAAAGCGCTTCACGCATTATTATTGTTTTATGTTTTAAAGATATTTCCTTTTGTTTATGTAACTTCCTCCAACTTGTTTGATCACGCTGTAATTATTATTGTTTGCTTTAACTTTGCTTAGCTTTATCTAGATTATCATTTTAGCCTCAGTTTTTTTTCCTGTGCACTTATGCTGTAAGTTATACCGTTTCTTTGTTTTTTTCCCTCACTATTATTTTATTCTGTAACTTTGTTGTGTTTCGGTAATATAGATCTTTAGTAAGCAACTGGAGTATTATTTATTGAACCCTGTATTACAACTGGCGCCCATCGTGGATCCTCCAGAGAGAAACCTAAGGCCTAGACCAACAGTAAAAACACAAAGGTTTACTGTACAGCATAACCCACAGAAAGGTAGGAAAAAGGAGATAATGGAAGGCGATAAAAGTGGTTCAGCGTCATCATCATCATCAATAACTATGTCTTCAGAACAATTTCAACAACTGTTGGCAGCAGTTAGTTCAGGGTCGAAGCATAAAAGTTCTATGGTAAGATGTCCGGTAAAATTCAGTGGCAACAAGAGCGCTTTAGAAGTCGAATCTTTCTTAGCTGCGGTCTGTGTATTCAAGAAAGTTGAAAACATAGAAGACAAAGATGCACTAACTGGGCTACCACTGGTTTTGTCTAATGATGCTGCTACTTGGTGGCAAGGCGTTAAGAGTCAGGTTATAACTTGGAGTCAGTTCGAGGAACGCTTACGGCACGCGTTTGCACCCAAGAAGCTGGCTTATAAAATTTATCAAGAAATGGTAGAAAAGAAGCAAAAGGATGATACTCTAACTGAAATTTTTATAGCGGAAAAACGTGCTCTTATGTCAGAATTTCCAGCACCTGGTCATAATGAACAGCAGGAAATAGATTTGGTTTTCGGTCAAATACGTTTTGCAATCAGAGAGAAGTTATCAAGGGAAGCTATAAAGAATTTTGATGATTTATTGGAGAAAGCTAGAGAGATTGAACGTAATTTAGGAGAAAAAGCGGAAGAAAAACAAGTACCGAAAGAGGCAGGTATAAACAATGCAAAATTTAAGTCACGGTGTAATTTCTGTAGACTACCAGGACACACCGCTGATGTTTGCAGAAAGCGAATAAAAAGCGAACAACAGCAACAAAAACCTACTGCGAAGACAGTAGAAACGAAACTCACTGAAACAGTGAAACCTAAATTTTCTTGCTATGGATGTGGTGAGCCAGGAGTAGTGCGTAGTCGCTGTCCAAAGTGCAACGCACAGCAAATCAAGAAGGAGAACATCGGTTTCTGCTCCGTCAAATCTCACAGCTCCAAACGTCTCCGACCAATAGTACCTATAAGTGTTGGAGGTATAAAAGGCACTGGATTTGTAGACACCTGCGCTAAGTCAAGCGTAGCCTCTTATCAGCTGTCTCTGTGTCTCAAAAAGGAAGGTTACAAGTTCAATGAAGAAATCATGAGTATAACGTTGGCGGATGGTGTACCTAAGATGCAGACTGTCTGGACTGTCATAGTTCCTGTAACAATTTATGGAAAAGTGATAGAAACGAATTTCATTATTTTGCCAAGTGCAAAAAGAAACAAGACATTGTTGGGAGTGGGCTTTATCGAAGATGCGATGATGGTTCTTAATTTACCTCAGCTAACATTCCGGTTTCTAGATGAGCCAGCTAAAGTTCATGACCTAAACCAAGAAGATGTTTGTGAAACAATGATCGCTGATTTGATTTGTATGGCAAGTTTACCAGAAATGATTTCACCAATGACTAGTTCACCAGAAAATGCTTTTACACCTAAGCCTTCGACATCAAGCACTGTGGAACAAAATTTGATACGACCATATGGTCCCGTAATGAGCGTGTATTCTGCGGCAGTACCAAATGCAACGGTTACGTCTCACTGTGAGCCGTTAGTTGGTGTTGATGCACCCTTGATAGTAAATCCGAATATGCAGATATGTCAAGCTAGTGTTGATCGCCCACAAACACCTACATATGGTCCATTGATGCCAATTGAGTTTTCTACTCCACCAAGAAAGCGTCTACGTCTGTTTGATGGCCATTCTCCAGTCGTAGATGCCTTGTATCAAGACGCTAGAAGGTCGATAGAAGAAAGCACCATTGAGTTGTCGCCTGATTCCAAAGCCTTGTTCAACTCACCGAGTACAGAAATAGCAGCTGTAGACACTGAAGAGTCCGAATGTGTGCTAGGCAATCAGGAAGTTGTAGATCTGCAACGGCTTTTAGAAAGGAACGCGGATACGTTTGTCCCCAACGGAAAACCTACAACCCAAACAGAGCACTTCATTGAAACAGGGAATCACAGACCAATTTCCGTCCCACCGTACCGCTTGCCACCTAATAAAACATAAATCCTGAAGGGTGAAGTAAGCAGAATGCTAGCTGAGGGGATAATAGAACCATGCACGTCCCCATGGTCTGCACCTGTCGTCATGGTTCCTAAAAAAGATGGTGGAACACGAGTTTGCATCGATTATCGACAGCTCAATGCAGTTACAATTCCTGACGTGTACCCACTACCGCGCATCGATGACCTGTTGCATGATGCCAAACCCACGCCATACATGTCAACGATAGACCTCCGCGCAGGTTACTGGCAGATTAAGGTAAGGGATGAAGACCAATGCAAAACAGCGTTCGTGACACCATTCGGCATGTACAAATTTTTGAGGATGCCATTCGGCTTGCGCAATGCACCGGCCACCTTTCAACGGTTGATGGATGGTTTCCGCGTGTCTCTCAGCCACGTTAAATTGTGTATATACATTGACGATTTGATAATTTTGTCCACGACATTTGAGCAACACTTGTCAGACCTCCAAGATGTCTTCACGCGACTGCAAGAATATAACTTGACGGCCAATAAGGAGAAGTGCAAATTTTGTTGTTCAAGGGTTAAGTACCTTGGGCATTATATTACTCCAATGGGATTGCAAATGGATCCTAACAAAGTCAGTTCGATTGTCAATATGCCTGCGCCTACTAATTTAAAACATTTACTGTCTTTCCTCCAAATGTGCTCATGGTACAGAAGATTTATTCCCGGGTTTGCTAATGTTACTGAACCCCTAACTAGATTAACAAAGAAAAACGCCAAATGGTTGTGGGAAGAGGAACAGAAGGCAGCTTTTGATAAGCTCAGAGATCTTCTCGTCACTGGTCCCGTGTTGGCACAAGCAGATGACTCCAAGCCCTACATTATCAAATCAGACGCCAGCAATTATGCTATCGGTGCAGTTCTAGTGCAGGGGGAGGGAGAACAGGAACATCCTGTCAAATACGCCAGCCGACTGCTCAATCAGGCTGAAAGAAATTACACGACCACAGAGCGTGAGGCACTGGCGGTTGTATGGTCAGTGAACAAATTCAGGGGCTATATTGAAGGAACGCCCATTACCCTCCTCACGGATCATCAGGCACTGAAATGGCTCATGACACTAAAATCTCCAACAGGACGTCTAGCAAGATGGGCACTGCAGCTACAGCCGTACGATATTACAATAAAGTACATCACTGGTAAGACGAACGTTGTAGCGGATGCGTTGTCACGCCCAAGTTGTGACGCTGAAACAAAAGAAAGTTGTGGGATATGTAGTATTGTGGTAGATACGCCCAAGAAGAATCCTAAAGAAATAAGAGAAGCACAAATGAAAGACAAAGATGTAGAAAAGATAGTAAAAGCATTAGAAAGTAACATAGAAGAAGAAGCACGTTACTGGTGTCAGAAAGGTTACATCATGCACAACGGCTTACTATACCGCTATAATCCTGACGGTGACAGTGATAGTAGTCAGCTTATTGTCCCTGCACAAGAACAAACTGACGTGATATCGGCATATCATGATGTGCCTACTGCCGGTCACTACGGAATAGAGAAAACATATGCCAGAATAACTCAACGCTATTATTGGAAAGGCATGAGGAAGGACATCGAAACGTACATTCGAAACTGTTTGATGTGTCAAAGGTACAAGCCGTCAAATATGAAGCCAGCTGGACTTCTCCAAACGACTGCGATGAACAAAAGGTTTGAAGTTATTGCGTTTGATCTATTTGGTCCCTTACCCGCCTCTTCCAAAGGAATGACCTGGATACTCATTGTCGAAGATCTTGCTTCCAGATGGGTAGAATTATTTCCCCTGGAACATGCCACTGCAGGAAATTGCGCGATGACTCTCATTAATGACATATTTCTACGATACGGCATGCCAAGAAGGCTAATCAGCGACAATGGTACACAGTTCGTCAGCGCTGTCATGCAGCAAGTGGCCTATTGTCTTGACATCAAACATGCATTTACGCCCGTTGTATAATCTTGTATTAAAATAAGAATTTAGTTCATATTATGTTACTAGATGGCGTTTTGCATTGCGCTGAATCGCGCTATGGTTTCGTTCCCGAGCTTTGTATAGGGTTCCAAACAATTTTGAATTAAATGTCTTCGTCTAAGGAAACATTGGTTTTTATTCATGGTCCTTCGAGCCGGATAATGAATGAGAGTAATCCATGTACCTTTTGTTCCAGCAACAGTCATAAATTAGGAAATTGTAAGGAGTTTGCTAAGGAGGAGTTGCCATCGCGTCGTAATTTTGTCCAAAACCACGGGTTGTGTTTCAATTGCTTAGGTGCAAATCATTCGGTAATATCGTGTCGTTTGCCCACTAGATGCAGAATATGCAAAAAGAAACACCATTCGTTGCTGCATGACACAAATAATAACCAATCAACTGACAATGGGGAACCAAAGCAATCAGTTGATAGTACCAATGTTGTTGTAGCCGCAACAACATCACAAGACGAGACCAAGGTAAGCAACATAACGAGTTGTTTTTCTAACAGCGATTGTCAGGTTGTATTAGCAACGGCCTTGGTAAAGGCAGAAACCAACACAGGGGCTACCATAACACTGAGGTCTCTAGTGGACCAGGGATCACAGGCTTCTTTTATAACGGAGTCTGCAGTCCAATTACTTGGGCTTAAAAGAATCAATTGCAACAGTGTTATATTTGGAGTGGGGAGTGAAAACAATTCCTCACTAAATTGTAAACATGTAGTTTATATCAAACTGCAATCTATCCAGGACCCTAACTTTACCGTACAAGTCAAGGCATACGTGCTTAGGAAGTTAACTTCATTTCTACCTGAAAGAAAAATCGTGGTCCAGCTGTGGCCTAACTTACCAGTAATGAAGTTAGCAGATCCGAAGTTTAACATACCAAATAAAATAGATTTATTGCTTGGCGCAGAAGTCTATAGTCAAATTTTAATCGAGGGGTTGATTCGAGGCCCGCCAGGAACACCCATAGCACAGAACACCAAGTTGGGTTGGGTTTTGTCTGGTAAGGTGGGTGGAGATAGTGAAACCAATACTATTAGTTCCAATAGTACTATCATCACTCTGCATACCAACATTTGCAATGAACAATTTAACCTGAAACAATTCTGGGAGCTCGAATCTGATAACTTCACTCTGAACAAAGATCAATTCACTCCAGAGGAAAAACGTTGTGAAGAGATTTTTCAGAAAACTACTAAACGCGATAGTTCCGGTAGGTACATAGTAAAGTTACCATTTAAAGATGACGATCCGAGCTGTAAATATGGCAATTCACGCAATATTGCAATAAAAAGATTGTTATCTTTAGAAAATCGTTTCTTAAAATTACCTGATCTGCAAGTGAAATACTCTGAAGTTATTTTAGAATATTTAAAGCTCGGTCATATGCAAATAATACCTAAAACAGAAATCGATAATCCAGAAGCAGTTTATTTACCTTATCATGAAGTAGTTAGAAACGACAGAACTACCACAAAATTTCGTGTCGTATTTAACGCTTCGAGTCGAGACAATAACGGTGTTTCACTAAACAGCAATCTTATGGTAGGTCCAACTTTACAAGCAGATCTCAGGCACATTCTTATGAGGTGGAGGCTTCATCCCATCTGCTTGGTAGCTGACATCGTCAAGATGTACCGACAGGTGAAAGTGACTGACGAAGATGCAGACTATCAACGGTTGGTATGGAGAGCTGACTGTAAAGAAGACATACAACATTTACGATTAGTAAAAGTCACATTTGGGACTGCTCCAGCACCATACCTGGCAGTAAGAGCGCTTCACCAAGTAGCTCATGATGACGGCAACCAATTCCGATTAGCATCTAAAATAATATTAAACGACTTCTACGTGGATGATCTGCTCACTGGGTGCGACACTGTATCAGAAGGAAAACAAATCTTTACAGAAATGACTAATCTACTAAGCAAAGGAGGCTTCGAGCTACAGAAATGGTCAAGTAATGATGAGCAATTGTCAAAGGAAATCAACGAAAGAAGCAAAGCAATAGAAAGCAATCTAGAACTAAAGAAAGATGAGTTAATAAAGATACTGGGACTTACCTGGAACCGACGAACCGATGACTTCGAGTACTCCGTGCAGCTACCACCAATCAGTGAACCTGTAACAAAAAGAAAAGTTATCTCTGATATTGCTAAATTGTTCGATCCAATGGGATGGATTTCACCAGCAATCATAAAAGCTAAAATTATGATTCAAAAGCTTTGGCTTGCGGGAATAGAATGGGATGATAAACTACCGCTTAAGCTCTTAAATGAGTGGATTACTTACCGTGCAGAACTGGGTGAACTTACTAAATTTAGACTTCCACGATGGATTAACTCGAAGAAAAATAGTAATTTGGAACTCCATGGATTCAGCGATGCATCCAGTGAAGCTTATGCTGCTGCGGTTTATATGCGTGTGGTAGATGCAGGAAAAGTTTACATCCATCTGGTGTCTTCCAAAACAAGAGTAGCACCAGTTAAGCAAGTATCCATTCCGAGGCTTGAGTTGTGTGGGGCTGTCTTACTAGCTAAGCTTTTACAGGAAGTCTCGGCAGTTTTGAACGTTTCAAAAGCCAACATACGTGCGTGGACCGATTCCACAGTTGTGTTGGCGTGGTTGAGCAGCCACCCAACTCGCTGGAAAACATTTATAGCCAATCGGGTTTCGGAGATCCTCAATATTTTAGATAGGGACCAATGGTCCCACGTATCATCTTCAGAAAACCCAGCAGATTGTGCGTCTCGGGGAATTAATCCATCAGAATTACCGAGTTTTCAGCTGTGGAAAACAGGGCCATCGTGGTTGATAAATAATCCTGTAACTTATGATAGAAAAGAAATACCAGACACTAACTTAGAAGAAAAGGCAAAGAAAGTGTATCAGGTTACTCAAAGGGATAATCTCGAGATGTGGACTAAGTTTTCGTCTCTTCGTAAATTAGTTAGGGTCTTAGCTTATTGTAGGAGATTTATCAGAAAGTTTAAAAAGGCAGATAATTATAACTTACCCGTGTGGTTAACTCGCACAGAATTAAATGAAGCTCTTGATATATGCGTGAAAGAATGTCAAGCAGCAAACTTTCATCAGGAGATAAAGGATATTCAAGAAAACAAGACAGTACATAAGAAAAGCAAACTCACCTCATTGAATCCGTTTCTAGATGACTCAGGCATCTTGAGAGTTGGAGGTCGTCTGGAAAAAGCTGAAATTAAAACCGAAACAAAACACCCAATCATTTTACCGTCGAAATCTCATTTTACTTATTTAGTCCTCACTGAAACTCATCATAACACTTTGCACGGTGGACCACAGCTAATGCTGAATTATCTGCGAACTAAATACTGGGTCATCGACGCAAAAAACCGAGTAAAAATGATTGTTCGAAAATGTGTTGTCTGTGTACGTCATGCTGCACAGACTAGAGATCAACTTATGGGGCAATTACCTCCAGCTCGTGTTACCCCAATTCGAGCGTTTTTTCGAAGCGGTGTTGATTATGCTGGACCCATACAGATTCGTACATCTAAAGGTAGAGGTCACAGAGCGTATAAAGGTTATATATGTTTATTTGTATGCATGGCTACCAAAGCCATACATTTGGAAGCTGTGAGTGATCTCACATCACAAGGCTTTATTGCTGCCTTTAAAAGGTTTGTTGCCAGGCGTGGACATTGCGCAGATTTATTTAGTGACAATGGAACCAACTTCGTTGGTGCCGCTCGTGAACTCCGAAGCTTGTTCTCGCAAGAAAAGTCATCCTTGGCGATGGAAATCGCTGAGTGTTTGGCAAACAACGGCACTACGTGGCACTTTATTCCACCACATGCTCCGCACTTCGGCGGACTATGGGAGGCAGGAATAAAGTCCACCAAGCATCACCTTAAGCGAGTAATTGGCAATGCTACTCTCACCTTCGAAGAGATTTCAACTCTATTGTATCAAGTTGAAGCTTGTCTGAACTCTCGGCCATTGTCTCAACTTAGTACAAATTCGCAAGATCCCACGCCCCTCACTCCAGGGCATTTTTTAATAGGTGAACCATTGATACTTGTACCAGAGCACAACTACGAAACATCGTCTATTTCATCCTTAAAACGTTGGCAATTAATGCAACAAATGCTACAACACTTTTGGCGTAGATGGTCTAGTGAGTATTTATCTCAATTTTTACATAGATACAAGTGGGCAAACAAAACTCCCGAACCAGAGATCGGTGATGTTGTATTAGTCAAGGAGGATGATCTCCCTCCAGCCAAATGGCTTTTAGGTAAAATCACTGCGAAACACCCAGGTTTGGACAATATTACGAGGGTAGTTACTCTAAAGTGTAAGGGTGTCTCATTTAAACGACCAGTAACTAAGTTGTGTGTATTACCTGTTGCTCAATAAAGTAACTTAGTTTATTTTTAATTTTGTTATACTGTAAAACTTTGAAAACTTGTTGTTAGAGTTTTTTTGTTAATTTTTGCTACCATAGGTTAAACTGATTACTATATGTGTGTTCTGTTCTCAACCACCATGGCATAATTACCTAAACATTTGCGTTAAACTTTATACAGTCCATTTTGTCGAATGAGTTTGGTTCATGGTGGGCGGGAACAATGGACATTCTGTCCATGGTGGGCGGAATGTATAATCTTGTATTAAAATAAGAATTTAGTTCATATTATGTTACTAGATGGCGTTTTGCATTGCGCTGAATCGCGCTATGGTTTCGTTCCCGAGCTTTGTATAGGGTTCCAAACAATTTTGAATTAAATGTCTTCGTCTAAGGAAACATTGGTTTTTATTCACCCGTTTACCATCCAGAGACTAATCCGGTTGAACGTCGAAATCGGGATCTTAAGACTCAGCTTGCCATACTTGTTGGTGATGATCATCGGACCTGGTCAGAGAAACTTCCAAGCATCCGATTTGCCATGAACACTGCAGTGTGTTCCTCAACTGAGCACACTCCGGCCTTTCTCACGTTTGGACGAGAATTAAGAACACCTGATGACAATGAACACGATCTTCGTGAGATTATTTTATCTGAAAATTTCATTCCTGAAATCACACCCAAACTGTTGATACTCGCTGAAACATTAAAAAGAGTTAGAGAAGTACAGGAAGGAAAAGAAGAAAAACGTAAGGAATACGTAGATAAAAATAGAAGACTTAGTCCTATGTACAAACCTGGAGACCAAGTCCTTGTTGATTCGCATACTCTTAGCAAGACCGCACAAGGATTCAGCTCAAAACTTGCCCCACGCCGAGATGGCCCCTATATAATTTTGAGAAATCATGGACCGAGCTCTTACCATATTGCTGATCCTAATACGCCAGACCAAAGTGTAGGGCTATATCATTCATCAGCCCTACGCCCTTTCCAAAGTGCGGCCGAAACTCCACTACCCGCTCCAACTCTGCCAATTCGAAAACGTGGACGACCACCTAAAACAGCTGAACCACTTAACTCTGCTAAAACCTCCACCTCGCAACTTCCGCAACCAGCTCGGGGACAGCCACACAAAGAACGTGAAAACCTGCCTTCCTCGTCGAGACGTCTTCGGAGCCAGAGGGGGAGATTGTAATAAGTAAACATCGCGCGCACAATAATAACGTGAGCCCGCCTGCTTAACGTCTCACACCAGCAAGCGCGCAACATACGAATGCACACATACGCACCGCCGCGCTCGCGCCGCAGGTATAAAAGGCCCTCACACCGGCCCATACATGGCAGTTCGGCTACGCGCGGGCGTTGAATCCGACGACTCGGAACAATTCCCAAGCTGGTCGAGCGCATCTACGCAGCAATACGTCACGCCTGGTAGTACTTTCGTAGCACGGAATATTATCAGGGTGACTTATTGTTCGTGGATTTAGTTCGCTTTAAGCTTACGTTGTATCATTGCTAAAGCGCTTCACGCATTATTATTGTTTTATGTTTTAAAGATATTTCCTTTTGTTTATGTAACTTCCTCCAACTTGTTTGATCACGCTGTAATTATTATTGTTTGCTTTAACTTTGCTTAGCTTTATCTAGATTATCATTTTAGCCTCAGTTTTTTTTCCTGTGCACTTATGCTGTAAGTTATACCGTTTCTTTGTTTTTTTCCCTCACTATTATTTTATTCTGTAACTTTGTTGTGTTTCGGTAATATAGATCTTTAGTAAGCAACTGGAGTATTATTTATTGAACCCTGTATTACAACATTTAATTAGGTACATTAAAATATATTTGTTTTACAAATAACAATAATTTAAATACTTTAACATATTTATTTGACACTATAATATATAAATCTATACTAATATTATAAAGAGGTAGAATTTGTTTGTTTGTTTGTTTGTATGTAGGAGGTAATCTCCGAAATTACTCATCCGATTTCAAAAATTCTTTCACCAATAGGAAGCTACGTTATCCCTGAGTGCTATAGGCTATATTTTGGGATCAAAAAATTAGGGATCCGTAAATTAACGGGAGCGAAGCCGCGAGCAAAAGCTAGTTCTTTATAATTATGTATCGTAATAACGAGTATAGATAGATAGATAGATAGAAGATAGAAGAAGATAGAAGATAGATCGATAGACTACTGAAATAAAATTAATAAAACTTCTTAAATAGTTTACTAGGCCTAAGTTGGTGAACCAGATTTATTGATCCCGAATGTAGTGGTAGTTTGATAGAAACAAAGTCAAGATTAGATGTCAAAGACTTTATGCTACGGCTCGTGGACAGGCTTATATCCAGCAGCCCATAAGCCTATCCGCAGTGGCCTATGGGCAGTGATAGCCAAGCGGCTGAACGCTTGCGTTACATGCAGCAGGATCTAAGTTTGATTATCACCTGTATTAAAGGGAAAAATCCTAGGGAAAGAAGAGAAGAGGCAGAAAGGAAGGGCTCCAAAAAAACCCTCGGTAATGTGTGTAATCCGCCAACCCGCACCAAGCCAGCATGGTTGCGTAAGGCCTATACCCTTCTCATACCAAGAAAATGCTCGTGCCCACCTGTGGGTCCGGAATGGACTCATTATGCTGGTCTTATTATTCAGAAAGTATGACGACACGCTTGGTGCAGTGACTGAGCGAATTGCTTCTGTGCTACGAGTCGCGGTTTCGATTCGCGCAAGGAACATATATTTGTATGGCCTACAGATAGTTGTTCCAGGTCTGGGTGTATGTGCATGTGAGGTTTGTGTCTGTAACCAATACAGGAGAAATACGTGTGGGGGACGTTTTTTTTAAAATATAGATAATCATAAGAAAATCATCAAGAAAAGAATAAAAGTTAGACAGAAAAGAGGTGTACTGTCTACAAAGTCATACATCTATGGATTATAACGGATAATTCTAAAATACCGTTAAGTGATTAAACCTAATTTTGAGTTATGAGCACGAACGTGTAAAATGGTTATCTCTAGAAATTTTGAAGTCATACAGATGTTTTTGTTATACCAAATTATTGGGCTACGTTTAAGCTCTCGTTGTATAATTTTTAATGAGTTGTGAGACTAATCTTGTTTTACACGTTTTTGCTCCTAACTCAAAATTAGGTTTACTCAATTACCAGTCTTTTAGAAATCGGACAGCAGCAGAACCCATAACACTTCGATGGAGGTATTCGGTATAGTAACATGTTATGTTACTATCCCGAATACCTCGAATACCGAATACCGAATGAATGATGATGTTTCATCATCATCCAACCAATTAATTGTTCTTACCCTATCCTATATTATATCATGACAGTTACTTATTTAAATAACAAATGATGAACACATGAAAAACATGTTAAATTACGTATTTTTGTTTAAGCACAGTGGTTTGTTTATTATTATGATACTGTAGCACTTTAAACTATTAACATTATTGTGGTGCTCTAGCAAGGTTCATGTATGAAACCTATACCTATAAACTTCCTCTAATATACTCATTCCTAATGTAAACGACATAACAACATAATCGTTTAGGGTGATTCTATCATTACAGTTATAGCTAATATCAGTAGGTATGTCAGGATTTCGAGCAAGGTAAATATAGTAAATAAAACCAACATAGACTCTCCACCACTGAGAGTACTTGTATTTGGGTTAGTGTTAATAACATGAACTAGATCACAATACAATACTTTACACAATTATTAAAAGATCATAAAATAAGGACGAGCTAGCCAGATATAAAAGGTCAGACTTCTTCAGCTGATCTGTACAGAATGCTTCGCTTAGTCGAATGACCGCCGCCTTTATAACATCGGGTGCGTTGATCCATGTCGACGACTACCTTCCTTTGTCAACATTGCCCAGTGATACTCGCTAGCGATAACACTAACCTTAAGCCGAATTTACATTACGAAACAAGTTTCATGCATGATGGAATTAATTTCATGACACTACTTTCAGTACCTGTGAAACTAGTTTCATTAAAAATAATAGTGTCGTGAAATACACAGTAAGTCTGTGTTCATGGCTCCGCCAACATCAAGGCTTTATTCTCTTTCTTCGCTGGCGTTCATTGATAAATTTCATATGTTTATCAGCTGTCCAACGTTGTTTTGACATTTTAATATTTTTTTTCGACTTACTCCACCCATACAACGACTACCGACTAAAAAAACACACATCCTATCAGCGCAGGCTCTTTTGCGACACTAGTTTCGCGTCGCGTTTATACGAGGACACTAGTTTTATCCAAAAATCGCGTGCGACACGAAACTGTTTCAGTGTCGTGAAATCGATGCACGCATTGTAAAACTTGACGTTTACACGTGAAATTGTTGATGAAATTAATGTCACGGAACTACTTTCATGCCACCAGTTTCGTAATGTAAATTCGGCTGTATCCATTCTGGTCACTCCACACATACATCTCAATATTCTCGGGATAGCAACATGTTTCTCCTATGTAAATAAGTGTGTGTTTACAGGAGGGCGAGCTGCTGCCAAGTCAAGACACAGTGGTGTTGCCTTCGCCCAGACATCACGACAGTTCGATAGATGAAGACGCTACGGATCCGATGCCAACTGCAGAGACGTCCAATAAGGTATGTAGCAAAAATATTAAAAACAGAATGGTGTCATTTTATTTGATTTACATATACTGGGTGTAAACGAGGAGCTCGTGGCTAAATAATTACAGCCGCATAGACCGATCTTCCGGGTTAAGCCACGCTTGCCGAGGTTGGTCTGTGGATGGGTGACCATTTACCATAGCGAGTTTCCTCCGTGTCTCGGAAAGCACGTAAAGCCGTTGGTCCCGGCTGTCATTTGTAGATCTTTGACAGTCGTTACTGTTGGTCAGAAGCCAGAAAGTCTGACAACCAGTCTTACCAAGAGTATCGTATTACCCAGTTACTGGGTTGTGGAGGTCTGATAGGCAGTCGCTCCATGTAAAATACTGATATTCAGCTGCATCCGGTTCGACTGGAAGCCGACCCCAACATAGTTGGGAAAAGGCTAGGCAGATGATGATACTGGGTGTAAACGAATTAGTTTCATTCCTTTAAACCACGTGAACTACTGGTGACACAGATAACCTTAATTGAGTTTTTTTGAAAATCAAAGAATTTAAAATTTCAAAATACTTAACCTTTTCTTCTATTTCTGAGTCATTTTAGAGCCCTTAGCTAACTAACTGCAAAGAGCGATATCATGATATTCGGGCCAATAAGCTGTGTCACCGTGCTTTCATTTACTTATGCGTGGTATCGAAAAGTTACTAACCATTACATTAAAAAAAATGTAGCAAATTTTGTTTTGCATATCGTCGCCTAAAAGTGATAAACTGATAACTCCATTTGAACGATTTTACAGGTAATGAATAAAATTTAATAATTTCTAGGTAGGTAGTTAGTTAATTATTTATTTTGCAAAAGAAGAGCTTTCTGAGTCATATTAGACTACCATCAATAAACGTGATTTTTGTTTTAATTCAATATAATTAATTGAAAAAGCAGTTTCATGAGTTGTCTGTGAAATCATGTTGAAATGGAATTATCAGTTTATCACTTTTAGCCGACGATTTTTTTTTTTTTAATCTTTCTTTATTTGTTGGTTAAAATTGATCAAACCCCCATAAAGAAAGAATAAAAAAAAAAAATGAAGCTAAATCCCGTGAGGCGTCATTCTACACCAGTAGTAGATCACGTGGTTTTAAGGAATTACGCGAATTCGTTTACACCCTGTATACATAAACTCACGCCTGTAATCCGCGAAGGGGTGAAGGGTTTGAGAAGATTACTTTTCGTTTAATGTTTTTTTTTTAATCATAGCCTATTCTCCTTAACTTTCCTTTTAATGTATGTGAATCCATCGTATTTCCGATTTCAAAAATATGAAAATCTTAAAATACTGTTTCAACAAGGTTAGTCGGAAAGGAGGTACTAACGCGAAAAGGTGTTACAGTACCCATAAAAATGAATAAATTTTGATCTACAACCTTTCCCAAAAGTTAAGTTTTAAAAAAAAAAACAAAGATTTCACAAAAATACGTTAAAACCTGTCTATCCTTAGCTATGATCACCGGTGTTCACATTTTAGGTCATATTTAGGGTCATTAGAAGCTCTGAATTCGTTACTAAAGCAGGAATGAAGAATTTAAAAAAACATGTTATTGTATGCCAATCGTTTTGTATGGTAATAACAATAAACATCATCGATTTTTTTAAATTTTATTTTCTTCTTTATCACAGTCATCAAGTAGACCAGATTACTGGTGCCTTCAAAAGGTCAACACTAGATGCTCGGTTCCAAGTAGGGTCCTGTGGAAAAGAAAAAGAAAGAAAAAAAAGGATCGTCTTTTAAAAAAAATGGTTTGACAATGTTCATTGTAGTAATGTAAAAACAATGCATATTAATGTTCGTGCAATTACCAACATAAAGAGTAATGAGGGAGTTAGCGTTTTAAAATACTTTAAGTGGCTCGCGGATTAGTACCCCCTTTCCGACTTACCTTGTATAAATTTGAATGTTTCCAATTTAAATTCCCTTTGCATAAATTAAAATCGGTTCCCAAAAGGCTGGTAAATTCAATCTGTTGTCTAATCCTGTGTCAACGAATGTGATTGGCGGACCAAAATACTAACAACCAATCACAGCACTTGACATGAGATTTGAAAGCTGATTAGATAATGTTTGCATTGGTCAGCCTTTTAGAAATCGGAGGAAAACCAATCAAGTTCTTAGCAGTATTACCGTGGATATTACCTACACCCAAACTTTTTAATGCTTTTCAATACATTGGCTTTTACGCTACGGGTCGTGGGTTCGATTCCCACACGGAACAAAAATTTGTATGGCCAATAGATAGTTGTTTCGGGTCTGGGCGTTTGCGTATGTGAGATTTGTATCTGTAAATACACCCACGATACAGGAGAAACAGTAGACAGGGGCAAAGCAAAAAAAAAATGTACATCATCATCCTCATCATCATTCCGCTGAAAGGCGTCCCGTTAAAATTCAGTCTTATTGCCTTGGCCATAAGGCTCAATTTTGTTTATCTCAATTAAATACTAATTAGTAAAAATCACGTTTAAAAAAGAATTATACATATTAAAAATGGCTGAAATCGATTCAGTAGCCAATTCTTAACTAACTACTTTCAGATTTTGCGTTTATCATGTTACATGTTGTATAGATTTTTTATCATACTGTACCTATTAGTAACATTACATAATCGTTGACTATTTATATTCGGACACTATAAAGTCAATCTTTCCCAGGTGGCTTCAATAAGCCAGCTGTCTTTCATGGTGAGGCCTGACAGCTTCGAGCGAGGCCAGCTGAGGCTGACCTGCATCTCCACAGTCCACTCGGTGTACAGCGAGCAGGCTGAGCTGGTCATCAATGAGGAGCGGCCGCAGATCGCTTCGGTCCTTGGGACTAGGGACGCGGCTGGAGGTATGTGTAGTGTAGAATAGAATATAGGTACTTTTTTGTTTAGGTATCCCGGGCTAGAATATAAAACTTCCTCAGCGCACGCTGGGAATAGACGTGCGTTGTTAAGATTCAACAAAACCCAGAACGCTTTGTCGTAGGATCTATACGATCCGCCTGGCTAGCTACCATCCTCACATTAAAGTCCGGCGCCAAGCAGTTTACTGTTCCGTCGTGTGTATGTGAGAGCCAGAGCGGTATAGGGGAATCCCTCTGTATCTTTGTTACTTGGATTCGTATGCTCCATCTTTAACCCTATCTGTGCTTACCATCAGATGCGATGCATCGAAGGTCAATAGCGTCGAAGTCAAATAATAAAAAAAGTTAAATTATGAACTTATTATTACGTAAAAAACAAGAAATTATGAACATAATAAAGTCTTCCGTGACTTTCACCATGAGAAGAAACAGTTCTCAGTCAGAAACCACGGAGTTCCGTTCATCATTTTACGTATAATCATATACAGTGTTAAGAATCTCCCTACTTATAACGCAGACCATGTGTTTAAGCAATTACCTCAAATTGTTTTGGAAATAACGAAAAGTAGTGACTAGCTGGGGCCTAATTCTCCTAAAATAAATTGTTGCCAAACGCAATCGAACCACAACCGTCAGTCAGTTTTTGTTTTCAAAAACTTTCAAAATGATTGATTTCGTTTTTTGTGTCAAACAATTTGATAGCTTTTGAAATTGAGAACTATCTGAATGAACGGTTCGGCCTTGGTTCGGTTGTGATTTATCAAGATTTATTTTAGGAGAATTGGGCCCCTGTTTTTAAATGATAGTTAGAGAATTCATGCATTATAGACGTGGGTTACTATATCCAAAATGCAATAATAGACGCTTGCAGTTAGCGTGATGAACGTCTTCTGTCTTTAGAGAGGTAAAAATCTAATGCACACACCTACTTTCGGTATTTAGCGAAAGAAAAATATTATAATTATAGTCTCACTACAAAAGAAACAAATAACATCCAAACAGAAACAAATCCACATCGCACTAATTATGAAGTCATAATTAGTTACAATCATGAAGCAAAAAAAACAAGTGAAAGTGCCTTAATACTTCCTCAATAAGGGAACCAGTGTATCCAAACTGACATAACAATTATATTGAAAGATATCAAAGTTTTATACTTTATACACCTCTGTAAGATATATTTTCGTCCTGACCATTGTTACACGTCAAAATTACACAATAAGGCATGATTCTTATATTTTACGTATGAATTCGAGACGTCGTGTCACAGCAAGCAGCTAATCACGTGAGATAACTTCGTGGCACATCCACTTGTTTTTTATTATGACAGAAAAAGAGAAAATGCCTCCAAAAATTCCATAAACAGGTACGCAACATAAAAGTTAATCCAAACTCAATATCAGTAAAGCAATAAAACGAAATAAATACGATAAATACTATTATTACTGTACGTGGAAAACACTCCGATTCGAATAAATCATTGCTTTTATCGCAGCATTTAAAACGTATTTCGACATTAATCACGAGCGGATCGAAAGCTTTCACGGCTCGTCACGGTCCAATAAACAGCATTATGCAGTACCTGAACCCGTGTACTGGAAATATACTAGAAAATTACCCTCATTCAACATGAACAAACCAAGCCAATATTTTACATGAGAAATTTCTTTGAGATTTAGACTCGGATCTCGGCCGAGTTGTGAATCGCTAAGAATTTTTATTTCTCGATGTAAACACAACGTTTGAATACGTAGAAGGCAAACCAATCCCACTCTACAATTCAAATATTTGCAGCAGCCGACTTGCACTGCAATTTGCTACGGAAGTTTTCCAGTACGTTGCATCTTGGCAAATATATGAAAAATGTTAAAAAATACATTGTAAACATAATTATTTTGCTGATAGAAACTATCCGCAGGGGAATACACGAGCTGTTTGCGGCGAAGATTGCCGATGGCTTCCACCATTATCGATGCACACAGTTTATTTGAAAACGCTTGAAATTGTTGAAAGCATTGCTTTATCTTGTTAAGATAGTTTGCCTTCTAGAAACGATGCAGTATTCAATGTAATATTCATTATTAACGCGTTGTTTTTATTAAGGAAATAATATTAAACGTTCCACCACAGTATAATAGTAATCCTGGTAGCTTGTGACGAGCTGTTGGTGAGTGGCGACAGTGCGTACCTTATTGCCTCAAAGAGTCGGTCAGGGCATCGTCTCCAGCTGGCTGGATTGGAACCGCAAGAGTACCCGCAGGACTCTCAACTCTGGCTTGCCTTTACCAGCCGGCCAGAACGGGGCCGTCAGAGCTATATACCTACTCGGGGGTGGAAGTGTCTAATGGCGTAATAGCGGGGAAACCCACTCCGGGTCTTTTAGACACGCGACGGTGAAACCGCGGTCACACCTCTCTACACCTCTAGCCGCTCACACGTTGTTACCCCTTTCGCCTATGTACTGGCGGCTTTTCAGGGGGGCCAACTAGTGAGCTGGTGAGTCACCGTCTGCCAACACAATTCAATAGTAATCCTGATTGAAACTATAAAATCAAGGATGGCCTAAAATATTGAGCAGACCGGTATTTTAAAAAACGCAATTTTTCTTAAAACTAACTAGACGTAACGTAGATCGTAATGGCTGATTTCTATGATTAACCGAGCGTTGTTGGTTGAAGTTAAGACTCTTGTATCTTAACTCGTAATGAAGCAAAGACCTTTGAAGCTTTGCACAGTAGACTCAACCGTACATTAGTAGCTAATGAAGGTACGTACAATTAGCTTAGGAGTCTATCTACACCATGGGCCCGAGATACCCGAAAGATTTTAACCATCGATTCCGATGCCTAATTGGAGAAGAAAAGCTAGGATATAGTTTGCTGAATAAAAGATTAATTACTTTTTTTGGCCTGAGGGTACTTTAAAATACTACAGTAAAAATTTAAGCTCTTAATTATTTTAAATTTATTAAATAGTAAATACAATTTTTTAATGACAAATCTATAATAAAAGTTTATATTGACCTTCGGTGCACTCAGTCAGTTAATAACTTCTCTTCTTTTTCACTTCAATTGCACTAAATACACTACACTTCACTATGGACCTATATTCCAAACTGTCCAGCTGTATGGAGGACCTGACATCGACATTTGAGTCAAGGATGACACAATATGAAGAAGAGCTGAAGAATGCCAGCGGTGAAGCAACTCACAAGACCATAGCGAGTCTCTCCAGGGATTTCACAGAGTTCAAGAGCCTCATCTGGAAAACGATGAGTGCAATTAAGGCTCAGATGGAGTTGCTTGTTGTGGGCTTAGATAGGCATGAGATGGCATCCCGTACAAAGGTACTTCTCCTACATGGTCTAATTGAAGAGAAAAGTGATGATCAGTTGTCCGTAGTAATCAAATTCTTGTCGGACAAAATGGACATTACAAATATATCTCCAAGTGCCATAACAAGGTGCCATCGACTGGGTAATAACACAGGCAAGCCTCGCCCCCTCTTAGTTCGCTTTGAAAGCCGTATCCTGCGGAGTGAAGTGTGGCAGAATAAGTCCAAGTTGAAAGGTACCGGTCTGACACTTTCTGAATTTCTCACTAAGCCTAGGCATGAGGTTTTTATGAACGCGCGGAAGTACTACGGCATGAAGCAGTGTTGGACGTCGGAGGGCAGGATCATCATCCAGGTCTCGGATAAAACACGACGGAAAATTGAGTGTGCAGCGGAATTACGTGAACTCGTAGCTCAATTCCCTGTGGTCGAGTCGACGCCTGGTGATATTGCTGGTGGAGCGACGGCAGGTGCAACATCGCAGCATATTGTCAAGCCTGTGCCGGATAAGAGAGCTCGCAGGCCAGTGAAATGATGGTACTTTGATTGTTTTTCTTTTCTGTTCCGCGATTATTTTTGTTGGCGGTCACTTGTGTTTTTATTGTAATTTACTTGACTTGACGTTTAAGGCTCGTTCGGAAACATTTTATTCAACAATTTTATTGTTTGGCATATAGCCTTTTTATCAACTTGCTCATGCAACCGGCGAGTGCATCGAGGATTAATATAGTTAAATTTTATTGATAGCTTTAAGCTTAATTAGCCTAAATATTCATATATAAGTTTATTTTGTCTATATATATTTAAATTTATTATATTATATTATGTTAGATGATCTTGACGATAGTTTTGCTTCCTGTTCTTCTTCTTGTGCGTCGGATGAGAGTTTTGCTAGTGCTTTTAGCCACGATAATTCTTTGCACCTCCGTGACCACCTTTTCTCAACATTTTCCTGCTGTCGCAAATTCTTCAATGCTGTTCATATCAATGCTCAAAGCATTCACGCTCATTATTCCGATATGCTGTCATCCTTTGACTCTAATCTTGTTCACGCTGTCCTTGTGTCTGAAACTTTTCTTAAGCCTGCACTTCCCTCTACGCAATATTCTCTGCCCGGTTATAAGATTGTACGTAATGACAGAACAGGCAAGGGATATGGAGGGGTTGCTATTTATCTCCGTGGGGATATTACTTATAAAGTAGTTGATCAGTCTCCGAGTGATTACTCCAAATTTGCAGAGCATCTTTTTATCGAAATAAACTTTCAACACACCAAGTTACTTTTAGGTGTATACTATAGCCCTTCTTGCCACATCGACTATTTTTCCTCATTCGAATCTAAATTAGAAAATCTTTCCTCACTCTATGATCATACAATTATCCTCGGAGACTTCAACACTTGTCTGCTTAAGGGTGATTCACGCAGCCGTAAACTCCAATCACTTGTCTCTTCTGTCAATATGCATATACTCCCGTTGAATGCTACTCACAGGGCTCCTCACTGTACTCCTTCGCTATTAGATCTCATTCTTGTTTCTGACCCTAACAAAGTAGCCACACATGGACAGCTCTCTGCCTCTTTCTCCTATCATGACCTCATATTTCTCTCCTACAAAATTCGCCCACCTAAACGCAAAACCAAATTTCTCCTACTTCGTAGTTTTAAAAACATTGATTTGGAGCGTCTGAGAGCTGATGCGAGTGGTATTGACTGGTCTACCGTTTACAACTGTGAGGACGTGGATGCTATGGTGTCTGGTTTTAATAGGATTGTCATGGATCTTTATGACGCCCACGCTCCTCTCAAAAAGGTGAGAGTAAAACACCTTCCTGCACCATGGCTATCTCCTGCAATTAAAAACCTCATGGCTAAAAGGGATAAGGCGAAGCGTTTGTACAGGAAGCAGCCTACTGAGGAGAACTGGGATCTATACAAAAGGATGCGAAATCGCTGCAGTCGTCTGTGTAGGAATGCTAAAAGACGCCACATTCACAACTCAATTCAGAACTTCAACCCAACACAAGTATGGCAATTTCTTAAGTCTCTTGGTATTGGCAAAGCTTCAAGCCAGAGCACTCCTGATGTGGACCTTAATGCACTTAATGTGCATTTCTCTAAATCGCCGATTATTCTTGATAATCATGTTAAATCCTCTACTCTAAACTATCTTTCTAGTCTTCCTTTGCCAGCAAATACTTCATTCTCTTTTAACCCAATTACTGAGCTAGATATTAAGAAATGCGTGCAATCCATCACCACGAAAGCGGTAGGCGATGATGGCCTTCAACTCCAAATGCTCCTACCTATCCTTACTGAAATAGTTCCAGTCATTACACATTTGGTGAATTATTCACTATACACAAGCTCCTTTCCCTCTGCCTGGAAGAAGGCTCATGTCTTGCCGCTACCCAAAGTCTCAAATCCCTCCTTGCTATCCCATTTTCGTCCAATATCCATCCTCCCAATCCTATCGAAAGTCCTTGAGAGTGTTGTTCATAATCAACTGTCATGTTACCTCTCCTCTAATAGCCTGCTAAGTCCTTACCAATCGGGTTTCCGCCCTGGTCATAGCACTGTAACCACTCTCGTTAAAGTAACTGATGACATACGACTGGCCATGGAAAATAAGTTTCTAACGGTACTGGTTTTATTGGACTTTAGCAGTGCTTTTAACTCAGTTGATTTTGACATCCTCTTAGGAATCCTATCCTCTCTTAATGTCTCTGCACAGGTAATTGAGTGGTTCAACTCTTATCTTCACGGTCGCTCGCAGTCCGTTCGCTCAGATGAGGTCTCCTCTGAGTGGTGTGATTTGGCTGCGGGTGTTCCTCAAGGTGGCGTTCTCTCTCCTCTTCTATTCTCCGTTTTTATAAACGCCATCACTAAGGTCCTGACTTCTAACTATCATCTCTATGCAGATGACTTGCAGCTATATCGTCACTTTAAAGTAGGGGACATCGCTGAAGCTGTTGATGCCATTAATAATGACCTTGAGAATATCAACAAGTGGGCTAAGTCCTTTGGACTCTTGGTTAACCCAGCAAAATCTCAAGCTCTCATTGTTGGTGGCAGATACATGTTCAACCTTTTAGATCACCAGTCTCTCCCTCCAGTTGTGTACAACTCTGTGCCTATAGCATATTCCAAAAGTGCCAAAAATCTAGGAGTCTTTATAGATGCTAACCTCTCCTGGGATGTTCACATTGCAGAGGTGAGTAGGAGGGTGTACTGCTCGTTCCAGTCTCTCAAACGACTCCAGAAATTCTTACCATTTCGAACTAAGGTTACTCTTGCGCAGTCTCTTCTTTTACCACTATTAGACTATGCCGATGTCTGTTTTCTTGACGCAACGGAGGAACTTCTAAATAAACTCGAACGACTGCAGAACTTGTGTATCCGTTTTATTTTTGGTCTTCGAAAGTATGACCATGTGTCCGATTTTCGAACCAAACTGAAGTGGCTACCAATTCGGCAGCGTCGGGATACTCATGTTCTATCTCTTCTTTTCTCTATTCTTCATAATTCTAACTCTCCTGTATATCTTCGAGAACGCTTTGAGTACCTTGTCCCCAGGGGTAAACCTTGTCGCACGGCTTCTTCTCTTCTGCTCCGTACTCCGCGTCACACTTCCAGCCGTTATGATGGTTCCTTCACTATTCGTGCAGTGCGTCTTTGGAACTCACTCCCACATTCACTACGCGACAGCCCTTCTCTTAACGTCTTCAAGAGTAGAATTAGGAAGCATTTCCTCTCTGAATGATTGATAATATTATATTATTTATGTAGGTTTATTATAGTTTATATATATTATATATTTATTCATATATATTTTCATGTTGTATATTTATTTAAGTATATTATATTTTATGTTATAGCATAAATAAGTAATGTAAATAGGACAGTTGTACACTGGAGTTTGCCCTCAGCCACACTATCAATCTCTCTCTATCACTCAAAGGTTTGCTGGTAGAAAACTCATTTTTGAGTTAAGCTCGCCTTTGTACATCACTTCACTAAATTGTAATGTTTTTATTGTAATTTTCTTGTGTACAATAAAGAATAAGAATTAATTTTCGAAATATTCATTATTTACGGAAATTGACAACTCGAAAAATTTCTATAGTAACAAGTACTATGAACGCGGCGTTACGACATTTGTCATACCATACTCCTTTCGCCGTATGTCTTTTATGTCGGGGAGGATTGTGAACTGAAAAGTTTCTTATCCACTCATACGATAATTTATAAATGTTGCCATTTCAACCTACACAACAAGTATTGTTTACAACGAAGTACTAAAGGTAATTGATTTATTAAAATCAGAAAAACAAAAAAAAAATGTCTTAGTTAGACTTTTGTTGATATAACATTTGACTCATAATACCATCAGAAAGGCGTGGTTAAAATCTTTCGGGTACCTCGGATCCACGGTATAGGTATATGCCTAGTTTGGTATAAATAACTAACACCATTGGTCATCATTGTAGATGGAAAAACGATTAGTTTTTCACCACAGGAACCGGGCATAAGACCCAAAAATAGAGCTTTAAAAAAATGTAAGCAAAATATGAATTGCAACCATTCTACTACAAAAAAATCATCCCGACTCTATTTCCAAAAACAATCCGTTAACAAAACAATCAAATACATCCACATACGTGTCACTAAACGTCGAAATCCGTAAAAAAAAAACTTCGAAACAAAACTGGACTCAACAAAAGGATTGCTTCCATTGAATACTCGCTCGCACCACTTTGGTACGAGTATTCACTCAAAACATGGATATTGATGTTCGTCAATACCCGGTATTAACAGTTCGTGGCGGGCTGAATCGGCAAATCCTTCTATATGTAGGCAATCACTCAAATATTTGCCGGTGCTGGCTCCTAGCATTGAGACTGTTTGTCGACTGCGAGCGTTCCGGTCCAGTAGGCAAAGGTAATGTTTAGCCGGCGTTGTCTGCTGTCTGTGTGCAAATAGTTTGGATGTACCGCCACCCAGGATTATCGCGTATTTGCATGTGTGTTGCTCGTAGTACAGATTGGGAACAAGATTACTTATATTGATCGCGTGATTGGACATAAAGTCGGAGTACATTGTCACAGATATTTTAGGGTTTGGTGTAATAACATCCACGTGGATCGATTGCCCGTGTGGTTTCGGGAGTAGAATTGAACCACCCCATCTCTTCCCATGGGTGTCGTAGGAGGCGACGAAGGGAGTAGAGCCGGGGATTGTAAAAATCCCTTGTGCGATAAAAACAGCGTATCCCCAAGCTACGGTTGCCGTGCCAAGAGCTGCATGATTAGGGGCGAGCCGAATCATAAGCGTGCCTTGTTGTCTGGAATCAGGCGCCTCCAGACACTAAGAAGCCTTACCTCTACACGCGGGGCCCTGTAGAGGTGGACAAATACTTCCCTAGCTATTCGTGGGAACAAAATGAGTTCGAATTTAAATAAAAAACTCGGAGTCGGCGGTGATGCTCGCCACACACCACGTCAAATGTTCTCACGGGGCGAAAAGCGAGCTGCAGAATGTCGCTTCGCTACATTGAATGTCCAGGGAGGTATAAAAGAAAAGATAGATGAAGTATGTGACTTGGTGAATGAAAAAAGAATAGATGCACTTTGTTTGAATGAGACGAAAAGAAAGGGAGTGGACATATCCAAACACGGTTCCCTAACCGCAATCTGGTCTGGTGTCCCAGAGGCACATAGGGCTTGTCAGGGTGTGGGGATTGTTCTTTCAGAACGGATGATGAAATGTGTGAAAGATTATGCGTGTGTAAGTCCCAGAATTCTATGGGTCAGAGCCATGGTGGGTTTAAACCATATTTTCGTAATATGTGTTTATGCACCTGACATGGGAACCCCGCTTTCGGAAAGAGAGGCATTCTGGGATAGTATTAGAGGTATTGTGAATGAGTGTAGAGTGAATGAAAAGATTGTTATGCTTGGTGATTTCAATGGTTGGGTAGGTGTTAAAAGGAAAGGCTATGAAAGTATACTGGGTGTGTTTGGGGATAAAAGGGTGAATGAGAACGGAATGAGTTTGTTAGAAATATGTGTGGAGAAGAATCTTTCTGTAATGAACACCATGTTTAATCACAGAGAGATTCACATGTATACGTGGGAAAGGCAAGACAGCAGAAGCATGATTGACCTTGTGGTTGTTGACGAAAGACTGAAGAGTAAAGTCACAGATGCAAGAGCGTATCGGGGTGTCAATGTGGGGACCGATCATTATTTGGTCATGTGTCGAATACATGGTCTGTTTAAGCATTGGCGTCATCGGGTACGAGCTTCTGTGACCGCACTTGAGAGAATAAAAGTAGAAATGTTGCAAGAATTAAAAGTGAAAGAGGAATATAAGAGGGAACTAAAAGAAAAGACGAATGAGATGTTGGAAGGAATAAATGATCATAGTGTAGAAGAAGTATGGGATGTACTGAAAAACAGTATGGTCCAAGTGGCCACAAAAGTATGCGGTGTGGCGAAAAGGAAGAATGAGAGGAGAACGAATGATTGTTGGGTAGACGATGAAGTTAAAGAGGTGGTACGGAAGAAGAAAGAAGCTTGGCTAAATTTATTAGCCTTTAAAGCCAGAATAAGGATGAATCAGGCAACGAATATGAATGACGATGTGGAAAGAGTGAAGAAAAGATACACCGAAATAAAGGCGGAAGTAAAAGATATAGTAAAGACGAAGAAGAATGAAAGGGAAGAAAAGTATAGTAGGAAGTTCTCCGACAACTTCAGAGTCAATGTTAAACTGTTCTGGAAACAAGTAAGATTGGCTCGTGGAGTTTCGGGATCATCAAGTATGAATATAATTAGAGGAGGAGATGGATGCTTGTTAAGTGAAGAATGTAAGGTTTTGGAACGCTGGAAGGAATATTTTAAAAGTTTATTGTGTTGGCAGGACAGTGTGAAAAGAGTGGGTAACTGGGCGGAAGCAAGTGGGTCAGACATTGATATGGAAGTAACAGATGATGAAAATATGATTCAGATGGATGAAATTGTAAAAGCGCTGAAAGGTATGAAAATTGGAAAAGCTGCTGGGTATGACAGAGTGTCTGTCGAAATGCTTAAGGGAGGTGACGGGGTGGTAGCAAGCCTGCTGTACCGGATCTTTAATATATGTTGGAGATACGGCCAAGTGCCAAGCGATTGGTGCAAAGCGGTAATCGTACCACTATATAAGGGAAAGGGTTCACAGCAGGAGTGTAAAAACTACCGCGGCATTAGCCTTTTGAGTGTAGTCGGCAAACTATATGCGAAAGTTTTAATTAATAGAGTGATAAGAATAACAGACGAGAAAGTATGGGATGTTCAGGCAGGATTTAGAGAGGGAATGGGGTGTATGGATCAGATCTTCTCCTTAAGGTGCATAGCCGAGAAACATCTGGCAAAGCACAAGAAAGTGTATTGCGCTTTCGTTGATTTGGAGAAGGCTTATGATAGTGTGTGGAGGGAAGAATTGTGGTCAACACTATCTACGTATGGGGTGGACTGGCGCTTGGTGCGGGCACTGAAATCGCTGTACAGGGATTCCAGTGCTTGTATTAGGATAAATGGGGCGTTCACAGACTGGTTTGGCATCTCAAGGGGTGTTAGACAGGGTTGTGTAGCGTCACCATGGCTGTTCAACCTATACATGGATAGTTGTTTGACAGATTTAAAAGAGAGTGATTGTGGATTGAAAATGAATGAGTTGCCTGTCAAATGTCTTCTCTACGCAGATGATCAAGTTCTGCTTGCATCATCAGTGGAAGGGTTGCAAGACATGGTAACTGTGATGAACGAAGCATATAAGAGGAAAGGGATGAAAATTAATGTAAGTAAGACGAAAGTAATGGTTTTTGAAAGAGATGCAGATGTATCTGGGTGTAAGGTAAAGATTGGAGATGAAAGTATTGAACAGGTGAATGAGTTTGTTTATTTGGGAAGTATGTTTACAAGAGATGGTAAGATTGATGAAGATGTGGAAAGGAGAGCAAATGCGGGAAATAAAGTGAATGGTGCTATGCATGCGGTTGTGGCTAACCAGTCGATGTCCAAAAAGGCACGGCTGGCTGTCCATAATGGTGTACTGGTGCCAACGCTTATGTATGGAAGTGAATGTTGGTCTTGGAAGAAGAGTCATGAAAGTAGAATAAATGCCGTGGAAATGCGTTCCTTGCGAAGTATGTGCGGTGTAACTTTGAATGATAGAGTGAGGAATGATGTGATAAGACAAAGTTGCGGTTTAAAAGATGATGTAGTGACAAAAATTGAAAGGGGTATGCTTCGGTGGTTTGGGCATGTTGAAAGATTGAGTGAACGGCGATTAACAAAAGGAATTTATAAGGCGAATGTCAGTGGAAACGTCAGTAGAGGACGCCCTAGAAGGACATACATTGATGTTATTGGTGATGTTCTTCAAAAAGGACAGGTGCGTAGTACTTTCAACCGGCGTGCGTGTATGACAAGATGTATGACCGTGGACGAAGCGAAAGGAGTATGTAAGGATCGTAGCATGTGGCGTTCTACAGTTTCTGCCTACCCCCATGGGAAAAAGGCGTGAGTTTATGTATGTATGTATGTATGTGGATCGATCGATATGCGAGTAACTTTGGCTTTTGTAAGGCTCATCAATTTAATATTCTGCCTAGCCTTTTCTCAACTTTGTTGTGGTCAATTACAGGGGGCCTACTCCCTAAGTCCGTCAACGAAGACAGTCGCCCGTCCGAAAGTAGCCCGAAACGTAGGAGTGAACAAAACAAGTGTCGGTTTCAACTTTTCGGACGGGTAAAAACACATCAGTAGTAGAGACAACTGTCAAATCGTGTTGTCATTTATTCTTAGTTCGAGCCCCGAAATAATTGTATGTGCGTAGGTGATAGGGAATAGTAAACGCTCGTACCTAAGGCCGAAACCACGGACTTCGTGCTTAGGGAGTAGACCTCCAGATTCAGCTGAATACCACGAGCCTAGTTCTCCTAAAAGAAATCTTGATAAATCGCAACCAAACCAAGGCCGAACCGTGTACGTAAATGGTTTGAATGAATTCAGACAGTTTTCAATTTCAAAAGCTGTCAAATTGTTTGACACAAAAAACAAAACCAATCATTTTGACAGTTTTCGTAAACAAAAACTGACTGAAAGCGGTTACGCACTGCATCCGATCCGAATCCGTGAAAATACGTTCCGAAGTAGACATAGAACTATTTGTATGGTAGTTTACGCACTACATCCGGCATCCGTCATCCGATTTTTATCCGTCATCCGTGAGTCTCCGATTCGGAAGAAATATTGACGGACCGAAGTAGCCGTAGTAATGTTTGTATGAATGCTTTCGCACTAGCTCGTACTCAAATCGGACGCCAAATGGATGTGCCAAAGATGGCCCTTGAATTATTTGAATTTGGATCAGAGATCGAATAAGTGCGTAAGCGATATCCGAATTCTGTCCGAGATTTTTACTCTAGATCGGTATTTTCACGGATTCGGATCGGATGCAGTGCGTAAAGCAATATCCGAATTCGGTCCGAGTTTTTAATATCCGTATTTTCACGGTTTCGGATCGGATGCAGTGCGTAATCGCTTTGACGGTTATGGTTTGTTTGCGTTTGGCAACAATTTTGTGAGTCCAATTGGCTCTCTGTATTTTACACGGAGCGACTGCCATTAGACCTCCGCAACCCAGTAATACACCTGGGAATATTTTATTGTCACTCACCACCTAGACAAAATAAAAAAGCTGGAGTTTCCTATAAAATAAGTATTATTTCCAAATCTTGTGCTTACCGTAAGCTTAGTACAAAGTTGATAGTTGTTACGCCCGGCGAATAATTAAATTAATTCACAAACGAATTAGATTACTTACCTCCGGTTTCTGATTTGAGAATTTAATATTAACAAAACTTAAGTAACATTTGAGTATGGAGTTGTCAAAAAAAATATTTTTTTAGATCCGTCATTTTTTTACAACTCCGTATTCAAATGTTACTTAAGTACTGCTCATCCTGGAATTCTCAATTCAAAAACCGGAGGTTAATATCAAAGTCAAAGTTTTTTATTTCAAGTAGACCAAATTACAGGTGCTTTTAAAACGTCAAAACTAGGTGCACGGTTCCAAAAGGTACGTCTCATGGAGAAGAACCGGCAAGAAACTCCATGGATACTCTTTTTAAATAGATCATGACAATTTCACTACAGTATCGTGAGAAAAATAGTATGAGAATAATGCAGGTTAATGTAAGAAATAAACTCATATATGAGTACCTACCTAAGAAATAGAAAAATACACCTTTTGGGATTGCCATAGCAGTTAAGATCATACTTTTTACTTATATAAAGAAACAATAAGTATCATTATCTGCCATATGAGTTCCATTTTCTAAACCCTGTGCTCACGTAAGCTTAGTTGATGCAAAGTTGATAGTTGTTACGGCGGCCGCCAACATTGACAACTCGCTGCGCCCCCGGCGACTAATTAAATTGTTTAGCTGTTTGCAATAGTTTACAAACTGCAAACTTCGTTATCGCACGGTTTCATTACCAATTTACGTAGTAATTAGTTTTGTGTTCAACGAAAAAAGCGACGATGTGTGAATGAGAATTAAAACGACATTTTAATGGTGCATTTATTGAAATACAGGCGGCTGTCGCTCTATACAGAAAACTAATATTAAATCGCATCTGTATGCACTGTAACTTATCAGACTCATTTCTGTCCCACTGCTGGGCATAGGCCTCTCTTCATAAGTCACGAGCCTATGTTCAACGGTGGACGTTTACGGGCTGATGATGATGATACTTTATGACAAAAGAGAAAGCTCGTTATTTTCAAAATGTTATGTCAAACGATGAGAAAAGTTTCAGTCCTATGACTGCAACATGACATGTATACATCTATACAAGGTTAGTTTTAGTATATACTAAACCTGAAACTAGTTTGTTCAGAATCACTAGGAGAATCGATTGACATATTTTTTACACCACATTTTTTTTTTGTTTTTTTTTTTTTTCATAAATTTCAGTTTTGTTTCAGTAGGTTTCTACCCATAACAGTTGACGGGAATAGACACCTTGAGGTTTGAAATGGTCCGCTCGGTCAGTTTCCGTGTATTAGACAACCCCTGCATAGCACAACTCAGGCATTTCACACTTTTTAGCGAACTTAACGCGACATAAACTAAGGTGTAACTTGGAGATTTACTAAAAAAAAACACATATTCAGGCAGTTCTGATGAAAATCTTGTTGGGGTGTCTCGGTTTTCGCATAAAGTAAAAATAACGTTGTATATCTACGTCCTTTTCAAAACTATAGAATTACGTACTTATTGTATTAACATAAAAATATATAATTGTACATGATAATTTATTAATCACCATCAAAAAAAAAGTCATTACGTATTATTCAAAGATTACAGAAACAAAAATGGTATCTTAAATTGGGGTGCCCGTGTTCTTGCCGAAGTATTTTTTATCGAATCTCATTACACTGACAACGATTCGCCGACGTTTTGTTTGCCGAAACAATTTTTACCCTAATTTGCATACATGATAGGAAAACCCTTGCATGATGGAAAAATGAGCCATCTAACAAGTGTAAAGTGGCCAATAATACAGTTGACTAATGAAACAGTGGCCAGCAGACTAGTCGGCGTAATAAAAAGTTACAAAACATAATTAGGGACTTTAATCATTCGGCGTTTTAATTATTCGGCGAAATGAAAAGTGGCGAAAGGTTTTCGGCCAAATAAGAATCGGCTGATATTATTTTGATATTCCATCAGAGAACCCTTAAATTGTCACAACAAAATAACTTTCCCAAAATAATTATCAATTCAGCGTGGTTACTAAGTCAAACGTTAAATAGAACGATTGCCGCACATGCGAAAATGCTGAATGAGAAAAAGGGCTCTATAAAAATCATGTTTTCAAAAAAAATTCATGTCTTTCCTGATCAGCCTACACCTTGTCTGGAAGATATCGCTTTTAGAGATAAGACCGTCACTGTACCTTTAATTACATCACTAATATTCTATGACTCCTACAAAAAGAATAAATTATCTTTTTATCTACCTTTCTACAGAAATAGAAACAAACGAAGAACAGAACTTTACATCGTTGTTTATGTATTGAATGTTAATGTTAAACTTATACAAACGGTGCAATGTCTAGACGAAATGCATTAAGCTAGTCGTTTAGTTGTCATTATCGAAGCAATATCGAAGCAATGTCGATGGTAGACAGTAATCGGTGCATCGACAAATTATTGGTTATTTTGCCTTTCTAGTTAGCGGGAATTTACAGCTCTAGACGATTTTATTGTTATCCGTTTTGCTAAAAGGGGATAATAGTAACTCAGTTGAAATTATTTGAAATAAACACGAAACACGAGATTTCAATCTTATTGGTTTTTTAAAATCACGTTTAAGCACGAAAACATACTGACAAGGTGTGAAGGAACGACGTATGGTGTTGGTCCAATGAAAGTTGCTCCAAACCAGACGGGTGCTTGAATGAATACTGCCCAACGGTTGCTGTTATGTGGTTCTATGCAAGGTTAGTCGGAAAGGGGGTGCTAATCCGCAGGCCACTTAAAGTATCACTGATGACTGTTTTAAAGCAAGTGTTAAAATTTCAAAATTCGATCATTTTTATTTCCATGTAAAATAATTTTTATTTTAGTTTTCTCAAAAATTATTCTTCCCTTCTTTAGTTACGAATTCAGAAAATGGAACTTCTAATTTGTGGCCCCAAATACGACCTAAAATGTAAACTAGCGCTAAAAAATAGCTAAAGATAGATAGATTTTAGCGTATTTTTTATAAAATCTTTAAACAGCTATTTCTCTTTAACTATTGACTTTTGGGGAAAGTGGTAGAACAAAAGTTACTCATTATTATGGGAACTTTAACACCCTTTCGGATTAGTACCCCCTTCCCGACTAACCTTGTATATGCTATCCGCGTGTCCGCGAGGCGTAAGCTGAGCTTTGCATTAGTGTGAGTGCACATAGAATCGATTGCCAAAAAGCAGTATGAACCGGTTTAAACCAAGCAAAGGACGCGTCTGCATTCGTTCTCACACAAATGCAAAGCTCAGCTTAGGCCTCGCGGACTGTATCGCGATGTAATATTATATTGTGTCGTCATCTTTGCGAGTTGTCGTTAATATCGCTGTAGCCTGCTACATCACTGCGGTGTTCCGTATTTCGAGTGCGGCGTGATAGATGTCGACCAATAAATTGTATCATAAAAACTGATAGCAAAAAACAACGTTGTATAAAATCTAAATACTAACACAGAAAACCTTTTTAGACATCTAAAAATATCTAATAAGAATCCGACATTACACTAAATTCCTATTTAAGACAAAAACATTTAACAAAGCAAGCTAATCTCAAACAAAGTAGAAAAACGTGTAAAGCAATGAAATAATTACGTTTAATTTACGATAAAACGTTAAAAAAAAACGAAAACAATAATTAAATATTCATTACGGGGAATTATCGCGTTTTCTTTCTTTTCGGCGAAAATTCACGGAAAGCCTTGGCACTTTTTTGTTAAGTGAGATACGTTGGATTACTGGGCTCAGGTTGAATTTATCGATATCGATAATGCATTCTTTTATTTTATTTTTTTCTCTTCTTTCTTCTTATATAAATTTAATGCTAAGGTTCATAATAATATTCAAATTGTGTAGGTTAATAGGTAGTTTCACTTACAGCTAAACATAGAATTAATATAACAATAAATAAAGAATAAATCTATATAAAGACATAATGAATCTGTAGACTCGGCGTGTCTGTACATTGGAAATATAAAAAATAACCAATAGAATACATTGCGATCAGTTTGGAATATTTGACTGTTGGTCGGTTTGTCTCTCTGCCGGTTTATGGGTTTGTTTGTGCACGGATCACGTAAAAAAGTACTGACTCAATGACTTTATATACTAATTTTGTGTCCATTTTGGAGTAACATTTAGTTTTTTTTTCATCGTAATCGGTTCGCTAAATCAAAAGATAGAAGAATTTATAGTTATCAAAAAGAAAATTTAGTTTTAGACTTCAACGCGGGAGAATTCGCGGGCACAACTAGTAAAGAATAAAAAAAAGTTTATGCCTTACCTAGGGGTCAAACTCAGTATATCAGAACCTAGCCGTGGCTGTCACCACTTGGCCATACAAGTCACTTCCTAGTTTTTTCTATTATTAAAAGAAAAACATCGATCTTTTGTCGACATGTCCCACCTCTAGCCCATTCCCCATTAACGCTATTACGCTAATGATTCGCCGGGTAGGACGCCCCCCTAATTACAAAACAAAGCTTTTTACTAAAGATATTTCTTTTAACCGTCCAGGACCCACTTCTATGGGTCGCTGTCTTTGACCTTTGTATTGTTTATCCATCGATGATTGAGTGATTAGTCCGAAATTTTTATAATGTCAAAGCCATTCAAATAAAACCTGCTACATTTTTTCTATAGAGAAAATCATACCCTATTGAAAATACTTGATATCATTGTTAGATTATGATTTGAAAAAAAAAACAAGGTTGCCACAAATTAACTGGCAAAACTTCAAATGGTTACTGGCTTAATTAAAGTATTCTAAAAAACCAATACCTAAACTTTTATTGATTAAATAACAAGATACCTACCTAACTAACAATGCAGGTACTTTGTAGGTATCGGGTTATCTTATTAACTAAAGTTTAGGATAAATGATGGCATCAGGCGTTACTTTGGGGAAATTCATGACAAACAAAAATATACAAACACAATAAGTATTTAGTTTTAATTCCGACAAACTAGATCGCCGTTTGGATACAATATGCAGCATCACCCTCCCGCCTATAAATATATGCACATGCAGAAGGAGTAAAAAATGCAACATGCAACCAAACCAATACGACACGTGTTTCGTCCCGCCACGGGGCATCCTCAGGAGATGTTGACTCGTCGACCGCTTGGACGCGAATTTAAGTTTAGGAGAATTTTTAACCGACTTCAAAAAGGATTCTCAATTCGCATGATTATTTTTTATTTGTTTTTTTTTTTTCGTTCATAACTCCGTCATTTGCTAAGTTATTTTTTTGTTTGAAAGAGTATTCTTCCGAGGTGGTTCTAAATTTGGTGAAGATCTAATGAAGACCCTCGGAGATTGACAATGGAACTCTGCAATGGATAACAGCAAATTACCCGGGGTTGCTGTAATTGCATGTTTGTGTATATTGTTTAAGCCACTTAAAATAGAAAAATAAAATACATACCTATAAAAAAAAGTAAAAACCGACTTAAAAAAAAGACTAAAATATAATTACCATGTTATGAAACTAACAGTTTCAGAAGTCGGTGCCTTCAATTTGGTTCAGTGTAAAATTGCACCGACTTCTGCAACTGTTAGTTTTATAATATGGTAATTATCAATTTGAATGTGTTCTATTAATGATACCTAGTAACCCTGTGAAGATTTTCCAGTTAATTTGAAGTTACCCTGTATATTCAAACTTTAGACAAATTGCCTGTAGCGCGTAAACGATTGATTTCAGCAATATTGATTAGCAGGTATTAAGAACGGCAAGCTTTGAGCCTTGTTCTGATGAAGCCTTTGTTAGGAATTTTGCTGTAACGAAAATTATTGGAAAACTTAGTTCCTGTTGCATACAATTAGTTCAGTGCATTTACAGTCTACACAGAAAAAGAACCTTCACGGGTGACGATACTTAAGTACGTCCGGCGCAGCCTTTTTAGGGTTCCGTACCCAAAGGGTAAAACGGGACCCTATTACTAAGGCTCCGCTGTCCGTCTGTCCATCTGTCCGTCTGTCTGTCTGTCTGTCACTAGGCTGTATCTCATGGACCGTGTTAGTTAGACAGTTGAAATTTTCACAAATGATGTCCTGTTGCCGCTATAACAACAAATACTAAAAAATAGAATAAAATAAATATATAAGGGGGCTCCCATACAACAAACGTGATTTTTTTGCTCTCTTTTGGTCGATATTGATAACGGCAACAGGTAGACGCTTGAAATATTCACAGAATATGTGGTTATATATTCACTTAAAAAATTAATAATTAAATTAAAATAAAACAAATATTTCAGGGGGACTCCGATACAACAGACATGATTTTTTTACCGTTTTTATAGAAAATGGTACGAAACCCTTCATCGACTCGCACTCGGCCGGTTTTTTTATTTTTGTGTAATCCTCATGGATACCCTCCGCCCGTGGAAGGCCAAGGGTTATATTGGACTCTTACCGACTAAAAAACCCACCGTGTTTCTTCTCCTGATCTTCGGCCAGGGTCGCGGGATTTGCAGCTGCATGCACCGCAACTCCGATAAGCCTCGCCTCATTCGGGCAGCCCGTGGTGGACCTCTCCTTCTGTGATGCCTTGCCCAACGTCTTTCTGACAGGTGCGCACGGAACACGGCTCACGGCCTTCTCGGGCCTGTTACTGGTCGGGCGACGGGTACGTTCGGCGCACCCTGGGCTGTCAGCTCCGCTACCAACCTTGCTGACTGGATAATCTTTTCACCACGACCCGAACTATTCTCGTTTAGCTTGTGGCAATATGAAGGAAGAAGAACCGTCAGAACATCACGCCTGTATTTGCCGAAGGGTTGGGCTGAGGTGTATAGTACATCCTCATTTTACCGCTATATTTGAGTTCCAATAGAGGGCGAGCCTACTGCCATCAACCGGGCACAAATCTGGACTCCGGGACGCTACTGAGAAATCCCACACTGAAAAACCCAATAACACTTTTTACCCGAACTGGGGATCGAATCCAAGACCTCACGCTCAGGAGTCGCACTTGCGACCACTAGACCAACGAGGCAGTCAAACGCTCATAATTATGCCACACGTAATTTTATGGAATAAATAGATTTTTCATTTACTACCAAACAACATCACTGTACTCAAACTGGGAACACCAAAGCTACTAAAGTGTGTAGGTACATTCAAAAAACCAATATTAAAACTCCAATAAAGATGAACAACGTAACTGAGCAGCTTTCAGGAATAAAAACCAATTAGAACGATCATAATTCAACAAAAATACATTTCTAAATTGCGAATTCCAAATTCAAAAAGTCACGGCCGCCATTTACAACCGAAAAAAAAGTAGTTGCTTGTAGCTTTGTAACCCTACAAATGCGATCCACCGAAAAATTAAAACAAAAACAATTGCCTCGCACCGCTCATATATAACCCAGACAATAGTTACAAGAAATATATGAGCCATATTAACAATACACGCAGACATTTTTATACATTTTTGTTCTACCAGCACCGACGCGCTTAAACGGAAGTAATAACCTAAAAGCCCGGACGTTTACGCCATTTTATTCATATAAAACGGCAATAATGCCAGTGTTTGCATAGCGAGATATAAAAATTATTCAATTTTTGTTTGTGGAAAAATTTTCACACTTCATCTGACGTGATGTGATTGTCAAGTTGCGGTGTTAAATAAGAGATTTTATTGTTTTGGGCATTTAAAACGCGTTGTAATGCGTTTAATGGGAAAAATATGTGTGAATATTTTTCACAATTGTAGGGGATTAAACTGATGTGCCTTACTAAAATTATTTAACAATGACGTATAAGGTATTTATTCACTTCCATTGAGAATTTAACATTTTTTAATACTAAACTTACGATAACAAGTGCAGCAAGTAAAAGCTGAGCGATTGCTAGTCTGACGTGGCTCCCTGCTTGATGAAACAATTTCCTCTATCTATCTCTTTAAAATGTAAATAAATAAAATAAAATACAAATGTAACTCTAAGAGCTATTAGGGAGTCTGTCTTTTAACAAAAATAAGGTTTCCCTTTATGGGAAAGACAAAGTGGGTTTCTTATAGACTGCGAATTTTATGCTTAGCCTTACGTTCGAATTAATTTCTGAGTTTTTTTGTTAGACTGTAGAAAAAAAGGGTTAATTATTTAGGGCTGCCACTTCTTTGTCTCTCGTGTCGGCACGAACTATACAAGAATAGCTGATGCCGTGGTGAAAAGATTAGCCAGTCAGCAAGGATGGTAACGGGGCTGACTGCCCAGAGTGCGCCAGATGTACTTGAGTATCGTCACTCGTCGAGGCTCTTTTAAGGCAAAACAAGGCAAGGCATCCAATATTAAATATTACTAATGAACCTTACCAGACTAAAGATTCAGTAATATTTCATTAATGTATTTCACCACAAAATGTATTCGAAAATTGCTAAAGAGAGTCAAAATTAATATGGAATATAAATAATTAATACAGCTATCAGAAAATTTACAAGTTTATAATTAAATAGCTTTAGGTACGCGTATTTATTAATTTAATTACGTAACGTATCAGTCACGGTATTTAATCTGAGTATGACGATTCAGACGTAGTTATTTAACTAATGAGGTATAGGTATTAATTCTCTTATTAATAAGCGCTGAACAAAGTAACGTCAGGACTAATGTCAAAATAACCATTTTTTATGTTTAACTGTTTTCGGATTTTATTAGTAAGGGGTTCAATGTTAGTTAAGAGCAAGTCGTGTGCAAACCGAGGGAGTGTGTCAATAAAGGTGCCTATCCACCAGACATTTGCTATGCAGCTATGCTGCGAGAATGTAAAAGCTAAGCTACGAAACTATGTGACCATTTCCACTGATGCTAAGCCATGTAGCAGAGCGAGTAAGGTGTGCTATGAAAAAAAATCGGTAACAAACGTCTCGCGTCTACTGTAGGTACACTGCTCTGCACATAGCTACACCACGAGCGACCATCCATAGCACGCATCCATAGCTCGCATCTGTAGCACGCATCCACAGCACGCATCCTTCCATATAAAAAATGTAGCTTCGTTGAATCAGTTTCCACCAGTGCTATGCTATGTGGATCAATGAATACGATTGATGGATATCAAACGCATCCATAGTAACGTTGCATAGCACATCTCTGGTGGAAAAGCAGCCTAAGACGGGCCTTTTAAATAGCGCTTGCTATATGTTGTGAGAAATGAATTGACCATCGATAATAATTTATTTAAACCAGGAACAATGCGGCAGAAAGAAGGGCCGTGGTTACATCTGGTTCACCGAGTGATCAACTCGTCGTCCGCGCGTGGACGTCATATGCCCGAGGCGATTCGATGACGCTACGGAGTTGATGTAGTGAGCGCACATCCATACAAGTTCTTATAAAGAATACTAACCGCACGAGGCGAGGCGATACTGGTCGGATGCCGGGTGGCTCTAATAAGCTGTGACCTTAAGACTTTTGTAACAGATTACGGCCTTATTATGGAAACGCACTATAGTGGTTTCTCTCACAATCCTGACGCGGCGTCACGCGTCAAACGTGTGAAAGCATTCGTCGGCCGCGTACATATTTATGCCGGACGCAACCTACAGCGATTGTAGCAGACCACGGTCTTAATAAAAGCTGTCAAAACTTCAACTTTATTTTACGGATAAACGTTATATGACGTTGGTGAAATTGGTCTTTAGCAGTGGCGATGGGTGAATTTTCAAAGGGAAGCCGGACCAAAAAATGCTTACCTTGCTCAAGTGTGATGCGTGAATTCCAGTAACTACTCATTTCGAAAGGGAAGCCGATAGGAATCGAGTTGTATGGAGCCTTCGCCACTGGTCTTTAGAGATATAAAGAAATCACTTGGGATAAGAATAAAATCATATCGCCTTTTAGACCTTGTATAGCGTGAAATGCAACAAGCTTCTTTTTAGGAATAGACGCGTGTCCTTCCTTTTGAACGTTGTATAACGTGGATTGCATTTTTTTGGAAATAGAATAGTATATCGTAAGATTCAACAAAACCCAGCACGCTTGGTGGTAGGATCTATACGGTGTGCCTGACTAGCTACCACCCGCACATTAAAGTCCGGCGCCAAACTGTTTACTGTGTTCCATCGTGTGTATGTGAGAGCCAGAGTGGGGTATAAAGGAATCCGTCTATATCTCTGTTACTTGAATTCGTGTGCTCCATCTTAGATCCTGTCTGCGCTTACTATCAGGGGCGACTAGGGTTAAACGCGACCAAGTGTAATAATAAAAAAAAACTATTCAACTAAAGACTGGAGAAGTTTAAATAAGCCGTTATTCTAACTTTAAGGCCGTTTTTCCAAAGCTTACGACAGGACACGACAAAATATGGTGACGAGTCCGAACGCCATATACAGGTGTAGCGTAAATAGTGGTCCAACGTTAAGGGGTCGACACAACGTATATTCAGCTATCACATACCACAATTTGAACCATTTTTTACCATAGGTCTCAGTTTTTTTTTAGTTACCTCTTCCTGTTACTAATTTTGCTGTAATATCAACCAAATACATTATTTTCCTATTTTGTTTTTTGTTTATAACTGCTGAATCCTTTAAAAATGAGTCCAGCTCATCCCGCCATCTTCTTCTGGGCCTGCCGCGTGGTCGTTTTCTGCCAGTTGGGATCCACTTAGTGGGTATTTTAGCCCATTGCTCCACCGACATGCGGCAGACATGACCAGCCCAGTTCCACTTTAGCCTAGCAGCTGTAAGGCTAACATCGCCTATTTGTGTTTTGGCCTACTGCCGCACTATATCGCGAAAGGTGGAAGGAGGGAAGGGAGGCCTTTGCCCTGCAGTGGGACAACATGGGCTCATGATGATGATGAACTGCTGAATACCTGTGCTATCATAAGCATGTAATAATAGGAAAAGTTTTTTGTTGAAATTACAGCCAAATTAGTAACGAGAGGTGGGAATTATTGGAAAAAAAACTGAGACCTGTTGAAAAAAAATAAGATAAGTGATAGCTGAATATATCGCGTTTCGACCCTTTAACGTTGGATCACTTTTTACCCCACACCCTGTATTTATATGGACCGTTTACTCATGAAATGACACAAAATTACTAGTAGTAGTATTAGTGAGCCATAAAAATGGCGTCGAGGTAAAACACACTACTCGTTAAAAATGTACCTGAAACATTAAATATTCCGTCTAAAGATTGTTATATTGCCGCCAAAATTCGCTGTAGTTCGACTTAAAGTTAAGTAGAAGCAACAAAATGTTTTTAATATAATTGCTAATTCAATTTTGAGTCTTAGAAAATGTTTTGAACGTTAATCTCTTTATCGCCTTTACAGTTTGTAAAAGGTGACTTCTTGACTTAGCTTTGACCCCGTTCGCTCGATAATGTGAATAATTCTTACCTATTATGAAATCGAATTGAATTAAATTATTATAAACAGGTTATTCCCTTTTTTTTTTTTTTTTTTTTTTTTTTTTATCGTGGGAAAATCCTCATGGATACCCTTCGCCTGGGGAAGGCGAAGGGTTATGCCGGACTCTTACCGGCTAAAAACCCACGGTGTTCCTACTCCTGACCCTTGGCCGGGGTCACGGGATTCGCAGCTGCATGCACCGCAACCCCGGCAGGCCTCGGTCCGCCATCCCCTGGCGGACCTCTCCTTCTGTGGGGCCTTGCCCCACGTCCTCCTGAGAGGCGCGCACGGAACACATGCGCGCCGCCTTCTCGGGCCTGTTACTGGTCGGGCGACGGGTCCCCTAACCCGTCGCCCGCAGGCCACACACTAGGGTGGCCGGAGATCGTCGCGCGCCCTCCGGCGGCGCCCGGTGCGTCTGGCGCGGGAAGGGAGAGTGGCTGTCGCCTCTCTCTCCCTCTCCGCTCCCTCTTTGGTCGCCATCACCACCTCGCAAAAGGAGGTGACGGCTTCCCACGCACTCTCGCTCCCGACCATGGACAGAACCACGGCCGGAAGCGAGAGGTCACCACCGATCGCCGCGACTAGTTCACGGCGCCGCGTCGCCCACGCACGGCACTCCTGCAACGTGTGCAGCGCCGTGTCTTCCGGGCAGTCGACGCAGTGGTGACATCCGGGCGTCTGCTCCCGGCCTATGCGACACAGGTACTTCCCGAAACATCCATGTCCCGAAAGCACCTGCGTCAGCCGGAAGCTGAGGGCGCCATGCCGCCTCTCCAGCCACTCCTCCATAACGGGTCTTACCGCCGCTATTGCGGCGTGCCCTGCGCTGGGTTGCGCAAGTCGTTCTCTCCACTCGGCCACTAGGATCTGGCGGAGCTCACTCCGCTCAGGCGCCTCCTCGCGCTGACGATATCTCAGCGCGAGGGCCCTCGCCTCCAGATCCCAGGGCATCGATCCGGCTAGGAGGCTCGCCGCCTCGAAGGAGATCGTACGGTACCCCCTTATCACCCTGACGGCCATCGCGCGCTGTGGTCTGCGCAGGATTGCGACGTTGCGCGCCGTCAAGGTGTCCGCCCATATTGGCGCCCCATATAGGGCCATGGACCGTACGATCCCCGCGTAGAGCCTCCGGCAGGAGGTGTTGGGGCCCCCCAGATTGGGCAGCAGCCGCGACAATGCAGCCGCTGTGCCCATCAACTTTGGCGTCAGTTGCCGAAAGTGAGGCCCAAAGTTCCACCGGCCGTCGAGGACAAGTCCTAGGTACTTCATTGTCGACTCGACGCCGATGCGAACACCTCCCACTGTGATGTGGGATCCCGAGGGTGGTCCCTTCCGGGGCCCGTGGAAACACAGGGCCTCGGACTTCTGCAAGGCCACCTCGAGACCCAACCGCCGGATCCTTGTGACGACCTGCGCAACCCCAGCTGTCGCCAGTATGGCTGCCTCGCGGTGCGTCCTCCCCCGCGCCGTGACTAGCGTGTCATCGGCGTAGCAAGTCAAACAGGTTATTCCCTAGAATTTGTTTAAGTTTTTAGACGACTTTTAGAAGACTTGTAAAGTACTTTACATTGAATTTTTAATATTTCAAGCCTCCTTGACATTTAAAGACCGGCCAGGTTCGAGTCACACTCGCGCGCTAAGGGTTCCGTATCATCACTAGATTTCCTTCTTTTGATTATTCCTTGTTTAACTATAGAGTATGCGCTACAATCATACCAAGTTTCACGCTTGTATGTATTACCGATTATATGACAGAGGAGGAAAAAACCGTTGAAAATATGATTAATTTTCGATATAATAAAAATTGGAAACTCCTTTTGGGTTTCGATTTTTTATTGTTTATTAAATAACTACGTCTGAATAAATAATTATATTTGCCATGACATAAGCCATGATAACATATTCTGTGAAAATTTCAACTGGCTTTCTATTATGGTTAATAAGATACAGCCCTGTGACAAACAGACGGATGGACGGACGGATGGACAGACTGCGTAGGCTTAGTAGTAAGGTCCCGTTGGCACCCTTTGGATAGGGAACCCTAAAAACAACAACGTAACAAGATATAATCTTTTCACCACGGTATGAGCTATAACATTCTCGTATTCTTTATTAAATTAAAGATATATTTCTTTTATAGCTTCTTCTTCTCTCGTGTCAGCACAAGCTATATGAAAATAGCTCATGTGGTGGTGAAAAGATTAGCGAGTCAGCAAGGTTGTTAGCGGGGCTGACTGCCTAGGGTACGCCGGACGTACTGAAGTATCGTCACTCGTAGAGGCTAATCAACGTTTATTTAATGTTGGCATAATATTTACTAAAAATAGGTTTTATAAAACTTGCCGTACGACAATAAAGGCTGGTATCGTCATCAATAACAATCTGTTTCTTCTTCTCTCATGTTGGTATGAGCTATACGAGAATGTTATAGCTCATACCGTGGTGAAAAGATTATCCAGACAGCGAGGTTGGTAGCGGGGCTGACTGCTCAGGGTGCGTCGGACGTGCCTACTTGAGTGTCGTCACTCATAGAAGCTCTTTTAATATACCCTAAAAATAACAATAATGAAGACTGTAATAAAGAAGCCTGACATAGTGGTAATAGATCGATCAGAGCGCCGCACAATGATTGTTGATATCACCGTCCCTCATGACGAGAATCTCGTGAAAGCTGAGAAAGATAAACAAATAAAATATCTTGATCTAGCACACGAGGTTGTCGGCATGTGGGATGTGGACTCAGCTGTCATTGTTCCGATAGTCGTTACGGCGAATGGTCTAATAGCCAAGAGCCTCGACCAACATCTCAAGAGGCTCTCGTTGGGCGGCTGGATCAAGGGCATGATACAGAAGGCAGTACTCCTTGACACGGCGCGCATAGTGAGGAGGTTCCTTTCTCTGGAGCCCTGACTGCCGGCAGCTTGGACCCTGTTCCCGATGCCGGTGGGTTTTTTTTTTTTTATATTTTTAAATGTTTTTTGTTTTATAGAAATATTTAAAAATGTAATTTGATATGTGTATTTAAATGAATAAAGAAATGAAGACTGTTAATTACTAGTTGATATTTGCTTAAAGATACAAGCTGTTAAAAAATTTGCTTTAAGATTTTTTTGCGGTTACTCGGTCGAGGAAATTCAATAACTTTCGTAGAACAACTTTTCGAAATTCACGTAATTTTATATTATGATGATAGGTATCTGTATTAGCAAGTTAATGATAGTTAAATAAGAACAAAAATTGAATAAATTTTCCTCACTTCTCTGTGTAACTACAAAGTAAATAAACTTAATTATTTTGCATCAATGCATATTGTAATAAGATGGGGATGCATTAAAAGAGACTCATAACGTACGTCTGGCGCAACCTAGGATGTCAGACCCGCTACCAACCTTGTTGACTGGCTAATCTTATCACCACGGCATGAGCAGTCCTCATTTAGTTCGTAAGAGAAGTAAGAGGATTACTACATATTTGATGCTCTGCTTTATAAAGCTAAAGAGCAACAATATTTAATCTTCAAAAATAATAAATGTGTTTTGTTTTAGTTTCATTAAGATCTAGCTGATAATTCTAATTAGTTGTCTCTGAGAAGAATTGGCGAAAGTTGTATCTTATAACGTAAGATTATGGTCCTAACAAAGTAGAACACACTTAGGGCGTTTTCTGTCTTATGCAAATGCTGATGCGGTCGCGAATACGATTTCCGTCCGCACACGGCTGGGCCAGTACCTTTTTGTGTATAGTGCATGATCAAGCAGAGGGCCACACGTTAAACGCCATACAATACAAAATACATGTGCGGGCAGAATCCGCATCCGCGACCGCATAGGCATATGACACAAAACGACCTATGACCAATCTTTTGAGGAATCCGTCCTCGCTGGCGAGGCCCGTCGCGACGTCCCACCGCCGCCGGTCACGATCCAACGAGCTCTCCCGTCGTAGAGCCGGTCGTTTCTTCAGATTCCGCAGTCACAACGATAATTCAGCCCTCATCAAGCTGTCTTCCCCTCCCTAAGTCCCCACCAGCAACTCCCTAAGTCCCCACCAGCAACTCCCTAAGTCCCCACCAGCAACGCCCTAAGCCGAGGTCCAAGTCCCACTAGGGGTCGCCCTTAGTGCTGTTGTTGCAGGTAGTCATGATGTTAGTGTAGTACAAGTAGTTAGCTTAGGTTAAGTATTTTACTTCCCCCCCCATTGGCTGGAGACCCTTCAGGTCTCGCCCATGACTGCCCGGTTACGTAGAAACGGTCCCTAGGACTATCTACAGCAGAAGAAAAGAAAAAAAAATCTTTTGAGGACAGAGAAATACCATAATTGAGTTGAACGGTTGATCCCAGACAAATAAAAGTTATTGAGTGACACAACGCTAAACGCTGTGGTACTTAGGTACTTCAATCGTAAAGAAGTAATTTATAAACATAGTGCAAACAACACACAACCCACAAATTGATAAAAATAAACTCTTCTCTGAGCTTCGTTTGAAAATCATACCTTGATTTCTCTAATTATGTTCTAGCAAACATTTAATACAAACAAACATTTAATACGAATACGATGTAAAAGAAAAGAAAAACATAATTAAAAATAAATACTCCATCAAAACCGACGCTGTATCTCTAACTTCCCAAGAGACTTTTAATCTAAAACGCTCCATAAATAAACGAAAAACTAAATCCACACAAGCTGAGTAAAGACATGAAAATTAACTTTTTCAAACCGCTTGCGAAGTGCTTGCTCGATGCACTCTGAATAATTAATAAAACGTGCATTACTTTTATTTACGGCGCTGAGAGGGTTATGCCTGCATAATGCGTTCAAAGATAATGACTATAAGAACCGTTTTGCATATTTCAGAAGCACTAAGGCAGCTTCGTAACTTTTGTACCAGCTCCCGACGTCAGTTTGTTCTTTGTTTCTTTAGTAAGTTCATTTACAAAGGTTTCGAAGGGTCGAGTTAAAATGTTTATAATATATTCGAGGAACTATTTCGTTCAATTACATTATGTAACTCTTTACAGGACCAATCATTTGTTATTTTTAAAATGTTTGAAATTTCTTAGGGTCTTTTTCCTGTAATGCTTGTTACCCACGGAGCGTGATATTGCGCACCGCGACGCACGAGCTCGCACCGACGCACCATGAAAAGAGACTCGTCCGTGGTAACGCGGACGCGTGCGGAGCGTTGCGCCGTATCCGCTGCGAGTCGTTAACTTCAAAGGTGCGGTGCGAGTTCTCTTTCACTTGGTATTTTGGAATGAAAAAATAGCTTCGAATCACGCACCCTCATAATGTGGCTTCATACGGTGCGTGATTTTACGGATGATACCACGCACAGCCGATGCGCGCTACCACGCACTGTGGGAAGCCAGCTTAACGCGGGTTCGTGTCCGCATGCGTGCGTCACCCGCACCTGTGGCGCCTGAATTTCACCTTTTCATACATGTATTTATTGTGATGCGTGAAACACGCATGAAAAGGCCAACTGCGAGCGCCACGCATGCGGGTGATGCACGCACGCGGGCACGAACCCGCATGACAGGAAAAAAACCCTTAGACTACTGAGATGACGGCTACTAGAGATGTATGGAAGAAAAACTACATGCTGTGCCGATCAATAAATTAATAAAATAAATAAATATAAAATAAATAAGTTGGGATAAGGGCAGGAGGATGATGACGATGATTTCTTAGACTACATAAGGAAAAATACTAATTAGATACATCATTTTGTTTCATTGTTAGATAAACATTATTATATTAGTAATGCTCTAAACAAAATTTAAACTCTCGCGGATTTAAATTCTGCTGCTTTGATTATTAAGGTGCATTTACTGACTATCCAGTTGCAAAAAAAGGCATACTAATATCCTATTACAACAATGTGATACTGTGTCCTTTAGATTCCACAGAACCTACCACAACCATCCAAACTGCAGCTACCAATTAATGATATACAATTAATTCGCCATTATAATGTAAATAGTGGTCCACTATGAAGTCAATTTGGACAGGCATCTGCTTACATTGCAAACTGATCTAAAATTATACATTTGATTGCACAATTTTGTCGTTTTGCACAATTTCGCGGAATCATTGTTATTTCACTCATTTAAACCGCTTATGATGGTATTTGATGTTGTAATGATTTAGGAGTTTGCAAACTATTTTAATTTTAAATCAATCAAATAAATGATTATAAACATACTAAATGTTAATTAAATTAGAAGCAATTAAACGAAGAACGTTAATCAAGACCTGAGACACCTTAACATGACGACACTAATAACAACATAATTGGAATCGCTAAAAGAAACCCAGAAAAACGTAATGATACAAACTGAATGAGACTTACAAGAATAATTGCAACAAGAGAAAAGAGAAAATCGATTAATAGGAGATGATTTGTAACAACTGTCGTAAGACACATAATATTTCATCAAAGTCTACCCTAACCCTTTTTACTAACATTCTCACTTTTACCAATACCTCTCCCAAACACAAACAGGCATCACACATCGCGATGTGAGCTCTTACATTACCATATTCCAGTCCACAGGTCTCGTTTCCATTGCGCGATGGATTCCCACTAGTGTTTGACTTTGAAACTCAACTAATATTATATTGAAATTTAATGGGATTTGAGGAACTAAATCGGCAGTTCTGGATTCTGTTAGGTGGTGCATATGTAGTAGTGTTTGGTTTGTTGTTACTTAGTTAATGTTGGGAGTTGAGATGATGAAATGTTATGCATGTGTCGGATTGGTCGTAGCGATTTCATTTCTCTTAAAGATTTAATGATAAGTGCGGTGCATTACTCTATAATGAATGTACAGTCACTACCAATACTTCGCTCACCAATACATCTATCAATACCAATTTTTGTCTGAATATGGCTCCTTGTAGAAATCTATTACAAGCATCCATGTTCAGCAGTAAACAATGCTTTGTTTATCTAACTGCGAAGGCAACTCCAAAATCTAGTATTAGAAACGCTCCGAAGGCATGACTTACACAATCAGACGTTGGATATTTTTTGTTTTTATTTATAGTACTTAATTTAATGTCTCCTTATTTATTGTTACACCGAGAACTACCCCTCAATTGTTTTTTTTCTCTTGCAAATAGTTTCCATCCAAAGGTTGTCTGGAAGAAATCGCTAAGTGCGATAAGACCGCCCATTGTACATCTCTATTTTATATTATTGTTTCTTGTTTGTTTTGTATACAATAAAGAGTATTGTATAGTATTGGAGTAACAGTTAAATTTTCACTCAACAAATCCCGCTGATAACTAATTTCTGATATGAATGACAGGATGACAATCAAAAGGGTGCACAAATAATTTGTTTTGCGTAGGCACCACCTTTGAATGCTAAAAGAATATGAAAAATGGAGGAGTAAGAAAAGAAGCAATTTTGGTAATCAATCTTTATACTACTAACCGTGGCCCTAAGATAATTCCTTGCAGTAATCTTAATAAAAAATCCATATAGCAGTAGAAAATTATATTTTATCTACTAAAGGAGACATCCGTGTTCAACAATAGACAAAACTTTATTTTTATACCAAACTGTGACCCCAATTCCAAAATCTAGTATTGAAAACGCTACCAACAATAGATGACGTCATGACATACGCAATCAAACACCGATGTAAAACAGTTTAACTAACATTCGACAAATCCCGCCGAGAATTAATTTCCGATGTGGATGATAATGAACCGGGTGCACGGGTCATTTGCATCGATATACCGATGTCGTTCATCGAAATGAACGCACACTGCAAATTTGGCGAACGAGCCCGCAAAACCAGTGTGAATTGAGGCCTACTGCAGTTGTTACAATGTGATACGGAACGTTTTGTGATAATGTTAGTGAGTTTTTAATTTTTGGAGTGAATTTTGGTGAGCTAAATCTTTTTGGACAAATACAAAGTTTTGTATTTTATTAGGTCTCTGTTAATGATGGCCTTTAGTGATTTTTAAACGGGTGAGATTGTAAAGCAATGATTCTGTTTCAAAGGTAATAATAATAAAAGATTACTTACATACTTCTTTGAATAATCTTTTGTATACATACGAACAGTGTTTAAATAAAAAACGTATTAAAAATACACCAATCAATATCATTTTGAAATCGGTAATACGGAGGATAAGCAATCGAGCAAAACTTTCGCCGAAAATTTCGATTGCAGAATCGATAGACGCTTTCAACAGTGCGCAAGGGTAGAAACCAGCTCAAGCCGGATATTGCACGGCCATTGTTGCAAAATTTATAGTGGCGTATTTACTTTTTGCATGTAAAGTGCGTGATTGATGTCCGATTGCCCTGGGCTATGCAACTGGCAATTAGTAGATTTAATGGCATTTGAGTTTAACGATATATGAAACCGTGTGAATAGAACGAAAATAATGGTCTAGTCATTCGTATTATAAACAGATTACCAAAGCTTGTTAATACTACCGCATTTTGCTAGAATTTAGCCCTCGTTGGCTGTATTTTTTTTTACTCTTCACTTATCTTCGCCTTAGAGTGATGAAAACCTCGGAAATGCATTTGGTCATTGCGCGGTTCCGTTCGCGTTCGCTTTCATGTGGGCGAAGTCGTGGGCAAAAGTTAGTCAATTATATTTATTACGAATGTCATATACCCAATAAAGGCTTGATTTCAGTGCCTACAAACAAATTTCGGATAGAGTAGCTCTCTTATAATTATAGTACATAAAAGTCGTGATAAAATAATATTGACCAAATTGCATTCCCGATGTTTTCACTCTAAGGCGATAAGCATTATTTTATACTATCATCATGCAGCCGAAAGACGTCCACTCCTGGACATAGGCCTCCCCCAAGGCATGTTGGGGGGGTTTGCCATAATCGCCACGCTTGGCAGGCGGGTTGGCGATCGCAGTATGGTTGTTAAAGTACTCAGAGAACGCTGCTGCCCATGCTCTAATGAATCCCTTAGTCTCCTTATGACACCCATGAAAAGAGATGGGGTAGTGCTATTATTTACGTTCGGCACCACATGGACGTAAAGTATACAAGTAGTTTATACCAACCAAGTCTTTAACGAGAGAACATAAATAGAGACTTAATTTTCTAAAACAATAATAAACACAACCTCAAATATATTTAAACTATCATTAAACTAATCAGATTCTATAAAGATACCAAGAACACAACTACAGATTCCACAAGAGAGATCAAAAGGAGTACCCCAACTAATCCCCTAGCAACCTTCGCAAAGCTCTCAAGCAAAGGGAACTGCGCAGGATGACTGGCATAAAGTGAATACGTAGGTAATTGCATGACATTGCAACTGCCGCCCTCCGATATTGGAACAAGCAGAGCTGTTGGTGCTATAGTTCGAAATAATTAAGATTTGTGAATGAAAGATACTGTTTTGAAACTGTATGATGTTGTTGTTTGGAGTAAAAACAGGCCAAGCATTTCCTTGCAGTGTTGTACGAATGGTAATGTTATACGAATACCTATGATAGACGTTACAGATAGTCAGGAGCTCGAAAGAACGACAACCTAAGGGTATCGGCATTGCCTAATAGCTGGGTTGCGGGGGTCTGATGGCAGTTGCTCCGTCTAAAATACTGGTGTTCAGCCGCATCTGGTTAGACTGGAAGCCAACCGTAACATAGTTGGAGAAAAGGCTAGACAGAACATCCTAAGCTTGACAAAGCATTAAAGTATCTGTTGATAAAATTATACTTCGTATAATATGTAACTGTCTCAATTTTGCAAAAGTCCAAGTCAATTTAGTCGCCTAACTATTAACGATGAAACAAAATTATATTTGAGATTATCTCCAAAAAAGCAAAGGCGCAGTATTATGGTCCGGCTACAGCCACTTCCGTGCACAAATTATACTTCGTATAATATGTAACTGTCTCAATTTTGCAAAAGTCCAAGTCAATTTAGTCGCCTAACTATTAACGATGAAACAAAATTATATTTGAGATTATCTCCAAAAAAGCAAAGGCGCAGTATTATGGTCCGGCTACAGCCACTTCCGTGCACAAATTATACTTCGTATAATATGTAACTGTCTCAATTTTGCAAAAGTCCAAGTCAATTTAGTCGCCTAACTATTAACGATGAAACAAAATTATATTTGAGATTATCTCCAAAAAAGCAAAGGCGCAGTATTATGGTCCGGCTACAGCCACTTCCGTGCACAAATTATACTTCGTATAATATGTAACTGTCTCAATTTTGCAAAAGTCCAAGTCAATTTAGTCGCCTAACTATTAACGATGAAACAAAATTATATTTGAGATTCTCCAAAAAAGCAAAGGCGCAGTATTATGGTCCGGCTACAACCACTTCCGTGCACAAATGGCATGTGCAAACGTTTATGACACTGCGTGTTATACCGTCTTAACGTACATGCTTACTTACTTGTGCAAATTACAATAATTTGTGCAAATAGCCAGACTACTTCGAAAATACCGAGTCCACAGAATATAATTGAAACGTGAAAATATAAAGAAATAATAATAATGTTCATGCTTCACGTCGTTTTTATACATCATATCATTCGCAAGTCAAACCGCAATCTTTGTTTTTGCTGAATCAGTTGCGGTTGGAATATTTTGGTCCGTAATGATGAATATACGAATGAACACGAGGGAAGGATTCATTAAAATGCGTATCATTTTTATTTTTCTGCGATTGGAGGCATGTATGTAGAAAGATATTTCATGGAGTTCAAATACAATCTCGGTGTCTGGTATATGTATTAAAATGAGTAAGTATTATAATTTTTATTAGGTTATACAAGGTGTTAAATAATCAACTCTAATAATTTTATGGGGTCACTCGATATCGGAAATTGAAACACTTTTGTTCTACAACTTTTCGAAATTCGCGTATTTGTTTATAACTTACCATACAAATCAAAAAAATATTTTAATTGATTTGTATGGACAGGCATAAAAAAATTGGCGAATTTCGAAAAGTCGTAGAACGAAAGTTGTTCAATTTTCGATACAGATTAACCCCACAAAATTCTTAGAGTTGAAATTTAAACACCATATTTGTTTCGAACGCGCAACTAGGTGCTTAGCGAGCGAGTTTGTAACCTTCGGGCCTTCACGACATTTACGACACACACGACACGACAGGCAGACCAATGTGACTTTTTCAATGTCACATGTAGGTACCTACTTTCTTAGTTAATCTAAGAGGCCACTGACACTAAACCTCTACCTACCTGACGTGGCAGTACTTACAATTTTTTAAACGTTCAGCTCATACTTGTAAATGACACAACAATTTAATCGTTCAGGGGTGATTCTATCATTACAGTTTTAGCTAATATCGTTATGTCAGGATTGCGAGCAAGGTAAACACAGTAAATAAAACCAACATAGACTCTCCACCACTGAGAGTACTTGTATTTGGGTTAATATTAGTAACATTAACTAGATCACAGTATATTACTTTACACAATTATTACAAGATCATAAAATAAGGACAAGCTAATCAGATATAAAAGGTCAGACTTCTTCAGCTGTTCAACACGGAATGCTCCCGCTTCGTCGTTTTTTTTTTTTTTTTTTTCTATTGGACTGCAGTAGGTCGTCCTAGGGGACGGTTTCTACGTAACCGGGCAGTTATTGGCGAGACCTGAAGGGTCTCCAGCCAAACCGCTTCGTCGAATGACCGCCGCCTTTATAACCTCGGGTGGGCCGATCCATATCGACGACTACCTTCTCTTGTCAACATTGCCCAGTGCTACCCGCTATCGATAACACGGCCCTCCTGCAAAACACACGTCCTCGTGTGTTGGTGGTTGGTGGTTGACGCACCATCAACCCCATCGTCAAGATTGTACATCAAGGCCTGACTTCAGTGACACCTCTGGACCTTAAACAGAAACAAATAATACAGTACACATCTCGGCCACACCTGATCACTCATCTTTGACCTCGTCATGTTACTCATGTCTTTGACCAAAGTAACACGAAGAGCATCCAAAGAATGTTTGAATCGATTAGAGCTTGTTATCCCATCGACGGCCAACAAGCTCATCACCAGTGACTTGAACTAGTTGATATTCATTCAGTATCAACCTAGTTCTATATTCGTTCATAACTTCTCGTATCAAAATCTTACAAACATCCACACATTAGATTTCCAACATTTTCACAATAAAATACTATCTCAGATGCCTATTAGCCAGTTCTACTTTGGTTAAACATCAAATTTTAGTTATTCAATAAATCATAATAGGTACATAAATACACAATCTCATTATACACAAATTCATAAAATCATTTAAATACATTTACAATATTTTTCAGGGCTAAATATCTCATTATAGTTTTTCACAAATTCATAATACATAAACACTTAAAATATTTCTTGGTTAAATATTTCAACGATTCACAAAGCCATAATACATAAACACTTAAAATATTTCATTCGTAAAAATCTCATAATTATTCACAAAATCAGAACATAATATCTCAATAATTTACAAACTCATAGTACATTAACACTTAAAATATTCCATGATTATATATCTCAATTATTCACAATTCATTGTACCAGCATATAAACACTTCAAACTCATAGTACGTTAAACACTTAAAATATTTCAAGATTAAATATCTCATTATTCATAAACTCATAGTACATAACAACGATTAAAATAATTCACGATTCATTATCTCATTATTATTCACAAAATCCTACATTCTTAAATATCTCAATTCTTCACAAAATCATAAAACAAACATCCTAAATGTTTCATGGTTAAATATCTTATAATCATTATTCACAGTATCATAGTACATAATTATAAACACTTAAAACATTATCTCAATTATTCCCAAAATCATAATACTTAAATTAATAACCTTTAAAACTTTTCATGATCAAAATAATATCTCAATTATTCACAAACTCTTATTACAAAACTGACATGATGTTTTAAACATAACATTTCTATATTGCGCTAATAATCCAACCTTTTTACAACAATACAATACATATTAAACACATCTTTAACGAAAATAAGTCAAATTATTTTTTATTTAAAAATAAATTTGACAAATTAATCTTTAACGGAAGTCATCATAGTAATCATCAATAATAAATACAATTTCCTGTTTTCGTCTACAAAAAATACATTTTAAACCTTATGTAATAATAACAAACTACTTTTTAATTTCAATAAACTATTTTGTACCATTCTACAACAAGAATTATAACAAAACCAATCAAAACAAATATCAATATTTTCAAAACTTTTTCAAAACATTAATTCAAAACAGAATCAGTTATTTTCACTGCATTTTCATTTATCAATTAATAGCATCACCCGCCTTGGATTTAGCCAACTCATTTGGCATCACCCGCCTGGGATCCTGCTTTATCAACATGGCATCACCCGCCTTGGATCTAGCCATATCATGGCATATCCCGCCTTGGTTCCAGCCCTATAACAATTGCTTCGCCACGTTAGAGTTTCAGTTTTCCCCAGGCGAAGCCTTTGGCCAACCCCGGCTGGCCAAACCGGGCGGTGCCAAAGATCAACCCTGGTTGCATCTCACCACAAACTCTAATACGACTTGCAATGTATTTTCCTACACGAATAAATACAGATGCCGTATTTATTTTCCACGAATAAATACAGATACCATCATATTTATTTTATACTAATAAACACAGATATCATCTCATTTATTTTACACGGATAAATACAGATAACATCTCTTTTATTTTACATGAATAAGCAAAGATATCATTTAATATTTATTTTACACGAATAAATAACCTCTCATATTATATTTCCTTCATCAAAATTCCTTCACACATAATAAAATGGTTGTGACTCACCGGATTTATCACATTTTCTCATTCTCACACTTCTCACCATTGTACAATCGAATAATCAAGTTTTTGTCAGTCCGTCTACAGGGGATTTTTTTAGCAAAATATTTACATGTGGGTATACAATCATAATGTGGACTGGTTTTTTCTTGTTCCACTTCTGATGTAAATGACACAACAATTTAATCGTTCAGGGGTGATTCTATCATTACAGTTTTAGCTAATATCGTTATGTCAGGATTGCGAGCAAGGTAAACACAGTAAATAAAACCAACATAGACTCTCCACCACTGAGAGTACTTGTATTTGGGTTAATATTAGTAACATTAACTAGATCACAGTATATTACTTTACACAATTATTACAAGATCATAAAATAAGGACAAGCTAATCAGATATAAAAGGTCAGACTTCTTCAGCTGTTCAACACGGAATGCTCCCGCTTCGTCGAATGACCGCCGCCTTTATAACCTCGGGTGGGCCGATCCATATCGACGACTACCTTCTCTTGTCAACATTGCCCAGTGCTACCCGCTATCGATAACATACTGCAATTAATAAAGGAGGTTTGCTTGGTGGTAGGATCTTTACGGTTCGCCTGGCTAGCTACCACCCTCACATTAAAGTCCGGCGCCAAGCGGTTTACTGAGTTCCGTCGTGTGTATGTGAGAGCCAGAGGGGATAGGGGAATCCTTCTATATCTCTGTTACTTATATTCGTGTGCTCAATCTTAGACCATGTCTGTGCTTACGATCAGGTGCGACGAGGGTCAAACGCGACCAAGAAAAGTAATAAAAAAAAATTTATGTAAAAATTTTGTGGGTTTTTTTTTTTTTTTGATTTTTATCGAAATAAATTTTAAAAACGCGAATTTCGAAAAGTTGTTCAACGAAAGTTGTTTAATTTCCAATACCGAGAACCCCACAAAAATTTTAGTTTTTTTTTTTACTTCCTGTATACATCGTGCAAAAACACAAAAAGAAATCGTTTCTACATTAACAAGGAAAACGTTTTCGTCGCTAATAAAAGTGCAAGTGTCAACAGCGCGGCGCAATTTGTCACGCAATCTTATCTAGTGACGTGACAAGTGACAGTCATAGCCTCGTAGGGCCGTGTTACGTGTCACGCTTCCACTTCAGCTGGTTTTAGCTCTAATATAGGCCGTGCAAGACAGTTTGACGTTCTAGTCCATATTAGATTCCAGTTCTAAAATAAAGCAGTACTCACGGTTTGGGGTGCGCGCTAAATATTTAAATCATGGTTCCGAATCTCTCCACATCACTGCTGCAAGGCCCTTTTTAGGGTTCTTTACCTAAAAGGTGTCAATGGGACCCTATTTCTAAGTCAACGCCATCTTTCTGTCTGTCCGTCCGTCTGTCTGTCACAGGGATGTATCTTTTTAACCGTAATGGATAGCCGGATGAAATTTTCACAGAATATGTGTTACTATAGCAAACAATGAATAGTAGATTGTTGCACCGAGCGCAAAGTGAGTCATTAACGCACGAGTGTTATGTTGGTGCCCGAGCGTAAGCGAGGGCACTAAATTAGCACGAGTGCATTAATCACTCACTTCAGCAAGGTGCGTAATCTACTTTTCTTTCAACTACCAATTTACCTACCGTGATAAAATATACCTACTCAAAATAAAAACTCAAGTTAATGAAAACAAGGTTATCCTGCGACTTTTGCGGCAAAAGGTTATTAACAATTTCATTTGCAGCTGTTTTTATACTTTCTGGACTTGAATTCATATCGCTATCAATTTACATTTTTTTAAACTTTTCTTGCTAAATAAGAAGTATCGAAGTTTTACAATGGTACAAAATGCGCGCCATTTGTTTTTTTTTTCACCATTTCGGTTTTATTCAGCCGATTTTTATTTTCAGCCAGTATCTTTTTGATCTAATATGCTCTAAGAATGCATACATTTAATATTGAACTTAACGGGAGACATTAAACCTCTGTGGTAAATTTATTTATATATTTTTAAAGAAAATAAAAAAATATCTAAATAAAAAATTAAAAACTGCATTAATGAAAAACAGTACAGTAATGAAATTTCATACAACATTTCTGCACTGTTTGCAGTGCAGTAATGAGATTTCATACAACATTTCTGCACTGTTTGCAGTGCAGTAATGAGATTTCATATAACATTTCTGCACTGTTTTGCTTCTAAGCAGAAAATACGTATTTTGTGATCGGTTTTGTAGCGATTAATGATATCATTACTACGTAGTTGAAAGAAAAAATATTAAAAAGCCTAAACCCAAAGCGGTCCCCAAACAAGAAACCTTGACAAAAATGCATTTTTCAACGTATTTTGTTACTGCTCCATCTTAAAAACGATAATACATACAATCGTGAAACTTAGTATGATTTTAGTGTATTCCTTATAGCTACAGCGGTTACGCACTGCATCCGATCCGCATCCGTGAAAATACGTTCCGAAGTAGCCATAGAACTATTTGTATGGTAGTTTACGCACTACATCCGGCATCCATCATCCGATTTCTATCCGTCATCCGTGAGTTCTAATTCGGAAGAACAATTGACGGACCGAAGTAGCCATAGAACTATTTGTATGGTAGCTTACGCACTACATCCGGCATCCGTCATCCGATTTCTATCCGTCATCCATGAATTCTAATTCGGAAGAACAATTCACGGACCGAAGTAGCCGTAGTACTGAATTGTTTGAATTTGAATCAGAGATCGGAATAGTGCGTAAGCAACATCCGAATTCGGTCCGAGATTTTTACTCTAGATCGGTATTTTCACGGATTCGGATCGGATGCAGTGCGTAAAGCAATATCCGAATTCGGTCCGAGTTTTTTATATCCGTTTTTTCACGGATTCGGATCGGATGCAGTGCGTAATCGCTCTTAAACAAAAGTAATAAAAACAATTACATCACAGATATGTATGACTATTACATGAGTGCTCACACACTGTATGAAGTTTCTACTAGTTAGCATTGTAATGATGTAATGATTGCAAGCTCAGCTTCAGAACCTGATGTCCTAGGTGTGAATCTAGAGTGAGGCAAAATAGAATTGACTGTCTACATTTCTTGTTCTAAATTCTCCTTTCGCAGGTCTGTTGGAAAAGATTTCTTTAAGAAATACTAGCGACCCGCCCCGACTTTGCACGGGTGCAATGTATTATACATATAAACCTTCTTCTTGAATCTTCTTCTTCTTCTCTCTTGTCAGCACGAGCTATACGAAAATAGCTCATGCTGCGGTGTAAAGATTAGCCAGTCAGCAAGGTTGGTAGCGGGGCTGACTGCCCAGGGTGCGCCGGACGTACTTAATTATCGTCACTCGTGGAGGCTCTTTTCATGCACCCCAATGTCTCTTCTTCTTGAATCATTCTGTCTATTGATGAAAACCGCATCAAAATTCGTTGCGTAGTTTAAAAGATCTAAGCATACAGACGAGACGGCGGTAAGCGATTTTGTTTTATAATTAGAGAAGCAGTGCCTTTGTACGTTTATATTTTAATAAGTGTTGTGTGTACATATAAATTATTAAATAAATAAAAAATATAAAAAAGTAGGGCTGTGTGCCTGCGAGTGTGGGGCTGCGCTTAACATATCCAGTACCCCAAGTGTGAGTTTTTTTCGTTAACTACTGTAGTTGCGTCACGCCAAAAATGTATGAAAATTTAGGCTGCGTCTCTAGGTGCACCGTTCACTAACTAATATTCGCGCGTTAATTGAACGGTGCGCCTAGAGACGCAGCCTAAATTTTCATACATTTTTGGCGTGACGCAACTACAGTAGTTAACGAAAAAAACTCACACTTGGGGTACAGTTTAGCATATGTCAAAAAGCAAGTCCCTAACGCTGGCTTTATTATATTCATGTAGCTTCTTTCTATCCCTATATTACACATTCATAAAATAACAAAACATGCATAACATTGCCAGCCCGACTACATTCTTCCACATAAAACTTCAAGAAGATAGATAAAGTAACAAAACTTGGAATTTCCTTACAATTCATCTTCAAGGTCCGTTGTTCTAACAAAATAATCCTCATTATTTTGCTGACTTCCGTCAAAATAAACAAGTCGCCAAAGAATACTATTCATGTTTTATACCTGTAGTTGTGAGATAATATCGGCCACTTACATTGTTATTATATTGGCCACTTATATAGGATGTAAACTAATTCGTGTAATTCCTTCTAATCGCGTGACACAGATAAACCTCAAATTCTTTTGTTGAAAAAAAAAACGAAAAAAAAAGTCCAAAAAAATCTTGATTTTCTATTTCTGAGTCATTTTAACGCCCCAAGTTAACTGACTGCGCGGAGCGATAACGCGCTAGTCGTGCACGTCAGCTGTGTCGCCGTGTTTTCATTAATTTATGCGTGGCATCGAAATGTTCTATTACATAAAATTGCAATTTTTTTTTACTTTTTTTTGTGGAAACCTTTTTTGGTGTTTGAGATACGATCACTTCCTACCAAGAAAAAAAATATAACTTATTTTCTTGGTAGGTGACCAAGAAAAAAAGTTATGTTTTTTATGTTAAATCAAGCTTAACCCCGTGCGGCGATAATCTTTACCAGTAATAGTAGATCATGTGGTTTTAAAGACTTACACGGACTCGTTTACAACCTGTATACTTAATGCAATCTTCTTCTTCCTGCCCTTATCCCATGTTACTTGGGGTCGGCGCAACACGTTTTCTTCTTCCATTCCGTCCTGTCACCCGTCATGATATCACTGACACCCTTCTCTTTCATAACATTCTACACACCATCCATCTTTTCTTTGGCTTCCCTCTTCCTCTCTCTTCCTGTATACTTAATGCAATATTTCTCAAGAATTCTTCCTTAAATTGTGTAGCCATAGGATAGAGGAAGTCGGTCTGCTTAAAACGATATAGGGTTAACATAAGCACAATCAGCTCATCACTTGTCCCACACCTGGGCACGGGCTTCTTCTCAAAATGTCAAGGACTAGACCTTTAGTTTACCACGCTGGTCTGCCCCCTGATTCTTTCTTTCTTTGCAGGGCAAAGGTCCCTACCCTCCTTCCACTCCACTCGGTTTAATGAGTTCTGAAGCCAATCCTTCCAACTCGTCCCGCCATCTCCTTCTGGGCCTGCGACGTTGTCTAACGTTGTGTGAGCTCCACTCACTCACTTTTTTAGCTAGAGTTACATAATATAACATCACGCCTGTATTCCCCGAAGGGTTGTTCAGAGATGTAGGGTACACCCTCATTTCGCCGTTATATTTCAGTCCCAAGTAATAGGGGGCGAGCCTACTGCCATCAACCGGGCACAAATCCAGACTCCGGTCCAGAATCCAGGTCCTCACTAGACCAACAAAGCAGTAGTTAGAGTTACTATAACATAAATAGCACGCCTCTTCATCCCGAAATGAACCACCGAGCTCTCCCGTCGTAGAGCCGCTCGTTTCTTCGGACTCCGCAGTCACACCGCTAATTCAGCCCTCATCAAGCTGTCTCCCCCCCCCCCCCTCCGAAGCCCCCGCCAGCAACGCCCTAAGCCGAGGTCCGAGTTTCACTAGGGGTCACCCTTAGTGCTGTTGTTGCAGATAGTCATGATGTTAGTGTAGTATAAGTAGTTAGCTTAGGTTAAGTATTTTACTCCCCCCCCCCCCATTGGCTGGAGGAGATCCTTCAGGTCCCGCCAATAACTGCCCGGTTACGTAGAAATGGTCCCCTAGAACTACCTACAGCAGTACAATACAAAAAAAAAACTTGATCCAAGAACCTAGAAAAAAAAATTAAATATTATTGGTGATTAAACCCAAGACGCAACCTCTACACCAATTGCTAACTAATCTAATTTATCCATGTAGATATATGATATTTTTCTAATACAGTAATATTCTTACTACGCGATGCTTCCCTCAAAATATTATCATATAAGCCCAATAATATTTTATCGTGAGTAGCAAAATAATACGTCGGCGACATTTGCGGGTTATATTGCTACGTGTAGGCCGTTATATACCGACGATCGTTCAGGGTTAAATAAGGGAGGGGAGGTCGAAAAAGGTTTGTTGTAATAGAAGATTTTTATTTATTCTCAATAATTATGTTGATTTGAAATTATTGTAATAGGCAAAGAAATATAAATAATTATTGTTTAGATTTATATGGTAATAAGAGATTAAATAAAGTTCGCTGTTAGTATTAACATAATAAGGTCGTATTTTAATAATACATGATATTTTGCATAGTACCTTAGTAAATGTACCTACCAAAAGAAAATATTTCTAATTTTAAAATTATAAAAAAAAAGAAAATTATTAAAAAAAGGATATTACTACCATCTTTAATTTTTCAATGTTAATGAATCAATAAATTAATTTACTGTTTCTTTTAGGTGTAATAACATCCGTGCACGTTACCTATCAATGAGCGCCGGGGCTATTTTCTTGCTGAATGCACGGATGTTATACAGGGTGTTAACGAATTCGTGTAATTCCTTCAAACCACGTGATCTACTGGTGACACAGATTAACCCTAAATGGGAATTTTTGAAAATCAACAGGAAAATTAAAAAAAATCTTGATTTTCTATTTCTGTCATTTTAGAGCGTTGAGTTAGCTGACTGCAAAAAGTGATATCGCGTTAGTCGTACCTGCCAGCCGTGTCGCCGTGCTTTCATTAATTTATGCGTGGCATCGAAATGTTCAAAAAATAAAAAAAAAACTTATTTTTTTACTGAATCCTATGGGTAACAATGCCGCATGAAAAAATATTTTTATTTTTTTTATTTTTAATCTAGCTAAATCCCGTGCGGGGCTTGTCTACATCAGTAGTAGATCATGTGGTTTTAAGGAATTACACGAATTCGTTAACACCCTGTATAGAGAACCAGTAATTAATGAAATGACTCATTTACAAAAAATATGACAAGAAAATATGCTACTGATTAAATTTTTAGTGATACCTACATTATACGTATCTTCAGCATTCACGCGTAAGCAAAATATCGTGGACTATGAAAGTAAGACCTTATATTTTGTACGGTTTCAGATATCCATAACACCTAAAAATAAAACATTTAAGTACTTCTCATTAAAATGTTCTAATTGGTAAAAAAAGAAAAAAAATATATATTCAACTAGTTCTTTGTGTTTCCTTATTATCATATAAACTTATAATTTCGTTCTTTAGCCTAAAATTCATTTAATTTGTTATTGAATCTAATTCTAGATACATTCTTTAGTTACAAAAACTTCACAGAATTTAAAATAATGACAGCAAATAGGTCCCAAATAAATTCTGGCGCCATTTTTGTTGAAAAACCTTTTTTAAAGAATAGATTAAAAACAAATTTTCGTAAGCTGCCAGTTTGAAGTAGAAACTTTTTACCTCATCCAACTTTAATAGCATTAGACCTTCATAATCTGTAATTAATTTATATTCAGTGTATTCCGAAGTACGTTTTATCTTTTGCGAGAATTAAAGGTTTAAACCCCAAGCGGGGGAAAAAAGAATGTTGACGCTTTCCGAACTTGGAGAGAAAAGACGGAGCCTGAATAAAAATCACTACATTTGTCACAGCATAAGAATTGGAATTAGACAAATTCGTCCGTTAAATTAAGGCCATTCCGGATGGGGAACGGAATTCGATTTGGGGTAAATCTCCCACCCGGCTGGGGAAATGGGGAATTTTCCTTTACCGCGCCTCGCGAACTTAAGCGATGCTCGGGATCGCACGTGATTGGATAAAATAGAAAGTGTATTTACTTCTAATTTGATTTTAAATTGGATACAAATGGATGGCGATTTTTTTTTACTTAATCCGCCAAAGAACGGGCGTCCTGAGTAAATTATTTGGCTTAGAGACCCGAGACGTGAAAATTAAATCGATCAATCGTGGACGGTATTCGAATAAACAGTACTTTGAGCTCACTGATAAATATTTAAACAGCTTTTCAATTAAGTAAGTCCAGACTAAGTAATACTGTACAGTACATTACGAAATTACATTTTAAAAAGGAATTGAATAATTTACAGTGCCATTGGTCTACTGGAAAACTTAATAGGACTTCATAACAACAAAATATTACGTGAAATTCTTTTTTAAACAACCCATCTATTCTCTCTCTATTATTATCTGTTAGATTTACGCTGTACTATTTCGCTATATAGTATAGCATATTGCGTCATAAGCTATAACTGTATAGCATGGCTTTCACACTATACGCTATACGCAAGCCGGTTTACTATGTATAACAAGTTTTTGACGGTGATCCGTCGGGCGACGGACGGGGTGGAAGTGAGGCAGGGCGGGGACCGGAGAATCGTACGATATAGCTCTGAGAATCACTCGAGTTTATCGCGAACAGCAAGCCAATATTTTATAGCATAGCGTTGTGTTTAACGTGTTCATATAAAATGTATGGTGAGCGATATCGTTGTGCTATACAATATTTGCTATGCTATATATTATAGCGCAGTCTGAACTGAGCTTAATTCACTTCGCGGTTTCAGTTTAACCTAAATATCAATTTCATGAGCATTATAATTATCTTTAACTCTTAAAATAAAGAAAAGGGAACACTTTTTTAAACACAATTTTTCATTTTGGACCATTTGGGATCAATACTCAAGAAATTAAATTTGGATGATTTAGAAAATATACCTTGGTAGTTAACGTGTTAAGCTTATATTCCTAGTCAGCCAACTTCTTCCAACGCTTTGTTCAACTAGTTCTCTTGTGTTTTTTATTATCAATTCAGTGTTACAAATAAATATTGCTAATCGTAACAAAAACTAACTTCCTACGTCATATATAACACAAACATTATTAGCCCATTACTGTCCTACTGCTGGGCACGAGCCTCTTCTCAGAATCAGAAGAGTTTCAGGCCTTAGTGCACCACGCTGGCCTGGTGCGGGTTGGCAGACTAAACACACCATCGAAAACTCTTTTGAAGCTCTCTCTTATGTGCATGCTTTCTCATGATATCTTTCACCGTTAACGCAAGTAATAATCAAATTCTGATTCACACACATGAATTTGAAAAGGCGGAGGTGTTGACTTGGATTGAACTCAGATCCTCACACATGGAAACAAGCGTTCAACCTCTAGATTATCACTGCTTAAATCTGCCTAGCCTCTTCCTTATTATGTTGGGGTCAGCTTCCAGCCTTACCAGATGCGGCTGAATACCAGTATTTTACACGGAGCGACTGCCATTAGACCTAAGCAACCCAGTCACTGTGAAATGCCCAATCCTAAGGTTATACCGGTTATCAGACTTTCGGGCTTCTGATTAGTCGTAACGACTGTCATGGTACCTATTTGTATGACGCCCAAGACTGACAGTTTAACGCGCTCGAAGCACAGAGGGGTATCTATGTATAGCAAACAATCACCCATCTACGAACTGACCACGACAAACGCAGCGTATCCTCGCGGTTGTTAATTAGCCACGAGCCCCTCTTATTACTGCTTAACTGGTTGCGTACCGCCCGTCGTCCCAGGACGACACTTAATTGTTTTATTTATTGTGTCTATAATTACCGCGCTCGAGGTTTTATAAAACATATATAATTTGTTTGTGATTAGTTACGGTTTACTGGACTGCCCGACTAAGGGGCCTACTCCCTAAGTCCGTCAACGAAGTTAGTCGCCCGTCCGAAAGTAGCCCGAAACGTAGGAGTGAACAAAACAAGATTCAAGTTCAATTTTTCGGACGGGCAAAAACACATCGGTAGTAGGGACTACTGTCAAATCGTGTTGTCATTCATTCTTATGGTGCTCCCACACTGGTGTTAAAAATGTTTACAAACATTTTCTAACATTAATACATTGACTAAAAATGTAAGAAAAAGATAAAAATATCGGATAGTAATAAACGTAATCTACCTATTAATAGATTTTAGATAATATTTTAATAGATTTTTTTTTATTTATGTTTCTTTATAAAATGTTAACTAATGTTTGTAAACATTGTTAACAGCAGTGTGGGAGCACCATTAGTTCGGGCCCCGAAATAATCGTATGTCCGCACGTGATAGGGAGTAGGAAACGCTCGTAACTAAGGCCGAAACCACGGACATCGTGCGTAGGGAGTAGATCCCCAGTTTCAGACCCAAATGGAGCCCTTATTCATGAGCCGATCACGCGGCGAGGTCGAGTCGAATTGAAAAATGCACGTAAGTAAACCGTAGCTAATCACGAATATGAATATTTGCCACGAAAGTTTTAATACAAAAATAATTTCTTTGTCCTTCTAATAATTTGTTTCCCGCTACCGCTTCTGCCTTGTACTCATCAACTCTCACTCACGCTCCGAGTTTTAACTCAATTATTTTTTTGTCCTCAACGGATACCTTCTCACGCTTTACTCATTATCTTTGACTTTAATTCCTGTTTCCTGTGAACTCAATAATTAGAGGAAGTTACTTACATTATTAGATTACTGAAACATTTTTGTACGAAAATAGAACGTTGAAATGTCAGCCTTGTACGATTTAAAGCGCTTCAGAGCGGTTGAAGTACAATTAATAATACAATAAGGACTATTGTGACAGCTAATAAAATTAGACGTATTTGCTACTGACAAGACAAATGTGAACATTATAAAAATACTCAAAGTCAACGTTTTTTTTAAATTTAAACGGACCAGATTACAGGCAATTTAAAAACGTCAAAATTAAGTGCACGGTTCCAAAAGTAAGGTTCCATGCAAGCAAAGCAAAATGCAGGCAAGAAACTCCAAGAATACGCTTTTCAAAATAGTAGTTCATGACAATTCCATTACAGCAGTGTGAGAAATAGAATGAGAATAATGCAGTTTAATGTAATAAATAAACTCACATAAGAGTAACAAATACATAAATATGCCTTCTAGGATTGCCATTGCAGTTAAGGGCAGACCAGTCCCGACAAACAGCACTCGTTCACGAGCGTGACGTGTACATCCGCATCGCTCAGCTCAACCATATTGTAGGGAACCCAACGACCGGATATACAACGCTACCATCAGCAGGACATATAAGTGAGTGTGACAGACTCATACTGCCAGACAATAGGCAGCAATATGATATGGTATTATTATGATATAGGCACAAAACGTGATTGACAATCCACCGATCGTCACTTTTATCTCATAATAGCACGCGAAGCGATTGAGATTAAGAAGTGCAAGAATTTGGATCGAAAAGATGGATACAAACTAACAACGTCATGGAATCCGGTTATCAGCAAGTATTATCATCGACAGGATTTATGATGCACACTAAAGCATAATTCAATCTATCTATCAACCCCGTAGACATTCACTACTTAGGTACAAGTGTCTAAACACACTATGCCGAAGATACGCGGCCGAAGTTCGACATGATTATTTGAATTACTGGCGACACATTATGCCGAAATTACTTTTCGTTATAGCGTACAGCCGAACTTCGGTCGGGCGTAAGTTCAGCGACAATTCGGCGGCAACGTATTCTGTAGAGCACACATTATACGCGACCGAAGTTCGGTACGATTGCCGACGAAGATCCAGGACGGAGAGCAGGCAGGCCTGCTCGTGCCCCGCGTGTCCGCCCACAAGTTTGCGCAACTGAATTTCTGCCACATAAGCTCGGCACTTATGGTGTGTCGTATCAGCCGAATACGTCGGAACGTAAAATCAGCCGCGGAACTTCGATCGCTTACTTTCGGCATAGTGTGTTTGTAGACTAAGACAGATGGGCCTAAAACAGACACCTAAAATATCTTCTATTTATTTTATTTTAGCCACGGCAACACCACACATAACGAACGAATTACCGATAGCAATTAAAGCGCTTCCCTCACTGAAAGTGAGTCACTTCAGAAAAAAAGCATTATTTATGTCAACACACAACATATTGTAATTTCGTACGTACAACATTATAGTCAAGTGTTGTAGAAATTTTCGAACAACAAAAAACAACACTTGATATCCTAGGTTAGAAGTTTTAGTAATTAATGCGAAAAACTGCCGTTTTTGGTACTTATCGCTAAAACTTCGAATCCAGAAGCTCTAGTGTTGATATTTGTTGTTCGAAAATGTCTACAACACTTGACTAAAATATTGTACCTACGTACGAAATTTCAAAATGTTGTGTGTTGACAGAAATATTGCTTTTTTTCTGAAGTGCGCCACTTTCGGTGGGGAAGCGCCTCTTTTTTATAACTTTAGGCTAGAATGTCTTCATAAATTGATAGTGCCTTATAAAAAGTCACAAGCAATACATAACGCAGATAAACAACAATAAAACTAAGGAAAATTAAACATTAACGGCTTGTTTAAGTGTTCTCATTGTCCCAGAACAACGTAAAGTTTACGCTTAACCGACTTTATAAAGAGAGATAAGAAACGTAAGCTTTCTACTTGTAGGTTTCTTCAATGGTTTTTTTTATATGAAATATGTCCTGTTTTGTTCAGGCAGCCTAGTATGCGCTACTAAACAAGACACTTATATCACGGATTTTGTCGAATTTATCAATAAACTGGTCTTAGAGGTGCTCTTTGTACAGTCACGTGGTCGTGCATTCATTAATATGTTTACACTGCCTAATATTTCAAATATATGTAATCATTTTTCATTTTGGCTCAAAATAATGTAGTCACAATTAAGTATACATTTTAATCAAAAATATGTAAACAATGTATTCGGTTATTATGATCGGTTTGACGTCATAATCGAACCAATGAGACAAAATTAGTCTCAGTAGTCCGGCCCCGAACAAAACAACCGAACTACTGAGACTAGAGGCTATTTAAGGGCTAGCGCACACTGACGGAGAAGCGGTTAAAAGCAGTTCACACGTCACAAGGCACACCGAGCGGCCGCGAGTAAGCTCGCACCGCTCGTTTGGACGGACGCTTGTGGCAGCTCAGCCGCTCTCCCTCAGCGGCTCTTTGCAGCTCCCAGTGTGATTTTATTCCGATATTCGAATTCCAGTCATAATTATGTATTTATTTATTTAGTACATGGAGGACTTACAGCTTATGAAAACAAACAAAAAAGACACCATAGTCACCAGAAAGCCAATTACAAATCCTCACGTATAGACTTATAATAAAATTTGTGGTGTGAGCACAAAAACAAAAAACACATCGCCTTAATTACAATGAGAAGCAATACTACTTAGTTTGCAATTATATAACAGAAATAATATAGAAAATAACAAAAACAAATAATACATCTAACCTACCGCTACTTGAAAAATTTGAGGCTTAAGCACCTTCTAGCTGAATTCACACTAATTGTGAATGGATCAAAATCATATTCCTTGCATATAGCATTGAAATCTCTGCTTGCGCGCACAATATAACTGTTCTGCCTATAATTCGAAGATGTATGAGGTACACGTATGGGTGGATTAAAACGAAATGCTTTACTTGGCACATTAAAATAAAATTTTGACAATAACTCAGGGTTATCAATATTGTTATTGAGGATTTTCAACAAAAATAAACAGTCTGCAATTTTACGTCGATCTACCAGTGGTAGCAGATGATATTTCTTACAGAGTACAAGATAATCGGTTGACTGATATGGAATCTTTCGATGAAAACAAAGATATTTTATGAACCGTCTTTGGATGTTTTCCGTGCGGTCAATGTATATATGATAACATGGATTCCATATCTATATGAAATATCGTATGCAGAAGCAAATTAAGTTGAATTAAAATTATTACTAAATTAGTCGCTTCGTCGCCACATTGTCGGTACCTTAATCAGAATTTTTCCAAAAACTTTTGCAAATGCATATACTCAAGAATCTTTTTCTTTAATGAAAAAGGTACGAAAAACAGGTAAAAATAAAAATCCGTATATCCAGCTACCTACATAAACTGTATTCCTTTTAAGTTTCTTCAATTGACTTCTTAAAAGTCTGCACTTTGAATCTGTACGAGTTAAAACTAGGTAAATTAGTGTAAAAGCTACCGAAGTGTTTACAGAAGTAGGATATAATGCTGTTTCCCTGCGTCTGTAGCTTAGTGACGTCTAGAGAACGGTAGTGGCTTAGTAGGTTCTAGTGATGTGGGGTGCCGATACCAGTATTAATCGGTATCGATAAAAAGTAATTTTTAAATAAAGAAAGAATATAGACTTATATAACTAGACATCGCATAAAAAACACACAAAGAGAACACATAAAAAAAAACACGCACACATCCTTAAATGTAGTTGTATTTGTTTTCTGCTAGTTGTAAGTTCACTAGCTTATGTCCAGTTACCTAATTTTATGATATGAACAGCATTCTTATTGCGCAACACACTCGTAATCGCTATGGCTATGATTTTGACAGGTCAACAATTTCCATAAGAACGTTTGTATTAACCATCCGTTTTCTCCACTACTATATACCACGTAATGAATATTGTTTTTGACACATTGATTGATGTTGGTTACGTTACGCAATTGCCCCGCAGGTTTTACTTTCAAACGATGTGATTGTCCACGACCTTTAAGTAGGTTTTCAATTAAGGCGACGGAGCGTTTGTCAGTGTCACATGCCAGTCGATCGCTTTAATACAAAGCATCCTTAAATATTTAGCTAAGTAGACACTATACTGGATCCAACTGATTGAATTCCTCTTGTTCTGTTCTTCTACGTAAAAACGAATTATTTTAGTTAGCGATGGAAGCAGTGATAGCCTAAAAGCCTCCATGGTCTGAGTAGCATCCCGGCCTACACCTCTGACTTTTCGGATTCATGTGCGAATGAATATTTGATTATCACTTGCGTCCTCGGTGAAGGAAAAACATCGTGAAGAAACCCTCAAAACTGAGAGGGTTGCATATAGTATGTCATCCCGTACCAGGCCACCATGACTAAGGCCTTAACCCTTCTCATTCCATTCTAAGAAGAGGCTCGTGCCCAGCAGCATGAGACAATAACAGGCTGATTATGCTGTGCTTATAGTAGTAGATATTTACAATCAACATTAATGTAAAACTTCCTACTAAATTCGGTAAAATATAGAAGCAGGCAACTTCATTATTGTAATTAGTGCATTTTGCTTTGTATATTGCTGTGTATAGACTCAATTAATTTAGTCACTTGACAGACAAATCTGTGTTGCTGGTGAGTTTGTTCGCCGTTTCTTCTTCACAGCAAAAACACTAGGAAGCGGTGGAGGGTGGGCGCTTTTGGGGGCTGTCTTATGTAACATGACGTTCAAAAAGAACTAAGCAATTAAAGTATATTTTGAATGAATGACTTTTGAAGTTTGAGGCATTGTCGCCTCTTACACTACCCAAAAAGAGGTAGGTCATGTTTTTTCCATAGTCTACAATGGTCTCTGATGACAATACAAACATAATTACGACTACGGCATACAGAAGTAGTACTAGGCATACAGATATAAATTATGCGTGTATTGTTATTACAATTCGCGCTCTATTTGTGAACTCAACGTTCGTTACGTCGACACAAGTTTGAATAATAGTTTGAGATAATATTTTGTTATGTTGAGGCTTATTTACATAATGCTGGTACATAGAGTATTGCATTATTAGCCGAAATAATAGCTTATAGATACACGTGTAATGTTTGTATTAATTTGCATAATAGAATAATTTGGTATTATTATGATGAGTGGGAGATTATTTTGAAAACACTGGTTTTGATTAAAAGTGCTTATTAGTAGACTTTCGAAAATGAAATTAAACGTCAACAGTTTCGAAATGAAATTAACTTTCTTGAACACATGTTTTAGGAGTAATAATTGCTACTATAATTAATTGTAAAGGTAACATATTATTCTGCTGCTAATCAACAAAATATCTCACCTCTAAGAACGCCGATGACAAAAAGAATCTCTTGTTATTTTTGTACCATCATAAAAGTATGAAAATAAAAATTCACAGTCAATAATCAAATGAAAAATAACGAATAAGCAGATACCAATCACATAATGTATTAATTTTGGTATCGGTATCTAAATCACTTCCCCATCACTAGTGCAATAAACGTTTGAATCTTGGACGTATTCCAAAGCATTTCAGTTTTATCCGCGATGTCTCGACGGGGCATAAATTAAACCAGTTTTCATACGAACACAGTTATGTTCTCTTGTCCAACTCAAATTATTAAGGCTTTATTATTACTCATAATAACGGATTTATGACGATACTTAAGCACGTCCAAAGTAAAAATACAGAGATACACGTGAAAAACATAATCCTGTCGTTGCTGTCGCGCAGTCGGGTAAAAATACACTAAAATCTATCTATCCTCAGCTTTGATCGGCTGTGGTTACATTGGGGTTACGGATTAGAAGCTCTTTTTACTCGACTGCGCGACAACAAGGACAGGGTTATGTTGTTCACGAGTATCTATGTAACTATGTACCTATGTATGTGGGATTCTTTATACCCTCGAAGCAGCCCAACGGCTAAATGGATTTTAATGAATGAGGTGTCTATCGATTTGTCTAAACAGTGCGACGGTTATAGACTAGGTTTTGTTTTTATGCAATCAAAATGGTGGCCGTGAAATATGAAAAGGGGGGAGAAACAAAAAAAGAGTCACCTACCAAAAGTGGGATATCGCTGAATAGATCTTTTAAAATCGATATGATGTTTCCTTGACCATTTTACAGGCATAAGCTCCGTTTAAGAATTACACAACCTGAAAGTTGTGCAGGATCTACATTGCGAACTAGAGCGATTGATGGTACCTTAAAATTTTAAAGACTTATGTAATTATTAACACAAACTGACTGACCAAAAAAACATACGTAGCCTCCGACTGCATGAGACGATTTGATAGCATGATTTTTTGAAAACCTACGTAAGTTTGACGTTATGTTATGATTAGAAGTAGGTACGTCTTGTATCTTTTTAATTCGCTTTTTATGCAGGCGAATTTTTTTAATTTTTTAATTAACTTTTTTATTTCTGAATTCGTAGCTAAAGAAGGGACCAATTTTTTCTTGAAAAATCTAAACTGAAAATAATTTTTCATGAACATGAAATTTTAATACTTACTTTAAAACAGTCATCAGTGATACTTTAAGTAGTACCCCCTTTCCGACTTATCTTATATATAAAACATTTAAACATATAAAAATAGTAGCTCATATCAGGAACAGGTTCCAGAGCTATTTATTCATACGGGCCTTAGTATTCTAGATTGGATACCCAAAGCGAGCAAAGTTTAATTCTGTTTTATGACAATTCCATTCGGGGTTGTAATTCCACTTGGCTTATGATGCCAGGAGGTTCACCTCATAACACATGCCATCTAATTATGTACGCTGAGCAACTTCCCTTTCTGACCTATCGTGAGTATGTGCTCACCTATCGGGTAAGTAGACAGGGCATTTTGAATGGGTCACAAGGCGAAGTTGTTCACTTTTCCTTCTTTGTAGAAATGAGGATGCGATAGTTCTCCCGACTTGCTCTGTGGGAACAAAAATTTAGGGAAAAAGAAGTTCTAAAAAAAATTAAAAGAGTAAGAGCAATTACGCACTGCATCCGATCCGAATCCGTGAAAATACCGATCTAGAGTAAAAATCTCGGACCGAATTCGGATGTTGCTTATGCACTATTCCGATCTCTGGTCCAAATTCAAACAATTCAGGGGCCATCTTTGGCACATCCATTTGGCGTCCGATTTGAATCCGAGGTAGTGCGAAAGCGTTCATACAAACATTACTACGGCTACTTCGGTCCGTCAATTTTTCTTCCGAATTGGAGACTCACGGATGACGGATAGAAATCGGATGACGAATGCCGGATGTAGTGCGTAAACTACCATACAAATAGTTCTATGGCTACTTCGGAACGTATTTTCACGGATTCGGATCGGATGCAGTGCGTAATCGCTCTAACCTAATTACAATATCAACAGTTTCAGGAGTTTATTAATTGCTAATCTACGCTGAACCAAATTAAAGGCACCGACTTCTGAAACTGTTAATTTTTTTTCTGTTTATTTCTTCTTTTAAGTTTCTTGTTAAATCGTTTTTTAAAGTTTTCTTTTCTATATTGTTTGGCGGAAACAATACATCGACGGGTCCTACGTATACTAGTACAAGTGCAAAAACCCAATTTTCAGGAGAGCGGCATAAAGATTCTACAGATTTTAAATTTGACGTAAATCAAAAGAAATAATTGAAATTTTCAAATGGTGTGATATGGTCCATTCCAAAATTTCAAATACTTCTATTGATTTAAGTCAAATTTAATAGCTTTCGAACTTTTAAACTGCTCTTCTGTAAAGTTGGGTTTTTGCACTTATACTAGTTTACGTAGGACCCGTCGACATAAACATGCGACTACAGTAATCACGAGTAATTTGCTGTTATCAATCGAAGAGTGCTATTGTTTAACTCCGAAGGTCTTCACCAGCAGCCCAATTCTCGTAATTAATTTGCAGTAAGACTGAAGGTTGACCGAACTGAGATTAAATTATGAATTTAATAAAAAATGGTATTCTGGTACACTTAAAGTCCGGTCCGGTTTCAGTATCATCTCAGTCTATCGCGATGTAATGTCTATTCAGTATACTTAAAATCTATTACCAATAGCATACCGATATCAACAGTCACAGACTAACATTCAAGAAAAAAAATTGAATTCCAACTTGTCAAAATGGCTCAGTTCATAATGTAAACAGAATACCTTTTGGCTTCGGTCAACTTTCAATCTCATTTCAATATAATCTCACGTTTGACGTTGCTTGTTAACGAACAAGAATACCATTATGAGATTGAGACAAGACTGAGACTAGATCGAAACTATATTTTGAACATTTTAAATTACGAGAATAGGCCTTCAGATCTTCACCAAATTGGCTACCTCGGAAGAATAGAGTATTCTTCCGAGGTAGTCCAATCAGACTAAAAAAAAAACATTAAAATCGGTTCACGATTGGTGACGATATCGCTGTACAAACATTAAAAAACCCAGTCATAATGAAAACCCAATTCTTTTTTTTGGAACTCTGTTAAAAAGGAAGAGGATTACAAGCTTTTGTAACTGTCATAACTAAAATAATAATTTAATCCATTCTAGCGTAAATTGTTTATTACCTACTCATTCGCTTTGAAACAAGTTGATATGAAAATGACATGAAAGGATGAATGTTTAATCATTGTCCTGTCAAAATTACTTTAGTTAACTCTGTTGAATGAATAGAGTTATTAACAATTATTTAATTGTTTGAAATAGTGGCACAGATTAATTAACAACGTTGCCTCGTTGGTCTAGCGGTCGCAAGCGCGACTCCTGGGCTTGAGGTCCTGGGTTCTCGATCCCCAGATCGGGTAAGGGTTATTGGGTTTTCTCGTGTGGAATTTCTCAGTAGCAGCCCGAAGTCTGAATTTGTGCCCAGTTGATGACAATACTATTATTATATGGAACTTAAAATATAGCAGCGAAATAAGGGTGTACTATTCACTCCTGCCCTGTGGTGAATACAGGTGTGATGTAATGTTTTGTTATGTTAGTTACCTACTTGATCGTAATTGTTTTTTTTTTCTGTTTGACTGCTGTAGGTCGTCCTAGGGGACGGTTTCTATGTAACCGGGCAGTTATTGGCGAGACCTGAAGGGTCTCCAGCCAATGGGGGGGAAGTAAAATACTTAACCTAAGCTAACTACTTGTACTACACTAACATCATGACTACCTGCAACAACAGCACTAAGGGCGACCCCTAGTGGGACTCGGACCTCGGCTTAGGGCGCTGCTGGCGTGGACATAGGGGGGGAGACAGCTTGATGAGGGCTGAATTATCGGTGTGACTGTGGAGTCTGGAGAGATGACCGGCTCTACGACGGGAGAGCTCGGTGGATCGTGACCGGCGGCGGTGGGACGTCGCGACGGGCCTCGTCGGCGAGGACGGTATGCCGGACGGCGGCGGACGTTGTGTATTGTGCTGGTCTATTTACTCGCCTCCTGGAGGAGGGTTATTTCGTCATCGGGTTCTAAAAGTGTGTGCCTGGGACGGCGAACTTTACTTATGAGAGAGGGACTGTAGTCGGCCGCTGCGGCGACTAGGGGGTTCAGATGGAGGGGACTTGATCGTGACTTACACGGCATGTCCTATCCGAGAATAGCTCTTGCCGTGGTAAGAAGATCAGCCAATCAGCAAGGTTGGTAGCGGAGCTGACTGCCCAGGGTGCGCCGGACGTACTTGGGTATCTTCCCACGTGGAGGCTCTTTAGTGGCTTATAACTGACTAGATGTGGCAGCAGCTTCACCTCCGTGTAAATTTTTTTCTGGATAAATAGTTCTCAAGAATATTGTTTTTATGTATCAACCAAAAATCATCAAAATCAGTTTAGTTGTTTAACCGTAAATGTAACAGATGAATAGATTCATTCTTACATTTATCTTCGGGTTTCTGACTACCCGCAATGACCGTCATATAGGTATTCATATGACTACTCCCCTTCGCATATAAAACTAAAAGGTCCACAAAACTTTCTAGTTTAATATTACCTCACAAAAGTGTAGACGTCGAGACGAGATGACATAATCTAACCACTGCACAACACTTCACCACTACATTACACTACTTGGAACCACAAAGACCTATTTGTTTTGCTCTATAAACAAGCTTGTACTCCCCACGAGTTCTAAAGCCTCGGCCACACCAAGGTAATCGACTTGTATTCACTGCACATGGTTAAAATACGTCATATAGGGATTTACACGGGTCGATTTTAGCTAAAATCGACCGTCTAAATGACAATTCGAAAAGGCCGCAAGTGACTAAAATCGCAAGCCCCAAAGTTGGGTGCCATCCGACTTTTGCCGTGCGGCGACAAGCCGCATGCGGCGGGTGACTAAAATCGACCGTGTAATAAATGGTCAGTTGCAGGCGATCGCCCGCCGCATGAGGTGTGTTTTGCGCTGTATTGTTCCGCTAGAAATGAACAAGTCGCATCCGATTTTTGTCGACCGGTGTAAATGGGGTGGCGATTCGATTTTACAAGCGATGCGACTGGTGACTTGCCGCACGGCTAAAATTGACCCGTGTAAATCCCTCATTACGGCATGTTAGACATGGTTTTAACTTAAAATTAAGCTGAATAAGCCGTGTGCGGGTGATATACTCTTCTACTTCTCTCGTGTCAACACTACATATTCGAGAATAGCTTATACTGTGATAAAAACAACAGCCAGTCAGCAAGGTTGGTAGCAGGATTGACAGCTAAAGGTGCGCTGGACGTACTTAAAGCGCTTATAGACATGCAAGTAGCGCCACTTCAGAAAAAATTAAACATTTATGTTAACCCGCAACATATTTAAACTTCGTATGTTCAACATTAAAGTCAAGTGTTATTGAAGTTTCAGAACACAAAATATCAACAGTAGAGATTTTGGATTCAAAGTTTTAGCGATTAGTACTACAAATGGCCGATTTAGCATTAATTACCATAACGTATAACCTAGTTGTTTGTTCGTGTTGTTTTTTTATTGTCCTAACTAATATTATAAATGCGAAAGTAAGTTTGTTTGTTTGTTACCTTTTCACGCCTAAACCACTGAACCGATCATCGTGAAACTTTGGATATACGTTTTCAGGTGTACGGAAACGGACGTAGGGTACCTTTCATCCCGAAAAAAAGTACTGTTCCCGAGAAAAACAACAATAATGATGATAGATGGTGCCACGTATCTTTCGAATCATGATTTAATTATATTATTATGGAAACTTTAGTAGTTTGTTAAGAGTTTTTTTAACGCGAGCGAAATCGTAGGCAAAAGATAGTTATAAATAATTCTACAACTTTCGACTAAACTCTTTTACGTACATAGGTACTTTCAATATGTTGTGAGCTAACAGAACTAATATCTTTTAACAAAACACTTGTGTGGCTATCAGTGCCTTAAGTATCGTCACACGTGGACGCTCTTTCAATGCACCCCACATAGTTGCGATCCTCTTCTTCTATTGTGTGGGCACAAGCTTCCCGAGATTATTGCCACCTGACAAGGAGCTTGTCGATTTTTTATGTGATTTATATGGTTCTCTGTTGGAATATCGAAATATTATTAGCCGATTCTTATTTGGCCGAAAACCTTTCGCAACTTTTCATTTCACCGAATAATTAAAACGCCGAATGATTATAGTCTCTAATTCTGTTTAACTTTTTTTTACGCCGACTAGTCTGCTGGCCACTGTTTCGTTAGTCAACTGTATTATTGGCCACTTTACATTTCTTAGATGGCTCATTTTCCCATCATGCAAGCAAGTAAGCAGCGAGCATGCAAGTGTTTCTGGGTTTGTTCCTCCAGAAGACTCGCTTTGTCACCACTTCGCTTCGCTCGCACACTCGACCAGTGCTACGCTCGGGAGGTCTCCAACTCGCTTCGCTCGCCACCTCTCCCCACTCGTTGCGCTTCGGCCTCGTGCACTCGTTCCACTCAGGATCTCTTTCGCGAGCTCTGCGCTTTTAAATAACACTCTAGGGGTAGGACAAAGTCTGACCACTTGTAGTCGGGGTGCGCTGAGTCGGATTAACATTACATTCCGTTGTGTCAAAATAATGTTATACGAATACTTATTTGGCAAATTAAACAATGGCCAAATAAGTATTCGACTACAACAAAATTTCTTAATGATTTTTTGGCCAAATAATTACGGTGGCTAATAATTATTCGGCGAAATTAAATTAGGGTAAAAATTGCCTCGACAAAGATTACGTCGGCGAATCGTTGTCGGCGTAATGAAATTCGATATAAAATACTTCGGCAAAAACACGGGCACCCGATTTATAGACTTACTAGCTGTTGCTCGCAGCTTCGCTTGCGTGAAATTATACACTATAGAATACATACATTATAGAATTTCTGACCAGTAACCTAAATATTGAATTCCATGTTTCTTACTTCAAAAGTACCAGATTTCTTATACAAACTTACAACACTTATTTCACCCACTTAGAGGTTGAATTTCCAAAAACCCTGAAACACGTGTACGTTTATTTCTGACCAGTAACCTAAATATTGAATTCCATGCTTCTTACTTCAAAATTACCAGATTTCTCATACAAACTTACAACACTTATTTCACCCCCTTAGGAGTTGAATTTCCAAAAACGCTCAAACACGTGTACATTTACTCCTAACCAGAAACCTTAATACTTAATTTCATGCTTCTTACTTCAAAAATGACGGACTTGCATACAAACGTTAATCACCCTTTTCACCCCCTTAGGGGTTGAATTTCGGGAAATCCCTTCTTAGTGGATGTTTTCGTTACGTAAGGAACCTACTGTCCAAATTTCATATTTCCAGCTTTAGTGGTTTAGGCTCTGCGTTGATGAATCAAATGTCAGTCAGTACCAGTCTCTTTATATATAAGAAGATAATTTATAAGTCTATCAATATGGCAATAGTAGTGCCCTTGTGAAAGAGCTCGTCCGGAGACGCATTATCACCGTACCTATTTCTGTCACCAAGCAACATTGCTGAGTTCCAGTAAAAGGTTATTGGTGCCGGTGAAATTACAGGCACATGAGACTTCAACATTGTCCCTAGGGTTGGCAATACATCAGCAATCTTCTTGGGATTGTAGGTATTTATAGGCGGCACTAACCACTTACCATCAGAAGTGCCGTGTCGGGCTGTTTGCTAACCTTTTACATAAAGAAATACTACTGGATAAATTTATAAATATCTGTGACACGTGTCTTTTCACGATTGAACGTTCTAGCAGAGACCAAAAACAGTAACCTTCAACAAATTCCTCGAAGAGTAGGGCAGAGGTTTATTAAATACACTCACCGGCATAATTAGCGGAACGCAACAAAAAACCGTGTTTTTTTCTATAATTTTTTATTGTTTTACTAACGTTTTGATTTAAATATTTTATAATTAGGGTTAAATGCATTAAAAGGACAAATAATCAGTAATCGTTTCATTGAATTTGGCAATTTAAATCTTTAATTTGCTAATATATCCATTTTGTAACTTTCGGCGCATATTTTTTGGAATAATTAATTTGCTATTTATTTTACGTTTTTGTTTGTTTTATCTCACCGTTTCTATACTGCTAGGGTCGTTATCAGTATTATGACATGTTTTTCTATGCAATTAATTAAACCATTATCTTTTCTTAAGGCAAATTGTCCCCATACTCGCATGAAATACTTTTTAATCCTCTAATGTTTCTGGGTGGCTGGATTTATTTCTCTAACCCTATTATCCGTCAAGGCCAAGTCATATTCTATTGGACTCATGTCCGGGGTCCACGTTGACCCACCCTCGTTCCGCTGTTATGTTTAAGTCCCATGTAATAAGGGACAAGCCTATTGTCATCAACCGGGCACAAATCCAGACTCCGGGCTGCTACTGAGAAATTCCACAAGGAATAACTCAATAACGCTTTGCCCGACCTGGGGATCAAATCAAGAACCTCACGTATGGCAGTCGCGCTTGCCCACTTGACCAACGAAGCAGTAACCTTTATTCTATAGAATAAATGTAATAAAAATGTCCATGCGTTCTAGACCGGCTAGTGTGGACAATGCTTAACGCACTGGAACGTTAAACATTTTTGTTTAAATACAACGCAAATATTTTAAGGCTCCTAGTTGTTACTTTAAATAGTTGAAAAGTTCCGCTTCATGCTCCGAATAGTTCTGGACAGCTTAAACGAGATAATCGCTGTTAAATATTTCGTTACGGATAATATCTTCGTTGATTCTTAATGTGTGTCTCTTGGTAAGAGTTCGTGTAATTAATTATTCTATAACTAAAATGTGGAATTTTATCGTGATAAAAAGTATGTAAGGTAAAATCACAGTATATATTTATATATACTGTGATTTTACTTTACATAAATAAAACTAAATAAATATTAGCCTGTAACTTGTCCCACTGCTGGGCAAAGGCCTCTTCTCATACAGAGAAAGAACGAGCATTGATCACCACGCTTGCTCACTGCGGGTTGGCGATTTCAGACCATAAGTCCAGGTTTCCTCACGATGTTTTCCTTCATCGTATGTCAGTGGTGTCTTAGATTAACTAAGAAAGTACATATGAAATTGAAAAAGTCACATTGGTACTTGCCTGGATTTGAACCAGCAACCCGATGCTTAACAAGCGGGGCTGTAACCTCCGGGCCACCACGATACTTTACATAATTTATATATATTTTTTTACTTTATTCTAAAGCAGTACTTCAACTAACTACAATCGTCCGATGTGACACATTCACGCTATCATCGCAATACAGTCAGTCACGGCTGTCATAGAGTACAATACAAATAATGCATTATACTCAGTATACAGTACGTTTCTGTGTGAGTGTCTCAATTCAGGCGATTATAGTAAGTTGAGGTAGGTTTAGCTTATAACTACTGTGGTAAAGGACTTACCTCGCTTAGCATGGCGTCACTTTTTCGAATTCGAACCATGTTATAAATATATGATTGTTATGCCTAGCATTTGCCAACAAGGTTGAGGTCAGCTTCCAGATTTCCGCAACCCAGTTGGGCAATGCCAATATCCTAAGGTTAGACCGGTTGTCAGACTTTCGAACTCCGTAGACTGTTATAAGTATTCGTATGACACCCAGGACGCAGAGGGGTCTCGATGTGTAGCGAAAGATCACCCATCCACGGACTGACCGTAGCAAGTGCAGCTTATTCTTCCAAAACATATGATCCGCGTGGTTGTTAATTAGCCCAGGTTCAGGTTTTAATTAATTTTTCTATGACTTTAACGTAAAACTGTTATTCGATATAACTATGTTAGAATTACCTCGCTTCGTTTGACGTCACTTTTAGTCGAAATTAATTCGAATCTCTATGTGTGCCCAAGCTCCAATCTTCGATGACATGGAAAAAAAGATTATACAACAAAAAAAATTAAAATACTTTTTTGGCACACTTTTCTGCTAAGGGTAAAGCTTTGCCCTTAGTTCAAAAAATTGATTTCGCAATCTAGACAACTTTAAATCGTGACAACCTTATCTTTCAACCTTTTTTATTCTTTTTAATACAAATACTGACGTACTATCACGATACACGCTCAAACTTTAGGCCCAAAACTGTCAATTCTACACCAAATCTAACAGGTCTAGCCTAGAACACGTATCGAACTTCACCTAGAATTATCCCAGCCCCAAGCAATACATCTACGGATACTACAAAAGCCAGCTATACATCAACACGTCTCGATCCAACGTATCGTTTGACATCGAAAAAGTAATATGTCTCCTCGAGCTGTATATAAAACCTTAGCGAAATGAAACTGGTCCGCTATCAAGCTGCGGCCCGTCAATCTTATTGTCATTCAATTTGAATTTCCGCTTAGGACCGGTTTTTTGTCAAGCCTTGCTAGAGGCCATGAAAGAAGCGAGCTCTGGATTTAAGTTTTGCTTGAAGACCTAAGTAACAATGACTGTCATTTTTTGAGATGGTTAAACATCATAATTGAATAGGTGATTGCAGATTCCTTTTTTTGCATTAGGTATGCTTAATCACAGATTTCAGATTGTCATCAAAGACCAATTAAAAAATTGGTAGTGATGGTCCCGCATTGGGTGCCAATTATTAGTTTGATATTTTAAAATCATAAGTAAATAAATAAGTAAATTCAGATACCTTTTCTGCGTTAGGTATGCTTAATCACAGATTTCAGCCTAACATCAAAGACCAATTAAAAAGTAAGTAGTGATGGTCCCGCGTTGGATGCCAATTATTAGTTTGATATTTTTAAATCTTGTGAATAAATAAGTAAATGCAGGTTCCTTTTTTGTTTTAGGTATGCTTAATTCAGACAACATCAAAGACCAATTAAAAAGTAGGAAGTGATGGTCCCGCGTTGGGTGCCAATTATAAATCAGAAAAGTTGTCACCAAATGTTGAGTGAGCTATCCAGCGTATGCAGCATAATTCATAATACCTACAAATAAGAACTGAACTGCATTGATGCTTGAGGATTCCTCATTCACTCTTGGACGAAACATCAGCTGGGTACAGAAATTCGATAAGAATAAAACTCCTGAAACATAAAACACACGAAATTGAATCTGGGTCACAGATTTGTAATTTACTAATTAATATAAAACTACACATGTAGAAAAAGATACCTACCACTATTCTAAACGTATTTAAAAAAACTTTATTTCTTTTTTCAATATTTTTACTCGCTCTATTTCAAATGTTTCCTATCCGAGGAACAAAATCACGTTTGATCCGTACTAAAGCTATTAAATCAACCGTCAATCCCGCTGAAATCGGGGCCCAACATCCAGACTGACTCGAGCGGCGAGGCCGAGAAAAACCTAACATTTGTCACTGCATCGGAATCTGTTGAATTAGACGCTTCAAGGGTTCCCCCGGATGGGAATTTGAGCTTATTTTTTGTTTCTGCTCCATATTATAGAACATTCGAGAACATTCCCTTCGTAATGGCGTTGCTGTATCGCAATAACGTATCTCAAACGAGGGTAGGATGTTTTTTCCCGCTTTACGATTTTTAGTTGATAGCTTGATATGATTCGGTTTAAGGCGGGTATTACTGTGTTCGGAGTTTTGTTGCTTTCCGAATATTAACTTCGGATTTTGAGGGAAGGGTTGGGAAAATTTAACGGTTGTTGCTTTGATATTTGCCAATATTTTTCTTATATGTAATAGGACGTGATTGTGTGGGTTGTTAGGTTAGTAGGTTAAGTGGTGGGTAGGATTTGGTTATTTATTTAATTATATATGAGCAGAAATATTGCTGATGTCTATTTCACATAATATTGAAGGAAGGTATGCACTCAACATTCGTAATGCAAAAAAGAGCCGTTAGGACAATGCTCCGTATGAATCAAATGGAATCATTTTCATTGACTGTTTCATTAGACTTAAAATCTTAACGGTTCCATATCTATATATTTTAGTTGGAAGAGCTCGTGGCTAAATAATTACAGCCGCATAGACCGATCTTCCGGGTTAAGCCACGCTTGCCGAGGTTGGTCTGTGGATAGGTGACCATTTACCATAGCGAGTTTCCTCCGTGCCTCGGAAAACACGTAAAGCCGTTGGTCCCGGCTGTCATTTGTAGATCTTTGACAGTCGTTACTGTTGGTCAGAAGCCAGAAAGTCTGACAACCAGTCTTACCAAGAGTATCGTATTACCCAGTTACTGGGTTGTGGAGGTCTGATGGCAGTCGCTCCATGTAAAATACTGATATTCAGCTACATCCGGTTCGACTGGAAGCCGACCCCAACATAGTTGGGAAAAGGCTAGGCAGATGATGATCTATATATTTTAGTTTTGTTAACTAACTTTGTAAAAAATCCGCATAAAGAGACCGATGCGGAAAGACAGATTAGAGATAGTACTTGTAGGAAAGACTTACCTAACACAATTAAACCGAAACTAAATGTGGTTCAGCACAGTCCTAGAATACCTACAATCAGTCAATATATAGAATAGGTTACCCATAGAAAATAAAGCATTTATAGCACAAACTTATTTAAATACAAATTAAAGACGTATTTATTTAAGAAGGGCTATTATTCTATCGATGAGTTCATAAATGACAAACGACAGACATAATATGTTTTTTTGTTTTTAGTAATAATATTTGAAACGTTTTCCTACAAAATTAGATGAATTTCCAATAAACTTAGTAACCCCACAAGATTCATAGCGTAAAATTTTTAACACTCTTTATTTCTATGAACCGTTTACTCAGAAAACGACACGATATTACTAATATCGGAGTGAATTCATAGAAATATTTGGAACTCGGGTTCGTCGACACGTTTTGTTGTGTCGTATGTCGTGGTAAATCCTAGAGCCTTTAAAAAAACTCGGGTCTCCTTCCATCGATACGCCACGCTTGACAATGACGGATGGTGACCTCCTTTTAACATGGGGAACGTCGACGGCCTATGAATGCCACTAACACGTTTTGAAAAAGGATTGGGGCTCACAGAAATTAATGCGTTGTTTAGTACTCTACTACGTTATTTGAGGTTGGGCAAAGTGTTATTGGGTTTTTCCGGGTTGAATTTCTCAGTAGCAGGTTGGAGTCTGGTTTCGTTGATGGCAATGAGCTAGTCCCCTATTACATGGGACTTGAACGTAATGGAGAAATGTGGGAGTACGATACACCATACACCTCTGCCCCCCTCCCCCCCCAACTCTTCGGAGAATACAGGCGTGATGTTAAGTTACAAAAAACATCATGAAAATCTCTAATAAAGTAATGGATTACTTAACCGTATAGTCCGTAGCGGGCCCCGAAAGGGGACGAACACAAGAACTACCGTAAACTCGTTTTCGACCCCGATCGGGGCCCAGAATTAGGTCATACGACATCCTAATTAATAATGTGAACATTTAACTACCTACTTATCGGATCTTGATATTGGATGAAATTTATAAGAACTAAATAAAAAGCTCAAGTTTGAGTACCATTGAATCAATCCTATTTAGCGCACGAGTTTTAATATTTACCTTTACAAAACTCAATGTCTAAATGCGATAACCGCCATTTGATGACAGTCGTAGTGGACGCTAAAAATCATAAAAAGAATGGATTCTGGACTACCATACATCACAAAATGAGTAAATCATTTATTAATTCGAGGAAATCATCCATAGTTTTGGTAAATTTAGTAGTGATAACAAAGTTTTTGATATCCAAAGTAAAAGCTTCCCGCCAGTTGAACTTTTGTTGTTGTTCATTTATCACTAATATCACACATTACTTATTAGGCGTGGTTAAAAACATTCCATCACCTATTGACAAATGCGATATACTACTAGAAAAAGCCCATGTTTTAACGTAAAACGTAAACGTACGTAAAATATCACGAAATCTTTGTTATCACTACTCAATTTGGGATTCGGAATCAGCCGCCATATTACTTTTTTATGGTTAATGATGTGAGAAAGTGATTATGTGAATCGATTATTTCGTTGTGATTTTGTTCGAATCGATTTAATAAAAAATAAGTAACACCAAAAATCGATTTTTTTATTATAATAAGTATTTTACATGTTTGATGTAATTTAACATTCTATCTGTGTTAAAATTATAATCAAGCAAACAAAGATACTTTTTTTAAATATCGTAATAAGTCAGTAAGTACATTTTAATAAAATAAATTGATTTAGATTCATCATAAATCATAATCCTCTGTGGCTACATCAATAAATATTCGTACCGAAACTTCACCGTGGAATCCAATGCATCCGTAGACTGATATTCTTTATTCAAAATTCAAAAAATAAATTCTAATTTGACGCAATATCGGCAGTAAAATAATAATTATCTACGAAACGATCCTTGTAATAATGTTTAAAATTGTTAAACGGGATCTTAATAGTGCGAAATCCAGGTACCTCGCCTACGCCTTCATGTACTAATTTTAAATTGCATAGGTATGTACCTACATAGAATATTAATTTTATTATGTCCAGGATGGTTATCGACTGTGAATAAGCGAAAAAAAAAACAGAAGAGAGGTGAAGAGGTCATACATTATAGACTTTATTTTTTGAAGGCGTAGATGGTATAGGGTGCCCAGTATATCTGACATAGGCGTAGTGAGTATTTGATTTCGGGGAAGATTTAATGGCGGAAAGCTTTGGCATTCTCGATGCGAGACATTGATGAGGCCTTAGGCCACCTTAAGTCGGATGCTGACCGGAAGCATTTACTTATAATGTAGTAGGTAGTTAGAATTCGAATAAGTTAGAACTTAAAACGAGCAATGAACATGCTGTTATGTCAAAATGGCGAATAATTGTAACATTACACGAACTCGTAAATGTTTCACCTCAGACTAGGCACCTCTGGGTTTTGAAGTAGTATTTTATTTCGAGATCGATTTTGAACGCAAATTTATGAAATTTTGGTCGTTTTATTTGGACAGGGGTGCATGCAAAGGTAATAGTAGTCATTTTCTGCAACAGGAGCCATGAAAACCATGGAAATATCACCCATGATGAATAAGTAGTAAGTTTTCGTAGCCGCTATCTTAGATTTAGAAATCGATCTTAGCCATGTTTGTTTTGTGAACCGACCTTATATCCTCTAACATTATTAAAACCTGATTATAGTAGTACGTCCTCTATCTTATGAACTATTTCACTTCTATTTGAAATCAGGAAGCAAAGGCCCAGGAATTTATGTCCTGAGCTGCGGTATGGCAGATTGGGATATAAGCTCCGCCTCTCTGCAGCTCGCTTTCCTCAGCAAGCCCTAGCACGAATGCTCTGCGACAATGTACCGCGTTGACCGACTGCATCTAGTAATATAGGAGAGAATGTGGTAATACATTCTAATTATGTCTATTAGATACTTAAAATATCTTCGTGTTCATTCTACTTGTACTAATATTTAATCTGTGCCAATACTTTAGGTTTTTGAAAAATACTTTCTATTCACGTGAAATTATTTATTTGTAGCAATGCCGCAAATAAATAAATGTCATTAATTAACTTTCGAGCGATTTTATTTATTTAAAGATTATTTTTCGATTAGGCTGAATGAGAATCGATTTGGCTGAATGCAACATTTGTATTGTATGAACAATTTTGGATTGATGGTCAGCACTAGGTTCGAATTAAGTCGACGTACAATTTTTACTAAATTGAATTGTGTTTTTTATGCGTTTTTGTATTTGAATAATGGTAAAAATGAACATGAAAAGAAAAAGAAACTATGTTTAGCTTGTCCCTTCAGCGTTTCAACACGTAACTAGGTACGTTAATTATTGTTTTTGAGCTAATCTAACTCAACTAAGATTTGGATATAGGTATATTAAATATCTATTTTATTCTAATTTGCAGTATGTTGACGTAGCTTCACGTAAACAGCACATTTTTAAAGAAATTTACTAGACATATTAGGTACAATATTAATGAAATGAAATAATTTTCACATTAAATTCATACTTAAAACATGCGTGCAAATTCCTGCATTTAGTGACTTAATTCGATTAATTAACGCGACAACTCCCCGAGTCAGCGGATATGACAAATGTCAAAATCTCGTCGAGCCGAAGGGTTAATAATCAACCTTATAATGGACTTTCGTAGGTAGTGGTGAAGGCTTAACACGTGCTTTTGTGTATACTACGAATTTCTTCGATTTTAGTGGTCTAATTAGTGTGAACTTCAATCGAAGCTTTTCCTAGTGTGTGTGTTATTAGTGTGTGTGGTTAGTTTTATTGTTTTTTAACCTTTTTAAACATTTTATTGTGTATCCACCATGGATACAAAAAAGCCTCCTGATCCTGATCCCGATCCCTTTGTTTTCACTCCGATTTTAACTGTTTCTCTCCCCGATGTTAATGAGGTCCAAGAAAACGACATGGATACTGAATCCGTAAGTAGAAAGAGACCTGCTGTTTCCCCCCTGGCTTCTGTAATCAATCCTCCTAAACTGTCTAAAAATGTTATCGGTAGGCAGTCATATACGGCCAGGGATAATCCACCCTATATTGTCCACGTCTCTCAAAAAGATGATCAGACTCGAGGCACTGTACTGCACCAGGTTAAGTTTGGTATGTTTTTGATGAAAAACAACATCAACAATATACGCGCCGATGGTGTCAAACGTTTAGGTCGAAACCGTATATCTGTGGAGTTTAAGTCATACCAAGATGCCAACAGTTTTTTGATAAACCCAATTCTTACTCTGCATAATTACTCAGCCTCAATACCCCAATTCAATATAACCCGGTTGGGTATTGTTAGAGATGTTCCGACAGAGTGGTCAGAGGAAGAAGTCATTGAGAATATCAAGGTTCCCCCTGGATGCGGTCCTGTTATCAAGGCAAGGAGAATGAACCGGAAGGTGACTTCTCTTGGTGTTACCGAGTGGAAAGCAACACAAACTGTGGTTCTGACTTTTGATGGGCAAATTCTACCGAAGAGGGTGTATTGTTTTTACTCGGCTCTTGCAGTTGAAAGATACATGTACCCCACCATTCAGTGCTTTAACTGTTGTCGTTTCGGTCACACTCGCACCGTATGCCGCTCAAAACCCCGCTGTTTTAAATGTGGTCAAGACCATCCTGGTGATGGATGCCAAGTTTCCCTCAATAGTGCTTTCTGCATTTCATGTACTGGCAACCATTTTGCGAATGATAGTGCGTGTCCTGAATTAGGTCGCCAGAAAGGCATAAAGGCTTTGATGGCTGAAAAATCTGTCTCCTATGCGGAGGCAAGTCAGGTTTTCCCTCCTGTTTCAAAATCATATGCTGAAGTGTCGAAATCCCAGGGCTCTAAAGCCAACCCAAGTCTATCCCAATATCCAAGTCCAGCTTCTCAGTCTTCTCCTAAATCGTACCGTAAAACGGTTTTTCTCAAACCCAAGTCTCATGCCCCCCTTTCGCCCAGCTATGATAAGCAGGCACATCAAGCTCTTATTCAAAACTACTCCTTCTCCCCTTCTCAAAACGGTTGCGGTTTCCCTACGGAAGCTGCAAATAGTTCAGATAACCCTGCTAACATCTTGAACATAATAACAAGTATGCTGATGACAGTATTAACTAACAACTCACAATCTGTTATACCTGACCACGTTGCCCAAAAATTGACATACATTCTTAATTATATAAATAACGTTCCATCCCCTGACATTCCTTCAGTGGAACGTGAGAAGTATTTCTCCTAGGAAACCTGACCTTCTCTTTTTAATAAATAAACACAAACCATTGGTCTGTGGCATTGCTGAGACCTGGCTTCGTTCTGACAGTGTTTTCAGAATCCCAGGTTTCAGCAGTGTCCGCCATGACAGATCCGATGGATATGGGGGATGTGCTTTGTTCATTAATAACAAAGTATCATTTACCCCAATTCCTCTACCCTTTGTTGGCGATAACATAAATGTTGTTGCTGTTAAGGTTGAGGGTATATATGTTTTTTCGTTTTATATTGCACACCCACATATTGAAAATCTGGTAATAATTAAAAACTTATTAAGTAATGTAAAGGGCCCCTTACTTGTTATGGGTGATTTTAATTGTCATCACTATCGTTGGGGATCCGAAACATGCGATAATGTTGGCATAGGGCTAGTGGATACATTAGACGATCTTAACCTATGTGTAATTAATGATGGCAGTGCCACACGTAGGTCTTCATTAGGGCAGAGTAATAGTTGTGTTGACCTGACATTCTGCTCATCTAATGTTGCTAGCCTTTTTATTTGGAGTCGTTTAAATATGACTTATGGGAGTGATCACTTTCCCATCATGGTTAAAATCCCTTCTAAAACCCTTCCTGATAAGACCTCTCCTCCCTTGTTAAAATACCAACTAAACTCGGCGGATTGGGATCTTTATTCCAAAATTTTAGACTTGCGTGTATCTTCTCTTCCATCTATAAATTCTATAAATGCTGTGGAATGTTTCTTGTCTTTTTCTAACACCATATCCTCTACAGCTGATGATTGCTTCCCCTCCAAAAAATCGCCAACAGGCAAGATTCCTTCTCCACCATGGTGGGATAGGGAATGCACTACCATGATCAGGGTCAGGAATGAGGCTGAAAAGACTTTTAACCTTGACATGAACCTGGACAACCTGATTGCTTTCAAGGAGGTATTGGCTAAGTCCAGGAAATTATTCAGAAAAAAGAAAAGAGAGGGCTGGCGGGCATTCTGTAGTTCGTTGAGTCCATCCACTCCAGTGTCGGTGGTGTGGGGTAGGTTGAAGAGCTTTAGGAGTAGTTTGAAACCATCCTCAGTTAACGTTTTACCGGAGGATCTAGCTTATAAATTTTTCACAAAAGTTGCCCCGGTATACGTTCCTGGTATGGAAGAGGATCCAGGTGTCAACTCTCATATAGCATCTGACGATCCTTTAGATATGCCGTTTACCCTAGAGGAACTCAAAACGGTCCTTACCTACGTTAGGGATTCTGCACCTGGTGTGGATGGATTCCCCTACTCTTTTATTGCTAAAGCAGGTGTAAAATGCCACCAATATTACCTGGACTTGGTCAATTTCTGTTTCACTTCTGGTTACATTCCTCCATCATGGAAGGTTCAAGTGGTTATTCCTTTGTTAAAACCGGGAAAAAACCCTGGTGATCATTGTTCTTATAGGCCAATTGCTCTATCGTCCATACTTATTAAACTTTTAGAACATCTTGTTAAAAATCGCCTAGAATGGTTAGTTGAAAACAGGAGACTGCTTCCAACGACTCAATTCGGCTTTAGAAAAGGCCTGGGTACAACTGATAGTGTGGGTATCCTCACATCAGATATCCGGCTGGCTCTTAGTAGAAATGAGTCGGTGGTTGCCGTTTTCCTGGACATATCAGCTGCTTATGATTCTGTCCTCCTTCCAGTTCTCAGGCAGAAGCTGCACAAGCTGAGAATCCCGGTAAGGATTATTCAGATCATTTGCAATATTCTTTCAAGCCGCACTCTGCAACTAAGAGTTCCAGGGGAAGACCCTGTACAGAGGATGGCTTGGAGGGGTCTACCTCAGGGATCTGTGATTAGTCCCCTTTTATATAACATTTACACTTTTGACCTTTCTTCTTGCTTAAATTATAATTGTAAAATTCTTCAGTATGCTGACGATATTGCATTATTGGTCTCTGGCAATTCTATCCAGGATGCCGCTCTATCTATGAATGTCTCTTTGTCCTCATTAAACCATTGGCTTCTTGATCACGGGTTAGCTTTGAGCGCTCCAAAAAGTACTGCAGTAATTTTTACCCGCAGACGTCGTGTTCCCCAAGTTGACATTAATATTGATGGTCAAGCTATTCCAATTAAAGAAAAGGCTAGGTTTCTGGGCGTTGTACTGGATGTTAAATTATCGGGAGTTGATCACATCAATAGCACGGTTAAAAAATGTGAGCGCTCAGTGTCAGTCCTTAAGGCTTTGTCTGGTGTCTGGTGGGGTGCCCATCCATACACTTTGAAACTGGTGTACAATGCATTGGTCAGAAGTGTGATGGACTATTGCTGCTTTTTAATTGAACCGTGCAATAAAGAAGCGCTTCGCAAATTAGACTCCATTCAGGCCAAATGCCTTAGGATTATAATTGGTGCGATGAAATCCTCTCCCATAAATGCCCTTCAGGTCGAATGTGCAGAACCACCCCTTAGCCTTCGAAGACAATATTTAGCTGATCGTTTCTTGTCAAAAGTTTTCTCCCTTTCGTCCCATCCTTTACTTCCTATTTTAGAGGAAATTCATGTTTCTTTCAACGCCTCTTCCTATTGGAAGAATAAATCGGTTCCCCCATCGATGAATAGGTACAGGGAGCTTAAAAACCTCTCCTCACCTGTTTGTCAATATCCCATTCTACCTGTATTTTCCTCTGCATACGAGGTGGTCCATTTTAAGCCAAAAGTCGTTTTGGGACTTGGTATTACCAGTAGATCCCGGGACGTAAAAGGCGATTTTGATCGGGCCATTGAGAAATACTGGAGGGGCTGGAATGTATTTTTCACAGATGCGTCTAAGTTGTCTCCAACGGGATGCACGGGAGTTGCAACATACTTCCAGAATTCCAGAATCGCTCTATTGTTTCAATGTCCACCCGAGGTTTCTGTTTTTACTGGTGAATGTATTGGCATTTTAGAAGCTATTCACTTTATTAAAACTCATAATATTAAAAATTCAGTTATTTTTTCGGATTCACGGAGTAGTATCCAGGCATTAGGTCAAAATCAACTAAAATCAAAAATCCACAGCAAAATTATTATAGATATTAAAAACCTATTGTACACTTGTTTTAAAAATGATTGCAATATAGAAATAGCGTGGGTTCCCGGTCACTCGGGTATAGGTGGCAATGAGTGTGCTGATTCACTGGCTAAGTTTGCTACCACTAACCTTGCTGATCGGAAACACTATGTTGTGCATGGTTACGACTTACGGGCTGACACCAAACTTAAGTTGTATAACTCGTGGTCAGGAGCGTGGCAGATAAGTTCGAAACTTAAGGGTGCCTATTACGCCAGTATACAAATTGACATCCAGCGGAAACCTTGGTTTTTTAAATGTCCTAAATTGGCTAAAAAAACGGTATCATCTCTGTGTAGACTTAGACTCGGTCACTGTTGCAGTCCAGTGTTTTTGAGTAAGATCCACGTTCGCGACAATTCTTTGTGCGAATGTGGTCTCGATGAGGGCACTCTGGACCATATATTTTTTTCATGTCCCGCTAATTCCCAGTCCTTTGACTTATATCGTATGCTTCCCAAAATTAAAATCCCCCTTCCTACTAATTTCCATTCCCTTCTGACCCACTTTTCCCCTAACCTAATTAAAATTTTATCAAAATTTTTAAATGATAATAATATTAAGATGTAGTGGTGTGTAATAATAGGTCTATTTCAGTTTTTATATATATTTGTGTTGTCTTTATCTGTTGTTTAAAGTAGGATTAGATAAGGTAGAAAAAAAAAAAATACTAACAACAATGTGTTTTGTCTTTCAGCCACTAACATACTAACATAATTCTACCACAAAGCGAAAGTTCGACGGTCGCCGTCACAACATGACGCTGGCAGAATAGTCGTCAAGTCAACGGCTCAGTTGCCAAAAAAAAAAAAAAAAAAACCTTATAATCCTTATAACCTCTCCACACAGCCAAAATTTTAATTACTTTATTCTTAATACATTTTTTACAACACTTTTTATACGTTCCCAGTAGAACATTGCCTAACCAACAAAAACTTAAAAAATATTTTTTAGCACTTTGTAGGAAACGACGTTAAACCAAGGGCCGATAATTAAAAAAAATGTAATTACCAATGCCTACTTTCATTCTGCTTTTAGAATAAGTGGCTAATTACATTAATCAGCATCTGTTCGTAATTTTGCGAATAGATATGTCGTGGCCAGATCATAAAATTGATCACTTCATGATGTGGCCGACCATTTCATGAATAGGTTGTATTTCATGAAATGGCCAATACCCGCTGACCATTTCATGATATGGCCTGGCCAGATCAATGAATAATCATCGTTTGACGATGAGCGCCAGATCCCTTTAATTGTTGGCGAATCAAGCTATTAAACTTTCGCGGTAACGTGCATCGATATTTTGTGGGTCGAAATTCCGTAGTCTACTCCTTTGCTTGCATGGTACGTGCTTCCTTTACTTGGATTTTTTATTAAACCTTTGATATCATGGAAACCCTACATTAATGATATGACCAAACGTGGATGGACATATCATTAAAAGTTTGAACGATATGGCCAATTTTAGTTGGCCATATCATGAAATACAACCATTTCATGAAATGGCCGGCCACATCATGAAGTGATCAATTCTAAGATATGGCCACGACAGATACACCATCAGCCGTAAAATTGCGTGCTTTTAGCTGCGAAAGCATTCTACAGCATGCTTATGCGTACTGAATACATGTTTTTTTGGGTAACGTACCCAAAGACTAAAACGAGACCCTATTACTAAGACTCCGCTGTCCGTCCGTCTGTCCGTCTGTCACCAGGCTGTATCTCATGAACCGTAATAGTTAGACAGTTGAAATTTTCACAGATGATGTATTTTTGTTGCCGCTATAACAACAAACACTAAAAAACAGTACCCCAAATGTGAGTTTTTTTACGTAACTACTGTAGTTGCGTCACGCCAAAAATATATGATAGGCAGCGCCTCTAGCGGCGAATAGCGTGACTAAAAATTTGTTTGACATTTTTAGCGTGACGCAACTACTGTAGTAACGTAAAAAACTCACACTTGGGGTACAGAATAAAGTAAACATTTAAGGGGGCTCCCAAACAACAAACGTGATTTTTTTGCCGTTTTTATAGATAATGGTACGGAACCCTTCGTGCGCGAGTCCGGTTCGCACTTGGCCGGTTTTATATTTTTTTATTTGATATCCATTGTATAGTAACGTTTTACAGAAAAACCCCAGGACTCACCTTATGTTAAGAAGGGTATAGGCTAGTGTGCTGACCTACACTCTTCTTATTCTAAGAAGAGGACCTCGCCTTGAGCTGATTATGCTATGATTATGCCGTACAAAGCCACCGGCTCGCATTCATTTAAACTTTACCAAAAAACTACGTCATATGAAAAAATGCTTCCCGTTTTAGCGACTATTAAACAATTTGCGCTTCACGAACATTTTGCATATTACATCCGATTCAATTTGCGAGTCACTTCATTAGTGATGCTCGCTTGAAGGTATAACGAACCGTAGTCTGTTTGTAATGTTTTATTATTAATACGTGTTTCTGTTTTATGGGAGCCTAGTACTTTGGATCGTGTATCTAAAGGGTTTCTTGTCAGTCGTTTTGTCAAATTATTTATAACTTTCGTGAGACACATTCATATTTATGACTAACTAACTAGCTTCAGCCCGCGGCTTCGCTTGCGTTAAAACAACTCTTAACAGCGTGAATGCGTTTTCAGTGTGTTGCACTATGCGTGTTTTCTATACAAATACCGATACTTGCAAACAACATAAGAACACGCACTCCCGCGCTCACTACTAAAGTTTCTATAATAATATAATTCAATCATGATTCGAAAGACACGTGGCGCCATCTATTATTGTTATTGTTCTTTTCCTCGAGAACAGGACTTTTTTTCGGGATGAAAGGTACCTTATGTCTATTTCTGTACACCTGAAAACGTATATGCAAAATTTCAAAATGATTGGTTCAGTGGTTTAGGCGTGAAAAGGTAAACAAACAGACTTACTTTTGCATTGTATAATATTAGTTAAGATTACGGTTTACTTACGTGCATTTTTCGGGATTGCTCAACTAGTTTCGGACCCAAACGGAGCCCTTAATCATGAGCTGATCACGCGGCGAGATCGCTTATAGTATAGTAATGGGCTGGTTAAGTAATCATATTAGTTATCATCTATCATATCATAAACGTTCACTGCTGAACATGGGCCTCACAATGACTGCTACAATGAACAGTCAAAGGGAAAATACTCATGGAGCCAATATCACCACGCTTGTCAGACGGATAGGTGATCGTAACTTGTTGTTATCACCAGACAATACTCAACAGGACGCTACTGACCACCCTCTTGACAGTAGAGTAGAGAAAGAAAAGGTGATGTAAATTTTGCCGGGAACTACTCAAAACACACACAACCCATTCCATAAGAATATGGGATTCATATACAAGGTTAGTCGGAAAGGGGGTACTAATCCGAAGCCCACTTATAGTATCGCTGATGACTGTTTGAAAGCAAGTGTTAAAATTTGCAAATTCGATATAACAAAAAAAAACAAATAAATTGATTTTTATTTTAGTTTTTTCAAAAATTCTACATCCCTGCTTTAGTTACAAATTCAGAAAATGGTGCTTCTAATTCATGACCCCAAATATGACCTCAAATGTAAACACAGCTGATCTTAACTCGGGATAGATAGATTTTAGAGATTTTTTTTGAGATTTTTGTACAACTGTTTCTCTTAATCTATTGAGTTTTGGGAAAAGTTGTAGAACAAAAGTTATTCATTATTATGTGTACTTTAACAACCTTTCGGATTAGTACCCCCTTTTTGACTAACCTTGTATAGAGAATGCTGCTACCGCCTGATTCTTTATATCTATTAAAGCAATAATGTTGTGGTGCATAAAAATATGCTTCACGTGTGACGATACTTAAAGTACATCCGACGCACCGTGGGCAGTCTACCCCGGTACCAACCTTGTTGACTGGCTAATCTTTTCACCATGGCTTCAAATATTCTGGAAGCTCGTGCCGACATGACAGAAGAAGGAGACTGACAATTAGAGCGTTTAAAACGATGAAACACAGAATTTAAACTACGCGTTTGCTTCAACGCACTCAATTCGAGATGATTGTGAACGGTTTACTCACGTGTCTTTTTCGGGATTGCCTGACTAGTTTCGGATACAAACGGAGTCCGTAATCAAGAGCTGAACATGCGGCGATGTTGCACATGAGTAAACCGTCAACAATCATAATTTATATGAATGTTTACGGTTTACTCACGTGCAACCCCGCCGCGCCGCGAGCTTAACACGTGGCGAGTTGAACTGCTTGCGACCTTGCCGCGTGTTTAGCTCATGATAACAGGCTCCGTTTGAGTCCGAAACTAGTCGGGCAATCCCGAAAGATGCACGTGAGTAAACCGTAACTAATTATAAATATGAATTTATCTCACGAAAGTTATAATAAAACAATTAAATGAATGTGTCTCAAGAATTTTATATCGTTTTTGCAGCAATTTTGTAAAAAAAAAAAACCCTCACAGTGTCCATAACACTGAATTAACAGCACGAATTGGGATAACTTAATTGCTAATTAGTATAAAACTTGGAAGCGTTGCTGACACTAACTTCAGAACAGACAAAACAATTATTGTATTAGTAGAAGTTTCGTTCAGTATTTGAGTATAAAAGTAAACGCTTGAAGTACACTTGGCTGATTGTACTGCTGACTTTCCAATGTTTCTGTTTGAGTCAAGTCAGTGATATTTGGAAAGTTAAATTAATGTTGAAACATTAAATTTGTTTTTTCAAAAGATTTATTTGTTATTACGTAGGATTTAAGGCTGTTGTTGGCGTCATGTGGGTGTACAATTATACACCGCGTCCCACTTTGGGGATTATAGGCGTGACTTTTAAATTATTATTTACACTCTTTTATTCCTATCTTATAATGAACGAGATACTATTTAAATAAACAATATGTTAAAATAAATGCATTTTAATGTATTTTGGCTGTGAGACCATCTTAGCCAGTAGTCTTAATTAGAAGGCAGATCTGTACCCCAAGTGTGAGTTCTGTAGTTTTCTACACGTTTTCGTAACTATTCCGTCAATCGAGGTTACTATAAACTATCCTTCGAATCGTAACGTGCGAGTGCGAGTCTCATTACTATTACAGTTTACTGTGTAGTTTCCTCACTGCCTTTACTGTGCCTTTTCTACAGCCTCGATAGTTAAGGACATCACTAGGCCTGTTTTCGTAAGTTTATACTACGACCTATTTAAACAGACAACTTTGGTGAAGTATATTAAACATAAAAGAATGCTACTTAATTTAGCCACACTATAGTTCATCATTCAAATTGTCTCTTCTCACGAAAGACCATGGAGTTTATAGTTTATCATTTCGTTAAGTGTGTGACCATGCATAAAGTGAAATTCCGTATAGCAATTCCAAGAATTATGTAACTTATTAATTCGCAACCTAGTTACCCAAATAATATACTACACGTTATTAATAATAATTGTGCAGTATACAGTTTTCGTTACAAATGAGAAGTACCGGCTATCAATACATAATAGAATAATAATTATGAACAGGGTGGAAATGTTAAGTGACACCAGGCGATTATTTAAGTATTGAAAAATGTAAGGCTAATATCAAATCTAAGTTGCCAAAGGAGCAAAATGACACTACAATCTTTTTTTAATTTAATCGCTTTATGACCAAAATTTTATTTTTACGTCGCCAATACATTATGCGCAAAATACGGTTTTTATGGGATTATTCGGCTAAAATAAAGTTATTTAAAAAAAAAAAAACTCGTATCGAAACTTAGTTGCTTACTGCATAAAGCGACATTAATATTTTTTCAAAATAAAACCTTACACCAAATAAATGTTATTTTTTCGCACTCCCACATTTTTTTGTATTTTATTTTCTTTTGTTTTAAAACGGCATTGGTGATGTTTTATTCATTTGGTTGCCAAATTCCAATATCAGTTCAAAGTTTAATGATGTTACGTATAATTATGGAATAATCTTTCAAATAGATTGCTTTTCGTACTTAAGGCATGGGCGCAGTGTAAATAAAATCCCTCCATCCGAACCCCCTAGTCGCCGCTGCGGCCGACTACAGTCCCTCCCTCATAAGTAAAGTTCGCCGTCCCAGGCACACACTTTTAGAACCCGATGACGAAATAACCCTCCTCCAGGAGGCGAGTAAACGCGAGCACAATACACAACGTCCGCCGCCGTCCGGCATACCGTCCTCGCCGACGAGGCCCGTCGCGACGTACCACCGCCGTCAGTCACAATCCACCGTGCTCTCCCGTCGTAGAGCCGGGCGTCTCTTCAGACTCCGCAGTCACACCGATAATTCAGCCCTCATCAAGCTGTCTCCCCCCATAAGCCCCCGCCAGCAACGCCCTAAGCCGAGGTCCGAGTCCCACTAGGGGTCGCCCTTAGTGCTGTTGTTGCAGGTAGTCATGATGTTAGTGTAGTACAAGTAGTTAGCTTAGATTAAGTATTTTACTTCCTCCCCCCATTGGCTGGAGACCCTTCAGGTCTCGCCAATAACTGCCCGGTTACGTAGGAAGGGTCCCTTAGGACCACCTACAGCAGTCCAATAGAAAAAAAAAGGGAAAAGTAAATTAAATTTTGAACATAATAGCGATTTAATTTCGTTAAGATATTTATGCCATTTTATTTCGTAGGCAAGCTAGTTTTAATATTAGCTGACATTATGGCAATATCTGTAAAAATAACAAATTAATTGCCTGTTGACACTTAACGTTTCCAGCCTGTATACATGTTTCTATGCTAAATTAAAGATGTTCAAAACATTATTGGCTTCATTATAATAGCTTGAAGTATGGCGTCTTCCTTTATCATCATTTATAATTTTCTAACTTATAAATTTAGAAATCAAGAGTCAAACTAATCTGCCTGTGACAAACGACGAAATCTAACGTTTTTCTATATTTTACTACTGAACCCTAAAAATCTCAACCAAAAATATTCTAGATGACTGTCAAACAAATATGTCATTCGCTGTCACAGAATGCTCTAATATGAAATCTTATAGTTAAATAATAAGAAATTATCTTTTGGAGCTTATCATTAATACTTCAGGTATATTTTAACGGTGAATGTTTAGAAGAAGGCTGATTTACAATTTTGGTGTTCTTCCGCAAAAGCGCGTAAAATCAAACTGATATACCTATCAGGATGAATGGAAGATGGATCCATATGCATTTAAATGTGGGCGAGGAGGGCTGGAAACATGCAATCTCCTTGTCCCTAGTAAAGATGTAACAAAGTCGAGCGCAGTGATGTTGAGTGCAGAATTAGGTGTAGTGGTGTAACTTAAGGAACCTGTTAGATCCAGCAGTGGACTTCAATAGTCTATAAGTTACATTTGAAGCCTGCCTAGAAATGCTTTTATTTTATATTGTTGTTCGTACCTATCTTTCCTATAGCATTTCGATGTAACTATAGGAATAAAACTAGAATAATTTGGGAATAAGAATTTACTTGATTGTATCATAAAGACATGTTTTTTTAAATCTGATATTAAAGAAATTACAAAAAAATATCGCCGCTATGTTTTTATTGATAGACACCTCGGTAGAATCTTTCTCGATTTGAAATGATTGAGTCTCTGCAACCAAGAAGATCTTCTAGTTCTTATCATAGGTAGTGTCGACTGCTATTCACATTCACTGTGATCTAAAAGTAAAAGTAAAAACATGTACGTTAGTAAGATTTTTTCTTTTTAACTATACCTAAGTAAGTATATTAAAACCAAAATAATTAACTAATATGACTGTCATAGTGGTAGGTAGGAGCTTGCTCTTAGGGTTATAATTAAAAAAGATGGGTCACAGCCGCACAGCATATCTACTCCTGAGGGCTGGTTATAATTGCAATCACTAATTCGTTTGTCGGGAGTAATGATTTTGGCAGCCTTATCAATACCGCTATTTGAAGCGGTTGAAAAGCAGGTACAGTCAGCAACGAAAGTCCATGAACAGATACTAATTTACAAAACACCTAAACACTAAAACGGACCATAAATCACTTACCAGAATAGAGTACAGAATAAGGTTATCATTTCAATGTTTCAAAAACGCTAAGCATTAATATATTATAAGTCGCTAAACATCATTACAGCATAAGTCGATTACTATCATTTTACCGTAAGTCGCTAAACATTATTACAGCGTAAGTCGGTTACTATCATTTTACCGTAAGTCGCTAAACATGTTATGCGCGAGTTTTTTAACTTGATAATGCATGAGTTGTTGAATCTCATAATTGAATACAAGATAGGTACTACAGAATTACCTTTTTTGCGCAATTACGAAGCTGATCAATTTAATTTGCTGTCAAATCTTATGTCAACGAATGTGATTGGTTGACCTAACATCGTTCTGATTTATTTCACAATTAAACAGTTGTGATCATTGTGGTTTTTAAGGTATATGCTGTTATTTTATAGTAAAGCCTACAAATTAGTGATGTTAGGCCGTGGACCCATGTCCACGGTGCGGCGCCGCGTACTGCGCCGTGCGCGGCGACACGGCGCCGTGTACGGTGCACCGCACGTTAGTTCCGTGACTGGCGTAAATGTGACATGTCTAAAATTGCAATTCTTCAGGGCGACCATTTTAAAGTTTTAACCTCTTCTGGTAAACCGGTAAATTAGTTTAACGCATGTATTTTAGTTGTTTTAAAATATACAGGATGTTAACGAATTCGTGTAATTCCTTAAAACCATATGATCTGCTACTGGTGTAGATTTTCCCGGCATGGAAATAAGGCAGATTAAAAAAAAACCTTCTTTTTTCATGCTGTACCTATGGCTAAGTGATCGAATCTAAACCACAGGATTCAGTAAAATACAAATGTAAATGACGTCAACGTCAAAATCCAAGATGGCGGCTGTGAAATTTTACAAGATATGCATCATGGCAAAACCGAACGCACGTATAATATGCTACTGTTCGTACTGCCAGTGGGTCTCTGTAGCAATATGGATTCGACCGCCATGCCAGTGTGTTATCGCTGTAAGGTGTGCAGTGTCCTGTGACATTATTAAGATTAAAATGCAGGCATTGCAATTAAAGGCAGGCGGTGAGCTACTAAAAAATGTAACGCGTATGGCTTTCTATACCAGCGCACGCACTAGCGGTTCTTTTTAAAATGACTTTTAAAACGTATCGTGCTAGATTTTGGCTAAAGACTTGTATATTCGATGCGATTCGATGATAACTGGCTACTAAAATCAGGCTACACTGCATGTTCATAGATAAGCTGTATGGCGCTTTTAGCATTTGAAAAAAAAAGGGGTGCATGAAAAGAGCCTCCACGAGTGACGATACTTCGGTACGTCCGGCGCACCCTGGGCAGTCAGCCTCGTTACCATCCTTGCTGACTGGCTAATCTTTTCACCACGGCATGAGCTATTCTTGTATACCTCGTGCCGACACGATTGAAAAAGAAGCATTTGAAAACCGCTTGCGTAAAATCATATAGCAACTCAGTGCGTGCTTAGTCGGGCTGATTTGACATCGTCAGATATCTTTTAACCGAGTAATTAAATTGACGTTTAACAGATTTTGTACTTTTTTGAGCACGGTTATCAATCCGAAACATGGTTAAAATGAACCGAGATATTTTGTAGGCATTTATTACGAATTCAATTCCTGAAGATACACTAGAAAATGTAGCAAATTAAAATGTCATTTTCATTTAAACTGATTGTTTCGAATTTAATGGCTTTCGCGTGGAATAAATACTCGTTTCAATTTCTTTACGATGTTTTCCTATAACTTGACTATCATAAGATCAGATTATATTATAAACAAAAGACACGTCAATGACGTCACGCACGAAATGAAAGGGATATAACTATATGAAGAAAAAGAAAAAATGCTGTATTGACACAATAGTACACATTGTATCTATTTTTGAACTTTTAATTTATGACTCTAAGTTTAATCAAATACAATTAATTTTACGTTGCCATCCTGACTTTCTGAATAACGTGTTGCTTAGTTACCTTTGAATGTTTAGCTTGTTTACTTACCATAGACCTTTAGTTTGTAAATAAATATTTGAAATTGTGACTGCTCAGATATATTTGGAGATTATGATGCACAAAACAATTTGAACAGTTTTGTTGCATAGATGTTTTTGGTATCTTGAATGTGTTTAATTATATTAATATTAAATCAATAAATATATTAATATTCGTTTATTCATTGGAAATACATATTAAATTATATTTTTAAATACATACGTTATAAAAAATAAAAACAATCCACATTTAAAAATATAAAAAAATAGTAGCCCATCGGCACGCGGCATCGGAAATAGGGTCCAAGCTACCGGCGGGGCTCCAGAGAGAGGAACTTCCTAACAAAATGCGCCGTGTCCAGAAGTACCGTGGAATGGGGTTTCATTGATCAATTTCGAAATTCAAATGGCCATATTTTCTAAAATATAAACGAAAAAAAAACGAAAAAAAAATTAGAATATCGGTTTTTACTGTACAATCGATACAATGAATTAGATTTATTTTTTAATGACTAATATGTCGAAGAAAAATATGAATGTGAGTGATCAATGTTAAACCGTAAGTGGGGTTACTTTGATACCCCCTATTTTTTTCACGGAAACTAAAAGTAACCCTTTTAAGCGACACTTTTTCTAAAGAACGAAAAAAATCGGTCAAGTGCAAAAAAAGTTATTACATTTTTAAGAGTTTGGGGGTGACATTGATCAAGGCAATAAAAATAACTTTTCAAAAAAAAAACAATTTTATTATAAATTCTTTATTATACTCCATGGTACTTATTGAAAACCATAAGATCTTCTGCAACAGCTGTTACAGCTCGCTCCAACATCTCATCATTAAAATTTCGATAGGCGCGAGCGTCTGGACGCTTTGTATAGGTACTTGGCAGAGCGCTGAAAGTAAAAAAAAGTATATAAAGCAGTCATCATTGAAAACATATTGATAGTTTATGTTAAAAATGGCAGAAACAGCAAAATTGCTAGGTTTGGGTGAGATTGAAAAATGATCAAAGAAACCCCATGCCTATGATCAATGACACCCCGCAAAAAAGAAAAACCGTCAGTGAACGAAATTTTTGAGGTTAGAATACAAAGCATGACGTCTTTCTCAAGCTAAGTAAACACTTATCAACATAAACTAAACAAATTTCTAGCACCTTTCATATCCAATCCGGTACCCGTAAAGTTATTTAAGCCTTTGAAATAGTTGAAATGCAATACTCACAGTTTTGACATTCAGTGATGCACACCCAAGAATTAAAATCGTACGCTTGCGTTTAGAAAAGGAGAAATTTCGGTTTTAAAAAATTATTAAGTTTTTATCAAAGTCACCCCGTGAATCAAAGTAACCCCATTCCACGGTACCGCTTTCTGAATTAAACCCTTGATTCAGCTGCCTATTAATAGTATTTAAATTATATTTAATTTATATTCTGAACTAGTAGCTGTGTTTATTCGGCAATGTTTTGATTATAAAAATACGGTGCGCTGCGCTTCGCGAGATAGTGGCTTGGAGCAAACGGGTTTAACGAACAGGAAATATAGGAAATTAGCTATGCTCAGCGACTTTTGTATTTATTACAGATCATACAATTTTGTTGGTAGTAATGTACAGCAATTAATGGTTTAACTGAGTTCAGCGACTTTTGTGATTCAATTATGACAAGTTGTTTTATAATTTACTTTAGTCAGTAACTTATGCTAAATAATAATGATTACAAAATATTGGAAATAAATTATGTTCAACGACTTTTGTTGCTGACTGTACCACGATAACGTGTATTTACTATCATAAATAGCCTGAATGATATGAACACATTATGTAGGCTTGTATTGCACTTTTACTACATGTAGGTACCTATGTGCATTTGATACTGTACATAATAAACATGTAAAAACTTACTTGTAATGGCTTGTCTAGTAGCGTTTGAAGAAATCATGAGCGTGATCCGTCTTTACTTGTTAAATCTACTCAGACTATAGTACGTTTTCAAGACACTCCACGAAAACTCCAATATAAATGTTCGAATCCGAAGACTTTGTTCTTTTGCCTGGTAGGCCACGAACATGCTCCAAGCAGGAAAAAATACACATTGGCATAATTTATGACACGAACTATGAATAAATAACGAAAATTGCAAAACTATTATAGTAAACAAGCCTTTCACCTTGGAAATCAAAGTGACTGACAAACTACAGTATTTATAGTATCCTTGACAGCTGTAACTATACCAAATGTCAAATTTGCAGCTCGCACTCGCAAAATTTTGGTAAACTGTAAGTAAACTACAGCAAAACTACAGGACGGATAGTAATCTACACCCACTGTAGTTTCGAGGTTTACGAATAGATTACTACAGTAAGTGTCAAAAAACTCGCACTCTCGTTTTTTAGTCTCGCTATTCGCCGCTAGAGGTGCTGCCTAAATTTTCATACATTTTTGTCGTGACGCAACTACTGTAGTTAACGAAAAAAACTCACACTTGGGGTACTGTATCTAAACTACAACATGTAAGATAATTGTGTATCAGTGATTCAGCTCGAATTCAATACTATTAGTCTTCAAGTCGATTGAGGGTGGAACTGAGATGTCTATGGTCAAGAGAGCTTTACATAACATTCGTCGCCTCCTTCTGCGAGGAGGTGGTGGTGACCAAAGAGGGAGAGGAGATGGAGAGAGAGGCAACCGCCACTCTCCCTTCCCGCGCTAGATGCACCGGGCGCGGAGGGCGCGCGACGATCTCCGGCCACCGTAGTGTGTGGGGACCTATCGCCCGACCAGTAACAGGCCCGAGAAGGCGGCGCGCTGTGTTCCGTGCGCCTCTCAGGAGGATGTGGGGCAAGGCCCCACAGAAGAAGAGGTCTGCCAGGGGCTGGTGGCCCGAGACCTGCCGGGGTAGCGGTGCATGCAGCTGTGAATCCCGCGACCCCGGCCAAGGGTCAGGAGAAGGAACACCGTAGGTTTTTAGCCGGTAAGAGTCCGGCGTAACCCTTCGCTTTTCCCGGGCGAAGGGCATGCATGAGGATTTACACAAGATAAAAAAAAAACTTTACACAGCATTGCCTAGTACCTATTAATATTTACAACAATAGTTTGCTAATACATTACGATCTTTATAGTAACATAGCCTGCCTGCTTAGTGGGCGATTTGACTTTTTCTTTTCCATTTTTAAATATTTTTTTTTTTTTTTATTCCGTGCTTCGGATAGCACATTAAGCTGTCGGTCCCGGGTGTCATACGAATACCTACAAAAGTCGTTGCGGGTAGTCAGAAGCCCGAAAGTCTGAAAACCGGTCTAACCTTAGGATATCGGTATTGCCAAGTAACTGGGTTGCGGAAATCTGATGGCAGTTTCTCCGTGTAAAATACTGGTATTCAACCGCATCTAGTTAGACTGGTAGCTGACCCCAATATAGTTGGAAAAAGGCTCAGCAGTTTTTTTTTTTCAAATTTCCTTTCCACGATCGTCTGCATCAATTGGGCCTGTGGACGAACGAGGGATGATGTTCCTCTAACACAAAAGGGAGGCTTCTCCAACCAGGCGGAGTCTTATGCCTGGCAGGCTACTGCCCAACGTTTAGTATTGGGAGGTTGTACTCGTATATACACTATCTGCGTGTTAAATCATGATACCGCGATGTAGGAACTGTCATGGCGTCAACTATGTGAGTTGACGTTAATGCCGCTGTCGTCTGCTACACCACCGGTGTGTTGCGTAGTTCGCATGTGGCGTGATAGATGCCGCGCCGCCACAGGCCTTATAAAGACTGCTATTTGAGTAATAAGATGGAATCAGCAAAAAATGTAACCTATTACGATATCGAACTTACACAATTAAGCAGATCTGTAAACGTACCAACCTACGCAATAACAGGCACAAAATTTCGATTTGAACATAAATAATAACACGAAAACTAATCACTTGAAATTGGACCTTGTTACTTTTACATAAGTAACATTTTCCATTGTAAATGTAGCAAATTTTCAACCAAAGTTATTGTAGCCGTTTGTTTATAAAACAAACAAAAGCGGGAACTTATCGGGAATAAATGAGAGCAATCGGTTAAACTGTGATCGTAAACAAGGTGGGTTCGTAACTCGCTCGAGTGTGGGGTACGCTGGTACCCCGACGGGAACTTGCTTTGTAAATTAAAAATTGTAGTAAATTGGTTTTGTGAGTTGTGTTGTGTGTCGCCTACGTTTCTTTGCTTTGTGGAGCGAGTAAGTTGGCGCATTATTTTGTACGGAATGTAAATATACTTACATACATTATGCGAAGTTCAAACTACGCTTTATTGCTAATAGTAAAACACATTGCGTCATAAACTATAACCAAATAGCATGATTTTCACACTATACGCTATATCGCAAGCCGGTTTACTATGTATAGCAAGTTATTTGAAGGCAATCCGTCGGGCGACACGGACGGGGTAGAAACGAGGGGGGGCAGGGGGCCTACTCCCTAAGTCCGTCAACGAAGTTAGTCGCCCGTCCGAAAGTAGCCCGAAACGTAGGAGTGAACAATACAAGTGTCAAGTTCAACTTTTCGGACGGGCAAAAACACATCGGTAGTAGGGACAACTGTCAAATCGTGTTGTCATTAATCATTCTTAGTTCGGGTGCCGAAATAATCGTATGTCCGTAGGTGATAGGGAGTAGGAAACGCTCGTAACTAGGGCCGAAACCACGGACTTCGAGCTTAGGGAGTAAACCCCCAGGGACGGGAGAATCGTACGATAGGGCTCTGCGAATAGCTCAAGATTATCGCGTACAGTAAGCCAATAGGTACTTTATAACAGAGCGTTGTGGAAAAGGCGCGGACATTTTTTTTTCGCAAGAAAATTTATAAATAGAGATACAGATTCGGGCCTAGTCATGTAGAAACTTAAAAGGCACTAAATACCTACCTTTTTTATGCCGACGTTTCGGCCGAAATACACCGTGTACATACACAGTGGTCACGGGTAGACCAGCGACTAGACCAGAATATGTATTTTTATAGTGTGTACAAATCGCGAAAGTTTAAAACATAAATAAATAGGTTCTTACTGGAGTTACAGCATATTTATTTTGTCACGGCTCACGAATACAATAAATTACCTACTGATTTCCTTCTGTACATACCTAATGACTTCCATTTACCCTGGCCGCGTCACACAACCAATCACATCGCATTCCATATTCAAAAATACAAAAGACATTCTCGACATCGGCCAGTGACGAGCTGATCCGGAAACTTCGTAGATTATCGCTGGCCAACTTTGTAAAACTTTTAATAATGTAAGTGAAAAAAAAAGTTGAACTTAAGCAATAATTCAAGAGTTGCGGTACAGGTGTTTGTAACGGCCCCCAAATGATTCAGTCGTGAACTTGTTAAGTGTTGAAATTTTTCTACTTGAACTTTGTAAGGCTTTATTAGGTGGGAAGGATTAACAGTGGGGTTTGAGGTTGTGTAACAACGCTATATTTGTTGCTCTGTTCTAGATAAACCTATAAAAAACAGAGACATTGTTTACCACTGTAAATTCCCGGAATTTAGATTGGCGTAAAAGACACGAACTTTCATGTCCTTTACGCTAATTGAAGATTTAACATCGAAAGCATGACATAATCAGCCTATTACTGTCTCACTTCTGGATATAGGCCTCTTCTCACAATGGGAAGGTTTAAGCTTCAGTCCACCAAGCTGCTTGGCCGCGTGCGGGATGGTGGACAACATACATACCATTGAGAACTTTATGGAGTCCACTCAGGTGTGCTGGTTTCCTCACGATGTATTTCTTCACCGTTAAAGCAAGTGCTAGGAAAATTTACTTAAAAATGTAGTCGCATATTATTATTATAAAAGCAAAATTAATTTCTAAACCGGAAATTTCAATTGGCGTAAAGGATAATAATATTCATGTCCCTTACGCCAATTGTAGATTTAAAAACGTAAGCATTCTTAAAAAAGTACTATCAAAAAACCGAGCCCTGATGTCATACCTATTATTCATGGAGAATTGAACTTATATTTTTTTTAAATATAAATTCCAATTTCTTTTGTATTTTTTTTAATTTGTGCCCAATGAACCTTTATACCGAAACGTATAGAACCCTACCATAATACCTACGAGAATAAGACAAACACCGTAGAGACTATTTCCAATTACGGTCTGTTGACTTTCTGTTCCAAATTAAACATAGACTCGTACTTACCCTAAATATCGAAATCACTGACACATTATTACCATTACCCCAAAAAACTCGCGATTTGGCACGAGTCAGGGGTAAATTATAAAAAACAACCGATTCGGTGTTACTTCGCTGGCTTCCTTCCATTTCCATTAGTGGATGTTTAGCCAAAGTGTTTCCCAAACTTGCTCCCATTAGGCACAGTCCTTTTTGTCTTTGCCCCAAACTTTTTTTTTTCATTTGTTCCCGCGCTTGGACGTTAAGTGGATTTTCTTATGCAAGTTTCGAAGTGACTCGGGAATAAGTTTTAGTGTTATATGATCGTGATTGTATCGGGCGGTGTCGCGTTTTTGGGTCAATGAGTTTTTTTTTTTTGTAAGCAATGTGTTTAATCATAAATTGCCTTGAGTTCTCCGCAATACCAACTGATAAGTAGCAGCAAGCTAAATAATATGTAACGATTAAAAAAAAACTTCATTGTTCTACAGTACAGTTTATTCTGGACTAGTCTATCTTATAATTATTATAAATATAGATAAAAAGAAAAGTCCTGACTGACTGACTGATTGACGGACTCATCAACGCCCAGCCCAAACTCTTGGACTTAGAAAGCTGAAATTTTGCACAGAGGTTTCCTTTATAATGTAGACAAGGCATTAGGAAGGGTTTTTCGAAATTCAACCCCTAAGAGAGTTAAATAGTGGATGAAAGTTTCTATGGTAAATCGTCACTTAACGGGTTCAAAACTTCACGCAAGCAAAGCAGCAGGCAAAAGCTAGTTCAGAAAAAACTGGCAGGTATTTTGCTTGCTAAAAACAAATATTTCGTTCATAGTATACAGGGTGTAAACGAATTCGTGTAATTCCTTCAAACCGCGTGATCTACTGGTGACACTGATTGACCCTGCATAGGTTTTTTTTCAGAATCAACAAAAAAACGTTTTCAAAAAATTAACCATGGTATGCTGTATCTGAGTAATTTTAGCGACCCACGTTAACTAACTGCGTGGAGCGATATTGCACTAGTCGTGCCTGTCAGCTGTGTCGCCGTGCCTTCATTCATTTAGGCATGGCATCGAAATTTTCTATCATATAAAAAAAAAATTGGAAAGTTTATTTTTATTTTTATCAATCTAAATCCCGTGCGGTGTTAATCTATACCATTAATAGATCATGTGGTTTGAAGGAATTACACGAATTCGTTAACACCCTGTAGAATAAAAAAACTTGAATTAATAATGAACCATAAAAAAGTGTTTGTATGTATTTTGTTGTAATTTTTTTTTTTTTTTTTAAACAAAACGTTGCCCCACACTAAGATTTCTCTTGTATCGTGGGTGCGTTTACAGACACAAATCTCACAAACAAACGCCCAGACCCGAAACAACCATCTGTAGGCCATACAAATTTTTGTTCCGTGTGGGAATCGAACCCACGACCCGTGGCGCAGAAGCCAATCGCTTAGCCACTGCACCAAACGTGTCGTCGTGTGTAATATCCTAGCCTAGCTTTTTCCAAACTATGTTGTTATCCGGCCTCCAGTCTAACCAGATGCAGCTGAATACCAGTATTTTACACGGACCGACTGCCATCAGGCCAGGCACTAAAGTTAGACCGGTTGCCAGACTTTCGGGCTTCTGACTACCTGTCAAAGGTATTTGTATGATAAATGATATTTATTTCTGTAAATAAATCTGTTACAGACACTTTTACAAGTCAATGACACCCGGGACCGACGGTTTAACGTGCTCTCCAAAGAACGGAGAGGTTTCGATGAGTAACGAACGGTCATCCATTAAATGGCCGCGGCAGGCGCAGCTTAACCTTGTAAATCATATGATCCGCGCGTTTGATAATTAGCCACGAGCCCTCCTAAAGTGGCAATAAGTACCTACCTGCCTAATATTAACTGAACACAAACCACCTTATTACAAAAGATGGTCTAAGAAAAACCTAGGTTTTAAAATAGCCCCGTCTCTTTTTGTTATATGAGATAAGAAAGTGATGGGTATATTTTAAATCTAGGTTTACCTAGGTCTTGGTTTAAACCATCTTTTGAAATAAGGAGGAAAAAATCTAGGCTTCCTTTATAAATCTTCTCTTTTCTCGTGTCGACACGAGCTATGCGAGAATAGCTCATGCCGTGGTGAATGATTAACCTAAAAGTATTTTAAAGTATTTTTGAAAGTAAGCCTCGGTTTGTCTACTTAGTCAATGGGTGAATATATCCCATTCACTGTCGCTCGAACGACATATCCGAGCCTCTGACATGTTGCTCCAACAATCTGTCGAACATTTGACCTGTCTCTCTAATGACCAGTTGCGGTAATGACTTTTCGCGCACTTGTTTGTCGAACCTATGACATACAGTAAGCCTGCTACCAAGCCTGCTGCTTGGTAATAGGACTGACTGCCCAGGGGTGCCAACGTACGTGTCGTTACTAGGTACTTTCTAAGTATTAACATTGATGCGAATGACGACACATTTGGTGCAGTGGCTAAGCGATTTGCTTCTACGCTACGGGTCGTGAGTTCGATTAACACACGGAACAAAAATTTGTATGGCCTACATATAGTTGTTCCGGGTCTGGGCGTTTGTTTGTGAGATTTGTGTCTGTAAACGCACCCACGATACAAGAGAAATCTTAGTGTGGGGCAACGTTTTTTTTAAAAGAAAAGAAATAGAAGAATTATTATTTCACAAACAAAAAAAAACTATTTCAACAAAGCTACACAACATAAGCCGTAATTTACCACATTTTCCTTCTCAACTCTATTTACCTAAAACGTAATAGTTACCCCAGTAATGATAGGCTGCGTCAAAGAGCCTCGTCTCGTGTTTACCCCTCGGCACGTTAACGTTATAATACCCCTTATAATTTACCCGTTAGACGCTAGTCTTTTATTCATCAGGCGACTATCCTACCCTGTTAGGACTGTGTCTCCAAATATCGTCTATAAATAGAGGAAAAAAGTTATACAACGTATAGCAATTTGTAAGTAGATTGTTACTCTATAGCAGGCATGCACAGACTTATTAGGATTTGGGGCCACTCGAGCGGACTATGAAGTAAAGGCGGACCATCACAATAAAAAAAAAAAAAAAGTGAATTATTCGCGTCCTAGCTCTCGAGGAGTCAACATATCCTGAGGATGCCCCGTGCAGGGGCGAAACACGTGTCGTGTATTGGTTTGGTTGCATGTTGCATTATTTTTTCACTCTTTCTGCATGTGCATATATTTGTGGGCGGGAGGGTGGTGTTGCATACTGCATCCAAACTAGCGATCTTGTTCAGCGGAATTAAAGCTAGATATTCTATTTGCATTTTTGTATCTTAAAAAATATAAGTATCGTAGCTTTTGATAAAATTCAAAATCATTAGAAGCTAATGCTGGCCATTACTGATAGAATGCAGTATTTTCATACAAACGCATAAAGAGCTTAATTCGCTGGCGGGCCGCATGTACATCGACGGAGGGCCGGATGCGGCCCACGCGCCTCGTTCTGTGTATCCCTGCTCTATAGCCATATAGTATGCACAGTTGTTGTTTTGTTCCAAAAGTTGACGATCCTAGAAAAATTAGATACAATCAGAAATGTTCATCAATCACATCCATATCGAAGCTGAATCATTCATTCAAACAGTTATAATTTACAAAATATTTGACAACAAAAACAAAACCAAACGTTTTTACGGTTTTTGCAAACGAAAACTGGCTGAGGGTTGCGGTTCGTTTGCAGTTTGGCAACAGTTTTGTTAGTAAAATTCTACCAATTTGGTAGAAATTGGCCAGTATTGGACAATTAGCATTTTTTTAAAGCATCTGTAGTACAAACCGCAACACAGGAGTCGCCTTTACCAGCCAGTTATTTTAATAACACTACAACACCCTCTCCTTGCCTGGTAAATTGTAAAATAACTGGCTATCATTATCAGACTTTAATGATAAAATATATTCCACAAGTCAAATGAAATTGGGAAGCCGTGTCTAAAACTTGATTGCCTTCATTTATAGCCAAAAACTATTTCAAAGTCAAGATCCAGATATTGCCAGCTCAATGAAAAAGGCAATAACTCAAACGTTCTAGGTCTCTTTGTAAAAAGTAATAAAATTTCTATTTTTGAATTAATTACTTTATGGAAACAAACCATGAAAAAATTGAAACGGAGCGCGATTCGAAGAAAAGTAGAACGAGCGACGGAATTAATTGGAAAGATGAAGAAGTGTACCCAATTTTCCAATAATACCCTTCTGTGAAATGTCATGGTGACCTGGAGGTTACAGACCCGCTTGTTAAACACCTGGTTGCGGGTTCAAACCCAGGCATGTACCTATGTGACTCTTTGTCATAAGTACTTTCTTGGTTAATCGAAGATGCCCCTGACATACGGTGAAGAAAAACATCGTGAGGAAACTTGGACTTTATGGTCTGAAATCGCGTGGTGTTCAATGCTCGTTCCTTCTCTGTATGAGAAGAGGCCTTTGCCCTGCAGTGGGACAGTTACAGGCTGATATTATTACCTTTCTGTTATTCTCTTTCATAACCGGCTGGTGAGCACCTTATGCAGTACTTACTAATGCTGTAAAAGCGCATGGCATAAGGCCTGAAAACATTTTATTTTGAATGTCAAATCAAATGCACAATTATTATTTTTTCATCCAGGTTGTGCTTCTTTTGGAACTGCCAACATGTCAGCCTGGGAGTAGACTGCTACAATTCGCGTAATATAACTTTTCTCCACTGAAATGAGGAACAAAATGCGGAAAGCCTCTTTCGGAGAAGTTATTTTACGTGTACCAAATAACTTTGCCCCTCTGAAGTGAGGAACAAAATGCGGAAAATGTGGTTTCAGAGCGGCAAAGTTATTCTACGCTTACTGTACTATTCATACAAATGACAACATTTTTTGTTATTTTTCAAATGACTAATATTTAATGTCGTATCAAAACGAGACTTGAAAACTTGGAGCAACGCGCTTGACGTCTCAGTCGAGTAGCCATAGCGTTCTCTTTCAATACAAAAACGTCTGTCATCGTTGCGGGGAGAGGGTGTCACACATATGCACTCTAATGTACGATTTCCACCAAACGGGCCGCGCCGGTGCGCACTGGAGCGCATTTCATACTGTGCTATAGGAAATTCAGGCTTCTATACAATAGATAAGTTTAATGTTTGCATGGAATTTACAATGCTTGGAACTCGGTTAGATCCGCGCGTCTGCCGCGACAGCCGGTCGGCTCCTCGAGTATGCCGCGGCAGCCGGTCGGCTGCTCGCGTACGTGGACGGCGGCGCTCGGCTGTCATCGCGTCCGGTCGGCTCCGCTCGGCCACACCGCAGGTAGAAATTGACTGCGATAGCGGATACGCGAACACACGCGCGCATGCGCCCGGGTTCCAGCAGATTGTAGCCGTCGGGTGGACGCGGTCGGCTACGCGCGCATTCTCGAGCATCCGCTGCGATGCTCTGCGCTGCGCTCTTGCGTGGTCCAGTTGGTGGAAATCGTAAATAACCTATAGCTACGACAGTCATTCACACATCAAAAATAAAACAAAATTAGGCCCCATTTGACACAAACTGTCAAATGGGGCTTAAGTGAGTTGACAACCGCGTTGCTCTAAACTTGGAACTATCAAATGATAGCTATTCATTAGTACGGGCCTAAGTCTTGGCCCAGAGACAAGGGCTGACCCTATTTGCCAAAAAGACGGGCCAATAGATGATATGGTATATCTACACAACTGCGCTTTCAACTTTCAATTCCTCTTACGTCAAGCGCTTGCAATATTAATTGCCATAAGACGCATGCAGCTTATCGTCTACACCGGTGCGCCTCGGTCAGTCGTCAGTCGACATACAATAGACGGATTAGCGTGCGCTAGGGGCATGCGCTTTTGTCGAACTAGTATTAAGGTATGTGCTATGACGCTTCACGCATGTTTCATACGAAGACGCAAGATGAACATGAAAGCGCGTTGGTGTAGACATAGCTATAAAAACCCATGACTTCACTTGAAGAAAGAGAACTCCTTAGACCAGATGACATCATTCAATCGCCCAATTTAGAAATACCTAATTTTTGTGGTATTTAAATTAAACGTTCGTTAACTCTTGAGTTAGGAAGTGCCTTATAAAAAAACACGGCACTGAAATTGTTAAAAAAAACGAAAGAGAAAGATAATTATGTTAAATTTTCCTTCATAAAAGATCAAATCAAAACTTCTCCAAGCGACAAAGTCAATGTTCTGTAACCTATAAGAGTAATGAGCGGAGATTCCTGCGTCTACGTTGCCACATAACGTGAGACAATAACGTCGCATGATTAATGTGCGTGGCGGCTCCAGTAATACCGCTTTCACAGCGGTTGAATGACGACATCCTTAGGCTATGCTAATACACCGTAGATGTTGATTGGATAATATATTTTTTATTGGGGTGCATTGAAAAGCCTTCACGAGTGACGATACTTAAGTATGTCCGGCACACCCTGGGCAGTTAGCCTCGCTACCAACCTTGCTAACTGGATAATCTTTTCATCATGGCATAAGCTATCCTCATTTAGCTCGTGTCGACACGAGAGAAGAATTAAGATAAGCTTCTTCATCTTACGACCTCAATTCTCTACTTCTTTCTCTGTCATTGCCAGATTAAAACATAACGGCTAATTTAAAAAATAAGATAGTAGTTTTTTTTCTATTCTTCAGCGCCGAAAAGATAGGAAATTCAAAAATCCAAAAAAAAAACATTATTCCTTTTTTCACGGAACCATTACATGCGCAATTTATGTTCACTGTTCCTATATATCGTTTCCTATGACGACTACAGAGACGACGAGAAACTTCATGGTAATTTGTTCAACAGCAGAGTTAAGATAGAACGTTCTGGAACATCATAGTCCTATAATTATAAAGCCTAGGCTACTGGACTAACACGACAGCCAAAACTAACATTTCATATTTAGTCTTTGTAACAACTCCCACATTTTACAATTCGGGAATAAAATCTGTCAAAACGTCCGACATAACTAAATTTCGCTCACTCGGCGCGGCGCATACTAAACATGAGCGACCGTACCAAAAATTGTCAAACGCGTGTCATGTTTTAAACGTAGTTAAAAGACAGTCAATCTTAGTTTACAGAATGGGCAGTACTTTGGGATAAAGAACCTTAATTCTTTATTCATTAAGTTGACATTTATGTGAACAATACGTTCAAACTCGAAAACACTAAGATTGCCGAGGCGCAAAACTTATGCCGTAGTAACGTAAATTGCTCGTATTATTGTGAATTTACCTGTCCATCTCAATCTACTGTTAGGCCCTTCATACATTACAATACTTGCAAGAGACAATACTTCAGGCACACGCCAATGGAATACATGTTCGTTACACAAGGTTCGTACATTATACTACTAACTAAAAACGAATAAAATTTCATCATTTGCATTTGCGTCACACACCGCTAGGATGTTTTTTTAAAAATAATTATGTCGAGTGATTCCAGTGACGAAGAAACACTTGCAGTGTATCTGGGGGCACGGCAGTGCCCCTGCCAAAGCTCGAGCAAAGCAGGTACGGCCATACCATCCTTTTCTCGAAGCCATTCGCGGCCTTTTCACCCCCCTATATCTTCGCTGTGGACAAAGCTAGCAGTTTGAACTTTCGGTAACCAAGAGTAATCATTATAACTAGCTAAACTTCCAAATTACATGGTATTTGAACTTATACTTTACGAGTTATCGTCGATCAAAGTTGCATCATTTTGTCACTCACTGACTCACTGACTGACCGATCATCAAAAATCTAAGATACTTCTAGCAGACCTAGAACCTTGAAATTTGGCATCAAAATAGATTATTAGGCACATATATAAAGGAAAAATTATAAAAACATAAAAAAATAGTTAATTATAGAAAACAATTTTATATTTGCCATTTCGCCAGGAACATGGTGTATGAATTTCGACTGCATTGTTAACTTTAACTCTATAAATTGTTATTTATTAAAATTAAAAATAAATTTAATACATAGAGTTAATAATTAATTAAATGAATAAGGCTAAAAAACTTGAACAATTAATATTAATGTAATGCAATAAATAGTCTGTGCTCGCTCGATAGATGGCGTTGTACCTGGTTTCTAAATCGCACTATGGTTTCGTTACAGGGCGTAGTATAAATAAATAGTACTTTAGATAATGTTAAATATTTTCGTATGATAGCGCCATCTATCTATGAAAAAACCACTTAGAAACTAAAAAAATATAATACGAGAAAATTTATATTCAGCGAAACGAAGTTTGCCGGATCAGCTAGTTAGTTGTAGTTATTAGTTACGTAAATAGTTATTAAAAATACTAATTTAAATACATAGTTATATATTTAGAGTTAGTTTGTTGGTTAGATAAATACATAGATAGTTATTATAACTAACGTCACCCAAAAAGAAAAGAAGGAGACCCACCTACAAAAAATAAATGAGATCCCACCAAAAACATTAAATGTAAAAAATGCCAAGTCTCTGTGCAATCTTTCCACCGTAAAAAGTTTTAAGATCTCATAGAAGCCAAGTCCTATTCAATTTATTTTGTAGTTAGTTATCTATCGAGTGACTGTATCAATAGTTTTGTTTCTATTATAATTTATGAACGTTATTGTTGTTTTCCTCGCGAACAGTACTTTTTTTCGGGATGAAAGGTACCCTGTGTCCGTTTCTGTACACCTGACAACGTATATGCAAAATTTCAGGATGATCGGTTCAGTGGTTTAGGTGTGAAAAGGTAACAAACAAACAAAGTTACTTTCGCATTTATAATATTAGTTAGGATTTCAACAAGATATAACTTATTTCAATAATATAATATAAAAACATAACATAGCATCACGCCATGTATTCCATGAAGGGTTGGGCAGAGGTGTATAGTACACCCATATTTCGCCGTTATGTTTCAAGTCCCATGTAATAGGGGGCGAGCATATTGCCATCAACCGGGCACAAATCCAGACTCCGAGCTGCTACTAAGAAATTCTACACGGAAAACCCAATAACACTTTGCCCGACCTGGGGATCGAACCCAGGACCTCACGCTCAGTAGTCGCGCTTGCGACCACTACACTAACGAGGCAGTCAGCGCAGATCATTCAATAATATAACTTCAACTATTATAATTGTATTAAAAGCTACGTAGTATATTTTCTCTTATAGATAAAAAAAGAGAAATATATACACAATAAAAACAATTACGTACAAAAATTATACAAATTGTTAAAAAATATTTCTAATGATGCATCCACACGTTTGACACTTTCCACAAACTACAAACCTATACAAATGCTTGGATAAAAGGTGATTCAAACAGCGCTATCCACACGGTTGCGAGTATGCTAGTGTGTTCTGAAAAAGCAAGCATGACGGACGTCGAGGTTTTGTCGGCTATCAAATTTGGTCTATCCTATTTTTATTATAAAAAGAAGCAAAATGAAAAATAAAAGTAAACGGAAAATTTCGTTGATGGACCAGTTACTCATTTTAGAAACTACGCACTACATACTCAATTAACAATAATATTTTGATATTGATGCACGCACGTCTACTCGCCACCAGTGCGCAAGCGATACCAACAATGCACAAACGTGTAGAAAGATCCCAAGCGCTTGCCGCAAACTTCTTTGATTTGGACATCAAAAACCGGCAGTCAATCGGATCGGTCGCAAGCGTTTGCAAGCCTACACAAGCCAAGGCAAACGCTCTATCCACACGTTTGAATTTGTGATGATTTGTCGAGGTTTGCCAAACGTGTGGATCCAGCATAATCATATTATAGAGTTACTCGGTATCGGAAATCGCTCAACATTCGAAGAACAACTTTTCGACATTTGTTAATTTTTATTAACAAAGGAGACCTGACAAGCTTCATACATTTTTGGACCAAAATCCAAAGTAGCCGGCCAAAAAAAAGTATATACATATTATTATGATAGTACATGACTACCTAAACATTTTTTTATTAGTACATCATTCCTCTAGGTCTGTTATCTGATTCACTACATAAGGTTAAAATGTTCGATCTTAGTGAAAAATATTAACGATTTTTAAACGTTTTATTTAGAATGTAAATAACTTGTTTTTCGATGGCTACCTGCCTCTAAAATAATAACACGTAACGTTTGGCACATGTTTTTCACATACAAATTCTTTTAAGTTTGTCTGAAATGGAATATTTTAACCTTATGTAGTGACTCAGATATCAGAACTAGAGGAATGACGTCGTATTAAAAAATGTTTAGGTATATATATATATAGGTACTATCATAATATATGCATAATTTTCTTTGGCCGGCTACTTTACTTTTTGGTCCATTTTGTCAGATGTCCTTTTCGGCACGCTTCCAGATGATAGTGATGCGGATGAATATATACGTGTTTTATTTTCGAACAGTATTTTTTTATTCCTTGCTTATTTTGTACATGTTATAGGTGTTTAGTTCTTACTTTAGATTATGCTATGTAGTTTAGTTTTCGACTGTACAAATATTAGAATAAAAATTACTACACATAATATTACAAATCAAATAAATAATTTTATTTCAGCTGTTTTTAATTAAATTTTTCAACAGCCTTCATACAAAAGTAAGCCGTAAATATTACATCGTTATCTGCTACTCATTTTACAAAAACTTCCCCAAAAAGTTTACATATTTTATTACCATTAATCATCAAACGAAAATTATCAAGTAATCCTCCACCGAAAGCTATACAACGCTCATTGTTCTGATTTACGTGCCACAAATATCGTATATCGTTTTCAAAACGTCGAAATAACTGAATAATTACTATAAAACACCCGCGGCGTTAAAAGCAAATAAGTTTTGTAATAAATTATAATAAAACTGTAACCTGAAACTCCATTATTTAGTCGAAGGGAGTATCTGTCTTACGATAAAGTCGGGTTCAGATACGAGTAGGCGTAAGCTTATCCTGATAATAATATAATATTTTATTATGAAATTAAATTAGTTATTCTGCTTTGATTGCTTTGAATACTGAGGAGCTTGTGGCTAACTAAAAACCGCGCGGATCATATGATTTGCAAGGTTAAGCTGCGCTTCCCGCGGTCAGTCCGTGGATGGGTGACCATTCGTAACATATCTATAAACCGTCAGTCCCAGGTGTCATACGAACATCTATGACAGTCGTTACGGGTAGTCGGAAGCCCGAAAGTCTAACCTTAGGATATCAGGCATTCTGGGCAATGCCAATATCCTAAATATAACTGGGTTGTGAAGGTCTGATTGCCATCACTCCGTGCGACTACAGTCGCACTCGTATACTTATAATACTCGTAAGTACACACTATTAACTCATCATCATTGTACATCATCTTTATACTCTGAGAACGTACACTGCACTGAATATGACCTCTAAAATCTCAACTAATGTGTAGGAACTACACATACGGCTATTTTGCACGAGGATAGTTTTTTGAACCGTAAAAAGTTAGTAGAAAGTGGTGCCTCTTCTGTTGCGTACAAACTGAACTTAATTTAGGCTATTGCCATCTCTTTCACTCTAATAAAATAAGAAAGAGATGGAAGCAAATAAGAGCTGTCATATTTAGCTGAACTAAAACATACAAAAGACGACACGTCAGAACATGTCGACTAAAAACACGGTGAAGTTCATGGCGCAAACTAGTTTGACATCTCTCACTTAGTTCATATCTATCATTTCTCGCGCTGTCTGTTAGTATGAGGTAGCAATTCTCTAATTTTAGTTTGGTTAGTGAAGAAGGGAATAAGCACCAGTATCAGCTGTTGGCGCTATGGTGACCTAAGACACTTCTTTCTTTCATAAGAGTTTATGATAGATTTGGCAGAGGTATTCTCTCTGACTAAGGCGAGTGAATTATTACAATTTGAACCTTACTATCAAAGACATAAAAGTTACCACACCCGCCTTCGTCAGGTAGAAAGACTACAAAAGAAAAAGTTTTGAGTTTCATTAAGACATTGGTTTCTCTAAAAATCCATCCAGCACTTAGAATTTCTCAAACTCTTCGTCCATCTATCTACACGGTAACCTACAAGCACCCTCGTAAAGCTCTTAAAATAACATGACTTTTTAAGAAGGCTTAAGATACATAAGCAGCATTAAGATTTCACCAAGACTTATAAGCTAAAAGCGTCAGGTAATTAAAATAATTTATTATACTTTCAACGGCGCGTCGTCGCCTTAGCTCTAACGAATTGATCATCTGGGCCCTTCTTATTTCTTTAAATAATTATATCTTCCCTTTGTTTTCCGGCCTATGACTGGGCTTCCCTTTGCTGAAGGAAACTGGTCTTACATTGTGGCAGCATCTATCACGCCACATGCGAACTATTCGATCCTACATCGCGATATCAAGATTCGACACGCAGATAGTATATATGTATACAACCGTCCAACATTAACTGATGGGCAATAGCCCGCCAGGCACAAGACTCCGCCTGGTTGGAGGATCCTCCCTTTGGTTGGAAGAACACCACACCTTGTTCCTCCACAACATTATCATCGTCATCATAAAACAGTCTATCGCCAGCGCCCCCTGATTCAGAGGGATTCGAGTCAGCTTTCGGACGATTCGGTAAGTTATCTCTTTTTCCCTCGTTACGAGAATCGTAGACGGTACGAGGTAACAAACCGAATCTGTCGACAACTCCTTATCGAAAAGGTTCTATATCAGGGTCTGGTCAGGAGTCTTCCAAAAAATGTAGGCATTGCCCGTAGCCACCGTGCTGGGTCAATGCGTTCTAGCACTGATTACGCTGCTGCTTGTCACTGAACATTGTGTTTGGGCCGGCAAATTAGTTGGTTTTGGTCGTGTTGGCCATCTGAGTCTTGTCAACGGCTGAGTGGACCTCGTGCAGATGAAGTCGACGTTTGAGAAAGACGAATGTTGCCTGCTTTTCCCTCAACTATTTGTGCTTGCCCTTCCACTTCTCTGCACGTACCCTATACATCCCTATTCTTATACGTAAATTAGCATTTGACCTCCACTAACTTTAGAAGAAAAGACATACACTGAAAGACCATAGACTTGTCGACATTATTGTCAACATACTGCATCTACATACTGCTGAGCATAGGCCTCTGCTTATGCCATGTTCATGGTTTCATTCTAATTGTATCCCTGTAAGAACCCTTTTTGAAGTGGTCAAATCCTCATGGATATCCCTCCACCCTGGGCAAAGGGTTATGCCGGACACTCACCGGCTAAATGGTTACGGTGTTCCTTCGAGGACCTGTGGCTGGGATCCCGTAATTCACTAATGCACTCACTAAACCCTGGAAGATCCCTGTTGAAACCCTGAAAACCCCACGCTTTTCCGTCACTAAAACTGTCAAATTTATCAACTCTCAGCTGAACAGAAAAGCTGAACTTCAAAAAAGTTCTTACATATTTATTATTCCTTAAATTCCCAAATCTCTCTCATACCCAACTTTAAATCCCGTCTGAACACGTCCCAATTCCACTTCCACGTTAAATTGAATTAAGACATAACGATAAAAGTGTAATTACCATAAAAACTGCGTGTAGATAAATGAGAGGAGGGAGGATCGCATAATTATGTAGGAGCCTTTCATCTTACCCCATAATTATGTTTAAGGGTCGCGAATAGTGAGATGTATTATGGATAATGTTCGCTGGCTGGTCCTTTTAAACCAATTTATGAAAAGCGGTCTTTTGGTACGCGCTTTAGTCAACGTAGAGATTGTAAAATATACCTATTTGGGTTCGAGGAGGTCGTAATGTTGGTTATAATAGTAATTGGGAGTTGAATTATGATTATGAAATTTTTGTAGTAGAAAATGGAGGGACTTTCCTTAGATCTGCCCTATATTATTTGTGAATGCTTACATACATCATGACGGATGAGTCGCTTTACATCCTACCAACATAAATTCGTTAGATACAATTTTTACTGTGGGACAAATTCTAAATTCGTGAAAAAAAATCTGCTGTTCAATACATTTTATTAAGCAACATTGATTACTTTGAATGGAACGGCAGATTTTTTTTCACCAGTTTGGAATTTGTCCCATACTAAAAGTGGTACTGAATGATGCGAAGTTCGTAGTTTTTGGTTCGTTCATGGTTGATTGGTGGTTTGGTTCATGTAAAGTAACTAACCGGTCATGCTGTATAAAGTTCCCTTAAGCCCGTGTGCTCATAATTTCTCAGTCTCTCTCTAATAATCTCAAGCGTGGTGATTATACTTCTTCTTATCTCGCATCGGCACGAGCTATACGAGAATAGCTCACGCGGTGGTGAAAACATTAGCCAGTCAGTAAGGTTGGTAGCGGAGCTAATTGCCCAGGGTGCACTGGACGTACTTAAGCATCATCACAAACGGAAGTTCTTTTCATTCATCCCAAGTAATAATGATGATACCTACGAAACAGTAAGAGATTTCTGTGAATCCATGGTTATTCTTATTCTTTTTTGTACATGAAAAAATTACAATATTAAAGTACAATTTAGTGAAGTCATGGACAGAGGCGAGCCTAACTCAAAAATGAGTTTTCTACCAACAAACCTTTGAGTGATAGAGAGAGATTGATAATAGGGCTAAGGGCAAACTCCAGTGTACAACTGTCTCATTTATGTCTACTTATTAATACTGTGGAGGAACGAGGTATGGTGTTCCTCCAACGAAAATGGAGGATCGATGATCCTCCAACCAGGCGGATTTTATACCTGGCGGAATACTGCCCAACGGTTGATATTGGACGGTAGCCCGGAAAGGCTGCTTATCCGAAAGGGTACTAAAGTACTCATAATAATAAATAACTTTTGTTCTACAACTTTCCCCAAAAGTCAATAGACAGTTTAAGAGAAATGGCTGTTCAAAGATTTCACAAAAAAAACGCTAAAATCTATCTATCCTTTGCTATGATTGGTTGTGTTTACATTTTAGGTCATATTTGGGTTATCGGATTAGAAGCTCCGTTTTTTGAATTCGTAACTAAAGCAGGGGTGAAGTGTTTTTGAAAAAACTAAAATAATAATCATTTAACATGGCAAAAAAAAACTAATTTAGAAATCTTAACACTTGCTTTAAAACAGTCATACTTTAAGTGGCCCGCGGATTAGTACCCCTTTTTTTTCTATTGATCTGCTGTAGATGGTCCTTGGGGACCCCTTCTACGTAACCGGGCAGTTATTGGTGAGACCTGAAGGGTCTCCAGCCAATGGGGGGGAAGTAAAATACTTAACCTAAGCTAACTAAATATAAATGATTGATTGATTGATAACTGCTTGTACTACACTAACATCATATTACCTGCAACAACAGCACTAAAGGCGACCCCTAGTGGGACTCGTACCTCGGCTTAGGGCGTCGCTGGCGGGGGCTTAGGGGGGGAGACAGCTTGATGAGGGCTGAATTATCGGTGTGAAATTAGTGCCCCCTTTCTGACTCACATTTTATATACTATCCGTGTGTCACATCTTGATATCGCGATGTAGGATTTTGTTGTGACGTCACCTTTTGCGAGTTGCCGTTAATGGCACAGTATTCTGTTACACCACTGCAGTGTTACGTAGTTCGCATGTGGTATGATAGATGTCGCCACAATACTATAAAATTGTTTAAAGTTTTTAACTTTACTAACATCGCCCATTAAATGTATGAGACATGTTTATAAGTAAAAATTACATTACAAAGCTTATTCTCGAAGTTAGAATTTTATTACCCTATCCAAATCACATTATGAAACTTTAATAAAATCTTAGCCAAGTCACGCAAAATTAACGTTCTTAAACTGTTCAAAATTATATTTTCTTAATACTTTAATCTTGTCTGGAACATTTTAATTCAGAATGACTATCAAAAGCTATTTGAAGCACGAATAATTAAAGAGAATCTCATCAAGTCATTGCGTTTAGAATTTAAGATAAATAACTTGTATTAAAATCGGCTGGGCTGTTAGATTAAGATGAATGTTTTGTTTTAATATAAGAACATATTATTTGGAGAAATATGCCATGAAAGTATAAGCCATCTGCATATTTCATATGCTAAAAATATTCTTGCGATTAGTGTAGTAACAATGTGTGGCCATTTGTATAATACGGCACGAGTTGAGCAGATGAGCTTCCGATGGCTGATACATGCGTGCCATCGGTTGGGACAGGTCCTCTCAAACTGCTCTGAAACTTTCCTCAAAAGGCCAGTCCAGGCGTTGCTCTGCATTGTCCTCACACAATTTTTTGTTACAGAATATATGTCTGGACTTTAAAAGAGACTTTGACCCCTGAGTTTGTTTCGGCCTTTCTTCTCAGAGGTAGTCAGATAGGAAACGCCCACGACATCAATCAAATATTTTAAATAAATTATAATCCTAATTTGTTCAATTTAATATGTTTCGATTTCATTCATGATATCAACCAATTAATAAAATTAAAATAAAGTAAAATCTAATTTTTGTTCAGAAAATAAAATTTACTCATTTAAATAGGGGAATAATTGGAAAAATAAGTGCAATTTCAACAACAAAAATTAAAAAAAATACTGTGGTTAAAAAAAATGTAATGAAAAAGGCATTCGAGCGGAAGATTTGGGGTTTGGAAGATCGCTTTAAAAAAATAAACCGACATGTAAAAGTGATTTTTAAATATCCAGTTTGCAGAATAAACACTTTTATTTCATTTCACTAAAATTTTATACACAGGTAAACAAACCTTTAGCGCCAAATCTAGCAAGTTTTACTAGCAAGAGCTCGCGTATGTGTCCACAGTTTTAAAGTCGATTACACCTTGTGCAGTAAAACTTGCTAGTGGATTTAGCGCTGTAGATCGTGAAACATCCATTTTGCTTTGCAAATAAATCCATTGTTTAATGGATTTATTTGTAACTAGAGGTCGCCAGCGGCTTCGCCCGCGTGGATGTTGTTTATCGCGTATTCTGCGTTTTTCTCTACTATAATATGCATGAATTGTACATATAAACCTTCCTCTTGAATCACTCTATCTATTAAAAAGAAAACACATCAAAATCCGTGGCGTAGTTTTAAAGATCTAAGCATACATAGGGACAGACAGACAGCGCGAAGCGACTTTGTTTTATACTATGTAGTGAAGCAAAATGGATGTTTTCTAAAAAAGTGTATACACATTTTTAAAAAACCTTAACACATATCCTTCAAACGATTACAAATGCGCATGTTTAAACAATTCTTTAAAAAAGTGAATGTCTGACAGTCAAATTTTTATTTTACTTTAATAAAAAAAAAATGTCAAAGCTTTACCAATGTAAGTATATTGGTATAGTATGACACAACTAAGATATTACACCGATGTACTTGATCAAACAACCAATGGCAGTCGCTCATTTTCAAGCCACTCACACTTATTGCGTCAGCGTAAAGATAATTTTCACTGCAGTGCTAATAAACACTCGTGGTCTTGAAATCAGTTCGGAAGTGATCGGTTTTACGAAGGTTGCATTGGCACTAAACTTCTTAGTTGTCGTAGGTACTGTACTACAGTAATCGCCAAAATACTGTCCAAAATGATCTCTACAACCTCATGACAGTCAATATAGTCTCGATACTCCACGAAACGATCAGACATCCACTATTTTTTTTTAGAATTTCTTTTTAATTCACGTCATAAACTTGTCAGCCATAATAACAATAAAATTATTACTAAAAACAATGACATTTTTCTTAGCTTACAATAACAACACATTTCGCTTGATCACTCAACGAAAGTAATTATCAAAGTTTCATTATAACATTATAAGCAGTCAGAAAGTAATTATTTTCACAACAGTTAGAGGATATTAATTAAGACTCACAAGAAAAACAAGATTTTGGTTCTATCAACTTTGACCTTGGGGTACGATTTTATTAGAAGATAGATTTTATTTGTCCTGTATTAGGTACTTTTCGTTGATAATTTCTTTGTATTATTATCCGAAAATAGATAAACGTTCAGAAAATTAATTATTAGTCCATATTTGTTGTCCGTTATCCTTTTCCCAATTATATTGGGGTCAAATTCAGGCTAACCAGCGGTGCGAGCAAAGATCTTTTTATCGAGTCGATTCGAAAAATTTATCTATACATTAAGAGATATATAAAACGACAACTGCTGTCGTTTTATCTATATCTTATTGTCGTTTTGCATTAGGGTGCATGAAAAGAGCCTCCACGAGTGACGATACATGAGTACGTCCGGCGCACCCTGGGCAGTCAGTCCCGCTACCAACCTTGCTGACTGGCTAATATTTTCACCACGGCATGACCTATTCTCGTATAGCTCGTGCCGACACGATAGAAGAAGATTGTCGTTTTATCTATCTCTTATGTCAAATTTGACGTTTAGAATAGATTTTCTCGAATCGACTCGATAAAAGATTCGTGCTCGCACGGCTGATACGGCATTTCCAGACTATTATTATTACACGGATCGACAGCCACCAGGGGGCCAATTCGACTATCAAAATGACAGCCAAACGCAAACGAACCACAACCGTTACTCAATTTTTGTTTATGAAAACTGTCAAAATGATTGGTTTTGTTTTTTGTGTCAAACAATGTGACAGCTTTTGAAATTGAAAACTGTCTGAATGAACGGTTCGGACTTGGTTCGGTTGCGATTTATCAAGATTTCTTTTAGGAGAATTGGGCCCCAGACCTCCGCAACCTAGTTAGTGGGTAATGCCGATATCCTAAGGTTAGACCGGTTGTCAGAATTTCGAACTTCTGAATACCCGTAACGACTGTCATAGATATTCGTATGGCACCCGGGACCGACGGCTTAACGTGCACCGCCCATATTTATAAGGTTTAATTAAATTAGGTATTCGTTAGTATTAAAAAAGCTTATACGAATGACGATAATCACTTGATTACCTACTTAGGTCCAGCGCACCCTAGGCAGTCAGCCCCGCTATCAACCTTCCTTACTGGCTTATTTTTTCACCTCGGTACGAGCTATTCTCGGCACTAGCTATAACGAGAGAAGAAGAAAAAGTTAGCTTATTACCGACCAGTAGTGATCGTAGGGTATACGAAAATCTCATTTCTATTTTTGTATATTCTAATGTCACTAGTGGGGCGGTAATAAGCTTATTTCTATAAGCCGTGGTTGGCAATCGAATGGGTGACTGTATATACAAGGTTGCAGTATGCTTATAAGAACCTTAACGGTCATTTATGATGACCTAAAACTCTATTTGAACAATTGGTTCAAAAGATATTCATGTCTTGGTGGGCCACTTTTATCTAATGTTATATGAAATGGAGTATAATCACTAGAAAACACAGTCTATCACTTAATCCGAGCTTAATACCGTTCAAACTGTCAGACTCACACCAAAACCACAGGTAAAAACACTTCAAAATTCATAACCCAAAAATGTTAAGCACCAAAATTTTTATACGAGCATAATTCCGGTCGTATTTTAAACGGGTCTATAAATTAACTGAGCACAATACATGGTGGATAAATCGTTGTCACATAAGAATGTCGCTTAGGGGTGGGGGGGAAGTAATAACTGGGGTACACCGCAGTTAGCTCGGCGACTTGTTATTGCGTTGCATTATTTATGTGTGTGTGACAGGCTTTAGTTGAGTGGTCGGAATATGGATAGGGTTGAATGTCGAAGGTGTTTTTAGATGGTTATTAAGGGGTGGTCGTCTTTTGGGTGGCTGTTGTTTAGCAAGACAAGGGGGATATCTAGTGCGATGTTTATGAAGTATTTCTGTATTGCAATACCTATTTGTGCCACCAAGCAGCATTCCTGTGTTCCGGTTAGAAGAACATGTGTTCCAATGAAATTACAGGCCCGATTTTCCAACGTTGTCTTTGAGGTTGCCATTGCATTTCTTGATGTTGTAGGTGTATAAAGGCGGCAGTAACTACTTTTCATCAGGTGGGCCGCCCGCCCGGCTTGTTTGCTAACCAATTACTTAAAACATAACAATCCTTTTTTTGGGCAGTCGTGTAGAAGAGAAATGTGATAATAATAGGTACTTGGACTCTATAGTTATTACGGCCAATAGCATATCTGGAAAAGCTCTCGTAATACATTTGAATTAAGCAGAGAGCGGTTCTCCGGGCACAGCATGCATTGTTTGGAAAAGCTCTCGTAATACATTTGAATTAAGCAGAGAGCGGTTCTCCGGGCACAGCATGCATTGTTCGTACATTTTTCTCTATCTCTCTCTCTGGGTCCCAAACCATAAGCTTGGACTCTTTTCCCGATACGGTTTTTTTTTCTATTGGACTACTGTAGGTGATCCTTGGGGACCCCTTCTACGTAACCGGGCAGTTATTGGCCAGACCTGAAGGGTCTCCACCAAATGGGGGGGGAGTAAAATACTTAACCTAAGCTAACTACTTGGACTAAACTAACGTCATGACTACCTGCAAGAACAGCATTAAGGGCGACCCCTAGTGGACCTCGGCTTAGGGCGTTGCTGGCAGGGGCTTAGGGGGGGAGGGGGGAGAAAGCTTGCTGAGGGCTGAATTATTGGTGTGAACCCGATACGGTCACGCGAATACAAAAATAGTACCATGTAGGTACTATTTTTGTATAGTAAACTGATCTGCAGTACACCACAATTAGCTTGCCGACTATTGTTGTTATTGCACACTTACCCGTAACACCACAATTTTATTAATGTGTGCTGTGAGCTGTGAAAGCATTCTCCAGTATGCGTAAGCCTGCTGACGACGCATGCCTAAGTTGAATCGATGCGGTAAGTTAAAAGCATATGTATGCATTCATGCTCACGCTAAATCCCCGTTTACTACAAGAGAAATGAGAATTTAGTCAGATATTTAGTGAAAAAAAAACAATGAGCTCGAGGCTCATTAACAACTGCGCCGATCATACGATTCGCGAGGTTAAGCAATGCTACGGTCAGTCTATGGATTAGTTACACATCGAAACCCCTCTGAGCCTCAAAAAGCATGTTAAACCATCGGTCCTGGGTATCATACGAATACCTACATATGACAGTCGTTACGAGTAGTCAGAAGCCTAGAAGTCTGACAACTGGTTTAACCGTACGATATCGGCATTGCAACTGGGTTGCAGAATTCAGATGGCAGTCGCTCTGTGTGAAATACTGGTTGGTAATCAGCCGCGTTTGGTTCGACTGGAAGCTGACATAGTTGGGTAAAGGCGAGGAGAAAGAACTTAATTCAAAAAACAATTACGCAACGCAGTTTACAGACAGAGACATCAATTGAGTAATCCCACAGCAATATGCTCATATTAATTTAGATTTATGTGTGTATCTCACTGGTAACTTCTAGAAGCTCTTCAGATGCACCCTAGTACTTCTAGTAGATTTTATTTTTACGTGGGTAGAGGTCTACATTAATCCCCATCTATCTATACATAATATTAAATCTATAGACTTAGCGTGTCTGACGAGCGGAAATATTAAAAAAAAAATAGCGGGGTGTTAGAGGACAACCTACAGAATCCATTTCGACCATTTTTAGGATATTTGTCTGTTTGTCGGTTTGCACGCATCACGTAAAAAGTACTGACTCAATGTTATTAACTTGTATAGAAAAATAATGAGCGTATCATGAAGTAACATTTAGTTTTTATTTCATCGTAATCAATTCACTCAATCAAAAGATATTAGAATCTAAATTTATCAAGAAGATTTAGTTATGTCGACACAATATTGGTTTCCGAATTCCACGCGAATAGAGTCACTGGCACAGCTAGTTATATTCATAAAACTAAAAGTGCCAGGGTACATTAAAAGCCGCGGGCCTGCGGACAGGCGAGCGTTGGGTGGCTCGCTGTCCAATCAGAACTAGGCCCTGGTCGACGGCGCGTTGTGTTCCACGCGCGCCTCAAAGAGATGTCAGCTTAGTAGATGGGGCCCGCTAGAGCCAGTGCCTGCCAGGGATGCGGACTTTATTCGAAAGAGTTACCGCGGCCCTGGAACGCAAAGGGCATTAGGAGGAACACGGATGGGTTTTAGTCAGTAAGAGTCTGACACTCCCTCCCGCTCCGCCCAGAGCGGAAGGAGTCATAATATTATGAAGATTTACCATCCATAAAAAAGGATACATTAAAAGAGCCTCCAAAATTACCAGGGTGGTACCCAATTAATGCAGCTGTGTGTACAATAATACCTATTACAAAATTCCTTTTTAAACGCGGAAGTAACACCAAAAATTATTCTCTATCTGAAAAAGTAGTCTTTATTCTATCCAGTGCCTAAGTAATTAACTTTTTAATTGTGTTACGAAGAAATTACAGTGTCAGTTGTCAGATTAAGCACGTCTACAAGTTTTGTAGGAAACTGGGCAGCTAATTAGTATTTAGTAGGATTTCTACAGGATTAAGTTTTAGTGTACAACTTTAGTTAGAAGTTATTATTTATACATTGTAGGGATAAATAATAATTTTGTAGTGCTTTGATTTGTGTAGTGTTTTGCTGAAAAAATTAAATTATAAGTTGTGTTATGTTGGTTTGCAATGAATCATTATATTTATGATGGATTGTATACTGGCCGAGCAGAAACAAGTGAAAAAACAAGCGGAATAGGGTTTTTGACTAGTTTAAAAATACGGAACGGTACGGGAAGTCAATACGAAATAAGTTTATAGGTACTGAAAATGTGTAGCTTGATATGTAATTGTTGTGTGTATAAGTATTTAGTTAAACGTAAGTAGGTATGGAAAGAAGACAATAAGTAAAAAAATAATTGATGACAATGAAAAAATTAAGGAGCCACACTTTCGCAGATTTTGGGCCTTGGATTGAAGTGTTTATATTTATTTAATTTTGTCTTTGTTTAAACATCAAAGGTAAAAGAAATGTATTTTAAGTTGTATTTAATTTTGATAAGAAAAACCTCGTTTAATAATAATATAAGTGATCCCACGGAATATTTGACTATTACAATGAGCAATACAGAAAGCAGGATTATCAAATTCATAATAAAATATCATAATTCGTAAAAAAAACACTGTTCCATACAAAATAATCAATTTTGCTTGACAAAATGTATGGAAAGGTTCTTTTTCACTTTTTCTGAATTTGTCCCATAATAAAAGTTGTATGAATAATGAAACAATGAGCAGAGTTATCGATTTTCTGATGTATGACTTACCAGTCATGCTGTAGGTATATCTCTTTCAAAATCCGTTTTTACGGGTATAATTGAAAAAGGTGTCTATTCAAATATTCAAAGTTAAGGAGACAGCGCAATTCAGGTTTTACTCTTCTTCAAAAAGTGTCGTAATTCATAAAGAAAAAAAATAACAAAAAAATGTAACCTGCCTCAGACAGGTATTCATGAAAAATTATTTGAGTAATAAATAAAATGAAAACTGATTGATGTTGAAAGACAAAGACTTTTCAAAGTTTCCCTCTCAAAATAAAATACGGGGAGTAACGGTATAATATATCTCACTTTAAGTTTAACTGAACTTACTAATTTATTCATCAGTTTCAAAATGTTTCACAAAGGCGGCCTAAGAAAATATTTTTATCAAGTTTTTGTGAAACAAAATGAAAAATTTCTATTAGTTTTGTACCTAGTTCCAGCATTTTTGTAAAGAATTTAGAATATTTTTAATTTGTCTTTTGAAGTGTTTATATTTATTCAATTTTGTCTTTGTTTATGCATCAAAGGTAAAAGAAATATATTTTAAGTTGTATTTAATATTAATAAGAAAAACCTCGTTTAATATTAATATAAGTGATCGCACGGAATATTAGACTATTAATTACAATAAACAATACTGAAAATAGGATTATCAAATCACTACACAGTATAAAACAAAGTCGCTTCCTGCTGTCTGTCTGTCCCTATGTATGCTTAGATCTTTAGAACTACGCAACGGATTTTGATGCGATTAATAGATAGAGTGATTCAAGAGGAAGATTTTAAGCTATAAAACGTACATGTGCAAAGCCGGGGCGGGTCTCTAGTTAATAATAAAATAAAATTATCATAGGCCTCGGTCTGTTAGAGAGAATTCACACGTACTACAAGCACACCACATCGCAGCGACAAAAGGTGGTCAAGCAGAGGTTACGTGTGAATAGTGTTCCTGCAGCTTTGGCGACAAAATTTGGTCCGAGTGAATTAAACGATTAATTTTCATACAAATTAATGCCTAATGTTGGGCGTAACTGATATATTTTCATAATGCACTATACATTATATTATAATTTTCAAACTGTTGTTTTTAACTGTTGTAATATATATTATATTGTATTGTATTGAAGGAACACTAATTATCAATAGAGCAGAAGACTTGCAGTAATATGAAACCAAGTTTACACTAATATAATATAAAATTATTTTAACGGTATTAAAAAATTGCGCTTGTTATTTGTGAGTTAAAGTTCATAATTGTGTGACGTTTTAATACGATGTAAAGTACGACAATATTATTTTGCCAGTAATATGAAACAAGTTCACACTAATATTATATAAATATTTATGTTATTTTAACGGTGATAAAAATTTGCTCTTGTTATTTGTGGGTTAAAGTTCATAATTGTGTGACGCTTTCGGCCGACTTAACGACTCGACGCGAGTGGCGGGTGACTACTACCTATAGACAATAATATATATTATAACAGTCTTTGTTGCAAATTAATAATGGTTAGAATATTAGAAATGTATAATGAATTATATTAGCTGTTATATGTTATAACGCCCAACATTACTAATGCCCGCCTACGTGTTGTTGTTGTGGTGTGGTTGTAGTTCTGTACCTACAACTTTTACTATGGGACAAACTCTTAATTCAAGAAAGAAAAAACAGCAGTTCCATATAAAATAATCAATGTTGCTCAGTAAAATTTTTGGAACACCAGATTATTTTTTGCACGAAATCTGAGTTTGTCCCATGGTAAAAGTTGTACAAAATTATGAGCGCAGTTCATGGTTTTCGGATGGAAAGTGACTAACCAGTCATGCTGTATATGCCTAAACCATATACAAGATAAACACGTACTCACAAAATAAAACCAATATATTTTAAAAGTCAACCCAAAAGAAACTCAACGTCCAAACACTTTCGAAAAGCAATCGATCGTGAAGCAATTAGTCGAAGCAAATTCTCGCTGTTTAACGAAAAAAGCGCTTAATTAATCACAAGAGCTTTACTAAGCAGAAAAGAAGTTACAAGAAGTTTTCCCGAAGAAATATTTGAGTTTATACTTAAGGCATTTGTCCCACTGTCGGCGGGGAAGCGACTGGTGATCAACTGGTTTCGCGCTCTGGGAACGTGCGGTATGATGCCGAAAAAATGAAAGAGAAAAATATAATAACTGACTATTCACATTGCAGTAAAAAACTCTTGGAAGCAAAACAAGCAAAACAAGCTAGTGGAGGCTTGTTTTAATAAACGCTTATAAAACCTAAAATAAAAACTTGCACGGTACCAAATATACTTGGGAAAATAAATCGAGCCACTTCTATTTTTCGCGTATAATTGTTATTATTTTTGGTACCTATTATGGAACAGATCAATTCGAAACCTATATCGCCTAAATATTTATTTGATAACCTTTGCAATGAGGGTAGTTTTCTGTCAACTTAGTATATAATCCATGAAACCAAAACTAATAACCAGGACACGTGAAAAAAGGAGTGGCTCGATTTATTTGCTCCTAAGTGTAGTTGGTTCTATTGTGAAGAAGTAAGATAGCTTCGTGAAGAAACAAGACACTTTCACATATTTTTTTTTAAAGATAATTTGCTTAACACCACAAGAGAGACTTCTCTCGACGGCGAGAAAACTCACTGAAGAGTCTCATTTGGCATCGACGGCAGTTGCTCTCACTCGTGGCCAAACGAGCGACTATCCTAACAAAACGTTTACGTCTGGTTGCTCGCCGACTCATTATTAGGTGACCGTAGATGGGAAATTGTTGCTCCACACACAGTTGATTACTATTAGTTTCTGGTTGCAGCGACCATTTGGTGAATAGAGCTACCATTGTGATCGCTCGAGCGACCGCCCTATGTTTTGGTACAGTGTCTTGATCGCCCGATCAACCGCTTCTCCTTTCGAGATCAAAAAAATCGGTCACTGTGGACGCAGTTTTGTTTCTCGAGATACATAACTGCGTTTTGAGTTAATAAAGTGTGCCTCGAGGCACACAGTGCGCGGTGAGCTTTAGTTAAGGCACTATCGGTTTTCAAAATGCCTATAATGAGCTCTAGATATTTAAATAGAGCCAAAATTAGTAATAGAGCCAGACATAAAGACAAAATGACACGTGAACCCCACAAAACTGCTCTTTTCCACAAAAGTGTTTTTTATCTAATACCTGACATATATAATAAATTGCCAAAGACAATTAGAGATTTAGATTTGCATAATTATAAAAAGAAATTATTTCAATTGCTGTTAGACAAATGTTACTATAATTTAAAAGATTATCTCGATGATGTTATTTAATTTTAATTGTTCCCCTGATATGTAAAATGTGTATGTTTCTTAATTTGTATTATTTAATTCTAACTGAATTTATAATTTATGTCTTGTTATTTTAATTGTTGCCTTGACATGTAAAAATATTCGTTAATTCTAAAGTGCTGCATGTTTAAATTGTTATTATTTTAATTTTCTATTTGATTGTACTGTTAAAATGTTACCAACTCTAAAATTATTGTATGCCATTATGGCGGGTCATAGCTGTGTACAATTTCAGAAACATGTAACAACTTATTGCTTACCTATGTACCACAATAAAGAATATTTGTATTTGTAAAAAATATTTTTATAAAAAATGAAAAACACAGAAGAGAAAAAGAAAAAAAAGATTTTAAAATAAAAATTTCGTTCAACCTATAGCGTCTTAACACAGCTCGCTCCTCGCTTGTCGTCGACAGTGGGACGTATTCCTCATGTTGGCTTCTGCTTGATCGGTCTATGTTTACACTATGCTCAAGGAATAAGATGAGATAAAAACGTATTTATGGCGAAAGAATCGTGTTTGCTATTATCATAAACCGGGTTGATATTTATTGTTGTTAGTTGTTTTGTCAGGAGAGAGATATTGTTGATGTTATGAGATGGTAATCGATTAAAGAGCACTGTTGCGGTTATTATACGTATCTTTTTCGATTTTTATATTTAACTTTTCACTCCGTTTTGCTGTGCTGTCACCACACGCCAACCTAAAAATGTAAAAACATTACGAATATAATGCACTGTTGTGTTTTGATAATTAATACACAACAGTTAATTGGTCCCTAATAGTAGATATCTATTTAATTCACTTATTCAATTATATTACAAAAAATATATTTGCACTAGCCTCTTCTCGTAAAGAGAAGGGTTTAGGCCTTAGTCCACCTAGCTGGCTTAGTGCGGTTTGGCGGACTACACACACTATTAAGAACATTATGGCCTCTCAGTTGTGTATTCCACCTAGCTAGCTTAGTGCGGTTTGGCGGACTACACACACTATTAAGAACATTATGATGGCCTCTCAGTTGTGTATTCCACCTAGCTAGCTTAGTGCGGTTTGGCGGACTACACACACTATTAAGAACATTATGATGGCCTCTCAGTTGTGTATTCCACCTAGCTAGCTTAGTGTGGGTTGGTGGACTACAAACACTATTAAGAACATTATGGTGGCCTCTCAGGTGTGTATTCCACCGAGATAGCTTAGTGCGGTTTGGCGGACTACACACACTATTAAGAACATTATGGTGGCCTCTCAGTTGTGTATTCCACCGAGATAGCTTAGTGCGGTTTGGCGGACTACACACACTATTAAGAACATTATGGTGGCCTCTCAGTTCTGTATTCCACCGAGCTAGCTCAGTGCGGTTTGGCGGACTACAAACACTATTAAGAACATTATGGTGGCCTCTCAGTTGTGTATTCTACCTAGCTAGCTTAGTGCGGTTTGGCGGACTACACACACTATTAAGAATATTATGGTGGCCTCTCAGTTGTGTATTCCACCTAGCTAGCTTAGTGTGGTTTGGTGGACTACAAACACTATTAAGAACATTATGGTGGCCTCTCAGGTGTGTATTCCACCGAGATAGCTTAGTGCGGTTTGGCGGACTACACACACTATTAAGAACATTATGGTGGCCTCTCAGTTGTGTATTCCACCGAGATAGCTTAGTGCGGTTTGGCGGACTACACACACTATTAAGAATATTATGGTGGCCTCTCAGTTGTGTATTCCACCTAGCTAGCTTAGTGCGGTTTGGCGGACTACACACACTATTAAGAACATTATGGTGGCCTCTCAGTTGTGTATTCCACCGAGCTAACTTAGTGCGGTTTGGCGGACTACACACACTATTAAGAATATTATGGTGGCCTCTCAGTTGTGTATTCCACCTAGCTAGCTTAGTGTGGGTTAGCGGACTATACACACCATTAAAAATATTATGCCATTAGCCCTCTCAGGTGTACAGGTTTCTTCAAGTTATTTTCCTTCGCCGTCAACGCAAGTGACAATCATATTCTGATTCGCACATGAATTCGAAAAGTCGGAGGTGCGAACCGGGCTCTTAACCAAACCCCTCTACATGAAAGACAAGCGTTTAACCGTTAGGCTATCACTGTAAAATATGAATCAATATATGTAACAATAACGATTGTTTATTTTATTCTGTGTTTACTATGATAATGATCACCCAATACTTTATTTGATAGGTCAATAAACAAATAATGGGAACTTTATTTATTCGCGTCCCAGACAATATCCATTCCCAAGAGGAGAAAGCAAAGAATTTGCCAACGAAACTATCGTTGGTAAACTCAGTAAATAAATATAATTTAGGGATGAATGATAAACAGACCTACTTTAATGTACCTATTACTTGTTTTGCTCTGGAAAAGTTATAGAATGTAATACATAAAATATCATACATAATCATCCAGTTTATCTAAAGGAGTTAGTTGAATACTGGCACTTAAAAGAGGGGAAACTCAAAGAGAGCTTTGCTTGAATGTTAATTTATTTGTAGCATGGGCGAATTTAGTTTGAAAATTAATTTACTTGTAGCGTAAACATAATGTTGCATAACCAGTCCATTGCTGTCCTACTGCTGGGCAGCGGCCTCTTCTCAGAATTACAGACCTTAGTGCACCACGCTGTCTCGGTACGGGTTTGCGGACTACACAGACTATCGCGAACTTTGAGCTCTCTCAGGTGTGCAGGTTTCCTCGTTAACTTCACTGTTTACACAAGTGATTAACAAATTCTAATCAGCACACAAATTCGAAAAGTCATAGGTGCGGGTCGTGATCGAACTCAGAACTGCATGGAAGGCAAACGCTCCTTTAGACTATTGCTGCTTAATTTATTTGGAAATCACTTGGGAGCAATGAATCTGGGTCACCAACATCAACCTTAATATCTTAGTTAAACTAAGAATGATAGCTTATTATAAAAAGTATTTTATAAACTATTTAAGAAGTTTTATTAATTTTATTTGAGTAGTATTAAATAGTTCATAAAATACTTTTTATTTGAGTGAGCTATAACTATTAGTTTTCGAGATATTAGGGTTTATGTTGGTGACCTTTATGGAAATTTTAGTTCCACTAAATTTGGCAGTTCTTTTATACGTCCGTCTTTCCCTTATTTTATCGGAGTGAAAACTAACTAAACAAAAGCCTAAATCAAGTTTAGTTTGTGAATAGCTGAATTGACCATTGACTACCTATTGAACAAGATTTATTTCAAAACTTCTTCCTTCTTAGCGTGACGATGGCAATCTACACTGCGTCGGCCCAGAACTCAGCAATGAGTTTAGCACTATCCACAGCGTCCATAAGTTCTTGTGGCGTACAGGTAACAGGGCAGGCGAAGCATGATATTAAGTGCGCCATAGTTCGCGGACCGGCACCACATTAACGCGACGTCTTACGTAGGCGGTTTAAAGCGACGCGAATTGCGAAGCGATGCGATGCGGTGACACGCGATGCGGTGCGAAGCGGCGGCTTTGTCCTACGAGCTCGCGGACCGCTCGCTGCGCGCCGCCGTCATTCAGTAGCATTGTACGGCACCGCATCCAGTTCGCGTGAAAATATCAAGCCAACTGACAGCGTTCGCTTCGCGCCGCGCCGGACCGCACTCCGCGTGCGTTTGGTCACGTAGGCTACTTCAATAGGTATCGACTGTTTGTTGTTTTCGCGTCGCGCCGCGCCGCTTCACGTCACTTGTAGATCGCTCACGTAGGATGACGCGTTACACTCCAGGTTTGAGTTATTCGCAGATCTCCTACTGAGCAGGTTTTCCTTGCTTCGAAAAACCTGAGAAAACCAAAACATTTCAAAACTAAAACCAAAATAAGCCAATACGAAAACCACAAACAAAAATAACCTAAATCTTCTATAAACGATGCACCCTTCACAATATCATTAAATACTGCTTACCCGTAATGCTGCGAACTGGCCTGTGTCAATAGCGTCCAACGACCAACCATTTGTTATACGGAATTCTGTTTTCGATGTTGATAAAAACGCGGAGCCCTGATCGATAAAGATATTGTGACGTCGACAGAGGTCACTCTAGGGTTGGCCCGGTGATTCTCATTTGTTCTATGGAATATGACGTCATGGGAAAAATTAGATGTTTTTTTCTCGATTTATTCCATAGAACATTTAAAAAAGGGTATTTGACTGAAAAAATCTAATTAGTCCGTCAGTTAGATTATCAAATTTTTCTTTTGTTACGTAAACCAAAATTGAGGAATATACGACACTTTTAAGATTGGCAAAACGTCACAAGCAAGTACAAGTTTTACTTGCTTTTGACGTCACAAGCCCCCACTCTCGAGTTTTGATGCGTTTTATCTTTCAAAATATTCATAGATTTAACAAAAGAAAAAATACGTGTCCATTATTTTTCAAAACTCTAACTAATAATAATTAGATTTGCTGTCAACATGCCTATTCCCATTTGTTCTATGGAATATGACTATTTATTTATTATTACATCTAAAATTTATTTTAGCAACGTCACTGACGCATAGTCAGATCTTTGTGTCAAACATCACTTAGAACAAATTGGGAAAAAAATAAGATTTCCAATTTGTTCCATGACGTCACTGAAAAGTGAAGTCGGATGAAACGTTAGTATACAGTGCTATGGAACAAATTAGTAAAATATAGACTCGTTTTTTCCGTTGACGTCACGTTCCATAGTACAAATAGGAATCACCCGTTGGCCCGGTTAAAACAAAGGTTGGAAAAATAACTTTTAAAAAGTAAAAACCAACTTAAAAAAAAGAGTAAAATAATTACCAAATTATAAAACGAACAGTTTCAGAAGTCGGTACAATTTTACACTGAAAAAATTGAAGGCACCGACTTTTGAAACTGTTAGTTTTATAATATATGGTCATTAATTTACTTTTTACTTTTTTTTAAGTTATTTTGTTTTTCTATTTTAAGTGGCATAAACAATACACAAACATGCAATTACAGCAATCCCGGGTAATTTGCTGTTATCCATTGAAGAGTTCCATTGTCAATCTCCGAGGGTCTTCATCAGATCTTCACCAAATTTAAATGGGACTACCTCGGGAGAATATTTATTCAATCAAAAAAGAATTTTGCAAATCCGTCTATCAATATTGACGGAGTTACACATAAAAAAAAATATATATATAAACATCCGAATTGAGAACCTCCTCCTTTTTGAAGTCGGTTAAAAATGATAGTTATTTTTGATCTTCATTAAGAAATTTCGGATAGTGTTATACAAACTTGTTCGTATTTTTTTTGTGCGTGGGTTTTTCTTGTATTTGTAACCAAAAAAACTAGTATGTCTGGAGACTTGTCAGTGCCTTGGTAGATAATAATATTCTGTATTATTTTGATTACAAGAGTTCGTCTACTGGCGAATTCTGTTAATCCATTTGGGTACTATCAATTTTCTTCTAGTTTAATCGTTCGTCTAAAATGTTTTTAGATGTCGACATAAATAATAGCGAAAAAGTTAGAAGTTGCCTATTTTTTTATTTTAACTGTAAAATTCAAAAGTGATATAATACTGGCAAATTCTTTTAATCAATTTTGGAATAGTTTTTTGTCTAGTTTAGGCCTTTCAAAATATTTTTTAGATGTGGACACACCAGTTATGAAGCTTACGCTTTGATTTTAACCGTAAAATTCAGAAGTGACAAAATAATTGTTTTTATTTCACCACCTACTGTACTAATAACGCATTTTACCTGCACTTATCACTACTAAATGCACAAAACCACAAAAACTGTGTCTTTAAGCTTCAAAATACCAAAGAAAATATCAACATTAGAATATGGAAATCCAACTGTCGTCACCCCTAACTGTTCACAATATTCCACGGGGACGGGTCGCCCTCCTAATACGCTTCTTGTAGCCCCAAATCTATTGTTCATTTGATCAAGTTTATTAAATAAAGATCCTTTGGTAACATGTGGTTTGGGAAAAAGTAATATTACGCAGTCCGCTGCCCGCTGTCCAATGTCCGACGCGTCTGTACAACAGTTTTTGCATTCGTCTAATTTTAACGTCGCTGTATTTTTTGGTGGAATTATTTTCTGTTATGGTTTTTGGTAACCCTAGTCTTGAATGAGATTGGGATTTTGTTTTAGATATAAAAAAATTAATAAAGTTAAATTTTTTCAAGAAAATAAAGGGTTTTGTGGCTAATTGAAAACCGCGCGGATCATAAGATTTCCAAGGTTAAGCAGTCCTTGCCACGGTCAGTCAGTAGATGGGTGACCATTCGTTACACATCGAAAACCCTGCATGCCTCGGTGAACATGTTATGATATGTGTACACCCGTGCGCTTTCATGTTCATCTTGCGCTTTCAACTTTCAATTCCTCTTGCGTCAAGCGCATGCAATATTGATTGCCATAAGACTCGAACTAGTATTAAAGCATGCGCTATGGCGCTTCACGCATGCTTCACGCGAAGACGCAAGATGAACGTGAAAGCGCACTGGTGTAGACATAGCTTTAAACCGTCGGTCCCAGGTGTCATACGAATACCTATGATAGACGTTACGGGTGGTCAGAAACCCGAATGTCTGAAAAACGGTCTAACCTTATGAATCTTATGATATCGGCATTGCCCAGTAACTGGGTTGCGGAGGTCTGATGGCAGTCGCTACGTGTAAAATACTGGTATTCAGCTACATCTGGTGTAGGATGACTTTTTCATCATCATATTCATCATCCTCATACGTCATTTCACCTTCTTTCTATTTATATTAAACCTTTTTTTTATCTCGCGGGGAACTCGCCGCGAGGCCCGACGCACGGCCCCGCACAGTTCGCTACCCCAGTCAGTCAGCTGTCTCGCTAGCGAGTGCGTGTACGCCGCTCATTTCTCGCGCGTGTATACTATTTTTTTTTTTTTACTCGGTCCTATGTTTTTGTGTTCACGTCAACTACCCATGGTTTGAGTGATAACGGTGTTTACCCTTACATGCTGTATACAGGGTGTAAAAAGACCCATCACATAGCCGACATCTACGAACTCTGTACATCAAACTAAATTACGTTGCCCAAAAATAATTGACTTTTAGGTATTTATAAAACGCTGGTTTTTGTAGCGCGCAATGTAATGCACGTAACCGATTGTGCCTGTGTGTGTTGTGCAGCGGCTACACAACTGAGTCAAGGCAGTCGTGTGCGTTTGCTATTCATTGCGTTTTTGTAACTTCAAATGCGTAATTTATTTAAAAATTGAAAATTTTGATAATGTTTGTTTGGAAGAAAGTTTAGTATTATCACTTAGAATTCGTTTGTGGAAAAAACTAAAAAAAATGTATACTTTGACCTTCAATATCTCCGGAACCAATGATTTCCCAGGTATGGTCTAGAAGAAAAAAATGATCCCAATGATGGTTAAAATATGTGGTTTTTGTTATCGTTAAGGGTTTTTCTACACCGGATATAATTGATAAACTATTTCTTTAATAAACTCCTCGTAGCATCCATGTATTTGTACTGATAATATCTCAACGTTTTCCCTGTATTGTTATTCCAACCGAATCCGGAATATTTTTGGGTACATCAGTGTTGGTTTCTTTATATAAAAAGCAATATTGTGAGAGAAAATATAAAGGTTATTAGTTACTTATTGAAGGCAAGTTGTAAGAGTTAATTAGCTGATTAGCCTCGCCATGTTTGAGATAAAGATATAACATTGTACCTAATTATTTAAGGAAAAGACAATGCGAAGAAAAAAACTGAAATTCAATGTTTATCGATTAAAATAAATAAATAAGCCTCGACCAACATCTGATGAGGCTCTCGTTAGGCAGCTGGATCAAGGGTTTGATTCATAAAGCGGTACTTCTGGACACGGCGCGTATCGTTATGAAGTTCCTCTCTCTGGAGCCCTGACCGCCGGCAGCTTGGACCCTGTTCCCGATGCCGGTGGGCTACTATTTTTTATTATTTTAAATGTTTTTTTTATTCTTTATAATGAAATATTTAAAAATGAGAATTTTATGTATATAATGATAAATAAACGTGAATGTAATGTTTTTTTAAGACCAGATGGCGGCGGCATTTCCTATCTGACTAGCTCTGAGAAGAAAAGCCGAAACAAACTCAGAGGTCAAGGTCTCTTTTAAAGTCCAGACATTGTGGTATAAAACTATGCGAGTTTACATATAAACCCTTTTCATCTTGAGAAGAGGCCTATGCCCAGCAGTGGGACAGTAATAGGCTAATCAACCTATTATTGTCCCACTGCTAAACCTGCAAGTCCATTCAAATAGCACTTATTTAAAATGCTTTAATTTTTTTTTTCTTTCTCAGGTCCAGTGGCAGCATCATTGCTACTCCTGCTCGTCAGCAGTATTTTTGCTATGCGTGACGTCATACTTAGGTAAGAAACAGGCGTGATACACACGAATAAAAATATGTTGCGCAACAGTTGCCGTCATGTTGTATTAGTACTGTCTGTAAAGTCACGGCTCATCTTCCGTGCGGAAGATGTCCGGTCCTTTAGAAGGCATACACGGGGATACAGGTCAAACGCGCAGAGACCCCTTTGAGAACTTTAATCTAAAATGGGGTGGGGCACCAACCGGGGACTATCCACGGCTGCACTATTGGAGTACAGTCATGGCCCGTCCCAGGTGATTGCAAAACTATTGTAAAATATGGTAAAAAAATATCTGGTCTATGGGAAGGGGTGTTTGGTGGCATGGTTAACTTCTATTGCCGGAAGAAAACGGCGTCTGCCTTTCAAGTTTAAAATTGAAATGTGTTGGCAGACTGTTAGTACTGTTAGTACTGTTTTTATTAGTGTTGTTTTTCATTTTATTTTTAATTTTGTTTGTAAATAAAATAAACTTTAAAGGCACAAAGATTTTTTTAATAACACTTTGCTGATAGAAATAGCGTGTAATATTTATTTGTACAAAAAACTGTATAAGTTTTTTTATTGAAATTATCGGTACGATTCAGTATGACACAAATATAGTTTTGGTTAATAATGTTTTATTTTTTCAGGAATATCCTGCGATGATGTCTGGCTTCGGACGACTGGGCTGCTCCGATTTATATGTAAATAAGAGTTTTTAAAATAATAACTGAGTTTTAAGTTAAAAATATTGTAATGTAGGTAACCGTTACACGTATACGGCTATGTCAGCTATAAACGTGGCGATCCTTTTTTACATTTTAATATATTCTGGACTCGTATATCATTTATTGCATTGAATGATACCTACTATTAATCTTTGTTCGTGCAAAATAGCTTTTCTTTGTGCAAAATGTTATTTTGCGAAAAAATAGATACACTCCGGAGCTATTTATTTAGTCACCAACATAAACCATAATATTTCGGAAACTACGAATTCTAGCATAACCCTCAAACTAAAAGTATTATATAGACTATTTAAGAAGTTTTATTAATTTTATTTAAGTAGTCTATAAAATAGTTTTTATCTGAATAAGCCTTAGTTCTTAGTTCCCGAGTCTATTAGATATACATAGGACGTATTCATTTGGAAGAATTTTAACTCTTTAGATTGGAAAACATGTTATTTTATAGTTATATTTTGATAAGGCCTAAATACGTAAGCTCCAAAACAGACTATAGGCTAACAGAAGAGGGCTTATCCATCATAAGCCGAATAGTGGCTAGATCTTATTATTGAAGCAAATCCTAACAGATAGCCGAATTAATGCTAATGGGTTTACGTATAATAATATAATAATGTTCAAATTGAGCAATTATATTTAACACGCCCACATTAGTTTACGATAAGCTCTATTACACGATATTGGTTTTGAATGGTCTGTCTTAAGACCCATTCAGCAGTTTTAAACCAAAATTACAGAAAATGCATGTCTATTATAAAAATACAGGGTTACAGTGCGTTCAATCCACTAAGACTCGCCCCACTTCTTTTTGTGAGAGGTACAGGTTATCCCTCCCGATGGTCTTCGAAATGCGGGAGGAGAATAATTCGAGCCTTTTTTTTTCTTTTGGACTGCTGTAGATGGTCCTAAGGGACCGTTTCTACGTAACCGGGCAGTTATTGGCGAGACCTGAAGGGTCTCCAGCCAATGGGAGGGAAGTAAAATACTTAACCTAAGCTAACTACTTGTACTACACTAACATCATGACTACCTGCAACAACAGCACTAAGGCCGACCCCCCGTGGGACTCGGACCTCGGCTCAGGGCGTTGCTGGCGGGGACTTAGGGGGGGACACAGCTTGATGAGGGCTAAATTATCGGTGTGAAATTATTCGACCCATTAGCCGGTCCGCTGTTATCTATCGCTGCGTGCGACGAACAGGCGATTGGCTACTCGCTCCCCTCCCGCGCCCCGCAGACCATCGGGATGGCTAAGCTTACGGCGGTTTACCTACGACACATCTCTTATCTTTTATTTGTGTGCGTATGCACATATCTGACTATTGTGTGGCGATAGAACTAAGCTAATAGCAATTTATAATGCATACTTTTGCACTGTAGCATTTTAGACGAAGAATGGAGCGCGTTTTCGTGGATTGTACTACTTCAGATTAACTAGCGAAGCGTCACAGTGTTTTTAGATATCAAGAACGCATTCAGTTAAAAAAATATGTAAACTTTAGTTAATTAAATAACAAGATACCTACTTACGTGCGCGCTGTTCGCTGCTTTATCAATTAGTGATCTTGTTATCTATTTAACGAAAAGTTCGATTTTATTTTATTTGAATGTGTTCTGTTGTGTACGCCTAATAATCCTGTGAAGTTTCGCTAGTTAATTCGAAGCAACCTTGTATGTTATTGCAAGAAAACATTTAAGTATCGTTTATATTATTATTCCAGTAAAAGTCGTTTTATGTATGCCTCACTTCCTCTCATTTCAAATGTTTACTTGTAATTTTTTGGTACGTTTTGCCTCATTCTATTTATAAAATAGATCAACTATTTGTTTCTTTTTAACGTTATTGAGCTGATTGTCTGATTTTATTTTCTTTGTGTAATTAACGCACAACAATATCTGTATCTATGTTAGAACAAGTTCTTATTTCAAATAAGCACGCTGCAATCACACAGTCATTTTAATAGTTTTACAAGAGATGATAAAACTTAGTTTTTTTTTCTTATTTTCTTGGTCATGCTACGAAGATAGGTACGCTACAAACACAGCAACTTTTTTTTAAATAAAAAATAATATACCTACCTTTTTTATTTTCATATCGCATACAACGAATGTACCACGTCTATTTTTTTTATAAGTAACACGTGTATATTAATTTGTGTAGCAATGTGAAAAGCCACGTAATTAAGGAATGTATATAGTTATGTAATATATAAGTGATAATACATTCATGGATGTCCTTGTAATAAATTGTGTGATCCGTAGAATTTAGTAGATGAAAATTAGCCAAAGTAAAATTTAAAGTGTAATTAATCACTCAATGTGGACATAATAAAATCATTCTCAAACACGAAAGGCCGTGTACCTACACACGACGCAACTTTTGTAAGCTACCTAAGCCTACAAAAAGTTGGGTTATTTTAGTTGAAATTTTAATTTTAATTTTGTAAAAAAATATGTGTAGCTATCCTGTTACTCTTCATTGAGCTTAGAAAAAGTTACTGGTATATTTAATTAATTAAATGTAATTAATTGTGAATCGCCAAGGCTAAGGTAAAATTGTAATATAAAGTAATGTGGAATCTTAAAAATCATACAGCTACTAAATACAACTATTGTAAAAATGTTTTCTAAGAGAATAAGATGTTTCAAGATTATTTTAAGCTGAAGACAATTGTTTTGATCCAGTAATGAAAAAAATGTAGGCTGTAATTGTTTTTCAAGACACGATTGTAATTGTTTGATTTTGTATTCGTTGTAAAGAATCTATCTTCAAGTCTTCGTAGCGATATATGTAATAGATTAATACCCTTAAAATTGTCTTTAAATAAAGTTATGCACAGAAATACTGTCACGACACATAAATGCAGATCCGTAATTGATAAAAAAGAATGTATAATATAACACAAATCGACAACTAAATGTTGAACAGAAGTTGTGCTTAGCCGTAAAAATAAGTTGAATAAAAACTTATTACGCAACTTAAAAGTTGCTCCTCTGACGTGTGTGTTAACTCCCTTTCCTATTTATATTAGAAAAATAGGCTAGTCACACACTTCACCACTTAATTCAAAAAGAGAATTAAAGACATTATGAATAAAAGATTTAAGCTTGAAATTCTTTTACTATGTCATCAACTGAGCTGTTCGATTAACAGCGTCACTAGTGGACAGCGTGACGATGGATTGCAAAATGGTTAAGGCGACAATACAGTATGACTGGTTAGTCACTTTACATCCGAAAACCATTAACTCTGTTCATCAAATAATATATAATGATCAAAGTCTGAATTCGTGAAAAAAAATCTGCTGTTCCATACATTTTGTTAAGCAACATTGATTATTTTGTGTGAAACAGCTCGTTCATTGTTAACGATACCACCAAAAATGATGCCCCCAGGGGTGTGGTTGACAAAAAGGATTTGTTAACGACATCACTAATGAATAGTGATGTTGCCCTTCAGGGCAGCAACGAGTATGGTATATAACTAACTCGCATATTATATTATTACCAATTTTGGCATCCCAACATTACGGTGGTGTCGTTAACAAATCTTTTTTGGCAACCACACCCCCGGGGGTATCGTTAACAATGAACGGAACAGCTGATATTTTAAAGGTTTACTGGTAAAGAATGCCTAATGGCATCAAGTCCGCCTTATGTACCATCATAGTGCATAGAAGTCTAAATAAATATTTTTATCACGAATTTATATTTTGTCCCATAGGTAATAAAAGTTGTGCAGAATGATAACCACAGTTTTTGGTTTATGGATGTAAAGCGAGTAACCATGCTGCATACATGAAAATAGAACACTTAAATGTGTTCTGAATATCTACATCTTAATTCAAAGATAACGCGAATACAAGCAAGGATTATTTCTTGTAATAAATCTCGAAACACGCAAAATATGCCCAAAGAGCAACTTGTAAACTTGCCAACTTTAACATTAGCGTTAAAATGCCAAAAAACTTCTGGATGCTGATAAAAACGTTTTTACGCTTAAAATAATATATTGTGACTGTTTCATGAGAAATGTAAGTGTGAACGGTTAGGCCGGCTGCATACTTCGCCACAGATAATTAAGGAAATCCCTTAGAATGAATTCATATGATGCGCCTTTGGATCGTATTGTGTGGCGCTAATATTAAGTTGATGTTTGCGTGATCATAAAATTTAATCGAAACGTACGATTGAAACAAGCGATTGTTTTAAAGTAGGATTTCTTTATTTTGACAACAGAAAAGTATTAATAAAAAATAATAAATTTGCTGTTTAAAAAATCACGGTCTTCCATCATCATATTTTATCGGCAGAGCTTGATTTTGCCCAAGAAAATGTTTATGCACTTTCAATATGAGAAAACAAGACAACTTGTAAAAACGTATATAGCATGCTACACGTTCAATATTGGATCATGATCCTGGAACGTAATATTTATTGAGCGTTTAAATCAATGTATTGATTGTTTAATCGTTAAGTATTGATACAGGACCAAGATCCAAACATGCGTATTGATTATAAAGAAAGTAAAAGTTTTCATCCGGAACACGCACAAGAAATAACAAAACAGTAATAAAAAAAAAACAATTAAATCTAAAAACCAAAAAAGACTCGTGCGGGTGCGGGGCAAAAAGGCTTCTATCTCAGCATAATGCTGTGAGATTTAAAAAATAAATGCCTTAGCGCTGGTATTCTGATAGGGCCCGATTGCAGGCGATACAGGATCGCAATCCAAATATCGTAATGAATATTGAACGTGTAGCATGCACCTCTGATCTGTAATTTTACAATACCAACGTGATACGGTAAGTGGCTACTTTTCGATAAATAATATACTATCTGAAAGCTTTTGAAAATGCTTAGTAAAGAGTCATAGACAACAATCAGATAATTTTTTTCACTATCGTTTCCCCTTAGTCCTATAACAGACGACGCGCAATCTTTTTGCACATGAAAATGGACAACACTAAATTGTATGAAGCATCGCTTATGGCACGCAAAAAGAACGACGCACAGAGTATAGTAAAAAAGAATGACAAGTAAATGCTGCGTTCTGAATCGCGCAAAAAGAACGTCATCTGTTAGAGGCGAAACCTTAGTTAGCAATAGCTTCATTTGATTTAATCTATGCAACTGCTAATTCAATAACTCCATAATAAGACTTTAAGATGGTTTGAGGCTATATGTAATTTTTTTAAAGTTGTTGGCCTCAGGGTGTTTCCAAACCAATCGATCGATGCCATCAAACGACATCGGTTGACGGTTAGTCGATTGATTGGTGTACAGGTCTAGCGCATAACTGAGTCAGTGCCTGAGGTAGCTGCGCAGTGCGGGAGGGTGACAGTTGTTGCAAGTTGACGAATCAGTGAGCTCTCGCGATGCGTCACCACACCCCTCCCGCACCGCGCAGCTACCTCAGACACTGACTCAGTTATGCGCTAGACCTATAGTAGAAACTATCGATCGACGTCGACTAATCCATTCTACCATCGATCGACAGCATCGATCGACGATCGAACGATTGGTGTGTGCCCTTAAATCTAATAGAGGCCCATATTGTTGTTGTTATTTGACATTAACTATGAAAAAAACAATCACTTGTTTCAACTATAACTAATTAGGTACATCAAAACGTCACTTTAAAGATAACTGTATGTATTAAAATGATGTAGACAATATTAAATTCGTGTAAGAAATCTATGAAAATAAACATTGATAAAATAAAAAATTGTTAGTGAAACGTGTCTCTGAAATATTCGTTTATATATTATGGAAGTTTTATTTATAATATACCTAGCTATTAGAAATAGTAATTATTTCGTTAAAATAAATTTTATACGATGAAGTTTCATGTTCTCCGTTGATTTGCTCAATGATGTTGTCATTTTCATTTGATGAAGTCTGTTAAATAAATTACATATAAATAATGTTTCTTTGTTTTATTGCTTCATCCTGTTAATAAAAAAGGAATGCATTTAAAGAGCCTCCACGACTGACGATATATACTGGGCAGTCAGCCACGCTACTAACCTTGCTGACAGGCTAATATTTTCACCACGGCATGAGCTTTCTCTTAAGCTCGTGCCGATACGAGAGAAGAAGAAGAGGATGCTAGTGCTGCTTCAATTTGTGCGAGAAAACATCAAATTGTAAGACAACCTGCCTGCCAATCGTGGTATTCTTCTGTCGTGTCGGCACGAGCTAGATGAAGTTAGCTCGTGCCGTGGTAAAAAGATTAGCCAGTCAGCAAGATTGGTAACGGACTGTCTGCTCAGAGTGCGCCAGACATACTTTAAATTAATAGTCAGTACTTCAATTTTAACGTTTCAAAGTCCCCCGCAATAAGAAATTAAATTACTAACACATAGCTTAAAGGCAGGTTAGGTTATGTTAGAATTGTGACCACTCAACGCTCGAGCCGAGCGAGTAAAGCGGCACGGTGCTGCGGCAGCGGCTGGCAAGTGCCAGAAACGTTCCGCTTCGCCAATCAGTTTCCACCATTCGTTTAATGGTTACGTTCAGAAACAAATGGTTTTTGGTTGATTATAGAGCTAACCATTACTTTTGTAATGGAGAAGTGTATCCTAAACACTTACTGTTGTTATTTTAAAACATTCCCTTAGGTATCGTCACTTGCGGAGGCTATTTTAATGTAGGTATCCTAATGCACTTTTAATGCATCCCAATACATTTTTAATGCACCCCAACGCACTTTCAATGCACCCCTATGCACTTTTAATGCACGCAAATGTGGTGATTATGACAGTATAATATAGAAGATAAAACAAAAAGCCGTATAAAATAAACAATTACCAAGAACTAACAATCGTTAATACTAATACGGCTTTGCGTCATTTATCCTCGACAAATGCTACATAGGTAAGTTTTATTACAGCGCTAATAAATTAGTACACAACATTAGTTACAACTGCGGTCTGGTAAATAGCCCAATTATTCATTGTTCTAGGCAACACGTTATTACTACGATTAATTTTTTATTTCATCATCATCGCCATAATATTATTAACGTCTAATCCTGAAGAGAATTTTTGGTCTTTGAATAAAACGCAACAATAAATGGTGTTATCAAAATTTCTTCGGATTGTCAATCAAAGGAGCTCGTGGTTCGTGAGTAAGGTTAAGCTACGCTTGCCGCGGTTAGTCCGTAGATGGGTGACCGTTCGATACATATCGAGACCCATCCTTGCCTCGGAGAGCACGTTAAGCCATCGGTCCTGGGTGTTATACGAATACCTCTGATAGTCGTTAAGGGTAGTCAGAAGTCCGAAAGTGTGACAACCGGTCTAACTTTAGGATATCGGCATTGCCCAATAACTGGGTTGCGGAGGTCTGATGGCAGTTGCTCCGTTTAAAATACTGGTATTCAGCTGCATCTGGTTAGACTGGAAGCTGACACCAACGTAATTGAGAAAAAGCTAAGTAGAACAGGCAAAACAGAACTTCGGATTAACAAACGGCTTGGTGAAATTAGCACAAAGGAGAATACCACCCTTGTCATATAACCCTTTAGTTGCCTCCTGAAATCATCTCTATGGTAAGCAGTAGGTACATGCTACAATCTTCTCTAGGACCCGCATTAATAAACCTGGGTGTATTAAAAAGAGCCTCCCACGACTGATGATACGTAAGTACGTCCGGCGCACCCTGGGTCGTCAGCTCCGCTATCAACCTTGCTGACTAGCTAATCTTTTCACCAACATCGGGCTGGAGCAGCATCCTTAGTCTGACATGGTAACTTTTCTAGTTCTTATAAGATAACATCACGCCTGTACTCCGTGAAGGACCGGGCAGAGGTTTATAGTACACCCACATTTCGCCGTTATGTTTAAATTCGATGTGCCAGGGGGCGAGCCTATTACCATCAACCGGACCCAGGCTACGGGATGCTACTGAGAAATTCCACACAGAAAAACCCATTAATACTGCCCGACCTGAGGATCGCGCCTAGGATCTCATTCACAGCAGTCGCGCTTGCGACCTTTAGTCCAACAAGGCAGTCAATACACGTATAAATGAGACCCAAATTTCAAAAACTTTAATTAAATCCGTTTCCTTCTAACATTTCATATTCACAATCTAAAATACACCAGTTACACCTAATAAAAATGTAAACACAACCCGCCACAGATATTCAGCTCCGAAATAATCGCACCTCAGTTAAAAGTAAACACAAATGTTTTCCGAGATAGCAGCGTATAAAATCTTACACGATTCTCTTCTAGACAGTCCGCTTACAAATATTGCCTAGTGGAATTACAGGTATTTCAGCCGGAATTACAGTTATTACAGTCGGAATTACAAGTGTAATACCAACGGATATACCCGGTAGATTACTACGTTGACAGACAGTGTTTGCCGGTTTTGGGAATGTTAGAAGTGTTTCAGGGTTAGTTTTTTGGTTATGCTTATGTTTTTGTCTGTGTGCTGTGTATTTAGTTAGCGGATATTACAGGTCTAGCGCATAACTGAATCAGTACCTGCGGTATGGTAGCGGCACGGGAGGGGTGACATATGACAACGTGTCCGAACTATCTCGATATACACGTGATAAATATAATGAAGATATCTCTTACGATATTTACGTGTGTATACTTAAGTTAAATTAATATGTATAATTGCGCACAATCGCGTGACAATGTAAACAAAAAAAATAAGTTACAATAATTACATTATTTTATTAAAGTATTAATATTTTCAACTGAAACAACAAAAAACAACAAACAAATCCCGAAATCCCAAATTTAATTAATCAGATTCCTTATCGCTGTCTGTACCCGAGTCACTGTATGAATGGCTCGAATCACTTTCATTATCTAGTAGTAGTAAAAATATCGTAAGAGATATCTTCATTATATTTATCACGTTAGCGAGATAGTTCGGAAACGTCATGTCACGTCATATGTCACCCCTCCCGTGCCGCTCCCATACTCCAGGCACTGACTCAGTTGTGCGCTAGACCTATAGTAAAAAAGTTAAAATTAATCTTTGGTCTTCTGGACTTTCATCTTTACAAAAACTCGTTAGACCAGGCTGCACATTATCAGAACTTTCTGACGCGCGACTCTGCTCATAAATTTTGTACTATAGGCCTAGCACGAATACTTTGAAGTATAGTAACGTAAACGTTGTTATTTTGAATCGAAAATACAACTATCCTATAGCACTTTGGTTTAAATTTATGTGACGAGCACAATTTGTATTATTATTATTTTTATTTATTTATTTATAACATAAGTTTTGACATTGTATCACACATATATTAGATACGAATGAAGTTTTAAATTTAATGAAATGTTATGTGCGAAACGAATATTTCCGATTCAAAATTCACTCACATTGACGTTACGTTTACGTTACTATACGTCAAACCATTCGTGTTAGATCTACTAGACGCACACTGTCAGAATTTTCCGAATCCGACAATCTGCTGGCTCTAGTACAAAATGTATGCGAAGAGTACCTACCGGCTAGTATCACATTTTTTCTGAAAGACAATTTCTTACAAAGTGCGGCCGCCGGATGCATTCATAGTAAAAGTATTAAGCAATACGAGCTAAATATTAAGTAAAAATATGTAATGATCAGGATTAAAGTCTAGGTATATGTTCTTATTAAATACTTTAGGTCGTATCATAGTTTAGACATTCGTTAAAATCATGTCTAATGTCAGTCACGGTTTTGTGGTAAGGCGGAATATGTTGGTAAGCAAATGAATATCCACAACTGTTTACGAGTCTCGTAAGAGCTCTAAAATCTCTCTGAAGTTCTGAATTCAGTGAGATAATGGTTTCAATGTACACAAACGTCTCGATGATTTTTTATACTAGATGACTTTTACCATCTGAAAAAAAAAGGGTTTATTATGTGAACGGAGTAGAAGGCTATGGCATAGTTTTTTTTTTTCGGTATCTTATTTTCAAATTGACATATCTATTGCTACCTACCATTGATACTCAAATCATACACAGGAGTGTATCATATGAATTCAAATATTGTTTATTTCAAAATTTCTGTTTTTGTTGATTTAGTATGAAAAGGAGATGTTTGATTTTGGGCCACCACTATGTACAGTATATAGAAAAATAGGAAAAAAATAGGGGATTACCATAAAAATACAAATAAATTAATTTGAAGAAGAGTACAATTGTACTGGAATTATTACTTGGGGACGTTTTTTAATATGTAAACCCTATTTTTCTGGTAGCCATGACAGTTGTGTTTGACATTAACATGAACTTGACAACTTTGACGGTCCTAGGTTTCGTGATGTGTATGTGACGCAATCGAGTACAACACCTGTAGTTCTATTTCACTTTATTTGTAACGAAATCCAAGTATTTTCGTCTATAAACAACGTAGATAGGTTATGTAAGTACACAAGAAATAAACACTATGGGGTCAATGACATGCAACAGTTGTCAAAATGACATTTCACATCATTTCTATCCACCATATTTTTATGTGTTGTGTTGCGCTCCTTGACGAAGTTAACTTGAATGTACAATTAAACAAAGTAAAATTATAGAAAATTAACATTAAAAAACGGTTACTTTATTGTATAGCTATATTTCCTTGTAGTGTACATGGTGCTGGCCCAGGCTCCATACATTTCTGAAACATCTCCTTTACATCAAATTAGTAGACTACAGGCATTTGAGAAAAAAAAAACTATGCCATGGTGTTATACTCCGTTCGCCTATTGTACCCATTTTTTTCCAGACGGTACCGAAAGTCATCCGTCATAAACCCGTTGACATCTATAAAACAGCACCAACAGGAAGAAATAGATAAGCCACGTAAGCCGCAAACCACAAAACTAATTGGTATGGAAAACCAAACCATAATCAAATTTCGAACATCAGTAGCAGAGTCGGTTTCAATAAATGGTTGGTCTCGTCTTAGATTTCAAAGTTTAGTAATTGAATACGGCAAATGGCGAACCACAATTGATTGCTTCAATAACTGTTATTATTCTAGCTTGTCTGTTAAAGAATTTGTATTTTTATGTTTTATATACCTAAGGTTCGAATTCACTTGCAGATTACTCAACCAAATCAATAATCTTAATCAAATCGTTTGACCTTAGTCGCACCTGATGGTAAACGCAAACAAGGTCTAAGAAGGAGCACACGAATCCAAGTAGCAGAGATATAGAGAGATTCCCCTATACCCCTCTGGCTCTCACATACACACGACGGAACACAGTAAACTACTTGGCAACGGATTTGAATGTGAGGGTGGAAGCTAGCCAGGCGGACCGTATAGATCCTACCAAAAGCGTGCTGAGTTTTGATGAATCTTAACACGCGTTTATTCCCAGCATTTGATGAGGAAGTTTAAATTCCAGCCGGATTATTGAGGAAACCTGTACGCACAACTCCAAAAAGTTCTTGATGGTATGTGTGGTGGGCTAAGGCCTAAACTCATCTCATTATGAAAAGAGGCTTGTGTCCAGCATTGGGACAATAATGAGCTGATTATAATTTTTGTAATGTTGTGTCCAGACCTGGAAAATGGGCCGCTCGCGAGCCGCTTGCGAACAGCGAGCGTGTTGCTCGCGTGCGGTTACAGCATACGTTTGGTGCGCCGCTCCAGTACAACTCCGGCAAACTCGAGTTGGGTGCGTGTGCAGCGCGCGCACATCTCGTGCGCAAATAGCTTCTTTCGCGTTTGAACTATGAGCTTCAGTTGTGAATTTGCTTCCGAAGATGTCGGACCATACGACTGTCGTTAGCATAATTGCTGCGGCGTCGGCTATTTTATTACTGACAACGAGATTACTGAGACGCGGGCGGGGCGAGGGAAGTGCGCCGTGGGCGGCACGCGCGTTTCTCGAGTACGGTTCGTAGATTGCGCGCGAGCGGCGCGCGGACGGCGTAGGAGCTGCGTACGAACATGAAATGCAAGCGCGCAGTTCGCAAGCGGCTCGCAAGCGGCGCATTCGAGGCGCATTCGCCAGATCTGGACACATGAAAAACGAAACTTAGAAAAGGCTTTTAACCCATTAGGTTCTTATTTATTTATTTATTAAATACTAGCTTTTGACCACGGCTTCGCTCGCGTTAACTTTTACGGATCCTTAATTTTTTGATACTCAAATATAGCCTATAGCACTCAGGAATAACGTAGCTTCCTATTGGTGAAAGAATTTTTGAAATCGGATGAGTAGTTTCGGAGATTACTTCCTACATACAAACAAACAAACAAACAAATTCTACCTCTTTATAATATTAGTATAGATATTATTGTTCTGTTGAATTTATAAATTTCGTAGCAAATTAAAGTCACTTTACAGTTACCATTTCAAATACCAAGTTTCAATCAAGCAGGCACGTGCATTATCAATTCTATTTTCAATTTGTGTCTATCACTCAAAGGTTTGCCACAAAACTCATTTTTAAGTTAAGCTCGCCTTTGAACATGACTTTACTAAATTGTACTTTTATGTTGTAATTTTCTTGTGTACTACAATAAAGAATAATAATGAATGAGAATCAATAGGTGAATGTCGATAAAAACTGTCTTCAAAAACCTTCACTATTTCTCGAACATTCGAGAGATCTATGAAATCTATGACAAATAAATAATAAGAGATACGTCTACGATCTAATATAACATATTTGAACAAGTATTAGAATAGAAAGGTATTATCATATTATTTACTTTGTGGTACACAATATTTGTTTATGTAACATGACGTCAACGTCTGGAAAGATTTTAAAAACAGATGACGATTGCAAACTCCTACAAAGGGACATTGACGCCATATAAGAATGGAGTACTGTGAACAAGCTGCTTTTCAATAAAAACAAGTGTTATGTTATGTCATGACGTATGGTCGGGACCAATCCACTACACATACATAACTACAGGTTGGGTGGTGAAGCAATTACTCGTGTCACCAACATAAAGGACTTGGGAGTGACCTTCGACCGTGGTCTGACATTTAGAGATCATATTTCCACTCTTGCTAAGGAATCTTACAAGCGCTTAGGGTTTGTTTTGCGAAATGCTCGTGACTTTCGCAACTCAAATGTTATCAGACTTCTGTACACCACTTTGGTTGGAAGTCAACTCGAGTCCAGTGCTTGTGTCTGGCACCTATAAACAGCGACCCAAACATTAATGCTCGAAAAGGTACAAAACACTTTCCTCAGGTATCTATTTAAAAGGTTATACTATTTTTTACCCTACATGTACCCTTTTTTTTGTCTTTGGAAAATCTTCATGGATATCATTTGCCCGGGGATGGCGAAGGATTATGCCGGACTCTTACCGGCTAAAAACCCACAGTGTTCCTTCTCCTGACCCTTGGCTGGGGTCGCGGGATTCGCAGCTGCATGCACCGCGACCCCGGCAGGCCTCGATCCGCCAGCCCCTGGCGGACCTCTTCTTCTGTGGGGCCTTACCCCACGTCCTCCTGAGAGGCGCGCACGGAACATTACGCGCCGCCTTCTCGGGCCTGTTGCTGGTCGGGTGACGGGTCCCCTAACCCGTCGCCCGCAGGCCACCCCTACATGTACCCTACTATCTTTTAGGAACGTTGGGTTTTAACTCGTTAGAGGTGAGAAGAGGCCTTGATCAGCTCACGGTAGCCTGTAAAACCCTCAGTGGACGTATCGACTGTCCCGAGCTCCTTGGCCTTTTCTGTCGACTATTTGTGCCCGACAAATACATCGGACACCGTCAGCGTCAGTGCCGCCGGCACAATCTGTTCGCACAGCTGTCATCCAAAACTGTTGCCAGAGCCGAGTCCCCAGTGTGTCGTACTTTAAAGTTACTCAACGCCCTTCTGACTGCCTATCCTGAATGTGATGTGTTTGCGGATTAATGGAATAAAATTATGCATGTATGTCTGGCATTCTGTAAGAGAAAGTATGCGAGGGTGTCCATTGTTCCATGCTAGTTTTTAATTTAAATTTACGATGTAATTTACTTTATTATGTATAAAACCTATATTGTGTCTCCATGTTAGTTACTGTAATTGGTATTGTACCGTTAATTAACTATAATTAATAATGAACTAAATTCACTGTGTCAATTTTTAGTAACCTGGGGTCCAATTCTCCTAAAATAAATTGTTGCCAAACGCAATCGAACCACAACCGTCAGTCAGTTTTTGTTTTTGAAAACTTTCAAAATGATTGATTTTGTTTTTTGTGTCAAACAATTTGATAGCTTTTGAAATTGAGAACTGTCTGAATGAACGGTTCGGCCTTGGTTCGGTTGTGATGTATCAAGATTTATTTTAGGAGAATTAGGCCGTAGTCCTTTTCACCCAGTTTATTTACCTGTCAAAACACTTATTGAATTACAATAAAACATAGGCAAATTAGCAATTTCCAGTAAATTCGGAAAATTCCGAGAAAAAAAAAACACTTATTTTCGATTCAGAATAATGGGCCGAATTCACTGTTTCAGTTTTTGGTACACCGTCCTTTAGTGTCTAAACACACTATGCCGAAGATACGCGACCGATGTTCGGCATGATTACGCCTTCAATGCTTTTTAAATTATCCGCAACACACCAGGCTGAAATTACGTCGCGTTTTACCCATATAAAAAACATAGACGCCGAACTACGGTCGCGTATCTTCGGCATAGTATGTTTAGACACTGACACCCAGTGTTATTTGAGTTGTAGTTGTATGTGTGATAGTACGCGGCTGAAAACGCACGTAGTTGGCGGTGTATCCCGCGTCTTTAAAAACGCGGCCTTAGTTGATCAAAAGTCAAATCTAATCACCTAACTAAAACTGTAAATACTTTAAAGTCCATGCTGGCAACAACGAGCAAGTACTACAAGGTAATTATAATAACGTTGAGAATTTCAAAGAGATTGTATTAAGGCTATGTACACACTTAAAATTAAGAAACCTCACCCCGTAACCGGAATACACAATTCAACCATCCAGTTTAACTTGACCTGCCAGTTATAAGATAAGGTTTGGTGTTGAGGGTCAAAATAAACTGTTTATTAAGGTGGCAGATTATAATAAATGTAAATTTTAACGTTTGTATGAAGTCATTTTACTTTGTTGCTTGTTAACTTTTGTGGCTCAACTAGTGACATGTTAGGTTTATAATACTGTTTAGATTACAGATTTGTTTTCATAAATTAGGAGGAGCTCGTGGCTAAATAATTACAGCCGCATAGACCGATCTTCCGGGTTAAGCCACGCTTGCCGAGGTTGGTCTGTGGATGGGTAACCATTTACCATAGCGAGTTTCCTCCGTGCCTCGGAAAGCACGTAAAGCCGTTGGTCCCGGCTGTCATTTGTAGATCTTTGACAGTCGTTACTGTTGGTCAGAAGCCAGAAAGTCTGACAACCAGTCTTACCAAGAGTATCGTATTACCCAGTTACTGGGTTGTGGAGGTCTGATAGGTAGTCGCTCCATGTAAAATACTGATATTCAGCTGCATCCGGTTCGACTGGAAGCCGACTCCAACATAGTTGGGAAAAGGCTAGGCAGATGATGATTTGTTTTCATAAATTAAATTCGGATCTGTTGTTATACCCGTACCTATGTACTTACGTCTTACTTCATTCGAGCACGCCAGTGGAAGCCCACTGCTGGGCATAGCGGAAGGGAGGTCATGGTCGTAGTCACACAGGTGGTCTATTAAATTGGTTTCACAAAGCTTGTTAAGTTATCGGTGATATAGTGTCTACAGTGCTGTAAATTCCGGATATGAATAGTTCAATCCCTTACACGGGGGTATCGTAAAGGGCAACAATCGTGGTGATTATTGAAATAATTTATTTTAATTATCCCCTTTGATCATTTATTGTACTAGCAGTTATTGAGAGGCCAATTTTCGGCATTGGATGTTTTAGGACGGATGAAAGATAGGTTCTTGCACAAAATAGGCCTATTTTCGTGGTATTGTGCGTAAAACGAATGAAATCAGACAGCACATAAAAAGGTTATTGACTAGAGATCTCTGTTATTGTCCAGCCATTTAATATTGATATAAAAGGTAAACAAACCTGTAATCGTGAAAACACTATGTTCTTAAAGAAATGTAGGTACACTTAAACAAAACTAAAATAATTGAGAATAAATGTTTAATCAATTTGTATGTTTAATTTACTCTAAAGGTCATGGCATACCGGCACAGCAACTCAGCTGCAGCACAGGGTCGCCTCGAATTTAGGCTACGGCTAGCCGCCAGCGCGCTAACTACGCGTCGTCCGCGAGGAAGCTCGCAGTCCGCATGCCGGGCGCGAGGTGCAAGCTCGCAGCCAGTTTTCATAATGTCTCGGATTACATTGCGCGAAGTAGCGATAATCGCTATTGCTCTCAACGAAGAACAGAAAAATAAAAGGAGCGCGGGCGACGACGCAAAGACGTTGTATCGCTGGCGACTCGGAGTCGGCGCGCGGTAAGCACGCGGTCCGCTCGCTTGCAGAGCGCGCTCACTGTCCGCCGTTGTGTTTTTCATAGTGACATTATGCATTATGCTCTAATTTGAATGACAAGTTAATTGCTGGATTGGAGCGGTGCCGTTGCGGCGCCGGTATACCTTTAAGGAAAACTGAACGTTTTTCGATCATAGGTTTGTTTATCTTTTACACAAAATTTTAATGGCTGACCTATAAATTACCTTGGCACTAGATAAACTACGATATTAAACGTGACTTTACATATAAGTACTGTATGTATGTAAAAACTATATTTTTTGTCCTTAAACCGCTATTCAAACATATACTGTAGGAAGCTCGTACCACGACTTGTAAACGTGTTTACAGTGGCTCGAGTCAAGGCATACCGCGTGCCTCCCCGGTGTATACTCCCATGGATGATAACACTTTGGATGCTGAGATATAGTTACTTATGTTAAGCGTATCTGGGCGTATCACATACCAAAACTACAAATATTGTGCGTCATACAATCTAAAGGTCACACCTCATTAAAGTCACCCGGCATCCGACCCGCATCGCCTATTAAACCAGCTTTCAAACAAAAACATCGCAATAGAATCAATTCATCCGTTTTGGACCTACAGTGCACACAGCCAGACAAAGGTTTCAGACTTATAACACCTCTCTTCTTGCAAAGCGTTCCAGCGAGGTATATTCGGGAGGCCCAATATTCCACGCTGACGCAAAAAAGCGACAGTGTCAAACGCACCAACGTTACCGCGAATCGAAAGCCCGAAAGCACGCAAAAGAAGGATGAAAATATTCGCGTATTTTCGTATATTCTTTCATTTGTTACGTGACTAACGCCACTCAAAGGAGCTTATTACGTTTGACAGGATCCGTGTTCGACCCCCGAGTTTATTTACTTGAACTCGTGTGAGATTTACTCGTTCCGTGTAAATGGGCATGGTTTAGTGGTGTTAAGTAAGATTGGTAATTGGTTTTGAAAGTGTAGAGAGAAAAGAGGGTGGAATTCGTTATAATAACCGAGTGGACAGGAAATCAAAAAGCCAGTTTTCTTAAACCAGTAATGCCGTTGACGTTACTACAGGTACAAGCAGTAATACTGTCAGCTGACAAGTTGTATGATTAGATCACTATCTTTTGCATACAAAACGGATTTGAAAAGTTTCAAATCTATACCATAAAGATGATTTGAAAAGTATTTTTTTCACTTAACTTATATCTTAATACTTGTACTCTGTTCTTTTTCTATCGTGTCGGCACGAACTATACAAGAATAGCTTATGCCGTGGTGAGAAGATTAGCCAGTCAGTAAGGTTGGTAGTGGGGCTGACTGCCCAGGGTGCGCACTGAAGTATCGTCACTCGTGGATGCTCTTTTCATGCACCCTTTTATACTCTGTTGGACAAGTAAGATTCATTTTAGCAAGAAAATTTATAGAAATAAGCAACATCTTTGCATCTTGCAGGGAATCAACACAGTATTTAGCTTTTAAGAACCTTAAAGGTCAATCAAGATGAGCTGAAACTGTACTTGAAGAAATGGTTCCAAAAAGTGGACCCAGATTTGTATACTGTCATAATAAATAGAGTGTAGACATTGTTAATCATGGCAAATAGTTGAATAATCCTCGAACGGTGTCTATAATATATGGACGTAATGACAAAAAACCTAGTCATACATGGTCCTCTCCAATCACATAAGAAACACTCACATTCTCCCGATCACATCACATCCATAACACTTCACCGCTCCAAAACTTATAATAGCCCTCGATAACCACACTACGATCCATATTGATTCTAAAACTAGCAAGTTCACTTTAAACCATTCACATTGAAACTCATTACAGAAACTCTAACAAAACTTTAAAAGCATCTCATTTCACTTGGAACTTACCTCTAAGAGCGCATTGCTAATCTATGCAAAGAAAATTCTATAGATTTTCAATATCCTGAAGAACACTTTGGTCGAAGTTAAAGTTATACGGTAATATTTAAGAGTTATGAACCTGTTTGTTGGTTGAATTTATGCTGTTGTTGGTTACGTATGGCTGGGGTTAAGTGCTAATGCTTGTTTCTGTGTAAGCAGAGGACTAGGTGGGTGAAACGGTGACCATGAGAAGGATAAATAAAGTCACATTTGCCTACATACATAACATCATGCCTGGAAGCCTCGAAGGGTTAAGCCGAGGTGTACAGTACACCCTCATTTTGCCGTTCCATGTAATAGGGGGCCAGCTCACTGCCATCAACTGGGCACAAAACCAGACTCCGAGCTGCTACTGAGAAATTCCACCCAAAAAAAACCAATAACACTTTGGGGGACCGACCGGGGATCGAGCCCGGGATCTCACGCTCAGCAGTCGCGCTTATTACCACCACTAGACCAACGACGCAATCTACATTACAATATGGTTATTACTGCAAATACTTCATACAAACAAGCTCTTGCAAGGTGAACAGATAAACACAGATTTCCCGTCAGTATCCTGGGATAGAACACCAGCAGGACAATAACTTTTTTTACATAGGAAAATCTTTATGAATACTCTCTTCTTTGGAGAAGGTCGAGGGTTAGATGGACTCTTACCAGCCGAGATCGTAGGATTCGGTAGAACATTCAACGCAACCCGGATAGAAAACCATAACCCATTTTTTTTTCTCTTCTTTCTATCCTCTTAGATACCCTTCGCCCGTAGTAGGCGAAGGGTTATGCCGGACTTACCGACTAAAAACCCACGGTGTTCCTTCTCCTGGCCTTTGGCTGGGGTCGCAAGATTCGAAGCTGCCTGTACCGCAACCCTAGCAGGCCTCGGTCCGCCAGCCTCTGGCGGACCTCTCCTTCTGTGGGGCCTCGCACCATGTCCTCCGGAGAGGCGCGTGCGGAACACCTCGCGTCACTTCCTCGGGCCTGTTACTTGTCGGGCGTCGAATCATATCAAGTCTTAATTTGGCACGACTTGGCACCGGCCCTCACAATTCCTTCGTCTTAATCGAAGGTTCTTCTGACACGAGATTTTTCTGATCTTTGGAAAACGCCATATGTGGGTGACATGCGCATGCATTCGACGTAATCCCTTTGTTTTAGTAAGTGGCAAATCAAATTGGTTCTATATCCACAGGAAAGGATAGGATGGCCCAATTCAAGACAACCACGGAAAACAACCACATAAACATAACTTATTCATGAAACTTCAGTAGAAAATTTCAAAGAATTCCCAAATAGATCCACTTCACCTAAATAATGTCATAATGTTCAAACATAAATAAAATAAACGTAACACTTTGTCGAGCATAAAAATCCAGTTTCACACATACAAGTGAATAGGTACCTTAAAAAAGAAACAATTGGCGCTTTCAGAGAAATTGCCTTTTTTCTACGACTACTACTTACAAAGAATACAAATGAAATTTTTATCTAGTCTTTTTACTAACGCTACACACTTGAAACTAATACTGATTGTAGTTTCTTTTTTAAATTCGCTATTTATTTTACCTTGTGTCCTATTTGCAGTTAATTTAGAATTGTATTATATAAATGAGGAGTCTTTTTGGGACATTTAAGAGGACAATTTGGAGAATATTCGAATTACCTTAACATTTTATTAAGACATTTTAAATTTTTATCGTCCTAAGTTGTCTTTCTATTTTTAAATTCGTTATTTAATTTACAATTGTGCTACAAAATAAAAAGTCTTTTTGGGACATTCAAAAGGACAAATGGGTTAATATTCGAATGATTTAACATTTTATTAACAAATCATTATTGTCCTAGGTTGTCTTTTTCAAATTCGCTATTTATTTTACCTTGTATTCTTTTGCAGTAAATTTAGAATTGTGTTTTTTAAATTAGGTGCCTTTTTGGGACATTTAGGAGGACAATTGGGTGAATATTCAAATTACCTTAACATTTTATAAAGATATTTTAAATATTTATTCTACTGGCCTATTTTTTTAAATTCACTATTTATTTTAGAACTGTGCTATAAAAATAAGGAGTCTTTTTGGGATATTCAGGGGGATAGTTGGGTGAATATTCGTATTACCTTAACATTATATTAACAAATCGCTATTGTTCTGGATTGTCTTTTTTAAATGCGTTATTTATTTTCTCTTGTATTAATTCTAAATTATCTGCAAAAAGGTGCCATTGATTTAGAATTGTATTCTTTAAATAATGAATATTTTTGAGACATTTGGAGGACAATTAGGATTTATTTCGAATTTAATTATCATTATATCTCAAAAATGATATTGAACTATATTTTACCGTAGTTATCTTTAAAAATACGTATGAGTAAGGTAGACGAAACTATATTTAGACAGCTTAATAACAAAAACAACTTTTAGTCAAAAAACCGGTTCTTAGGAAAAAATAAAATATACAAAGTCTTGAGTTCTTCACCCTTCTTCAATAAGAGTTCGCTTCACACTTTTTTTCTTGTTTACACTTCGTTGTTAATGTGACTTGGATAATGACTAGGGTCGTCCGTTCCACTTCAACAGTTTTCCGAACCAATAAAATCTTATTCCGTACCAACTACAGTTTTGAACTGTTGAATAGCCTGTCTTGAATTTATTCATCGTGTTTGCGAAGATATTGAGAATAGGCGTTGTTTATTGTTATTGGACTATGTACATTGGAGATTTATTTATCAGAAAAATAAAGACAAAAAGAAGTTAGTGTCTAAAAATCAAGGGAGTGATTAGGTTGGCATGGTTTTTGGAAGGGTGCCACTCCCCACAGCCACAAGACGTGGCTGGCCACAAATGGCTGGCCACGTGTGACTGGCCACAAGCGGATTACTTTTCGTAGGGACTCGCCGCACACGCGTGGCTGGTGGCGGCCACTAGATAATAATATGAATGGAAACAGCTTGTGGCCATTTATGGTCAGCTATTCGTGGCCAGCCTTGGGCTGGACATCCACCAGAGCTGTGCGAGGAAAATGTGCGGTGCGAAAATGTGTAGCGAGGATGTGAAACGGTGTGACCCTTTCCACCAGAGCCGTGCGAGAAATGTGTAATGCGTAATGTGTTAATGTGTACAAATGATCATCTACCTCTTCCAAACACCATCTATTGACTGACTGGTAGGCGCATACTTTCAAATCCTCGCACACATTCCTCGCAACACATTCCTTGCAACACATCCTTCGCTCGCATTTCTCGCTTGTTTTTGTATGAACAAAAACCTCGCTCCGCTAAGCCCATATCCACCAGAGCTGCGCAGACCGAAGCTAGGTAAATGAAGTGATTCTATTGGTGCTTACAAAACACATTCCTTGCTACGCAGCTTAGCACAACTTTGGTGGATGCTCAGCCTAATAGGAAAGAATTCTAAAATATATTTTTCATATTCCTGCTACCTTAAAAAACAAAACAACAATCTAAAAAATTAAAGTTTTTAAAAATAGAACAGGCAATATAGAAAAAACAGCATAATTTATTAGCACAAATTGTTTTGCGCGCCAACAACGTTGGCTTCGCGTGCCTACGTGAAAATATTTACAGAATAACGCAATTTTCAATTTTCTTTGATGGACACAGGTTAAAATAAAACAGTAATTTCAACAAACACCTTCAAATGCAATAAGCAATTTAATCTTAATTTCGCGTAAGCACCTATTCGAGCGATATTATGAGCAGTTTTTGTTTATCTGTGTATTAATTAAAAAGAAAACAAAGTGAGCGCAAACAAAGATTCATTCATAGAGTGGCACGTTTGGGAATCTCGTTTTCTTGTTACGTTTACAGCTCGGTAAAGTTTTTTAATTTAAATTTGTGTTTCCTCAGGACAATGCAACGCTACATTGTTGTACACAGTGCAGTTGACGGACAACTTTTCGGGACCTTTGTATACTCGTAAAACATTGATTCGTTGTACGAACGGAGAAATATCTGTGCCAGCGGCTGCTCTGTAAACTCATTAAAAAGTTAGTGTAATAAACATTGTCTGTAGTATAACAAAAAAAGTTTAAATTGATTTAGGCGTTTGAACGTTTTGTTCTAATTTGTTTAGACTTTATCATTTTACGTAGCTTTTTTCTTTTGAAGTTTAAGATTTTGAATTTAAACTTTTTTCTTGTTAAAAACTTACCTTTTAATGCTTTTTTCAATAACCTATCTATAATACGATGGTGGGGTGCATGAAAAGAGCCTCTACGAGTGACGATACTTAAGTATGTCCGGCGCACCCTGGGCAGTCAGCCCCACTACCAACCTTGCTGACTGGCTAATCTTTTCACCACAGCATGAGCTGTTTTCGTATAGTTCTTGCTGACACGAGAGACGAATATACGATGGTTTACCTTTCTAGAGGTAGAAATTTGACACGAACTCAATAGAAGTAATATCAAAGGGGAATGCCAAGATTTCCTTTACGACTCGGCCAGAAAGAACAAGAATGAAACATATCTTATTAAAAAGGGCATGTATTGTAGAATGTATTACAATAACAACATTTCCGCTGGAAGTACACCAAGAAAAGTTATAGGTCGATAAAGTTTACCTTAATAGTAGATTTTTAACTTAGGGAAGAAAAGTAATTCGAAAATCGAACTAACACTTTCTTTATACTCCGTCTACATTTTCATGACTAATTTTTTTAATCCTTGTCATATTGATAGACCTTCAATATTTTTGTAAAAATCTTAATATTATTGTTTGATTAAAGCATTTAATTATGTAAATAACCAAATTAAACCATTTTTGGTCAGAATAATACCTAAATAACCAAATCAAAACCAAGTCAAAATAAATGTTATATTATTTTGAATTTGGCGTTTATTGACGTTGCCATGGCAACGATGATAAACCATGCATGTCTTAATATCAAATTAATAAAAATCATACTTTTACTAAACAAAGTATTTTATTTAACAAAAATCTTGCCCAACCGGAATTCATAATATTGTATTCACGATAAGGAATAATTACATTTAATATGGTTTCTTACTTCGATACAGATACTTACTTTGTCTCATAATTAATCGTAAGAAACAAGTGGAAGTTATTTTAATTGTGACAAAGGTGTTGTCGCCATTAAAATAAAATCATAACAATATTCGATTTTAAACGTAATCGATTATCAAGTACCTATGCATATCATCGAATGGAATATAAAATAAAAAAAGGCACTTATTTCGCTACATAAATAGTTGATAGTAATAATAGCATGTTTGTAAATTATTTCATAATATTACAAAATATTAATTTTAAATTAATATACCTAAATCAAAGAGATTAATTAAATATGTTAACTAACACTTGAACGTGTTTGGTGTTATTTATTTTGTTTCGTATAAGAAAAGTAGCCCGTTTAAGATAAATCACAACAATAGTGACAAACGTGTTGTGTTATAGTGGTTACTAGGATTATTCGTAACAGCTTATTACTAATAAAGCTTAGTACTATAATTTATAGCTAATAATGGAAGAGCACAATTCACTTAACACATTATTCAAAAAAGAAAACGTGAATAAAATATAAATACTTGTGTAAATAAAATAAATAAAGAACATGATATTATTGTGATATAATTATTTACAATTACATTATTGTTTCATAGTTGTAATCGATTTATAAATGTAATTTTAGTATCGATATAATTTTATTTTTAATCTGTGCAACATTACTATCTGTAGTTGTAGCTATAAAGCGTTGAAACCATTGGTTGAAACTTACTAACCAAAACATTGAAATACTATTTAAAATGACTATCCGACGGTGTACTTCTCCAGACTTTATTTATATTACATAAATCTTACAAAAAATAAACGCGAATTATCAAAATTACGGCATGTCAGTTCATACTACTTTGTAATGGCCGGATCTTGGCATTCCCCTTTCCATCTAAGGTAAGACAAACTGCCGATGGATAGATTATTGAAAAAGAGCGTTAGACAGTTACAAAGACGTTTTCATGAATTTACATATTTTATCCCGTGTGGAGACGGGCTAGAATATAAAACTTGCTCACCGCACACTGGGAATAGACGCGTGTTGTAAGATTCAACAAAACCCAGCACGCTTGGTGGTAGGACCTATCCGGTCCGCCTGACTAGCTACCACCGTCACATTAAAGTCTGGCACCAAGCAGTTTATTGTGTCCCGTCGTGTGTATGTGAGAGCCAGATGGGTGTAGTGGAATCCCTCTATGGGTGCCTTTCCACAAGAGATGTGCTATGCAGCTATGCTGATAGAATGTAAAAGCTAAGCTACGAAACTATGTGACTAGTCCAGTGATACTAAGCTATGTAGCGGAGCGAGTAAGATGTACTATGAACATGCGTATCTACTTTCGGTGACAAACGCGCGCCTACTGTAGTTACGCTGCTCTGCACATAGCTACACCAATCGCGACCATACATAGCACGCATCCATAGCACGCATCCATAGCTCGTATCCATAGCACGCATCCTTTCATATAAAAAACGTAGCTTAGTTGAATTAGTTTCCACCAGTGCTATGCTATGTGGACCAATGAATATGATTGGTGGATATCAAATGCATCCATAGCAACGTTGCATAACACATATCTGTGGTAAAAGCAGCCTATATATCTCTGTTACTTGAATTCGTCTGCTCCATCTTAGGACCTGTCTGCACTGATGATCAGATGCGACTAGAGTGAAATGTGACCAAAACAAATAATAATAAAAAGAAAGAAAGCTGGGTAAATAAATAGAGAGGGGTTAACGAATTCGTGTAATTCCTTCAAGCCGCGTGATCTACTGGTGACATAGATTAACCCTAAATAGATATTTCTGAAATCCAACTGAAAAAAATATTCAAAAAAAACCTTGGTTTTCTATTTCCGAGTCATTTTAGAGCCTCGAGTTATCTGACTGCAAAGAGCGATATCGCGTTAGTCGTACCCGCCAGCCGTGTCGCCGTACTTTCATTAATTTATGCGGGGCATCGAAATGTTCACTCAAGTAATTAAAAAAAATTACAAAAAAAATCTTTTTTTTTTACTGATTCCTTAATAGATGGTTTAGATTTTAATTACCGCTACCGCATGAAAAAAAATGATTTTTATTTTTTTATTTTTAATCAATCTAAATCCCGTGCGGGGCCATTCTACACCAGTAGTAGATCAAGTAGTTTTAAGGAATTACACGAATTCGTTAACACCCTGTATGTTAAACATTTCTCTTCGCAAATAAACATCAATTCTATGTACAAAGGTAATTGCTGCTAAAAATATTTTTTTCAGATAAATTCTTCTGTTACCTCGCGTGATTTTTCATTTAATAAAACGCGGCCTAGTTTTAATATGTACGGTAAACCGCAGCGATAAAACAGAAGGTAATTTTATAATTGACCAACGCGTTGATTTTAACAATTTGCTTACAATTTACGTGGGATGGAAATTTTAAAAATAAATATTGGACGTACAAAAACAAACTCTGGTCTCCGAAATAAATTACATAAATTGCATAAAATCGTTCCGTGTGTTTGGCACAAACTGTATGAATAAATAACGTAAAAATCGATTCTCGATAAAATGACGAATATTTGACGACAGCGAAGTATCGATATTTACTTAACGATAAATTTTACTCGAGCGAGGTGGATTGACGAACTAATAATGTAATTCTGTAAACTGGATCGGATGATGAATGGATTGGTAATGCAATGAGAATTCCCATTTAATCAAGGGGTAACGACGACATTCATGTTATGACGTCATCCAGAATTTTCGTAGCCAATTTGTGGAGTCGTGTTGCATTAAGTGCAATTGAATAAACAATTATTGTTAATGTACAAGTGAAGTACAGTATTGATGAAACATAATTGATAACTGCTAACTTAACTGCTATGGCAATCCTAGAAGGCATTTTTCTCTATTTGTTACTCTTGTGTGAGTTTATTTCTTACATTAACCTGCATTATTCTCATTCTATTTCTCACACTACTGTAATGGAATTGTCATGAAATACTATTTTGAAAAGAGTATTCTTGGAGTTTCTTGCCGGCTCTTCTCCATGCAACCTACCTTTTGAAACAGTGCACCTAGTTTTGACGTTTTAAAAGTGCCTGTAAACTGGTCTATTTGAAATAAAAACTTTGACTTTGATAAACATTCAAGTATCGTTTTTCCTATCATTTAAGTTAATTACTAGGATTTATTCTGCCTAGCCTTATCGCAACTATGTTGGGGCCAGCTTCCATTCTAACCAGATACGGCTGAATACCAGTATTTTACACGGAGCGACGGCCATCAGACCTCCGCAACCCAGTTAGGGCTCATTCACACGGGTTCCGTCATTGACGATTCGTCATAAAACACGATACGTCATGACGGATGGATGTTCACATTGCATACGGAATCGTGTTTTATCACGATTCGGCAATATATCCGAATTGATGTTCACATTCGTTTCGTGATTCTTAGTCTTGGATGAACTAATGAACACGATGGATCCGTCACAAAAAAATCACGATTCGTGTTTTTTCACGAACGTGTTTTTTAAACGACGATACGTGATTTAAGACGTGTCCGACATTTTTCACGATTTATTTTACACGATTTTATAGGCGAAGAATAGCCGCCGTCAAAAAAAAAAACTAATCGTGAAAAAAGACGATACGTCAAAAAAAACGAATCCTCTTCGTGTGAATGAGCACTTACTGAATAATACTGATATCCTAAGGTTGGGCCGGTTGTCAGACTTTCGGGCTTCTGACTACCCGTAATGACTGTCATAGGTGTTCGTATGACACCCGGGACTGGCTTAACGTGCTCTGTGAAGCACGGAAGGTTAAGTTAATTACGCAACAGTAATTGTCGTGTATTGAAAAACGATATTATGTAAGTTATAGCTGTGTCCACAGCTCCAACTGCGTTAAACGGTATATTTTACAACATATTTCACTATTATGATTAGTTACGCTTCCCATGTGTTTTATTCGGGATTGCCCGACTAGTTTCGGAACCAAACGGAAGCCTAAGGGTGCCTTTCCACCAGAGATGTGCTACGCAGCCCCATGTTGGGCGCCAGTGTCACGCTTAGCGGGTTAAGGGTGGCTTGAGGAGTCAACCCTTAACGAGCATGTGCACATAAAATCAGAATCTAGCAAGAAGCAGTTTAGCAGGAGTGTACTTACATAAGAATATTAAGGAAAACACTTTTAACCATACAATATATATGTATATTATAATAAGTACAAAATTAGACTAGTTTACAGGGCGTGGTTCTGAGATAATACGATACGAGGAGTCCAGGGTCTTCAGGTGTAGTAGGTAGTACTTAACTGGCAGCTGCTGAGACGCGAGAGAGGACGAAGTGTAGTTTTATAGGCGCACCTCACTAGTCGCCACCACTACCACCGTCACAGCGAAAATGGAAAAGCTAAGCTACAAAACTATGTGACCGTTTCGGCTGATGCTAAGCTATGTAGCGGAGCGAGTAAGATGGCTATGAAAATGCGCCGCCGCAATGTATCGTAATAGTACTGTAGGTACACTGCTCTGCACATAACTACACCACTCGCGACCATCCATAGTACGCATCCATAGCTCGCATCCATAGCACGCGTCCACAGCACGCATCCTCCGTATAAAAAACGTAGCTTAGTTGAATCAGTTTCCACCAGTGCTATGCTATGTGGACCAATGAATATGATTGGTGGATATCAAACGCATCCATAGCAACGTTGCATAGCACATTTCTGGTGGAAAAGCAGCCTTAATCATGAGCTGAACACACGGCGAGATCGCTAGTCGAACTGTGAAAAACCACGTAAGTAACTAATCATAAATATGAACGTGTCTCACGAAAGTTATAATACAAAAACACGTCATTCACTAACCAATTATACAGGCTGTTAACGAATTCGTATAATTCCTTAAAACTACATGATCTACTACTCATGTAGACAGGCCCTGCACGAGATTTGGCTTGATTAAAAATAAAAAAAATAAAATTACTATTTTTTCATGCGGCTTTGTTACCGATCGTATTTCAACCACCTAACAAGGATAAAGTAAAAAAAAAATTGGTTTTTGCAATAAACGTCTTTTATTTTTGTGAATATTTCGATGCCACGCATAAATTAATGAAAGCACGGTGACACGGCTGGCAAGCACGACTAACGCGATATCGCTCTTTGCAGTCAGATAACCCAAGACACTAAAATGACTCAGAAATAGAAGACAAAGATATTTTTTGGATTTTTTTTAGTTGATTTTCAAAAATTCCCATTTAGGGTTAATCTGTTTCATCAGTAGATCACGTGATTTGAAGGAATTACACGAATTCGTTAACACCCTGTATAGATACTAAACACCTAATCCCCCACAAATTCACCCACGGTCACCTAAAACTCGAAAGCCGTACCTTTCAATTAATAAAGCAGGCTATAAGTAATAATTACATGTAGTCCGATATATCACGATTTATAACGACAGCGGTAGGTAAGTGAAGGAAATACGCGAGTTTAGGCCAAAGTTCTAGAGCCTCCGAGGGCAAAAACTCACGGTAACGACCGCCAACATATCACGGAACCTCACCTATAGAGCTATACATCGTAAATAATGAAGCGTAGAATTCTTTTTTTTCGTTCCAACAGATAATTTTCACTTTGGGCAACGATGCCGTTTTTAAGGTTGGCCGGTATGGAATTTTTATGTGTTGGTAAAGATGTGGAGCGAATTTTGTCTTTGTGTTTATTTGTGGTGTTGCTGTAACTGTGAGTGATGGATAAAATTGTGTCGAGTCTTTGAGCCACACTAAATCGTCTATCAGTCACAATAATACTTTTTTTAATTTATTTTTTTATGTAACGATGGGCTCGCGTTTGACCACTATCGCGATGGTGGCGCTGATGGTAAGCGATGATGTGGTCGACGGTGAAGCACGCTTGCCTAGAGGTAACCTATTCATTCTTGACTTAAAGACCTCAAGGTTGTAACTATCAGGAAACACAGACTCCGGCAGGGAATTCCACTCCTTAGCTGTTTGAACAATGAATGTGTTCGCAAAACGCTTTGTACGTATGGGTGGGATGTCTACCATGTACCGATGGCGCATTGCCGTACGTCTGGTAGTCCGATGCTGGAAAGGGCCAGGCGGAATCAAATTTTGCAGTTCCATCGCTCACTCCCCGAAGTGTAACTGATAAAAAACCGACAGGTTAGCAACTCTGCGTCGATGTTCAAGGCTCTGGAGCTTTGAGTTGACCAGTGCATCGTTGCCGATAAGCTTCTTAGCTCGTTTGTCGATTGATTCATTCAATTAGCTCAGTGCTGTCCCACTGGGGTGCTTGAATAGAGCCTCCACGAGTGACGATACTCATGTACGTCCGACGCACCATGAATAGTCAGCCCTGCGACCAACCTTGCTGATTGGCTAATCTTTTCACCACGGCATGAGCTATTCTCATATTGCTCGTGCCACGAGGCATGGGTCTCTTCCAGGAAATATTTTCCTTCACCGATACTGCAACTTGGTGCTTAAGAAGTGAGTCCATAACCTGCGAGTCACGGTGAATATGTATGTCGGCATTATCATACAGGAAGATTATGACATCACATTCAGGGTGTCCCGAAACTTAACGTCAAATCGGTAACAAAATACAAAGCAAATTATGACGATTCAGAAGAAAAACAAAAAAAAAAACTTTTTTGAATTTCTCAGTTAACATGAATAAAATGTTTTGTTATAAATCTAACTATTAAGATAAATACAACTATTTAATTTACACTTAGGTGTAATTAATTAACAATTATTTTTTATACGTGAATCTGTAATAATAGATGTAAGATAGAGAAAAATAAATTAACTATACCTAAAATGTGTTTTTTTTTAATACAACATAACACTTGAAATAAAAAGGCTTATTATTTTCCAGGTGACTAATAACTTAAAAGGCGACTAAGTGTTTGCAACTAATAAAATGAGGCGAGGAGCTATAAATAATGACTTGGCGACTAATAATGTTAGCAGGGTGGTTAAGGGGAATCCCGACATGGATAGGTTACGTTCGAAGGGCACGACCGGGGCTAGAGTGAGCGAGCGAAGCGAGCGAACGAAGTCCTCGTCATCCCCTTCATGTTAAGTTACTTTAAACCCTGCAGACAGAAATAGACTTAAGCTCCACCTAGTTTAAAAAGAAAAACCAAAAGATCACTGCCAATTTAAATTTAAACAAAGCTTACAACTAAAAATAAAGCTGCTACTTTATACTTAAAATGCTATTTCACTGTAGCTGCCAACCTTTTATTTTTGCTACCCATTTTAATTATTTTTAAAACCCTAAATCAGATTAGTTTGTCGCCGCGTTAAATACATGCCAAATAAAAATAACAAAAAACTTTTTTTTTCTAATGTTCATAAACTGTTCTATCTTTTGTTCCCGGGTTGACGTCAACTTTCGTTACACGCTGTATACATACATATAAATAGCAAGAAATAAGAATACATCGCTAATTCGCCTCCTCATGTCCAAGGCATAACATTACACGATTTGGCCTAAAGCATGTCTGATTACGTCTATTCACCTAATTGGGTTACCTGGCAGGCGTAGTTACGTACAATAGTTAGTAATTAGTTACATTGAATACGTTGACAAACCCATTGGCTTATGTATAAATGATTATGTGATTGAAATTTAGATTCGCAGAAATACGCCGATTGTGATCAACTATAGTACAAAAACATTTATACTGATTGACTGACAAGGGCTCGTGGCTAATAATTTATCAACGACTAGCTGTACCCGTGCATGCGTTGCAATGCATTTTTTTCTACTTACTACCTACCTACTACTTACCATGGTATAATAATATGTTTCGATGGTATTCTCTTCCCGTGACAGCTAGGTCACGTGATTGGCCTATGACTACGTCATCAGCTGGGAGTGCTTCCACTATGTATAAATAAATTACCCGAGCAAGATGCATTTTTTCACATATTTGCTTCTACAAAGAAGCAATTTTGAACTAGTAATTTTATACAGTTTACTTTTTAACTAAATAGATGAATAACACGAAATAGAAAATAGTTAGGCTAGTTAGCAATTTGTTTAATATTTATTATGAATTAAAAATCTCCTATATTGTATTGGAGATGTTAATCAATGGCAGCACTGATCGTGACATTCGTGACGTATCTTAGGCCATTGCGGGAAGAGAATAGGTACCAGGCGTAGCATATTATTATACCATACTACTTACCTACCACGAGTAACCTACCTTCAGAAACAAAATCAAAATAGTAAAAAAGTTAAAACCATTTTCATGCATGCGGTAAACAAATGAATAATATGGACATACTGAGGTGATTTCGTTTTTTTTAAATATCATAATTTTCTTTCATAAGAACATTCTCCTGACAATAATAAAAACACAACAAAAAACATTTTGCGAAATCGATCCAGCCGCTCACGCGTGATGCCGTGACCAAGGGAAATAGGGATTCATTTTTATATAAGTACATAGATATAAATTGTCACGGTGACAAATGTCACCCGTGCGCGCTAGCTCTTATACTGCACGACTGATTGACTGACATGGGCTCGTGGCTAATTATTTATCAACGACTTGCAAGGTTAAGCTGCGCTTGCCGCGGTCATTCTTTAGATGGGTGACCGTTCGCACATTGAGACCCCTCCGTGCCTCGGAAAGCACGTTAAACCATCGCTCCTGGGTCTCCTACGAATACCTATAACAGTCGTTACGGGTAGTCAGAAGCCCGAAAGTCTGACAACCGGTCTAACCTTAGGATATCGGCGTTACCCGGTTACTGGGTTGCAGAGGTCTAATGGCAGTCGCTCCGTGTAAAATACTGGTATTCAGCCACATCTGTTTAGACTGGAAGCTGTCCCCAACATAGTTGGGAAAGGGCTAAGCAGAACAGTTTAGAATAGAATAGAATATACTTTATTGTATTTTATTATAATAACTTTCGTGAGACACATTCATAATTATGATTAGTTACAGTTTACTCACGTGCATTTTTCGGGATTGCCCGACTAGTTTCGACTCGCAACCTCGCCGCGTGATCAGCTCATGATTAAGGGCTCCATTTGGGTCCGAAACTAGTCGGGCAATCCTGAAAAATGCACGTGAGTAAACCGTAATCTATACATATAATAAAATCGTAACGAAGTAAAATCTGTACATTGAATATTTTCCAGAAAAAATAAGTGCAAATTGTTGGAAAAACGCTACAGATGTCAAAAAGACAGTTTTTAGAATTTTTGTCTGTCTGTTTATCTGTTTGTATGTTTGAGCTTCACGCCGAAACTACTGGACAGATTTTGTTGATATTTGGAAAACATATTTGTTGCCGGTCGGGTCAGGTTATAGGGTATAAATTATCAAGCTATTTGGTTATAAAAATATATTCAAACAAAATAGTTCCTTGAACCTAACTAGATGGCGTTGGCGTCAGTGGCAACAGCAATCATAAGTGTTTTAACCCTCGAAAAGAGAGTTTACAGTACCTACACATTTGCCTATCCCTCCAAAGCAAACAGCCGTGATGTTTTGCAATGGAATGGTGTAAACAACACCTAGACATACGATTGTAATAATCGCGAAAAATTTGCTGTCATTTATTAAAGAGGTCTATTGTCTATCTTTGAATGTCTTCATCAGATAAGAAAAATATGCAGTCGAATAGCGAAAACCCCATTCAAATCGAATCAGTCGTTTCTGAGAAAATTGTGAACAAACATACATATAGGTGGAACATAGAACCTCCTTTTTTTAAGTCTGTTTATAAAGTCAGTTAATTATGTTTCATTTTGCAGCTTGGTCTTGCTTAGTATTATAAAAGTGTCTGTAATACAAAATTCAGGTTCCCAAGTAATTTTATAACAATAGTAAATTATCATGGTATTTATTGATAAAACGTAACAGGCAAAAACATTTTTTTTCGTTCTTGAGGACAGTTGATGGCGTAGAATATCCCACATACCGCGCTGCCTGCGTAGCACTTCACCTTCTAGACGGTGACCAACATTGGGATGACACTCTCGAGGAGGCCAGCTTTAGTGACAGTCCCAGTCGTCTGCGACATTTGTTTGCCGTCATGTTGGTGTTCTGCGGAATCTCCAACACAGTTTTATCGTGGGAAAAATACCGAAATTATCTGTCGTTTCTTTAAAACTTCTGTAAAAGTCGTTTCTTTGCAGAGGAACATCATTGAGGCGGAAATTCTAACGGGTTGTGGCGTTAGGGAGACGCGCCGTAAGCGCGTGCAGTTTCCTGTGTGCGTATGCTTCGCTATGACCATAAACAAGTCGCAGGGGCAGACACTGACGGCTGCAGGTGTCGACCTCAGAACGAGCTGCTTCTCACACGGACAACTGTACGTCGCTTGCTCTCGCGTCACCAGTCCTGAATCTCTATACTTTTTAAATACCGAGTGCAAAACTACGAACGTAGTTTAGGTACAGAGAAGTTTTAGAATATAACTAAAATTAATTACTTTTTGGTCGTTACCTAAACATTTATGTGGATTTATAGTTATCTTTTAAAACCAATTCACATCACTTTTTTTTCTTATAATGGCTTAATAACACAAAATTACAGTTCTGGTAGTACCTACATAATATAAGAGTCTTAGTATAAAACTCCACATCGCTACGTGTCATCAGAGTAGATTAAATTGTTGTAACCACGGAAAGAGGGTTTTAAGCACAGGAGTTTTGTAAATAACAAACTACGATGATTGATAAAAAGACGAAAGACCATTACTTATCAGGCTCTAGCATCAGCTGAAATTGTGATTACCATCAGTGCCGGATTAACCACGTAGCAAGAGTAGCAATTGCAACGGGCCCCGCGCGAAAGGGGGTTCCGTATATTTAAACCCACTCATCTCTGCCTGAGCGTAATTTTTTGAGTGAAACTTATCACGAGAGTCCAACGAAAGTGACAGCACTAGACTTATCGGCAACTTAAAATTGAGCATTTGAGAATTTAGCCAAAAGCCATAAATGCACTTAGAATGACGTCATGCTTTCGCCAAAAATGCGAAAAAAAATCGCGCTCGCTGCGCTCGCGCTGCTGCTACTCTTTGTATGAACTGCTCCACTCGACTATTTTCTTTTGTATATTCAAACAAACCATTTCATTACGGTTATTTATCTAAGAAATTAAGCCTAAAAAACTTAAATAAAGATAACGATTCAAAAAAACACGCTTGTGATGCTAACTTATACTTTTCAGGGGTTTTAAGCACAAGTTTTGTAAATAGCAAACTACGATGATTGATAGAAAGACGAAAGAAGATTACTAATCAGGCTCTAGCAGCAGCTGAAGTTGTGATTACCATTTGTGCCGGATTAACCACGTAGCAAGAGTAGCAATTGCTACGGGCCCCGCGCGAAAGGGGGCTCCGCATATTTAAAGCCACTCATCTCTGCCTGAGCGTAATTGTTTGAGTGAAACTTATCACGAGAGTCCAACGATAGTGACAGCACTAGACTTATCGGCAACTTAAAATTGAGCATTTCATAATTTAGCCAAAAGCCATAAATGCACTTAGAATGACGTCATGCTTTCGCCAAAAATGCGAAAAAAAATCGCGCTCGCTGCGCTCGCGCTGTGCTACTCTTTGTATGAACTGCTCCACTCGACTATTTTCTTTTATATATTCAAACAAACCATTTCATTACGTTTGTTTATTTAAGAAATTAAGCCTAAAAACTTAAATAACAATGAAAAGGTAATGATTAAAAAAAAACGCTTATAATGCTAATTTATACTTTTCAGGCGTATATTTTTTTACTTTTGTTTTTTTTACCGGCCTTTTTATTTCGTGTTAGTTTCTTAGTTTTTACGTGCTTTTGTGTTATTATTTCTGTTTTGACGATCGCTCGATCGCTTTGGATTAATACAAAATCAGTGTAATACCACTGTTTTATAACAGTAAAATTAATAAGTAGATAATGCAACTCAAGGGCCCCCTTTCATATTTGCTACGGGCCCCGCGCTGTCTTACATATATTGCTGAAGGGAACCGATCACTTTTCCGATTTTTTTTTGTTCGAATTTCATTTTACCGAAAACTATTGACCGACGTCTTTTTTGCTATAAGCATTATTTGACATATTTTTAGATCATCGAAGTATCATTTGTCATAGGTATTAGTTTACAGAACTATATTTCGCCGATTTACAAAATAACTTTTTGCTATTGGCCGAAGCTTCTTTTAAACTGTTTTCATTTGCCAAATGATTTATTTGCCATATTTTCACCACACTGAAACAACATTTTACGGAATATTATTTGGTCACAAATATATAGCCGATTACTTGGTACCATTTTCAATAGGGAGTGCCTCCGCTGCCGGCACCCAAAAATAACGCCATTGGGATCCGGCGGTACAATACTGCCGGCAGACGAGCTTAAAAACATCGGTTGCCGGCACCCAAAATGGACACCAGCGGCGGTAATTAGTTGTTTGGTAGATATATTAGTTAAACGGTACGTTAGATTTTGGGCCAAAAACTGTAACTTTTCTTCCAACAGACTAATTTCAAGAGCGAGCGAAGCGAGCTCGATATTTTCGGGCACCCGACACGGATAGGTTAGGTTCGTGTTAGGTTTCTTTAAACCATGCAGACAGAAATAGGAGCCCCGCACAGCGGGGCTCCGTCGACTCTGCTTTGGAGATCCAAACAATCTTACAAACATCCCCTTAAGTTTTTCATTCGTTTTTGTTGTGAAAATGAAAGTGGGTAACGAATAATCGACTCATGAAGAGTTTGAAGAGGCCTTGAAGGTGTATAAAAACACTGTATGCAGTCGGCGCGGCGCCGGCAGCCAGTTTGTTAACCGCGCCGGCACTCGTAATGGCAACCGGTGCCGGCAGCGGAGGCACTCCCTTTTCAATATTAAATTAAAATAGTGTCATAAAAAATCAATATGTTGTGCTACAGTGGTATAACGAATGTTCGGAAACATAATACTTCGAACAAATGTTATTTCGGCTAAGTGTAACTACGGTAAAAAGTTTTTCGACCAAATGAAACGTCGGAGTAACGAAAAAACGAATTGATAATAGGTCAACTGATACAGTGGCAGACGTGACTTCGATGAAGTAAAAAAAAACGAAACGATAATAGTTTTAGGTGAAATGAAATTCGGTCAAATATTTTTCGACCTTATGATAGGTAACCATTGCTGAATGCAACTTTCGGAATCTGGATTAGAGAGAAATTAAGGCGTTCACATTATAATAACGGTTTGCTAACCGCGTTCCCGTAGGAACCTACCTAATGTCCTTTTCTGTACTTACCCCAAAATTTTACGATGATCTGTTAAGTATACACACTTATACATTAAAAAAAAACTAAATTACGTGAGCGAAGCCGCGGGCACCAGCTAGTTAATCATAAATTTGAATTTAGATAGTATCCATTCGATTTATTTACTTCAAAATTTCTATTTTTATTCTTCTTCTTCGTGTCGTTGGCACGACAATCATCATATTTTGTTAGCCCTGAACTTCGCCACTTCCACGGCGTCATCGGTGGCTGCGCAGAGATCGCTCTGGCTGCAGGTTGTTGGGCTCAGAGGGCAGGATAGGAGATGGGGCATAGTTTGCAGCATCTATTTTTATTGATTTAGTATGAAAATTTACTTCAAATTAGTTGTATTTATTTATAGATAAATTTCATAACAGGCAATTAAAAAAAACCTTGCGGTTATACTTCCCCCAATACCCCATACTTACCCATTTTTTTCAGGACGGTAAAAAAGTTATCCGTTATACGAACAAAAATAAACGCTCCGATTCAATAGGTTATCGACAAACACTAAAACAGACAAGTAATGGAATATTATTTTTCCATCTTCGTCGCGATAAAGACGTTTACCATCAGGGCCATCACTTTCCGTCAGAATTCAGCATTGAGGCAGTCGTGGATCCGTTAACGGCTGTGTAATGGTATTTTTATGATTTTTTCCCGCCATCAACAGTGCCTAAAGCTCTATTGTTTCACGCGGTGTGATTTATTTATGCCAGAGATGTATGAGGTGTTTAGAGAAGCGCGAAGCTGGATATAGAAGCGTGCTTCTGTAAAATTATGGCGTTTTATTACGCGGAATGATGTGCGGTAGCTTGATTTTCTGATGAGGTTTTGTTTATTTGAATATGTGGTTGTTATTAGGTGGGCATTTTAATGCTCAATGGATTACGAACGGTTTTCGTTGTAATAAACTCTCATTGTTGTAATTTAATTTATTTTTATGTAATAGCAAATAAGTCGATGGCTCACCGGTTCGAAATATTTTCAAAAAATTATGGGCATCCTCTCAAGAACATTTTCCTGTAGCCACAACAGTTAAAGTAGCCCTTATAAATAACCCGTCACAAGAGAATTTTTTTTTCGATTCCTGACTTTTTTAGTACTCCAATCTCAGTTGTTCCGTTAGAGTTTTTTGATCCTTATGGGAAATAGGATTGATTGGTCCTGGACCAACAACTGGTCTGAACAACGTCTGTTCTAGCAAAACAACCAATTAAATGTCAGCGGGTATAGACTTTGGGAATTCAGTGATTCAAAATACTTACTACCTTATGATTATAGATTTAAAGTTACAAATGCGATGGCGGACCAGTCTCCTAGTACCCGTAACACAGGTTAATTCCTAGCACGGGACTGGGATTTCGTTCTGTTTACCATTGTAACTTTTGATCTTTTAAACGGATTTACTATACATTTGTCATAGAGAGCTTACAAAATCGTGTAGGAGTAAATCTATGATTATAGTTAAAGCTATTATCTGGACAGGTACAATGCGGCAAGGTAAATATGAAAAATAAAACCAAAATAGACTCTCCACCACTGAGAGTATTTCTTTTGGACTGCTGTAGACGGTCCTTGGGGACCCCTTATACGTAACCGGGCAGTTATTGGCGAGACCTGAAGGGTCTCCAGCCAATGGGGGGGAAGTAAAATACTTTACCTAAGCTAACTACTTGTACTACACTAACGCGGCGTCTTACATAGGCGGTTCAAAGCGACGCGAATTGCGAAGCGATCCGATGCGGTGACACGCTAATTCAATGCGATGCGGTGCGAAGCGGCGGCTTTGTCCTACGAGCTCGCGAACCGCCCGCCGCGCGCCGCCATCATTCAGTAGCATTGAACGGCACCGCATCCAGTTCGCGCGAAAATATCAAGCCAACTGATTGCGTTCGCGTCGCTTCGCGCCGCGCCGCACCGCACTCCATGTGCGTTTGGTTACGTAGGCCACTTCAATAGGTATCGACTGTTTGTTGTTTTCGCGCCGCGCCGCGCTGCTTCGCGTCGCTTCTAGATCGCTCACGTAGGATGCCGCGTTACATCGTGACTACCTGCAACAACATCACTAAGGGCGACCCCTAGTGGGACTCGGACCTCGGCTTAGGGCGTTGCTGGCGGGGGCTTGGGAGGGGGGGGGGGGGGGGGGGAGACAGCTTGATGAGGGCTGAATTATCGGTGTGAAGCGAGCTCCGTCGAATGACAATAGCTTTTATAACGTCGGTTGCGTTGATCCATGACGATGACTACGTTGTACCCTCAGAATACAGAAACCCAAGGACTTTATATTATTACTTCTATGGTTGACCCAACAGTTTGAGAAAAAGAAAAGTTTTATTGTTTTAAGTTCTTATTTGTTTTCATAATTATGTCATGCATAGAAATGGAACGATAGATGTTGAATAGAACCAATATGAAGCTTTCGAGTATAAACCTTTGGTCTCTTGATCGGAACGCACAACGCTGCGGTATGCGGTATGCTGGACACAAAATCGTATAAAAAACATCTAAAAATACCATTCCTATTTTGTTCCATCGCAGTATGCGTCAGGGGTGAAGGGCAAGCGCGGTGAAGTGGAGAGCGGGTACTCCGCACAAAGCGGCGTCGTGCTCGCTGCGGTGCGCATCACGTGTCGACATGGATTGTTCATGTTGACACGTCTACTTTGATAGTTGCAGCAATCAACTGACCGCTTCTCCGCACAGACAGCAACGCTGCGTCATGACGCTGCGTTGGAACCACTTACCGCAGCATTGATCGTTCCAAACAAGAAACCAAAGCTTAAGAAATAACTGTGTCGTGCGCAATATTTTTATAATCAGAAATAAAAAGATATGGAAATGCAATTTATCATTTCTCACGAATCATCATCAAAAGAAAATTAGTACTACTTACTCTGCATCGTTCTTGTACAGCACCCACATCTGCGATCATTATGAATTCTAAATTTCCCCATAACGCCTTTATAACGCTACTATTATTTACGAATACATAAAAGCTCCTTTATATCAATCGTCGATAAAGCGTAACAATTTATAACAATATGATTTTTATTGGCAATTCATTTTGAATACGTAAATATGTTGCGTATATACAAAATTTATTGCTCCGTTGCTATTCGTCAAAACGATTTATTATCCTAGTTTCGGAATGCTCATAAAGTTACTAAACTGTGTGAAGGACTGATACTTTTTACTGGCACGCACACATACTGTTTACACGCAGACAGAGGCTTGTGAAAACTCATCCCGGCATTTGTACACCAACTGGCTTTGGTAAATGTTTGCTTGGCTCGATATTGCACGCCACATGACGGTTTTTGCTCTCCACTCTCGCCACCAACGCCGGTTTGAAATCATGTCCTGTTTACAAAGATAACTTTCCTCTCAAATGGTACGGTTACATTAGTCGTTCGACTGTTTTGCGTCCGGAGGGCGTAAAACTAATTTTGGGAGGATACGTTACGTATTATGTATTACTTTGTTGCGTATGTGATATTGGCTTAGGCTAGACAAGCGTTGTTTACGTCGAAAAGTGAGTCAAGTAATTCTGGTTACGTTTGGTTCTACACAATGTTGTTATTCGTGTCACACATCGACGCAAAAATTGTCTTTTAAATTCTTTCAGTAAATTACGCGACTTACTTTACGCGACATAAATTACGCTCGTCTGACCTCAGCCTTCATCTGTCATAACACAAGGTAAATGTTTGGGCTAGCTTCCAATAGGCTCACCAAGTCGAGTCGAATAGAATCGCAAAAATTCGCTTCCTATACATTTATTATAAAACTGCGTTAATAAGAGACGAGCCGAGACGCGTCGAGGCGCGTCGCTTGTCACGCGAATTTCTGTTTTAACGACTTGCGATTACTGACCGTTTCGCGTTGATTCGTCTTCACACGGAACAAATGCAACTCGACTTGATTCGACGCGTTTCGGCTGTAGTCGACGCCAGGCTTTTGTGTGAAGAGCCTATACGTGTGACGTTGCTTAAGAAAGTCGGGCGCATCCTAGCCAGTCAGCCCTGCTACCAACCTTGCCGACTGACCAATCTTTTCATCTAAGCATGAGCTGTTCTCAAATAGCTCGAGAGAAGAAGAATCATTTCACTGCTGGACATGGGCCTCTCCCAGACTCCCAATGTTTAAACATGATTTTATGATAATAATTGGAACATTTATGACTACTTCCCATGGTATATCTTAGCTCACGTTTATGGAGACAGAGGTTTGAACGGCGCGTAATGCGGGTCGTAAAGCGGACAATTCAAACATATGACGAAGTATTAGGTTGCAGACACACTGAGCGTATCTTGCGAAGCTCATGTTTCGTCGCGTTACACGTATGCTTCGCGTTACATACAAATTATTATGCGGGAGTGTCGTTATGCCGAGCGTAATAGGACACAGAAGTTTCTCGCTCATCTTGCGTTCGATCGATGTTAAGTTAACTGTTATTTTTTATTTAATTCAGGCATCAAGGCCCATAGAAAATACATATTACAATACAATAATATAAAATACTATACATAAACAATATAATTATCTTAAAAACTATTTCACACGTGAAGTCGGCGTCGTGTGTCGCGCGGTGTCGGGTATCCGGCCTCAGAATCGCCGGAACACTACACCTTTCGGCCAAAATTCTTCCTTCGTGAAGGTCGACAGATGTTCAGTCGGCACCCTCACCACAAACGAATTGAAATTCACGCTGTGGCGAGACTCCAACCGCTCGACCCTCAGAGTGAGCTTGGTCTTGATGCTGATATACTCTACAATCTCCGCTATATATATTATATATTCGGCGTATTTTTAGCGGTTAAAGCCACACTTAAGGGTATTTTGCGCCGCTTATCTTGCGCAGTACGTGGCGCGAGATACGCTCAGTGTTAAACCTAAGCGCCAGAGAGGAAAATTTGTATGTAGCGCGATGCATACGCGTAACGCGACAAAACATGAGCCGTGCAAGATATGCTCAGTGTATCTGCAGCTTTAGACCTTTTATAGAGAAGCGTTTTTTCGCGCAGATTGTTTAAGTAAGTTATATTTGTATGAAATGACAGTACGGGGTAGATAACACGTCAGAGTGCACGGTAGATCCCCCATCCCCATAAACGAGGTCTTAGAAGGCCTCTGGTCTCTGGCCTCTCATCACTCTGGCATTTGTTGGGCGTGTGCTGTTATGCTCTTATGATTGACAGGCGACGTGCTCGCGGCGTACACGTTGGAACCTTTTTCCTTAACTGGGGATCCAGCAGTTATCATAAACGCTGCATGCTTATCTTTTACATAACCTATCCACCGATGGTAGCCCAGTCACCAGGGGCTGCAGTCTCGACATGTATCGCTATCACTTATCGACCGAAATCGGTAGTTAAGTGATAGTGATGTATCGAGTCAGTTAAACTATAGATAGGTGATTGTGTCCTCGAGTAGAATTGAAGTATTCGAATGCTCGCAACTCGAGTAAAGATTTCGAGTATTCATAGTAGGTACGCGAATACTGAACCGAGTACTTAAATCGCGACGTTATGTTTTTGCCGGGACCCCTCTCTTCCGAAAAATGCAGGTTGTTGTTGTGTACCTGTTTGTTTTTCTTGTGATCGCGAGAGTTTGATTGTCAAGTTGCGTTTTAAGAATTATTGGTGCTTACTAATCCAAAAGGGTGTTAAAGTACACATAATAATGAATAACTTTTGTTCTACCAATTTCCCTAAAAGTAAATACTTTAAGAGAAATAGCTGTTCAAAAATTTCACAAAAATACGCTAAAATCTATCTATCCTCAGTTATAACACTGAAACATTTTAAGTCATATTTGGGGTCACCAAATAGAAGCTCCTTTTTCTGATTTCGTAACTGAAGCAGGAATGTTGAATTTTTGAAAAAACTAAAATAAAAATTCATTTCCATGCAAAATGATCGAATTTTGAATTTTTGACACTTGCTTTAAAACCGTCATTAGTGATACTATAAGTGGCTTGCGGATTAGTACCCCCTTTCCAACTAACCTTGTATTTAACATTAAAGTGACATCCGTTTCGAAGCGATTGATCTGTTAAGTGTTGGACAGTGGTAATAAGTATCGTAATTTGCTTTTTTAAATAGTTACCTAATGATTTAATTTTGGCCCCTAGAAATCAAAAAGAGAATTTGTTTATGATTATACAGAATATCAGACAGTATATGATTTCTAATTATTTAAAATGTTTACTTTTCTTTTTATTGACTTATCAATAAAACTGATTTGTATTTTATGACCCATATTTTGTATTTATGCTTGTATTTTTGGAAGTGACAAACATTAGAGTAGTCGAATCCTATGAAGTACTTGAGTACCTGACGCAGTAATCGCATCTAGATTCAAGTCAGTGACTCGAGTTTTGAATCGATTCTCTTTTTAACGAGTACTAATTTATTCAAATACCATAAATGGCCAACTCGGAACATCACTATTTAAGTCATAATGTCATTTTTTAATTGATTTTTGTCGGAAACGTAGCGAATTCAACTGTCAAGTTTACGGTATAACGTCATTTTAGCGAATAACTTTGCGAGCAAATTGGAAAGCCCGCAAAGTATTCATTACGATCGATAAGTTGTGTAAGAGATTTTTTATTTGAAAATAAACGTTTATCTGCTTGTAAGGTGTTGTAGTTGTAGCAGTAGTCTCAGGCTTTATCGGGTATCAAAGGAGATGTTTAACAAGCTCGTAAATAAAAAATAAAATAAAGAAATAACGTTTATTAGCAACCAAAATGAACTACGACCATCTCTTCAACGATTTTCCACGAAATCGCAAGCCAGTGCCTCTGTTTATTTTATTTTATTGAGCCGTTTCAAATATTGTTCAGCTCTGCAGTAACTTCCTTCCACGCCAACTCAAAATTCACCTTTCCTTGATGAACAGTAAATCATCTTCTGGCTAAAAACGGCCGAGCATCTTATTTAGCCAGCAACGCTTCTATGTAGGTATATGGTTACTTGAAGGACGTGTTGTACGTCTACGTCTAAAACATGAATACAAACGTAAACATTATTAAGGTGCAAAGTGTACAACAAACGAAATTATAGGGCGCTTTAATTAAAAGACGGTTGGTGTCGGACTGCAACCGTGCCGCAGCCAATGATATTTTTTTTGTATATAATATCATTTGCCGCTGCGGTGCAGATGTCGTGCTGCGGACGGGTGGTTGTGTTTTTTTAGACAGTTGACGAGACGAGAGAGCAGTGCGTAGTCCGTACTGCCGCCGTGCGTGCACGGTACAGACAACACAAGCCGCCCGACCGCACCACTGCACCGCACGACTGCAGTCCGACACCAACAGTTTAAATTTCAAGCGCCCTTAGACTCTACAATAGGTGTTGCATTGCAGGTACCTACTTACTTTCTTACATTCTACGACAACGCACCCGTGTGCTGCCGTGAGTCGGAGTGACTATCAGCCATTGTCTGTTTTGTCTCATAACTAACTAAACTATAACAATTTTCAATAATTAAAATTCACAAAAAAGAGCACATGACACACAACAAATAACAACAAAGTGACAATTGACAAATACTGTGACATTTGCTAGTGTTGCAAGGAAAGAAACTTTTATGTCCATTTATAAGGTACTTTGTACTTCAAACGATAAAGGAATATAATTTCAATGTAAAATAGGTGTTGCAATTCACGGACTAGAAAAAAAAGAAGGACTCCGCGCCACGCATATCAAAAGTGAAGCACCGTACCGATCTATGTGTGCGTGATTTGAGGGATACCAGATAAATGAAAATTTCCCCATTTTTTTTAATATTTTGAAAGTGTCATTTCTTTAAATGAAGCCATATAAGAAGTCCGCTTACATTATTTAATTGAAATTACAAACATATACTTAGTTAAAACTTAAAATAAAGTATTTATTTTGTAGAGTGACAAGAAAAACGTTTTCGACGGAATTCAATGTTCTTCATCTCTGCAGGCTCTTATTATTTTAATCCAGTCATTATTCCATGGTTGATTTGCTGTAGGTAATCTATAAAAATAATCATATTCAATACTTGCAAAAAACTCACAAAGAACACAAAAAAATGAATTACCCAATCTCTCGGGAAAATTACCCATTTATTTTCCGACAGCACTTCTATGTCTTTTGAGGTTTTGTGTTCCAATAGTAATGATTTTAAAATGTCAAAAATACAATAAATCAACAGGTTAAATAAGTGTCTTACTTGTGAATGTTATTCCTTGACACTTTTTCTGGGATGTAGAATTATTTTTAAATCATTTCACAACACAAGAAGGCATAATTTTATTTTATTACTTGACGTAAACAGTACCTACAATGACGGCGCGGTGCCGCGTAATGGCGGCCAGTCGGCACCTTATGATGTGAATGTGTGCGTGAGGCATGTTTGTACAAACGGTCCGGCATACTTATAGTGCTTCACTTTCGATACACGTGGCACGGAGTCCTTCTTTTTTTTTCTAGTCCGTGGTTGCAATTATAGTTTTGTGTAATTTATTTATATTTTTATATTTTTAAATATTTATTAGGATAAAATCATCTTTACCAATCTTCCTTAAAATTTTGGGAGATTTTTCAACAGGCATCATTTCCCTGTAAGAATACTGCACTATGAATACCGTTTTTCGTAAGCTTACCAATCGCTATCTCATGTCGAGACTGCAGCCCCAGGTAGTTTTAACCTTCTAAAATGTCGGTCAGTTTTGAATCGCGACCTTTTGCAAGGTAAACCCCATTTTTGTTTTTTGCGACCTGGCAACTAGGCTATGGTCTTAGGCTGGGACTTTTTTTTCGTACACTAAAAACGACATTGGCAGCAAATACTCTTAAAAAAACCAATGAGAAGTTTAAAAAAAATTGACATAACGTCAAAAATTGTCTTTTACGGCGATTTCAACGTCAATCTACAGTGAATTGCATGAATTGCACGCCAAAAAATATAATTTAACATAATAATTTTAAAGAACTTTCAACTTAAATAAGTGTACAAGAATATTTAAGGATGTTAAGTGTAGAGTCCGTGCACGACGAGCATTCGACGGAAGATGTCTTCAAATTTTCTTTAAAATCCGTGTCTAACGAAACATTAGCCTCGGCGGAGTCCTCTGTCATCGAGTATATACCAGAGGAGGGTGCTAAGATGAAGCTGTACAAGCAGGGACTGTACAGTCCTGGAAGTGGGGAGATCTGCGCCAAATATATCACCATGTCTCGCAGTTCAATGCTGAGACATCCATATTATGCGTATCCCTCTGTTAAAGATCCGGGGATTATGGAAGCATTGCTTTCTCCGGGTATGTGGTATTCTGGTATCTTCTTCTTCATAAGTGTTATCGGTAGCGGGTAGCACTGGGCAATGTTGACAAGAGAGGGTAGTCGTCGATATGGATCGACCCACCCGAGGTTATAAAGGCGGTGGTCATTCGACGAAGCAGGAGCATTCCGTGTTGAACAGCTGAAGAAGTCTGACCTTTTATATCTGATTAGCTTGTCCTTATTTTATGATCTTGTAATAATTGTGTAAAGTAATATACTGTGATCTAGTTAATGTTACTAATATTAACCCAAATACAAGTACTCTCAGTGGTGGAGAGTCTATGTTGGTTTTATTTACTGTGTTTACCTTGCTCGCAATCCTGACATACCGATATTAGCTAAAACTGTAATGATAGAATCACCCCTGAACGATTAAATTGTAGTGTCATTTACATCAGAAGTGGAACAAGAAAAAACCAGTCCACATTATGATTGTATACCCACATGTAAATATATTGCTAGATAAAATCCCCTGTAGACAGACTGACAAAAACTTGATTATTTGATTGACATTACAATGGTGAGAAGTGTGAGAACGAAAAAAATGTGATAAATCCGGTGAGTCACAACCATTTTATTATGTGTGAAAGAAGTTTGATGAAGGAAATATAATAACAGAGGTTATTTATTCGTGTAAAATAAATAATAAATGATATCTTTGCTTATTCATGTAAAATAAAAGAGATGTTATCTGCATTTATTCGTGTAAAATAAATGAGATGATATCTGTGTTTATTCGTATAAAATAAATATGATGGTATCTGTATTTATTCGTGGAAAATAAATGCGGCATCTGTATTTATTCGTGTAGGAAAATACATTGCAAGTCGTATTAGAGTTTGTGGTGAGATGCAACCAGGGTTGATCTTTGGCACCGCCCGGTTTGGCCAGCCGGGGTTGGCCAAAGGCTTCGCCTGGGGAAAACTGAAACTCTAACGTGGCGAAGCAATTGTTATAGGGCTGGAACCAAAGACTATAAAACCACTTGACGGCGCATACAGTGCCCCGACGCTCGAAAACTATTAGTATTTTGTCGCCTATATTAGGCTACCTGTACTAGTGACCATTTTAGTTGTGTCCAAGAGTTAGATCTGTATACACGCTAAATTAACATAAATTGTTAAAACTTTTATGCAATTATAACGCATCAAAATGCCTTCATGTGCGGTGAAGTCGTGTGGAAAACATTCCAAGACATCTAGTTACAAAAAGGATGGCATAACTTGTCATCGGAAAGTAAGCAGTACGATTTTTTTTTTCATTTAATCGTAATAATGAGCGACCTGCATGGGTCAAGATAAAATGGTGCTTGGGTAACGGATGCACAATGCGGAAACGCGCGTTGATGTCTTTTGGAAAAGTCTCGTTCTTTCATTAGACAATTCTAATGCGTGTATCCCTTTCTTTCCCTTTGTAGGTTTATCGTAAAAATTAGTGCTGTTACTTTTAATTAGCTGAAGTCAATATCGAAAATAATAAAATAAAATGTAATTAAAATGTTATTGAATTTAAATATTGTAATAAAATACCTATATATTTTTCATCTCCGTGTTTGATGAACCTAATGTACCTACATGTTTTTATTTTAGATTTCCGAAGATTCCGGAACTAAAAGAAAAGTGGATAAATAAGATTAATAGGGAAAATTGGTTTCCAACGAAATACAGCGCTGTCTGTTCAATGCACTTCACCCCCGATTGTTTTGAATATTTAAAACAACGCCGCCGTTTATTTAGTTCAGCGATACCAACGATGTTTTTGCCAATTTAGGTATGATTATTAGTATGATATGATAATTAAAATTATATAAATAATATTTATTATTTATACAATTTTACTTGGGGCAGATTTTTCAATCGTCAGATAACTTTTATCTAAGGAATAAATATTACGGTTTGACATATTTTCTATACAAAAGCTGTCAAAAAGTCAAACTTATTCTCCAGTTAAAAGTTATCTCACGATTGAAAAATCAGCCCTAAATTGAGCATTTTTCATAATTTCATAGTCCATTTTATCGATATCGACTATTTTCCTTTAATCACGTAGAGCAACCCTAAATATTGGCATACACGCAAGTTGATCTTGAGGTGACCAATGGCAGCCGCGCGTACTTACCCGTCCCCCGGCCCGCTGTAGTGAGTCGTGTACTTAGAAGAAATCGGCCTATAAGCTCTCTAGTGGTTTTATTCTCTTTGGCTGGAACCAAGGCGGGATATGCCATGATATGGCTAGATCCAAGGCGGGTGATGCCATGTTGATAAAGCAGGATCCCAGGCGGGTGATGCCAAATGAGTTGGCTAAATCCAAGGCGGGTGATGCTATTAATTGATAAATGAAAATGCAGTGAAAATGACTGATTCTGTTTTGAATTAATGTTTTGAAAAAGTTTTGAAAATATTGATATTTGTTTTTATTGGTTTTGTTGTAATTCTTGTTGTAGAATGGTGCAAAATAGTTTATTGAAATTAAAAAGTAGTTTGTTATTATTACTTATGGTTTAAAACTTAGATGATGTACCTAGGTACATTATCTAAGGTTTAAAATGTATTTTTGTAGACGAAAACAGGAAATTGTATATATTATTGACGATACGTATTATGATGGCTTCCGTTAAAGATTGATTTGTCAAATTTATTTTTAAATAAGAAATAATTTGACTTATTTTCGATAAAGATGTGTATAATATGTACTTATTGTATTGTTGTAAAAAGGTTGTATTATTAGCGCAACATAGAAATGTTATGTTTACAAAATCATGTCAGTTTTGTAATATGAGTTTGTGAATAATTGAGATACCTATTTGATCATGAAAAATGATACTTAAGTATTATGATTTTGGAATAATTGAGATAATATTTTAAGTGTTTATAATTATGTACTATGATACTGTGAATAATGATTACAAGATATTTAACCATGAAACATTTAGGATGTTTGTTTTCTGATTTTGTGAAGAATTGAGATATTTAAGAATGTAGGATTTTGTGAATAATAATGAGATAATGAATCGTGAATTATTTTAATCGTTGTTATGTACTATGAGTTTGTGAATAATGAGATATTTAATCTTGAAATATTTTAAGTGTTTAACGTACTATGAGTTTGAAGTGTTTATATGCTGGTACAATGAATTGTGAATAATTGAGATATTTAATCATGGAATATTTTAAGTGTTAAATGTACTATGAGTTTGTAAATTATTGAGATAATATTATGTTATGATTTTGTGAATAATTATGAGATTTTTACGAATGAAATATTTTAAGTGTTTATGTATTATGGCTTTGTGAATCGTTGAAATATTTAACCAAGAAATATTTTAAGTGTGTATTATGAATTTGTGAAAAACTATAATGAGATATTTAGCCCTGAAAAATATTGTAAATGTATTTAAATGATTTTATGAATTTGTGTATGATGAGATTGTGTATTTATGTACCTATTATGATTTATTGAATAACTAAAATTTGATGTTTAACCAAAGTAGAACTGTCTAATAGGCATCTGAGATAGTATTTTATGAAAATGTGAAAATGTTGGAAATCTAATGTGTGGATGTTTGTAAGATGTTGATACGAGAAGTTATGAACGAATATATGTAGAACTAGGTTGATACTGAATGAATATCAACTAGTTTAAGTCATGGGTGATGAGCTTGTTGGCCGTCGATGGGATAACAAGCTCTAATCGATTCAAACATTCTTTGGATGCTTTTCATTTTACTTTGGTCAAAGACATGAGTAACATGACGAGGTCAAAGATGAGTGATCAGGTGTGGCCGAGATGTGTACTGTATTATTTGTTTCTGTTTAAGGTCCGAAGGTGTCACTGAAGTTAGGCCTTGATGCACAATCTTGACGATGGGGTTGATGGTGCGTCAACCACCAACCACCAACACACGAGGACGTGTGTTTTGCAGGAGGGCCGTGTTATCGGTAGCGGGTAGCACTGGGCAATGTTGACAAGAGAGGGTAGTCGTCGATATGGATCGACCCACCCGAGGTTATAAAGGCGGTGGTCATTCGACGAAGCAGGAGCATTCCGTGTTGAACAGCTGAAGAAGTCTGACCTTTTATATCTGATTAGCTTGTCCTTATTTTATGATCTTGTAATAATTGTGTAAAGTAATATACTGTGATCTAGTTAATGTTACTAATATTAACCCAAATACAAGTACTCTCAGTGGTGGAGAGTCTATGTTGGTTTTATTTACTGTGTTTAGCTTGCTCGCAATCCTGACATACCGATATTAGCTAAAACTGTAATGATAGAATCACCCCTGAACGATTAAATTGTAGTGTCATTTACATAAGCGTCTCCGTCTCCGCTGCAATAACAATATGACAATAGCTCATACCGTGGTGAAAAGATTAGCTAGTCAGCAAGGATGGTAGCGGGGCTGACAGCCCAGGGTGCGCCGGACGTGCTTAAGTATTGTCACTCGTGGAGGCTCTTTTCATCGGCTGCAATGCAGTTCTGCCCAGTGCGGTCTTACATTAATGTCCATCTGCACTAAACTTTGACAATCTTTAAATTCATTAGTTGCACGCACTTAGCTATAACTAGGACAATGCATTGCACCTAACAATGCGTTTACCTACCTTAAGGGCTGCCTAAGTGTTTAAGACATGTCCTAACTTTAAAACTCCGATTTTCCGAATCTTAGCGCTAAGCAGTTGCTTAGCGCTAAGTTATTTACTTGGTAAGCATTTGCTTACCAAGTAACAAAACCGCAAAACGTCAAAGATAGTATTTGTCCCGCTCTATCTCATATAACGATCTCGCTCCTCATCATCACTCATTCATTGGCTTATTTAAGTAATGTCAAACGTAGGAGTAACTTTACATTCTCGTAAAGGCGACCGGCGGCAGCGACCTCTCGCGTCCGGCCCTGGTTCAATCCATGGTCCGGAGCGAGGGGGCATGGGAAGCAGTCCCCCCAGCTGCCGCAACAGAAGGAGACGCCCCGGGTGTCGGGAGTCGCAGGGCGATTCCCGGCCACCGTAGACGCGGGCCTGCGGACGGCGAGCGTTGGGTGGCTCGCCGTCCGATCAAAACTACGCCGGAGTCGACGGCGCGTTGTGTTCCACACGCGCCTCGAAGAGATGTCAGCTTAGTAGATGGGGCCCGCTAGAGCCAGTGCCTGCCAGGGTTGCGGAATTTGTTCGAAAGAGTTACCTCGGCCCTGGAACGCAAAGGGCATTAGAAGGAACACGGATGGGTTTTAGTCAGTAAGAGTCTGACACTCCCTTCCGCTCCGCCCAGAATGGAAGGAGTCATATGATGATTTCTCATCCATAAAAAAGGAGTAACTTTACGTTTTCAAGTTGGTGCAGATGAATTTGATATTTAGGATTGACATAGTTTGAGTTTCTTAGTTAAGCTCTGACTTAGCTGGGTTTAGTGCAGACGGAAAAGCAGCGTCCGTTGTTAGTTGTTTTCTACAAATAAATGTCTTGAATCTTAGACAGCACCACAATATTATGGTATTATTGGAAAAATGCTGTAGTGTTTTTTTTGTGTTTATTTTTAATATTGTATCACATCACATATATCACTATTTTGTGCGCCTAACATGTTTTCTCTGAATCACTCTAAAGTCGACTGGTTTAAAATGCCTAAGTGTGAGTCCCGAGTGACGGCGCACCGCGCAGGCGGAATGAACGGCGCATTAAATATATGTTCGAAACGTTTGAATTTTGATATCGACATTATTAAACCAAAGTAAAATAAACGAAACACTATACACGCGCGTACGCGTCAACTTTCTCGCGTGCACTAAGGACAGGTATCGACCGTAAAGACACGGTAAAGCCGCTCCGCAATCCGCAATACGCCCGTGCGCCGTCACTCAGGACGCACACTAAGGCATTAAATCCGCTTCTGTACAAATTTAGTGCGGAAGTATAAATAAATAAATAGTGGTACATACACCTAGTAAAGTCTGTATTTCTAGAGAAAAAGAAAAAATATGACGTCGACGGTCAAGAACTATATCTGGACTTATGTGAGGAAATGAAAGTGATTCCCGTGAGGTGCTTCTATAAGAATTTGATATCAACTGAGATCGATTTAAAGGTATGTAAAAAATGGTTACCTTTCACTACCCCATCTCTTCCCATGGGTGTCGTAAAAGGCGACTAAAGGACTCACTAGAGGATGGGCAGCTGCGTTCTCTGAGTATTTCAACAACCATATTGAGATCGCCAACCTGCCTGCCAAGCGTGGTGATTATGGCAAGTGTAAACACGAGCATTTAAAAAGAATAGTCGCCGTCAAAAAAAACGAATCGTGAAAAAAGACGATTCTTTAAAAAAAAAACGAATCATCTTCGTGTAAATGAGCACATAAGGTAAAAGTTGAACAGAGTGATGAGCACACACAAAGTTAGAAACTCTCGTGTGTAACTTTACCGGCACCCATACCCTTCCAACCGGAACGCAGCAATGCTGCTTAACGGCAGAAATACGTATGGAATTAGTACTTCCACTTACGAACTCTTTCACAAGGACCTCTAAGTTCTACTTAACATCCGATTCTTCCAGTACTACGGCGTGAACCCAGTTGGTGTTAGAGCGATGTGCATGGCCCTAGCCTACAACCAGACTGTGAAGCGTTTGGACTTGACCAGTAACTTCATGGAACACAACGACGCGTGTTACCATCTTGGTCAGCTGCTTGGCTGTAGCAATGCTTTGGACGAACTAGTACTGAGTGGATGCAAGTAAATAGTAACTACACTTGGGAGCAAATAAATCAAGCCACTTCTATTTTTCACGTATATTGGTTATTATTTTTGTTATCATGGAACAGATCAATTCTAAACATATATCGCCTAAAAGTTTATTTGATAACCTTTAAAAAGAGGGTAGATTTTTGTCAACATTTCATTTTAAATTGAAAATTAAAGGGTAGAATAAAATGATCGCATTTTATTTGCTTATGACATTTTGATTGCAATCCAAAAAGAAAAAGTTAATTTGGGGGTTTTTGTTAATTAACATAATTCATGAAACAAAAACTAATAACCCTGATAACAAGAAGTGGCTCGATTTATTTGCTCCCAAGTGTAGTTATGTCCAGATTATTATTAGTCCTAAAGGTTTATGGTAAGCGTTCACAGTTTCGTATCATACGCATCGGTGGGATCGTATCAACCGGATCCGTAAATTGAAATGCGAACACTGTATTCGCAGGATGTCTTTCGGTAATCAGAATGTTGACACGACATTATTAAAATTTTGTATTTTCAACATTTTAGTCAAGTGTTGTAGAAGGTTTTGGAATACAAAATATAAATACTACTGTACCCCAAGTGTGAGTTTTTTACGATACTACTATATTTGACAAACAAATTTTTAGTATCGCTATTCGCCGCTAGAGAAGCTGCCTAAATTTTCATACATTTTTGGCGTGACTCAACTACAGTAGTAACGTAAAAAAAACTCACACTTGAGGTACAGCTTCCAGATTTCAAGTTTTTGCGATTAGTGCCAAAAATTGCCGTTTTTAGCAATATTTACCACTTAGAGCAAAGCAGACGATGACGACTCATCATAATATTTTTAAAAAGCGTAAATATTTTTATATATGCGATGATACAACGCATATGCATATTTTTTTGGATATGACAAAAATCCTGGATCCTGAATCGATGGTAAGGACGCTAGCATGACGCTAACCAGATGTACAGTGCAAGCACAGCACAGTTTTCATATCAATATGTCAGCATTTTACCTGCGCCGGGCCGGCCAATTTAATACACGAATAGCATTCATACCGCGTGCACTCATCTATCATGCAATCATACTTTTATCAATAAATCAGTAATCAGTGTCTCAATCAGCATCAACTCAAGGTGTAAGGTCCCTAACTATGCACCAGAATTTCGCTATTCATTAACGGTGAAGGAAAACATCGTGAAGAAATCTGCACATCTGAGAGGGCTCCAAAATGTTTTTGATGTGTGTAGTCCCCCAACCCACAGCAGGCCAGCATGGTGGACTGAGGCCATCATTCTCATTATGAGAAGACCCGTGCCCAGCAGTGGGACAGTAATGGATTGATTATGTTAAGGACGAAGGCAATTATAGTAACGTAGTGAATTGTAAACAACAGTATCATAATTCTGCCAAAACGTTCACACAAGTTAATTTTTCTCATCAATATTTGGGCGTTGTTAAGCAGAAAACGATCATCGACGATAAACGCGTTTTGAGATAATGGCCGTTTAAGTTATTTTGGCTGTTATTTTGTATACAATAAAAAAAGGATTGAAAAGTCACATTTATAATGAACTAGAGGTCGCCAGCGGCTTCGCCCGCGTGGATGTCGTTTATCGCGTATTCCGCGTTTTTCTCTACTATAATATGCATGAATTATACCCATAAAGCTCCCTCTTGAATCACTCTATCTATTAAAAAAACCGCATCAAAATCCGTTGCGTAGTTTTAAAGATACATAGGGACAGACAGACAGCGGGAAGCGACTTTGTTTTATACTATATAGTGAAGTACACATTATTGTATAAAAAATAACAGCCAAAATACCTACCTTTAAACGACCACATCATATCTCAAAACTCGTTAAACGTCGATGGTCGCTTTCTGCTTAACTACGCTCATTTTTAATTCGCAGATTAGGGTCTAAAGGAATGTACAAACTAGTGGTCAACCTTGACTCTCGTAAGATGGACCTGTTAGATATATCAGGGAACAATATTCAAGACACAGGTTTCACTTACCTCATACAGAAAATTCAAAAAGGGGCTGTTATTAGAAAGTAAGTTCGTTTTCCAATTTTTTTATAATGTAGCATGATTAACGTTTTTTTTTCCTTCTATAATCTTCTTGGGTACCCTTCGCCCGGGAATGCCGAAGGGTTATGCCAGACTCTTACCGGCTAAAAACCCTCGGTGTTCCTTCTCCTGGCCCATGGTCGGGGTCGCGGAATTCGCAGCTGCATGCACCGCGACCTCAGCAGGCCTTGGTCCGCCAGTCCCTGGACCCATCCTTCTGTAGGACCTTGCCCCCACGTCCTTCTGAGAGGCGCGCGCGGAACACTGCTTGCCGCCTTCTCGGGCCTGTTACTGGTCGGACGACGGGTATCCTAACCCGCCACTAACACGCCACATGATCGGTCTGCCTGCTAAACGAATTTTACTCAGCTTGCGAGCACATTAGTGAATTATGACATCGAGCCGAAAATGTAGCTGAACCTCGGCTTGACGCATAGTTTTTTATAACACTCTCAACCCACAAAGCCGAAACTACTACGCGTCTTGTTGAAAAGCCGAACGTCCGTCAGCGAAAATTCGGTAGCAACGCATTCAATGTATTTTGAAAAAGAAACGACTCAACATTACGTTACGGGAAGTCAGAAGCACGAAAATTTGACAACTTAGGCCTGACTCCTTAGAATATCAGTATTGGCTAGTATTTGGGTTGCGGAGATCAGACGATGGCGGTAGCTCCGTGTTAAATATGTATAATTAACTGCGTCTGAAATTCTTGAGAATGTGTACTGAAGCTAAATCGATGCAAAAACTTAGGATGTCATACGCACATTCATACAAAATGTCCATTTTCTATGAGTGACATGCAAATTGATGCTATTAATCGTGTCCTTAAAAGATCTTCATGACTTCTAGGTTATATTTAAGGCGCAATGATTTGACAAGTGAGAGCTTGGTGTTGTTGGCTGAAGCGATGGAGGGTAATAACACTATAACGCACTTGGATCTTTCCTGGAACAAGTTTATCGCAAAGAGAGGTATTCTTGTATGCTTAATTAAATATGTACATAATTATTTCTGTTGACTTACGGCAGAACACGCAAGAGGTGATGGTATGACTTGCTTTCTCTAGAAATAATAATAACAAAATCTTTATTGTTCAGAAAAACATGGATATCAGTGCATAAATAGCCCTAGCCTCCACACTAGGATTCCCTGTGTCGTGGAGACTTGTCTCTTTCGTCTTAGTAAAGCACAAGATAGTAGGTACCAACGCAAACAAATATCGATCAACTAGCTTTTGCCTGCAGCTTCGCTTGCGTGAAATTTTTAACCCGTTAAGTGACGATTTTCCAGACAATCTTTCATCCCTTATTTAACTCCCTTAGAGGTTGAATTTAAAAAAATCCTTCCTTATTCCTTGTCTACATTATAAAGGGAATCCCTGTGCAAAATTTCAGCTTTTTAGATCCAAAGGTTTGGGTTGGACATTGATGAGCCAGTCAGTCAGTCAGGACTTTTCTTTTTATTTATATAGATGACGATCTTATGGCGACAAATTCTCGGGTACTTTAGCAATAGAAAATAAAATTAAAATAATTCTATATTATTTTACATTAAAAATCGTAAATTAGAAATTGCCGACAAGTGCCGTGACATTGGGAACAGTGAAAATATTGGGGGATCATTGCCTAAACGTGGGACAGTTAAGGCCTCTTAGACAAAATCCCTTTTTCTTAAACATTAACGTATACAAAAATATCAAATTGTATGGCAATAAAACTTCCTCGAGCGTCAGCAAATGTCATTTCCATACAATATGGTATTTCTGCAGGCGTTAACGTTTAAGGAAAAGGAATTTTGTATTGGGGCCCGGTTAAATTAAAAAGAGTTGTGTAAAGGTTCGCGCATATTATGTCAGGCCGCAGCGGGTCGGGTCGCAGCGCAAAAATCCTCCCAAACCGCTCGTATGTTTTTTATAGGAACTATCACACCCTATGCCAAGGCGCAGCGGGCCGCATATTCCGCCGCGGATTTTGGTTACGTGCGATGCGGCCCGCCACAGAAGCGGATTGGGGTGCATGCGCGCACGTGTTCATTTTACGATATTTGCGTTTTTTTGGTATTTACGTGCTCCTGTGGTGTTCACTAGAATGGATGAAGAGCTTTTGATTAATTTAGTTCATGGATACAAAGAGCTATATGATTTGCAAGTCTGGCAGGGCAGTACACTGTACTCAAAATCCGTCAATGCGCTGCGACCCGGCCCGTCACTAATGTGCTAAGTAATCATTTTGCGCTACGCTGCGGCCCGCTCCGCCCCGCTGCGGCCCGACATAATGTGCGCGAACCTTAAAAACACTCCCTCAATCGCGTAGAAAATACTTTTTAAGTACTTTGAAAACTGCTTAATTAATTAATTATTTTACTTGGAACAAATTCACGCGGAAATAAAATAATAATACAGGGTTACTCTGAATAAGATTTTATTTTTAGCTTCCGTTTAACATTATCTTTAAATAAATAAATAAATAAATAAAAATTAAATACTATTCGTAGGTAAGCATCTTTTGAGAACAGCTGGACCGGTGTTGCTATTTTTACTGTTCAAATGTTCTTAATAGTCCGAATTAGATTTTTATGGAAAGGAAAATTGAAAAAGTTGCCCGGAAAATTGGTCCAGCCGGACACACGGACAGAGCCGCGGCCACAGCTAGTTGCTTAAATAATTAAAGTGTAAATATAAGTCTCAATTTATTAAATCTCTCTCAATTTCTCAAATACTCTTTTTTTCAAAGTTCCTTCAATGCTATTTACTCGTAAGTTGCCACACTTTTCTTAACAGGAAAGTCAACTTCCAAATACGTAAATAAATGTATAAACTTACTATTCTGCCCACCATTCCAAAAAAAAGCAGTTAGGATCGAAATTACCAATCTGGTCCCGCATTCCATTACCCAACAATAGGCTCAATAAAGCCGACATAAAACACAGACGTCAGATTATACATCGGAATAAACACTGTGGGCTCGAGGTATCCGAAAGATTTTAACCTTCGATTCCGATGCCTAATTGGAGAAGAAAAGCTAGGATATAGTTTGTTGAATAACGTTTAATTTTCGAAATATTCATTCACAAATCGAAAAATATCTATGGTAACAAGTCCTATGAACGCGGCGGCGTTGCGACTTTTGTCATACCATACCCCTCTCGCCGTATGTCTTAGTGTGAAGTTTCTTATCCACTCACACGATAATTAATAAATGTTGCCAGTTCAACCTAAGGTATTGTTTACAAGGAAGTACTAAAGTTAATTGATTTATTAAGTAACAAAAAAATTACTGTATTGGACGTTCGTTGATATAACATTTGACTCATAATACCATCAGAAAGGCGTGTTTAAAATCCACGGTATATAAAACATCTCTTTATTATGTGATGTTTAATGTGATGAAAGTTAGCAATAAAATTGTTGAGGCGGATGGCACACGGCCGGTTAGAAACGTTCACGGGCTCAAACTTTCAGCTGGCCATTTCATCCAAGTGGGGTTCACCCCCCTCATAAATATTAAACAGTATACGAGTTCAACGCTACACTTTCAGACGTGTATTTGACACGTTCGTGCTCATATGATCTGCATATTTGAGGATGAAAAACTGTGATGTCAATCAAAGCGTGGTTTTTATGTGGTTGTTCAAATTGTTTGACAAAACGAAATTTACGAGTAAAATGTGTTGAAATGTTGAGGCTTTTATCAGCTATGTCTATCCACAAAATCGGAGAGGAGAGGAGACGAAAGGAGATGTGATGCGAAGCTGGCAGGTTATTTCCACCAAAGCGGAGAGGAAATGTGAGCTGTGCGTAGTGGAGATGTGAGCTGTGAGAGCTCGAAATCAGTCAGTTCGTGTGTGCGAGGCGCGGGGAGAAGGCAGCGAGGAAAGGAGCGCGCGAGCGCGGGCTTGGTCCGGCCACCGAACTACACACATCTCCGCTCTGCCGCGCCGCTTGCTCGCTCGCGGCACAAAATTCTATAGAAAAATGAGACATCTCCCTCTTCTCCGCTTGATCCATTTCCACCGAAGCTAAGCGAAGAGGAGATGTGGAAATAATGAAATCTGCTTGGTTATTCAAAATACATCTTCTCTCGTCTCCTCTCCTCTCCGCTTTGGTGGAAACCGGGCCTTATACAGCATGTATAGGTGAGTATACACTAGAGCATTTTCTCGAGCATTTCCATGTAATGTAACGTTCTTATGTACGAATGATACAATAAAAGCAAAAGCTCAATTTAAAAAAACATTTCCATGTAATGTAACGTTCCTGCGAATGCTCGACACGGTGTTTGAAGTAATGCTCACGGCGAGTGAGCATTTACCTGTAACCTTCCTTTCTATTTTGCGTTTACTTTTCGCTGAAGTTTCGAATCTGCAGGTCGCGTGTGCTGCGTTCGCGCTCGTGTCTTTGTCCGACGAAATGTTACACAAATTCGCTCGGTTGTTTGCAAAAATAAGTTGTAACAAACCGTCGAGTGTTGTGCTTATTGTTTGGTTCGTGAAAGGGTGACACATTAGAGCAGCTCGATGTTTTGTTACAAATAAATGCTCTAGTCTATACTCACCTTAACAGGAACAACGCAAACACCCAAACACCGACTATTAGACGTCTGTTGGTTGCACTAGAAACACTAGCCCATCACCGGCCTTGGCTATTAAATATGGTGACATGTTTAATATGCCATGTCACTCCTTTCCTCGAATCTTTTTTTACTCTAGATCTAGTGAAGATGGAAAACGGAGATTATGATGAACTCGGGGAGTTTCGGGATCTACTTGTCTTAACTATAGGTCTAGCGCATAACTGAGCCAGTGCCTGAGGTATGGGAGCGGCACGGGAAGGGTGACATAATATGACGACGTGTCCGAACTATCTCGCTATACACGTAATAAATATAATGTAGATATCTCTTACGATATTTTCGTGTGTACACTTAAGTTAAATTAATTAAAATAATTGCGCGTCGACAAGGTAAATAAAAAAACAAGTAACAATAATTATATTATTTTATTTAATAAGTATTAATATTTTTAACTGAAACAACAAAAAACAACAAACAAATCCCGAAATCCCAAATTTAATTATTTAATCAATCAGATTCCTTATAGCTGTCTGTACCGAATTACTGTATGAATGGCTCGAATCACTTTCATTATCTAGTAGTAATAAAAATATCGTAAGAGATATCTTCATTATATTTATCACGTATAAAGCGAGATAGTTCGGACACGTCATGTCACGTCATATGTCACCTCTCCCGTGCCGCTCCCATACCCCAGGCACTGACTGAGTTAAGCGCTAGACCTATAAGACACAATTCTTCAACATCAGGTCAAACTGCCTTGTTGCGTCGATTGGGCTGTAGTACAGTGCTTGTGGAGCTGAACATGGCATGGAGCAGCATCTCCATCACGATGGAGCTTAAGAGCTTGTTTGGTATACCAACCTTGAAGAGGCTGGATCTCAGTAATAATTGGTAATGTACCTGATAGTCTGTAGTACGTCCCCACTATCTTTAAAGGTGTAAACAAATTCGTGTAATTTCTTAAAACCACATGATCTTTTACTGGTATAGATTAACACCGCACGTGATTTAGGGGGTATTTCACCAACCTATCATTAACTTTTCATTAAGCTAATTCGGTCTCTAAACTTTTCAATAAGTAAAATTTGCATTTCCGAAAGCCATTTTCGCCAGCGCGCTGCAAGCGAGCCGACCGGGCGACCGCGTGCTTACAGTGCGCCGACTGCGTGGTTACAGCGCGCCGACTCCGAGTTGCCAGCGAAACGTCGTGCAAGTCCTAGGCGTGTTCAATCACAAATGCCATATAACAATTGTGTTCGCTGTGACAGCAAGCTTGCGCCTCGCGGACGACGCGTAGTTAGCGCGCTGGCGGCTAGCCGTAGCTTAAATTCGAGGCGACGCGACGCCGTGCTGCAGATGTGCAGTTGCTGTGCCGGTGTAATGTGCCGTGACCTTCAGAATGAAAAAGAGGATACTGTGATGCAGTTATCGAAAACGTCCTCATTCTCTTTTAAAATAAACAGTTGCACACGAATTTCATCATTACACACTTAGTGCATCCCGTTCCTAAACATTCCCGCAATATAGCGTTACATTGGAAGTAACAGACTCACGAGACTCGCTTCCTTATTAACTGAAAATGAGATGCAATTATGTCTATTTCGAGCCAAAGACACTCCGAGACACTTGATTACCTTATGCAAAGGTAAATAAGACCGTTAAAAGAATAACACGTCAAGCGTTGGTCGTAAATTACTGTCACTTTGGATCTAGCGACCTTAATTGAAGAATTTTTGGAATTGTTTGTTTGTGGAAATTTTAGCCAGCGAAACATCGGCCCTCTTAGAGCGATTACGCACTGCATCCGATCCGAATCCGTGAAAATACGGATATAAAAAACTCGGACCGAGTTCGGATATTGCTTTAAGCACTGCATCCGATCCGAATACGTGAAAATACGAATCTAGTCTAAAAAACTCGGACCGAATTCGGATATCGCTTACGCACTTATCCGATCTCTGATCCAAATTCAGAAAATTCAGGAGCCGTCTTTGGCATATCCATTTGGCGTCCGATTTGTATCCGAGGTAATGCGAAAGCGTTTATACAAACAGTACTACGGCTACTTCGGTCCGTCAGTTTTTCTTCTGAATTAGAAACTCACTGATGACGGACAGAAATCGGATGACGGAAGTCGGATCTAGTGCGTAAACTACCATACAAATAGTTCTATGACTACTTCAGAACGTATTTTCTCGGATTCGGATCGGATGCAGTGCGTAACCGCTCTTACGGTCCATGAACGGTGGTGGTGTTATGCTAATCATTATGGATTAGAAGGAAAGGAAGAAATTAAGAAATCTTTATTTTTCACAAACAGAAACACATAAAAAACCGTCCTACAAGTTCGCACAATAATAAATTGAACAGTCAATAGACCAATTTAAACTTTTAACCCCCCAAACTGTTTTTTCTTTGGTTGAAATAGATCCCAAAATAAATCGTTGTCTATCTATTTGCGCGTCAGCAAGACCTAATAATTATGCCAAATTCCCGTGTGGGGACGGGCTAGAATATAAAACTTCCTCACAGCACGCTGGGAATAGACGCGTGTTGTAAGATTCAACAAAACCCAGCACGCTTGGTGGTAGGATCTATACGGTCCGCCTGGCTAGCTACCACACTCACATTAAAGTCCGGCGCCGAGCAGTTTACTGTGTTTCGTCGTGTGTATGTGAGAGCCAGAGGGGTATAGGGGAATCCCTCTATATCTCTGTTACTTGGATTCGTGTGCTCCATCTTAGATCCTGTCTGCGCTTACGATCAGGGGGGCTACCATGGTCTGTTATAGCAAGAATGTTTTAATATTATTACGAGAGTGGGAAAGTGACAGCGCTAGACAGCTCTCTAGCGCCATCTCTTACCCACTCTCGTAATAATATTAAAACATTCCTGCTATAACAGATCATGGTAACCCCCCAGGTGTGACAAGGGTCAAACGCTATCAAGTTAAGATAAAAAAAAGAAAAAATTCTTACATTACAATGATTTTGAGAAAAACCTCTGTGACAGACGGATGGACCAAAGTGATCTTAAAAAGGCGCCGCTTTTCTTTTTAAAAAGAAATGAAGTGAAAAAGAAATTGTCCCGAATATTTAGTCCCATGTGAGATGGCGAGCCTATTACCATTTTTGGGCAAAATAATAATTATGGTAACAGATTCGTCGCCTCTTCCGACTCACTTACCTGGCGACAGAGGGGAATTTCATCCTTAAACACCCCACCCTTAAGTTCTCCGCGGATTTTATATTGCTATATCAATCTTCTATAAAATAAATAAGTACCATAGAACGGGGTTACATTGATAAATTTTTTGAGCTTAATTAATGTATTTGTATTTTATTTATTTTCGCTATATCAAAAATATTTCATATAGACTGAATTAACTAAGATATATAAAATCACATAGACTAGATAAAAAAAACGCCTCACGATCAATACGTCCAATTAGCAAAACGTCCAAATACGCAAAACGTCTATTTAGCAATACGTCTAATTAGCAAACTGTCATTATAGCAAAACGTCCAACTATCGAAATGTCTATGTAGCAGAACGTCCAATGAGCAAATCGTCTATTTCTCATAATGCCTGGACACTTAAGCACAAAAATACTAGGATTCGTTTTTGAGGTCAGTTAAATTAAATACGTAAACTTTTTAGTAAGCAATAGTAGCTCCCATAGGTTAGTTATCTCATCTCTCATTTAGGGTCAAAATACACGTCCGATAGTTGCTTCCGGGAGCCGAATTCGACTATCTGATCGGATTCATGAAATACACTTACGATTCTCGTGTAAGATTTTTTTCTGGACGACGACGACTTTCGGACGATGCTTACGATTCTAACATCCGATCCGATAGTCTGATCGTACGTGTAATTCATGTTCAAACAAATGTATGATGCGGAGGTCTTCAGATAGTCTGACCAGACTATCGGAACCGATCGGAGGCAAGTAGCGGACGTGTATTCGTGACAGATTTTCGCTAACAAAAAACTGTGTCACTCAGAGTCAGCCAGCTTGCTGTACGTACAGGCTGGCACGCACACTTCACACATTCGTCAGCCATTCCATTACACGCGTAAACGTCAACACAGTCGATAAACAAAGGCGGCAAAAAAAAAACAGCATGTCTTGTGTGGTGAAATGGTGTAAAAACCGTAGTGATCGGAAGAAAAAAAAACCAGGAATCACGTTTCATAGGTAAATTAATAATTCAATCACTTAATTCCCAATTGTATACATTAAAATCAATCTTTATTCACCAAGAAAAGAGTCCATCACAAGGCCAGTGTTGTAAATTTTCACGTTTGCAAATTACCCTAAATAGGGAAATGTATGGTTTTTTATTCAATTCCATTTATTTATTACTAGGTATTTTATTTATATATTTTTACTAGATTTCCTAAAGAAAATGAAGTATGGAGAAATGATAAGATTAAAAAAATAAGAAATTGTAACGGTGAAAACGATTGGATTCCAAACAAATACAGTGTCATTTGCAGTCTACATTTTGAAGCTAACGACATTTAAACAACTAAAGGAGGACTCCGGCGTGTTGTTAAATATGCAGTACCTCAAAATGTTATTTATGTTATTTTGTTTGAAGGCAATAGGAGAAGAAGAATCGATTTACTTTTCAATGTAAAATACAAAAGAGAACTGCAAAAGCTAAAGGGGGAAAAAAATACTCCACTAGGTTTTCTAAAAAATGTTGGCCATAACAAGAGGATTCTGAATTCATAACTATGTATGGTATTATTACTTAATTTTTTCAAATGACTTTCACTGGAACCCTAACTACAATAAAAAAAATGAATTTTGTTTTGTGTTATATTATACTTAGTTAGGAAATATTGTTTGCGATTACGACTGTACTCAAAAAAAGTTAGACGATTTGCTCATTGGACGTTCTGCTACATAGACATTTCGATAGTTGGACGTTTTGCTATAATGACAATTTGCTAATTAGACGTATTGCTAAATAGACGTTTTGCGTATTTGGACGTTTTGCTACTTGGACGTATTGATCGTGAGGCAAAAAAACTACAGAGCATAGTTTTCGATAAAAAAAGGAGAAATGTTCCTTACCAAAGTCGGACCGTAGGATTTTACTTTGATAATCCCTGTTTTATCATTCAGTGTCAAAGTAGCCCCAATTAGGACTCGAATATCGTACATGGTCAGGAGTGTGATTTAATATTTTTTATCTTTGCCATCTAACTTCGTAGACACCTCTATACCGTATGGTAAAATAGCGAAACTGTCAATATTGCCTATACAGTTAAGTTAAAATGCGTAAGTTCTATTTATACAGAGATATATGACCAAATGCAATATTTTTTGTAACTATGAATGTCACCCCTTGATATCAAAGTAACCCCAATCTCTGGTAATCATAATAATCCAGTAAAAATTTTGTAGTAAAACAAATCGTGACACATACTTTCGAAAAGCCCCATTTTGAGCCTGCCAAAAATGAGCTCTTGATTGGCATATCTCAATATCAATGTTCGATTTCTTATTTCCGCAGTCTACCATCTCGGGCTGCAAGAGTTATATCCACTAACCTCAATTTATCGAAGAGTCTTGCTTATATGGACTTGTCCTGCAATCCGTTCACTCCAACAGACGCCCTACTTATCCTGTTGGCAATGTCACCAAGGAGTGTCAAGCTTAAAGAACTTCATATGGACAATATTGCTGTCGACAAAGAGTTTGCTGCGGTAAGCATAAATGTATAACTTAAAATCATAAATGTATGTGGGGGAAGGTGTTCCTCCAACCAAAGGGAGAATCCTCCAACCAGGCGGATTCTTATGCCTGGCGGGCTACTACTGACCAACGGATGTTTTTTTTTTTCTATTGGACTGCTTTCGGTGGTCCTAGGGGACCATTTCTACGTAACCGGGCAGTTATTAGCGAGACCTGAAGGGTCTCCAGCCAATGGGGGGGGAGTAAAATACTTAACCTAAGCTAACTATTTATACTACACTAACATCATGACTAGCTGCAACAACAGCACTAAGGGCGACCCCTAGTGGGACTCGGACCTCGGCTTAGGGCGTTGCTGGCGGGGGCTTAGGGGGGAGAGACAGCTTGATAAGGGCTGAATTATCGGTGTGACTGCGGAGTCTGAAGAGACGACCGGCTCTACGACGGGAGAGCTCGGTGGATCGTGACCGGCGGCAGTGGGACGTCGCAACGGGTCTCGTCAGCGAGGAAGGTATGCCAGACGGCGGCGAGCGTTGTGTAATGTGCTGGTCGATTTACTCGCCTCCTGGAGGAGGGTACTAACGGTTGATGTTGGGAGGATGGATTTAAACTATCTGCGTGTTAAATCATGATACCGCGATGTCGGAACTGTCAACTATGAGAGTTGTCGATATTGTCGCTGTAGTCGTCTACACCACCGGTGTGTTGCGTAGTTCACATGTGGCGTGATAGATGCCTCCACATGTAAAAACAGGGATACCATTATAAAAAATATATAACCAAGTGGGAGATTGTTGACAAACGCTGTTGCTGATGTTGTAATTTTACAAACATTTAATTATTATAAAACATAATTAAATAAAAATTCCGAAAGAAGGGCTCGTGGCTAATTAACAACCGCGGGGATCATACGATTTGCAAGGTTAAGCTGCGTTTGCCGCGGTCAGTCCGAAGCCAGCAGATAGTCAGAAGCCCGAAAGTCCGACAACCGGTCTAACATTAGGATATCGGCATTACCCAGTAATTGGGTTGCGGAGGTCTGATGACAGTCGCTCCGTGTAATACTGGTATTCAGCCGCATCTGGTTAGACAGGAAGCTGACCCCAACATAGTTGAGGAAAAGGCTAGGAGAACAGAATACATGAACTGATGAAAGTTGTAGATGTTATCAAATATTATAACAGTGATTAAGATAAGACTGCCTCGATGGTCTAATATTCGCAATCGTGACTGCTGAGCGTGAGGTCCTGGATTCGATCCCCGGTGGAACAAGGTGTTATTAGGTTTTTTCGTGTGCTCGCTTCCAGCCGTGGTTCTGTCCATGGTCGGGGGCGAGAGTGCTTGGAAAGCCTTCTGCGAGGAGGTGGTGGCGATTAAAGGGGGTGCGAAGAAGGAGAGAGGGAGAGAGAGGCGGCTGCCACTCTCCCTTCCCGCGCCAGACGCACTAGGCGCCGGAGTAGTGTGTGGCCTACAGGCGGCGGATTAGGGGACCCGTCGCCCGTTCAGTTACAGGCCCAAGAAGGCGGCGCGCAGTGTTCCATGCGCGCTTCTTAGGAGTACGGTGGGGCCTGCCGAGGTTGCGGTGCATGCAGCTGCGAATCCCGTGACCCCGGCCAAGGGTCGGAACAAGGTACACCGTGGGTTTTTAGCCAGTAAGAGTCCGGCATACCCCTTCGTCTTCCACGGGCGAAGGGCATACATGAGGATTTTGGCACGAAAAAAAAAAAACGTTTTTTTCCGTGTGGAATTTCTCAGTAGCAGCGGACTCTGGATTTTTGTCCGGTTGATGGCAATAAGCTCACTCCCTATTACATGGGACTTAAACATAATGGCGAAATGAGGGTGTACTATACACCTCTGCCCAACCCTGTGGGGAAAACAGGCGTGATTTAGATATAGTTCTGTTTTTGGAGCATTTATTATTAGCTACAATTTTACATAAGGAACTCCATGAGCTAAAGAAGCTGCCATACAAAAAGAATACGGTGATCACACACGGTGATGTTCTCCGCAACTATACACTTGAAGACCATGACCTAAGGGTTATAATCATGCGAAGAATCGTGGTAGTTACGACGAAGAAGAAAGGCGCGAAACTGGATATTCTGTTAGTTGCTTCTTTTCATCGTATTTAGTAAATGCCTACTGTATAATATGCCACAGTATAGGTGGTCTTCACCAGGGTCATCTCTAGATTATCTGGCGCCGCGGTGCGGACCCAGCTCGGGCGACCCCTAGCCATTTCAGCATTCCCGCCCCCCATCAGTGCTGTCAGCTGACTGCTGAAGGATGACTTCTGACACGCTTGGTGGTAGGATCTATACGGTCCGCCTGGCTAGCTACCACCCTCACATTAAAGTCCGGCACCAAGCAGTTTACTGTGTTCCGTCGTGTGTATGTGAGAGTCAGAGGTGTATAGGCGAATCTCTCTACATCTCTGTTACTTAGATTCATGTGCTCCATCTTAGACCCTGTCTGCGCTTACCTTCAGGAGCGACGAGGGTCAAGCGCGACCAAGTCAAAATATAAAAAAAAAAGAATAAAATAATTTCTCGGGCTTCGGCCTCCTGAAAGCCTCAGACCCGCCTTTAGAAACCAGCACCGAGGTGTCTCTTATTCCTCAGCGCTAGTAGCTCGGCGGTAGTGATGGCCCTGGTCCTCACTTCACACGCTCAATCTTACTTGAACCAATTCTAATTTACACAACCGAGCATGTATGTTAAGACGGCAAAACGGTATACTGCGTAGTGTCATTAAGACAGACCATACCGTATGTGGAAACGTTTGCACAAGCCATCTGTCCATGCAAGTCGCTGCGTGTGGCCGGAATATAAACAACCGTTTGCTTGAAAAATGTACTAGAATTTAAGGTAAACAGTTGTTAAAGCAAAGAATAATCCCCTTATTCATAAAAGATCGTCACTTTTACTGGTTAAATTATACCTGTCCTTGTCATTTGTATGCGAGATAGAGATGGCACTAGACTTAAAAGCCATACTTATATAAATATAGCAAACGGTTTGTGCAAACTTTTTCGTCGGTAATGACAACCGTTGTGCAAGCGTTATACCTTCTTAACGTACTTACTTGTGCAAATTTGAATTTGGTAGCCGGATCATAAACCAGAGAATTAATGTTGGTATACATTAGCCTATTACCAGATTTTAATGTTTCTTAACTATGTATTTCAATCCCTCAGAGAATACATACTGCAAAAACAGAAGATCCTTGAGTTCCTGAATATAAATGATCTCGCTCGAACCTTCAAAATATATGGTATTCGAGTCGAAGAGGAATTTTTTATGGAGGTTGTGAGACTGTTCCCGGGACCCAGAACTGACAAAGGGGGTAGAACAATCGATCTTAATGGTGCGTTAAAACTCGTAGAGATTTCTTTCATGCATTACAAGAAACCGTATTCGTATTCCGTATCTACAAAAGCGGAACTAAATTACCTGTCTGATCAGCCTGTTAACAGTCACTGCTGAACATATTATATCTCCAACAACCACTTTTAAAGCTGGCTTCCCACGGTGCGTGGTAGCGCGCACTGGCTGTGAGTGGTATCATCCGTAAGATCACGCACCGTGGGAAGCCACATTATGAGGGTGTGTGATGTGGATACGGCGCACCGCTCCGCACGCGTCCGCGTTACCACGGACGAGTCTCTTCCTATGGTGCGTCGGTGCGAGCTCGTACGTCGCGGTGCGCGCTATCACGCACCGTGGGAAGCCGGTATAATGCGCACGCTGCGCGTTCAATATTTATCATGATATCATTTATTATGAGGTCGCGATCGTAGATTGTGATATCAATTAAGCGTTCAGTAGGCCAATTCAGGTATTTTTTAAAGCATGAAACCTGTAGGATCCTTACAGGTTTCTTTAATCGTACAGTTTGCGTTTACAAAAACATACAAAATGTTTAGCTTTGTTTTTGTTGTAAAACAATTTGACGGTTTTTGTAAATGTACTACTGACAATGTTGCATTATGGCCCTTTTCCTGTCATACGTATTTTATACTGTATTAGGTATAGCGCGCGCGCGGATCTGGTCCGCGTGCAGGCTGCGCATCCTATCATTTCATACATGTTTTTCCTATCATGCGGGCAGCACGCGCGCGGAACGCGGATTGGCTGCGGGCGTGCAGCCCGCGTGCATACTAACCGGATGCGGGAGGCGTTCTTCTGCCGTCAGTGTTGTTTTTACTGTAACGCAGGTCGCACGCATTTTCATAGTACGCATGATTACTTTTTTAACGTTCATCTTTGTGCACGAGTTTAGTCACTGGCGACACGCACGACGCGCAAGACACTGCAGCGGTAAACGAAATCTTTGTCCTGCGTGTGGCCAGGAGCGTGCTATCACCCGCATGCGGACCAGATCCACATGAATAAATAAACCGAACAGAATGAAAGCTTCCTAACAGAGTTCAAAATTTTTACCTACTTTCATAGGGCTGTCTACTATTTCACGACCGTAAGTTAAGTACCTACCTATCTAATAGAAAAGGCCAAATGAAATCTTACTAAGACGACCTACAAATACTTTTGTACTATTCTACAAACCTACTAAAACAAAAATACGAAACAAATAATACGCCAACATAATTACTTACAAATAATAATTCTTATGGGAAAGCCGTCATCTTAGTTATTTTGGATATTATCTACTCGTAACTAAATATTCTGTAATAAGCATTAAACATTTGTAGGATAAGTAGATATAATTAACTGACAAGATCCTTTGGATATACAAAATAAGAAGTCTCCTTGTTTTTCCTACCGTTATTTGTACACATGCACACAGTACAACAGTTTGGCATCTTTAAAAACAATTAAAATAAAACGTCCGCGTCTCGTACCGCTGCCGCTGTGACAAACCTTAACTTTGTCCGCTTACTGAGCCGCCTCAAACCGGTTTGTACCAGAGCGGGCGCCGGCGCACTCCCCGCGTGCCTAGTCGGTGACAGTCACGTAAACATAAGCTGTGCGTGTAGTAGTGTACCTACGCACGGCGTTTAGTATGAAGCTTTCATTCTGCTCGGTTTATATATTCATGTGCCAGATCCGCGCGCGGGCGAAAATAAGCATGACAGGAAAAGGGCCCTTAAGGAATGTCCAACGGTCAATGCCACGCTGTTTATTTACGCATATCTTTATTGATAGTAATGGTTGATTACATACATCGGCTGTGGCCGGACAAGAAGCTGCCTCCGACACCACCACCAACCCCGCCGCCAGAAAAGGAGAAGAAAGGCAAGAAGAAAAAGAAATGATTTTATGTACCAACCATTTTAAATTGAATTATTCCACTTTGCCCCACCAGCCGCCCCACTGGTGGGGCAAAGTGGAAAAAATCTAATTTTGGAGTGGAACACTGTTTTAAGCTTTCACGGTTTGTATCTAAATTTAAAATGTCACTTACGGGATATCTTCCGTGATTATTGATTTCACGGAAGATATCCCGTAAGTGACATTTTAAATTTGGAGTGGAATTTGCCCCACCAAATTTAATTTTAGTGAGGCAGGGTTGGCACTGGAATTTGTGTAAGTATGCTAAGTATTTCATATTTTTTTTGGAAAGAAATGTATATCTAAGTAAAATGTAAACTTGTGACTTAGGTAGTACATACGTAGTGTTTTTAAATAAAAGTACAAAAATAATTGTTTGAATTTTTTTATTTACTTTTTGTTTCTGGAAGGAAAGTAAGAAGTACTTAAAGGTAAAATTTTAAAGCGTGTACTTCAACCATTAGTGAGCTAAGTAGTATCGCATAAGCAGCTACTTCCAGTTCATTTCTGTTTTCCTGGTAGTTATAGGTATAGGACATGAAAGTTATAATAGGACAGTTTTAATTTAGACTTCTATCGATGTAGTGAAAATAACGAATACTTTATTCATCTTTGTGTTTAATCGTTGGAGCACAACTTAGTGAGATCGTTTAGGCGCATATTTTTTTGTATATTTCTGTCACCCTGGTACTTTTCAAAACAACAAATAATGATTCAATTTCAAAGCCTGTATTTTTACCATTATTGAGCTAAGTAGTAAGTTGCTTTTAAACACCTAGCTCCAGTTCATTTCTGCTTTCCTGGTAGTTTTAATAAATAAATAGTTTTCAAACGTACATCGATATCATTTTTATTATGTGTATTCTATTTCATGCTCTTCTCATTGTATCCCTATCTAGTCTGTGCTCTTCTCTGTTTCATCGTTGGTGCGTTTCGAGGAATAATACCCCATATTTTGATACTTACGTTTTATTTCGCATCTTTTTTTCATTTTGATGAATTAAATCCAAGGTCGACTTAACTACGATACTTTTTTCCCATGGTATTCTGGCCCACGCATTCGGCCAACTTTTCCACTACTGTTTCCTACTCCGTGTAATTTGGGCCGCAGACTCTGCAGAGGTCAATTTCCCCTTAATCCATTCTCATTCATGCTTTTCATAATAACTGTTACAGACCTAGAAGTTTTAGGGCGGTTACAGACCTTGGCATTTTAGGCATGAAAGGATACCCTACATAATAAAAATGATATCGATAGACGTTTTAAAACTATTTATTTATTAAAACTACCAGGAAAGCAGAAATGAACTGGAGCTAGGTGCTTAAAAGCAACTTACTACTTAGTTCAATAATGGTAAAAATACAGGCTTTGAAATTGAATCATTTGATGTTTTGAAAAGTACCAGGGTGACAGAAATATACAAAAAAAACATGCACCTAAACGATCTCACTAAGTTGTGCTCCAACGATTAAACACAAAGATGAATATAAAGTATTCATTATTTTCACTACATCGATAAAGTCTAAATTAAAACTGTCCTATTATAACTTTCATGTCCTATACCTATAACTACCAGGAAAACAGAAATGAACTGGAAGTAGCTGCTTATGCGATACTACTTAGCTCGCTAATGGTTGAAGTACACGCTTTAAAATTTTACCTTTAAGTACTTCCTACTTTCCTTCCAGAAACGAAAAGTAAATAAAAAACTTTAAACAATTATTTTTGTGCTTTTATTTAAAAACACTACCTATGTACTAAGTCACAAGTTTACATTTCACTTAGATATACATTTCTTTCCAAAAAAATATAAAATACTAGCATAGGTACTTACTTACACAAATTCCAGTGCCAACCCTGTACTACTAATTAAATTTGGTGGGGCAAATTCCACTCCAAAATTAGATTTTTTCCACTTTGCCCCACCAGTGGGGCGGCTGGTGGGGCAAAGGGGAATAATTCTTTAAATTTAGAGCCTTTTATTTAGAACCTTTTACTTTGGGGTTCGTAGCCAATCGGATAGTAGATAGAAAAACTCGATCTTGCAAAAAAAGATAGGCAACAGTGAAAGCAAAGCAAAACATTTAACAAAATGTCCAACTAATAAGCGATTTTTGATTATTCACTAGACAGAAACGGCAATACAGAAAGATGACGTCACACTTAAAATACTTCATAGTAAGGGTCTCTCCCACACTTATCGACGCGGAATCGGCTTAGGCCCTGCGCCCACTGGCGGGAAGGCACGCCAAGGGATTTTTTAAGCTCAAATAGTTTTAAACCTTATTTGTACGCTTCAGAACTCATAATTACCGTACCACGGAATGCTTCGGCATGCCGCGGACGACAAAGAATCCCGTGGTATGCTAAGCAAACATAAATGCTAAAGTAATTAGAATAAGGTTTAAAATTACTTGACGTTACTCTGTACAATTACATGCGACAATGACAAAAAAATGCCCCCTACATAATCTTGAAACCCATGTATCTCCTCCACTTTTAGATCGATTTCAGTATTTTTTTCAACAAGCGTTTCCTAAATACAGTAGGTATGACTGATTAGTTGCTGTACATCCGAAAACCATTAATTGCCCATTTGAGCCCAACAATGATATACCTATTGAAATATATTTTTTCTAGAGATGCGCCGAATAGTGGTTTCACCGAATAACCAAATACCGAATACTATTCGGTTTAACCTTTACCGAACCGGATATTCGGCCGAATTATTCGGTTTACCATTTGATTGTTTTGCCGCGTAAACAGGTTCTTACATGAACGCTACGTGTTGCTGCTGGAGCGAGCCGTACCTCACCGCCCGCCACCCGCGCACACCGCGCTGTCACTTTGCTGCAAAACATCGCACGATTAGGTTACAAATAAAAACAGAGGAGCATACTATTACAAAAATATTTTTTTTTATAAAAGGTTTAAACATAAATGTTGATCTAAGGTTTAAAAATTAATGTGGATTGGATTGAGATTTCAGTTGCTTTAAAATGTTGATTTGATGTTTAAAAATAAATGTTGATTTGAAGTTTAAACATGTATGTTGATCAAAGGTTTAAAAATCGATGTTGGTTTAAAGTTTAATAATAAATGTTGATTTAAGGTATACAAAGAAATGTGGATTTGATTGAGGTTTAAAAAGAAGTTAATTTTATGTTAAATTGCTTTAAAATGTTTAAAAAAAGGTTTGTATTAGTTTAAAAATAAATGTTGATTTGAAATTTATTAGCTTTATTTAACTCATCTTTCATAGTATTTCTTTGACTTATATTATAACATGAATCTTACTTATGAAGTTTTGACTTTTAGTTCTATACCGTGTCATGTAGCCAAGAAAATAGAAATACTCGAACCGAATATATTCGGCACCAAAACCGAATAATTCGGCCGAAAACAAATAGTGAAAAATATGCCGAATACACCGAATTAGTGAAAAATTTTTTTTTCACTAATTTAGAGTGTGTAAAATTGTACAGAATCCCCTAGTTAAAATTGTACAGAATGATGAGCAGTGTATGGACACTGCTCATCATTCTGTACAATTTCGGATGTAATGTGACTAACCCGTCATGCTGTATACCATCTTTAAAATAATATTGAATTTTCAGTTATTTTTACACTATACAGGGTGTAAACGAATTCGTGTAATTCCTTCAAACCGCGTGATCTACTGGTGACACAGATTAACCCTAAAATGGAATTTTTGAAAATCAACTGAAAAAAAAAAACAAAATAAAATCTTAATTTTGTTTTCTGAGTCATTTTAGAGCCCCGAGTTAACTTACTGCAAAAAGCGATATCGCGTTAGTCGTGCCCGCCAGCTGCGTCGCCGTGCTTTCATTCATTTAAGTATGCGTGGCATCGAACAATCTCATAAATTTATTTTTTTGCAAAAAAAAACTTCTTATTTTTTTACTGAATCCTTATTAGGTGGTTTAGATACGATCACTTACCCATAGCGCATGAAAAAAAAGACTTTTTTATTTTTAATCAGGTTAATTCCCATGCAGGGCCAATCTACACCAGTAGTAAATCATGTGGTTTTAAGGAATTACACGAATTCGTTTACACCCTGTAGTTGTAACCATCTAATAGGTCCGATTTGACATCTGTCAAAATACTAGGAGTAATATCAACACTACAGGTCTAGCGCATAACTGACTCAGTGGCTGAGGTGGCTGCGCGGTGCGGGAGGGTGACAGTTGTCACAAGTTGACGAATCAGTGAGCTCTCGCGTCACGTCACCACACCCCTCCCGCACCGCGCAGCTACCTCAGGCACTGACTCAGTTATGCGCTAGACCTATAGTACCTAATAATTACTCAAATGCGTAGCATTTAGTTTCATTTTATCAATGGGGCGCTATGTTCAGATAAATAAAAGGCGACTTTCTTTAAGATCAAAGACGTGCAACTTCTGTACATATTTATTTTGTTCTTAACAAACGTCAAATCGGACCTATTACGTTGTTTGAACTATAGTCAACTATCCGATTGGCCATTCACAGTTGTCATCATCATCTGCCTAGCCTTTTCCCAACTATGTTGGGGTCGGCTTCCAGTCGAACCGGATGCAGCTGAATATCAGTATTTTACATGGAGCGACTGCCTATCAGACCTCCACTACCCAGTAACTGGGTAATACGATACTCTTGGTAAGACTGGTTGTCAGACTTTCTGGCTTCTGACCAACAGTAACGACTGTCAAAGATCTACAAATGACAGCCGGGACCAACGGCTTTACGTGCTTTCAGAGGCACGGAGCCATTCACAGTTGTAAACTTTTATTATTACGCCAAAAGGCACCTAGTCTTTTTCTCGCTTTGTACGGAAAGTTAATAATAGTTTTTCATAATTAAATTAATTTATTCAAATAACTAAGATCTATTATATTAGTAGTGTCTTACAACTATTGTTACCATATCATATATTCATAATTATTAATACCTTAACTTCTTAATTATTTATCTTATAATTATTTTCGTTGCACTTAAATACGCTGAGCATAATTTAACGTTGGTCGCTTTTATACATTTTGGGTAGCAAAGGCAAGTGTTATTGGATTTGTCTCAATAGATAATAGTGACTAGACTAGGAAAATGCCTGACGGATGGCGGGACCAGTCCAGCGATGTCGATTCCTATTATTGAGACGTAGATAAAATAACCATACATGTAATAATGACTAATACTGTTAACTTTTAAGACTAAAGCTATGTAAGCATTTATTTGTAAAATCTTTATCAGAAACAATAATCTACGTGTTTCTGAAACTTTGACACATGTTGAGATAAACAATACTTACAGTTTTTGATGGCGAAACCTCTGAAACAGTGGTGCCGATTCTGTTGTGCACAAATATAACCTAGAATTTAGGCTATTTTTCTAGTCCGTGGCTATTGCCATCTTTTTACTCTGATAAAATTAGAAAGAGACTGACGTAAATCAGAGCTGTCAAAAGTGAAACTAAAATTTTCATACACAATACAATTACAGAACGTGTCGACTAAAATCACGGTGACATTCAAGGCGTCAACTAATTTAACATCTCTAAGGGCTCTTCACACCACGTTTTTTGTGTCATGCTCTCCAGCAGGACCACTCCTAATTTAGGAAATGTAACTAGCAGGAAAAAATGTACAGAAAATGTACTATTTTGTACCCTAATATTAAAAATTGTACTTCTATAGTTTCGTGGTAATCATCGATTCATAGTGGTTCTGCCAGAGAGCATACTCTGCAGCAGGACCACACAGTTTTCTGAAGAATCCGATGTGACTTACAAGTAATGTTTATCTGTAAAAATTGTACGGAAATTGTACGTCCTAAAGACATAAGAAATTCCCTGAAAAAGCTTTAAGTAAACTTTGTACGAACAATTCAATTTTTCTCATAATAATAATGAAATCGTCTAAGTAGGCAAATTATTGTGACTACTACGTTTCCTTTATATACCTGACGCAATGACTATCTGTAAAAAAATGTACGGAAAATGTACGCCCTAGTGACATAAAAAATTCCCTGAATGAGGTATAAATAAAATTTGTACGGACGATTCAATTATTCTCGTAACAATAATGAAATCATCTAAGTAGGCAAATTATTATGACTACTACGTTTCCTTTTTATACCTGAAGCAATGTTTATCTGTAAAAAATTTACGGAAAATGTACGTCCTAAAGACATAAGAAATTCCCTGAAAAAGCTATATATAAAGTTTGTACGAACAATTCAATTCTTCTTGTAATAATAATGAAATCATCTAAGTAGGCAAATTATTATGACTACTACGTTTCCTTTGTATACCTGAAGCAATGTTCAATGCGTTCAATCACAAACCCTATGACGAATTAACCCTCCTCCAGGAGACGAGTAAATCGACCAGCACACTAAATAAACAGCGTCTGCCTCCGTCAGGCTTACCGACCTCGCTGGCAAGGCCCGTCGCGATTTCCCACCGCCGCGCCGCCGGTCACGATCCACCGAGCTATACCATCGTAGAACCGGTCGTCTATTTAGACTCCGCAGTCGCACCGATAATTCAGCCCTCATCAAGATGTCTTCCCCCCTAACCCTCCGTCAGCAACGCCCTAAGCCGAGGTCCGAGTCCCACTAGGGGTCGCCCTTAGTGCTGTTGTTGCTAGTGGTCATGATGTTAGTGTAGTATAAGTAGTTAGCTTAGGTTAAGTATTTTGCTTCCCCTAGGCTGGAGACCTTTCAGGCCTCGCCAGTAACTGCCCAGTGACGTAGAAACGGTACGCAAGGACCATCTACAGAAGTTGAATAGACAAAAATGTTTTTTTTTAATTTACATTTCCTAAATTTGGAGTGGTCCTGCTGAAGAGCATGACACCGTTTTTTTCAGGCGCTGTCAACGCGCGTCTCACGCAACTATAAATGCGCTGCAAACGCGATTTTATCGCAACCAATTTACCTATTCACACGTTCATAAAATTGTAGTATGCAGACGACGACTTTTTCGCGAGCTGTCGACGCGCTCGTAGCGCGGAGTTACATCGATACAGACGAGCTGGCACAGCGCGTCTCTTTAGCTGCAAACACATAAATACAGCGCGTTTTAATCCAAGGAGAGTTGCTCACGCGCGTCTGTAACGCGATACACGCTCCTTCGCGCGCGTGCTACACGCGTTTTACTTTGCAAGGAGAGTTGCTCACGCGCGTGTGTAGCGCGTTTCTCGTGAGTTTGCAGCGATGCAATCGCAAGTAATCTGCCTATTTCAAGTTTAGCAGCGCCGACAACGCGCTTCGACGGCGCCTGAAAAAAACGTGGTGTGTTTGAGCTCTAACTTAGTTCTTATCTATCACCGTTCTTATCTCGCGATGTATGTTAGTAAAAGGCAGAGATTCTCTGATTTTAGTTTAGTTGGTGAACAAGAGAATCAGCATCATTGTTTCTAGAGACATTTACGCAGTATTTTAGAAACTGAATGTTCCGAAACATTATTAAGCGTAAATACAATCTTAATTAGAGTTTAGTTTGTGTCATAATGCATTTTTCAGAAACAAGGATAATGCATATTTGACTCGTCTTAAGCGAATTCGTTTGTTTCCAGGCAGATCATTAAACAGATAATATCGTCATGGACATTGTTGAAGGTGAAATTAGTTGTTTTTACTTAGAGTTACGGTATTCAGAACAATCCGTTGTTATCTTAAGTTCCGCCGTTCGTACTGAAATATTTAATTTGTTTTGTAAAGCCTCCTCTACATAGTAAGCGGGTAGAGGACGGTGCGGGCGCGGCGGGATGCCCCACCAGAAGGCGGTTGAAAGTTTTTGTGGCTTACGTCTGTATACACATCGACAAAACTACACTCCATTTCGTATAACATTAGACAAGCGGCCCATCAAGGCACGAATATCTTTTGAGTCATTTCTTCAGAGTTTCAACTCGTCTTTACCGTTGAAGTACATAAAAGCACTATACTGTGTTGAATCTCTTCTAATAAGCACACGATGTTTATTTTTATGCATTTCTTTGATAAAATGGTTCTTATTTGTCAAATTGTATATGAAATAGAGTGATAGAAAAATCGAGGGTCGAGCGTGGGGAAACGTCTTTTTGAAAGCATGGCGGCGCATAGTGCAGCGGGACGACGCGACGCAGCGCCTATTTGCGCGCCTTGCCCGTACCGCTAGTGATCCGCGTTCTATGTACCAGAGGCTTAACCGTCTCCAAAAAAGCATTTTGTAGACTCAGAAATATGCTCAACGTATTTTTTAACACTTATTATGTACCTATAGATTTAAATAAACTTTCTTTTATGTTCAACTCTTACCTTATACATTAAGAAAAACCTAGGTTTTATGATAGCCCCGTCTCTTTTTGTCTTATGACATAAGAAAGTGATGGGTATATTTTAAACCGTGGTTTACCTTAGTCTTGGTTTAAACCATCTTTTGTAATAAAGCCCTGTAGGTTTAGCCGTATAAATAAATAACTCTCATTCGAGAGCTGCCTCTTAAATGTGGTTTTGATATCATGTGAGATACCGGTTTAACACGAATTAAAAATGTCAAATTATGATGACGTTTACATTTTGACAGCTCCACTTGAGATTGTGCTCCCAGGGCGCCATGTTGAGAGTAGTTTATTGATATGGGACTTAGCTACGAGCAGTGTGCGTTAACTCGTACCTAAAATAAGTCTCAAAGTTTATTTTTATTTATTATTGTTGTAAATAAAATGTTATCTAAAAAAAAGTATCTTTTCATTTATGTATGTACAATCGGCAAACTTGTCGGTCGACCACCGTTATGGCAAAAAAGCGATGTTACTTATGATTATTTACGGTATACTCTCGTGCTTTTCGGGATTGCCGGACTTGTTTCGGACCCAAACGGAGCCCTAAAGATGAGCTGAACACGAGGTGATGTCGCGAGTCTGTAGTACTGTAACTAGTCGGGCAATCCCGAAAAATGCTCGAAACCATGACTAATCATGATATGAATGAGTCTCACGAATCACGAAAGTTATAATTCCAAAAGCGATGTTACTTCAAAAAGGTGTGCGTTACCGCAGCAAAATAATGTCGAAAATAGTCATTTAAACCTTATAGATCGTTAGTTGCCCAGCTTCTGTAATTGTTGCGCACATTTTTACATTTGTTGCACTTATAGTTTTTTAGTTATTTCACAAAATCATTTTTTGCTGGGGTAACGTTACCGCAGCAAAACATTTTTCTTTTTAATGGGAATATTGAAATAAAGACTAGCTATACAGTTACTTGTCTAGACGACGTAAATGTTGCACCTTATTTTGTGTTTGTGATGTCTTCGGCTGCGAAGTTATTCAAGATTTTGCTGGAGTAACGTTTGTGGGTTTGCTGGATCTCTGAAACGGATAAGCGGATTCTGATCATCTTTTGTACACAACTTCTTAGGAATTAGTTTTAATTAGTTGTGCAATAAAACCACCAAAATATTGCACCGTTTAAAGGTTATTCAATTAAATATAAAAACACTTCAATAGGTCCTAACACTCTGAATAAGAGCTCTAAAGACTTGTTTTAAACGTTATTTTGTAGCTTGTAACTGCCTTCAAATGTTTGTGAAATTACATTAGTATCATGCAAGTCATTAAAAAGTTATGATGATATTCAGTTCTCCATTTTCACGGTCACAATGCGCGCCGAGTTGTTTGGCCACTGATAAACCTGTATGTGGATATACAAACTGAATGTTATATCAATTTTCAGTTGCTTAGTTCAGCTTTATACCTGTAAAATTTCAGCGTAGTACAAACAATAATTAACGAGATAATAAAATAAAAGTAATTATGAAGTGCAAGACCGCGGTAACCCGACCAAGTTTAGGTGGTTACAAAAAAGCGACCGCGTAGTACATTATGCTATCTTCTAAAATGTTTAGTATAATACACCTTACAAGTTCGGTACAGACGCGTACACTGTTAAATAGACATAACAATATTATATCTTTACCTACTATGAAAACGTTATTATTATTATCTTTCGGCTAATTATTAAATAGGTAGATATCAATTATGTGCTCAATTGCACATACTTTGTTTCAACTTAGAATAGGATGACTTTCGCCATTTTGTAACGATAATAGGGAATATGCATGGAATTCAAAACTCTTTCATTATTGTGACGGTGCAGCGGTGGCGACTAGCGGGGTGCGCCTATAAAAGGGCCGGCACGCTGCACTTCGTCCTCTGAAATCCGATTGTGTTGCTTCAACTCCCCCTCTCAATCGTCCGAACCAAAGGCCGGCCTTTGAAGATGACGAAAAGTCCGAATGTCTAGCCGACAGTCTAGAAGCCCAATGTACTCCCAGCACCCAACCCGCAGACCCGGTCCATCTTTCCAAGGTGGATCGCGAGGTCGAACGTAGGGCCTCCCTCCCTCCCGATGAAGACCCCGACGATCCCTTACCCCCCATCACCGTAGACGAGGTCCACACGATAGTGAGGAAACTCAAACCTAGGAAAGCCCCCGGCTCAGACGGTATCACCAATAAGGTGATCAAACACTTTTCCGCCCCGCTCATAGTTCTCATGACCGCCATCTTCAATGGCGCTCTGAGTAATAACATCTTTCCGCAAGCTTGGAAACAAGCCACCGTTATCGGTATCCCCAAACCCGGCAAACCCAAGAGTGAGCCCACTAGTTATCGCCCCATCAGTCTTCTCAATGTAATTGGGAAAATCTATGAGCGTCTCATTTATATCCGTTTAAAGGATTTCGCTGACTCCCGTAAACTCATCCCCGACGAACAGTTCGGTTTTCGAACCCAGCACTGTTGCATTCGACAATTGCACCGCATAGTCGAACACATTAGCTCCCATTTTATGCGCTCGTACAAAACGGGCATGCTCTTCTTCGACGTAGCGAAAGCCTTCGACAAGGTCTGGCACAATGGTTTATTATACAAACTGTACCAATTCAACGTGCCGGACCGTCTCGTGCTCATCATTCGAGACTTTCTGTCGGATCGCTCCTTCCGCTATCGCCTAGAAGGCACCCTCTCGTCCCCTCACCCCATTCGCGCCGGAGTCCCTCAGGGCTCCGTGCTATCGCCCCTTCTGTTCACGCTGTACACCAGCGACATTCCCAAACGTGGATTGGCCAAGTTGGCTCTCTTCGCCGACGACACGGCTATCTACTATTCCGGTAGGAGTCTCGATAGCATCTCTCGAACCCTTCAAACCGCAGCCGACGCCCTCGGGGTCTGGTTCCGGAAATGGAGAATAGAGGTGAATCCCGAAAAGAGCGCAGCCGTTCTTTTCGAGAGACACGGTGATTCCCACACCCACATCCGTCCCGTCCTCATGTTCGGCAAACAGATCCCTTGGGAGATGAAAGCCAAATACCTGGGGGTTATCCTCGACCACCATCTGAGTTTCCGAGACCACATCAAAGCGGTGCGCGCTCGCGCCGCTTTCGCTGTCGGTCGCCTCCACCCCATCCTTAGAACGCGCAGTAAATTGTCACTTAGAAATAAGCTGAGAATCTACGTGACGTGCATCCGCCCCATCTTGACTTACGCTAGCGTCGTGTTCGCACACGTTAAGCCTTGTCGCTTTAAATCCTTCCAAACCCTCCAGAATCGAGTGTTGCGCAGAGCCGCGGCTGCCCCGTGGTTCATGCGTAACGTCCAACTCCATCTCGATCTAAAAATGCCAACCATCAGGCAATACCTCAAACGCATTTCCAAGCGTTACTTCGACACTGCCCCCCGCCATCCGAACCCCCTAGTCGCCGCAGCGGCCGACTACAGTCCCTCTCTCATAAGTAAAGTTCGCCGTCCCAGGCACACACTTTTAGAACCCGATGACGAAATTACCCTCCTCCAGGAGGCGAGTAAATCGACCAGCACATTACACAACAAACGCCGCCGTCCGGCATACCGTCCTCGCCGACGAGGCCCGTCGCGACGTCCCACCGCCGCCGGTCACGATCCACCGAGCTCTCCCGTCGTAGAGCCGGTCGTCTCTTCAGACTCCGCAGTCACCCCGATAATTCAGCCCTCATCAAGCTGTCTCCCCCCCCCCTATGTCCACGCCAGCAACGCCCTAAGCCGAGGTCCGAGTCCCACTAGGGGTCGCCCTTAGTGCTGTTGTTGCAGGTAGTCATGATGTTAGTGTAGTACAAGTAGTTAGCTTAGGTTAAGTATTTTACTTCCCCCCCATTGGCTGGAGACCCTTCAGGTCTCGCCAATAACTGCCCGGTTACGTAGAAACCGTCCCCTAGGACGACCTACTGCAGTCCAATAGAAAAAAAAAAAAAAAAAAACTTCGTCCTCTCTCGCGCCTCAGCAGCCGCCTAGTTAAGTACTACTGTCTACCTACACCTGAAGACCCTGGACTCCTCGTATCGTACTGTGTAAAGAACCACGCCCTGTTAACTAATCTTAATATTATAATCTTGTAACTATTATTAAAATATACTATTGTATGGTTAAAAGTGTTTTCCTTAATATTCTTCTATTCTGATTTTATGTGCACCTGCTCGTTAAGGGTTGACTCCTCAAGCCACCCTTAACCCGCTAAGCGTGACACTGGCGCCCAATTAAATAGGTAACTGACGATACGAGGGTTTCAGGTATTCTTTTTCTATATTTCTTTATTTTTTTGTGTGTGTAAAGAAACGCCCAGGAATAACCTATATCTACACACATCAAAAGTGTCTAGGGATCAAGCATTTTTATGCGGATTTCTTGAGATTGAGATGTGGCTTTGTAATAAATTTATGATTTTATAAATTTATATGGATCCTTTTTGGTGCATTTCATAATTTGAATCAGGAACTGTGAATCAAATTCGAGTAAAAGATGAAAATCAGCTGTCAATATTTTCCCTATAAAAACATACAACGCATTGAAGACATTATTAGTGCTACTGTTTCCCTACTACTGATTAAAACCAACGTTATTATGGAGCGGCGACGTCATTTAAGCAGGGAAGAAATGCTCAGAGCCGTGGGAATGATAGAAGCTGGTTCCCGGCAACGTACTGTGGCTTTAGCTCTGAATACAAGTCAGAGTGTTATCAGTCGACTTTGGACACGTTACCGAAGCACTGGTACCGTGGCTGAGCGCCATGGAGGACGGTATCGCTGCACCACACGGAGACAAGACCGATACATTCAAATCTTAACTCGAAGAGCTCCAACAATAACCGCCATGATGTTAGCCGTGAGGCTTCATCACTCTTCAGGGAACTTAATTAGCGACCAAACAGTCAGAAACCGCTTGCATGAAGTGAACCTTCATTCCCGAAGACCGCTACGGGTACCACCTATAGCAATGCACAATCGTAGGATTCGATATCAATGGGCTCTTGGACACAGAAATTGGGCAGAAGAACAATGGCGTTTCGTGTGCTTTTCTGATGAGTCTCGTTTTGGTATGAGACCGGATACAAGACGTATACGACACTGGAGAACCCCTGGACGCCAACAGCGATTAAAATCCTGCCAGGAAGTCCATCCTTATAGTGGTGGAACCATCATGGTATGGGCGGGTATTTGGATTGGCGGAAGAACTGAGTTGATTTGGATCAGAGGCAACCTCAACGCTCAAATTTATGCTGAGACGATTGTATCAGACGTCATCGTTCCTCTACAAGCGCAAATCGGTCCCTTATTTCAGTTAATGCATGATAATGCACGACCGCACACCGCAAGAGTTGTAAGACAGACTCTCGCCGCAGCTAACATCAATGTCCTGCCCTGGCCTGCTCAGTCGCCAGACTTGAACCCGATTGAGCATGCATGGGATATGCTACAGAGAAGAGCTCTGCCGAATATGGAGGGTATCCAGTCGCAAGAAGACCTTTTTTTGTTGTTGCAACGAACATGGGCGGCCATTCCACAGCGTGATTTGGATGAACTCATTTTGAGTATGCCAAACCGATGTTCTTGTGTTGTTAGTGTTCGCGGTAGAAACACGGATTATTAATTGTTTAAGTTACCCAATAAAATTTTAAAGAAAACTGTTATTTCAGTCTTTTTTTCGAACTTTTGTGTTAGTGGTTCAAATGTCAAAAATCCCTTTATTAGGAAAATGGCAAATTTCTTTATTAATGCAAAGGTGACTTGGTTTATCGTTACTGTGACAAACGAAAACACTTTATTTGATGAATCCTTAAAGAAAATTTTAATTAATATCAATCAGAAGAAAAGTTATTGCAAAAATATATGTTGATCCCTAGACACTTTTGATGTGTGTATATTTTTTTCACGTGGCTAACCCGTGATTAATAATCACAATTGTGTTTTAAATCTAACTATTTTATAATATAGCATCATTAGCATCGTGTTGTTATCTACGTGTGTCGACCGACGTCCGCGCACAAAGAACCGGTTTAGGTACTAATCCTATCGGCTTTCTAGAAAATTCTACTGAGCCGCGTGTTTTATTTTTCTATAATTTTAATTAAATTCCTGGTCGTTTTTTTTTATCGAACTTTATACTGTGTACATTGTACATTGTACAGGAGTCAAGAAAAAAAAGTTTTTTTTACATTTTTTAATTACACCTTATATAATTAAAGCAATTAAAGTGGAAAGTTTGAGAACCTCTACTTCAATCTTCCCTCGATGGGGTAAGATTGAAATATAATTATGATTTAAAAAAATTGTTTTATCTTTGTTAACTAAAGGTATTTTCACACTACGGGCAGATCTGAGTTTTCAGGGCACTTCAGACTATAGGCCAGTGACCATTAATAACGTTAGAGATTCATTTTAACGATTTTAGAAACTATTTCGAATTTTCCCCATAACCCTTTCGTCTTCCCCCTGTTTCATTATCGTGAAAACACATTTTAATTCATTATTTTTTGCTGCTTTGGAACAGATTTAACAGGATGTTATTAATATGATAGAAAAATACACTTTTTGCTCTTTAATCACTACAAAAATAATTTTAGCAGAAGCTAATAATACTGTTCCACAAGACTTCAAATACAACACTGCTCATCTCGTCAAAACACCGTTCGATCTTGCCCCCACTCACCCTATCGTGTTTTGATCCTCAAGTTATTAAATTCAATAATAAGTTAGAGATAAATGTGCCATTTTTATGGTTTTGGTGATTTCTGTTGATGGTTTTAAGGAGCATTCACCGTAACCTTGAGATCACCTTTATTCTATCCGGGACTATCATTATGCAACTGTCACTTGATGTACTTTTGATTGTAATTTGTTAAAAGTATAACTGTAAGTTAATGCTTATTATTATTATTTTTGATCTGTAATTTTTAAACGATACAAATAGGTATTAGTAGGCATAAGTAGGTATAGTGTGAACTGAAAACATTCATTCTGTAACTGTTATTATCTGTGATTGTTATAAAGGAGATCACCCATTCTGGGATAAAATTGGGGTTTTTGGCGGCCATCATTAAAGTTACACAATTTTGAAGCACACGTGTAACGCATTATTTTTACTATGGCGTCGAAGTCGACAACTATTTGGGTTCGGAGATAAGTATACATCAGGTAAAAATTAAAACGACGACTTGTATTAGGGGTTTTAAGAATTATTTTATTATTATTACAGCATTGTCACTATACAAAAAAATGTTTGTACTCCTGCCACCATTTAAATAAAATATAATTCATTCCTGGTTACCGTTACTTTTTTTTTATCCCAAATCATCGAACAAAATGGGTGATCTCCTTTTAATTTATATTTTAAACCTCTGCCTCGTTGGTCTAGTGGTCGCAAGCGCGACTGCTGGGCGTGAGTTCTCGGGTTCGATCCCCAGATCGAGCAAAGTGTTATTAGGTTTTTCCGTGTGGAATTTCTTAGTAGCAGCTCGGAGTCTGGATTTGTTCCCGGTTGATGGCAATGGGCTCGCCCCCTATTACATGGGACTAAAACATAACGGCGAAACGTGGGTGTGTTATTATTATACACCTCTGCCCAACCCTTTGGGAAATACAAGGCGTGATGTTATGTTATGTTTTTATATTTTAAAAGTTAACATTTATATTTTTAAAGAAAAAGAGTAAACTGTGTTTTTCATTCATTTAAAAAATAATGGAAAATACCATCAAAACGAAATAGCCATCTGTTTTTAATTAATTGTTTGTGTGTCATCTCAAGACGTCACCGCCATTGTTTATCTATTTTGTCTGTAATTACGGTGCTTGAGTAATTAGTATTTTAAAAGTTCAATTAAAATTAATATTTTACCTGTAAATAAAAATTCTTTAATAAACATGAAGTTTTTTTTAACACTTGTGTACACATCGGTACCAAACTTGTAACACTATCCTACATATTTTAGAAGATAGCATAATGCACTACGCGGTCGCTTTTTTGTAACCACCTAAACTTGGTCGGGTTACCACGGCCTTGCACTTCCTAATTACTTTTATTTTATTATCTCACTAGCTTCTGCCCGCGACTTCGTACGCGGATCCTGTTGCTTATGCCAGCGACAACGGGGTCATCAAAATCGAAGATCTGAAACGTCTGATGTCGAATTCTAAGAGCCCGAGGCCGTCCCCAGGCTCTTAGAATTACCGTGAAAACAACGGGATGCGCGAGACGATTCGAGACGTTCCAGATCTTTCATTTTTGTAAGTCAACAGGAAATGCCCGTCAGACTACATAACTTTTGCTAAGACGTCATTCCTATACATACTCGTATATGTTATAGTGTCGCTGGGCTTTGGAGTTCCACAACTGGTGTTCCAGATCTTCAAATTTATTCTCACAGCAGAAAAAGCTCTTCACGTGGAATAATTTTTGCCATGGCACCATTTTTACATCTCTTATACTTTAGCTGGTCTGTTGCGGTTCTGCATCAGGTGTTCCATTTTCCAAATTAAATTATAGCCTATATGTTGCCCAGACTTAATATCTATACAACAAAAAAACTTTTCTACCTGAGCAACACATACCGTTTGTTTCTTTTTGCCATTTAACAGCTTCACAAAAAGTACAATTTTGAACCATACCTTCGATGGCGGAATATGTGGCGTAGTCAATCATAGGAGTATACGTAAATGCACTCCATTCCTTATCAACCCAAGGAAGGTCGCCATACCCTACGGCTATATCTTGAGACACATCCGATTCTTCAGATGATATCGACATTCTGTTCAGTGACTGTCGAAGTCGATCAGAATTCAAACGTTCGTTGCGCTCTTCTTCTGTCTCTTCATGCCGTATTCCAGCAATTCTTTCTCTCTCACTTTCTAACTGATTAAGAATATTTTGTTGTGTGCGTGTTTGGGACAATGTATGATAATCTCGATCAGCAGTTAGTCGCGCATCACGTTCATCACTCGTTTCAAAATACCTGTTAGTAGATGTGCGAAAACGCTAATAATATCGGTAAACGTTTCCGATTCGCGAGACAATGCATGTCGCTCACGATCAGCGGTCAGTCGCGCACCACGTTACCCACTTGTCTATAGAGACCTAGAAGTCGATGCGTAGATACGCTTGGAACTCAAGCGCAATTCTCTACCCGTGAACGTTTCCGTCTCGCGAGACAATGCGTGACGTTCACGATCAGCGGTCAGTCGTGCATCACGTTCCCCACTTGTCTCTAAAGACGTCGAAGTCGAAGCGTAGATACGCTTGGAACTCGAGCGCAATTCTCTATCCGTGTACGTCTCCGACTCGCGAGACAATGCGTGACGTTCACGATCACCGGTCAGTCCCGCATCACGTTCCCCACTTGTCTCTAGAGACCTAGAAGTCGATGCGTAGATACGCTTGAAACTCAAGTGTAATTCTCTATCCATGAAAGTCTCCGATTCGCGTGACAATGCATGACTTGCACGATCAGCGGTCAGTCGCGCATCACGTTCTGCACTTGTCTCTAGAGACCTCAAATTTGATGTGTATATACGCTGAGAACTCAAGCGTAATTATCTATCCGTGAACGTCTCCGACTCGCGAGACAATGCATGACTTGCACGATCAGCGGTCAGTCGCGCATCATATTCTTCACTGGTCTCTAGAGACCTGGATGTAGATGAGTAAATACGCTGAGAACGCAGGCGTGCTTCGCGATCCGAAGAGGTTACCACGGAGCGAGTTGCAGCCTGATGTTCTCGAACAGCATCAAGTCTCTCCTGACGCTCTTCGGTAGATTCTTGGGATCTTCTGATCCTCAATCTTTTAGCTCCTTTGGAACATTGGGAAAGATTTGACCTCTTTCTAGGCATGGTTATAGTTTTATTGTGAAGATATCTGATCAATTAAAATCTAAGTGACTGCTCCCCTGCGTTACCGGGTAGGCTACCGTGTCACGAAGATAAATGGAAAAGGAAATTAAACACTCAAATAACATAAGCCCGAAGGCATATTTATTCGATATATTAAAAAAAATGGGAGTTTTGGCCAATATAGTAAAATTTTCAATGATATACCATCGTCATCGATAATCCGTCCTACACTGTTACCGCCTTCACCGCGTGGAGGTACTCCCAGCTTATGTTATTTGATAATTATACAGTGAAATTAGTGATAGCTTTGATTTCCACATCAGATGTCTCTGATCTTCGATTTTATAAGTCAACAGGAAATGCCCATCAGACCGAACAACTTTTACTAAGACGTCATTCCTATATGTGTTATGGTGTAGCTGGGCTCTTGGAGTTCTACAACAGGTGTTACCATCTTCGATTTTTATAAATCAACAGAGAGTGCTCATCAGATTGAACAACTTTTGCTAAAACGTCATTCCTATATATGTTATAGTGTAGCTGGGCGCTTGGAATTCCACAACAGGTGTTCCAGATCTTTAATTTTTATACGTCAACAGAGAGTGCTTATCAGGTTGAACAACTCTTGCTAAGACGTCATTCCTATACATGTTATAGTGTAGCTGAGCTCTTGGAGTTCCACCTCAGGTGTTCCAGATCTTCAAATTTATTCTCTCAGCAGAAAATGCTCATCACGTGGAACAATTTTTGCTATGGTACCATTTTTGTATCTCGTATAGTTTAACTGATCTGTTGCGGTTCTGCATCAGGTGTTCAAGTTTCCAAAATAAATTATAGCCTATATGTTGCCCAGACTTAATACTTATAAAACAAAACAAAAATCATTCAAATCCGTCTAGTAGTTCCGAAGATTAGCGTGTACAAACAAACAGACAAACAGACAGATTTTTTTTTTGGATTCGTGCTCTATTACTGTTTCTAAACCCCCCTCAATCATTTTTTTTTAAATACCTTCAATGTACAGACACAGTTTTTTTACTGTTTTATTATATGTATAGATTAATTATTGTATGTACTACGCTGAAATTTTACAGGTATAAAGCTGAACTAAGCAACTGAAAATTGATATAACATTCAGTTTGTATATCCACATACAGGTTTATCAGTGGCCAAACAACTCGGCGCGCATTGTGACCGTGAAAATGGAGAACTGAATATCATCATAACTTTTTAATGACTTGCATGATACTAATGAAATTTCACAAACATTTGAAGGCAGTTACAAGCTACAAAATAACGTTTAAAGCAAGTCTTTAGAGCTCTTATTCAGAGTGTTAGGACCTATTGAAGTGTTTTTATATTTAATTGAATAACCTTTAAACGGTGCAATATTTTGGTTGTTTTATTGCACAACTAATTAAAACTAATTCCTAAGAAGTTGTGTACAAAAGATGATCAGAATCCGCTTATCCGTTTCAGAGATCTAGCAAACCCACAAACGTTACTCCAGCAAAATCTTGAATAACTTCGCAGCCGAAGACATCACAAACACAAAATAAGGTGCAACATTTACGTCGTCTAGACAAGTAACTGTATAGCTAGTCTTTATTTCAATATTCCCATTAAAAAGAAAAATGTTTTGCTGCGGTAACGTTACCCCAGCAAAAAATGATTTTGTGAAATAACTAAAAAACTATAAGTGCAACAAATGTAAAAATGTGCGCAACAATTACAGAAGCTGGGCAACTAACGATCTATAAGGTTTAAATGACTATTTTCGACATTATTTTGCTGCGGTAACGCACACTTCAAAAAGGATAACGGTATGCCACACAACTAGTCAGCTTAATGGACCATTTACACGAGATCAATTGACGAATCATTCCACTAAGGGCCTTTTCATTGTCATGCGTGTTTGCGTCCGCGTGCTGGCCAGCTACGCATGCGTGCTGCCCGCAAACTATCGTATCATACATGTTTTTATAGTCATGCGCGCCACACGCATGCGGCACACGGGCGGATCGCGGGTGGCTCGCACGGATGCGTGCTGACATAAATATAAATAAACATGGCGAAATAAAGAACTAACATGAAATGTACTGGATTTGACATCTATTTTCGCTTCATTGTCAGGAGTACCATTAACAGTTCCATGATGAAACTACTGATGTTTTTTTTAATCACTAGTTCCATTGTAAAAGAATCTGAAAATAGTGGAACTAATGTTGAATAATATTATCACTAGTTCCACAGTATTATATATCGCACTTGTAATTTTTTTAAGGGTTTAATAACACTAGAGGTAAAAACATTAGTCAAATGTTTTATGGGTGTAATTACACTAGAGGTAAAAACACTAGTGAAATGTTTTATGGGTGTAATTACACTAGAGGTAAAAACACTCATTCATTCAGTCATTTCGAACTTTATTTCGTATATTATACATGAAAACTGATGACTTCTGATGGCCATAACATCACATACGTGGTGTCACATAAGCGCCTTAAAACTCCCAGTTTTATGGAGCAGTAAATAAGAAATTTAGATCTTAGTGTAAATATTTTCTTGGGGAATGGATGTAACACGGATTAAGGAGCTGTAAATAGCTGGAAACAGTTCCTCGCCGTTCTTATGATCGCTATTACTACCTCAAACTCAGCGATTTTATGTTTCAATGCACCTATATGTTATGGAAGTTTGCCTTCAGCTTTATATGGCAGAAAATATGTTATGTTTATCGCCAATAATATTTTTATCGTTTTAAGTTGGTCGGTGGTTTTAGTTCTTCGCTAGCTGTACATACAGCGTGAGTCGCCATAAATGCACATATGAAATTGGGTGAAAAGTTTACCAACGGGAAAAATAATAAAAATAATAATTTATAGACATTAACTTTTATCATTGTTATTTTGTGAAACAAATGGTCTATCATGTTTAAATTGGATATGTTCGGATGCATATTCACCTAAACTTGAGAGGTTGGCTAATATGGAACGCGCTTTTGTATCGCAAAATCCCGCGGTTCCGGGACAGTTATTTTAATTTATGTTTTTTTTGGTTTATCTAACACACACCATTCTTCTTTTTACACTCTACATCCACACATATGTATTTGCATCGGGGGGTTAAACATTAATTTTAAATAATTATGCAATCCACGAAACCCGGAGTTTTTTTTTTTAATAAATCATTTGAAGATGTCGCTTCCATATTATACACCCGACTAGTTATGCATTCCCGGTGTTCCTGGCATCACGGGTTTTTTCTTCCAAAAAATTTATTTTAAGAAGCCGCTTCCATTCTTTCATAGCTAAAAATTAACTTTAGGTAAATATACATCCGAATATCCGATCCCTAATCATGTTAAAACGAAAACGGTAATTATTGCAAATAACAGGAAGTGACCCTGAAATACCATAACATAATTATTTTAGTTTACTAATTAGGTACATAATTATTACTTGAATTAAAGCAGTTTTTTTTTTGCTTCTATAGCATGGTCTAATTAATGGGACATTAAGTCCGCCTCTGTACTAATTTTGTGCATAAAATATAAAATAAATAGTTAAATCTCGAGTAGTGTCGTTTTCACAATTTAATTACTAGAGCAATCAATAAAAAAAATCTATCACACAAAATAATCAACTCATTCGCCAAACACAAATCAAATCACCAACAACTGTCAATAATTCTGACAACGATACAAACAACAGATCCCATACAATTATCAATCCATACATCACAACCACCGCACTACTTGTGTCGATAACCAAAGCGAACCGTTTGGAAAATACGCAACTGCCCTCTGCCGGAAATTGATTGCATAGACGTAATATGCTGCGACAGCGCGATGACGTCATGAGTGCGCTTCGATATCACGTGACCGCAGCAAAGGCACTGAAATTGCTTTGAGGCACTGCAATTAGTACTTGCATCACTAATACTTTTGAGTAATTAGTTTATTTACAGCATACGAATTTACAGAATGCTAGTTTATACGCCTTTGAGCTTACCGGATAAATTACCCCCACGGTTATCGACGCGGAATCGAGTTAGGCCGGTCAGAAAAAGCTTTGTCAACGGACATAAGGGTATAACCGATCTCGTTCGCCTCGACTCGGACCGCTGCGCCGTGTGTAGAGATACCCTAAGGTGGCAGTTCGCAGCGCGACGAGACACAGATCGGAGATCGAGGCTGAGATCTATAAAGCGTACTTTGACTTTCGTAAAATGGACCATTATTTTTGTTTAGTTTATAGATTAAGTTTTTGGTAAGCACGAAATCATAGGGATTCGAAGTTTGCTATATAAATATCGACTTTGAATTATCTCGAAAGTGAAGTCTGAGCAAAGTCTAAGTACGCTTTGAAGATCAGCCCGAGATCGCTACTTGACTTTAGGTTTTCGTTAATAATTAGTTCGCGAGCGAGACCGAGACAGGAGACCACATCGGGAAAGCCGAAGCGATAATGCGATTTTCCGATAATACGATGCGTGACATTTCATGAAGCGAAATGATCATTTATTTTATAAGTTGGATGTTTAAAAATCACTTTTACATGTCAAGTGCTGGTATGTGCTGTTCAGCAACTCGCACCAGGCCAGCCTGGTGGGCTAACACCTTTCTCATTCTGTGAAGAGGCCTGTTCCCAGTTGGACAGTTATGGGCTGATTATGCCATCTGCCCTCTAAAGCATACACACTAAGGTATAACAGACTTGTTTTGAGTGATTTATTGTAGGTGTAAGTAACAACTTTTTGGAGATACACTTTCAATTTACAAGTAAAGGTGTCCTTAAGAGGCACTGTAAGGGTATCTTAACCTGGAGCCCATGTCACTAGTGCCGTGTGACCATGGCTAGTCTACCAACATCACTATTAAGATAATAATAAAATGCAAAGTGAAAAAAAAATGCAATAATTGTGACACAAGTTATTATTATCCTCCAGAGTCCATTACAACCGTTTTTTTACCATTCGCTGTTCCACTGCTGAGCAAAGGCCTCTCCTTTTGCCTTCCAAAAATCTCTTTTTTTATGCCCTTCTTGACCATACCAGCCCCGCAAAAACGTTTGGATCGTCACACCACCTACACCGATATCTTACTGAACAAAAATTATATTTGGATTCTCTTGTTTTCTGTTCCTACAATTCTAATAGAAAACGATACCTAGGATTTTTGAAATTTTGAAACTGGCTTGCCTCTACATAATCATTAAGAAACTCTGCTGTAAGGTATGCGTGTATGACCACCTTAAGTTGAAGAACAATACCAACACTTGTCGTTTAAAATAGCAGCAGCAAGTGAAAACAAAATATAGCGCACAGGAAGCCATTAGTTTTAATTTGCCACGTAAGTGCATGCCGCCTTAAAGATTAAAGAGTAGACGCCGTGGCTCCGGTGGCTTTAATTACTTTCAGTACAAGTGGGCTTTGAGATGCCTCGGATGAGACATTTTATTCAATGTATGTTATAGGTACTTGTTTCTTGAGAAAATTTGAAGGGAACTTATCGCCGTTCTTTTGTTTTGTTAATGTGAATATCATCATAATCAGCCCACTACTATCACACTGCTGGGTAAGGGTATCTTCTCTAAGTGTGCGTCCTGAGTGACGGCGCACAGGCGTATTGCGGATTGCGGAGCGGCTTTATCGTGGCTTTACCGTCGATACCTGTCCTTAGTGCACGCGGGAAAGTTGACGCGTACACGCGTGTGTTTATTTTACTTTGGTTTTAATAATGTCGATATCAAAATTCACTTAGGTTTTCGTAAGGTTTGTTTAGTGTGCGTCCTGAGTGACGGCGCACCACGCAGGCGGAATGAACGGCGCATTAAATAAATGTTTGAAACATTTGAATTTTGATATCGACATTATTAAAACCAAAGTAAAATAAATGAAACACTAAACGCGCGTACGCGTCAGTTTTCCCGCGTGCACTAAGGACAGGTATCGACGGTAAAGCCACGGGTAAAGCCGGTCGCAATCCGCAATACGCCCGTGCGCTCACTCAGGATGGCTTTGAAAAAGACTAAAATAAAAATCATATTCGGATATTTTTTCATCGAATTTTGAAATTTTAACACTTGCTTTCAAACAGTCATCAGCGATACTATAAGTGGGCTTCGGATTAGTACCCCCTTTCCGACTAACCTTGTATAACAGTAGTGTAGTCGCATTCGTACCACTTGTTGGTTACAGCACTAAATGAGACGTGCCGGATTACCACTGGTTGCCTTAATCCAACTCCGCTACGTATGCTGTATCCACTAATCGGCATTGCGCCCCCTGGAATTCGTAGGTCTGTGGCAAGCCGCATAGAAAGGATGAAAGTAGAAAAAGACTCACGCCACCCAATGCACAATTATACTTCTATGCATCTTCTATGTACCAGAGACTTAAAAGCCGGAAAAAAATTCTTAGATGCGTGAGCCCGTCTGATGGCAACTCCACCTCGGTAAGATGCAATCTTTGGCGAGAGAAACTTAAGCCTCCTGAAGCCATTAGAGAGTCTTCCATCTGGGCACGCGTTGCCGTGGCCAACTTGGAAGACTTTAAACAGACTTCGTACCCAGGTCAGCCGCAGCAAAGAGAATCTCCTAAGGTGGGGTTTCGCAGATGGCACCGATCTGCAGTGCCTATGCGGCGTCTCTCCGCAGACCATGGCCCACCTTTTGTCCTACGCCGCATGCCCTATCACCTGCACACGTGAGGACCTAATGCTGCGTCAGCGGATGGTGTTGTCGTGGCTGAATTCTGGGCCAAACAAAAATTGTTACAAAATTGTATTATCAGTATTTATATTTGCCATCGATACATTAAGAAGTTTTTTATAATATCAAAGTCAAAGTCAAATAGTTTTTATTTCAAGTAGACCAGATCCCTGGTGCTTTCAAAAGGTCAACACTAGGGGCTCGGTTCCAAGTAGTAGGTCCTTTGGAGAAGAACCGGCAAGAAACTCCATAGACACTCTTTTAAAAAAGTAAATGTTTTGACAATTTTCATTGAAGTAATGTAAGAACAACGCAGATTAATGTACATGTGGTTTACAACATGAAAAGTAATGAGAAAGTTAGCCTTTTAAAACGATTGCCATAGCAGTTACGAGCTGACCAGTCCCAACAGACAGCACCCGTTCACGAGCATGACGCATACATCGGCGTCGCTCAGCTCAACCATGTTGCAGGGAACTCAACGACCCGATGCACAACGCCACCATCAGCAAGACATTTCAGTGAGCATGACAGACTCATACCGATAGACAATAGGCAGTCAAATATTAAGAATGAAAGTGTAACACTAGATGCTGCATGGTCCTCACATTTTACAGCCTTGCGTAGGTATTAACAAAATAATATTAATAATTAATAATTGCAATTCAATGTCAAACTAATATAAGCAAATATTAGCAATAAATAAATTAAATTAAATGTCAAAGAAAAAAAAACAATCAAAATTGGAAACATTAGATTAAAAAATAAGATAAAATAACATAGGTACTTATTGAGTCAAAAAAATAAAAAATAGTTACAATAAGTAGGCATTTGAATAATGTCCGTTTGTTCTGTTAGACGGTGCCAGAGGGTCGCAGTGTGCAGGAGGGAATCGTATGCCAGACATCTTTATCTACGATGTACTGATTTAGGCTATAATATGCTTTAGACATTAGTACGCGCTTGATATATAATTTAAACTTTGTATCTGGTAAATCAGTTACACTAGATGGAATTTTATTGTAGCATCTAACACTGTTTCCCATAAACGACTTACTGGTTTTCCTAAGTCTAAAACCAGGTACTGCTAGCTTGTCTTTATTGCGAGTATTAAAGTTGTGGTTGTCACTCTTCTTATTATACTGGGCAATGTTTTTCCGAATGTACATAATGTTACTAAATATATATAAGGATGGTAAGGTTAGTATATTTATCTCTTTGAATATTTCACGGAGCGACTCACGGCAGCCTAGATTATAAATAGCTCGGACTGCTCTTTTCTGTAATATAAAAATAGTTTCAACATCAGCAGCCGATTCCCACAGTAAAATGCCATAGGACATAATGCTGTGAAAGTAAGCAAAATACACTAACCTAGCCGTAGGCACATCTGTCATCTGTCTTATTTTCCTAACGGCATAAGCAGCAGAGCTCAGTTTACCTGCAAGTGCCTGTATATGGGGCCCCCATTGCAGTTTAGAGTCTACTGTTACACCCAGAAAGGTCGTTGAGGGAACCAGATCTAAAACTTTCCCATCAAGTTTTACATTTGCACCAATACGCGATACATTTAGTGTAGAAAACCTAAGACATTTGTTTTTTTTTGCATTTAGAAGAAGATTATTAGTAGAAAACCAATTAGATATTAGATTAAGAGTATGATTGGGTTCTATAAGATCCCTATCCTTCCTATTGACTTTAAATATAAGTGATGTATCGTCAGCAAATAAGACTATGTTACACATTGTATCATTTATGATGTGTGGAAGGTCATTTATACAACGTTATTTTTACTTTATGCGAAAACCGAGACACCCCAACAAGATTTTCATCAGAACTGCCTGAATATGTGTTTTTTTTTAGTAAATCTCCAAGTTACACCTTAGTTTATGTCGCGTTAAGTTCGCTAAAAAAGTGTGAAATGCCTGAGTTGTGCTATGCAGGGGTTGTCTAATACACGGAAACTGACCGAGCGGACCATTTCAAGCCTCAAGGTGTCTATTCCCGTCAACTGTTATGGGTAGAAACCTACTGAAACAAAATTGAAATTTATGAAAAAAAAAAAACAAAAAAAAATGTGGTGTAAAAAATATGTCAATCGATTCTCCTAGTGATTCTGAACAAACTAGTTTCAGGTTTCGCATATACTAAAACTAACCTTGTATAGACAAGAAACAGAAATGGGCCTAGAATCGATCCCTGAGGTACTCCCATTTTAACTAGTGAGCCTGCAGAAGTGGCTTTATCAACAGCCACTCTTTGTTTCCGATTCGACAAGTATGAATTTACAAGATCAATAGATCTGTCCCGAATTCCATAGTACTTTAATTTCAGAATTAGCGTGCGGTGGTCGACGCAGTCAAATGCTTTAGAGAGATCACAGAATACCCCGACAGCATCGTGTGCCTCTTCCCAAGCTCCCAGTACTGTTTTGATTAGAGTGGAACCAGCGTCTTCCGTAGATCGTATATGTATATGATAAACAATGTAAAATTTTATTCATAAACACACTGAAAAACATGGACTACAAAACTAGTTTAGTAATTTCATATTATATTGCCGAATTGTGCTTACTAGCAAACAGTTTCATTATAATTAGCAAACCGCTTGTTTACTAGTAGCTTATTGAGTTTGTTACTAGTAAGTAGCACAAGCAAATTTTCACTTTTATCATAATATTGTATAACTTTTAACAAAAAAGTTTTTTCAATACCTACATTATTTTATCATTGCTGAGTATTCGATTTTCTGATTCAGCGTGATGCAAATTTCAAAATCTAAATCATCGTCTATCAATATTCTGATCTTTCTTTAACCGAATATTTCGCACCAAAATCAAGATAACTTAACTCTTTAAGCATTCAAATCGAAAAGGATTTTCTTTTAGTATTATAAAGCTATTTCTCTCTCCACATTTAACTTGAACGAGCTGTGAACAGAGCATAAAGTCCCCAAGATATTTTTAACATCAAACTCTCAAACTATATTTTCATAAAAATGCGAGATTCACTTTAAAATTTAAATAACTGCTATAGAATTTTAACGAGTTGCTATGAAACAGTGGCCTTTGAACCTGGCAGTAAGTCTGTGCTTGGAGTAATTATGCTGGAAGGGGGCAAAAACTGAACATAATCCGCACCTCACAGTCCGCCTCAATTAACAACTGGTATCACTCGGAATAGGCCACGAAGACAGCGGGAAATCAATTTGTTTAATGTTTGCTCACATTAAACAATTCAATCACAATTTCTCCTGTATTGTGGGTGCATTGATAGACACAAATCTTACATTCACAAACATCAAACCCGGAACAATTACCTGTACTGTAAGTATTTTATAAAAAAGTATTTTATAGATATTTAGTACCACTTATTAATTTTGTTTGAGTAATATCAACAGTCTATAAAATACTTTTTATTTGAATATCTCTTTCTTAGTTTCCGAGATATTAAGTTTACGTTGGTAACCCGGATTCATTGCTCCCGAGTGTATTTTGTTCCGTGCGGGAATCCAACCTGCGACCCGCGCAGAATCTAATCGTTTTCACGTTTCACGTTTTCTAAGCGTTTACGTAAGGCGCACCGTTCACTAACTAATATTCGCGCGTTAATTGAACGGTGCGCCTAGAGGCCCAGCCTAAATTTTCATACATTTTTGGCGTGACGCAACTACAGTAGTTAACGAAAAAAACTCACACTTGGGGTACTGGTCCCAAGTACTTGGGGTCGGCGCAAAGAGTAGTAGAACTCCTAGTGAAAGAGTTCGTCCGTAAAAGTACTACCTCCATACCTATTTCTGCCGTAGTGCTGTATTCCGATTTGTAGGGTAAGGTTGCGGTGAAATAACAGGCATGTGCAACATGATACTTTCCAACTTTATCTATAAGGTTGGCAATGCATCAGCAATCCTCTTAGACTGCAAATTCGGAACGGCGGCGCGTGCAGCGGAGCGTTCCAGCGTGTAATGTCGCATGCAGCGTCGCGTTCAACGTGCACGCAACTAGTTTTCGCTAGAGCGTGCGTGCGAGCGGAGCGTCCAAGTGCGTTAACCAATCGGAGGCCCCCATTCACACACACCGCTTTTACTGTCAAATCTTGACACACTGAACAAAATATCAGTTGTACACGCTCGTTAAAACGCCGAACACTGATCACGCCTCTTAACTACATAAAAACGCTGCTACGAATACACCAAGAGACAAGTCCATACGTTCAGTGGTCGAGCGTGCACGCTTAAAACAACGCCCCGCTGCACGCACCGCCGCTCCGAATTTGCGGCCTTAGTGTTGTAGGTATTGGCGGCATTTACCAATCACCATCAGGTGGGCCTGAGGCTTTATTGTCAAATTGTTACATTAAACAAAAAAAAATACTCTTCCATCCTCCCTTAAATAAAACCGTACATTGCGTAAATAATGTGTGTTGTTGGTCATAGCGTCTTTCTCTAAAAACAAAGAATAAAAACAAACTTAATTAATTTTAAGTAATTGAATCTTTTGAATGTGCGAGCAAATTCAGATGTAAGTTATAAGTTTTACGTTAATTACGTCTTTAAAATGTACGAGCTCAGTTGAATAATATGTTAACTTCAATGAATGCTCGCTAATTTAGAGCAAAGACACATTAATAACTAATTAGATTTATATGAATGATGCTTGATACCGTTAGTTCAAAGAAATGGAAATCGGAGCTTCACATAATGTAGTTTGTTTTCTGAGAACAGTTTGCCATATTAATAATAACTTTTCATTACTCATACTCGGAAAGTGGGTCTGAAGTTGCCTGAGGAGCGGGTTGAAAGTAATACTTTTCAGCCCTAGGGAGAATCGTTTTCAACTGACAGCTGTCAAATTATTAAAAAAACTAGTTCTATTTTCATATTTCTATTGAACCATGTTCCAACTTTCTGTACAGCCACTCAATTACAGTGCGATGTAAAATTATAATAACATAAAGTTATGTATTAATTCAAGAATATATTTTTTTAAATGACATTATTATAATTTAGTTTCAACTACCTATTTTTTTAAGTAACATAGATTTGGGAAAAATATTTACCATTTTTTCAATGATGAAAATGAAAAATAATATCTGAATAGATAGAAGGCCGGTAAACGAAAAAAAAAAAAAATAGGCCGGAAAGCGGCAATCCGATCACTCATTTTTTCTTGAGCTAATTCATGTTTTTATTTTTATTATCCTCGTATTCGTAATGAAAAGCACAGTGTTTACCTCGGGTTAAAGACTTATTTAGTCCCTCGAACTATTGGTCTCGGGACTCAATAAGTTACTTTCACCCCTAAGGTAACAATGTACTATTAAACTTTACCATGTACTCTATCTCATGCTTTGTGTACTATTTCATTATTTTATATCAGAAAGGCAACGTTGTAGAGAATTTAAAACAGTAACTAAGTGTATGAAAGACCTTACTTAAATCATGGATAAGTATACCCTATCGAAAATACATACTACTCAACACGTATTAAATTAAAAGATACATTTGATGTTGAGATTATGCAACCAAAAGCTCGTCCTATTAAATTAACTGAAGATAATGAAAGTTTACTAAATGCACATTGTTATTTCAAAAAATTTCAAGCATCTGCACGAAGATGTATAGAAAGAAGGATGTATTGAACTCAACATTAGACAAACTAAACTAAAAGTTAGTAGGAAATATAGCTAATATGAAGAAAGAAACGTGATTTTTGTTTCCAATTTGCTAAATATCATTTAACTTATGACTGATTAACGGGAGCCTGCCGTTTTGCCAAAATTATTTTGAATAAATTTCACTAACCAAACGCATTTTAGCAACCTTTTTTTATACCAATGCAACATTATGGAATGATTTTAGTACGCACATTTTCATTTGGTCAAATTTTTACTCGGCAGAATATTATCAAGGATAATATCATTAAGGCATTTAGCTTTAATCAAATGATTTATTACAGCAAACAATCTTTAGACAATAAAAATTTAGTCAAATTATTGTAACACACTTATATTTTTTTTAAATCGAAACTGCTTGGTTAGGTTAGTTTAGAACTGTGACCACACAACGCTAGAAACATATTTTTTATTTTGCGTAAAATCTTTTATACCAATTGAAATATTTGACTACTTACATTAAAATTGGTAAAAGTACGAGTTGGTAAGCAAGTTATTGTTTAAAAGTTCACTTGCTAAACATTAGGTTTGCGTTACAATTTATTTGTGAAGAGTTTATTTGCTAAGTAGTAATTTGGCAAATGAAATTAAGCGGAAACTTGTTTGGGAAGTGAAAATTTGGCAATTTTTTTTCGATGAAACAAAGGTAACCCCTGAATAACAAGTGCTTAAATGATTCAATATAATCTTATCAACTATAATTATATACTAAACACTACAGAATCATCGCTGAAAATAGAATGTTCTCGTTGAGGAGCCTCGTTCCTCAAGATTGAGGAATCGATGCAAAAATAAGAAGAAATGGTATCTTCGTCAATAGATATTATTCTTCGTGTATTTCCGGCCATCGTTCAGAAATACCCGATCTATGAATTTCATCTTTCCATAATCAGCATTTTGCAATCGTTTCGTTACCGCGCCTCTAGGGGCCGCGTACCTATAGCTATTTATTGTACACAGGAAATTAAGCCCTTTGTCGTTCATCCGTCTGGCTTTCAAGATTCATTTTTGCTTGCGTGCCACGGATACCGCCACTTCTGGATAGCATTGCTTACCTTGCTTTACGCGTAATTAGAATATAGACTCTATTGAAAACTAAATACAGGTTGTTTTCCTATGTTTCTTGAGGCGTTGCATATTCTTTTCCCGTTGGTGGAGAGTCCAGTGTATCGCCGTAGAGATACGACCCGCTGTTGTGCACTTAAGGTAGATGTTTAGGGTTAGTGCTAACGATTTGATAAGGTATATTATTTGATACATAAAATTAATAACTTGATAAATCTTATCTTTAACGACTATTCAATTAATTGCAACAAAATAAGAGTAATTAGAGAACAGTTTTCTTTTTAAACTTTGTTTTATCCCGTCTTCATTTTCGCCAACAACGGTATACAAAGGTTCCGTATAGAAGCACTAGCAAAGACTGTCTCGTTTTATAAATAACATTTACAGACTTTCTGTAGTTTGTCAACCCTGCGGCACTTCTGCACGGTGCAGGAGCGCCAAGTGACTCGGCTCGTTTTTCAGTCCGGTGCACATTACTGCCTGCGACTGTACTACAAACAACATTAAACTTTTTATCTCTACTACCTGTCTGTCTGCCAGTATAAACTCCGTCTGCCAGGGTCCGTTCATATTATTTATTTGTACATAACTTTGCACCCCTTTATTCGGTAGGTTTTTGTTGAGTAAATAACGTTGTCAACGGCGCCGATTTTGTTGTGCACGAACTGAAAACTAAATAAAAATGTTGCTATCTTTTATTAAAAGGCAAAACTATACTTGGGAGCAAATAAATCGAGCCACTTCTATTTTTCACGTATAATTGTTTTTATTTTTGGTATCTGTTATGGAACAGATCAATTGGAAACATATATCGCCTAAAAGGTAATTTGATAACTTTTACAATGAGGGTAGTTTTTTGACAACTTAGTATATAATCCATGAAACCAAAACTAATAACCAGGACACGTGAAAAAAGGAGTGGCTCGATTTATTTGCCCCCAAGTGTAGAAAGAGAAGGAATTATTTTATAGCTGTCACACTGCATTCTAATTGCTCAACACGCTTAAAATCGCTACAGCTTTGATTTTGACAGATCAACAATGTTTAAAGTAACGTATGTTTTAACAATTCGAGTTCACCACAACTATGTACCATGCTATGAATATTGTTGTATTGTCACAATGAAATCTTTTGAAATTATGAATGTGATACGCAATTCGGATGCTGCTTTAGTTTTTAATTTTAAACATTACTGAGTTTTTAGGTGGCATATGCTTAGGTACCTTCTAAATCTGTTTGGAAATATTAATTCTCCTCGTGTGGACGGGTTAGAATATAAAACTTTCTCACTGCACTCTTGGATTTGATGCGTATGGTAAAATTCAACAAAACCCAGCACGCTTGGTGGTAGGATCTACACGGTCCGTCTAGCTAACTACCACCCTCACATTAACTGGCACCAAGCAATTTTACTGTGTTCCGTCGTGTGTATGTTAGAGCCAGAGGGGTATAGAGAGTCCCTCTATATCTCTGTGTCTTGGTTTCGTGTGCTCTATCTTAGATCCTGTCTGAGCTTACCATCAGTTGCCACCAGGGTTAAACGCGACCAAGTCAAATAGAAAATATTTAAAAAAATCAACCTAATTTGATAGCTATTTTATTCTTCAATGTCGTTCTTGTTTTATCTGTAAGTAAAGGATCCAGGGGCCCAATTCTCCTAAAATAAATTGTTGCCAAACGCAATCGAACCACAACCGTCAGTCAGTTTTTGTTTTCGAAAACTTTTAAAATGATTGATTTTGTTTTTTGTGTCAAACAATTTGATAGCTTTTGAAATTGAGAACTGTCTGAATAAACGGTTCGGCCTTGGTTTGGTTGTGATTTATCAAGATTTATTTTAGGAGAATTAGGCCCCAGGTCTGCAAGTACAGAATCGGGGCTAATAGATAACTAAGAACTACCACTGCACGTTCCTTGCTTAAATTCAATGTTAGCCTATTCCTTTTTAAAATACAGACTCGGGTAGACTCCCCGTACTCCTCTCCCTAGGTCTACCCGTGACCACGGCCAGTGTAATTCGGCCAAAACGTCGGGAAAAAAAAAGTATTTTGTACCTTTTATAGTTTTTTCGGGTATCGTGTACCTAGTGCCGGACTTAAAGAATAGTACTACGCCATCTCTTCCCGTGGGTGTCGTAAAAGGCGACTAAGGGATTATTAAATAGGATGGGCAGCAGCGTTCTCTGAGTACTTTAACAACCATACTGCGATCGCCAACCCACCTGCCAAGCGTGGTGATTACGGCAAACCCCCCCTTTTGGGAGAGGCCTATGTCCAGCAGTGGACGTCTTTCAGCTGAATGATGAAAGTTTTTACGCGACAGATCGGAATCTGTATTTTTATAATTACCCCTCTTCCTTTTATAATCATATTATATTGTATATTGTTGTATATTACTTGTATATTATGATACAAGAGAAATCTTAGTGTGGGGCAACGTTTTTTAAAAAAAAAAAAAAAAAAATCCTTTTCGACTGCCTCGTTGGTCTAATGGTCGTAAGTGCTGACTGGTCGTGACTGCTGAGCGTGAGGTCCTGGGTTCGATCCCCAGGTCGGGCAAATTGTTATTTGATTTTTCCGTGTGGAATTTCTCTCTCAGTAGCAGCGGAGTATGGATTTGTGGCCGGTTCATGGCAATAGGGTCGCCCATTATGACATGGGACTTAGCATAACGGCAAAATAAGGGTGTACAATACACCTCTACCCAACCCTTCGGGGAATATAGGCGTGATGTTATATGTTATTTTAATATTCGTTATTAATGATTTTTCTTTCTTTAATTTATTTTATAGTGCTATTGTGTTTTGTGTCTTTTGTTGCACTGAATAAAGATTTTTATCTATCTATTTATACACCGTGTGGGCCCGAGGTGCCCGAAAGATTTTAACCATCGATGCCGATGCCTAATTGGAGAAGAAAAACTAGGATATAGTTTGTTGAATAAAGATCAATTTAATTCGAGCTCATTTATTTACGGAAATTCACACACACAACTCGAAAAATCTTTAGGGTAACAAGCCCTAAGAACGCGGCGTTGCGACTTTTGTCATACCGTACCCCTCTCGCCGTATTTCGTGTTTTGTCGGGGAGGTTCGTAAAGTGAGAAGTTTCTTATCCACTCACACGATAATTTATAAACGTCGCTAGTTCAATCTAAAGCTACGTCCACATTTGTAGCATTCTGGCGTATCGTATCTCCGTCGCGTGGCACCGACGTGTATCATGATCGCTGGTTAAGGTACGTCCACATTTATATGTGTGTTTGTCCTAACCAGCGATCATGATACCGTCAGTGCCACGCGACGAAGATACGATACGCCAAAATGCTACAAATGCGGACGTAGCTTTAGGTATTGTTTACAAAGAAAATAGTTAAATTGACTGAATTGGACCTATGTTGAAATAATATTATTGACTCACAATACCATCAGAAAGGCGTGGTTAAAATATTTGGGGTACATCGGGCCCACAGTGTATATCACCACCATTAATAGTTTCACCCAGTGAGGAGCTCGTGGCTAAATAATTACAGCCGCATAGACCGATCTTCCGGGTTAAGCCACGCTTGCCGAGGTTGGTCTGTGGATGGGTGACCATTTACCATAGCGAGTTTCCTCCGTGCCTCGGAAAGCACGTAAAGCCGTTGGTCCCGGCTGTCATTTGTAGATCTTTGACAGTCGTTACTGTTGGTCAGAAGCCAGAAAGTCTGACAACCAGTCTTACCAAGAGTATCGTATTACCCAGTTACTGGGTAGTGGAGGTCTGATAGGCAGTCGCTCCATGTAAAATACTGTTATTCAGCTGCATCCGGTTCGACTGGAAGCCGACCCCAACATAGTTGGGAAAAGGCTAGGCAGATGATGATAATAGTTTCACCCTTCATTCTATTTATACGTCTCGTTAGACGATGACAACCTAACTTATATAATATCATTCATAATTCGGGTCGGTGATCGAATTTTATGTAATGGTGGAAGCTTGGTGTAAATTCTGAGCGCGGTCGCCGCGTGGCTATTGGAAGCACTCGTGTCACCTCGCAGTACGTTGGAGTTGTGTGGATAAGGGTATTAATTGATATATTATTATTTTTCGACATGAATTTATTCTTTAAGCTCAATGTTCCATAAATCAATTTATAATTTAATGTTATATTTGAGATGAATAATTATAATGTATTTTTAAGTAAATTGTAATTTAATAGGATAATTATGATTTGTGTAGTATTTTTTTTTGTTTTTATTATTTTGTATGTTGATGTTGCATATAATTGGCTGATTATAGAGCACTTAAAACTTAAATGCTACCTTAATGGTATTTATGTATCACAAAAAAAAAACTGATTCTGATTCTGTAGGTTTGTTCAGCTGTTTTAATTATTAACACATCATGATGCCTACTTACACAAAGCACTGTAAGTATGACATCCTCTGCTGAACAAGTTCCTCAAATAAGAAATACATCAAATTAATTTGCTACCTAAATTAATTTGATGTGTTCTTTACCCACCGTAAGTGGTACTATTTTTTATTCTGTGCACACAGCTCCAAATTTTGCCGATACTGTTTCATCTATCAAAAGTCTTCAAAGCGACCTAAAAAATAGAACGGAACAATTTTAATGTGTTCACAAATAAACATGTTTACGGCCGTGTGTGCACACTGCCAAACACTGTTTGTCAAACATTCCCTCCGCGCACTTAGTACCTATAATAAAGCAAATATTTAATGTGAATGTGACTGCGCAATTTATGTTTTGTACGTCTGAAGTAACATCTTATTTTGATGTTTTTTTAAGAGTAAAAGTTTATGTTATTATGTAGAGTAGTATTCGTTTTAGTTTTGCTTTGATGATCCACTCTAATCAAAAGTTTTAATACTAGTGCTGTTCTCGATATAAACAAAAGTTTTTATTAAGGACGTAGGTATATTTACAAAACTGCTAAAAATTTTCTGTTTTTCGGTACATTTTTCGATCAATTCGTGAAACACATCTAGATATTATGGTAAGCTACGGATAGACTAGTCCTTTGTGTAAAATCAAGTGAGAAATAATTTTTAAATTTGAAAATACCATGATTGAAAATTTCTACGTAAATTCTTCCCAAGAAATTACTGAAAATTGGGCGAGTTTCGCTACATGTTCCTGAAGAATTTAAGGGTTTTAATAAATAAATACAATACATCTAGCAGAAATATTTAACTTAAAAGTTGGAGAAAAATTATTATCAAATGTTTGGAATACACATAGAAAAAGAAATAATGTTTTTTTTTTTTTTAAATAAGGTTGAACGGTGTGAAAATAAGGTTAGTTTTTCATCCGTCGTTTTACTGTCGGTTAACATCGTGAGTGGACTCGAGTCGCTTGACAGCAGAAATATGCGGTCAAATAGATTCCTACACGACGACACGTTTGACGACACGTTTGGTGCAGTGGCTAAGCGATTGGCTTCTGCGCTACGGGTCGTGAGTTCGATTCCCAGACGGAACAAAAATTTGTATGGCCTACAGATGGTTGTTTCGGGTCTGGGCGTTTGTTTGTGAGATTTGTGTCTGTAAACGCACCCACGATACAAGAGAAATCTTAGTGTGGGGCAACGTTCTTTAAAAAACGACAAACGACAAAAAAACGACACGGTCTCATAGATTTGAATTGACCTAACTTGAAGATAAAGGTACGCTATGTGTGTAGTTTTACTTTGTACAGACGCTAGCACATCAAGCTACCCGAAACTGTCAAATTTTCCCAATCAACCTTGAACCTAATGCTTTTGCGATAAAGATGAAAATATATTAAAGAAATTTGACAGATTGTAGTAGCTTTATGTGCTGGCCTGTGTCTGTACCTACGCTATTTGCAAATCCCTAATTGCTATAATTATGTATTAATTTTTTATTTTATTTTTTGTTTCTTTTTAATTTCTCTTTTAGACCGTCCAGTAGTTTACACTTCCATAATAAGCAAAAAACCTGCTGCGCTACGATTACATCATCAAGTCTTCTCTTTATAGCTTCACCATAGACTTACACAACCATAGACAATATAGCTGAGAAACTACATCTGTGTTTGTGAGGGTTAAGGCGAAGCCATGCATGTTAGTCAATTTTCCGCACTCTTAGACTCAAAAAGGTCTACAATTGAGCCCAAGTAAGCTTGAACGGTGATTGTGTTTCTAATTCTGGACCTTAAATAGATTAGTAATTCGTCCCCAACAAATATTTTCTCAGCACAAATTACAATTGCTGAAGGGGCCGTATACGATTAAAATTTTGAATCAAATAGAATATTCTTTATAGACAAAATTAATACATCCGTATGTCCGAGCCGAAGCGAACTCGGTCTGAACATAAAGCTTTTTCCGACCGGCCTAAGCCGATTCCAAGTCGATACGACTTATATTTATGACGAACTAGCTTTTGCCCGCGGCTTGGCTCGCGTTAAGTAAGCTCAAAAAAACTCTTAACACACTACTATAGTTTCTATAATAATATAGGTATAATTCAATTGTGACTAGAAAGACACGTAGCGCCATCTTTTTTTTTTTTAAATTTATTTAGGGGCATTTGTCTCTGAGGATAAAAGAGCCCCAACGTTACCTAAACTTAATAATCAACATAAACATGACTTATTTAAAAGAACGGGAAAGAATCATTGATGCAAAATCATATTTTCAACTATAAATTTTGCAGCATCAGATGTTGGTTTTGCTAATATGCTTAAAAACGCCCCTTGATCTATGAACCATCCGCGCCATCTATGAACGTTATTGTTGTTTTCCTCGGGAAGAGTACTTTTTTCGGGATGAAAGGTACCCTATCTCCGCTTCTGTACACCTGACAAAGTATATGCAAAATTTCAGGATGATTGGTTCAGTGGTTTAGGCGTGAAAAGGTAACAAACAAACAAACTTACTTTCGCATTTATAATATTAGTTAGGATACGACCATATTCCCGGCAATACTTACTGGCCACACATTGACGTAAAATGTTGATGGTTTACTTTTATAGCCCGGTTACACGCTCCGTCTTGCCTGCGAGCATGCCTGCACAAACCACAAACAGTTTGCACATGTTAAATCACTCGTATGGACGGCAAGACGGTAGCTCGCGCAGGCCCGAAAGTGCGGCTTGCACAATCTTTGACATGCTGAAGATTGGACTGCGCAGTCTTGAACTGTGCAGTTTTGGCTTGCAGCGTATGGCGGCCATTCAAGCCGCGCTTCAGTCCGGAAAAAATATATTCGACGACACAATGAGTGATGTAAGAAGTCGCACATCGTGACGTGACGAGCTCTCAAAACAATATGAGGTTTGCACAGTCCAGTTTACACGATATTACCTGCACGTGTGGCCACTGTACGGTATTCCGTCTTTTTGTACAGTCATGACTGCGCAGTTTAGGACTGCGCAGGAAAGACGGAGCGTGTAGCCGGGCCATTAGAATAGAAAACGTTTGATATGAGCTGTCAGGCCAATACTTTTCATTTTAGTGTCTATTTAAATTATCATTTTGGCTCAATATTTGGATTTTCATTACAATAAAAGATTATAATATTTAAGCTTGTTATTTATACAAATAGGAATTAGGAATCAGTTGATTAGAGAAGCCGATATCTCTAGCATACTAAGTTCGCTTCAATTCATTTTTGGGTCGCGAGCTGCCTTAAGGTCTGTACAAACCAAAGCCGCCGCACAGTGGCGGGCTCCCGAACAAAAGTTGGCCAAAACCCCAAGGAGTTGGTTCCGACTATTGTATGATTGCAAAATGAATAAAAAACAATTAATTAAATATTTTACATAAGTTTAAACAATTAAAATGAGTACAGTAAAAAAACTAAACGTATTAATCATGAACTAAAAATAACTTTTTCAATTCTTCGGGATAATCTTCTTGAGACTTGTTTTTTTGTTGGCTTTTCTTGGTTAGATTCGTAATGTAGGGGTCTGAAGTTACTAAGAGATTATGAACGACATCTTCCATTGTTTTTTTACGTGACATTTTTCTAGAAAATCTCTCCCTATAGTTTTTAATATCTTTGTTTCGGGATTCCTGCGGTTCCTCTGACAAAAAACCAATAAGCACTATCGCGTGCTCTATAATATTATACCCGTGAAATAGAATTTTGTGTACTGTGGTAGGCATTCTGTACCAAGGGTAATTTTTCACGAAAACTGCTGCAGTTTTTAGGCAATATAACTTGTTTTTTTTTGTATCTATGGTTACAGTAGTACTGGAGAGAGCAAGGATGTACTGCAATGTAACTGTTGGTCTACCACCACTACTTGCTTGATATTAACAGGAAAAGCAATATAACTCTCTAACCAACTCTTTTCTTTTTTATTGAAATAAGTCTCGTTTCGTTTAACTTTGTTCCATTTCTGTTTATATTCACTAACTAATCTCGATAATAACTGCTTTGAAGTAACTGATAAATCGTCTTGATTATGAACAATATTTTGAACCTTGTTCACTAAAAAGGTGAACTTTTCAGTTGGATTTTGTGACGGACAGTCTCTATAGTACTTTAGTAACGTTTGCCGAGATAAATATATGAATTCAGTATTTGAATCTATAAAAAATCAAATAAAAATAAGTAATTCGTTTTTTTGTCATATTCTACCTATATGACAATTTTTAAGTAAGTTGTTAGAAATTAGCACGTATTAGCAGCTGAAATCTTCATAAAACAACAAATAAGATGTTTATCTTTTAGAATAAACTAATATTCAGGCTGGATTGGGATGGATCTGATACTTTTGCTCTCACTGAAGTTGACATTAAGTGAAAAAAATACGAATTTTTTGCTTTATTATTGCAATAAGTCTAATCTGCATAAAATATACGATCACATTTAATTTACTAGTAACATAAAGACTCACTTACATCCAGGTTCGGAATCCATATTCATTAACTAGATTAAGATCCAAATAACAACACAGGTTTGCGTTAAAATTGGAGTAATTTTCAGTGCGTAAGTAACAAATAAATCCGTTAGTCGCGAAGTCAAAGTTTGGACTGATGTCATCAGTCAGTTGTTTGGCATAAGCGCATACGCATGAGGGTATATCATTCTCCAGCATGTATTAACTACCCACAAATAAAAAAAAACGCGATTGGAAGAATTTTTTTTTATAGGTTTTGGCCAACGATCCGCCACTGTGCGCCGGCCGCGTGTCTTTACCCGGTGGTTTATGCCGCCGGGCTTGTTTTGCGTCATGTTCGCTCGCTTAGTTCGCGTTAGTTGGCCGCAATAACCCGCCGAGTAAAGCCGCCGGGCCGGTGGCTTTGGTGTGTAGAGGCCTTTAGTCCTATTGAAGACATAATTTATTTAAGTTTTTTTTTACAAAGTAAACCTACGGCCTAGGCCAAAACGTATACATTTGTATTTATTATATTACTAATTAATAAAACTACAAAATAAAAAACAATATTAAATTAAATACAATACAAAAAAAATAAAGTTACACTTACTGAGCAGTAAGTGTAGCTGTATTTTTTTTTGCACCTACTTATTCAAAAATTCTAAATTACACACTGTAATACATACGTTTCATTTTTAAATGCAGTAGCGACTTCTTAAAGTTTATTTATTTATTTTACTTTATTTCATTAAAACGATTGAAGACCAATTACAATATTTAAAGATAAAAAGAAAAAGAGGAATAGAAGAAGAAACAAAAAATACAAAGGAACGAAAAATAAAATAGAGACATCTCTTTCATAAATCCCTAAATAAAAGATCTGTCAATATCGAAAGTCTCTCTACTACTATACGATGGAAGTAAAAAATCTAGGTATGATATAAATAAAGAGTCGCATCCACACTAAGTGAACGAAGACGGTACGTATATCCACAGTAACACCTCGGCCTCATCCCGCCAGCGGCCACCAGACATTATTTATACGCCGCCGGCGCCCTAACGTGACATATTTTAAAGCGACCGTTTTAATAAGTCGCCTTTAACCTGCCACTTTTGGTTCATTGCTTTAATAGAAGAGACTAGACTTTCGGAACCGAGTTTGGCAATTGGATGTAGTGGAAGATAGAATTGGACTTTGTGTGGGTCTTAAAAAGTGGGTCTTGTTTCGTTCGCCCCAAATTGAGTCTGATTAGGAAGGATTGAATTTAGAGAACCAATTGGAATGGCACCAATTTAAATCACAGCAATACTATTCCTATTATTAATTATAAAAACATTTTGAAATATGTATTTAAATATTTCGGTACACATCAGGAACAGGGTCCAAGCTAGTGGTCAGAGCCTCAGAGAGAGGAACTTCCTAAGAACAGGGTCCAAGCTAGTGGTCAGAGCCTCAGAGAGAGGAACTTCCTAACAATACGCGCCGTGACGAGAAGTATTATTGACTAAATGGAATATGCCTCGGATTAGTTAGCTTCGCCAAGCATTTTGGTGTTTTTTTATCGGTTTACCTACGGAATATTGATACTAAAGCCGTAACATACAACATGGGAAAAAAATTGGAACATACAGCAAAAAGCTGACTCATCTTTAACCTACAATCATGCGACGACCATCTTTTTCTGTACAAAATGATCTACGATCTTCTGAACGGCATTTGAACAGGGTCAAAGGTCAGTGAGACTTAATAACTTCAGTCTCATATTCCGCCAGTAACCTATCTCAACGTTATTCGGCCGGGTCTTGTAAAGTACGTGGTTTTACAACCGAGCCGCTGTGCCACGTCTATTTCCTACGAATACCGCTTCCGGATCGGATGTCCCCACGGAATATTCCGTACAGATAAAAATAAATTCAGATTCCAGTTTTATTCTACATCCGTGGTCGGTCCCTGGCCGGCGCCTATATAACTTGCGAGGATTACCCTCGGCACCTCCTAAAATCTAAAGCTAGTGGCATCTGCAACTAATTGATGTGTTCTGTAGGGAATAAAAACTGCACGATTAGAACCCTGATAAAGGTACCCTTGTATATCACCCGTATTTTGAAACTTCGTTTTTGTTACAATATTGTTTATACACAGAATGGTGCGTGCAATTTTCGGGCATCCAATAAAATATACTGAAAATGTTGAGAATTTTCATCTTCCAAAACAGGTTGAATCACTTTTGTTTTCAACTTTTTCGCAAGTTCGGTGTTGGAGTTGATAATTTAAGGCTTGGAACTGTTGGTCGCTCGCTAAATCTTGTACACACGGAACCTATAGCCGGCGCGATGATTTACAAGGCAATAAAGTTTTTAATTTCAAGTGGAAACATTCCATTATCGCAGTTTCGTTTTTAATAAGTGAGGGTCGGAGGTGGACCGGCCAATTTCGCTGTGAAATTGAAAAAGTTAAACGACAACATCTAGTACAATTGGTTTGGGTCGATGGTACAGAAACTCATATCGGAGGGCCGGCAGCAGAGTTATCTATCGGTTTATAGAAAACGAGGAACGATTATGGAAATTCAACAAAACTGGGATGAATGTAATAAGTTTGGGGGTGAATTTAGTTATTTGGGATTTATCTGACTAAATATTACGGTGTGTTTCTAACTTTCGACGTTATTTGGAATTCTGGAATATATTAAGCTAAACTAAAGCTTTATACAAAAAATAAATTATTTCATAGATAAATAAACCTTACGACACAACCATAATATATTGTATGCGCCTGCCGGGTCATCTCTGCATCACCTTAAGGTTGACTGGTAGAAATGAAATGTAAAAAGAAATGAAATAATTTATTCTGCAAATTGGATATTTAAAGATCAGTTTAACAAGTTAGTTTGTTTTTTTAAAGCCAGATGACGTCAGCGTTACCTATCTGACTACCTCTGAGAAGAACTCAGGAGTCTCTTTTAAAGTCCAGACATATTTCCTGTAGCAACAATTTGTGTGAAGACAATGCAGAGCAACGCCTAGACTCTAAGAGAATAGAGAATGCCTTAGGCATTAAGTTCGCCGATGTGCGACTGTTGCATAAAGTAGGTATATAAATAAACAGATATGCGACGTTTCCTTAAAAAGGCGTAAAAAAATAATATTCAAAAATCATTTAATGTAGGGCCAATTTTTCAATCACCAGATCACTTTTATTACAGGATTAATTCTGAAGTTTTGACAGCTGTTTATTCTTCAGATAAAAGATATGTGGTATGTCTACATCAGTGCGCTTTCATGTTCATTTTGCGCTTTCAACTTTCAATAGCTCTTGCGTCAAGCGCATGCAATATTGATTGCCATAAGACGCATGCAGCTTATCGTCTACACCGGTGCGCCTCAGTTAGTCGTCAGTTGACATACAATAGACGGATTAGCGTGCGTTAGTGGCATGCGCTTTTGTCGAACTAGTATTAAGGCATGCGCTATTGTATGCGCTACGGTGCTGCACGCATGCCTCAGACGAAGACGCAAGATGAACATGAAAGCGCACACTGGTGTAGACATAGCTATATGACCATTTAAAAATCGGCCCTTATAAACGAACTGTTAAAAAACACTTTATTATTTTCATCCAACGTATCACACTTCAACATAAAAAAACAATTAAAGAAAGCATTCAACCGTCCGTATATAGGTAGGTATATAGGTAACCCAAAAACAAAGTTGTAGGTAGTATCAGCTGATCATTTTCCCACACAAGTTGTAAAACTTAAATGGCGGAAACGCTTTACTTAATAGACGGGGTTGTAAACTTGTTATACCTACAAATCAAATAGATTATTTGGTGCTAGCTCGTTTCTATGCAGGGTGTAAACGAATTCGTGTAATTTCTTAAAACCACATGATCTATTATTAAGGTAGGTAATCAGCAAAGGAAGTAAAATTGAAAAAAAAGTTTTTCTTCTTGCATTCTGGGCAAGTAATAGTATCTAAACCACCTTATAAGGTTTTAATAAACGAATAAGCAAAAAAAAATGTTGCATAAAATGTATTTTAAGTTATTGCTGATAGAAATGATGAAAGCCCCATAGTGAGGCATCTCATAAAAACCACCCTGTCTGTAGTAGAATGTAAGTACTAACATAGTTTATAAGTCAAATTGTTTTACTTACATTCTAGAATTGTAAGTATGTTGTCTTAATGTCAGTGGATCATGTTGTCTGTTAAATAAATAAATATGTCGCAGAATCAACACAGAAGCACAACTATTACAATGACTATTGATTATTGTTAATGTAGTAGGATGCCATCTATTATCGTTTGTCGGAAATGTCAAGCAGTGTGCTTGGGTGAGGTCGGTGCGGGGCGTGGCATGGCATGTCCATAGAAGTAATAAGTACGGCATGTCTTGTTTGACGGTTGTCAGTAAGCTGTCAGCTGTCGGCTGTCAGCTGTCAGCTGTCATTCTTTTTGACATTGGATGCATTTGATTTGAGTGAAGCAAGGACTTGAGTACTTATTACTTCTATGGAGTGAAGTCACTTTGGAGTGAGACACGAGGGCGAGAGGTCGTTTTGCCAGCCTGCACCGAACTTATCGCGTTTCTGTACTTTAATCTATTTCCATCGGTTTGATCATTAGAGATTTTATTATTTTGTTATCGAGAGTGAATAAATAGAGGACTGTAATCAGTGTTGTGACTATTATTTCCTGCCTACACCAAGTCGAACTTGGACTCTGATGATGATGGTACCCGCAATGAGTGAACTACCTTCGTTAAATATATAAAATATATTTCTGTTATAGAACTTTTCGATGCCACGCATATATAATATATGAATGAAAGCACGGCGACACAGCTGGCGGGTACGACTAACGTGGTATCACTCCGCGTAGTCAGTTAACTCGAGGCGCTAAAAATAAATGACTCGGAAACTTAATACCAACTTTTCCATTTGTCTTTTTTTTTTTGTTGAATATTTATAAGTAAATCCAATACTTATTCAATCTGTGTTACCAGTAGATCACGCAACTTGAAAGAATTAAAAGATTTCGGATGCATCCTGTAGAGTTTATGTTAACTCTATGCTCTTTCTCTCATGTCAGCACGAGATATTGCAGAGGCGGACTAGCAGTCTTGGCAGCCCTAGGCCGTGTAGTACCATCCGCTCTAGGTCATGAAGTACCAGCCGCCCCTATCTCAACTCCATTACTGAGCTAAGATTTATTTTTCCGCGATGGGCCGCTCCTTTTATCTGGCCGCCCTAGGCCCGGGCCTAGTCGGTCTTATGAGTAGTCCGCCTCTGGATATATGAAAGAATAGCTTATGCCGTGTAGAGTAGTATGCCGTAACATTAGCCAATCAGCAAGGTTGGTAGCGAGGCTCACTGCCCAGAGTGCGCCGGACGTACTTAAGTATCAAACACTCGTAGAGGCTCTTTAAATGCACCCCCTTTTTTATCGAGGCAAAATCCTCATGGATAGCCTCCGCCCCGCGGAAAGCAAAGGTTATGCCGAATTCTTACCGACTAAAAACCCATGGAGTTCCTTCTTCTGACTTATGGCCGGGGTCGCGAAATTTGCATAGCATGCGCTGCAACTTCGGCAGGTGTTGCTCCACCGTCTCCTGGCGGAACTCTCCTTTCGTAGGACACTGACCTATTCCAATGGCAAAAATGACGTACATTCTAAAGGTGCTTCCCACAGTGCGTGATTTTACTGTTGATACCACGCACTCACCACCGAGGCTCTTCCAACGGTGTGTGTCCGTCTGTTAGGATGCATGATTCGAACCTATTTTGTCATTTCAAAATGCAAAGTGAAAGAAAACGTATCGCTGCAGCTGCAGCTCTCAGCAAGAGCTCGCACCGCACCTTTGAAGTCACCGACTCGTGGCGGATACGACGCACCATGGGAAGCCACCTTTAGAAGCAAGCGCGGAACATGGCGCGTTACCCACTTGGGCCTGTAACTGGTCGAGCGACGGGCCCCCAAGTCTGCCGCCCGCAGGCCACTTTTTACTTTTTGATACTGATATATTTGCTTAGCTAAAATATCAGACACGAAATGGCTGATAAAAACAATATGACCGCATGAGATTCACGATAGAACTACTGACTACGAATTACAAGTATAATCTTGAAACGTTAAACTAGTTCAAACAGATTGATTCAGAATATCGTCACATCTTCGGATTACGCTGTATCTAAGTGTGTCACTACAGGACAAAGTTGCTTAAACTTATTGTTAAACCCAAAGGAAATTCAACCTTAGATAGCGTAAGTAAGATTTAGAATTGTACGTAGCGTACAAGTGATTATTCGTTAATAATTCTGGAGTGGACCTTTAGGGTTAAGGGTAAGCTGGTTATGTTACCCTGAGGGTATTGGGAGTGACTGATTTCTATCGCAACGGTCCAAATCCTGATAGCTTTTGTTGCCTGCCGGATTTTTTTTAGGCTACCCGCTTTTGATCCAATATAGTTCTCGATACACTTTGAAATTGGAAATTTGATTTGGCAGAGATGGCTCGATACGTTGCTGGAATTCTCAGAAACCTATGCATTGTTTCTTGTTTTTATTACTTACACTTGTTTTTCTTAAGAATTCGAGTTTGCCTATAAATTTTTCAGTAGCATACTTCGCTTTCCTCGTTTTAAATTCGCAGCTTTTCAGGAAAATATGGAAAACTCCTGGCCCAGTCTTCGTAGACTGTGATTTTAAACCTAGAACCTGCCTAGCTCTCGTCCCCAATTTGCTCAGCAAAAAGAGAAAACCAAACCCTAACTAATATTATAAATGCGAAATAAATGTTTGTTTGTTACCTTTTCACGCCTAAACCACTGAACCGATCATCCTGAAATTTTGCACATACGTTGTCAGGTGTACAGAAACGGACATAGAAAAAAAGTACTGTTCCCGAGGAAAACAACAATAACGTTCTTATGATAATAGATGGCGCCACGTGTCTTTCGAATCATGATTGAAGTATACAGAGTACAACCCGAATTGATTGTCAAATTCTAAATTAACGCGAGCGAAACCGCGGGCAAAAGCTAGTAATTTAATAAAATACAAACATTGATATCCAAACATCTTCAGTGTCATGTTTATGATTACTTACAGTTTACTCACGTGCAATTTCGAGATTTCCCGACTAGTTGGAACTAATATAAATTAATCTGACGAAAGGTGATATTTTTTTAAATCAATGACATGATTTTAAAAAAATGCATGATCGTTCAGCCCCCTAGTAAAACCTAGATGAAGAATAAATATAAGCTTTCGATATTAACGGCCAGTTTCTTCATCAAAAGTAGCAGCCAAAGTTACGTGACAAATTCAAAGTAACGGTAGTTTCTTCACACTTTTAGCTGTTGCTTTTACTGTTACTTTTGCCTCTAACCTTTACTGCTCAATAAGCTGCTGTGAAAGCTAAAGTAAACGTCATTTTATTAAGTTGTAGGTTAGACACATAGAAGTAATATGTACTACTTGGTTAGATCTTACTAACGGCCAGATTCTTCATCAAAAGTAACAGCCAAAGTAACGTCACAAAGAATTTTCACTTTGACATTTCGCACTACTTGACAGTAAAATTGCAGTGATGCCATGTGTAAAAAAAGCTCCCTACGATTTTTTGGGGAAATTACGACGTTTGTGTTATGGCCGCTGCTTTGACTTTAGCTGTTACTTGAATGAAGAAACACATTTGCCGTAGTATCATTAAAGGTCAAGTAAAAGTTAATACTTTTACTAATTACTTTAGTTGTTGATAAAGAAACTAGCTGTTAGTATCACGTTTTTACTGAAACTTCTTTTCAAAATCAGATAAAATTGCTAACACAAGCAAACTCAATAAATCAACATAGACAAACTCAAATACAATAAGCGAGTTATAGTGAAGATAACTGAGAACAAAGACATGTTCTCTGTTAAAGAAGACGGTGGCCCGGCAAATCCCCAGGGTCGCCCCTGAAGCAACAAGTTATGGGAAGGATGATAGACGCTTTTGTTTGTAGGCACATCCCTAATTGATTGTAGCTTTCGTGTTTGTTGATTTTATTTGCAATGGTCTCATGGGCCTAGGACATGATTGAGGAGGTAAGGTTAATTTTATAGTAGACAGGGCCCGCTAGGGCTAGTGCCTGCCAGGGTTGCGGAATTTGTTCGAAAGAGTTACCGCAGCCCTGGAACGCAAAGGACATTAGGAGGAACAGGGATGGGTTTTAGTCAGTAAGAGTCTGACACTCTCTTCCGCTCCGCCCAGAGCGGAAGAAGTAATTTGATGATTTCCCAACCTTAAAAAAAAGGTTAATTTTTATATCGGCTGAATTTGAGACACTAGAATTATTTTAATGGTCTGTGATAACTGCTACAGTCTCGCAGTTCTAGACCAACTAACGTAAAATAATGGCCCGCAATGCCATTAATACCGACGTTTGCGCAAACTTTTGCACAAGCCACACGACGACATATCCACATGCAAGGCGCTGTTTCGTGTGGACGCCGTACAGTGTACCGTGTGTTTTTGCGCTATTTTTTGCACAAACTGTTTACGCATGTGTATATCGCAGCGTGCAGCCAGACCATAAGATTAACAGTTTCCCAAAACAATCTTCTCATGCACTGATATACAAGCCGAACGAGAAGACGATAAAGATCTTGTTGATTTCAATAATATACAACAAACAACAAATTGTGAACAATCAAAAAAAAGTTTGGATTACACAAACATGTCACCTGCAGAAGTTAGCTAGGTTGAACTGGTGCAGAAAGCGGAGGGTCGAGTGTTGTGGTGCAACTTGGAAAAGGCCTATATATCTAGTAGCTGACAGTGATAAGCAGAGTTGATTGAAACATTTGATGCCAAACATCCATAGTTTCTCCCAAAACAGGACCAAACAATCATATAACAAGCGTCTAATTCAGGATGTGACTATAGTCCAGCTACTCCATACAGTCGCCCAACACGGTGGAGTGATGTGATACAGTCTGCTTTCAAATCTGCCAATCACTGCTCCGAGTTGCCTTTAAAAACAATCAATGTCTGACTCTTGTTGAACTTCTGTCTGGAGTAGTTACACAGAGTAGTGGGTGCGACCTTAGCAGACGGTCTACTGTTGGTACATCGTTAGTTTATGATGTCCCAAGCTGCCTTCAAAACGATCAATCACTGTCCAGGGGCTGCACATCCAATCGGCAGTTGTCACGCAGTTGCACTTACTAAATCCTAATTGCCTTCAAGCTACATTTAGCAGTTGCATAGTTTATAGTTGCAACTGAACGTGCAGTCATCATCTGCCTAGCCTTTTCCCAACTATGTTGGGGTCGGCTTCCAGTCGAATCGGATGCAGCTGAATATCAATATTTTACATGGAGCGACTGCCTATCAGACCTCCAGTAATACGATACTCTTGGTAAGACTGGTTGTCAGACTTTCTGGCTTCTGACCAACAGTAACGACTGTCAAAGATCTACAAATGACAGCCGGGACCAACGGCTTTACGTGCTTTCCGAGGCACGTAGGAAACTCGCTATGGTAAATGGTCACCCATCCACAGACCAACCTCGGCAAGCGTGGCTTAACCCGGAAGATCGGTCTATGCGGCTGTAATTATTTAGCCACGAGCTCCTCAACTGAACGTGCAGTGTACTTACAATTATGATTATAAATATGAAATGAAATTATATTTCACCAAACGCAGCGTTATAAGTCCCCCTGAGCTGTTTTGTCGGAACTGTCAATGTTTAACTCCCGTTGAACTATTTACTGTTCGGTGTAGATATTTACGCTGATATTTATACGTGCTACCTTACCAGACGGTGTCCCGCTGGTACATCGCTACTTTATGAGCAAGATGCTGCAGATTAGCTTTGGCCCGCACTAAATTGTGCGATCTAACCGAGTTAGAGTTTCGCCGTATATTCTATTTAAAGTTCTGCGCTAAATTAACTCGGCGCTTGCGTTGTTTGAGGAATGGGTTCAGTAATTATTGGGTTTAGTATCGGGATTTGGTAACGTGGATTTGGAACTACTTTTTAATTCTTTCGTTTTACGACAGAGTTCAGAAACAGCATTCGATGTGAGCTACCTACATAAACTCTGTAAATAAATGCTTTCTTTAGGCTAATTTGAATAATGACTCCAGATTTCAGAATGAGTCTCATAGATCGGAACCAATTCAATAACGGGACTCAGTTAACGATAATTAACAAAATGAATACAAGGAACTGCCTGATTGGTTTAGTGGTCACAAGCACAACTGCTGCTCGTGAGGTCCTGAGTTCGATCCCCAGGTCGGCAGTGTTGTTGATTTTTCCGTGTGAAATTTCTAAGTAGCAGCCCGGTGTCTGTATTTGTGCCCCGTTGGTGGCAATAGGCTCGCCTCCTATTACATGGGTCTTGAACATAACGGCGAAGTGAGGGTGTATTATACATCTCTGCCCAACCCTTCGGGGAATACGGGCATGATGTTATGAGATGTTTTTATAAGTACAAGGGAGTCTTTTGTTTCTCATTGCTGGTTTTGGTCTTCAGTAAAGTTGCCCAGTTTTTGATCACCCGACTTTTCTCAATTCGATCACTTTACCAAAAATCCATCATATCTTCTCATATTCATACTTCATTATTACTTGTTCCCTGCAAACCGAGAAGAATAAAAGAGCAATACCTCCACACTTCATTACGCGTTCCCGCAGTTTGTTAGTTCAGGACCGAAAGAAAAAATAAAAATGTTTCATTTACCAGTCTTCCCGGGACGCTCGTAAAATCTGAGGGAAAGAATTATGGGTTTGTTTACTTTTTTTTGCAAATTTTTCATCACCCAAGTATACTGCTTAGGTTTTATTAGTACCTATTATGGGATGAGTGCTAATTTTGTAGTTAGGATTGTTAATAGAAACATCAATAGGTATTGATTTTTTTAACAGATATTTTTCTTAGGGAGTGTTTCATAATAGTCGGATAACTCTTATCTAGGAAATAAATAAATAATTGGCGTTTGGACAGATTTTCTTTCGAGAAACTTGCAGATCGTTAGTATCTCTCAATTAAGAGTTAAAAGATAAAGAATCATTTATTTGGACACAGCACAAAGAGACACAACAGGTAAAAAATGTGATACAATTAAAAAAGTCTTGGGTATGTGTCTCACGGCTGGACCAAAAAGGTGTCCAGATCAGCTTAATGTCAAGCACTTAAGTACTTGACGCTGGTTTTCGTCTGGAACCTTTGTGCTCCACGGATGTCAGTCAGCGGTCATGCCCGTTCACTTAAACCAACATGTGTGTTTATATGTGTAGTGTATGTAAAGAAGGAAAATAAATAGATACGCAATAAATAAGGAACAAACTAAAAGTGTATGGAATATAATTGTAATATTTAAATATGGCAACATTTTGTTGCGTCGACATCGTCGCTCACGTTAGGTAGGTATGGAGGTATACCTTACGAGTTAGGTAACTGACGATTCTGAAACGCCTTTATAGAAGTGATTTCTGGTGTTTTTTCCGTGACCTAATATTGGTATATCTACACCCGTGCGCTTTCATGTTCATCTTGCACTTTCAACTTTCAATTCCTCTTGCGTCAAGCGCATGCAGTATTGATTGCCATAAGACTCGAACTAGTATTAGGGCATGCGCTATTGCATGCGCTATGGAGCTTCAGGCATGCGTCAGACGAAAGCGCAAGCGCACTGGTGTAGACATACCATATCGGTGTTGTTACCTGGCTAATTAATGCCAATTCCTTTTTTCTAGGGGTGTCATTAAAATCGATACTGTAAAGAAAACGACGGGAATCCTCCTGCCCGCTCACAATAGCACACTGCAATCATCAATTTGTCCGTGTGGTGCCGGACGTAAAGAATAGCACAACCCCGTCTCTTCCCGTGGGGGTCGTAAAAGGCGACTAAGGGATTCACTAGAGAAAGGGCAGCAGCGTTTTCTGAGTACTTTAACAACCATACTGTAATCGCTAACCCGCCTGCCAAGCGTGGCGATTATGGCAAAGCCCCCCAACATTGTTTGGGGGAGGCCTATGTCCAGCAGTGGACGTCATTGGCTGAATGACGATGATGAATCATCAATTCATCTTACAAGCATGGTAATTATGGCCATTTCGTCGTCACAACCGTTTAATGAGGCGGTTGGTTAGGCAGGGCCAATACTAATAACAGAAACTTTGATCAATCGTAGCCGAATCGAAGCGTTTATTGAGAAGGATAGGACATAAATAGTAAAAATAGCGACAAACAGCCTGAACACTCAAAATAAGCACAAACTTGTGTTGCTTTGGGGCTTAGTCCATCAACGAAGTTAGTCGCCCGAAACGTAAGAGTGAACAAAACAAGCGTCAAGTTCAACTTTTCGGACGGGCAAAAACACATCGGTAGTAGGGACAACTGTCAAATCGTGTTGTCATTCATTTTTAGTTCGGGCCCTGAAATATCCGTGTGTCCGTAGGTGACAGGGAGTAGGAAACGCTCGTAACTAAGGCCGAAACCACGGACTTCGTGCTTAGGGAGTAGACCCCCTGGTTTTAGACTTCGCAAAACTGGTAAGTCATTTTTGGGAAACAGTATTTCTATAATAAAATTCCATCTTGTATCACTGAATTGCCTTACATGAAATTCAAGTCCTTAGTAAAGCGTATCTTAATGTCAAGAGCATATTATAGCATAAACCAGTACATTGAAGATAAAAATGTCTGGAATACGATTCCCAACTGCACACAGCGACCCACTGGCACTCCTTAACTGGCTGTCTAAGTGTAAATTTTCACGTATATTTATTTAACATTTCACTGTAGGTAGGTATCATTTTGTTACCTACTCATTTTAAATTTTATCATAGTTATTATTTAACTTTTATTTTAGGACATGTAACATTTATTGTTTACAACATAATATTTTCTGATATTTATTAATTTTACTTTTAGTATTCCCTCTGGCAACAATCTATTTAGTATTTAATCATTATCAAATGTAAAATGTGAGTATCATGTAGCCATTATTGTTTACTATGTTTTACTGTAGGTTCTTACTCCTACATAAACCTGCCTGTTGCCTGGTAGCTTGAGTCTGTCATGACTAAAATATCCTGCTAACCGTGGCGTTGTGTATCGGGTCGTCAAGTTCCCTACAATATGTTTGAGTTAAGCGACGCTGGTGCACTCGTCATGCTCGTGAACGGGTGCTGTCTGTCGGGACTGGTCATCTCATACTTACCATGGCAACTGTAAGGTACTTTCTCATTAGTATTCCTGTACTTCTGACAATAACCTACATTATTCTCACATTATTATTGAATGAAATACATTGAGTGTATACAATTATGTGTACCTATATTATGTTGAATTATCTACCTACTCTTGATTTCGGAGCGTAAAAGAATATTTTTAAAAACTAATTAAAATTTAATAAATGAAAATACGTGTTTGTCGATTTAGAGACAACTATATTCTAAAAATAAAATACACGGTGGCCGGGCTCATCCGGTACAACGGACAGCTGAGCTTGCATTTATCAGTGAATAACAATTCTTAGAACTAAGGAGTACAATGTAAGCAGAAATTATATTAGAGACTTAATCTAAGGCTGAGGGATGGGGTGCAACCATAACTCCTCCATCCCTAAGAGGAAAATTATCGGATGGATCGATTTGAGATTTATTCCGATAATTTTGCTTAAATGGTATAATTTTCAGTAATTTTAACCGAAACACATAAAACAAGAACAAAATAAAACTTAAAATTAATAATCCTAAAGTTAGATATCCAAAATTTTCACTGAAGCTATAGTCTTTGTTTCCATCAAAAACACTTTCAATCACTGCACTATGTTTTAAAGAGTACGCCATATATTTTACTTCGTCAAGATTGATTCCTTCCATGTTAAGTGCACGTGCACTGGATAGATTCGCGCCCACGCGTAACTGTGGTAAGGTGATAATTGGAATCTTCTCTATAACATCCGATTCTATGCTGATACGGTGACGGATTCGAATTCCGTTGATCTCCAAGTCACAAGGTTCATCGATAGTCACAAGGTATGTTCCAAATACCAGCTGTTTGCTGACCTCGTTGCCGCAATGTTTGGTTAGTGTTGTTTTCAGTTCGCTATAAAGAATCCAACTGTTTGCGTTGACTTGTTGAACCTTGATCTTCTCAATTTGAACTTGATGCTGTGTACAGTTAGAGGGGTTGTCGAATTTCATAAGCTGCTCTATACAAGTGGTCTCATAGTATAAAACTCGGTTGTCCTCGCTGCATAGGAAATAGTCGCCAGTGGAAAACGGGCGACACGGCGTTACGATCGGTAAGTATTTCATTCCTTTCGCCAAAAGGTAGGGATATTTAGGGAAAATAGTTAAGGTTTTATTTTCAGGTTGGTGGAACATTGGTAAGGAATACATTTTAAAATAGTTATATGTAAGATTATCTGTAAGTGGAATTTCCATAATAAAAGTGATTTGTTTGTTCTTAATGTAGGACTTTACAGAAATAATTTCCTCTAATTTTAACAAATTTGTTTCAGTAGGTGGAAATATCAAGCTTTCGTAACTAGAGATTACTTTTAAATTATCCAAAAGTTCTGTAGAGTTTATAATACATTGATGTAATATTGATACTTTACTTAAAGCTAGTGCGGTTTCAATTTCACTAAGTCTGATAAAGATAGTACGGAAACTGCTTATAAAAACGTTAAACAGACCAATAAGATGTGTTACGAAAACCCAATTATTTTCCTTAGTAGCTAAGTCTATTAACATTGTCTCAACTTTCAACAGGCGTTTATCAAAATTAACAGTGTTCTGAGTAATTGTTTCAGTAGCATTAATGAAACTATCGAACATTTTGGAGACCAGAGTTATCTTTTTAGAAATATTAATTTGATTATTATTTAATTTTGAAATAAGTTTATCATATTTAATCGCATCATCATGGTCAAGGTTTCCCGTAATAATCTTTATAATAGAACCCAATGGATTTACAAGTCCTCTCTTAAAACGCTGCTGTGGAATAAGTTGTCGATATTTCTCTAAAGTTATATCGCGTATGAAATCTGTATGCATTTTGGTACTTATAAATTCTTGAGAATATGATGTATTCCAATTTATTAATTTAAACAATTGATTATATTTCGTAGATATGTAATTTAAATCATCATAAATCCGTTCTAAGTTTATAACCTTAACTATGGTCCAATGATCATTTTGAATGTTTGCTTGACCTTTTCTTACAGGGAATATTCCCGGGTTACCTTCAAGTGATTGCAGATGAAGGGCCAGCGTCGGTATCGCTATTAGCAGAAGGCTGCACCACCTGCGGAGGGCGTTTAATATTTTTAATAGGAATTTTAGTTTTTCTTTCCCCTATTTGTATGGGCAAAATATTCCTTTCGGATTCACCTATAACCTTTGCTTTTACATATCTAGGCTTATCTTTACTTTTACGCTTATTCACGTCCTTAGCGAAAATAATTTTTCCTTGCGAAAATTCTATTTTACCTTCCCCACCTTTCCTTTCCCTATTCTTTTCCTTGATCTCTACCATTCTATTTGCCAAATTTTTGTACAGGACTTTAGTTCGCTTTGCATGATCTTTAACCAGTTTCTGAAAATAACGCTTTTCTAATTCTATGTTATAAGGGCTACTTGTATCAGTATGTCCAAAGACAACTTCAAATGGAGTGAGTTCGGTAACAGAATGTATGGCGTGATTGTATGCCATAACTGAATAAGTCATGACTGATGCCGCATCAGTACATTTCTTATCATACTTGGCTAATCTGTAGATTTCAATGATTGTAGAATGGAAACGCTCAATGAGACCCATTGAATTTGGGTTATTGGGCGTGCCAATGTGAAGATCTACTTTATGTAAACTTAAAAATTCTTTCATCAACTCGTTATTAAATTCCGTACCGGGATCGGAACTAATTTTTTTAGGGATTCCATAATAAGAAAAATACTTCATTAAGGCTCGGACTACCTCAGGAGTTGATTTATTTTGTATTTCAATTGCCTGTCCTAATTTGCTAAATGCATCAATAAGAGTTAAATAAGTTTTTCCTTCAATACTAAAGAGATCTATGAAAATCTCCTGAAACGGGGCATCCTGAGTTTGTGTTAATTGTAAGATAGGCTTGATGGGTTTTCTGTCATATTTCAGTTTTTGACATGATTCACAGCCATTTATAATTGCCGTTATTGTCTATTATTTCATAATCATAGTCTTGCAAACGTAACCTCCAGCGAGTAAGTTTACTGTTAGGATCTTTAAGAGATCGAAGCCATATTAAGGGCCGATGGTCAGTGTAAATGAAAAACTTTCGACCGTACAGATAAGGCCAAAAATGTTTTGTTGCCCAGATAATAGCGAGCAATTCACGTTCGATTGTGCTATAACGTGATTCAGTGTCACTGAGCGTACGACTAGCATATGCCACAGGTTTGTCACTGCCAATTTGTCCCTGGGATAGAACAGCACCTACAGCTACATTTGACGCGTCGGTTGTCAGTATGAAGGGTTTGTCATAGTCAGGATACTGTAGTAGTGGGGCGTGCGTTAAAAGTTCTTTGCATTTGTTAAATGCGTCAATATATTTTTGGTCGATTACAATTTTGTTACGTTTTTTCAAGCAGGCTGTTAAAGGTTGAGTAATTTTTGCAAAGTCCTTAATAAATCGTCGATAATATCCCACTAGGCCTAAAAAGCTCTTAATTTCAGTCGTCGTTTTTGGTATGGGATATTTCAATATAGCGTCAATTTTGTCGTTGTTAGGTCTTAGACCGTCTTTTGTTATAGTGTGTCCAAGGTAAAGAACTTCTCTTCGAATAAACTCCGATTTGACTAATTGTATCTTCAAATTAGTCGCCCTAATTCTGTCAAAGATAGTCCTTAAATTCTGTAAATGTTCGTCTAGGCTTTTAGAGTAAATAATGACGTCATCTAAGTAAACCATACAATGTAGTCCTTGTAAACCACGTAAGACATTATCCATAGTTCTTTGGAAGGTGGCGGGGGCTGTTTTTAGCCCAAATGGCATTCTGGAAAATTCAAAATGGCCATTTTGCGTACTGAAAGCGGTTTTCTGCCTGTCCTTCTCTTCTACCTCGATCTGGTGGTAGCCGCTTGCTAGGTCAAGAGTAGTGAAGTATGAACTTTTCCCAAGTTTGTCAAAAAGGTCAGTTATGTTTGGTAAGGGGTACTTGTCATCGATAGTCAAGTCATTTAGTCGTCTATAGTCGACTACCATCCTATATTTTACTTCACCAGATGCATCCATTTTTTTTGGCACCAGGTGAACGGGCGCATTCCAAGGGGAATGAGACTCTTGGATAACATTGTCTTGCAATAATTTGTCTACCTGTTTATTAATTTCGTTCTGTAGGAACGGGGCCTGCCTATATGGCTTTACATATATGGGGTCCTCGTTCTTAGTCCGTATGTTATGTTTAACCTGATTAGTGAAAGTCAAAGGAATTTGGTCACAGTAAAATATATCCTTATATTCATTGCAAAGTCTGTAAATTTTTTCACGTTCTTCGTCGTTCGTATGGTCTAGTCTGAGTTTACTTAAGTTTTCTTCTAGTAAATTATTAGTTTCTATATCAGCAATATGCTTTGTAAAATTTAAATTGCATTCAGTACTTTCATATTTTGTCACTGTAAAGGGTTCTTTAATAGTCAATCGTTTAGCTTGTTCTGATGTATTTTGAATAACGGTAGATGCATGTCCGTTTATGCAATTTACTATTGCACTAGGCATACGAAGACCGTTCTCAAATTCTTGATAGTCAAGGATAGCTTCGCCTGAGTGTTGATTAACTGGTAATTTAATTCTTTTCTCCGATCGGGGTGGTATGTCGATAGCATAATTAAGATTGTTATTAATTATTGGAATGCATGTAGTATCGGTTTTTAAAATTTGGTTTTTTAAATCAATAATCGCGCCTAGTTGTTGCAAAAGGTCGTTTCCTATAAGTCCATCATATTTTGGGTCAACGTCATATAATAAAAACCTGTGCCAATCGTCACTAACGAAAGTAGGTAAGAGGGGGATGTCTATTACTTCATCATGACTACTAGTCGCATGAGTGCTAATCACACTAAATGGTTGGTATTGAATAAATTCACCGTAATATTGATATGCTTTTCGAGGACTTATAAATGATCGCATACTACCAGTATCAATCATCATTTTCGCGTCAATTTCTTCTAAGTAAATATATGGGTGTTTCAATGATAAGTCACAATTTATTTCTATGACTTCTTGCTCGTTGAGGCCGTTTCGCAAAAATCCACTGCCTGAGATTCGTCAGTCTGTTCTAATGCGTCATACTGCAAGTCGTTATACTCTAAATAATTATCGTCCTTACAAAAATTTACGTCATTTTCATTACCATAGCCATAATTGTCAGTATAGTAGTTTTCATAATTATATTGATCGTATTCGTCATTGTTCATGGTCAATTCATTTAACTTAAAACCTTGTTGTGGTACCTGTGGTCTAGGAGGCACTGTCCTCATAGTTACGTCACTAGATTCCAATTGAGGCTTTTGTCCTTGATTGAGATTATGTCCTACTTGGGCTGACCGATTACCAAATTGTTGAGGTGGTTTATAACCAAATTGTTGTGGAGGCTTGTAGCCAAATTGTTGTGGTGGCCTATAGCCGAACTATTGTGGTGGCCTATAGCCAAACTGCTGTGGTGGTTTATAGCCGAACTGTTGTGGTGGCCTATAGCCGAACTGCTGCGGTGGCCTATAGCCAAATTGTTGTGGCTGAAGGCCAAATTGTGGGCGGACCGTACCGAACATCTGTGGTTGACCTTGGCCTTGAACTTGAGGCATCCTAATTTGAGAATTTTGAGGTATACCAAAATTAAATTTAGGCGGTGTGTTATTATTATTATGTAAGATGGGTGGTCTGTATCCAGATGGTTGAGTCATCAATGGCCTTGAACCTGAGCTAGTTATTTGACTGCTACCATGAATACGGTTTCTCATATTATATTGTTCTAAGAAATTAACTTCCTCGAGCACGACGCTCAATGCTGCTTCTAACGTCGCGGGTGCCTTAAGCCTTACAACTCTAACCATATTCTTAGGAAGATTGTACAAAAACACATTCAAGGCCGTGTTGTTATAGATGATCGACTTAGCGCGCTTTAAATCTTTATCTTCGATTGTATTTACTTTTGACATTAATAAGGACCGAACACACTGGATCCGATTACAAAAATCCAAATAACCTTCACCTGATTTAATTTTTAACGATTCTAGTTCTATATTTATGCACGCTTCACTACGCGGGTCTCCAAAGTGTTGGGTAAGCAGTGCCTTAAGCTCGGACCAAGTCGTAACATCTTCGCGTTCTGATAAGAGTGCAGCTGCGTTCTCTTTAAGTCTACTCGTTAATATGTTGAAGACGTATAAATTTTGTTCCTCATTTCCCTTAAAACGGTCAATAACATATTGACATTTCCGCAAATATAAATTTAATTGTCTTTTATCACCACTAAATAATGGTACCAATTGAATAACTTCCTTAGGAACTTGTTCGATCGTCATGATTACAGACTAATGAACGATTCAGAGAAGGCAACTAACACTCACTTTTACACAAACTTATAAATTAACACACACAAAAATAAAACAATAAGAGTACAAAAATGGTTTTGGAAAAAGGAGTAAATTTAATTTTAACATAAAATTTTGCAAAATTAAATTATTTTGTATAAAAACTTTATATTATATTTTGTTTAAAAGTTTACTATTAGATTTTAACACTTTAAATTTAATTTTATTAAAACTTCAATAAAAGTTACTTATCATTAATACATGAAAAATACAGGAGGATTAGGGGAACAAAGGATTGGCGAAAAGTTTTACTCACCAACCGACCGCTACTCCCATACTCGGCTTTTCTTCACCACTCGTATATATCAAAGAGAGTATTTTTTTTTTTTTTCGACGGATTTACTCTTAAATCGCGGTTTTTTTGTGATTTTCTAGACGAATTTGGACGTCTTATACAGAAAAATCGGAAAACGCTTTAAATTTGAGAAAATCCGATCCGGCTGCGCCACTCTTGATTTCGGAGCGTAAAAGAATATTTTTAAAAACTAATTAAAATTTAATAAATGAAAATACGTGTTTGTCGATTTAGAGACAACTATATTCTAAAAATAAAATACACGGTGGCCGGGCTCATCCGGTACAACGGACAGCTGAGCTTGCATTTATCAGTGAATAACAATTCTTAGAACTAAGGAGTACAATGTAAGCAGAAATTATATTAGAGACTTAATCTAAGGCTGAGGGATGGGGTGCAACCATAACTACCTATACAGGGCGTCCCACGACTTTGCCACATGGAGGGGAAGTACCTTAAATACTGTAGATAGAAAAAATTACTGAATAAAGACTTCATTTTTATTTTAAAAACAATACGAACTGCATTCAAAGAATTTTAAATAATCACCTGTCTGAACCGGGAATCGAACCGCCTAAATGTAAAAATAAAAAAAGACTGTAATTTTATTGTACTAATTGAAAGGCTCAATCAGGTACGTTTATTTCTTCTAAGTAACATAGCATCTAAAATAAAAGGAACACCATGAAATTTAACATTTAATTAAAAAATTTGTTCAGAATTATGAATAGCATTTTCTCCATGTCGTGCTTATAACAATTGACTTTATGTACTAATTTCTGCTTTATTACTATTTCAAAGTATTATTTTAAATATTCACCATAAAAAAAAAAACAAAGGTAAGCGAGATTATTAAAAGAGTTAGGAAGGAACAAATTTTGAGCATTTAATAAATGAAATTGTTTGTAAGTTGCACAGTTAAATGTGTCTTATTATTTCAAATAAATGTTAAATTTCATAGTGTTCCTTTTATTTTAGATGCTATGTTATTTCGAAGAAATAAATGTATCTGATCGAGCCTTTCGAATAGTACAATAAAACTACAGTTTTTTTTGTTTTCACATTTGGCGGGTTCGATTCCCGGTTCAGACAAGTGATTATTTAAAATTCTTTGAATGCAGTTCGTATTGTTTTTAAAATAAAAATGAAGTCTTCATTCAGTAAATTTTTCTATCTACAGTATTTAAGGTACTTCCCCTCCATGTGGCAAAGTCGTGGGACGCCCTGTATATTGTTTAGATAACTTTAAGTAATTTTGTTTTGAATTCAACCAGAATTTTATTATACTTTGTTTATAATCCGCATTTTGCATAATTTCATTATTGTAATTAATATTACCTTTTGCTGTGTACCTACGAGTATAGACTCAATTAATTTATTCACTTGACAGACAGATATGTGTTGCTGGAGAGTTTGTTGCGCCGTTTCTTCTTCACAGCAAAAACACTGGGAAGTGGTGAAGGGAGGGCGTTTTTGGGGGCTCTCTTAAGCTGGCTCCCACGGTGCGTAGTAGCGCGCACCGGCTGTGCGTGGTATCATCCGTAAAATCACGCACTGTGGGTGGGAAGCCGGTATTATATATGTAACGTTGACGTTCAAAAAGAACTAAGTAATTCTAGTCTATTTTGAATAAATGAGTTTTGAAGTTGAAGTAAAAAAATAAAAAATATATATAAAATTGTTTGACAACAAAAACAAACTGTTTGACAATATTCGTTTACAAAACTGTCATAATGTTTGGTTTGTTTGGCTGATCGTCGTGGTTTGTTTGCGGTTTGCCAAAAAATATGTTACCAACAAGTATTGGCCCTCAGGTGTACAATGATAAAACAGACTAAAACGGACCTACCAAAAGGTATCATCATTCAGCCGAAAGACGTCCACTGCTGGACATAGGCTTCCCCCAAGCATCAATCCGTGTTAGGGAGGTTTGCTATAATCGCCACGCTTGGCAGTCGGGTTGGCGATCGCAGTATGGTTGTTAAAATACTCAGAGAACGCTGCTGCCCATCCTCTGGTGAATCCCTTAGTCGCCTTTACGACACCCATAAGAAGAAATGGGTTAGTGCTATTCTTTACCTCCGGCACCACACGGACTACTGTACTAAAAAGTATAAACACAAAATTAAATAACAAATCAAAAAGCCGGTTCCACCGCACAGTTCAGTTTTCCCCAAATTCTCGATGTTTCGATGATGTAAATACGAGTTGCGCTGCAAATTTCGTACCATAGACGCTATGTCCGTCCGCTTTATTTATTTCGTTTCGATGCACATTGCCGATATCGATTCAGGGCTGCTACGCGTACATTTGAAGAGATAATACTGAACTACTGATAAACTGACGTTGAAAAAGCTTTTTTTTGGCAAGTCATTGTAGTTTAGTTGGATATGCCGTGTGTTAATAGTTTTGTCATTTGCCGGTTGCTGTATTTTTTTCTGTTTTTAGTTTTGTTTAGATATTTACTAACGTTTTTTTGTTTGAACAAGACGTGAAGCCAATAGCTAGCCATACACGCGCGGATTTGACCGACAGGCGCATCTCGGATCCGATCCGTGATTTCGCCACACACGTACAGATTTACCCGCCGGGTGCGACTCAGATCGGATCCGTGATTTCGTGTACACTACCAAAGCATTAGTGCGCGACTGAGGCGCAATTCGGCGGGCACATCCGTCGCTACGCACACACGTATAGTTGGTACTCGGATCTGCCTTCCCCGTACCCGATTCGGTCGTTTTGAGCACGGGTAGCGGGCAGGCATCTGGCGGGCATATCCGTGTCTGTTCTCACCATACACGCACGGATCTGCCCGCCAGGCACGTCTGTTGGGCAGATCCGGCGGGCATATCCGTGCGTGTATGGCTAGCTATCTTGAAATCTCAAGGAATCAAGGAGAAACAATATGAATTGTCATTTCATAATATGGATCTGCGCCTCCGTCGCCGCGGGAGTGTATGCGTCGCCCCACGCACCGGAGCGTGGTGCGTGGTAGTGTGGGATTTGCCTTACTCCCAATAAAATGTTACAGTGAATGGGTGGTCAGTGAAATTTTTACTGTCATATTTATTTTGTTTAGATTGCAGTGTGAGGAGCTCGTGACTAAATAATTACAGCCGCATAAACTGATCTTCTGGGTTAAGCCACGCTTGCCGAGGTTGGTCTGTGGATGGGTGACCATTTACCATAGCGAGTTTCCTCCGTGCCTCGGAAAGCACGTAAAGCCGTTGGTCCCGGCTGTCATTTGTAGATCTTTGACAGTCGTTACTGTTGGTCAGAAGCCAGAAAGTCTGACAACCAGTCTTACCAAGAGTATCGTATTACCCAGTTACTGGGTTGTGGATGTCTGATAGGCAGTCGCTCCATGTAAAATACTGATATTCAGCTGCATCCGGTTCGACTGGAAGCCGACCCCAACATAGTTGGGAAAAGGCTAGGCAGATGATGCAGTGTGATGTTATTAATGCTCTGGAAAATGTAAAGTTTTCTTTGAACATTGTTTCAATAACCATTGACAACCACCACGATAAGGATTTTCCTGCATGTAAAACATGTAAACTACCTCGTTGGTCTAGGTGGTTACGAGCGCGACTGCTGAGCGTGAGCTGCTGGGTTTCGATCCCCAGGTTGGGCAAAATGTTATTGGGTTTTTCCGTGTGGAAATTCTCAGTAGCAGCCCGGAGTCTGGTTTTGTGCCCGTATGGTGGCAATAGGCTCGCCCCGTATTACATGGGAGTCAAATATAACGGTGAAATGAGGGTGTACATTACACCTCTACCTAACCCTTCGGGGAAAACAGGTGTGATTTTATGTTACCTATACAAATATTCCCTATATAAGACTACAGTAAATGGTCGTGAGCAAGCCGTGAGGGATAATTTTATGGACAATATTGGATTGTTAAAGCTGGCGTCCACTAGGCTCGCCGAGTCGAGTCGAATAGAACCGCAATAATTCGCCTCCTATACATTTACTATAAAACTGCGTCGATCAGCGACGAGCCCAGGCGCGCCGAGTTGCATAACTCGCGCGCATCCTTGTTACGCGAATTTCTGTTTTAACGTCTTTCGATTACTGATCATTTCGCCTCACACGGAACAAATGCGACTCGACTCGATTCGACGCGTTTCGGCTGTAGTCGACGCCAGGTTTTAATCGCAATATGATCATAGCGCTTTGGAAGATGCAAATTTTTCTTTTGACGCTGTTTCCGTAACATTTGACAGCTACTACGCCAAGGAATAGGGTTGTCAAAGCTCTACCAAAAACCACACAGGTTTTTCTACATAAAATATGAAATATATAAAATCTCCAACCAGGTATATTCCTAACAGCCCTACTCAATATGTTTGTATTCGCCATAAACATGCCGCTAACCTGTAAACCATTTAGGTAAGTGTTTTATGCAGACCGGGCTTTCCATTTAGATATTGAAAACTTGTCTGAACCAGCGGGTTTAGATTGCAAGTGATGTAGATTTTTGGCCAATAAATTGGCTCACTGATTAGTGGTCCAAGTTTGATGATGTATGGTTTCGAAAACTATGTTTGTGTGGTATAGAATGTCCTTGTTAAATATTGTCTGTTGTCATTGCGAGTTGTTTGTGATAATTTGTAAAATAATTAGCTGTGCCCTCGCGGCACCGCCCGCGAAAGAAGTTTTTTTTACTATGTCAGAAACCGTTACAAACACAACCTTGTAACAACTGTACAAAGTTATATCTTAATCAGATCATAAAAGACGAACACACAAACATGAATTTTTATATTCTTTTTCTTCGTCTTCTTAGCCTTTATTAGTTTTATATTCTTCTTCTTCTTCTAAACCTTATCTCAAATTACTTGGAATCGGTACAAAATGTTTTCTTCTTGCATTCTTCCCTATTAACCGTCCCGCTATCATTTACTCCCTTTTCATTCATATCATCTCTCACACAATCTATCCCATCTTTTCTTTGGTCGCCCTCTTCCCCTTCACCCATATCCTATTTCATAAAGAAAAAAAAAAGATTTTAATAGGTAGGTATACTTCATTTAAAAAGACCCAAGCTTTATTAGCATTTTGGTCAAAATTATATAAAATTACTACTTATGTTGTTGATAACCCTAAACTTTAAAATATAGGTTGAATTGAAACATAGGTTTAGAATGTTGGACGGAAAAGCGATGTCGCGAGATGTCGATTGTAAGATACATTGTGATAGGAGCGTGGCACACCTGGAGCCTTGTCCGGCTAAACGCAGTGACTTGCATGACCAAATAGTTTGTGCAAACATTTGCACAAGCGTTATTGTCGGTATTATAATTGACGCCGATGTATGCTTCATGCTCGTGCACGAGTGCTGTCTCTTGGGACTGGTCAGCTCCCAACTGCAATGGCTATCGTTTTAAAAGGCACTTTTTACTCATTACTTTTTGTGTTGTTAACGGCATGTACATTCATCTGCGTTGTTCTTACATTACTCCAATAAAAATTGACAAACTTTTTTTTTAAAGAGTTTCTTTGAATTTCTTTCCGAATCTCATACATAGAACCTACTACTTGGAACCGAACACCTAGTGTTGACCTTTAAAAAGCACCAGTAATCTGGTCTACTTGAAATAAAAAAAAATGACTTTGATTTAAATAGTAATGCGTGGTATTCTGTTTAGAAGGCTTAACGCACATGCTTACTTGTGCAAATTAAAGGTTTGTGCAAGTCGTTTGCGCGGTATACCGTTTTCCCATATTTGTGCAATGAGAATTTGTGCAAATCAGAATGAGCGGACCATAGCATAAACTTTAAATTCCGTACAAGTTTCGTGTTTACGCGCGTATAAGTTACTGAACTATAAACCGTATTATGACGTCATTATCGAATTAGTAGAGTAGTTCACGTGCAGCCTGCAGCACCTTAACTGGCAAGCAATTATAGTAATTCATCGTTGCGAGTCTAACATAACATCAAACTTGTACCTATTCCCGGAAAGGTTGGGTAAAGGTGTATAGTACATCCTCGTTTCGCCTTTATGTTTAAATTCCATGTAACTGCCGGGGCCGGGCCTATTGCCGTCAACCGGGCACACATCCAGACTCTGGGCTGCTACTGAGAAATTCCACATGTAAAAACCCAATTACACTTTGCCCGACCTGGGGATCTCGCCTAAGATCTCACGCTGAGCAGTCACGCTTGCGAATACTACTCCAACGAGCCAGTTCAACAAATACAACAAAGGCAACATATTATTGTAATTCTTTTTGAGAATCACAGCTCATCTTCCGTGTGGAAGATGTCCGGTCCTTTGGAAGGCATATGGGGGACACAGGTCCAACGCGTAGAGGCCCCTTTGAGAACTTTAATCTTAAATGGGGTGGGGCACCAACCGGGGACTATCCACGGCTGCACTATTGGAGTACAGTCATGGACCGTCTCAGGTGGGTGCAAAACTATTGTAAAATAGGGTAAAAAAATATCTGGTCTATAAAAAGGGGTGTTTGGTGGACCGGTTAACCTCTATTGCCGGAAGAAATGGGCGTCTGCCTTTCAATTGTAATAATTATTACTGAAGAACATTGACGCCTTTTAATCACAGAAATCTAAGTAATATTTAGATATCTCCTGTTTTATTCGATTCAGAGACCGGAACGAACTTTAATGTGAGGGTGGTCAGGCGGACCGTATAGATCCTACCACCAAGCGTGGTGGGTTTTGTTAAATCTTACACCACGCGTATATTCTCACACATGCGGTGAGGAAGTTTTAAGCGCAGTTCTACGGTATACTATTTCGCTATATAGTAAAGCATATTGCGTCATAAGCTATGACCATATAGCATGACGTTCACACTATAAGCTGTATCGCAAGTCGGTCTACTGTATATAGCAAGTTATTTGACGGCGATCCGTCTGGTTACGGACGGGGTAGGAGTTAGGCGGGCAGGGACTGGGGAATCGTACGATATAGCTCTGAGAATCGCTCAAGTTTATTGCGTACAGCAAGCCTCTTTAGCATAGCGTTTTGTGAACGTGTCTATATAAAATGTATGCTGAGCGATATCGTTGTGCTATATAATATATGCTATATATTATAGCGTAGTCTGAACAGACTGCGCTTAATATTCTAACCCGTTTCAAAGTTTTATTTTACTCATATGAAAAGTCAGTTTTCGTTTATTTAAATCCAAAATTTTCTCAGAAGCCAGTTTACCAAATATCTTTCATATCAATATTAGAAGGCCACCATATTTGAATATTGCAATAATCTTAAGTAAAATCTTTCAATGTAAAAGTTTTCCTTTTCCAAAGTTAAGCGAATTCCGCGGTAATAGCTGATGCGTGACTTTTTAGTTTCAACTCAGTTTAAAAATATTACTGATTGAAATTGGTTTTGGTGCTACTACGTGGCTTCGACTGGTTTCTATTTGTGATTAGTTACGGTTTACTCACGTACATTTTTAGGGTTCCGTGCCAAAATGGTAAAAAAGGAACCGTTTAGGCCGCTTGTACACGCTAAGACCGATTGTACACGCTAAAAAAATTCACCGGGCCTATGCAATTCTGAACGCAATAGCTGTACGTTTTGACTGTCCCTTTCAGAATCAGTGGGTCAAGTCTTGTGTAGGTGTGGCGAGTCATGGCAAATCCTAATCCTAACTAATATTATAAATGCGAAAGTAAGTTTGTTTGTTTGTTACCTTTTCACGCCTAAACCACCGAACCTATCATCCTAAAACATTTTAAAAGGGTGTACTATGATATCGAACGCCAAATCATCGAATATCAATTGATCGAATACTATAAATCGAACGTCTAAATAGTCGAACGTACATTTCATTGAATGGTTAATAAATCAAACATTCAATAAATCTAACACTCAATACATCGAGTATTCAAAATATCGAACGTTTGTTTGATCGAACGTTCAAAATATCCAATGTTTGTTTGACTTTAGTTGTGACGTTCCAAAAAAATTAAAATAAAACTTTTTATACATTTCCTTCTAAGGTACGGAACCCTCGATGCGCCTTCATTATATTCCTTATCTAAAAAATTAAAAAGGAATTGTGAAGGCCCCGCGGAACTAACGCCCCTGTTTCCCTTCCTTAAATCCGACCCTGACTACGTAGTTTTGACTAGTCCCTATTTATGATTAGTTATGAGGGATTTACACGGGTCGATTTTAGCCATGCGGCAAGTCACCAGTCGCATCGCTTGTAAAAATCGAATCGCCACCCCATTTACACCCGTCGACAAAAATCGTATACGACTTGTTCATTTCTAGCGGAACAACACAGCGCAAAACACACCTCATGCGGCGGGCGGTCGCCTGCAACCGACCATTTACACGGTCAATTTTAGTCACCCGCCGCATGCGGCTTGTCGCCGCACGTCAAAAGTCGGATGGCACCCAACTTTGAGGCTTGCGATTTTAGTCACTTGCGGCCTAGTTGAATGTCATTTAAACGGTCGATTTTCGCCGTGCGGCCTAGCCGTGCTGCGAAAATCGACCCGTGTAAATCCCCTATTACGGTTTACTCACGTGCATTTTTCGGTATTGCCCGAATAGTTTCGAATCCAAACGGAACCCTCATGAGCTGAACACGCGGTGAGGTTGCGAGTCGAACTGTCTAGTTCCGTCTACTTTAATGTTTATTAGACTCGGAGTTATGTTGTGTGGTCAGAGGCTAAATAGAACACCACATTTCTTTTTGGGGATATATGAGACGAGGTATCCGGTAAATAATAGGCTACCCCATCACTTTCTGGCTTTTCCCAAATATCTTGGGATCAGCTTCCAGTCTAAACAGATGCAGCTGAATATCAGTATTTTACACGGAGCAACTGCTATCAGACCTCCGGTACCTGTTTACTGGGCAATGCTGATATCCTAAGGTTAGACCGGTTGTCAGACTTTCGGACTTCTGACTGCCCGTAACAACTGTCATAAGTATTCGTATGACACCCGGAACCAACGGTTTATCGTGCTCTCCAAGGGAAGGAAGTCTCGATGTGTAACGGTCGGTCACCCATCCACGGACGGAACGTGGCAAGCGCAGCTTAACCTTGCAAATCATATGATCTCCCCTTATTATCCCTTTCTAATTGATTCAATAATTATTGCACACACAACACTTACTAAAAGAAAAGTTCATCAAAAACCAAAGCGTTCAAAAGCACTGCTTATTATCCAGTTGTGGCGAGACAAGGCTTCTCTACCCACTCCGTTTGTTACCCCTTCCGAAGATCTCCCACCTGGGCATGAGTTGCCTTGGCTGACCTGGAAGTCTCTAAATAGACTTCGGACTCAGGTTGGTCGAAGCAAGGAAAACCTGCTCAGGTGGAGATTTGCGGATAACTCAAACCTGGAGTGTAAATGCGGTGCCGTTCCGCAAACTATGGCGCACTTAACATCATACCCCGCCTGCCCTGTTACCTGCACGCCACAATAACTAATGGACGCTACAGATAGTGCTAAACTCATTGCCGAGTTCTGGGCCAACATGGTGTAGATTGTCATCGACACGCCAAGAAGAAAGGAATCTCTTCCAGCAGATCTGCGAGAAAAAAATAGAGAGAAAATAAGACAAGACTAAGAGAATTTAAACCAAGAAATGTAGACAATAGTCTAATTATATTGGGGTTTAAGTCTATTCTAACCAGATGCGACAGAATATCAGTATTAGTAAATTCCATTAATATAGCGCACTAGCTTTTGCTCGCGGCTTCGCTCCCGTTAATTTACACGGAGCAACTGCTATCAGACCTCCGGTACCTGTTTACTGGGCAAAAATTGGCGTTAATGGGCGTTAATTTACGGATCCCTAATTTTTTGATCCCAAAATATAGCCTATAGCACTCAGGGATAACGTAGCTTCCTATTGGTGAAAGAATTTTTGAAATCGGATGAGTAATTTCGGAGATTACCTCCTACATACAAACAAACAAACAAACAAACAAACAAATTCTACCTCTTTATAATATTAGTATAGATAACTAAGTTTTACTAGTAATTGCATTGTTCAGACTGCAGGCGTTTGTGTTTCAGTGAGTTTAGACACCATCGTTTTGCAACCCGCTATCCAGATCACTATTTTACAACGACAACAATACACAATTTTATGTATTGTTAACATTGGAAAATAGTGATCTTGTGTTTGAAAATGGCCGATGATTTTAAATGAATTTACGACACGTTTGGTGCAGTGGCTAGCGATTGGCTTCTGCGCTACGAGTCGTGGGCTAGATTCCCACACGGAACAAAGTATGGCCTACAGATAGTTGTTTCGGGTCTGGGCGTTTGTGTATGTGAGATTTGTGTCTGTAAACGCACCCACGATACAGCAGAAATCGTAGAGAGGAGCAAAAATAAAAAATAAAACACATAAAAATTATTTTGCTCATTTTGCTTGAATGGAATTTGGAATTTACATTGTTGGATTTCATAATAGGTACAGGAAATTAAGTTAATATGGGAAAGAAAGGAAGGCAAGGAAAGTGAGTAATTAATTAAAATTAATTGTTATTCCATAATTATGTAGTGGTTTCGCCTAGCTTCCACGACACAGGAAATCCTAGTGTGGAAGCTAGTGCCAAATGTAAGTTTATTTGTACAATAAAGATTTGAATAGGAATACTATTCCATATTTACTTAATTTCTCTCTAACATAAACAACATTGCAGTGTGCAGCAAATTGTTTGGGTATACATTTATTTATTTATTTATTTATTTAAACTTCTATGCACTATGGTGGTACATAAGGCGGACTTAATGCCATATGGCATTCTCTACCAGTCAACCTTTGGGTTAAATACATTGTATTTATTGAAGCAAATTATGTAGGTATAATTATCAAATCAGCCAAAAAACGTCCACACGTAAACATAGGCCCTCCAAATCCACCTTTGTAATGGATGGGAAATTGCCATAACATGTGCGTTCAATTCACAAAGACACGCCCCACTCTTTGTCTAAATTACTACAGTGCAAAAGTGTACATCAGAAATTTCTATTGTGTTAGTTCTATCGACACACGCCGGTCATGATCCACCGAGCTCTCCCGTCGTAGAGCCGGTCGTCTCTTCAGACTCCGCAGCCACACGGATAATTCAGCCCTCATCAAGCTGTCTCCCCCCCCCCCCCCCCCCTCCCACTAAGCCCCCGCCAGCAACGCCCTAAGCCGAGGTCCAAGTCCCACTAGGGGTCGCCCTTAGTGCTGTTGTTGCAGGTAGTCATGATGTTAGTGTAGTACAAGTAGTTAGCTTAGGTTAAGTATTTTACTTCCCCCCCTTCTGGTCTATTTGAAATAAAAAACTGACTTGACTTGAAAAAATAATAATATGAGATGTGTGCATACGCACCACGCGGCTACCTCTCTCAAAAAGAAGTGGTGTACGTCTTCATGGATTGAACGCAGGTATACTTCTGTAAAAAGTTCCCACGAAAATCTTAAAGTCCAACATCAACTAATGTAGGTCAACGAGTGCTCGCACCAGCAAATTCAGTACTCGCCGCCGAACGGATCCAATTTCCTAGTGTGCATCTAAATTATATAATACGAGTACCAGTTTCCCCTCGGCGGACAAATCTCGCGGCCATCACCACGCAATTGTTACAACCTTCGTCCATAGTTCAATACTAAACGGTAGGGAATGTGTTGCCCATTTGGGGAAATATTTCCCTGATTTTGGGGAAAAACTCAAAATGTTTTCATGAATTTAAAAAATTTACGATATCCGTACCCCAAGTGTGAGTTTTTTTCGTTAACTACTGTAGTTGCGTCACGACAAAAATGTATGAAAATTTAGGCTGCGTCTCTAGGCGCACCGTTCAATTATCGCGCGAATATTAGTTAGTGAACGGTGCGCCTAGAGACGCAGCCTAAATTTTCATACATTTTTGTCGTGACGCAACTACAGTAGTTAACGAAAAAAACTCACACTTGGGGTACCGTTCTGCCTAGCCCTTTCCCTAATATGTTGGGGTCAGCTTCCAGTCTAACCAAATGCGGCTGAATACCAGTATTTTACACGGAGCGACTGGCATTAGACCTTCACAACCCACTTATTGGGCAACGGCGATATCCTAAGGTTAGACTGATTGTCAGACTTTCCGTAACGACTATCATAGATATAATATATATGTTAAGGGTAAAGCCGAATGGCGGTTATACCTAGGTTTACCCGGGTACAACTAGGTGCAACCAGGGGCTCAATTCTCCTAAAATAAATCTTGATAAATCACAACCGAACCATGGTCGAACCGTTCATTCAGACAGTTCTCAATTTCAAAAGCTATCAAATTGTTTGACACAAAAAACAAAATCAATCATTTTGAAAGTTTTCGAAAACAAAAACTGACTGACGGTTGTAGTTCGATTGCGTGTGGCAACAATTTAATTTAGGAGAATTGGGCCCCAGTAACAGTTCGTTAGAACTAGGTGTAGCTTAAGTCGCTCCTATTTCTGTCTGCAGGGTTTAAAGTAACCTAACACGAAGGGAATGATGGGGGCTTCAAACCTAACCTATTCGTGCCGGGGTTTCCCTTACCCACCGGTGTGCGGCTACACCTAGTTCTACCCGCTATGATGAAGGGTAAACCTAGTTCGAAGCGAAGATAAGTAGGATACATCTAAGTTTAACCGCATGTGGCCGGCTGCACCTAGTTGTACCCGGCTAAAACTAGGTGTAGCCACACTTCGGCTATTACCCGTAACATGTATATAAAAATTCCCTTCAATATTAATAATTTCTATTAATCCACTATCTTCTTTTGTAATTTAGTACTCCATCTAGTACGGTATATCACAGAGCTCTGTAATTTAGAAATAACCTCTTTCTATCTTTTGTTTTTGTACTACCTGTGATAACATGATTTCTATTTCTAGATCGAGTCGGCAGATGCACGTACACTGTTTTACTTCTTCGAGGACGGAATAAGGAATGTAGAAGGTTAACCTATTGCCTTTCACCGGGCACAAAATGGAACTCCAAACTGCAAAAGAGAATTTTGTACTGGAAAACCCAATAACAGGTTCCCTGACCCTATATTAGAGACCAAGCCCCCAAAACATCACGACACAAGCCTAAAGCAATGAGGCAGTTATTTGTTAAAATGATAAAAAAATACCTACCATCATCATCATCTGCCTAGCCTTTTCCCAACTATGTTGGGGTCGGCTTCCAGTCGAACCGGATGCAGCTGAATATCAGTATTTTACATGGAGCGACTACCTATCAGACCTCCACAACCCAGTAACTGGGTAATACGATACTCTTGGTAAGACTGGTTGTCAGACTTTCTGGCTTCTGACCAACAGTAACGACTGTCAAAGATCTACAAATTACAGCCGGGACCAACGGATTTACGTGCTTTTCGAGGCACGGAAAAAAATACCTACCATTTGTAAAAAAACTACCATTCGTTCCATTGTACCCACACAGTCAACGTGTTTATTTGCATACAATAGGTTAAACAGGATCTTATTATAATTAAAAATATTACATTACAATGCTCTCTTCTTTGCTAAAGTACATTAACATGCAAATTGTCATACGTATAAGTGAATAAAAAAAAGAGTCTTAATTAAACATTCAGTGAACATTAAAAACGTTATAAAAAACCGGCCAAGTGCGAGTTGGACTCGCGCACAAAGGGTTCCGTACCATTATCTATAAAAATGGCAAAAAAATCACGTTTGTTGTATGGGAGACCCCTTAAAATATTTATTTTATTCTGTTTTTTTTTTAGTATTTGTTGTTAAAGCGGCAACAGAAATACATTATATGTGAAAATTTCAACTGTCTAACTATCACGGTTCATGAGATACAGCCTGGTGACAGACGAACAGACGGACGGACAGCAGAGTCTTAGTAATAGGGTCCCGTTTTACCCTTTGGGTACCCTAAAAAGAGTCTAAATTAAAAATTCAGTGACCATTTAAAACATAAACCAGAATAACCACGGAACGAAAACATAACACAACATAATAATATTAATTCCCATCAAAAATAAACACTGGCAACCCCAGCTAGGGTCACTAGGAAGGAACAAGGAAGCCCCTTCAATTTGCGAGTCCATAAACATGGTTTACGAGTTGACCGTGATGGACATAAGAGCATTATTCGTGCGAACACGGTCCGGTTACGACACCGTATAATATATCGCGTCGGTGTCGCTAATTGTTTCCGGTTTTATTACTTACCGTAGTTTGTACAATTAATTTTGATGATTTTTTAGGGTTAGCTTTGTTGTTTCAATTTAACTGTTTGTAAAGTGTCTGTCGTTAGTTTACTTGTTAGACAGATTAGGCGTACAGGCAGCATCAAAACTAGTTAATGAATGAAAAATTGACAATTATTATAATAATTTAATAATCAGTTTATTCATTGTAGTAACCCCAGACCACGTCATAAAAAACCAAGACAGAACGCTGCGAACAATACAGTGAAGCATGCCAAAACTACACCTCCGCTCTGTACATACACGCACACACGCACACATTTACAAAATTTTCAATCAACCTACAATCAAACTACACCTCACTAAGTGCACACATGTTTACGAAACCGGCCTCACGTCACTATTGACACCGCTCTGTCTTGGTTTTTTATTTGGTATGAGAAAGTAACATATCAATTATAATTTTAAATACATATAGGAAAAAAATACAATACACATTTTAAAATATAAAAAAATAGCTCACCGGCATTGAGAACAGGGTCCAAGCTACGCCGGTAACTTAGAGAAAGGAACGTCCTAACAATTTGCGCCGTGTCCAGAAGTAGCATCACAATACAGGGTGGTAATTTGAGATGGGGCATGAAGGGCAACTACCTTAACCATTGTAACTACAGGAAAACGTGCTTAGAAGACTACCCCTAACTTTTGGGATAATTACAATCGGCATTCACAGATTTTGAAAAAAAAGTACAGTCAGCGAGAAAAAGGGCTGTTTATACAAATCTTTTTTATGATGCCAATCGATCCCATTTCCCATAAGGATCAAAAGAGTCTTCCGGACCAACTGAGGTTGGAGTACTAGAAAAGTCAGAAATCGCAAAAAACTTATTTGAGATAGGGTAGTAATAAGGGCAGCTACCTTAATCGTTGTAGCTACAGGAAAATGTTCTTTAGAAACTGTCTATAATTTTTGAAAATATTTCGAACTGCATTCACAGATTTTGAAAATAAAAAAAACTTTTTTTTCTGCGTGAACGTAACTTTTAACGAAATGTTGTTTTTCGTGATTTCTGATGATTCTAGTACTCTAACCTCACTAGGTCCAGCAGAGTATTTTGATCCTTATGGGAAATAGGATCGATTGGCATCATAAAAAAAGTTTTGTTAGAACCGACCATTTTTTTGCTGACTGTACCAATTTTTTTTTTCTCTTTTTTTTTGTTCATTTCGAAATAATTTCAAAAATGATGGCCAGTCTCCTACCAACATTTTCTTGTAGCGACAACGATTAAGGTAGCTGCCCTTATAACTAACCCATCTCAAATAGTTTTTTGTTATTTCTGACGTTTCTAGTACTCAAACCTCAGTTGGTCCGGAAGAGTCTTTTGATCCTTATGGGAAATGGGATCGATTGGCATCATAAAAAAGTTTTGTGAAAACAGCCCTTTTTCTCGCTGACTGTACTTTTTTTTCAAAATCTGTGAATGCCGACTGAAATTATCCCAAAAGTTAGGGGTAGTCTTCTAAAAACGTTTTCCTGTAGCTACAATGGTTAAGGTAGCTGCCCTTCATGCCCCATTTCAAATTACCACCCTGTATACAACGTTATTTTTAGTATACAGGGTGGAAGGGACATCGTAACGTATACGTGTACCATGGATCCAGTACATGATTCTGAACCCCCCAGCGTTGGAATTTTTCGTCGCTTTTTTCTTAATTTTTACGATTTTTTTTGCAGTTTTTTTTAATTTATAGTGTATAAAATCATTATTGTTTTCCATCCCAATGCGATAAAAAAGAAAAAAACAATTATTTCACAATTTTCACGTAAAACAGCAATGAAAATCAAACTTAAAAAGTGCTCCCGATCAGCTGTTTTGGTAAAGTTCACGAACCGAGGTTATCGCAACAAAGTAAGTGAGTGCAACAAAGTAGGCAGTGTAGGCACTAGTCACTGAGCGCGCGCTCACTCAAAGAAGCCGACATGCCGCTGCGCCGACGCGCGGTATCGACAAAGCTATAGCGGCCAGTGCCTATGAATCTAACAGATGCGTTATTACGTAAATTAATATCAGATTGACTACTTTTATTTAGACTTTTTATCTGGGATTATTAATGATCTCTGATAGTATGTCCAATACTGTTATCAATTTTAATAAATTGAATGTAAAAAAATAAGTTTTTTTAGTAATTAACCTTTTTTTAGGCAATTTTTGTTATAAACATTTGTTTTTGCATTAACACCTTTGTTTAACCGATGTAATCTGATCTTTAGTAAATTTTAACCCTATCCATTTTCGCAATTTATTTTGTCAGTACAACTTAATGCGTTGGCACAGTCTATCATTTTATTGGTCTGTGCATGATCTAGGTGCCTACGAGTCTATGACGGCTTGTCGGCGAAATTGTAAAGGAAGTAAAATTTTGAATTTCGCCGATTTTTGATCAGTTCAGTTTCCGATTTGCGTTCATTGTAAACGGTTGTGTTGTTTTTCGTGATTTTGGATTTGAGCGTATTAGTTATTATCAGTAGAGTTGTTTTTTTGTCTGTGTTGTACTGTGTGTGTTTTGAACGAAAATGCCTCGGATACGTAACAGTCGTAACCATACGTTTAGTGCCCGTAACTAGAGAGATGCCGGTGGCCCACTTCCGGGATGCGTGGTACCAACACGATGGCGCTCCCCCACACGTGACTTTTCCAGTGCGACAGCCTTACACCTTACAGCGACTTTTGGTGACCAGTAAATTGGGAGGTTCGATCCACAACCCTGGCCAGCGCGATCACCAGACTTGACCCCACTAGATTTTTGTCTGTGGGGTCAAGATAGGGATTTGTTACGGAGTGCAATACGGCAGCAGAAATGCGAGATCGCTTGCGACGCTCCGTGCGGAGTATGTCCGAGACCCCACCTTATTGCCCCGTGTCCACGCTGAAACTCTGCGCCGCGCTAGGATTTGTGAGCAAGTTGGTGGCGGCCACTTTGAACCCTATCTTATTAGGAGTCCCTCACTCCTAATAAGAGAGATTAAGGTGAGTGTTAATTTGTTTTCAACTAATTGCCATGTAGGTAGGTAGGTACCTCATCGGAATCATTAGGTAGGTACCTACTTGTGTTATTTAATGAGCGAACGAGCAATGTTTTGTTTTTTGTTGTAAGCAATCAGTCAATTGAACTAAATTTCAAGTTCGGTTTATCAATGTGTTTGTTAGGTGATTTCTTTATCAGTAGTGTAAACGTAGGTATGCTACTTTTCACGTTTACAAAAGCGTTGTGCGGCAACGCGACTCCGTGCCGAACTCAGACTTGTGATGTGTGCGTGCGTATGCGTGTAGGCACTGTACGGCCGCCGCGCCGCGCCGCGCACCGGTACCGCGTTAGCGGAGTAATGGCTTGCGGTTGTGATTGTGACTCGTTGTTTGCATTCGCAGTACATTGCGCGCTTAAAAATGACAACATCTGTAACCTATCATTTGTGATATTAATGACTTACGTAAATTAATTTAAGGCTTTATGAGGAACCTTTTCACGAAGTTTGTGTTACGATGTCCCTTCCACGCTGTATACAAAAACCGAGACACCCAAACGAGATTTTCATCACAACTGCCTGAATATGTGTATTTTTTTAATAAATCTCCAAGTTACACCGTAGTTTATGTCGCGTTAAGTTCCCTAGTAAAGTGTGAAATGCCTGAGATGTGCTATGCAGGGGTTGTCTAATACACGGAAACTGACCGAGCGGACCATCTCAAGCCTCAAGGTGTCTATTCCCGTCAACTGTTATGGGTAGAAACCTACTGAAATAAAATTGAATTTTATGAAAAAAAAAGAAAAAGTTGTGTGAAAAATATGTCAATCGATTCTCCTAGTGATTCTGAACAAACTAGTTTCAGGTTTAGTATATACTAAAACCAAGCTTATATACGCACTGCCTGGCTAGCTACCTCACATTAAAATCCGATGCTAAGCACCGGATTTCCATCTTGTGTATGTTAGAGCCAGAAGAGTGTAAGGAAATCTCTATTTATCTCTGTTACTTAGATTCATGTGCTCCTCTTAGACCTTGCATTCACTTACTAGGGTCAAAAGCGATAAAACAAAGGAAAAAAAAAACTTATGGTAGTCAATTAAATATACTAGAATATGGAGTAACCACACTAAAGGTACTATTTCGAACCGAGCTGCTAACTGCAACTGCCGACAGCACGTGAAGCGACTGCATGAAGTCAGCCGCAGCTGCACTACTGGTTTGTATGTATTTATATGAAATGGCTTCCAAGCGCCGCGGCAGAGACTGCACGTGCTGCACGTGCAGTTGCAGTTGGCAGCTCGGTTCGGAATAGTACCTTTACGGACATCTTAATTCCTCATCATTATCAACTCTACCTATCCCAGTCTACTGCTGGACATAGGTACTCAGTTAAATTATACAGTTCTTGCAGGATTATCAGCTGTAGCCACCAGCGGCGAAGGGTAATTTTAGAAAGGGTGAAGCCGGTGTAAAAAAATGCAGGCGTTTTTGTAATGTTTCAATGTTATTGTTTACTAGATTTTGCTCGCGGCCCCGCCCGCGTGGATGTCGTTTATCGCGTATTCTTCGAAATAAAAGTAGCCTATTCTCCAGGTTCCAGACTATCTCTGTACCAAGTTACATCAAAATCGGTCCAGCGGTTTAGGCGTGGAAACGTCACAAACAGAGTTACTTTCGCATTTTTAATATTACTAGGGATTAAATCTTGTAATGTGACTATATTATTTGGCAATAGTAGATACTAATAGTGACTGTTCAAAAGAGAAGCCGGTAGGAAAGGAGTTGTATGGAGCCTTCGCCACCACCCTTCCGATTTCTTCATACTATGAACAGCGCCAAAGCGCAAAAATGGCTAAAAAACTCGATACTCTACGAACCTACAAATTAATTACACAACAGCAAAACAGCACACACATACACATAACATTAACACATACACACCATAAACCTCTGTTTAGTAGGATTAACGACAGTGGTCTTCTAATACGAGGCCCCGAATAAAACACCCATCTATACTCTGTTTCACGAAAGTTGAATCCTGAGATTGCGGTTATTTCGTAAATTGTAGCCGTGAGACTGCTATCGAAAAATCGTAAGCGACATCATTAAAGCGCAGTACAGACGTCGCTATACTATTTCGCTACATAGTAAAGCATATTGCGTCATAAGCTATAACTATACAGGGTGTAAACGAATTCGTGTAATTCCTTCAAACCACATGATCTATTAATGGTATACATTAACTCCGCACGGGATTTCGATTGATTAAAAATAAAAATAAACTTTTTTTTTATGTGATTGATAATTTCGATGCCATTCATGAATCAATGAAGTCACGGCGGCACAGCTGACGGGCAGGACTAGCGTGATATCGCTACATCGCTCCACGCAGTCAATTAACTTGGGACGCTAAAATTACTCAGATACAGAAACACCGTGGTTAATATTTTAAAAACTTTTTTTTTGTTTATTCTGAAAAAGTCTTTTGTAGGGTCAATCTGTGTCAAGAGTAGATCACGCGGTTTGAAGGAATTACACGAATTTGTTTACACCCTGTATAGCGTGACATTCACACTATACGCTATATCGGAAGCCGGTCTACTATGTATAGCAAGTTATTTGACGGCCATCCGTCGGGCAACGGTACCCCATGGTAGAAGTGAGGCGGGGCGGTGACCGGAGAATCGTACGATATAGATCTGAGAATCGCTCAAGTTTATTGCATACAGCAAGCCAATACTTTATAGCATGGCATTGTGTGAACGTGTAAAATGTATGCTGAGCGATGTCGTTGTACTATACAATATTTGGAACTGCGCTTTAAAACCTTTAAATAGCTAACGTATAATTGTTTGATTTTTCAAAAACATTTGAATTTCGATGTAGAATTTTGTTGCGTAGAATAATCCCAGGGCTCACCTAACGTTGAACAGAGTATAGTAGGTAAGGTTCGCAGGGTACGTCGATAATCATGTCGTCCCTCGGCCCAACTCCCTTGATTGGGTGCTTAAGTCCTCGATATAGCGATTAAGTGTAGATCCCTATGGAATTATTATGGCTTGTATGTTTTGTTATACGTTTTAGAGTTCAGTTCTTAGGAATGACAAAAGGTAAACTGTTACATCTATCCGTACCGAGGCCTGTTATTTTTTTCTTCTTGGATAAGGGCTTAGATTTTAGAAAAGTAATAATAAAAAGCATTGACAGCCTAGCGAATGAATGAATGCCTTCCATGCAGAAGGCTTTGGGGGTTTGAGGAAGGGTTCGATCCTGATGCGCTCCTCTGACTCTTCGAATTCATTTGCGGAACAGAACGACAAAATGAGGTTGTACGAGTACTGTACACCTCTGCCCAACCTTTCGGAGCATACAGGTGCTATGTTAAGTTGTGTTATTTGGCTTTATTTGTCAGCATATAATAGGCAGCAATTTTTTTATCTTTTATTTTCTTTGATATGCTGAAAATAATTTTTATGAAGCATTTGCAGCAAACAGAGATACTAAACTCATATCATAGCATTGCTATAAAGTGTTCTGTTCAATCCCGCAACCCCCTCTTATCTCAAAGAACGTTTTAAGTTCCTACATCACACTCATACTAGAGACTTAAGATCATTGGAAAATTTGAGACTTACGATGCCCTCGCATTCCACCAAATTCTATGACAAATCGTTCACAGTCCAGGCTGTACATTTGTGGAATGCGTTGCCGATGCCAGTAAGACAAGCTCAGTCATTGGATTCTTTTAAAAAATTAGCTAAAGACCATTTCTTCTCTCAACACGTTTCTAATTCCTCATGATACACGTACCTCATCATCAATCTACCTTGTTTTTCCTGTCACATAATATTATATAACATATGTATACATATACAAGGTTAGTCAGAAAGGGGGTACTAATCCGAAGCCAGCTTATAGTATCGCTGATGACTGTTTGAAAGCAAGTGTTAAAATTTCAAAATTCGATATTATTTTTTTCCAAATAAAATTATTTTTATTTTAGTTTTTTCAAAAATTCTTCATCCCTGCTTTAGTTACAAATTCAGAAAATGGTGCTTCTAATTCATGACCCCAAATATGACCAAAAATGTAAACACAGCTGATCATAACTGGGGATAGATAGATTTTTGAGTTTTTTTTTTGAGATTTTTGAACATCTGTTTTTCTTAAACTATTGACTTTTGGGAAAAGTTGTAGAACAAAAGTTATTCATTATAATGTGTACTTTAACACCCTTTCGGATTAGTACCCCCTTTCTGACTAACCTTGTATACAATATATATGTATAATTTTAAATGTAAGTATTATGTCTATGTATTGTGTGTAGTATATATTTTGCAGCAGTACACCACGAACTACCCCCCTATCTTATTCATTGTCTTCCTGTTCATCGAAAAGTTGTCTGGTAGATATCGCTTTCAGCGATAAGACCGCGATTATACCCTTCAATGTATGTTATTGTATAAGAGCTGTATTACAATTTTGGTGTACAATGAAGTATATTCTATTCTAAACATTTTCGTAACATCTACTATTGTATATTCCTAGATAATCCGTTAAGTCCTTCTCACGAATGGTGGGCGGAATCTGCTTAGAAACTATATTGGCAATTAATAACACCTCCCACATGATTGACACATAACATAATCAAGTGCACATCCACATAATCCCTTATAAAACAGATCCCATCTCGCAAGTTCCGAATCTCCTGGAGCATCCATCGAGATTACCTGTGCGTACACAGGTATTTTGGGAACAAGTAAACCATTCATTTGTGGGAAAATCCTATGTAATCCTGATGTGTGATCACTGTTCAGTCTGGTTCTATAGTAGGGGCTATAGTTTATGTAACGTTTTGGAGATATATATAAGGTTTTGCTGGAGTTTTTGTGAAGAGAAAGTTTTTGTAAATGCTTGATTTCAATTTGTAATGATAGTGGTAATGGCAGTCTACAAAACAAATTCGTTTGTTGGTGTTTGCGCAATGTGAGGAGTGCCTGATCAAAAGTGGCTAATTACGTCGTGAACTTTTTTCAGAAATGATCATAAACTTATAAATCTCAATACTTTTTGTAGTAAACAGCTAAAATAAAGAATTTTAGGGACATTTTTCATTGAGAAATAGCCACTTTTGGTGCAGTCGGAAATGGATACGATTTAAGAAATTGTACCGTGACAGAAATAAAATAAAATAACTGAAAAATGTTAATAGCTATTTTTTATCAGACACTCCTCATATGCAGATTCTGAGATCGTGAGAAATATGTACCGGTAATAGTTGAACTATTTGTGAACCACAGAGCTTCTTCTCTCGTGTCGGCAGGAGATATTCAAGAATACTTCACGCTGTGGTAAAAAGATTAGCTAGTCAGCAATGTTGGTAGCGAGGCTGACTGCCCAGAGTGCGCGAGCCGTACTTGAACATCGTCACTCATGGGGGCTCTTTTAATGCAACCTACAGGGCTAATTGCCATGAACATGGTACCTATAAGAGATTTTTCGACATATTTTTTAAACTATCTATTGTAGATATGTAAATAGATCATAAATACGGGTGTACGTTGTTTTATAGCTAATAGTTTTATAGAATTTCATTTCACATTCTCATATTTTCGTTTCATAGAATAATCAATACGCAGAATACTTACTTTGAAGATTTTTTAATCATTGATTTTTGTTTCACATAAAGCTTAATGTTAGAATAATCATATCAAAGAATAACAAATCATATATTCTCTATCCTCATATTGTTTAGTTAATATGAAACTTATTACCAAGAAAAACATTTTATCAAGTAACACACTACCAACCAAACATCTACACCAAAAAACAGATTCTGGGACCAAGGTCGACGGAGCCCCGCTTAGCGGGGCTCCTATTTCTGTCTGCAGGGTTTAAAGTAACCTAACACGAAGGCGATGACGGGGCTTCGTTTGCTCGCTTTGCTCGCACACTTTAGCCCCCGTCATTCCCTTCGAACCTAACCTATCCGTGTCGAGGTGTGAACAACAATATTCGTTAAAAAATCACGAGAAACGGAATCTGAAATTTTAGAATGTTTACCTTCTACGTCTGCTCTAAAGCAAAAAATACACCGAACAAACATTATTCGTTAAAAAATAATTCTATTGTTTGATAAGTTTGTTAAACAAAAAAATTTGATTGAAAATTCATTAAATTGTGTTTCTGTGAAATATGTTTTATTGAAGTAAATTGTCGTTGAAACAATAATATTCGAAATAAAAATACAAGGACCAAATATTATATGAAACATTTTCTAGGAAACGAAATTCTATGAAATTTCTGTCTGCAAAACAAGGGGCTCCCGATAAATACATATCACCTGTGGCTTTAATGGTTTAGGAAGCACTTTTCTCAACTGAATTCCAATTAACACCGTTGTTCTCAAACAGCCTCATATTACGGTACTGCTAAGAGTATAGTAGATTTTGGAGAGGCCAGTGAGCAGGAGATTGCTAAAGACATTCTTGAAAATGTGTATGTTTGTTGAAATAATCCTCTGTATTATGGTATGATGATGATGATGATTATGGCATGGTGATAGCCTAGCGGTTTAACGCTTGCTTATCATTTAAGAGGGTCTGAGTTCACCTGTAACTTTTAGAGTTTAGTCCGGGTTAGAATTTGACTATAATACAAATGAGTGAGCTTCAAAAAACGAGTTCTTTTTGGTGTTGCAGTCTGCCGACCCGCATCAGGCCAGCATGGCAGACTAAAGCCTAAACCCTTTTCATTCTGAAAAAGGCCCGTGCGTGGTAGTGGGACTAATATATCATGTACATACCCACCAAATTGTATCACGGGCGGTTTATTTCCATCGCCGCCACCGATTTCATCATACCAATATAACAGTAACATTTCCAAACCAGTCCAAACCGTCGATTCTGCTGACTAATAGTCGATACATCCAATATATGTGCTAGGTTAATAAGTCAGTGAGCTCACGTCGAGGCAATTTGCGGAGGTAGGGTAGTCTCACAAAAGTTGCTCTGTAACGAACCGGTCCAATAAAATTGCTCGCGTTTAAACGTTTCTACGTGTTTTCTTGTATATGTCTAGTAAACGAACAAATAGTTGTTTTTAATGAAATAGTGTCTGAAAAAGTTCTGCTAAGCACGGCTATAAATCGAGCTATATACCCAGTATGAGATGATCTCGCATTTTATAGGCTTTCCGTACAAAGAAAGGTCAGGTTATACTGGTAATGTATAGCTTGATATATAGCCGTGTGTACGTAGAGCTATAGCACTGACAAAATCAAAATGATCTTATGCTTTATAATCAGCCCATAACAGTCTGACAACCGGTCTAACCTCAGGATATCGGCATTTCCCAGTAACTGGGTTGCGGAGGTCTGATAGTAGTCACTACGTGTAAAATACTGGTATTCATCCGCATCTGGTTAGACTGGAATCAGTCCCCAAAATAGTTGGGAAAAGGGTAGGCAGAACAAAATATTCATTGCAACATTTTAAAACTATTGTTTATAATCATAAGGTCGTTACTCGATAAGCCATGACTTAAGTTTTCTTCTAAATACTGCGATAGAATTGCTCAACTTAATGTTATTAGGTAGTTCGTTGTACCCCCGAGGATACGGCGCTGCACACGTTGCAGGCGTGCCCTGCGTGGGCAAAGCGGCGCCGTGAACAAGTCGCGGCAGTTAGTGGTGACCTCTCGCTTCCGGCCGTGGTTTTGTCCATGGTCGAGAGCAAGAGTGCGTGGGAAGCCGTCGCCTCCTTTTGCGAGGAGGTGATGGCGACCAAGGAGGAAGCGGAGAGAGAGAGACAACTGCCACTCTCTCTTCCCGCGCCAGACGCTCCGGACGCCCCCGGAGGGCGCGCAACGACCTCCGGCCACCCTAGTGTGTGGCCTGCGGGCGGCGGGTTAGGGGACCCGTCGCCCGACTACCCGACCACCCGACCAGTAACAGGCCTGAGAAGGCGGCTCGCCGTGTTCCACGCGCGTCTCTCAGGAGGATGTGGGGCAAGGCCCCACAGAAGTAGACATCCGCCAGGGGCTGGCAGAACGAGGCCTGCCGGGGGCGCGGTGCATGCAGCTGCGAATCCCGCGACCCCGGCCAAAGGTCAGAAAAAGGAACACCGTGGTTTTTCAGCCGGTAAGAGTCCGGCATAACCCTTCACTAATTTATCCCTGAAATGAACATAACGTAGAGAAGTTGTATATTTATTACAATTATCAAATCCAAGTCCGCGTCAACACGTGTAGGAATGCGTTGAAATTTTATCACTTCAGAATAATTACTCACAAGGGTGTTGTTGAGTTAAATTTTAACGATCCACTGTGGATTACTTTAGGTTTACGATTGTGTACTGTTATGTACATTATGGGGCGAGAAAATTACCACATTTTGAGGGATAGCACGAAATCACGACTCTTTTGTTTTTATGCTAGCTGTTTGGATGACGACAATGTGATTCTGTAGTAGGAACACTTTGCTGCGATAGCGCGGCAGTGCGGTGTTATCTCGGCAAAGAACGCAGCGTAGCGGCGCGGTCTCATCTACGAACGCAGCGCTGCGGGGTGGACTCGTTGACGAACGCAGCGCTGCCGAAGCGACGAGTTTCATAGAGCATCTCATAGCTGATTTGCTTGTCTTTATCTGTCTTACCACCGTCGTCATCGCCATTCGAGTCCAGCTATGCTGTCCTTATCCGCTAATGCTTGACAGAAGACGCCAAAGTAAAATTACCTGTTTAAAAAAATAACAAATAACCAAAAACGACACGGTGGAACAACGTCCGTGGTGAGTTTTTTATTTTTGGACGAAGCGAATACCCTTATATCTTGCGCAGAGGAACAAAATGACAAGGTAACATCACGATTAACCCTTTAACCGCCCAAGTCGGATAAATCCGACAAAAAAACTGTGTTTAAAATGTATTCATTTAATTATTATCTTTTTTGTATTTATTATTTTGCCGATTTATGAGCTGGGCGCTAGGGGCACGGCAACTGATAAAAAACCAAGCGTTTAAAAGGTTAACGTTCGTTCACTGAAATAGTGGCGCCGTGAGAAGCTGCTGTATTTTTTTTTATAAACACAAATGGTGATTTTGATTACACTTAGAGAAGAATAATGTAAGACATTTTAATTTAATTTTTTATTAAAAAAAATCCCCTTTTTTATTACATTAAATTCCTGCATGCATTTCGGGTGTACCGCCACTATTTGAGCAAACTTTCTTTAACCAGAATCATAAACATTTTAGAAACAGTTTAGTAGGTACATTTCCACGCTCAAGTGTCGGAAACAAACACTTTAAATTAACTGAATTAACTTGTTTTCTTCAACTGGGGTTGTTAGTCATTATGGTGTTTGCTAGCGACGACCTAGGGAGCGGCCATTATGTCATTGAGGTCACTTTAATACTTAGTTCTAACGGATGTACTCAGCTGATGTACTTAGCTTTTTCTGCTTAAGAGAAATATCCTTGCACTATAAAAAGTTAAGTAAAATGTCGAACACTTTTACAGTCAGCAGCAAAATTCAATAAATGTTTTGGAATTTCAAAATGAATTATCTTAAGAGTTGATAAATGTATCCTGCATCACACTAGTAAAATTTTTTTTTTTTATTTACAAAACAATTTTGTAAGAACATTCATCTTTCACTTTTTATGTTGACTGTACATCCTAACTTCCTAATCCTAACTAGTCCTGTAAATGACACAACAACATAATCGTTCAGGGGTGATTCTATCATTACAGTTATAGCTAATATCGGTATGTTAGGATTGCGAGCAAGGTAAACACAGTAAATAAAACCAACATAGACTCTCCACCACTGAGAGTACTTGTATTTGGGTTAGTATTAGTGACATAAACTAGATCACAATATATTACTTTACACAATTATTACAAGATCATAAAATAAGGACAAGCTAATCAGATATAAAAGGTCAGACTTCTTCAGCTGATCAACACGGAATGCTCCCGCTTCGTCGAATGACCACCGCCTTTATAACCTCGGGTGCGTTGATCCATATCGACGACTACCTTCTTTTGTCAACATTGCCCAGTGCTACCCGCTACCGATAACAGTCCTAACTAATTTATAAATGCGAAAGTAAGTTTGTTTGTTACCTTTTCACGCCTAAACTACTGAACCAATTATCCCGAAATTTTGCATATATTTTGTCAGGTGTACAGAAACGGACATAGGGTACTTTTCATCCTGAAAAAAAGTACTGTTCCCGAGGAAAACAGCAATAACTTTCATAGATGGCGCCACGTGTCTTTCGAATCGTGATTGAATTATATTATTATAGGAACTGTAGGAGTGTGTTAAGAGTTGATTGTCAAATTCTAAATTAACGCGAGCGAAGTCGCGGGCAAAAACTAGTCTTAAATCACCGTTTTTAGGGTTCCGTACATAAAGGGTAAAACGGAACCCTATTACTAAGACTCCGCTGTCCGTCTGTCACCAAGCTGTATCTCATGAACCGTGATGGTTAAACAGTTGAAATTTTCACAGATGATGTTTTTCTGTTACCGCTATAACAACAAATACTAAAAAACAGAATGAAATAAATATTTATGAGGGCTCCCATACAATAAACGTGATTTTTTTGCCGTTTTTGTAGATAATGGTACGGAACCTTTCGTGCGCGAGTCCGACTCGCAATTGGCCGTTTTTTTAATTAAATGACACCAATATTAAAGGTACATGGAAGAGAAATACACGTTGAGCCGACCCTACGAAGAGAGATAAGGGTAGGAAGATGATGAACAATATTAAAGGCAAAGTTATCTTTTTGGACATCGCTTACTGATAGAATCTTACTGCCCCAGAATACAACTTTATTTTTAGTATATATGTTACGGGTAAAAGCCGAATGGCGGTTACACCTAGGTTTAGCCGGGTACAACTAGGTGCAACCAGTAGCAGTTGGTTAGAACTAGGTGTAGCTTAAGTCGACGGAGCCCCGCCGGCAGAGCGGGGCTCCTATTTCTGTCTGCAGGGTTTAAAGTAACCTAACACGAAGGAGATGACGGGGGCTTCGTTCGCTCGCTTCGCTCGCTCACTCTAGCCCCCGTCATCCCCTTCGAACCTAACCTATCCGTGTCGGGGTTCCCCTTAACCACCGGTGTGCGGCTGCACCTAGTTCTACCCGCTATGATGAAGGGTAAACCTAGTTCTACCCGAGGATAAGTAGGATACATCTAAGTTTAACCGCATGTGGCCGGCTGCACCTAGTTGTACCCGGCTAAAACTAGGTGTAGCCACACTTCGGCTATTAGCCGTAACATATACAAAAACCGAGACATCCCAACAAGATTTTCATCAGAACTACCTGAATGTGTGTGTTTTTTTTTTAATAAATCTCCTAGTTACACCTTAGTTTATGTCGCGTTAAGTTCCCTAGTAAAGTGTGAAATGCCTGAGATGTGCTATGCAGGGGTTGTCTAATACACGGAAACTGGCCGAGCGGACCGTCTCAAACCTCAAGGTGTCTATTCCCGTCCACTGTTATGCGTAGAAACCTATTGAAAGAGAATTGTATGAAAAAAAAAGGAAAAATATAATGTGGTGTAAAAACAGTGTCATTCGATTCTCCTAGTGATTCTGAACGAACTAGTTTCAGGTTTAGTATATACTAAAACTAAACTTGTATAATTTATTTTTAAATATATGTAGGATACCAGCGGGAGTCGCAATTCCATCTGCGTGAATGGATCCCATGGATTTCACGGAACAAAAGAAAGCTTCATTTTAACTCTGTACTAAATTATTATGATAAAATTGAATCACAAACATCAAACTTTTTGCATAATTTAACAAAAAACAATCAACGTATTTCATAAACGGATAAAATAGAATTAAAACACACATGAAAATACAGTAATACATTTCAACACCCTAAAACAATAAAAAACTTGAATTATTTACCATAAACGATTCCGAATATTATTCCATATAGGCGTAAACGTGAGTACAATACAACACAAAACAATTTGATTTAAATAAAAACAAAGGTGGTCTCCTATGATTTAAACATGAGTTTAATGGCATTATAAATCAGTTGTGATAAAAGATTTTATCTGATGTCCCACATGAATGGGGCTTTGATTGGATCCACTCTTGTATTTAGCGATGTGTTGCTCATGTGTTTGCACCTTTAGAGTAAGGCGGTTTATTCATGGCTCACGACGACACGACGAAATGTGATGACGACTGTTTACTCGCGAAACGACACGACATCACTAATATAACATACTCATAATATCACTCCTGTATTCCCCGAAAGATAGGAAGAAGATAAGAAGGAAGGATAGAAGTGTATTAGTATAGATACCCTTGTGGCACCGTGACACCGTGTGATGCCGGATGTAAAGAATAACACTACCCCATCTCTTACCATGGGTGTCGTAGAAGGCGACTAAGGGATTCATTAGAGGATGGGCAGCAGCGTTCTCTGAATATTTTAACAACCATACTGCATCGCCAACCCGCGCCAGAAGTGGCGATTACGGCAAACCCCCCTAACATGGAGTGGCGATGCTATGCCCAGCAGTGGACATCTTTCGGCTGAATGATGATGATGATGACATTATTGATATATTGGTAAAATACCCCCTTAGTCTCAGGATTTTTGAAACATCCATTCTTTCTAAAACTCTTGGGTTTAAGCAAAATCACCCCTGTAGATATTGATTGGATTCAATTCGATCAAGGCATGTGAAGCTGGCAGACGGCTAATAACAATAAACAGATAAATGTCTGTCTCGTCCGCAATATTGTGAATGGAGTAAATTGGTGGTGGGCGAAGCTAAACCTGTCATTACTTATACAATTGTTCACTGCTGCACGTGACTTTGAATGTGCTGAAACACTTTTCGTTAATATAGCGTAGGATAGGACCCTAGCCAGATGGACCGATGACCTGAAGAAAGGAGCTGGGATGGACTGGATGTGGAAGGTGAAGGACTGCGTGCTGTGGCGCAACTTGGGAGAGGCCCATGTCCAGCAGTGGACTACGATAGGCTAAGTTGATTGATAACATAGCTTGAAATATTCAAGTATATCAAAAATACCAAAAAAAAAAAAACATCATTTTTTTTATTCCACATAAACCATAACGAGCGCTTATGAAAAGTCAAATATAGGTGCACGGTTCCAATTAGTAGTTTCCTATGGAGAAGAGCAAGAAAATCCACAGTTACTATTTTAAAATCAATATCTTTAACAATTTGAGTAAATGTTATGATGAAACAATTATCATTAGCAGAGTTACGAGAGAACAATGTAGATTTGATTGTAGGAATTCACACAAAAAAATCATTAAGAAAACTATTATGAGATTAGTTAATAGACATTCCCATATGTCGTTAACGAAGTTCCCGGGAAGCCACATGTGCAGGAGTTAATGCCAATCATCCCTATCGTCAACGTAGTCTCATAAGGGTATACCTGATGACATAAAGAGTAGTACTGAAAATGGCGGCGTATCTATAGTTGTTGTTACTGGCATCTCGCTCATGCAAGTTCTCTGTAAGCGAAAAGCTAACAGTAAATCAAAGTAAAAAAAAAACTCTTTTAATTCGATTTTCGTTTCGTTATCGTGTTGTACAACGGTAGGCGACAAAGGAATACGGTGATGCCACAGGAGTGAGGCTTGTTTTCTTTCATTCAATTCAATTCCAATTTCTAGAACTTGTGAATGATGCCTAATATTGACGAGTAATACGACCATATTACCGTAATATTGTGGCCTTTCACCCATAATTTAAGTGCTGGCCACTTGTCGATGTAGCAATTTCCACCCGTCTCTATCCAGAGCCAATACCTTCACTTCTCTACCTGTTGTCACTTTCGTCTTTTCCTTCACTTGGTCTGTGTCTACTTTCTTCTTAGTCTACCTCGTTTTCTCTATGCCTAAAATTTACTTAATTGTGGCCCTAAAATATTCATTATTTACCGGCCTCTTGCCCGACACAACAAAGTTCCCAGCTTGTTAACAAAAAATGTGATTTTTTGCTTCCCAAATGTTTATACAAACGCTATTTCAGGGTCCACTGTCCATCCAAGTCTTCTCTCCGATCCTTCTCCACTTTGTTATGAAATCTTTACATACCAAAAAAACATTTTTTAAAACCTTAAAAAAACAAACCACTTTAAATGGACGTTGTAGCATATTTCTTTTTAATTTGTTCTCAGTAGCCGACGAAGCAAAAGTAGTTAGCCAATAGTTTTGGCAAGGGCTCCTAAGGGGAAACCATTCATATTGACTAATGTTTCCTCGTTGCCCCTTTATTACGCACTGCCATCCTACTGGAAGATATTTGTAACTAAAGTAGCTTCGGTTCGACGCCCGACAATAAGAATTATCTTTTGAGCGCCATTTTTTGCGGCACACACACTTTTGTTGGTAAATAAAGTGTAGTTTGAAAGGAGTGAGGGTTTATCAGCCATTTTTTGGTGAAACGTGACAACAGAAAAATGAGGAAAAAATTTAATGATTTTTTTTATATTTTTATCGATATCTGAATAATCTTATATGAATTTCCTAAAAATACCATTTTAGATATTCAGATTTCATTAAACGGATTTTCAGAAAATAATACACGACATCAATTCTGATGAGATGGTTAGAAATCTATTCCGCAGTCTCGCATGATGCACCAGAAGTCGTAAAACAGAGAGCACAATGAAAACGAAATGAAAATCGTCGCCCTCACATAGAGCGTACCTTGACCGTGCACTAATAGGGCCGCGCGCGTACCCACTGTTTCATATAATGACAGACATCGCTCCAATGGGATAAACGCCTACTTATTGCAAGGTTGTGACGACGATCCAGGCAGTCCTGCGGGCTACGGGCCACTCTGCCGCCGTGAGCCGACACTACGCCCGGCCAATTGCCTCTAATGACACCACTCGAACGCGTATCCGTCCAATCAACTCTTAAGACAAGAGGATCCTTCAGTCTGCTCGGCGGCCCGACACTATCGCACCGTTAGTGGATTGCTCTGGACCAGAACCAGTGAATACCGAGTGATTGTTATGAAGTGATGTGTAATATGTGAACAATGAACGCAGTGCTACTCCCGCCAATAACATACCTCGTGGGAACCTCGATAACACAAGTCAAAGCATATCTGTAACGATGATTGATTGAACTTTAAAGTGGAGTAACAAATTGGACATCATGAATGGGATAAGCGCGACGGCTGAGAAGCCGGCGGCTGGAGTCGAGGTACCGTTGAAAGATGAACCCAAAGCCAAAAGAGCGGGGGTTAGAGAGAAGCTTATGCAGATCCGGTCGAACATCACCGTGGAACCCATCATAGCCTGTTACATAATGTCCAATGTATTCTCAGGACTTGCAGTGCAGAATTTAAATTTGGAAAAAGCGTGTAGAGTTAATTTAGGGTATGATGATGAAGTGTGTTCCGCGCTAAATAGGCGGCAAACAGAAAACTATACATTACAAGAATCCGAAGTACAGAAGTTGACTGCATCTGTACAAGCGTGGAAAAACATCGTCCAAACTGCATTTCCGTGTATTTTAGTTCTGTTTGTTGGTTCCTGGAGCGATAAAACCGGAAAAAGAAAAGCGTGCATTCTTTTACCTATCGTTGGGGAAGTGTTGTGCTGTACAAGTTTCATTCTAAATACGTATTTCTTCTACGAATTGCCTTTGGAGATAACGGCCCTCTCTGATCTGTTTCCGTCACTAACCGGTGGATGGATAACAGTGTGCGTCGGTGTATTCAGCTACATTGGTGATGTAACGACAAAAGAAATGAGGACATTCAGAGTGGGAGTGGCCAATTTGTGTATGTCCCTCGGAATACCTATAGGGATGTCCCTGAGTGGTATTCTACTGCAGCAGATCGGGTACTACGGCATATTTTTAATATCGAACTGTCTATATATAACGAGTTTGATATACGGATACATACGATTGAAAGATCCAATCATATCTTCTGATAGACAAAGAGTAAGTATGAACAGACTTTGTTGATACTCTTTGCAGCTTTCTTTATCATCATTCAGCGAAAAGACGTCCACTGCTGGACATAGACCTCCCCCAAACTCCTTTCTTCATAACTTAACATAACTTCTATTATGTTGATAGCAACTTGTTGTTTTTTTTGTCATGGTCAGCTCGGTTTGCTGGCCACTGTGTTGGGAACCACATTTTTTTTGTCAAGGTCCATTTTTTTTGGTTTTTTAACCCCCGACGAAAAAAGAGGAGTGTTATAAGTTTGACCGCTATGTGTGTCTGTCTGTCTGTGTGTCTTTGTATGCTGTTCTGCTTCGCTTTTTGCCAACAATGTTGGGTTCACCTTCCAGTCTTACCAGATACAGCTGAATACCAATATTTTACATGGCAATTTACTGGGCAATATCGATATCCTAAGAGTAGACAGACTTTCGGGCTTCTGACTACCCTTAATGACTGTCATAGGTATTCGTATGACACCAGGAACCGATGGTCTAACGTGTTCTCTCGACTTTGTAAGTTAAATAACAAAAAAAAACTTTGGCTTTCATAACATTGATTAGGGTTAGTCTGTCGCTCATTAATACGCAGCGATTTTAGATCAAAGTCTAGGGTTAATGGAGTCTCGGTATGTGTCCCGATAAGGTGTAAGGCGCGATGAGGCCATACATCATTTGCAGAGTACCTCGACAGCCCGGTTAGTCCTATATCTAAGTGATAAATTGCTGCGCGCCCACTACGCAAATTCGAACCAAGGGGGACATCGTAACGCAATCAGCGATTTTACACGAGGCTCGCATAGGTGTCGACTTGGATTTATATCCCTCCGATCCTTTGACATTGTCAATAATATAGAACACACTATGTGATACATTGTTAGATTGTTCCAGAACATTTTTAATAGTTTTGTTTTCACAGTGATTGATGAGAGCAGTTGCGTCGAACTTTATGAAAAACATAATTTTTCATTTTTTTTCGTAACGTTTTTGTTGTAAAAATGTTGTGTGAAAAATTTGATAGACTTTTCAAATTCATCTTTTTTTTCTGTTTTTTCATCCGCCAAAGTTTTGATTGTATCTTTTTTGGGTTGGTTATTATTTTTCCCAAATCTCTCCCTTGGCAGTTGCTCATCAAAAGCGTTGTAAATACAATCTGTATGGATTTTGTATGCTAAAGGGAACACGAAAATAAAGTGGGGATTATTGCGGGATTTTGTTTGAAACCTGAAATTGCACTTATTCGCCCGCCAGTCCCGGCCGGGGGTAAATTAAATTCAGTTCGCTTTATAATGAATTTATGTAGAATTAAATTTTATCTTTGTACTATGCACGTAGAGATCTCGTTTTGACTGCGTCTTCAAATCTCTTTGTCTCTTAATTGAAAACCAAATTATAAATTTAAAATAATACCTTTAAATTTTTTTACATACATAACCTCACTCCTTTTCCCATGGGGTTAGGGAGTATCTATAGAACGCCGCATGTTACGATCCTTACTTATTCCTTACCACGTTCATACATTTTGTCATACACGCATGCTGGTTCATTCGTGTTTTAATAAGTTGCCTCATAAAAAATATCATTATATCGTAATCAGCCTATTACTGTCCCACTGCTGGGAACGGGCCTCTTCTCAAAATGAGAAGGGTTCAGGCTTTAGTCCACCACGCTGGTCTAATGCGGGTTTGTGGACTACACACACCATCAAGAACTTTATGAAGCCCTCTCAAGTGTCCAGATTTCCTCATGATGTTTTTTCTTCACCACACAACTCTTCTCTTCCTCCTAGCCTAATCCCTATGTTGGGGTCAACTTCCTGTCTAACAGCGGCTGAATACCAGTATTTTACGCGAAGCGACTGCCATCAGATCTCCGCAACTCAGTTAGTGGGCAATGACGACATCCTAAGGTTACACCGGTTGTAAGACTTTAGAGCTTCTGGTTACCCGTAACCATTGTAAAGCCAGGTCCGCTGCGCCGTGTTTTCGTATTTGCAAACACGATAACATTGTTTGCTAGCCGAATAGGGGCGTGGCCTAACAGTTTTGTTCGCAAAAACACAATAACATGTTAGAAAATTGGCGCTGCGGACCCGGCTTAACAGTCTTATTACGGTGGTCTAAATATATCTCTGGTATGATCTACGAAAAACCGAGGTTTTAAAATAGCTGTCTCTTTTTGATATGTGACGTTAGAAAGTGATGGGTATATACTAAATCTGGGCTTACCAAGTTTGCTTAGTGGGTTTTTTTTTTAGTTTTGGTTCTTTTTCTTCTTCTTCTATCGTGTCGGCACGAGTATACAAGAATAGCTCATGCCGTGGTGAAAAGATTAGCCAGTCAGCAAGGATGGTAGCGAGGCTGACTGCCCAGGGTGCGCCGGACGTACTGAAGTATCGTCACTCGTGGAGGCTCTTTTCATACACCCCAAGTTTTGGTTTAAACCATCTTTTGTAGTAAGGGAGTAAAATTCAAAGGTGTAGACCAGGGTCGAACTCAAGCTATCGCTGCTTATGAAACAGATAATATAAATGTCTGTATTTTATCTCATTTTAAATTTCTTTAACCCTGGTTTCTATTCAAGGAACTAAAATACTCACCAGCCAATTATCTTCCTACATGCAGTTAAAGCGATGTGGGCTGTGGGTTACTATGACATTCATTGTCATTATGATCATACGTAGGTACACGCTCAATGTTAGTATTTATTCTTCAAAAATGTCTTTCTTATACCTGCTGTAGCCTAGCGGTTCAAGAAGTGCTTGCTAAGTTTTTTTTATGTGTTATGCTGTTGTTCCTTTCGGATCATTTCTATGTAACCGGGCAGTTATTGGCAAGACCTGAAGGGTCTTCAGCCAATAGGAAGGAAATAATATAGTTAATCTATATACATATCCGCCTTTACGATGGACAGTTCTTGGTGCAAACTCTCCAATTCCGAGACTTTATAATTTTAATAATTTAAATAGATATACACCAAGACAGTATTGGCAATATAAATTAATTATCAGCCATTTTACGCAAATCCGAGACCGGTAGCGCATCTATTGAAAGGACTTCTAAGTTAATAATATTGATTTTAATTTAATTTTTGGTTTTTATATTCTTCATTAATTAATTTATTGAATTTATAAAATATTTTTTTTGCCTTTGTTGTGCATGTGGTGTTAGCCTGTAAATAATTTTTGCACTCATAAAAGTTTAATGTTTGTTTTTAAATATGTAAATGTTTTAGTGCAAACAATTTTTGGCTAACCAATAAATAAATAAAACCTAATGTAACTACTTATTCTACACTAACATCAAGACTACTAGCAACAACAGCGCTAAGGGCGATCCCAGGTGGAACTCGGACCTCGGCTTAAGGCGTTGCTGGCGGGGTGTTGGGGGGAGACAGCTTGATGAGGGCTGAATTATCAGTGTGATGTCTTCCATGCAAGAGAGTCTGAGTACGATAACATCACTTTCAGGGTTTACTTTAAAAAACCCATTTATTAATGGTAATCCATATTATGTAAGGAACCTCTGTGCAAAATTTCAAGTTTGTTGATCCAGTAGTTTGGATTGTTCATTGTCTGTCAGTCCATCAATCAGTCTGTCACGGAACTGTTTTTATTTGTACGTAGGACTTATTACTTCTATGGTTTTTATATACTTACAAGCTGTTACTCACTCGCAATTGTTCACTCGCATCCCAAGGCACTATTCATGTTACGTTTTTTATCATAACGAGATTCAACAATGAGATTCAAGCACAAAAAAGGTTTATCCTAGGTGATTGATATTGAAGGTTGCAATAAATTATTTAAAATACTATTTGACTTGATGTCTATCTAAAATCAAATATTGCGGCGTTGCGGCATTTGGTTTTTTTTTAAATGAAGCAGCATTTTTCTGAGGTCTTGCCATTTTTTAGCTTCATGCATGTTGTTTTTAACCGAATTCTTCAAAAACGAGGAGAGAGAACCTCCTAATTACTTTACACATATTTTTTTAAAATGTTGTAATTTTTTTTTTGTATATTGTCATGTTACATTTTTTGCTTGGTAGTGGGATCTATAAGGTCCGCCTGGCTAGCTACTCACACATTAAAGTCGGCGCTAAGCAGTTTACTGTGTTCCGTCGTGTATACACACATGAGAGCCAGAGCGGTATAGGGGAATCCCTCTTTATCTCTGTTACTTGAATTCTTGTGCTCCATCTTAGACCCTGTCTGCACTTACCATCAGATGTGACTAGGGTCAATTGCGATCAAGGCAAATAGGGAAAAAGAAGAAAAAAATCTTCTAAAATTCTCTATGCGTGTCAAAAACAGATTACGAAAAATTCAACAGTTTGAATTAAATCATCTCTTATTAAAGTCTAATAATGCACGTGATGCATTATGATAATGCTATTTTAATGCAATTCTACCTTAATCATTATAAATCCTGAATAGAGATTCGTAGTATATTGTTGAAATGATCCATGTCGATTTCGAAGTGTGGACTTAGATAGGCCGAGACGAACAGATTTTTAATAAACGAAAGAAAATGTAAAATATTTTATTTCTTCAGTTTTTTATAACATACGGTCTGGCAGTAAAAGGGGTAGCAAAGGTGTCTGGGCGATGGATGTCTATGGACCTATACCGATACAGTTTTGGTATTTGTGTAGGAAGACATCAACTATGTCCTTGTGCAAAGGGGCGTCAAAATCTGACCCGGCAGTTTTGAGAAAATAATACTCTTAGAGCGATTACGCACTGCATCCGATCCGAATCCGTGAAAATACGAATATAAAAAAACTCGGACCGAATTCGGATATTGCTTTTCGCACTGCATCCGATCCAAATTCGTGAAAATACGGATCTAGAGTCTAAAAAACTCGGACCGAATTCGTATATTGCTTACGCACTAATGCGATATCTCAAATCCAAGCAATTCAGGAGCCATCTTTGGCATGTGTCCGATTTGGATCCGAGGTAATGCGAAAGCGTGCATACAAACAGTACTACGGCTATTTCGGTCCGTCAATATTTCTTCCGAATTGGAGACTCGCGGATGACGGAGAGAAATCGGATGACGGAAGTTGGATCCAGTGCGTAAACTACCATACAAATAGTTCTATGACTACTTCGAAACGTATTTTCACGGATTCGGATCGGATGCTCTTAGAGGTGGTTATTTATGATGAGGCAGTAAGGGCAGCTACTTTAACCGTTGAAGCTACAGCAAAAAGTTTTTAGAAGACTGTCCGTATTTTTTTAAAAGGCTTTACTGAACCAACTGATCTTGGGGTATTAGACATGTAATAAATTGCAAAAAATAATAATTCTGTTTTGTTATTTGTGTATCCCTGCACAAATACCAAAACTTTATCGCTATAGGTTCATAGACAACTTCCCATACAAATTTGCCCAGTCTCCTTTAGCTCTCTAACACATCCACAGATATTCAGCCAATGACTGACATAACGAAATTTTATGAAATCCATTTACGCGGTTCGGCTGTTGAATTACCGTCTGTCAGTCATGAAATGGAACTAATTTTTAATCTTTCTCAGTGTTTTGCCAGTTAGTGTTTTATCAAGTGATAATCGTGTCTAAAAACGCGCAAATTCATTTAAGATGAGTAAAACTATAATAAAGTTCTGCAAGAGAAGTGATTTTTAAAGTTTAAATTTTATAATGTATGACTAGTGGCACCCCCAATTTTTCTTGACTTTATAGACAGACTGTATTTAAATCTTAATTTAAAATATATTTTTTACATTTTTTTAACCGCTATTCTGCAGGAGTCCATGAAATGGATATTTGCATAATATATATAAAAAAATGAAGTTTAGTCTTCCTTGGCATACATAAAACACTAGTTTTTTATAAAACATTTTCAAACTAGTTTCGAGCAAATAAAGTTCTATTCTATTCTAAATTACTTTAGCTGGCACCCATTCGAACAATTTCTCAGTTTTCAGAATTATAGTCCACTGCCCGCTCTTGACAAAGTCTATGCAAAATATAATCCAAAATGTTTCCTAGATTTTAGATTACTCACATACATATAAAATTAGACAAAAACAGCGACGTTTAAAATTGTTGTATTATAATTTTGCCTTTGAACATCTTTGGTATGTTTCTCCTGCCCTTACAATTTACTAAGCTCTTATCCCACATTTTGATGTTCCATTCCATCTTTATTAGCCGTTGTATTAGTTTTTACTTCATTCTTCTTCTTCTCTTGTACTTCTTCACTTGCCTCTTCTATTATAACCTTCTTACATTCATACTTAAAACTCGTGTTGTAGGTCACATGCTCCTGATCCTTCCGAATCGAATGGCCATCATAAACGCCTTTCCAATCACATTATACTTCCGAATCGTATTTATTATTTCTCTAATAATTTCCCTTTATTTCCGTTTCTTTGAATGTTTTCGTATGCTTCATTTAAATCCTGATTCGAATCATCTTTTCTAGGAAGTGTGTGATTGTTCTAAGCAATAGGTACTCTTTGGAAACCTATATTTTAAAATGGGTAAACTTTCAGAATTATGTATGGCAATGTCCTTATCTAAATAATTACAGCCGCATAGACCGATCTTCCGGGTTAAGCCACGCTTGCCGAGGTTGGCTGTGGATGGGTGACCATTTACCATAGCGAGTTTCCTCCGTGCCTCGGAAAGCACGTAAAGCCGTTGGTCCCGGCTGTCATTTGTAGATCTTTGACAGTCGTTACTGTTGGTCAGAAGCCAGAAAGTCTGACAACCAGTCTTACCAAGAGTATCGTATTACCCAGTTACTGGGTTGTGAAAGTCTGATAGGCAATCGCTCCATATAAAATACTGATATTCAGCTGCATCCGGTTCGACTGGAAGCCGACCCCAACATAGTTGGGAAAAGGCTAGGCAGATGATGAATGTCCTCATCTGTTTTTCCTAGCTTTTCCCAACTATTTTGGGAAAAGCTTCCAGTCTTACTAAAAGAAAATGAATAACACATGGAGCGACTGCAATCAGACGTCCACAACCCAGTTACGAGTCAATGCCGATATACGTTGTCAGACTTTTGGGCGTCTGAATACCCATTACGATTGACATAGGCATACCTGGGAGCAACGGTTTACGTGCACTTTTAAGGCACTGAGGTCTCGACTTGTAACGAAAGGTCACCCACCAACGAACTGGATACAGCAAGCGCAGCTTCAGTTCATACTATTCATGCGGTTGTTAATTATTAACGAGCTCTTCTGTCTTAGGCTGCTTTGCCAGCAGAGATGTGCTATGCAACGTTGCTATGGATGCGTTTGATATCCATCAATCATATTAGTTGGTCCACATAGCATAGCACTGGTGGAAACTGATTCAACTAAGCTACGTTTTTTATGTGGAAAGATGTGTGATTTGGATGCGTGCTATGGATGCGAGCTATGGATGCGTGCTATGGATGGTCGTGAGAGGTGCAGCTATGCCCGCCGCTCCCCGTGCCTTCCCTTTTGCCGATACGTCACATAGCTCGAGATGCGCATCTTCCTCGCACAGCTACATAGCTTAGCATCAGTGGAAACAGTCACATATTTTCGTAGCTTAGCTTTTACATTCTCGCAACATAGCTGCGATGTGCTATGCAGCTATGCTGCGAGAATGTAAAAGCTAAGCTACGAAACTATGTGACCGTTTCTATTGATGCTAAGCTATGTAGCGGATCGAGTAAGATGTGCTATGAAAATGCGCCACCGCAAGGTAGCTGTGCGAGGAAGATGCGCAGCTCGAGCTATGCGACGTATCCACAATAGGGAAGGCACGGGGAACGACGGCGCGGTGCTCTGCACATAGCTACACCACTCGCGACCATCCATAGCACGCATCCATAGCTCGCATCCATAGCACGCATCCACAGCACGCATCCTTCCATATAAAAAACGTATTAGCTTAGTTGAATCAGTTTCCACCAGTGCTATGCTATGTGGACCTATGAATATGATTGGTGGATTATAAACGCATGCATAGCAACGTTGCATAGCACATCTCTGGTGGAAAAGCACCCTTATGGTCCTATCTGTGTGCCACAAATTATGATCAACACTAGGAACGATTAAATTTTAATCGTTCCTAGTGTTGATCTTTGTCTCTGCAATGGCATGCATGACACAGTCGTCCATTATCCTATTGTAAACAAACATACTAGGCGTGGGCCTACCAATGCAAACCATTCATTTACATTAATATTTCCAGGAACAACCAGTGGGTTGTCGAGGCTGGGTGTGTTCATTCTTCGATGCGCGTCACGTCCGGGAGACGCTGACGGTCGCCTTCAGGTCTGGACCGAGAAGGCGGAGACTCAGGGTCTCATTACTGATTGTTGTAGTCTGCGTTATATTTGGACCTTTACATGGTGAGTAGCACGTGCAGTGCGATTAACAGTACACTTCAACGTTTGATGCTTGGAGAGGTTGTGTAACAAGAATCGTTACAAGTCGCAGTGACAAAGTGGCATCTATCTACAGGGTGACTAGTAATTAGACATATTCCTTGAAAGGGGTTAAACTAGAGATCACTGGACATAAATTAACCTCCAACAATCGTGGGTCGGAAATGAGCGGTTTCCGAGATACCAGGGTTTGTTTTTTTTTTAAATTTTATATGAACAAAGACTTCTAAAAAACTACTCATTTCTGGGCAATCAATTGATACTTTTCTAAAAGCTAGCAATCACTTGAGATAAAATTGCCGGCTCAAAATTCTCAATGTCTCAGAAATAAAAGGTGTTAAGTGACAAGGCTTTTGATTTTTACTTTTTTTTTTCAACCCACATTTGAGGGGGTTTTATTTGTTGCCAATGATCTCTAGTTTCTTTACGTCCTTGTGGTGCCCCAGACACAAAGAATAGCACTACCCCATCTCTTCCCATGGGAGTCGTAAAAGGCGACTAAGGGATTCACTAGAGCATGGGCAGCAGCGTTCTCTGAGTACTTTAACAACCATACTGCGTTCGCCAACACGTCTACTTATGTCCAGCAGTGGACATCATTCGGCTGAATGATGATGATGATGAATTGATGATGATCTCTAGTTTAACACCTTTCAAGGAATAGGTCGAATTACCAATCGCCCTATATAGATCCTACCTCTTTCCAACCAAAATATCAAACTTCAAACTAACCTGCACGAGGTGCACTTTGTCTCTGATTGACGTGAATCTTCTTCTATCTTGGGAAAGGTTGTTAATATGCTGTTGATGATTGACAAGAAGAGAGCTGATATTCTCTCTCGGATATCGAAAGAAACGTGCCCACTTTTTTACTAGGTGCCGCTAAAAGCAGCAGAAATGCTTTCAGCACCTACAGAAATCTAAAATTTAGATTTCTATGACCGTACACCACTACAAAATTATTATTCGTGGTACCAAATTCTGATTCTTGGAACAAGTAAAGGCAATACCATGTTAAATAATATTTACACAGCTGTGTGTATAATTGTTTTTTTTTTATAGTGTGTTCTATTATCATTGCAGATTTTTTATTTTACGAAACAATCTGAAGATATTTATAACGATTCTGGATGTTTTCATAACCAACTGTACCCACAATTTAGACAGGATAACAAACATTTGATAATTTTAATATTTCTCTCCTGCCAATTAATAATTCTCTTTGAAGCTTTAGTTCGTTGAATTAATTATCGAAGCAAAAAATCCTAAAATTTTTAATAAAGAACTACAAGTAGCAACACAATTTTCTTTTGGTTAATTCCTAGAAATTTTCTAAAGCGCCCAATTTATTTCGAATTCTTTTGAATTAATTAATAGGTTTCCACTATTATCCTACGTTTTTAAAGGTCTACGGCCAATTAGGAGACCTTTACAAAATAATCAAGTTTTCAAGTTTGTAATTCAAAGCAATTTTGTCAAAGACCGGGGTTTCCTGCTAAATTGTTATTTAAACTGCCATTGAAATACAAGTCTACAAATAGTGTTCATGTATCTTGTTAGACGTCTGAGTACATAATGTATCCTGTATTGCATCCGTCTCGGCATTTCTGAGAACTATCTCAGCTCGGCCGGAGGATAGCAAATTGCCTTGTGCAGACGTGGTGCTTGGCTGTTTCGTGGATGCATTTATAAACAATCTCCCAGTGCACAAAAATCTAAACCCAACGAAATTCTGCTGGGCAAATATGCGGGAATCATACCTACAGCCGTATTATAGACGATAGATCCCTCCACCACTACCTCATTTAGGTCATCAGTGACATCGTCGACAACTTGACAGTTCAGGTCAACAGGTCGACTACTTATTTCTAGCTACTATTCTGGATTAGCCTATATGCTATACTACTCTTCCCTGATTTGTTTAACCGGTATCGTCCCGCGCGACGATCCGGATCGTCAGTGCCATTGTTTATCTATTGTGTCTATAATTACAGTACTACACAGGTTAAACTACATTTAGATCTTTAAAACTATCCTTTTGACACCATCAGTCAAGTACTAGATTAGCACATTATTAACCAATCTGTCTAGCCTTTTCCCAACTATGTTGGAGTCACCTTTCAGTCCAACCAGATGCGGCTGAATAACAGTTTTTTATACGGAACGACTCTCGTGTAGTGCCGGACTTATAGAATAGCACTACCCCATCTCTTTCCGTGGGTGTCGTAAAAGGCGACTAAGGGATTCTCTAGAGGATGGGCAGCAGCGTTCTCTGAGTACTTTAACAACCATACTGCGATCGCCAACCTTCCTGCCAAGCGTGGCAATTACGCCAAACCCCCCCTTTTGGGGGAGGCTTATGTCCAGCAGTGGACGCCTTTCGGCTTAATGGTGATGATGATGATGACACGGAACGACTGCCATCAGACCTCCGCAACCCAATTACTAGGTAATACCGATATCCTAAGGTTAGACTGGTTGTCAGACTTTCGAGCTTCTGACTACCTGTAACGACTGACATAGGTATTCAAATGATACCTAGGACCGACAGCGTGCTCTCCAACGTGCTTTCCGATGCGCGGAGGGGTCTCAATGTGTAACAAAACGTTCAACTATCCCCGAACTGGCCACACTAAGCACAACTTTGTAAATCGTATGATCCGCGCGTTTGTTAATTAACCACGAGCCCCTCTAGCATACTATTTACCATGGGACAGATAATTGAAGTGATTATAGGCAGTTCCGGTCGTCCGCGTCCTTGGCAAATATTAGGCACCACCTCTCATCCTTGTAATATCGCAAAAGACGACTCAGGCAAGAGTATCGGCAACAGTAATAATAATATAACATATCAACAACGCGTCTCCCGAACGTTGTGACTATAGCAATATATTCCCTTACATGAGGATATCATCCACGATTGCCGATTTTCTATTATTTTCTGGCCATGAAATATACTTACTTTTGGAGACAGGGAGAATATACAGGGCGTCCCACGACTTTGCCACATGGAGGGGAAGTACCTTAAATACGGTAGATAGAAAAATTTACTGAATGAAGACTTCATTTTTATTTTAAAAACAATACGAACTGTATTCAAAAAAATTTAAATAATCACCTGTCTGAACCGGGAATCGAACCCGCTAAATGTGAAAATAAAAAAAACTGTAATTTTATTGTACTAATCGAAAGGCTTGATCAGATACATTTATTTCTTCTAAATAACATGGCATCTAAAATAAAAGGAACACCTTGAAATTTAACATTTAATTTAAAATTTTGTTCAGAATAATGAATAGCACATTCTCTCTGACAATGTCGTGCTTATAACAATTGACTTTATGTACTACTTTCTGATTTATTACTATTTCAAAGTATTATTTCAAATATTCACTATGAAAAAAAAACAACGGTGAGCGAGATTATTAAAAGAAGGAAGGACACATTTTGAGTATTTAATAAATTATTAAATAAATTAATTAAATTGTTTGTAAGTTGCACAGTTAAACGTGTCTTATTATTTCAAATAAATGTTAAATTTCATGGTGTTCCTTTTATTTTAGATGCTATGTTATTTAGAAGGAATAAATGTGTCTGATCGAACCTTTCGATTAGTACAATAAAATTACAGTTTTTTTTTTGTTATCATATTTAGCGGGTTCGATTCCCGGTTCAGACAGGTGATTATTTAAAATTCTTTGAATGCAGTTCGTATTGTTTTTAAAATAAAAATGAAGTCTTCATTCAGTATTTTTTTCTATCTACAGTATTTAAGGTACTTGCCCTCCATGTGGCAAAGTCGTGGGACGCCCTGTATATTATTTATGCACCAAGTATCTACCATATAATAAGTAGAAACCGAGATAAACAGGGTGTAAAAATCTATAATCTCAACATTATTCTAAAACTAGCTATCATATTATGATATCTTCAGAAAATATAAAATTTTAGGAATTTTGATGTATATTTCATGGAATGGAATTCCTTTCTTTCAATGTTTAACTTTGAATGAGTTTTATATATTTCCTTTCTTATAATGTTTAATTTTGAATGAGTCTATATTTATTTATTCATTTATAATTGTATTCCAATTACAGGTGAAATGAACGTGCTGTATCTATTTATGAGATACAGGTTCAACTGGGATGAGGTTCAGTTCAGTATGTTCTGCACTTACAGTATCATTACCAATTTAGTGGGTGAGTAATCAAAATGTATATTTTGTAAACTTAATGTCCATTTAACGCTTGTTAAAGCACAATATACCTAACTGCAATAGCTTGAACGGCTTTGGCGTTCAACTGGTCAACGGAAGGGAAGTTCCAAATTCTCCTTAGCACTATTGACGAGAACCACTTCTAAGTAGGACTTACTACTAGTACTGGACTACACTAAGTAGTATTTAGAAGTGGTTCCCGTCAAGCACAAAGATATTTCGTTTAGTTAGCAAACTTACAAGAATAGGTACCAGAAATGGACTTTATATGGTGTAAACGAATTCGTGTAATTCCTTCAAACTGCGTGTTCTACTGGTGATACAGATTAACCCTAAATGGGTATTTTTGAAAATCAAGTAAAAAAATGTTCAAAAGCAAACGTTTTCTATTCCTGAGTCATTTTAGAGCTCCAGGTTAACTGACTGCAAAGAGCGATATCGCGTTAGTCGAGCCCGCCAGCCGCGTCGCCATGCTTTCATTTATTTATGCATGGAATTGAAATGTTCACTTGACAAACATAAAATTATTCATTAGTAAAAAAAAAATATCTTGTTTTTTAGTGAATACGATACTTAATAAATCAATTAACTTTAGTACTTCCTTGTAAACAATACCTTAGGTTGAACTGGCAACGTTTATAAATTATCGTATGAGTGGATAAGAAACTTCTCACTTCACGAACCTCTCCGACAAAACACGACATACGGCGAGTGGGATATGACCAAGGTATAGCAAAAATTGCAACGTCGCGTTCATAGAGCTTGTTACCCTAGAGATTATTCGAGTTGTGAATTTCCGTAAATAAAGAATATCTCGACTGCCTCGTTGGTCTAGCGGTCGCAAGCGCGACTGCTGAGCGTGAGGTCCTGGGTTCGATCCCCAGGTCGGGTAAAGTGATATTGGGTTTTTCCGTCTGGAATTTCTCAGTAGCAGCTTGGAGTCTGGATTTGTGCCCGGTTGATGGCAGTAGGCTCGCCCCCTATTACATGGGACTTAAACATAACGACGAAACGTGGGTGTACTATACACCTCTGCGAACCCTTCGGGGAATAAGGCGTGAAGTTATGAAGTGAAAGAATATCTCGAAAATTAAGCTTTATTCAACAAACTATAGCTCAGCTTTTCTTCTCCAATTAGGCATCGGAATCGATGGTTAAAATCTTTCGGATACCTCTGACCCATGGAATGCTTTATTAACGTTCAAACTAACTCGAACAATATATCAAACATTTTGTTTGTTCACTAGTCGCCTAAAATTAGCTAAAATCGATTATCTATTCACACCAATTTCAATAGAACATACACATACAATGATCATTTCACCCACTCTCCGAACTTACATGATTATCATTTTGATTATTACGTTATATTAAATTTAATATTGAAATCAGTTTTAATAACATTGCTTTATAATTCGGAATATATTCGTAAAAGACTCGTTGAAAAGGTCTTACACGTGATTGAATCGAGATTAAGCATGTAATTACTTAAAATTAAAAAATTAATATTTACATCGAAACGTTGTCTATACCCGACTACGGCGAAGCAAAAAAGAGGGTTATGATTTTGACCGGTATGTGTGTATGTATGTTCATATGTTCCCCTATAACTTTCAAACTACTTATCATAATTTGACAAATGATTGTCTAAAGGCCTTTACGCAAAAATATCTTAAATACATTTTAAAATAGACGAATAAAAAAATAATATACTTTAGGCCTACCTAAAACTCGATATGTTTTTTATTCTATAAACACGTGTGATCATCAAAAATCAAGCAAACTCTAATAGTATAATAGATTACAGATAGCTAGTCGTCGAAATCGATCAACAAAATCGGACAACTAACGGCTGATATTAATAAATGATCTCAATCCAGTAGTAGTAGTATAGTTCAGTAGTAGTAGTGTAGTCCAGTAGTATACAGGGTGTTAACGAATTCGTGTAATTCCTTAAAAACACATGATCTACTACTGGTGTGGATTGGCCCCACACGTTAATTAGTCTGATTAAAAATCAAAAAAAAAATTGTGATCGTATCTAAACCACCTAATAAGGATTCAGTAAAAAAATAAGATTTTTTTTTTTGTAATAAACAGTAATTTCATTCGCTTGAACATATCGATACCACGCTTTAATGAATGAAAGCACGGCGACGCGGCTGGCGGGCCAGACTAACACGATATCGCTCTTTGCAGTAAGTTAACTCGGGGCTCTAAAATGATTCAGAAATAGAAAAGTTAGATTTGATTTTCAATTTTTTTTTCAGTTGATTTTCAGAAATTCCCTTTTAGGGTTAATCTGTGTCACCAGTAGATCACGCGGTTTGAAGAAATTACACGAATTCGTTAACACCCTGTATAGTGTAGTCCAGTAGTAGTAATGTAGTCCAGTAGTTTAGTAGTAGTATAGTCCAGTAGTAGTAGTGTCGTCCAGTAGTGTAGTAGTTTCGCCAAGCTTCCACGACACAGGGAATCCAAGTGTGGAAGCTAGTGCCAAATGTAAGTTTATTTATTTAAACTAAAAAGACTATTATTATCATATAGATTATCAATCTAAAATCTCTGTATTTATGTAGGTTGCTGTCATTACTCGTATTAAATTTCTTTAAAAAATCTACATCAATCCAGAAATTTTAGATTGAGATCAGTTATTAATATTAGTCGTTTGTAGGCAACTTCACAACCGTCACGCCTGCAATTCCCAAAGCAATAATCAGGGATGGCAGAATGGTCGAATCTTTCCCATTAGCAAGGCAAGATCTGCTTCCTCAAACGTAGCTGTCCACGCTCTTGACTAAGTACCTGCACCACCAAGACACACCCATGCAAGGAAGCCACAGAATAGAATAGAATAGAGTAGAATACACTTTATTGTACACCAAAATTGTATCACAGCTCTTATACAATATCATATTTATATTGAAGGGTACAATGGCGGTCTTATCGCGTATCGACAGAACACATGACTCAAAATTATCCCATTTTATCCATGCCATATCTATCTTAAATTTTTTCTATGATCTGTGGCTTGGACGTAAACTTTGTTGAAAATATTTATCTCTCCATGATTACTATTAATTTGGACGAAATACAGTCGGAAATATTTTCGGACATAATTAAAATCGTTGATATGAAAGATGCAATTAAAATTATTTTGCTTGTTTCCATTTATTTGGATTAAATTTTAAGTTAATAATTTTAACTTTTATTCAATATTTCGCGCTACATGATTTTGTTGTTGCATTAATTTGGGATTGGTAAGGTTGGTGAAAGGCGGGGAAGGTATATTTTTTTAATTACATAAGATAAAGAAAAAAGAAAAACTATTAATTAAAATAAAAAATTCGCGCCGAAATGACACAAAAAAGTAAAATATAAACAAAACCAAAAAGAAACTGTTGGGAAAAATATGCGTCACATCCGCGCAAAAAGGCCATCGCTCAGCATAATGCTGAGAGCTGTTCACGTGCCAGACAGAGCCACAGCGCTGGTTTTCGGGATAAAAGTAGCCTATGTCCTTTTTCGGGTTCCATATTAACTCTGTACCAAGTTTCATCAAAATCGGTTCAGCGGTTTAGGCGTCAAAACGTGACAGACAGACAGAGTTACTTTCGCATTTATAATACATACTAGCTTTTGCTCGCGGCTTTGCTCGCGTTAATTTATAATTTTTTGATCCCAAAATATAGCCTATAGCACTCAGGGATAACGTAGCTTTCTATTGGTGAAAGAATTTTTGAAATCGGATGTGTAGTTCCGGAGATTACCTCCTACATACAAACAAACAAACAAATTCTACCTCTTTATAATATTAGTATAGATTAGTAGGGATTACAGCTTAGTTCACAATAATTTGTCTTTATCTTCTCATTAGGGAATGTATCTTACGTTGAAGATTTCTATATACACATAAGACGATGCTCAGACGCATGCTACTAAACATAAATATAATACTTTCCTATAGTCTAAGGTCTCATTTACGGAGACGCGGGGCGTCGCGCGTCGCGTTGTGCGGCGCGGCACGCACTGAATTCAAACAAATATGGCGTTGTATGAGAGCGTTTACGGAGAAGCGATTTTACACGCGTTTGCTTGAAATGCAGGCGGAGCCCGCGGATGGCATCGCCACGGCGCACGCGACGTTTATCGCGGCGGCGCACGCAGCATTGCGACCAGCTATTTCTGCAATTCTCCGTCCACTGTAAAACGTAGCGTCAACCGCGGCAGGGCCCGCGGCGTGGCCCGCGGCGTGGCCCGCGGCGTTGCACGCGCCGCTTCTTCATAAACAACATCGTACATTGCCATATGTTTGTGTTTGCGCGTGTGATGATGCGAGCCGCTGCACGCGCCGCCGCTCCGTAAACAGAAAAATCGTACGACGCGCCGCGAGACGCCACGCCACACGCGACGCGCGACTCACCGCGTCTCCGTAAATGAGGCCTAAGGTACCTCGATTTAATCATTGGCCAAACACTACTGCGAAAATGAAATTTGTTTCAACTTATCTTTGGGCACCTACTTTTGCCAGACGGTCAAGGTTAGCTCAATAGTAAGATAAAAATGTACCTAAACACAGTTTTGTTACTAACGACTAAACTGTTTTCGAAAATTAATTACTTTGAGTCTAATTTGAATAAATTATATTTTGATGGAGAGAATTTTGAATGAGATATACAGCCCGATTAATTAAAGAATGAGATGGGAGTAGTACTTAGTAGACCTCCTTTTAAGAGAGCTTTGAGCAACGAGCTTAAGGTACAATTCCATGCATCGCGGCCGATCGCAGCCGCGCGCGATCGATCGCATGCGTCTGACGCGCGCGGTTAATGCGTCAATAGTCGTGTCTATAATATACTGATTAATCTATCGTTAGCCGCACGCGTCTGTCGCAGACTTCGGAAGCGGTGCCATACATTTTCATACTCTGAATATTGACACATTAGCCGCACGTGGTCGATCGCGCGCGGCTGCGATCGGCCGCAATGCACGGAATTGTACCTTTAGATGGTAAGATTAGATTAGATGGTAGCTGTGTTCCATGAAGGGGCTGGTCAAGTCCAAACGTTTCAAAGTCTGGTTGAAGACCAGGGCCATGCACATCGCTCTGACACCCATTGGGTTGACGCGGTAGTAGTGAAAGAACTGGATGTTAGGTAGAACTTAGAACTCTATGTGAAACAGCTCGTCCAGGGAAGTACTAACTTTCACCATGATCATTTCTGCCGCTTGCAATTACGCTCGCAATGCTGCTTATTGCTGTGTTCCGGTTTGAATGGTATAGTTGCCGGTAAAATTACAGGCACATGAGACTTTCTAACTTTGACTTTAATATTGACAACTCATCAGCAATCCTTTTGGTGTTGTGGGTGTATATAGAGGGCAGTAATCACTTTCCATCGCCGTCGACTTGTTTGCCAAACAATAATAGTCAAATACCTACCCCATTTGACAATTTTTTTTTATTACACATCTCGGAACTATTACAAAAATAGTAAGCAACAGTGAAAAAACCAATAAAATATTGAATAAAATTAATTGTTCACAAGACAGAGACAACACTACTGCCTCTACTCTATACTCTTGAAAACTTCATAGTGACTTGAAATCACTCTGTACAATTTTCTTTCGAGAGACAAGGACAGAAAATGCCTCCTTGACAAACTTCTAAAGCGTGTATCTCCTCTATTCTTGAATCGATTTTATTTATACCTTCACATACCGTGTTCTTTCTATACTTTCTATAAAATATAAATTGTTGTACATTTTTAATGATAGTGAAATACCCCAAATTACACCCTGTTAAAAGAAATGAAATGGTAAATTAGATTATTTTTTCTGGACGTACTTATATTATCTCATCTTCGCCACAAAAAAACTGACTGTCTCGATATTTCTTCCTCAGGTACGCTGTTCTCCATCAGTATATTCAGCGACTTCATGAAGCTGGACGACACGGCGGTTGGCATCATATCTTGTACCAGTAAGATCCTCGCATCCTTCATCTACGCCTTCGCTACTACCACCACGGAAATATATATTGGTAAGTTGGCGGTCAGCAGTTAAGGGAGACCAGCTGTGAAGCAGCATAGGTTTGGTAGAAAAACTTAGCAGGAAGGTTGGACGATTAAGGGCTGATTTTTAAATCCTTAGTTAAGTTTCATCTGAGGAATAAATATAGTGGTTTGACGGCGTTTGTATAGAAAATATGTCAGCTGCAAACTGCCCGTTATATATTTTTCTCAACAATTCTTTCCATCCAATGGTTGTCTGGAAGAAATTGCTTTAAGCGGTAAGACCGCCATTTGTACTGTTCTTACTAAGGTGTATTGCTTCTGTTTTATTTTTTTTAGTGTACAATAAATTATATATATATCAATGTATCTATGTCAAACTGCTATATTTATTCCTCAGAAAGTTATCAGGCGATTGAAAAATGAGCCCTAAATTAGAAATAAAGGATAAAAATAAATAATATTCTCGCCCAACGAAGGAAAGGGTTCTTTTTATTGTTTGTCGTTTTTGACTGTAGTGGCACCTGGTGGCAAGACAGACAGGGTCTACGATGGAGCACACGAATCCAAGTAATACAGAGATAGAATGATTCTCCTATACCCCTCTGGCTCTCACATATACATGACGGAATACAGTAATTGGCACCGGACTTTAATGTGAGGGTGGCTAGACTGGAGGACCGTATAGATCCTACCACCAGCGTACTGCATTTTATTGAATATTACAACACGCGTCTATTCGCAGCGTGCAGTGAGGAAGTTTTATATTCTATCACCACACATGTGTAGGCGAGGTTAGAGTGATGATAAAGTTCTCCTAACTTTTTCTGCGTAAATTAGTTCCAAACCATCTAGATAAATTCAAGGGGTACGATAGTATAAAGAAGTTAGAGCGTTCGTGCACTTCTCCAAATCCGAATCCGGGAAAACACGATCCGAGGAAACCAGCTGCAAATCTATGGAATTCTGATCGGATAAAGTGTACAACCGTTCATACAAATAGTACTACAGCTTATTCGGGACGTATTTTCTCGAATTCGGATAGGACGCAGTGCACAACAGCTACTTATAATAAACATAATAATAATATATTACATCGGATATCGACCGGACATCTTCCGCACGGAAGATGAGCCGTGAATTAAAAAGATATATTATTAAGGTGCTGATAAACCTGAGCATTCTCTTGTAACAAAACATCGAGCATTCGCCATTCTTAAATGTTGTCGAACTGAACATTCATAATTTTTTTGTCTTTTGTAACATTCGCAAGAATGCTCAGGTTTATCAGCGCCTTTAAGTAAGTAGTTCACACAACACACACACAAATTATCTACCGGCACTCACTGACTGACTATGGAGTACAAGGGTTCCAGATGAAAACCAGCGCCAAGTACTTGTGCTTGGCATGAATCTGATCTGGATACCTGTTTGATCGAGACGTGAGACACAACCTAAATTATGATTAATTTATGTTGATGTTACTATCTATTATACTTTTTAGTTTATTTTTTTTTCTTTTTCATAAGTATGATTTGGTGTCTCTTTGTACTGATTCCAAATATGTTTTTTTTTTTGTAGCATTACACAGATTGCGTCCTGGTCATTATCCTTCAAAAAGATTTGCATTTTTATTGAAGAAAGTCGATTCTCCTAATTGCGATGTCTGTGGTATGCTGGATGATGTTCAGCACATTCTTGCAGAATGTGTAAAACACCACACGGTGAGAGAATCATTGGTGCAAAAAGTTAACATAAATACATATGATCACGGGGCGTTTTTAAGCATATTAGCAGAACCAACATCTGATGCTGTAAAATTTATAGTTGAAAATATGATTATGCATCAATGATTCTTTCCCGTTCTTTTAAATAAGTCAAGTTTATGCTGAATATTAAGTTAAGGGAACGTTGGGGCTCTTTTATCCTCAGAGGCAAATGCCCCGTTTTTTTTTTTATTTTTTATTTATTCTTTTTTTTTCATTTGTTACAGCGCCTTTAGTAGAAATCTTCAACGGAACGTCGTTCATTGCGATGCGTTCTATTGCCTCGAAACTAGTAACCAGTGAAGAATTGGGTAAGTTATCTAATTATTACGTTCTGCTCCATCTATTCCGTAAACTTAAACGTTTATCTTCCATGCAGAAAGGTCTCAGTTCGATCCTGTGGTGATCAACAGGATCGAACTGAGAATTGTGTGAAGGGAAATATCGTGAGGAAAGGTGAGCACTCTAAAAGTTTTCCTTATGGTGTGTGTAGTCCGCCAACTTGTTACAACTCTGCCCAACCCTTCGAGGATAACTAGCGTGATGTTATGTTATTACTAATTATAATCAGAAAATGAGAGATTATAATTTTGGCAAAGGTGACCTGTACTAGCATAAGAAACTTGCGGTTAGACGAAGTCTAAAGGATTTTCCAAACATCTATACAAACAAACAAATATACAAGTTTTCCTCTTCATCATTTTAATGTTTATTTGGAGAGTCATTGCGTGCAAATTAACATGAACGTAGAGACACGACTACAGAGCAAGCTTTGAGACCAGTATAAGCTGACCTCGCATTGAACGAAAAGTATATGCAATGCAGGATCAGCTTAAATTGGAAATTCATTGCTTGATTTGTAGCTATGCGTACGTAATGCTGAAATAGATTTCTAAAAGTTAAGGAAAACTACGCTTATTTTTATCATGTATTGAGTAATAGGAGATCCCCTTCATATTAGGTCACACTGCAGACGAATTTGATGTTTCGAATCAACATACGAGTACGCACTTTTGACGTCACTTATTCGTGTAGTTTGTTTCCTTTGTTGCGTGCGGCATATGTATTTTTATGGCAAACTTGCCTTATAAGGAAGACCGCAGACGACGTACTTTTAGTTGGTAGTACTGTCGGACACGTATTCATCTCGCCGCCGGGAAAAGGAATAGTGTAAGTCAGTCAAAATGTCATAGGTTTTTTGTAGAACCCACATTTTATTAACGGACTTTACGGATCTTAAGCGTGGCCGCACATTATCAGAACTGTCAGAAAATTTTTGACGCGCTACTCTGCTCACACATTTTGTATTAGACCCCGCACACTTTCAGTTGCCGGACCCGTTGGCTTTAATACAAAATGTATGCGCAGAGGATCTTCGCGAACGCGTCAGAAATCTGGCAGAAATTTCTGTTTATGTGTGGCCGGGCTTAAATAGACTTTGACCTCCGAGTTTGTTTCGGCATTCCTTCTCAGAGATAGTAAGATAGGAACTGCGCCATCTAGTCCTAAAAATGTGTCTCGTGTAGTGGCCGGGCTTAAAAAATAGCACTACCCCACCTCTTCCCGTGGGTGTCGTAAAAGGCGACTAAGGGATTCTCTAGAAGATGGGCAACAGCGTTCTCTAAGTACTTTGAAAACCACACTGCGATCGCCAATCCGCCACGTCCAGCAGTGAACGTCTTTCAGCTGAATGATGATGAGTCCTAAAAAACCATATTATTGACTTGTAAAAGTTTCTGTAACAGAATAATTTATATTGAATTATAATGCAACCGTGTTACAAATATAATCCTATAGTTCATAGAGGCACTTCTTGCAAAAGCTATTTGACAAATGTGACAAATTAAGTACATTTAAAATAATGTAATGTACTTAATCTTATTTTTATGATTCATAGTGAATTTTATCCAATTTCCGCCCAATTTTTTTCATGTAACTCCCTAACCTAGCCTAGCCATCCAACGCTAAGCTCGCCAGCCCTAGGGTAGCCACCAAAAATAAATGTAAACTTAACCTAATTAAACTTAAACTTTACGTAACGGAACCTAACATTGGATATAGGAGCCTTGGGAGACCCAAAGCGCGTCATTAAACACGATCCCGTTTGACCCTTAAGTTAACCTGAACTTAAGACGAAATCATTATCTGACGCAGATTTAGGAAAAGAAAAACAAAATAACAATTGTTAAGCGTGAATTACATATAATAGAAACGGTATAAGGTGAAGGCGCGGCGCAGGCGCGAAGCTTTCATACGTTTTGTCGTGCTGCTTCAAACCTTTTTCGTACAAAATGTATGAAAGAGACGCGCCTGCGCGCTGGGCCTGCACTTTACGCCGCTTTTATGTAATTTATGCCTTAATCAATTAACATTAGACGTTTAAAGGTGCTGATAAACCCTAGCATTCACTTTTAATGAGCATTCTAGTGAATGTTACAAAAGACAAAAAATTAATGAATGTTCAGGGGCCTAATTCTCCTAAAATAAATCTTGATAAATCACAACCGAACCAAGGCCGAACCGTTCATTCAGACAGTTCTCAAAAGCTTCAAAAGCTGTCGAATTGTTTGACACAGAAAACAAAATCAATCATTTTGAAAGTTTTCGAAAACAAAAACTGACTGACGGTTGTGGTTCGATTGCGTTTGGCAACAATTTATTTTAGGAGAATTGAGCCCCAGTTCTACTTAATTTAAAAACGGCAAATGCTCTTTGATCTGTTACAAGAGAATGCTCAAGTTTATCAGCACCGTATGAGTGACACTGCAAGAGAAACTGGATGTTCACGCCCAGAAAATGTTATGTTGGTGACCCTTTCGGCATACACATGATCGATACCATATTTCATGTGAAACATGAAATATACAGGTTGTAAACGAATTCGTGTAATTCCTTCAAAACACGTGATCTACTTAGACACTGATTAACCCTAAGGGCTTGTACACAAAACTGCGACGCGACGTCGCATCGCAAAAATCTGCGAGCTACGTAGAACCATACCACCATATTTTGCTGCCATGCGGCATCGTATCGCATCGCATCGCAGTGTTGTGTACAAGCCCTAAATGGGTATTTCTAAAAATAAACTGAAAAAAAAACTTGGTTTTCTATTTCTCAGCCATTTTAGAGCCCCAAGTTAACTGACTGCAAAGAGCGATATCGCGTTAGTTGTACCCGCCAGCCGTGTCACCGTGCTTTCATTAATTTATGCGTGGCAGAGAAAGGAAAAAGAAAAAAAAAAAAATTTTTACAATTTTTTTTTTCTTTTTTTTTACTGATACCTTATTAGTTGGTTTAGATATGATGGATTACCGATACCACATGAAAAACTAAGGTTTTATTTTTTTATTTCTAATAAAGCTAAATCTCGTGCGGTTTATCTTACATACATTTAATAAAACAGTAAAAAAACTGTGTCTGTACATTGAATACATTAAAAAAACAATAGTTGGTTTAGAAACACTAATAGAGCACGAATCCAAAAAAAAAGTCTGTCTGTTTGTCTGTGTGTCTGTTTGTCTGTTTGTTTGTACACGCTAATCTTCGGAACTACTGGACGGATTTGAATGATTTTTCTTTTGTTGTATAGGTATTAAGTCTGGGCAACATATAGGCTATAATTTATTTTGGAAACTTGAACACCTGATGCAGAACCGCAACAGACCAGCTAAACTATAAGAGATACAAAAATGGTACCATAGCAAAAATTATTTCACGTGAAAAGCATTTTCTGATGAGAGAATAAATTTGAAGATCTGGAACACCTGATGTGAAACTCCAAGAGCCCAGCTACACTATAACATATATCGGAATGACGTCTTAGCAAGAGTTGTTCAGCCTGATGAGCACTCTCTGTGGACGTATTAAAAATGAAGGGGTACGTATTTGAATATCGAAGATTAAAATACCTACTGTTAAAATATCGATGTTCATAACATCGAAAATGGAAATATTGAACGACCATAAAACCGAAAATTAAAATAACGAAAGTTTATAGTATCGAATGATTAAATATCCTACGTCCAATATATCTAAAATCTAAATATCTACAAAAGTTACATCGAAAGATCCAAATATCGAAATACAGATTATCGAATGTCCTAAATATCGAAGTACAAACTATCGAACGTCCTAAATATCGATGGGTACATATAATATTTGAACATCGAAAATTAATATACCTACGTGTAAAAATGGGTTAATTTTCAACATTTAATACATTCATTAATTCACCCTAAAAATACGTACCTACAAGTTAAAATATCGAAAAAAAATTGATTTAAGTAGTATGAGTGGAAAAAGGTTGCTTCTGCAACGTCTCCGGCGCTACGGGAAGTGCAACCCCTTCGCCCTTGCGTAACAAAGAATAGGCACCCGTGGGAGCCGTAGCGGCTGAGGCTGGTCGCCGGAGGCGACCAGCAAGCCGAAGCTGCGGAGGTGAACTATGCGTATGCTTTGTTATATAACGTATGCTTTGTTACAGCGGGCGGGGATTGCCCTCCCTTCGCGCCTCCGGATTTTTATATACACTCTAGGGGTAACAGCCAAAAGACTACGTAAATTCGGGGTGCCCCAACTCGGTTTTGGAACAATTTCGACCTATTTTATCCATGAAAATCAGTGTCTAGTGTACAAGCGTAGGTCAATCGTGAAGGTATTATTTAGGTCTTTAAATTAAAATATTTTCTTGAAAGTCAATATGTTGTGCTACTAAAGTTAGTGACAGAAACGTATCGCTGCAAAACCGACTCCACGTAGTCTTGTCTGCCCTACCCCTAGAGTGTAATTTAGAATCGCGTAGGCGCGGAGGGGCGAGGCAGCCCGCGAGCTGAGGAGCAGGTGGTTTTAACACCCGCCGCCGCAGCTGAGGTTGGCCGGCAAAGCCGGCCAACAAGCCGAAGCTGCGGTGGTGAGCGTTCAGACCATCTGCGACGTTAAGCTCGCGTGGGACTGCCGGAGCCCTGCAGCGCCGGAGCCGTGACAGAAACCATGCTTGCTTGCATGTTGCATGATTGCTGCATGCATGCTTGTTTGCTGCTAGATGGTAATCACTACTAGGTGGGTTACAAAAAAAACAAGGAAAACCTCCTTTCCTATTTTTATATAATTTTTTTTCGGTATTTCAACTAGTAGGTATTTTTAACGTAGATATTATGAATTTAGATGTATGAAATGTTGATATTTTGAACTTAGGCATAATGTCATTCGATATTTTGAATCATTCGAAATTTTAATCACTCGGCATTTCAATCTTCGACGTTTTAAGCTTAGGTATAACAATTTTCGACATTTTGATATAATCGATATTTAAATTTTCGATGTTTTGAACATTGGTATTTTAAGCGTAGGTATTTTAATCTTCGATATTCAAATACGTACCCAAAATGAAGATCTGGAACACCTGTTGTGGAATTCCAAGCGCCCAGCTACACCATAACACATATAGGAATGACGTCTTAGCAACAGTTGTTCGGTCTGATGGGTATTTCCTGTTGACCTCATGGTTATGCGAACGCGCCATATTGACCCCAAAAAATGAAAAAGCTGCAAAAATTAATCAAAAAATTTTGGTGGATATTGTAGGGGATGAAGTTGTGGCGGCGTCTATCTCGCCACATGCGAACTATCCTACATCGCGCAATCAAGATTTAACACGCAGATAGTATATATACAACCTCCCAACATCAACTATTGGGCAGTAGCCCGCTAGGCACAAGACTCCGCCTGGTTGGAGGATCCTCCCTTTGGTTGGAGGAACACCACACCAAGTTTCTCCACATCGGTGACCCCGACGTGATGTTTCTCCACAAAGTGGTTTACACTTCTTTCGACAGTGTTGTCGATCAGGAAGACGCCACTAATTACCCAGTTTAGTTTCTCAATTCACTTACAGCGAGTGGTCTCCCTGCTCATAAAATAAGACTTAAAGTCGGTGTTCCCATAATGCTGATGCGAAATTTAACTCCGCCAAAACTGTGCAACGGAACCCGTCTTATTGTCAACGCTTTACAACGTAATATAATTGTTGCTACAATCCTCACTGGGTGTGGTGCCGGTGAGGCTGTGTTCATACCGCGCATACCACTCATCCCCAACAATTTCCCCTTTCAATTTAAGCGCATACAGTTCCCTGTGACTACATGCTTTGCCATGACAATAAATAAGTCACAAGGGCAGACGCTTAAAGCCGCTCGTGTTGACCTGACAACCGGCTGTTTTTCTCATGGCCAACTTTATGTTGCTTTTTCAGGGTATTTTTCAGGTTTTTTCAGGGTCAAAGGGTCAGCAACGCTTCCGGTCTTTATATATTAGCTCCTGAAGGAAAAACCCCAAATATAGTATAAAAAGATTTTTTTAAAAGTTATTTGCAACATTATTGTTAATTCAGTGTACCCTTGGGATCCGCTGCGGAATTACGGGAAGAAAAGTTTTTTTTGTTGTAGGTATAGGTATTAAGTCTGGGCAACATATAGACTATAATTTATTTTGGAAAATGGAACACCTGATGCAGAACCGCAACAGACCAGCTGAAGTATAAGAGATATAAAAATGGTGCCATAGCAAAAATTATTCCACGTAAAGAGCATTTTCTGCTGTGAGAATAAATTTGAAGATCTGGATTACCTGTTGTGGAACTCCAAAGCCCATCAATACTATAACATGTATAGGAATGACGTCTTAGTAAAAGTTGTTTAGTCTGATGGGCATTTCCTGTTAACTTACAAAAATGAAAGATCTGGAACGTCTCGAATCGTCTCGCGCATCCCGTTGTTTCCCCGTCCCCAGGCTTTTAGAATTCGACATCAGACGTTTCAGATCTTCGATTTTGACGACCCCGTTGTCGCTGGCATAAGCAACAGGATCCGCGTACGAAGTCGCGGGCAGAAGCTAGTTTCTAATAAAGCTAAATCTACACCAGTAGTAGATCATGTGGTTTGTTTACACCCTGTATAGAGTTAGAAAGTTTTTTTTTTTTATTGTTTGCGTTTTCCTGTGCCGAAGAAATAAGTACTGTTTCTAATAAAACCACATGGAGGGGGGAGGAGCTATCTGTAGCACTCCTACCCGGTTTAATGGCAATTGGCTCACCCCCCATCACTTGAGACTGAATAGCGTCATTAGCAAACGGCGAATCTACAACAGTTCTCAGGTCTGCCTACTCCTCAATAAATACAAAGAAATGTCGTGGGGCACGTGTCGCCAAAGAGGCTATGCGACATCACCAGACTGCAGGTCCCGTACTACTAGTTACAACATAAAAATAGTCGCGGAAACAGTGGTCCAATTCGCAAACGAACCTCAAACGTCAGTCAATTTTCGTTTACAAAAACTGTCATAATAATTTGTTTTACAAAATGAAAACTGTAAGCTAATTCACGTTTCATGACGCACCGATCAAGTTGCAGTGTATCTCGCGTATAGCGGTCGTCTATTAAGAGAATATGAAAAGCGTTGTGTTTGTTGTTATGCCTAAAATAATGACAGAAGTGTACAAGCGCAGCTGCTATCCAATGTGCATAAACATATACTGGTTGAAATTGTAAACACTCGACAAACCGAAATGGGACATTATACTCATCACTATGAACAACTTTTACTATGGGACCAAACAGGAAATCGCGAAAAAAAAAGCTCTTCCCTACATTTATGTTCGCATAACTCGTCAAAATGTAGGGAAAAGCAGATTATTTTTTTACGTATTCCGGTTTTGTCCCATAGTAAAAGTTGTTCATAGTGATGAGTACAATCTCCCATTTCAGTTTGTCGAGTTTTTACAATTTCAACCTGAATAATAAGCTTCCAACACAGATTAGAGAGTTACCAATGATATGTACGCTTCAAGCAAATTTTACGCAAATGGCTGATTGAAAAAGCCTTTTACTCAATTAACCAATTTATGAAAGGTAAACATACAGATGTAGAGAAGAAATAATTCTAAAATTAATAATTATTAGTAATTGTCACATAGTAGTACATTAATTATCATAATATTATTGTGAACTTTAATATTTGCATGTCAATATGTTATGACAAAATATGCTGAACTACTGAATTTTAACACCAATTGTAACCGTATTTAAAAGCAAATAAATATTTTGAATTTGTTTTGATCGAAACTTTACTGCAACTACACTGCAACTGAGCTTCTATAGTTAGGTGAATCAGAGGCCTGTCGGAATAAACGGTTCAGTTTCGATTCGGTTGCGATTGATCTGTCAGTAGAATTGGCACCATGATATTTCGACAAATGTCCCGCAAAATTTGTCACCTAATGAAGGCTAGGCGCCGCTTAATTCTTCTCTGGCGGACCGAAGCCTGCCGGGGTTGCGGTGCATGCTGCTGTAAATCCCGCGAACCCGGCCATCGGCTAGGAGAAGGAACACCGTGGGTTTTTAGCCGATAATGTACGATTTCCACCAATCGGGCCACGCCGGATCGCATTTCACACTGTGCTTAAGGAAATTCAGGCTTCTATACAATAGTTAAGTTTCATGTTTGCATGGAATTTACACTGCTTGGAACTCGGTAAGATCCGCGCGTATACCACGTCAGCCGGTAGGCTGCGCTCGGACGCCGCGGCAGCCGGTCAGCTCCTCGCATACGTGGACGGCGGCGCTCGGCTGTCGTCGCGTGCGGTCGGCTCCGCTTGGCCACACCGCAGGTAGAAACTGACTACGACACGAAAGCATCACTAGTCGCTGAGAGCATGCTGGTTCCAGCAGATTGTAGCTGTCGGGCGGGTGCTCGCGCATCCGCTGCGACGCGCTGCGCTGCGCTCCTGCGTGGCCCAGTTGGTGGAAATCGTACTTAAGAGTCCGGTGTAACCCTTCGCCTTCACCAGCGGAGGACTTATGGATTTTCCAATGATAAAAAAATAAGGCTTAATCTTTCTTATAGTCTTTGTACTAAAACCCATTTTTGTTTACAGGTAAAGTGAACTCTCTCTTCGGTCTAGCAGAGGCGATGATGCCTCTGGTCTATGGGCCGCTATACTCCAGGGTCTACATGGCAACATTGACTGTGCTGCCCGGCGCTGTGTTCCTGCTCGGAGCTGGCATGACTGTACCTGCTGTGGCTATTTTTGGGTAAATTTACTTCTTATATAAATTTTAGTACATCCATTGCTAAATAAACACCTATCAAAGGTGCCGATACGGTGGCGTACGAACGAAACTGAACTAAAATATTGCTATCCTTTGTTAACAAACAAAACAAGAAAGAGACGAAATGTTTTTAAGACTGGAACCCCAAGGTCAGCTTCCAGTCTAACCAGATACGGCTGAATACCAGTATTTTACACGGAGCGACCGCTATCAGACCTCCGCAACCCAGTTACTGGGCAATGCCGATATCCTAAATATTAGACTAGTTGTCAGACTTTCGGGCTTCTGACTACCCGTAACAACTGTCATAGCTATTCGTATGACACCCGGGACCGATGGTTTAATGTGCTCTCCTAGACACGGAAGGGTTTCGATGTGTAACGACCGATCCCCCATCCACGAACTGACCGTGACAAATGCAGCTTAACCTTGCAAATCATATGATCCGCGGGATTTATAATTAACCACGAGCCCCTCGACCGCTGTAATGAACAGTCATCATATTACCATCCACGCTTCTTCCTCTTAGGCCGCAAATTCGGAACGGCGGCGCGTGCAGCGGGGCTTTGTTATGAGCGTGCACGCTCGATTACTGAACGTATGGACTTCTCTCTTGGTGTATTCGTAACAGCGTTTTTAGCGTGTAGTTAAGCGGCGTGCTCAGTGTTCGGCGTTTTAACGAGCGTGTACAACTGATATTTTGTTCAGTGTCAAGATTTGCCAGTAAAAGTGGTGTGTGAATGGTGGCCTCCGATTGGTCAACGCACTTGGACGCCCCGCTCGTGCGCACGCTCTAGCGAAAACTAGTTGTGTGCACGTTGAACGCGACGCTGCACGCAACAACATACGCTGGAACGCTCCGCTGCACGCGCCGCCGGCGCTGTTCCGAATTTGCAGCCTAAGCCTTTTCCCAACTATGATTTAGGGTCGACTTCCAATATAACCAGATGCGGCTGAATACCAGTATTTTAGAAAGGGTTTTTGAAAAACAACTAAAAAAAACTAAAAAGAACTTGGTTGTTTATTTCTGAATCATTTTAGAGCCCCGAGTTAACTGACTGCAAAGAGCGATATATCGTTAGTCGTGCCCGCCAGCCGTGCTTGCATTAATTTATGCGTGGCATCGAAATGTTCACTGAGCTACGAATATTTTTTTAGCATATATCGGGTGTAAAAAGACCCTTAACGATAAGAAAACCACATATTCTACCCATCGTTGGGATGATTTTTTTCTACCAGACCATACCTGGGAAACCATTGGTTTTGGAGCTATTGAAGGTCAAAGTATACTTTTTTTTTAGTTTTTTCCAAAAACGAATTCGAAGTCATAATACTAAACTTTCTTCCAAACAACCTTATCAAAATATTCAATTTTTCCTTACAAATTACGCATTTGAAGTTACAAAAACGCAACGAATATCAAACGCACACGACCGCCTTGACTCAGCTGTGTGGCCACTGCACGCATGCAAACGCGCGGCATCGCCTTATCCACACATTGCGCGCTACAAAAAAAAGCATTTTTTTTTTATGCAAAAAAATGAAAGTCGTTTCCCAGCAATTATTTTTGGTCAATGTAGTTTAGTTTGATGTACAGAGTGCGTAGATTTCGGCTATGTGATGGGTCTTTTTACACCCTGTATATACAGTGTGTTAACGAAATCGTGTAATTCCTTCAAACCGCGTGATCTACTGGTGACACAGATTAACCCTAAATGAGAAATTCCGAAAAAAAAAAATTTTGGTTTTCAATTTCTGAGTCTTTTTAGAGCCTTTAGTTATCTGACTGCAAAGACCGATATCGCGTTAGTCATTCCTGCCAGCCAAGTCGCCGTACTTTCTATAATTTATGCGTGGCATCGAAATGTTCACACAAATGAAATGATTTTTTTGCAAAAACAAAAATATCTTATTTTTTTACTGAATCCTTATTAGGTGGTTTAGATACGAAAGGTAAAACAAAGCCGCATGAAAAAAAAAAATTAACTAAGCTAAATCCCGTGTGGGGCCTGTCTACACCAGTAGTAGATCATGTGCTTTTAAGAAATTACACGAATTCGTTTACACCCTGTATAGAGAGACTACCGTACGACCTTCGCAACCTGATAACTGGGGAATATTGATATCTGAAGGTTAGGCTAGATGACAGACTTTTGAGCTTCTAACTGCCCATAACTACTGTTATTTGCATTTATATGACAACTGGACCTGACTATAAGTGGCCTCCAAAACGAGGAGACATCTCGATGTGTAAAAATGCTAACCCATTCGAGGACTATTCAAAGTAAACTCAGCTTAACCGGGGATACCGACAGATCAGGTAGCAATTTTGCTACGAGCCCCTCCAGTATACCTAAACGTGTCGACTAGTATAATATATAACGAGGGTAGTTCACCCATTGGGGGTACCTCGTCATCAGAGTCCAAGTTCGACTTGGTGTAAGCAGGAAATAATAGTCACAACACTGATTATAGTCCTCTATTTATTCACTCTCGATAACAAAATAATAAAATCTCAAATGATCAAACCGATGGAAACTGATTAAAGTACGGAAACGCGGTAAGTTCGGTGCAGGCTAGCAAAACGACCTCTCACCCTCGTGTCTCACTCCAAAGTCACGTCTCTCCAATCGTCAAAAAGGATGACAGCTGACAGCCGACAGCTGACAGCTGACAGCTTGCTGACAACCGTCAAACAAGACATGCCACGCCCCGCACCGACCTCACCCAAGCACACTGCTTGACGTTTCCGACAAACGATAATAGATGGCGTTGTACTACATTAACAATAATCAATAGTGATTCTAATAGTTGTGCCTCTGTGTTGATTCTGCGTTAATTGTACATTGCTTAAAATCCGTATCAAAATAGTTATTATTAAACGTATTTCTGCATTTGTATTATACTACACATAATTATGTTAATACGGCTATTATAATGCACTCCCGCAGGCCTTGTCTTGCACTACAGTGACAAGACCATAATGTCACGGATTTTATCGCCATCCTACTATCTTGCTCAATTTCCTACTAATATAAATGTTAAAGTTCGGATGTTTGTAAGTTTGTGAATGTTTGTTTATCAATCACGCCTTAACGGCTGAGTGGAATTGGATGAAATTTGGCACACAGGTAGAGCATGATCTGAGATATATGGGATACTTTTTATCCGGGTAATTGAAGTAGTTCCCCTAGGAAGCGAGTGGAGCCGCGGGCAACAACTAGTAGTAGAACTTTTCATACAAATCAAAAAATATTTTTTAATTGACTTGTATGGACAGGCATAAAAAAAATTGGCGAATTACGAAAAGTTGTAGAACGAAAGTTGTTCAATGTTCGATACCGAGTAACCCCATAAAATTCTTAGAGTTGATTTTTTAACACCTTGTATACTAGCTAGAACCTCGCGGCTCCGCCCGCATAAAAAGTTTTTTTTTGTTATTTCCTTAACATTCGCGCTTTTGCCAACAGCAACTGTAACAGATTTCAACTCACTCGGATAAATGATGCGCGAACGCATAGAAGACGAACACACAAACAAACATTAATTTTAATACAAAAGATTCGAAAAAATCCGTTATATTTTCCTTGTCTCTGTGTGCCAGATTGCTTGGGCTAGAAACAGGCCACTAAACTTTGTCTTTTAAACATACGTGTACGTATGCATGCTTAAATTATAATAATTTAAGCATGTATATGTCAAACGAGTTCTGCATTGAAGACTAAACACAACCTGTTTGTGGGAAGTAGGTACAGTCAGCAACGAAAGTCCATGAACAGATACTAATTTACAAAACACCTAAACACTAAAACGGACCATAAATCACTTACCAGAATAGAGTACAGAATAAGGTTATCATTTCAATGTTTCAAAAACGCTAAGCATTAATATGTTATAAGTCGCTAAACATCATTACAGCATAAGTCGATTACTATCATTTTACCGTAAGTCGCTAAACATCATTACAGCGTAAGTCGGTTACTATCATTTTACCGTAAGTCGCTAAACATGTTATGCGCGAGTTTTTTAACTTGATAATGCATGAGTTGTTGAATCTCATAATTGAATACAAGATAGGTACTACAGAATTACCTTTTTTGCGCAATTACGAAGCTGATCAATTTAATTTGCTGTCAAATCTTATGTCAACGAATGTGATTGGTTGACCTAACATCGTTCTGATTTATTTTACAATTAAACAGTTGTGATCATGTGGTTTTTAAGGTATATGCTGTTATTTTATAGTAAAGCCTACAAATTAGTGATGTTAGGCCGTGGCCCCATATCCACGGTGCGGCGCCGCGCCGCGGCACGGCGCCGTGTATGGTGCACCGCACGTTAGTTCCGTGGCTGGCGTAAATGTGACATCTGCAATTTTTCAGGGCGACCATTTCAAAGTTTTAACCTCTTCTGGTAAACCGGTAAATTAGTTTAACGTATGTATTTTAGTTGTTTTAAAATATACAGGATGTTAACGAATTCGTGTAATTCCTTAAAACCATATGATCTGCTACTTACTGGTGTAGATTTTCCCGGCATGGAAATAAGGCAGATTTAAAAAAAAACTTTTTTTTTCATGCTGTACCTATGGCTAAGTGATCGAATCTAAACCACAGGATTCAGTAAAATACAAATGTAAATGACGTCAACGTCAAAATCCAAGATGGCGGCTGTGAAATTTTACAATATAAGCATCATTGGTGTCGTTTCCGTGGTTTTCGGGGGGGTGCTGATGACGAAAATGAGGTCAAAGTCAAAATCCAAGATGGCGGCTGTGAAATTTTACAAGAATTGCATCATCGCAAAACCGAACGCACGTATGTGCGTACATGCTACTGTTCGTACTGCCAGTGGGTCTCTGTAGCAATATGGATTCGACCTTTTGCCAGTGTGTTATCGCTGTAAGGTGTACAGTGTCCTGTGACATTATTAAGATTAAAATGCAGGCATTGCAATTAAAGACAGGCGGTGAGCTACTAAAAAATGTAACGCGTATGGCTTTCTATACCAGCGCACGCACTAGCGGTTCTTTTTAAAATTACTTTTAAAACGTATCGTGCTAGATTTTGGCTAAAGACTTTTATATTCGATGCGATTCGATGATAACTGGCTACTAAAATCAGGCTACAGTGCATGTTCATGGATAAGCTGTGGCGCTTTTAGCATTTGAAAAAAAGGGGTGCATGAAAAGAGCCTCCACGAGTGACGATACTTCGGTACGTCCGGCGCACCCTGGGCAGTCAGCCTCGTTACCATCCTTGCTGACTGGCTAATCTTTTCACCACGGCATGAGCTATTCTTGTATAGCTCGTGCCGACACGATAGAAAAAGAAGCATTTGAAAACCGCTTGCGTAAAATCATATAGCAACTCAGTGCGTGCTTAGTCGGGCTGATTTGACATCGTCAGATACCTTTTAACCGAGTAATTAAATTGACGTTTAACAGATTTTGTACTTTTTTGAGCACGGTTATCCATCCGAAACATGCTTAAAATGAACCGAGATATTTTGTAGGCATTTATTACGAATTCAATTCCTGAAGATATACTAGAAAATGTAGCAAATTAAAATGTCAGTTTCATTCAAACTGATTGTTTCGAATTTAATGGCTTTCGCGTGGAATAAATACTTGTTTCAATTTCCTTACGATGTTTTCCTATAACTTGACTATCTATCAGATTATATAATAAACAAAAGACACGTCAATGACGTCACGCACGAAATGAAAGGGATATAGCTATATGAAGAAAAAGAAAAAATGCTGTATTGACACAATCTTAGAATAAGTACTATTTAAACTTATTCTAAGGACACAATAGTACACATTGTATCTATTTTTGAACTTTTAATTTATGACTCTAAGTACAATCAAATACAATTCATTTTACGTTGCCATCCTGACTTTATGAATAACGTGTTGCTTAGTTACCTTTGAATGTTTAGCTTGTTTACTTACCATAGACCATTAGTTTGTAAATAAATATAAGTTTTTAAACTGACATGGTCACTAACACTATCATTAGAACTTAGAACGGGATATTTACCATGTTTATTATTTGTTTTGAGTTTCCGATATTTCGGCACCGTTACAAGCGCCATGATCACGGATAAACTCAAAACAAATAATAAACATGGTAAATATCCCGTTCTAAGTTCTAATGATAGTTGTAAATAAATATTTGACATTGTGACTGCTCAGTTATATTTGGAGATTATGATGCTCAAAACAATTTGAACAGTTTTGTTGCATACTTAGATGTTTTTGGTATCTTGAATGTGTTTAATTATTTGGACACCTGAGTTGCTCATCTACTTCTGATGCTGACCCTATAAAAACTATCTATAAAAACGGCAAAAAAATCACGTTTGTTGTATGGGAGCCCCCTTAATTATTTATATTATTATTCATTAATTATTATTTATTCTGTTTTTTTGAATTTGTTGTTATAACGGCAACAGAAATACATTTTTGTGAAAATTTCAACTGTATAACTATCACGGTTAATGAAATACAGCCTGGTGACAGACGGACGGACAGCGGAGTCTTAGTAATAGGGTCCCGTTTTACCCTTTGGGTACGGAACCCTAACAGGATCGCATGTAAACATATCGTAAACTCGTAATTGTTTTATAAAAAATAAAAACAATCCACATTTAAAAATATAAAAAAATAGTAGCCCATCGGCACGCGGCATCGGAAATAGGGTCCAAGCTACCGGCGGGGCTCCAGAGAGAGGAACTTCCTAACAAAATGCGCCGTGTCCAGAAGTACCACTTTCTGAATGAAACCCTTGATTCAGCTGCCTATTAATAGTATTTAAATTATATTTAATTTATATTCTGAACTAGTAGCTGTGTTTATTCGGCAATGTTTTGATTATAAAAATACGGTGCGCTGCGCTTCGCCAGATAGTGGCTTGGAGCAAACGGGTTTAACGAACAGGAAATATAGGAAATTAGCTATGCTCAGCGACTTTTGTATTTATTACAGATCATACAATTTTGCCGGTAGTAATGTACAGCAATTAATGGTTTAACCGAGTTCAGCGACTTTTGTGATTCAATTATGACAAGTTGTTTTATAATTTACTTTAGTCAGTAACTTATGCTAAATAATAATGATTACAAAATATTGGAAATAAATTATGTTCAACGACTTCTGTTGCTGACTGTACCTACATAACTTTTATTGTTCTATATTTACGACGTCATCACAGCAAAGTTATACAATCCTGTGGTCATAATTAAATTATGATTGGATTCAAAATATTTTGCTAAATAACCTGTAGGTACATTATTTTATCAATTTTCATATTATTATTTTTACAATCTGCCTCTGGAATCTGGACTGCCTCGTTGGTCTAGTGGTCGCAAGCGCGACTGCTGAGCGTGAGGTCTTGGGTTCGATCCCCAGGTCGGGCAAAGTGTTATTGGGTTTTTCCGTGTGGAATTTCTCAGTAGCAGCTCGGAGTCTGGATTTGTGCCCGGTTGATGGCAATAGGCTCGCCCCCTATTACATGGGACTTAAACATAACGGCGAAACGCGGGTGTACTATACACCTCGGCCAATCCTTCGGGAAATAAGGCGTGAAGTTATGTATGTATGTATTTTTACAATATAAATCTAAACTAAATGTAAAGTAAAAACAAAGAAAAATTACATCCTAGACTAAACTACCAATATAACCTAAAAGAGTGAGTCAAAATATTCCTCCGCATCGCTGTCCACTGGCTTCAGGTTCCAGGTCACTTTTGCTAAATACAGAATCAAAAACAAAGACAGTATAATTATGATAAGAGTTGTGGTTCTGACCAGAAATAAATAAGAAAGATTTTTTTTAATTCTTACACCCTGACGGACGCCCACGCATACTTAAAATTAAAAACTAATTAATTACTCTTAAAATTAATTAATTCTAACACAAGTTTTCCTTAAACTTAAACATATAATTGCCTGGCAACCCAAACACAAAACAATTAAAAAGTAAAAAATAAAACTATGACTAAGTAATCTATCGCAAGTTTGCATATTTAGTCTGTGGTTACCTAGGCATCTTACATTATCTATTAAAAATACATAAGTAATTAATTGAATACTTGAATTTGCGCGTTGCATGATGCATAAGAACTTAGGCCGTTGCTCAGCTCTACTAGTGTATGTTAAGTTCAACTTTCAGACTAGACTAACCGCCGGTTTCTGAATTGAGAATTCTAGGATAAGCAGTACATATGTAACATTTGAGTACGGAGTTGTCAAAAAAATGACGGATTTCAAAGCATTTTTTTGACCGTTCCGTACTCAAATACTACTTAAGTATTGCTTATCCCGAATTCTCAATTCAGAAACCGGAGGTAAAAGTTGAACTTAACATACCCTTTGAGAAAGGCTAGGATGATTGAAGATGGAATAGAATAATATATTTTTTATTTACCTGCAACAAGGGAAAGTACAAGGGTACCCTTTACCTTCATTATGGAATATTATCGGACGGAAAAAGTATTTTCATCACACAGGTGACCTACACATAACACACAACGTCAAAGTCAACATTATATGTATAAAGTATTAATTTAAAATTAAATCTCGATGAAAATTCAAGTCAAATAAGAAAAAACATAGACGGTTTGCACAAATAATCATGAATTCATGATTTGTGGTTCGACTCGTGACCTTGCCGCTAGACGAGGTCAAAATCAAGATTGTACCTATCATAACATCATCACCATTATTTACAGGCTAGTACAGTTGGCAAAAAAATTAAGTATTATAAAAATTAAGTATTAACACGTAAACAATGAAAATCGATATAAGTAGTATGCAGTTGTGTGCGTAACAACTTTTTATCGGACAAACGTTTGCAAAGACTCTAAACATAACTCTGATAAAAAGCAGATATAATTAACTGCCTAACTACTTACTTCTTTTGCCCACTGCTGTACTGTATCTACTTACTAAATGAGCATAACGCTACACTATTAAATTAAACGCTACGCAATTTAAAAAGGATTGCAAGCATAACCAACGCCATCTTTCGGTCGCGTAATTTCAGCATGGTGTGCCGCTACTCTGTGTAGTGTGTGGCCGATGTTTGGCGGCTGATCTTACGTTTCGATCTTATACCAAGTTGAAATTACGCACGACGTAATTTACGCTTATGCGGAATGGACTTCGACTCTATTAAGCGTGTGTCAAAATTTTTCGGTACGGTCAAGGATTCGGTCGCATATTGGTACTTATTCTAAGTCAATGCATATTGGTGTGTTTCTTTCTATTACAAATGCACAAATTGCGTTGTTGGTGAAACTTCGCCCATCCCACACTTGGCTGCTTTACGTGTGCTGTGATTACGGGTAATTTTGCAGACGTAATCACGCCCAAGTTCGGCCGCGTAATATCGGTATGGTGTGTCGCTACACTAATTTTAGGCATTAGTGTTCTATTGAACAGGAGGAGCTCGTGGCTAAATAATTACAGCCGCATAGACCGATCTTCCGGATTAAGCCACGCTTGCCGAGGTTGGTCTGTGGATGGGTGACCATTTACCATAGCGAGTTTCCTCCGTGCCTCGGAAAGCACGTAAAGCCTTTGGTCCCGGCTGTCATTTGTAGATCTTTGACAGTCGTTACTGTTGGTCAGAAGCCAGAAAGTCTGACTGGTTAGTCTTACCAAGAGTATCGTATTACCCAGTTACTGGATTGTGGAGGTCTGATAGGCAGTCGCTCCATGTAAAATACTGATATTCAGCTGCATCCGGTTCGACTGGAAGCCGACCCCAACATAGTTGGGAAAAGGCTAGGCAGATGATGATGAGTGTTCTATTGAAAAATAACCGGAAAGGCTAAGTACAAACTATAATAGGTAGTGAATGTAGTTTTATGTCGTTCTCATTATAACGAGTCAGTGCTTGCTGCTATAAAATGTGGAACAGTAATTTTATTCTGATATTGTTTTATTATTTTTAATTTTGACTTGATTTCGTGTTATCAGTAACTTCCTAAAAGACTCTTTACTCATTTCCCGACTTCTCAAAGATTCTGTGTTCAGCTTTATTAAGCATCCACTTTTGTAAGTGAATTGATAATATCTAACTACTTACGTGTTTTTCAGGGTAATCCCCGTAAGCATAAGACGAGATGAATAAAAACTTCGTCTGTCATTATTTTACATGTATTTTTTTAGGGTTCCGTTCCGAAATAGTAAAAAAGGAATCCTTATAGTTTTTGACTTGTGATGAAAAATGTCAGTAAAAATACCCCCCCCCCCCCCCATTATCTCCGAAGGTCGAAACCGAAAAATCTGGAATAAATCGAACTAATAGAAGCTTAGTGTTACAGGAAAAATAAAACGATATCTGTAACTAGCACAGTTTTTTAGAAATCAGCAAAAATCCTTTAGAAACAAACATAGTTGTGCGGTTCCGAAAAAAAAAAAAAAATTACTACGTACGGAGCGCTCGGTGCGCGAGTCAGACTCGCACTTGGCCGGCTTTTTTTTCTCAGCGCAGTTTTATGATTTAATGAGTAGGTACTCAAGTTTTTGTCAAAATATCACGGGAACGAATAGGTTAGTTTTTATTCGCTTTATTTAGTCTTAAAAGTAATTAGTGTTTGAGAGTACTGGTGTTTGGCTCCTGTAAGACGAATAATGGATCTAGCATACTGCTTTTAACGTTATTTTAGCTGGAATCAACGCATTATCAGTCAGAAGTAGTACACTTGGGAGCAAATAAATCGAGCCACTCTTTTTTTCACGTATCCTGGTTATTAGTTTTGGTTTCATGAATTATATAATCCTAAGTTGACAAAAAACTACCCTCTTTGTAAAGGTTATCAAATAACCTTTTAGACGATATATGTTTAGAATTGATCTGTTCCATAATACCAAAAATAATAACAATTATACGTGAAAATTTCCAACTTTGCCTCCTAGGTTGGCAACGCATCAAGAATCCTCTTGGTGTTACAGGTGTTTATAGCCGTTGTTGACTACTTTCCATCAGATGGGCCGTCAGACAATTTGCCAACCGATCACATAAATTTAATGTCCAGTCGAAGACATCAAAATACTGATTATTATGATGATGACACCATAATTCTTTTTTTTTTTTTTTTTCTTGCTTGTATCCTCATGGATACCCTTCGCCTGGGGCAGGCTAAGGGTTATGCCGGACTCTTACCGGCTAAAAACCCACGGTGTTTCTACTCCTGACCCTTGGCCGGGGTCGCGGGATTCGCTGCTGCCTGCACCGCAACCCCGGCAGGCCTCGGTCCGCAGCCCCTGGCGGACCTCACCTTCTGTGGGGCCTTGCCCCATGTCCTCCTGAGAGGCACGTACGGAATACATGCGCGCCGCCTTCTCGGGCCTGTTACTGGTCGGGCGACGGCTGAAACTTTAACCCTACTGTTTCATTGTAATTTTTTCACGCCTAAACCACTGAACCGATCATCCTGAAATTTTGCATATACGTTGTCAGGTGTACAGAAACGGACAGAGGGTACCTTTCATCCCGAAAAAAAGTTCGTTCATAGATGGCGCCACGATTGAATTATATTATTATAGAAACTTCAGTAGTGTATTAAGAGTTTTTTTAACGCGAGTGTAGCCGCAGGCAAAATCTAGTTTCTTATAATTATTAAGCCGCTTAAGAGCAAGAAGCCGTACATCCGTGCCAAGTTACTTTGTAACAAATATAACTGCGCCATTATAGCTTTATTGGCTTATTACGTTTTTGTTTAACTTGCGATATCAAAGGACTAGGAAGAGCAAACATTAGTAATACCAACAACTATTACAAGTAGTCTTAAACCATCTTAATGTTTTATTACTGATTTATAGAATTAACAGTTGCATAGATTAGAGCAAATGAAGCTATTATTAATTAATAACTCGTTTAGGGCTCTAACAGACGACGTTGTTTTTGCACAATTGAGAACGAAGCGTCTACTTGACATTTTTTTAACCGACTTCAAAACGGAGGATGTTTTTAATACGTTATGAAACTTTTTTTTTAATGTTTTTGCACCAATTTCTCTGATATTTGTTGTTGTTTTTTATTTAGTGCAAAATACTATCGAGTTGATCCCATTGAATATCATTAAATTTGGTTCAGTAGTTTTTACCCGACTGCGCGACAGCAAAGACAGGGTTATGTTTTTCACGCGTATTTATGTAACTATGTATCTATGTATGTGGGATTCTTTATACCCTCGAAGCATCCCAACAGCTGAATGGATTTTAATGTATGAGGTGTCTATCGATTTGTCTAAGCCGTGCGATGGTTATAGGCTAGGTTTAGTTTTTATATAAACAAAACGGCGGCCGAGGTAAAAGAAAAGGAAGAAAAAAAAAACGTACTATATTTTGTGGAGTTTCATTGAATAGGTCTTTCAAAATCAATATGATGTTTCCTAGACAATTTTACAGCCATACGCTTCGTTTAAGAATTATACAACCTGAAACTTGTGTAGAATCTACTTTGCCAATTAAAGCGAGTGATGGTATGGTATCAGACCGATTTGTTTAGGCCTCATTACAATAGTATATTAGTCCAGGATCCCTAGTCCATTTTTGGACTTGATTACTATCAAGCTATATGATATACAAGGTTAGTTTTAGTATATGCGAAACCTGAAACTAGTTTGTTCAAAATCACTAGGAGAATCGATTGAGATATTTTTTACACCACATTTTTTTTTTTTGTTTTTTTTTTTTCATAAATTTCAATTTTGTTTCAGTAGGTTTCTACCCATAACAATTGACGGGAATAGACACCTTGAGGCTTGAAATAGTTCGCTCGGTCAGTTTCCGTGTATTAGACAACTCCTGCATAGCACATCTCAGGCATTTCACACTTTTTTAGCGAACTTAACGCGACATAAACTAAGGTGTAACTTGGAGATTTACTAAAAAAAACACATATTCAGGCAGTTCTGATGAAAGTCTTGTTGGGGTGTCTCAGTTTTCGCATAAAGTAAAAATAATATATTGTAAAATGTATGTATAATGTAAAAAGTATATTGATAAAAAAATACTAGAAAGACATCAATAAAAAAGTAAATAATAAAAATCAAAAAACCCGACTGCATAATGAGCGTACTAAAAAGATGCAAACAATAGATGATAAGATAACGTTGAACTTACGTAGGTTTTCAAAAAATCATACTATCAAATCATAACATGCAGTCGGAGGCTACCTACGAATTATGTAATTCGAAACCTGTCTGCCAAAAACTTACGTAGCCTCCAACTGCATGTTAGTTTTATACAGTACCTATTATTAGTAGTTTAAAAATGAATTACCTATACAGACCACGTTCTAGTTGTAATAGTATTCCATGAATTTGTACACTATTGTAATTTTAATTTGTGGCACTAAAAATATTAAATAAAATATACAACAACCGCGCAGATCATATTATTTGCAAGGTTAAGCTTGGCAAGCTCATTGCAGCGGTCAATCTGTGTATGGGTGACCATTCGTTACGCATCGAAACCCCTCCGTGCCTCGGTGAACACTAATACGAATACCTATAAGAGTAGTTACGGGTAATCAGAAGCCCGAAATTCTGACAACCGGTTTATAACATAAATAATAATATATTTTATTTAATAAGATAACTTCGGTCCAAAATATTTGTTAGTAAAGCTTGGGATCTATGTTAGTACCTACATCAATTAAATTAAGCATTACCTAAATTAAAAACATTAATAATAACATTACTTAGTTTAGTTTAACATTAATAGTTTTCAGGGGGCCCAGCTAGTGAGCTGGCGAGTCACCGTCTGCCAACACATTTCAAATTTAAACTTGAAAGGCAGACGCCGTTTTCTTCCGGCAATAGAGATTAACCGGTCCACTAAACATCCCTTTTCATAGACCAGATATTTTTTTACCATATTTTACAATAGTTTTGCACCCACCTGGGACGGTCCATGACTGTACTCCAATAGTGCAACCGTGGATAGTCCTCGCTTGGTGCCCCATCCCATTTTAGATTAAAGTTCTCAAAAGGGCCTCTGCCCGTTGTACCTGTGTCCCCGTGTATGCCTTCCAAAAGACTGGACATCTTCCGCACGGAAGATGAGCCGTGAACAGAGATATATTACATTAAAAATATCAATATCAATTATCATCATCATCAATAAAACGTTAAATGTCACCCAATTAAAATATTTAAATTATTAATTTGAATTTCTTGAGAGCAAGCAAAAATAAATTAAAATTTACAAAACATAATAAAAACCCTAAATAATGAATTACCTGCCTCACACTTTACAAACGGGTGCATGAAGGGCTAGCCAATGCCTCTTAAATTGCCCGTCCAACCTGTCAGCGACGACTGTTTAACCTTCGGTTATCGGTATAGCCCGGTGCTTGGGGTGCATGAAAAGAGCCTCCACGAGTGACGATACTTCAGTACGTCAGGCGCACCATAGGCAGTCAGCCCCGCTATCAACCTTGCTGACTGGCTAATCTTTTCACCACAGCATGAACTATTTTTGTATAGCTCGTGCTGACATGCGAGAAGATCAATATAACCCAGTAACTGGATTCCGGAGGTCTGATGGCAGTCGCTCCGTGTAAAATACTGGTATTCAACCGTTTAAGCCTCCGATTCGGTAAGCTATCTCTATTGTGACCAGGGGGCCTACTCCGTAAGCCCGTCAACGAAGTTAGTCGCCCATCCGAAAGTAGCCCGAAGCGTAGGAGTGAACAAAACAAGTGTCAAGTTCAACTTTTCGGACGGGCAAAAACACATCGGTAGTAGGGACAACTGTCAAATCGTGTTGTCATTCATTCTTAATTCGGGCTCCAAAATAATCGTACGTCCGTAGGTGATAGGGAGAAGGAAACGCTCGTAACTAAGGCCGAAACACAGACTTCGTGGTTAGGGAGTAGACCCCCAGAATCGGTCGACAACAGCTTTTCGAAAAGGTTCTGAATGGGGTGGCTTGATAGACTGACACAGTTGAGAAAACTCTAAGCAGAACAATAGTGTGAGTTACATGTTTATTGTTTACCAATCTCAATCTTATAACACCTTTGTTAATTATGTAACGTGTAATTGTTTTTTGTCCCAAGCTAATAAAATAGAAATAAAATACATACATTACGTCTGAATTGTCAGGTTTAGTTGTGGTTTGTTTAGATCAGACTGTCGAGCACAGAATTAACACAGAGTGGATAAAATGGCGACAGGTCAAGGGAACAATCTGTGACTCCCGTATTCCCCTTAAACTTAAGCCCCGTGTAAACCATCTTTGTTTGACATATTTATTTGTCAAACTTCACGTTTTCATAAAAAAATAGCTAACAAAGCCATCAAACAAAGTCGCATACTATCAAATCATTTGACAAACACGTATAATTTGTCAAACAATTTGATCGTTTACAGGGCGCTTTATCCTTTTGACCGCCACGGAGGCACGGACGTCTATGGACGTCAAACTTTTGAACTGTAAAAAGTGGTGTTTTCGACGTGCCATGCCGTCGGAGGCGTCGTAAGCACGTTTTAATTTGACGTCCATAGACGTCCGTGGCGGTCAAAAGGTTAAGAGGAATATATATAAAACAATGGTTAGACCTGCAGTCTTGTATGGATTAGAAATGAGTACGTAAGAGGAAGTCTGAAAGTGGCGCTGGTGACTGAGAAATTGTGTGAAAACCGCTTATCATGGTATAGGCATGTGATGCGGAGGAATGAGGGACATGTCGCGAGAAAAGTTTTGAGCATGAATGTGGATGGTTATAAGAGTAGAGGAAGACCAAAGAAACGTTGGATGGATAATTTAAAAGATGATAATGACTGAGATGACGGCTAATAAAGATGTATGGAAAATATATGATGCACCGACCGCAAGTAAGTTGGAATAAGAGTAGAAGGACATATTTTTTTCGTTCAGATCTTTAACAGACCATCTTCTTTTTCCGCGATTGAGAATGAAGCGTTCTTGTTCTTCTCACGTCAAAATATAAAAGAGAACGCTTCGAAATGTTGCCACTGCATAAACCGTAAAATGTTTATTGAGGAAGATATTCTCGTAGCATGTACGGATGTCTATTTCCTTTTCTTCTTTTCATATTGCTTCTTTTTATATTGCTGTTTAGTAAATTCTATCACTTATAAATAAAATCATAATATTTATCTATTTTTAATAATAATTGTTTGCTGCACCGAACGACGTCATTACGTCGGCGTCGGCTGTCGCTGAAAACCAGCGCTGGGGCTCTGTCTTGCATAGGGTTGCAGCATAATGTTGAGCGATAGCCGTTTTGCGTGGATATGATGCATGTTTCCCTCAACCTTCTTATTTTTTGGTTTTTGTGTTTATTTTCTTTTTGTGTCATGTTTACCGCAAATAAACGTATTTTCTTTCTTTCTTTCTTGACATTCTTTCAATTTCAATGTCGTAAAATTGCGCGTCGTCTGTTAGAGGCTTTATGGAGACACGCGTTACGCTGCTAACTCCGCCGCGTTTTCCACTGCGTACTGTCATACATATTTCTTTCATTATTCACTTAACTAAGGGCGTATACATAAAGGAAGCAGGTAACCAGCGCTGACCTACCAGCGCTTATCGGTACTGGTCCGTGCAGGTAACCGCTACATAAAGGAAGCGGGTAGAAGAAAAGCTGGCATTTTTAACAAAAACACGCCTTATTCCCTTGCAAATACAGCAACAAATGACTACTACTAGCGCTGATCGGAGCAGGGGCCTTATTCTCCTAAAATAAATCTTGAAGAATCACAACCGAACCAAGGCCGAACCGTTCATTCAGACGGGGTCCAATTCTCCTAAAATAAATTGTTGCCAAACACAATCGAACCACAACCGTCAGTCAGTTTTTGTTTTCGAAAACTTTCAAAATGATTGATTTTGTTTTTTGTGTCAAACAATTTGATAGCTTTTAAAATTGAGAACTGTCTGAATGAACGGTTCGGCCTTGGTTCGGTTGTGATTCATCAAGATTTATTTTAGGAGAATTAGGCCCCAGTTCTCAATTTCAAAAGCTGTCTTATTGTTTGACACAAAAAACAAAATCAATCATTTTGAAAATTTTCGAAAACAAAAACTGACTGACGGTAGTGGTTCGATTGCGTTTGGCAACAATTTATTTTAGGAGAATGAGGCCCCAGGTCGGAACTTGTCGGCGCAGTTCGGAACTTATCGGAGCTGGTTCGCCACACAGTATAGAGACTACCTGCGCCGACTAGCTGCGCGGACCAGCACCGACAAGCGCTGGCAGATCGGCGCCGGCAACCCCCTTTCTACGTGTATACGCACTAATTACGTACCCACTATTCCGACAGCATATTAACTAATCGAGTACTGTAATTACAGACACAATAGATAAACAATAGCACTGACGATCCGGATCGTCGGTCGGGCCGCTAGCGGTTAAATAGCTTATTAATGCCATCATCGATAATTTAGATCCGTCTCTATTTTTCTCTAATTCCCGTAACCTCTCGAGATATCGGTTACACATCGGAAACAGGCCTTGTGCTCACTCAGGTATTACTTAGATATCAATACATAGTACAGTCATATCCGTCAGACAATTGATAAGAATCACTTGCTAATGATTATTGTAAAATATGAATGGACTATTGTTATTGTTTTATTATTTCCCTTGTGGGATTATTTTAAGTGGTAAATAAGAAGCAGGTTTTCTACTTGAAGAAAAGTACAATCGCGTATTTAGGTTTCGAAGAATAAAACAAGTCTGTTTTTTAGGTTTCCGTAACTCAAAATGACAAAACGGAACCCTTATTAGATCACTTTACTGTCCGTTTGTCTGTCCGTCAAAACCTTTTTTCTCAGGAACGGCCAGTGCTATTAAGTTTAAACTAATTCAAATAATAAATTCCACAGCACCATAGTCCTGTAAAAATTGAAGTGTCTAACTTAATGCAATAAAAGATACTGCCTATCAAAATTCTCATTCAGAATGACTAACTCACTGACTGAACCTAGCGTTTAAAGTCTCAATTACTGTAATTATAGACACAATAGATAAACAATGGCACTGACGAACCAGTTCGTCGGTTGGGACGTTGGCGGTTAAGGGTACGTTTCGTTGACCTAGAACAGAGGTTCTCAAACTTATTTCGTGTACCGCCCACTTTAAGTATCAATTATTTTGTAGCGCCCCCTATTTTTTTTTAACTTTAGCTCATCTTAGTAATCAAAATCACAATCATTACTTTTACCACCCTTTACCGCCCCCTGTAGGCCTCTAGCGCCCACAAGAGGGCGTTATCGGCCACTTTGAGAATGACTGACCACTGATACAAGTAAAGGAAAAAATTCCAAAAATCATTCATTTCTAATTCTATTACGGTTATAACGGAATAGAACCCTTAGAACGCGAATCTTACTGGCACTTATCCAACTTTTCTATTTTCTTTGAATGTGTAAGAATTTGTTTAGAAACTTTCTGTAGCAACGGAGATAAAAATATAATCATCAATACCTGTAGGTTACGCCGGCTATACACTCTCGTCAACAGCCCGAGATGTTATTCTCTATCCTTAACAGTTAACATCAAACAGCAAAAGACAGATCTAGGTCTCGGACTTTCTTGGCGAGAATCTGGAACGGCTTCAAAACATTCATCATCGAGAATGGGCTTCAGATAGCTTGCTAAAATGATCAACCGTTCAGTTTTGATCGCAATGTCCCGTGACTGGCGGGACGCATATTACCAAGTAGCGTTTATTACACGACTCGATTTCTAGTGCCCAGTTGAAAGAGTGGATCGGGACGATACTGCCTAAATCAGACCGGGCGGCCTAACTGACGTTATACTGCCCTGAAAAATAGTTAGTCGAATAGTGTATAAAGCATACCTGGTTACTCACTCTCAATTCGAATAAAACTATAAACTCTGCTCATCACTCTGTATAACGTTTACTATGGGACATACGTTAAATAGGTCAAAAAAATAAATTTTTCTTTCAAACATTTTGTGTCACATTGATTATTGCGTATGGAAAAGCAGATTGTTTTTTCACGAATTCTCAGTTTGTCCTATAGGTAGTAAAAGTTGTACAGAATGATGCGCAGACTTCTTGGTTTTCGGATTTAGAGTGACTAACCAGACATGCTGTATGTAAAGGGCTTATTACATTACCCGATTTTTAGAGTCCCTAACACTTATTCATCATCATCATTCAGCCGAAAGACGTCTACTGCTGGACATAGGCCTCCCTCAAAAGAAAGGGGGTTAGGGGACTAGGGGCCATTTCTTCTTTGTACTATCCATGTTGGTAAGGGGTTGCCATAATCGCCACGCTTGGCTTACTCAACCCGCCTGGGTTGGCAATCGCATTATGGTTGTTAAACTAGTCAGAGAACGCTGCTGCCCATCCTCTAGTGAATCCCTTAGTCGCCTTTCACGACACCCATGGGAAGAGATGGGGTAGCAACGTATTCTTTACGTCCGGCACCACACGGACACACTTATTCAGTGTAGCAGTGGCGAAGGCTCCATACAACTCGATTCCTATCGGCTTCCCTTTCGAAACGAGTAGTTACTGGAATTCACGCATCATACTTGAGCAAGCTAAGCATTTTTTGGTCCGGCTTCCCTTTTAAGAAAATTCACCCATCGCCACTGCAGTGTAGTATAATAACAGTTAGGGCGCCCGGTCTCTTCGGTCTTCGGGACTCTTTCAACCGAGCCCTAAAACTCAGGAAGTGTAATAAACGCTTAAGCTCTTAAACCAGGGATGCACAGACTTATCAGGACTTGGGGCCACTCGAGCGGACTATGAGCTAAAGGCGAGTCACCACAATTAAATACAATAAAAAAAAGGTGAAATTAGAAATCTTAAAAAATATAAGTATCGTAGTGTGGGCTTTTGATAAAATTCTGAAATCTTTATTCAGAAGTTAAAGCTGGCCATTACAGATATAATGCAGTATTTTCATACAAACGCATAAAAGAGTTTAATTCGCTGGCGGGCCCCATGTACATCGACGGAGGGCCGCATGAGGCCCGCGGGCCACGGTCTGTGCATCCCTGCCTTAAACCATCAGTATTTCCTATAACTACAATATTGACCTCAGTTGCACCGGTCAGTGAGGTGTTAAGTAATTGATATAGTTTTTATTTAGACAGTTAAGGAAGTAGATAACAGTTGGAGCTTGGTACAACCAGTGAAGCGTAACTAAGTACGAATACAATTTAGAGTAAGAGTAATGACGATAACGCGCCGTTATTGTATATTAATTTATATATTTTTTCCAGAAATGGGAAAAATATGCAATGTTACAGTATCTGGAAATCCGAAGTTTAAAATAGCGATGTACAGTCACGTGTACTTATGTATATGTTACGGCTAATAGCCGAAATGTGGCTACACCTAGTTTTAGCCGGGTACAACTAGGTGCAGCCGGCCACATGCGGTTAAACTTAGATGTATCCTACTTATCCTCGGGTAGAACTAGGTTTACCCTTCATCATAGCGGGTAGAACTAGGTGCAGCCGCACACCGGTGGTTAAGGGGAACCCCGACACGGATAGGTTAGGTTCGAAGGGGATGACGGGGGCTAGAGTGAGCGAGCGAAGCGAGCGAATGAAGCAAGAATAATAGTAATAGATACCTCTATAAAATCGGGAGGGCACATTGAAGGGAGTATCGACGTAAACTTTACCCATCTGTGGCCAATGCAGGACTAATAACACCAAAGTTAGAGCCAAAGTTTTCAGAAATTACTGTCTGTATACTGTGAGCTTAACTTTGTTTTTGTCTACAACTATTTAAGTAATAAAACAAGAAATAATAAAACAAGAAGGGGTGCATGAAAAGAGCCTCCACGAGTGACGATACTAGTCAGTCCCGCCGCTGGGCAGTCAGCCCCGCTACCAACCTTGCTGACTGGCTAATCTTTTCACCACGGCATGACCTACTCTCGTAAAGCTCGTGCCGACACGATAGAAGAAGAAGAATAAAACAATAAACTTCTTCTATCGTTTCGGCACGAGTATACAAGAATAGCTCATGCCGTGGTGAAAAGATTAGCCAGTCAGCAAGGTTGGTAGCGGGGCTGACTGCCCAGGGTGCGCCGGACGTACTGAAGTATCGTCACTCGTGGAGGCTCTTCTCATACACTCACACACACAACAATAAACTTAAATGCTGCAACGGAACAAAACCGATAAAAAAAAATTCAATCAAAAATGTATTCCTTTATTATAAAGTAAATTAATAGAAATAAACTTGTTGAAATAAAATCTCCATATTTTGTTGTTAAAAAAGTTGATCGGTTGTCATCTGCGACAAAAAAACGACGCAAAACTAGAATATTTTTGTGACCTTTTTACGTCTCGCCTTCCCTCAACTGTAAGTAGGAAAACAAAAAATTGCCTTTAACTGTCCCACTGCTGGGCAGAAGGAACGAGCATTGATCGCCACGCTTACTCACTGCGGGATGGCGATTTGAGACCATTAAGTCCAGGTTTCCTCACGATGTTTTTCTTCACCGTAAAAGATAGTGTATAAAATTAGCTATCTAGTCAGAAAAACATTTAATTCAGGAAAACTAACCTAAAAAAGAATAGTATCCCTAATATAAAATAACATCATCATCATCATTCAGCCGAAAGACGTCCTCTGCTGGACATAGGCCTCCCCCAAAAGGGGAGGTTTGCCGTAATCACCACGCTTGGCAGGCGGGTTGGCGATCGCAGTATGGTTGTTAAAGTACTCAGAGAACGCTGCTGCCCATCCTCTAGTGAATCCCTTAGTCGCCTTTTACGACACCCACGGGAAGAAGTGTTATAAAATAACAATTAATTATTATTGTTTTTCCATATTAGGGTTACTATTCCATATTTAGTTACTTTCCCTGTAATTAATTAGTAATTCCAGCAATAACTAATGACTACTAAGTATGCATCATTAAATAGAGACTGGCCTCAAAGCAATAACAACTTTTTATGAAGCAGCCGAATCATCTTTTTTACTCGTCTTACTTAAAGACGCAACTAGGAAGTTAATAAAAACAACAAGCAAATGCAAATACTTCTCAGTGCGAAAACTTCTCGCCGCGACGGTACACGATATCACAACTACATTAAATACGCCTTCGAAATTGTCCATTACATCATTTTACAATAGATCCTTACACTCGTCGCGAGTGTACTATTTACATTTTCCTCTACAAACGATAATAGTTCGTTCTATCGTTGCAGATGGATGTATTTCGAACAAAGAGAAGACAACAAACAAGTCGAAGAGATGGAGAACGTGAATAAAGACGTATAGTTCCGTCAATGACTATTGAACTCAAAGCATTTATATTAAGTGAAAGTGTTATTGGACATTATACTGAGTGTTTTGAATAAGTGTGAATGTTTAATAAAAATTCTGTCGAGTTTCATCGTAGTTTTCATTCGTTTTTAGCGAATACAATCGGATGTTTAAAATATCAGAGTGACACTCCGCGACGGATCGCTCAACTTGTTTGAGTTTAACGTGTTAAGTTTATTTTCGATTTCTCAGAGTGTTTGTGGACGCATTAAAGACTGATATGGCAACATAAGAGTGTTTGCTTACATACAGCCGAACAATAGGACGCTAGCGACGTCCCAACGTTGGCGGCTTACCAGTAATTCAATATTATACTGTATTTATCTTGGTGCTGTGAGGATGTGCTCTCCAATATAACAACAATGTGACTCAACTTTGGAGATACACTTCGGATCTCAGGCGAGGTTTATATTCCTTGTTCCATATTTCAATCTCCTGTGAGTATTGATTTTATATTCGAAATTTTATAAAACATACAGAAAAGAATTTTAAAAATGGATAAAGCAGCAAAACCCGACGAGAAAACCTCTCGCGAAGAGACGACAGAAGAACTGCCGCTAAAAATGGAACCCAAAAATGACATAAAAAATTTGACCTTGTTAGAGAAAATAAAATTCATTAAATCAAACATAACTGTAGAACCGGTTCTGGCTCTGTTTGTAATGCCGAGCGTCCTAGCGATGTTAGCCACACAGAATTTAAATTTAGAGAAAGCATGCAGGGTCAATCTGGGGTTCGGTGATGACGCATGTACCGCATTGAGGCTCAGAAAACGCGCTAACCACACATTCGAAGAAGATGAAGTACAGAAACTAATAGCATCAGTGCAAGCATGGAAGAGTGTGGTACACACAGCGTTGCCAACATTGCTGATGCTTTTCATAGGCGCATGGAGCGACAAAACGGGCAAACGCAAAATCTGCATGTTGATGCCAATCTTCGGGGAGTTCATGACGTGCCTATTAAACATAATAAACACGTACTTCTTCTATGACGTCCCAGTGGAATGGACTGTATTCATGGAGGTCATATTTCCGTCTCTAACAGGCGGCTGGTACACAATGTTCCTTGGCACTTTTAGTTATTTAGGAGACATAACTTCTAAGGACACAAGGACGTTCCGAATAGGAATATTGAACTTGTGTATGACAGTAGGATTTCCCATTGGGATGGGGTTGAGCGGAATCCTGCTACGGTACATCGGATACTATGGAGTGTTTTCCATATCTGCTCTGTTGCAGTTTATCAATTTCTGTTATGTATTGTTCTTTATTGAAGACCACACTTGGCTCGCCAACAAAGACAAGGTCTGTATTATAAGTTTATTTACTTACTTAATCTAGTAATGTTTATCAATCAGTTTGATTATAGCTGTTATTTATAGATAACAGCCATTCTCTTTATTGTACTTTGAATTGTTTTGTTCATTACTTTCTAGTAGTCTTACCTCGTTTACACCTAAGTATTACACAATACAAGTATTCTAAAGGTACAAGAATTAAAACAAAATAAGACCACCATTGTACCCTTGTTTTAAATCGTTTCTGTTTTTTTTTTCTATTGTTATTGTGTACACTTAAGCATATTCTATCTATCTTTCTATCTGTATAACATTTGTTTTAAATATTTTAAGCATATTCTATCTATCTATCTTTCTATCGTTACAACATTTGTTTTAAATATTTTGTATATATTATGTTCATTACGTGGTAAAACCTACTTTTAAATATTTACACAATTTGTTAACAACTTAAAACGCAGCGGGTTTTTAGGTGTAAACGAAGGGTTTTTCATATTTAAATTGTAGTTTATTTATTCTAGTGTATTTAGTATAAAATTATAAACATTTTTAGGTCACAAGAACCGGTTTTACTGGTTTCCTACTAGAGTTTTTCGACTTCCGCAGTGTAAAAGAGACGATAGAGATAGCCTTCAAGAAAGGACCAAATAACAGAAGATTGCGAATATGTCTAATATTGACTGTGGTCTGTTTGACTTTCGGACCAATGTGGGGTACGTATACAATGCTTTATTTAAAGATACTATGACTAATATTAACAAACATACGTAGGTATAGTTTCCACAGTTTATTTAAGTAAGCTGACAGTAAAGATGTATTTACGGACTTAGCAGTTGGGAAAATTCCATCGTAAAAGACGACTGAGAAAAGGATTTGTATGTACTAATCACACATAAATAGAGGGTTATATAGACAACGCAAGTTGATTTACTGTGCTTGCCATTTCGTAGGAGCAATCCTCCTACTCGTTGCAATACTAAGTCAGTTCTATCTCGACCGTTGCCGTTACCGCACGCGCGAATAATTGCAGGATGCGTATGAAATCTTTCACTGTAAAGACGTGCACGAGTTTGTAATGTTTATGAAGGTAGTTGGAACACAAAATGTGACAAGCTTGTTTTTAGATAATTTGAAAAACTTACGGTATGACTGGTTAGTCGCTTTACATCCAAAAACCATGAACTCTGCTTATCATTCTATACAAGTTCTACAATGGGACAAACTCGAAATTTGTTGAAAGAACGATTTAATTGGAACCGTGCACCTAAATTCGACTTTTCATAATCGCATGTAATGATTTATGTGAAATAAAAACTTTTGACTGAACTGCGTCGTTGGTCTAGTGGTCGCGCTTGCGACTGCTGAGCGTGAAGTCCTGGGTTCGATCCCCAGGTCGGGCAAAGTTTTATTGGATTTTTCCGTGTGAAATTTCTCAGTAGCAGCCCGAAGTCTGGATTTGTGCCCGGTTGATGGCAATAGACTCGCCCCCCTATTACATGGGACTTAGACATAACGGCGAAATGCGGGTGTTATTATACACCTCTGCCCAACTCTTCGGGAAATATATGTTATATTTGTATGTAAAAACGTTTGATTGAGAAAATCTGCTCTGTTTCATACAAAATAATCAATGTTGCTTAACAAAATGTATAGAACAGCTGTTTTTTTTTTGACGAATTCAGTACTTGTCTCATAGTAAAAGTTGTACAAAATGATGAGCGGTGTTCTGGTTTTCGGATGTTAAACGACTAGCCGGTCATGCTGTATAATTAACTCAATATCTGTGTTACCGATCAGTTGATCAGCAATCAGTATCTGAAATTCGCTACATTATGCAATATTATCAACTGTTACAACATATTTATGCGGAACAAGTAGTATTTTGGGTACTAATAAATAAAAGTAAAAACCGACTTCAAAAAAAAACTAAAAAGAGTAAAATAATTACCATAATATAAAATTTACAGTTTCAGAAGTCCGTGGCTTTTATTTATTTCAGTGTAAAATTGCACCGACTTCGGAAACTGTTAATTTTATATTATGGTAATTATTTTACTCTTTTCAGTTTTTTTTATAAGTCGGTTTTTACTTTTATTTGAAGTTATTTATTAAATACGTTTTAGTGCCATAAATTACACGGTTTAAGACTGCAAATTTAAATGACACGGTTGCGTAATCTTTCCAACAACTAGGTAGTTTTCTCAACGAATAGGTATTAATGTGTAATTAACATGACGACTCCTAACAAATACATACAATCTTCTTTGTTCTTGGTTAATGTTTCTGTGATGACAGTTAAAACAGAGATTGAAAGTCATCATCAAAACTTTTGTTGAAGGAAACCACAAAAGTGATTTATAATATTTTTTGGTTTTGTTGATTTTTTCAAAAAGTACTGAATAAATTTCAATAAAAAAAAAATGGTGACTTCTGAAGAAATGGCCTACCAAACAAAAAAATAATAATTAATATCCATTCATAATTGGCGGAGATATCGCGTTAAAAACAAACAAAAAAAACATTCAGACGAATTGAGAACCTCCTTCTTTTTGAAGTCGGGTAAAAAGGGAGGAGCCTTTTTACCCTCATGTTTATCCCAAAGGAATCTCTATTGGGAAAGTGAGACGCATTATTTTGTGTTTGTATGCTGAAGTTATTCGCATGTTCATTACGAACGACAATGTTGAAAGCATTAAATGAAATTTAACTACCAATTAGGTCAGTGGCGGTACATCCGCTGCTTGCACTGTCATAAGTTCGATTGGGGAAAATTCTAGTATGATTTTCATAAATATTTGCTTAGAATCAGGATGTTTGTGTGTGTCATGAGTCCCACATAGGGTTTCTTAGGTATTCCACGTCAATAGTTTCAAATATCAATTAATCTTACTAATATTATAAATATGAAAGTTCCTGAGGATGAATCGATGTTTGTTCATCAATCACGCATAAATGGCTACAAAAAGAGAAAGAAAGAAAGGAAAATTATTTATTCTAGAGTCGCACAGGCAGTTGCAGAAATAAAAACAATGTACACATTCAGACATTTAAAAAACAGAATGCCGCAAAGCTGGATTTCAGATAGGACCATTGTGATGCCACGGGCAATAACGACACAATGATGTGTTACGTGTGTGTATCAATAAATTTGTATAGTTAATTAATATAAATAAATGTCAACCAGAAAAATTATAAAAAACAGGTTTAAAAACATTTCCTGACGAGCCAGCCGTTCGACGACGCTCGCTTGCTAAACGGATTTGGCAAAAATATAGACCATGTCCTGATTTAACACATAATATGGTACTTTTTATCCGGGTACATGTAGGAGTTTCCCTAGAATGCGAAAGAAACCACGGGCTGCAGCTGGTTTAATACTTATACAGGGTGTTAACGAATTCGTGTAATTTCTTAAAACCACATGATCTACTACTGATGTAGACAGGCCCAGCACGGGATTTATATGATTAAAAATAAAAAATAAAATTATTTAATAATAAGAATTTATTTTTTGCAAAAAAAATGTTTTGTTTGTGTGAACATTTCTATGCCACGCACAAATTAATGAAAGCACGGCGACACGGCTGGCAGGCACGACTAACGCGATATCGCTCTTTGCAGTCAGATAACTCAAGGCTCTAAAATTACTCAGAAATAAAAAACCTAGATTTTTTTAACATTTTTTTTTTAGTTTATTTTCAAAAATTCCCATTTAGGGTTAATCTGTGTCACCAGTAGATCACGTGGTTTGAAGGAATTACACGAATTTGTTAACACCCTGTATAGAATTTTCCAGTGTAAAACATGCTAACAAGGTTGCTAAAAGTGAACTGTACTCGTGACTGTGTTTTATTTTAGAAAATTAGCACTTTGTGGCCGGGCTTCCCCCATAAATCAGTGTATGTATAAATCGATGTTAGGTAAAGATTGTCAGTAGCTTAGTTATTATAGCGAGAAATAATTATGGTCGTTGTTACTGCAATCACTGGATAATAAACTTTTACAGGCTTGAGTATATGTAATACTCAAGCCTGTAATCCGTGAAGGGGTAAACAGAGGAGTCTGTGGGTACATCTATGGTCCGCCTCTTGTATTAATTCCTATGTAATAATAGGTGGCGAGCCTATTACCATTTTTCATGCACAATTAGGGTCACAATATACGTCCGATAGTTGCTTCCCGGAGCCGGATCCGACTATCTGATCGGATTCATGAAATACACGTACGATTCTTGTGTCCGATTTTTTCTGGACGACGACGACGCCCGAACGATGCTTACGATTCTGACATCCGATCTGATAGTCTGATCGTACGTGTAATTCATGTTCAAACAAATGTATGACGCGGAGGCCTTCAGATAGTCTGATCAGACTATCAGAACCGATTATCGGAGGCAAGTATCGGACGTGTATTTGGGCTCTTATAGTACCAGTATCATCGCCCTTACGACTTACTTGTCTTTCTAACTTTTTTTGTCCTGACGGGATGTCTGTCATTCCTTATAGCCGTTACTCGAGTCAGTGAGATAGACAGATTAACACCGAGGCCCGACTGCAAAACGACCTTTTAAATACATTCAGTGCTAAACATGAGTATAAAACATCATTCTGTTTCTATCAACCTCAAACAATTGACTGAAATAGGTACTATGACAAAAAATAAATAAATGTATTAAGCGAGTCGTAGTGCAAGCAGCCTTGAAGTAGGATTATTAATACACTGTAGTCTTACAATAAACTGTAGTAAATTGACAGGTCATACCATTGTTGTTTGAGAGTAGTGCATTGTTGTTTGACATATGCAATTGTCAATTTAGTCCAGGGAATTAATAATGTTACTATACGTCGACACGTGGGGGAAAGAATAAGGCCCGGGTTCTACAAAGTGGAGAGGAAATGCGTAGCAGAGAGGAGATGTGAGCTGTGCGTAGTGGAGGTGTGAGCTGTATAACAGTCAGTTCGGGTATGCGAAGCGCGGAGAGAAGGCATCGCGGAAAGGGGCGCGCGAGTGCGGGCGCCGCGCCGCCCGGCCGCCCGACTACACACATCTCCGCTCTGCCGCGCCGCTTGCTCGCTCGCGGCACAAAATTCTATAGAAAAATGAAACATCTCCTCTCCTCTCCGCTTGATCCATTTCCACCGAAGCTAAGCGGAGAGGAGATGTGGAAATAAAGAAATCTGATTGGTTATTCAAAACACATCTCTTCTCGTCTCCTCTCCTCTCCGCTTTGGTGGAAACCGGGCCTTAGGTGGCGCAAGCGTAAAGTCTACGTTTTGCTAAAATAATGTTATCACCTAATTATTAAACAGGACGCGATCGCAATGCGAACGATAGGCAATGCTTTTTCTAACTAGTATAGAGGGTGACTGGTAATTAGTGACCGATCCTTTAACACATGATTGTACTCATGATAACAAACAACTTTCCCTAAGAAACATTATTTTTATTTTTTTAATTTATTAGTATGTCGTTACGGAATGGACGTAGCTCGTAGTAATATGGAAATATTATTTTTTTGTTTTATAAATAATGTTTCTTTGGGAAAGTTGTTTGTTATCATGAGTACAATCATGTGTTAAAGGATCGGTCACTAATTACCAGTCACCCTATATAAAATTCAAACAAATCAAATAAGCGGTTCCCAAGAGAATTGTCAATTCGGTTTAACATATTTAGAGGGTATTTCAACAACCTATCGTTGACTGGTCATTAAGCTAATTAGGTCTCTAAACTTTTCAATAGCTAACATTTGCATTTCACCACATGTTAATAGTGATAATGACAATTTATTAAATACATAAACGTCATATTTTTTAGGTCACATTTAGCTTATCTGGTGAATAGTGACGGACTACATTATTGATCTTATGGTGAAATACCTTAAATTCTGATTTATACGATGGCAATAACTGAACTCGGTGACTCAGAATTTCGGAACCAGTCACTAGGTTCGTGTAGACGCACTAGACTGAGCTGCGTGGCGTGGCGGGGGAAGCTACTGGGCCCAAAAATAGACGGGTAGGTTAGTCAACTGGACTGAGTTGAGGGCGTGAAGTTAGCACTGGACTGGGTTGAAACTAGTGTGTTCACGAGCCCAGTTGCAAGTCAGCGCTGGACTGGCTTACTGTACTGTCACATTACTGGCTCGTATAAACCTGTCTTTAGATTATTTAGACTTGGTGATTCTTTGGCGGTAACCACCAGAAATTACTTTCCCTAAACATCTAAAACGGATTTTCTATATAACTATACCTACTCAGAACAAACTGTACATCACGCAAAATACGCGCTTAGACGTGGAGTTGCAGACACCAACCCGTTATACCTTATCTATCTATATACATAAATAAAAAGAAAAGTCCTGACTGACTGACTGACTCATCAACGCCCAGCCCAAACCCTTAAACCTAAAACGCTGAAATTTTGCACAGAGGTTCCCTTTATAATGTAGACAAGGAATAAGAGAAGATTTTTCGAAATTCAACCCCTTAGTGAGTTAAATAGGGGTTGAAAGATTGTATGGAAAATCGTCACTTATCGGGTTCAAAATTTCACAAAAGCGAAACTGCGGGCAAAAAGCTAGTACCTTATACTAAGAACAAAATAAAAACATTATCGACAAAACATAAATTACGATGTATTTGTCCGTCGTGGTACAAATATTTACTGTGCTCTGTACTTCCCAGGCAAATATAGTGTGTCAATATTATATCGATAATAGTTTTACCTTTGAAATGTATACTATTAATAGATGATATTTTGGTTTTTATTCCTAGGCAGATCTAGAAACCATGGATAATCATGAAATGTTTTTTTTTTCATATATGGGTGATTCTACGATAAGAGGTAACTTGTGCGGCAATCAGTTTAAAATTGCTTTTTTATTCTAAATGTTGCTGTTTTTTGCAACGAATCATATCATCTTAATGTAATTTATAAATAACATCACAATTGAATGCCCAATTAAAGCACATATTTCTGAAATTTGAAGCTGAAGCTTAAAAAAGTATCTACCCTGGCCTGTCCTCTTGTCGGTTTTAGTTCAACTTGCAGACAGTACATAGGTTCTTTGTATCAGTTGCTAAACAAAGTATGTTTAACACGAAATTAAATAAATATACTTAAGTAGTATTAAATAAAAAGACAGCAAAAGTTGTTTATTTTCAATAATTTTAAACTTAATTTTTGTCCCGCTTTTTTTGTGTATCGACCCTGGCAAATTTCGTTCCGTTAATATAAACGTAAATATAAGACGGCCATATACTGAACTGCGCTCAAGGACATCTATCGACGTGAAGTTATCAAAACTAAACACGCGAGCTGTCAGAGTGCCGCCATTTTTATTTGTTGCGACATGACAGTGCGGAGTAGTGCTTTCGCAAGGTCATTGTATCTCTCCACTGGTCAGTTATAAAAGTTGTAACATTCATTGAATGTATTTGCATTTACTGCCCTAATTTAATAATACTGTAACAGTTAAAGTGTAATATATAATTAAGCTCAAAAAAACTTAAGTCAATTGAAACAATTAAATTTTTCATGAAAACATCTCTCCCCTGTCGTATTTCCCCTGGGAAAAAAAACTGCCAGGGGAGAGATTCACTGACCAGGGAAGATAATATATTTGTGCAAACTAACTCAGATGTAGCTAATTTCTATCAACGTGAAAAAATTTGAAGATTGTGGAAGTATATTAACGACCTGGGCTGCAGAAAGCAAAAAAAAACTAGCAATTTGAAGTCCCAATGTTGTGGAGACAACCGTCAAATCACGCTACGGACTGTTACTTTTGCCTCACAAAAACTTTAGATTTTAACAACAAAAACAAGAAGCATATACAATACCCTGATATTGCGTCAGTCACAAAACCTGTGTTGTATTCTAACAGACCACCCATCATTGGATTACCTATCATTGCCCAGCAGTTCTAGTAGAGAAAATGAACTGGAGCACAAAAAAAATATTTAAAAATGTTTTCTAAGGATTGATAGTTGCAAAAATGTGTAATAGAGATGTAATAAATATTTTAAAAACTTGACGTCCTAATTTTTTTCCACTTCAGTATCTAACTTACGGTTAATTATTCTACCGATACACATTGGTTTCATCTATGGGCAAAAACCGTTGTAAAGTAGTGTAATTAATATGAAAGTCTGACAAAAATGATAGTCTGATTATAACTGTTAAGCACAATGTTAAATAAAAGTTGATCTAATTTACTTTATTATTATTTTATTGCATCAAATTCTCTCCCCTGCCCCATGTATTTACCCTGGCCTTCTAAAAAGTGCCAAAATATTTATAAATTGACTTGCCCTTACATGAAAAGGTACATAAACGGGACAAAAATCGTAATATAAGTATTTAATGAAAAAAATCCCATTTTGGTCCTTGGCCGTATTCTCTATGGACTTAAAACCTCTTATCGAAGAATCACCCATATTTCTCTCGGTCGCGTTTTACCCTTGTCACGCCTGATGGTAAGCACAAGCAAGGTCTAAGATGGAGCACACGAATCCAAATAACAGAGATATAAAGGGATTCCCCTATATCCCTCTGGATCTCACATACACGTGACGGACAGGAAACTGCTTGGCGCCGGTCATTAATGTGAGGGTGGTAGCTAGCCACCTAGCCGCTAGATCCTACCACAAAGCGTGCTGTGTTTTGTTTTATCTTACAACACGCGTCTATCGTGAGGCAGTTTTATATTCTAGCCCGTCCCCACACGGGGAAATGAGAAATGGGTCGCACCCCCGTCATGCTGAGCGTATAGCACTGAAACATGTCCCTCAATAATCTAAACGTAATTTAGGGTTCAAAACTTAGTAAACTCTTAAGCCGAAATGCGAATCCTGCCATGAGGCACCCTCAGTTTTTTGACTTGAGACCATTTCTGCCCGTTAGTGTTTGACTTGAGTCCCTTCTTGCCTATTAATGTCTGGTTGGCGTCCCTTCCTGCCCGTTAATGTCTGGTTTGAGACCCTTTCTGTCTATTAACGGATGGTTATACAAAATTAACTACCGAAAAATTAAACTGCGATCCCTGGGCATTATTTTTATTTTTGGTGGAGGCATAATGTATTATAACTTACGTGAGACACATTCATATTTAATTTTGTGATTTATTAACGGTTTACATACTTAAATTTTTCGGGATTGCCCGACTAGTTTCAGACCCAAACGGAGCCCATAATCAAGAGCTTATTAGTCGAGCAATGCCGAAAAATGGAAGTATATAACCGTAAAAAATCATAAATAGGCATGATTACGTGTAGCAGTGGAATTAAATCTTTGATCAAGCCTTGGACTGGTTTTATCCAACTTGAGACTAATTTAAACTTGTGAGAATTCAGTTACAGTACCATTATGAAGCATACTGCAAATAAGTACTTAAAACGAACATTGTATTAGTTTGTTTACACTTTGATAAATGCATATAGGTAGGTAATAAGTTGTAGGTACTATTAGTAATACTAAAAGTGTAAGCATACCTTTTTAAATCATTCGTTAATACAAAGAGAAGGCTAATAAAAAAAACTACACGAACAGCCGATAGAAATACGCAAAGCAATATTGTTTTTATTCATAAACTCACCTTACTTTCTTAGTCAGGCTTGCTCAACAATCCTGAATTTGAAGACTGCCTTTAATACTGATTTGCTAATTCATGTATTTTTTAAACAGGAAACTTGCATGTTCCTGTACCTAATAGTAGTTTTCTTTTACAAAAACCGTGAAATTTTTTGACAGCAAAATCAAAATCGAACATTTTGACAGAATCAGTGAACGAAAACTGTATGATGAAAGAAATGAAAACGTTTCCTTTTTCAAATAATATCTGTAGCCTACAGACCTCTAGAAATCAATATTAAAACAGCCTTTAAATTTAGGAATTTAAGCAAGTGAACCAAGAAAATCAGTTAAGTTTATTAATAAAAACAATGTTTTATTGTCTATTTCTATCGGCTGTTGTGTAATTTTTTAGAACCATGTCCGTATTTTTTTTTCTGATGCATGATAAATCATGTAATTTATAATATTTAGGAATTATTTAAAATATTTGGCAGGTGATGACAGTCGAATGTCTTACTTGAAAAGTATTATATTATTTGAAAAGATGAAAATAAATAATCATCTGTCATTTCCTTTTCTGAATATTTTTTGTGACCTACAAAATATGGCGTCGTACTTTGTTTTTTATAAGTTCTACTATACCCATAGGTCCCCTGGGTATGCCTGCGTAAAACGCTGTTCTATGCATCTCTAGAAATTCCAATGATAAGACAATAATACGAACCCTAATGCATTATGTCCGCCTCTGCACTAATTTGAGCATAAAGAATAAAATAAATAAAAAAACAGAGTCCATGTTGTTTTCACATAGAAGCAATTTCACACAGCAGTTACGATTATGACACAGTAATTATCATTGTAAACAGTTGTACATAATGACATCATAAGTGGTAAATTTAAGTACCTACTAAATGTTACTTTTGCAAAGAACTGAAGTTAAGTAAACAGAACATTTACCACAATCATCAAGTATAATTTTAAATAAAATTATATAAACATGTTCACATGATTATTTAACATGTCAATTCCATGGCAAAAAATATAAATCGTAAAAATTGTTGAAAATGGACAACAATGAATAATATTTAAATACTGATATGATTGATGCAAAAGGATAAAGTTTCATAACTGTATGTACTTTTTTCGAGTAAAAATCGGATTTTATAACAATGATTTTGATACCCAAATACTTTTTCCTTGCAATTCTCATTGTAGGTACGGATCGCAATTAGAATAACGCATTAACACAGTATGTACCTATATAAGATAAAGCAGTACTTCAACTACCTACAATCATCCGATTTGAAACACTCGCACAGAAACGCACTGCATCAAGACTTCTAAGGTATTATCGGAATACAGTCACATGCAAAGAGTGCGGTTACCTATCATAAGTTCGAAAAATACTTAACCGAATTTCATTTCACCTAAAACTTTTCAACTATTAATATCGTTTCGTTTTTTTTACTTCATCGACGTCACGTCTGCCACTGTATCAGTTGACATATTAACAATTCGATTTTTTTCGTTACTCCGTCGGTTCATTTGGTCGAAAAACTTTTTACCGAAGTTACACTTAGCCGAAATAACATTTGTTCGAAGTATTATGTTACCGAAAATTCATTATACCACTGTTTTAATTACCATATTTTCATTTCACCAAACGCCTACAAAGTTTGTGCACACTATTTCATGCACCATATCTATGCAAGCATGGAACATGCAAGCAGGCATGCAACATGCAGCAAGCATTGGCTCCCGCGCTACGGGGTTTGGGCAGCCCTGTTCCTCAGTTCACGGGCCGCTCCACCCCTCCGCGTCTACGCGGGCTTAAATTACGCTCTAGGGGTAGAGCAGACAAGACTGCGTGAAGTCGGTTTTGCAGCGAATCGTATCTGTCACAAAATTTTGTAACACAACATAATTATTGACTTTTTATGACACTATTTTAATTTAATATTGTAAATGCTACCAAGTAATCGGCTATATATTTGTAACCAAATAATATTCCGTAAAATGTTGTTTCGGTGTGGTGAAAATATGGCAAATAAATCATTTGGTAAATGAAAAAAGTTCAAAAGAAGCTTCGGCCGATAGCAAAAAATTATTTTGCAAATCAGCGACACGTACTTCGGCAAAATTAAACTTGAACAAAAAAAATCGGAAAAGTGATCGGTTCCCAAAGAGTGCATTATACTCAGTATACAGTGCCTGGTGTCTATGTGAGTACGTCAATTCAGGCGATTATAGTAAGTTGAGGTACTGCTTCAGCTTATACGTCTTCTGTGGTATTAGTCTACATGTGAATGTTACTGGTTGCTTTTACTAAATCGACGTATTTAGAAACAGCGAACAAACCACGCTCCGATTCAAATTCCTTTCAAATCTTTCATTTCATTTCCTGTCCCTGACAGTCAATAATCTGTCAGTCAACCGGCCGACGTATTCTCGTTTTTGTAGGATCTGTGCATTTGGCTGTATTGATTGGAAAATGTACGTAATTGTTCAAAAAAATACTTAATTTCGATGAAGTATAATCGGTTTTATGTCCTCTACGTTCTAAAACACGAAACAAAAATACGTAAACTAATCGTTGTTGTACAAAAATGATCGCTCGTCCGAAACTCAGTGGTGCATTGCGCTGTTGACACTCAGAATGAACGAATAAATCACACGGACACATATTGTTGTGTACAGAGATTTACAAACGTCCACCATTCATGTCCCTGAATTAAATAATTGACTAGATGCCATTTTGTATTTTGATGAATGAATAGCACTTGATGTTACAATTGTATGTCTGGCCTGTTTTGAAGTGGAAAGAGAATATATTCGATAAAATATTCATGTTTATTCGAATTATTCTAAACTGCATTCTAGTTGCGCAAAACAATCGTAATCGCTATGGCTTTGATTTTGACAAGTCAACAATTTCCATAGCAACTTATGTAAATGTATTAACAATCCGATTTCTCCGCAAATATACAAGGTTATTCGGAAAGGGGGTACTAATCCAAAAAGATGTAATACTACCTTTTGATTTATTTATTTACTTTAATTAAAACGGTCTTAGACCAATTACAATAATTAAAAATAGTAATAGAAGACGATACATACAATACAAGGGAAAGAAAAAAATAATCTAATAATTCTAATAGGTAAACTCTTTCATAAATCCTTTACAATGCTTCTGACAGTATATTCTTTCACTCATTCATGATGCTTTCCTCTCGCAATACTCCAGACATTTCGACAAAATCACCCTCCATTCATCCGCAAACATATCAAAATTGATGATTTGATGAATTCGATGTAACTTTTTTACTACAACTTTACAAAAAAAAAGTCTATAGTTTATAAGACATTGCTGTTCAAAAATACACTAAAATCTATCTATACTCAGTTATGATCAGCTGTGTTTACATTTTAGGTCATATTAGGGGCACGGATTAGAAGCACCATCTTCTGAATTTGTAACAATAGTAGGAATGAAGAATTAAAAAAAAAACTAAAATAAAAATCATTTTTCACGGTAATAAAATCACCGAATTTTGAAATAGTAACACCAACCGAGGACTATCCACGGCTGCACTATAACAGTACAGTCATGGACCGTCCCAGGGGCCTAATTCTCCTAAAATAAATTGTTGCCAAACGCAATCGAACCACAACCGTCATTCAGTTTTTGTTTTCGAAAACTTTCAAAATGATTGATTTTGTTTTTTGTGTCAAACAATTCGACAGCTTTTGAAATTCAGAACTGTCTGAATGAACGGTTCGGCCTTCGTTCGGTTGTGATTTATCAAGATTTATTTTAGGAGAATTGGGCCCCAGGTGGGTGCAAGACTATTGTAAAATATGGTGAAAAATATCTGGTCTATGGGAAGGAGTGTTAAGCGGACTGGTTGACTTCTATTGTCGAAAAAAAACGGCGTCTGACTTTCAAGTTTAAAATTGAAATGAGTTGGCAGACGGTGACTCGCCAGCTCACTAGCTGGGCAATCTGAAAACCCGCCAGTACATAGGCGAAGGGGGCAACAACGTGTGAGCGGTTACTGTGGCTTACGTTATTTATTTCTTGTGAAAGTCCAATAAATATTCGTAGAACTATTAAAATAATAGTTAATAGGTGATAATGTATTTACCATCGTAAAACAGAATTAAGTATGTATTGTAAGTTTAACAATGCATAGCAAATTAAGATTATAATTAGCGCTCATTAACACTGTTACATTGTGTTGTTAAATTATTTACTTTTACCTTTATCATTTACTATACTCTATTAATTTAATATGACATTAGACAAATAAAAGCCATTAAGCAGGGAAATTTCATATCGATGCTTAACAGCCACAAAAAGATAACCGCCAATTTACAAACTTTACAGGAGAGTGGTTTAAAGTTCGTTTATGACGTAGAAATTAGGCTACGGACCTTAATTTACATACCGCTTATGCGAATAAAATTATGTCGTAGAGTCACGCGACTTAGACCAATCGCGCACTAAAAAAAGACGATTCCAACGATATACAAGGTTAGTCGGAAAGGGGGTACTAATCCGAAGCCCACTTATAGTATCACTGATAACTGTTTGAAAGCAAGTGTTAAAATTTCAAAATTCGATATTTTTTTTTTCCAAATAAAATGATTTTTATTTTAGTTTTTTCAAAAATTCTTCATTCCTGCTTTAGTTACAAATTCAGAAAATGGTGCTTCTAATTCATGACCCCAAATATGACCTAAAATGTAAACACAGCTGATCATAACTGGGGATAGATAGATTTTAGAGATTTTTTTTTGAGATTTTTGAACATCTGTTTCTCTTAAACTATTGAGTTTTGGGAAAAGTTGTAGAACAAAAGTTATTCATTATTATGTGTACTTTAACACCCTTTCGGATTAGTACCCCCTTTCTGACTAACCTTGTACATACAAGGTTAGTCAGAAAGGGGGTACTAATCCGAAGGCCACTTAAAGTGACATTGATGTCAGTTTTAAAGAAAATTATTTTTTTAGTTATTTCAAAGATTCTTCATCCCTGCTTAAGATACGAATTCAACAACTAGAGCTTCTAATTCGTGACCCCAAATATGACTTAAAATGTAAGAACAGCTGATCTTATCTGAGAATAGATAGATTTTGGCGTATTTTTTATGTAATTTTTGAACAGCTATTTCTCTTAAACTATTGACTTTTGGAGAAAGTGGTAGAACAAAAGTTACTCATTATTATGAGTACTTTAACACCCTTTCGGATTAACCGTGTATAAGTCTATTTCGCAAAAAATGGCGCTTATCCCTTTTTGGCTGTTAAGCATCGATAATTATGCAACATGTTTAATATGCTTCCAGCAGGGATTGTACAGAGTATTATGATGTAAGATTAATAGTTTATTTATATTTTATTAGTTTGCACTTTAGTTTTAATAATTCTAACTTTAAAAGTCTTTTTTTTTAATAATAGTTTGCACTACTTTTAACGCTTCTAACTTCAAAGTCCTAGAAAGAAAACAGATAGCTGAAAGGTAGGTTAGCTTATGTTATGTTAGAGCTGTGACCAATCAATGCACGAGCCGAGCTGAACTGATTATGACGTTTCATGATTAAGGTCTCCGTTTGGGTCCAAAACTAGTCGGGCAATCCCGAAATATACACGTAACGAGTAGACATGGGCGTTTTTGGTTTTGTATGCAAACTGATATTTATCAGATTTCAGATATCAAAATCGATTTCAAAATCCGTGTTTAGAAATCCGATTTCAGTAGCGCCTAACTTCGCCAATTCGGTTGCGTACTTAGATTTCGTTTTATTAGCTAAGGAGTAGATACTAACGATTTGTGCGATTTTCATCTAAACGAAAACAATAGGTACATTATTTCTAGTTAAAAACACGAATCCATAAACCAAAATACATCAACGTATTACCTCGCAATTATAGTCTTTAAAAACTTAGCAGTAAAGATGATATTGATCGCATTTTATCATTTCCGTTACCAAAAAACCGAAATCTAAATCGCAAAATTCATACTATCCTTTTATTCCGCTAAGTTCCGTTATGTTAGAAAGAGAGAAGGCATAATTTCTAGGCATAAGTTTGCGTTTGGATTTTGGATTCACACACGATTCGTTTGGTGATATCCATTGATTTTATTTGTCGATTCGGATTCGTTCGTTCAGTGATAGAGATCGCTAGCGTTTGGATTAGCAAAGTGATTTTTGGAATCAAATTTTCTAGTTTGAGAAATCGATACGAATCGATTTGTGTTTGAAATCGGTTTTTGAATTCGTTTTGATATATCTGACACATGTCTAGTAACGAGTAACCGTAAAATAACCATAGGTACTAGTCGCGCGCAGAAGGTTTGCCGATGACTGCCCCTTCGACTTCACCGACCGCTACCCGCGCTCGTCTGGCCTACCTACTAATCGTACCGACCATCGACGCGTGACGTCATGAGGCTATCGGCAAACCTTCTCCGCGCGACTTATACAGTAGTAAGTTCTATTTCATCATCATCATCATTCAGCCGATAGACACCCACTGCTGGACATAGGCCTCCCCCAAGCATCGCCACATCTACCGGTCTTGTGCTTCTCGCATCTAGCAGATTCCCGCGACCTTCACCAGGTCATCGGTCCACCCTATAGGAGGCCTACCCATGCCGCGCCTTCCGGTACGCGATCGCCACTTCAGGGGGCCTACTCCCCAAGTCCGTCAACGAAGTTAGTTGGCCGTCCGAAAGAAGCCCGAAACGTAGGAGTGAACAAAACAAGTGTCAAGTTCAACTTTTCGGACGGGCAAAAACACATCGGTAGTAGGGACAACTGTCAAATCGTGTTGTCATTCATTCTTAGTTCGGGCCCCGAAATAATCGACACATTTGACGACGCGTTTGGTGCAGTGGCTAAGCGATTGGCTTCTGCGCTACGGGTCGTGGGTTCGATTCCCACACGGAACAAAAATTTGTATAGCCTACAGATGGTTGTTTCGGGTCTGGGCGTTTGTTTGTGAGATTTGTGTCTGTAAACGCATCCACGATACAAGAGAAATCTTAGAGTGGGGCAAAGTTTTTCAAAAAAAAAAAAAAACGTATGTCCGTAGGTGATAGGGAGTAGCTCGTAACTAAGGCCGAAACCACGGACTTCGTGCTTAGGGAGTAGACCCCCAGAACCTTTCGGCCATCCGTTCTGCAAGCAATGTGCCCCGCCCACTGCCACTTAAGTTTGGCAATTCTTCGGGCTATGCGATTACCTTGGTTCTCCTGTGGATCTCATCATTTCTGACATGATCACGCAGGGAAACTCCACGCATAGCCTTCTCCATTTAAAGTTATATTAAAAATGAGTAAATAACTTCAAAGAAAACATCTAACCTTTAACAGAGTCACCATTCATAGTGTAGGTAGTTCTTAGTTCTCATGGGAAATTACAAGCGAGCCGTCCTACGTAGTGATTGCTTCACAAGAGTTCAGACTTCACGTCACCCGCTACCAGTAGTTATTATTTACATTTCATTATTTGTATTCTTTGTTGTTATGGAGGAAAGATTGCCTGCAGCCGTAAATTGCTTGGTGAACGTGAATTCTGTACCACGCCTCCTGATTGGAGTTGTTAATTTAACTTTCCAATAGCAATAATATAAATGAAGTCATACCTAAAAATTAAAATGTATAAAATACTAAGCAATGGGAGTTAGGTTAGCTCTTGGCATACCTGCCCCCTCAGAAAAATCCCTTTTACTTAAACGTTAACTCCTCCGGAAAGATCAAATTGTATGGAAATGACATTTCATCGGTCATGTTCTAACAGTGCGGAAGTCAAAAATGGCTACTTTACAAGAGAGTGAAAAAACTATTTAAAACGAGGAGCGTAACTACGCTGAACGCAATATTGTTTTTAATTATCATTACAAATGAACTCTTTGATGATTTAAACCTTTGAAAATCCTAATAATCTTTTTCATTTCAAGTAAAATTGTGGGTTTCCCAGTGTTGTCTGTTTTTGTCACAAAATGACTTACGAACTTCACTGACGATTTGCTCTTGACTGCCTCGTTGGTCTAGAGATCGCAAGCGCGACTGCTGAGCGTGAGTTCTTGGTTTCGATCCCCAGATCGGACAAAGTGTTATTGGGTTTTTCCGTGTGGAATTTCTCAGTAGCAGCCCGGAGTCTTGAATTGTGCCTGGTTGATGGCAATATGCTCGCCCCCTATTACATAGGACCTTAACATTACGGCGAAATGTGGGTGTACTATGCATCTCTGCCCAACCCTTCGGGGAATAGGTACAGGCGTGATGTTACGTTACGTTGACATTTGCTCGAGCGTAATCAAATGTCAATTCCATACAATTTGATATTTCCACAGGTGTTAACGTTTAAAACAAAGGGATTTTGTCTCAAGGCCCTGATCCTTAGAGCACGCAGTAAATTGTCACTTAGAAATAAGCTGAGAATCTACGTGACGTGCATCCGCCCCATCTTGACTTACGCTAGCGTCGTGTTCGCACACGTTAAGCCTTGTCGTTTCAAATCCTTCCAAACCCTCCAGAATCGAGTGTTGCGCAGAGCCGCGGCTGCCCCGTGGTTCATGCGTAACGTCCAACTCCATCTCGATCTAAAAATGCCAACCATCAGGCAATACCTCAAACGCATCTCCAAGCATTACTTCAACACTGCCCCCCTCCATCCGAACCCCCTAGTCGCCGCAGCGGCCGACTACAGTCCCTCTCTCATAAGTAAAGTTCGCCGTCCCAGGCACACACTTTTAGAACCCGATGACGAAATAACCCTCCTCCAGGAGGCGAGTAAATCGACCAGCACAATACACAACGTCCGCCGCCGTCCGGCATACCGTCCTCGCCGACGAGGCCCGTCGCGACGTCCCACCGCCGCCGCGGCGCCGGTCACGATCCACCGAGCTCTCCCGTCGTAGAGCCGGTCGTCTCTTCAGAATCCGCAGTCACACCGATAATTCAGCCCTCATCAAGCTGTCTCCCCCCCCCTATGTCCACGCCAGCAACGCCCTAAGCCGAGGTCCGAGTCCCACTAGGGGTCGCCCTTAGTGCTGTTGTTGCAGGTAGTCATGATGTTAGTGTAGTACAAGTAGTTAGCTTAGGTTAAGTATTTTACTTCCCCCCCATTGGCTGGAGACCCTTCAGGTCTCGCCAATAACTGCCCGGTTACGTAGAAACCGTCCCCTAGGACGACCTACAGCAGTCCAATAGAAAAAAAAAAAAAACTCAAGGCCCTGGATAGGCTCTGTCAGTACCAGCACATAAAGAAACGTCGGTATTATTTTTAAACCTTGTTTTAAGCCATTCGCCCCTTTTAGCTTCGCATCATACTTACTATACGGCCACTTCGTAACGCGCTCCACAGTGCACTCTCGTCCAAATAGCACGAGCGTAAAGGATTTATAATATTTATAGTCCATCATCCACCGAAATACGATGTTTCATTATGTCTACACATAAACAATACCACCCACCGGTGTTTAATAATGGCATAGGTACTGCGATCACCAATCTGTTTGCTAAACGCGGTGATTATATTCCTTCCAATCTTTCACGGCGGCCCATAATGGGGCCAAGATATATTTTCAGCAGTGAATATTTAAGGGTTGATAAGTGTATCGAAGGCAATCATTTTATTGTAGAAACAGATTATTCGCTTTCTATTAAGCTGTGTCCATACCTGCGTAAATCGTAACCGCAGGTAAACCGCGCATTCTACGTGTAGCCTAAAAACAAGTGTGGACACATTTGCGAACTGTTTGCGAGCCGTTCAATGCATGCATCGCGCACTTTATTTAAAATACAATTCTAGGTGATGAGAAATTATTTATATCATTGATAAATTTATTTGCAGGTGAACTGAGTATCATGTACATATTTTCCCGATACCAATTCAACTGGGATGAGGTGAAGTACAGCATCTACTCCACTTACAGCCTTATCACGCACTCCATCGGTAAGTACCTACTGATTACACAGTTCATGGTAATCACTTGTGTTTATAATTATATTCTGTTTAACGTAAGAAATGTCCCAGGGGCCTACTCCGGAAACAACAACGAAGTTTCGGTATAATCCCATCTCTTCCCCTTCCCATCTCTTACCCTATGCGTTTATTTATTATACGGCAAATTTAATTTATTTCATTCTAATTATGTTAAACATTAAAATTTTAATTAATATAGATAGATAGATAGATAGATATACTTTTTTGTACACTAAAAGAAATAAAACATAATAATATCTTAAATAAATAAAGATAAAAAAATTTAAGTGGGTGTACTAAGCACCTCTGCCTTACCCATTGAGGAGAACAGGCATGATGTTTTGTTGTGTTAATTAGTTTGTAAATTGTCCTTGATAATTCGTTTAAATTTTAGTTTTTTTTTCTGCCATCATCTGTATTTTGCATGCCAAATGGTTAAAACATGGTGATACCAAATTGTATGATATTTAGGATTATTTTACATTATATATTTTCTACCCATGTATGCAAATAATGTCATTGAATTTGAAAAAAAAATTGGAGATATAACGCATAGGGGAAGAGATGGGAACGGGAAGAGATGGGATTATACCGAAGTTTCGGCTTACTGATCGCACGTTTTCCAACCACGACTGTTTCGGATCCGACGATGGATTCGATTTTCGCGATTTGACATTTTGTCTTTCGTTCGCCTTACTCCCAAATGAAAATTGACATCCAGTAGTTCGTTATTTGACAATGCTTTGATCGTATTCATTCTATAAGTTCCATGTTTGTCACTGTTTCGTTTAAAAACGAAACTTTGACGTTCGTTTTTCGGAGTAAACCTCCTGGGACAGTTGTCGTTTCGTAAATCGTAATGGTTGAAATGCTACAATCAAAACAACGTAAACATTGTCTCGTTTTTGCAGTTTTAACTTCTTAACTATTTTTCATTCGTTGCACAATTACGTTCTATCGAAAAACATTGTGATGTTATGTAAATCGTTAGCCACACCAAAGGCGAGGCGTGAGCGGGTCGTGTCATCGACGGACCCGCGTGATTTGTATTAGAGGGTTACTATGAAGCATGTCACAAATACGAACGCGAGGTGTGAGCGGGTCGCGTCGATGGCGGGTCCGCGATTGATGTGGCGATAGCTTAAGTTTTTCGGAATTGTATTTGTCTTGATCCTCATTTTCTTATCTGTTTGCCCAAGGTGATAACTACTTCTTCTTCTTCGTCTTTTTTCTCTATAAAGAGATATTTGACAGACACCGGACTGCAAGATAAAAAATACAGGCGATGATATCTTAATGTGGACTGTATCTTAGAAAGAAAGAAAGAAAAATATTTATTCGCGCCGACATGGCGACATGACGCACAAAAATAAAATAAAACTGTACACAAAAACAAAAAAGAAGTTATTGGGAAAATGATGCGTCTTCGATTTTGAAGTTTCTAACATTCGCTACCTCCCACATTTATTATCTTGTCATATTGTTTAATCCTGATTTATTTATAACTACACCCCGAGAGGTCGAGTTTGGACAAACGAGTCTCTTGCCACTAATAACAACTTTATCACAGTTTAGGAGAGTACTAAATATCAAATTGGGGAAAGTACTAATTTCTGTTTACCTAAAAGTTTAAAGTACTACACGACATGGCAAAGGCAGTGGCAGTATGTTGGGAACAGGTTCCAAGTTCAAGGTTCTGATAAGAAGAGCAATATATCTGCATTCTAATCACACATCATCATCATCATTCAGCCGAAAGACGTCCACTGCTGGACATAGGCCTCCCCCAAGCCATGTTACGGAAGGGGATTTGCTATAACCGCCACGCTTGGCAGGCGGTTTGGCGGTCGCAGTATGGTTGTTAAAGTACTCAGAGAACGCTGCTGCCCATCCTCTAGAGAATCCCTTAGTCGCCTTTTACGACACCCATGGGAAGAGATGGGGTAGTGCTTTTCTTAACGTCCGGCACCACATGGACTCTAATTGCACAACACACTCGTAATCGCTTTGATTTTGACAGTACAACAATATTCTTTGCGTGTAGTTGTGTGGAGAAGTCGGATTGTTAATACATACGTTGCTACGGAAATTGTTGACCTGTCTGGATCAAAGCCATAGGGATTACGAGTGTGTTGCGCAATTGGAATACAGTTCTAACAGGAAGCGTGTTAGGTGTTATGGTTTCAGTAATTATTTTTCCAGTTTCCATATAGTTGGGCAACGCCTACAAGGGCGATGGCATCGCCCGACATCAAAAACGTTGCCCAACTGTGTGGATTGTAAAACTGTGACTTAACTGTGTTGCCTGCATGGCCTGTGCCCCCATATACGCTTATCCGTCTCAAGGATTTTTCCTCATCCATCAACACAAAATTGATGAATACAGTATTGAAGGCTGCTACCCTGCCGTTTATTCAAAGAATTTCGCTATTTTTGTTACGGAAAATTAGAATGTTTTGGTCTTCGAGCGCTTAACACGGGACGTGAGGAAACGAGATCGGGGCCATGGCCCCCTTCCTGTGGTTGCGGGATCGCAACCCGTAAAAACGGGTTGGCCATTGGGGCGCGCATCATGCTCTTTTCAATGTCCCGAAAGTCTAATTCCAACGCTACAACTGGGGTCTACTCCCTAAGCACGAAGTCCGTGGTTTCGGCCTTAGTTACGAGCGTTTCCTACTCCCTATCACCTACGGACATACGATTATTTCGGAGCTCGAACTAAGAATGAGTGGCAACACGATTTGACAGTTGTCCCTACTACTGATGTGTTTTTGCCTGTCCGAAAAGTTGAAGTTGACACTTGTTTTGTTCACTTCTACGTTTCGGGGTACTTTCGGACGGGCAACTAACTTCGTTGACGGACTTAGGAAGTAGGCTCCCTGGTGAGACGTTGTTGCTGGTGTTTCTGTTGGGGCGCCTGAAGTGTTTTTAATAGCAATTTAAACGCTGCCACTTCTTATAAATAGCAGCCTGTAACTGTCCTATTGCAGGGCAATGGCCTCTTCTTATACTGAGAAGGAACGAGCACTGATCGCCACGATTGTTCACTGCGGGTTAGCAATTTGAGACCATTAAGTCCAGGTTTCCTCACGATGTTTTCCTTCACCGTATGTCAGTGGCTGCTTACATTAACTAAGAAAGTACATAATGAAATTGAAAAAGTCACATTGGTACATGCCTAGGTATGTAAGTAGACTCGGAACCCGGTGCTTAACACGCGGGTCTGTAGCCTCCGAGCCACCACGACATCCGCCCTTCTTCTTCTCATCTTCCCTATAGATTCGATGTAACAATCATTTCACTATCGATCAATGAGTTTACTTACATATTATTAATTTTCAGGTACATTATTCTCGATCAGCGTGTTCAGTAGAAAGCTGAGAGCAGATGATGCTGTCCTGGGCATGATATCAACCAGCAGTAAGATCTGTGGAGCAATAGTCTTGGCGTTCGCTAGAAATGACTATGAAGTGTACTTATGTGAGTTTTTAATGTACTTTTATATTCCAACTTTCATGAGTGACATGTTTTTCATATGAGTGAGTGGGTCGGCTATACTCACGTAGCTTCCTGTACCCACACCGCGTTGAAATTACGCGACCGAACTTAGACGTGATTTCACTTGCAATGCATTTTAAATTATCCGCAACATAGCAGGCTAAAAATAAGTCGAGTCACGACGATATAAAAAAAAAATGTAATTTGGCGCTATAATAAAGCCCTTGACAGCTCTTCATCAATTAATCCGAAAGTAGTCGGGCACCTATATGCACTTAACAATAGGCACTGTAACGGGCAAGTCCTAAAGTAGTTCAAAATCCCCAAAATATAAATGTGAATAAGGCCGTACACATACTAGGTAATCGTGGAATAGCAAATTCTTTTGGTGCATTTTATTCGAATCTTTAACTAATTCTGAAACATACTAGAACTTCTACGGAATTATTTTAGTATAAACCCTCACATTTCTTACTATAAAAAAATTAGTTTTACTTTCTATTATATTGGATTAATTGTCTTGCAATTGCGTATGTTTATTTTTCATTGCGACATTTTCTCAATCACTAATTATTCTGTGGTGTTATTTTTCAGCACCACTTTTAGAAATCTTAAACGGTACCTCAGCGATCGCTCTACGGTCGATTGCATCGAAACTAGTCTCGTATCAAGAATTAGGTAAGTTGTGAACTATTTCTTTTATTCCATGAATGTTTTACTTTATCTTTTCCGACCATATATCTGGTGGTTCTGAGTTTGAATACCAGGTCCGGTTAAGTGCTATTAAGTTAATATTTTCCTTTGCGTATTTCAAATCACGAAATTTCCTAATGCACAAATCCAGACTCCTGGCTACTGAGAAATTCCACACGGAAAAACCCAGTAACACTTTTCCCGACCTGGGAATCGAATCCAGGACCTTACGCTCCGCAGTCCTTCGCACTTACGACCACTAGAACAACGAGGCCGTCATTGTAGGCAGTATTTTATGTATCTTATTTTAATTTTCGTTTGAAGCTCCCACTGCTATCCGCTGGATGCGAAAAGCACAGGACCGGTCGATGTGGCGATGCTTGGGGGAGGCCTAAAGCTGGCATAATGCTGGCCACATGGCTACCTGTAAACGTCTTTTGGCTGAATGATGATAATGATGAATGAAGCTCCTATATCCTATCATTCTACGTGTAAAATTTTCCCTACATACCTATAAAGTACCAATTTCAACTTACAGGTAAAGTGTACTCGCTGTTCGGCGTGGCAGAGACCATGATGCCCATAATATTTGCGCCACTATACTCCAGGGTATATATTGCCACGCTGCACATACTCCCAGGAGCTGTATTCCTCATGAGCGTCATGGCTACTCTACCGGCTCTCGGGATATTTGGGTAAGCATCTATTTTAAATAAAAAATCGTGGCTCGTGGCTAATTAACAACCGCATGGATAATATGATATGCAAGGGTAATAAGCTGGTTGTGGAATTTGTTCGAAAGAGTTACCGCGGCCCTGGAACGCAAAGGGCACTAGGAGTCACTTGATGATTTACCACCCCAAAAAGCTGCGCTTGCCCATTCCGTGCATAGGAAAACGTTCGTTACTCATTGAGACCCCTCCGTGCCTCGGAGAGGACCGGTGGCTGTCGGTCCCGGGCACTGACCTCTATATTTACCACTGGACTGGCGGCTGTCAAAGTGATTTTGTGCCCGTTTGATAATCGCCATTTTGGCGCTGTTAGACGTAGCGAGTGTCTGTGGTACTAAAACTAGTGATGTCGACATCAGCGAACAAATATCGATACAAAAAAAAGTTCTTGATAATAAGTGTTTACGGTAAATAAACGTAGTATCATAATTACTTACTATATTATATTAAGGTGGGAGCGCCGACTGTGACCGCGAAATTCAAATTATCTTACTTTTTTTGCATTTTGTAGGTCAATCCCAGATCTCATGTTGATGATTGATTGATTTGCATACATAGAATATAAAATAAAAAAAAAACAAAATTAAAAAACTATTCCCTATTATTGAGCCAGACTGAACTAAATACATCATTACTTTAAAACCGAAAATCTCTGAAAATTTGACCGATATATCGATATTTTTTTTCACTTCCGACATCCCTACAATATACGTCAAAATTAGTTCTGTGGACACACGCTAGCACGCTATTGGCGCTTCAAATTGGCACAAAAAAATTGCTGTCAAACTTACGGAACAGCCAGTCCAGTGGTAATTATATAGGTCAGTGGTCCCGGGTGTCAAACAAATACCTCTGACAGTCGTTACGAGTAGTCAGAAGCCCGAAAGTCTGACAACCGGTCTAACCTTTTAGGATATCGGCATTGCCCAGTAACTGGGTTGCGGAAGTCCGATGGCAGTCGCTCCATGTAAAATACTGGTATTCAGTCGGATCTGGTTAGACTGGAAACTGACTTCAACATAGTTGGGAAAAAGCAAGACAGAAGAAGATATTTTAAATAGATCACATGTCGCAAAAAACATTCAATGTAATGGATATCAAGTATTGGACTTAGAACTCAAATGAAGGAGGAATTACCTCCTTTAGCAACAAGGATATAATTACGAACATATTAATGATTGGTTACGGTCCACTCACGTGCATTTTTCAAACGGAACCTTTAATTATGAGATGAACACGCAGCGAGGTCACGAGTCGAAAGGCACGTGAGTAAACCAACACTAATCTATCTATATAAATAAAAAAGAAATACTGTTCGTTATCAAACGCATGACTTGGGAACGGCTGGACAGATTTGGCATTTTTTTAAATATTCGTAATAATCCGAATTAGATTTTTATGGAAAGAAAAGTTCGAAAACTTGCCCGGAAAATTGGGAATTGCTAAATTCAGGAAAAACTGAAAGTTCTTTTTTCTATGGGGTTTTTGTATGACAGAACAATGTCTGTCGGGTTAGCTAGTCATAAATATAGATGTATCTCACGGAAATTGATACAAAAATAACGAATACGTTGAACAAAGCAAGACCTCTCATAGGGATGGCGTTGCTGCTCCGGTTGCTGAGGTTGACCGTTGTCAACTAATAAATAGGATGAGTTAGCCATCTTTAGTTTAGTTCAGAGCATCTTTAGTGGCTGGATGCAAAAGTAGTACCGCTTATATTTAATACGCCCCGTATACATATAGTATTTATTTATTTATTTGTGTTTTTTTAGGTTTATTTAAAGTAAGTAATTTATAGTCTCCTTATTTATTGTTGCACCGAGAACTAACCCTCTCTTTTTTCTTGCGCTTCATGTCCATCCAAAGGTTGTCTGGAAGAATCCGCCTAGTGCGATAAGACCGCCCATTGTACATCTCCATTTTTATAGTAATGTTTCTTGTATATTTTTGTGTACAATAAAGAGTATTGTATTGTATTGTATTAATCTTTCATAGTAGACTCGGGTATATAGGACCATGTTGGCCATACAGCACGCACAATATCGTCGCCCGGATATGAAAACCTCGGGAATGCAATTTAGTCATCTTATTTTATCATTAGGGACTATATCTTATACGAGAGCCGCTCTATTTGAAATTAGTTTGTAGGCACTGAAACTAACCTTTGTTAGGTATGTAAATATCGTAATAAATATAGGGTGACTGGTAATTAGTGACCGATACTTTAACACATGATTGTACTCATGATAACAAACAGAAAGTTGTAAGAAACATTATTTGTAAAACAAAAAAATAATCTATACATATAAAAGGAGAAGCTGACTGACTGATCTATCAACGCACAGCCTAAACCGCTGGGGTTAGAAAGTTGAAATTTTGACAGTAGGTTCCTTTTGTAACGTAGGCATCCACTAAGAAGGGATTTTTTTGAAATTCAACCCCTAAAGGAGTTAAATAGGGGATGAAAGTTTGTATGGAAAACCGTCACTTAACGGGTTCAAAATTTCACGCAAGCGAAGCTGCGGGAGAAAGCTAGTATTTCCATATTACGAGCCGCATCCATTCCGTAACGGATTACTAATAAATTTTAAATGAAAAAAATAAAATTATGTTTCTTTGAGAAAGTTGTTTGTTATCATGAGTACAATCATGTGTTAAAGGATCGGTCACTAATTCCAGTCACCCGATATAATTGACTAGCTTTTTCCCGCGACTTATTCCGCATGAAAGCCAACAGGAACCGTTCAATGATCAAATGAATTCCCGAGGTTTTCACTCCCGGGCGACGATATACGTTAGAGCTTCGATCTCTCCCAGTAATTGGGAATAATCTTTAGAGCTGCGGGATTATGATGGCGATCAGGGCCGAATTTAGGAGAGGGCTACAGGAGCTTTAGTCCATAATAGGAGTTTTTTTTTTAGATAAGATATAAAGTGACACTTATTCTGACGAAGAGAAAAAAGTTCAAATTCACGAGGTGCTTTTTTTAAAAACATTTTAACGGTCCTCTAATTCTTCGACCTAGGGCCTCCAAACCTTAAAATCTGGATCTGGTGGAGATTAAGACTATTATTTTTAGATTGACTATAGTATAATACTGATAGAGTTTAAAACACCACAAGTCACTGAAACACGTTGTTACATACAAAACGAGTGATGCTGCGACAGTTATATCAAACATTTTATTCTTAACACCCTGTTATGACATTTTATCTGCCATTGTTTTCATCAATACATGCAATATGACGCAAAAATTGATTTCGAGGTCATTTATTATTCAGTTATTTAAACTTGTATGCACATTAAGGCGAACTTAATGCCATAAAGCATTCAGTACCAGTCAATCTTTGGGTTAAAAGGAAAACCATCTAAATAGGTACAAAAAAAAGGTGATTCAACTATTTTTAACCGACTTCAAAAAGGAGGAGGTTCTCAATTCGTCTGAATGTTTTTTTTTTTTTGTATGTTTGTTACGCGATATCTCCCCCAATTATGAATGGATTTTGATGATTCTTTTTTTGTTTGGTAGCCCATACTTCAGAGGTGGTCCCATATAAATTTTATTGAAATTGGTTTAGCACTTTTTGAAAAAATCAATAAAAACAAAAAAAAAATACACAAATCGTATGTAGACGACGTTCTAGTTGTTGTGCTGGTCCGAGAATTTGTACACTATTTTAATTGTAATTTGTGGCACTAAAAAGTATAAAATAAAAAAAACTTTAAAAAAGTAAAAACCGACTTCAAAAAAAACTAAACGGAATAAAATAATTATCATTTAATAAAACTACCAGTTTCAGAAGTCGGTGTTCTACGCTGAAACAAACTGAATGCACCGACTTCTGAAACTGGTAGTTTTATTAAATGATAATTATTTTACTCCGTTTAGTTTTTTTTGAAGTCGGTTTTTACTTTTTTAAAGTTTTGTACTCAATAGATTACAAATTCATAAGATACATATAAATTACAACAATCTCTATAGGTATATAAAAAATCAGCTTCTATTTGTTTGTGTCCGTCCTAAAACACATCGTATATTTTAAATGTCTTAAGAAATGGTTATTTATCCTACCTGAAACAGAGCACAAATAGCTCTATAGGCTGTAACCTAAGTAAGCTAAGTTGATTGATTGATTGGTAAACCCCGAGTCTGAATTTAATAACTTTTTATTTCGTAGGGATCCCGACCGTTGGATAGCCAGTTAAGTTTATTTATTATTTATTTAAATGTTTTTAAACTTTCGCGATTTGTACACATCATTATAAAATATAGTTTCGGGTCTATTCGCGTAAAAAACTTTAAGACTCAGTCTTCAGTCTACCCGTGTCCACGGCCGGTGTAATTCGGCCGAAACGTTGGGATAAAAAAGTAAACTGTGCCGCTTAAAGTTTTTTACACGGATAGACCCGAATCTATTTTTTTTTATTTATTAAATTTTGCGAAGGTTCAATTCCAAAGCGCCAACTGACCAAGGTCCTGAGCCAAACCATCTAATTTGTAAAGAAAAAGCCCTTGTAAAAATGATAGGTAACAAATAACAAAGAGAAATTTCTAGAAATCTTATCCATTTATTTATTCGGCGACAACTAATAATGCGTTATTCGCAGCCAGATGTCGGAGGGACCTGTTTTGTCAGCTAGGTATTAAGCTAACATCTGTGGTATATTTTACCATTTATATAAAGGAGTTAAATAAGTGAGAAGAAAGCTTTTATCAAGTGCTCTGCATCACATCAAAGTTTTAAGTTTTCTGTGCTTAATGTTGGGTTAAATCTTTAAATAGTATAAATTGAAGTCACTTTTCGCGTCTGTCTGTTTGTCCGCTTACTTCTTCTAAACTAGTCAATGGATTTTGGTGCGGTTTTCATATAAACTTAAACTTTTTTTTATGTTACATTTTATTTTTATTTTATATAACTAATACGATGCTTGATTGTATTCATGCGAATGCTGTGTACACCTGTAATTGGTATTTACATAGGAACACTACCCATGTACTTTTATTATTTAAGTGTAAAATGTATGTACTGTTGGTGTACCTATTTTGAAATAAATAAATAAACTTAGCTAATTTCTTCCGGAAGGTTGTAAACTATAAAATGTACCCAAACGATGTTGGGGCGGGTCGGTAGTACTCGATAACACGAAGTAAGTAGTTGTATGCTCAGCAACGTCTTTCTTTGCAAGGTTCTTATCATACACGGAACAACTGCTGTCGGAACCAAGTTGTAGTTAAATGATATCGGAAAGGCCGTTTTTCCACAGCTCACGCTACAAAATGTATGTATAATTTCTATGGACTGTTTATACGACACTAGTAGTGTCGTGTTGTTTGGTTCATAGAAATATAATGGGTGTAAGGGATGGTGTACCGAAAACTGAAACAGTGAATTCAGCCCATTATTCTGAATCGAAAATAAGTGGGTTTTTTTCTCGGGATTTTCCGAATTTACTGGAAATTGCTAGTTTGTCTATGTTTTATTGTATTTCAATAAGGGAAAATTTTTCAATCGTCAGATATGTTTATCTGGGGAATAAGTTTGACGTTCTGACAGCTTTTGTATAGAAAATATGTCATACCTTCACATTTATTCCTTAGATAAAACTTATCTGACGATTGAAAAATCGGACCTAAGTGTTTTAACAGGTAAATAAACTGGGTGTAAAGGACAAGTTATCAAAAATTGACACAGTGAATTTAATTCATTATTTTAAATTGAAAATCCGTGGAAAATATCAACGAAATCTTTCGAATTTTCCGATTTATAAAAAAATACATTTTATTTTTGCAATGTCCTGTGTGTATAAGATTGCTTATTTTACAGCAGAGAAATGTAAAATTTGTGAAAAGAAAAATCGGAAAAGTCGGAAAATTCCGAGCAAAATTTCCACTTATTTTCAATTCAGAATAATGTATGATAATAGGCTGAATTCACTGTTTCAGTTTTCGGTACACCGTCCCTTACACCTGGTTTACACTCTGAAGCAACGAATCCGGGTCAGCAACATAAACCATAAGAATACCAGCTTATTCAAATAAAAAGCATTGTATAGATTGTTTAAGATTTTTTATTAATTTTATTTGTGTAGTAAATCCCTACTAATATTATAAATGCGAAAGTAACTCTGTCTGTCTGTGACGCCTTCACGCCTAAACCGATGAACCGATTTTAATGAAACTTGATACAGAGATAGTCTGAGAAGAACATAGCCTACTTTTATTCCGCAAAATACTGAATACGCGATAAATGATATGCACACGGGCGACCTCCAGTAGTCTATAAAATGCTTTTTATTTGAATAAGCTAACATTTTTAATTTCCGAGACATTAAGGTGTATATGGCGCTTGGCATCGTCACAACATTTTGTCGTGTCGTGAGAAAAATGTCTTAAAGTGACTACTATAGTACAACATAAACAAAACTTCACGTATGGAATTCAAAACAAAATAATATTATTCAATTTACAAACATCACTATCAATGGTTTTATAACAATTTGCGGTAGACGCGCCACAAACTATAGTAGCAATGGTACGTATTATGGCTTTGACAATGCCAAATAAAAAACATGTGTCGTAAGTTAAGTCTGTCATAATTATGTCAGACGATGAATGTTTGTAAACCAACAGCGATGTTCTTGTTGTTGAAAATGAAACGGAAGGAATCTTGTTTGGTACTAGCGTGTTAGCTTCCCTTCCGTTATGTTATGTTTATACGACTGTAATATGATATAGTTTTTAGGGTTCCGTAACCAAAGGGTAAAACGGGACCCTATTACTAAGCCTCCGCTGTCCGTCTGTCCGTCTGTCTGACCGTCTGTCACCAGGCTGTATCTCATGAACCGTGATAGTTAGACAGTTGACATTTTCACAGATGATGTATTTCTGTTGCCGCTATACCAACAAATACAAAAAAACAGAATAAAATAAATATTTAAGGGGGCTCCCATACAACAAACGTGATTTTTGTGCCGTTTTCATAGATAATGGTACGGAACCCTTCGTGCGCGAGTCCGACTCGCACTTGGCCGGTTTTTAAAATATACAAGGCTAGTCAAAAAGTGGGTAGATACTAATATGAAAGGGTGTAAAAGTACATGAATAACTTTTGTTCCACAACTTTCCCCAAAAGCCAATAACTTAAGAAAAATAGCTGTTCAAAGATTTCATAAAAAATACGTTAAAACCTATCGATCTTCAGCTATGATCAGCTGTGATTACATTTTAGGGCATATTTAGAGTCACGGATTAGAAACTTAATTTTTTGAATTCGTAACTAAAGCAGGGATGAAGAATTTTTGAAAAACTAAAATAAAAATAATTTTGTGTGGAAATTAAAATTATCCATTTTGAAAAACACTTGCTTTAAAACAGTCATCAAGAATACTTTAAGTGGCCCTCAGATTAGTACCCTATTTCCGACTAACCTTGTAGAACAGTGATAGCCTAATAGCGGCTAAACGCTTGCTTTCCATGCATCAGGTACTGAGTACATCCCTGGCCCGTACCTCTGACTTTTCAAATTCAGGTGCAGATCATAACGTGAGGAAACCTGCACACCTGAGAGGGCTCCATAAAGTTTTCAATGGTGTGTGTAGTCCGCCAACCCACAGCAGGCCAGCATGGTGGATTGAGGACCCTTCTCATAATAAAAGTAATATGCGTTCAACCGCTCAATAAACTGATCTAAACGGTCAATAAATATCACGATCCAAGATCGCGATCCAAATATCATGGTGGATTAAACGACATGATGATGGATTGAACACGTTACATACGCATTGGAATAAAATCTAAAATTATTACAATCTTTGGACATTATCCAGCTATTTTTTTTTTTTTTTTTTTTAATAAATCGTTGCCCCACACTAAGATTTCTCTTGTATCGTGGGTGCGTTTACAGACACAAATCTCACAAACAAACGCCCAGACCCTATTATTGGATATATATCCATATTGAAGACAAAAAATCAAATTAAATATGTTTTATTTTTTTCAGTTGGTTCTACTACCAGCACAGAGAAGACGCGAAGGAGAAAAGACTGAACGTGCCCAATACTCCGCCGCTTCCGGGGGACATCCCCGTGGTTCCAGCATAGCTGAAGAGATACTTTTTAATTAAATTAAATGTAATTTTTCACGAGAGAATGGAAGTTTGAAATAGAGACTGGACTCCATAGACAAAAAAGCTCACTGTAGATAGAAAATTTCTCTTTACTATCCTGGGGGTCTACTCTCTAAGCACGAACTCCGTGGTTTCGACCTTAGTTACGAGCGTTTCCTACTCCCTATCACCTACGGACATACGATTATTTTGGGGCCTGAACTGAGAATGAATGACAACACGATTTGACAGTTGTCCCTACTACCGATGTGTTTTTGCCCGTCCGAAAAGTTGAACTTGACAATTGTTTTGTTCACTCCTACGTTTCGGGCTGCTTTCGGACGTGCGACTAACTTAGTTGACGGACTTAGGGAGTAGGCCTCCTGTTTCTGACGTTCTTGCATAATATGTTATATCTTTTTCTGAGGCCATTATTCATAGACCTCTTTCATGGTGGCCCTCGCAGCATCCCAAGAGGAACTGTCAAAATGTAAACTTCCTCTCAATTTTATACGCTTGGCAATGTTTTATTTAAGAATTTAGCAATCATGTGATACGAAAACGACACTCAAGAGTCAACTCTAAGATGACAGCTGTTTAGGCTGGTATTCCACTTATCAAATATCTTTGTCCAATATCGATGTCTAATATTTGATCAAATTTCTTTTCTTTGAAATTCTTAATTAAAATCATCCAATTTCTTTGACCAAATGCTCAATTTTTTTGATCAAACGAACATTAGACAAAGTTATTTGATAAGTGGAATACACGCCTTATTAATACAGGCCTAAGGTCAATATTAGTGAATCGCTCTCAATATGTATTTGTCTTAAAAATCAGAATGTTCATGTTAATTTTGCTAATTAGATAACACAAGTTGCCCTACTTTGCCATTCGATAGGAGTAATCCTCCTACATGTTACGCTGCTAAGTACAATGCCCTCTTGAAGTTTCCGTTGGCGCAAGCGCGAATGGTTGCAGGATGCGTTTGCGCGACCTTTTACTGCAGCGATGCGCGTGAGTGCCGTGAGCTGTTTACTTTCGAGCACTAAATTGGCCTCGTAACGAATCTAGTTGGAACAATAAGTGTGACTCGCCTGTTTTCATAAAACTCGCGGTACAGTACGACACAACTAATAAATTACATCGATGTACAGACGCCAGTACATAAAGCTACTACATCCTGTCATATTTCTGTAATAGATTTTCGTCTTTATCGCAAAAACATTAGGTTCAAGGTTGATTGGGAAAATTTGATAGTTTCGGATAGCTTGATGTGCTGGCGTCTGTTCCTGTTTGAACAACCAATGGCAGTCGCTCATATTCGCGCCACTCACACTTATTGCGTTAACATGAAGATATTTTTTACTGCAGTAGGCCTAGCACAAATATTTTGACGTATAGTAACGTAAACGTAACGTTAATGTGACTGAATTTTGAATCGAAAATACAACTATTCTATAGCATTTTAGTTTAAATTTATGCGACAGCCACAATTTGTGTCATACATAGATATGAATAAAGTTTTCAATTCGATTAAATATTATGTGCGAAACGAGTATTTCCAATTCAAAATTCACTCGCGTTAACGTTACGTTTACGTTACCATACGTCACAACATTCGTGCTAGGCCTACAGTACTAATAAACATTCGTGATCTTGAAGACTCAATTCGGAACTGCTCGGTTTTACGAAGTTTGCCGATGCGTCTTCTTAGTTGTGTTCTATTGTACCCATCTATTTTAACTAAATATCTGTGGTTTCCAGTTTAACTATAGACTTATAGATTTGAACAAAGGATACTTTAGCTGTGGAGTAGCTCGCCCACAAAATACTCTTGAACTCCAGTATTTTATTATTTCGAATTATTTATATTGTTCATATTGTTTTGTTGTAAATACTTATATTGGTGAATAAATGTGTTGATAAATCTTTTGTTTACTTTATTTTGTGATTTTTGTGTTATTGTTTTGAGGGTTGCATACTGTAATTTTACTCATAGACGCATTTTTTCATACATATTGGTTATAAAAACTTATTCTAGTCCGAGTCTCCCCATTGACCGATGAGAGAATATTGTGAACATTGAGTAACGTATTAAATTGGTAATCTGAATATGTTTTTATTAAATGATGAAAGGGGCGTTACTTTGCGGAAATCCATGACATTCAAATATGCAAATAGAATATCTAGCTTTAATTCCGCGGAACAAGATCGCTAGTTTGGATGCAGTATGCAGCACCACCCTCCCGCCCACAAGTATATGCAGGCGCTAGGCACGAAAGTTCGCGCCTAGCGGTCGAGGAGTCAACATATCCTGAGGATGCCCCGTGCAGGGGCGAAACACGTATCGTGTATTGGTTTGGTTGCATGTTGCATTATTTTTGAGTAAAACCGTTTCCATCCTCAAGCATGAATATAACACGAGAGTTATTATGAAAAAACCCCTCTAATTTTCATATTTCCAACATATTTCGTCCATCCTGCATTTAAATAATTACTCATCAACCGTTTACCATCGGACAATGAATCTCGTCGCTGTTGAGAGCTCTAATTCATAGTGACGTGCATACACCAGGTACATGCGTGCACACAGTAAATATCACTTTGTAGGACTACCGTCACGCGCTGTTGGCCTCGTATATCCAAATTATATAATTTACTTTGATTTTAGGTACAGTCGCCATATAAAATTTTAGCAAAAGTTTTTTTTATTTTTATTTATTTCTTAAGTTGCGTGGTGGACTAAGGCCTAAGGCCCTCGATCCTTCTCATTCTGAGAAGAGGCTCGTGCCCAGCAGTGGGATATGTTGGTAACAAGCCGACGGCCCACTTGATGGAAACTGGATACCGCAACCGTGGGCCCGAGGTACTCGAAATATTTTAACCACGCCTTTCTGATGGTATTATGAGTCAAATGTTATATCAACAAAAGTCCAAATCAGTTATTTTTTCGGTACTTATTAAATCAATTAACTTTAGTACCTACTTACTTCCTTGTAAACAATACCTCAGGTTGAACTGGCAACATTTATAAATTATCGTGTGAGTGGATAAGAAACTTCTCACTTCATAACCCTGCCCGACAAATAAGACATATGGCGAGACGAGTATGGTATTACAAAAGTCGCAACGCCGCGTTCATAGGACTTGTTACCATAGATATTTTTCGATTTGTGAATTTCCGTAAATAATGAATATTTCGAAAATTAAGCTTTATTCAACAAACTATATCCTAATTTTTCTTCTCCAATTAGGCATCGAAATCGAAAGTTAAAATCTTTCGGGTACCTCGGGCCCACGGTGTTTACATTTACAATACCAAGAAGATTGCTGATGTGTTGCCAACCTAAGGGAGTCTAAACACCAAACCCGCCGACCCGCCGACACAACCTTTGTTGTCGGCGGCTTTATTTTTAAGAGCATCATGTCGGCTTGCGTCCGACAATAAAGCCGCGGCTGTGTCAGCGGTTTTGGCATGTAGAATCCTCTCATGTGCCTGTAATTTCACCAGCATCCAGTGAACAAGAACATATTGATTAAATTAGCCTGAACTATCACCATTGTTGTCAAAATCTTTTTTTGTATTATGACTTTCGTGAGACACATTCATATTTATGATTAATTACGGTTTACTCACGTGCATTTTTCGGGATTGCCCGACTAGTTTCGGACCCAAACGGAGCCCTTAGTCATGAGCTGATCATGCGGCGAGGCCGCGAGTCGAACTGGTTGTCAAAACCGTCGAAAAAATCGAATGTCTGTTAATAACTAATGAATAAAACCTCAAGCAAGTAACCTAATAGTACTCGTGCGAAGTCATGCAGGTCGCTAGTTCATTATAAAAGTAGCATCCAAGCTAGAACTGAGAGCTGTCTGTAATAGCAAGAGTTGGAAACTAACCCGTAGGTAACGACATTCGTATTATTACAACGAAAGTCAACTATCTTTGCGGGACTATCAAAATAAATTTTCAACGCTGTCAAAACATTTGTACAACACCTTAAGAGCGTGTACGCCGTACGGCATTTCATAAAAAATTTCAAGTCTTTGTTTTTCATAATGACTGAACCGATTTTGATGAAACTGCACACACATAATTAAGATACTTAGGTCTAAAAAGTTAGTAGAAAACATTTTCGAAATGTCTTACTTAAAAAAAGATAATTGAAAATTTCTGTTTGTATAGAAAATTTAAAATCGGTTTAATTTAACTGTAACACTGTTTTTCGAAAATGTTTTCTACTAACTTTTTAGTCCTATGTATCTTGCTGACGGGTATGAAGTTTCATTAAAATCGGTTCAGCCATAACGAAAAATAAGGACTTGAAAATTTGTATGAAATGCCGAACGACGTACACGCTCTTAAAGTATAACAAATTCAGTATAATAGGCCCTTTGACTGTTACTGACTGTACATAGGATAGGTAGGTACTATTTTTTATAAAGTAACAATCGAAAACTCTAAATCAAATATGTGAAATACAGAGGTTTTTCACGACAGCGCCTTTTTTTTAGTTTTTTGTTAGTGAATAGTAGCCAATATTCGAATGTGATTTTATACCCATCGATAGAATTTTAATGGAAATATAGGCATTCTGAAATTGTTTTACAGTGTTGTTACGGTCAGTTAGCTAACTTGTTTGTGTTGGATATGGTATCAAAAAGTTTGGAATAAAAACAATAGATATTTTTAGCACTGCTGCTCGGTTTTTATAAGTGGCTTAGGATGAAATACAAAAGCTTGGTAAAGTCGATGAAAATGAGTACAGATCATATTTTTAGTATTTTGTAAATTGTATAATAAATTTAAAGGGGAACGCCCATAAAATGCTTGAAATGAACGGAAACTACTAATAGTCCTAAATTCTAATTAGAATTAAATATGCATAATGAATAATTCTCAAGTTTGTAAACGTAGGAGGAAAATATAACGATCTTTAAAATATTTCGCTTGATATCCGTCTAATTCATTCTTATTTTTTAATGGACAACTGTGTTTAATCTGACATGTGTAATCGACATTCAGCCAAACAAGAATTTTCAAATAATTTATCGAAGTATTTTATAGAATTATTGCACAGTTATCGTTCATTTAGAATAATTCGACCTAATTATAACGTTTATCTAATGAAAGTAATATTATATGCATGTCAATATTAATTAAAATAAAATTATTTTCAAATAAGAAAAAGTATCGTAGGCTGCATGGATAACATGTCCTTTGCCTTACTGACAGTTTGATATTGATTACTGCATTTCATTTTTCCGTTGAATTGTGGTTTTGAATTGATCGATTCACATTTTGCGTTTGCGACTTGAGTATAACTTAATAGGATATAATAACGACGACTTTGGCCATTTTTAAGGATTTTGATTTTACTTCTGCACACGTTACCCCTTTTCGAACTCGACTTAGATTGAACCCGCCTTGACGACGACTCGGCTTTTTGACGACGGACCTGGACCTGCTTTTTATACGACTCTGCTATTGTTTTGGACTCTTACACCGTGTACATTTAAAAATGGATGGAAACGTACACTGTGTTAATTGCTATCTCGATCTTACAGCGATGAGACGTAATGTCGTATCAGAGCAAAATGATGAAGTACGTCGTTTAATACAGGCATGGATAACACCATTAGCTGTAAGTATATTCATTCCATAGTTTTTGTGAATAATTATATTGAACTGAACGCACTGACATTGAACAATTAGTACATTGTTTTTTGTTCTTTCTCACAGGTTGAACCAGGTAGTGTTGTTTGTGATGCATGTCTTAGATTAGCGGTTCACACTATCACCGAGACACCTGGAACCAGCCGGCCAGGTAGACAAGTAGGCCACCAACATGTGTGCGTTTGCTGTGGACAGTCTGTTCTACGACAACGATCACATGTTGTAAGAAATAGCAGTGATCGTGAGAGGCACATAATGAATGTAGTAGCACACAGAATCCAACCACGCCAGGTAAGTTCATTCCTCTGCCCTAATTCTGTGTAATTCCCTCTTATCCCGTGCAAATAACGTCACTATCATGTCTTTTAAAAACTTATCACAGAGTACTTTTTTATGCATAGGTTTTCGTTCATCGAGCTTGAAGTAAAACAAAACCAACTTTTACTTTTCATTTTGCTTGCAGCTACGTTCTTCGGATTTGATCTGCCACCCATGTTGGCAACGATGCAGCCGGGCTACCTCACCCCCTACTACTCCTTCACCAAGCCCGAGTCCGGTACCCAGTCAGGCAGGTAGTTTGAATATACCTCTACATGAAGAACCTCCTCAAATAAGATCCAGCGTACTGTTACCTAATTACGGAAGAGCAGTTGATACTCAAAGTCATTGTTTCTATCCAGGATGTAATATGATTGATAGACATGTGGTACCACTTTCATTAAGGGTGTGGCTCTTCAAGGACTACAAGTTTTATATACCAAAGAATTCAAAAATATGTAGTCATCATTTGAATAGTGACTTTTGGCATGAACTCCCTGCTTTGGAAGATATGAATCATGAATTCACTGTGGACCACATTGAAGACTTTGCATCATTTGTGAATTATGAATGTCGTGCTTTGGACTTCGAAAATATACACTTAATGGAAGAACATATGGTGTGGTACTTTTTAGGAATGAGTAGAAATAGTTTTGGTACTCTAATGGGAGAGGTGCCCCGATTGGCGCAAATGCATAGAGGTTCTACTGCCCTTGGAGCTTACCTGATGAAATTGAGAACTGGAGATTCTGATGAAAGATTATCATCTCTTCTACAAATACCGAGAAGTACTCTGGAACGTCTAATGGCTAAAGCAAGGGAAAAACTGCATCAAGATTTTGTTCCTATGAACCTTGGAATTGGACATATAACAAGAGAACAAATAGCAGCAAGAAACCTTGTTCTACCAAATGGGCTGTTTGGCGAAGTCGACGGAATAAGGAAGCCTGTCGTAATTATTGATGGAACATATATCTATGTACAAAAAAGCTCCAACTATTTGTACCAAAAAGAGACATATTCTCTTCACAAATATCGAAACCTTGTGAAGCCATTTTTGCTTGTTTGCTCCGATGGCTATATAATCGATGTGTTAGGCCCTTATCCAGCAACAACTTCCGATGCTCAGATAATGATTAGTGAATTTGATGAACCCAGTAAGCCATTGAGACAATATTTTCAGGATGGTGACGTATTCATTCTTGATAGAGGGTTCAGGGATTCCATTCCACTTTTGCAATCTTGCAATTATAGTGTTCACATGCCATCAACACTGCAAGTAAATGAAATTCAATTATCCACTCTGGAAGCTAATAAAAGCCGAAGAGTTACTATTTGCCGCTGGGTTGTGGAAGCCGTAAATGGAATATTCAAGCAGCAATTCAAATTATTTCGCCAAGATTTTTTTAATAGAGCTTCGAGACATTTAATGGTAGATTTCTCTATAGCAGCAGCATTAATTAATAGGTTTTATACTAGAATAGTTGACAGGCCAGATGCTGTTGATATTTTGCAAATAATACATCAGAATATGTATACAGAAAATATACTAGCTGATTATGTGATCACAAATAATTTGAATCGTCGCAGAGCGCAATTCCAAAGCATTAATATAAATCCTAACAATGTTGCTGATTTCCCACAACTGACATACAGCGAAATGGTTTTGTTGGCATGTGGTACGTACCAAATAAAACAGGCTCGCTCATACTATGGCGAGCACACACGAGCGAATGGTATTTATAAGATTGAAATATGTAGGGAACTGGATAACGAATTAGTTGAGCATTTATCTCTTCCGGGTAATTGCTTTTTACTTCGAGGAAAAATACAAAGCAGACATATTTCTCAAAAAATATATTTTGTTTATATAATAATTAACAATTCCTTATCAGGGATAAGGGCTTTACAGCATCGCTATTGTAACTGCCTCGTGGGACGGCGAACAGTTGGTACCTGTGCCCATACTATGTCAATAATATGGTACTTAGCATGGGCCCGGTACCAACCCAATATCAATCCTCCTGCACAGTTTCTTGATGATGTGTTAGTGGTTTTTAATGATGATTAAAACATTTAAATGCAGTTTTGTTTATTAATTATTGCGTAATAATCTTAAACCTTGACTTAACCTATATTTTAGAAAAAGATGTTTGGAACAAGTTTTGCCGAGTTTTTTTGTAATTATTGAAAATGATATGGGTTCCCTACGACTTATAGTGCAATTTGGCGTATATTTCATTGTTGTTTATTTCAGGCATTTTTATGTGTGGCATCTGGGCATTTCCCTTTGTTTATTTCCATATAAAAAAATGAGACGGTAGAACAGTATACATTGTAGTTATTATTCTATGTACATAATAAAAGATGTGCAACTGTGCCTGAGCTAGGCTGAGCCTGTATTTCAGGTCACAGTGCTCTCCCAAAAGTTGTGAGCCATTAATAACAATTGATTGGGCAATTAGTATTATGTTTTTAACACTATAAAATGTGTTTAGGAGTATGTATGATTAGTCAATACACGGCCCGAGGTACCCGAAAGATTTTAACCATCGATTCCGATGCCTAATTGGAGAAGAAAAGCTAGGATACAGTTTGTTGAATAAAGCTTAATATTCGAAATATTCATTATTTACGAAAATTCACAAATCGAAAAATATCTATGGTAACAAGTCCTATGAACACGGCGTTGCGACTTTTTTCATACCATACCCCTCTCGCCGTATGTCTTATTTGTCGGGGAGGGCTGTGAAGTGAGAAGTTTCTTATCCACTCACACTATAATTTATAAATGTTGCCAGTTCAACCTAAGGTATTGTTTACAAGGAAGTACTAAAGTTAATTGATTTATGAAGTATCGAAAAACAAAAGAAAAATGTTTACTGAATTGGACTTTCGTTATATAACATTTGACTCATAATACCATCAGAAAGCCGTGGTTAAAATCTACTGGTACCTCGGGCCCACGGTGTTTTCTGTTTCTAACTATAAACTGATACAACTATACGTTTATCATAATTTGATTGTCACTCGCACTAATGGTAAACAAAAACATCGTGACAACAACCTGCACACCTGAGAAGGCTCCAAACAGTTCTGGATGATATGTGTTATCCGCTAACTCGCACCAGGACAGCATGAACGAATAAGGGCTGAAGATGGTGAGATTAAACTACTGGCTTTTCTTGTGGCTTCGACCCAAACTATGAATATCCACATGAATGTCACCAGGAAATGACAGTTGTGGTTTGTCACCGTGAAAATCTTGTCACTCTTACAAGTCTATTGGTGTTACGACATGATAACTGAGTGCATCTCCATACATATACTCTTAGATTTCATAAGAGTGATGAAATTGTCACGGTGACAAAAGTGACCTGTGCGCGCTAGCTCTAAAATTAACTTAAAGTTACGTAGACACTAACGCGCAATTGTGGTCGAAATTGGCAAGAAAACAAATGATAATAATCAATCTATACATATTAAAGGAGAAGCTGACTGACTGACTGACTGATCTATCAATGCACAGGCTAAACCGCTGGGGTTAGAAAGTTGAAATTTTGATAGTAGGTTCCTTTTGTAACGTAGGCATCCACTAAGAAAGGATTTTTCGAAATTCAACCCCTAAGGTAGTTAAATAGGGGATGAAAGTTTGTATGGAAAATCGTCACTTAATGGGTTCAAAATTTCACGCAAGCGAAGCTGCGGGCGAAAGCTAGTCTTTACATACAATGTAATTGGTAGGTAGCAATGATAGACAAGTGGTTGAACGCTTATCTTCCATGCAGGAGAATCTCAGTTCAATCCCTTTGATTTTTTGAATTCTATGTGGATCACTTGATTATCACTAGCGTTAACGGCGAAGACTAAACACCGTGAGGAATCTTTTACACCTGAAAGCGCTTTAACGCTTAACCAGCGCCAGGCATTCCGTCTGGCATATGCTGAACCAGCGCCTATAGTGTTTAATTAAGGTAAAAATTAATGCTGAATAAATGATTTTTCTTTCGTTCTTTCTTTAAAGAGTTCTCGATGGTGTGTGCAGTCCGCTAACTGGTACCACGCCAACATGGTGGACTAGGTCACAGCTCATTAGAGCCACCCGGCACCCGACCCGCATCGCCTCGTCGCTCGGTGTCCACTCGTTGTCAGCAGGTGGTTCACGGGTGGACGCCGCGTTATCACCAGTAAACGTCGTGTGATCAACCAGAGGAGTCGTCGGAGGATTCCACTCGATGGCAGCAACGCAAAGCAAGCATGCGAGCAGCGAGTTGTCACCGAGTGGCCAACTCGTCGTCTGCGCGTAGACGGCGTAAGCCCGAGGCGATCCGGTGACGTTACGGAGTTGATTTAGTGAGCGCACATCCATACAAGTTCACATAAAGAATACCAACCGCACGAGGCGAGACTATGCGGGTCGGATGCCGGGTGGCTCGAATGAGCTTAAGGCCTGAACCGTTCTCATTTTGAGAAAAGACCCGTGCCCAACAGTGGGACAGTCATGGGCTGATTGTGCTATGCTATAGGTTAGTGTGACCCTGGCTCCTTAGTTAAGATTGCTTTGTCGGGTCATTATAAGACAAAATTTTATTGTGTTGCTAACTTGTCTTCTGTACCTAGCGTTTAATAAATTTCTGTGTAGTTTCTAAACACCTTATAATTATGCTATACTTATTTCATGTTTTGTAAATGTATTTGGTTTGTCTAGACAATTAATAATAGAATTCTTAGTAATATTTTCATGTCAAAATTACTTGGCGAAATTTGTTGAACTAAAGTATTTATGTACCACCTTTATGTGCTTGATACATTTGACGCGAATAAACTGTATAAATAAATTAGAAATAGAAGAGGATTCTGTTCTTGCCATAAAGTTTCTTAAGAGCGTGTACGCCGTTCGGCATTTCATACAAATTTTCAAGTCCCTATTTTTCGATATGATTGAACCGATTTTAATGAAACTTCATACTTATCAGCAGGATACATAGGACTAACAAGTTAGTAGAAAACATTAACATTGAAAAATAGTCTTACAGTTAAATTAGACCGATTTTAAATTTTCCATACAAACAGAAATATTTTCTACTACTTAACTTTTTACACCTAAGTATCTTGCATATGTGTGTGAAGTTTCATCAAAATCGGTTCTCTCATTACGAAAAACAAAAACTTGAAAATTTGTATGAAATGCCGTACAGCGTACACGCTTTTAATTCAGGAAGTCAGAAGCCACACATGACATCAACCATAGTGACCTTAACCGCGTTAACTCAACGCGTTATCCGAAATCCGAATAATTGAGTAAAGTTGTAATTTATTCGTAATATAAACTGAGTTTAAAGACGAAGTTAATCAGTAAAGATATGGTATTCGAGTTAATTAACTCTCACACTCGCTATGGAAATAATTGCTCGGTGGAATAAAGTAGTTTGTTCGACGAATGCGAGGCGAGTAATTTATTTTATAGCATTGTGGCGACATCTATCACGCCACTTGCGAACTACGCAACATAGCAATTGTGTAGCTGACTACAGCGACAATAACGACAACTCTTATACTTGACGTCACAACTAAATCCTACATCGCGATATCAAGATCACACGGATAGCATATACAACGTGTTCCAAAATTCAACTACATGAAAAAAAAAGAAAATAAAACTCTTTTTTTTTAATTCCGAAAAAGAAATTGAAATCCTTCAAAAATTGACACCCCTTATGATATTTTTAACTACCATGACCACAATTTTTCAAATATTTCTGTTTGTTTTTTTGTATCGGCAACCTAAGTAGTACTGCTATCTACCACAACCCTTAAAAATCCCAGAATGCCTGTAGTTTTTACACAAAAATCAATCAAACTTATTTTCGTCAATTTTCGAAGGAATTCAAATTTCATTCAGTAATTTAAAAAAAAATAGTTTTTTTTTCTCGAGTAGTCATGAGGTGGTCCACCTTCTGGTGCCCGCTTATCGTTGAATTTTGGGACATGTTGTATACAACCGCCCAACATCAACCCTTGGGCAGTAGCCCGCCAGGCATTAGAGCCGCCTGGTTGGAGGATCCTCCTTTTTCGTTTTAGCAACACCATACCTCGTTTTTCCACGGCTTGTTGTGCCCACAGTTTTGCTCGTGTAAAAAGTTTGTTTTTTTGGGATAAAACAAAATCTCAAAAAACTAAATCAAAATCAGTTCATTCGTTTAGGAGATAAAATGCCACAGGCAAACACACGTTAAACTGGTTTTAAACATATAATACCCCTCTTTTTGCGTCGGGCGTTAAAAGCAGGACATTAGGTGGTGCATGAAAAGGGCCTCCACGAGTGACGATACTTCGGTACGTCCGGCGCACCCTGGGCAGTCAGCCTCGCTACCATCCTTGCTGACTGGCTAATCTTTTCACTTTATCTGTTCTGTGCTTTTCACCACGGCATGAGCTATTCTTGTATAGCTCGTGCTGACACGATAGAAAAAAGAGCAGGACATTTCTGTAGTACAGACGTCAGCGGGTCAAGTTACCCGAACCTGTCAAATAATCCCAATCAACCTTAAACCTAACGCTTTCGCGATAAAGATGAAAATCTATTAAAGAAATTCGACAGATTGTAGTATATTGATGTGCTGGCGTCTGTACATAGACTCGGAACTTCCCACATGTGAATTTTTCGTGCGGAAATCAAACCCACCGGTACACTGAAAGATAACTACTGAGCCACCGTGGTCATCATTAACTATCCATTGAAATGACAAGAACAGCAGTAATTAAAATTTTAATACGTTATTTGCAGGTGTATGAGATTAAATACTGTGATTTTTGAATTTATAATAATGTTTTACCTTTACAGAATGAATACCTCATTGCAGTTAATGAGTTTGCCAATATTAATATTTAATTACGTGAAGTTAAATCTACTTTGGCAAACATAATGACATTTTGACTGGGATTCGCGCACAGAGGGTTCTGTAATAATCTTTTATTCAGAAAGGTAGGTACATCTATATACACGATGAAATGAACTTAAAAAAAGTAAATACAGACTTCAAAAACTATAGAATTAGAGGTCGCTCGCGGCCTCCGTATTCCGTATTTTTCGGAATAAAAGTAGTTGATGTTCTTTTCCAGGTTCCAAATTACCTCTGTACCAATTTTCATCAAAATCGGTTCAGCGGTTTAGGCGTGAAATCGTAACAGATAGACAGAGTTACTTTCGCATTTATAATATTAGTAGGGTTTTTTTTAGGAAAACCGAGCGATTTTTTACTTATGTCAACCCAAATCAAAGGCACCCAAACTCAAACTCAAAACTCATTTATTCAAAATAGACTAGAATTACTTAGTTCTTTTTGAACGTTAGTTTTACAATATTATAGACATCCCACAAAAAGCCCTCCCTTCACCGCTTCCTAGTGTTTTTGCTGTGAAGAATAAACGGCGCAACAAACTCCCCAGCAACACAGATATGTCTGTCAAGTGAATAAATTAATTGACTCTATACAACAAAAATCATCATATTTTTTACAATAATAAAATTATGCAAGTACAGGTAAAAACAAATTAAAAATAAAGTATATAAATCAATTCTGTATGAATTGTGTTAAATCATAATCGTATCTAACTAATATAGATACATCATAAACCTACATCTAAAAACTATTGGTTACCAGGGAAGCCACATGTGCAGAAAAGAACTAGCGCCACACGTCCCTATCGTCAACATAGTCGTTTATCTTATAGTATGCCTTTTTAATGAGAACTAATTTAACGTGAGATTTAAATTTGCCCTCAGTGAGATCCGTAATTGATTTGGGAAGCTTGTTATAAAATCGAACACAGTTTCCTAGGGATGACTTATTCGTTTTGGATAATCTAAATTTAGGGACTACTAATATGTGTTTGTTCCTAGTATTTATATTATGAACGTCGCTTTTTACACTATACATTGGCAGATTTTTACGTACAAACATAATGTTTTCAAAAATGTAAAGGGAAGGCATCGTCAGAATATTAATCTCTTTAAAGAAATCTCTAAGGGACTCCCGAGGGCCCATATTATAGATCGCGCGGATTGCCCTCTTCTGTAATATAAATATCGAGTCGCGATCGGCCGCTGCCCCCCACAGCAGAATACCATATGACATAATGCTGTGGAAGTACGCAAAATAAACAAGTCGGGCAGTAGGTATGTCAGTTAGCTGTCTAATTCTTCTGATTGCAAAAGCAGCAGAACTTAACCTACTAGAAAGGGCAGTTATATGAGCTCCCCACTGTAATTTGGAATCTATTGTTATGCCTAGAAATACAGTTTGATCTACTATATCCAGTTTACTGCCGTCAAGCGTTATGTTTACTCCTACATGGGGAACGTTTGGCAATGAGAACTTCAGACATTTCGTTTTAGTCGCATTTAATAAAAGATTATTTGCAGCAAACCATTTCGATAGAGCGGATAAACTACTATTTACATTTAAAAGATCTATGTCTTTCCTATTGATTTTAAAAATAAGGGAAGTGTCGTCCGCGAACAAAATTATGTCAGATAGTGCCGACATCATGTAAGGAAGATCATTAATATAAGCAAGGAATAGAAAGGGGCCCAGAATCGAGCCCTGTGGCACGCCCATTTTTACTAGAGACCCTGAAGATGTTATGCCAGATATGCCTACTTTTTGTTGTCTTTTGGAAAGATAGGATAACACCAGTTCCAGAGGACGTCCACGAATCCCGTAGTGACATAACTTACAAATGAGCGTTTTATGATCCACGCAATCAAAAGCCTTGGAAAGATCACAGAAGATGCCAACAGCATCCTGCGACCCTTCCCAAGCCTCCAAGATATGAGTGACTAATTTTGCACAAACATCTGTCGTCGATCTACCTTTCGTGAAGCCAAACTGTCGATCGTGTAAAATAATATTTTTATTAAAATGAGACAACATCTGTTCAAGCACAATTTTTTCAAAGATCTTACTTAATGATGGAAGCACTGAAACAGGTCTATAATTAGAGGGATTAGGCTTGCTGCCTGATTTAAAAATTGGGATAACTTTGCTGTGTTTCATCAGATCAGGGAAATTACCGCTATCTATACTAAGATTAAATATTTTTGCAAGAGTCGGGGCTATACAACCAATAATGGATTCAAGTACCTTAATAGAAATACCCCACAGGTCTTCAGTGTTTTTAACATTTAAGCTTTTAAAAGTTTTTACAACTGCAAATGGTGTAACATGTTTATACTCGAAATTTGGAATATCTTTAGAAAAAAATTGTTTCAACAACGATTCTGCTGCTGATGGTGACGAGTCAAGTGACTTCGTGACTTCGATTGGGATATTTGAAAAAAATAATTCAAATGCATTAGCAACTTCTACCTTTTCCGATAAAGTTTTATTTTCAATTTTCAAAGATATTTCAGGATCCCTAGGATTCATTTGACCAGTTTCAGTGTTTATAACTTTCCATACCGCTTTTATTTTATTTTTAGATTTACTTATTTTACTACTGATTAATTTTGATTTTGCAAAATTACATACCTTCTTAAATAATTTTGAATAGTTTCTGACATAATCATGAAAAGATTTATCAGAATTAAAAGACTTTTCATAATATAAGTCATAAAGCACATCTCTACTTTTTCTTATACCTTTTGTGGCCCATTCATTAAAGCTACATTTATTGTTAAATTTAATATTCTTTAAAGGGCACGATTTATTAAATTCTTGGCATATTATATGAAATAACTTATTATAATTTTGGTCAGGGTCATCTGATGTAAAACGAGTAAGACACAATTGAGTTTCAATATTATCCTGCAATGATTGCAATTTATTTTTAGTCATTAATCTAATTTTAATATTTTTGGTTGATAATAACTGTTTATGTAGGTATTTTAAAGTTAACAATTTGACCCATGTGGTCAGATCTAACGCCACTAATCACGGATGTGTTGTTTACTACACTATTTGTAAAAATGTTATCTATACATGTACTGGTAGCGGCAGTAATTCTAGTGGGTTGATTTATGATATGTTTTAAATTAAAAGAATAAATAATGCTAAGAGTTTACTCTTGTCGGGTGAGTCCACTAAAATATCAACATTAAAATCACCACAAACAAAAATTAATTTATTGTTCCTAAATGCTTTTCCTAAAATCTCTTCCATAGCAATTAAAAAAGAAGAAAAGTTTGAGCCCGGCGGTCTGTACACACATTAATATGTGTGTACAGACCGCCGGGCTCAACACGATTTTCTATTTCCGCACATGCTACCTCACATAAGCGATCAATAGATAATGAAGTAATGTCTTTTCGCTCTTTAAATTTTAAACTATTATTACATAAAATTAAAGTACCACCTCCCACAGCGGATAGTCTATTGAACGCACTGGCAACCAAAAAGTTATTGACATTAAAATGCATTTGATCTGGTTTCAGCCATGTTTCACAAAAACATAAAATATCAATGCAATATCTGTCTACTAATAATTCTTTAACTAATATCTTGCTAGAGAAACGATTAATATTCTGGTGGTATAGCAGAACATCATCGTTATGCTTCTCTATTGTCGGCTCTAAAAGTTTAAACAATCTATCGCAGTATTGTTAGAAAAACTGGACAATACTGAGTCGCTACTTAACCTAGTCTGTGTTATATTTGCTATAACAGAGTTAATATTATACGCTATCAATGTAGCAATCAGATGCCTGCATTTACTAGGAAGAAACATTGCTTCCTGGGACAATTTAAAACCACTAACAAACTTGTTAGTGTCAAAATACAATAATTTGTCACTATGACGGCATGTCAACATATACATTATGTTGTTCAAGTGATGAATATAATTATTATCTTGAACTGATAACAAGTCTGAATAAGGCAGAGCACACAACATAATTTTCCCTATATTCTTTAAATTTAATAAGGTGCCAACACCATTAACAATGTCCCTTTTCCTTGCTTCAATACTATTTCCTATTAACAATACAACAGTAGTTTGACTATCATAATGAGAATTTACAATTTTTTCTACTATAAAGTTAAAGTGTAAATTAGGGTAACAATGGTTGGTGACAGAATGGGATAAACAATTTTGAAGAGAAGTTAGGGACTTCCTACACCCAATTTGTCAGTGAATACTACAGTATGATAGCACATCTTGCTATCATTATTCCTCAAAGGTTGAGTTGACTCGGGCAATGGTGTAATATGCTGGAGTACAGAAGACGGAGAAGGGTGGACACAGTTGCATGAAAGATTATTTGTCAGAGACTCATATCTCTCAGCATTGTATTTAACTAAGTCTATTAGCTCACTGGCCTCCAGCATGCGCTTACTTAAATTATTTTGTGACCTACCCTTCTTCTTACCACCCTTCTTACCCACCTACTTCTTAACTGTTTCTCACATACAATCATTTTATTGTTTTGTGTGGGGACTTGAATTGGACCTTCTGCGACTGAGCCATTTCACACAATGGGCCATATTGGGCGTTGTCAAAGAAAAGTCTTCAAAGCATCCACATAGTTGCTTAGTCACATCAATCATCTTATTGCAGTTCACTGCTGGGGTGCGTGAAGAGAGCCTCCACGAATGAAGATACGTAAGTACGTCCGGCGCACCCTGAGCAGTCAGCTCCGCTACTATCCTTGCTGACTGGCTAATCTTTTCACCACGGCATGAGCTATTCTCGTATCGCTCGAACCGACACGATAGAAGAAGTTCACTGCTGAACATTACATAGATGTCTCTCAGAAAGTACAAAATGACCTTTTAATGGGTTGTTGACCGCAGAGTAAGGCCTGCATCGCTGCTGCTCATCAAACTGCTTATTTTAGCAAGCAAGTTTCATGAGTCCAACCTTCAACTCCGTTAAATAGTCACGTTACACCGCATTCAGTAGGCTAATAATCACATAACTTAATATTGTGGAGGACGGCACGGTTGACATCTGTCGGGCATGCCACTGTCCCGGTGAATCTATCCGACATATTGTCTCTGGTTGTTCTCGTCTTGCTAACGGTGAGTATTTGCACAGACACAACCTCGTAGCTAGGATTATCCATCAGCACCTTGCTCTTAAATACAACCTTGTGGACGCAGAAGTACCATACTACAAGTATGTGCCCGACCCAGTTCTCGAGAATGGTCTATGGTACTGGGATCGATCTATCATCACCGACAGGACTATTATAGCCAATAAGCCTGATATAGTGGTGATAGCTCGATCAGAGCGCCTCATAATGATTATTGATATCACTGTTTCGCGTGACGAGAACCTCGAGAAAGCAGAGAAAGATAAAGAAATTAAATATCAAGACTTGGCACACGAGGTTGTCGACATGTGGGATGTTGATTCAGCAGTAATTGTGCCGATAGTAGTTACGACGAATGGCTTAATAGCCAAGAGCCTCGACCAACACCTAAAGAGGCTCTCATTGGGCGGCTGAATTAAAGGGCATGATACAGAAAGCTGTACTTCTTGACACGGCGCGTGTTGTTAGGAAGTTCCTCTCTCTGAGGCCCTGACCACCGGTAGCTTGGACCCTGTGCCCGATGCCGGTGGACTACTACGAGTATTTTCTATATTTTTAAATGTTGTTTTATACTTTATTGAAATATTAAAAAAATTTAAAGATAAGTTTGTTAAATGAATAAACGACATAACTTAAAAAGTTCATTTGCAGTTAAGTTTCGATCAAAACAACGCTTTTCGTATTCTCTTAATCGGCGATCGCTGCCAGGTATGGCCGCGTGAACTAAACTGCAGCATTACTGCAACTTGATCGATACGTCATGAAATAACGTGAATTAGCCTACAGGTTGAAGTCTAATGTTGTCAACTACCTCTTTACACCACAACATACAGCTTCCCGCAAAGTACGTGAATATCAGAGTAATACTATTTAATGGTCACTCATTGCACGATTCCTGTGGGCTTTCATGCGGAATAAGTCGCGGGCAAAAGCTAGTCAATTATATTTATTACGAACTAGCTTCTGCCCGCGACTTCGTACGCGGATCCTGTTGCTTATGCCAGCGACAACGGGGTCGTCAAAATCGAAGATCTGATACGTCTGATGTTGAATTCTTAGAGCCCGGGGACGGGAAAACAACGGGATGCGCGAGACGATTCGAGACATTCCAGATCTTTAATTTTTGTAAGTTAACAGGAAATGCCCATCAGACTAAACAACTTTGCTAAGACGTCATTCCTATATATGTTATAGTGTCGCTGGGCTTTGGAGTTCCACAACAGGCGTTGCAGATCTTCAAATTTATTCTCACAGCAAAAAATGCTCTTCACGTGGAATAATTTTTGCTATGGCACCATTTTTATATCTCTTATACTTTAGCTGGTCCACATCCGATTCTTCAGATGATATCGACATTCTGTTCAGAGAATGTCGAAGTCGATCAGAATTCAAACGTTCGTTGCGCTCTTCTTCTGTCTCTTCATGCCGTACTCCAGCAATTCTTTCTCCCTCACTTTCTAACTGATTATGAATATTTTGTTGTGTGCGTGTTCAGGACAATCTATACTATCTATACTAATATTATAAAGAGGTAAAATTTGTTTGTTTGTTTGTATGTAGGAGGTAATCTCCGAAACTACTTATCCGATTTCAAAAATTCTTTCACCAATAGGAAGCTACGTTATTCCTGAGTGCTATAGGCTACATTTTAGTACCAAAAAAGTAGGGATCCGTAAATAAATTACAATAATGTAATCCAAGGTATCAAACATTTGCTTATAAAAGTTGTTATTTGGCGTGCGCTGCGAAAACTATTGATGATACATAAAAATTATGTACTACATGTTTATAGTACACTTCATTATTCAAAAAAAGTCTGTGAGGGTATATGTCTAACTATTATAGTGAAGTCACATCAACCGTTTTTTGTTCAAATTAGTCGATCAAAACACGGGTAGAAACGAAAGATGAAGACATTCCTATTATGATATTAATCCTTATCCAAGTAAATAGCTTCATAATCAAGGTTGATTATTTACATGTAAAATGTTCTTTAAATTATTCGAATCGGACCTTTCGTTTAGAAGTGCTAAAAGTAAAAAAAAATGCCGCGATGTCAGCGAACAGCCCAACGAACGTTCAGTTTATTAGTTAACTACACATTTATTAATCCGCGACTTCGTCTGCATCCGCGATAACCGACATTCACGCGGACGAAGTCGCGGGAAAAAGCTAGTGTATGATAATCTCGATCAGCAGTTAGTCACGCATCCCGTTCATCACTCGTTTCAAAAGACCTGTTAGTAGATGTACGAATACGCTGAGAACTCAAGCGTGATTCTGTATCGGTAAACGTTTCCGATTCGCGAGACAATGCATGTCGCTCACGATCAGCGGACAGTTGCGCATCACGTTCCGCACTTGTCTCTAGAGACCTGCTAGAAGTCAATGCGTAGATACGCTGAGAACTCAAGCGCAATTCTCTATCCATGAACGTCTCCGACTCGCGAGACAATGCGTGACGTTCACGATCAGCGGTCAGTCGCGCATCACGTTCCCCACTTGTCTCTAGAGACCTAGAAGTCAACGCGTAGATACGCTGAGAACTCAAGCGCAATTCTCTATCCGTGAACGTCTCCGACTCGCGAGACAATGCGTGACGTTCACGATCAGCGGTCAGTCGCGCATCACGTTCCCCACTTGTCTCTAGAGACCTAGACGTCAATGCGTAGATACGCTTGGAACTCAAGCGCAATTCTCTATCTGTGAACGTCTCCGACTCGCGAGACAATGCGTGACGTTCACGATCAACGGTCAGTCGCGCACCACGTTCCCCACTTGTCTCTAGAGACCTAGAAGTCAACGCATAGATACGCTTGGAACTCAAGCGCAATTCTCTATCCGTGAACGTCTCCAACTCGCGAGACAATGCGTGACGTTCACGATCAGCGATCAGTCGCGCATCACGTTCCCCACTTGTATCTAGAGACCTAGAAGTCGATGCGTAGATACGCTTGGAACTCAAGCGTAATTCTCTATCCGTGAACGTCTCCGATTCGCGAAACAAAGCATGACTTCCACGATCAGTGGTCAGTCGCGCATCAAGTTCCGCACTTGTCTCTAGAGACCTCGAAGTCGATGTGTATATACGCTGAGAATTCAAGCGTAATTCTCTTTCCGTGAACGTCTCCGACTCGCGAGACAACGCATGACGTTCACGATCAGCGGTCAGTCGCGCATCACATTCTTCACTGGTCTCTAGAGACCTGGATGTAGATGCGTAAATACGTTGAGAACGCAGGTACGAAGAGGTTTCCACGGAGCGAGTTGCAGCCTGATGTTCTCGAACAGCATCAAGTCGCTCATGACGCTCTCCGGTAGATTCTTGGGATCTTATGATCCTCAATCTTTTAGCTCCTTTAGAACATTGGGAAAGATTTGACCTCTTTCTAGGCATGGTTATAGTTATATTGTGAAGATACCTGATCAATTAAAATCTAAGTGACTGCTCCCCTGCGTTACTGGGTAGGCTACCATGTCACGAAGATAAATGGAAAAGGAAATTAAACACTCAAATAACATAAGCCAAAAGGCATATTTATTCGATAAAATAAAAAAATAAATGGAAGTTTTGTCAGTAGAGTCAAATTTTCAATGATATACCACCGTCATCGAAAATCAGTCCTTAACTGTTACTGCCGTTACCGCGTGGAGGTACTCCCAGCTTATGTTATTTTATAATTATACAGTGAAATTAGTTAGCTTTTATTTCCACATCAGATGTTTCTGATCTTCGATTTTTATAAGTCAACAGGAAATGCTCATCAGACCGAACAACTTTTGCTAAGACGTCATTCCTATAAATGTTATGATGTAGCTGGGCTCTTGGAGTTCCACAAAAGGTGTTCCAGACCTTCGATTTTTATAAATCAACAGAGAGTGCTCATCAGATTGAACAACTTTTGCTAAAACGTCATTCCTATATATGTTATAGTGTAGCTGGGCGCTTGGAATTCCACAATAGGTGTTCCAGATCTTCGATTTTTATAAGTCAACAGAGATTGCTTATCAGATTGAACAACTTTTGCTAAAACGTCATTCCTATATATGTTATAGTGTAGCTGGGCGCTTGGAATTCCACAACAGGTGTTCCAGATCTTCAGATTTTATACGTCAACAGAGAGTGCTCATCAGGTTGAACAACTCTTGCTAAGACGTCATTCCTATATATGTTATATTGTAGCTGGGCTCTTGGAGTTCCACATCAGGTGTTCCAGATCTTCAAATTTATTCTCTCAACAGAAAATGCTCATCATGTGGAACAATTTTTGCTATGGTACCATTTTTGTATCTCTTATGGTTTAGCTGGTCTGTTGCGGTTCTGCATCAGTTATTCAAGTTTTCAAGATAAATTATAGCCTAAATGTTGCCCAGACTTAATACCTATACAATAAAAAAAAAACATTCAGATCCGTCCAGTAGTTCCGAAGATTAGCGTGTACAAACAAACAGACAAACAGACAAAAAGACAGAATTTTTTTTTTAGATTCGTGCTCTATTACTGTTTCTGAACCCCCCTCAATCATTTTTTTTTAAATATATTCAATGTACAGACACAGTTTTTTTACTGTTTTATTATATGTAATATAGATTTTATATACCAAACTCAAACTCAAAACTCATTTATTCAAAATAGACTAGAATTAGGTACTTAGTTCTTTTTGAACGTCAGGTTTACAATATTATAGACATCCCACAAAAAAACAAAAAAGCCCTCCCTTCACCGCTTCCTAGTGTTTTTGCTGTTAAGAAGAAACGGCGCAACAAACTCCCCAGCAACACAGATATGTCTGTCAAGTGAATAAATTAATTGACTCTATACAACGAAAATTCCAATATTTTTTACTATAACAAAATTATGCAAAGACAGGAAATATAAAAAATAAAAATAAAGTAAGTATATAAATCAATTCTGTATTAATTGGGATAAATCATAATCGAATCTAACTATATAGACATACATACATAAACCTACATCTAAAAACTATTGGTTAACAGGGAAGCCACATGTGCAGAAAAGACCTAGCGCCACACGCACCCAATACAGGCTAGTTTCAGTGACTACAAACCAATTTCAAATAGAGCGGCTCTAAGATATAGTCCCTATATGTCGTGATAAAATAAAATGACCAAATTGGATTCCCGAGGTTTTCACTCCCGGGCGACGAAATGTGAAAGTTTGGATGTTTGTTAGTCAATCACGCACAAACGGCTAATCGGATTTGAATGAAATTTTGCACACAGATAGACCATGTCCTTGACTAACAGATAGGATACATTTCAATCCGGAAACATAAAAATTTCGCCTAGGACGCGACTAAAACCATGGGCAACCGCTAGTATACTCTATAAATGTCAAAGTGAGCCATTTTTACAAAAGCTATTGAGAATTCAAAAGGACAAAATACTCTCTACGCACTAGTTCAATTTTTCGGATGCCAGTGAAAAAGTACGTATACAATACTAACAATAGGCTTAAAGCGTTAGGTTTGAACGCAGCATTGATCGTCACTATAGATAAGCTGATACATGCGTTTTAGTTGGACAAAATAAAGCCTGACATATTTATTTTTTTAGCTTCATATGCACCGACTGTTCCGGTGTGGTCCGTGTGGTGGCCCGAAGGTTACAGGGGGTACTCCCTAAGCACGAAGTCCGTGGTTTCGGCCTTGGTTACGAGCGTTTCCTACTCCCTATCACCTACAGACATACGATTATTTCGGGGCCCGAACTAAGAATGAATGAACAACACGATTTGACAGTTGTCCCTACTACCATTGTGTTTTAGCTCGTCCGAAAAGTTGAACTTGACACTTATTTTGTTCACTCCTACGTTTCGGGCTACTTTCGTACGGGCGACTAACTTTGTTGACGGACTTAGGGAGTAGGCCCCCAGACCCGCTTGTTAAATACCGAATTATGTGTTCAAACCCAGGCATTTACCAATGTGACTTTATGTGACGCCACTGACATACGGTGAACGAAAACATCGTGAGGAAACCTTGAAGCAAGCGTGGTCATTAATGCTCGTTCCTTCTCAGTATGAGAAGATGCCTTTGCCCTACAGTGGAATAGTTACAGGCTAATATTTATTTTATTTTTTATTTATTCATGCACCGACACCCGGTACATGTATCCCATACAAATCTGCAAATCACCTAACTACGATGCAAATCTTTTTTTCATAGGGGTATCGAACCCACGACGTGTAGCTCAGACGCTAACCGACGGCGGTGACCTATCGCGTCTGGCCCTGATTCAATCCATGGTCGCTGCAGAGGGGGCATGGGAAGCAGTCAACTCCTTCTGCGAAGCAGTAATGCTAGCGAAAGAGGAGGTGGAACGCATGAGGGAGAGGCAAACCTCACGCCTCAGGTGCCGCAACAGAAGTAGACGCCCCGGGCATCGGAAGTCGTAGGGAGATTCCCGGCCACCGTAGGCCTGCAGACGGCGAGCGCTGGGTGGTTCGCCGTCCGATCAGAACCAGGCCCGGGTCGACGGCGCGTTGTGTTCCACGCGCGCTTCATAGAGACGTCAGCATAGTAGACGAGGCCCGCTAGGGCCAGTGCCTGCCAGGGTTGCGGACTTTATTCGAAAGAATTACCGCGGACCTGGAACGCAAAGGGCATTAGGAAGAACAGGGATGGGTTTTAGTCAGTAAGAGCCTGACACTCTCTTCTGCTCCGCCCAGAGTGGAAGAAGTAATTTGATGATTATGCATATTTTAAAAAAAATGCTCAGAAGCCATTGCGTCTTAGTTTAATACCTTCGACCTATTTTGTAGGCTGTATAGGGTTATCACTTTTGACCCTTTTAGCTAAATCCTACTGAGTTTAGTATTAATGTACTTAGAAGTAAAACAGTGGAGGCAGCTTTTATGTCATCTTTACCTTTAAATCCTTTGATCTTTGGCTTTACCATCCCTCTTATAATGCGTTGGACCAAACTAGAGCAAGGAGATCCTAGAGTTAGAATATTCTTGCTCGAAATGTAGTAAAATTTCGAGCAATTTGCCGTTTTACCCGAACGAACATAAACCTTGGCTTATTTTCTCTTTTTCTAACTCTCAATATTTTATGATCTTCCTCTTAGGTCGTTTGTTCGAACGACATAACATTTCCTAACAAAAAAGATTCTTTACTGGTGCACCTTGACACAAACTTCTTCTTCTTCTCTCGTGTCAGCATGAGCTATACGAAAATACCTCATGCTGTGGTGAAAAGATTAGCCAGTCAGCAAGGTTGGTAGCGGGGCTGACTGCCCAGGGTGCGCCGGACGTACTAAAGTATTGTCACTCGTGGAGGCTCTTTTCATGCACCCCACAAACTAATTTGATAAGATGGTAAACAAAATAAAATATTTTGTTTACCTGTGCTTTTTAGTATTTTTATCTGCAACTGCTATTAAAAATTAAGATATTTTATAAATCAAAACAAACCAATTTTCAATTGTAATTGTTATTAATTAAGGAATTGTTTAAATCATATCTTTGTTTTCATTGTTTGCTGCGTTTGTAGTTTTTTATAACCACACGTTTCTATTTTTAAATACTTTTTTAACATACCTATAAGCGAAATTCCAAATTGGTTTGGGCCCCAGACATTAGTATCTTATAAAACAAATTATGTTAGTAATCATTAGTTTTTAAATGAATCCATGAACAAATTATTTTTCACTTGAAGAAGTTGACATGTCTTAAAATTATTTGCTCCCATAGTTTCTACGTCATCAATAAGTAATAGGCAAACTCACAGTCACATCGCTTGACCTATTTCCACATCGCAAAGCTTTATGTACAGCACGAACATAATCTATTCCTAACTTCTCAAGACACCAAAAACTCGTGACAAACGACACCAGTGTAAGTGAAAAGCAATGTTTTGCGCCGACTGATTTGCCTAAATCTAAATAATGGCGGTACCTAACTACGTACAATTATATATTCCGAGTGTTTTGCTGTAGGAATTATACAGACAACTTCGGGCCACAGCGCTGCGATACATACGTGGATGTTATTCGGAGTGGCGATGTTATCTGATGTTTTTTTTCATGCCATTCTATTGTAGACCGTAAGTAATGAAATGAAATATCAAAATGGAAAATAACACATCCGAACGGCTTGGGTGCTACAAGCAATCTTTGTTTTTGCTGCCAATTTTATTATGTATTATTGTAAAACAATATATTACTAAGCAATTCACTAGGGCATAATAAAACCTATCTTTTGAAAAAATAGGTAATCGTTGAAATTTCATTAAATTAGTTTCGATAATTTATGTTAATAGGTTAAAAATGATGCTTGCAATATATTTCTTTACAGCAGCATTTCGTCGTTGCAAATTTAGAATCTGCTATGTGTAAAAAGTATCTTTCCCAGAAAAACGAACATTTTGATGAACAAAATAATTTAATGGACACTTAGGATATTTTTAAAATGAGTTGTACGTCTGTGAATTATGAAGATATTCACATGGGAGTTTTTTTAAACGCTAATGCTATAAAACTGCTTTTCGAATTTCTGAAAAACTCATTTTCTACAAAAATGTCTCATAGGAGATTTTAGCAACGACGATTTATCGGTTTAAATAAAAACTATTCAACATTTTCACTATAACAAGAATGAAGTAATATCATATATTTTTATTAAACTTTCTGTCTCGTAAATATGGAGAGAAAAAGTTTCGAGCATACTTATCCTTAATGTAATCCACACAAGTACTGGATTAAGTTTATACTAACCTAGAGGTGTTATATGGATACTGGTTAAGCTCCGCTTGCCGTGGTCAGTCCGCGGATAGACCGTTCACACATCGAAACCTTTCCGAGAATAAAACGATATTTTCTGAAACTGGTCCTTAAATCATCTGACAACATGAACCAGGCCTACTGATTCGAAGCTTCGAAGAACATTATTAAAGAATATTGTTTGTTTCCATATAAATATCGTTAGTCATAATATTCCCATGAGAAACTGAGTTGTCTTGAAATAAATCTTCCGCGTTTATGATTGTTAGCCGAGTCTGTTTTCAAGGGCTGTAATGGTTGCATATATTATCATAACATCTTTTGTGATGGGAAAAATATGGATTCCTCTCATTGCGATCCCATTTTTTTTTTATTTAGTTCTATGCCTGCGTTTGGCCGCCATCTCGCCTGATGTTAAGAGATGATGCGGTCTACGATGGAGCACGCTTGCCCAGAAGAAACCGATTCACTCGTGACTTGAAGACACCCAGATTGTAGCTGTCGGGGAACACCCACTCGGGCAGCGCATTCCAATGTGGCTGAGTTAAGAAAATAAATATCTTGGTTTTTAAAAAACAGAAAAACTTATAAACAGCACATAATAAAAAGCGAAATAAATACACAGCCCATTGAAAAATCCCTGCGAAACTTGTATGGCAGGGGCTCACGCCGGGGCAGGAGTGTGGTTTTAGTCGGTAAGAGTCCGACACTACCCAAGCCATCTCACCCGTGAGGTGGCTTGGGTGTCCATGAGGATTTCCCACTACTGCCAAAACAAAAAAAAAAAAATGTGGTGAGTTTGCGCAATAGCAGCGCTTGTAATGCCAAAGCTTATTTTTTCTCTTGGACTGCTGTAGATGGTCCATGTGGACAGTTCCTACGTAACCGGGCTGTTATTGGCGAGACCTGATGTGTCTCCAGCCAATGGTGGGGAAGTCAAATACTTAACCTAAGCTAACTACTTGTACTACACTAACATCATGACTACTAGCAACAACAACACTAAGGGCGACTAGTGGGACTCGGACCTCGGCTTAGTGCATTGCTGGTGGGGGATTGGGGGGGAGACAACTTGATGAGGGCTGATATTTCGGTGTGAAAACGGCAAAGCGTTAAATCAAAAATGTGTGAGTACTGAGTATTTTTGTACAACGTCACGTCATACGCTGCACGTGTTGGTCAATGGATTCACAGACATATCCCGCCATGATCCGTGGCGAATATTACCATGTCTTCTGTGAAATCTATTACCTATATATTTCATATCTCCATGCTCTAGAGGTCAAATAAGACATATGATCCTATATACAACATGTTACAAAAATACACCTAAAGCCGAAAGGGGATTAAAAGGTCCCTTGTAAAGAGTCTATTGGCAATATTTTAAAATAAAAGAAGGACCCAAAAAAAAATTCGGACAAATCATAAAATAAAATCACTGAAACGCAACCCTGAAAACATCATTTACCTCTCAGAGGATATTTCCTCTGAGAGGTAAACGACAACAACCATAAAATACTACTTGATTAACATTTTTTTTAAGGGGAATTATGCAGCACGTTGTATATGATAGTGTAATAGCCCCCTTGAACTTCACCGTGTTTAGTCGATACGTTTTGACGTGTCGTCTAAAATTGTATGGTTTACTTCAACTAAATTTGACAACTCTTATTTACGTCCGTCTCTTTCTTATTTTATCAGAGTGAAAAAGATGGCAATAGTCTAAATTAAGTTTCGTTTGTGTACAACAGAATCGGCACCCTTGACAAAGAAACTGATCAAATGTTTTCTAATCATCACACAATCAGCTCTTTCAATCAAATCCAAAGATGGCGACGACTTCAAAAAGAAATCAATCAGATTACAATTTAACTCAATTGCAAAAATTGTTCCCAAGCCGACAGCTTTTGGTGTGACGGCAATTTCTTTCACAATTCATGAGTGACTGATGCCTAACTGAGAAATGAGTCGTTTTGTTTACCATTCGTAGAATTTGGTAACGCCAAACTATCTCAATGAATTGACTTGTAAACTGCTGGTAATGGCTGTGAATAAAGTTACCAATCGTATAATATAGTGTCATGCTTTCTTAAAAGTACTACTACATTTTTTTTTATATACAGGGTATAAACGAATTCGTGTAATTCCTTCAAACCGTATGATCTATCAATGGCATAGATTAACCCCGCACGGGATTTAGGACGATTAAAAATATTTTTTTATTTTCCATTTTTTTTTATGTGATAGAAACAGAAAATGTCGATTCCATGCACAAATTGAACCGAGTAAAAATACTTTATTTTTACTCGGTTCAAAAAACTGGTTAGAAAAAAAATGGCAACCGTGATGGTCTTTTACTATTTGCTTATGAAGACTACGCCTCATTATTTATTGGCAAAGATAAACGAGCCTCAGTTACCAATAAGTCGCTGAGATACAAAACCGCCATGAATCGACTTCTCAAACTCAACAGATTACTTAAACCACGCAAGATCGTAAATAATTTTCAAAACAGTATTTAAAATTTGAAAACCTCATTAAGATAGGGCGGGCCGCCACATAAAGGGTATTAGAATAATACAAAAGATAATTTTCGCTTATTCATTAAATGTAATTAAAAGGGGGCGGTAATGGCGGCGGCTTCGCGAAATTAATATCATGCAAAATAACAGGCAAGTCAGTGGTTGATATTCGTTTAAGCGACACACCTCGTTAACGAGGCGGTGCTCAAAGTTTGTTGGCAGTTTTTCGGGGATACGAATTTTGTTATATATATGATAATATTATGTATCAAACTTTTTTGTGAACAATTTTTTTTTATGCTGTAGTGTGTTTTCTGAAAAATAATTATTACTATGTAGTACCCCGTAGAACGGGGTTACTTTGATCAATTTTTTGAGCTTCATGTGTTTGTATCTTATTTATTTTCGCTTTTAGCTGCTGCATCAAAAATATTTTATACTAGCTGTGCCCGCGACTCCGTCCGCGTGGAACTCGGAAAACAACATTGTGTCGCAGCAACTAAATAGTGTATATGTATTCCATTTATTATAATAATAGACAAAGGTGTCCCACCAAGGCACTTATATCTTTTAAACCATTTCTTTAGGTAGAGTTTCAGCTCTTCTTGATTGACCGTAAAGGTTCATATAACCATAATACTAAAAACGCGTTGCTTATTTCCATACATTTCCTTGCTAAAATGGATTATAATTGAATATTGATATTTATTGTGACAATGTAACGAAACCTTATGGCGATACAAAAATGGCTACAACGCCATCTAGTCACAATCGGCGAACTAAATCTAAATATTTTACGCAATGCAGTCTATAAAATGATTTCATTCGAGGTGTGGAACAGGAAAGTACTTTAAATATATAAAAATTTCACCTATAGAAGACTTCATTTTATTTTTATAAGTTAGAAATAGGTACTGTTTTCAAAGACTTCAAAAAATTTGATCTGGAAATCGAACCAACCCAAATGCGAAAAAATGTCATCTGTATTTTTATTTCACAAATCGATAGGATCGATAATACGGATCAAATCGCTCCAATAAACATTGTGTCTGAAATTGATGGAAGACCATAAAACGAAAATTGACTAACTTAGGTACATTTAAATTCAAGCACTTATTAATTGCTGTTAAGCAGTTCTTATTTTTTCCACTTCGTTCAATTTAAGACAGTGTGTTTGTTGGAGAGATTTGATCTTGATTATTGACCATAAAGATGTGATCAACAGGTGCCACCGGATGGTATAGCTTTGTCAGTTTGATTCCCGGTTCAGGCAAAAAAATCAGTACATGCAATATTTCTTACTTTTAAAAATAAAATGAAGTCACCTTTGAGTGAAATTTGCAATTTTTAATATTTAAAGTACTTTCCCTTCATGGCTATGTGTTTCGAGACATTACCTAAGGCTTAAATAAACTTAATAAAACGGCGATGACAGGCTTTGAATAGTTCTGATAACAATGAACAAAATAAAATATATAAAAACATTCCAAAAAAATTACAAAAAGTGTATTTTTTTAAAGTCAAGTTTTAACGCAGGACACTGAGCCAGCGACCGTTCACTGCAGCACCTATTTCTGTCTACAGCTTATACTACGCAGTATATGGAAATAATGTTCCGTTGCTCGGCATCTATGAGCACGCGATTTTACGATCCGAATATTAAGCTTATACTTCGTAGTATGTGGAAATAATGTTCCGCTGCTCAGCTCCTATGAACAATACCGTGATGATAACCAGCAAAATTGTCGCTCTTTACGCAATACATCAGCGAAAGTCCCATCAAAATCCATCCACGGGATTTTACGTGATGTCCGGACGGAAAGACAAACAGACACAATAATTCTAAATAAAAAAAGGTTATGGTTTCTGTATCGATAGTATAGTACCACCAAATCGAAATTTTGGAAAAACATTTAATTACAGACAAAGTGCACTTTGAATTTTATTAATAGTAAATAGATAAATACATTTATAAATACGTATTTAAGTATTCATAATAAAATATATGAGTATTTCAAATTAATCTATCGTGTTGCCTTGCACAATAAAAAATTTAGAATACCTACACTCGCTTATGAAATTGAATGTATTTCTCTTCCACTGCCATTCAGATAGATAGGTACCTAATAAATTTTAAATAACATTATCTTCGTTTTTTTTTATAAAAGCTTAGTTAGTACCTTCTTCGGATAGCATTTCAATAGACCTTCCGTAGACTGAGAATAGTAATATATTCGTTGATTATATTTCCTCACAACGTGATTTGATACACGTAACGCCATCTATTGAAAAGAAATGGTATACACAAATACATGCTAAGTTCTTCTAGAAAACTTAAAATTTGCATAACTTTTGATTGCGTGAACCGATTGCGATGAAACAAAAAACATATGTTACTTGGAGATAAGCACAATATTTATTAATAAAAGTCAACAACATTGGACCAGTTGTTTTTACGTGATGCTTGAACAAACAAACAGATAAACAGACAAACAGATAAACAGACAAACAGGTAAACAGACAAACAGACAAAAATTCCAAAAATGTTAAAAATGGGTTCTATTGGTTATAGTTTAACATCCCAACCAGGTTTTTTCAAAATATTTGCTATGTACAGACACGCCATGTCTACAGATTTATTATATGTATAGATAGACCGAATTTAACTGAGATATATAAAATCACATAAGCTAGAGAGAAAAAAACTACAGAGCATAGTTTTCGATATGAAATAAGGAGAAATGTTCCTTATCAAAGTCGGACCGTAGGCTTTTACTTTGATAATCCCTGTTTTATCATTAAGTTTCAAGTGCTAATTAGGACTCGAATTTTGTACATAATCAGAGGTGTGATTTAGTATTTTTTATCTTCGCCATCTAACTTCGCAGACGGTATAGAGGTGTCTCATTTTTACACACAGGTGGTCCCATTTTTACACAGATATATGACCAAATGCAATATTTTTAGCAACTATCAATGTCGCCCCTTGATATCAAAGTAACCCCAATCGCTGGTACCTTGGAAGCAAATGATTCGGGTCACCAACATAAATCTTAATATTTCGAAAACTAAGAATGCTAGCCTATTCAAATAAAAAGTATTTTATACATTACTAGCGACCCGCCCCGGCTTCGCACGGGTGCAATGTATTATACATGTCGCAGAATCAACACAGAAGCACAACTATTAGAATGACTATTGATTATTGTTAATGTAGTAGGACGCCATCTATTATCATATGTCGGAAACGTCAAGCAGTGTGCTTGGGTGAGGTCGGTGCGGGACGTGGCATGTCTTGTTTGACGGTTGTCAGCAGGCTGTCAGCTGTCGGCTGTCAGCTGTCATTCTTTTTGACATTGGATGCATTTGATTTGAGTGAAGTCACTTTGGAGTGAGACACGAGGGCGAGAGGTCGTTTTGCCAGCCTGCACCGAACTTACCGCGTTTCCGTACTTTAATCTATTTCCATCGGTTTGATCATTAGAGATTTTATTATTTTGTTATCGAGAGTGAATAAATTGAGGACTATAATCAGTATTGTGACTATTATTTCCTACCAACACCAAGTCGAACTTGGACTCTGATGACGAGGTACCCCCAATGAGTGAACTACCCTCGTTATACATATAAACCTTCCTCTTGAATCACTCTATCTATTAAAAAAAAACCGCATCAAAATCCGTTGCGTAGTTTTAAAGATCTAAGCATACATAGGGGCAGGCAGCGGGAAGCGACTTCGTTTTATACTACGAGTATGTAGTAATTAAAGAAGCTTCATCAATTTTATTTGAGTAGTTTTAAATATTCTATTAAATGCTTTTTGTTTGAATAAGCTATTACTTTTAGTTTCCGAGATAGGTATTAAGGTTTATGTTAGTGACCCGGATTCATTGCGCTCGAGTGTATTTAATTAGTTCACATCACATTGCGCAGTAAATGGGTTGCGGAGATCTAATGGCAGTCGCTCCGTGTAAAAAAAAACTGGTATTCAGCCGTATCCAGTAAACGCAAAACATCTGTTTAGACTGGAAACTGACTCCTACACAATTCGGTATGTAAAGTTTCTTCTGGTATTTTTTTTATTTTTATCTTAAAGATTAGCCAGCCTAAATCAGTACATCGAAGATAAAGATGTCTGGCATACGATTCCCTCCTGCACACTGCGACCCTCTGGCACCGTCTAACTGAACAAACGAACAGTATTCAAATGCTTACTTATTGTAATTATTTTTTGTTTTATTCACTCAATAAGTATGTCATTTTATCTTATTTATTTTTTTGGATGTATGTTTCCAATTTTGATTGTTTTTTTTTATTGACATTGTATTTAATTTATTTATTGCTAATATTTGCTATTAGTTTTGACATTCAATCGCAATTATTAATATTATTCTATTAATACATACGAAAGCCTGTAAAATGTGAGGACCATGCAGCATTGGTGTTACACTTTATTTCTTAATATTTGACTGCCTATTGTCTATCGGTATGAGTCTGTCATGCTCACTGAAATGTCCTGCTGATGGTGGCGTTGTGCATCGGGTCGTTGAGTTCCCTGCAACATGGTTGAGCTGAGCGACGCCGATGTATGCGTCATGCTCGTGAACGGGTGCTGTCTGTTGGGACTGGTCAGCTCGTAACTGCTATGGCAATCGCAATTTTAAAAGGCTAACTTTCTCATTACTTTTCACGTTGTTAACCACATGTACATTAATCTGCATTGTTCTTACATTACTACAATGAAAATTGTCAAACCATTTACTTTTTTAAAAAGAGTGTCTATGGAGTTTCTTGCCGGTTCTTCTCCAAAGGACCTACTACTTGGAACCGAGCCCCTATTAGTGTTGACCTTTTGAAAGCACCAGGGATCTGGTCTACTTGAAATAAAAACTATTTGACTTTGACTTTGATTAGGCTATTAAAAGAAACTAATATAAATATTTTTGTTTTCTACACGGTAGTTATTTTATAATATATTTTTAAAGTTTTTCTAGTGATGACGTCACGCGATAGGAGAGGTTATCATAGACAAAGAAACCAATTCTTTGTCTACGCCAAGTATAATACCTACCAAAGAGTTTTCCTACGTCACGAAAAAGGAAGATAGTCACTTAGAGGTCAAATAGATGTCATGTGAATCCATGCATTTCTGCTAAAATAAACATCATCTTATAATTTTAAGAGCAATAAATTGCAAAATAAGGTTTACCAAACTAAAACCTCGAAACGGTTTTGGAATCAACATAGGTTAACTTTTACTTTACATACCGAATTGGGTTATTTCACATCTCTTCTCGTTGTAAAAGGCGAATTCTTTTTTTTAAATTCTGAATTAAGTTGAGAATATTCTCCCCGTCCAGGCAGTCTCATCGTTTTATCGTCAGAATAGTTTAGATTTGAAACCTGTCAAAATACTTATGTTAACACGTTAACACTAGTAAAATTTTACTCTAATGCGCGGCGTTTAGTTGCGTTTTATCACGGGTGCACGATATTTAGGTAAATAAAAGGCGGCTTGCTTTAAGATCTAAGATTTCCCCGTCTAGTTTCGAACCCAAACGGAGCCCTTAATCGTGAGCTGATCCCGGGGCGAGGTCGAACACGACTCGCGACCTCGCCGCGTGATCAGCTCATGATTAAGGGGTCCGTTTGGGTCCGAAACTAGTCGGGCAATCCCGAGAAATGCACGAGAGTAAACCGTAATTAATCTATACATATATACATATAATAAAACAGTAAAAAAACGATGTCTGTACATTGAATATATTAAAAAAAAAAGTTGAGGGGGGTTTAGAAACAGTTACAGAGCACGAATCAAAAAAAAAAAGTCTGTCTGTTTGTCTGTGTGTCTGTTTGTTTGTACACGCTAATCTTCGGAACTACTAGACGGATTTGAATGATTTTTCTTTTGTTGTATAGTTATTATGTCTGGGCAACATATAGGCTATAATTTATCTTGAAAACTTGAACACCTGATGCAGAACTGCAACAGACCAACTAAACTATAAGAGATACAAAAATGGTACCATAGCAAAAATTGTTCCACGTGATGAGCATTTTCTGTTGAGAGAATAAATTTGAAGATTTGGAACACCTGATGTGGAACTCCAAGAGCCCAGCTACACTGTAACATATATAGGAATGACGTCTTAGCAAGAGTTGTTCAACCTGATAAGCACTCTCTGTTGACGTATAAAAATTGAAGATCTGGAACATCTGTTGTGGAATTCCAAGCGCCCAGCTACACTATAACATATATAGGAATGACGTTTTAGCAATAGTTGTTCAATCTGATGAGCACTCTCTGTTGACTTATAAAAATCGAAGATCTGGAACACCTGTTTTGGAACTCCAAGAGGCCAGCTACACCATAACACATATAGGAATGACGTCTTAGCAAAAGTTGTTCGGTCTGATGGGCACTTCCTCTATACTTATAAAAATCGAAGATCAGAAACATCTGATGTGGAAATCAAAGCTATCACTAATTTCACTGTATAATTATAAAATAGCATAAGCTGGGAGTAGCTCCACGAGGTGAAGGCGGTAACAGTTTAGGACTGATTTTCGATGACGATGGTATATCCATGGACGTACAAAAAAGATCGGACGGAACTCCCGCTAAGACAAAACTGTGTCCCGTAATGGCGGCGGCTATCTAAGTGTGAATGAATTTAGGGTTGTCATGTTAGCCAAATTTACCCATTTTTTATCATTTTATTTTAAGACAAATACAGGTTGGCAGACAAATTTCTTGGAAATGTCGGCAGAATTATACCGTGCCATTTGAAAAGGTTAATGGTAAGAACCAAATCTCCCTATGAAAATATCTGCAAAATAAATGCCATGTTAGCTTAGATTGTTAATTTACATTTTGAGGTACTGCATATGTAACAACACACCGAAGTCCTCCTTTAGTTGTATTATATATCTCGTTAGCTTCAAAATGTAGACTGCAAATGACACTGTATTTGTTTGGAATTCAATCGTTTTCACCGTTACAATTTCTAATTTTTTTAATCCAATTATTTCTCCATACTTCATTTTCTTTAGGAAATCTAGTAAAAAAATATATAAATAAAATACCTAGTAATAAATAAATTGAATTGAACAAAAAACTATAAATTTCCCATATTTAGGGTAATTTGCACACGTGAATATTGACAACACTGGCCTTGTGACAGATTCTTTTCTTCTGGTGAATACATTGATTTTATTGTATACAATTGGGAATTAAGTGATTGAATTATTCATTGACCTATGAAACGTGATTCCTGGATTTTTTTTCTTCCGATCACTACGGTTTTTACACCATTTCACCACACAAGACATGCTATATTTTAATTTTTTTTGCCGCTTTTTGTCCCGACTCTGTTGACGTTTACGCGTGTAATGACTGACTTTTTTTGTGAATGTGTGCGTGCCAGCCTGTACGTACAGCAAACTGACTGACTCTGAGTGACACAGTTTTTTGTTAGCGAAAATCTGTCCGATCTTTTTTGTACGTCCATGGGTATATCATTGAAAATTTGACTCTACTGGCCAAAACTCCCATTTTTTTTTTTATTTTATCGAATAAACATGCCTTCGGGCTTATGTTATTTGAGTGTTTAATTTCCTTTTCCATTTATCTTCGTGACACGGTAGCCTACCCGGTAACGCAGGGGAGCAGTCACTTAGATTTTAATTGATCAGGTATCTTCACAATAAAACTATAACCATGCCTAGCAAGAGGTCAAATCTTTCCAAATGTTTCAAAGGAGCTAAAAGGTTGAGGATCATAAGATCCCAAGAATCTACCGAAAAGCGTCAGGAGAGACTTGATGCTGTTCGAGAACATCAGGCTGCAACTCGCTCCGTGGAAACCTCTTCGGATCGCGAAGCACGCCTGCGTTTTCAGCGTATTTATGCATCTATATCCAGGTCTCTAGAAACCAGTGAAGAATATGATGCGCGACTGACCGCTGATTGTGAACGTCATGCATTGTCTCGCGAGTCGAAGACGTCCACGGAAAGAGAATTACGCTTGAGTTCCAAGCGTATCTACGCATCGACTTCTAGGTCTCTAGAGACAAGTGGGGAACGTGATGCGCGACTGACCGCTGATCGTAAACGTCACGCATTGTCTCGCGAGTCGAAGACGTTCACGGATAGAGAATTGCGCTTGAGTTCCAACCGTATCTACGCATCGACTTCTAGGTCTCTAGAGACAAGTGAGGAACGTGATGCGCGACTGACCGCTGATCGTGAACGTCACGCATTGTCTCGCGAGTCGAAGACGTTCACGGATAGAGAATTGCGCTTGAGTTCCAACCGTATCTACGCATCGACTTTTAGGTCTCTAGAGACAAGTGGGGAACGTGATGCGCGACTGACCGCTGATCGTGAACGTCACGCATTATCTCGCGAGTCGGAGACGTTCACGGATAGAAAATTGCGCTTGAGTTCCAACCGTATCTACGCATCGACTTCTAGGTCTCTAGAGACAAGTGGGGAACGTGATGCGCGACTGACCGCTGATCGTGAACGTCACGCATTGTCTCGCGAGTCGGAGACGTTCACGGATAGAAATTGCGCTTGAGTTCCAACCGTATCTACGCATCGACTTCTAGGTCTCTAGAGACAAGTTGGGAACGTGATGCGCGACTGACCGCTGATCGTGAACGTCACGCATTGTCTCGCGAGTCAGAGACGTTCACGGATAGAGAATTGCGCTTGAGTTCTCAGCGTATCTACGCATCTGCTTCTAGGTCTCTAGAGACATCAGACGTTTCAGATCTTCGATTTTGACGACCCCATTGTCGCTGGCATAAGCAACAGGATCCGTGTACGAAGTCGCGGGCAGAAGCTAGTCATAAATATAAATGTGTCTCACGAAAGTTATAATACAAAGATCAAAGGAGTACAACGTCTGTACTTTTTAATCTGTAGTTTAATGGAAACGTCAAATTCGACCTATTACGTTCCGGCAACTATTGTGTATAGCCTTTAGGCTTTACCATTAGTAAACCGCTTAAGCCAGCGAGTTCAAATGGCCTAGTTATGATTTTAGCGTAAATTGCTGTGTAATGTACTATTAGCTAATCTGCAGTAATGGTATATACTACGCACGGTAGAACATAAACCTCGCCCTGTAGTTCTGTTGTGCGTAGCCATTGCAGCTTGTGATTGTAATCAATCAAATTTTAAGCTTTGCTCCTTTTCTGGTGTCGGCACGATCTATACGAGAATAACTCATATTCTGCCTAGCCTTTTTAACCGACTTCAAAAAGGAGGAGGTTCTCAATTCGGACGTTAAATTTTATTTTATTTTTTCGTGCATAACGCCGTCGTTTACAGACGGATTTGCAATTTTTTTTTTTTTGTTTGAAAGAGTATTCTTTCGAAATGGTCCCATTTCAATTTGGTGAAGATCTGATGGAGACCCTCGGAGATTGACAATGGAACTCTTCAATGGATAACAGCCAATTACCCGAGATTGCTGTAATTGCATGTTTGTGTATTGTTAATGCCACTAAAAATCTAAAAATAAAATAACTTTAAAAAAAAAGTAAAAACCGACTTCAAAAAAAACTAAAAAGAGTAAAATAATTATAACAGTTTCAGAAGTCGGTGCCTTCAATTATGTTCAGTGTAAAATTGCACCGACTTCTAAAACTGTTAGTTTTATAATATGGTAATTATTTTACTCTTTTTAGTTTTTTTTTAAGTCCGTTCTTACTTTTTTTTTAAAGTTATTTTATCGTAATTATGTTGGGGTCAGCTTCCAGTCTAAACAGATGCGGCTGAATACCTGTATTTCACATGGAGCGACTGCCATCAGAGACCTTCGCAACTCAGGTATTAAGCAATGCCGTTATCCGGTCCTTAGGTTGGACCGATTGTCAGACCGGCTTCTGACTACCCGTAACGACTGTCATATGTATTCGTATGACACCCGGGACCGACTGTTTAACGTGCTCTACGAGGCACGGAGGATTCTCGATTTGTAATTAACGGTCACCCATCCACGGACTGACCGCGGCACGCGCAGCTTAACCTTGCAAATCATATGATCCGCGCGGTTGATAAATTAGCCCCAAGCCCCTCTATATACGAGAATAGCTCATGCTGTGGTGAAAAGATTAGCCAGTCAGCAAAATTGTTAGTAGAGCTGAGTGCCCACTCACCGGACGTACTCAAGAAACGTCACTTCACTACCAAGCATGAATAGGAACAATTTAATCCAATCGTAGCAAAAGTTATCAAGTTCTAAGGACTGCTTCTCGGTTCCAAATGCAGCCATGCGGTTTGTTATAATGCCTACGCAATGCAATTAGTACCATGATCAGACTGTGTAGTCTCATCTACCCCAAATCCTGTTATTATTTATTATTGAGAAAATACATCAGTGCGGCACGACACCGCAACTAAAACAAGTGGAAGTGCTACGCAGCTATCGCTCGTGTGCCACAATTATACGGAGATCCGCAATACTTTCTCACGCGATTAGTTACATTCTGTGCCACGACGTCTCGAACTCATACATAAAATATTAGAATCATGCCTTCTTGTGCAGCATTGATAGCAGGACGAAAAATGTATCTCACAGAGTTGTATGAAGTATAAAACTTTGATTGTTCAATATAATTACCCGTACTAAGAAAGTATTAGGGCACGCAACTACATTGATACCACAACGTAAAAAATTGCGTTGCTTAATGCACGATGAGTCAAAGCAACGCCTCGCCCTACGACACTGCTGCTACGGGAAAGTTGAGCCACGGGATAAAAAAACAATTTACGATGCAACTTGTGCGTTGTCGCCGCAACGCACAAAACGTTGTGTTTTTTTACCTAACCCTCTACAAAGTAACTAAGTCTTCTGCTGCGCGACATAAGCTATACAAGAATAGCTCATCGTGGTGAATAGATTAGATAGTCAGCAAGGTCAGTAGCGGGGCTGATTGTCTAGGGTACGCCGGACGTATTTGAGTATAGTCACTCGTAGAGGCTCTTTGCACTCGCTTGTACATGGTCCTTGCGGACCGTTTTACGTAACCGGCCGGTGTTTAGCGAGACCAAAAGAGTCTCCATCCAATAGGGGGAAAACTAAACCAAATACTTATACTCCTACTGGAACTCGAACCTCGGCTTAGGACATTGCTGGTGGGAGATTTTGAGGGAGACAGTTTGTTGAGGACTGAATTATCGGTGTGACTGCGGAGTCTGAAGAGACGACCGACTCTACGACGAGAGAGCTCGGTGGATCGTTCACGGTGCACCCAAGTGACTTGAGGTGCTCCAAGCACTTACTCGTAAATAGTCTGATTCAAAGCTGCTCTTTAAAACAACATGTGTTTGTTTATTCATAAGCAATGGAATTATGAGGAATTGTGTTAGGCATTCAGGATCTATTTTCTGCATAATTGTCGTTATCAGTTATTATTTATTTGCATCTATGGTTATCTAATAATATGATAATAATATAATGTTATAAAGTTTATGTCGTGTATCGTAAAACATCATTAATATTATAATAGACCCAAGTGTATCTAATCCCTGAATGGGATTTGCAATGGTATTCTATAGTTTAATAACGTTTACGGTTTGCAATTAACGGTCTCATTAGGCATTGCTTTACGCAATTGAACCTCAGCTGAACCATGACCGTTCGACTGTTATCCTCTATGAGAAAAAAAAGAATTGGCCGTGCAGCCGTCAGGTTCTAGATTTGATAATATCGAGCCCGGCTAGGCTATTTTTATTGTTTGACTTTTCCACACGCTGGGTATACTCCTGTATCGTGCGTTTACGGACATAATACATTTATTTTATTTATTGATTTACATGGCTTCAGAAACCAATTACATAAATCAAAGTATAAAATGAGTTCAAACATAAAACATAAACTTATAACAACAATTAAATATTATTATTCTCACAAAAATGTAGGCACATAGCCATTAAATTGGCGAATTTGTTAGCAAATAGATCGCAGTCCGGGGTGGCTTCCACGAGCTTATTTAGTGCGGTCAACACGCGCGGTACGGGAGACGCAGCACGGGCTGCAGTCAGACACGAAGGCACGTCTAGCAGTCGATGTTTTCCGTTACGGAGATAATTATTCGGTGTGTAGAGTCGAATCAGCACATTATGTATGTCAGGAGCATCCGTCATACTATATAACACATATTTTGAGCATAACGCCTACCTGGTCACATGCCCTTCTGGTCTCTAACATATGATATCCCAGACATCCTAAAAGGAACTTGGTAGGATAGAGGTAGGGATAGTAACCGAGGGTTCTTCTGTAAAGAAACCGCAGGAATGCTTTTTGCACTTTTTCTAGAAGAAGTGCATACTTTGCCTCGTGCGGATTCCATACAGAAGAACTAGCTTGGTTCGGACAAGTGTGCTATATAAGAGCCTCGTCATGTCTTCACTACTAGCAACAACGTAATCACATCGACATTTTGTAGTTACCACAACGCGACTGCAAGAGGCTGCAGCGACTCTATTCACATGAAACCACTGCTTGATCACTTTGTGTCGCTGCGAAGTGGTGTGGTTGTGGTACGTGTGAATTTTCCCTAATGGACAGGAGCCGAGCTTACATCAAGCAAAATGGCAGAAAACAAAAACTAAATGGCAGGAATCAACATCAGAAAGGTCCTGATTACAGTTTCAACTTTTAGGTTACATATACACGGTGACACTGACATTCGACACAATGCAATCGCGACACTGAAATTATACCCGAGCTAATGCTCAACTCAGTGTAACAGCGATGTACACACTACGACACTCGGTGTACTGAGTGTCGAGTGCAATGTGTCGCCGTGTATCCTTACAATTAGATGTAATAAATTATTTTTATTCTATCATTCTTAAATTAATTACTAACATAATTTTCACTACATCAAAGTAACCGTGCGAAGCCCGATTGGCATACTAAAGAAATTGTAAAAAAGAAACTGTCAATAAGAAAAAAGTCTTATTGTATTCAAATATAGTTAACAGCTACTTTTATTCCAAACACAAAAAATATTTTTTTATTTCTAAAATAAACCAATTCAGAAGCTTTTAATTGGATAAGCTCTTAAAAAGTGGTGGCACTATGTCTCTCTTGGGCTAACAACCTATAACCTTCTCAATGACATACCTCTCGCAGTTAGGGTTGCCAAAAATACTGTTAAAAACAGTATTACTTTTTATTTCACTTAAGAATAGGCATGTTGACAGCATCAATAAATTGCAAATCTAATTAGTCCGCCAGTTAGAGTTTTGCAAAATAATGGACACGTATTTTTTCTTTTGTTAAATCTATGAATATTTGGAAAACGCATCAAAACTCGAGAGTGGGGGCTTGTGATGTCAGAAACAAGTAAAAATTGTACTTGCTTGTGACGTTTTGCCAATTTTAAGTGTCGTAATTTCGTCAATTTTGGTTTACGTAACAAAAGAAAAAATACGGGTCAAATATTTTTTGATAGTCTAACTGACGGACTAATTAGATTTTTCAGTCAAATACCCAAATACTGTGAGTGAGTCTAGGAGATCTGCATTACCCAGTAACTGTGTTGCGGAGGTCTGATGGCAGAAGTTCTGTGTAAAATACTGATATTCAGCCGCATCTGATTAGACTGGAAACTGAACCTAACATGTTGGGAAAAAGCTGGGAAGAAGAGCTAAAAAATATCATAAAACTTCATCACTGTAAACTAAGGCTTAATTTACACCACCGCGGAATCCAATGGAAGCGACGAAATTGTACATAGCATAATGAACTTTATGTCAATTGTATAAAGTACAAGTCAGACAAGTACAGTAGCGCGTCTTCTGCGGAATCCTCGCGACCTTTTTTGGCTCGTATTTAGTTTGTACTTAATACAATTGACATAAAGTTCATTATGCTATGTACAATTTCGTCGCTTCCATTCCGCGGCGGGGTAAATTGAGTCTTAGTATGAATTGTGACCATTCACGACAAGAACCTACTGACCCTAGGGGTCTACTCCCTAAGCACGAAGTCTGTGGTTTCGGCCTTAGTTACGAGTGTTTCCTACGCCCTATCACCTACGTCCAAACGATTATTTCGGGGCCCGAACTAAGAATAAATGACAACACGATTTGACAGTTGTCCCTACTACCGATGTGCTTTTGGCCGTCCGATAAGTTGAACTTGACACTTGTTTTGTTCACTCCTACGTTTCGGGCTACTTTCGGACGGGCGACTAACTTCGTTGACGGACTTAAGGAGTAGGCACGGTAATACGCTGATCCCGGTTGCCACACAAACCTATACAACTCGTTACGGGCCGTAGGACCAGAATTTTCTATATTCCGTCGGCAATCAGAATCTATCGGAAGTCCGAATGTTTCTTAATCGTTCTAGCTCCATACAAGCATCTTCCAGGAAAGGATCTTTGAGGTAAGATAGCAGCCGTTTATAACACTGTTATTCGGCCGCATCTGGAACTGTCCAGTCCATGTGTCCAACCCCAACATAATTGAGACATAGCTAGGCTATTTTTGAGCGATCATACTTCTCGTTTAGCCTGCAATCACTTCCATCCCCAGCATCACTCTCTCCTCCAAGTTTTTTCGGGCATTTTAATACATTTTAATACGTAGGGAAAGCTGCAGTCTAAAACTAGTGTCGACTATTATGATAAATTATTTGAATTTATAGTCTGAGGTAATTTAATCTGCACCCTTACGTCTGGCGCCTCTTCAGTCGTTAATAATGATCCTCGAATTACATGCAGGATTATAGAATAGAAAATTATTTAATGTTGAAAATATATTCTGGATAGGGGATTAGTATTGAGTTTTGTTAATTACGCTTGCAATTTTAAGCTGTTTTGCCCATTAGGCAAAGAGTTAGCAAGTAACTGTTTCATAAGCAACTCTATTGGGGTGTCCTGCGTAAGCGACATACGCGATGCGATGCTGCGGACGCGATCAAAACAACGGCATTCCCTACTGGCGGCAAATGTAGCAGTGGGTGGCGAGACGCGACGTGACGTGTACACTTTTAATGTCGTGTCGCGTCTCGTCTCTTTTGTCGCTTACGCAGGACCTACCCCGTATACTACTAAGGCATCGATTTTAGACAGTCCACGTATCTTACTAGCAATTGCACGAGTCGCCGGCTGAAGACAAACGCGACGCGATGTGACGTGACACGATACGACGCGATGAAAAGTAACGGGGTGTAATGCGTAAGCGACAAACGCGATGCTGCGAACGCGAAGAACGCGATCAAAACAATGGCATTCTCTGCTGGCGCTCTATGTAGCAGTCTGCGGCGAGACGCGACGTTACGTGTATTTTCATCGCGTCGTGTCGCCTGGCTTCGCATCGCGTCGCGTTTGTCGCTTACGCAGGACACCCTGTAAGCATTATGTCGCGTCTTGCCACCGATTGCTACATATGCCGCCCGCATGGAATATCGTTGTTTTGATCATGTCCGCAGCATCGCGTCGCGTTTGTCGCTTGCGCAGGACACCCGTAAGCTACTAAGATATCGGTTGTAGCCAATCCGCGTATCTTACTAGTAATTTCACGAGTGTCAGGCAGAAGAAAATAGCCGTCGGTAGATAACGGCTTAAATAAAGCATACCTTTTAATATTTCTCATAATTACTCATAATATAAGGTATTAAAAAATTTACTCTAAGAAATTTGGGGGATTACTCGGTATCGGAAATTGATCAACTTTTGTTGTGCAAGTTTTCGAAATTCGCCAATTTTTTTTTATGTCTGTCCATACTAATCAATTAATATTTTTTTTTGATTTGTATGGAAAGTTATAAAAAAAATGGTGCAGCCGGCCACATGCGGTCAAACTTAGATGTATCCTACTTATCTTCGGTTAGTCATCATAGCGGCTAGAACTAGGTGCAGCCGCACACTGGTGGTTAAGTGGATCCCCGATACGGATAGGTTAGGTTCGAAGGGGATGACGGGGGCTTGAGTGAGCGAACGAAGCGAGCGAACGAAGCCCCCATCATCCGTTCGTTCGCTCGCTTCGTACGCTCACTCAAGCTCCCGTCGTCCCCTTCGTGTTAGGTTACTTTAAACCCTGCAGACAGAAATAGGAGCCCCGCACAGAGGGGTTTCGTCGACTTAAGCTACACCTAGTTCTAACCAACTACCACTGGTTGCACCTAGTTGTACCCAGGTAAACCTAGGTGTAACCGCAATTCGGCTTTTAGCCGTAACATATTCAAAATCAAAAATTTTTATTTCACATAAACCATTACAGGCGCTTACGAAAAGTCAAATTTAGGTGCACGGTTCCAATTAGTCGTTTCCTATGGAGAAGAGCCGGCAAGAAACTTCACCTATGGAGAACAACGTAACCCGATTGATCAATCAATTACTCTTTTCCCATAAATTAGTAAAACAAAGCCCAACTATATATCTTGAACAATTTATTTTTTAAAGCAATTCCATTAAATTTTCATTTTAATTGTTCTGCCTGTTGCTTCTCGCAGTCCATTCCCATTGCTTCGTTTCTCACTATATCTTTTTTGTGTTCGAAGTACAGCCACCTGAAAATAAATTGTATGCTTTTAACTTAAAAGGTTATTTAAGTAATCCCTTATTATGCTGTGAAGAGAATTTAAATAATTATGTAACCTTAAGTGGATTACTTGATAATATTGATGACTTGGTTTAATTATCCCTCGTCCACATCGAACACATGTTGCGAAACATGTGTCGCAACTTCTATCAAAGACATGTGCCGCAACACATTCCTAAATACTCTTGCATACTACATGTTAATTCATTTACACATACGCAAGTACCGTCCTAACAGATCTACACTGTTCATATTCTATTTAATTTTGCTATAAACTAGTCTCAAGCAACTCGGTGTGTTGTAATTCGTAGTCAGACCAAAGAACTAACAACTCAAAACTCAGGATCTCATCTAGTTTGAGAGTCAGAGGCACTTGAATCTCTGTTACATTTCTAGCCTTTGCTTTGTATATACATATAACATTTTAACCGGGTACAAGTGGCGACACATATTCCACAACAAGACGTGACACTTGTTTCCGGCACGTGGCAATCTTTGCGACATGAGCCGAAACACCATACCGTGTGCCGTGACTTGTATCAGGAACTTGTCTCGGTACATTTGTGTCTTAACATTTTACTCGGGTACAACTGACGATACATGTTCCGCAACATGACGCCGCACTTGTTTATCATTTTAGTTTTCTAAAATCTGTACGATTAATGGTTTTTAAAGAAGACTAACCCCCTTATTACAAAAGATAGTCTAAGAAAAACCTAGGTTTTAAAATAGCCCTGTCTCTTTTTGTTATATGATATAAGAAAGTGATGGCTATATTTTAAACCTGGGTTTACCTTAGTCTTGGTTTAAACCATTTTTTGTAATGAGACCCTAAATGTTTTTCATTGATCAAAGGCTGGTTTACCATTGTTTGAATTCCAAATTCAAGGTATGCTGTTGGGGTCTTGACTTATGAATTTAACCTCGAAACTTTAATATAAGTAGGTACTATAGCATGGGTAGCTATTAGTTACACTCTCTCCGCCGATAGGTACCTTAGCGGAAGCACACGCATCGGCCGTCTTTTAATGTAACTAATAGCTACCAATGGAAATATAGTACCTACTTATATTGACGTCTAGTGGTTTATTTCATAAGTCAAGACCCTCAGTCACACACCTGGAGCTTGACATTCAAACAACCATATATATACAAAGTTTTAATGGCTGAACTATACAAAATATTAGTATGACGAAATGTAATATTCAACTCCTTACCCAAATATCGCAATAGCCGGCAACGTCATCAATGATCCTAACAGGAACACGGCCCCAGGCAGTATGTCGAGGGTTGCCATGTATACCCTGGAGTACAGAGGTCCGTATACTAACGGCATGGTGGCTTCTGCCAACCCGAAGAGGGAGTTCACCTTGCCTGTAAAATTAAAATGAAATGACAATCGTTCATTGAACAAAGTTCGTTTTTGTTTAATTACACTGAATAACTTTTTTGCGTTAAGTAACACAATACAGGGTTATAGGAAAAACATTAACAACCTCTTAAGGGGTCATTATACTCATCATTATGAACAACTTTTACTATGGGACCAAATAAGAAATCGCGAAAAAAAAAACAGCTGTTCCCTACATGTATGTTCGCAACTCGTTAAAATGTAAGAAACGGCAGATTTTTTTTTCGCGATTTCATGGTACAGCCTACAGATAGTTGTTCCGGGTCTGGGTGTGTCTGCATGTGAAGAAAATTTGTGTCTGTAAAAGCACTCACGGCCCCCGATACAAGAGCATTCCCAGTGTGGGGCACCGTCTTATTTATTTTAAAGCAAGAAAGAGATTTTAGTTGTTACCTCTCATAGACTCAGATCTGGACACATTCCATGCAATAAGTTTGCGTTCATGATGAGAAAAATGAACTCGCCTAACTGTGTGAAGTTGTTGAAGACTAACACCACTTATTGATGGACTGTGTTCGGTATGAGTCTGGGAGAAATTATTTTTTTAGGGTCTTGAGGTTGAACAGACTTGAAGTAGGCACATTTCATAAAATCCTGACTCAACCAAATGGTGATGATGCGAAGAGTCTGTTTAGGTTCATGGCCCAGATGACCAATGTGTATTTAGGGTACGATGGGACTGACATACGCACTGCGATTATAAATGTCCCTAAATAAATAAAGAAAAAAAAAAGAAAGAGATTGGAAGCTGACCCCACCATAGTCAGTGTAAAGGGTAAGTAAAAATGATTATTAAGGTAACTTACCAAATTCTTCTCCGTTTACTAGTTTGGTTGCGATGGACCGCATTGCAATGAATGACGTGCCGTTCAAGATCTCCAGAAGAGGGGCTGTAAACAGAAAATAAACAACAGTGATCAGTCTTAACTGAATTCTATTAAACAACAAATTATAAATGGATATTTCAAGTAGGAGTGGGTTGCAACAGGTAAAATCACGTATCTGTTACGCCTGTTCCTGTTACACGTAAATAGCAGTTCCAAAAACCTGTTACAAAATAACAGTCTGTTATTTCATACTATGTGGGAACAAACTATTGTGTGTTCTCTGTTACCACAGATAGCAACGTTTAACGTGTTTACTGTAACAGCAGGACTTCTCTTTCTAACTAAGGTGTTAAACCTGTGCGAGAAAAGGAAAGAGCTTTTGACGGCTGTAACATGTTGTCACAGAGTAACAGTCACATTTTTTATCATAATCTAAGGTAACTGTCATAAGCATGAATAGAGAAAAGATTGTGACTGTCATATAGGGGATTTTGTTAGCTCGCGGAACGGGAACTGCTTTTTCAGCTTGTCTGTCACAGTTACAATCTGATATCATAATATACCTGTTTTAAATAACTGTTACGATAAATACGCCTCACTCCTAATTTCAAGGATGTTACATCTTCATCATAATAAATCCTATCCTACTTATAAAAAAATGTAATGGTAACTCACAAGTTTGTGAATTTGGATGTTTGTTAATCAATCACGCCTTAACGGCTGAATAGATTTGGACGAAATTTGGCACACAGGTAGACCATGACTTGTATTAGGACATAGAATACATTGTATTCGGCAACATAAAGCAGTTTCTCTAGGATGCGAGTGACACCGCGGACAACAGCTAGTTTTGTACAAATAAGTACATCAATATTTTAGGCAGAGGAAGTCATATACAATAATCATCTAGATACATGCAAATATAAAAAAAGCTTTATCAACCAACTAATTATTTGAACTGCGCTTGCCGCACCTTTAAATGACCGTAAATAACCCAAATGTGACCTTAAAGGCTCATTTACACGGAGATAGTTTCTCGTATCGAGTCTCATGCTATCTCTATTTTCATCGTTGAGAAAGACAAAGACGGAACGATTCTCGCTTCAAGAAACTATCCTCGTGTAAATTAGCTTTAATGTAAAAACAACTGAAGATAATTTTTTTGTGAAATCTTTGAACAGTTATTACTCAAACTATTTTGTGAAAGTTGTAGAACAAAAGTAATTCATTACTATGGGTCTTACTTCTTTACCATAACCTACTAGCATTATATAATATTTTTTCTTAAAGAAACCGTTTTCCTAAATGTTGTAGGCAGCCAGAATTCTAGGAATTGAGGCTTCTGTCCGAAATGTAAATTGTTGCTCGTTATCTCAATATTATCAGAAAAACAATAGTACAGACATTTTTAAGTTAGGCTAGTGTTTTACTCTTTTTTTTTTGTTAATTTTTATTGTTTAGATTTTTGCTTGCTTCAAATCGATATGTACCTTTTTTTTCAAGTACGTACTATGTAATAACAGTAAAAATTACCAGTATACAGGATATATCCGAGTTCGTGTAATTCCTTCAAACTGCGTGATCTACTGGTGACACTGAGTGATGATTAAGAATCAATAAAAAAAAAAAACAAAAAAAACTTTTGTTGTGCTCGTGTTTTAGCGTTCGAATTGGTTTCTGTGAAATGTGACCCCATATTATAGTATCTATGTCTCGTTTTAACATGTATATGTAGACCAATAGAAAAAAAAGGACAATTAAAGGTCGTCCTTTTTTTTCTATTGGTCTGCTGTACATGGTCCTAGGGGACCGTTTCTACGTAACAAAATAAAACAAAATAAAATACTTAACCTAAGCTAACTACTTATACTACACTAACATCATGACTACCTGCAACAACAGCTCTAAGGGCGACCCCTAGCGGGACTCGGACCTCGGCTTAGGGCTTTGCTGGCGTGGACTTAGGGGGGGGAGACAGCTTGATGAGGGCTGAATTATCGGTGTGACTGCGGAGTCTGAAGAGACGATCGGCTCTACGACGGGAGAGCTCGGTGGATCGTGACCGGCAAAGGTCCTCAACGAGTGACGATACTTAAGTACGTCCGGCGTACCCTGGGCAGTCAGCCCCGCTACCAACCTCCCTCACTGACTAATCTTTTCGTCACGGCGTGAGCTATCCTCGAATAACTCTCCTATGATTATTACAATACATCATTTTTGGATAGGTATTACATTAAATTATAGATCAATTTATCATTTTCTAGGTTCAATTTATCGCGAAAAGAACTGCGTTTCTATTAGGTTTTTTATTAAATTTTATCAATAAGGCGCTTATTGAAAAACAATTGAACATTGACCTTTAGAACAAAAGATCACTTTTGGGATTTAGATTACAATAAACAATAATATAAATTTAAAATAACCTCTAGTGTCTACGGACTGATAGGTATATTACTCATTGCTATCTAAATCCTTTAAGACAATGTGTTTACGGTTAATATAACAAATCCATATTTTTCCATATCATGTTTTTATGATGACTTGTAATGTATTGTGAATCAGTTTCAGGTAAATATTTAGATCCGTGTGATGCCAGACGTAAAGAATAGCACTATCCCATCTCTTCTCATGGGTGTCGTAAAAGGCGACTAAGCGATTCACTAGAGGATGGGCAGCAGCGTTCTCTGAGTACTTTAACAACCATACTGCGATCGCCGACCCGCCTGCCAAGCGTGGCGATTATGGCAACCCCCCCTTCCTCCCCAACATGGCTTGGGGGAGGCCTATGTCCAACAGTGGACTACTTTCGGCTGAATGATAATGATGAAATATATATAATTAGTACCTATGACGGCAAGACCTAACTTAGCCCTACATCTGAAATTGTATTCCACTGCCCTCTGGCCACTACCTCTGGGCACTGCCTTATGGGCCCCTCCCAAATAGGGAAGACGTGCGTAACCTCCTGCATTTTCTAATTAGATCTATAATAATTGGATTTTCATTGTTGTATTGGGTCTGAACCTGTTAGGGTTGCCAACCATACCTTATAATAACGTATCCTACTTCATTTTCGATAAATATACTTTATTTTATCTAATTACTTCTTAAAAAACGTAAAAAACAAGAAGTGTTTTAAGAGGCAAAACGCAAGCAATATCAAACACTTACTGATTTTTTCAGATTAGAGAATAATACCTTGGTTTTAGTCGGAATAATAAAGGTAACCATAATAATTTAGATCTTAATGTAAAACTTGGAATCGTGCACATTCCTTCGAATAGAAAGGCAAGTACTGGTCATGTTTTTTTTAATAATTCTATATTCTTGTTCCAAATACTGGGGGTGCATGAAAAGAGCCTCCACGAGTGACGATACTTCAGTACGTCCGGCGCACCCTGGGCAGTTAGACCCGCTACCACCTTGCTGACTGGCTAATCTTTTCACCACGGCACGAGCTGTTCTCGTATAGCTCGTGTTGACACGATAGAAGAAGAAGAAGTTCCAAATACTTTTTTTTCCTATTCAAACAATTTCATACGTTTTTGTTTTGTCAAAAAAAAAATGGCAACCCTACCTGTTACTCATGTAAGGGATATTAATTATAAATAAATAAATACAATACATAAATTTTTCTTTGACTTGGTTGCATTTAACCCTAATCACACCAGATGGTACACGCAGACAAGGTCTAAGATGGAGCACACGACTCCGAGTAACAAAGATGTACCTTGACGGATTCTCTTATGGATTCTTGCTCTCACACGACGGAACACAATAAACTGCTTGACTTTAATGTACAGGTCTAGCCACTACCACCAAGCGTGTTGGGTTTTGTTGAATCTTACAATACGCGACTATTACCAGCGTGCGGTGAGGAAAATTTATATTCTAGCACGTCCCGGGACAATAATGTACTGTAATAGTGGATTAATGTAATGGTGACTACAAAACATTACATTACAACATAAACTCACACCTGTATTCCCCGAAGGGTTAGCAGAGGTGTAGGTATGTACATATCGCCGTCATGTTTACGTCCCATGTAATAGGGGGCAAGCCTATTGCCATCGACCAGGCACAAATCCAGACTCCGGGCTGCTACTGAGAAATTCCACACGGAATAACCCAATAACATTTTGCCCGACCTAGGGATTGAACCCAGGAACTTACGCTTAGCAGTCGCGCTTGCGACCGCTAGACCGACGAGGCAGTGCATTACATCATTTGCAACCAAATGGCCGGTTTTTCGACCTTGCTGACGACTCGGACACAATGTATTCGGACATAGTATCCGAATTGACACATTTTAATTTCAATATTTTTTTCATTGATGATCCGAACACCAATAAAAAAAGCTGTTTTGTACAGTCAGATGAAAACTTCCAACGATACCCTAATGGTAGAAATCCGTCCTTGCCCAGACTATAGTTGTAAAAAAACTGTTTTTAACCGGATTTTAAGGAAAGCAGCCGTTTTTATTTTAAAACGTTTTTATCTGACTACACTGTTTAAGCTTCAATAATTTGATGGTGTCCGAATCATCAGCGAAAAAAACATTAAAATTAAAATGTGTCAATTCGGACACTGTCCGAATATATTATGTCCGAGTCGTCTGCAAGTCGGTTTTTCAATCACATTTTATATTTACAAGAAAGTTTATTACGTAATTGTTATCATTGTTTTTTTATTAATTACACAACTTTTATTTGATCGCAATATCAATGGAGGGAATGACACATCCATTGTTAATTGTTATAGACGAGATAATGTAACTGCTGATAACCTTCGCATCTTATCTGAAGATAAATACCGTAGGTAAATAGCGTGTGAGATAATTATCTTAAGAATTCCTTCTTGGTTTGCTTAGGGCGGTAGGTAGACTTTAAATATTACACAATAAAATGTTTACGTAACATCGTAAACATATTTTTATGAATAAAGGAGCGACCACGCTGCTTTGTGTCAACGTTTATGAGGTATTTGATAAACAGTCTACTAAAACGATGGTAAGTTTGAAATAGTGTGTATTGTTTTAGAGAAGAGTTTCTATTAATCTACTGCACTAAACTGTAGGCTGTGATTATAGAACATCAGCATAAAGATACAAGTCCGAGACGGGCTGCAAACTGCAGACTGCACGCAAGTCGCCATCTGAATAGCGCCTTTAATGTGTGCACTTTAAAGGTGCTATTCCGACAGCGACTGCAAAACTGCAACCGCAGATCGCAGCCGCAGATCGCACCGCAAGCGATACTACTTTTGCAGTTTGCGGTCTGTAGCCTGTCTTGGACTTGTACCCTTAAGGGACAAGTCCGAGACGGGCTGCAAACTGCAGACTGCAACCGCAGACCGTAAGTTGCCATCGGAATAGCGCCTTTAAGGTGTGCACTTTAAAGGTGCTATTCCGATAGCGACTGCAAAACTGCAACCGTAGACCGAAGCCGCAGATCGCACCGCAAGTGATACTGCTTTTGCAGTTTCCGATCTGCAGCCCGTCTCGGACCTTTATCAAACGTTCATAGTTTACGAGTGTAGTAGATAGAGAGTAGTTGAGAGGAGCTCGTGGCTAAATAATTACAGCCGCATAGACCAATCTTCCGGGTTAGGCCACGCTTGCCGAGGTTGGTCTGTGGATGGGTGACCATTTACCATAGCGAGTTTCCTCCGTGCCTCGGAAAGCACGTAAAGCCGTTGGTCCCGACTGTCATTTGTAGATCTTTGACAGTCGTTACTGTTGGTCAGAAGCCAGAAAGTCTGACAACCAGTCTTACCAAGAGTATCGTATTACCCAGTTATTGGGTTGTGGAGGTCTGATAGGCAGTCGCTCCATGTAAAATTACTGATATTCAGTTGCATCCGGTTCGACTGGAAGCCGACCCCAACATAGTTGGGAAAAGGCTAGGCAGATGATGATAGTTTACGAGTGTAGTTGAAATTTTTATGTTTATTTGCTATTTATCTATTTTCTGCTATACACAGAGTCATTTAACCCTGTATATAGGGCAGAAACATTTGTACAGCGCTTGTAACTACCCCAGTAATCTGACTTTAATATCGATTTTATCGAAACTATTGTAAGAATGATCACTCTTATGCTAAAAACGCATCAACATGAATTTAGCCAACATGATCGCCAGTGACGCCAAGTAATCGTGGTTTCCCATGTGCCTTAATGTGAAATCTGCCCTATAAAGGGAAAAGAAGCTGCAAAAACACTCATTTCACAAATTTTGAAATTAAGGCAATTCCTCCCGCGAAAGTGGCGCCACTTCAGAAAAAACCATAATTTCTGTCAGCACACAACATATTGAAATTTCGTACGTACATTTTAGTCAAGTGTTGTAGAAATTTTCTAACACCAAAAAACAACACTTGACATCCTAGGTTAAAAGTTTTTTAGTAATTAATGCTAAAAACGGCCGTTTTTGGTACTTATCGCTAAAACTTCGAATCCAGAAGCTCTAGTGTTGATTTTTAGTGTTCGATCTACAACACTTGACTAAAATGTTGTAGGTACGAAATTTCATTATGTTGTGTGTTGACAGAAATTTTGGTTTTTTTCTGAAGTGGTGCCAGTTTCGCGGGGGATATCGCCATAAGTAAAAATCATCTTCCCGTACTCACTCGACAAGTTGATCGGTAACGTTGAATAGAACAAAAAAAAACACTTTTTCAAAACTCGTAGAATATTATTTTTATAGTATAATTAATTTTCCACCTTCACCAATAATTCAGTATATTTTTTTCATTATAAATTGAGTCCTGACGCCTGAAGTTACTCTACAAAACGTTACTATACAAAGAATATCAAATAGTTTTAGAAAACAAAACATTGATAATGTACGGTTTTTGATGATGTGGTTTACGTTTTTTCATTTTAGAAATTACCGCTATGTCTTTCGTTGAACAGAGTGTAACAATTAAAGAAACACGGTATATAATTGTTTATAATTAACGAAATGACTAGTTAAAACTCTATGCGCATACTGTAATCTAACTGCGTAAATCTACAGACTTAGGCCATTACTTTATCTTAGAAAACAGACACAAAATGGATTGCTTACACGTCATTACAAAGCAAATAGTGCGAATGCATTATCTTTTACCAACTCTAGTCATAAATCAATCGCCGAAGACATAAAGTACGTGTGTTACTAGTCAAATTTCAAAATAGATTACTAGATAAAGTTCCATCCATTTATCTTTACCCTTTAATTTTAAGAAAGAATTGGGTATGAAAATGAAATTGCATTCTTTAATGTCTGCTCATTCACCTAGAAATACATGGACCTTGGGTAAAAATGAAGATTAATTTACATCAATAGGTGCAGTCGAATCTTTGTGAGGTGAAACGCTAGATTAGGCATTGTAATGATGACATAGTATTTAATTTATATTCTGTTCACCCAAAGGGCACATCTCCACGTCACAACGTCGTCAACGTGTAACGCGTGTAAGAGCGGGGGCACACGATGCGTTGCGGCAGCGGTGCCGGAGCGGTGTCGCTGCGTCGTCTTACATAGAAATATCTATTGCATGTCACACCATGCGCTCCGGCGCCGCACCGGACTTGCAACCATCGAGACGAGGCGGGGAGGGGTGAATGCGTTGCGACATCGGAGCGGCACCGCGCAGTTGTTTATTCGTCACAAGGAAGGACACACGATCACTTTCTAAGTTTTTTGTTTATTGTGATTGAGGTTTTAAAAAATTTGTACCACCCTAGATGTTATTGATATGGACTACCTCATAACATTAGTCCTTAACAGACTGTCCAACGCTGCTACGGCGCCGCTGCGACATAACAACGTTGCGGCGCCGCACCGCTCTTGTGCCCGCTGATACGGTGAAATCTTTGCGGTGCGGCGCCGCAACGCATCGTGTGCCCCCGCTCTAACGCGGCACGGTGCGTTGACATAACGTGCTACGTTACCGTATCGTACACGTTCCGCCTCTAGCCGCAAGCGCACACGTATATGCGCTCCGCCCGCGCTCTCGACGCCCGCGTGTTAGTCGCCGTCTATGTGCTCCGATGCTTTAAAACCATACCTTACTGCTTCTCTTATTAAAATTCAGGATCTACATGGTCAACGATGAATCTAACAATGATCCTGACGTGAATTTTTACGATACGGTAACGTAAATTTGCACGTTATGCCAACGCAACGTGCCGCGTTACCGCACCGTTCCACGTTGACGACGTCATGACGTGGAGATGTGGACAGGCCCAAAGATATGTCCTGACAGCTCGGTCATTTCGTAAATTGTATTGTAATGATTCGCTCGAAAATAACAAAAAATCGCGGAACCTACATGGAGCAGATTCGGATACCTCTAAGGCCGCTCTACCTCGGGACTTCCGCTTGACACTAGAGGGTGTTAACGAATTCATATAATTCCTTTAAACCACATAATCTATTAATGGTATAGATTAACCCCGCCCGAGATTTAGATTGATTGAAAATAAAAATAAACTTTTTTTTTCCAAGTTTTTTTTTTGTGGTAGAAAATTTCGATGCTATGCGTAAATGAATGAAGGCACGGCGACACAGCTGACGGGCACGACTAGCGCGATATCACTCCACGCAGTCAGTTAACTTAGGACACTAAAATTACTCAGATACAGAATACCAAGGTTCATTTTTTGAAAACTTTTTTTTGTTCATTCAGAAAAAAACCTATGCAGGGTTAATCAGTGTCACCAGTAGATCACGCGGTTTGAAGGAGTTCCACGAATTCGTTTACACCTTGTATATTTTGGGACAGTCTGTATACGTTTTCACAAACCAATTTATTTATACCCAACTTAACCTCCAAAATATAAACTGTAAATCGTTTACAAAGCCGTAACAGAGCTTAATTCATTTAACATAAACCTGACTGTAGTATAACTTATAACTGCTATTCGAAAGTTCTAAGTAAGGACCCTGTGTTTACGATCCTCGAGTTTAGTACAGTAATCTGTTCGTATACGATCCTGTTATGTATGAATTTGGTACAGTATTGCGACATAAGTTATGCGCTCGGCAATGTTCGTGTTTCCGAATTCGCACGAATTGTGCGACGCGATCAATTTTTTTTATGTCTTTGTAATATTATAATTCGAATCCGAACTTGTGTAATTCCTTTAAATCTCGTGGTCTACTTGCGATCAGATTGACCCTGCATTGGATTTTATCAAAGTGAATATTATTTTTAGGATTCCGTACCCAAAGGGTAAAACGGGACCCTATTACTAAGGCTCCGCTGTCCGTCCGTCCGTCCGTCTGTCACCAGGCTGTATCTCATGAAACGTGATAGTTAGACAGTTGAAATTTTCACAGATGATGTATTTCTGTTGCCGCTACAACAACAAATACTAAAAAAACAGAATAAAATAAATATTTAAGGGGGCTCCCATACAACAAACGTGATTTTTTTGCCGTTTTTATAGATAATCGTCCGTCCGTCTGTCAAGGCTGTATCTCATGAACCGTTATAGTTAGACAGTTGAAATTTTCACAGATGATGTATTTCTGTTGCCGCTATAACAACATATACCTACAAAAAACAGAATAAAATAAATATTTAAGGGGGCTCCCATACAACAAACGTGTTTTTTTTGCCGTTTTTATAGATAACGGAACCCTTCGTGCGCGAGTCCGACTCGCACTTGGCCGGTTTTTTTATTTATGTCTTTCTTACAAGAGCTCGTCGTGACTAATTAGCAATCCCGCAGATGATATCATTTGCAAGGTTAAGCTGTGCTTGCCGCGGTCAGTCAGTGGATGGGTGACCATTCGTTACACATCGAGACCCCTCCGTACCTCGGAGAGCAGGTTAAACCGTCGGTGCCTTGTTTCTGCCTTTGAGTTTATGTATGTATGTAGATCAGAAAACATAGTGGGGTGTGTGTAGTCTGCCAACACACACCAGGGGCCCAATTCTCCTAAAATTAATTGTTGCCAAACGCAATCGAACCACAACCGTCAGTCAGTTTTTGTTTTCGAAAACTTTCAAAATGATTGATTTTGTTTTTTGTGTCAAACAATTTGATAGCTTTTGAAATTGAGAACTGTCTGAATGAACGGTTCGGTCTTGGTTCGGTTGTGATTTATCAAGATTTATTTTAGGAGAATTAGGCCCCAGGCCAGCGTGGTGGACTAAGAACAAAACCCTCCTCATTTTGAGAAGAGTCACAGGACCTAGCAGTGCACCTGTAATCGGCTAACTATGCTATTGGGGTAGCCCCGTTTTCTTACTAATATCAAAACAGTAACTTACCTAAATAGATTTCCAAGTCATTTCTCGCGAACGCATAGGCGAAGGATGCGACGATCTTGCTGGTATTCGATATGATGCCCAGAATGGTGTCGTCCAACTTCAGGTAGTTGCTGAACAACGTTATTGAGAAGAATGTACCTGGAATACAACGCTTTTGTTGAAAGAGGTTCCCTTTACAAGAAAACATTTAAACTGACCACTCATAAGTCACGAAGTTACTCGAGACTGAATTGATCGCCATTTTGTTTTTAGCTGTAGACCGTTAGGCTCCTTTTTCACCAGAGATGTGCTATGCAACGTTGCTATGGATGCGTTTGATATCGACCAATCATATTCATTGATCCACATAACATAGCACTGGTGGAAACTGATTCAACTAAGCTACGTTTTTCAAATGGAAGGATTCGTGCTGTGGATGCGTGCTACGGATGCGTGCTTAGGATGGTCGCGAGTGGTGTAGCTATGTGCAGAGCAGTGTACCTACAGTAGGCACATATAGCACATCTTACTCGCTCCGCTACATAGCTTAGCATCAGTGGAAACGGTCGCATAGTTTCATAGCTTAGCTTTTTACATTCTCGCAGCATAGTTGCATAGCACATCTCTGGTGGAAAAGCGAAAAACGAATCTTCGCTTACCAATGGTGGTTTAAAGGTTAGAGCACTTATGCACTACGTCCGATCCGAAGAAAACACGTTCAGAGATAGCTGCAGTACTATTTGTATGAACAACTAGCTGACGCCCGCGACTTCGTCTGCATGGACTTCAGATTTTAAGTTAACGCCATCTATTGCAAAAGTTAGGTACTAACTATTTAACTATCACAAGTGAACATACTACCCAGATAAGTATCCTGTGTCCTCCTAATACAGGTCATGGTCTACTTGTGTGCCAAGTTTCGTCCAAATCCGTTCAGCCATTAAGACGTGATTGATTAACAAACATTAAAATTTACAAACATCCAAACTTTCACAGTCATTATATGTATTAATAGAAGTAGGATACTCGTAGTAGTATTGCAGCCGAGTTCCTTCGGATCGTATTTCCTTGGATTACAATACCTACAATACAATACTCTTTATTATACTTTTAGCAAACAAGAAAAAATAGCATAAAAATAAAGATGTACAGAAGCCAGCACATCAAGCTACCCGAAACTGTAAAATTTTCCCAATCAACCTTGAACCTAATCTGTTTGCAATAAAGATGAAAATCTACTAAAGAAATTTGACAGATTGTGGTAGCCCTTTCCGACTAACCTTGTATAGTACGACAAGGTTAGTCGGAAAGGGGATACTAATCCGAAAGGGTGATAAACTACCTATAATAATTAATAACTTTTGTTCTGCTCGTACAACTTTCCCCAAAAGTCAATAGTTAAGGAGAAATAGCAGTTCAAAGATCGCAAAAAAAAATCGCTAAAATCTATCTATCCCCAGTCATGATCAGCTGTGTTTACATTTTAGGTCATATTTGGGGTCATGAATCAGAAGCTCCATTTTCTGAATTTGTAACTAAAGCAGAGATATAGATTTTTTGAAAAAACTAAAATAAAAATCATTTTGCATGAAAATAAAATTTTTGAAATTTTAACACTTGCTTTGACAGCTATCAGTGATACTGCGGCCTGCGGGTTAGTACCCCTTTCTGACTAACCTTGTATAGGCAATTTCTGACAGACAACCTTTGATGGACATGCATGGACATTTGCAAGAAAAAAAAGGGTAGTTCGGAGTGTAACAATAAATAAAGAGACATTAAATTAAGTACTCTAGAATCGAATCGGACGCAGTGCACATGCGCTGTGTCTACTGCCTACTGGCTTTTCTATCTAATACTTTTTAGGTATGTTAATAATAATATACAATTCGCAGTAAGGCCTTCAACATTTTTGGTGGAGGTCACCAGTGTTGTGCCAATTCTTCATATCAACCCGTAAATGCTTCCTGCTTCCTCATTAACCTTACAACCAATGAGGTAATAAACCGATTCCTGTTGTTTCGACCAAGTTCATTGAGACAATGTTCAGACTCAGACGGATGTTCCTCGTCCATTATAATTCCCTTCATTATTCATCTCAACGCGTTAAGATGTAACACATGGAAAGTGAATAAGTCAGTGGTTATTCTTAGATTATCACTACACAGTTCATAGTTAGATACAATCAGCATCATAAGTATATTTGATGTTCCGATATAAATTTATCGTAGGAGGTACTTATGGTCTAAAATCATGGGGTCCGAGTGCGCGTCTCCTTTTTGAGGAAATAGGAAGAAGACTGGTCGATACTTCACGTGACCAGATGTCTGGCTTGTTTTTCGGTTAAAGAATTGGCGTTGCCATACAACGTGGCAACGCTGCCAGCCTTCTGGGCACGCTTGCAGTCGACAGCGATGCGGAGGAATATTTTGAAGCACTCTTTTAGTTTAAATTGGTAGTTTTAGGGCCCAAATACACGTCTGATAATTGCCTCCGATAGTCGGCTCCGATAGTCTGATCAGACTATCTGAAGGCCTCCGCGTCATAAATTTGTTTGAACATGAATTACACGTACGATCAGACTATCGGATCGGATGTCAGAATCGTAAGCATCGTCCGGGCGTCGTCGTCGTACAGAAAAAATCGGACACGAGAATCGTACGTGTATTTCATGAATCCGATTAGATAGACGGATCCGGCTCCCGGAAGCAACTATCGGACATGTATTTTGACCCTTAGTCTAGGATATATTTTTTCTTTGTTTTTACTTTAGATTGAGTTTAGATTTGTATTGTATTAATGTAGGTTATGTAAAAATTGATTATAAATAAATGATTAATTATTATTCTAAAGTATGTCCAAGTCTACGTAACAATTTTATTTTGTAATCTTTCCTTGATAGTATTACTTTTGATGATGACTGTAAATATTTTCTGTGTTTGTCATAAAGCAAAACAATAAGTGTCTCCATGCTCCAAAAGCACTTACAGACAGACGGTACTCTATTAATAGGCATTTACTGGTAGATATTTGACCCTGACCGCGGTTGACGACAGTAAGCTATTTCGACAGAGCCGTCCGTCTATAACCGCCCTTAAGGAGTCAAACCAGCATTACTCACCGAACAAATTGGTGACGATAGAATAAGTAGACCACATGCTGTACTGAACCTCGTCCCAGTTGAATCTGTATCTTGTGAACAGATACATTACCGAGAATTCACCTGAAATGTCACAATTTATTAGCATCATGATCTTGACTCTTGAGGTATACTTGTTAAGGTCGATTTTACAAGTATACCTGAAAGTGTATCTGCTAAGTTTTATCGCATACATGATCAATATGACCTGTGAACCACTCCTACTAATAAAATAATTGTTGCTAATTGCAATCGAACAACAACTGCCAGTCAGTTTTTGTTTACGAAAACCTTCAAATAGTTTGCTTTTGTTTTTGTTGTCAAACAATTTGACAGTTTATGTAATCGAAAACTGTCTGATTGAATGATTCGGCTTCAGTTCGGATGCGATTGATCAAGGTTTCTGGTATTAGAATTGAGCCTAAGTACAATACACTTCTTCCCACGAAAAAAATATTGGTTCTAGGAATCTCTTTGGATATTTGGATTTTTTTAAAAACAACCTATATTCAATATTGTGTGCCTCGGCAATCTTGGTATTTCTGAATTTGTACGACAAATTATGCGACTCGGTATAATAAAACGCATAATAATATATGATTCCGGCTTCATCCTTTGTAGATCTTTTCCGGATAGGTCACTTTTGGTCGCATAATTCGTACAAATTCGGAAACACGATCATTGCCGAGATGCACAATTGATATCATAGTACTATTGCACGTGCAGTAAAATCTTTAATTCTTCTGTTATCCAACTTAATATATAAATAGGTCTGTATTTTTACTGTCCCCATTCTTCCTCAGCGTTCCCCCTAACATTTTAGAAGGCACAGGGGAATCGTAACAATTTTTTTTATTGTGGAAAATTATTTAAATTAGACTGTAAAAAAAATGACGGAGTTCCTTTGGGAATATTTTGTTTTTAGTTATTTTCATCCGTCTCATTTAATATTTTGAGCCTTGATAGGTGAATGTTTTTAATTTTGATTGTTGCTGTAAATTCGTGTCTCTTGCGACTGTTTTGCTCTACACACTACACAAAACATGTTTTGCTTATGTTTCGCTACGCATATACAATGTTTTTGCTTTCTGTGCCTGACGAAAAACGTATGTAGATCATATTTGCCCCCGCGCGACTAAAGGCACAATGCCCCTTCACCAATCATTTGTTGACAAATCCCACTCTGATATGCAATAGAATCAATAATATTCGATTACTTAATTCTTGTGAAATATGTTATTTTCGAGACATAAGAGTAAGTAGATTTCTATTTGGAATCTAGTATATATTCTCAATACCAATACAAACTCATTTTGACATGAGTATGGCCTCTGGAACTCCGGAAACCGCGATATTTAATATTATGTTTTGTGTTAACGTTTTTGTAATTTGTAGAGCAAAACAGGTGCAGGATAAACGGCTTAAGTTCAATAGGATGGAATTCATTGAAGATAAGGAACGAAATATAGGTTATGAAAGAGGTGAACCTAGATGAATATTTAAGCCCGTCATACACCTAGCTATAATATATATTGATATAAGTTACAGCTAGACATATTACGATTGAACATTAGTCAAATTCAGTACATTTAAAATGAATCCCCTATTTTTTCGATTGCACATCCAGATTGTAACACGGTTTTGTTACTTGCGTGTTACGTTTTTGATATGACATAGTTTTTTTTTATTTATGTTCTAGTTCTTGGAGACGGTCCGCAAGGGCGATCCCTAGTGGGACTATGACCTCGGCCTAGGGCGTTGCTGGTGGGGTATTAGGAGGGAGACGGCTTGATGAGGGCTGAATTATCGGTGTGATATGTCATAGTGGATAGTCCCCTGTACTTATAGAAGTTTACTTACCATGCATAGGTCCAAATACAACGCACACTACAATAAGTAGTAAACAAACTCGCATCCTTCTGTTCCCTGGCCCTTTTTTGAACACCACCGTGAACGTCTCCATCACCAGGGCTAGATCGAAGAATTCTCTAAGAAAGCATTTCTTTTTGTGTTTCTTATTCTCCTAAAAAGTTAATTTAACGATGAGTTATTTCCAACAAATCACGTGGTTCGTTACTAGTTGCATTGGATCACGCAAAAGTTTCCCATCGGATCACGTGACTGGATGCAACTACAAAATAATGCAATTGTATTCCCAACGAATCACGTAGAATCTATCTATCTATAGATATAAAAATGAATCCCTATTTCCCTTTGTCTCGGCATCACGCGTGAGCGGCTGAACCGATTTCGCTAAATATTTTTTTTTTGTGTTCGTAATTATTGTCAGGAGAAGGTTCTTATGAAATAAAATTTCGATTTAAAATAAAAACGAAATTATCTGAGTACGTCCATATTTTTCATTTGTTTACCGCATGCATGAAAATGGTTTTAACTTTTTGTTACTATTTTGATTTTGTTTCTGAAAATAGGTAGTATGTAAGTAGTAGGTAGGTAGTAAGTAGGAAAAAGTGCATTGCAACGCATGCCGGGTACAGCTAGTTTACAATAACAATCATAGGACCATAGCTTAATTTTTCAGAACCTATTTCGATGCTGTTTCTCTTTGACCCAAAGGTTGACTGGTAGAGAATGCCTTGTGGCATTAAGTCCGCCTTATGTACCACCATTGTGCATTGAAGTATTAAATAAATAAATAATAATAAGCAAAACTGATTAAAAACTTCAATTTAAATGAATCATGAGTGGTTGGAAAAAATAAATTTAATACAGTAGTTTGTGACGAATCACGTGATTCGTTGGGAATACAATTGCATTATTTTGTAGTCGCATCCAATCACGTGATCCGATGGAAAACTTTTGCGTGATCTTATCAGATCACGTTACAATTCAACAATTACAACAATTCACGTTATTCGTTGCTAGTTGGGTATAACTTGTTGGGAATAGCTCATTATGGATGAGTTCTAAATCAACTACTAACTCATAATTTAGAAATGGGCAAAAGAAAGTTTTTCTCTTCATGTATTGTTATGTTAAATGTGTCGTTCGGATGATACATAACTCAGAAAGAAGTACCGTAGAACGGGGTTACTTTGATCAATTTTTTGAGCTTCATGTGTTTGTATCTTATTTATTTTCGCTTTTAGCTGCTACATCAAAAATATTTTATGTAGACTCAATTAACTGAGATATATAAAATCACATAGACTAGATAAAAAAAACTATAGAGCACAGTTTTCGATAGCAAAAAGGAGAAATGTTCCTTATCAAACTTGGACCGTAGAGCTTCTACTTTGATGATCTCTGTTCTATCATTGAATTTCAAAGTAGCCCCAATCGAAAAATGTAAAACTCGTTTTTTTGACATATTCAGGGGTGTCATTTAATATTTTTATCATCGCCATCTAACATCGCAGAAACCTCTATACTGAATGGTAAAATAGGAAAACTGTCAACGTTCCCTACAATATTAAATTAAAATGCACAAGTTCCATTTTCACACAGATATTTAACCAAATGCAAAATGTTTAGTAACTATCAATGTCGCCCCTGTATTTGAAAGTAACCCCGGTTTACCGGTAATCGATACAAATACTAGGCTGCCGCGTTAACGAAGAATACAATAACTCGATTTTTGGACGATCTTGAGTATATATATTCGGAATCGGCGAATCGAGCGGAATTTGAATAATATATAACTCAAAATTGTCAAAAAATCGAGTTATTGTATTCTTCGTTAGTGCGGCAGTCTAAATGCAAATAATACGTTTGACGACACGTTTGATGCAGTGGCTAAGCGATTGGCTTTTGCGCTACGGGTCGTGGGTTCGATTCCCACACGGAACAAAAATTTGTGTGGCCTAGGTACAGATGGTTGTTTCGGGTCTGGGCATTTTTTTGTGAGATTTGTGTCTGTAAACGCATCCACGATACAAGAGAAATCTTAGTGTGGGGCAACGTATATAAAACAAACAAAAAAAATTACTTTTTCTTCTTCGACAATGAATTATTATTGTTATTCCATATTTGTTTACTCTCTTGTAATTTCATCACCATTCTCGCTCGCGATCCAAATATCAACATTTATTGATGTATTACCAAAGATGGATCAAAACAGTGCAGGCTCATTTTTAGGTGAATAACCGAAAAATCATTAATATCACCTCAAAGTTAACAAGTATCATAAAGTTATAAAATATAAGAATCCAGACTAAGTGTATTACTGTCACTGACCGATTAGATAAAATAAAGCATTCGGAAGCCAATATTCTTTTAACAATGGAGAAAATGATTTCGTAATACAGGATTGCATTTTTTTTAAGCTTTAAATAAGTTAAAGATTGCCCAATAAAAGTTTAGCTAGAATAGAAGTTCAGAGAATGAATGTGAACACGAACAAGTACTTACAATTTTCTTTTCTGCCCTTTGCTTCGGATCTTTCAAATAATAGTATCCATACGCCAAACTGAACATATAGAGGGCTGATGACACTGAAAATACTCCATAATAGCCTACCCAGGACAACATAACACCGCTCAAAGCACTTCCAATAGGGTAGCCTAATGACATGAACATATTCACCAACCCTACTCTGTAGGTCCTGTTCTCCTCAGTAGTAATATCGCCAATATAGCTAAAAACACCAATAAAGTTCGTGAACCATCCTCCCGTAATAGCTGGAAATATTGCTTCTGTTAACGCACACACTTCTAAAGGCAACTCATAGAAGAAATAGGTGTTCACGATGAAGCCGAGGCAAGCCAAAAATTCTCCAACTATTGGCAACATGATACAAGCTTTTCTTTTTCCAGTCTTATCACTCCAAGCTCCAACAAAAAGGATAAGTAAAACAGGGATGGAAGTTTGAATGACGTTCTTCCATACTGCAATACTTGCTGTGAGTTTTTGTACTTCTTGTTCTTCGTACGTATAATTTTCTGTCTGTCTTAAATTGAGGGCATCACATACTTCTGAAGTATAATTAAGATTGACTCTGCAGGCCTTTTCTAGATTCAAATTTTGTATTGCCAACGATGCTAGGACACTGGGCATAATATAGCATGCCATAATTGGTTCCACTGTTGTGTTGTCTTTAATTAATTTGAGTCTTTCTCGGAAAGTTAACTTCTTTGGAACTTCATCTTCCTTCTCTTTTTCGTTTTTTTCATTTGGTTTTTCATTTTCATTTGGCTTTAAAGGAGAAGATTCATCAATGTCTTCTGTAGTTTCATGTTCTGTTTTGTGCGGAATTTCTTCTGTAGTTTTTTCCTCTTTTTCGTTCACGGGTTCACTTTTCGAAGGATCCATTTTTGCGATTTTTTCTTCACATGTCAATGTTGTGTCTGAGATGTCAGTGGTACTTATAATGTAATGACTCCATTCAACAACAATACCCCTGAATTGCGTTTGTTTGTATTACAACTGTTTGTTGAGTTGCTCGCAGTATATAATATTTAATCCGTTCAATATTTATAAAGTAATAATGTCTCGAGTTGATAGTGATAAGGAACATCACAGGAGCCAATTGCGTTCATCTTCTTTTATCTAGGCTTTCTAAAACCTATCATAAAATAATTCCAAGTTTACAATTGTAAATATTCTTAGATTTTCCTTGATGTGACGCATGTAAACACATATAAATCTATTTTAGTTAGAAATGAGATATAAACAATTTGCGTTTCCTAATTATGCGTTGTGAAAGTAATAGAAATGTGAAGCAGACATGTTAATGAGACAGCATTCAGCTGCTAGAGGACACCGACACACACGACTTGACTCTTAGGGAGGTCTAAATGAACGCGGGACCGGCTGGCTTAAAGTGGCTGTACAACACATAAGCGTCGGTGGCGCGAAGTAGACGGTTTTTGTGCTCATTAGTGTAAATCGAGTTTTGCACTGTTTTTAGTACCTCGGTACATAGCGATATACTGTCAGCGTTATGTTCTGAATTATATTTAATCGAATATTAGACACGATGTTTGTTTTTATAGTTGGACAAAATGTATTGGTTTAGATAAATATTTTGTATCGTGACACAATTTCGAGCGATTAAATGTTTGTTCCAAATAAATATGACAATGTATATTATAATACAATGGATTATGTGATAACTAGTTTGGATTTTTCCTTTCTTCTTTATGATCTGTTTAAAACTGGCATAAAAATACTTAATACTAGGTTAGTCAGAAAGAGGGCCGCAACCTTAATCCACGGCCCTCTTAAAGTATCACTGATGACCAGTGATCGGAAAAGGGTGAGCTCATTTACCTAAACTTCAAAGAACACAGACAAAAACTGGAGACTTCCTTACGACAACATTTTTTTTTCGGGAGAATTTTCTCGGAGTTTGTCTTTCATTTGTTTTCAAAAAATAAAAGACAATCTCCTTTTTTAAAAACAATAAACAATCTCTTTTTAAAAACAATGAAAAACATGTCATCTGGTTTTGTGACAATTTTGGGACACAAAAATAGGAAACGAATTTAATTGTTTTTTGTACTATTATCTAACATTAATATTAGATGTACTTTAGTGATGTCCCGGAACCCGGAATAATTTTCACGAAAAAAAATGTTGTCGTAAGGAAGTCTCCAGTTTTTGTCTCTGTTCTTTGAAGTTTAGGTAAATTAGCTCACCTTTTTCCGATCACTGCTGATGACTCTTCTAAACCAAGTGTTAAAATTTCAAAGTTACTTAATTTTTGTATAGCGTTTTTTGTTTTAGTTTTTTTAAAAATTCATCGTACCTGGAGCCCAATTCTACTAACAGAAACTTTTATCAATTGCAACTGAATCGTTTATTCCGACAGTTTTCGTTTACAAAAACTATCAAATTGTTTGACAACAAAAACAAAAACCAAACATTTTGACAGTTTTCGTAAACGAAAATTGTCTTAATGAACGATTCAGTTGCAATTGATAAAAGTTTCTGTTAGTAGAATTGGCCCCTGCTTTAGTTAAGAATTAAAAAAATGGAGCTTCTAATCCGTGACCCCAAATATAACCTAAAATGTATTAGGTATAGATTTGAGAGTATTTTTCATGAAATCTTTAAATAGCAATTTCTTGACTTTAATAAGTGATAATCTTGAGCGATTCTCAGAGTTATATCGTACGAATCTCCGGTCCTCGCCTTACGTCTACACCGTCCGTCTATATCGATAACTTGCTTTACTTAGTAGACCGGCCTGCAATATAGCATATAGTTTGAACGTCATGCTATACAATGTTAGTCGGAAAGGAGATATATATCCGCAGGCCACTTAACGTATCCTGATGACTGTTTTAAAGCAAGTGTTAAAATTTCAAAATTCAATAATTTTTACTTCCATAAAAAATGTTTTTTATTTTAGTTTTTTCAAAAAATCTTCATCCCTTCTTTAGTTACGAATTCAGAAAATGGAGCTTCTAATTCGGGACCCAAAATATGACCTAAAATGTAGGCTGATCATAGCTAAGGATAGATAGATTTTAGCGTATTTTTTATGAAATCTTTGAACAGCTATTTCTCTTGAACCATTGACTTTTGGGGAGAGTTGTAGAATAAAAGTTGCTCATTATTATGGGTACTTTAACACCATTTGGGATGACCCCCTTTCCGACTAACCTTGTATAGCTTATATCGCAATATGTTTTAGGTACTATGTGGCAGCATCTATTCACGCCACATGCGACTACGCAACTGGTGTAGACGACTACAGCGACAATATCGACTATAAGTCGCGCGGAGAAGGTTTGCCGATAGCCTCATGACGTCACGCGTCGATTATTGTAATTAATATTACCTTTTGCTTTATATAGACTCAATTAATTTATTCACTTGACAGACAGATATGTGTTGCTGGGGAGTTTGTTGCGCCGTTTCTTCTTCACAGCAAAAACACTAGGAAGCGGTGAAGGGAGGGCGCTTTTTGGGGCTGTCTTTGATGTATATAATGTTGACGTTCAAAAAGAACTAAGTAATTATAGTCTATTTTGAATAAATGAGTTTTGAAGTTGAAGTTGAAGATGGTCGGTACGATTAGTAGGTATGCCAGACGAGCGCGGGTAGCGGTCGGTGTAGTGGGAGGGGCAGTCATCGGCAAACCTTCTGCGCGCGACTAGTACTCTCATAGTTGACAGCTCCTACATCGTGGTATCATGATTTAACACGCAGATTGTATACAAGGTGTAACATAAATAACGCACAACCTCTTAAAGGGTCACTGTACTCATCATTATGAACAACTTTTAATAAGGGAATAAACATGAAATCGCGAAAAAAAAATCAGCTGTTCCCAACATTTATGTTCCCATAACTCGTCAAAATGTAAGGAACTGTGGCGGCATCTATCTCGCCACATGCGAACTAGCGAACTATCCTACATCGCGCAATCAAGATTTAACACGCAGATAGTATATATACAACCTCCCAACATCAACTGGTGGGCAGTAGCCCGCCAGGCACAAGACTCCGCCTGGTTGGAGGATCCTCCCTTTGGTTGGAGGAACACCACACCATAGTTTCTCCACATTGGTGACCCCGACGTGATCGTCACAGACAGTGTTTCCACACTGGTGACGTCACACACAACCTTCGCAGCCTCGGCAGCCACATCATCACTCCCTCAGCAGCTCAGCATTCAATCGAGCAGCAAGCAGCGAGTCCCACAGCCAGCCAGCATCCTCGGCTTCAACGGGTGATGTGACCACTAGCCTGCAGCGAACGCGCAAGCCTGGTCACGACCCTCAGCCCACTCCAGCATCATGGCGCATCATACTGCACTTCGGCCGGTCAACTAGCAGAGGCACTTCTCTCCTGGTCGACGCAATCCACAGCCACCACTCACAGTTTCGACTCAAAGGAACCCTTCACTGGCCCTGGCAAGTTCTCAAGACTCAACGACCGCTGACTCATCAAGACGATCGACCTCTGGTCTCAGGGGGGGAGTGATGTGGCGGCATCTATCTCGCCACATGCGAACTAGCGAACTATCCTACATCGCGCAATCAAGATTTAACACGCAGATAGTATATATACAACCTCCCAACATCAACTGGTGGGCAGTAGCCCGCCAGGCACAAGACTCCGCCTGGTTGGAGGATCCTCCCTTTGGTTGGAGGAACACCACACCATAGTTTCTCCACAGAACTAAAGCAGGAATAAAGCGGTTCGAACATTTTTCTATGGAAGTGGCATAGGCCCCTGCCGCCATTTTCATTTTTTTTTCTAAGTTGCGGCGCACGATTAGACTAACATATATAGGTAGAGGACACTCAAACAAACAAAAAATATTCAGAGATATAGTGCCCTAAAGTGTCACGTTGCCGAGATATTTGGACTCAAAGATTTTTTTTCAAGAGTATCTCGATACACCATATCTCTGAATATTTTTTTTATTTTTTTGAGTGTCTTCTACCCATATTTACCAGTTACAAAGTGCGCTGCAATAAAAAAACTTTAAGTCAAAATATCTCGGCAACGTGACACTTTAGGGCACCATATCTCTGAATATTTTTTGTTTGTTTGAGTGTTCTCTATCCATATTTACCAGTTACAAAGTGCGCTGCAATCTTGAAAAAAAATGTAGTCCATATATTTCGGCAACATGACACTTTAGAGCACCATATCCCGGATATTTTTTGTTTATCTAAGTGTCCTCTACCCATATATGTTAATGTAATCGTGCGCCGCAACTTGGAAAAAAAAACAAAATGGCAGCGGGGGGGCTATGCCACAAAGGTTCTATCCCCTTTTGGAAAAAACTAAAATAAAATCATTTTACATGTATTTTTTATTGAGGAGCTCGTGGCTAAATAATTACAGCCGCATAGACCGATCTTCCGGGTTAAGCCACGCTTGCCGAGGTTGGTCTGTGGATGGGTGACCATTTACCATAGCGAGTTTCCTCCGTGCCCCGGAAAGCACGTAAAGCCGTTGGTCCCGGCTGTCATTTGTAGATCTTTGACAGTCGTTACTGTTGGTCAGAAGCCAGAAAGTCTGACAACCAGTCTTACCAAGAGTATCGTATTACCCAGTTACTGGGTTATGGAGGTCTGATAGGCAGTCGCACAATGTAAAATACTGATATTCAGCTGCATCCGGTTCGACTGGAAGCCGACCCCAACATAGTTGGGAAAAGGCTAGGCAGATTGACATGTATTTTTTATCGAATTTTGAAATTTTAACACTTGCTGTGAAACAGTCGTCAGTGACACTTTAAGTGGCCAGCGGATCAGTACCCCCTTTCCGACTAACCTTGTATAGGCGGTGGTAACCACTTTCCACCAGGTGGGACAAGGGTCTGCTTGCCAACCTATTACAGAATAAAAACCGGCCAAGTGCGTGTCGGGCCACGCGCAATAATAGGGTTCCATAGTTGCACAATAATGCGGACTAAAAAGAGGGCTTAGTAATTTTTCAATGGAATTTTTACGATTTTTTTACTTTTCCAAGTACATTTTATAAATTGGTCGACTATTACTCGTAAACTTGTAAAGCCTACTTAGTTGTGATAGTTTTCCTTTTAACTTCGTTGTAAGTATATAGGTGCTACTACCGTGATTTTTTTCAGATATCCAAAAATAACCGTTAAGCTGACAGGGGGGGGGGGGGGACACTTGACTCTAACGAAACTTTGCACTTTAAAGCTTAATATTTCAGAAACGGATCCCTTAATCGAGAAATTGTAACTACATACCCGCAATATTTTTGAAAGACCTCTCCAACAACACCCCACACCATGGGGTAGAGGAGAATAAAAAAACATCCCCAAGAAACGAGAACAGGAGGCACCCTAAAAAATTTTCTCATGGTTTTGTTTTACCACTTTGTCGGCGTGATTAATATGTATATCCATGCCAAATTATAGCTTTCTAGTACTAAGAGTCTCTGAGTTAAGCTACGGACGGACGGACAGACGGACAGACGGACGGACGGACGGACGTGGCGAAACTAAGTATAAGAAGAGTTCCTTGTTGACTATAGAACCGTAAAAAAAGACGGTAATTAGTGTCGTCTAAAAGTGGGAGCAAATAGGTTTATCTTTGATGGTTGCGCGTTAAGGCGGAAAAAGATTTTTTTTTTTGAAATCGTTGCTTCACACTAAGATTTCTCTTGTATCGTGGGTGCGTTTACAGACACAAAACGCCCAGACCCGAAACAACCATCTGTAGGCCATACAAATTTTTGTTCCGTGTGGGAATCGAACCCACGACCCGTAGCGCAGAAGCCAATTGCTTAGCCACTGCACCAAACGTGTCGTCCACCACCACATTGCGAGGCATGCGCAGCGCACGGCGCTCATCTCATACTTCGCTATGTGTGGACGTTCATATTCGTTGAGGCATACAAGATCGAAGAATTATCTTGTGATCTTCTTGTTATAGCGTGCGTTGCAAGGCGTGCGAGGCGCATGCCGCATGTCTGTATCCGCCTTTAAGAGGGATCCTCGTGACCGATCGGCAGTCAATCAGGTTTAATGCTCGTCGCAACATGTTACGAACGGTTACCAATCCAAGACTTGAACGTGCGTCGTCAGGATCTTTGTCGTTACAACATCGTTCTTCTATCAACCAGCACGAGCTACACGAAAATAGCTTACACCGTGGTGGAAAGATTAGCCAGTTAGCAAGGAATTGTAAGCGGGGTTGACTCCTGAGGGTTCCTACTCGTACTCACAATTCAATAAATAATACTAATACTGACCTATATTTTGTTTTGTCTCTCTCCTAATTTATTAATATGTAATGTTAACTTATTAAAATAATATTGTATTTATATTGTATGTCTAAAAGACGGGACATAGCCGATCTAATGTATTGCAGAACACCTGTACCTATTTTTGTACCTATGATCCACAATAAACAGATTGATTGATTGATTGAAATAATACGCATGATATATTTAAAAAATATATATTACAAAAAAATATACAAACTTAAAAAGATTTAACATAATATATCAACTACTATCTACATTTAGTTAGACTATTGTTATTAACTACTTATAGACTAAATTAGGACTTGAATTATCCTGGTTGTTCTGATGCTTTCTTCTGTTTACTTACTTCTTTTCTGTGTTCTACGAACAGCCAGCTGAAAAGAGAAACGTTGTATTAGCAGATGCTATAGTTAAATTGTTCTTTGTGTTGTGGGCAATAAAATAGCATTCAATTAAAGGCCAATGCAAACTATTGGCATGATTTACTTTTTTCCTTTCGCCAGAAATGAAACCTAGGTTATATGTTAGAGGACAATACGAGAAATCAATAGCAAAAAGAACCAGGTCTATCAACCGTAACCGAACGAAGATAACCAGAGAAGTATTGCTAGTATCTTTTTGTCAGGCGTTACCCACGTTACCTATTTTTCTTATATTATAATTAAATGAAAATACAATCATACGTGATATTTTGAGGTTTCCTCTGATAAAATAGATTAAGTTGATTGTTGCTGTTACATTTTTTTCGCACTGGCAGTTTTTTTATCACTAAAACTAGCAAAAAAACTGATAAACGTATCGAATCGATTCGCGTTAGTGGGTATACGTAACAGTGAAGCCACACTGCTCCGTTGCGTTGCGTTGCGACGTCGCAGCGCTAGATTTGGACCAATTGGACATCGCAGGGCAACATTTGGAATCTCTAGGTTGGTCCAAATCTATTGCTGCGACGTCGCAACGCAACGCAACGGAGCAGTGTGGCTTCACGGTTAGGGCGAGGCCCCACTAGCGCGTTGCGCTGCGTTGCGACGTCGCAGCGCTAGATTTGGACCAATCTATTTGGACCAATCTAAAGATTCCAAATGTAGCGCTGCGACGTCTCATTGGTCCAAATCTAGCGCTGCGACGTCGCAACGCAACGCAACGCACTAGTGGGGCCTCGCCCTTAGTGTTACGATAGCAATTTTTAACGTTGCACGCAATAAGTAAGTATCGCTAACACAATCACGGGCGTACAGTGGTTGACAGGAGTCGATGATCGCTATTGCAACACTATTTAACGCGTATCCACTATAGGATAGGTCTTCTGGGTTACTTTTCTAAATTGTACTATGGAATATTCTCACAAAAAAGAAATTATAAGTACAACCATAAAAACCGAAACCAAAACTATTTATTAAATAATTAGTAGGTACTTCTGGTTTTACAAAAATCTTTGCTTTACCTTATCATAGAACAATTACATGCTACTAAATTCTTATAGATAAAGTTAATTAATCGTAATCAGTACTCGTCTCTCTTTCCACATCATGTCTTATTATGAAATCCAGAAATTGAGCTGGAGGACCTAAGTTTTGTTGATGTCTTGTCTACCCCACGCCATATACCACAATACAGACATGCCGTGGCTACAACAACCATGTGTTCTCTTCCCAGAAATACAGGAACAGTAATGTCCTTTTATTGCTGCTACGCCATCATTAAGCCCTTCTATCAAGAAGATCTAGAAAGAATATTTAAGATAATAATGTGGAAGCGGGGGACGCGGAATGACTCATTAGAGTTGCCGAGTAGGTAGTATTTAACAATGGGAAACTTAAAACATCACACGGAGTATTTTTATTTAAGAAAAATAACGCCTGATAGAAAACAATAGCAATCTACTAAACACTCTCTAACTTGGTTTTGTTACGGTTAGTAGACCTAGCTCTTTTTGCTATTGATTTGTCATACAGTCCTCTAACATATGGCCTAGGTTTCAATTCTGGCGAAAAGAAAAAAAAAAACATGCCAGCTATGTATGGCAAAAGTTGCATAGCCCTTTTATAAAATCTGTTGGAGTCATAGTAACTAATCGGCCTAGTGTTACCCACTGCTGGACTTAAACGAAGAACATCATCAGTACCTAAGCGGAAGGAGAAGAAATAATCTACGTAGCCACCATCGATGGACCCTTAGCCAAAAAATCATAACTTTCTAAGTTGGGGACCATAGAGATGGAGTATTTAACCCAGCAGATTGTCAAAAGCTCATCAGTCTCTTCTTTGGGCAAACTGTACTTTGTATGCACATTGTTAAGGCTGGCGTTCACTAGGCTCGCCGAGTCGAGTCGAATAGAATCGCAATAATTCGCCTCCTACACATTTACTATAAAACTGCGTCGATCAGCGACGAGCTGAGACGGGCCGAGTCGCATCACTCGCGTGCATCGCTTGTCATACGAATTTCTGTTTTAACGACTTACGATTACTGACCATTTCGCCTCGATTCGTCTTCACATGGAATAAATGTGACTCGACTCGACTCCATGCGTTTCGGCTGTAGTCAACGCCAGGCTTTACACGGGTCTCTTAGAAGACAAAAATGTTGACAGATGTCGCAAAGGTATCGGTATTATAAAAGTAATGATAGCCTAGCGTTTGATGCCTTTACGCAGGAGGGTAGTTCCCCACATAATAACTATTAGAATTCATGTGCAGATCAGAATTTTACTATCACTTGCGTTTACGTCGAAGGGAAGCATTTTGAGAAAACAAACACACTTGACAAGGTTCCAAAAACTTCTAGATTCTGCGTGTAGTCTGCCAACCCGCACCAAGCCAGAGTAGTAGACTAAGGTCTAAACCCTTCTGACTCTGAATAGAGCCCCGTGACCATCATCATCATCATTCAGCCGAAAGACGTCCATTGCTGGACTTAGGCCTCCCCCAAGCTATCCATGTTGGGGAGGTTTGCCATAATTGCCACGCTTGGAGGGCGGGTTGGCGATCGCAGTATGGTTGTTAAAGTACTCAGAGAACGCTGCTGCCCATCCTCTAGAGAATTCCTTAGTCCCCTTTTACGACACCTATGGGAAAAGATGGAGTAATGCTATTCTTTAGGTCTGGCACTAACACGAGCCCCGTGACCATCTGTAGGATATTAATTAGCTGATTATGCAGCTTGTTTGACTGCTTCGTAGCTGCAAGGCAACCACACAATCCGGCTGTCCCATTTCAAAACCTAATAAGGGCTTGAAACGAAATTTTACAGGAGAGCGCATAAACGTTAAATCGATCAGCCTTTGAAAAGTATTTATGTTAGGTAAAACCATCAGGTTTTAAAATGATCAGACGCAGTGAATGTCACTTACTAGGTATCGATTCTTATTAATATATCTGCTTATTATGTGAGTTTTCAACGCTGGTGTTTTTGTATTTGGTAGAGACTTTCTAGTTTAGCAAGATTATGCAATGAAACGGTTTTTGTAAAAAGTGTCCCATAATAGGTTTTGAAATGGGACAGCCGAATCGCGCCCTTTTCTCATGCAGTTTTAGTGTAGGAATTGTGTATTTTCCGTGCACTGCTCCATTTAATTCATCCAATACTTCATCGAGTTGAGTTCTACTTACACGAGCACGATGACAGCGGGCAGCGTCATGCTGGCTCCTAAGAGGAACACGGCACCGGGCAGCACCTCCATCGTGGACGTATACACCTTAGTGTACAGGGGCACGTAGAGTAGAGGCATCAGGTTCTCCACTAAGCCTACTAGGGAGTTCACTTTACCTGTAGGTAGGAAATTAAAATTAAGTTAGGACACTGTCACCAAATTTTTTAACCTAAGGGCCACACTGACTCCCCCACTAAGTTCCAAGAGGCCGAGACTTAGTTAGTTCATCATGCTAACATACTGTTGTTTTGTTGACCACCACCATTTCGGTCTACTGCCGCAGGTCGGATTGGTGGTGCTTGCGGGCCAGTGTTGGCCCACGGGCCTTAGTTTAAAGACCCCTGGTTTGTGTATTGAGAGGAATAAGAGACTAAACATACTTCTGGGCATCAATTCTAACATCACTCAAAAAAGCACATTTTGTATGAACATGCATACGCAAGTGCTCTTTTGGGCATCGGTTCAGCACGCTTGCACATGCTTAACGTACGTGGTATGTACTTGGTACTGTATGGTACTTACCTAATTCGTGAGTTTCTACAAGTTTCGAGATTATTGACCTCATTGCCAAAAGCGAAGTACCATTCAGAATTTCAACCAGAGGCGCTGAAAAAGAAAATAAATTCGATCATAAACATTTTTTTATACACGAATTATTTACAGGATCACTAGCGACCCGCCCCGGCTTTGCACGTGTACATTTTATAGCTTAAAACCTTCTTCTTGAATCACTCTATCTATTAAAAAAAACCGCATCAAAATCCGTTGTGTAGTTTTAAAGATCTAAGCATACATAGGGAAAGACAGCGGAAAGCGACTTTGTTTTATACTATGTAGTGATTACGCTACTCTACTCACTCACAACCATAATTCCCAAAAACTTATTAAAACATTAATAACTTTCTTAAATTAGTATTATAAACTAGCTTTGCCCTTGGCTTAACCCTCGAATAAACCTTTCGGAGGCAGAATGTATCCTGGATTAGCATAAAGGACTTTAATTTCAAAGACGGAAAACTTAAAACTTTTCACGTGAGCGTAACTTTTTTCAAAAACAAAATTTTACAGGAGACGGAAAATACTGTTTCTTGAATATTTTTTTGTTTTATTATAAACCAGCGGTCGTTCGCGGCTTCGCCCGCGTAGACGTCGTTTATCGCATAAGTATGTCGCGTTTTTCAGAATCTTATCTTATATCGTGTCGGTACGAGCTACAGGAGAATAGGTCATGCCGTGGTGAAAAGATTAGCCAGTCAGCAAGGTTGGTAGCGAGGCTGACTGCCCAGGGTGCGCCTGACGTACTTATGTATCATCACTCGTGGAGGCTCTTTTCATGCACACCGTTTTTCAGAAGTTTTCAGAATAAAAGTAATGAAATAAAATAAATACTTCTCCAAGGTCTCATCTATCTCTGTACCATACTTCATCAAAATCGGTTCAGAGGTTTAGGCGTAACAGCGTAACAGATAGACAGACAGAGTTACTTTCGCATTTAAAATATTAGTAGGGATACACCATTCTACTACATACATTCTACTAAGGGCTGATTTTTCAATCGCCAGATAACTTTTATCTGGGGAATAAATTTGATGTTTTGACAGCTTTTCTATAGAAAATATGTCAAACCGTCATATTTATTCCTTGGATAAAATTTATCTGACGATTGAAAAATCGGCCCTAAATCATGTAATTAATATTTGAACATGACAAATTCCGAGATTTACTTGAAAAAAAAAATGAATTTTTGTCGTTAAATACGGGATTATCAGCAGATAAACAGGTGCATAATTCATAATCAACTTCTTTACTTGCATTCAAGTTAACTCGAGCCAGACTAAAATATGGGTTGCGAGGTTTTCTTGCTAAATACGACATAAATCGTGTTTGAACAAAATTACTATTTACGACTTTTATGAGGTTTTCACTGGTCGCCGATGATATAATTTTTTAGGGAGTGCCTCCGCTGCCGGCGCCGGCACCCAAAAATAACGCTATTGGGAACCGGCGGTACATTACTGCCGGCAGCCGAGATTAAAAACATCGGCTGCCGGCACCCAAAATGGACACCGGCGGCGGTAATAAGTTGTTTGGAAGGTATGTTAGTTGTAAGGTAGGTTAGATTTTCGGCCAAGCACTGTAACTTGTCTTCAAACTGTCTAATTTCAAGACCGAGCGAAACGGGCTCTATAATTTAGGACACCCCGACACGGATACCTACTTTACTTTAAACCCTGCAGACAAAAATACAACCTTACGAACATACCCTTCAGTTTTTCATTTGTTTTTATTGTGAAAATGAAAGTGGGTGACAAATGATCGTGTCATGAAGAGTTTCAAGAGGACTTGAAGTTGTAAAAAAACAGTGTATGTAGTCGGCACGGCGCCGGCAGCCAGTTTTGAAGCCGGTGCCGGTACTCGTAATAGCAACCGGCGCCGGCAGCGGAGGCACTCCCTATATTTTATTGTTTTCAAAAGATAGAAAAAATCTAATTAGGTCACAAACAAGGCTCTATTTAAAGAATACGTAAACTAATCATGAAAATGATAATATCGGCCTTATCATGATTATTATGTTAACTATTATCAACCAAATACCTAATGCATTAAATAGTGCGTAGATAACAGGATTAGGAATGGAATAGTTAAGTCATACTATCATAAAAGGGTTATCGACTAATCTAAATTATAATCGTACGAGTATAGCTGTGTTTGTGTCGTGAACATTATCAATATAATGATAAGGATTATGTTGCAATTAGTCGGAGGTCTGGCGCTCCCCGTAAAATACCTAAACATAAGAAGGAAAATATTTCATCAAAGAACTGAAGGTTTTTTGAAATATGTATGGCCTATAGATGGTTGTTTCGTGTCTGGGCGTTTGTGCATGTGAAGATTTGTGTCTGTAAACGCACCCATGATTTAGGATAAAACCTACTGTCAGGAAATGAAGAAAAAAAAAGAGTTACAGCGGTTACGCACTGCATCCGATACGAATCCGTGAAAATACGTTCCGAAGTAGCCATAGAACTATTTGTATGGTAGATTACGCACTACATCCGGTATCCGTCATCCGATTTCTATCCGTCATCCGTGAGTTTCTAATTCGGAAGAACAATTGACGGACCGAAGTAGCCGTAGTACTATTTGTATGGTAGTTTACGCACTACATCCGGCATCCGTCATCCGATTTCTATCCCTCATCCGTGAGTTTCTAATTCGGAAGAACAATTGAAAGACCGAAGCAGCCTGAATTGTTTGAATTTGGATCAGAGATCGGAATAGTGCGTAAGCAACATCCGAATTCGGTCCGAGTTTTTTATATCTGTATTTTCACGGATTCGGATCGGATGCAGTGCGTAATCGCTCTTAGTCTTGGTCGCCTTTGACCCTAGTCGCACCTGAAGATAAACGTAGTTAGGGTCATGGAGAATACGAATTCAAGAAACAAAGAAATAGAGAGATTCCCCTATACCCAGCTCTCACATACACACTGTAGGATAACTTTTTCATCATCATCCTCTTACGACCTTTCACCTTCTTTTTAGTTATATTAAACGTTTTCTTTATCAGAGGCCACAAAAAAAAAGGAACAAGGTCAACAGTGTAGTTTCCTTGAAGTCAATTCCAGACCGCACACATAGAGCCCAAATACATGTCCGATACTTGCTTCCGATAATCGGTTCCGATAGTCTGATCAGACTATCTGAAGGCCTCCGCGTCACACATATGTTTGAACATGAATTACACGTACGATCAGACTATCGGATCGGATGTCAGTCGTCGTCGTCCAGAAAAAATCTGACACGAGAATCGTACGTGTATTTCATGAATCCGATCTGATAGTCGGATCCGGCTCCCGGAAGCAACTATCGGACGTGTATTTTGACCCTTTTTCGGTTGCCTGTCGAATGCCTGCCAAAGAACCTTGTTTCTTTTCATTTTCGAGTGCTTTTCCAATTTCGAATATAATATCAAAAACGATGTGGCCTGTGATATAAAAAAAAGGTTTAATATAACTAAAAAGAAGGTGAAATGTCGTAAGAGGATGATGATGAAAAAGTTATCCTACAACACAACGGAACACAGTGCTTGACTTGACTTTAATGTGAGGGTAGCTAGCTAGGCGGAGCACCAAGCGTGCTGAGTTTTGTTGAATCTTACAACACGCGTCTATACCCAACGTACGATGAGGAAGTTTTATATTCTAGCCCATCTGCACACTAGGGAAAAAAGTTTTTTTTTCTTATCAACCGGTTTTATTGCTATAGTCTGTAAACGAACTCGCAGATCGATTTACATCACACTCTATTATTCATAATATTCATATTATTTATACAGATTCACATCTATTAGTCATACTATTTTCGATCAAAAGTGGTTAATCAATTTGGTATTCGATAAATACTCAGAATGTGTTATCAAATACCAGCGATCTGATTTCACGGAAAATTCAGAAGGGATTTTTTACAGAATAGCAACAACAACAGCTGTTACTGATTTTATTCACTTGTATCTCCCATTAAAAATAAGATGGCGATTTTTGAACGTCTTAGAAAAGACCCGTAAACATTTCCATATACCCCATTATTATATATCCTGCGACCAGAAGTAAGTTTATTTATTAGTGGCCAGCAAATAAAATGTTTAGTATTTTTTATATTAAAAGTGGATGGCCCGGAGGTTACAGACTAGGCTTGCCAACCGTCCTGCGAGAGCCCGGACGTCCCGTTTCTAGAGCTTTAGAGGATGCGTCCCGCGGAAGACGTGTACGAGACGCCAATTGTCCCGTTTTATAAACCAACTAGCTTTTGCCTGCGGCTTCGCTCGCGTTAATTTACATTATTGTAATTTATTGAAGGATCCCTAATTTTTTGATACTAAAATATAGCCTATAGCACTCAGGGATAACGTGGCTTCCTATTGGTGAAAGAATTTTTGAAATCGGATGAAAAGTTTCGGAGATTACCTCCTACATACAAACAAACAAACAAACAAATTCTACCTCTTTATAATATTAGTATAGACAACCTTTGGCTACACCTTCGCGCAGAGGTCGGAATTTAGTGAACGCACGTTTTGTTTAACTAGAAGAGTGGAGATCGCGAGGGACCGCGAGTCTCGCGTCGAACGAACACCGCTCGCGCGGTTTGCTCAACGTCGTCCCGCTCCCTTCCCTCCCACTACTTTTGTCTGTTAAGTTTTATTATATTTCCTATTTTTTTCAACTTTTGCTATGTTGTAACTTGTTGTAAGTCTTGTACTTGTATGCCAAAGTAAAACATCACAACATAGTATAAAATAAAACAAAGTCGCTTCCCGCTGTCTGTCCCTATGTATGCTTAGATCTTTAAAACTACGCAACGGATGTTGATGCGGTTTTTTTTAATAGATAGAGTGATTCAAGAGGAAGGTTTATATGTATTGCACCCGGGCGAAGCCGGGGCGGGTCGCTAGTTAAATAATAAAACTACATAAAATAATTTCTAATTGTATTTTTCGCCCGCCTAAACTTTGAAAGTTGGGTCTCGCTATTTTTGCCACGTCCCGCATTTTGATTGTCAAAGTCCCGGTAAATTCATACATAAGGTTGGTAAGCCTGTAATACAGACCCGCTTGTTAAGCACCGGGTTGCGGGATCAAACACAGGCTTGTACTAATGTGACTTTTACATACTTTCTTAATTAATCTAAGACGCCACTGACATACGGTGAAGGAAAACATCGTGAGGAAACCTGGACTTTAATGGTCTCAAATCGCCAACCCGCAGTGAGCAAGCGTGGTCATCAATGCTCTTTCCTTCTCTGTATGAGAAGAGGCCTTTGCTCTGTAGTGGGACAGTTACAGGCTAATATTTATTTATTTATAAAAGTGGGTGATCTCTTTAGAAGTACCGATCTATATTCCACCGTTCCATTTTCAGATTCTTTAGAAAATATCTAAATAATGAGCAATTGCTAATCATAGGTATTTGTAATTTCTAATCGTTGATTATCACTTTTTCTAAGAATGCTTATATTTTTCAAATAACTGATTAGACGGCGTGCTTATTCACCTGTTTTTGATATCCGCTTACTCGTAAAATAGAAAATTAAACCGATACTAATAAAAATACTACTAATACTACTAAATTACTTTTCTGATAAAATGACTGTATATCCTCAATAAACGATGATTTTTCCTTTGTAATTGAAATGAGTATTTTAATCTATAAATCGGAACTTCCTATTGTAATGACGTGTCCACACCTGTGCACGTTCGTATTATTTAGCAAAACAGAGACCAACGATTTCTTGGGCATGAAATTATTACAGAAATCTATAGGATAGACATAAGCTACCGAATCGACATTCACGTGATTCGTAAATGTCATTCCCATAATGCCCTTTCGTTTCTTTACTTTGACTACCATCTTGTCTAGAGTGCCTGACGTAGCAGTGTATAAATTAAGGTGGATTTACATTAGTCCAGTAGCTGAATCCACTATTACTGGAATCCAGCACTGGATTGGCATTGGACGAATCAAAACTACTACACACTACTAGGACTAGTAAACACGTTTAAATCCAGTTTAGTAGCGCTGGGTTAGAATAAAATGTTCTTCTAATTTCAATCCAGTAACTGAATCCAGTGTTGCTAGAACCAGTTACCGGATCAAAGTAAATCTGCCTTTAAATAAGAAAATAATGAATACGAACAAACAGCTTACCTATATAGAATATCTTCGCATTTGGAGCAAAACAATAGACGAATGAGGATGCGATTTTGCTCAATGTTGACACAATGCCAAGTAAAGAGTCGTGCCACTGCAGGTATTTACTAAACACCATTATTGAAAATATTGTACCTGAAACGAAAGATGTTAAAAGCGTTAGTATGTGTAACATCATAATTATGATTAATTACGGTTCACTCACGTACATTTTTCGGGATTGCCCGACTAGTTTCGGACCCAAACGGAGCCCTTAATCATGAGCTGATCACGCGGCAAGGTCGCGAGTCGAACCAATCTAGTCGGACAATCCCGAAAAATGCACGTGAGTAAACCTACGTAAAAATCATAAATATGCGTAACATCAACCCAAAAAGAGGCAAGTTGAATTTCGTAGACAGCTAGAACCACAGTAAATTACGTCATAATCACCACATTCGATAAAAGAACGTAATTCGTAATAGTTATGACGTCATTGGTGTACATGTTACTTTATCACCTTTTCCGACAACCGGTACGGAACGGGAAATGATTCATTGGCTCATTCATGTCCGGAAAGTACAAGCGATATGCATATTAGAGATACTCTATATTGCTCGGAAAACAATGATTAATTTTTGAGACGGGATTATATTAAAACTATGAGCAACAGAGAGAATTGGACAGAGGAGCGATGAGCTCAATTTTGGACAAAACTAAAACTGCATTAACGAGAATGTATGTGTCGACACAAAGATTTTTTCCGAATAAGGCGCACAATTTTTTTTTTTATTGATGTGGACACACCTTTAATGAGATCGTTTTTTTTTTAATTGAATTTTAATTACATCTTAAAAACTCATTGTTAACTCAGTATTACAACTTTCATTCTACGTACGACTTCTGGAGTAATACTTAGGTGCTTCTTTACTTTTCAAACGCAAATTTTGTGTAGAAAGACTACTTCTTTACTTTTTAAACCAACTTATAAAGATTCTGTAGAAGTTTTTTTTTTCTTTTGTCTGTTTCAAAAGTGGTAAACCAAATTTGATTGTAAGTAATGAGTATTTATTAAATATCACGGCGACAATCAGGCCAACTTGAAGTTTGAGTTTAAACCAAACGAACAAAAATCAAGAAGCGAGTTTTGTAAAAAAAATTACTGAAGGCCTTGTTTGGTGGGACCAAGGTTTTACTATACAGAGGGTTAACGAAGTCGTGTAATTCCTTGAAAAGAGTTATCTACCGGTGACACAGATTAACCTAGCACTGGCTTATTTCAGATTCAGGAAAAAAATATTTTCAAATAATTTATCTATTTTTCTATTTCTGGGTCATTTTAGCGCTCCGAGTTAACTGACTGCACGGAGCAATATCGCGCTGGTCGTGCCCGCCAGCTATGTCGCCGTGATTTCATTCATTTATGCGTGGCATCGAAATGATCTAACTGGTATAGGTTAACATCGCATAAGATTACTTATGCGATGTTAACCTATACCAGTTAGATCATGGAGTTTTAAGGAATAAGGTATTTGACTGAAAAAATCTAATTAGTCCGTCAGTTAGATTATCAAAAAATGTTAGACCCGTATTTCTTCGTTTGTTACGTAAACCAAAATTGACGAAGATACGACGAAATTACGACACTTATAAAATTGGTAAAACGTCACAAACAATTACAATAAATTTTCACTTGCTTCTGACGTCACAAGCCCCCACTCTCGAGTTTTGATGCGTTTTATCTTTCCAAATATTCATAGATTTAACAAAAGAAAAAATACGTATCCATTATTTTTCAAAACTCTAACTGGCGGACTAATTAGATTTTCAATTTATTGATGCTACATGCCATGAACATGCCTATTACACGGTTTTATTTACACTGTGTATAAAAAGCTACTTTTTGTTTCTGGTCTTCGCTAACCCAGTGTCCCTTGTACGTTCTCTATTGTAAAACCTTTTAAACGTATTTGGAACATAAATAAGGGTGCTAGATCGTGAGGTTACTGGGGCGGAAAATGTGAACACAATTGAATTAAACCTGCGTTTAGCTCATGTTTTATGTCTGGTTTTAATCCAATCAGTTTGTTCAGTACTATTGTTGAAAGCAAGCGAATTTGATGCCTCGACCACGTAATTAGATAATGTTGGTATTTTGTCTGTTTAACTAAACATTTTAACTATAACTAGAATGATTTTAAAGCCGATATTTTTGATTATAAAAGTGCTGGTAATTAAAATAGACTGAAATAGATTGTGTCTCACCATCCCATCAACAGCAACAAGCAGCATCAACAAGGTTAGTCGAAAAGGGGACACTAATTCGAAAGGGTATTTAAGTACCCATAGTAATAAATACCCTTTGTTCCACCACATAAAATTCAACAGTATAACGACTGTTCAAAGATTTCATAAAAAATACGCTAAAATCTATCTATCCTCAGCTATGACCGCTTAAGTTTATATTTTACACCATATTTGGGGTCACGGTTTATGATCTCCATTTTCTGAATTCGTAACTAAAGCAGGGATGAAGAAATTTTGAAAGAAGTAGAATAAAAATCATTTTGCATGGAAATAAAAATACTTTTAGTGGGCCCTCGGATAAGTACCCCCTTTCCGACTAACCTTGTATATGCAGCATAAGCTAAACATAAGCTTCTAATTGAACCAAATAAAGAAGATACTGTCGACAAGTTGGCGGTCAAAACTATTGTGTATATTTATTACGATTCCAAGTAATACCTCAAGTGCCCACTAGTTTTGTCCTAATTGAGCTTAAAACAAGCATATCTAATGCTGAAGTAGAAGAAAAGCTTACCAATAGTGTGGGTAATAAAGTTATACGTCTGGAACAAGCTGTACTGCACCTCGTCCCAGTTGAATCTGTACCTCGTTGACATATACATGACTGATATTTCACCTGAAATCATAATATAAGTGTTAAGCATAATTAGCCCATTACCGTCCCACTGCTGGGCATGGGCCTCTTCTCTTGATAAGAAAGGTTTATGCTTTAGTCCAGCACGCTCGTCTAGCACCTGCGAGTAGAAGAATTCGGACACAATTGAAAAAAATTGATAAGTTACAAGTCCGAGACGGGCTGCAAACTGCAGACTGCACGCAAGTCGCCATCGGAATAGCGCCTTTAATTTGTGCACTTTAAAGGTGCTATTCCGACAGCGACTGCAAAACTTTTTTTGCAGTTTGTTTTTTGCAGTGCCTCAGAAATGTTCGCGGTAACCCATACCGATGGATTTCATGCCATCATCCGCAAAAAAACGGCCTCACTCCTGAGCAGAATAAGAGGTAGCCATAATAGCATCCTGAAGGCTGTGGCGACAGATGATTCCTCCGTCATAATGGGGCAATTTGTGCGAAGACTTGTTCCATAGTTTCTGGGTGTCTAGCTGTTGGGTGGTCTTCGCATCCATTCGTCTTAGTTTAAGTTACTAACAATAGTATTTTAAGTTCAAAACTGTTACTAACAATGTATGGATCTCGTAGTTGTCCGAAATAAAATGATTTTATTATTTTATTTATTAAAACTGCAACAGCAGACCGTAGCCGCAGATTGCACCGCAAGCGATACTGCTTTTGCAGTTGCGGTCTTCAGCCCATCTCGGACTTGTACCCTTAAAGTGTTTCATCTTTTGTTCATGGATACATGTTGTTATGTAGCATAGGAGATCTATATATCCAGCAGTAGACTTCACCAGATAGATCGATAGAATATGCTTTACTGTACACCATACCAATAGCAAAAAACAGAAACAATTTAAAACAAGGGTACAATGGCGGTCTTATCGCTAATGGCAATATCTTTCAGACAACATTTGGATGGACTAGGAAGCCGTGATAGATAGATCATAGGGACAGTCTGTGGTATACTACCACATAAGACTTTGATTGATTGATCGTTTTTGTTAACTTTAATTACATCCCTGCATAGGTAAGTGCGGCGTATAATAATGTATAACGATCGTGCAACAATTTGTGCGCTTTTGTAATCAAAAGATAAGTATATTTCTAATTTGTTATATTTTTTGTTTCATCCTTGGAAATTATGGGTCTATAATAGACGGGTTCTTTTTATTAACTCTTATGAGCATTGGAATCTAAGATCCAAGACAGCTGGTGCTACAGCCACAAACCAGCTAACGAACACCAACTACTTTTGTAGAGAAAATCATCAAATGAATACTAACCGTACATAGGTCCAAAGAGTACGCTAACGACACTCAGAAGAATGCAAAGTCGAAGTCTTCTCTTTTTAGGAGCTTTCTTTACAATCACGCTGACAGTATCTTTGACGTTTCGTAAATCAAAGAACTGACGAACGAAGTGACAGCAACCTTGTTTATCATGCTGCAGAACAGATTTTATAAGTTAAGATTATTTTCAGAAGACGTACAGCAAATTCCTTCTATGCTCTCTCTACGAGTATATTATGCTGCGATCACGAATCCGTTCCTCAAGGGTGACAGCAGTATTTCCTCATGACTGCTCGTCGACGCCCACGATCCAAGAAGATATAGACAAGTTAGAGAGGGTATAGAGGAGCTTACAGGTACAGCACAGGATGGCTCCGGAAGCATAACTTAGTCACCGGGGCCCTTCCTATTACGCTGAATATATCCACTAGGTTTTAGGCTGGCAGACTCATGAAGGTCTACCCATCGAAAAAATAAAGGTCCCCGTTTAGTAACCTTTACGGGCTACTGCTGTTGAGTTGACGAGGAAGTTAACAGCAGCTCTGTATCTGAGTGATGCATAGTGGGTATTTGCTGAAAGCATTATATTAGATAAAAAAGTTACAGTAGGACATGGATCTAAATGAGCGTGACGAAATAGAGAATATAGAACTAGCATGAAATGAACTGGATTTGACAGGTTTTTGACATCTACTTTCACAAGCAGCGCCGCCATCCACGTTCATTTAGAACTATGTCGGCCTGTATGTTGACAAAAAAGAAAATATTATATTACTCACCTTCTTTTGTTCGGTAGTTCTTTTTGGATCCTTTACTACCAAGATGAGATACCACATGTTGAGAAACTGTAAGATAGTAGTTAATCCGTAACACCCATAGTAACCAAAGTTCTTCAATAAAACCCCACTTATCCCCAGACCAATAGGGAAACCCACTGTCATACTGAAACTAATAAGACCTAACCTAAAAGTCCTATTCTTGTCTGTAGTGATGGTACTTATATAGGCAAAAGCCGTCAAGAAGCAAAGGCACCATCCACCGGATAACCCCTCAATAATACCTTCTGTAAAAACTAAAACTTCCAAACTGAGTTCCTTGAAGAAATACACATTAATCATATTGTTAACGCCAATGAGCATTTGTCCAACAACTGATACGATCATGAAAAATTTCCTATGCCCCGTTTTGTCGGAAAATGACCCAGCAAAAAGAGCTAATACACATGGTATTGTAGCTTGCAAGTAGGTTTTCCACGTAAGAGCTCTAGCTAGTAGCTTCTGTGTTTCTCTTTCGTATTGATTTTGGACTTCCATGTCTTGCATCTTTAGTGAATCGCAGATTTCGTCCGTAAAGTTTAGGTTCACCCGGCATGCCTTCTCCAGATTAAGGTTTTGTGATGCCGTCACTATGATCATGGCTGATACAATAAACATCAACAAACACGGCTCTAGGGTTATGTTTTTAAACATATGCACCACTTTTTCACGAAAAGTGAGCTGAACCTCTTTTTCTTCATTTTGTTTAAGAGGGTCTTCTTCTGTAAATTCTTCATAATTCCTATCGTCCCTTTCATTTTCTGTAGCCATTTTTGGTATCACTTTTTACTAATCATTTAATTTATTTTATATTATTTGATAATTCACTTGCTGATATAACAGGTGCTGAATGTGAACTGTTTGTTATGTCTCATTTGGTTCCAATAAAATTTAATCTTTAGCGATAGATGCATATCTGATGTATGGTACAAACATAGGGAGCGTACAATGATATGGAAGTACATTATTATTATATCTACATGAATATCTTTGTTAACTAATCCTAACTTATCTACTACGATGATTGTAAATTTAGAATTATCTAAGTAATTGTACTTGCGAGTACTAATAGTAGGTTTGTTTTTCTTGTCCTATATTTCATTTTAATTATTATGAGTTTCAATTATGCGGATTTTTCAGTCCTGGAAACAGACAATCACATTTATTCTATGTTTGTTTTTCTTGTCCTATATTTCATTTTAATTATTATGAGTTTCAATTATGCGGATTTTTCAGTCCTGGAAACAGACAATCACATTTATTCTATCGATTTCAACGATCAGTAATGTAAACCTCATTAAACTGAATTTTTGCTTACCACACATTACAATGCAAAAAGAAGTCAAAATATTTGTGTTTCACTTAAAAAAATTAATACCTTTTATATAATCAAAGCTAATACCATAAATACCAGTATGTAAAGCTTATGTTTGTTAATCCTCCCAAATTGGAATGGAAATTCCTTCCATAAATTCCTAGACTATTAACATGCGTGATCAGCATTACGTATCATTTTTCACTAAAAACATTTGTCGCGGTTACGCAAAACATTAAAGACACGAAAAACCCAGAATAAAGTTTACGAACCTTACTGTCTAGTTTAAATATAAGCTCATGCTACTTTCAGAGATTTACAACCATTATTAGAGTACCGTACCCAAAGGGTAAAACGGGACCCTATTACTAGGACTCCGCTGTCCGTCTGTCTGTCTGTCCCCAGGCTGTATCTCATGAACCGTGATAGACAGTTGAATTTTTCACAGATGATGTATTTCTGTTGCCGCTATAACAACAAATACTAAAAAACAGAATAAAATAAATATTTAAGGGGGCTCCCATACAACAAATTTCACAATTTTTTGCCGTTTTTATAGATAATAGTACGGAACCCTTCGTGCGCGACTCTGACTCGCACTTGGCCGGTTTTATGAATCTGTAAGTGACGGGTTTTCTGTAACGCCTTAAGTTGTACGAAGTCATCATCAGCAAACAGTCGCATTCTTAATGCCGATAAGTTCCCTGTTTGTTTTAGACTCAGAAAAATTGTTCAAAAATAAGGTAATAACTTAACATTATTATACATTAACATCACGTGTGTCTTTCCCCTACAAAATTTTTGTAAACTTGGTATTTAAAAAAACGAAGTATCCATTTAATTCTTTATTGCTATAGGGCAGAGATGCACAGGCTGCGGCCCGCGGGCCGCATACGGCCCTGCGTCAATATACATGCGGCCCGCCGGCAAATTAAATAATTTTCTGCATTTGTATGAAAACAGAGCAATATTTTACCAATAGGGGCCAGCTTACGTTTCTAAATAAAAGATTTTGAATTTTATCAAATTTAACTACAATTAGAATAATAGAATATAGTTTATTGTACACCAAAATTGTAACATAGCTCAGAATACAATATCATTTAGTGAAGGGTACAATGGCGGTCTTATCGCTGATAGCGATATCTACCAGACAACCTTTGGATGAACAGGAAAACATTGAATAAGATAGGTAGGATAGTCCGTGGTGTACTGCTGGAAAATATATATACTATACAGGATGTTAACGAATTCGTGTAATTCCTTAAAACCACATGATCTACTACTGGTGTAGACAGGCCCCGCACGGGATTTAGCTTGATTAAAAATAAAATTATTTTATTTTCATGCGGCTTTGTTACCGATCGTATCTAAACCACCTAATAAGGATGTAGTAAAAAAATAAGAATTTTTTTTGCAAATTTTTTTTTTTATTTGCGTGTTTTTTTCGATGCCACGCATAAATTAATGAAATTAGGGCAACACGCCTGGCAGGAACGAGTAACGCGATATCGCTCTCTGCATTCAGATATCTCAAGGCTCTAAAAAGACTCAGAAATCAAAAACCAAAAAAAAATTGATTTTTTTTTGGTTGCTTTTCGAAAATACCCGTTTAGGGTTAATTTGTGTCACCAGTAGATCACGCGGTTTGAAGGAATTACACGATTTTGTTAACACCCTGTATTACTACACACAATACATAGACATAATACTTACATATAAAAATCATATATATATTGTATAAATACATATTATGTTATATAATTAAGCGATAGGGAAAAACAAGGTAGGTTGATGACAATTATTTTTTTTAGAACATTTTATTTCATCTTTTTTTATTGTTTTCAATTGTGATGGCCAGCCTAGCCTAGCTCATAGTCCGCCCGAGTGGCCCCTAGTCCTAATAAGTCTGTGCATCCCTGCTAAGGGGGTAGGCTTACGACTGTGGGATCAATTATGGACTCAGTCGGGCACAGCATAGTAGGACAGAAGAAGAGCGCATATTTGTTTGATTGCAATTCAATGTTTTATTGTTGCTGGATAGTTTAATTGTAATTCGGTATTTTATTAATTTATTTTATTTAGATTTTTTCATTTATTATTTATGTACACACAACAACAACTTAGAAAAATTAGGTATAGTTACAGATCATCATCTGCCTAACCTTTTCCCGACTATGTTGGGGTCGGCTTCCAGTCGAACCGAATACAGCTGAATATCAGTATTTTACATGGAGCGACTGCCTATCAGACCTCCACAACCCAGTAACTGGGTAATACGATACTCTTGGTAAGACTGGTTGTCAGACTTTCTGGCTTCTGACCAACAGTAACGACTGTCAAAGATCTACAAATGACAGCCGGGACCAACGGCTTTACGTGCTTTCCGAGGCACGGAGGAAACTCGCTATGGTAAATGGTAACCCATCCACAGACTAACCTCGGCAAGCGTGGCTTAACCCGGAAGATCGGTCTATGCGGCTGTAATTATTTAGCCACGAGCTCCTCCTATAGTTACAGATAAGTACCTAAAAAGGTACTGCTTATTTCTGAAATTTTTGCCGGCAGGTCTTCGCCAGGATGGAGTAAATCTCTAAACAAAGACTCAGTGATGATGATGATTATTAAAAGAAACTAAAAAGATAATATAAAACTAATAATATAAAAGCAATACTAACATAAATATAATAATTATACTAAAAGCTATAGATAAACCTATACATACTAGTCTATACATTTTATCATTTTGATTAAATATTTTGTTTGTAATAGTAAAATGATTGTACTATTATTATACATAGGTATATTACAATAGAACTGACCCCAATAGATACAATTACGGCCACGAATCACTACATAGTATAAAACAAAGTCGCTTCCCGCTGTCTGTCAGTCCCTATGTAGATATGCTTAGATCTTTAAAACTACGCAAACGGATTTTGATGCGGTTTTTTTTAATAGATAGGGTGATTCAAGAGGAAGGTTTTACGATATAAAACGTACACGTGCGAAGCCGGAGCGGGTCGCTAGTAATATAATAAAACAAAAGAGCATGTATTTTTACTTTTACATTTTAACGCTCTTTCATTTCAAATCGATGAATGCATCGATGATATCCTGTTGCAGTCCACTGCGGGCCACAAACCTCTCTAAAGTTGTGCCACAACATGCTTGTCTTATTTCATTGATTAGGAACCACAGAAATCTAATTTCTGTGATAGGAATTCACAGATCCGGCTGTCGCTGAAAACGAGCGTTGTGGCTCTGTCTTTCACGTGAGTCACAGCAATATGCTGAGCGATAACCGTTTTGCGCGGATGTGACGCATATTTTTCTCAATAATAGTAATTATTCTACGAATTCTAACTATTTTTGGTATTGTGTATACTTTTACTTTTGTGCGTCATGTTGGCGCGAGTAGCACTACCCCATCACTTCCCATGGGTGTCGTAAAAGGCGACTAAGGGATTAACTATAGGATGGGCAGCAGCATTTTCTGAATATTTTAACAACCATACTGCGATCGCCAACCCGCCTGCCACGCGTGGCGATTATGGCAAACCCTGGGGGGTTTGCCATAATCATAACATCGCTTGGGGGAGGCCTATGTCCAGCAGTGGACGTCTTTCGGCTGAATGATGATGATGATGTTGGCGCGAATAAATATTTTTTCTTTCGTTCTTTCAGATCTAAATAATTTTGTGTTAGGATCTAAACTTTTTTCGCATTTCTATCATAAAAATGCACTTTGCTTGAACATGCGCACGCTTGCTTTCACCTTTTTACGCTTTTGAATGTGCTTTTACCCGCGTTAGCACGCTAACGCATACTGTAGAACGCTTCCGCAGCTGAAAGCACACGATTTGACAGGTGACGCACGTAAGTTTGTGAAACCATTCAGCATTTTTAAGAATTGATTGACTAATTAATCAGATTAGTTCCTTCGTCTTCCGGGGAATCCTCGCGACCTTTTTGGCTCGTATTTAGTTTGTACTTTATACAATTGACATAAAGTTCATTATGTTATGTACAATTTCGTCGCTTCCATTCCATTCCGCGGCGGTGTAAATTGAGCCTTAAGCTTTTTAGCTTTATTGACTTTAATATCATATTCATCATTGTAAGTCATCCGGGGCAAATTTTTATAACAGAAATGTTGATCAATCCCAACCAAACTAAAGCCGAACCATAGATTTAGTCAGTTTTCGTTTAAAAAAAACTGTCAAATTATTTGACAACAAAAACATAACGAAACATTTTATCAGTTCTCATTAACTAAAACTGAGACGGTTGTAGTTCGTTTGCAGTTTGGCAACAATTTTAACATAACATAACATCACACCTGTAATCCCCGAAGGGTTGGGCAGAGGTTTATATAATACACCCTCATTTCTAGACTAGGCTACTGAGAAATTCCACAAGGAAAAACCAAATACCTCATACTCAATAATGGTAAAAATACAGGTTTTAAAATTGAATCATTTATTGGTTTGAAAAGTACCAGGGCGACAGAAATGAACAGAAAACTGGCGCTTAAACGATATACTTTAAAAAAAAAAAACATTTATTTCAGGTCTTTAACTCATATAAAATTAAAAGCCCTTAAAGCCACCCTAAAATAGTTTTGGTAACGCTTTTTTTTCAACATATTACATAAACAAGATTAGTTTTAGTATATACTAAACCTGAAACTAGTTTGTTCAGAATCACTAGGAGAATCGATTGACATATTTTTTACAATACTTTTTTTTTCTTACATTAATATTTTGTTGCAGTAGGTTTCTACCCATAACAGTTGACGGGAATAGACACCTTGAGGCTTGAGACGGTCCTCTCGGTGAGTTTCCGTGTATTAGACAACCCCTGCATAGCACATCTCAGGCATTTCACACTTTACTAGGGAACTTAACGCGACATAAACTAAGGTGTAACTTGGAGATTTACTAAAAAAAAACACATATTCAGGCAGTTCTGATGAAAATCTTGTTGGGGTGTCTCGGTTTTCGTATAAAGTAAAAATAAGGTTGTATATTAAAACTTTTTTATCTGACTGTACTAAACAGCTACAATAATTTGATGGTGTCCGAATCATCAGTGAAAAAAATATTGAAATTAAAATGTGTCAGTTCGGACGCTGTATCCGAATATATTGCGTCCGAGTCGTCAGCAAGTCGCGCTTGCCCACTGCACAAACGAGGCTATTAGCAACAATATTGATAGTAGAATTAGGAATTTGATTATTCCTTTGTGACAGCAATTAATTGAATCTATATTATTGAAGGTAACCTTTACAGTGATCATAAAAATATAAAGCAGGTATCTTAAGCGCTGATAACATATCCCCATATATTTGGATATTACAACACATGTTTTTCAATGATCTAATCCTTTACTAGTACAAGTCATTGTGAAATTACCGTTTTAAAGGGCACGCCGATAACTTAAGGCGCTTAGAAGAGTGGCGCCATTTTAGAAAAAACCGGGCAAGTACGAGTTGAACTTGCGCACCGAGGGTACCGTACTTTGGAAGGAAACTCATAAAAAGTTATTTAGTTAAATTCATCGAGCGCCTCAAAAACAATAAGACCTAGGGCAACTAAGTTGGTTTGGAAAAGATTTTTGCTGTTTTCTAAAAATCTGTGCTAGTTATAAACATCGTTTTATTCTTCCTGTAATATTTACATAAACCTCTATCACCTCGATTCACTTCAGATTTTTGGCTTTGCAAACTTTGGAGAGAAATCGGGGGGATGGGATTTTAAAGACATTTTTCATCATAAGTCAAAAACATACATACATATAATGTGTAAATAAAGCCCTTTTATATGATACAAGATTTGACCCAGTAACCCCATTTTAAAATTTCAATCATCTGCTTCGGAGTTCGGACCCTATTGCAAAAAAAAACTTTTTTTTTCCTGAAATAAGCACCTATGACAGACAGACGGATGGAAGGATGGACGAAGTCGCACCATAACGGTTTCTTTTTTAAAATTTTGGTACGGAATCCAAAAAACATAATTTCTGTTAACACACAACATATTCAAATTTCGTGTGTACAACATTCTAGTCAAGTCTTATAGAAATTTTAGATTACAAAATATCAACACTAGAGCTACTAGATTCGAGTTTTAGCGATTAATACCTAGCTTCTATCCTAGGAGGTCAAGGGTTGTTTTTGGTGTTCTAAAATTTCTACAACCCTTGAATAAAATGTTGTAGGTATACGTAATTTCAATATGTTGTGTGGTAACAGAAGTAATGTTTATTCTAAAGTGGCGCCACTTTCACTGTTATATGCGCCTAAAAATGGGATTCAAAATGGCGGCGCTATCATCGTTGTCGATATTTCCCTCTCGCTCACGCACGTTCTATCAGTGAAATACAAATAGTAGATCCGCCATTTCTAATTCAATTCTAATCGGGTTGTAAATGAGATATGACGGTCATTCGGTTTTATTGTAGTCGAACTTTTATATTGTCTGCGTATTGTTTTCGGGAAATTATGTCATCGCAAGCTACGTAAGAAAATGCCACTCCTCTTTTCAGGCAGGTGTGCTATATTTATATTTTAGATCATATAATTTGCGAGGTTAAGCTGCGCTAGCCGCGGTCAAACCCTGGATGGGTGACCATTCGTTACACATCGAGACTCCTTCGTGACTTGGAGAGCTCGTTAAACTGTCGGTCCTGGGTGTCATACGAATACCTATCACAGTCGTTACGGGTAGTCAGAAGCCCGAAAGTCTAACAGCCAGTCTAACATTAAGATATAGACATTGCCCAGTAACTGAGTTGCAGAGGTCTGATGGCAGTCGTTCCGTGTAAAGATAAAGATAAAGATAGTTTATTTGTCCAAAACATGAGTATGCAGTACAAACAGGTTTGCAAAGCAAGATGTTATAATAAAAAGACACGTCCTTACATGTTTTGCCCACAAGGGCGTACAAATTTCATTTTTTTTTAATTTTTATTAACCTAACGTTATTTAAAATTAAGAGCTCAGATGAAATGTATGAGGTAGGTATTAATTATTGAAGAAATCATGTAGATTATAAAACACTTTTCTGTTAGATATTTTTTTAAATGAAGTTTGAATTTAGTAATAGTTAGTTGTTTAATAGATTTAGGTAGTTTGTTAAATATTATCGGTGCAAGACAGAAAACACTTTTGTGCATTAACGCAGTATTAGATTTTACAATACACAGTCTATCGTTGTCTCTACGATTGCGAACAACTATGTCTGAAAGACGGCTGAATAACTGAGGGTTTATTCTAACGAAAATAGCTACTTCATATATGAATAAAGCAGGTAGTGTTAATATCTTATATTTAATAAAATAAGGTTTACAACTATCCGTGGTATTAAGCCCAAACATAGCTCTGGTACATTTTTTTTGTGCCTTGAAAATAATTTCCTTGCTGGTAGAGTTTCCCCAAAATATCACACCAAACCTCAGAATGGAACCAACAATGCCATGGTACACACGGCTACACATCAAGCTATACAAAACCAGTTTACCTTGGCGTCGCTTTGTATAATCTTTTCGCACAAGTAACGGTCAGCTTATACTGGTTTTGCATAGCTTGAAGTGTAGCCGTGTGTACGCGGTAACAAGAGCGTCCGAGTTTTTTTTAAATACTGGTATTTCACCGCATCTGCTTTGAATGGAAGCTGACCCCAACATACTGCGCGGAGTGATATCGCGCTAGTCGTGCCCGCCAGCTGTGTCGCCGTGCTTTCATTAATTCATGCGTGACAATTAAACGTTCTATCACACAAACAATTTAATTTTTACTTATTTTCAGATCACATAAAAAAGCAGCAAAAAAAATGTTATCCCTTCTAAATCTCGTGCGGGGTAAAGGTATTACAAGAATTCGTTTACACCCTGTATATAGATTTTTTAAATTTGGATACATTACTGATTTCAAAAACAGAAAAAGTTAAATGTTTTTTTCCTGTTCGTTACTTCTATGTATTCACTATGTGATTTCGGCTCGGAAAGATTGTATATTACGTAATATGAGAAAATGCGACTGATGGAATAACTTTTTAATTCTAATTTATGATGTGGAGACTTGTGCAATATTGTGCAATCGTGTGAAATATTTATATAATAAGAGTAAGAACGCGTTTTATAAATATACATATTTATAATGATGATAACAATCATCAGAAGAAAGATTAATAAATAAATAAATAAAGAAAATAATTTGGTAAAATAATTTATTAAGTACATTACTTCATTCTTGTTTAAAACATATTTCGTCTACAATTTAGCTGGGAATCTGGGAAATATGGAAATTAGGGTTATCTGGAAATCTTCAAGTCGCGAGTGAATAGGTTGCTTGTAGACAAGCGTATACCATCATCGATTACATCATCGCTTATCATCAGGTGAGATAGTGGTCAAGCTTGAGCTTATCTGAGCATATACAGGGTGTCCGGTAAATAGTACGACATACTGTAGGGAGTGATAGCTTAGGTCAATACCTACCAAATTGCACATAAAATTTTCCGGAAAATGTTACGGTTTTCAAATTAAATAAAATTTTGCAAAATGTTGAATAATGTAATTTTTTTTTTCTTGAGAACGTTCTCCTTTTTGATATAAACGAAATGAATGAGTACAGTAACAATTCACGAATAAATTGATGTAAAAAAATATCAGAAAAGGAAATTTTCTTTACAACAGAGTAAAAAATAAGATGTTCGATCTTTAGTAAAATTTTGTATAACTTGAAAACCGTAACATTTTGCGGTACATATTATTTGCTATTTTGGTAGGTATTGAACCAAGCTATCACCCCCCGCAGTATGTCGTACAATTTACTGGACACCCTGTATACACCGTGGGCTCAAGGTACCCGAAAGATTTTAATTACGCCCTTCTGATAGTATTATGAGTCAATAATGTTGTTCAACATAAGTCCAATTCAGTCAATTTAACTATTTTGATTTTCGGAACAAAATAAATCAATTAACTTTAATACTTGTAAACAGTACCTTGAAAACAGTACCTAAAGTCGAGCTGGCAACGTTTAAATTATGCACCCACAGTGCATAAGAAAATTTCACTTCAAGAACCTCCCAGACAAAACACGACATACGGCAAGTCCCCTATGGTATGACCAAGGTCTGACAAAAGTGGCAACGCCGCGTTCATAGGGTTTGTTACCCTAGAGATTATTCGACTTGTGAATTTCCATAAATCCTAACTAATATTATAATGCGAAAGTACGTTTACTTGTTTGTTACCTTTTCACGCCTAAACCACTGAACCGATCATCCTGAAATTTTGCATATATTATACGTTGTCAGGTGTACAGAAACGGACATAGCCCGCACCTTTCATCCCGAAAAAAGTACTGTTCCCGAGGAAAACAACAATAATGATAATAGATGGCGCCACGTGTCTTTTGAAGCGTGATTGAATTACCTATTTTTTTTTTTTTTTACTTTTTTGGGACATAAAACAGTTACACATTTCAGTTACTATACAGGATTATTATAAGCTAGGTAAACGTGTAACCCACATCAATCTCCGCGGAATAATATTAAAGATATAATAATAATAGTCGTTTATTTCAGCTATTGTACCCATATATATTATTACATAAATTAAATTAAAATTAAATCACATTACATTATTAAAATAAAAATTATGATCCATATTAAAATCAAAATTAAAATCAAGAATCAAAATCAAGAATTAAAATCAAAATTTAGATCACAATCAAAACTAAAACCAAAATCAATAAAAAATCAAATCACAATTAAAATCAAAATCAAATAATAACATTAAAAACAAAATAATATTTTAACATTTGTCAGTACGTGAACCATGCAGCAGTGGTTCACGTACTGACAGTCGAAACGTTCCGCAAGCGTTCAGGATACTGTTAAGGCTTGCCCGCACCCTACGCACCAGGGATGTGCACCGCTTGCGCATAATTGTGTGGAAACAATCCACACGCGCCTCGGCAAACATCCCCGACGCGCTACAGAAGCGAGGCATCCCCAAGAGCACCCTGAACGCGTTGTTGTATTGGACACGTAGAGCGCTGTACTGTTTCTGCGTGTAATACATCCACAGACTGCCAGTATAAAAGGACGTACAAAATGCCCTAAATAGGGTTACTTTGACGCCTCTCGAACACCGAGCAAATCTGCGGGCTATCATATTCGCACGAACAGACAGCGCCCTACGTTCCCTTTCAATGTCTGCATCGTCTTTCAGGTCAGAGGTTAATAAGTGTCTTATTGTACGTGTATATTATGAATAGTAGATTGTTGCACGGAGCGCAAAGTGAGTCATTAATGCACGAGTGTTATGTTGGTGCCCGAGCGCAAGCGAGGGCACTAAATTAGCACGAGTGCATTAATCACTCACTTCAGCAAGGTGCGTAATCTACTTTTCTTTCAACTACCAATTTACCTACCGTGATAAAATATACCTACTCAAAATAAAAACTCAAGTTAATGAAAACAAGGTTATCCTGCGACTTTTGCGGCAAAAGGTTATTAACAATTTCATTTGCAGCTGTTTTTATACTTTCTGGACTTGAATTCATATCGGTATCTATTTCCATTTTTTAAAGCTTTTCTTGCTAAATAAGAAGTATCAACGTTTTACCACAGTGTACCTACTTACTACATACAGTGGGTCAACGCCCATACATTTGACAGGTCCTATGAAATGTCAAAATTGTTAACACTTGTCATAGGGTTGTCACAATATGTATTCTGTGGTCACATAAAACAAATTACACAAACTTTGTCAAACAAACGTCCAAATTAATTAATGTTTTATAGAAACAGTGACACGCAAAAAGAAAGCCACGCATGCGTAATTTTGACGATTGACAAAATAATGCAAAGGTATGTATAAGTCGCGCGGAGAAGGTTTGCCGATGGCCTCATGACGTCACGCGTCTATGGTCGGTACGATTCAGACGAGCGCGGGTAGCGGTCGGTGAAGTGGGAGGCGCAGTCATCGGCAAACCTTCTGCGCGCGACTAGTAGCAGCAAGATCGTCATCTTATCCTGGAATTTTCTAACAATATTTAAAACTACAAATTTTGTCGAGGTTATAGTCGCAGTGGCTAACGCTTGCGGGGGTAGGTAAGAGTCATAAATGATTCCCAAATCCAGGAAGGAGCCATAGAAAATTACTTATTATTCATGGTTATTACTTCTATGGTTTTCGTGGGTGCTGATGCTGGAAATAAAGCCTAAGTATTCCCCGACAATATACGGCAGTCAAAAAAATTTACCAGTTAAATGTAATTTGCCAGGTAAAACGTGGTCCCTATCTTGGTGTTTGAGAATGGATCTCGTTTTTGTAATCAGCGTCCCAGAAAATCATGGATTTGACACCCATCACGGCTAATTTGAACATTTTCATGGCCGCCATCTTGAATATAGATTTTGACCTCATTTTCGTCATCAGCATCCCCGAAAACCATGGAAATGACACCCATGATGGTTAAATTGAAATTTTAAAAGCTGCCATTTTGGAAATGGATTTTTACCTCATTTTCGGCATCAGTACCCCCGAAAACCACGGAAATGACACTCATGACAACTAATTTGACATTTTTATTGCCGCCATCTTGGATTTCGATTTTGACCTCATTTTCGGCATCAGTACCCCCGAAAACCATGGAAATGACACCCATGACCACTAATTTGACATTTTTATTGCCGCCATCTTGGATTTCGATTTTGACCTCATTTTCGGCACCCGCACCCCAGAAAACCTTGGATTTGACACCCATGACGACTACTTTACTAATTTTCATGGCCACCATCTTGGATTTGGATTTTGAAGTTATTTTCGGCATCAGTGACCCCGAAAACCATGAAATTAACACCCATGATGATTAGATGATTTTCATGGCCGCCATCTTGGATTTGGTGATTTGGTGATGACAATCATTTGAAAATGTATAAGCCGCCATCTTGGATTAGTAAACAGACTTTATAGTAAAATTCTCGTAATAGGTACATACAACATACATACTATTCATAAATTAATATAATTTCTATGAACGATATCAATCAAATTCGAAATCAAAAAGTGCGAGCCCTGGAATTTATGTCCCGAGTACGCAGTATGGCTACTCGGGACATAAGCTCCGCCCCTTCACCCCGCAACCCCCCGCACGATTGCTCTGCGGCAATGTTCTACGTTGACCGACTGTAAGGAGTAAGAAGATATAGGTAGACTGTGGTTTTACAATGGTACAAAATGCGCGCCATTTGTTTTTTTCTTTTTCACCAATTCGGTTTTATTCAGCCGTTTTTTATTTTCAGCCAGTATCTTTTTGATCTAATGCATAAGAATGCATACATTTAATATTAAACTTAACGGGAGACATTAAACCTCTGTGGTAAATTTATATCTAAATAAAAAATAAAAAACTGCATTAATGAAAAACAGTGCAGTAATGAAATTTCATACAAAATTTCTGCACTGTTTGCAGTGCAGTAATGAGTTTTCATACAACATTTCTGCACTGTTTTGCTTCTAAGCAGAAAATACGTATTTTGTGATCGGTTTTCTAGCGATTAATGATAACATTACTGCGTAGTTGAAAGAAAAGAAACTTTAGTAGTGTGTGTAGAGTTTTTTTTTTAAATTATGAATTAACGCGAGCAAAGCCGCGGGCAAAAGCTGGTAATGAATATCTCGAAAATTAAGCTTTATCCGACAAACTACATAATATGTAGTTTGTCGAATAAAAAGAATTGGAGAAGAAAAGCTAGGATACCTATATTATATCCTAGCTTTTCTTCTCCAATTAGACATCGGAATCGATGGTTAAAATCTTTCAGGTACCTCTAGCCCACGGTGTACATAAATTAGCTTGCATTTACTTCACTGGCTCTTTCAGCCAAAGAAACATTATTTCTCCCAAAACCGCTAATCCCATTGCAAGATAAAGATCTCATGGGTGCCGTAAGAAACAAGTATGGTGTTAAAGATCACATCACACAAAGATCATCAGTATAATCGGATACTCCCATGGGTATAATTTCACTCAGTAACTCTCGGTGCTAAGTAGGTATTGTAAATGGCTCTATCCTTTGGGATCGTTTCTATTATTACCGTTTAGTGAAGGTAGGCATCATACAGTGGTCATTTTTCCCTGAGGGTAGCATATTAACTCGACTTCTAAGCATTGTGTGTGGCTGCATCCTCTGGGATCGTTTGTTTTGGCTACGGGGAAGGCCTTTATCACCCTTATGTCAAGGTACGCATAGTGTAATGTTCATCTCTTCTCGTGGGTGTGATATGAATTGTCTAAGAAGCATTGTAAATGAGTTTATCGGCTGGAATCATCATCACCTTTCAGACGAAAGACGTCCACTGCTGGACATAGGCCTCCCTAAAGCATCGCCACATCGACCGGTCTCGTGCTTCTCGCATCCAGCTGATTCCCACGACCTTCAACGGTAGTAAAGTGATTTCGGCCCGGAAAGATTGCATGTCACGCAAAATGGGATCATTTAAATTTAGTATGGCAATCTAAAGCGTTGGTGTTGTCTGCCAACCCGCACTAGGGCAGCGTGGTGGACTAAGGTCTATACGGTTCTGGATAGTGTTGGGTAGGACACGACTTGAAAAAGAGTTTGTAAGAGTAGCCTCTTTTTTGCTCTGAGCCAGTACAATGTACTACTTCAAATGAGGTGAGGCGTACTGAAGCTCGGTGATACATTTGAAGTAACGAGTACGAATATGACATTTGACATTACTGTGGCGAGTCGAGTCGCGGTCGCGTAATGTCCACTGTAGAATGACGTGCTACTGTAGCATGTGCCTCGTTCGCTCTCTGTATCACCCAACAGTTTACTTACCGAGAGTAACGAGTAACGCGACTACCGCGACATAAAAGTTGAAGTAGTACATTTTTAAATGTCGAGCCGCTCTTACATTTTGACGTCATGTACGGGACAAATGTACCGCCTCTTGTATGTCCTACTCAACACTAGTTCTGGGGGTCTACTCCCTAAGCACGAAGTCCGTAGTTTCGCCCTATTACGAGCGTTTCCTACTCCCTATCGCCTACGGACATACAATTATTTCGGGTCCCGAACTGAGAATGAATGACAACACGATTTGACAGCTGTCTCTACCACCGATGTGTTTTTGCCCGTCCGAAAAGTTGAACTTGACACTTGTTTTGTTCACTTCTACGTTTCGGGCTACTTTCGGACGGGCGACTAACTTCGTTGACGGACTTAGGGAGTAGGCCCCCTGATTATGAGAAGAAGCCCGTGCCATGTGACAGTATGGGTTGATTATCATTGTGAATCTAATGTGAAGAATATTACTATACTTACTTCAGTAAAAGTACGCATTAACTTGGCTACTAAGCATCGTGAATGACTCCGAGACCGTTTGTTTTGACAGAGGTAAAGTACGCATCGAACAGTGACAGTCTCTCCTCGTGGGAATCATATCTTCGGGAACCTTGTGTTTTAGTAGTCTTGGGGAACCACAGAAATATAAATAATATTGTGTTATTATTTAGATTTATGTGACCTTTATTATCCGCTAACCGCATGAAGGTAAAACTTGATTATTCATTTCTATAACGTTTTTCTGTGTATCTTTTGTACTTCGTGTACCTATTATGTAAAATTTTATCCAAATACGTTCAGCTGCGCCTGTGGAATTGACTGGGTAACTCAATATATAGGTACCCAAGCCTTCGTAGTTTAGTACAATATAGTAGAAATATAATGAAAACAGTTGTAATTGTTTTTGAGTTATCGTTCAAGATGAAAGTAAGTAGTAAGCAGTTGTATGTTCAGTTCATGGATCACAAAATATAGGCAAGAAGTTGATATTTTAATTAAACCTACATAGGACTGAATTTGAAATCGACTGCAGTACGCTTTATTGCAGTCCAACTGTATCAATTTTATTGGTACTTTGCGATTATTCTGTGTAGAATCTGGCAAAGGCCACCCCGTCCATTCACGTGAGAGTCGTAAAAAGCAACTAAGGGATTACGTCAAGAGAATGGGCAGCAGCGTCCTTCTGTCAGTACCAGCTTCAATGGCGGGCGACACGGGCGGCCGCCCGGGGCATCAGGGCCGAAGCGGAGCCGCGAGATAGTACAACGCCATAACCTCGATTGAAAATGAACAAGTACACTACAAATTAAGCGAACAATTTTAAAAAAAAAACAGAACATATTTGAAGAAACAAACTTGATCAATAACAGTAATTTTACCTGTTAGTCACCACAGAATACTAACGAATACTAAGAAATAAAGAGCGCCAAAAATATCTCGCCCTAGGCGCCTGTCGGGCTAACATGCGCAGCGCGAGTTAATTTTGTCGATACATTACCTCGTGCAGAGAGACAAGATAAGCCATACATATAATTTAGTTTTAAATTAGATAACTCAAGCTATGCTGCCTTTGTTTACCTCATAATGCATAGCAATCATGACATTGCACTCATTATAAAGATTTAATCAACAAATCAAGGTAGCAACAGTGATAAAAATACTGCATACAGACATGCAGGTAATTGTTGTTGCTTCAAATAGATCATTGCCGTTACTGTTTTGTTCATCGATTGTAATCGGCTTAGCAAATGAATCACTACATAGTATAAAACAAAGTCGCTTGCCGATGTCTGTCCCTATGTATGCTTAGATCTTTAAAACTACGCAACGGATTTTGATGCGGTTTTTTTTAATAGATAGAGTGATTCAAGAGGAAGGTTTATATGTATAATACATGCATATAGCAATAGTGGAGGAAAAAGCGGAATACGCGATAAACGACAACAACGGTGAAGCCTCTGGCGACCTCTAGGTAACAATAAGGGAACTTATTGTATGTATATTGTCTAATAGCGTCTTGTGAAACCGGGGCCACACCTCTTTACGCCCCTAGCCGCTCACACGTTGTTGCCCCCTTCGCCTACGTACTAGTGGCTTTTCAGGGGGCCCAGCTAATGAGCTTGCGAGTCACCGTCTGCCAAAACATTTCAATTTTAAACTTGGAAGGCAGGCGCTGTTTTCTTCCGGCAATAGAAGTTAACCAGTCCACTAAACACCCCCATAGACCAGACATGTTTTACCATATTTTACAATAGTCTTTTTACCCACCTGAGACGTTCCATGACTGTACTCCAATAGTGGAGCCGTGGATAGTCCCTGGTTGGTGCCCCATCCCATTTTGGGTTAAAGATCTCAAAGGGGCCTCTGCGCGTTCGTTGGACCTGTCCCCCGTATGCCTTCCAAAGGACCTGACTTCTTCCGCACATAAGATGAGCCGTGAATCCCTAACTAAGGAAACTTATTATTATTTGTTAGAAAAAACTGGATGAAGACTGACTTTTATCATTTTTTAATCTCTCGCGTATTCCTCTTGTGCCCACCATCATCTCTCCATTACTATATCAGTTTAAAGATGAGCGTCTTCAACCATTAGGTACGGCGAGCCATTCATGTCATCCTGGGGGCTAATTCTACTAGCACAAACGTTGATCAATGGCAACTGAACTGAAGCTGAACAATTCATTCGGACAGTTTTCGTTTACAAACACTGTCAAATTGTTTGACAACAAAAACAAAACCAAAAAATTTGACAGCTTTCGTAAACGAAAACTGTCTAACCGTATTAGTTCGGTTGCATTGCGGTTTGCAACTGACATTTCGGCTACTCATCAATATTTGCAATAGCTTGACTACTTATGGTATGTGCTATGTTTGTTCTGGTTTTGTTTGGAAGATTGGTCCCGTACAAGATATTCCGAAAAAAGTGGTATCACCTATATGGATTGCAGGATCAGCAAGTTAAGGCGGATTAACATTGATCCAGTAACTGGATCGTTCCTGGATTCCAGCGCAGGTTTGGCATTGGACCAATAGTATTCAAATAAACCGCTAACTAATTAACACTACAGGACTTTGGACTGGATTGAAACGTGTTTACACTTTCAGTGCCAATCCAGCACTGGATCTAGTTACTGCATAAGCAAAATCAGTCCAGTAACTGTCCCACGGCTGGGTCAGGACTCTTCTCAGAATGATGCGGAGCCCGGGACTCTTCAAAATGAGAAAGGTTCGGGCCTTAGTCCACGACACTAGCCTGTCTTTTTTTTCTATTGGTCTGCTGTAGATGGTCCTTGGGGACTGTTTCTACGTAACCGGGCAGTTATTGGCGAGACCTGAAGGGTCTCCAGCCAATGAAAAATACTTAACCTAAGCTAACTACTTGTACTACACTATCACACCGATAATTCAGCCCTCGTCAAGCTGTCTCCCCCCCTCCCTAAGTCCCCGCCAGCAACGCCCTAAGCCGAGGTCCGAGTCCCACTAGGGGTCGCCCTTAGTGCTGTTGTTGCAGGTAGTCATGATGTTAGTGTCGTACAAGTAGTCAGCTTCAGACCCTTCAGGTCTCGCCAATAACTGCCCGGTTACGTAGAAACGGTCACCTAGGACCACGTACAAAAGCAAAATAGAAAAAAAAATTGTACTTCACTAACATCATGACTACCTTTTTTTTTTTTTTTTTTATCGTGGGAAAATCCTCATGGATACCCTTCGCCTGGGGAAGGCGAAGGGTTATGCCGGACTCTTACCGGCTAAAAACCCACGGTGTTCCTACTCCTGACCCTTGGCCGGGGTCACGGGATTCGCAGCTGCAGCACCGCAACCCCGGCAGGCCTCGGTCCGCCATCCCCTGGCGGACCTCTCCTTCTGTGGGGCCTTGCCCCACGTCCTCCTGAGAGGCGCGCACGGAACACATGCGCGCCGCCTTCTCGGGCCTGTTACTGGTCGGGCGACGGGTCCCCTAACCCGTCGCCCGCAGGCCACACACTAGGGTGGCCGGAGATCGTCGCGCGCCCTCCGGCGGCGCCCGGTGCGTCTGGCGCGGGAAGGGAGAGTGGCCGTCGCCTCTCTCTCCCTCTCCGCTCCCTCCTTGGTCGCCATCACCACCTCGCAAAAGGAGGTGACGGCTTCCCACGCACTCTCGCTCCCGACCATGGACAGAACCACGGCCGGAAGCGAGAGGTCACCACCGATCGCCGCGACTAGTTCACGGCGCTGCGTCGCCCACGCACGGCACTCCTGCAACGTATGCAGCGCCGTGTCTTCCGGGCAGTCGACGCAGTGGTGACATCCGGGCGTCTGCTCCCGGCCTATGCGACACAGGTACTTCCCGAAACATCCATGTCCCGAAAGCACCTGCGTCAGCCGGAAGCTGAGGGCGCCATGCCGCCTCTCCAGCCACTCCTCCATAACGGGTCTTACCGCCGCTATTGCGGCGTGCCCAACATCATGACTACCTGCAACAACAGCACTAAGGGCGACCCCTAGTGGGACTCGGACCTCGGCTTAGGGCGTTGCTGGCGGGGACTTAGGGGGGGGGAGACAGCTTGATGAGGACTGTATCGGTGTGACTGCACTAGCCTGGTGCGGTTTGGCGGACTACACACTATCGAGAACTTTTTTAGAGCCCTTTCAGGTGTGCCGGTCTCCGCACCATGTTTTCATTCAGTGATATTCAAATAATAAAATCATTTCTAGATAAGTACACTCGGCTACATATCAAACTAGACATTGAAGCCATGCGTACTCTACTTAGTTACTCGTTTAATAATAATATAATTATAATATATCCTTTATTTCAGGCAACTTGGCCCATAGAAAACTAATACATAAATAATAAAAACAATTCAACTAATACATAAATAAAACTACTGTACCTACACGAAGTGACGGCGTCGTGTTGCGCTGCGTGGTGTCGCGTAGCCTTCCGTGAATGTTTAATGTAAATCCAACTTTAAATTAGAAGTGTCTTATATCAGTTGAAGGACCGATGCCCATTAGAACAAAGTCGATAATCGATAATAGTAAAAGATTTAAGGTCACAGTAGGTAAAGTTTAAAGAAAACGACTAATCAATGTTTGCTAAATACAAGATTTGCTTTATTCTTACATTCATTCTGTACATTTATCACAGCACTAAATCTGCACCAATACATTTTAGTGGTCTTAGGTGGACCAATAGAATGTATTAATACTCAAAAAAAAGGGACTTACTACACTATGCAGCATCAGTATATACAACTCAATTAATGTTAGTAGGTCTACCCAGTAATAAATAACTTTAAATAAAAGTAAAAACCGACTTCAAAACAAAAACTAAAAAGACTAAAATAATTACCAAAATATAAAATTAACAGTTTCAGAAGTCGGTGGCTTTTATTTGTTTCAGTGTAGAATTGCACCGACTTCTGAAACTGTTAATTTTATATTTTGGTAATTATTTTAGTCTTTTTAGTTTTTGTTTTGAAGTCGGTTTTTACTTTTATTTAAAGTTATTTATTATATACGTTTTAGTGCCATAAATTACACGGTTTAAGACTACAAATTTAAATGACACGATTGCGTAATCTTTCCTCCAATTAATTGTTTTCTTTATGAATTAATGTATAATTATCATGACGGCTCCTTACAAACACATACAAACTTCTTTGTTCTTGGCTAATGTTTCTGTGATCACAGTTAAAACAGAGATTGAAAGTCCTTATCAAAACTTTTGCATAAGGGAACCACAAACGAAAACGTCATCTAAGTATATTTTTTTTTTGTTTTTGTTGATTATTTCAAAAAGCGCCGAATCTATTTCAATAAAATTTATATGGGACCACCTCTGAAGTATGATCTACCAAACAAAAAAAGAATCATCAAAATCCATTCATAATTGGAGGAGATATAGCGTAACAAACATACAAAAAAAAAAAAAAAAAACATTCAGACGAATTGAGAACCTCCTCCTTTTTGAAGTCGGTTAAAAACCAAAATACATAGATTTATTTTGTCGATTTTTTTTATTTTTATTTTTTATTTTGGGGTCACTGTACTCATCATTATGAACAACTTTTATTAAGGGACCAAAACTGAAATCGCGAAAAAAAAATCAGCTATCCCTACATTTTGACGAGTTATGCGAACATAAATGTAAGGAACAGCTGTTTTGTTTTTCGCGATTTCATCTTTGGTCCCATTGTAATAGTTGTTCATAATGATGAATACAGTGACCCCTTAAGAGGTTGTGCGTTATTTATGTTACACCTTGTATACATTTACACACGTGCATTTTTCGGGATTGTCCGACTAGTTTTGGACCTTAACGGAGCTCTTATTCATGAAACTAGTCGGGCAATCCCAAAAAATGCACGTAAGTAAACCGTAACTAATCAAAAATATGATTGTGTCTCACGAAAGTTATAATACAAACAAGTGTTGTATAATTATGATTTTAAAAACATTGATAGACAAAGAAAACTGTTTTTTTATACTAACTAATTTCCAGTAACTTAGGGCCTTTTCCCTATGACGCGGGCTCGTGCCCGCATGCGTGCGTCACCCGCACGTGTGGCGCCTGAATTTCTCTTTTTCATACAAGTATTTATTGTGATGCGTGAAACACAAACGAAAAGATGAACTGCGAGCGCCAAGCATGCGGGTGACGCACGCACGCGGGCACGAACCCGCATGACAGGAAAAAGGCCCATAATTAGGAATTTACATAGTATACATGGTGGTTGACGACACCGGACCAACATTTCAAAAACTATATTAAAAATTTTAAAAATTTGTTTTTTTTTTTTAGTACAGTCTCTAGCTGCTGTGTAAAACTAATTGCTGGAAAATAAAACGAAATAGACTGCCAACGTGTTGGGCGACCATGGAGAGAGGGCTCTGGGTGCCCCCAGAAGCCCTCCCAAACTAGGACAAATCTGGAAAAACCCGGACAGATGACAGCCCTAACCATAGGTAAACTCCAAAAAATCACGTTCGTATGCGATAATTTACTTAGTAAACGTTGAACCATCCTTTATTATATGCAATAAAAACTAATCGTGCGTATCTGTAAAGTTATTGTTACTGCTTTCTTAAGAGATTATAATGATTAAATCATATGGACCATCGTGGTAGTAGTTACGTCACAAAACGGAAAATATGTGCAAGTCATATTTTCCGTATCGTGACGTAACTCATGCTAGCAAATTATCAACAACACCACTTTTCTTTAATTTTTTAATTGCCGTAACCAAAATCAACGATCAACAAACCGGAGACTCATAATTTGATCAATGAGGAGTCTTAAAATAACCGCGTAAAGTTCATATTTCACTGATCCATTATTTATTCCGGAAAATATTATTAAGTTAATCATGGCTTTCGAGAATATCAATTACCTTTAATAAATTAATAGGAGCTCTGATTACAGCAATATGAAGTAGAGCTGCGAAGTATCGGAATCCCTTGTTAAGAGTCATTACGCACTGTCGACCGGTCGCCGGAGACTTGGTCGACGGCGACTGTGACTTTCTATAGTTTAAATAGGTGTTTACGCACTTGGTCGCCGGTCGCCCGGGCGACTCGCCGTGCAGTGGCGACGCACAAGCGACTGCTGGTCGCCGGCAACCAATAGAAGCACGGGTTCAAATGAAAGCGTTCACACTGCGAGCAACTGTCGAGACGACCAGACGTCGCGCACAAAAATGGCTAAGGCTTTCGATACAGAGAAAGCTATTTGGGATTTATCCAGTGACCAATATTCCAATCGGGATTCCCAATACTCGCCGGTCGCCCGGGCAACTATGCTTATGTTTTGGTCTCCAACGACTAGTCCACAGTGCGTAATGGCTCTAAAATGGCTCACTTTGTTTCAGAGCTTCTCTTGAATTTTTTTACCTAATGCCGGCTGTACATTCTTGCCTTGACAGCCTGAGACTTAGATGGTGTCCTTTGCTATTTGACTTAAAAGTTAAGGATAAGGATAGCGCTTCGGCACAGTGGATATAAGCTAATGTAGTACCTCAACTACATATATTTGCCTGATTTGACACACCCACACATACACATATAGGTTAAGGTAAGTATACCTTAACCTATTTATGTATGTGTAGGTCTGTCAATTAAAAATACTAAACAAGAACCGTGTATAGTAATAATACATTTTTATTTAGGTAACTGTTACACCTTTGATTCGTATGCTGAATAAATTGATTTTTTTCATGTCATCATCATTCATTCCATAATTTCCGACAAACATTGAAAACAGAGTACCTATTTTTTTTCTTAATGTCTATTTTGGTTATAAAACTATAACAACTTAATCTTAAAAGTACCGCGCATAAAATACGCCGCAATAATTCGATTTTATTCTTAACTTAAAATCTGCTATTCAAATACTAAGGCGCCGTGATAGTTAATTGGTGCATTAAAAGAGCCTTCACATCTGGCATACCCTGGGCAGTCAGGGGCCCAATTCTCCTAAAATAAATTGTTGCCAAACGCAATCGAACCACAACCGTCAGTCAGTTTTTGTTTTCGAAAACTTTCAGAATGATTGATTTTGTTTTTTGTGTCAAACAATTTGATAGCTTTTGAAATTGAGAACTGTCTGAATGAACGGTTCGGCCTTGGTTCGGTTGTGATTTATCAAGATTTATTTTAGGAGAATTAGGCCCCAGCCCCGCTACCAACCTTGCTGACTGGCTAGTGCTAATCTTTTCACCACGACATTAGCTATTCACGATAGCTCGTGCCGACACGATAGAAAAGTAAAATAGATGGTAAAATGGCGCTTTCGGGAAAAAAATTAAAAAGTTAAAAAAAGCATTTTTTTTCTTACTTTTACCTCTGAATCGTTAATGTCGACTATTTTGCCCGTTTTTTTACCAAAGACTGACATTATCATGTGTCTGTGATATTTGACAAAACTGACAATTAACATTTAAGTCAACGTTGTTAAGTTTACAGAATTTTTGTTTTTCACGAAAGCGCCATTTTGTTATCACGGCGCGGCGCTTTAGTATTTGTTCAGCAAATACTAATTTTGTACATTAATGCCATGATATGCAAATGCATATGTATTCATTTGTTAAAACAATGCGCCAGAAACAATAATTTACGTGTTGCTGAAACATTGACAAATATTTACATATTATTATTATTATATTATTATAAATATTAACAAATTTCACGGTTTGTTGCGGAGCTTCTAGGAAGAAACCGAAACATTGGTTTCGGAACAGATGTTTAAGAGTAGGCGTGTGTTTCGCTTGTTTATAAACATGGATAACAATTCGATTTTTTTAATTAATAGAATTCTATGTAATACATCAAGTAACTGATGTGACGGCGAAAGCTCAAAAACAGTTACTAGAAACAATTATGTGATGTTTCAGAATCTGCTAGTAATTTGTATCGAAAACATTGTTTACAAGTGAATACATGGCTTAAAACTAAATCTATACTTTGTAAAAACTTTTGAACCTGTTTTAAAAGTAATGTTTTCAAATTTGGAAGACGAAAGTGACGACATATTACATATTTTTTTCTTTTAAAATTACTTTATTGAGAATATCTTACTTATCTGTTTTTTTTTTTCAAATGCTAACTTTTTTTTCCTAATTCAATTTTTTCTTTTTCAGTCGACGGAATAAATTGTAATGGCTCAATCTTTTTTGCTTCGGCCTCTTTAGCATCTTTCTTCTCTTCTGCTTCGAGTGCTTTCTTTCTCGTGCCCTTTAGTTCTGTTCTGTGCTGGACGTAGAAGAATCTGGAATTTAGAAATAAAAATTAATAGTTACTCATCAAAAGACTTAGTTGTGTATATTATACTATGAATATGTATTTTTTACTGTATAATATAAAACATCATTACACAAGGTTAATCGGAAAGGGGGTACTAATCCGAAAGGTGTTAAAGTACCCATACTAATGAATAACTTTTGTTCTACAACTTTCCCCAAAAGTCAATCCCCCTTATTACAAAAGATGGTTTGAACCAAGACTAAGGTAAACCCAAGTTTAAAATATACCCATCACTTTCTTATGTCATATAACAAAAAGAGACGGAGCTATTTTAAAACCTAGGTTTTCCTTAGACCATCTTTTGTAAAGGCTCATTTACACGGAGATAGTTTCTCGAAGCGAGTCTCATGCTATCACTGTTTTCATCGTAGAGAAAGACAAAGACAGAATGAGTCTCGCTTCGAGAAACTATCTCCGTGTAAATGAGCCTTAATAATGGGGAATAAGTTTAAGAGAAACTGCTGTTCAAATATCTCAAAAATATATGCTAAAATCTATCTATCCTTAGCTACAATCAGCTTTATTTACATTTTAGGCCATATTTGGGGTTACGGATTAGGAGCTCTGTTTTCTAAATCTAAAGCAGGGGTGAAGAATTTTTAAAATAATACACATTTGGGATGAAAATAAAAATTATCGAATTTTGAAATTGTAACCCTTGCGTGAAAACAGTCATCAGTGATACTTTAAGTGGCCCGCGGTTATTAGTACCCCCTTTCCGACTAACCTTGGTTACGTCAATTTTAATAATCTACTCAAACTTAGTAACTAGAACCCCTACAAGCTGTAATTCTTCTCCCCCGTTTTACAAAGATCTCTTTCTACAACCGTAAATGTTTACGGTTGTAGTGGATGCCCACTCCCAAGTTTGGGTTTCCTAATCAATACAATGATGAACCATTGTGATAATAAAATAAATTAAAAAATTAAAAACCCCCAACCCAAATAACAAAACAGCAGTAGACCCTGAAACGGCTGAACCGATTTTGATAAAACATGCCTAAGAACCACCGCTAGAAAACCAGCTTTTAAATAAAAAAAACCGCACCTAAATCGGTTCACCCGTTTAAGAGCTATGGTGCCACAGACAGACAGACACACAGACACACATAGCGGTCAAACTTATAACACCCCTCTTTTTGCGTCGGGGGCTAAAACTTCTTTCCTACATTGTACTATTATCTTAAAACTTCTAAAGAGTAACTTACACAAGTATAATGGACGGGGGGATGGCAATCGCCGCGCTGGTGAGGAACACGGCGCCAGGCAGCACGTGCAGCGTCTTCATGTACAGCCACGCGTAGAACGGATAGAATACCAGGGATGCCAGGGTCTCCGTCAAAGAGAACATCGAATTCACTTTAGCTGAAAGGTGGAAGCAAAAATTTAGAGCTTTATCCAAAAGGTAAAAAGAAGTGTGGCGGCATCTATCTCGCCACATGCGAACTATCCTACATCGCGCAATCAAGCTTTAACACGCAGATAGTATAATTATATACAACCACCCAACATCAACCGTTGGGCAGTAGCCCGCCAGGCACAAGACTCCGCCTGGTTGGAGGATCCTCACTTTGGTTGGAGGAACACCACACCAAGTTTCTCCACAGAACGTAAAATTATTTTCAATCAGGAGCATGTTCTTAAACACTTCATCTCCGTACAACAGAAATTTTAATTTCGTGCCGTCCATGCTTTCTTTTATGTAACTTTCCCTTGATTTAATAACGGACATAAATATTATATGAACAAACACCCAGACTTGGAAAAAATATTTGCACACTATACAAATATCTGTTTTGGGCGAGGATCGAACACGCAGCAGGACATAGCTATCCTTAAAATTAGCGTAATAGCAATACGTTCTGCCTAGCCTTTTTCCTTGGCATCAGCTTCTAGTCTAACCAGATGCAGCTGAATACCAGTATTTTACACGGAGTGACTGCTACCTGAGCTTCGCTAGCCAGTTACTGGGCAATGTCGATATCCTAAGCCTACCGGTTGTCAGACTTTCGGGCATCTGGCTACCCGTAACAACTGTCTTAGGTTTTCTTATGACACCCGGGACCGACATTTTAACATGCTGTCGGAGGCACGGAAGGGTCTCGATGTGTAACAAACGGTCACCCATCCACGGACTGGCCGTGACAAGCGCAGCTTAACCTTGCAAATCATATGATCCACGCAGTTGATAGTTAGAAAGGAGCCCCTCATTATGTCATATCAGCATTGTCCAGTAACTGGGTTGCGGAGGTCTGATGGTATTCGCTCCGTATAAAATACTGCTATTCAGCCACATCTGTGCCTCGCCATCGCCAGAGAATAGAAACGCCAATTAAATGTATGAAAATGACATAACAGATCGCTTGACCTGTCGAAAGCTTATGTCAATTCAGTACATTTCATTGTCATTTCTATTCTCTAGCGATCATCGATTGCCATTTGTCTACAGATGCTGGTAAGACTGACTGGAAGCTGAATCCAACGTAGTTGGGAAAAGGCAGAACGAACATTAACATAATACATAATAAGTCCCCTAATGCCCCCCTTCTGGACACAACCCCTTCTCAAAATGAGAAAGGTTAAACCTTAGTTTACCCTGTATAATCATCATCATCATCATTCAGCCGAACGACGTCCACTGCTGGACATAGGCCTCCCCCAAACAATGTTGGGGGAGTTTGCCATAATCGCCACGCTTGGCAGGCGGGTTGGTGATCGCAGTATCGTTGTTAAAGTACTCAGAGAACGCTGCTGCCCATCCTCTAGTGAATCCCTTAGTCACCTTTTACGACACCCACGGGAAGAGATGGGGTAGTGCTATTCTTTAAGTCCGGCACTACACGAGACCAACCAAGTTCTCCCTACATAATACATTAGTATAATTTCAAACTAACCAGTTTCCTGTTTTTCCACTAATTTCGATATGATGGAGCGGAGTGACGTAAATGTAGTCGCGTTCAGTAGCTCGGCGACGGGCACTGCAATTGTGAACGCAATCAAATTATTACCCGCCATTGAACCGATCGTTATTCAAATGTGCATTATCATAATAAAACTGGAATATGAAGTAGAGATGGCTCGATGACGGTTTTGTATGGGTGGTATAATTTCAGTATTCATTTTATAATAATTGCAGAGGCAATATTGAGCATTGCATTAGCAACGAACGGTCTCACAAAACTGCGTGATGGTGTGCTGTAGTTTTATCACAATAAGATTGCGATAAAAGAGATGATCTAAATTTGTCGAAAACATCATCATCATAAAGTTATCGATAATTTTATATCGATACTCAAATAAGTGAAACAAAATATCAATACCTATACCAGTTATCGATTCTATTATTGGCATTTTTGTTTAAATATCGATATATTTCGGGTATCGATATCAATCCCTGATCCCGACATCGTCTCGGTAGACACGCGGCTGCGGGGAGGCAAGCGCGAGGCGCGGCAGATCATCGCATCGGCGCTACTAAGCAACCGACCACTTCACTCGGGGCCACCGCTGAATGCATACGCGACCGTTCTGCCTATCTTCCTTCATTAAACCAGCTGTTATAGTGTATACATTCCCCTTTTATTTAAGCCACCAATAATCCAATAAGGCCTCTTGTTCACGCATGTTTTTTCGCTGTAAAAACCTACGATTAATTAGCCGTGTGCAGGCACGGTCATCAGTGTTGTATGGACTACGATAGAAGTTTGTTGACGGACACGGCGGCCCAACGGCACGCCTGCGCCGTCGAATGCACCGTGGCTTTTTGCACACGGTTTACATTCGTTTTGTATGACGATCTATGAGAGTTTGTTAACAGCACCGGACGTTTTCGCGATGGGCAATTATTGCATGACAGCTTTCTAACGCTGATTTTGGGTTACAAAATGGATATAAATCAGTTTCGGCTGGTGGTTTGCCGTATCGTGTACAAGCTCACACGATTTTTCTACGGCGCGGCTGATACGCCGTACGGTTGAGAAACCGTGCCATAAACTCATTTTTGAAATATCAAAAAAGATAATCCAACCTTCAGATAAGCCAATGCTATTAAAAACTTTTTTTATATAGTACCAGTTTTAGAAAATGTGTCTTCAGGGTCCACAAACTTTCTAAAAATAAAAAAAATCTGGATTTCTAGAAATATTACGTTAAAAAGAACGTTTAAATTCAGTTGATTATTTCTAAGTTCTTACCAAGGTACATTTCGATGTCGGTAGTAACAAACGCAGTCCATATGGAGCCGACAAACTTGCTAACGACTGAGACCAGGCAGAGCATCGAGTCGTCGATCTGCATCCGTTTGCTAAGCACCGTTATTGAGAACATCGCACCTGAAAGAGGAAAATGCTTGTGTTAATTATTAATTAAAATAGTTGACTACAAAAGGATTTCTTGTAATTTTATTGGTAAGTACTGCATGATGCGCTAGCACTTCACCATAATATAGGTAACGAAACACGTCTTATCTTTTTATAGGGCAAAGATATTAGCAACAACTTTTTTGGAAGTTGTCGTGAAAGCATCCTTGTTATATTTTTAGTTTCGGAGATTACCTCCTACATACAAACAAACAAGTTCTACCTCTTTATAATATTAGTATAGAAGATAACAAATAAAAATTACACTTAAAAAAACTTTGTTTTTGTTTTTATATAAATATCAAATTGTTTGTAGTTATACTTTTCCTATAATGTTATTAAAGGATTTGTATACAGAATTAAAAGAAGAATTTGTATACAGTAGCTGTTGGTGTACCTTAATAAATAAATAAATAAAAAGGATTATAAGACAAGAGTGAACCTATAATTGATCACTGTCGAAAGTGTTTTTATTTTTTTATTTTGTCTAATGCCCGGTTCTATGACTAAAAATGAATCGTTTTGCTAACCAACGGTAGCACTAGACCAAACGGGGCGTTCACCTGAGATAACGTTTGGGAGTGTCTACTACATAAATCTATGGGGTCTTTGCTGCATTGTTGGGAAAGATACAAGAGTCCAATCACACTCGGGAAATAGGAATCAGCCATTAATCCCTTAGTATCTAAACATACTATGCCGAAGATACACGACCGAAGTTCGGCATGATTACGCCTGTAATGCTATTTGAATTAGTGACGACACATTATGCCGAAATTATGTCGCGTTATAGCGTACAGCCGAACTTCGATCGGGCGTAAGTTCAGCGACAATTCGGCCGCAACGTATTCTGTTGAGCACACATTATACGCGACCGAAGTTCGGTTGGATTACCGACGAAGATCCGGGGCGGGTAGCAGCGGGAGGCAGGCATGCTCGTGCCCCGTGTGTCCGCCCACAAGTTTGTGCAATTGAATATCTGCCGCGTAAGTTCAGCACTTATGGTGTGTCATATCAGCCGAATACGTCGGAACATAAAATCAGCCGCGAAACTTTGGTCGCGTATCTTCGGCATTGTGTGGTTGGACATTTAATCGCCTTTTACCAAAGCCACGAAAGGAGCGTTAATGTATTTTATCACACACAAATCGTACACACACAGCTGCTACGCATCCAATACTAATTCCGAGCATCTTTCTGGCAAGAAATATACAAGGTTAGTCAGAAAGGGGGTACTAATCCGAAAGGGTATTAAAGTGCCCATAATAATGAATAACCTTTGTTCTACAACTTTCCCCAAAAGTCAATAGTTTATGAAAAATAGCTGATCAAACTTTTCATAAAAAACACGCTAAAATCTATCTATCCTCAGCTATGACCTGCTGTGTTTACATTTTAGGTCATATTTAGGGTCACAGATTAGAATATCCCTTTTCGGAATTCGTAACTAAAACAGGGATAAAGATTTTTTGAAAAAACTAAAATAAAAAACATTTTTCATGGAAATAAAAATGATCGAATTTTGAAATTTTAACACTTGCTTTAAAACAGTAATCAGTGATACTTTAAGTGGCCTGCGGATTAGTACTCCCTTTCTGACTAACCTTGTATACTAGGTATATTGGACAGTTTTAGCAATTTCATGTGCACATCTCCAATCTGGCAATAGACATCAAATTTTTATACCGACTAAACGAAATTTCACTATTTATAATCCAATTTTTTTTTACTTGTTATGACGACGAGGTTCTGTCATTACCTCTCAATGTAGAAAATTTTAGAGGTCCCTTTCAAATCTTTTAACGTTGCACGAAGTTTATGAGATTAACGTTTTTAAGTCCCTTTGAAAAATCAGGGGTAGCAGCCGGCGCTCCTGGCCTCTCATTAAAGGGAAAAGGTATATCGTCACGCTTATATACTTTTGTAAGGTGGGCAGTATTCAATTGACAGTAGAATGTATGTAGTACCTAAAGGGAAAATGTATTCTAATTCAGTACTTTGTGGACGCGGGAGATCACCTTCACAGTCAAGGAAAAGGTTTCTATTTATGATTTTCACATCCCAATTATAATATTAATAAATGCGAATCTGGGTATGTCTGTTTGTTTCTACATTTTGTAAATGTGAAAACTTCGTAGACTTGTCAGATGCTTACTACATACCTAAATGCATTATTTATTTCCATAACTATTGCATCACATAACTCCATTTAATCATCTTTGTAATTTCTTGTCGGCTCTTTTCCATAGGAAATGAAAAATTAGGACTATTCAATATATAAATTCGATTTTTGTTTACAATGGTACATGTGTTTTTATTTTTGATGACATTTAACTGAGAAATAACAAGTCTAGAAACAGACATTCTCATCTCAAAAACGCTTGTCAAGAGACGCTAGACGAGATGCTTGGTGGTAGGATCTATACGATCCACCTGGCTAGCTACTACCCTTACATTAAAGTCGGGCCAAGCAGTTTACTGTGTTCCGTCGTGTGTGTGTGGGAGCCAAAAGGTCCTAGAAAAATCCCTCTTTATCTCTGTTACTTGGATTCGTATGCTCTATCTTACACCCTGTCTGTTCTTACCATCAGGTGCGACTAGGGTCAAACGCGACCAAGATAAGTAATAAAAACTCTTTACACACAGTTGGAGCTGCCGACACTACCAATACCACATATGATAGGCCTAGCTTTTATGAAATTTGGAGTCGGCTTTGAAAAGGCTTGACCGTTGATTCCTTTCTACTTACCAAATGAATGCAGTATGATGGAATAGCTGAGGTAGACGCTGAACTTGACCATATCCCAGTTCAGACGATTCCTCACGAACAGGTAGAACACCGTATGTTCCGCTGTAATATAAACACTTTATTTTAGTTTGGATTTAGAAATGTTACAGGACCTTATATTACCGTTATATTTTTTCAATGTCTTCTGTGCTACGCTTAACACATTCGGGTCCACCACACATCTCATAGAGCTCATACGCCATGCCGCCATACATATGGTTAGTGGACCTTCCAGGAGGGTCCTCGGCATTTGTGCTAAGTGTTAACCCTCGAGGAGGGTTCTTGGCATTAGGTTAAAAACCGTGCCATAAAACACGCTACCATGTAGTAAAATAGTGTTTCCAGCGGGACTTGTTGATTGTTTTATGATGATGTATTTTCTAAGAAAAACCTACATTTAAAATGAGCCCTCCACGAGAAACCCGGCATCACGAATGCGACTAGAGGGTGGCCTCTTGGAAACCCGGCTCTGAACGTGTTAATCAACATCACATCATATCCGTAAAATACCACAATGAACGGCCGTGACTTCGACAAACGAGCCTCCACGAGTGAAGATACTTGAGTACGGTTGGCGCACCCTGGGCAGTCAGCCCTGCTACCAACCTTGCTGACTGACTGATCTTTTCACCACGACCTAAGCTAATCTCGTACAGCTCATGCTGACGAGAGAAGAAGACTTCGGCAAAATGTATCTAATGGAGTTTTTTTTTTCTATTTTACTGCTGTTGGATCCTTGCAGATCCTTTCTACCCGGACAGTTATTGGCGAGATCTGAAGGGCCTCCAGCCAATGGTGGCAAAGTTAAATACTTTACCTAAGCTAACTACTTATAATACACTAACATCATGACTACCTCATCAACAGCGGCATTAAGGGACCCCTAGTGGGACTCGGACCTCGGCTTAGGGCGTTACTGGCGGGGGCTTGGGGGACTATTTGCGATAGCAGTAACCCGTTATTTATACTAATGAAGTAGCTGTTATCCATTTTCCTCACATATTCTCCGAGTCACTTTTTACGATACCTACGCTAAGAGAAGGGCTGGTATTTAATTACGATTAATACTCCAACTTACATGAATTAGGACCAAAAAGAAGGAACACCATCAGCAAAGTCAGGATAACCTTCATCTTCCTGTTCAATGGTCTTGGTCGGAATGCGACTGACACCGTGTCCACTACGTGGGATAGATCGAAGAACGACACCTTGGAGTGGTCCGGTCTTTCTATCTGTGAACAAAGAGAAAAATAATGATGACATCATTTTATAATGAGAAGGCTAAAGAAAAGCAGATACCAGTACCTCCGTTGGTACCCAAAGCCGATACGATTGGAATAATGGCAAACAAGAACTAATGAAATTAATTTAGTACCAGCAATGGCGGCTCGATTAGTTCCCTATTATCTATTGGGATAAGCAGCAGTTACTAAAGAAGGAGAACAACACGTAGAAAAGAGACAGAAGAAGTAGATAACTTCTCCTTTTCAGTGCTGTACCACTAAACACACCACACAAAATACAGCAAATCTACACCCTAAACCCTGGATTTAGACGAATGTAACTTAGCACAATACGAAACTAGACTACTACTAAACATTCAACTCCCTCATAGATTTACATTCTGCATGAACGTACGTACGTATGCTTCAGCACGCTTACGTATGTTTTCCCTTTGGGATCGGAAACATGGTTGCTGTTAACGCAGTTTAGTGTCACGAGACACAAAATTGTGTCTGGAGTTACTAAAGTGTGTCCCGCGAGACACAAAACTGTGTCTCCAGACACAATGTATCCCGGCCACTTACTGGCCTGTTTGCGGTCAGCCTAACGGATACACCGTGACACTGACATTCGACACAATGCAATCGCGACACTGAAATTAAACCAGAGCTAATGCGCAACTCAGTGTAACGGCGATGTACACACTACGACACTCGGTGTCGACACTGAGTGTCGAGTGTAATGTGTCGCCGTGTATCCTTACCGTAAGCCTCGTGTTCATAAACCGCTGTCAAGATCCATCAACTTAACACAATTATGAGATAACATCACGACTGTATTCCCCGAAGGGTTGGGCAGAAGTGTATAGTACACGCTAATTTCGCCGTTATGTTTAAGTCCCATGTAATAGGGGGCGAGCTTGTTGCCATCAACGGGGCACAAATCCAGACTTCGGACTGGTACTGAGATATTCCTCACGGAACAACCAATAACACTTTGCCCGACATGGGCATCAAACCCTAGACCACTAGACCAACGAAGCAGTCAATTATGAATTTGTAAAATTGACAAATTATAGCAGGTTCATTTATGTGGAGCTAAAATTCTCAAACAGTAACGAAGGTAACAAACTTCTTACTATATCAAGACCATAATATTTTATAGCCAGCACTAAACAACTTAACCTAAATGGTGCTGTTATCGATTCAGCAGCCATTGTTCAAGATACTATCAAAACAACGTTGTCTGCATTATATTGCAGTGTTATTATATTTCAAAACTTTTATACAGCATGACTTGGTTAGTCACTTTATATCCGAAAACTATGAAGTCTGAATTCGTGAAAAAAAAACTGCTGATTCCATAAAGTCAAAGTCAAAGTTTTTATTTCAATTAGACCAGATTATAGGTACTTTTAAAACGTCAAAACTAGGTGCACGGTTCCAAAAGGTAGGTTGCATGGAGAAGAGCCGGCAAGAAACTCCAAGAATACCTACTCTTTTCAAAATAGTACTTCAGGATAATTCCATTACAATTGTGTGAGAAATAGAATTAGAATAATGTAGTTTAATGTAAGAAATAAACTCACATAAGAGTAACAAATAGAAAAATGTACCTTCCAGGATTGACATAGCAGTTAAGGGCTGACCGGTCCCGACAGACAGCACCCATTCACGAGCATGACGTGCACATCCGCATCGCTCAGCTCAACCATATTGTAGGGAACCCAACGACCGGATATACAACGCCACTATCAGCAGGACATTTAATTGAGCATGAGAGACTCATACTACTAGACATACATTTTGTAAAAGTTGTTTTTATTGATGAGCAGAGTGCCTTTAATCCGAACAAGCTGGAATTATGCATACACTAGAAGTTCTGGTTAATAAAATAATCTTTTTAATTTTATTTGATCGATTACTAAAGAGTCACTACGCACTGTCGACTGGTCGCCGGAGACTTGGTCGACGGCGACTGTGACTTTCTATAGTTTAAATAGGTGTTTACGCACTTGGTCGCCGGTCGCCCGGGCGACTCGGCGACTTGCCGTGCAGCGGCGACGCACAAGCGACTGCTGGTCGCCGGCGACCAATAGAAGCACGGGTTCAAATGAAAGCGTTCACACTACGAGCAACTGTCGAGACGACCAGACGTCGCGCACAAAAATGGCTCAGGCTTTCGATACAGAGAAATTAATATTGGAAATACAATTCCGAAAAGCTATTTGGGATTTATCCAGTGACCAATATTCCAATCGGGATACCCGATACTCTCTTGCATTTCTTTTATTGTTTTTCTCTGTAATTAGTAACGCTACTATTGCAATAGTAGCTTCTTCGACGTCCATTCTTCATGAATGTACAAGAAACACTACGCTCGGCTTGGTCTCCTGGCTCTAGTCGCCTATGTTTTGGTCGCTGAGAGACCAAGTCTCCGGCGCGGCGGCGACCAGTTGACAGTGCGTAATGGCTAAGTACTTTATGAGCTATACAAAACGAGCGCACATTTTTTTTTTATAAAAATTGTTTCTCTTGTTTGTTGTTAATTTATTCTTCTATTATAGTAAATGTTCCTGGTTTAGCTTTAGTGGACCAAAGTGGGCCATAATGTACACGAGACAACCCGGACATTATCCTCCCACGAAAGTTTATGAGAGTCGTGCGAGAAATAAGTAGTTTATATTAACGTTCGAAGACAATGGTCTGTATCCTGCCATTTAATACGCATGCGCGCTGGGTTGGCACTTGAACTTGGTGACGTCATTGCTTCCTTATTCTAATTTTATCAATGAAAGAGTATAATTTGACGTCATTTTGTGAATTTGCGTCATTTTATGAATTTGCGTCATTGTGTGAATTAGCGTCATTTTGTGAATTAGCGTCATTTTGAGAATATACAACATATTGTCAATATAGTCACAGAGAGTGCCGTAGAAAGTAATTTCCTTTTTTCTGTGCAAGTGATAATCGTACTGTACAAGTTCAATAATATTGATAAATATACATTTTATTTTAGTTTTTAAGGCCGCCATATTGACTACCTGCGTATCTTACATACAGATATCAGTGAATTAAACTTGAATTCATTATTTTATTTTATGGGCAAAGTCTAGTAGTAGTATTTTTTGTCTACTAATAGTTTAAGGTGTAACCATAGCGCTTATTAAGTATTTTTATGTAAGAATTAGTATTATAGTATTTACTGTGTGGATTTGCATGCTGAATAAATTGATTCTCTTTATTTCGTTTCTCGCGCTTCTTCCCCCTAACCTTATAGACCGTCACTGTAAACCTTCGTAAAATACAGTGTGTAAACGAATTCGTGTAATTCTTTCAAGCCGCGTGATCTACTAGTGACACAGATTAACGCTAAATGGTTTTTTTTTTTTTTAAATCAAACGAAAAAAAAAAGATTTTCATATTCCCAATAATTTTAGAGCTCCGAGTTAACTGACTGCAAGAGCGATATCGCGCGCGTCGTGCCCACCAGCGGTGTCGCCGTGCTTTCATTAATTTACGAGTGGCACAGAAAGATCCAACAAAAAAAAATTTCAAAAAATGTTGTTCTTTTTTTGTCGAATCCTTATTTAGGTAGTTTAGATATGATCATTTTCGACTACCGCAAGAATTTTTTTATTTTTTAAATCTTTCTAAATCCCGTGCGGCGTTAATCTACACCAGTAGGTAATAGATCATGTGGTTTTAAGGAATTACGCGAATTTGTTTACACTCTGTCTAGTGGTGTTGCAAGAAGCTAGCAACATGGCTACAGTAACGCACAATCAACCTACTGCTGGGCACTGGCCTCTTCTCAGAATGAGAAGGGTGTAGGCCTCAGTCCACCACGCTGGCCTGGCGCGGGTTTGCGTACTACACACACCATCGAGAACTTTATGGAGCCCTCTCAGGTGTGCAGGCTACCTCACGATGTATTCCTTCAACGTTTACGCAAGTGATAATTATTTATTTATTACTATCTGTACCCGGCATGCGTTGCAATGCCACGTAAATTTTCTGACAACAAATACGTCGATTCTTTGTCACAGTGACACTATTTTGCATTTTAAAATCTAAAATATGCGACAATCCGAATATTGTGAATACAATATGTTGTCAATTCGAAACCCATAATTAGTTAATACGTTCTTTAATTTGAGAGGACCCGAGTTTACCGTACCGACGCGACGCCGGAACGAACATCAAATGTTTGACAGATTGGAACAGTTTGTATAGGAAAATAAAATTGTCGTTTTTACTATTTTCTTCGCAACTTTTCCATATTTTCTCACCACTTAAACGTTCCCTGGACTTCCACAAATATTTCAAAACCAAAATTAGCCAAATTAGTCCATCCGTTCTCGAGTTTTAGCGAGACTAACGAACAGCAATTCATTTATATATACGAGTATATAGATTTATTTATTATACTTTTTATTGCATATAATACCTACACCGGTAAACAACAAAAAATACAAACATTTACACAAAATATGTACAATGGGCGGTCTTATCGCACAAGGCGATCACTTCCAGACAACCTTAATTCCACCAGATAATCATATAATGATAAGCACATGAATTTGAAAAAGGTTCAAGGCGGCCACATTTCGGCTGTCTTCCGCCTAACTTTGTCCCAATAATGTTAGGGTTAGCTTTCAGCTCAGGAGGACGTGGGGCAAGGCCCCACAGAAGGAAAGGTCCGCCAGGGACTGGCGGACCGAGGCCTGCTGGGGTTGCGGTGCATGCAGCTGCGAATCACGCGACCCCGGCTAAGGGTCAGGAGAAGGAACACCGTGGGTTTTTAGCCGGTAAGAGTGCGGCATACCCCTTTGCCTTCCCCGGGCGAAGGGAAACCAAGAGGACTTTCAGAAGAAAAAATAAAAAAAAATAAGAAAAGGGTCAGCTTTTAGTCTAAACAGAAAACCAGTATTTTACACGGAGCGACTGCCATCAGACCTCCGCAACCCAGTTACTGGGCACTGCCGATATCCTGAGGTTAGACCGGTTGTCAGACTTTCGGGCGACTACCCGTAATGACTGTCATAGGTATTCGTATACCCCAAATTTCGACACAGATAAAGATAAAGAAACATTTATTTGTCCAAATAAATGTTTCTTTCTTTTTATCTGCTGTGGACACAGCACAAAGAGACACAACAGATAAAAAGTGTGATATAAATAAAAAACCGGCCAAGTGCGAGTAGGACTCGCGCACGAAGGGTTCCGTACCATTATCTATAAAACGGCAAAAAAAACACATTTGTTGTATGGGAGCCCCCTTAAACATTTATTTCATTCTGTTTTTTAGTATTTGTTGTTATAGCGGCAACAGAAATAAATCATTTGTGAAAATTTCAACTTTCTAACTTCATGAGATACAGCCTGGTGACAGACGGACAGCGGAGTCTTAGTAATAGGGTCCCCTTTTACCCTTTGGGTACGGAACCCTAAAAAGTCTTGGGTATGTGTCTCGCGGCTGGACCAAAAAGGTGTCCAGATCAGCTTAATGTCCAGCACTATAAGTACTTGACGCTGGTTTTCATCTGGAACCTTTGTGCTCCACGGATGTCAGTCAGTGGTCATGCCCGTTCACTTAAACGAACATGTATGTGTATGTGTGTGTATACGTATATACAACCTTATTTTTACTTTATACGAAAACCGAGACACCCCAACAAGATTTTCATCAGAACTGCCTGAATATGTGTTTTTTTAATAAATCTCCAAGTTACACCTTAGTTTATGTCGCGTTAAGTTCCCTAGTAAAGTGTGAAATGCCTGAGATGTGCTATGCAGGGGTTGTCTAATACACTGAAACTGACCGAGAGGACCGTCTCAAGCCTCAAGGTGTCTATTCCCGTCCACTGTTATGGGTAGAAAACTACCGATACAAAATTGAAATTTATGAAAAAAAAATGGTGTAAAAATATGTCAATCGATTCTTCTAGTGATTCTGAACAAACTAGTTTCAGGTTTAGTATATACTAAACAAAACCACAGAACTTATATTATTATAAGTTCTGTGACTAAAACTAAGCTTGTATATCATTCGTAAGCCAAATTTCGGCTGTACAGTACCTGAATGGTTTTTTATGTACGCTCGTAAAACACATTATAGAATATATTATAGTATTATGTCATCCCCACTTTGTATGATTATAAATAAATATCATAACAAACAATACATAACCTATCTTTGCCATCATAATCGAGTAAAACAAATACAGACACTGCCTCGTGAAGTATATTGTTTATTTATTAAATAATAGTTCTTTAAATATTTGCTGCAATATGAAAATGGTGAATTATCATTATTATTGTGCTGAAACATAATAGTCTATGTAAATAGAGTCCTATCAAGTAAATAACATCGTAAAATGATATGGCGCGCTATTGTATTTATATCATGAAAGCATGATTTACAATCAGACTAAATCCCTGTAATATTATTATATTTACGTGATGTCTTATGTGATAAATAGTGTATCATAAAAATCCTCGCCAATTCAAGCTACTTTTTTTGGGTTGGTTCCATGTTTGACGACACGTTTGGTGCAGTGGCTAAGTGATTGGCTTCTGCGCTACGGGTCGTGGGTTCGATTCCCACATGGAACAAAAATTTGTATGGCCTACAGATGGGTGTTTGTGTATGTGAGAATTGTGTCTGTAAACGCACCCACGATACAAAAGAAATCTTAGTGTGGGGCAACGTTTTAATAAGAATTTAATAAGAATTAAGAATTAAAAATGTATAAAATTATAAAAAGTCCCATTTGAAAGTCAACTGAGCGTCTTGTAACCTTTCATTTAATAACCGGCTTCAAAGAGGGAATTCTCTGTTTCTCCCTAATGGCCAAACAGGCATATCAAATAAAAAATTAAAATTATAAAATCACATTCCAAAAATTTTTACTACGCTAATCCGCGGGCCGCTTAAATGTCGGAGTTCCATAGTGTCGAAGTAAAATCTTGTCGTAGAACGAGTTGTCGAAATTCAGTTTAGTAGTCGCTTAAAGTATTACTAATGACTGTTCAGCTGCCAGTCTAACGAGATGCGGCTGAATACCAGTATTTTACACGGAGCGACTGACCACTGACGACGTCTGTGGCCCAGTGGTTCGAGTGTCGGACTGCTGATCACGAGGTCATGGGTTCGATTCCCACAGGACACAAATATTTATGAGATGAACATCAGTGTTTGTGTTGGTCTGAGTGTTTCTTATGTATTATAAGTATGTATTTACAAAAAAAGTATATAAGTATTATATCTATGGTCTAGTACCCATAGTACAAGCTCTGCTTAGTTCGGGACTAGATGGTGCTGTGTAAAAAATGTCCCAAATATTTATTTATTTATTATTTATCAGACCACCGCAACCAAGTTACTGGGCAATGCCGATATCCTTAGGTCGTCGACCAGATGTCAGTCTTTCGGGCTTTTGACTACCCGCAACCCCCTCTCCGATTAACCTTGTATAATCTATGTAGAGGTATCCGCTATGAGATTCTCTAGTAGAACCACGAACCCAGCGCTGGCGAAGCGACGTGTTTCAGTTTTAGCAGTCAACGTCTACGGCCTGATATTTTGTAATGATAATGATATTTTAGACTAATTTCATAGATTTCAATTCTTCTTAACTTGGTAGTATTTAGTTGAACTGCCTCGTTGATCTACTGGTTGCAAGCGCGACAGCTGAGTGTGAGGTCCTGGGTTCGATCCCCAGGTCGGGCAAAGTGTTATTGAGTTTTTCCGTGAGGAATTTCTCAGTAGCAGCCCGGAGTCTGGATTTGTGCCCGGTTGTTAGCAATAGGCTCGTCCCCTCTTACATGGGACGTAATCTTAACGGGGAAATGAGGGTCTCACCTCTGCCCACCCTTTAGGGAATGCAGGCGTGATATTATGTTGGTAGTAAAAACAAAATTCATGAACGAAAAATAACCAATATTAGAGTAGGTAACGTTCTTAATTCTACATTATCTTATCTGAGATAAGTAATTATCTGTTTAATTTGGGTATGGGACAAAATGTGGCAGTCACTAGGTACATATAGTACATTTATGGTACTATGTTATCAAGGATTTTTTGTATGAGGAAATTAAAACAAATAATTTTATGCGCATAATCGATTTTAGGTTATGAATAGATTTGTAGATGACCAATGAAGTATTAGATTTATTTACTCCTAGGTTTAGAAGGCTACTACTAGGTGTTCTCGGTTGCAGGTGGTTAGAACTAGGTGCAGTATCATATCTATCTAGGGGTTGGCCACTTCCGGTTGTCACCACTGCGTCGACTGCCCCGAGGACACGGCCCTACACACTTTGCAAGCGTGTCCTGCGTGGGCGACGCAGCGCCGCGAACTAGTCGCGGCAGTCGGTGGCGACCTCTCGCTCCCGGCCGTGGTTCTGTCCATGGTCGGGGGCGAGAGTGCGTGGGAAGCCGTCGCCTCCTTCTGCGAGGAGGTGATGGCGACCAAAGAGGGAGCGGAGAGGGAGAGAGAGGCAGCTGCCACTCTCCCTTCCCGCGCCAGACGCACCGGGCGCCGGAGGGCGCGCGACGATCTCCGGCCACCGTAGTGTGTGGCCTGCGGGCGACGTGTTAGGGGACACGTCGCCCGACCAGTAACAGGCCCGAGAAGGCGGCGCGCAGTGTTCCGTGCACGCCTCTCAGGAGGACGTGGGGCAAGGCCCCAAAAAAGGAGAGGTCCGCCAGAGGCTGGCGGACCGAGGCCTGCCGGGGTCGCGGTGCATGCAGCTGCGAATCCCGCGACCCCGGCCCACGGTCAAGGGATGGAACATCGTGGTGGTTTTAGCCGGTAAGAGTCCGGCATACCCCCCCGTCTTAGTATGTGTGATAGTCCATGAGGATTTCCCCAAGCAAAAAAAAAAAAAAAAAACTAACGCCAGGAGCCTAAGCCGAGCGTAGTGTTTCTTTTACATTCGTGAAGAATGGACATCGAAGAAGCTACTATTGCAATAGTAGCGTTACTAATTATAAAGAGAACAAAAAAGAAAATAAATGCAAGAGAGTATTGGGTTTCCCGATTGGAATATTGGTCACTGGATAAATCACAAATAGCTTTTCGGAATTGTATTTCCAATATTAATTTCTCTGTATCGAAAGCCTGAGCCATTTTTGTGCGCGACGTCCGGTCGTGTCGACAGTTGCTTGCAGTGTGAATGCTTCCATTTGAACCCGTGCTTCTTTTGGTCGCCGCCGGCGACCAGCAGTCGCTTGTGCGTTGCCAATGCGCGGCGAGTCGCCGATTCGCCCGGGCGACTATGCTTATGTTTTGAGGGGAGACAGCTTAATGATATGCTGTCTCCCCCTCAACCCCCCACCAGCCCCCAGCAGGGGTCGCCCTTAGTGCTATTGTTGCTAGTAGTCGTGATGTTAGTGTAGTATAAGTAGTTAGCCTAGGTTACGTATTTTACTTCCCCACAATTGGCTGGAGACCCTTCAGGTCTCGCCAACAACTACCCGGACAGTCAGCAAGGACAACCTACAGCAGACCAAAAGAAAAAATACACTGTGTAGTTACCACTACACATATTGGTTATACCTAACCTATTGGTTTTTTTTGTGTTTGTTGGTTCTATGTCGTAGTTTTGGGCCAGTCATGACTGTGATCTGCCGTTACTGGAAGAGCTACTGGCGCAGTTATGTCATTGTACAGTCAACAGCAAAAGTTAATGACTTTTTTGAAACTTTGAATTCAATTATCAGTGCATGTAATTTATTTTTTAAGATTATTTGACATTTTTAATAGTTAATACTATTTAGTTAATGCTTGTTATTTATTGACATTGCCGCGGCAACGATCAAAGAAACATGTTTGCCAAATATTACATTAATATCTATTTTATTTAACACCAGTATTGTGTTGTCTATTCTGTTATTTTGTACACAAAATAATATTAATAAAAAACAATTTTACATTCATAAAACACGTTTGAAAAGGAGGTGGCCAACTTTTTAAGGGACCGTTACCCCACCATCGAAATACATGTACACAAAAAATAATTACTTCATTTCAAAGCGTTTGACCTCAAGACTTACAATATGGAAACAAAAAGCGCCTAGAGGTCCTGGATTTTTTTTAAAGGGCAGCTTTTCTTACTGTACTATAACTTAAATGTCAGGTGTTATTTATTGTTAACATTGAAATAAATATTGTTTAAAAACCTTCAGAAAACGTATTATACCTATGTTCCAAGTTATCCCGATTAGTTTTTAGTAGTTTTGATACTAATACCAATTAATACCATAATTATGTGCTGAAATTAAATTAAAGGATTTTTATATCACCATTTTCACAATATGTTATCCCGACGCTCAGAATTCCATGATATTACAATTTGCAATAATCGGCTAAATTATTATTAATTTAATTTTAATTTTAAGTAGGCACTCAACACGTTTGATAAATATATAATGCATGTTGTGCTTACCTGTAAGAAATTGGTAGACTAGTCTGTAAGTCCATTGAATGTATCTCATATCTTTGTATTAGTGTATTCAATTGTTGGTGAGCCAAATAAATAAAATAAAAAATCATATTTCTCATCGAACCTAGCTAAAGCACAATTAACACAATTCACAATTATTTAGTCCATAAATAAAAGCTGTGAAAATCAGTTTTCAATTCAAATTATATCTACCGTTATAGAAAATGACGAATAGATACACACAGATGACATAGATAAAAAATATAAAAATAACAGGTATTTAAAATACCAGATAACATTTGTTCCTTTCAGTAACTGTTATCTGTTAGTATAAATAACATTCACGACGCGGTTGACACAACGTCCTGTTAAATAACGATGTTTTTGTCTCATTCTTACTGACGACATATAACCTTGCTAAAAAGATGTACCTAAATAGTCTAAAAATATATACAGGGTGGTAATTTGAGATGGGGCATGAAGCGCAGCTACCTTAACCATTGTAGCTACAAGAAAACGTTCTTATGAGACCACCCCTAACTTTTAGAATAATTTCTATTTGCATTCACAGATTTTGAAAAAAATGTACAGTCAGCGAGAAAAGGGGCAGTTTTCAGAAAACATTTTTATGATGCCAATGGATCATATTTCCCTTAAGGATCAAAACACTCTTCCGGACCATTTGAGGTTGGAGTACTAGAAACGTCAGAAATATTTGGAACTGCATTCATAGATATAGGTTTTATTTCGGTACCAATGCAACTTTGATGATGATGATTTCTGACGTTCTAGTACTCTAATATCAGTGAGTCCGGAAGAGTATTTTGATCTTTATAAGAAAATTGATCGATTGTCACCATAAAAATATTTTGTGAGAACTGACAATTTATTTGCTGACTGTACCAATTTTTTATTTTCAATAACTTTGAATGCAGTTCGAAATAATGTCAAAAATTATGGACAGTCTACTATCAACATTTTCCTGTAGCCACAACGATTAAGGTAGCTGCCCTTATAACTACCCTATCTCAAATAGTTTTTTTTTGCGATTTCTGACGTTTCTTGTACTCCAACCTCAATTGGTCCGGAAGAGTTTTTTGATCCTTACGAGAGATAGGATCGATTGGCATCATAAAAATGTTTTCTGAAAACTGCCCCTTTTCTCGCTGACTGTACATATTTTTCAAAATCTGTGAATGCAAATAGAAATTATTCCAAAAGTTAGGGGTGGTCTCATAAGAACGTTTTCCTATAGCTACAATGGTTAAGGTAGCTGCCCTTCATGCCCCATCTCAAATTATCACCCTGTATAACCTACCAAGGTTCATAAGAAGCAATATGTATAAAAATGTATGTCTCCTTTATTTGGTCACGTAATCTGTGTCACGGTTATTTATTCGGATACATTGATACCATTTTTCGAAATAAACGTTTAAAGATTCAGTAAATAAGAAAAAATACATCACAGAAGTTCACAAATTAATAGAATATCGTAATTGTAATAAAATACGAATATTATATGATTAAAAGTTTTAAAATATTCATCCATATTATAAAATGATCAGATAACTTGTCACCTTGTCAGTGGTACTAATCGGTAGCTAGTACAAAAATACTAGGCTAGACAGATATTTAGTACTGTTTTTTTATGTAACAGAGATAACAAGTATTATTGACCTGTTATAATAACCAACCTCTAAGTCAGCCCGCCGAAATCATGCTGGCCATTTACATTTTTTTTTTCTTTTTTTAAAGCTTTTTTATTCCTATGACATTTTCACTGTCAGAAGGTAATTATTAGTGCTGGGCTCGCCCGGTCGCAAACGTGTAAATCGATTGTTCTATGTAGTTAATTGATTAATTAATAATAACGATAATTGTTTAATTTTTCTATTACAAGTTACAAAGTAGGTACCGTTGCAGTTTTCATAAACTTATTTTAATATTCTAATACAAGTCACTAGTTATTTTATCCTTAAAGGTTTTGTCAGTAGTTCCCAAACTAAGCAAAACTGTAGCTTGAGAACCTGGGTAAGTATCTTGAATAGTTGTTTGTGTTCCTTTCGATAAAGTCTATTTATGAGAGAAAAAAATAATGGTGTGGTTGGCGCAGCGGTTAAGCGGTCTTTTGGGGAGTTACGTGTCGCGGGTTTGATTATTTGATTCCCGGACTGATCAAATATCTGTATGGTCTACAGACACATAATGGTTTCCGGGTTTGGTGTTTTTGCAAATGACTATTTGTGTTTGTAAACGCGCTCACGATAAATAACGTATTTAAATAAAAAGGGGAAACGTATTTTTAAATAGCTTGTCATCCTAAGTAATTTTTGAATGAAAACAATAAACAAATCTCTAACTGTGAAAAATTAAATGACATTAAATGTACTTAATAATCCTGAGTTAGTAGGTAGGTACTAGGGTTTTCGCCCCGGGTACCCGGAACCGGGAATTCCCGGGAATTTGGGGATTTTAGGACCCGGGAATTATTTGGCGGGATTCCCGGGTACCCGGGAATTTTTTTAAATGAAGAAATGATGATGAAAAATGAAGGGTCTGCACGCTTCCGAAGATTTTAGAGCATTTTCCGTCTCTCTCGCGTCAAACAGGCATTGTACTGCGTGGTGTGAATGAGGTAAATGTATCGAGATGTCAGCACACAGTACTGTTGTCTCTGTCTAGTAAACAAATTCTAAACGCTTGATTTTTTTTTTGTAAATGTTTCATTTTTAGAAACTATTCACAAATCTTTATCTTTTGTGTAATTTCGAGATTTATAACGAAAATATGCAGGGTGTAAACGAATTCGTGTAATTCCTTCAAAAAGCGTGACCTACTGGTCACAGATTAATCTTAAATGGTTTTTATTTTAAATACAAAACAGTTTATTTTAAAAAAAAGTTCTGTTTTCGAGCCCTTTTTGCAAAGACGATTTCGTGCTAGCCAGCTGTTGTATCACCGTGCTTTCATTCATTGATGAGTGGCGTCGAAATGTTCCAAGGAGAAAAAAAATATTTTTACTTTATTAGCTGGTTGTGTTTCGATCACATATCACTATACCGCAAGAAAAAAAAACTTAATTTTTATTTTTAATCTAGCTGAATCCCGTGCTTGGTCATTCTACACGAGTAGTAGATCATGTGGTTTTAAGGTATTACACGAATTTGGTAACACCCTTTATATTCATTCACCCTACTGTTATTCCGTAATATTTTGCCATATTATAAAAAGTCTTCTTTTCATATTATGAAAAGAAGACTTTTTTTTTCATTAAAAAAACTCGCGACTTCACACAATAAATGACTGTAACTGTTCCTAGTTAATTTTTTTATATAAGTGTAAGATTTTTTATTTTAATAAGAAAAGTCGGTTGGTATGTTAGATAATTTATCAATTTATCATGTTTAAGGTACTTACACAAGTTTAATGTTGAAATAGACGAGAAAAACTATATTTATACAAAATACATGAAAATTCCCGGGTACCCGGGAATTCCCGGGAATTAAGAGAAAAAAATCCCGATTCCCGGGAACTCAAATAGGCCGGGAACGCGAAAACCCTAGTAGGTACTTAAATTATTATTTGTCAATTTAATTAATAACAAAATACCTACGAAAAATATTAATAATAATAAGTATATTAAATGGCTTATTTACGTTTACTTGAATGTTATCGATCCATGTGAGTTGTACTATAGGCATAACGATTTTTTTACTGAAATCGATTATCACAAAATGAACAGCCCTTAGAGTTTAAAAGAAATTCAAATGTCATCCATCAATAATGCATAATGGCCGACGGGCGGAAAATATAAATATACCTTTAAATATACTATCTTATTATCTTCATCATAATTTCCAGGACTTGTACAGAAAAAATGAAAAATAGGTCTTACAATAATATTTAAAGAACGTTTTATCATTGATTACTTTACTTTGTACAAGTTCAGTTTCAATTATAAGTGTGTTATCGACTATCTGGGGCAGATGTTGGCCACCTCCTTTGTACAATCATCATTTTATGTTGACTGTGCCTTGTTCACTACTAAACGCCCACTTTTGTCCAATTTTCAGCTTTGTCACACGACATGACAATACACGTTTTTTCAACGTTTTTTGAACTATGTAATTTTGTACTATTACCATTATTTATTTAGGTACTTTTTGCTGGATCCATTCAATCGTTTGGATTAAAATGATGCGACTTTTCCTCTGACCAAAACACATAACAACAGGTCTACCGTTCTGCTTCGCAACCTTACAAATTGCGTTTTGTGAGTCAGCCGCGCTTGCCGTGGTGGTAACCGTATCTTGGGTTTATTCACCCAGGTGAACAAAGTGGAATTTTTGGTGTCCTTATATCACCTCGGATTCATTTCACCTAGGTATTATCACCCAGGTGAAACATTTTGACATATTTGATGTCATTGTGTTACGATTGCATTGTTCATAACTAGCTGATCTGGACACCTTTTTGTCCAGCCTTGAAACACATACCCAATACTTGTTTATTTACATTGCACTTTTTATCTGTTGTGTCTCTTTGTGCTGTGACCAAATAAATGTTTCTTTATCGTTATAACTTTTCTGTATGTTTGTTTGATAATTGACATTCATTATTTTCTCATATTTAAATTATTCCAATCATTCTTCAAGTTGACAAAATTATAACACAATTTAATTAACACTGTAATCAATTTTGTATTCTTTGTGTGGGTGAATAAAGTCCACAAAATAAATTTAAAAAGTCACCACTGTTCATCAGTGTGATTTAATTCCAAGCTGAACAAAGGACATCAAATATGTCGAATTGCTTCACCTAGGTGAAATGAATCCGAGGTGATATGAGGACACCAAACATTTCACTTTGTTCACCTGGGTGAACAGAGTGGAATAAACCGTATCTTGGATGGTTCTTACAATTCGAGGCCCCATCCCAGCCGCGAAGAACGCGTTACTCGCCAACTCCCGGTTATCGAGTAAATACCTACCTACAGTACAATTAAGCCCGGTGGCACATTATAAAGTTCTGACGCGTGCGAGAAGACTGTCTACATTTTGTAGTAAAGCCAGCAGGCTGCCGGATCTGGCAAATTCGGGCAGTGTGCGGTGTCTAGTACAAAATGTATGAGCAAACTCACGATTGAGAAATTTTCTGACAGAAATTTCTGATACTGTACAGCCGGGCTTAAACTAGTGCCGATTTTCTTGTTCACAAATAAAACTAAAATTAGAAAATTGTCATCTTTTACTAACAGACAGCGCAAGAAAAGGATGCTGATAGATAAGAACTAAAGGCCACCATTCACACGCGCACCCATCCACTGGATTTGTCGCTGAGGACAAGTCCGCGGACAAATCTGCGTGTGAATGTTAAGCCCACCATAACATTTACTGACATTCACACGCAGATTTATTCGCGGACTTGTCACCAGCGACAAATCGGGCGGATGGGCTCATATAGTGGTGAATGGTAGGCTTAAGTTAAAGATGTCAAACTAATTGACGCCATATAGTACTTCAACTTGCTTTAGTCGACACTTTCTGACGTGTCATCTAAATATGTATGGAAATTTCAGTTCAACTAAATTTGACAGCTCTCATCTACGTCTGTCTCTTTCTTATTTTATGAAAGTGAAAAAGATGGTAATAGCCTAAATTAAGTTTAGTTTGTGCACAACAGAATCGGCATCAATGACTTTGTACTTGACAGTAGCAACATTGTTTAACCGTGGAGAATATTAATCTGCCTAGGAAAATAAGCCGACCGAAGTTCGGCGTCTATGTTTTTTATATAGGTAAAACGCGACGTAATTTCAGCCTGGTGTGTCGCGGGTAATTTAAAAAGCATTGCAGGCGTAATCATGCCGAACTTCGGTCGCGTATCTTCTTCATAGTGTTTAAACACTAAGGTCTACACATCGCTCTAATGCATTATCTACTTTAAATGTTTGTTCATAGTTAAATGACAATACAAGCTATTTTTCCTCTTTTTCTGCCATCGCAAAAAAATATAAAGATGACACGTCATAATGACGCATCATTTTATTTATCTCACAAAGAAAATTACGTCGTAAATATATCAAATTATCTTATAATGTGGTTGATAAAAGACTACAAAGGAAAATAGTGTAATGATCGGTTATCATCTTGAGCAAAAGTCAATGAAGGAGAATATTACGTACCTATGTAGGTACTTCTCAAAGGTAAAGATTAGATGCAGTCTGTTACTGTGTTTATTAAGGCAACGATCGATATTCTTTCATATTTGTTAAGAACAATGCTTTTTGTGCAAACTTGCATGAATGTGGGTGGGACATTTTGGGCAAGCAATTGTCGGTAGCTGGCTACACTGAGCAACGTTTCTCTACATAATATAGTATAAAACAAAGTCGCTTCCCGCCGTCTGTACTACGCTACCAAAAGAATTAGGCGCATGGCAAACATGGCGTCGTTGGAACTAGTGATGGGAATACCAAATACCTAGTACGTGTATTAGTTATTTGTTGTATGTAACTAATATTTTAAATGTAAATGTGAGCGCTTAGGTATTTGTTATTGTCGTAAATGAATTTTGGCGTGGAGATAGCGGGGTACGGGCGCCGGAACCGCATGTTCCTGAATTGTTTTGGTGGCGTAGTACGTTTTTTTTTTTTTTTTCTATTTGGCTGCTGTAGGTCGTCCTAGGGGACGGTTTCTACGTAACCGGGCAGTTATTGGCGAGACCTGAAGGGTCTCCAGCCAATGGGGGGGAAGTAAAATACTTAACCTAAGCTAACTACTTGTACTACACTAACATCATGACTACCTGCAACAACAGCACTAAGGGCGACCCCTAGTGGGACTCGGACCTCGGCTTAGGGCGTTGCTGGTGTGGACATAGGGGGGGGGGGGGGGAGACAGCTTGATGAGGGCTGAATTATCGGTGTGACTGCGGAGTCTGAAGAGACGATCGGCTCTACGACGGGAGAGCTCGGTGGATCGTGACCGGCGGCGGTGGGACGTCGCGACGGGCCTCGTCGGCGAGGACGGTATGCCGGACGGCGGCGTAGTACGCTTAGATCTTTTAAACTACGCAACGGATTTTGATGCGGTTTTCATCAATAGACAGAATGATTTAAGAGGAAGGTTTATAGGAACGAGTAAAAAATAAAATTGTATACACGCACGAGAAATGAGCGGCACGGCGGCGCTACGACGCGGCGTACATACACTCGCTAGCGAGATAGCTGACTGACTGGGGTAGCGAACTGTGCGGGGCCGTGCGTCGGGCCACGCGGCGAGTTTCCCGCGCCCCCGTAGCTTGTTGCCCCCGCGCGTAGGGTGAAATGCTTTCGTGGAAAAACGAAAATTTTATAAAAAAAGAAAGTTTGATATTTTTCATTGATTTTACGTTCTATAAATGAAACCAAACCACTGGTTTTAAAGATAATGGTGTTTACCCTTACAGCCTGTATTGTGACCTAGCTGATGTTACTGAATATTAACCCAAATCCACTCTCAGTGGTGGAGAGTCTACGTTGGATTTATTTTCTGTATCCCGCGTTGTACCTAATATACAGATATTAGCTATGTAATGATAGATTCACTCCTACACGACGCTGTTAGCTCTTTATGACACAATTTTATATAGTCGTTCATATAGCTTGCGAAGAACGATGGCCCATACATATGGAATATTCGTATGAAGCGACATAAATAGACCGAGTAAACCGCGCTAAAATGATAGTGTTTTTTAAACGTGTGGAGGAACGAAGTATGTTTTGGGCGTTGTATTGTTAGGTCTGATTAGGGCGTTGGTAGCGGAAGATTGGGAGGGAGACAGCTTGATGTGGGCTAAATTATTGGTTTGACTGCGGAGTCTGAAGAGACGACCAGCTCTACGACGAAAGAGCTCGGTGGATCGTAAACGGCGGAACAACATTTTTTTTTTTTTTTTTTCTATTTTACTGCTGTAGTTTGTTCTATTTTTTTTTTCACGATTTCAGGTTTGGTCCACTAGTAAAAGTTGTTTATAATGATGAGTACAGTGACCCCTTAAGAGGACGTGCGTTATTTATGTTACACCTTGTATATCAAGCTAAACATTTGCAGTATGACCTGATCTCACATTGCATAGGCTTACCGTACAATGAGAGGTCAGATTATACTGGATATTTATAGCTTGATATAAAGCCGTGTTATAACTTCATAAGTACAGTTCTCTGCAAAAGTTTTCGTAAAACGCGCTATCATTTAAAAGCTTCCAATGGCTGTTTGACAACCCTTGCAGATAAGAACGTAAATAATTTGTCAAACAGGTAAAATGTAACGCTCGAATCTAAACTAAATTGCGCGGCAGTTTATTAAAAACGTTGATTAAAACCTTAACGCGATACATTTTAGGCTATCATTCCATTCTCACATTGATAATATAAGTACAAAGGTTACATATGGAAATAATCATATCGAGGTCAATTTTCTTTTATCGCATGACTGTATTTTTGCGCCTAATTGTCACTTTGATCCAGGTGTTAACATGTATGGAACCATCATCTCTATCCCACATACGAAATGGCCTGTCATTTGCATTCTTAAAACAAGCAGGAATGTGTCCCGCTACGGTTTAAGTACGAAAACATGCCTACGCGCCGGCTGCAACTCCGGAGTGAAACACAAAAGAAAACCGAACCGAATGTAGGGGAGATTAGTCCAAAACCGGGTATGGGGGGTAAAACCGGGACAAGGCAGTATAGCCTCTTACACGTTTCAAATACAGGATGTTAACGAATTCGAGTAATTCTTTCAAACCACGTGATCTACTGGTGATACAGATTAACCCTAAATGGGAATTTTTAAAAATCAACAAAAAAAAATTCAAAAAGAAAATCTTGATTTTCTATTTCTGAGTAATTTTAGAACCTATTGAGTTATCTGACTACAAAGAGCGATATCGCATTAATCGTGCCTGCCAGCCGTGTCGCCGTGCTTTCATTAATTTGTGCGTGGCATCGAAATGTTCACACAAATAAAACATATTTTTTTGCAAAAATATAAATTCTTATTTTTTTACTGAATCCTTATTAGGTGGTTTAGCTACGATTGGTAACAAAGCCGCGTGAAAAAGTAATAATTGTATGTTTTATTTTTAATCAAACTAAATCCCGTGCGGGGCCTGTGTACAACAATAGGCGCGCGTTCGCCAGCTGCTTTTGGCCACCCCGATCAGTTTGTCAACAAACTTTCAGGAATCGTAATAGAATTGTGTTGCCAAAAATTCCTAAGACAACGTTATTTAACAAAAGTAGCTTTGTAATGTGTGGACGTGTATTTAATGCTCTACCTAGCGATATTAAGGACCTACCCTTCCAGAGATTTGTTAAGAAATTGAAAGCTTGGTTGAGTGAAAAAAACTTTTATTCGGTAAATGACTTGTTGTGTATTAAATATAATTGATTTTGTTGAATATTCTATAATATTAAATTTGTTAACGTCTAATTATAATGTAGTAATGCATGTAGTCTTATTTTATAAAATATATCATGATCTGTTAATAATTATGTACTACTTAATATTTGCATGTCACCACTATGACTAAGTGTTTTGGATCTAAGTATTTAATTAAGACCGAATTGTACCAATACTTATCGCAAATAAAAATTCATTCATTCATTCATTCAATGGCGTCGGTGCGTGCTCGACAACAATAAATAAGAAAAACGCTTTTATGGTGAATTGATCTAATATTCTTTGGAATTAAAAAGTGTATCTTTATACTCGCGAAGGAGCGATGCATGGTGCAATATCTTAAATGTAAAAACTGGGCCCATGAAGGCGGTACGGGTTGGGAACCCAAAGATCTTGATAAGTTTCATTTCTGCCACTGTTAAGGGCCAAAGTCGGGTATAAGATTATGGTATACCCGGTTTTGGACAAGGGGTGGGGCAAAACCGTAAAAACTATAACTTTTATAGTGTATTGATTATTTTTTGTTATTTAGAATAAGAATAAAGTGATCTCAAGTACTAAATATGTGATTTATAAACTAAACTAAATAAAGACTATTAAAATTGATTAAATTATCTTCAAACTTGTGTTTTGTTTAATTTTTGCCTTAGGCCGCAAATTCGGAACGGCGGCGCGTGCAGCGGGGCGTTGTTTTGAGCGTGCACGCTCGACTACTGAACGTATGGACTTCTCTCTTGGTGTATCCGTAGCAGCGTTTTTAGCGTGTAGTTAAGCAGCGTGATCAGAGTTCGGCGTTTTAACGAGCGTGTACAACTGGTGTTTTGTTCAGTGTGTCAAGATTGGCCAGTAAAAGTGGTGTGTGTAAATGGCGGCCTCCGATTGGTCAACGCACTTGGACGCCCCGCTCGCACGCACGCTCTTGCGAAAACTAGTTGCGTGCACGTTAAACGCGACGCTGCACGCGAAAATGCACGCTGGAACGCTCCGCTGCACGCGCCGCCGTTCCGAATTTGCAGCCTTAGCGTCCCGGCACTACCCCACTTCCCCATAATAAGAGCGAAAACGCAGAGCGGCATGGGAACTCTCTCCTAACACACATGCGCGGAGCCCATTTTTCCTATGTAAGTGCGTATACACGTAGACGTGCGTATACGCGTAACAGTGCTGGTCCGCGCAGTTAGTCGGCGCAGGTAGTCTCTATACTGTGCGGCGAACCACCGCCGACAAGCTCCTAACGTCGCCGACAAGTTCCAACCTGCTCCGATCAGCGCTGGTAGGCCGTCATTTGTTGCTGTATTTGCAAGGGAACAAGGCGTATTTTTGTTAATAAATACCAGCCTTTGCTTCTACCCGCTTCCTTTATGTAGCGGTTACCTGCACGGACCAGTACCTATAAGCGCTTGTAGGTCGGCGCTGGTTACCTGCTTCCTTTATGTATACGCCCTAATTGATGCATTAGTCAGGAAGAGAGATTTCTATTCTTAGCACTATTTATTTCTGTGCCGTCAGTCTGACGTGGAGGAATGAAGGGGAAGAAGGGATGTTGTTTTGAAAGAAAAAATGGTGTTGGCGCTTTCAAGCATTATCTTTCTTACCGGCCGGCCCCGCGCCAGGCTAACATCCGCAGTGCTCGATAATGTTGTCGTCGCATTATCTCGTGCCGAGACGAGATAATGTATGGCTTATCTAAGATAATGCGACAACAACATTATCTCGCGCTGCGCGTGTTAGGCTTGCCGATTCGGTTTATCTACTATTCTCTTTAACAAGAGAAATCGTTTGCTCGCATGCTTGACTTGCGTTGCTGCGCATTGCCAACGCACAAGTCCGAGTGAACCGCGTGCTGCCATCGAGTGGATCGCGCGCATCGGTCCTCTGGTTGACCACGCAACGTTTATTGGTGATAACGCGGCGTCCACCCGTGACACACCACCTGCTGACAACGAGTGGTCGCCGAGCGACGAGGCGATGTGGGTCGGGTGCCGGGTGGCTCTAATGAGTGTGACCTTTAATCTACTATACGTCTTCAGTACAGACGGACTCGCTGACAGACATACGTTTATCTTAACAGACGAATGTTCAGTGACAAATAGCTATTGTTACGTATCCCGGTACCCAGCTATCACAATAGTGTCCAATTTATCAGGCGATTTGCTCCTTCTGGCCATTGAACTTCAAGTAGTTGGGACTTAGGCAATAATACGGTATGCAGTCATGCTGTACAGGTGGTGGGCCTATTCTGTATCATATACAAGCTTAGTTTTAGTATATACTGAACCTGAAACTAGTTTTTTCAGAATCACTAGGAGAATCAATTGACATATTTTTTACACTTTTTTTTTTCCTAAATTTCAATTTTGTTTCAGTAGGTTTCTACCCATAACAGTTGACGGGAAGACACCTTAAGGCTTGAGACGGTCCTCTCGGTCAGTTTCCGTGTATTAGACAACCCCTGCATAACACATCTCAGGCATTTCACACTTTTTTAGGGAACTTAACGCGACATAAACTAAGGTGTAACTTTGAGATTTACAAAAAAAAACACATATTCTGTCAGTTCTGATGAAAATCTTGTTGAGGTGTCTCGGTTTTCGTATACTTAAAGAAAAAATAAGGTTGTATATTATCAGGCCTATATTCACAGAAGGGATGGGCAAGAAGTGTAGGAGCTGCTGGCTGAACAGGGTGAACTTGAATTCGATGTATTCCTTTCAACCCTTTATAAGGCAGTAACGAAATTGGTACAGCGCTTGTAACCACCCAACTAGTCTGACTATAATGTCGATTTTATCACAACTAACATAAGAATGATCACCTTTATGCTAAAAACGCCTAAGAGCGATTACGCACTGCATCCGATCCGAATCCGTGAAAATACGGATATAAAAAAATCGGACCGAATTCGGATATTGCATTACGCTCTGCATCCGATCCGAATCCGTGAAAATACCGATCTAGAGTAAAAATCTCGGACCTAATTCGGATGTTGCTTACGCACTATTCCGATCTCTTATTCAAATTCAAACAATTCAGGGGCCATCTTTGGCATATCCGTTTGGCGTCTGATTTGAATCCGAGGTAATGCGAAAGCGTTCATACGTTCATACTACGGCTACTTCGGTCCGTCAATTTTTCTTCCGAATTAGAAACTCACGGATGACGGATAGAAATCGGATGACGGATGCCGAATGTAGTGCGTAAACTACCATACAAATAGTTCTACGGCTAATTCGGTCCGTCAATTTTTCTTCCGAATTAGAAATTCACGGATGACGGATAGAAAACGGATAACGGATGCCGGATGTAGTGCGTAAACTACCATACAAATAGTTGTATGGCTACTTCGGAACGTATTTTCACGGATTCGGATCGGATGCAGTGCGTAACCGCTGTTAAAGTGCACAGCGCACAAACGCGACTATCAACACGAATTTAGTCAACATGATCGCCAGTGACGCCAAGTACCTAATTGTGGTTTCATATTTGCATTTAAATCTGCCCTTTAAAGGAGTAAGGAGTTATAGTACGTCCCATATGCAACAAATTAGTACCCCACGTATCCTAGCCGAAAATCAGTAGATTCCGAGAAATTTCAATTTTCATAATTATTTACAAATATGCGAATAAATATCTAGCTTTAATTCCGCTGAACAAGATCGCTAGTTTGGATGCAGTATGCAGCACCACCCTCCCGCCCAATATATGCACATGCAGAAAGAGTGAAAAAATAATGCAACATGCAACCAAACCAATACACGACACGTGTTTCGCCCCTGCACGGGGCATCCTCAGGATCTGTTGACTCCTCAACCGCTAGGACGCGAATTATTTCAATATTTCATAATTATTAGAAAAAAATGCCCAGAATTCATTTTAAGGTATGAAATTGAATCAAACTTCAACTTCGTAACTTCGAAGACCATAATAAGCGGGCCCGTTGTCATTTAAATATTAGGACAGTTGTTGTACGTAGGCAACAGCTCATCTGATAACCAGTTTAACCTTATATTTAGGGTTGCCATACGTCCCGTATATACGGGACTGTCACCGTATTTGACCATCGCGTCCCGTATTGCTACACGTCCCGTAATTGTCCCGTATTTCAATAATTTCGACAAAACTCGAAAATGACCCGAAAGGGCGCTGCAGACGCGGGGGTGCATTGAATCCATGTTGATTTGTCATTTTAATTTTAAAATGACATGACCCATTTCTATGATAACATTAAAAAGAAAACGAGATCATTACAAAAGTAAAATCAAGCTCAAAATATGACTGGGCCAAAAAATAATCGTGATCATTTCAGTTAAAAATTGTTATAAGTAGGTACTATTATTCGAATAAAAACTTTGATTTCGACTTTTTTATTTGATTTGTTTGAAACGTCCCGTATTGGTACCTGAAAGTTATGGCAAGCCTACTTATATTGGTATTTCTGAGAAAATTACTGAAGAAGAAGAAGTAATGATGATAGCCTAGCGGTTAAACGTTTGCCTTTCATGCAGGAGGATCTGAGTTCGACCCCGAACCTCTAACTTTCCAAATTCATGTGCGGATCACAATTTTATAACGTTAACGGTGCAGGCAAACATCGTGAGGAAAGGTAAAGATGTGTATAGTAAAAAAAAAACTACATGTTGTTCGCCAACCGGCACCAGGCCGGCGTGATTTCACTTTCTGAAAAATGGCCCGTGCCCAGCAGTGGGACAATAGTGGGCTAATGATGCTATGTTAATGAGGCCATTTAGAATACTGGTATTCCGCCTCTGATTAGACTGGGAGCCGATCCCAAATACCTAGATAATTAAAGTATTATGTACATAAGAATTTATCGCATTGTATACGACCGTACGCAAATTGTATTATCGTATTTAATTAAGACTTTCAATTCATTGTTTCCCTAATTTTAAAGAACAAACAATATCATTTGTAGGGTGAGATAACTAGTTATAGGGCACGTGGTATTTTTTAAGTAGTGTCATATATTAATGATAAGTGTGGTAATCTATTAATTCTGTAATTAGTTAATGAGTCACTTAGATATAATTTCTGTTATTAAATTGACGAAGTAACTTTTTTTTCGTGCAATTTTATAGACCTGGCCTAGTTCTACGTATACAAGGTTAATCGAAGGTCGTAGGGCCACTTGAAGTATCACTGATGACTGTTTTAAAGCAAGTTTAAAAACTTCAAAATTCGGTCATTTTTATTTTCATGCAAAATGCGATTTTTCATCAATTAATGCGAATTCAGAAAATGGAGTTTCTAATCTGCGACCCAATATGACCTGAAATGTAAATATAGCGCATGCTAGATAGATTTTAGCGTATTTATTATGAAATCTTTGAACAGCTAATTCGCTTTAACTATTGACTTTTGGATAAAGTGGTAGAACAAAAGTTATTCATTATTATAGGTACTTTAACAATCTTTCGAAATAGTACCCCCTTTCCAACTAACCTTGTATAATTGATAAGTATAATAATTATTTTCTCCATTCTTCTCAAACCTAAAACTATGATTTTATTAAGCTTTGCGCACAAAATTTGTTCGTTTAACGCCTTTGCACACTAATTAGCAATCGCAGTTCCTTTGGTACGTAAAGTTTTCGCATTCATTCGACGACTCGTTTGGCGCTATGAGCAGGCGTTTTATTTTTGCGTTTTGGGTCACGGTTTCAGCCACCACGCGGAATGGCTTACAGATTTTTGTTCAAACTGGTGTTTTAAAAGAACCATGACTTGTTTACATTTCAGTGCTCCAGAATCTCGCAGATTTCAGAAGGGAAATTGAAATGTAGGCGTTCGGTTTACAAAAATTGTCTGTTGGCAAAAAATTTACGTAATTATTTTAGCAAGGTCTTTAGTAGAACTGGTACATTTACCTCACATTCGTTATCGTCACCTAATTTATAAACAAAGATAAGATCTATATCCGTAAAAATAGAGTTTTATGTTATCTTAATTCAGATTAGGGTAACATTCACATCCAATACTTTAATACTTTGTGATAACATTGCTGGCTACGATTTAAACAAAGACTTAAATCATTGAGGTACATATTTAATTTTTGTGTTGTTAATTGGTGTTTTTACCTTAATTCCGAAAACTGTAACTAATGGTAATGTTAAATGAATTCCAAAACATGGAATTCAAATAAATATTATACGCGGCGTACATTAAAAAATATAAAATAACTAGAGGTCGCTCGCGGCTTCGCCCGCGTGTTTGTCGTTTATCACGTATAGAGATGCAAAACGGAATTTAAACGTTTGAAACCACACTTAGCGCTTGAATAATGGTTTATAATGTTTTATTTTTTTATTTTTAATATAATGCACTAAGGCTGACGCCACCACGAGGTGATCTAGACTACACCGTTGCCGTTATATTTAATAAATACGCATTATTATCATGATTGTTTTCAGTCTGTCTAATCCTAAAAAGTAGTATAAGTACGAAGGTGTGTACAGTAACTAAGCGTTCCAATGTACGCGTAGTCTGTTACGCGTACACAGGAACGCTTAGTAATAGTATAGGGGTGCCTGTCTTAAGCCTTGTACGAATTAAGCGTTCCTGTGTACGCGTAACCGACTACGCGTACCAATGTACGCGCTGTCCGTACACACCTTGATATACATAATATGACTTCACTATCTCATAGTGATCATCTCTCTGTCTCATCCTCCATTCACTAGAGGATGGGCAACAGCGTTCTAAGTACTTCTTTACGTCCGGCACCACACGGAAACTCGTGTCATTATGATGGAGCAATTATTAAGAAAATGGCCGCTTTATGAGGCAAAAAGTCGGTGTATTTATCACTAGGTAGCAACTGCTTATATCTTCGATCTAATGAGGCCGTCGATTGCAAAAAATCGATTGCGACGTCTGGCTCTGTTAAAGATTGCAAATGTTGCATATTCACAATCACTGTTGGCGTTATAATAACAAATAGTATCTCTCTTTGCAATATCGTAGAATTTAAAACGTCAATCATATCATCATCACGCATGGTGCATTAAAAGAGACTCCAAAAGTGACGATACTTAGTACGTCGGGACAAGATCCTCATTATTATACCGGATTCTTACCGGCTAAAAACCCACGGTCTCCTGACCCTTGGCCGGGGTCGCGGGATTCGCAGTTGCATGCACCACGACCCCGGCAGGCCTCGGTCCACCAGCCCCTGGCAGACCTCTCCTACTGTGAGGCCTAGCCCCACATCCTGCTGAAAAGCGCGCGTGGAATACTGCGCGCCCGCGCCGCCTTCTCGGGCCTGTTGTCTGGCGCACCCTGGGCAGTCAGCTCCGCTACCAACCTAGCTAACTGGCTAATTTCACAATGCCATGAGCTATTCCCGTATACAAGTTTAGTCAGAGAGTGGGTACTAATTCGAAAGGGTGTTAAAGTACCCATAATAACAAGTAACTTTTGTTCTACCACTTTCCCCAAAAGTCAATAGTTTAAGAGAAATTGCTGTTCAAAAATTACCTATATGAAAAATATGCTAAAATCTGTCTATCCTCAGCTGGGTTTACATTTTAGGTCATATTTGGGGTCACGAATTAGAAGCTCCATTTTCTGAGTTCGTAACTAAACAAGGGACGAAGATTTTTTGAAAAAACTTTAAATAAAAATTATTTTACACGGAAATAAAAATTAAAGAATTTTAAACTTGCTTTAAAACCGTCACCAATGATACTTTAAGTGGCCTGCGTATTAGTACCCCCTTTCCGACTAACCTTGTATATTATAGAGACGATTGTTCTGCCATATTTCACTGAAGGCTGTTTTAAGAGCTGATATAGGGGGCGAGCCCATCACCGGGAAGAAATGGAGAAACAAAGCTGCTACAAACCAAAAACTAAAACAGAAATAAACCAATAACGCTTTGTCTGGCTGCCAAACTTGCGACTCCAATGAGGTAGTTGATGTTGGTAATAATGAATGAACTCTTACAACATTTTAATAAGTTTTCGTAAAAGGTTATTCAAACACTGACCAATTCCTGCTATTTAACGAGCGTTTGGGCAAACGTAGTGTGAGACGCCCTGCGGCACGATGGACCGACGATTTGAAAACTGTGGCTGGCAGCGGATGGATGCGGGCTGCCCAAGACCGGGATGGTTGGCGATATCTGGGGGAGGCCTACGTTCAGCAGTGGACGGCAATAGGCTGATATGATGATGATGATGATGAACGAGCGTTCTATTCTGCCTAGCCTTTTCCCAACGATGTTGGTGTCAGCTTTTAGTCTAACGAGATGTGACTGAATATCAGTATTTTAACACGGGGCGACGCCATCAGACCTTCGCAACCCAGTTACTGGGCAATGCCGATATCCTAAGGTTAGACCGGTTGTCCGACTTTCGGGCTTCTGACTACCCGTAACGACTGTCATAGGTATTCGTACGACACCAGGGACCGACGGTTTAACGTGCTCTGCACGGTTGTTATTAGCCACGAGCCCTACATGGCGATTTAACGAGTGTTATTGGTTCAAATTAAGACTTGTATCTTTGCTAATAATTTATTTATTTATTTATTTATTCCATAAGGCACACCAACAACTTATTTACAATTAATGAGTAAAAAATACACTTAAAAAGAGGATTCTGTGTAATAATAAGGCAAAAACCCGATTGCTTTGAACAGTAAACCCTAAAATTTAAATTAACTTACGAACTTAGTAAAATTAATGCTTACGAGTTTATTAATATGACTACTTTTGCAATAAACAATTCTACCATTGGTTCGCAAAAGAAGTCGTTTTGGCAATAGAAATCGGGCACTAGCCTAGTGTGCGCAAACACGGCGGCAAATCGCTCCTCAGTTCAATCAACAGATCTTGCAACTAGATAGTCTAACAAATGCTATTCTTCCTCAATGTGAAACGAGGAGGATGTGGAATAGTACACCTCAACCTCACACGTGTACGTTATGTGTGTCAAAATATGTACTATAATACCTACATTTGTATGATTTCTAACAATCTTTTAATCCTATTAACCCAATAGATACCTTAGTTCTAATCTATTAAAATTATACAGCACTAACCTGTTTTCTATCACGTAATTTATCAAAATTATAATATTGTCATAAATTATGACTACTGTGAGTCAGATGGAGGACTATGTTGTACACATTCCAAGAGCAATCCAAAACATTCATTATTCTTATGAGCGGTGAGCACGCGCAGACAAACTTCCTTTGTCTTTTTCTTAAATTGTCAATAAGATTGTTTCTGGATTGTATGCTGTAGAATAGCATAACGTACGAGCCAATGGTGATCGGGCCTACAGGGACAAGACTTTATTAATTCCGCCCAGCCGCTCAGAAATTTCAGTCAGAAAATTTCTGACGCGTGCGCGAAGTCCCTCTGTGCATACATTTTGTACTAGGACCCTTTTCGACGTAAGGTAAGTCCTGAGTTCTGACGTTTCTCTGCATTACGTTACCAGATATCAAATATCAAATATTTTTAAAAAACAATACATGGAAATAGCTATTTAACATTTTTTTTGGGTATGTCGTTTATGTTTTTTCGATAGCAGTCTCCTTAAGGCTCTACGAAATGACCGCTATAACAGGACTCATCTTTCGTTGAACAGAATATAGAGCCAGCAGGCTGCCGAATTCGGCAAATTCTGACAGTGTGCAGGGATCTAGTGCAAGTGCGTGGGAAGCCGTCGCCTCCTTTTGCGAGGTGGTGATGGCGACCAAGGAGGGAGTGGAGAGGGAGAGAGAGGCGACGGTCACTCTCTCTTCCCGCGCCAGACGCACCGGGCGCCGCCGGCCACCCTAGCGTGTGGCCTGCGGGCGACGGGTTAGGGGACCCGTCGCCCGACCAGTAACAGGCCCGAGAAGGCGGCGCGCCTCTCAGGAGGACGTGGGGCAAGGCCCCACATTAGGAGACGTCCGCCAGAGGCTCAGGAGAAGGAACACCGTGGGTTTTTAGACGGTAAGAGTCCAGCATAACCCTTCGCCTTCCCCAGGCGAAGGGTATCCATGAGTATTTTCCCACGATATAAAAAAGGGATCTAGTACAAAATGTATGAGCAGTGTCGCGCGTTACAAATTTTCTGACAGAAGTTTCTGATAACGAGCGGTAGGGCTATCTCCGACGATTTTAATTCATTCAAATAGCAGACGGGTCTTTTATATGATTTGTGAGCATTTTCGTACATCCTTATTTTAAAACACCATAATGTGAGTACATAAATTGTAAAAAACAAACACCTGCGTTACTTATCTTAATCCAGTACTGTAATATATGATTACTTGCTTATAGGCTGGACGGAAATAAAGATATTTTTTTCCAAATTTCGTTCAACAACTGCCTAATGATATTGAAATATGAAATAAAATCAACTCACCGGAGGTAATCCTTTGTCCTTGAGCCACTGTTCAGGTTCCTTCAAGCAGAAAGTACCGTACAGAGTCACTAGGATGAACATTACAGTTGTCATCGAGAATATTCCATAATATCCCATTTTCTGCAGCAAAAATCCGCTCATGCCGATCCCAATAGGTAGACCAGCTGTCATGCAGAAGTTGACTAAACCCACTCTGAATGTCCTTGATTCCTCGGAAGTAATATCACTAATATAACTAAAGACACCCAGGAACATAGTCACCCAACCACCGGTAATCGCCGGGAACAACGTCTCTAAAAACACAGTGACTTGCACAGGAATCTCGTAGAAGAAATACACGTTGACCAAATTGTTCAAGGACGTCAGAACTTCTCCGTATATTGGCAGCATTATACATATCTTCCTTTTTCCGGTCCTGTCGCTCCAAGCTCCTAAGAACATTATTATGATACATGGCAACGCTGTTTGAATAATCCCTTTCCAAATATCTATAGAAGAAATCAGTTGCTGCACTTCTCTCTCATATTCTGTGTAGTTTTTGCTTGTTTTCTTAATTAGAGCATCACAAACTTCGTCACCAAAACCTAGATTGACTCGGCAAGCTTTATCCAAATTAAGATTTCCCATAGCAAATCTTGATATAACACTGGGTATAATCAGACCGGCTAACAGAGGTTCCACTGTAATATTTTCTTTGATATATCCCAACTTCTCTTTAAAAGTTTTATCTTTATATAGTTGTTGGAAGACATCTTTATTTAGGGGTTTCTCTTCAACGTCCACGGGTTTAGCTTTTTCTTCTGCCATTTTTGTAATATTTTCCACTGCACGGTTTATCAGAACTATATCACGTCCATTGTTTATAAACAGCACTCGAGCACGACCGTCTGTCACTGTTGCAATGTTTGATTTCACATTATGTCTGATACATTGATAGGCAGAATGGGTTGCCTTATTATTTGTCTTACCGATATATGTGTTTGGTATCAATTACTCATTTATAATGATAAAGTAGAATTCCAATTAGATAAAGTGCTTTGTTGTTGGTGATTAAGATATGTGCTACTGTTTTCGTATGTTTCCAGGTAGGAGCGTCTTATTTCTCGTAATGCTCTTGGAGTATTTTTCTGATATGCCCGGTCAGGTCAGCGGATGTTTCTCGACTGGCATCTGCAAGAGAAATCAATGTTAATAAAGGAGGATGTTTTGAGGTTACGTTGAACTATGTACACAGGTGAGTTTATTTTTTAACCGCGCTGCTTCAGTAAACGGAAGTAGGGTTTTGATTACAGTTCATACTGTAATAGTAGAGCGAGTGATTGTAATGGCGTATAATTTTGCGACAAGAGCCAAACGTGCTGTAACGTAGTATGTGATAGTTCTTAAATGGTGTGTCGTAAATCTCTGCTACTTATTTCGTTAATAAATTAATTAATCAGAAACCGCTAAAGATTTCGAGATTACTGAATAGTAATTACACAATTACACTTTTTTATACAGTTTTGATTATTACAAATAACAAGCACACTCTTGACTATTATTTGCTATCATTCATCATAATTTTTCATCACGACTCATCATCACGACTTAACTCAACACGACTTTTATGAAAGAAGAGGATTTATTTTAGGTATATCCAAAAGTAATAAATCAAAAGTTGTTACTTTTAATAACAGTAAATAGCGTATTTTCAATAACCCTTAATAATTTATCATAAACATTACAAGGAGCCCGTGGTCCCAATCCAGTCAAAAAATTTGTTAACCCTCTCCTCCCATGCGTCCCGTAAAAGGTAAAAGGCAACTAACCGCCATTTTCAATATCCTATCTATCGGCGGTTTGCCTTACTACAGATAGAAATTTTACATTACTTCTATGGAGCTTATGTCAAATTTCTATCTCTAGTAGGCGAAACCGCCGATAGATAAGTTATTGAAAACGGCCGTAAGAAAGCGGAAGGATACGGAAGGGCAGCTTCCTCGTCAATATCTAAATCAGCGCTGGGTGTTTGACGCCTAGCATATGCTGATTTGGTGACCCTTTCGGCATGCTCGACAGCATAAAATGTGTATGTGTTATTATTTTTGTTTTTTTTATTGTTTATGCTGTCTTTGTGTCCTTGGCTGAATAAAATTGACTTTCTTTCTTTCTTTCCAACAGTTACATAGTATGATAGATTCTAATTCTGTTTGCCAAACGTATGCCCATTCCTTGCAGTGATTTGTAGATGATTAATAGATCTCTTGGTGCTCGCTTGGTGCGGGCACTGAAATCGCTGTACAGGGATTCCAGTGCTTGTATTAGGATAAATGGGGCGTTCACAGACTGGTTTGGCATCTCAAGGGGTGTTAGACAGGGTTGTGTAGCGTCACCATGGCTGTTCAACCTATACATGGATAGTTGTTTGACAGATTTAAAAGGGAGTGATTGTGGATTGAAAATGAATGAGTTGCCTGTCAAATGTCTTCTCTACGCAGATGATCAAGTTCTGCTTGCATCATCAGTGGAAGGGTTGCAAGACATGGTAACTGTGATGAACGAAGCATATAAGAGGAAAGGGATGAAAATTAATATAAGTAAGACGAAAGTAATGGTTTTTGAAAGAGATGCAGATGTATCTGGGTGTAAGGTAAAGATTGGAGATGAAAGTATTGAACAGGTGAATGAGTTTGTTTATTTGGGAAGTATGTTTACAAGAGATGGTAAGATTGATGAAGATGTGGAAAGGAGAGCAAATGCGGGAAATAAAGTGAATGGTGCTATGCATGCGGTTGTGGCTAACCAGTCGATGTCCAAAAAGGCACGGCTGGCTGTCCATAATGGTGTACTGGTACCAACGCTTATGTATGGAAGTGAATGTTGGTCTTGGAAGAAGAGTCATGAAAGTAGAATAAATGCCGTGGAAATGCGTTCCTTGCGAAGTATGTGCGGTGTAACTTTGAATGATAGAGTGAGGAATGATGTGATAAGACAAAGTTGCGGTTTAAAAGATGATGTAGTGACAAAAATTGAAAGGGGTATGCTTCGGTGGTTTGGGCATGTTGAAAGATTGAGTGAACGGCGATTAACAAAAGGAATTTATAAGGCGAATGTCGGTGGAAACGCCAGTAGAGGACGCCCTAGAAGGACATACATTGATGTTATTGGTGATGTTCTTCAAAAAGGACAGGTGCGTAGTACTTTCAACCGGCGTGCGTGTATGACAAGATGTATGACCGTGGACGAAGCGAAAGGAGTATGTAAGGATCGTAGCATGTGGCGTTCTACAGTTTCTGCCTACCCCCATGGGAAAAAGGCGTGAGTGTATGTATGTAATAGATCTCCTGTGAAAGAGTTCATAAGAGGAAGTGCTACGACCATACATATTTCTGCCGCTAACCAACATTGCTGTGTTCCGATTTGAAGCATATGTGCAAATGAAATTACAGGCACGTGAGACTTTCCAATTTTGACTCTAAGACCTCGTTTAGAGAGACGCGGGGCGTTGTGCGGCGCGTACTGCGGTGCGTGGGGAATGACGGTGACCGCCGCGGCCGCCGCAGCTATCGCTTTTGGCAGTCTTCTTTGGACATCTCACAACGCAGACGTGTTGTTACAATGGAGTTCGATTTCATCGATATATTACTAGAGAATAATTGAAACATACAACAAGCTCACTCGCCTTCGATGCCAAAAACAAACTGACACGCACGTTCGCGGGGTACGCGGCGAACGACGCGACGGCGGCGGCAGCTGCAGCACACGCGGCGCCGGCCGCCGCGTGCTCTGCTGGGAGTAGCGCTCAATATCAAACAAAACGCGCGTGATCACGCTTCTACATGAATGCTCTCATATATTACCATAATTATGTTTGATTAGCCCGCGAGACGCGACCCCAGACGCGCCGCGCAACGCACCGCGGCTCCCTAAACGAGGCCTAAAGTTGGCATTGCATCAGCAATCTTCTTGGCGTTGTAAGTGTATATACAGGGTGTTAACGAATTCGTGTAATTCCTTCAAACTGCGTGATCTTCTGATGATACAGATTGACTCTAGGTGGGTTTTTTCAGATTCAACCATTTTTTTTTTCAAAATTACACTTATTCTGTTTCCTGTTAACTGACTGCGCGGAGCGATATCGTGCTAATCGTGCTTGCCAACTGTGTTGCCATTCTTTCATTTATTTATGCGTCGAAATGTTCTACCACATATTTTATTTTATTTTTGCAATATTTTTTTTTGTTTTTTTTTTATTAAAACCTTAGCTGGTTGAGAAATTATCAATTACAAGAAAAGGAAGAAAATTTTTTTTTTTATTCTGACTTATTCACGTGCGGATTTAATTTTGTATCAGTATTCGATTATGTGGTTTTATGGAATTACACGAATTTGTTGGCTATTTTTTTTAAATTAATTTGGATTCGTTACTGATTTTGAAAAAGGAGAAAAAGTTAAATGATTTTGCAGTTCCCACTTTCGAGTAGATGGGCCATCGGTACCTACATATGGCGCCCAATACAAAAAAAAAATACTTATAGGACATCTTCATTGAAATTAAACCTTTCTATAGCAGTATTGTTTGTTCCAGTATTAGCACAAGTATGTACACATTATATATTATCAACTAACATGATCCTACTGTAACACGTGTCTGTTTGTTAAGGGTTTCATTATGTTTGAACTGATGTCTCTGTGACGAACCCTGTACTACAATTAGTATGCTAAAGGAAATTAGGATTACGAATGAATATATGACAGAACTATAGATTATGTAAATAGTGTATAGATGTAGAGGAAGCTGGATAAATGATCACATCACATAGCTCTTTTAGTCAACCTACCAGGTCTTCTCTGCAGCACCCTAAGATCGACTGGTAGAAAATGCCTAAGGCTCATTTTAAACCACCGCGGAATGGAATGGAAGCCACAAAATTGTACATAGCATATTGAACTTTATGTCAATTGTATGAAGTACAAAATAAATACGAGCCAAAAAAGGTTGCGAGGATTCCGGGGGAAGACGAAGGGTTATGCCGGACTCTTACCGGCTAAAAACCCACGGTGTTCCTTCTCCTAACCATTGGCCGGGGTCGCGGGATTCGCAGCTGCGTGCACCGCAACCCCGGCAGGCCTCGGTTCGCCAGCCCCTGGCGGATCTCTCCTTCTGTGGAGCCCTTCCCCACGTCCTCCTCAAGGGGCGCGCACGGAACACATGCGGGCAGTCAATCTTGCGACCAACCTTGTTAACTAGCTAATCTTTTCACCACGACATGAGCTATTCTCATATAGCTCCTACAGAAACGAGTGAAGAAGAAGTTTATTTTGATTCTCAGCGTATGAAATTACAGAATGAATGCATATGTAAGAGCTTTGGTTTTTAAAAGGAGTATTTTTACAAAATGAGACATCTTAAAACCATCTCCCATTACGCAAATGAGTAGCAAAAAGTCCGGTGCTAAGTTATGTGCATAGTAAATACGTGTACCTGAATACTTTATCACCATTTTGTTAATGTAAGTATGACAATTTACAAGTAATATAAATTACTAGCTTTCGCCCGCAGCTTCGCTTGCGTGAAATTTTGAACCCGTTAAGTGACGGTTTTCCATACAAACTTTCATCCCCTATTTAACTCCCCTAGGGGTTGAATTTCGAAAAATCCCTTCTTAGTGGATGCCTACGTTACAAAAGGAACCTACTGTCAAAATTTCAACTTTCTAACCCCAGCGGTTTAGGCTGTGCGTTGATAGATCAGTCAGTCAGTCAGCTTCTCCTTTTATATGTACAGATAGATGTGCATGTCCAAATTAATCGTAAGTAATCATCAATCAAACTCCACTCAAAATCTAAATTACTTGATAAAGTTAGTTTGAAAAACTTGTTTTTTTTATCCTTTATCTTTGTCGCATTTAACCCGAGTCGCACCTGATAGTAAGCGCAGACAGGTTCTAAGATGGAGCTCACATCATCACTCAGCTGAAAGACGTAAACTGCTGGACATAGGCCTCCCCCCAAAAGGAGGGGTTTGCCGTAATCGCCACGCTTGGCAGGCGGGTTGGCGATCGCAGTATGGTTATTAAAGTACTCAGAGAACGCTGCTGCCCATCCTCTAGAGAATCCCTTATTCGCCTTTTACGACACCCACGGGAGGAGATGGGGTAGTGCTATTCTTTAAGTCCGGCACTACACGAGACCACGAGATGGAGCTCACGAATCCAAGTAACAAAAATATAGAGGGATATATCCCTTAGACTCTCAGCTGCGAAAGCATTCTTAGCATCTTAGCATACCTACGTAAGCGTGACGACGCATGCGAAAGATGCGAAAATGTACCATAAGAGCGGTTACGCACTGCATTCGATCCGAATTCGAGAAAATACGTTCCGAAGTAGTCATAGAACTATTTGTATGGTAGTTTACGCACTAAATCCGACTTCCGTCATCCGATTTCTCTCCGTCATCCGTGAGTTTCCAATTCGGAATAAATATTGACGGACCGAAGTGGCCGTAGTACTGTTTGTATGAACGCTTTCGCATTACCTCGGACTCAAATCGGACGCCAAATGGATATGCCAAAGATAGCCCCTGAATTGTTTGAATTTGGATCAGAGATCGGATAAGTGCGTAAGCGATATCCGAATTCGGTCCGAGTTTTTTAGACTCTAGATTCGTATTTTCACGTATTCGGATCGGATGCAGTGCGCAAAGCAGTATCCGAATTCGGTCCGAGTTTTTTATATTCTTATTTTCTCGGATCCGGATCGGATGCAGTGGGTGATCGTTGTAACGTGTAAATGTGTATGATCGTACAAAATACCCATTTTGTATAAGTCAAATGCTAATTGATACTTGTGTTTAGACCCTAACTGGTGCCATGCTTTGTTAGTAGCGCAGCTGGGAGCGCGCAGTGTTGCATGCAACTAGGTGCTATACGTCCGTTCACTCAGACACTCACTATGTGATGAAAAATGATGCTGATGATGGCTCCAAGCGTCAATGTGGCCATTGCTGTAGTGTACTGTGCTTCGGTTCGCAACCCTAACCTCCAAGCGCAGCACCTGCCCGTGTGGCTTGAGCCTTAAGGTGAGTATACACTAGAGCATTTTCTCGAGCATTTCCATGTAATATAACGTTCTTACGAATGGTACAATACAAGCAAAAGCTCAATTTATAAAAGCATTTCTATGTAATGTAAAGTTCCTGCGAATGCTCGACACGGTGTTTGAAGTAATGCTCACGGCGAGTGAGCATTTACCTGTAACCTTTCTTTCTATTTTGCGTTTACTCATCGCTGAAATGGAATCGGATCTGCAGGTCGCGTGTGCTGCGCTTGCGCTCGTATCTTTGTCCGACGAAATGTTACACAAATTCACTCGGTTGTATGCAAAAATAAGTTGTAACAAAGCGCTGAGTGTCGTGCTTATTGTTCGGTTCGTGAAAGGGTGACACATTAGAGCAGCTCGATGTTTTGTTACAAGTAAACGCTCTAGTCTATACTCACCTTTAGATTTTTTGTCACACACCTATTCCAATTTTAAATTGCAGTGTTTCGCACAACCATATAAATTAATGACATTTCAAACTGAAAAATAACTGACTGCACGTGCATAATGATGCTGAACATATGATTATCAGACATTTATCTCCACGCGACGGTCACAGAGCTATGAACTGGAAAACTACAGGAAAAACGACAATGACAATTTTATAATAGAAAATAATTGTGTGTGTGTTATAAATTGTATGTCAAATTGATACAGTAATTACTTGACGAATTTTTGAGGTGGTAATAGCGTCGTTTATAGATATGACTAAAGCGTCAATTTTAGAGTGTGAAGCGTTAGGGTATTCCCACACCCATCCGAGTGACGTCAATCGTCATTGATCAACGTGGATCGATTGGTGAGGTAAGGAACCTTTGGTTGAACAACGGATACAGGTCGATAAAATTATTGATCAACCGTCGATCAGCCATCAGTCGAGAATTTTTCGATCGGGAAAGGGCCGACCGTCGCGTCGTACGGACGGCGACGGCGAAGAGGCCACGAAAGAGCCCTTTGCCATCAATCGATGCTCGCTCGATGACGGTTCGATAAAAATCTTGTAGGTAATCGGGTCGCTCGATGTAGTAAGAACTGTCGATCGACGCTGGCTGATCTAATTTTTCTGTCGATCGATGACATATAGATCGATACATAATATTAATGTATCTTGTTTTGTGTACAATAAAGAGTATCTATTGTATTGATTGATGTCGGTCGCGTGGGTGTGGTAACACTCTATACAAGGTTAGTCAGAAAGGGGGTACTAATCCGAAAGGGTGTTAAAGTACCCGTAATAATGAGTAACTTTTGTTCTACCACTTTCCCCAAAAGTCAATAGTTTAAGTAAATGTATACTAGGTTAAGGTTTCTATGGGTCTATGCCACCCGAAATAAAGTTTATTATTATTATATTAAGAGAAATAGCTGTTCAAAAATTACATAAAAATACGCTAAAATCTATCTATCCTCAGCTATGATCAGCTGTGTTTACATTTTAGGTCATATTAATTTGGGATCACGAATTAGAAGCTCCATTTTCTGAATTCGTAACTAAAGTAGGGACGAAGAATTTTTGAAAAAACTAAAATAAAATTTATTTTACATGGAAATAAAAATTATCGAAATTCGAAAGGACATCTGACAAAATGGACCAAAAAGTAATGTAGCCGGCCAAAGAAAATTATGCCTAAATTATGATAGTACATGAATAACTAAACATTTTTTAATAAGACGTCATTCCTCTAAGTCTGATATCTGAGTTACTACATGAGGTTAAAATATTCCATTTCAGTCAAAACTAAAATGAATTTGTAAGTGAAAAACATGTGCCAAATGTTACTTGTTTCTTGTTTTAGAGGCAGGTAGCCATGAAGGCCGAAAGATCGCATGCCTGCGTGACTACCATGCTTTTTAGTTATCCATGAAACTTCAGTTTCATCGGACGGCTATCCTATCTCCAGTGTTGTTATCGTATCGTTGTAACTTAATATGCTATATATATAGCGTATTCGTATATATGTATTTCACTTACAAACATTAAGATACTATGTACTGTTAGTTAATATCTTAACGCTTTAATATTTTTCACCAAGATCGAACATTTTAACCTTATGTAGTGACTCAGATATCAGACCTAGAGGAATGACGTAATAATAAAAAATGTTTAGGTAGTCATGTACTATCACAATATTTATATACTTTTCTTTGGCCGGCTGCTTTGGATTTTGGTCCAAAAATGTATGAAGCTTGTCAGGTCTCCTTTTAACACTTGCTTTAAAATAGCCATCAGTGATACTTTAAGTGGCCTGCGGATTAGTACCTACCCCCTTTCCGACTAACCTTGTATATATGACAATATCAAAAAATTTACTAACGTAATCCATTATGCTACGGATCGCGAATTCGGTTTCCACACGAAACAAATATATTTATATGGCATAAATATGGAGTGTTAAATTAATTCTAAGAATTTTGTAGGATTACTCGGTACTAGGAATTGAACAACGTTTCGAAATTCGCGTATTTTTATTACTTTCCATCCAAATCAAAAAATAATTTTATTTTAGAAGAGTTGTTCTACGAGCGTTGTTCAATTTCCGATATCGAGTAATCCCATAAACTTCTTACGCTATGTTCACACGGAGTCACGTTTTGCCGAATCTTATTTTCATCGGATCTGGAAAAACCGAATGTTGTTCACACGGCACATCTTGCGTTGCCGTATACGACGGCCCCGAATTGGAATCCGGTGTGAACACACCAGTGGCGAAGGCTCCATACAACTCGATTCCTATCGGCTTCCCTTTCGAAATATGGCAAATACTAGTATCTATTATTTTCAATTATCATTTAAACAAATAATTGGTCCGGCTTCCTCTTAAGAAAATTCACCCTTCGCCACTGGAACACACGTCCCATGTCCCTCCCCACCCACTCCCCCGCTTGTGTGACCCGACATGTATTCGGTTTCAAGATCCGGCAAATAACCGAATCTACACCTGCTTGTATCGTAAGAACGCATGTATTGAATGCGCTATGCCACTGCACCGGATCCTACATTTTGCAGTACGGCCGGATCGGTTTATAGTCGCCAAATCGGATATCAACTTCAGCAAGATTCGGTTTTTTTGCCGTGTCTTGAAACTGAATGCATGTGTAAACTCATGTATTGAAATACTGTTGCCACTAAACCGAATCCTGCAAAAAATCGATTCGGTAGAGAAATACACGACGCCGTGTGAACGTACCGTTAGAGAACATTTTTTAACAGCCTGTATTTTTTATCGGATCTGTAATCGTTCATGTGAGATGTGTGTTAGTTAACGCGCTCAGTATATAAGAGCAATCCTACTGATGAAAGAAAGAAAAATTATTTGTTCTGGACTCACACGAAACAAAAACAATACACTAAAAAAAGGATGAAAATTTAAACTATGTGCACAAGGCCAAAAAAGGCTCCTACAACAGATAAAACCGTTGTGATGCCACATGATGAGCGAAGTTTAAAAATTAAAGCAAATAAAGCAGTGCGCGGTGACAACCTGTCTCGACCGCACGTATACTATTATTTTTGTGTACAATTAGCACTAAAACCAGTTTGTTATAAGATTGCAGCTGAGCGCGCGCCGGGCCGCACTGCACGTGGCGCGTACGGTCCGCCGTTCTTTTGTTCATAATGAATGAATTGACTAATGATTACGAGGCTGAAGACATAACAGATATTTTAGATGACGAAAATAATGTTATCAATGATTTAAACAGAAGAAAACGCGTTAGAGAGGATGACTCACCTGATAGCTGGACTACTGTGTCAAGACGAGAAAAAAGAATGACTAGACGTTCGACGGATGTAGAAATAGAACACAATAGTACCGAAGAACATATTGAGATATGCGTAAATCATACAGAGAAATTCCCTAAGCAGTTTACATTGGCAAAATTGCTAAAAACAAATAATATTACAGGAGTAACGCGAGTTAAATATGTTAACCCATACAAGTTAGTTGTTGTTTTCGAACGGGAATCATGCGCTGAAAAGTTTATGACATGTAAATCTTTTATCGAAATGGGTTGGCGATTTTCAAAACGCAACGAAGTCGGCATTTCATTTGGTATTATTAAAAATATGGAACTAGATCTTTCTATGGAGGAATTCTTAAAGAATGTGTCCTGCGACAAAGAAATATTAGGCGCTGTTCGACTTAATCGCAGAAACAGAGATCTGGATTCGGCTAATGAAGGAAATGTTGACGCTTGGACTGCCAGCGAATCATTACGCATATGTTTTAAGGGAGCATCATTACCTCCATACGTATATATATATGGTATGCGGGCTAAAGTAGACAAATACACTTTCTCCGTTACACAGTGCACCAAGTGCTGGAAATATGGCCACATATTGAAGATGTGCCCATCCAAAAAGGTTGTTTGTCCTATATGTTGTGAAAACCACGATAAATGTGAGTCAACTTTATTTAAATGTGCAAATTGCGCAGATTGTCATAAATCTTTTGATAAAAATTGTCCGGTGTACACAAAAGAGCGAACAATTCGAAAGCTGATGGCTGATTTCAATTGTACATATATAAAAGCACTGACATTATATGTTACTCCGGAGAATCATGATTTGCCACCGAGTAATACACCACAAAATAATACATCTGTAGTTTATACTCAAAACACGACTACATATGCGGAAATATTGAAATCGAATGAAAATACAAGTCGCATATACCCTACAGAACCTACCATCACAGTAACTCGACAGACTAAGAAGAATAATTTACATTCTAAGAAAGGTCAAAGAGCTCATAGAAAGGATGCTGATATGGATTGGTTCTCTGACTGTTCATCGACCACGGAAATAAGAACGGAAGATAATTACACACATACTAAGAACAAAGAAAAGAAAAACACAAAAGACTGGACGTTTATGCGATTATTACGTAAATTAACAGCTATCGTTTTTTCCAAGGAATCTATAGAGTCTAAAACACAAAACAGTTTTCAAATTATCGTAGAGTGGTTATTATCATTAGTTGTAAACAATACCTCAGATTATTCTTTTTTACGTAATTTATTTAGTGGATCATCGTAATAAAAAACCGAATTTAAATATACTACAGTGGAATGCACAGAGTGTTAGACCAAAATCAATATTATTAGAACAGCTACTGACTCAGGAGAAAATTCATGTTGCAGTTCTTAGCGAAACTTGGCTTGATCCTGATAGTAGCTTTAAAATGAAGGGATACAATGTTTTTAGATTGGACAGAGATGATGGCTATGGGGGCGTCGCTATATTAACTCACAGCTCAATACAAGCACAGGTACGTCATATACAAAATTTTAACCCCAGCATAGAAGTACTGCATATCAAATTATTTAATTGTCAGGGGATCGAAAACATTCTGTCATTGTACTGTCCTCCAAACGTACATACACTCCAGAGAGATTGGGATTCTATTTTTTCGACTGCAAATAATAAAACTCTTATTTTAGGAGATTTTAATGGTCATCATGTTAGTTGGTCTTGTAAATGCGATCAACGAGGTTCCCAAATTTTTGATTCCATGCTAGAACATAACTTCATCACGCTAAACGACGGCAGCCCAACACGTACTAAAATGGTTAATGGTGTTCTACAAAATTCTTCTCCAGACATTTCATGTGTATCCTCTGACCTAGCTTTAAATTATACATGGAATGTTACAAATGAGTCGCTTGGTAGTGACCATTTAATTATTAAATTATCTACAACATTAAATAACATATCCCATTCACCAATTCGTAAAAGAAATTTTAAAAGAAGTAATTGGAAAGAATATACGTCCATGATAGGAAATTTATTAACTAATTCATTAGCTCCGGAGGATCCTCAATTATTTTATGATTATTTTGAAAATGTTTTACAAAAAACAGCAGATCTTTACATTCCCTGCACTGTTATCCCTCAAAATGTAAGTGATAAATTTAAACCTAAACCTTACTGGGATACTAGCTTGTCAAAATCAGTAGCTGAGCGGCGATTAGCACTAGCCAAGTTTAGGCGTAACCCTTCGCCAAGTAATCTAGAGTTGTTACAGGGCAAGATTCGAGAATCACAACGATTGATTCGTAAAGCAAAATGTGAGTCATGGCAAAAGTTTTGCTCGTCTGTTGATGTAGTAATGTCTGCTAGTGACATGTGGCGTTCTATGAGATGGATGAAAGGATTGAAATCAAATTTTCAATTTGTAGATCCAGACATGGCAGAAGTGTTACTAAAAGATTTAACTCCTGATTTTGTTTGTCCCCCGACACCGGAATTTCGTTCCTGCAATAGGAAACTAGAATCCGAATTTACGGTTTATGAATTAGAAAATTGTATTAAAACTAAAGATACGGCTCCAGGATGTGACGACATTTCATACTCAATGATTAGTAATCTTCCAAGTATTGGCAAACAGATGTTAGTGACTCTTTATAATAAGTTTTACAATTTAGGGTTTGTTCCCTTACAATGGCGAAATATTACGGTCCTTCCTATTCCTAAGCCGGGACGAGAACCGGGGTTGCCTTCATCTCTTCGTCCTATATCTCTTATGTCATGTCTATGTAAAATTTTTCACTTTATGATAAGTAGGAGACTGGAGTGGTACTTAGCAAAAAAACATATCTTTTCGGATAAAACAATAGGCTTTCGTAAATCTCGTTCTTGCTTAGATAATCTAAGTAACCTTGTTGTTAAAATTCAAAGAGGATATTCAAAAAAATTAGATACCGTAGGATGCTTTATTGACATAAAAAATGCATACAATAATGTAAACATTAGTAGTCTGGTCAACATTTTAGATAATTTAGAAGTCGGCTTTAAAATGTGTCGATACTTATGGAGTTTTCTTAAGGAAAGAAACCTAAAAATTAAAATCAATAATCATGAATTGTGTAGATCTACAGGTATAGGATTGGCTCAGGGAGATCCGATATCGCCACTTTTATTTAATGTCGCTACTTTTAAAATTTGCCAATTGATAAAAAATGTTGACATTTCTCAATATGCAGATGATTTTGTTTTATTTAAGACTGGCAATAATTTGCATATGATCGCTATAGAACTACAAACTGCACTAAATGAGTTTGATATTTCTGTTAAAAATATAGGTTTAGAAGTATCGCCTAGCAAAACGAAAGTGTGCATTTTTAGAAAGGGTATTTGTAGACAATCTGTCTCACTTACAGTAAATAATAATCTTCTAACAGTGGTTCACAATGTCAAGTATTTGGGTCTGTGGCTGGACCAGTCGCTCAGATGGAAGAAACATATAAATGAGACGATTGAAAAGGTCTCAAAATTTATGAATATTTTAAAGGTTTTAGCAGGTTCAGGGTGGGGAATTCATCAAAGACATTTACGGCGTTTGTATATTTCTTTAATCCGCAGCAGATTAGATTATGCAAGCTTCTTATACGATTCTAGTTATAAATGCAATTTATATAAATTAGACAAAATTCAAAATCAGGCCCTTAGGGTTATTGGTGGTTTCATAAGAAGTACTCCCATCCACGTAATGGAAAGCGAACTAAGTTTACCTCCTCTATTCGTTCGTAGAAGATTTTTAGCAGGGAAATTTTGTCTTAAATCTATGTCGTTTAGGGATAATGAAACAATTAATCTGCTTAATTCTATATCTGATAACTTTCTTAATTGGAGAGGTAATAAACAGCCATTGTTAATGTCAGTCTACAATAATTTTAAATCAGTTCCAATACACTCTGTAAAATTACTTGAAATGTTTTTGTTGGATACATGGGTCAGTGGAATTAATATTCAAGGAGTCATCAAGCATTCCATTGATCTAATAAATAAGTCTAAACGTCTATATGAAATTAATCACCTGAACCTACTTTCTATTAGATTTATAAATCAGCAATATTTGGAACATTATAAAATATTTACTGACGGTTCGAAAGTTCAGGATGGAAGGGGAGCTGCTGTTTTGGATCCGCAGTTGAACATATCTGTGAAGCTGAAAATTGAGTCTAATATTTCTATTATGCATGTAGAATTGATAGCAATAGCTGAAGCCATTTCTTATATTGATTCTATTGATTTTGATAAATTTGTAATTTTAACTGATTCCAAAAGCTCTCTGCAACATTTGGCTCGATGCACCTCGTCCATACGAGGCACACCGATCGCCTACACGATTTTGGGCTCAATTTTTAAGCTCGCCTCTAAATCTAAAACTGTGATTTTGCAGTGGATCCCCTCCCATATCGAGATCCGTGAAAATGAAGAAGTAGACCTACTAGCTAGACAAGCAGTGATTGATGGAATACCTTTTAATGTTATGCCTTTGTATACAGATTATGTAAAAAGTCTCAAATTACAATGCTCTGAAATCTGGAGTGAATACTTTGATGAAAGGTCGGTAGATAAGGGAATTTGGTACAAAACTATCCAGCCACATCTTCCCAGTCACGTGTGGATTGATCGCAATGTATTAAATAGAAGTACCCTAGTAATTGCCTTAAGGCTTCGTTCTGGCCACATTCCATCAAATAAGTTTGGTTATCTCATGAAAAAAATAACGTCTCCCAATTGTATCGATTGTAATGTAGTAGAAGATGTTCAACACATTTTGATGGAGTGTGTGCGGAACGAACACCTTAGAGTAACTAGCTTTGGCGTGACAAGGCTTTATGATATCGGTGTATGTAACAGTATTTTGGCCTGTCCGCTGTCAGAGCAGGCCAAGATCCTGTATAAGTTAGCACAACTAGGTTTAAGAAAATAATGTTTGCTTTAATTTTAATGTTAAGTTTAATTTTGTTAATTTTACGGGGCGACATTATCGCACAGCGATAAAGCCCTTCAATAAAGATTAAAAAAAAAAAAAAAAAAAGCAAATAAAGAAGTAAGTTATCTTCTAAACCTGAATGAATGAATTTAACTGTCCTCAAAAGCCAGTCCAGGCATTGCACTGCATTGGCCCCACTCAAATTTTTGCAACAGAAATATGTCTGGACTTTAAAAGAGACTTTGACCCCTGAGTTTGTTTCGGCTTTTCTTCTCAGAAGTAATCAGATAGGAAACGCCGACGAAATCTAGCTTTAAAAAAAAACCGACATGTAAAAGTGATTTTTAAATATCCAATTTGCAGAATAAATCATTTCATTTCATTTCAATGACAGCTTGGCAAATTCGGTTCCAATTAATATTGTATTTTTTTATGTGTGTATTTTTAAATATGGTGAAGAATACTCACGCTATTTGAGTCTGAATTGATATAGTCTGCTATGTTTTCCATAACCCTCGATACATAGGCCATTAATAATAATAATAATATGCTAACACTTTTAAATTTTAAATGTTGAAAGGCAGACGCTGTTTTCTTCCGGCAATAGAAGTTATCCAGTCCACCTAACACCCCTTCCCATAGACCAAATATTTTTCACCATATTTTACAATAGTCTTGCACTGTGGTCTTGCACCCACCTGGGACGTTTCATGACTGTACTCCAATAGTGCAGCCGCGGATAGTCCCCGGTTGGTGCCCCACCCCATTTTAGATTAAAGTTCTCAAAGGGGCCTCTGCGCGTTGGACCTGTGTCCCCGTGTATGCTTTAAAAGGACCGGACATCTTCCGCACGGAAGATGAGCCGTTATCACAAAGAGACACACTGATAATAATATGAACGTTTATTTTTCTCTACAAAGTTATGTACCTACTTAATGCTAGCTTAACAGTTGTGCACGAACAAGGAGCTAACTTTGTGAGAGACTGGTGCCTGAGATAGGTTTTATAAAAACCTGTATTACAGGTCACCAGGATATATTATTTATACTAGCTTTTGCCCGCAGCTTCGCTTGCATGAAATTTTGAACCCGTTAAGTGACGATTTTCCATACAAACTTTCATCCCCTATTTCACCCCCTTAGGTATAGAATTTCCAAAAATCCTTTCTTAGCGGACGTCTACTAACTATAAACTACCTGCCTGCCAAATTTCATCTTCATACGTCTAGCGGTTTTCGATATTTCGTGATGAGTGAGTGAGTGAGTGAGTGACCTTTCGCTTTTATATATTTAGATAAGCAATAAAGTACTAATGAATGATCTTGTTTTGCCCATTCGAAGTTGACCTACAAGATCGAGGCGATTGGTGGAATATCGGGTCAAGGCAATCATCACCTCGACTACAAGTCAATTAAAAAGTAACTCTAAAGGCCCATTTAGATGGAGAGAGTTTCTCGACTCGAAGATACGATTATCGAAAGAACATTTAAAAAGTTTCTTCGTGTAAACATCCACGATTATCGCCCTTCCCCTTGGGCGACAATCGCCTCGCAATAGAATATATCTGTCTCCGTGTAAACAGAACTTAATCACTGCAGTCTGAACTCGAATGGCAAAACTCGCACTCAAAAACGGTTCAAACCGATTTGTACGATACTCGTATGAACTTGAAAAAATGTCATACGAGATCGTGTTTATACAAGTCGAGAACTCGTAAGCAAGAATCTTCTCACTATAATTTTCGCTGTGTAAACAGTCACAGTAATTTATCGCCTGCGAAAAATTACTTGCGAATCTCGTATGACATAATCGTAGGCGAGAATTTAGTTCTTGCCTGTATGTAAACATTATGATACAATAATCTTATGGCGATTATTGCTTGCGATAGTAGCATACGATTTCTCGGCAAGAATCGTTCGAGAAACTCTCTCCATCTAAATGGCGCTTAAGTATATCATCGCTTTAGAGTGAAAACCTCGGGAATATAATTTATTTAATTTATTTCAATTTATTACTAAGACTCCGCTGTCCGTCTGTCACCAGGCTGTATCTCATAAACCGTGATAGTTAGACAGTTGAAATTTTCACAGATGATGTATTTCTATAAAAAAAAAACACAATAAAAAACAGAATAAAATAAATATTTAAGGGGGCTCCCATACAACAAACGTGATTTTTTTGCCGTTTTATAGATAATGGTACGGAACCCTCCGTACGCGAGTCCGACTCGCACTTGGCCGGTTTTTTTAATATACATTAAGCCCCATCCAGACTCTTGCCGAGACAGCCCGAGACTTAGATGCTGTCCTTTGCTATTTGATGAAAAAGTTAAGGATAGAGATAACGTCTCGGGCTGTCTCGGCGAGTGTGTAGCCGACATTTGGATTTCTTCTTCAACACGGCTGCAATGGGGTAGCACACTGGGGAACTAATGACGCTACCATCGCTGGTACCAATACAATTTATAATATAGACATTTTTTTTTTTCAATAAATTGTGCTACAGTCTGTTACAGTTACAACAAATAGTTTTAACAAATAACAAAATCAAGAATGGCTGTGGCGTCCTAGCTAGGTTACATAGTAACCTGTATTAAGGTACTCCAACCGGATTCCCATGACAGGATTTGTGAATTTAATTGATTAAAGTTTGTTTGACATTTAATTATTGCTCGTGACAATTTAACGCATTATAATTTGGTTGTAATTGATACCAACAGAGGTGATGCCATCTACTTTCGTTTTGCCTGTGTCTCCCCATTATGCTTGTTTTCCACGGTGCGTCATATCAAGCACCGCGACGCACGAGCTCGCACCGACGCACCATGGGAAGAGACTCGTCCGTGGTAACGCGGACGAGTGCGGACAAGCAGTGCAATTCTGTCTCACCTCGATAGACACTTGTCGTGACACAGCGTGGATAACAAAACTACGCGTTATTGATTATACTGTCGATTATCTGTGTGTTATTTGTTTCTATTATCCATACTGTGACATTATGGATATCGAGCTAACCGTCGATATTGAGGTGGGTTTTTGGTTAATTTCTGTACTCAAGACTTGGTACTACATTACTCGAAGGTCTGTGGTCAAGACTACATTGTTCTCTCTTATAGTACGACTGTATTCACTGAAATTGTAAAAGATATCCTTTTTTTAAAAAGAGTAACCATGGAGTTTCTTGCCGGCTCTTCTCCATATGAAACGACTAATTGGAACCGTGCACCTAAATTCGACTTTTCATAAGCGCCTGTATTGGTTTACGTGAAATAAAAATATTTGATTTGATTTGCTGTCTTAGAGAATGACACTACAGTGCGCCGTATCCATATCACGCACCCTCATAATGTGGCTTCCCACGGTGCGTGATATTACGTATGATACCACGCACAGTCGGTGCGCGCTACCACGCACCGTGGGAAGCCAGCCTTACAGACACATATCTGAATGAACAAACATTCAGACCCGCGACAGGAGGCCTACTCCCTAAGTCCGTCAACGAAGTTAGTCGCCCGTCCGAAAGTAGCACGATACGTAGGAGTGAACAAAGCAAGTGTCAAGTTCAACTTTTCGGACGGACAAAAACACATCGGTAGTAGGGACAACTGTCAAATCGTATTGTCATTCATTCTTGGTTCGGGCCCCGAAGTAATCGTATGTCCGTAGGTGATAGGGAGTAAGAAACGCTCGTAACTAAGGCCGAAACCACGGACTTCGTGCTTAGGGAGTAGACCCCCAGTTTTTATCTGTAGTTGTAGAATGTTTCATGCGAGGATCGAACCCGCGACCCGTAGAAAAGCCAAACGTGCGCGCCATTGCGATGATCGAGTCATCATTTGGGAAAGGTATGGTTGATGAATTGACGATGAGTACACAGAATAACTGCTAACAAAATTCAAGGACATGTCTAATTTTTCGGCAAAACAAATCATTCAAGGCTATACCAACCTTTTTTCACTATCCAGTCAGGTAAATAAACACAATACAACGTTTAACCACTAGAACTAAACGGGAAACATGTCTGCAGTACTACTGTAGGCGAATGAATGGTCATTCTATTCTTATTTACCAATTACCTACTTGTGCCGTTTGTGGAGACGGTTGACATTTGGGGTCATACTTCGGAACTATTCGGTCAACCTCGTGTTTTTGCGTGAGATGTTTTTGAATAGGTGATTAATAGATAAGTACGAAATCTTCTCTAGATAATTAAATCGTGACGAAGCAAAAACTGTACATTAAATATTATTGAAAAAAAACCTGCCAAGTGCGAGTCGGACAAGCGCACGGAGGATTCCGTACCATTATCTGTAAAGACGGCAAAAAAATCATGTCTGTTGTATGGGAGTCCCCCTTAAATCACTGTTTGATTTTAATTTAATTATTATTATATATTTTCCAGCAGTACACCACGGACTATCCCCCCTATCTTATTCATTGTTTTCCTGTCCATCCAAAGGTTGTCTGGTAGATATCGCTATCAGCGATAAGACCGCCATTGTACCCTTCACTAAATTATATTGTATAAGAGCTATGTTACAATTTTGGTGTACAATAAAGTATATTCTATTCTATTTATTTTTAAAGTGAATATATAACTAAATATTCTGTGAATATTTCAAGCGTCTACCTGTTGCCGTTATCAATATCGAGCAAAAACGAGCAAAAAAATCACGTTTGTTGTATGGGAGCCCCCTTAAGTATTTATTTTATTCCATTTTTTAGTATTTTTTGTTATAGCGGCAACAGAAATACATCATCTGTGAAAATTTCAACTGTCTAGCTATCACGGTTCATGAGATACAGACTGGTGACAGACGGACGGACAGCGGAGCCTTAGTAATAGGGTCCTGTTTTACCCTTTGGGTACGGAACCCTAAAAATGGAGTACATATTATATTCTTTAGTTACTGTTGTTGGGACACAATGTTGTTTTGTGAATTCCACGCAGACGAAGTCGCGTACACAGCTAAATAAGAATAACGCTTCAGTGTACTTCATGTTACATTGATTTATTTTAGGAGACATCTTTTTTATAATTTTTTGACTTAGTCGCATTTAACCCTAGTCGCTGATGACCTGATGATAAACGCAGACAGGGTCTAGGATGGAACACACGAATGTAAGTAACCGAGATATAAAGAGATTCCCCTATACCCCTCTGGCTCTCACATACACACGACGGAACACAGTAAACTGCTTGGCGCCGGACTTTAATGTGAGGTAGCTAGGCGGACCGTATAGATCCTACCACCAAGCGTGCTGGGTTGGGTGACATAAAATCAACGTTAAGAGACCTCAATAATATAGACTTGTTAATGATCCCGGTAGCGAAACCGGAAATCTCAAGTAGAGAAAGCGAAGAGGTTGTTGTAGTTTTGTAACTTCTGACTTCTAAACGTTTTATCTCCCATAAAAAATATACCTACTGTGATTTACATATACAAGGTTACTCAGAAAGGGGGTACTAATTCAAAAGGGTGTTAAAGTACACATAATAATGAATAACTTTTGTTCTACAACTTTTCCCAAAACTCAATAGTTTAAGAGAAACAGTTGTTCAAAAATTTCAAAAAAAAAACTGTAAAATAAATCTATCCCCAGTTATGATCAGCTGTGTTTACATTTTAGGTCATATTTGGGGTCATGAATTAGAAGCACCATTTTTTGAATTTGTAACTAAAGCAGGGATGAATTTTTTTTGAAAAAACTAAAATAAAAATCATTTTACATGTTTTTTTTTATCGAAAGTTGAAATTTTAACACTTGCTTTCAAACAGTCATCAGTGACTGAAGTGAAGTGGGCTTTGGATTAGTGCCCCCTTTCCGACTAACCTTGTATAATATACAAGGTGTAACTTAAATAACGCACAGCCTCTTAAGGGGTCACTGTACTCATCATTATGAACAACTTTTACTATGGGACCAAATATGAAATCGCGAAAAAAATCAGCTGTTCCCTTCATTTATGTTCGCATAACTCGTCAAAATGTAGGGAACAGCTGATTTTTTTCGCGATTTCAGGTTTGGTTCCATAGTGAAAATTGATCATAATGATGAGTACAGTGACCCCATAAGAGGTTGTGCGTTATTTGAGTTACACCTTGTATATGTAAATCACAGTAGGTATATGTATATTTATAATTTTAACCGGTTTGTAATTTTAGCAAACAGTTATAAAGCAGTTAATTTTAGCGACTTATCATCATTTTGTAACATCAACCATCGAAGTTTTAACTAATAACGATTGGTGAGATAATTACTGTTATGACTTTTTTTATCGTCAGGAAAAAAAAATTGTATAAGGTGAACGAAGTAGAAGGTGTTGGCATATTTCATTTTCTTTTTTTCTTTTACTTGTTATGAAATTGATGTATGTATATTTATCGATACCTAATATAGAAACTCAAATCGTACGCAGGTGTGTATGATTTGAATGTAGATATTATTTCATCGATTTATTTACTTCAAAATTTCTGTTTTTAGTGATTTAGTATGAAAATTTACTTCAAATTAGTAGTGTTTATTGATAGATAATTTTAATTAAAGGCAATAAAAAAAATAAAAATACCATGGGGTTCTATTCCAATCGCCTATTAAACCCATTTTTTAAAGTTATATTAAGTACTTACACTTTAGCTACACAAAAAGCACGTTTCACCCGCTCAAATAGTATAGACGCACTGTCATAGTTAAGTAATAGGTAAATAGAGTTGCACCAAAGTGTTTACCGAATGCCGAATATTGAATATCAGGCAAAATTTATAGTAAAACGATTTTTTTTTAATATTATTTGGACTTGAAAAGAAGAATAAAAGTTATGTCATCATCATCATCATTTAGCCAAAAGACGTCCACTGCTGGACATAGGCCTCCCCCAAACATCGCCACATCGACAGGTCCTGTGTTTCTCGCGTCCAGCGGATTCCCGCGACCTTCACCAGGTCATCGGTTCACCTAATGGGAGGCCTATCTTAAAAGTTATGTCATCATCATCATCATTTAGCCAAAAGACGTCCACTGCTGGACATAGGCCTCCCCCAAGCATCGCCACATCGACCGGTCCTGTGCTCCATATTGGGGGAGTTTGCCATAATCGCCACGCTTGGCAGGCACGTTGGCGATCGCAGTATGGTTGTTAAAGCACTCAGAGAACGCTGCTGCCCATCCTCTAGTGACTCCCTTAGTCGGCTTTTACGACACCCACGGGAAGAGATGGGGTAGTGCGTCCGGCACCACACTGTACAATAAAGTTATGTAGTCACATATAAATAGGGTTAAGAATCGATTTGATTGAACGCTTGCCTTCCATGCAGGAAGGTCTTAGATCGAACCCGGCCCGCAACTGTCACTTTTCAAATTCATATGTAGATCAGAATTTGTTAACACTGGTGAAGGAAAACATTGTGAAGAAACACGCACATGCTACAAAAAATGTGCTCAACTGTGTGTGTCTCTCACCACCAGGCTAGTGTGGTGAACTAAGACTTAATATCTTCTCATTCTGAGCAGCGGGCCTGTCCCCAGCAGTTCGAACTTCGACAGTAATGCGTTTCTATTGTATCACTGAAATAATTCTACAAAGGATTTAATTATTGTAGATATACTTGTGTATCTGGAATAATGTTTCGTCAACGTTCTTGTAGACAATGTATCCTAGGTTCGTAACGTATTATTGCAGTCTCAAAGATGAATAATCCATTGTTGAAGCCTTTGATACAGGTATATAATATAATCAAAGGTTGAAGCCATACTTACATATATATATTACATTATTAATATTATATATGAATGTCGGGCAAAGTGTTATCGAGTTTTTGCGTGTGCAATTTCTCAGTAGCAGCCCGGAGTCTGGATTTGTGCCCGGTTGATGGCAATAGGCTCTCCCCCTATTACATGGGACTTAAACATAACGGCGAAATGAGGGTGTACTATACACCTCAGCCTAACTTTTCGAGGAATACAGTCGTAATGTTATGTTATTATAAGAATGTTATTCTTATACCAGGAAATTGTTTACTAAATTCCTACTCACATTAACGGCTCATACATACATGAAATACGTCATTGACGGTGATTGATATCTTCTTATTCATTCAAAAAATGTTAATTGAAACACGGATGTACGTGTGAATGGGCCGTAATACTGTTGAAAAGCAGAAGTTTCATACAATAGAAATATGTTTTGATCACGCACATAGATTATTTGACGCGGAATGCCTTTTAGTAGGAACAATACTCGTGTACATACCTAAAAAGCCTATTGACTAATCCAAACAAGCTGGCATGCTTTGTTCTAGCAATAGCGTCAACAGCCCACTGCTAAAAACCGAGTTTTAGGTGACCGCTGCAACAAATTGACGTAGAGAATATTGCTGTGGAGGAACGAAGTATGATGTTCTTACAACGAAAAGGGAGGATCCTTCAACCATGCGAGTCTTATGCCTGGCGGGCTACTGCCTGCATGTGTGCGCTTATACTATCTGCGTGTTCAATTTTGATATCGCGATGAAGGAACTGTCATGGTGTCAACTTTGAGAATTGTCCTCGTTGTCGCAGTATCCTGCTACACCACCGCTGTATTGCGTCGATTGTATGTGTCGTGATAGAAGTCGCCACATTGCCATAAGCAATCTCGGCTAACAGACTGATAAAATTATTTAATCGTATGGTAAATATCTGGAGTTATTAACCCATAGTAGTCACTGGTTTAAGATATTAGATCGCCACTGCACGGCGTTTTTAATCATTTATCACCACCCTAAAGACACATGTAGGGTATTCCTTCCAACCTTTGACGATATCGTTCTTCAGTTCAAAAATAATAGCTCAATAGTGTAGGTTATAAACTCAGGATCTTTGCAAATATTTACAAGATTTTGGCCGAATATTAAATATATTGCCGAATTTTCGCCATAAATATAAATTATTAGTTGCAACTCTAGTATAATCAGGTGTGAAGTAAACTGGCTGTTACGACGTCACAGACTACTTTTTAGACGCTTTTTTAAACGAGTTTTCACATAATAGATTTTATTTAGTCATGTCTCCTCTGCACAATAATTGTAATTGAATCGAAGACGTCACGCACGCTCGACATCCGCATTTACGTAATAGTGCGGACCTACACGCTCAATCTTATTTGCACTTGTACTTTAAAACCGCAAAAAGTTTGCGCAAACGGTATTGTTATTGCCATGTTTGCAAAAACTATTTGTGCATGCAATTCGCTGTCCATAAGAGCAGTGATGCGGTCGAATATACTTTGTAATCATGTCATTGTGAGCACGAAAACGTCCATCGTGGAACATGGGCCTCCCATTGACCGCAACAATGAATAGTCAATGGAAAAATTGGCGTAGATTTATCACTAGGTTGGCAAAAGGATTGGTGTTCGCAGTTTGTTGTTATAAGATCTTATAAGGAGGACGCTACTGTCCATCCTTTTGACGTAATCCCTTAGAGCCAGGCCACACGACGCATTGCGGCAGCGGCGCGACACGTGAACGATGTCGTTGCGGCCTCTTAGGCGTGAATTACTCGTACATAGAAGCGGCGTAAGGTGCAGACGCGGCGCAGGCGCGTCGCTTTCATACATTTTGTGCAAAAAGATTTCAAGCGGCACGAGAAAACATATGAAAGCGTCGCGCCTGCGCTGCGCCGCGCCTGAGCCGCGCCTGCACCTTAGGCCGTTTCAATGGCCGGCCATACACGGGCAGCTCGAGCAGTTAGCCCAGTGATTAACATACACGGACAGCTCGAGCAGTCAGTGTATGCCTGGCGACTGCTTGACCGCTCGCCGCGCCGTGCCGCCAACCGCCCGAAGCAGTTGTAACTGCTCGAGCTGTTTCGTGTATGTACGTACGTAGAAGGCTGTAGTTTACTATGCAGTTGCAGCTTAAAGCAGTCGATCCTAACTGCTTCAATCTGCCCGTGTATGGCCGGTCTAAGTAATTCACGCTTTACATAGAAATAGTCACGGTGTGACATACGGTGCACTCCGGCGCATGCTTTGCCCGTGGTCCTACTGCTTCGTTCTACTGATAGTATCACATGTGACGTATGCGTATTAAATTGCAAATAATTTTTTCCGTGATACTATCAATAGAACCAAGCAGTAGGACCACGGGCAACGCATGCTTCGGCGCCGCGTTGGACTAGCAACCAACGAGACTTGGCTCCGTTGCCGCCCCGCCGCAACGCATCGTGTGACCTAGCTCTTAGTCGCCTTTTAGGGCACCCACAGGTGGAGAGGGTACCTATTATATGCCAAAAACCACGTTAAATTAATACATGTGGTGCCTATAATGTAGGATAAATTATAACAAAAATATGAAGATAATATCTGATAACCTTGATTGCAATAACTCTGTTGATGTTATTTATATATTACATTATTTCAAGGATACAGGAAAATCTCATACATTTTTATTTATGTAACGCTAAAAATACATTTTTCTAGGTAAGTTTTTTGTAATGACAGTTGTTTTTTCCACAGTATAATATATCTAATTACTGTTTCATAGTATGTTATTTACGAGGCGCCACACTACTACTTATATTTCTACATATACTTGCATTTACAGTAATTTATAGATAGTTATGTGGGGGGGATTCCCTCCATCGCCAGTGCGCAAGCGAATCGTAACGGGCGACGAACCTAGCACCATATTGTGCCCGAAAAATGGCATTAGGCCCGCCACCTGATAAACGCGACTTCTCCGAGAGATCGTCAGAAAGAAATGTTTGCTGGTCTTTTCCGAGGAGTTGGGCTGGCTCAGATGGAATTATTACCACATGCAAAATATGCGCTTTGTCGTGAAGTCGTGGAAACTACCCTGCTACACCAATACCAATACGTGGGACCTTATGTAATACCATAGACGTAACGTGGGTGTACATACTTCTGTATCTAATAGGAGAACACATCTGCTTTCCCTTTTAGGGATTACCTACAGGCGTGAGTATATGTACCACATAAAAACCAATTAAATAACAATCAAATTCTGATTGTGTAGTCCCCACCACGCCAGCGTGGTGGACTAAGGCCCGTACTCCACCAAAGCGGAGATGTGCGAAGATGTCTCGTAAACAACCAATTGGAATTCGTTTTGAGTTGAAACTAAGCGGAGAGATTTTAAAATAACGCAATTCTATTGGTTGATCGAGACATCTCCGCATATCTCCGCTTTGGTGGAGTCCGGGCCTAAGGCTGGACAACCACCAGAGCTGTGCGAGGAAAATGTGCCGTGCGAAAATGTGTAGCGAGGATATGAAACGGTGTGACCCTTTCCACCAGAGCTGTGCGAGGAATGTGTAATGTGTTAATGTGTACAAATGATTATCTACCTCTACCAAACACCATTTATTGACTGACTGGTAGGCACATATTTTCAAATCCTCGCACACATTCCTAGCAACGCATTCCTCGTAACACATTCCTCACAACACATTCATCGCCACACATCCCTCGCTCGCATTTCTCCCTTGTTTTGTATGAACAAAAACCTCGCTCCTCTAAGCCCATATCCACCAGAGCTGCGCAGAGCGAATCTAGGTAAATGAAGTGATACAGTATAGTGAAACACATTCCTCGCTTCGCAGCTTAGCACAGCTCTGGTGGATGCTCTGCCTAAACCCTTCTCATTGTGAGAAGACCATCGACTATACCATAGATATACAAAGTGTGTGGTTAAACGATAAAAAGAAACCGTTATCAATAATTTTATTTTTCTTTTTCAGGAACACTTTCATATAGGGTCTCAATATCTTTTAACTGTTTCTTTTTTTTCTCTCCCAACTCTCGTCGATGTTGTACGAAGAACCATCTGAAAATAATAAAAGGAAAAAAAATAAAGCAATAATTTAAAAAAAAAACGGCCAAGTGCGAGTTGGGCTCGCGCAAGAAGGTTTCCGTACCATTATCTATTCTGTTTTTTAGTATTTGTTGATATAGCGGCAACAAAAAAAATACATCATCTGTGAAGTGAAATTTTGAACCCGTTATGTGACGATTTTCCATACAAACTTTCATCCCCTATTTAACTCTCTTAGGGGTTGGATTTCAAAAAATCCTTCCTTATTCCTTGCCTACATTATAAAGGGAACCTCTGTGCAAAATTTCAGCTTTCTAGGTCCAAGGGTTTGGGCTGGACGTTGATGAGTCAGTCAGTCGGGACTTTTCTTTTTATTTACATAGATAAAATAACTTACACGAGTATGCTTATAGCCGGCAGCGTCATGGACGAGCTGAACACATACACCGCTCCACTGAACGATGTGATCGTGTGAGAGTATAGTGACGAGTATGTAGGGTCGAACATCAGAGCAGCCAGGGTTTCTACCAGACTGAAGAGCGAGTTCATTTTACCTGGAAAATGTATGCAGGGATTTTATTTATAAGTCAAATACAAAAGTTTTTATAAACAAGTTATAAGAGGCAGACCAATCCAAAAATTATAAGAACCTCACGGATTCATTAACTGTTTATTTGTTGTGGGATAGTTAAAAAAACCGGCCAAGTGCGAGTCGTACTCGCGCACGAAGGGTTCCGAACCATCTATACTATACTATATACTATATTACTATATATAATATTATAAAGAGGTAGAATTTGTTTGTTTGTTTGTATGTAGGAGGTAATCTCCGAAACTACTCATCCGATTTCAAAAATTCTTTCACCAATAGGAAGCTACGTTATCCTTGAGTGCTATAGGCTATATTTTAGGATAAAAAAATGTAAATTTACGTGAGCGAAGCCGCAGGCAAAAGCTAGTTATCTATAAAAACGGCAAAAAAATCATGTCTGTTGTACGGGAGCCCCCCTTAAATATTTATTTTATTCTGTTTTTTAGTATTTGTTGTTATAGCGGCAACAGAAATACATCATCTGTGAAAGTTTCAACTGTCTAACTATCACGGTTCATGAGATACAGCCTGTTGACCAGACGGACAGACGGACGGACAGCGGAGTCTTCGTAATTGGGTCCCGTTTTACCCTTTGGGTATCCGTACCCAGTACCAGGTTTCCGACCCTAAAAACTAGACTGACGAAGTTTACTGTGTTCCGTCGTGTGTATGTGAAGGCCAGAGAGGTATAGGGGAATCTCCGTTACTTGGATTCGTATGCCCCATCTTAGACCCTGTTTACGCTTATCATCAGGTGCAACTAAGGTCAAATGGGACAAATTCAAATAATAAAAAAAACTGAGCTGTGACTCACCCATTTCCTCGCTTGGCACCAGCTTAGATGCCATCGATCTTAAAGATGTGAATGTGGTCGCGTTCAGGATCTCCACTAGTGGAACTGTAAAAACAAAAGTTAAAATTAACGTTTAAAATAAAGATGCTTTAATTTGTAAAACATGACAATGCAACAAAAAGAACAAATAATTCAAACCACGAAGACGCGCCCCACTCTTAGTCTAAATCGCTACAGTGCAAAAGTGTGCATTATAAATTGCTATTGTGTTAGTTCTACAGCCACACAATAGTTAGATGTGTGCATACGCACACTAATAAAAGATAATAATAAGAGATGTGTACATACGCACCACGCGGCTCCCTCTCACAAAAAGGAGTGGAGCGCGTCTTCGTAGATCGATGATGGAACGCACTGTAAGATCTACGACTTTAGTTCTTTTTCAAATCTGGAGCTTTACAGAAGTTTCGTTTATTCATTAACAAACTTATCTTTTTAATATTTCAATAAAAACATAAAAAAACAATTAAAAATATAAAAAATAGTAGCCCACCAGCATCGGGAACAAGGTCCAAGCTACCGGTGGTCAGGGCCTCAAAGAGAGGAACCTCCTAATAATACGCGCCGTGTCAAGAAGTACAGCTTTCTGTATCAGGCCCTTGATCCAGCCGCCCAACGAGAGCCTCTTTAGGTGTTGGTCGAAGCTTTTGGCTATTAAACCATTTGCCGTAACTACTATCGGCACAATTACTACTGAATCAACATCCCACATGTCAACAACCTCGTGTGCCAAGTCTTGATATTTAATTACGTAACCATATCATATTAGTTAACAATAACAGTAGTTTTATTGTTAACTAATATGATATAGTTACGCTATCGAAGAAACCACCAAATAATTTATTGTACGTCGTTGATCATAATTCGCAAATGTTAGTCAACGAAGTATAAGGGCAACATTTACTTAAGTTTCTTTTCACCATCAACGCAAGTGATAATTAAATCAAATTCTAATCCGCACATTAATTAAAAAAGTCAGTAGTACAGACCCGGGGTCTCCACTCAGGCCCTCTTGCATGGAACGCAAGCATTCAACCGCTAGGCTATCATTACCTATTCGCCAAGAGTGGAGATTATAGGAATATCCCCTATGACCGACAATATAGCCGTCTTAAGCGGCCATGTTCATCAGTGCATGTGCCCGGGCTTGTTCTTTGAGCAAAGTAGAATTAGTCAGCAGATTAGCCACTAGAAGAAAGAAGAATACTTACCCATGAACATTTGGAAATCTGTCTGCACGAAGGTGATGAGCACAGAGCCGACCAGCTTACTGGTGATGGAAATGAGGCACAGCATCGAGTCGTGGAAGCCCCAGCGTTTGCTGAACACGCTGATGGAGAATAGTGCTCCTGAAAATAACATTCGAGAAAATAATAAGGGCTAATATTTATTGTCTTAGGGAGAGTTCACCACACCACATTGCAGCGACAAAAAGCGGTCAAACAGTAGTTACGTGTGAATAGTGTCGCTGCAGCTTCTTGCAGTTGCGTTGTGGTAACTACAAAATGTCGATGTGGTTGCGTTGTCGCTAGTACCTAGTTTCGGTGTGGTTACGTTGTGGCTTCTGTTTGCAGACAGACAAATCGACTCCGGCTTGCCGCGTGCGCGCGGTTTCGTTGCGTGACGCAACATTGTGTTTGCGAGGTGGGCGGCCGCTAGTGTGCGGTGTCGCTGGTGGTTGCGTTGTGGTTGCGATGTGGTCGGTATCGCCCACACGGTTGAATTCGGCGACAAAATGTAGTCCGTCTGAATTAAACTATTCATTTTCATACAAGTTAGTGCCCGCCCACGTGTTGTTTTTGTAGTTTGGTTGTAGTGTAGTTGTAGTGCATGAATTGAGGCGGCAAAGACGTTGAATTTATTCGTCTTAAATCAATGTAGAACAGGACTACAGTAAATGCTTCTAAATTTTTTATTCATAAAGTTTATCATCGTGCCAGCTTTTCCTCGGCCTGTCTCGGAAGCGACGTCCTTCCTCAAGCACCCATTGTGTAGCAATTCTAGCCTACATTTCTGCATACATACGAAAAATGTGACCTGCCCACTCCCTCTTTAGCCTATTGGTCTTGTTTCCTACATCAGTGATGGCGGTCTTCGATCATATCGTTGTGATCGATTTGGACGTCTTTCTGAGGGATTGGCCGGAAAAGACAAAGGATAGAAAGTAGTGGAAAAATATGGGGGAGGCCTTTGCCTAGTAGTGGGACAATACAGGCGCAATAAAAAATATTCAAGGTGTAACATAAATAACGCTCAACCTCTTAAGGGGTCACTGTACTCATCATCATGAACAACTTTTACTATGGGACCAAAAGTGAATGAAATCGCGAAAAAAAAACAGCTGTTCCCTGCATTTATGTTCGCATAACTCGTCAAAATGTAGGGAACAGCAGATTTTTTTTTCACGATTTCGGATTTTGTCCGATAGTAAAAGTTGTTCATAATGATGAATACAGTGAAACCTAAGAGGTTGTGCGTTATTTATGTTACACCTTGTATATTCCATCAGAGTGCGCAAGCGACAATAAGGCATCACATTCTTAGGTTTCGCTTACAATCTCGAAAGATAAAATCATAAAGCTTTTTAGTGAGTATTTTAACGAGAGTAAAAAACACTGCTGCCTGATTTCATCAAAAACCATACCCGTAATACGTACTTCTTAGAATAATATTTAATTCTTCAGTTCAAAACTATTCTGATTCGTTTTCACGGATATACCATTCCTTCACACATTCGTTCTTTGCGATAGGTCTAATGATGTTGATTACATCGTTATGGTGTTGGTGGATGATTTTGAAAAGGACGTAATAATGATAGGAGTCTATCCAAATGTTTACTTTACCCCATCACTTTTCTGTAATTAATAAAAATCAATTGCTTCAAACCATTACAATTTTAACAAGAAAGAATTCCCCATTTAAACTTATTCTATTTGATAAGAACTTAAAACCAATAGTCAAATGATAAAGGTTGGAACTTCAGATCACAGAAGGGTGAAAATTCGAACTTCCTTAAAAAAAAATAACAAATCATTGTTCTCCTTCGTCGTTAACATTAATATTAGTTTCAGATTGTTTTTATTCTTGTCTTATTGCTTGACGGCAGTGGTATAGTTTGATTTTTCATTATTATAATTGAGGTTGGAAACATCTGCATTTAGAACTTTGGGATGATGATAATGACGTTCTTATTTTTTGTTAACATTTTTCGAATAATCACCCAGAAACAAGGTTAGACAGATTGTACAGTCAGCTGCATTAATTGGTTACCTCCCACGAGAACAAACTTGTTCATGAGAGGGATAACCAGTTGGTGCAGCTGACTGTACCTCAGTCGATAGTACTGCGTTCAGTTACTATTCACTTTGATCGCTGAGACGCCTTCTCTTTGAGCCGCGCTTTGCATGTATGAACGTGGAAGTTCACTTACGATGTTATTGCCACTTGTGACTGGCAATATTGAAATTGAATCGTTATTAAAGTTCTACATACAATTGAAGGGTTATTTACAAAAACAGCATAACTGGAATTTTCATCCTTTTTATCCTAAGTGTTCTTATGAATAGTTTACAGTAATGTGAACCATTTAAGATTAAAGTAATACATAATTTAATACATAACATATTCAACATTAACATAAATTAAATTCAAATTTCTATGTTTAACATTGACAATGTTATGAAGCTTTTTGTCTGTATTGAAAAATTTAACGAAAAAAAGTTATGCTGTTTTTGTAAATAACCCTTCAATTCACATAAATGCAGAAATTAAAGTATCGGACACCAATACAAGGTTAACCTGAGAGGCGGTACTAATCAGCAGACTACTTAAATTATCACTGATGACTGTTTTAAAGGAAGTGTAAAAATAATAATTTCGGTTCAGTATGATATTTATTTTAGTTTTTTCAAAAATTCTTTACTGCTATGTCTACACCAGTGCGCTTTCATGTTCACCTTGCGCTTTCAACTTTAAATTCCTCTTGCGTCAAGCGCATGCAATATTGATTGCCATAAGACGCATGCAGCTTATCGTCTACACCGGTGCGCCTCGGTCAGTCGTCAGTCGACATACAATAGACGGATTAGCGTGCGCTAGGGACATGCGCTTTTGTTTAAGGCATGCGCTATTGCAAGCGTTGTGGCGCTTCACGCATGCTTCAGACGAAGAAGCAAGATGAACATAAAAGCGCACTGGTATAGACATAGCTTATCCGTGCTTTAGATACGAATTCAGAAAATGTAGCTTCTAATCCATGTCCCCAAATATGACCTAAAATGTAATAAAAACAGCTGATCATAACAGAGGAAAGACTGATAGATCTTAGCGTATTTTCATGACATCTTTGAACAGCTATTTCTCTTAAACGATCGACTTTCAGGAAAAGTTGTAGAACAAAAGTTATTCATTATTATGGGTACTTTGAAATTCTTTCGGATTAGTACCCCCTTTCCAACTAACTTTGTATACATCACGCTTTTATATTATTATATTTAAGGTCATAAACAGAGCTATACTGAACATCCAAATTTCGCCAATTACGAAGTCGAAATAAGATGCCCTAACCTACTGCTGATAATTTTCCAACAGAAGAACTAATGCCCGATGTATTATTCAAACCAAAAAGTGCATGCTACCTCCCATACCTCGAAAGGCCATCGAAGCCGGTTTCATGCAAATATCTGACACTCATCATGGGTAGTCAGATAGCCAAAATTCTACGAACTGATACTACCGTAGGGTATCGGTAACCTCAGTAAGGCCGTGGCCACATGTCTACGGTGCGGCACCGGCCACCGTGTAACGGCACGGCGCCGCTAGCGGAAGACGGCGCGACGTGGTGCCGTGTACGGTGCACCGCACGTTAGTTTTTGCTTAATTCGCCTAGTGGAAGCACGTCCCGTTCTCTGGGACAAGACAAACGAGGATTATAAAGATAAAATTTTTAACTTTTGCACCGCGTCGGCACACGGCGGCAATTATACGTCGGGACGTGCTTCCACTAGTGAAATTAATAAGTCGACATCTAAATTGTCATCCATTTTCATTAACACGTGCAAACTAAGCAACAGCAAAATATAAGCTAACGTGCGGTGCACCGTACACGGCACCGTGCTGTGGCACGACGCCGCGCTATCTCCCGGTAGCGGCGCCGTGCCGTAACACGGTGGCCGGTGCCACAGCGTAGACATGTGTCCACGGCCTAAGGCAGGCCGCAGATGAGACACTGAGTTGCTCCGGACACAATTGATCGCTATTCTCAGGTGCAGCCACTGTTTAACCACTGTCAGCCACCGTTTTGATCGCTCAAGCGACCATCCTGTGGCCTGGTACAGCGTCTTGATTGCTTGAACGATCGCTTTTCCCTTCGGGATCGGAAATTTCGATCGCTGTGAACACAGTTTAGTGTCTCGGAACACAAAATTGTGTCTCCAGACAACGTGTCCCGGCCGTAGTGGGCCATATGCAGTCAGCTTAATAACAGTCGATCCGTGATAAATACAAACCAGGAGATAGATACAATAGGTTAACAATTAAACCGCTGCAGATATGTGGCGTTGGTCATTAAGAGGTTAACCTCTTCATCTATTGTGTCTATGTTTCCAGTAATTGATTAGCAGATGTGGCTAAACAGAAAACTGACTAACAAATGGCTGATGATTAGATTATGTGGTGCCAACCAGTGTTTCTCAGATAAATGAATTGTAATTCTTTTGAGAAATAAATGTCTTAAACCGTATGTGGCTAAACACACTATGCCGAAGATACGCGACCGAAGTTCGGCACGATTACGCCTGCAATGCTTTTTAGGGTTCCGTACCCAAAGGGTAAAACGGGACCCTATTACTAAGACTCCGCTGTCCGTCTGTCCGTCTGTCCGTCTGGCCGTCTGGCCGTCTGTCCGTCTGTCTATCCGTCTGTCACCAGGCTGTATCTCAAGAACCCTGATAGTTAGACAGTTGAAATTTTCACAGATGATGTATTTCTGTTGCCGCTTTAACAACAAATACTAAAAAATTGGATGAAATAAATATTTAAGGGGGCTCCCATACAACAAACGTGGTTTTTTTTGCAGTTTTTATAGATAATGGTACGGAACCCTCCGTGCGCGAGTCCGACTCGCACTTGGCCGTTTTTTAAATTATCCGCGACACACCAGACTGAAATTACGTCGCGTTTTACCTATACATATAAAAAACATAGACGCCGAACTTCGGTCGCGTATCTTCGGCATAGTGTGTTTAGACATTAACGCTTACGACTACGTTACACCCCAAAATACTCGAAAAAGAACTCACCTATTGAATGCGTAATAATGCTGTAAGTCGAATACAAGCTGTACTTGAGTGCGTCCCACTTCAATCTGTACCTTACGTACATGTAGGTGACAATGCGTTCACCTGAAAAGAATAAAAAAACATTAATGAATAAAATCATTTTATTTCGGACAACTACAAGATCCATACATTGTTAGTAACAGTTTTGCACTTAAAATACTATTGTTAGTAACTTAAACTAAAGACGAATGAATGCGAAGACCACCCAACAGCTAGACACCCAGAAACTATGGAACAAGTCTTCGCACAAATTGCCTTACTATGACGGAGGAAGCATCTGACGCCACAGCCTTCAGGATGCTATTATGGCTGCCTCTTATTCTGCTCAGGAGTGAGGCCATTTTTTGCGGATAAAAGCAAAATTTTATTTATTATTTTTATTTATTAAAGCAGTCGCTATATCAAGGAACACAGGCAAAAGACTTAAATATACAAGCAACTTAATATCATACACATCACGCCTGTATTCTCCGAAGTTTGAGCAGATGTGTATGATACACCCTCAATTTACCGTTATGTGTAAGTCCCATGTAGTGGCTATTGCCATCAACCGGGCACAAAAAAGACTTCGAGCTGCTATTGAGAAATTCTACAAGGAAAAACCCAATAACACTACCCGACCTGGCGATCGAACCCAAGAATCACGCTCAACAGTCGCGCTTGTGACCACTAGACCAACGGGGCAGTCAACTTAGTAACATGTTTGTTAACAGGCAACTGTAATTGGTATAGTGTGTAGGTAATAAATGATTGAATACAAAAGACAGACGAGGGTAAAGTCATGGGCAGCAACATTTACAAACGTAGCGTCTAAAGTAAATTAAAAGACGGAAATAAACGATAGGACGGTTTAAGAATCCAATTCCCCTCCGTCACTGGACAAGTAAGTCGGAAGGACGACAAAGCTGGTACCATAATAGTGCTCGAAAAATTGCAATAGGCTCACCACCTAATACATAGGACTAAATACTAGAGGCGAATTTACCCAGCATTGATTCGTTTCATTCATCTCTCAAGTTGCCGTCCTTAAGCTTGCTTCCCACGGTGCGTGATAGCGCGCACCGGCTGTGCGTGGTATCATCTGTAAAATCACGCACCGTGGGAAGCCACGTTATGAGGGTGCGTGCTTCGAAGCTATTTTTTCATTCCAAAATACCAAGTGAACTCGCGGCGGATACGGCGCCGGCGCACAGCTCCGCACGCGTCTACGTTACCACGGACGAGTCTCTTCCCATGGTGCGTCGGTGCGAGCTCGTGCGTCGCGGTGCGCAATATCACGCACCGTGGGAAACAAGCATTACATGGCGACCCTTCCACAGAGCAGTGAAATTCGCGCGTCTTGACATTCCATTGGCTTAATTAGGAAATCGAGGCACAATGGTACTAACGCAAGATTTATATCGGTCTGACGCGTCTATGAGTGATAATGGGTTCCAGACAAGGAAGAAATAATTGTGGCGCAAAATGAGTCTGGAGGATCTAACAGCGTGGAATCTTTGCAATTATTGTGGCGTATGAGTAACACAAACATAATATTGCTAATAATTTTACTGTTGGCTGGTCTGGTGTTCCTGTACATGGTGCTGAGACTTTATAGAAGTTGCTAATGGTAGATGAAATACATCGGCAGGCGATGAGACAATCTTTGAGTCGCCACTCACGTCGTGGTGACTTGGAAAAGCCAGGTGACCCCGAAGTATGATGGTTATATCTCATGCGATCCGATGTCTAGAAGATTGTCCAATTGTGCGCGTGTATACCGGAACCTATATGAATAAGGCCTCTTGTTCACGGCACGATTACTTAACCGTACGGCGTATTAGCTGCGCCGTAGAAAAATCGTGTGAGCTTGTACACGACACGGCAAACCACCAGTCGAAACTGATTTATATCCATTTTGTAACACAAAACCAGCGTTGGAAAGCTGTCATGCAATAATTTCCCGTCGCGAAAACGTCCGGTGCCGTTAAGAAACTCTCGTAGACAGTCTTAAAACACTAATGTAAATCAAACCGTGCGCAAAAGAGGAATAGCCACGGAGCATACGGCGGCGCAGACGTGCCCTTGGGCTGCCGTATCCATCAACAAACTTCTATAGTAGCCCATACAACACTGATGACGTGTGTGAATACACGAATACGGCGGACGGCGCCGTGACGTAGCGCCGCCGTGTGTGTCAACAAGCTCCCCTAGTGATCCATACAACACTGACAACCGTACCTATACACGGCGAATTAACCGTAGATTTTCACGGCGAAAAAACGTGTGTGAACAAGAGGCCTAAGTGCAGTGAGTGAACTGTGTAATGTGATGGCGCCGGACGGCGCAATGTTATGGTAAAACTGCATTATGTAGTTTTAGATTTTAATATGAGAACATTATCGTTGGTTAATAATGACAATATTACGATGACCCGGAAATTTTATAACGATAAAAAAATGGCATTGTACCTGTCTATAATAGTGTGTGCAAAAGTGTATACAAGTGTTATATTAGTGTTAAATTACTGTTAAATTACTGTACCCAATTGTGTAGTGTAAAGAGGTTTTTGAACATAATTTAAGCACAAAACAGCACAGAACATATTGTCGAAATCACCTCGCTTAGAGCCCTCGCAAACTTAGCCATAAGTGGTTGCATTTAGTGGCCAGAGCCTATAGACAACATAATAGTCGATGATCGCTAGAGAATAGAAACATCAATGCAATGTACTAGATTGTCAAAAGCTTTCGACCGGTCAAGCGATCTGTAATGTCCTTACATTTAATTAGCTTATCTATTCTCCGTCGTTCAGCAATTAGCTTATTGTCTACGGGCCCGGGTATAGTCAATGTTCATAGCCACCAATTGTGACCACCAATAGCTCAACGCGTCCACTAGGGGACGTCACTTCTCTCAATTACTCCTCAAAATTCGACAGAGAACAGTCGTTTGGGGTATTTGGAATCATTCTTGATTACTTTGGCATTGGAACTTATCATTCGGAGACGTAGAAAACGTCGAAAACAACGAGACTGAGAAAAAAGTGGCCGGTGACTTTCTTCGAGTGTACATGTGCGACCGGAAACCAAAGCCACAAGTTGCGAGCACAGGCCACTGCGCCGAATATGGGCCATGTTCATATAAAATGTACGAGAAATCTCGACAACAACTTGTGGCCGCAACTACTCGCCGACCTGTGACCGAAGCCAGTGGCCTAGTGGACTACTACACTGAGTTTCGACAAATCGTTCTACGACAAGGTTTTACTTCGACACTATGAAACTCCGACATTACGCTACTCCGACAATTATGGAACTTCGACACTGGGATTTAAAGTAACCTAACACGAAGGGGATGACGGGGGCTTCGTTCGCTAGCTTTGCTCGCTCACTCTAGCCCCCGTCATCCCCTTCGAACCTAACCTATCCGTGTCGGGGTGCCCCAAATTAAGTGTCGAAGTTCCATAACTGTCGGAGTAGCGTAATGTCGGAGTTCCATAGTGTCGAAGTAAAATCTTGTCGTAGAACAATTTGGCGAAATTCAGTTTGGGAGTGGGCCTTGTGTGCGGGTGGGATTAGTAAGCGGATTGGTGATTGGACTTTGTTGTTAGTAGCAGACCAGAGGGCTCTGAACGCGGAATACGCTTGATGGAGTAAAAATGCAGATTTAAGCTAAGTACATTAGGTCCTTTTGCGGCCGTACCTGCAAAATAACATAAAGGAGTGCCTGTGTTGTAGAATTATAGTCTTAGAACCAACATAAGTAAATCTACTTACCATGGTTTGGTCCGTACACAATAGCAACAACAAGAAGTGTCAAGATTATTTTCTTCCTGTAATTCGTCTCCCTCTTCTTAAATGCTACTTCTCCAGTTTCTTTTACCAATGTTACCATATCTGAGCAGGTTACTGGTTTTGGCTGAAATAAAAAGTTGTTTTGGGCATATCATATCGACGCTTGAAAGGCAAAAATTACCAAGCGACATGTTGGCAACTTTACACTAGAGCATTTTAAAGTTTTATTTATGTTCTTAAATGCCAGTTTATTATAAACTGCACTTAAAATTCGTTGAAATCAAGTAGTTATGACAAATATGCGATTTTTTTATTTTATTATTCCAAAAAAAATACTTGAAATGCTCTAGTGGTGAGTGCGAGGTCATCCGCATAAAGAAAACGGGACGTGTTCGGGCTGGACGGTTGGTCGTTGGTATAGATATTGAAGAGGAGCGGGGCCAGGACACTACCTTGGGGTAGGCCGTTCTTTTGTGATCTCCAACGACTTTTGTCCGAGAGAAGATGGACCTGAGTGTAAATGTGGTGCCGTTCCGCAAACTATGGCGCACTTAACATCATGCCCCGCCTGCCCTGTTACCTGTACACCTCAAGAACTAATGGACGCTACGGATAGTGCTAAACTCGTTGCTGAGTTCTGGGCCGACACAGTGTAGATTGTCATCGACACGCTAAGAAGAAGAAGAAGAATGCTCTAGTGTAAAGTTGCCAACATGTCGCTTGGTAATTTTTGCCATTCAAGCGTCGATATGGTTGTAACACTCATGTTTAGTGTAAATTGGTTCTCAGCCAGATATAGACCACACACGGAGTAAAGCCATCATACGGTATACAGTAATAAATAAAAAAATCATATAAAACATTGTTTACCTTCTCATTCTTACCACTATGTGGCTTAGTATTACTCTCCAAACAAAAGTATCCATAAGTAAACGTTATCATATAAATAACTGCAGAAACCGTAAAGATTCCATAATATCCCCATAGCTTTAACAGAATCCCACTCAAAGCTGTTCCAATAGGAATGCCAGCGGTCATGCAAAGATTCACAAGTCCCACGCGGAAGGTTCTGGATTCTTCATCAGTAATATCACTAATGTAGCTGAAGACGCCTAGATAAACCATCACCCAGCCGCCAGTAACAGCTGGGAACAAACCTTCGAGAAACATTGTCACTTCAACACCAATTTGATCGAAGAAGAAGGTACTTAACAAATTGCTTACGCAGACCATGAACTCTCCAAAAATTGGCATCAATATACACACTTTTCTGTTCCCAGTCCGGTCGCTCCAAGCTCCCATGAATATCACGAGTAAGGTTGGAATAGCAGTCTGTATCACACTCTTCCATGCTTCTATGTTGGATATAACTCTTTGGACATCAGCTTCGTAATTTGTCAAGTTGCCTGTCCTATCGATTAGGGCATCACAAATTGTGTCATTGAAGTTTAGTTTTACTCTGCACGTCTTATCCAAATTAAGATTTTGGATTGCTAATCTGGCTAACATCGATGGTATTATTAGACCAGCTAATATAGGTTCCACTGTTATGCTTGATTTTATTCGACATAGTTTTGCTGTGAAACTTTCGTTTTTGTTTACACCTTTTTTGATAACTGTCTCGTCTTTTTCTTCTAATGCCTGTTCTTCTAGTGTTTCTAGTTTCTTTTCTGGATCAGGCATGGTATGTGCTCACTCAATGAACGTGTTTGTCAAACTAACAGTAAGAATGTTATTGTAAACGTTTATTTGATACAAATTATCACGATTACTTTTATTTGATGTGTGTACGAGTTATGTATGGTTTGATCCGAAAATCTCGCATATTTTTTTGTATTTATGAAAGGTGTTGTTTTTTTATTTAATAAAAAATAGAGATAGGAAGATAAAAATGTGTGATTGACAAAAAACTCAGTTATATATTTGTGATTACTTTACTCTTTGTATAATATATTAGTTTTAAAATAAGGGTTTTTCACTGTTTTCTAACAAGCGTTGAGATGAAAGTTGCACTTACTTCTATTTGCTTATGGCATTATAAACCTGTATCATAAACACTTTGTATTCTTAATTGACATTTCTTTTTTATTCTTTACGTGTAAAACCTTATAGGTATGTCTACACCAGTGCGCTTTCATGTTCATCTTGCGCTTTCAACTTTCAATTCCTCTTGCGTCAAGTGCGTGCAATATTGATTACCATAAGACGCATGCAGCTTATCGTCTACACCGGTGCGCCTCGGTCAGTCGTTAGTTGACATACAATAGACGGATTAGCGTGCGCTAGGGGCATGCGCTTTTGTCGAACTAGTATTAAGGCATGCGCTATTGCATGCGCTATGGCGCTTCACGCATGCTTCAGACGAAGACGCAAGATGAACATGAAAGTGCACTGGTGTGGACATAGCTTACAAGTGTGGTTGTTGCTTGTTTTTTTTTTTTCTACTTCATGCCTTTTCAGAACATAATTATTTATAAAAACTAACCATCCTGTAGAGAAAACGAGTTATCAAAGTTAAATACAATTTATTAGTTAATGAATATTTGCGTAGTATATTTAGATTGCCACTGCACCGTGTGATGTCTTGATAAATTGTTCAAACAATGTAATCAATTGTCTTATGTTTGCTCTCAGATAGCTAAGTTGCGCAATTGTAGGCAATCTATTTGAACTATTAAAATATGGTACTGTTTTTTTTTAATTCTTCATCATCATCAACAAGATTAGAAGTAATGTTTATTTTTCCTGATGCTTGCAGCTAATTAAGTTTATTGGAGAGATTTATTTTGTTGTTATCTTCAAAGTTATGGTACACATGGCTTGATATCAAGGTATATATTTCCAGAATGATCTGATCTTACATTGTATAGACTCTCCGTAGAATGAGAGCTCAGCTTATATTAGAAATGAATGGTTTGATATACAAGGTTAGCCGGAAAGGGAGTATTAATCCGAAAAGGTGTTAAAGTACCCATAATAATGAATAACGTTTGTTCTACAACTTTCCCCAAAAGTCAGTAGTTCAAGAGAAATAGCTGTACATAGATTTCATAAAAAATACGCTAAAATCTATCTGTCGTTAGCTATGATCAGCTGTGATTACATTTTAGGTCATATTAGGTCACCGATTAGAAGACTCATTTTTTATATTCGTTACTAAAGCAGGGATGAACAAATTTTGATAAAACAAAAATAAAAATAATTTTGCATGGAAATAATTATGATCTATTTTTGAAATTTTAACACTTGCTTTAAAACAGTTATCAGTGATACTTTAAGGTCCATTATCCACCACAGCGGAGAGGAGAGGAGATATCTCGAACAGTCAATAGAGTTGCGTTATTTTAACATCTCTCCGCTTAGCTTCAACTCAATAACGAATCCTATTGGTTGTTTACGAGACATCTCCTCTCCTCTCCGCTTTGGTGGATACCGGGCCTAAGTGGCCCGCGGATTCGTATCCCCGTTCCGAGTAACCTTGTGTATTTATTTATATCGATGACTGTTCAAAAGTAGTTTGTTGAGAATATATCCACGTATTCAAAAAACCCTCTGATTTGATATAACCTGCAAAACTATTTTTTATTTAAACTTTTTAAATGTGTTTAAAACACATGAGGTTTACATTGTGTGCCTCTTGGAATGCCGCTCTCACGCCGCCATATCGAGTGCTATTTATTAATGAGGGCTTACACCATTTAGACCAGTACTAATAAACAGCTATCATTTGAGAGACCCTCTTAAGTGTAGTTTTAAAATGATAGGAGTAGTGTTTAAAAAAAAAGTATAACGTATGACTATACAGGGTGGTAATTTGAGATGGGGCATGAAGGGCAGCTACCTTAACCATTGTAGCTACAGGAAAACGTTCTTAGAAGACCACCCCTAACTTTTTGAACAAATTCAATCGGTATTCACAGATTTCGAAAAAAAAGTACAGTCAGCGAGAAAAAGGTCTGTTTTCACAAAACTTTTTTATGATGCCAATCGATCCTGTTTCTCATAAGGACCAAAAGACTCTTCCTGACCAACTGAGGTTGGAGTACTAGAAAAATCAGAAATCGCAAAAAACTTATTTGAGATGGGGTAGTTATAAGGGCAGCTACCTTAATCTTTGTCGCTACAGGAAAATGTTAGAAGGAGACTGTCCATAATTTTTGAAAATATTTCGAACTGCATTCATAGATTTTGAAAATGAAATAATGTTTTTTTCGGCGTAAACGTAACTTTTGAACAAAATGTTGTTTTTTGTGATTTCTGACGTTTCCAGTACTCTAACTTCAGTAGGTCTAGACGAGTATTTTGATCCTTATGGGAAACAGGATCGCTTGGCATCATAAAAAAGTTTTGTGAGAACTGACCATTTTTTTGCCGACTGTACCAATTTTTTTTTTCAATATCTTTTTATGCAGTTCGAAATAATGTAAAAAATTGTGGCCAGTCTCGTTTTAACATTTTCCTGTAGCGACAAAGATTAAGGTAGCTGCCCTTATAACTAACCCATCTCAAAAAGTTTTTCGTTATTTCTGACGTTTCTAGTACTTAAACCTCAGTTGGTCAGGAAGAGTCTTTTCAACCTTATGGGAAATGAGATCGATTGGCATCATAAAAAAGTTTTGTGAAAACAGCCCATTTTCTCGCTGACTGTACTTTTTTTTCAAAATCTGTGAATGCCGATTGAAATTATTTCAAAAGTTAGGGGTGGTCTTTTAAGAACGTTTTCCTGTAGCTACAATGGTTAAGGTAGCTGCCCTTCATGCCCCATCTCAAATTACCACCCTGTATATATACTATACTACTTTATCGAGCTACTTTTGAAAGATCTCTCAAATGAGAGTCTATTAATAAGGGCATAAGGCTGCATTTCCACCAGAGATGTGCTATGCAACGTTGCTATGGATGCGTTTGATATCCACCAATCATATTCATTGGTCCACATAGCATAGCACTGGTGGAAACTGATTGAACTAAGCTACGTTTTTTATATGGAAGGATGCGTGCTGTGGATGCGTGCTATGGCTGCGAGCTATGGATGCGTGCTATGGATAGTCGCGAGTGGTGTAGCTATGTGCAGACAAGTGTACCTACAGTAGGCGCTAGGGTTTTCGCATTCCCGGCCTATTTGAGTTCCCGGGAATCGGGAATTTTTTCATGTTTTTTGTATAAATATAGTTTTTCTCGTATATTTCAACATTAAACTTGTGTAAGTACTTTAAACATGATAAACTGATAAATTGTCTAACATATCAATCGACTTTTCTTATTTAAATAAAAAATCTTACACTTATTTAAAAAATTGGACAACAGTTACAGTCATTTATATTGTGCGACGTCGCAAGTTTCTTTAATGAAAAAATAGTCTTCTCTTCATATAAGTAATATGGGAAAATATTACGGAATAACAATGGGGTGATTGACTATAAAGGGTGTTACCAAATTCGTGTAATACCTTAAAACCACATGATCACCACTGGTGTAGAATGACCGAGCACGGGATTTAGCTTGATTAAAAATAAAATAAAGTTTTTTTCTTGCGGTAGCGATATGTGATCGAAACACAACCAGCTAATAAGGTACAAAATATAAAAATTGCTTCTTAGTTAAAATTTTATTCGTTGGAACATTTCGACGCCACTCATCAATGAATGAAAGCACGATGACACAGCTGGCTAGCACGACTAGCACAAAATCGTTCTTTGCAGTTGTTTAACTCGGGGCGCAAAAAGGGCTCGAAAACCGTTTTTTTTTTTAATATATCTATTTTGTATTTAAAATAAAAACCATTTAGAGTGAATTTGTGACCAGTAGATCACGCTGTTTGAAGGACTTACACGAATTCGTTTACACCCTGTATATTTTCATTATAAATCTCAAAATTACACAAACGATAAGCATTGTGAATAGTTTCTACAAAGAAAACATTTACAAAAAAAAATCAAGCGTTAAGAATTTGTTTACTAGACAGAGACAACAGTACCTACTGTGTGCTGACATCACGATACATTTACCCCATTCTAAGTTCACACCACGCAGTACAATGGTGCCGATTCTCCTGTGCACAAACTAAACTTAATTTAGGCTATTGCCATCATTTTTACTCTGATAGAATAAGAAAGGGACAGACGTAAATAAGCGGCGTCAAATTGAACTAAAATTTCCATACAAATTTAGACGACATCTAAAACGTGTCGACTAAAAACACGGCGAAGTTCAAGGCGTAAACTAATTTGACATCTCTAACTTAGTTGTTATCTATCACCGTCCTTTTCTCGCGCTATCTGTTGGTAAAAGATAGCAATTCTCTAATTTTAGTTTTATTGGTGAACAAGAGAATCGGCACCAATGTCCGTTTCACGCGAGAGAGACAGAAAATGCTCTAAAATTTTCGGAAGCGTGCAGACCCTCCATTTTTCATCATCATTTCAAATAATTCCCGGGTACCCGGGATTCCCGCCAAATAATTCCCGGGTCCTAAAATCCCCAAATTCCCGGGAATTCCCGGTTCCGGGTACCCGGGGCGAAAACCCTAGTAGGCGCGCGTTGTCACATCTTTTCTTTTGCGCATCTTCCTCGCACAGCTACCTTGCGGCAGCGCATTTAGGTGGTATACATTTCAAGTCCGCGACTGTACATATTTATTTTGTGATTCTATGCAAACGTCAAATCGGATCTATATAGGTAAGTATACACGGTGACACTGACATTCGACACAAGGCAGTCGTGACACTGAAATTAAACCCGAAACCATGCGCAACTTAGTGTAACGGCGATTTACACACTGCGACACTCGGTGTCGACACTGAGTGTCTAGTGTAAAAAGTCGCTGTGATCCTGACCTTTACATTGTTCGAACTGTAATATCATAGCCGCTAAAAATCCCTGGAGGTTTAACTACCGACCAATCTGCCAAACCCGCCGTACGTCATCATACCATTGTTGCGGACTGATCCATAACTACATACAATATATGATCATAATACTCAATATCTCGTGTGATAAAACACTCGGTATTTCCATTTACACATTAGATTAAAGTATTCAATGACCGCTGCTAAACTAGTGGCATCAGTACCTACTGGTTTTTTATCTGATAGCCGAATATGTGTACATCCTATATTGTATACTCCTTCGGTAAAGTTATTGACCTCTTTATACATAATGCACGCGTACATATCATTTTAGTGATAAAATGATTTGTCTGTTAATGCAAAGGTTGATGACTTCACTTTCGACGAAGGTATTTAATATAAAATAAATCCATGATAGTTTTATACCTCTGATGTCAACCTATTAATCGATCTGCAGCCGCACCAAGATAAGATAATCTGTGAAGAGGTGGTCCCCCTTAAGGACTACTGATTGGAAGAGTCAGGGTATCCAGCGCAGCCGTGGCGGCCATTTGGGCTATTGTATTCTCAACAAATCTTTTTCCGAAATTAATATAGTTTTTACATTACTCATACTCGGAAAGTAGGTCTGAAGTTGCCTGAGGAGCGGGTTGAAAGTAATGCTTTTCAGCCCTAGGGAGAATCGTTTTCAACTGACAGCTGTCAAATAAAAAAAAAACTAGTTCTATTTTCACATTTCTTTTGAACCATGTTCCAACTTTCTATACAGCCACTCAATAACGGCGCAATGTAAAATTATAATAACATAAGTTAAGTATTCATTAAAGAATATATTTTTTAAATGACTTTATTAAAACTTAGTTTCAATTTATTTCTTTAAAATAACATAGATTTGGGCAATATATTTACTATTTTTTCAATGATGAAAATGAAAAATAATGGCTGAAAAGCTGGCCGGCCACAGAAAAAAACAAAATAGGCGGGAAAGCAATGCGCAATTCACTAATTTTTTCATAACTTACTTCACGTTTTTATTTTTACTTTCCTTGTATTCGTAATGAAAAGCACAGTGTTTACCTCGGGTTAAAGACTTTATTTAGTCCCTCGAACTATTGGCGCCCTCTCAACGCTCGGGCGCCAAACACCGTCTCGGAGCTAAATAAGTTACTTTCACCCCTAGGGTAACAATTTACTATTCTATGCCTAATTTTAAAATTAAATCCGGTGTTCCCGATGGGCCACCCTATTTTATAAAGAATAAAGGATAATTTTAATATATTTGTAGATAAGTCACCGTGTTTGGTTGAGCAAATAAGCCATGGAAATAAGTTAAAGTGGACGAGAAGGAATCAGAAGAAACAGAAAAATCTATAAAACATTTTTTTGTATTATCAATTTATTCTAAAACAATTGCTTCATGCTCCAGATCAATACTGTTAAGTAGAACATCCTCTTTCTTCTTAATCTCCAATTCAGCTGCATTTATGCATTTCTCTTCTGTTTTTTTAGATTTGGCAATATCTTTCTTGTGTTGTATGAAAAACCAGCTGCAAAAATATTATATAATTAATTTACTTTGATAAATATGTAGATTGAGAGACTGGCGGTCAGGAAGAAATCCCTGGCAGCCAATCTCTTTCTAAAATAAATAGTTTTTATGTTTATACTTAATTTCCTACAAAATGTATTCTTACTTAGCCCACATAGTAAATGTAAGAATTAAGATAAATAAAACTTACGCGAAAAATAGTATCGGTGGAATTGTGAGCGCAGTGCTCACATAATATACGATTCCCGCATCCATCTCTAAAGTGAACATATATATCCAGGAGTACATAGGCCCGAATATCATTGACGTCACCACCTCCATCAGATTGAAGAATGACGTCATTTTGCCTGAAATCACGTACGAATTGGTTAGATAACAGTCAATTTTGCGTGTTTGGTTCGAGACATTTTCCTATAAGAAAAAACGAATATAGTACTGTATTTATTGGAACTTTTTTATTTTTCTTAGTATTAGTTTAGATGTCGTGGTGGCCCGTAGGTTACAGACCCGCTGGTAAAGTAACGGGTTGCAGGTTCAAAACCAGCCACGTACCAATGTTTGTTTGACGACACGTTTGGTACAGTGGCTAAGCGATTGGCTTCTGCGCTACGGGTCGTGAGTTCGATTTCCACACGGAACAAAAATTTGTATGGCCTACAGATGGTTGTTTCGAGTCTGGGCGTTTGTGTATGTGAGATTTGTGTCCGTAAACGCACCCACGATACAAGAGAAATCATAGTGCGGGGAAATGTGTTAAAAAAAAGTGTCTTTTTCAGTATCATTATGAACTTTCTTAGTTAATCTAAGACGCCACAGACATGTGGTGAAGGAAAACATCGTGAGGAAACCTGGACTTAATGGTTTGAAATCGCTAACCCGCAGTGAGCAAGCGTAGTGATCAATATTCGTTCCTTCTCTGTATGAGAAGAGGCCTTTGCCCTGCAGTGAGACGTTTACAGGCTAATATTATTATTAGTCTACGATTTTTGTTGACTGTGTTGTTTCATCATCATCATCACTCTTGACATAAGCCTCACCAAAAAGGGGGGTATGCCATAATCGCCATGCTTGGTAGGCGGATTGGCGATCGCAGTATGGTTGTTAAAGTACTCAGAGAACGCTACTGCCCATCCTCTAGAGAATCCCTTAGTTGCCTTTTACGACACCCAAGGGAAGAGATGGGGTAGTGCTATTCTTTAAGTCCGGCACTTCACGAGATACTGACGAGAACACGAGAGACTGTGTTATTTGCAGTAATATAATTTCTTGGCGAGACCAGGGGCCTAATTCTCCTAAAATAAATCTTGATAAATCACAACCGAACTAAGGCCGAACCGTTCATTCAGATAGTTCTCAATTTCAAAAGCTATCAAATTGTTTGACACAAAAAACAAAATCAATCATTTTGAAAGTTTTCGAAAACAAAAACTGACTGACGGTTGTGGTTCGATAGCGTTTGGCAACAATTTATTTCAGGAGAATTAGGCCCTCCTCGATTATTTTCTATTTTCCTGGGTACAATCAAACAATACGATATCAATATTTCTATTAGGTACGTATGAATGCTTATGTTTGAAAGTTTTATATTATTTTTATCACAGATGTCCCATTTTATACTTGCACTGGCTTTTATAAAGAGGCACTCGTGGGTTACACTTGAAAATCAGCATTAGGTGGTAGTACCTCGTACTACCACCTAACATTATGCTAAGCTGATGGCCCTTTTTGAACCGACTTCAAAAAGGATTAGGTTCTGAATTCGACTGGTTTTTTTTTGTATGTTTGTAATAATATAAAATTAACAGTTTCAGCAGTCGCTGCAATTTTACAGTGAAACAAATTGAAGCCACTGACTTCTGAAACTGTAAATTTTATGTTATTGTAATTAATTTACTCCTTTTAGTTTTTTTAAGTCGGATTTTCCTGTTTTTTTTAAGTTTTTAGCACTTTAATTGCGTGTGTGTACCTATTGCTTATTGTACTGTGTGCCAATGTATAAATTTTCTGTCTTTCTTTCTTTGAAGTTGTTTTTTTTAAAGGCTCACGATTAACCGAAACGAAAAGGGGACCTTTAAATTCAGACTTGAAAATATGCTTCCAGCCAACCAGTTATAAAAAAGTAATTATTCAAGTCATAGTACGTTGAGTTTGAAGTAATTAGCCAGTGGTTATTTAACAAGATTACGTTCTTAAAAATAGAATTATTTACCAAGTTCGTCACTCGTCACTAATTTGGAGGAAATCGATCGCAGCGCGGTGAAGGATGTCGCGTTGAACATTTCAATGGCCACCGCTGAAACAAATTATTAAGTTATTCATTCTTTTTTCACAAAATTACGATAGGTACATAAATAATAAAAACACAATTAAGATGTGGATGAAAAGTTGAAGGCCAGTCCTGAATCTGTTTGCTGATGCATGACAGTTGATGATGTTAAAATGCTTCAAGTATTTCGAGAAGACAGAGTGAGAGTGCTAACTATTCTGATTTAATGAATAAATAAAAGAAAGTCACAGATACGCTTTTCTCTACTATGAGTCAGGCAGACGAGTACTGTATACCTTAGTTGGCTGACAACCCGAAGCAAGTGTTTATTCATACTTTTGAAAATTGGAACCTTAAATTTTTTTTATGCTTTGTACTATCATCACTTACTTTTGATGTTGACTGTACTAATATGACTTTGATACTTAGTTATTATTTAGCATGGTACTTATAATAATAATTATGTTTCACCTCTTCCCGTCACAGCTAGGTCACGTGATTGGCCCAAGTCTACGTCATCGGCTGGGAGTACTGCCATTATGAATAAATAAATTACTCAAGCACAATGCATTGTTTCACTTAGGTACTTGCTTCTATAAAGAAGCAAGGTTCAACAAGTCATTCTATACAGTTCACTTTTTAACTAAATAGATGAATAACACATATCAAATAATTTAGGTTCGTTAGCAATTTATTTCATATTCATTATGAATGAAAAATATCATTAATTGTATTGAAGATGTTAAAAAATGGCCACACTTGTCGTGAAATTCGTGACGTAGGCGTAGGCCATTTTGAAAAAAGAATACCTGGTGTTAATATCGCAGTCGGATTGCATAATTCGCCGTATTACATTACGGCTAGCCGTTATCAAAAACAGGGCCGTTTTGAAATGCGGCGGTGCAACGATTAGCCGGATTGAATGCAGCTGAATAAAAAACCGCCGAAATGTATTCGCCGCCATACGTTATTCAACACGGCTAGCTATAATGTAATACAGCGAGACATTAGCCGCCTCTTGACAGGTTTTAGTTCCGATTCATAACACTCGTGGCGCTGCTTGACATAACAACAACAATTCCGTCGAGTACTGAGTGGGCGAAAATATACATTTCCTTACCCCGACACGGATAGGTTAGGTTCGAAGGGGATGACGGGGGCTAGAGTGAGCGAGTGAAGCGAGCGAACGAAGCTCCCGTCATCCACTTCGTGTTAGGTTACTTTAAACCCTGCAGACAGAAATACGTTGACACTCCTTTGGAAACCCAAACAACCCTACAATCTAAGTAGTAGTACGATGCGGCTAAACGTGGCCCGCCTTATTGAAGAACGTATCGCAATGACAATCCGGCTAATCGTTGAACCGCCGCATTTCAAAACGGCCCTGTTTTTGATAACGGCTAGCCGTAATGTAATATGGCGGATTATACAATCCGACTACGACATTAATATGCCATGATAAAAAGTTTAAGTTTAAGTTTAGTGAATTAATTAATTCACTAAAGTAAACTGTAGTGTCATTCTGTAAGAAACCCACCTCAATATCGACGGTTAGCTCGATATCCATAATGTCACAATATGGATAATAGAAGCAAATAACACACAGATAATCGACAGTATAATCAATAACGCGTAGTTTTGTTATCCACGCTGTGTCACGACAAGTGTCTAATTGACAGTCGCGATCGAGGTGAGATTCTTACAGAATTGCACTGCTGACAAGTGCTAATGTCAAAAAACAATGCACCACTGTTTACTCCAGTGAATTGATAATTGACTGCCTTGTTTGTCCAGTCGCAAGCGCGGTCGGGCAATGTGTTCCTTGAGGAATTTCTCAGTAGCAGCCAGGAGTCTGGATTTGTGCCCGGTTGATGGCAATAGACTCGCCCACTATTACATGGGACTTAAACATAACAGCGAAATGAGAGTGTACTGCACACCTCTGTCCAACCCTTCGGGGAATACAAGCGTGATGTTAGGTTTTATGTAAGTTCTATTATCCACTGACATACGATAAGAGCGTTTGTGAACTACCTCCGATCCTTATCCGAGAAAATACGATCAGAGGGAACTTGGCTGCAAATGTATAAAATTCAGGTCGGATGTAGTGCACAACCGTTCATACAAATAGTACTGCAGCTTGTTCATATCGTATTTTCTCGGATTCGGATCGAATGCACACAAGTGCTCTAATAGAAAAAGATCGTAGGAAGACCTGCCCCCTGAAACAAAATCCCTTTTTCTTAAACGATAACGCCTGTGGAAAGATCAAATTGTATGTAATTGATATTTGCTAGAGCGTAAGCTGCTGTTATTTCCATACAATTTCATCTTTCTGCAGGCGTTTACGTTTAAGAAAAATGGATTTTGTCTCTATGCCCTAGCCAATTAAGGTCTGAAATCGGTAAGCAAGCGTGTTAATGTATGTTCGTTCTTCTCTGAATGAGAAGATGATTTTGAATTTCTTGAGATATTTACAGTCGTTACTATGGTGATTAACTATACCTATGTACATGTCCCTGGAATTTTTGGCGAAACCAGTGTAGAGGGCGCCGATCACCTTGCTGCAGTTGGAAATAAGGCCTAGTACTGAATCGTCCCATTTCAGACGGTGGCTGAACAAGCTTATTGAGATCAATGCACCTGAAAAAGATACAAAAAATATGAAACTTGGAGATCCTGTCATCCAAGATATATTCAAATCCAGTTACACTTACCAAGTGAGTGGGTGCAAATATAGAAAGTGCTGTAGAAGCTGTATTTGAGAGCGTCCCAGTTGAAACGGTATCGGGTGAACAAATAACGCACCATATGTTCGCCTGAAATTGACAGTTGTTTATATTACTTGTTGCTGTTGTTTTGCTACATGAATCGGTAAGGCGTCCAACAAAGATTTTCGTATTTGAATGTAAATTATTATTTTTCCGTTTTCCTTCTTTTCTGAGTGGAACAAATCCACTTTTTCAGTCTTCATAATGATTGTTGAAAACAAAGGTACAGTTAGGGTCAAATACACGTCCGATAGTTGCCTCCGATAGTCATACATTTGTTTGAACATGAATTACACGTACGATCAGACTATCGGATCGGATGTCAGAATCGTAAGCATCGTCCGGGCGTCGTCGTCGTCCAGAAAAAATCTGACACGAGAATCGTACGTGTATTTCATGAATCCGATCAGACAGTCGGATCTAGCTCCCGGAAGCAAGTATCGGACGTGTATTTTGACCCCTAAGAGCGATTACGCACTGCATCCGATCCGAATCCGTGAAAATACGGATATAAAAACTCGGACCGAATTCGGATATTGCTTTACGCACTGCATCCGATCCGAATCTGTGAAAATACCGATCTAGAGTAAAAATCTCGGACCGAATTCGGATGTTGCTTACGCACTATTCCGATCTCTGATTCAAATTCAAACAATTCAGTACTACGGCTATTTCGATCCGTCATTGTTCTTCCGAATTAGAAACTCACGGATGACGGATAGAAATCGGATGACGGATGCCGGATGCATTGCGTAAACTACCATACAAATAGTTCTATGGCTACTTCGGAACGTATTTTCACGGATTCGGATCGGATGCAGTGCGTAACCGCTGTAAGTACCTATTAAATGTTACACATCGAATTTCTAATGAAAGAGATAGCGGCTAGCTTCGGCTTTATAGAGCGTTATCTCTTTCGCACGAAGCATTAACAGTCAGGTATCTATCACATGATCACATGTATGTATGCATGTATGAGTGACAAAGACGACGCTCTACGAAGCCGAAGCTAGCCGATACCTCTTTCTAAGACTCGATGTGTAATATTTACTACCGTGTACTTGATTGTTAGGCAGTTGTCCCACCGCCGGCGAGGAAGCGACTAACTATCGGCTATTTTCTCGCTCAAGAAACGTACAATCGATATACATTCCGTGCCAACAAAAGAGATGCATATATTAATAGTTGATCGCTGACTGTTTACACTGCCGGCGAGGACTCGCTTCACTAGTTTGTCGCTGAGCGACAAGAGCTATCAAAGATAATACTCGCTCAGCGATGCTCGCTTAGCAGTTAGAACTCACGCCGAGAGACCAACCAGCGGTCATTTGCGAGTGGTGCGAGTAATCGCCCGTTGCACCCGCACTCTCGCTTATAGCCCAGCGACAAAACTATCGGAACTCACACTCGCTTGTCGCTGCTCGCCAACTCGTTTCTAGTTTCTAGCTCTACTCACTTCTCGCTCATCGTCGGCGGTGGGACAAGTGCCTTAGGCTGGACATCCACCAGAGCTGTGCGAGGAAAATGTGCGGTGCGAAAATATGTAGCGAGGATGTGAAACAAACGGGTTGACCCTTTCCACCAGAGCTGTGCGAGGAATGTGTAATGCGTAATGTGTTAATGTGTACAAATGAGCGGTGCGAGGATGGGTAGCGGGCTCTTTTCGAATATGAGGGTGGTGTGGCGGGAGCGGAGGGGGCCTGCCTGCCCCGCTCGCGTCAGTTTCAGTGGCTTGTTTGTGGGTGGCGGGCAGAACCCATCTATTGACTGACTGGTAGGCGCATATTTTCAAATCCTCGCACACATTCCTAGCAACGCATTCCTCGTAACACATTCCTCGCAACACATTCGTCGCAACACATCCCTCGCTCGCATTACTCGCTTGTTTTGTATGAACAAAAACCTCGCTCCGCTAAGCACATATCCACCAGAGCTGCGCAGAGCGAAGCTAGGTAAATGAAGTGATTCTATTGGTGCTTACAAAACACATTCCTCGCTACGTAGCTTAGCACAGCTCTGGTGGATGCTCAGTCTTAGACAGGTTTTTAGCTTTTCCAACGTCGATTGTACCCAAATATACAAGGTGTCCCAAAAAATACTGTTAAGCGGAAGTGCTGAGTTAGAGCATCCTTAAAGGTACCCGAATCACCCCCGATAACTCGAAAACTACAAAAAATCGCGGAACATACATTGTTCCGCGATTTTTTGTAGTTTTCGAGTTATCGTTTCCTTTCATGACATGACATTTTTGATCATAGTATCATGAACAGTTGAGACAAAAGCGTTTTTTATTTTTTAAAAAGATTCTGTTTTCATCTAAGTACTTTGGAGAACAAACTATTCACGTCACTGTGATCAAAAATGTCATTAAAGTCAGAGTTTGGTTAAAACATGAAAAGAAATCATAACTCGAAAACTACAAAAAATCGCGGAACATACATGGAAGTGATTCGGTTACCTCTAGAGGTGCTCCACTTCTGGACTTCCGCTTGACACTACTTTTTTGGACACCCTGTATAAGAGTAGTTGTACAAACTAAAGACTGAAATAAATAATTCTATAGATTTCAGATGATAATTTGGATTTATGTTCGGATTCAGCTCTAACATTGAATAAAATATAAGACAAGAAACAAGTACGTACCGTGAGCTGGGCCATATATAAACACGATGGATGCCAGCACCATAATGGACCTTAACCTTCGTTTATTAGGTCCCTTTTTGAATGCAACAGTCATAGTGTCTTTTACGTGTCTTAAGTCGAAAAAGGATTTCAGGAAACCCCGTACTGTAGACGATTCATTCTGCAATTATAAATCCCATTATTAGAATTGTTTAACATAAATGGTGTCTGTCAGTTTGTGAAAGATAGTAATATAAATGCTGGAAAAACGAAGTAGCATAGGTGAATCCATCTACAGAGTGTAAAAAGACCCATCACATAGCCGAAATCTACGCACTCTGTACATCAAACTAAATTACATTTACCAAAAATAATTCCTGGGAAACGACTTTTATTGTTAGGCATAAAAAAACGCTGTTTTTTGTAGCGCGCAATGTAATGCACGTAACCGACTGTGCCTAAGTGTGTCGTGCAGCGGTTACATGGCTGAGCCAAGGCGGTCGTGTGCGTTTGATATTCATTGCGTTTTAGTAACTTCAAATGCGAAATTTGTTAGGAAAAATTGAAAATTTTGTTAATGTTTGTTTGGATGAAAGTTAAAAGAAAATTATCACTTAGATTTCGTTTTAGTTTTTTTTTTTAAATGTGTACTTTGACCTTAAATATCTCGAGAACCAATGATTTCCCAGGTATGGTCTAGAAGAAAAAAATGATCCTAATGATGGGTAGAATACATGGTTTTCGTTATCGTTAAGGGTCTTTTTACACCCGATATATATCTGTTACTTGGATTCGTGTGCTCCATCTTAGACCCTGTTTGCGCTTAACATGAGGTGCGACTAGGGTCCAACGCGAGGAACGAGGAGGTGATGGCGACAAAAGCAAAAGAGGGAGCGGAGAGGGAGAGAGAGGCAGCTGCCACTCTCCCTTTCCACGTCAAACGCACCGGGTGCCGGAGGGCGCGCGACGATCTCCGGCCACCGTAGTGTGTGGCCTGCGGGCGGCGGGTTAGGGGACCCGTCGCCCGACCAGTATCAGGGGGCCTACTTCCTGTTCGTCAACGAAATTTGAAGCCCGTCCGAAAGTACTACGAAACGTAGGAGTGAACAAAACAAGTGTCAAGTTCAACTTTTCGGACGGGCAAAAACACATTGGGAGTTGGGACAACTGTCAAATCGTGTTGTCATTCATTCTTAGTTCGGGCCCCGAAATACTCAAATGTCCGTAGGTGATAGGGAGTAGGAAACGCTCGTAACTAAGGCCGGAATCACGAACTTCGTGCTTAGGGAGTAGATCCCCAGGCTCGGGAAGACGGCGCGCAGTGTTCCGTGCACGCCTCTCAGGAAAGAGGACGTGAGGCTAGGCCCCACAGTAGGAGAGATCCGCCAGGGGCTGGCGGACCGAGGCCTGCTGGGGTCGCGGTGCATGCAGCTGCGAACCCTGCGACCCAGGCCAAGGGTCAGGAGAAGGAACACCGTGGGTTTTTAGCCGGTAAGAGTCCGGCATAACCCTTCGCCATCACCGGGCGAAGGGCATCCATGATAAAAAATACGACGTCTGTCGCGACCAACTCAAATAATATTTGCTATGGTAAAGACAGTGGTACTATTTTAGTGTGTGCCACTATGTCGCATTTGGTTTAGCATGTAAGGATATTTGTATGTTTGGAGTAGGTAAATAACTAAATAAATCATTTTAAAAAAGTATTGTAAGCCTAAGCAAAATTTCTTGTTCTGTATAAATCTGCATGTTTATTAAAAGTTCTTAAATTCACATTTCATAATATACCAGCTTTCACTAGCATCCTAGGGAAACTACATCATGTTCCCGAATAAGTGTATGTAGATATCCTATGTGTTAATACAGAATATGGTCTATCTGTGCGCAAAATTTCAACGAAATTCGTTCAGCCGTTTTGCGTGATTGAGTAACAAACATCTATCCATCCATCTTCACAAACTTTTACATTTACAATATTAGTAAGATGACAAAATCAGTCAAAACACTTTTGATTAAGAATGAAAAGCATTTTCAACTGATTCCGTCGTTTTGACTATAACACAGATAAATTCATATCAATGTTACAATAAACAAACAAATTCTACACGCGATATCGAACAATGGGGTTTTATCACCCAATCCTATTATAACCTATTATTTTAATGATAATTTAATGCTACAATGCAACGGTGCATACACAGCAGGCCGCAGACGAGCTGCTTGTAAATGTAAAATTATCAGTAACCATTTAACATGCAAAAAAAAACATTTTCGACGCGCATTGTGCCTCTACGAGTACAGTCAGCAAAAGAATTAAATAAACAGGCAAACTACGGATATCAATACGCTACGCAGACATCCGTAATCTTCACAGCATAAACACTAGGAAGCGGTGAAGGGAGGGCTTTTTGGGGGATGTCTATATTGTAAAACCGACGTTCAAAAAGAACTAAGTAATTCTAGTCTATTTTGAATAAATGAGTTTTGAGTTGAGTTGAGTTGAGTCGTTCTAAATGTGTGCGAAATAACTTTTTATACGCTGCGCTGTCTAGTGTAGCGTGTCTACGCTCAAACAAGCGATAGCAAAGACTTACCGCCAGTTTCAATATACTATCTGTCGGCGGTTTGCCTTACTACAGATAGAAATTTGACATTACTTCTATGGAGCTTATGTCAAATTTCTATCTCTAGTAGGCGAAACCGCCGATAGATAGGTTATTGAAAACAGCCGTTAACCACTCAACTCGTATAGCTCTGTTAAAATGCGAATGTAATTAGTTGTCAGTATACTTGTTATCTCTTTGGTTGACTGTACGCACGGCTACATATCGTCGCCCGGGAGTGAAAATCTCGGGAATGCATTTGGTCATGTGGATTTTCACGTGGAAGAAGTCGCGGGCAAAAGCTAGTCAATTATATTTATTACGAATGTTATATACCAAATAAAGACTAATTTCAGTGCCTACAAACTAATTTCACATATAGCGGCTCCCATATAAATTACCAGCGACCCGCCCCAGCTTCGCACGGGTACTTTAATATGCATGTATTGTACATATAAACCTTCCTCTTGAATCACTCTATCTATTAAAAAAAACCGCGTCAAAATCCGTTGCGTAGTTTTAAAGATCTAAGCATACATAGGGACAGACAGCGGGAAGTGACTTTGTTTTATACATATAGCAATATCCGAATTCGGTCCGAGATTTTTACTCTAGATCGGTATTTTCACGGATTCGGATCGGATGCAGTGCGTAAAGCAATATCCGAAATCGGTCCGAGTTTTTTATATCCGTATTTTCACGGATTCGGATCGGGTGCAGTGCGTAATCGCTATTAGGGAAGGCACTGTTTAGTTATATCGTCGCTTGGGAGTGAAAACCCCGGAAATGCAATTTGGTCATTTTATTTTGTCACGACATAGAGGTACTTACTACAATTATAAAATAGCCGCTCTATGGGAAATTATTTTGTAGTCACTGAAATTAAGCCTTTGTTGGGTATGTAACATCTATATATTATACACTAGCTTTCGACCACGGCTTCGCTCGCGTAAATTTTTTACGGATCCTTAATTTTTTATACTTAAATATAGCCTATAGCACTCAGGGATAACGTAGCTTCCTATTGGTGAAAGAATTTTTGAAATCGGATGAGTAGTTTCGGAGATTACCTCCTACATACAAACAAACAAACAAATTCTACCTCTTTATAATATTAGTATAGATAAAAGGAGAAGCTGACTGACTGACTGACTGATCTATCAACGCACAGCCTAAACCGCTGGGGTTAGAAACTTGAAATTTTGACAGTAGGTTCCTTTTGTAACGTAGGCATCCACTAAGAAAGGATTTTTCGAAATTCAACCCTTAAGGGGGTGAAATAGGGGGTTTAAGTTTGAATGTAAGTCCATCATTTTTGAAGTAAGAAGCATGAAATTAAATATTAAGTTTTCTGGTTAGAAATAAAGCTACACGTGTTTGAGCGTTTTTGAAAATTCAACGCCTAAGGAGGTGAAATAAGTGTTGAAAGTTTGTATGAGAAATCTGTTACTTTTGAAGTAGGAAGCATGGAATTAAAAATGTAGGCTCTTGATAAGAAATAAATATACATGTGTTTGAGGGTTTTTGGAAATTCTACCCGTAAGAGATGAAATAGGGGATGAAAGATTTTTTTGATTTTCTAATTACACCTAACAACGCCCTTAACTAGGACTCAAAATTTCACGCAAGCGGAGCTGCGGACAAAAGCTAGTTCGTAATAAAAATTGATTAGCTTTTGCCCGCGACTTCGTCCACGAGAAAGCCCACAGGAACCGTGTAATGACCAAATGCATTCCCGTGGTTTCACTCCAAGGCGACGATATACAGGTTCATAACTAGTTCAGGGGCTTAATTCTCCTAAAATAAATTGTTGCCAAACGCAATCGAACCGCAACCGTCAGTCAGTTTTTGTTTTCGAATACTTTCAAAATGATTGATTTTGTTTTTTGTGTCAAACAATTTGATAGCTTTTGAAATTGAGAACTGTCTGAATAAACGGTTCGGTTGTGATTTATAAAGATTTATTTTAGGAGAATTGGGCCCCAGAAGACAGAGTTCCTTTATATTGAGACATATTTGGTTGCTAATGAACGTTATTTTATTTATTTATTTTATAGATATACATGGCGCCCGGAGTCGTCACTACATTTGGTCGTGTCGTGTCATGAGCCGTAGAAAAACGATTGGAAACGCGTCGAATCGAGTCGAGTCGCATTTGTTCCGTGTGAGGCGAAACGGTCAGTAATTGCAAGTCGTTAAAACAGAAATTCGCGTGACAAGCGATGCGCGCGACTTATGCGACTCGGCGCGTCTCGGCTCGTCGCTGATCGACGCAGTTTTATAGTAAATGTAAAAATAGGAGGCGAATTATTGCGGTTCTATTCGACTCGACTCGGCGAGCCTAGTGGACGCCAGCTTTTAAACAGTACTTGTATCGTAAATGACTGTCAACTCTTCTAAAGTGTTCGGGGCCCACTTGTACGCTTGTACGCACTGTATGTGACTGCCATCGGGTCGGGGCCCGAAAGAAAGAGAACAATAAGTTATTCAAAATGTTGCTTAACTTGAGTAACTTCCTGAATTTACTGACCTGTTTAGATTTCTCTGTAACGGGCCGCTCTGGATCCTTAATGTAGATAAATCCGTAGACAATACTGAAGAGGTACAGCAAAGAACTGATCGTGAATACTCCATAATATCCTGTGAGCTTCAGAAGAATGCCGCTGAGAACGGATCCTATAGGTCCTCCGGCTGTCAAACACAGATTCGCTATGCCCACTCTAAACGTCCTCGACTCCTCACTAGAAACGTCACTGATATAAGCAAAGACACCCATGTACGTGGTAATCCAACCACCAGTGATAGCAGGAAAGAAAGCCTCAAAAAACATGGTCACTTGCACGGGCAATTCATAGAAGTAATATGCGTTGAGTATGTTGCTCAAACACATGAGTAAATCTCCTATGATTGGGAGGAGAATGCATATTTTACGTTTCCCAGTCCTGTCACTCCATGCGCCTAAGAAAAGTATTAAGAAACTTGGCAACGATGCCATGAGAACGCTCTTCCAAGTCTCCATCCCTGCTATAAGTTCTTGAACGGCCAATTCTTCTTGTAGGTACTTATTTTCTTCTCTTGCAATGAGGGCATCGCAAACCCTGTCGTCATATTGCAAGTTCACCCGACAAGCTTTATCCAAATTCAAGTTCTGGGTCGCCAATCTTGCTAGCACTCCTGGGACCACATAACAGGTCAGGACAGGTTCAACAGTAATATTTTCCTTTATTTCTGCAATCTTCTCTCTGAAAGATTTCTTCTTCGGTTTTTCTTTATTTTTTAAGGGTCGTTCTTCTGGGGTACCCATCTTTTCCGACGATGTCATTACTACTAACAGTTATAGAGTAAGAAAAGTTTGCCGTGACATCTTGATTGCCAATTAAATATTAGCTTATTGTGATAGACAACTATTGTTATAATAATTATAGATATTTTATCAGATTTTCAAAGACGCAACCGTTAAGGCAAACATTGTTTTGTTTATTTACTATGTTTATAAAGGAGCACGGTGTTTATTCTGAAATAATTATAAAACAGGTCTGTGTAATGATGAAATCTCTCTGTAATGATATAAGAGATAAAGATTTCTTCAAACACACCTAAATGGTCCTCTAAATTACATTGACTTTTCTGTCATTTTTATAACATGTATATTCTTTACTCAGAATTGCAGACAAATAATATGCAATTTTGATGTCCCTGGAGTTGGAATACTATTCGATTGGCGAATGTTCCAGGAATAGATAACCTTGAAAACGATATTGTAAAAACTACTGGTTGTTTTTGTTGGAGTATGTACAGATCCTTGAGCCATTAACTTGGCTTATCTTGGGTTAGTAGTCAATCACTTTAATGAAATGAAATGTTAACGAAGAAAACCTACAAAAGAAGGGACGCAATCAGAACGTTTGATATAAAACAAGTCACTTTACTGCGGACAGAAAATAAGCCACTAATAATTAATGACGAGACGTAACGCACCGGATCAACTCAAGATGGATGAAATGGCGACAGGTCACTGGAATAACTTGCGACCCACGGATGCCTCTCAAGTTAAAGGGGAAAATCTACAAGACCGTGATAAGACCTGTCGCACTGCATGGATCAGAATGTTGGGCCGTGAAGAAGACGGATGAAAAAAGATTGCATGTAGCGGAGATCAGAATGTTGAGATGGATTTGTGGAGTGACCAGAATAGATAAGGTCAGGAATGAGTATATTAGAGGAAGTTTGAAAGTAGCGCCAGTGACAGAAAAGTTGAAAGGGAATCGTTTGTCTTGGTATGGGCATGTGAAGAGGAGGGATGAAACGTATGTGACCAAAAGAGTTATGTATAAATGTGGATGGATAGAGAGGAAGAGGGAGGCCAAAGAAAAGATGGATGGATTGTGTGAAGAATGATATGAATGATAAGAGAAGGGAATCAATGATATCATGACGGGTGACAGGACGGAACGGAAGAAGAAAACGTGTTGTGCCGACCCCAAGTAACATGGGATAAGGGCAGGAAGAAGAAGAAGAATTAACAATAAACCGCTATGATTAAATAGGGACAAGACAAAGTGCGTTTAGCTGCACTTTAGAATGTGTAGTCTCAATTCAATAACCAAAATAGTAGCTCTCTGCATTTATCGAGTAGCCACTTTTTTTTCTCTTAGCATGATATTACTTGCCTTCTTATCATGAAAAAGAAAATCCAATAAATCTCTAAAATCATTTATTCTGAAAACACCTTATCCTGCAACATTTGCTTCATGCTCCACATCAGTACTGTTAATTAGAGAATCCATTTCCTTCTTAGTTCCAAATTCAGTTGCATTTATACATTTACCTTCTGCATTTTTTGATTTGATAACATCTTTTTTACGCTGAATGAAGAACCAGCTGTAAAAATAATTGTTGGACGGCTAATTCTTCTTCTAAGCACTTATTTCCTTTTCTTGCAATAAGCATATTGAATGAAAGAAAGAAAGAAAATACGTTTATTTACGGTAAGGCCCTGCGCAGACGACAGACTATCCGTGACGTACTTTTTAGTCTGTGAAAATAGAACCTATGCAATTATATGCAGTAACGCACACGACGCGCAAAAAGTCCGGCGCACAAAAAATCCGTGTAATTCGGACAGACCGCACCGTGCCGCGGCGCGCCGCTCCGCACAAAAAGTGTGTGAAAAAAATTGAACATTTGCTTCAACGCGCGCTAACGCAGACGGCGCACACTTTAGTCGGCAATCTGCATTTGCTAGGGGTGGACGTAACGCACGCGATCTATTATCATGGCTCCAGAGGTCGATGTAACTATGTTAACTCAAGAAATACAAAACAGACCAGCAATTTATGATACTTCTAAGGCAGAAGGCACCTCCTCATTGTTGTTTCTGAATGAGTCAAAGCAGGTCTCAAAATAAATAGCAACTCATCAAATGTAGTAACAGACATTTTATTAAATTTGAAAAAAATTGCCGGATGTTGTTTCAGAATTGAATGTTTAGTATGGAACTGTCCCTTCAGTAATCTTTCCGAAAGTATAGGATGTACCCAAAATTCTCTATTTCTTCTTCTTTTTCTGTACTTCATGTACAAAATAATACTTTGCGATCTCTGCACGATTTCCATAGCGTCTACGTCCCTACAGCTCTGCCGACAAAATGATCGAAGATGTGCGTCGTGTGCGTTGAGTCTGTGAAAAATCCGCGACCGACTTTTTGCGCGCCATGCAGACTTTTTGTGCGCCGCAGACTCGATCGCACAAAAAGTGTGCCGTCTGCGCAGGGCCTAAACATGACGCAAAAAGAAAATAAAACACACAAACCAAAAAATAAGAAGGTTGAGGGAAACATGCGTCACATCCACGCAAAACTTGTTCGCCATATTTCAAGTTCACCCGGCAAGCTTTGTCCAGATTCAAGTTTTGCGACGCCAATCTTGATAGCGTTACTGGAATCACATAACAGACTGGGATAGGTTCTACAGTAATAGTTTCCTTTATTTCTGCCATCTTTTCTTTAAGAGTTTTCTTCTTCGGTTTTTCTTTATTTTCCGACGGTGCCGTAACTGCGTTTAAACCTCAGACGTCTGTCTGTGTGATTTTATAAAGAATTGCGGTTAACGAAATTATAACAGGTGTATGTAATGCCGCCTGAATAGCCTTCTACATTGATCATTTGGCATATTTACTAATGACATTTTAAAATAAATATTTCCGTATAAGAAAAAAACATTTTTCATTTTTGCCTACCATGCATCATTGGGTACAGAGCCCGAGCCACCTGTGTTCAGAGGCCTCCTAACAATACGCGCATCCTAGAGTACCGCTTTCTTCCCATTCTTTTCGCTTTTTTATCAAGCCTATGCATATCAAGAGCGTCTTCAGATGTTGGTTAAGACTCTTGACTATTACACCATTGGTCATAACAACTATCGGCATAATGACTGTCGAGTTAACATCCCACATGTCGTATAAAATTTCTTTATCCTTCCCAGTTTTCACGAGATTCCAGCGATTCCATTCATTATGCAGCGCTCTAATTGATCTATATCTACTATGGTTTATTAGCAACAACGGTCCTATCGATGATGATGGGTCGATCAATGTGACGGGATCATTCTCAAGAATTGATTCAAGCATATACTTGTAGTATGATACTTTTGCTTCTGCCAGTTGCTGGTTAATAATCCTTGCCACTTAGTTGTTCCTGCGTAAATATTCACCGTTAGCAAGACAAGAACAACCAGAGATATTATGTCGGATGGATTCACCGGGACAGTGGTATGGCCGATAGATGACAACCGTGCCGTCCTTCACAATATACATGGTTAGTTGGAAAGTAGATACTAATCCACAGACCGCTTAAAGTATCATTGATGACAGTTTTAGCAAGTGTTAAAATTTATAAATTCGATAATTTTTATTTCCATGTATATTTATTTTAGTTTTCTGAAAAATTCTTAATCGTTGCTTTAGTTACGAATTCAAAAAATCGAGTTTCTAATTCGAGACCCCAAATATGACCTAAAATGTAAACACAGCTGACATAGCTGTGAATAGATTTTAGCGTATTTTTTATGAAATCTTTGAACAGCGATTTATCTTCAACTATTGACTTTTGGGAAAACTTGCAGAACAAAAGTTATTCAATATTATGGATACTTTCACTCTTTCTGATTAGTATCCCCTTTCTGACTTACCTTGTAGTTCCAGTTATATTTATAAATTACATTACTTCTCTTTTGTGTCTCATTGCTTATCTTTCGTGCGGAAGAAGACCGGTCCTTTGGAAGGCTTACGGAGGGGAGGTGACCGTTTAGCCTGCATAGCATACCAAATGAAAAAGCGACGTTACAATTTGTTGTCTTCACTTCTCAATTAGCTCATGGTATGATATTACCTACTTGTTTTATTATCATCAAAAAAAAAGCCAATGAATGTTTAAAATAATTTATTAAATCTTTATCCTACAATATTTGCTTCATGTTCTAGATCAGTACTGTTGATTAGAGAATCCTTTTTCTTCTTAGTTCCAAATTCAGTTGCATTAATATATTTACCTTCTGCATTTTTTGATTTGGCAATGTCTTTTCTATGCTCCATGAAGAACCAGCTGTAAAAATAATTCTTGATTAGTGAGGTAACTAAGTTTTATAAATATCAGGTGGAGTGTTAGTTTCTATTCCAGATATGACTTGGACTTTTCAGGCTGCTTCTTGTGGCTTTCGGATTCGGTTTGCTATCTTTTTTCTTCTTGTTACGAGAATCGTAGGTGAAACGAGATAGCAAACCGAATCGGTGGACAACTGCTTATCGAAAGGGTTCTGAATTGAGGAGCAGACCATTCATTTCTTTTTCTATTAGAAATTGAACATAACGAGTGCGTATAACAACACACTGTGATTACCATAGTTATAGAGTTAAATATAATGCAAGCTGACCTATTTTGGGGGCCATCATTAAGAGCAATACTCCTACTGATGACTAAATTGCCCTCGTTACATAGGGAGTTTAAACAAAAAATATGACGGTTATTGTTAAACAAATTATTGACAAACTAAGGGTATCTATTTATCTCAAATTCGAGACGTTAAAACTGAATATAACTCACGCGAAAAACAGCAATGGTAATATCGTGAGCGCAGTGCTCACATAATACACGATCCCCGCATCTATGTCTAAGGTGTACATGTAAATCCAGGAGTACACCAGGCCGGACACCATTGCCGTCATCACCTCCATCAGATTGAAGAATGAAGTCATTTTACCTGAAATCGGAAAAATCATCAATTAAGCTACGTTGTGTCTTTCAATCGAAGAAGATAATTCTTCCAGATTCTGGTAAATAATTTAATTAATTGGGAAAATAAGGCTTCCAGAAAGCTTTTTATCGATTGGCCATTCATCATCATCATCATTTAGCCGGAAGACGTCCACTGCTGGACATAGGCTTCCCCCAAGCATCGCCACATCGACCGGTCCTGTGCTTGTCGCATCTATCTTATTCATTGTTTTCCTGTTCATCCAAAGGTTGTCTGGTAGATATCGCTATCAGCGATAAAACCGCCATTGTACCCTTCAATATATGATATTGTATAAGAGCTGTGTTACAATTTTGGTGTACAATAAAGTATGATGATGATTCAGCCAAAAGATGACCACTGCTGGACATAGGCCTCCCCCAATAGGGGGGATTTGCCATAATAAAGCGACACACGACGCCGACTTCATGTGTGAAATAGTTTTTAAGATTATTATATTGTTTATGTATAGTATTTTATATTATTGTATTGTAATATGTATTTTCTATGGGCCTTGATGCCTGAATTAAATAAATAAATAAAATAAATAATCGCCACGCTTGGCAGGCGGGTTGGCGATCGCAGTATGGTTGTTAAAGTACTCAGAGGACGCTGCTGCCCATCCTCTAGTGAATCCCTTAATCGCCTTTTACGACACCCATGGGAAGAGATTAGGTAGTGCTATTCTTTACATCCGACACCACACGGCACTAAATTATATAATACTAGCTTTTGCCCGCAGCTTCGCTTGCGTGAAATCAGTGGCGTGCACAGAGATTTCCGACAGGGTATGCACAAAAAAAAAGCTGGGTTCGTCATGACCATGACCACGGAATGCTAATTCAGATTTACCTAGAAAACAAACTACTTACATCAATCAACCGTTTGAAGATGTTTCTATTTCTGTCGTCTTTTGCGTTGTGCCTTTCAATATCTAACTTTAACTGGCTATTCAAACTAGTCTCTATTCTACCTTTATCAAAAGTTTGGAACTTTTAAGCAGGATTCTAGATGTTTTTCTGAAGAATCATGCTTAGCAGCCGCTTTGTGAAAATTATTTAAATCTGAGTATCCGCTAGGTCCAAACATTATTTTTAACTTGATTTATAAACAAAATGCAAGGGAAACAATCCAATGTATTTGTGTGTACACAACGAGTTAGCCAGTAATAGTCAGCATAAAACATTTTATGAAAATAACGAGTAGTATTTATTACCTTTTCTTTGAGTTAAATCCAACCCGGGTACACGCCTTCCCTTTGCAATCAATTTAACTGTGTCCTCAAAAGATAACGTGAAAACGCGGCCGATTTTAATTTATTTAAACACATTTCGCCAGCACAGGTCTCACAGGTATAATTTTCCATTTTTACAATAAACTTACTAAATAATTACTCGAGAGTCAATCACTTGCGCCAAAAAAAAACAATAAGGCGAAAAATTTTGCAATTTATTACGTTACGAACTAATTAATACGAACGAATGAATCATTTGGTTAATCCGACTAAAATAAGACGACCCTCTGCAATCAACAATTCCGCGGTGCATTTACGGGTTCTCAATTTGGACGGTTTGCAATGTAAGCTATGCTTCCAAAACTCCAACACACGCACACATTTTCACGCACACAGTCACTCTTTTGCTGTGTACTACACGAGATGCGTTGTATGAAGAATAAGCCAGGCGTAGTACAGCTTATGCTCACGGGAGGCGCTGCAATGCGCGGTCGCGGCGGCATGCGGCGCCGGCGGGTATTCCCCGCTCCGAGTTAGTTCCAAAAAAAGCAATAGATGGCGTGAAAACTAAATTACCATGATTTATTTAAATTATAGTTAATTTATCACTTAGAGGGGCATGTATTATGTATGGAACTGCAGGGTATGCAGAGCTTATTTGCATGTATGGAGTGCACGCCACTGCGTGAAATGAACCCGTTAAATGACGATTTTCCATACAAACTTTCATCCCCTATTTAACTCCCTTAGAGGTTGAATTTGGAAAAATCCTTCCTTATTCCTTGTCTACATTGTAAAGGGAACCTCTGTGCAAAATTTCAACTTTCTAGGTCCAAGGTTTGGGCTGGGCGTTGATGAGTCAGTCAATCAGTCAGTCAGGACTTTTCTTTTTATTTATATGTATAGATAAAGTATATTCTATTCTATATTTACCAAGTTCATCACTCGCCACTAACTTGGAGCAGATTGATCGCATCGCGGTAAAGGACGTCGCGTTGAACATTTCAATGGCCACCGCTGAAATAAATAAAAGTAAACCTTATACCAACAGTGATAGTCAAGCGGTTGAACGGTTGCCTTCCATGCATGAGGGTCCAAGTTCGAATGCGGCCCACACCCGACTTTTTGAAATGTTCAGATCAGAATTTGATTCATCAATTGCGTTAACGGTGAAGGATAACATCGTGAGGGAACCTGCACACCTGAGAGGCCTCATTAAATTTCTCGATGGTGTGTGTAGTCCGCTAATCCGCACCAGGCCAGCGTGGTGGACTAAGGGTGCTTACATAAAGAAGCGGGTTCCCGGTACAGACAAGTCGGTAGCGATCGGTGCGGGTAAAATAGCCCCGTGTTATCTTATGCACTTACACGACTTACACATGAGGAGGTGAAGAACAAAACCTCACTTTTCCACTTTTTAAAAATTCTCATTTTTTTTTTGTCTATGGGCTACACTCGTTGAACAAATTGTGGCAAATATGAAAAAACTCATCAAAACATCACGTTTCTTATATAAATTTGCTTTTGAAATTGAAGTTCCTAACAAAACCACACTTTACCGCCTTCAATATTCAGCCTCTGTTGATTTATTTCAAAAGCTCACTTTATCAGAACAAAATTCGATAGTTAGTTGCAATTTTTACTATATTTATTACATACTATATATTTTATATATTCCAGAAATCTTCATCAAAACCATACTTTTCCAGAAATGTTTAATCAAAACCTCACATTTCCAAATTTCATTACAAAATATTGGCTAATATTCTTAACATTTTTAACAGCAATTTGGTAGATGAGATAGACTGAATCACATAGTTTTATAAACAAATAAATAAAAAAAAATGATGTGGTAGTTTGTTATATTTTTACATTTAACTGTTTTCTCTAAAATTAACAAAAGTGGAAAAGTGAGGTTTTGTTCTTCACCTCCTCACATAGAGAAACAGATTGAAATACAATACTAATAGTCTACACCGATAAGTCGGTACCGGAAACCTGTTTCTTTATGTAAGCACCCTAAGACTTTAAACCTTTCTCATTCTGAGAAGAGGCCCGTATTATGTTACATAAACATTAAACATACCAGATAAGATTTTGATTGCCGTGAGTGTCGTAATAATTGTCTAAAGGATTACATCAAGAGGATGATTGACAGCAGCGTCCTCCTGTTTGCTTCTTCTTCTAATCGTGCCAATGGGTCACCAAATAGTTTTTTAATAGTATGTGGCCACCTCAACAGCTTTATGAAAACATCGGGGTGCATGAAATTAGCCTCCACGAGTGGCGATACTTAAGTATGTCGCGCGCACCCTGGGCAGTAAGCCCCGCTTCCAACCCTACCTGTCACCACGGCATGAGATATTTTCGTATAGCTCGTGCTGACACGAGAGAAGAAGAATAACGATAAATGCAAATGAGAGTTCAAGGATCAAAATCTTCAGAGATCAGAGCAATCCGTAACACACTTGCTGGCATGTCCCTTGTGCCTGAACACCCTAACGAGAGGTGATTTCTGCGCGGCTTCTCCTTTCTTCTAATAACAGCAGACTACTATCACCAAAATATGTTCGGAGAACCGACAACTGTTGGAAAAGGAAGGTCCTCGAATGAAGACCACGAACCGAGAAGCGGGGCTCCGCTTCTCGGTTCGTGGTCTTCATTCGAAACCATCCTGAAACCATCTTTAGTTCATCTAGTTGTGAGTCGTTCTAGGATTAGAACGACTCACAACTAGATGAACTAAAGATGGTTTCAGGGAGCCGATGGAGCGAAACAACTCAAAACCGTTAGAAGTGATTTATAGGTCTATGTCCTATGCCCAGTAGTGGACGAACAAAGGCCCTAACATGCGCAACGCAAGATATTTTTATTATCTCGTCTCAACACGAGATAATGCACCGATACGCTTAGTGCAGTGGCTAAGCGATTGGCTTCTGCGCTGCAGGTCATGGGTTTGATTCCTGCACTAAACAAATATTTGCATGTGGCGTTTATGCAAGTAACCGAGAAGCGGAGCCTAGAACGGCTCCCAACTAGATGAACAGATGAACTAAAGATGGTCGCAGAGAGTCGATGGAGCGAAACAGCTCAAAACCGCTCTAAATGGTTTACAGGAGAAGCCTATGTTCAGCAATGAACAAAAAGGCTTCTTTTTCTCTCGTGTCATCACTGGCTATTTGGTAATAGCTCACGCCGTGGTGAAATAGTTAGCCAGTCAGCAAGGTTAGTAGCGAAGCTGACTGCTCGGAAAGCGCTGGACGTACTTAAGTATCGGATTCGTGGAGGATTTAGCAAGGCAAGGCAAAAAAATAAAGATTATTTTTCTTCTCTCGTATCAGCTCGAACTAAACGAAAAGAGCTGATGCCGTGGTGCAAAAAATTTGCCATTCAACAAGGCCGGTATCGGGGCTGACTGCACAACGTGAGCCGGACGTACTAAAGTATCGTCACTCGTTCATGGAGGCTCTTTCAATGAAAAAGCTGATACGATGATTATCACTAATCTGTTGGCAAAGCTTATTATTGCAATGCCTCTCATCTGTTCAGCTGTGGAAGTTTACAGGCTACATTATAATAAACCATACCGATATACATGTCCATGGTATTTCTGGCGAGACCAGTGTAGAGGGCCCCGATCACCTTGCTGCCGTTGGAAATAAGACCTAGTACTGAATCGTCCCATTTCAGACGATGGCTGAACAAACTTATTGAGATCAATGCACCTGAAAAAGTAACGAAAATAATTGTCTATCAATTAAATTAAACCATGGTATAAGCAAAGAATTAAGATATGTAATGTTCTAAAACTACCAGGTTATTGTTTCTAAATACTTAACCCGAAAAAGGTACGCATGTTATGATTTATTAGTTATTATGAAATATTAATCGGGGTAAACACAACCCTTAGGTATAATTACGAATTTCGTTCAAAAAATCTCAAAACATATGAAATAGACATTTTCATACAGCATTACTAGATTGGGGGTTATTTTCGCAACCCTGGGTAAAATTTTGCTCCTGTTAAATTTTGGAGAAATGGTTGGTGAAAAATGCCCTCAACTTGGCATCGCTGCAACAAGAACTCGTAGACAACAATTGTCAAATAATTAATTATATTTGACATCAAGCCGAGTCCTATATTTGTAGTCTTTGTGGACTTTGCGTACATATTACTTCCATGGGTATATACTTCTCATCAAAAAAATCGAAACACTTCCGATTTTTTTTTCTGGCGACAATTATTAATAAAAAAAGGAATAATTCCTTACAAATTCCTTAATTACCTTTAAAAAAATGGGAAGTGATTTGATTTTTGTTTTAGTTCAATACGTAAAAGAAACAAGTGTGCCATGAACTTTAAATGCCAAATTACAATACCCTTTTTCATAGATTACAATTTTTCTTTAAAATAGTAACTCATAGTGGTTACGTGCTGAACAATACTATCTTATTTGCCTTTGGGTAAAACTTAAAAAATCGTATAATTTTGGAGAAATAAAAATTCAAAATTAAGGAGAAATGAAAAATCACAACTGGCAACCCTGTTTTCATAAAATCCTAAATATTATTTAGATTCCTATGCACATTTTACTGACAATGACATCTATGTACAAAAGTACTGAACTATCTTGCGGACGTACCAAATGCGTGGACGCAAATAAAGAAAGTGCTGTAGTAGCTGTACTTGAGAGCGTCCCAGTTGAAACGGTACCGGGTGAACAGGTAACGCACCGTGTCTTCACCTGAAATTACAGTATTTATACAGGGTTAATTGAAAAACACCAACAACCTCTTAAAGGGTCATTGCACTCATCATTATGAACAACTTTTACTACGGGACCAAGACTGAAATCGCGAAAAAAAAACAGCTGTTCCCTACATTTTGACGAGCTAAGCAAACATAAATGTAGGAAACAGCTGATTTTATTTTCGCGATTTCAATTTTGGTCCCATAGTAAAAGTTGTTCATAATGATGAGTACAATGTCCTCTTATGAGGTTGTGCGTTATTTATGTTACACCTTGTATATACCCACTAGGAGGGGCTCGTAGCACCTCGTAGCTAATTATCAACCGCGCGGATCATACGATTTGAAGGTTAAGCTGCACTAGCCGCGGTCAGCCCGTGGATGGGTGACCATTTGTTACACATTGAGACCCCTCCGTGTCTCGGAGAGCATGTTAAGCCGTCGGTCCCGGGTGTTACACGAACATCTATGACAGTCATTACGGGTAGTCAGAAGCCCGAAAGTCTGACAACTGGTCTAATCTTAGAATATTGACATTGCCCAGTACCTGGGTTGCGAAGCCGCGGAGGTCTGATAGCAGTCGCTTTCTGTAAAATACTGGTATTCAGCCGCATCGTGTAAGGGGCGTATACATAAAGAAAGCAGGCAACCAGCGCCGACCTACCGGCGCTTATCGGTACTGGTCCGTGCAGGCAACCGCTACATAAAGGAAGCGAGTAAAAGCAGAGGCTGGCATTTTTTAACAAAAATACGCCATATTCACTTGCAAATACATCAACAAATGACGGTCTACCAGCGCTGATCGGAGCAGGTCGGAACTTGTCAGCGCAGTTCAGAGCTTGTCGGCGCTGGTTCCCCTCACAGTATAGATACTACCTGCGCCGAGTACCTGCGACATCGACACCGACAAGCGCTGGCGGATCGGCGCCGGCAACCCGCTTTCTACGTGTATACGCACTTAAACTGGAAGCAGACTCCAAAATAATTAGGTAAAGGATAGGCATATAAGCACTCACTAACGTTGGATAAAATATAAGACTAGAAACTAATACGTACCGTGAGATGGGCCGTATATAAACACGATGGATGCTAACACCAAAATGGACTTAATCCTTCGTTTATTAGGTCCTTTTTTAAATGCAACAGTCACAGTGTCTTTCACGTGTTTTATGTCGAAAAAGGATTTCAGGAAGCCCCGTGCATTTGAAGATTCATTCTGCAATTATATATATAATTTCATTATTAAATTAGGTATTATTATTTCATTACTTTACTTCAGTTCCATATAAATAACTTCTGCCAATGCGTTTGTGAAAGTTGTGTTGGCATTACGCCTCGTTGCTGCTTTCCAAATTTTATTTTCATTTCTATGAGGCTCCAGAAACTAAGCATCCAAAACCGTTCAGTTATATTTCGATAGGCCATTTGAATGTTTCGTCTTTAATTTTGTTTTATAAATTCATAATTATTTACAAACAAAATTCCCGTTGCATAATCTCTTTGAAAATTATAGATTTTGGGCAGGTTTGTGCATATGAGCGCTTTTTATCTGATTTCTGACAAAATGTATATTAAATACATCCAATCAAATAAAACCACACTGTTTTACATATGCAACAACCTAAATATAGATGTTACCCCCCCCCCCCCCCTAAGTCCCCGCCAGCAACGCCCTAAGCCGAGGTCCGAGTTACACTAGGGGTCGCCCTTAGTGCTGTTGTTGCAGGTAGTCATGATGTTAGTGTAGTACAAGGTTTTAGTTAGCTTAAGTTAAGTATTTTACTTCCCCCCCCCATTGGCTGGAGACCCTTTAGGTCTCGCCAATGACTGCCCGATTACGTAGAAACGGTCCCCTAGGACTATATACAGCAGTCCAAAAGAAAAAAAGCACTTCAAGCTACCCGAAACTGTCAAATTTTCCCAATCAACCTTGAACCTAATGCTTTTGCAATAAAGATGAAAATCTATTCAAGAAATTTATAGCTTTATGTGCTGGCGTCTGTACTTTTCACTGATTTCGCCGTTATGGCTGTGTATAGATAATGTTACGGTAATAACCCGAACACCGGTAAATCCAAAGATTAAGCAGTAAAACGTAAGACTTAACAACATACGTCCGTAAAAGCCCGAACTGTAATAAAATACTTTAGTTCATAGTTTTAACACCATCCATTTGGTAGATCTGGGACTACGTAAATATTATGCCATGTTTTATTTAAATACACCACTTTTAATGATCATCGTTGTCATGAGTTTGGTGCCAAAAAAACCGGTGCTACAAGGGTAAAGAGAATAAGCCTGGTAGGTTGATTACGACCGTAATGTTTGTGAAAACAAATATATTACGCATGGGTAGTGGACGGGAAAAGGGAGACCAAAGAATAGATGGATGGATTGTGTAAAAGATTATATGAATGAAAAGGGAGTAAATGATAGCGGGACGGATAATAGGGAAGAATGGAAGAAGATAACATTTTGTGCCGACCAGGCGACCCCAAGTAACTTGCGATAAGAGCAGGCAGAAGAAGAAGGTAATGTGCTCCCATGAGTAGTATTTAAGGAGGAGCGGGACGACCCAACACAAGCATTATTACATGCTTCCTGGGCAGTTCCGGCAACTAAATAGTATTGTATAAGCAAAGTTAAAGAAATAAACTATTTTTATTTTTATTTTTTATTTTATTTTATGAGTAATATTAAAAAAATAATATGACATATATGGCAAAAAATTACACACTAAAGTGATAAAAGCCTTTTTAGAAATTGTACAAACGAATTTTGGCAAATATTAAGTTTTAACTTCGTTCGAGCTTTTATAGTAACTGCTACAGGCAATGACTCAGTTATGCGCTAGACCTATGTCTAGCGCATAACTGAGTCATTGCCTGAGGTATGGGAGCGGCACGGGAGGGATGACATATGACGTGACATGACCTGTCCGAATTATCTCGCTATACACGTGATAAACACAATGAAGATATCTTACGATATTTTTACTACTGCTACATAGATAATGAAAGTGTTATCATTCATACAGTGATTCGGGTTCAGACGACGATAAGGAATCTGATTAATTAAATTTGGGATTTCGGGATTTGTTTGTTGTTTTTTTTTGTTTCAGTTGAAAATATTAATACTTATTAAATAAAATAATATAATTATTGTAACTTATTTTTTTTTGTTTACACTGTCACGCGCAATTATATTAATTAATTAAACTTAAGTATACACACGTAAATATCGTAAGAGATATCTTCATTATATTTATCACGTGTATAGCGAGATAGTTCAGACACGTCGTCATATGTCACCCCTCCCGTGCCGCTCCCATACCGCAGGCACTGACTCAGTTATGCGCTAGACCTGTAACAATTCAATTCTTATTAGAGCGAAAATTAGGTGACAAATATTATGAATGAATTCCAAGGTTTTATCGTGAAATTAAAATATTTTAAGTGTTAGATATTATGAATGTGTATCTACGGTATCAGGACACTTGCGCGAAAGACATTTCCGCGAAAGACACTTGCGCGACTCCCTTTGCGCGACTAGACAAATGCGCGAATGGACTTTTGCGCGACTAGACATTTGCGCGACTAGACACTTGCGCGACTGGACGTTTCCGCGACTAGACTGTTGCGCGAACCCACTTGCGCGACCGACACTTGCGCGACTGACTTTTCCGCGAAAGACATTTGCGCGTATATACTTCCGTGATAGGACACTTGCGCGACATTTATTACGCAAAGGATTTAGGGCAAAATCCGAGAAATGAGATTCCATACCATCACGCCTGTATTCTCCGAAGGGTAGTACAGAGGTGTATACTAAGTATGTGACTGTATGAACCCATTTATTACTTTATCTAGATAAAATTCATAAAGGCTAGTTTAAGTTGTTTAAAGTTTTAATATCTCACAAGTTTTCCCTCCAGAGGGAGGGGGTGGTCAAAATAAAAATCAAGATGGCGGCTGTAAAATTTTACAAGATATGCGTCATGGGTGTCGTGTCTTTGTTTTCGGGGGCGCTGATGACGAAAATGAGGTCGAAGTCAAAATCCAAGATGGCGGCTGTGAAATTTTACAAAATATGCGTCATGGGTGTCGCGTCCGTAGTTTTCGGGGGTGCAGATGACGAAAATGAGGTCAAAGTCAAAATCCAAGATGGCGGCTGCGAAATTTTACAAAATATGCGTCATGGGTGTCGCCGCGTCCATGGTTTTCGGGGGTGCTGATGACGAATATGAGGTCGAAGTCAAAATCCAAGATGGTGGCTGTGAAAATTTACAAAATATGTGTCATGGGTTTCGTGTCCATGGTTTCCGAGGGTGCTGATGACGAAAATGAGGTCGAAGACAAAATCCAAGATGGCGGCTGTGAAATTTTACAAGATCTGCGTCACGGATGTCGAGTCCATGGTTTTCGGGGGTGCTGATGACGAAAATGAGATCAACGTCAAAATCCAAGATGGCGGCTGTGAAATTTTACAAGATATGCGTCACGGATGTCGAGTCCATGGTTTTCGGGGGTGCTGATGACGAAAATGAGATCAACGTCAAAATCCAAGATGGCGGCTGTGAAATTTTACAAAATATGCGTCATGGGTGTCGTGTCCATTGTTTTCGGGGGTGCTGACGACGAAAATGAGGTCGCAGTCATCATCCAAGTTGGCGGCTGTAAGACTTTGCCGATGACGCATACTTATATTTTGTAAAATTTTGCAGACGCCATCTTGGATTTTGACGTTGACCTCATTTTCGTCATCTGCACCCCCGAAAACCATGGACGCGACACCCATGACGCATATTTTGTAAAATTTCAAAGCCGCCATCTTGGATTTTGACTTTGACCTCATTTTCGTCATCAGCACCCCCGAAAACTATGGACGCGACACCCGTAACGCATATTTTGTAAAATTTCACAGCCGCCATCTTGGATTTTGACTTCGACCTCATATTCGTCATCAGCATCCCCGAAACCCATGGACGCGACACCCATGACGCATATTTTGTAAAATTTCACAGCCGCCATCTTGGATTTTGACTTTGACCTCATTTTCGTCATCTGCACCCCCGAAAACTATGGACGCGACACCCATGACGCATATTTTGTAAAATTTCACAGCCGCCATCTTGGATTTTGACTTTGACCTCATTTTCGTCATCTGCACCCCCGAAAACTATGGACGCGACACCCATGACGCATATTTTGTAAAAATTTCACAGCCGCCATCTTGGATTTTGACTTCGACCTCATTTTCGTCATCAGCGCCCCCGAAAACAAAGACACGACACCCATGACGCATATCTTGTAAAATTTTACAGCCGCCATCTTGATTTTTATTTTGACCACCCCCTCCCTCTGGAGGGAAAACTTGTGAGATATTAAAACTTTAAACAACTTAAACTAGCCTTTATGAATTTTATCTAGATAAAGTAGTAAATGGGTTCATATAGTCACATACTTAGTATACACCTCTGTACTACCCTTCGGAGAACACAGGCGTGATGGTATGGAATCTCATTTCTCGGATTTTGCCCTAAATCCTTTGCGTAATAAATGTCGCGCAAGTGTCCTATCACGGAAGTATATACGCGCAAATGTCTTTCGCGGAAAAGTCAGTCGCGCAAGTGTCGGTCGCGCAAGTGGGTTCGCGCAACAGTCTAGTCGCGGAAACGTCCAGTCGCGCAAGTGTCTAGTCGCGCAAATGTCTAGTCGCGCAAAAGTCCATTCGCGCATTTGTCTAGTCGCGCAAAGGGAGTCGCGCAAGTGTCTTTCGCGGAAATGTTTTTCGCGCAAATGTACCAGATCCTGTATCTACATATCATTTTAGCATTATAAACTCTGTATTTATATCACTATCAGTAAAACTTGATCGAAACGCTGGTTATCGGTACAAATCAGAACTTCGAAACATTCTAAATTCACTAACCTGTATGGGCTTCTCGGTAACAGGTCTTTCCGGATCCGTAATGTAGATAAATCCATAGACAACACTAAAGAGGTACAGCATAGAACAGATCCCGAATACCCCATAATATCCTGTGAGTTTTAGGAAGATACCACTTAAAACCGATCCTATAGGTCCTCCGGCTGTCAAACAGAGGTTCACTATCCCCATTCTAAACGTCCTGGACTCCTCACTAGTAACATCACTGATATAAGCAAAGATACCCATGTACGTGGTAATCCAACCGCCAGTGATAGCAGGCAAGAAGCCTTCACAGAACATGTTTACTTCCACAGGCAATTCATAGAAGTAATATACGTTGAGTATGTCGCTCAAACACATGAGCAATTCTCCTATGATTGGGAGGAGAATGCATAGCTTTCGTTTCCCAGTCTTGTCACTCCATGCACCTATGAAGAGTATCAAAAAACTTGGCAACGCTGTATTGAGGACGCTCTTCCAAGTCTCCATTCCCGCTACAAGTTCTTGGACAGCAAATTCTTCTTTAAGATACTTATTTTCTTCTCTTGCAATGAGCGCATCGCAAACCTTTTCACCGTAATTCAAGTTCACCCGGCAAGCTTTGTCCAGATTCAAATTTTGTGAAGCCAATCTTGATAGCATTACTGGAATCACATAACAGGCCAGGACAGGTTCTACAGTAATATTTTCCTTTATTTCTGCAATCTTTTCTTTGAAAGTTTTCTTCTTCGGTTTTTCTTTATTTTTTAGGGGTTGTTCTTCCGGAGTACCCATCTTTTCCGACGGTGCCGCAACTACTAAGGTTTATAGGACATGAAAGGCTTGCCGTGAGAGCTTGATTGACACTTAAATATTAGCTCATTGTGCTAGACAACTATTACTGATAACTATTGTTTTTATAGATAATTTATCAGTTATATAATACAAAGACGCGATCGTGGAAACAAATATTGTTTCGTTTGTCAAAAACATTTATACGGTGCGCCGTGTTTATTCTGATGTAACAAAAATAGGTGTGTGTGTGTGTGATTCTGATGATGATGAAATCTCTCTATCCTCTATTAATAAAATAGTACTGATACAGGTAGATACTGGTTTATTTAAACATGCCTGATAAGCCTTCTCATTGATACCATTTTTAAGCGTTACGACTTGCATGAAATGACAAGCAGCTGTTACTTCCTTGATTTTCAAGTCACCATCTTCTCTCGTTTTTTCTCTCGTCTCTCAGGTTTCGGGGCTGACTGCGAGGGTGCACCGGGCGTGAGTCACCATAAAAACCCACCTTTTATAAATTAGAATAAGACATCTTTGATTTGCTGTGGGTGACACATACACTAGATTCACCTTTCCTTTTGCGTGTGGAAATCCTCAAGAACCTCCTCCACCCTAGGGAAGGCGGAGGATTATATCGGAGTCTTCCTGACTAACATCACCATATTTTTTCTCTGAGGACTTATGGCACGATCGTGGGACTCACTAATGCGTTTAAAACAACCCGAGCAGGACACTAGATTCATCTAAGGAATATCAAGTGAAATGGTCGTGCATCACCATATTCCTGTGTCATGATAACACTACATAAAAAGAGCCTCCACGAGTAACGATACTTAAGTACGTCCGGCGCACCCTGGGCAATTAGCCCCGCTACCAATCTTGCGGACTGTCCAATATTTTCACAACGGCATGAGCTATTCTCATGTAGGTAGTGCCGAAACGAGAGAAAAAGATGATAACACTTCATACGATCATCAAGCAAAATACCTTGGTCAAATAAAAGTAAATTAAATAAATAACACCTAAGCCATTACAGGCGCTTATAAAAAGTCAAATTTAGGTGCACGGTTCCAACTTGTCGTTTCCTATGGCGAAGAGCCGGTCAAAAACTCCATGGTTACTGTTTTGAAATCAATGTTCTTTTCTGTTCTGCCTACCTTCCAGTCTAACCAGATGAATACCAGTATTTTACATGGAGCGACTGCCATCTCAGACCGCCACAACCCGATTAGGTACTGGGCAATGCTGATATCTTAAGGTACAAGTCCGAGACGGGCTACAAACTGCAGACTACAACCAAGTTGCCATCGGAATAGCGTCTTTAAGGTGTGCACTTTAAAGGTGCTATTCCGCCAGCGACTGCAAAACTGCGACCGCAGCCGCAGATCGCACCGCAAGCGATACTACTTTTGCAGTTTGCGGTCTGCAGCCCGTCTCGGACTTGTACCTTTAAGGTTAGACCGAGACCGAAACCGAGAGGCATTCGTTTAACACTCTTTATAAATCACTTCTTTGGCAATTTCAGTAAATACAGTAAGTAATAGGATTTAGGATAGTTATGAGAGAACAATGTAATCTTTAAAGACTCTGCCTACATGATCAAGTCTCAATAAAAACTTTGGCTACGTGGCATCCTGTATTGCAGCCAATCTAATTGTGCCGCTAATCAATGGCCCCACTTCACCGGCAATAAAAAGGCGTTAGAAACATACTCTCTATTCTCTACCGCATCCAATTTGTCCACTATAAAAAATAAATCAAGCAATCTAGATCGCAGCCATCTTAATTTGCGGTTTAACAAAGCCAGATGGGGTTTTTCATTAAAAACTTGTTTTTAAACCTTTGTGAAGCAAAGAACGTGTGGTGTAATTTGCTGTTTTTGAGCCAATTGACTTTTATGAAAGAGTCCTTATTTACCTGCATTTTAATTGCGCAATACACTCGTAATCGCTATGGCTTTGATTTTGATAGATCAAAAATTCCCATAGCAAAATATATGTATTAACAATTCTACTTCTCCACAACTATGTACCACGCAATGAATATTGTTTTTGACACATCAACTATCATGATTGATGTTAGTTACGTTCATAGAAGTATTAAGTACCTACTATTAGCACAGTCTACCTATATCTTACTCCTTACAGTCGGTCAACGTGGAACATTGTCGCAGAGCAATCGTGCGGGGGGTTGCGGGGTGAAGGAGCGGAGGTTATGTCCCGAGTAGCCATACTGCATACTTGGGACATAACCTCCGCCCCTACATAATTTTGACGTTTCATAGGACCTGTCAAATGTATGGGCGTTGACCCACTGTATGTAGTAAGTAGGTACACTACGCTATTAGTTACGCATTTGCCCTGCAGGATATTCTTGGGTTTGACAACTGTGGTGGGTGACAACTAAATTCTTGTTTTGTGTTGAAGGCTCTTTAATGAGGACCTCGACTCGATACTAATTCTGTTGGGTGCAACAGACCACATGGAGGAGGCACCATTTCAAATATACAGAATTAAAAAACTCTCTCGTTGTAACATGTGCTGTATGAGAATAGCTCATGCCGTTGTGAAAATATTTTTTTTTTTTTTTTTTTTTTTTTTTTTTTTTTTTTTTAAAAAAACGTTGCCCCACACTAAGATTTCTCTTGTATCGTGGGTGCGTTTACAGACACAAATCTCACAAACAAACGCCCAGACCCGGAACAACCATCTGTAGGCCATACAAATTTTTGTTCCGTGTGGGAATCGAACCCACGACCCGTAGCGTAGAAGCCAATTGCTTAGCCACCGCACCAAACGTGTCGTCAAATTATATTGGACAGTCAGCAAGGTTGGTAGCGGGGCTGACTGACCAGAGTACGCCGGACGTACTAAAATATCGTCACGTTTGGAGGCTCATTTCATTCACCCCTTTTCTAACACATGTGCGGCTCAGAATATTATGACCGCTTGCGTTAACGGTGAGGGGAAACATCGTTAGGAAACCTGCACACATGAGAGGTCACCGAAAGCTCTCAATGGTGTGTGTAGTCCGCCAAGTCGCACCAGGCCTGCGTGATGGACTAAAGCCTAAAAAACTTTAATTCTGAGAAGAGGCATGTTCGAAATTCTGTAAATTCTGAAACCCCAAATCGAATACGAGTCTTCTTGAAGAGTCTATCAATCTAAGTGTACGGCTTACGACCAGATGGGTATTTAAATTAAAAGATATGTTTATTTTTATATCTATGTGAGGCACCGCGAAGAATGTGTCGCATTAATGCTGTTCACAGAATGTGCTAGCTCTTGAGTCAATGCACTTTTATTTAGATGTAGGGTCCTCACAATTCCACAATAGTAGACGGACACTGAAATTTCAAAATAAGTCCTACTGTTGTTTTGTAACATGCTCACAAATGGGCGCGTCAGAGCGAGGTGAGATACAAACAGCTGAAACTCATAGGAAATTAATATTGAGAAATTTTTGTTTCCATTTCAGTTACTCGCCTAAGGCGCCGAGTTTGCTCGGGCTAGAGCGGCGCGGCGCTGCATCGTTTCCTGCCGCCCGATCCAGAACGTTGTCGATAAGTTCGGTTTTTAACCGACTTCAAAAAGGAGGTTCTCAATTCGGTTGTATTTTTTTTTTTATTTTTTTTATTTTTTATGTATGTTACCTCATATCTCCGTCATTTATGAACCGATTTGAAAAAATCTTTTTTTGTTCGAAAGGGTATACTTCCCGATTGGTCCCATTTAAATTTTGTTATGATTAGACCATGAACTTCAGAGATATGGAACGGAACTCCTCATCGGATCAAAGCAAAATTCTCAAATTACTAGTATTGCTTTGTTTATATTTGTTGTTGGGAACTGACTACTTGAAAAGAGGAGGGGGTGCGTGTCCCCCCCCTCCCCCCTTTGGAATGTTTTCATTATATCGTGTAAGGTATCATTTGAAAGGACTTTTTATGCCCGACTACGTCAATGCCAAAAAGAAGGGTTATGAAGGAGGGGGTTAAAATTATGACACTAAAACGTATTAAATAAAAAATAAACTTTAAAAAAAAGTAAAAACCGACTTCAAAGAAATACTAAAAGGAGTAAAATAATTACCATAATATAAAATTAACAGTTTCAGAAGTCGGTGCAACTCTACACTGAAGCAAATAGAAGCCACCGACTTCTGAAACTGTTAATTTTATATTATGGTAATTATTTTACTCCTTTTAGTATTTCTTTGAAGTCGGTTTTTACTTTTTTTTAAAGTTTATTTATTTTGTTTTTCTTGTACACAAAACTACATGTAAGGCACTCGTGGGTTGCAGCTGAAAATCAGCGTCAGGTGGTACACCTAGTGTTATCATCTGACATTATGCTAAGCTGAGGCCCTTTTGGCATTACAATCATTGTTATAGTCTGTTTTTTTTAGTTTTAAGGTGTATTTTTGCTATAAACGCATTTTTCTTTCTTTCTTTCTTTACATAACAAACCATATCGGTCGACTGACTTATTGAGCAGGTTCTGAGGGGGACTGAGCAGTCGCCGCCTATGAAATTCTAAATCACAAGAGGATCGGCAACGATCCGTTGCTGACCTTAGAGATAATGTTGGAAAGTGTAAATTGCCTGTACCTAATTTAGTCTTCCACTGCTGGACATAGAACTTCTTATTTACCGCTACAACAAAATGAATTCATGAATATTTAAAGTATCGCGTGGTAACGCTTGATCAACGGATTGGTGTTCATATTTTCGTCAGTGAAGTTCTAACAGTGCGGAACTCAAAAATGGCTACTTTACTTTACAAGGGAGTGAAAAAACTATTTAAAACGAGGACCGTAACTACGCTGAACGCAATATTGTTTTTAATTATCATTACAAATGAACTCTTTGATGATTTAAACCTTTGAAAACCCGAATAATCTTTTTAATTTCAAGTAAAATTGTGGCTTTCCCAGTGTTGTCTGTTTTTGTCACAAAATGACTACGCACTGGGGCCTAAGTCTCCTAAAATAAATTGTTGCCAAACGCAATCGAACCACAACCGTCAGTCAGTTTTTGTTTTCGAAAACTTTCAAAATGATTGATTTTGTCTTTTGTGTCAAACAATTTGACAGCTTTTGAAATTGAGAACTGTCTGAATGAACGGTTCGGCCTTGGTTCGGTTGTGATTTATCAAGATTTATTTTAGGAGAATTAGACCCCTGTTAGAACTTCACTGACGTTATGTTGTTATTAACGCACAAGAGGATACTCCTGCCTGCTCCCTTAGCACAATCCGTAAAGCCGGTCTGCACTGGCTGATGCGTCGTTTAACACCTAGTGTCTAGCGAGATGCTTAGAGAAAAGAGATGTATGTAAATACAAGGTTAGTCGGAAAGGGGGTACTAATCCGAGGACCACTTAAAGTATCTCTGATGACTGTTTCAAAGCAAGTGTTAAAATCTCAAAGTATGATTTTAATTTCCATGCATAATTATTTTTATTTTCGTTATTTCTAAAATTCTTCATCCCTTATTTGGTTACAAATTCAGAAAATGGAGCTTCTAATCCGTGACCTAAAATGTAAACATAACTGATCATAACTCAGGATAGACAGATGTTAGCGTATTTTTATGAAATTTTGATCATCTATTTCTCTTAAACTATTGACTTTTGGGGAAAGTTGTAGAACAAAAGTTACTAATTTTTATGGGTTCTTTAAAACCCTTTCGGATTAGTAGCCCCTTTCCGAGTAACCTTGTAAAAGGAACCGGCCACACTGCGCGCTTGGTGCCCGCGCTACCTAACTGCTGTAACAAGCCAGCATGTCGAAGTCGTTAAACACTAGGCTCTAAACGAGACGACTCCAGTGCGTACGAGGCCTTAGTCACTTTACAAGATACACGAGAAAAGAGAACAGGGGGGTTACCATGATCTCTTAGAGCAGGAATGTTTTAATATTATTACGAGAGTGGGTAAGTGATGGCGCTAGAGAGCTGTCTAGCGCTGTCACTTTCCCACTCTCGGAATAATTATTAAAACATTCCTGCTCTAATAGATCATGGTAACCCGGTAACCCCCCAGCCTGTTATTTACTAAGAACTGAAAACCACACGATTTTATTGTATTTACAATGTTTCTCGCTCTATCTAACTGAAAGGAACCTTAACTGATTAACATTATTTTTTGTTAACATTAATCACCTAATTAAAAAAGTAATTGAAACAATAACCTATAATTGCAATTACGGGATAATCAAGTTAGGTGCTTACATAAATAGAATGATTATACGCCTGATACGGTTACCTACTAAAGCGCGAGCTAAAGTATTTAGATTACTGAAGTACCTAATCGAAATACTTGACGCGAGGGAGCGAAGTTTTAAAAGACAAAGTTACCCAAACACCCTTTTACAATTCGTACCATTAAATAAATGTAGTCTTGTGTATCTTGAACTAAAGTTACTTTTTAAAAACATAGACACTGAAGCAAAATCAGTTATTAACTTATCACAACAAATATAATCATCAAAAGGGAAAATATCGGACGTTCTTCAATGGCGGTTATTTTACTTGCTACCCTAGAGCGCATGCGCGTGCCGCTCTTTTTAACCTGTGGTACACGATTTTCCAATGTTGCCAACAATAGATTAAAGTAGTACCAAAAAATAAATGTCGCTACAGCCTGGAGGTTACAGACCCGCTTTTTAAGCACCGGGTTGCAGGTTCAAACACAGGCATGTACGCACGGCTACAGATCAAGCTACACATTTCCAGTATAAGCTGATCTCGCATTGTATAGGATTTCCTTATAGTGAGAGGTCAGTGTAAACTGGATATGTATAGCTTGATGTGTAGCCATGTGTACCAATGCGACTTTTTCAATGTCATTATGTACTTTCCTTTAAACCTGAACTTCAATGGTCTCAAATGGCCAACCCGCATTGAGCAAACGTGGTGTTCGAAGCTCGGTCCTTCTCTGTATCAGAAGAGACCTTTGCCCAGCAGTGGGACAGTAATAGGCTTTTTTTATTATTAAATTCGTACCAAAAATACGACACCACTGACGGTGAAGGAAAACATCGTGAGGTAACCAGGACTTGATTTGATGGAAGAACGATTCGATTAGTGAGTTGTCGAACGATTCGGTAAGCTATATCATTTGCTCTCGTTACGATGATCGTAATCCGAACGAGATAACAAATCGAATCAGGCGACAACTGCTTATCAAAAAGGTTCTGAATCGGGGGGCTGAAATCGCCAAAACAGCGTCTTAGCGTAGTATTGAATGCTCATTCCTTCTCTGTATGAGAACATCATCATCATCATTGAGCCGAAAGACATCCACTGCTGGACATAGGCCTCCCCCAAGCATCGCTACATCCACCAGTCCTGTGCTCCATGGGTTTGGTCCATGGTCCAACCCTTGGGGGGTTTGCCGCAATCGCCACGCTTGGCAGGCGGGTTGGCGAACGCAGTATGATTGTTAAAATACTCAGAGAAAGCTGCTGCCCATTCTCTAGAGAATCCCTTAGTCGCCTTTTACGACACCCATGGTAAGAAATGGGGAAGTTCTACTGTTTACGTCCGGCACTACACGATACGAGAACAAGGGTGCTAATAATACTACATTTGGTAAATCATACTTCAATAGTTCGACAATTTTCATTGGAGTTATGTAAAAACAAAGCAGATCAATGTAATGATTAGCCTTTTAAAACAATTGTCAAACCAGTTACGAGCTGACCAGTCCCAACAGACAGCACCCGTTCACGAGCATGAAGCACACATCGGCGTCGCTCAGCTCAACCATGTTGCAGGGAACTCATAAGAACAATTAGATTACTTACTACTTATCTTTTTATTTAATAACTAGCCTTTGCCCGCGACTTCGTCCGCGTGGATGTCGGTTATTGATCCCTAATTTATTGATTATAAAATATAGCCTATAGCACTCAGTGAGGTGAAAGAATTTTTGAAATCGGCTGATTAGTTTCGGAGATTACCTCCTACATACAAACAAACAAACAAATTCTACCTCTTTATAATATTATATAAGTAATAAGTATAAGTATATAAGTATAGGCTTATGTTTAAGCAATCACCAAATATAATGAAATATAACGCCCAAAAAATCGTAAGTACTTACCAGAATTTAATCCCCATTTTAATACGAAATTATCACCAATAAACGTAAAGTCTGCTAAACTAAAAAAGTCAAGTATCTCCAGAATAATCGCTGAGCTACCCAAAAATTGCCACGCATGCACCAAATATGTACTCGTATTTTATTTAAAAATTTCATTCAAATATGTTACACAATTTTATCCTAATAAAGTAAATTAATATACAAAAATCATTGTTTACCCAAAAAATATAAATGAAGTTCTAAAGGTTCACCGATACTACCGTAAAATGTATACTAAAGGCTGAGCTTCTTAGCATAATAATTCTAAGCGAAAAAAATTCACTCACATTATTGTTGTATGTTTGTAAGGTTGTTTGGGTTTCCAAAGGAGCGTCGACGGAGCCCCGCTGTGCGGGGCTCCTATTTCTGTCTGCAAGGTTTAAAGTAACCTAACACGAAGTGAATGACGGGGGCTTCGTTCGCTCGCTACGCTCGCTCACTCTAGCCCCCGTCATCCCCTTCGAACCTAACCTATCCGTGTCGGGGTAAAAAAACTAATATTTTCGCCCACTCAGTATTTTTTTCGCCCATTCAGTATTTTTTTCGCCCAAGTTAGTATTTATTTCGGACACTTGGAATTTTAGTTGCTAGCTCAGATTACCTAACTGTTTCGCACTGCTAGTAACTCATTTTACGGGGTGGGATACTCAACATCAAAAACCAAAACGTCAACAATCGAAATATCAACACCATATAATCAACAGTTTAATTGTTCAATGAATCAGAATAACATTAGCTTAAAACATAAACGGTTCAAAATGTCAACACTTCAGATGAGCAACGAATCTGAATTTCACTGATTTATAACGTAAATTGTTCACTTAATCAACACTTTACAAAATCGATGTTTAACAAAATATCGTGAAATATTCAGTCGTAACTTATTATTCGTCGATTATAACTTGATCTGATCTTTCAAAATTATGTTGGCCACCGGTTCAGAATAAAGGATTCACAATAGAAAACCAGACATTTCAGTATGTTATGTTTAACAATGTCTGCGACGAATATTATGTTATGACTGAATATTTTATGATATTTTGTTAAACATCGATTTTGTAAAGTGTTGATTAAGTGAACAATTTACGTTATAAATCAGTGACATTCAGATTCGTTGCTCATCTGAAGTGTTGACATTTTGAACCGTTAATGTTTTAAGCTAATGTTATTCTGATTTATTGATAAATGAAACTGTTGATTATATGGTGTTGATATTTTGATTGTTGATGTTTTGGTTTTTGAAGTTGAGTATCCCACCCCATTTTACGAATTTTAATCATTCATTAATTATCGCCAGTTAAGTTAATTTTTCGCAAATGTAGTTTAATTCCGCTCGGTTTAGTATTAAAGTATCTCATTAACAGTCTTCCATATATTATTTATTCGCCCGATTAATAATTCCCCTTTTAAAATCTTAACGAATAAATCAGTCTTCTTGGTTATATGCATATGTCGTGGCCATATCGTAGAATTGATCACTTCATGATGTGGCCGGCCATTTCATGAAATGGTCGTATTTCATGAAATGGCCAACTAAAATTGGCCATATCGTTGAAACGTCAACGTTTAATGATATGGCCATCCACGTTTGGCCATATCATTAATGTAGGGTTTCCATGATATCAAAGGTTTAATAAAAAAATCCAAATAAAGGAAGCACGTACCATGCAAGCAAAGGAGTAGACTACGGAATTTCGACCCACAAAATATCGATGCACGTTACCGCGAAAGTTTAATAGCTTGATTCACCAACAATTAAGGGGATCTGGCGCTCGGCGGCCGCTGCCGCGGCACGCTCGCTTCGCTCGCTCGCCTTCGCGCGTTATTGGTCACTGTTCTAACCTAACCTAACCCAAATGATTCAATATACTAAATAGTAAATGTTTGCAGTAACGTGCATCGATATTTTGTGCTATAGTTTCACAGGTTAACCAGATAAATAATCGAACAAATAAAATTCTATGAAAAGTTCACCCGCAGTTACCATGAAGTCATATTTTGAAATCCAATAATATTCCATTAATTTTCGTTGCGTGGTCACCCTACTTTACTTATTATTATTAGCTTTTTTGTCAGAATAATTGTCCGCCGCCATGATGCATCACAAAAACAAAACGATATCAGCGCCTCTAACGGTGAATAATGTAACTATTTTACGATATGATCACTAATGTTTGACCATATCATGAAGTGGCCGTGCGTTTAGCTGATCATATCGTTAAACGCTGATTATTCATTGATCTGGCCAGGCCATATCATGAAATGGCCAACGGGTATTGGCCATTTCATGAAATGCAACCATTTCATGAAATGGCTGGCCACATCATGAAGTGATCAATTCTATGATCTGGCCACGACACATACATTTTATGGCAAACGTAGTGATATATGTATTTGGGTAGTAATGACACAAAACTTTGCTAGTTAAAATTTGGTGCACGCGTGGCCTTTTTGGGTTATGAAAAGTTTTTGTAGTGCAGGAATGACTTAAATAGCCCAAAAGATTTTGGTACAGGTTTCATTTATTTGTACATTTTTTTTTTTTTTGGATGATGCTTTTTAGTGTAACGATTGTTTTTTTGGTGGTCATTCAATTTCATCCCATAAGTATAGATGATCAAATAGCTCATTTGTAAGCAAGAAGAGATATTTACAAAACATTAATTTAAAACATCACTGAAGCAACAATTCAAGACAACTTTTTTCTCTTATCGATGGATTAAAGTAAAAAACTCCAATCAGAAAATGTTAAAAAAAAACTTTACTTACGACAAATTAGATCATCCATTTGACTTTAAAATTCTGAGACTTATCCAAGAAAATCTTAACATTAACGCTGTATTTCGAGCCTCGAGGGGCTGGTGTGATTAATCAAACTTTGGTTTTCATTCAGTGAGGGTTTCTTAAAGCCGACTATCCATCAAGTAAATCCTGGTCACCGTAGTTTGTTGAAAAATGTTGGGGAACGTTCGTGGCGCGTCCCCATTGTTTTCTAACACTAATTTACTGCCGACATATTTTTCTGCTTACTGCGAGGAATAGTTGGGCACCGTTTCTTTACACCTACATTTTTGGTATTAAAGGTGTATATTTTGTGGAAAGGTTTTGAGCTTATAAAAATAGCTTTTGTGGCAATGATATTTTATGGTTTTAAGTCTGAAATTGCCTTGTTATCTAAGCCATGAGGAGACTTTAGCATCACAAACGAACCACTACCGTCAGTTAGTTTTCTTTTTCGAAAACTGTCAGAATGTTTTGTTTTATTTTTGATGACAAACAGTTTGACAGTTTGAATGAAAGGTTCGATTTCGGTTCAGTTGCAATTGATCAACGTTTTTGTTGATATAATTGGCCCCCGGTTACTGTAGTAGTAATAGTGTCGTTAGGGGTGTAAATATGAATAAGATCAGAAAAGGTAAAGCGTCCTCAACCTCACCTAACTCTCTCACCTCACTAAGAAGGTCATCTAGCTTTAATGACCGACAGATGAGGATGACGGGTGAACACTTTTTTTTTTATCCTGGTACCTAATATATATTCTCTTGGATACCCTTCGCCTGGGGAAAGCGAAGGTTTACACGAAGGTTACGCGAAGGGTAATAGACTGAACTGTGTTGTTGGGCAGTTTGTTGCGTCGTTTCTTCTTCACAGCATAAACACTAGGAAGCGGTGAAGGGTGGTCGCTTTCGGGGGCAGTCTTATGTAAATCTGACGTTCAAAAATAACTAAGTAATACTAGTCTATTTTGAATTAACGAGTTTTGAGTTGGAGTTTGAATTGAAACACTCACATAGACACGCACTGCATACTGAATAGTTTTTTGTTCTTATATGTGACTGGGCCCCAATTCTCCTAAAATAAATTGTTGCCAAACGCAATCGAACCACAACCGTCAGTCAGTTGTTTTCGAAAACTTTCAAAATGATTGATTTTGTTTTTTGTGTCAAACAATTTGATAGCTTTTGAAATTGAGAACTGTCTGAATGAACGGTTCGGCCTTGGTTCGGTTGTGATTTATCAAGATTTATTTTAGGAGAAGTAGGCCCCTGGTCTTATTGCAGTGCGTGTCTGTGTGAGTGTGTCAATTCGGACGATTGTAGGTAGTTGAAGTACTGGTTTAGCTTATTTATATTCTGTGCTGATGTTGAGTTTCGGGACAAACTGTATATACATAACATAAACTCACGTCTGTATTCCCCGAATGATTGACAGAGGTGTATAGCACACCCACATTTCGCCGTTATGTTTACGTCCCATGTAATAGGGGGCGAGCATATTGCCATCGACCAGGCACAAATCCAGACTCCGGGCTGCTACTGAGAAATTCCACACAGAAAAACCCAATAACACTGCCCGACCTGGGGATCGAACCCAGGACCCCACGCACAGCAGTCGCGCTTGCGACCGCTAGACCAACGAGGCAGTCAAACTGTATATATTTGGCGTTATTTCCACGTACTGCCGGCAAAAGCAATAAGTAAGTATGCAAGCAACTAAAAACACCTGCGTGTGCACTCCGCACATACGCTCTGAGAGAGGCGATGGCACATTCATTGATGTCACCTCTCTAAGCATGTCTTTTCATCCTTAGAAAAGGTTAATTTCCACTTGCTAAACTTTTTTCAAACGTGTGTTCAACGTTTGATACAAAATTTACATTATTTCGAATTCTGAGCATGTATAGTCGGCGACATAAGTTGGTAGACAAGTAGATACAGACAAATTAATCTCAACAAAGAGAAAATTCCAAAAAATAAATTACAGTTTCAAATTGTTAGAGTATAGATACAACTCTGAGTATATCTGAAAGTTTTCCAATTAATGCCAAGCTTATTAATTCAAATAATCGGCTACTTTTGTCGGTAATTGCACCACTGTAGTATTGACACAATCGTGTATAGTATAGTACTCTTTAACAAGTTTATTTGTGTCGGTAACCGAGAGCTGTTATGCACCTAATCGTTAAAACAATGCGTGTACTACGCGTGATTTAGGGCTGTCATCTAGCCAGGTTTTTCCGGATTTGTCCTAGCTTATCTGGGGAGCGTTGGTATCAGTTCTAAAGTCCTAGTAGGACTGCCAGACTTTGTCTTGAACAAAGTTCGCCACGTAATCCTCGGTTTCACAAAACACAAAAGTCAAGGAAAAACCGTAAAAAGTATTTTTTTATGAATTTTTGAATTCCCTGTTCTGATTTAATGATTTTGAAGATAGTAACCCTATGTGTATCAAATATTTGCAGGTAACGTGATCTTGAGAAGTTTGTCTGATATGAAATTCATATATTACTATAATGTTAAGTGCAAACAGACAAACCAATGACGTATTTGGTTTAACTCTCTCAAAAAACATTATTATAGACACCGTGAGTAAAACGAAAACGAACTTTTATTCTTTTCTGTTTTCTAAAATGGGAAGCAAAGCCGATGTCGCCAATTATTACTCAAGTGTTTATATTATTAAAAAATGATACGTATACATTTTTACGCTCGGTAGAAGTTATATTTCGACAAAGAGCTTTTATTATGTTAACAACTAACTTCAAGATGACAAACAATGCGGTCGACGTAACTCGTCAACCGCGTTGCTCTATGGTGTCATAGAAAAAAGTAACTTCATGGTGTCGTATTTTCGCTACAGCTGCATGCGTAACTTCCGTAACAATGAAAGTTTTAACCTCAATGTGCCAAAAAAAATATAACTTCAAAAGTAATAGAAAAAAATTAAGAAAAATTCTTGATTGACAGTGATAATCAGTGTGGATTGTAAATCTTGCTTTCTGTATCCTTTTCGGTGACACCCTTCAATCAATTCTCGATCGAAGGAGTCACCACTTTTTTCCACCCCCTTGTACGTCAATTTGGAAGGACTCAACGGTCGTATTAGCTCTTTTTTACCCGACTGCGCGACACCAAAAACAGGGTTATGTTTTTCACGCGTAGCCTCCAAAAAACATAATATGAAGGCGGGTTTTTTGATTTTTTTAATTTCCTTTTTTATTCTTTATTTAAATAGCTGATTTGTTAAGGCGAATATGTCGCTCTGTAAAACCGAAATAATACAAATCAATTGAATTTAATACTATTGTCTTCGTTTTCATAACCTTCTCCTTTATTCATCGTAAAAACTTATAAATAAGGTATATTTTTAAATTTATATCATAAAAAACCATAATATACATTTAAAAATATAAAAAAAATAGTAGCTCACCGGCATCGGGAACAGGGTCCAAGCTACCGGCGGCGGCGCGGCGGTCAGGGCTCCAGAGAGAGGAACTTCCTAAAGCGTGAATTACACAGAAAAGGCATATGTGAACATGCTTGCGAAGGCAAGAATATTTCAAAAACCTGTACATTTAAAATTAATAGAGAGATGAGATGAGAGATGATAAAGAGACCGTGTTATTACGTTTTTTGTGTTATAGTTTATAAGGACCCTGCGCGTCTAGTACACACACAGATGTCGTTGCTTTAAAACAAATCTTTCTTAGTTTCATAAAGTCAGTCTAGGATCTTCACCAAAGAAATATAACGCTATATACGTCGAAATAAATACTCAAGCGCCACAATTGAACATAATTCTTCTAAAATAGGTACGTATTTGCAGTAACAATGAACTTAAGACGATTCTATTAACCTTTTGCGACGTAAAGAAATACCACCTTTGCGTGGATAGCTTGTATTGCAAATAAAACAGTCTAGCCCGTCTAATATGTGGGCGATAAAACTATTATAGGGTTACGACCTGACTAACGTAGTAGGTAATGTAGGTATAAAACTAGCGTAGTACATACAGAATGTCCCGACATTTAGGGCCGAGTCACACCGGAATAGCAGCGGCCGGCGGCGACGCAAGTGGCCCCCGGCGTCGCCTCTGTCGGCCGCTAGCGGCCTCGCGCGACCTTCAGACCCCACGCGCCTTGTCTCCTCTTGACCAGTTTCTACATTTGGCAAGGAAACTCGTGTGTTCAGAGTGAACATGATGGAATTGGTTATTATAGCACTTATTGCATAAGAAGAAGAACAACGTATCCCGTCGCTAGATTACTGAGAAATAGTGCGCTCAGTGTTGCAGCCGGGGTGAGAAGCGCGCGGCCGCCCGCGGTGCCGCGAGCGGCCTCGCGTTGCCGCTGGCAGCCGCGGGCAGAACCACCGACAAGAAGCGCGTGGCGCGCGGCCGCTTGCGTCACCGCGGGCGGCCTCGTTACCTTTTCAAGCTTTTCAAGCGATACTGGTCTTTTAAGTATGTAGATAATAGTAGATTGTTGCACCGAGCGCAAAGTGAGTTATTAATGCACGAGTGTTATGTTGGTGCCCGAGCGCAAGCGAGGGCACTAAATTAGCACGAGTGCATTAATCACTCACTTCAGCAAGGTGCGTAATCTACTTTTCTTTCAACTACCAATTTACCTACCGTGATAAAATATACCTACTCAAAATAAAAACTCAAGTTAATGAAAACAAGGTTATCCTGCGACTTTTGCGGCAAAAGGTTGTTAACAATTTCATTTGCAGCTGTTTTTATACTTTCTGGACTTGAATTCATATCGCTATCTATTTCCATTTTTTTTAAACTTTTCTTGATAAATCAGAAGTATCAAAGTTTTACAATGGTACAAAATGCGCGCCATTTGTTTTTTTTTTTCACCAAGTCGGTTTTATTCAGCCGATTTTTATTTTCAGCCAGTATCTTTTTGATCTAATGCATAAGAATGCATACATTTAATATTTAAACTTAACGGGAGACATTAAACCTCTGTGGTAAATTTATATCTAAATAAAAAATAAAAACTGCACTAATGAAAAACAGTGCAGTAATGACATACAACATTTCTGCACTGTTTTGCAGTGCAGTAATGAGATTGCATACAACATTTCTGCACTGTTTTGGTTCTAAGCAGAAAATACGTATTTTGTGATCGGTTTTGTAGCGATTAATGATAACATTACTACGTAGTTGAAAGAAAAAAAAAATCACACTGAAAGTGCTCGCCGCGTCGCTGCCGGCCGCTGCCATTTCGGTGTGACTCGGCCCTTAACGTCAAGCCGGGCACAAAAATGACAGGGCAGACTAGGATTGGTGAAAAAAAAGTTGTATAGTTTTTTTTTTAATCCAATTTAATAGTTAGATTTACGAGGTAAAATATTATTCATGATAATGTAGAAACACAAAAACGGGGTGTCCAGAAACGCACTGAGTCAGTTTATCGAACCAATAGCGCTATCGAACAGATAAACTACGTTCAAGAATACCCCACTAAACGGGCACAAGATGATTTTTTAAGGTTTTTAAAAAATTCTCGAAAGACCCGAGAAACCCGAGAAATCGGTCTCGAGAATTCTCGAGACCCGAGAAAAAAAATATCTCGAGAAAACAGAAACCCTAATAGTAACGTCAACGTAACGTTAATGTGAGTGAATTTTGAATCGAAAATACAACTATTCTATAGCATTTTAGTTTAAATTTATGCGAAAACCACAATTTGTATCATACATAGATATGAATAAAGTTTTCAATTCGATTAAATATTATGTGCGAAACGAGTATTCCCAATTCAAAATTCACTCGCGTTAACGTTACGTTTACGTTACCATACGTCACAACATTCGTGCTAGGCCTACTGGTTTCTCGTGAATTCGAAAAGTCAGTGGTGCGGGCCGGTATTGGAACTTCTCTCCTGCATGGCAGTCAAGCGTTCAACAGGCTAGACCATTTATCAGGCCCTAATTTAAACTCCGAAATACTTCTGAGATATTTCTAACAGAAAAACACAATAAAACTGCCTGTTCAGGGAATTAAACCCAGCATCCGAATTGCATATCACATTCGTTATTTCAATAGCTTTCATTTTGTCAATAGAACAATATTCATTATGTAGTACATAGTTGTGCAGAAGTCGGATTGTTAATACATACGTTGTTATGGAAATTGTTGACCTGTCAAAATCGAAGCCATAGCGATTACGAGTGTTTTGCGCAATTAGGATGCAGGTCTACAGCCTCGGCAGGAGCACTTACGACTACTATACAAATGACTACTACTAAATAGAGCCTACTATTAAAATATTATCATTGCAAAGAAAAATCATTTTTACATTTTTTTGTTACATTTAAAACACAAACAAAATGCTGTTTATTAGTTCACTCCTATTACTCTGTGCTGAAGATTCTTTAGAAATATTTAATTGATTTACTTAGGGAGCACCCCGCTCTTAATCCAATTAATTTATAAAACTTGAGAGTGAATCCGAAACGATTTTATTTACAGTAAAAACAATACGATGAATTAAATAAGCCGTGAAAATATCAACAATTTTGTAATTAGAATAAACTTTGTATTACCATTACCACCCCTATTGCATAAAACACTCTTTGACGATAAAAAAAAAATCATTGCATGGTAAAAGTTGTTGAGATTTCGGATTTTTTACATTTTTAAATGGAAATTGTAGACCACACACATGCATATACACTCGGAAACCCATTCGCTCACACCTTTATAATATTTTATCTACACTCGTATCGTAAAGTTCCAATTATGATCTCAAAAATAGTATAAGCTTTATTCTCGTGCATCTGTATATATTTTTTTATTAAAGTACAGTTCTCTTATCAATTTAGTGGTTTAAAATAACTTTTTCATCCCCCCATCTCGGAAAGAGTATTTTTGCGTTATCTGAGTGCAAAAGCCGTTTTTATCCGCTAGAGGATAAAGTAAATTGAATTTAGAACATCATGTGCACCAAGTTTGTGAATTCAAAACTTCATTAAACCTATTTACTTCACCTCCATGGTGCCGAATTTATCATACAACCTTTTTTAATTTGTTAAAACTCAGACCCGAAACCTTCTTTGTGTATTACTTTTTTTTAATTTGCTTTACGCGCGCCTATTTCTTTTCACGTCTTATTGTTAAAACCTTAGGTTAAAAACAAGAAACTAGAAAACAAGTGAAAAACTTAAAATGAGTGATTCTACCGACGAGGAAGTTTTTTTTTTTTACATTAAGTCATTTCCTCGCTGAGGTGGGATGAAAAGTTACGTGTTGCACTCGACTGCAAAGATTTTTCACCTCGTGCTCTTTTGATTCCCTCGCTAACGCTCAGGATTCTAATTTTTTAATTTTAGAATCCTTCGCTTGCTCGGTCATCAAAATTGAGCACGCGGTTTAAAAGAAACTTTGTACTCTTGTATAACAAATAACTATTTTCTACATTTTCTATTAAAGTACACTTCGAACCGACCAAGGAGTTTTCAATTCATTTTTTTAGCGGCTCCACGTCATCTGTGCTTGCGCGTGTTAGGGCGCATGCGCGCTAGATTTGGGCGCCATAGTGCTTTATTTAAAATAGGTATAGATCTACCTATTGCATGAGTTTAGATAAAGTTAATTAGATAAAACTATCGGAGCTGTATTCTGTACGGAAGATACTAGCGCCTATAACACAAGACCCTGTCTTTCTTTAGGAGTCAGGACTGTCTCGTCCTGTAAACTACTTATGTTTTGGTTCAATAGTTTTTTTAGACCTACTACCATACTCAAAGCTGTAACTTTTGTGAGTGTAATTAGTGTACTTATTATCTATGCTGTGGGCTATGGTATAACCACAGTCTACCTATATCTTACTCCTTACAGTCGGTCAACGTAGAACATTGTCGCAGAGCAATCGTGCGGGGGGTTGCGGGGTGAAGGGGCGGAGGTTATGTCCCGAGTAGCCATACTGCGTACTCGGGACATAAATTCCAGGGCTCGCACTTTTTGATTTCGAATTTGTTGTTATCGTTCATAGAAATTATATTAATTTATTAATAGTATGTATGTTGTATGTAGGTACCTATTACGAGAATTTTATTTTATAGTCTGTTTACTAATCCAAGATGGCGGTATACATACTTACTCAAATGATTGTTCGTGGGAAATCTTTTCCACGGTTTTCGGGGTCACTGATGCCGAAAATAACGTCAAAATCCAAATCCAAGATGGTGACCATGAAAACTAATCATCATGGGTGTTAATTTCATGGTTTTCGGGGTCACTGATGCCAAAAATAACGTCAAAATCCAAATCCAAGATGGCGGCCATGAAAATTAATAAATTAGTCGTCATGGGTGTCAAATCCATGGTTTTTTGGGGTACTGATGCCGAAAATGAGGTCAAAATACATTTCCAAGATGGCGGCTTTTAAAATTTCAATTTAACCATCATGGGTGTCATTTCCATGGTTTTCGTAGACGCTGATGACGAAAACGAGGTCAAAATCTATATTCAAGATGGCGGCCATGAAAATTTTCAAATTGGCCGTGATGGGTGTCAAATTCATGATTTTCGGGAACGCTGATTACAAAAACAAGTTCCATTCTCAAAAACTAAGATAGGTACCACGTTTTACCTGGCAATTTACATTTAACTGGTAAATAATTTTTTTGACCGCCCTATATGATCAGGAATACTTAGGCTTTATTTCCAGCATCAGCACCCACGAAAACCGTAGAAGTAATAACCATGAATAATAAGTAATTTTCTATGGCTCCTTCTTCGATTTGGGAATAATTTATGACTCTTACCTACCCCCCAAGCGTTAGCCACTGCAACTGTAACCTCGACAAAATTTGTAGTTTTAAACATTGTTAGAATATTCCAGGATAAGATGGCGAAATTGCTGCTACATACCTTTGCATTATTTTGTCAATCGTCAAAATTACGCATGCGTGGTTTTCTTTTTGTGTGTCACTGTTTCTATAAAACGTTAATTAATTTGGACGTTTGTTTGACAAAGTTTGTGCAATTTGTTTTATGTGACAACCCTATGACAAGTGTTACCACTTTTGACATTTCATAGGACCTGTCAAATGTATGGGCGTTGACCCACTGTATGTAGGAAGTAGGTACACTGTGGTATAACTGTTATTTGCTGCATATACCATTTACATTTAGATATTTATTCTTCTACATATTTGCTTCCTGCTTTCATTCGTTCATTATAAACCCGCAAACGGCCACTGCTGAACATCTTCTAACTTCTAATAACCGTTCAAATGAAGGTTTTTTTTATCTTGGCCTAAACACACATTTCGCATAATTAATGCAATCACAGTTTGCCAAGAATGGCCATGCTCATTGGCGACAGCTGTTGTTGAGGTCTATTAAACTGTATGTTCAGCAATGTGCGTCTTTGGACTAATATGATGTACTATTATCCCCCTCGGGTTCTAGGATTAGAAAATAAAATAAATATGTATTGTTCATCAACAACTTTGCTAGTTTAAGTTTATTTGCCAAAAATACAGAGCCAGGTTCGTCGTAAATATAACAATCGCTTATATCTAGTAGGAGCAGTCTCATGGGTACGATGGATAGGATAGTACAACGACATACTGTTTTAATTTACGTGTTTTTATAAATATGTCGTCCACCAATGATTGTAGCAAACGCAACGTTTTGCTTGTTACATAAAACTGTGAACAGAAAATACGCAGGCGCTTTATACAGTGGATAGCCTAAAATAATAATCTAATACAGCTTACAGTTTTGTACAATTGTAAATAATAAATAACATAGTATTGGCAGGATCAGTCGTCCGGTGAGCAATGAAGCCAGGTCGTCGAAGGAGCCAGAAGCCAATTACGCGGCTGGCTTCTCATCAGAGACGACGGTGGCGCCCGTCGCGATGGAGGCGCCCTCATCTGGTGATACCGTGCACGACAGCGCTGGGAACTTCTGGTACAAGACGGCGCGGTACCTCGGGTGGCTGATACCATATACAATAGGATTGTACACGGCATTAGCCTTAGCAAACAGTGAGCCCCAGATCGTAGCTAGAGGACTGATTGGCGCACTCTCGAACACCCCCGTGTAGTTGATCACAAGGTAGGGGGTCCACGCCATGAACCACAGGGAAATGGTCATCAACGCCACCTTTGCTAATTTGCACTCAGCGCTAGTATTCGCCGCTTCCGATGACCTGAGCGAAGCCACGTTCATTTTCTTGGCTTGTTCCCTCATCGCGTTTTCGTGAACAGTTACAGCTTGGACGATGTAGTAGTAGGAGTAGATGATAAGCAGAAGAGGCATGAAGTACACGAAGACGGAGTAGACCAAGATGTAGCTGCGGCTGAGCCAATCCTTTGACAAGTAGTCAGTTCCACACGCGGTCATGTTTCCCTCGGGTACGTAGCGGTTCCAGCCGAAGAATGGCGCAAGCGTCCATGCAAGTGAGAAGGCCCAGATTCCGGTTATGCGCTGAAGAGCTCCAGTCTTAGTCATTGGCCTGGCGGCGATACCCTTCACGATGACATTGTAGCGGTCGAAGGCAATCATGGTCATGGTCCAGATAGATGCGCACCCAAATAGAGAGCCTGCACAAGCGTAAAGTTCACAAGCAAAAGGACCGAATACCCACGTTTCGTAGTAGCAATTTATCACCATAGCCGGAGCCATAGCGCACATCATGAGGAAGTCAGAGAAAGCGAGGTTCACTACCAACAAGTTAGATGGTGTTTTCAGGCTCTTGGTTGTTGAAAATATGTAGATGACCATGCCGTTGCCAGCAATTGATATGAATCCAAGAACGCCGATTGTGAATCCCAAGAGTGCGTGCCAGAGTGGGTTCATTGGAGGGAACTGGTACCAGTGAGCGTCGACCATGTGGAGCATGTCGGGTGATACTTTGTCCACGACGGTCTGGTTGACTGTTCCATACGCAGCAGCTTGGCCTCCCCATGCTTGTAGTGCTGCCATTCCAGGTCCTGGATTTGAACCCGCCATCTTCGTTGCAGTTGTTTCAACTTAAAATCAGGTGAGAAATTCTCGGCCCGGATGGTTATTACAAGAGTACTGGAGAAAATCGTTGAACGAACTACTCCAGTTTGTAATGTAACCAAACCCGTATGTGGCGAAGCTGCCGAGGCTGTGGAGACTACTCGTCCTTTGCTGTTCCTCCAGCGTCTTTTATACTCAAACCCTAAGGATTAAATATGACGTCGCGAAGTAAATCAATATTCATAATTAGATATACGAATCTAAGAAGGTGAGTTCAAGACTTATAATTAGTGAAAATTTGTTTACGAGGGTTTTGTGTATTTGTCAAGGTTTCGTGGAAATAAAATTAAAATTAATCTCTTGTTATGTGGTGTATTTTCATGGTTTTTGTTTGAAACTATTATACATAATATGATCACCACGAGTGTCTGTCTCTCAGCAACTACTAAAGGAATCAACTGCACTTTATTATCTACAATTATTAAATTAACTGCCTCGTTGGATTAGTGGTCGCAAGCGCAGCTGCTGATCTTGAGGTCCTGGATCCGATCCCCAGGTCGGGCAAAGAGTTATTCGGTTTTTCCGTGTGAAGTTTCTCAGTAGCAGCCTGGAGTCTGGATTTGTGCCCGATTGATGGCAAAGGCTCGCCCCCTATTACATGGGAATTAAACATGGTGAAATGAGGATGTAGGTATTACAAACACCTCTGCCCAACCCTTCGAGGATTACAAGCGTGATGTTATGTTATTAAATTATCCTCATCATGGTAATGTTGATGGTATTAACAGCAGTGACAACCTAGCGGTTGAACGCGTGCCTTCCATGCAGAAGGGTCTGAGTTCGACCGCGGCCCCCACCACTGACTTTTCGAATTCATGTCCAGCGTCTGTAGACAAATGGCAAACGATGATCGCTAGAGAATAGAAACGGCAATTAAATGTATGAAAATTACATAACAGATCGCTTGACCGGTCGAAAGCTTATGTCAATCCAGTAGACGCAGATCAGAATTAGATTATCACTTGCATTAACGGTGAAGGGAAATATCGTGAGGAAACTTGCACACCTGAGAGGACTCCAAAATGTTCTCGATGGTGTGTGTAGTCAGCCAACCCGCACCAGGGCAGCGTGGTGGACTTAGCCTTCTGATTATGCATTTATGTATAGTTCTGCTCTGCTTAGCCTTTTCACAACTACATACCGCAACCTTAGGCCTCATTTACGGAGACGCGGGGCGTCGCGCGTCGCGTGCGGCGTGGCGTCTCGCGGCGCGTCATACGATTTTTCTGTTTACGGAGCGGCGGCGCGTGCAGCGGCCCGCATCATTACACGCGCAAACACAAACATATGGCAATGTACGATGTTGTTTATGAAGACGCGGCGCGTGCGACGCCGCGGGCCCCGCCGCGGTTGACGCTACGTTTTACAGTGGACGAAGAATTGCAGGAATAACTGGTCGCAACGCTGCGTGCGCCGCCGCGATAAACGTCGCGTGCGACGCAGCGATGCCATCCGCGGGCTCCGCCTGCATTTTAAGCAAACGGGTGTAAAATCGCTTCTCCGTAAACGCTCTCATACAACGCCAAATGTTTGAATTCAGTGCGGGCCGCGCCGCACAACGCGACGCGCGACGCCCCGCGTCTCCGTAAATGAGGCCTTAGTAATATAAGGGCATAATACAAAAAAGTAGTTCTTTTGTGAAATCGCGTTTAAAGATTCTGGATTCCTATTCCAGCTTATTACGCTATTTCCCAAAAAACTACTCTTTTTTGTATTATGCCCTTCGGTGCGATACGTTGGCGTCAGCTTTCAGACTACCCAGATGCGGCTGAATAACATTTTAATTTTAAGGGAACGACTGCCATCAGACCTCCGCAACTGGGGGCCTACTCCCTAAGTCCGTCAACGAAGTTAGTAGCCCGTCCGAAAGTAGCCCGAAATGTAGGAGTGAACAAAACAAGTGTCAAGTTCAACTTTTCGGACGGGCAAAAACACATCGGTAGTAGAGACAACTGTCAAATCGTGTTGTTTTTCATTCTTAGTTCGGGCCCCGAAATAATAGTATGTCCGTAGGTGATAGGGGAGTAGGAAACGCTCGTAACTAAGGCCGAAACCAAGGACTTCGTGCTTAGGGAGTAGACCCCCTGATACCGAGCAATGCCGATATCCTAAGGTTAGACCGATTGCCAGACTTTCGGTCTACCCGTAATGATTGTCGTAGGTAATTAGGTATTCGTTTGACACCCAGGACAGACTTACGTGCTCTTCGAGGCACGGAGGGACATCCACGAACCGACCACGTCAAGCGCAGTTTAACCTTGCAAATCATAATATAATGTTATTGAATTAAATAAATGAACAAAACACCAAAGACTGAGCTAATTTGTTAATAACTGATAAAGCGGTGGTCGATAAATAATAATACCTAGGCTATATATCCCGCGGGTAACTAAAATTACGTCATTTTAGGTCGCTCGGCTCATCTGTCAGCTTCGTCCTGTGAAACAATTACTGTGTTGTGTTTTATTTTGGAGAGGAGAGACAAGTTTTAAAATTACAATGACTACTCAAAAACATATAAAGTTCATTGAAAGCCCAATGGGAGACAAACTAGTAACCGAAGTAGCGGGCATTGGCCCACAACTGGCTGAGAGGATGAAAGACAAAGAAATTGTGCAGGTAAATAATGAACGGTAATTTTTTTCGGGAACTATATTTTTTGTCAGCAAAATTTATATTTGTCATCAACTTGTATCATCTAATTAATAATAGATCTATCGCCACGAAATATTTTCATTCCAGATAAATAAAGTGTCGCCAGATATGAATTACCAAATTAATGTCAAATTATGTATCTAAAATAAGAGATGGATTATATTATCAATAAAATCTTAGTTCATTCCTTGGATAAAAACTTTGTTCTCAAAATAATAGGTTTATCCCTTAAATAAATAATAGCTTCGCACTCAGAATGGTATATCTGTCGCCAAATAAATCGATTATCATCCCCAGATTGCGACTTGTTTTTATTTGTTATTTTGTCACCAGTAACAGTAGTTACATTTTATTTCGTTGAGTTATCAAAATCATACTATTCGTTACTAATTTAATAGTTCAGTTTATAAATTTAATGAAAAAATGTTGAAAGGGGTGAAGCCAAATTGGCGCGCTATGAAATTATTATTTTAAGGGAGTGCCTCCGAGCTCGGTAATTTGGAGCACCCCGACACGAATAGGTTAGGTTCGAAGGGGATGATGGGGGCTAGAGTGAGCGAGCAAAACTAGCGAAAGGAGCCCCGTCATCCCCTTCGTGTTAGGTTACTTTAAACCCTGCAGACAGAAATAGGAGCGCCGCGCAGCGGGGCTCCGTCGGCACTGCTTCGGAAACCTTACAAACATCCCTTTAAGTTTTTCATTTTCAAATAGAATGATGCTACTTTTGGACCTTTATAAATTTTTCAAGTACATTCATTTTTTTAATGATCGTTTTCAATAAATTTGATTATACAGTTATCATCAGGACAAACCTATTATAATAAAATATCCAAACTTATTTATTTGATACTTGATAGTATATCCCGATGATTATACGTGATTTATTATGGAATTGTTATTATATTGTTTGGCAACTACATTTTGGCGACAGATCTACTATTTTGCGGACAAACCCTATTACTTAAGAACTTCAAAACCAATTAATAGTCCGTTCAAGTTAGCCCAAAAAATAGGGGTAGGTTAACAGAAATTCGCATAGAGCTAAAAATTGGTACGAATGTTCGGAACACCATTATAAATGAAATGTAAAAAGTCACCATCGATCCGACACTTGCAAAAAAAAAATTCAAGGTCAAAGTTCGCAAATATGGGTTTTTTGCGTTTTTAGCCAAACGGTAAGTTTTATGATAAAAATAGGTCGGACAAAAATTGTAGATTATGCAATTATCTATAAAAATTGACTACAATACAAATAAATTAAATCGGTTTCGGTGTCCTTCATCCACTTAATTATTTATTAGTCACAGTTATTTATAGATATCCCCAACAGGCTTGTAGGTACAGACTACGGAAGTTCAAACGCAATCGTTATCAAAATGTTATTAATGATTGCATACAATTTTTCATGAAACAGTCGTCAACGCTCTTGTAGTAAACAGGAATCAAGACAATACTGGTTCTTCCTAAATTTATAAATCCAATGAGCTGGACTTGTAGCAGTACGTCGGACATGACAAGCTTAAGGTTTAATAGCAATCCTTGACCACCCTTTGAGTGACTAGCTACCACTGCTCCCATTGTAATTCAGTAGGTACAGTACCTACAGCAGAAATATCTTGGCCGCCCTCTTTTTTCTATCGTGTCAGCACGAGCTATACAAGAATAGCTCATGCCGTGGTGAAAAGATTAGCCAGTCAGCAAGGATGGCAGCGAGGCAGACTGCCCAGGGTGCGCCGGATGTACCGAAGTATCGTCACTCGTGGAAGCTCTTTTCATGCACCCCTATTGGCCGCCCTGAGAGGCAAGGACCACAAAGAAGAACGAAACTTTTTTTTTTATTTGTTACGCAATTGGGTTGGGCTGCATGCGGAAGGCAGAAGACCAAGCAATGTGGCGCATCTTGGGAGGCCTATGTCCAGCAGACTACGATAGCCTTTGAATAAGAAAATTGCTCTATAACCCCTCCCCCCCATAAGTAAGGCCCTCACTTCAAGTTAGTCTATGGATCTACAGATCGTAAATGCGGCCCTATAACGCGCATGTATGCTCAAAAAGAAAAAATATCACTCCGAAAACTATCATATAAACTTTGCTTGAAAAATAGCCAAGACACACTCTACCATCCGACTGAGTAGACTACTTACCGAATATGAAATGCGGGCAGCACTGCGGTCAAAGCCTAGTATTTAGGGCCTGGTTTAAAGTTTAGGAGGCCCTGCGGCAACCAGAGGCGTACCAATGGGAAATGGAGCCTGCGGTGAACATCGAAGTTTTGAGCCCCTTCGTAAATTATCTAAATATAAATAAAAAATAAATACACTACATAAAAATGTCATTTAACTTACAAAACATTTTAATTTTGTTTTATAACCCTACCCTAGGTAGGTACGCCACTGGGGGCAACGAAGAAGTGAAGGCTTGTGAAATGTTTTAAAAAAAACACCTCGTGGATGAAAACTTTTTTTCTCTTTGTCGGACAGGGTATAATTTTGTAGTTTATCTTAAAAACAAAAGAACTCATACTGTGGAGGCCCCGAGTCTAAAGCCCTGTTGCCCTCTCCTAAGTCCGGTCCTGTAGTGCTAAGTGCTAGTATTACATAATATTTAACATGATAATGATTTCTTTACAGGCTACTGACTTGTACGGGAGGTTTCTGACGATGAAGAAAGACAAAGAGAAGTTTCAGAAGTGGATGAAGGACTCATTCGGTGCTAATGCTAAGCAATCAGGAGACTGTTACCAGGCACTATATGATTGGAGTTATAACTTTTTGTATTGAATAACTATCGTATTTTCCTGATTGCATGCATGTTAAATAAGTAATCAATACTTACTGCATAGTTATACAATACTGTTTATATTTTTGTTAATGGTAGAACAATTTGTTGGTCAACTACATAAGCAAACCCTGTAATGTTTAGATTTAAAACAAATAAACGTTAATTTCTATCGTTGTTTCCTTTTTTATTATTATTTGACGTGGTCGCGTTTGACCCAAATCACACTTGACGGTTAGCGCAGACAGGGTTTAAACTCTTAATCACCGTAATTATAGACAATAGTTATGACAATTAAGCGTCGTCCTGGGACGACGGGCGGTACGCAACCGGTTAAGATGGAGCACACGAATCCAAGTAACAGAGATATAAAGGAATTCCCCTATACCCCTCTGGCTATCACATACACACGACGAAACACAGCAAACTGCTTAAGATATAAAGGAATTCCCCTATACCCCTCTGGCTATCACATACACACGACGAAACACAGCAAACTGCTTAAGATATAAAGGAATTCCCCTATACCCCTCTGGCTATCACATACACACGACGAAACACAGCAAACTGCTTAAGATATAAAGGAATTCCCCTATACCCCTCTGGCTATCACATACACACGACGAAACACAGCAAACTGCTTAAGATATAAAGGAATTCCCCTATACCCCTCTGGCTATCACATACACACGACGAAACACAGCAAACTGCTTAAGATATAAAGGAATTCCCCTATACCCCTCTGGCTATCACATACACACGACGAAACACAGCAAACTGCTTAAGATATAAAGGAATTCCCCTATACCCCTCTGGCTATCACATACACACGACGAAACACAACAAACTGCTTAACGCCGCCGGACTTTAGAGTGAATGGTAGCTTGCCAGGCGAATCGTACCTATAGATCCTACCACCAAGCGTTCTGTGTTTTATTGAATCTTACTCCCGGGGCGTGCAGTGAGGAAATGTTATATTCTAGCCCGTCCCCAAACGGGATAAAAGTTGTTTCATTTTAATTAATTATTGGTCATTATTGTTTCGTGTGGTAAATTATCCTATGTACTAACGTTTGAAAATACCTACATATCTGGCACACATGCGGAGCCGGCCCTACCATAGGGCGAACGGAGCGGCCGCTCCAGGCGCCACGTTCCAAGAGGCGCCTCGGTCAACTGATATAAATTAGGGGCAAGCAAGGGGGGCGCCATAAAACTCGCCTCGGGCCGGCACTGCATACATGCATCTGTGTAAATTCTTCAATCAGTAGCAGGGACAATAAGTTTAAAAAGTTTCGTTGGTCAAAAGATCCCTGTGTGGACGGGCTTAAATATAAAACTTACTCCCCGCACGCTGGAAATAGATGCGTGTTGTGTTGTGATTGACCGAAACCCAGCACGCTTAGTGGTAGGATCTACCTAATATTATACGGTATGCCTGGCTGACGACCAACTTTTTATTAACATGCAGAGTACCGTTTGTATGTGAGAGCCACATGGCTCTCACATACATCTGATGGATGGTATTCATTTAAATGTAAAGGCCAGCTCTAAACCAGGGCTGATTCTGTTTGTCGGTATCTTGCACAGACTTGGCAGGCCCCCTTACAGTAGAAAGCCTTCAGTTAAATTCTTCTATTGGCAAAATGCTAGACTCCGTTCTAAACTCAGCCGATCACAGTTCCCTACTGATCAAAGGCTTCACCTGAAAAAAACTGGACTAGCGTATTGGTGACGCAGCCGCAGAGCCAACCCTCACGCTCCGGTGACGCCCGTCACCCCCGTCACAGGTCTGTAAATTGAACTAAAAACTTGTTTTCACTTACCTACCCAAAAGGTCAATCCTTTTGACGATCATACTTTACAAAACAGAGTGACTTTTCCACGCTAATTATAATATAAAATTCAATATAGGTATGTTATTAATTTATGATTCTATTTCGTATACTGATTTTCTCGCCGTCACTTCTTCTTATCTTTGAGTTTTTTACCATACTCAAATTCAATGCAATCTCGTCGCGTGGCGTGGCGTGACGAGCAACGAAACGAAATACACTTGGAACGGAACGTTTATGACATTGACAGGATGTCAAATGATGCAATGACAAACGTCAAATTGACAAGTACTAGAACCGAATGTCATGCGAAAGTGCAACGCTTTCACTAAATAATGTTGTATTAAATTCGCTCTATAATCAATGGTGTTGTTATAATCAATTAAACTGAGCTATCTACGGACTCTCTACTCACTATCACAAGAAGACTCACATAGGCTCTGACCTCGAAATAGGTTAGTATTGACGATGTGTTAAACAACTACTTTTCGTAGATTTTGGTATGACTTTGAGTAATATCCGCGAATTTTTACGTAAAATGAGCTCATCCGCGTCTGTGTCCTTGGCACCCGTTGGCGTGCGTGGTATGAAAGTGCTTGATCGAGATAAGTTCTTGCGCAATATAAAAGTGCCAGTTCTAAAGGTCAAAGAAGAAAATCTGTGTAAAATCACGCAAATATGTAAATCGTATTTCCTTAAACTAGAAGCTTTTAAGCCCGTAAGGAATCTAGAAGGTGACGAATGTGTGTCATTCAACAAATGCATTTATTTTAACCCTGAAAAAGTGAGTCAATGGGTTGACATCTCTGAACATGACCGTACTGCTCTGAATGAGTTAGACGTGACAGAAAACAATTTTGGTAACACTGAAATCCAATTAACTTACGATAATTGGCGTTTTGAAGCAATATTCAAAGCAGTTCTTCCAGAGAACGAAGAAGGCGTCAGTGGTTTCTCTCAGATCGGACACATAATACATCTTAACTTAAGAGATCACCTACTTGAATACCGTCCACTGATTGGGCAGGTGCTTGTTGATAAAATAAAGACATGTCGGACAGTAGTCAACAAAAGTAACACTATAGATAATACTTATAGGAATTTTAGTATGGAATTGATTGGAGGAGATGAAGATTTCTTTGTAACAGTTAAAGAAAATGTCTGCACATTTCAGTTTGATTTCTCCAAAGTGTACTGGAATCCACGCTTAGGCAAGGAACATGAGAGAATATTAAGCTATTTAAAACCTGGTGATGTGCTATTTGATGTATTCTGTGGTGTCGGACCCTTTGCGGTTCCTGCAGCCAAACGTAAAACCAAAGTGTTTGCTAATGATTTAAACCCTGATTCTTTTAAGTGGTTGAATCATAATGCTAAAAACAATAAAATAAACATGTCATTATTCAAATCGTTCAATCAAGATGGCAAGGACTTTATATGCAATGAATTCAAGGATTACATAATTAGTTTGTGCAACCGCAATGAAAAATTGAATGGAAAAATTCACATAACAATGAATCTACCTGCGATGGCTGTGGAATTCTTGAAACATTTCAACGGTTTGATTAAAGATGGAGACCTAGCTGAGAAATTCAATCAAGAAATCATTGTTTACGTATACTGCTTTGCGTTGGGGGATGATCATGTTGCTATCGCAAAGAAAATGGTGAATGAAAACATTGGATGTGACATATCTTCTCATATTACTGATGTATTTGATGTACGAAATGTATCTCCGAAGAAAGAAATGATGCGAGTGACATTTAAATTGACGAAAGAGGTTTTGTTTGGTTTGAGTGATGTTTTAAGTGAACCTCCTGTTAAAAAGTTGTGTGTATAATTAATGAGTTGTTTACATATTGATAAGACTAATTTGTTAATTTTGATAGTGTTTTGTATGTGTGAAAAATTATGTAATAAAATATTACAGAATATTGATAAAGTTGATTTCTTTTCACAGCTTTAGTTGACTGCCTTGCTGGTCTAACGCTCGCAACCATGACTGCTGACCATGAGGTCCTGGGTTCGATCCCCAGGTGGGGCAAAGTGTTATTGGGTTTTTCCATTATGGAATTTCTCAGTAGCAGCCCGGAGTCTGGATTTGTGCCCGGTTGATGGCAATAGGCTCGCCACCTATTAAATGGGATTTAAACATAACGCCGATATGAGGGTGTTACTATACACCTCTGCCAACCCTTTCGGCAATACAGGCGTGATGTTATGTAATTTATTTTCTTACTTTTTCAGTTTGTTACAAGCAAGATGAAATATCAAAATTCCTTCATGCTAACGGAATTTCGTTTTAAAATACACTGATTCATGCTTTTTGACAAAATATATGATGCAATATCAATTCAATTGAATGTTATCAGATAAATCATACCCACGCTAGTACCCTTAGAGCCTCAATACACATAAATAATTTATAACTATAAATAAAGTCCAATAAATAATTCGTGATTTTTAAATCCCGGGATTAAAAGTCATTATAATTATTCCGGGATTTTAGAGGAGGTATTATTATCCACTCTATGTTCCTTCTTTCCTCGAAGAGGATGGAGGAGGCGCGGGCGCTGCGCGATTGCGACGCGTGTACTACACAATAGCTATTCGGGCGCTGAGCGTGCGCTTGTACTTTACATCGATAAAAATGTACGTTAAGACAAGGGACTAACTGTTAAATTCCAAAGTTTCTGAGGAGGGAGCGACTCGAAGGAGAAGAGCGCGAGCTTTCGCGCCGAAAAAAATCGCGCATGTGTGAACGCAGCCTATTGATATGATTAAGCAGATGTAGCATAGTAGGTAGTACCAGAACTCCTTGTGATCGTCCAGGGACATACTACCACCATACCTATTTCTGTGGCCAAGCAACTTTGCTTATTGTGCAAATCCAATAAGTATTTTTTTCCGCGTTCCACTAATTTTTCACAGTAATCGATTTTTAATATACTCGTTAAGTCGCATTAGTCAATATACTGTGACAATTAAACAGTAATATAATCAGGAAGGCAACGAGAATACGTGACATTTTTAACCTAGATACCTACGTCAATTTTTTTTAAACGCACTTCAATTATCCCTGATGGGCAACGGGAACCTGGAAAGGTATCGATCGTGTTATTAATACATTTTTAAAAGTACAAAAAAACGCATTTGAAAACTAAGGGAGAATCCACACGCACCACAACCACAAAAAGTGGTCAAGCAGTGGATACGTGTGAATAGTTTCGCTGCAGCTTGCAGTTGCGTTGTGGTAACTACAAAATCTCGATGTGGTTGCGTTGTCGCTAGTAGTTGCGATGTGGTTACGTTGTGTTTGCAGACAGACAGATCGACTCCGGCTTCAGGCGTGCGCGCGGTGTCGTTGCGTCAACGCAACGTTGTGTTTGCGATGTGGTCGATATCGCCCACAAGGTTGAATTTGACGGCAACATGTGGTCCGTGTGAATTAAACTATTCATTTCCATACAAATTAGTGCCCGAACATGTGTTATTGTTGTGGTTGTGGTGTAGTTATACTTGTGTAACAAGCCTAATACAGTCGACGTGTATTACCAGAATCACCAACGTATTGGTGATTGACAAAATGAAGAATACTGCTGCTATCGCTTTGAGAGGTGCGTGAAAAGTGCCTCCACGAGTGACGATACCTACTTAAGTACGTCCGGCGCACCCTGGGCAGTCAGCCCCGCTACCAACCTTGCTGACTGGCTAATCTTTTCACCACGGCATGAGCTATTCTCATATAGCTCGTGCAAACACGAGAGAAGATCTCCTTGACGTCATCCCTTTCCCTCTCTACGAACCAACGTGCTGAGAAACATATTCTTATAAGTTTTATTTAGTTTGGAAGTCAAGAGTTCCGCTAATTGTGAATCAGTGGGTTGTCGCAGAACGTCCCCTCCGCAAAATACATACCTACCGGACGCAAAACGTCCATTTCGTAAAATGTCTCTTTCGTAGAATATCTATTTCGCAAAATACCTATGCCTTTTTTCAATGAACCTCAGGCGTCGTCATATTTGGCTACGATCGTACGATTAAACGATGCGATTTGGTCGTACGAGATTAAAAACACAAATCTCTTTAGTGTCCTAATTGAAGATCGCAAGTCATCACGCGAGCACAGGAAATGCTTAATGATTATTATTGTACGATAGGTTTGATCGTGCGATCGTGCAATCAAAGCTATACTTAGATCTCTTTTGAGTGTCCTAATTGATCACGCGTCATCGCGTGAGCACAGCAACGCAACGGCATCTCACGATCAGGGGGCCTACTCCCTAAGTCCGTCAACGAAGTTAGTTGCCCGTCCGAAAGTAGCCCGAAACGTAGAAGTGAACAAAACAAGTGTCAAGTTCAAATTTTCGGACGGGCAAAAACACATCGGTAGTAGGGACAACTCTGAAATCGTGTTGTCATTCATTCTTAGTTCGGGCCCCGAAATAATCGTATGTCCGTAGATGATAGGGAGTAGGAAGCGCTCGTAACTAAGGCCGAAACCACGGACTTCGTGCTTAGGGAGTAGACCCCCAGAAACTCGCGATGGGCATCGCGCGGTCTATTAGGACACGGACACCCGCTGGACCATCGCACGACGTAATCGCATCGTTTGCTCGTACGATCGTACCCAAATAGGACGACGCCTCAGACTCCTCCACTTTAGCACGAACCACATGAGACAATAGTTTTGCACAAAGTACTAAACTCAAAGATAACCAGACATTTGAAACGCAGTTCTAATAAGTTGTTTCGATGAAATAACAATATATATCTACTGTTATCAGCTGTTCAAACAAAATTACTTAGCGTGACTGTAGTGAATTATATTTCCTTTAACAAGCCACTCAGGTAGCGCCCCGTGGCTGCATAAAGCTAATTAATTCGTAATTTATCTAAAAAATATTTAAAGGAGTGAGTACATGTATAACGCGGTGCCGCTTGTGTTTATATTTTTTTATATTAACTGTTAGTGCAAAGTGGAGAACACTGGTGATACCGTGACAACGCTAAAAAACGAAGAAAAAACAAAGGCTAAATAATAAGAAAATGTATGTAGTTAGAGATAGATTAACAAAGAATTAGACATTTTCCGCGCGACCAGGACTCTATTCAACGAAAGATGAGTCCTGACATAGCTGGAGACTGCTATCGAAAAACTTAAACGACATCATCAAAAACCGTAAAATAGCTATATTATAAGTTAGTTTTATAAATATATTTGATATTCTTTGGATGGTAACGTTTTGTAGAGAAACGTCAGGTCTCGCCTTACCGAAAAGGCTATAATAACTACTTACACATTGAATGAATTATATTTCGTTTCATATTCATAACTGCAAGTGGGTTGTACATCCAGTCAGCAGTTGTCACGCAGTTGCACCGACTGCATCCTAATTGCCTTCAAGCTGCATTTGGCAGTTACATAGTTTGCAGTTGTGTCTGGTTATGCAGTTTACTCACAGTCATGATTACAAATATTGAAACGAAATGTGATTACTTACATCTGAAGCAGCATCTTTCTCAACATCAATACTGCAAAGACAATTAAATAGTTAATTTATCTAAGGCTTATTGCAGTCAGGCGACAGTCGTTTCGACAAACCAGAAACTCCCTCATATCCAACTAAAGGAAAACACTGCCTCTCCCTCGAGACAAAGCTGGGCAAATCAAGGAAAAATAATAATAAAATCTAATTGAATCTAGCATTCAATTAGATTTTATTAACAGCCCAACACAAACACTTATGTACAGCTAAAGAATAAAGGAACATAAATCTAATTTTATATTTAACTAATAAAATACATACAAAATCTCATCTCATTATAATTACATCTTTATCACTATCACAATGCGCGTCCTTGGATATGTCGCAGCGATTTATTAAAACTCGCCATATTATAATAACTCTAGCCAAATTGTAATAAAACTAAATATTATCATTCGATCATATTTCTCACAATATTGGGCTTATTGTTTTTACTCTAAACACTTTAGCGCCGAATGTAGCAAGTTTTGTTGAGCAAGTTATCGAACTTCATAGCTCACTTAGTTCGTAAAACGTGCTGAAGTCGACTTGCTGCGGATGTGTGGTAGCTTGATAGTCGATTGCGCAAGTCACCTTGCGCAACAAAACTTGGTAGTGAATTTGGCGCTTTAGCAAAATTATAATCGCTAGTAAGGTATTTCTAGTGATATTGTCAGTAGCCGTTGAACAGAGTTGAGGCTAGACGCATCTAGCGCACGGATTGGTTAATACTTTTGTGCGCGCCATTTTTTGTGTTTTGTGAGTTAATTAAAGTTTCTATTATGGTTGAGACTGTTTAGGATTTAAATGACTGTTACCCTAAACGAACAGTCATAACTCTAAATCTTGTGTGTTTTCTGACAATTTCGCTAAGAGTGACTAGTTTAATTATAATAAAATATAAGTCTAAAATCAGTAAGTAATATTGTGAGAAATATGATTGAATAATAATATTATGTTTTATTATAATTTTGTTAGAGTTATTTTAATATATAGCGAATTTTACAATATCGCTGCGACATACACACAAACAGACAATGTAAAAACATTACTAAGCATAACATGGTACTTAATTGGCAGTAAATAAAGACTATGTTCCACGTTTTCAGCTCAGAACACGTCATGCTGCCGAACAGTGAGGTGATAGACATGGATCTGCCAGACTTCACAGATGTTTTACATGAGACTGAACAGGTACTGTTTATTAAGATTATAATTATGGTGACGTTTTAATTAAATGGTTCTACAAACAGCGCGTTCTTTCTCTATATTTTATGGAGTCAATGATGTATATTATTTATTTTTACTTATCTTCCAAAGTTCCAAGTTTAAAACGTAACATTATTTTTTTTCTGGACCCGTATCTACCTCTTTTTATACTTGTAGCCAATGATATTATAAGTAAAAAGGTGTTTGTAGCCTTGATCTTACATTTATGTAATAATAGATTATTGTATCTACTTCTTCTGAATAGGCACGCGCTCGTTTCCAAGGTTGTGGTAAATATTCATGTAAACACGATAGCTTGAATTCAAGAACAGTATGCGCTTTTTGACTAATGTGTTGACTACTTTTGCCGACTTTGTTGACCCCTGGGCGACTTATACTGAAAGTCGGTCAAAAATAAGCTGCGTGCACATTCAGGGTTAAAACACCACCATCACCTTGATATCAAAGCGGCTCTGTCACCGCTCAGGTTCGCCGAGCTGCCGACGCGCAGCCCAACGGCTTTTGCAAAGTCGGTTTTATCCCTTCACCGCATGGAGACAATGATTGGCTCATGCGTCTTGTACAAGAACTGCTGCTTGTGGTGTGGTAGGTTGGCTCACACCTACTCACAAGCATTTGCTGTAACTGTTAAACGGTGCTTCTATACCTGATTACGAAAAGAGACCGATAAAAAAAACAATACACTCACGCCTGTAATCCACGAAGGGGTAAACAGAGGTGTTCTATTACAGTAGTCTGTAGACCCGTTCGTCGACCGTTTCGCCTCTGGTATTAAGTCCCATGTAGTGGGCGTAGTGAGGTGCCAGGGCCACTTACGACTTGCTTGACCGGCTACGGACGGGAATTATACTTTTGTATTATAACTTTCGTGAGACACATTCACATTTATGATTATTTACGGTTTACTCACGTGCATTTTTCGGGATTGCCCGACTAACTTCGACTCGCGACCTCGCCGCGTGTTCAGCTCATGAATAAAAGCTCCGTTTGGGTCCGAAACTAGTCGGGCAATCCCGAAAAATGCACGTGAGTAAACCGTAAATAATCATAAAAATGGGAATTATATTGTTAATCCGTCTCCCCACAGACAAACAAATAATAACAAACATTTCTTTATCCCAGGTACTCAGAAAATGCTTCACAAAATACCAAATAGACGAAGTATTCCTCTCATTCAACGGCGGCAAAGACTGTACAGTGCTCTTAGATTTAACTATAAACGTGTTACGCGAAATATACAAACGTGAAGACATTGCCAGTGAACTAAAAGTTGTGTATATCCGCACGAAAGGACCGTTCAGAGAAATAGAGAACTTCGTGGAACAGATTAAAGAACATTATGGTGTGACGCTGATAGTGACTGATGGTGAATTGAAGACTACGCTGCAAAGGCTGCTGGAACAAGATGAGAGGCTTAAAGCGTGCCTCATGGGGACTCGGCGGACAGACCCGTACAGCGAAAATTTGCAATTTATGCAGGTAATTTTATTTATATATTTAATTACAAAACATACATCATGGGCGTATTGAGGGGCTCGTAGCTTGTTAACAACGGCGCGGATCGTATGATTTGCAAGGTTAAGCTGCGCTTGCCGCGGTCAGTCTGTGGATGGGTGACCATTCCTTATACAGTGTATCCGGTTATGGACTAGTGATATTTTAGGTACTTATATAGCACCTACTCTAGTACACAAATACACTACACACTAGGGTCCAATCCACTTCCCCGCTATTTGGCAACCATTTTCCTTTTTTGTTGAAATATTGTCTACAACTGTATGTCTTTATGTGAACCCATTGTATCGCAATGTAAACGATAGGCAATATTGTTGCCCTCCTAATAAGCCTACTTTTATCTCAGTAGGACCAAAAGTTTGAGAGATATGACTTTTTTAACCGACTTCAAAAAGTAGGAGGGTTTTTTTTTTATGTTTGTTACCTCATATCTCCGTCATTTATAAACCGATTTGAAATATTCTTTGTTTGTTTGAAAGGGTATACTTCCCGATTGGTCCCATATAAATTTTGTTATGATTAGACCATGAACTTCATTTGTACACACGTACAGAATATCTCAACAAAAAAATGGTAGTGGATTGGACCTTAGTGTATAGTGTATTTTGTGTACTAAAATAGTTGTTATATAAGTACCTAGAATATCGCGAGTCCATGACCGGACACATTGTATATCGAGACCCCTCCATGTCTCGGAGAGTATGTTAAACCGTCGCGTCGCTCCCGTTTGTCATACGAATATCTATGACAGTCGTTACGAGTAGTCAGAAGCCCCAAAGTCTGACAACTGGTCTAACCTTAGGATATCGGCATTGCCCAGTAACTGAGTTGCGGAGGTCTGATGGCAGTCGCTCCGTGTTAAATAAGTTGGGAAAAGACTAAGCTGAACATCATGGGCGTATTCAGGGGCAGACCCTTTTCATTAAATAGGATTCTAATAAACCTTAGAGTGTGTTAAGTGATAAGTTGATAACTCACTAGTTGATTCATTATATCGATAGGCCGAGTTGATAGAGGTGATTCATATTACAAAGTCATGATTTCCAATAATAATTGCAATCGGTCGGAAGTCAGTACTCGATGTTGTTAATCATGTGTACCTGAATCACACACCTTATAACAGAAACAAATAATCAAGAGCCTTGAACGTTGAACCTTGGACTGTTTTTAATGAGATTCCCGTGCTACGAGTAACCTCATCAAATACTCGTTGACCTTGACATAGACATATTTATAATTGATGTAATTGTGTCACTCACCAAAGTTTTCGGCTGATCTGAATTTAGGCGAGTGGTTGCGCAGTAGCAAAATATCGCAAAGCGCAGTAAACAATATCCCCCTTATTACAAAAGATGGTCTAAGAAAAACCTAGGTTTTAAAATAGCCCCGTCTCTTTTTGTCATATGACATAAGAAAGTGATGGGTATATTTTAAACCGTGGTTTACCTTAGTCTTGGTTTAAACCATCTTTTGTAATAAGGCCCTATGAGATCTCAAATCTCATGCTATTTTGTACTTTTAAAATGTTTGGATAGTTGTGAAAGTTCAAAATGAAAATAGAAAAAAAACCTTAGTAACTTCCTTTTATAGAGGCTGAAGTTGGTTACTTCGTCTCACAGCTATTGGAAATGGGTAATATTAAAAAAAGAAAACAAGTTTGGCAACAGTCCTGCGACGGAGGCCTATTCAGTAAGGGCAAGGTCCCCGAAAAATTATATCGGGAGGAAAAATGTAAAAAAACACAACCATTCGCCTGACTTCAGAGCGGTCAAAACGTTTGGCGAATACTGCAATATAATGTAAAATGATGCATTGCTGAAAGCTAATCTAGTCATGAGTCAAAGTTTTATATGTATGCTCTGGGGGGCTCATAAAGTCACATTTGGTGAAACATGTGTGTGATGTCAAAATAGACTATCTAGTATTTTTATTCCTGTAATGTTGGCAATACGTAGTCGGTAAAAAAGTTCGTTTCTTGCACTCTGCAAGCAAAAATAGACCTTAAGGTGCATAATCTTTTCATTCCGAGACTGTACAAAGACTCACTAATTACAATTAGTGCTAAAAATAAATAAAAAAAACATTTCATTATTAACTTCAAACAATGAGCAGAAATAAAATGATGTTTTATGTTTAGTGCTGATTGGTTTTAGTAATTTTAGTCGAGCGGTGCGCAACAAGAATGAAATAACTTCAAATACACGTGCGTCTTAGTATTAAATAGAAATCGACTTTATAGAAAAGCATATACAAGGTTAGTTTTAGTATATGCGAAACCTGAAACTAGTTTGTTCAGAATCACTATGAGAATCGATTGACATATTTTTTACACCACATTTTTTTTTGTTTTTTTTTTTCATGAATTTCAATTTTGTTTCAGTAGGTTTCTACCCATAACAATTGACGGGAATAGACACCTTGAGACTTGAAATGGTCCGCTCGGTCAGTTTCCGTGTATTAGACAACTCCTGCATAGCACATCTTAGGCATTTCACACTTTTTTAGCGAACTTAACGCGACATAAACTAAGGTGTAACTTGGAGATTTACTAAAAAAAAACACATATTCAGGCAGTTCTGATGAAAATCTTGTTGGGGTGTCTCGGTTTTCGCATAAAGAAAAAATAACGTTGTAGATCTATAATTGCTTAAAATATGACATTCGTTATTTTGAGACGACGATTGACGTTGTTTGCGACGACATCAAAATAGACATTCGCGCGAAATAGATTGATTACTATTAGTCAAAGAGATAGCCTAGTATAGCCGGGAACACATATATGCCTGAAGCGAATACAATGGCATGCTGCGCAAGCTACAGGCACAGTCTACCTATATCTTACTCCTTACAGTCTCGGTCAACGTAGAACATTGTCGCAGAGCAATCGTGCGGGGGGTTGCGGGGTGAAGGAGCGGAGGTTTTGTCCCGAGTAGCCATACTGCATACTTGGGACATAACCTCCGCCCCTACATAATTTTGACACTTCATAGGACCTGTCAAATGTATGGGCGTTGACCCACTGTATGTAGTAAGTAGGTACACTGTGCTACAGGCATGCCATTTAACATACACATACCAGTAAATTGCACGTGCAAGTATCTGATATGCCATTGTGCAAGCTTACTGGCATGTGTATTCCAGGCTTTACTTTCTTCATATTTATGATTAGTTACGGTTTACTCACTTGCATTTTTCGGGATTGTCCGACTAGTTTCGGACCCAAACAGAGCCCTTAATCATGAGGTGAACACGCGACGAGGTCGCGAGTCGAACTTTTACATTACTTTTACTTTCTTCGTTAATATTCTGATGGAACCTCTGGCTGTGGTCGTACTGTAAAAATCGTCTAAACTTAACACATTCGAGTCCACCACACTTTTCATAGAGCTCATACATATTGCTAGTGGACCTTCCAGGAGGGTCCTCTGCATTACGTTTACGCTAAGAGTGAACCCTCGAGGAGGGTTCCTGGCATTAGGTTAAAAACCGTGAAAAATACGCTACTACGTAGTAAAATAAGTGTTTGCTTGTATTTTCCAAGAAAAACCTACATTTAACATGAGCCCTCCACGAGAGCACCCGGCATGGCGAATGCGACTACAGGGTGCCCTCCTGGAGGGCACCCGGCACTGAACGTGTTAAGTCGTTTACTCCTTCACTACATTAGGCCGTATTTTTGTTCTACATGTGCGGTGGAGGATCACGTAATTTACATAAGTCCAGAAAAACCCTAGTAACTTTCAAAAAATCCATTCAAAATAAAGTCTAGTTATATTTAATTTTTATTCCGTGTAAACAGAAAACCGACCCGAGCTGGCCACAAATAGTCCGAGTTTCTCCCCTGCTTAACTGGAGCTACCATCAGATATGGAGTTATACCCTGAAGCGACGAGTACCATATTGTAGCTTATACGATAAAGGGTGAGTGCGATGACTTTTAATCTTATGTAGTAAGTGCAAGATACCACTGGAGTCACTGGACCTAATTAAAGTCCCCACACATCCGTGCCGTGTCAGTACTGAAACCGGGCCTGAGCTCAATGTCGCCTACATTTTGTACGGAAGCAAGACCTCCATCGCTCGTAGTACCGGTCAGTTAGGTCGTTGGGCTCCCGTCCGATCCCGACCGCGTATGTTTGTAAACAAATCTTGGTCGTTAGAGAAATTGCCATAATCACCACGCTTGGGAGACGTATTGGTGATCGCAGTATTTTGTTATATGCGCACAGGATATGCTGTTACATGGGCAGCAGCAAAGCATATAATAAAATATCCCTTAGTAGTCAACACCACCCTGCGCTCCAAACGCAATAACAGATGTTGGAGAAAAACAACCAGGCTAAAGTGGGAGTGGGCCGGTCATGTCGCTCGATTGCACCCGGACAGGTGGACAAAGACCGTTACTTACTGGACGCCTGAAGGAGGACATGGCCGTCGAGGTCGACCTCAGCGTAGGTGGCGTAGACGTGATTAGAAGACAAAAGTTTTTTCTTAAAGTTGTTTAAATAGGGATGTTTGGAAGACAAAAGGGGAGGCCTTTGCTCAGCAGTGGGATAGTCAATAAGCTAGTAAAAAAAAGTGAGACACCCTCATACAAGTCAAATAACTCATTCTTTACCAAGCCTATTCGTAAATCGGAACTACTGGACCGATACTGCTATGATAATCAAATACCTATGCATAATTGATAATAATTACACTTTTGTAGCAGTTACCTTCATCTTGAAACATGTATTTTAGTAGATTTTATCAGCTCACGTCCTAATCTAAAAAACTTATAATCTTATATTCGTGGGGTACGAAATAAGAATACAATTCCCCTTCACTGGGCAAGCAAGTCGTAAAGAGGCGATGAACCTGGAACCATAATAGGAAATATGTGTATGTGATTCCACAATAGGTCTAGAATTTTTATTTATAATCTTTATTGCTATACAGGGTGAAATTGTAAACACTCGACAAACCGAAATGGGAGATTGTACTCATCATTATGAACAACTTTGGGACCAAACAGAAAATCGCGAAAAAAAACAGATGTTCCCTACATTTATGTTCGCATAACTCGTAAAAACGTAGGGAACAGCAGATTTTTTTTCGCGATTTCCTGTTTGGTCCCTTTGTGAAAGTTGTTCATAGTGATGAGTACAATCTCCCATTTCGGTTTATCGAGTGTTTACAATTTCAACCTGTATAATAATACAATACACCTATACATTTAATTTTTTGATTATTTGTATTTTAATTACTTATACAATTTTGTTGTTGTTAAGTTTCTAATTCAACCTTAATTTACAGATACACATCAATAGGCAGTACAAATAACACATGGCCGAACCCTGCACTGGCGCACAAGGACGATTTCGATCTCCTCTCGTACTTGCCCGCGTGGCGGCTATCCGACGCCTCTCTAGAACGGGCGGGTCGTGGCAACTCGCCTAAGTTTCCCGTCAACGGACACGGCACATACAATAACATCACCAGTCATAGTAATATGGGGAACGGTATTGAAAACAATCATATAACTAATGGAGATCATGTACATCCGCCTTGCGTGTAATTTTAAAACAGAATGTTGGTGTTTATTTTTAGGTTAATCGGCTACTAATTGTTTTAAGAGTAATTATTATAACAATTTAAATATGCATCGTTTGCCAGTTAAGGTAATTGCTGTAGCCCCAAATCCGCTAGCACGTTATACTGCGCAATCTACTTTCAATCTGTGGACATACTTGCCGGAAGTCGATTTCTGCAAGTTTTACGTACCAAGCGAGCACTTGCGTGCAATAACTTGAGCAATAAAACTTGCTAGTGGATTTAGCGGTTTACGTACCTATTGCCCGTTTTTTTTTTTACAGTTTATTTATATTTTCCTTAAAATATGAATATCTTTAAAACGTAATTTTATTATTTGCGCGTACTAAATATTGCATTGTATTTAATGAGTATTTGTTTACCGTTATAAAGGACAGAATTTACCGTCTTTCTTTCAAACAAAAGCAAAGTTGTTTATACAGGTGTCCCTAAATTTAACGTTAAGCCGTGTACAAATAATAGGGCAGTAAATGAAAGGCCGGAAAAAATAATGTTTAATCGTATTCGAGGGTCAAACTAACTATGAAAATGTTACCTCATAAATCTAACTATTAAATCTGTTTTTTGTAAAAAGTTTACAACTTTTTTTTGTCTTTGAGTTGTTTTGACGTTGAGTTTCGGGCCACTCTGTATATTATGTTTAAACGTAATACAATAAAATATATAGTTTAAAACAGGTCTGCTACCTTAAAACATATTTATATAACACTCAGTAGTCGATTACTTCACTCAAATAAATCGCCTCCTTAGTCCGAATTTAAGCTCTAATATTATTTAAATAGGTCATAAAAGACGCGATAACAAGACAATTATATAATTACTACCATTAACATTGAACTTGTTGCCCTTATCAAAAAGTATATAAACATGAGTAATTATGAGATAAAAAGTATAAAAATATCCACCGATATATTTTTGCCAAAAGGCAAAATTGTATTACTATAGTAATCTCTATAAAATTGTAGTTTGGTGCTAATATTTTTTGCTAAAATAGCAGAATAGAATTCTAGTATTGTTGGGCTAAAATTTTATATACACCCGAGGTACCCGAAAGATTTTAAGCACGCCTTTCTAATGATAATATGAGTCAATAATGTTATTAGTAAGTCCAATTCAGTCAATTTAACTATTTTGTTTTTCGGAACAAAATAAATCCATTATCTGTAGTACTTCCTTGTAAACAATACCTTAGGTCGAGCTGGCAACTAAATAAATTATCGTGTGAGTGGATAAGAAACTCATTTCACGAACCTCGCCGACAATACACGACATACGACGAGTGGGATAATGGTATGACTGAGGTATGAAAAAATTGCAACGCCGCGCTCATAGGGCTTGTTACCCTAGAGATTTTTTCGACTTGTGAATTTCCATAACTAATAAATGAATATCTCGGAAATTAAGCGTTATTGGACAAACTATATCCTAGCTTTTCTTCTCCAATTAGGCATCGGAATCAATGGTTAAAATCTTTCGAGTTCCTCGGACCCAGTGTATAAATGTGTAAAATGCAAAGTTAGCACAAAATTAAAGCTACCATTAATTAAAGCCGCTCGTATGTATAAGGAACTCCCAATCTTATAGCAATAGGCAACTACCTATTAAATTTTATCACTCTAGTTACCTTTCGTTTACACTAATTTATTTTACTGTAATTATTGTCGTAGTTAATAAAAATGCCTTTCACAGAACTAGGAAATTATGAATTTTGTACTTAAGTTCCGATTTTCTGATAAAAATGGAATTGTGTGAAATGAAGGGCAAAATAATGCAACTGCACGTCTACTTAAACTCATTGTCCTACGTGAATAATCGTAGCAAGATGCGATGCTATAAAAAATATCAGACGCTGATCTTACAAGTGTTGTATCGCATTTTCGCTGCTCACATAGTATGTAATGTGTGGTTATAATTGTTATGTATACTTAAATCTAATTATGTTCTAAATTAAAATCGAATAAAATATTCTTTATTTTTTGTTCTTTGAACGAATGACTTTTTTTTTTTTTTTAATTACTTCATTTCCTACACATATTCTGGTAAGCCGTACTTAATTAACTTACTGTTAAAATTTGGTTTTGTGCTATGCTGCTAACTTTATCATGAATTTAGAAAACTGTGATATTACAGGTCTAGCGCTTAACTGAGTCAGTGACTGAGGTAAGTCAGTAACTGCTCAGTGCGGGAGGGTGACAGTTGTCACAAGTTGACGAATCAGTGAGCTCTCGCGTCGCGTCACCACACCCCTCCCGCACCGCGCAGCTACCTCAGGCACTGACTCAGTTATGCACTAGACCTATAGTAATGAATGTTCGTCTCATAAATGCAAATTAACTAATTATGCTGTACATAGATAATTACGTTCCAAATGGCAAGTTGTATTTACATTAGTTCAATCCACGAAGACGCGCAACACTTTTTGTCTAAACCGCTACAGTGCAAAAGTGTGCATTTTAAATAGCTATTGTGTTAGTTCTATAGCCACGCAATAGTAAGATGTGTGCATACACACTTACGAACACGAATATAAAATAATATGGGGTATGTGCATACGCACCAAGCGGCTACCATCCACAAGGAGTGGGGCGAGTCTGCATGGATTGAACGCACCGTACGCCTGTGTGTATGAAACCTACATGGTACTTAGTAAAACAGAGTACTCACTATGCATTTCTTGAACGAACTGCCTCATTGGTCAGTCTAGACCCCTAGAGGTATCAAGCGACTACCGAGCGTTAGGTTCAGGTTTTGATTCCCGGTTAAACAGCATTGTTGGGCTTTACTACAATCTAATCCCCCTTATTACAAAAAGTGGTTTAAACCGAGACTAAAATAAACCCAGATTTAAAATATACCCATCACTTTCTAACATAATCCCCCTTATTACAAAAGATTGTTTAAACCAAGACTAAGATAAACTCAGGTTTAAAATACACCCATCACTTTCTTATGTCATATAACAAAAAGAGACAGGGCTATTTTAAAACCTAGGTTTTTAGTAGGTCATCTTTTGTAATAAGGGGGTTTATGTATAACAAAAAAAGACGGGGCTATTTTAAAACCAGGGTTTTTCTTAGACCATCGTTTGTAATAAGGGGGAATGGGTCAGGTTTGACACTTGTCAAAATACTATAAATAGTGTCAAATCTACACTCTGTTCACACAAAGATGAGTCCTGCTCGGTCATTTTTGTAGCCGCTAGGAGACTGCTATCATAAAAACGTAAACGACATCATCAAAAACAGTAAAATAGCTATATTATCCATGTTTTTTTTATTATTATTGATATTCTTTGTACGATAACGTTTTTTAGAGAAACGTCAGGAATCAACTTATGATGGAAAAGGATATAGGGCGTGATGTTTAGTTAAATAAAAAGGCGGCTTTCTTTGAAACCGAAGGCGAGCAACTTCTGTACTTATTTATTTTGTAGTTTTTCGTGAAACGACAATTCTCACCTATTACGTTGGGCGAACGGTAATTGTCATTTCTTAGTGGCGGCAGTTTAGAAATGTAGCTGGTATTTCACAATACGCTTGTATCCTGCATGTTGGTGTACAACTATACTCTTCTGCCTAAACCTCCGGGAGTAGGTAGCAACGTACACCACTCAAAGATTTCGGGTAAATGAGAAACGTCATTAGGCGATCGCCGACGTCGCGTCGTATGGCGTATTTTCGATTGGTGACTGTTGCAGCTGTATAAGAAGTGTTTAGTCGTCCAATCGTCTTGCATTCCGCTGGATGGCACCTCGCATTACTCCAATTTTATGTGCCGTCATGACATTGGACTAACTTGGCCAAGGCCGCACTTATAATGCTATAGAATTTATTGCTTAAAAACTATACAGGATGTAAACGAATTGATGTAATTCCATAAACCCAAAACTGGTAGAGATTAACGGCCGTTTTCAATAACCTATCTATCGGCGGTTTCGCCTACTAGAGATAGAAATTTGGCATAAGCTCCATAGAAGTAATGTCAAAATTCTATCTGTAGTAAGGCAAACCGCCGATAGATAGATTGAAAATGGCGGTAATCGAGCGGGATAATCAATGATTAAAAATTTGCCTTGCGATAGTTATTAGTGATCGTATCTAAACTACCTTAAAAGGCGTAAATGAAAAAAATTGCGAAAAAAATAATTGTGGTAGAACATTTCAGTGCCACGCATAAATGAATGAAAGCCTACTCTAGCAAGACAGCTGGCGGGCGGGAACGACTAGCGCAGTTTCACTCCGCACAGTTAGTTAACTAGTGGCGGTAAAACGTCTCGCATTAATAACACGAAGCTTACGTTTGTTGAATCCAAAAAAACCTATTCATGGTCAATCTGTCTCCAGACCAGCAGCCTTACTCCCGACAGGATCGAGTTTTGAATCGAGTCGACTTAGCGTCAATTCTTACTCTTGCAATCGACAAAACTGCACGACCGTGCTGAGGTTTGATTTAAAACTAACAAATATCAAAAAAGTCGTTAATTTTTATTCGAGCCGGTGCACCATTGTGCGCTTTTGTCGATTTCAAGAGTAAGAATTGACACTAAGTCGACTCGATTCAAAACTCGATCCTGTCGGGAGTAAGCCTGCAGGTTTAAAGGAATTACACGAATTCGGATACATCCTGTATAGTGTTTAGTTTAATTAGTTATCCTCATTAATTTGTTAACTTAAAGCAGTTACAATGCCGACCATTGATACTTAATAATATTTTATAAAATAATTATAAATAATTTAAATCTGATCGCTTCTCACCACTTAGTGTAATTTTTTTTGTTATTGTATCGTCTTATTTATTTTTCGCCATTAATTTGTGTATTGTTCTATTTATTTTTGATATTTTTGTGTGACATTAAAATTCATACATACTTTTAATATCATTAACAAAACTATTCTCGGAAATTGGTTAATTTTTATGTCGCAGATAAATTGCAAAAGTAGTTATTTGATGATATACCTATTCATTGCGTACTATAATTAGTTCAAATTCCACAAGATAGTAATATTCTTAATAGCTTTAATATTTAATAAAAAGAAGCCAATTATGTGTATATTTTTTTATTTTCGTAGCAATTGTAAATGATCTATTGTCAATTTTTCCTTTTCATAATTCAATATTGTCTGCGAGGTTTAAGCACGATTGTGTTAGCACATATTTTTGTTTAATAAAAACACGTTATTAAGAAAATTAATTGTTTTATTTTATAAACTATTTTAAAGCAACAAGCTGAACCCTCTGTTATTAGAAGTACTCTTACCTATATATACAGTTGTTTTAATTTATTCTTTTACAGTTATGTGTCGCCGCTGTTGTTAGGTTTCACGTGTTTTCTTATAAACTCTTGGAACATCGCCACATCGGCTGGTTTGTCATCTGTAACAAACAAATAGTCTTTAAGTTAGTCTGATCAAGTCAGTTGCAATTGAGGACTACCGACTGACTAGAACTAAAGCAGATAACAAACTACAAAGTAATAAAATCAAACTGCAAGATGTGGTCTAAAAATTCATGTCACTTTGTGTGGAAAATCAAATAGATATAAAGATTCTAGCAGTCTTTCGCGGTTGCCCCGCGACATTCTATTTTATTTAAAACATAAACATTTTTGAGACGTAATTTATCGTTTATTCAGTATCTATACATACAATTTACATTTTTAAATATTTCACTATAAAAACTTGACTTAAAAAACATTTAAAAATATAAAAATAGTAGGCCACCACGGCATCTGGAACAGGGTCCAAGCTGCCGGCGATCAGGGCCTCAGACAGAGGAACTTCTTAATAATACGCGCCGCGTCCAGGAGTACCGCTTTCTGTATCAAGCCCTTGATCCAGCCGCCTAACAAGAGCCTCATCAGATGTTGGTTGAGGCTCTTGGTTATTAAGCCATTGGCATTGGCATTGGCATCGGTACAACGACTGCTGAGTCAATCTCCCACATGTTGACAACCTCGTGTACCAAGTCAAGGTATTTTATTTTATTTAATTTCTTTATCCTTCTCGACTTTCACGAGATTCTCGTCATGCAGGACAGTGATATCAACAATCATTGTGCGGCGCTCTGATCAATCTATCACCACTATATCAGACTTATTGGCTACAATAGTCCTGTCAGTGATGATAGATCGATCCCAGTACAATGTGACATGACCATCCTCGAGAACTAGGTCGAGCGCATACTTGTAGTATCATTATGGTACTTCTGCATCCACAAGGTTGTATTTCAGAGCAAGTTGCTGGTTGATAACCCTAACCACGAGGTTGTGCCTGTGCAAATACTCACCGTTAGCAAGACGAGAACAACCAGACATAATTTTTCGGATTGATTCACCGGGACAGTGGCATGCCCGACAGACTGAAGTCAACCGTGCCGTCCTTCATAATATATTTTCTATAATTCTTCGTCATCATTACTTCATCCATAATTGCACAAACAAAACCTTCGGTTTCTATGGTAATAAAGTAAAAGTTTAGTTTTTGGACGAGGTATTTTGTACTTATCGCGCGGGACGAACATTACATACAGGGTGTAAACGAATTCGCTTAATTCCTTCAAACCACATGATCTGTTAATGGTGTAGATTAACCCCGCACGTTTAGATTGATTAAAAATTAAAAAAAAAAACTTTTTACGAAATATTTTTTTATGTCATAGAAAGCTTCGATGCCATGCATAAATTAATGAAGCCACGGCGACACTGCTGACGGGGACGACTAGCGCGATATCGCTCCACGCAGTCAGTTAACTTGGGACGCTAAAATTACTCAGATACAGAATAACATGGTTCATTTTTTGAAAACTTTTTTTTTTGTTATTCTGAAAAAAACCTATGCAGGGTCAATCAGTGTCACCAGTAGATCACGCGGTTTGAAGGAATTACATGAATTCGTTAACTCCCTGTATACGAGGTGGCGATTACGATACAACAATAAATGATACCACGAGTTCTATAATGTGTTCTAGTACCGTACACAAAAAATCAGTTACTTCCAAGCACATTTTTTGTCGCATGATTTTTCAATTTCACTCATTCATATAGATGAAGGGACGTTGAAGTGGAAACTTATGTTAACTATATCTGTTCTACAAATAAAGATAATGTTGGTTTAAACGGGTCATAGATTTACATAACTTCGCGTAGAGATCGTACGAAAATTCCTGTGACTAAACTATTGAATGTACATGATTGATTATTTGTGTTCGGTCGTAAAACCCATCATAGAACAAGTGGTTTCATTTAATGTTGATGTCGCCGGGTTAATTCTGGACTAGACCTTTTTGGCGCAGCCGTGAGGCACGGGATACCTTCTTTTCGCATAATGTTCTTTGTCCTAATATACTTCGGCATAACGATTTTAGCACAATTTGTTTTGGCATAATAATACTTCGGCATAATTGTTTTAGGCATACATTTTATGTTGGCATAATCATCTTAAAGACTAATTTGTTTTGGCATAAATTTGATTCGCATAACGTTAGTAGGCCTAATGACGATTAGCGTAACGTTAGTTATGATAATCAGAAATGTATTTACCATTGTCTAATAATCTAGTCGCAGGCGCACCCCGACACGGATAGGTTAGGTTCGAAGGGGATGATGGGGGCTAGAGTGAGCGAGCGAAGCGAGCGAACGAAGCCCCCGTCATCCCCTTCGTGTTAGGTTACTTTAAACCCTGCAGACAGAAATAGGAGCCCCGCGCAGTAGGGCTCCGTCGACTCTGCTTTGGAGCCTCAACCTTACAAACATCCCCTTAAGTTTTTATTGTGAAAATGAAAGTAGGTGACGAATAATCGTCTACCGTATACCTATAAAAATATGTTTTAATATCATTATGCGTAAATAAATGTATGCTTTAGGATATTATGCTTAAAAAAGTTATGCTTTAGAACTGTATGCTTAATCATTATTATGGTTAGAGAAATTATGCTTAAAAAAATTATGCGTAAGCTGTTATGCGTAATTATATTATGCGAAAATATAATTATGCCAAACAAAATTATGCTAAGTTATATTAGGTCTTAACATTTTATGCAAATGGATAGGGAACCGTGAGGCACACTTCCATGCTAATTTCTTTTTTTGTTTTTTCTTATGCTTTGTTTTGTACTGTGTGCCTTTTGGTCTGTGTTAAATAAATGTATTTTCTTTCTTTTTCTTTCAAAATTCAAAAACCAAATAACTGCCCACATCATGTTTTCGATTAATGGGGTTTTAAATATATAAATTAATAATGGTTCTTATCTAAGATAGTATATGAAATTTTAGGAAACAAACTTAGATAGATAGTATATGAAGTTTTAGAACGCAAACTTTCAAAACGCCATTACATTACTCGAAATTATGATTTGGGCAGTTAGTTGGTTTTTGAATTAACTAGGTGATGTATAAAAGAATAGAGAACAAAAAAAATTTCATGTCGCTACGTACCGGCCTCTGGCTGATTCTCCGTGCCCTCTTCATCACTGGAGCTCTCATTAGCGGGATGCTTGAGGTACATGTCGCTTATCTCGCGACCGCCCGATACTTCTTCAATTAGACTCTTTTTGTCTATCACTGTGTCGTCCGGACCTACGTACAGGGATAATTTGAAAGTTTTGAATTCTTGTCTAATAAATACAAAAAAAACTATTTTTGTTACCCAATGACATCTTCACATCTAATAACATCTGAATAAATAAAGTTTTATAGTTTTATATGCATACAGATAAAAAAGTTACGCAAATAAATACATATTCAAGAACTAGCCATTAGGAATGAAAAATACCTTTATTTTTCAATTCTTCTGCGCTTCGTTTCTCTTCTTCTAATTTTTCTGCTCGCATCTTCAGCCAGTCTGCTTTGTATTCCCTAAAATGTATAAAAATATTTAATAACTACTACTTTAAGTATAGTTATAGAAAAGAAAAATTGTTGGATGAACCTACTTTTCATATTCCTCTGCAGCTTCGTCCACCAATTTGAAGAAGTCATCTAAACCCTGAAATAAGAATAAATAAATACAATTTTAAAAGGAACAGTGATTAGAACTAGATTCAGGAACCAAATATAAGTTGTGAATATCTCAGGATGCACCCATTTTCATGTGAGGTACACGTTGTTTGGAAGCTGGGTCTTTTTGTCATTCCAAAATCAGTTGTATAAATTTTCTTTTTTTCTTTTTGGGCTTTTTGCTCCTCACTATGAATACTCCTGTATCATGGGTGCGTTTACAGTCTTAAAACTTCAAATGCACACACACCGAGACCGGAAACAATTATCTGTAGGCCATACAAATACTTGTTTCGTGCGAGAATCTAACCCGCGACACGTTGCGTCGCAGACAAGTGCTCAGCCAGTGCACCCAATCGGCAAATGATTATACAATTTATTCAAAACTAGAGGTCGCTCGCGGCCTCGCCCGCGTGGATGTCGTTTATCGCGTATTCCATATTTTTCGGGATAAAAGTAGCCTATATCCTTCTCCAGTTTCCAGACCCTCTCTGTACCAAGTTTCATCAAAATCGGTTCAGCGGTTTAGGCGTGAAAGCGTAACAGACAGACAGAGTTACTATCGGATTTAAAATATTAGAATGGTAGTAGGGATTAAAAAAGGTGCATGAAAAGAGCCTCCACGAGTGACGATACTTCAGTACGTCCGGCGCACCCTGGGCAGTCAGCCCCGCTATCAACCTTGCTGACTGGCTAATCTTTTCACCACAGCATGAGCTATTTTCGTATAGCTATAGCGAGAGAAGAACAAGAAGGGATTAAAAACTACTTTCCCATATACGCATATACTTACAGCGCCAGTATGCGCACTAACTCCGCAGCACCGTAGATCAGAGTAAAATGTGTCAAGTGCGAGCGCCATAGAGCGCGTCAGGTTGCCAATGTACGTGTTACCTCCTTCGGTCTCGCCCTCGCCCTCTGCGTCTAACGCCTCCTGGAACGCCTCGAAGTCCCGCATCCATTCTACTGCGTACGCGTTGTCTACTACGTCTGTCTATGAAGGTGGAAAGTTAATATTAGAGTACACTTTATTATGCAGCATTTTCAAGACAATTTTTTTCTTTTTTTTTTCTTTCTTTCTTTCTTCTTCTTTCTTTCTATATCCAAGTTTTACTGCACAAGTTATTGCAGCAAGTGCTCGCTTAGTTCGTAAAACTTACAGAAGTCGACTTGCTGCAGTGTAACGAAACGTTACATGACTAATCATGTTTTATTAATTGATGTAGTTCAAAAACCTTAAAACTAAATTAATTAATTAAAATCTATCCTTAAAACTAAATCTAAATAATAAATGTTTTAACTAAACCAATATTTAAAAATAAAGGAACACATTTACAATAAATTAATGTTCGTTCTTTGGGTTTATGCATTTCCGAACGCGCGGCGCATCTAGTCGTGTGGGGAGTTTTTTCATAGCCTTATAAGGTCATACGTTGCGCAGCTCGGCGCAGTCGCTACTAAGCTGAACCTGAGTGCACGTCTCAATTATCACTAAATCGCGTCCCGTTGAAGCGCCCTAGCCGAGACGGACGTAATAAGTTAAATTAGTACATATTAAGTAGTACTTAATTAAAAGTGAAAGTTTTAAATTCCCGATTCTGGGTAAGTTTTGAATAGCACACAAATAGTTACTAACATAATATCATCTCATGTTTACTAATTACTTTTCTGTGTTTTTTATGTGTAATTCTATTTGTTCACATTGTGTTTTTTAACAGCATTTAAATCATTCAGTTCAATATGGAACCGCTATTTAGATGCAATAATTTACGAAGTTGCTAATAATGCTTCATCATGCAATTCGGTTTTCTTCTACCTTCATATAAAAAAAATAATTAATATTGTAGTAATTTTTAAATTCTTAACGTTGCTTATGTTTAACGTATATTTCAAATTTAGTTTTTTTTAACCGACTGCGGCAAACCCAAAGGAGGGTAATGTTTTGCGGCTTTCATTTCTTTTTTTCTCAAGCTTGTTTTTTTTCAAGCTTGCTTCGCTTTATTCTTGTAAACTCCGTTCTGATAAGTACCACCGCGACAAAGCTACTACATTAAATTGGGTACTTTCCTGTTGTCGTCGGTGCTACCTACCCCAGAACGGAATATTAATATAAAAGATTCTAATGAACTGGAACGGTGGTTTCCAGGAACTACGGCCAGGTTAATACTGCCCAATTAACCATCAACGTACAAGATCACGGCATACGGCGAAGAAACAACATCCGTGGCGCGCTGAGCAAGTCGCCCGCTGCACTTTCCCGCCAATCTCGCCGCGCCATCGTGCATCATCGGCCACCCACCATCTCCGGCCTGGGAGGACTGCTGCCGAATTTCTGCAGGGAAGTCCCTTTCACTGCAGGTGTGACAACAGACGGCCGTAAACCCACGACCTTACAAATTTTGTGTGCCTCCGCATAGTCAATCTTATTTTTATTATACGTTTTTTTATTATTGGACACACTCGTTTTTTTTATTTATTAGACACCGTCCTAATTATTAGGTGCCTATAAAACGGGTGGAGGTTACACTGGCGCCCAATTACGTGGTTATGTCTGTTGTCGCTTCTGTAAGTAAGTAGTTAGTTTTGTACGGTGAGTGGTTTTTTGTTTTGTGTAAAACGCTTTGTTTTTTTTATTTTTGGTTGCAGTAACTGGGGTGAAGATTAGTGTCGTAACATTATACATAGTGCTAAAAAAAAAAAAAATTTTTTTTTCGTTTGTGGACCTTGTACTGTTAGTTGGTCTTGTACTGAGTACAGATTTTTTTTGTCAAACTACCTTCACACCAGTTACGTTAATTTTTTTGTGTTAAATTTTTTTTCTTCTTTTCTTTCTTTTGTCCTTCATAATTATAAACTCAGCGTTCTGTTAAGTTGATTGTAACAGAACGGAGTACTTTCTTCTTTAATTATCCCGTGTGGGGACGGGCTAGAATATAATACTTCCTCACCGCACGCTGGGCATAAACGCGTGTTGTAAGACTCAACAAAACCCAGTACAGTGGTAGATCTTTACGGTCCTGGCTAGCTACCACACTCACAATAAAGTCCGACGCCAAGCAGTTTACTGTGTACCGTCGCGTGTACGTGAGAGCCAGAGGGGTATAGAGGAATCTCTCTATATCTCTGTTACTTGTATTCGTGTGTTCCATCTTAGACCCTGTCTGCGCTTACCATCTGGTGCGATTAGGGCCAAGCACGAACAAGTAATTTTTTTTGGGGAAAAATTTTTTTTTACTTTGAAAAAAAATTTTTTTTTCAAGTTTTTTTTTTTTTTTGTATTTTTTTTTTCCTGTGATTTTTGTGTGTGATTATTTAGTGTGCTATTTACAACTTTCATTGTTTAAATGTAATTTTTTTATCTGTTTTTCGAAATGGCTTACCCTACCAAATATTTATCGTTGCAAAAATTCGAGTTTCAATATTATGAGGTTGCTTTAAGAGGCGAAACACCTGCTAGTACTGTTGCTGCATTAGGTGACAGAGATGTAAGCTAGTCAGGCATTATGTTTTGTGCTCTCAACTTGGTTCTCTTGATAATTTAAACGATTCTTTAGAAGTTTTAAATATTTTTGTAATAGCCTACCCTATTACATATTTTTGTCTTTGTAAAAATCCGAGTTAGAATGAGATTGTTTTAAGAGGCGAAACACCTGCTAGTACTGTTGCTCCATTAGGTGACAGAGATGTAAGCTAGTCAGGCTTATCCGTTCTAGGATGTTTTGTGCTCGCAACTTTGTTCTCGTGATGATTTGAGCAATTCTTTAAAACTTTTAAATAAAATCAACGCTAGTCTAGATTAGGGTAACCACAAAAGAAAAAAAATTTTTTTTTTGAAAATCTACTTCTTAATAAATTTTGACTTTCGTTATATTTTCCCAAATACTGTTACATGAGTCATTGACGTATATTAGTCATTTGACTCTCAGTTTTTATTAGGACGCGTCGCATATTTTTCATTATTATGTGACGTATTGTATGTTAGTATTTTGAGTGATGAGGTATGAATGAAGTGGAAGAATGAGTGAAAGGTTATTGTAACAAGTTAGGTTGCGGATTTTATTCCTAAAAATAAAATCCTTTTGAGGGCCTGGCGGGTAATGTAACGAAACGTTACATGACTAATCATGTTTTATTAATTGATGTAGTTCAAAAACCTTAAAACTAAATTAATTAATTAAAATCTATCCTTAAAACTAAATCTAAATAATAAATGTTTTAACTAAACCAATATTTAAAAATAAAGGAACACATTTACAATAAATTAATGTTCGTTCTTTGGGTTTATGCATTTCCGAACGCGCGGCGCATCTAGTCGTGTGGGGAGTTTTTTCATAGCCTTATAAGGTCATACGTTGCGCAGCTCGGCGCAGTCGCTACTAAGCTGAACCTGAGTGCACGTCTCAATTATCACTAAATCGCGTCCCGTTGAAGCGCCCTAGCCGAGACGGACGTAATAAGTTAAATTAGTACATATTAAGTAGTACTTAATTAAAAGTGAAAGTTTTAAATTCCCGATTCTGGGTAAGTTTTGAATAGCACACAAATAGTTACTAACATAATATCATCTCATGTTTACTAATTACTTTTCTGTGTTTTTTATGTGTAATTCTATTTGTTCACATTGTGTTTTTTAACAGCATTTAAATCATTCAGTTCAATATGGAACCGCTATTTAGATGCAATAATTTACGAAGTTGCTAATAATGCTTCATCATGCAATTCGGTTTTCTTCTACCTTCATATAAAAAAAATAATTAATATTGTAGTAATTTTTAAATTCTTAACGTTGCTTATGTTTAACGTATATTTCAAATTTAGTTTTTTTTAACCGACTGCGGCAAACCCAAAGGAGGGTAATGTTTTGCGGCTTTCATTTCTTTTTTTCTCAAGCTTGTTTTTTTTCAAGCTTGCTTCGCTTTATTCTTGTAAACTCCGTTCTGATAAGTACCACCGCGACAAAGCTACTACATTAAATTGGGTACTTTCCTGTTGTCGTCGGTGCTACCTACCCCAGAACGGAATATTAATATAAAAGATTCTAATGAACTGGAACGGTGGTTTCCAGGAACTACGGCCAGGTTAATACTGCCCAATTAACCATCAACGTACAAGATCACGGCATACGGCGAAGAAACAACATCCGTGGCGCGCTGAGCAAGTCGCCCGCTGCACTTTCCCGCCAATCTCGCCGCGCCATCGTGCATCATCGGCTACCCACCATCTCCGGCCTGGGAGGACTGCTGCCGAATTTCTGCAGGGAAGTCCCTTTCACTGCAGGTGTGACAACAGACGGCCGTAAACCCACGACCTTACAAATTTTGTGTGCCTCCGCATAGTCAATCTTATTTTTATTATACGTTTTTTTATTATTGGACACACTCGTTTTTTTTATTTATTAGACACCGTCCTAATTATTAGGTGCCTATAAAACGGGTGGAGGTTACAGCAGTTGTGTCCAGTTTGAAAGCTGGTTGGGCAAGTCAACTTGTGCAGTAAAACTTGCTAGTTTTGGATTTGGCGCTTTAGAAATGCTGCACTGCGCTAAAACTGGTATAACATACAAACAAGATGGCGGCAGCTAGTTGTGATGAAAGAATACCTACTACACAAAATTCATTGTAATTTGAATTCTCCAACAATAAAATATTTCAAAAAAAGACCACTGTCACACTGGTCTTACTTATATTCTACTAGCTGATGCCTGCGGTTTTACTCGATTATTAGGGAAACTACTTGAAGTAAAAAGAACAAGCATCCAAATTCACATACTCACAAACTTTCACATTTATAATATTTATTATATATAATATAAGTAGGATCACATTAAACTCACCTTATTCATAACAACTATGAAAGGCAATCTCGTCTTGTACAGAATGGAGCATGCATATAACATGTTGGACATGAATGTGACCGGTGACACACTGCGGACTGTGTCCATTACGTAAACCACTACAGTAGGACAGGTTGCTGCTAAAGCTTCAGTCACTATTGTGCCAGATGCTGACCAGGTGAACACTTCTATTTGACCTGCAAACAGATGGAACGAGACTTTACCACATACTGGGACCATATCAGACACTGACCCCTTTATTACAAAAGGTAGTTTAAACCGAGACTAAGATAAAGCCAGATTTAAAATATATCCATCACTTTCTTATGTCATATAACAAAAAGAGACGGGGCTATTTTAAAACCTAGGTTTTTCTTAGACCATCTTTTGTAATAAGGGGGTGTGAGTTTGTTTTTAAACACAAATCTAGTAGGTGTAGAAGCGTATGTAAAAAGGGGGAGACGTTGGGTGTATGGGCTCCTGTAATAGAAGTACATCTGCTTAATCTGAAGGGGTCTTCGGGGATTACAGGCGTCAATATATGTATGTATTGCTAAACTCTTCCAACGTAAGGTGAGTCCTGACATTTCTTTACAAAACGTTACCATACAAAGAATATCAAATATTTTTAAAAAGCAAAACATGAATAGCATAGCTATTTTATGGTTTTTGAAGATGTTGTTCATGTTTTTTCTATAGCAAACTCCTTATGACTACAATTTATGCAATTACCGCTATGTCATCAGGACTTATCTTTCGTTGAACAGAGAATGGTAGGTTTACTTCAATAGTGCAAAAAGTGGGATTCAAACTCTCAACCTGTGGATTGCCTATTCTAAGGTGTTGCATTTAGCCTATTTATACTTTAAAATTGTAAGTATAAAACCACATAGATTAAATAATAAATAGGGATGGGCCGAATATTCGTTTTATATTCGTTATTCGGCATATTCGGCAGGTTTACCGAATATTCGTATTCGGCCGAATATTCGGCTAAATCACCGAACGTTCGGCAAAGTGGTACTCAAAGTATTTTTTCTTTCAACTACGTAGTAATGTTATCATTAATCGCTACAAAACCGATCACAAAATACGTATTTTCTGATTAGAAGCAAAACAGTGCAGTAATGTTGTATGAAATCTCATTACTGCACTGCAAACAGTGCAGAAATGTTGTATGAAATTTCATTACTGCACTGTTTTTCATAAGTGCAGTTTTTTATTTTTTATTTAGATATAAATTTACCACAGAGGTTTAATGTCTCCCGTTAAGTTTAATATTAAATGTATGCATTTTTATGCATTAGATCAAAAAGATACTGGCTGAAAATAAAAATCGGCTGAATAAAACCGAATTGGTGAAAAAAAATAAGAAATGGCGCGCATTTTGTATCATTGTAAAACTTTGATACTTCTTTAGCAAGAAAAGTTTTAAAAAATGGAAATATATAGCGATATGAATTCAAGTCCAGAAAGTATAAAAACAGCTGCAAATGAAATTGTTAATAACCTTTTGCCGCAAAAGTCGCAGGATAACCTTGTTTTCATTAACTTGAGTTTTTATTTTGAGTAGGTATATTTTATCACCGTAGGTAAATTGGTAGTTGAAAAAAAAGTAGATTATGCACCTTGCTGAAGTGAGTGATTAATGCACTCGTGCTAATTTAGTGCCCTCGCTTGCGCTCGGGCACCAACATAACACTCGTGCATTAATAACTCACTTTGCGCTCGGTGCAAAAATCTACTATTACTGTATTGAGCCGTGTATGATTGAGTATGAGTTGAGTGTTAAATGGGTTATATTTATGAGGTTAGTAATTTACATGTTTTTGTCGGCACGATAGTTTTATTTCCAATAACAGCAGATAAAAAGATGGTTATTAAAAACAAAATATAAGTATGTAGCTGTTTTGGGATTAAGCTACAGTGAACTCTTTATAATAAAATAATATATGTTATTATAATCAGGTCTACAATGTAAGAAAGAATTGCATGATTAAATTACAACATTTCAGTAGATATGATAATCATATTTCTAGTTTCTACTTAAAGTGGCGAAAATTATTTATTGAAAATAAACAGTTATTGTCTTATAAACTTTAAAGTTTAAACGTTAAAAGTATAAACCAATATAGTTTTTTTTGAGAGAAAGAATTAATTGCATTTTTTATCGATTCATTTGAGAGATCAATCAATTACCCCTACACAAACAGAGTTACTCAATTATAAATATTAGTGACATACTAAGAAAAATATGAGATCTTTATAAGAGACCAAATCGAATATTATAATATAGGAACATAACCTTAAGAATTCACAATTTTATTAACTTATTATTTAAATTACATGAAGGTAAATTTTCTTAAAACGCCCATCCGCGCGCTTTTCGTAAACGCATTCAGACTTGTATTGTTTACTTTAGGGAATCAATTATGCCGAATATTCGGCCGAACATTCGGTTCGGTAAAAGTTTAACCGAACATTCGGCCGAATGTTCGTATTCGGTGAAATCCATGTTCGGCCCATCTCTAATAATAAATATTGTACTTACCAGGTGTATCAATGATACAATATTTATGTTTCTTGCCAGCCTTCTCTATCAAATCAACAACTTGTCCAAACTTCGTGGAGAACAAGTTAAGAGCTGTCACTATGCCTCCATTGGGACCCAACCCATATTGTTTCATCACTTCTTTATAATTTACTGTGTCTCTTATATCTGAAAACAGTAATTATAGAAAATACAGACTGACTCACACCCCACAATTGACTTCGTTACCACAGAGTTAGTATCAGTTTACAGGAGAAACCTTCCAACAATTCTCTATCTTTTAAAATACAAATAGTATGTTCAAGAATGAATAGCTGGCTTTACACACTCGTTCTATCATGCAAATATTTTGTCTTATAAAGATTGGTCGGTCAAAATTATCTTTATAAAGTAAAATGGTTATTAGTTTTAAAAAAAGGCAGTTATTAGTTTTAAAAAAGCCAGTTATTAGTTTAAAAAGCCAGTTACTAGTTAAAAAAGCCAGTTATTAGTTTGTTTCAAACCAGTAACAAAGCGGGCCAAGTACAATAGAAGTAAAAAAATTGCCAAGTGATGTGATTTAATACAAAATTCCTGGCTGAGAGAGATATGGGAGAAAAAACCAACTGCATATAAATTGGGATTAAGACAGGAGGATGATAAAGGCAGGTGAGTCGAAAGCTCAGAATGTGAGCAGATCCTTAAACTGATGAAAACAATACTATATGTATTTGATGAAAACTCTTCATGCTGCCTATTTAACAAATGAACATATATTTTTAGGACAAAGCTTGGCAGAACATTACTGGTGAATGAATGCTTACCAATGTTTGCAGGATAAGGCACTTCTCTACACGCAGGGTCCAAGTTAATCAGATAAGGTCTGGAGCCGTCCACGACTTTGCTAGACAGCCGCCGCGTAAATGAAGTCTTGCCAGCACCGGCCATGCCTATTCAAACATTAAATGTTTAATAATAATGCCTCTAAAATTGCAAAACAAGAAAACGATGATAAACTAACCTAAAATAATCAGGCATATTGGCTTCTTTGAATCTTCGTCCATGGCTTCAGGCTTGGGTTCACTAGTAGACATTTTGTTTAGTGTATTATTTTCTTCTTTACTCGTTTATGTATAATTTTTAAGCAAGGAATGATTAAATATTACTAATTTGTTTACAAATTGTTTTAGAGCAAATTGTCATGCAACATAAAAAACTGACACTTTTGAAGTTTTGACTAGGGATGGACGTATTTACGCTACCATGTTTTAAAACTAGGGCTTCACTTAGAAGTAGGGCGCCCTGGTGCGGACAGGAAGTACTTGCAAGTGTGAAAGTATTTGCTAGATGGGTGCGGCAGAGGTGGAACACACCAGAATTAAGATACTTGCATAAGAAATCTATTTTCTATGTCGTCCTATAATTAAGGAGCACAATCGTATTTGCAGAAAAAAATATTTTTTAACATTTGAGTATTTTTTATGCAAATAAGATTGTGCCTGGGAACTGGAAGCCGAGGGCGTGGGGCTCGCGGTGACATCGAGCGGTTGCGGGGCGCGTTCAGGTGCTAGTTGCGAGTTCGGGGCTCGGTGGCCGTGCCCGAAGTATTCCAAAGGTGCGTACGGTACGAACTAGATCTAATACAGCCAAATACTTTCAAGTATTTTAAACCCTAGTTTTCGACCCTAGTATTTTTACATAGACGTACCTGGAAGCCCTAGTATTGAGTTTTGTAAGTATATCGCATCCCTACTTTTGACAGATTACTCACTGACAGTGACATTACAAATTCTAACAATGATGGCAGCAGCATGGTTGCCAACTGTATTTTAAAAAAGAAATGTCCAGCTAGGTATATGCTCTAAGGCTTGCACTGATCATGACCCTCATGACCGAATCGTGCGTGGATGACATAAATACATATAATTTATAGATCAATTTATTCAACATAATAATTTAGGTAATAGAGTAATATCTACATATTTTATAATTTTATGAAATAATAACCCACCGGCATCGGGAACAGGGTCCAAGTTATTGTGGTATTCAGGGCTTTAAAGAGAGGAACCCTTCATACTCAAGTATTTGTAGATCTCATTTGGGGTGAGGGATCTAAGATGTTTAAAATCCGAAAATTGTATTCCCTGCACATTTGTCCACACAAGTTCCATCCTAATAGAATTACTGAAGTTTTCAGCTACCTAGTACCTACCTTAACTCCACCTGTTGCAAATCGGTTTGGGTGAGATTTAGATCATCCCTGTAGAGGTAGGATTAATATTACTTACCTCCTCTGGCTCCTCTCCCCAAACGGTAGGTAGGTAACCTAGCTATGATTCCTTCAGTACTGTTCTCAGAGGATCCCAGCCTTAGGAAAACTGCAGGGGACTCAGATCGCTCTGCTATATATATATCATACCTCTGGTATATATATATACCGCACTCAATTCTGATCGCTTCTCTCCCTTGAATTTGCTGTGGCCGACATCCTGGATGTGTAGTGTGTAGGGCATTTACTTTACATAATCAAAGCACCCACAGAGGCCATGTATGTTGCACCGAGGCATAGGCTTACTAAATAATCTATCCAACATTTCGATAGATCCTTTTCGTGTCGTTTATTATATTATTATTTCGTGTCATCACCAAACCCAATAGGACCTATTCCATGAGCTATTGTCTTTTGAAGGGAATTTAAAGTTCTATTAGGATTGTGTGTAGTTTAAGTTTTGAAAATCTCCAGATTTTAGGGGGACTCCTATGTTCAGCGGTGTGTATCTTATCTACGATAAGGCGAGTAGATCCTCGATATGAAATACTCGACCATGATTCCCTTGGATAGTAACTTTAATTGCATTACAATTTACCAGCCTCGGAGTTCGTCCAGTTTTCTAATTCGACTTATCCAAATAAAAAACATATCTTGTACTAGAATTAGGCACTTTATTTCCTCACTTAGTAAAAATATTTACATATTTACAATGATTATAACTAATTACATTAAGGATTTAGCTTTCTTTTTCAAGATTTAGGAACATTATCGGATACAGATGTCCAAGTTTGGCTATCCTTTTCTGTATTATCAATCTGAGGGTGTCCGTGTATGTGGCAGGCGGCTTGCACGTTGAGGGGTCGCGCCAATGAAGACCTGACATAAAAATGAGGTATAATTATTTTATTCTGAAAGCCATTTTTTCTTCAATAGTTGTCAATAAAGATAATTTGTATCTAATCATCCAAGTCTATAATGCAAAAATATATTAAAGAAGAACGAAAACAATTATTTACATACAAATAAAGACGCACATACAATACACATAAAAACAAAGCTAAAAACACACTACCAACACTAAATAAAAAACAGTCTTATTTTGCTGTGGCAACATCGAGCAAATAATGGAAATATTTTGTCTAGACTATCTACATATTATTTACGTTAACAAAAACCATCTTACCAGTAGTATCACAAGTAAATAACGCAGGTGAAGGCACATGGTCTCTGGTGTAGTTCCACAAACAATCGCGTATGACTTGCACTATCTGTAACATCACAAAGTACAAATTAGTCCGTATTTTGACGCTATTCTAAAGACAATAGATTCCCTTATTACAAACGATGGTTTAAACCAGAGGTTCTCAAAGTTATTTCGTCTACCGCCCACTTTGAGAATCAATTATTTTCTAGCGCCCCCGAAACTTCTTAACTTTACAAAATCTTAAAAATCGCTATCGCGTTATCGCCTACTTTGAGAAAGACTGGTTTAAACCAAAACTATGGTAAACCTAGATTTAAAATATACCCATCACCTTCTAACATAATATATCAAAAACGGAGGGGAGTACTTTAAAATCTGGGTTTTTATTAGGCCACCTTTTGTAATAAATGGGGAGAATCTAAAAAACACCTCGCTCGACAGCCGCACTTACAGCCGAGTGCTACCAGAGAAATGAAGCGGTAATAAGGATAAAATAACCGATTATGTACCTCACTAGCAGTCAGTTCAGGCGCCAACTCGAGCATGTGACTCAGTGGATGCGGCAGCAGCTGACCCAGCGTCATAGTAGACAACAGTTCTTGCAACGCAGCCCGTTCTTTTGCCATCTCTGCCGAGTGAGTGTGACGATCTAGAAAAAGGAAAAGAATTTAATCATTTGACGCTGTATATCTAAACTTAGATATAATAATCTATGTCCAGAGATCTAGGTCAAAAAGTAACATATTTGGATTGAAATCTAACAGTGTGCTTAACGCAAAACTAAACCGCGGACGATAGGTAAAAGCAAAGACAGCAAATATGCGAGCGAGACAAAAAAAATGCGAATTTTCGGCTTTCTAACAGTTCCACAACTTCCAATTCGTTTAAAACTGATCTCCGATTTTGATGTGTTTTACGTAAAATAAGAATGAACACGTAAAACTGTTTTAACTTACCTAGATAGGCCCTCAGTCGGTGCAGCAGCGTGGCCGCGGTGGCCCGCAGCAGCGCAGAGGCGAGGCACAGCGCGGGTCTGGCCGCAGCAGCGCGACGTAACGCGGCGCGCGCCACCGCACAGCTCTCTAGTGCGCCGCGCATGTACAGCTCACGCTCTATGCTTACTTGCTGCAATATTACCATTTGTTAAGCGCTAAATCCACTAGCAAGTGTTATTGCTCAAGTTATTGTAGCAAGTGCTCGCTTAGTTCGTAAAAGTTGCAGAAGTCGACTTGCTACGGGTGTGGCCACAGTTTAATAGTCGGTTGCAGATAGGGTTGCCAACTCTTTGTCGGTCAAAAATAGTAGTTCTAAAATTATTACCCACAAAAATAAAGTAGATAACGAAAGGCTGAAAAAAATTACTAGGTTCCAAAATTTCTTAAAAGAATATTTTTTATAAGTTAACTTCAAAAGTATGTAGTTACCGAAACACAACCTAGAGAGCACGAAAATCGAAATTGCCAATCTTCCAACTTAAAGTGAACGCAACTGTCAAATTGACATACCAGAATCGTTCGAAATAGTTAATTACGTTATACGCTTACACATTTTGAAACGATTACGAGTATTATGTATAGCTTTGAGTTTGATGCCTTCAAAATTTATTGATTTCGCCTACTATATACTTTTTTCAGAAATATAGTAGTCGGGCCTCTAGTATAGTAGGATACTATATTATATAGTAGGGTTGGCAACCCTAGTTGCAGAAGTCACTTGCGCAATAAAATTTGCTAGTGGATTTTGTGTTTTACTCCTTCTCCTATCTGGGCAAAAAAGCGCATTGCGATCATATTTTCTTTGCATTGGGCACCTAATTCCTGCAAACTTTGTGTGATAAATTTAAAGCAGCGGGTTACACGCGCAACTAAAGTCGTATTGCAAATAAGTTGCGTTCCAGTTGAAGCATTGACCTAAATGTTCAGATAGGGTACACGTCGGCGGCAACTGCGGCCGTGTAATTACGACGTTTGTTGGCGCATTTTTGTTGCACACAGTTAAAACGTAACCGACCGATATGCCCAACATGAAGAGATGCCTACTTAAATAAATATAAATAAGTCACTGGGTAAATAAAACAAAATAACGTTTATACAGGGTGTTAACGAATTCGTGTAATTCCTTAAAACCACATGATCTACTACTGGTGTAGACAGGCCCCACACGGGATTTAGCATGATTAAAAATAAAAAAATAAAAATTATTATTTTTTCATGCGGCTTTGTTACCGATCGTATCTAAACCACCTAATAAGGATTCAGAAAAAATTAGAATTTATTTTTTTGCAAAAAAAATGTTTTATTTGTGTGAACATTTCGATGCCACGCATAAATTAATGAAAGCACGGCGACACGGCTGGCAGGCACGACTAACGCGATATCGCTCTTTGCAGTCAGATAACCCAAGACTCTAAAATGACTCAGAAATAGAAAACAAAGTTTTTTTTTATTTATTTTTTATTTGATTTTCAAGAAATCCCATCCCTGTGTCATCAGTTGATCACGTGGTTTGAAGGTATTACACGAATTCGTTAACATCCTGTAGATGAAATATTAAATAATACGATTAATGAAATGCTAACAAAATAATTTATGAAAAATGCTTACCTTAGTAAAATCCTCATCGGGCCAAGGCAGTCCGTTGTACATAACATCGGGCGATACCAACTCCACTAACAACAGTGATACGGACGTCGCGCCTTCCACTAAGCCGCTGTTACCATCCTGACGATTAAATTGAACACAAGTCATTTTTACTTGAGACTTAAGGCGTTTTCTATTCTACCTAAACTTTTCGATAAGTCAGTTGTCTAACTTTCATTTGCTATCTCGTTTTGTCTGCGACTTTCGTAACGAGAGAAAACGAGATAGCAAACCGAATTGGTCCACAATCCACAACTGACTTATCGAACCGTTCCACAAGATGTTAACAATAAAATAACGGCCTAGTGCGAGTCGGACTCGCGCACGAAGGGTTCCGTACCATTATCTATAAAAACGGCAAAAAAATCATGTCTGTTGGATGGGAGCCCCCCTTAAATATTTGTTTTATTTTAATTTAATTATTTATTTTTAAAGTGAATATATAACTAAATATTCTGTGAATATTTCAAGCGTCTACCTGCTGCCGTTATCAATATCGAGCAAAAACGAGCAAAAAAAATCACGTTTGTTGTATGGGAGCCCCCTTAAATATTTATTTTATTCTGTTTTTTAGTATTTGTTGTTACAGCGGCAACAGAAATCATCATCCGTGAAAATTTCAACTGTCTATAGACAGTGACGATGTATTTATGTTGCCGCTATAACAAGAATAACTATCACGGTTCATGAGATACAGCCTGGTGACAGACGGACAGCGGAGCCTTAGTAATAGAGTCCCGTTTTACGCTTTGGGTACGGAACCCTAAAAAGGTGCGCTGCAAAAAAAATGGATCGAAACTCAGCGGCAACTAACTTCAAATAACTAACTTATGCAGCCGTTCAACAGTTAAAATCGTCAAAACAAAAAGCACACAAAGTAGTAATCCGTTCTGTTGGGGATGATATTGTAAAATTCAACGAAGGGAATCAGTTGTAAATGAGAATATACCTAGATTAATTTAAGTTCAGATAAATACAGTACTACATACAGCATTTAAAGTTTGCACATAAAGAGCACAAAATCTATTTTTTTTTTTTATTTAATAAGTCGAATAGCATGTAGTTTCGAAACTCACCATCTTTGTTATCTAAATCAAATTATTCATAAACCATCAATCAACGCATATATTATCGAAGTTTTTTTTGGTCCTTGCGTACGAAAGCTATAATCAAATCTTTGCACTAAAGGCCGGGGAGGTTAACGTTTAAGGCTATGAAGACCTGTCTTACTCAAACACCCCAATATTGGTCTCTGCCTACGAAAGCTATAAGAAACACTTTTTTTTACTATATTTTTAGTTAAGGTTTATCGGTGTACAACAAAATCCGTGCCATTGCGCGCTTCACCCTTGTTCTATCAATGTATTCTAATCTGTGGTCCTTGGGTACGAAAGCTATGAAAAAAACGCCACAACCATAAACCCACATAAAAAAGCTTGTTCTACTTACACTTACCATGCAGGACGTGAGTGCTCCCATGAGCAGTTCATTATTAGTCGTCAGTATTGGGGGAATGTCGTTTACATCCAGCTCGCTTTGCTTCCTCACTCCCTTGCCTATGATGCCGGCGTGAAAGACCGATGTGTGGCTCTGAGTCAGCTGGGTTATTGGACCCTAGAGAGATTTAAGAAGTAAATATAGTTTCATTCAATTAGAAGTCATTTTGGTCTTCAACACGTTCAGTGCCCCCAGTCGCATTCGCGATGCCAGGTGTCCATTTCGTGGAAGGCTCATTTCAAATGTTGGTTTTTCTTAGAAAATACAACGTCATAAAACAAGCAGCAAGAAGTCTTTTTTTTTACTTTGCAGGAGCATGTTTTATGACACGTTTTTAAACGAATACCAAGAACCCTCCTTGAGGGTTCACTCTTAGCACAAACGTTATGCCGAGGACCCTCCTGGAAGGTCCTCTAGCAATATGTATGGCGGCATGGCGTAAGACCTCTATGAAAAGTGTGGTGGACTCGAAATTATTAATCATAATATTCCTAAAATAGTAATATTGGGCAGGACCCTTCAAAAAATCTGGCAGACACCTATGTCTGTTCTATGTACTCCGACATTGTTGGGAAAAGATGGTTGATGTATGTGATCGTCTATTCGTGTCTTCGGCAGCGGCGATGGTAGCCGTGACACACCGGCTCCGAAGACCGCGTCTTCTCGAAACATGGCCGTCTCTGCTTCGTCTTATGAACTAGAATGATGATGACACTCACATGTTTCTGATTCAGATGTATCAGCAGGTCATCACTCCTCCAGTCTTTAGTAGACGCAAGGTTGGCCATAACTGGCCGGCTACCGAAGGCCGCGTCTTCTCTAAACATGGCTGTCTCCAGCAATTCTCTCAGAGCTAATGCTCGCGCCAACTTGCTGTGTAGACACAGTTTACGAAGAAGACGGCAGGCTGTAGCCACGCCTCGGAGTTTCTCCATTGTGTCTAAAAATATAATTTAGTATGAGAAAACTGGAATGTAAGGGAAAGAACTATAACATTCAACTTTTCCTTCCCAAAGCAAGCTCGTAAAGATAACCTTTAGGAAGACAATAGCCAGAAAGGACAGGAGAAGGGATACTAGTACCCCAAGTTGTAACTGAGATTTAAGTAACAGCTTAACCCAATCATACTTTTCCAACCTGCAAATCGGACCCAAGAATCCAAGTGGAGCAGTCAATGTCATTAAAAAAAGTATTGATCATAATAACTCTAGTAACATCTCCTTGATCCAATTAAGTCTGTGAGGCATTCATGTACGCAGTGTCGAAACTATAAACCCGTGAGCGTTAAAGATTATGAAGGCACTTTACCTTTTAGATGCAGGCACCTGAAGAAATACTTGACAGTCGCTTGTACTACTTTGAGTATAACCTCCACGCTCGGCGGCGCTGCTTTAGTGCCTGACATGTCAACTCGATCCAGAACCTGTCATGAAAATAACTTAATAAGCGTACTAAAATAGGACCCAATCTCGAATGAAACTTCGGAGGCCGTCCCTCCGTATAATCTGTATCGAAGGACCAATTTCCGATATCTCCGAGATTTGGTCCTTACTTCATGAACGTTAAATTCGGTATGAAAACTGACAAAGTTAGACGCGACAATTATTTTTGATATTCACTGTGAGCCTTTTTTACTAGAATGCCTAAAGGTGCCTACAGATATACTACAGCGTACCTCAGCCAAAGCATGACACGTAGGCATCTCATTCAAGGACGCCATGGTGCACTCTTTTCTGATTCGCAACAACGACGTGTATTCCTGTAAAGCTCCGCCAATCCGGTACAAGTTCGCTTCTACCGCGCGACCAATGGGGCGCGTGCGCAAGTGAGATACACGGCTGGAGTTTTCCCATCTGTATGGAGAGAAGTTTAAGATGGCGGTGAACAATAAGCATTTTTATCGTCATACCAGCTGTAAGATGTCCATTACTGGATATTTTTTCCCACATATCAATCGACAGCGGATGGTTTTGAGCCAATTGCATACAAGTAATACAAATGACAACAATATTGACTGCTGTTCTATGTGAAGTAAAAGTGTAAAAAATTTGGTTTTAACATAACACACAAGAAATTGGAATTTACAGTCAACAACAAAAGTAGGTGACCTTTTTTAAACTCTAAATTCAATTATCAGTGCATGTAATGTTTATTTAAAAATTGTAATAATACTAGTATTTAGTGTTGTCTATCCTGTTATTTTGTATAGATAATTAGATATTAATAAAAATCAAGTTTACATTCATAAAACACTTTTAAAACTTTGTACAATCATCATTTAGTTTTGATGTTGACTGTACTGTGTTCTTTGAGTTTTGATAAATCATCTCTATGATCAAAATTTATTATTAATGCCACATATCGTTGTCTAAAACAGAACAAACTATAGTTAGCTATTACAGCACCAAACAGAACATTCTCAATAATATCACAAAACTTCATATTTACCTCAACAACTTAATAATATTCAAACAAAAATGATGCAAATAAGTTTTCTGGTCCTTCGGTACACCACCTTCAAGGAAACTGCTTTTAATCTCATTGTCCGACAACATAGCATCTCTCAATGCATACTCCACCCCTGTCTTCACGAAATTCTGGTACCGTTCAGTATCCATGCTTATGTCTGGACTGTCGTTGGGCACGTGCATGGTGATCGTGCCCGCAATGATGCGGACCAGGAGTGCTAAAGTGGAATCGTCGCGAGAGTATTGGAGAAGATAGCTGATGTTGGTTACGAATTCTGATGGGAGGTTGTAACCTGAAATAGAATGTGTGTTATTCGTGATTTTTATCCCTTTTTAACTTTATTGACATAACAAGCGTGGCGCGGGCTCTACTGACGGCGGGGGAAAGAGGGGTTAAAATATCATGCGAAATTCATTTGAAGAGCAATTTTCTAATTCAAAGGCTGCCCACTGCACGTAGGCGTCCCAAGTTACGCCACGTAACTCGGGTCCTCCGCAAACCTTCCGTATCCAGCTCAACCCAGCTACCTTCTTAATTTTAAGCATTTTTTTGTAGCGCTGTCCCCTTGTTGTTTTGGGCTAGGCTGCAGTCTATGTTGCCTATGATTAAATACAACACTAATAGTACCGAAGACCTGGATCTAATTCCCAGATCCGAGTAAAAAATAAAAATATTTTTTAAGGAAATAGTAGATTTCAGTTCAAATCCACACCATATCATCATACCAGGGTTAAGTTAATAAATTAATGTGGCGATGACTCACAGCATCCTGTTATTAAAACAGTGAAAAGTATGAAGGTACTTACTGACTAATATAAGTATCCTCGCTAGTGAATACTTCTCCAGTTGATTGCCATCTAGCAGTTTGTCCCTGACTATATTAATTTCTTCAGCGGCGCTTGTCAACAACGGTATATTTTTATCAGGAAACAAACATTCAAATTCAAGTTTCTGTAGAAGATATTCTGGAAGAGAGATTTAAGTTACATCTCGATTGACATCTTGATTGAACATTAAAGTGGGCATCAAGAATTTAAACATAAGGTTTTATGAACACCTAACACCAAGGATTTCTAAACAAGTCTATTTTAATACAAAGTAGCAGTGTTAGAAGTGTGAGTGGAGCTGAATCTGCGGTAGCTCAGCTGCATTTTTGGAGAGACGGAAAGAACGACACAACTAAGAAGTCGTATCGGTAAAATTCGTAAAACCGATCACTTCCGAACTGATTGTTTATTAGTACTGCAGTAAAAAATGATCTTTACGCTGACGCAATAGATGTGAGGTTCGCGGAAATGAGCGACTGCTATTGGTTGTTCGATCAGGTACATCAATGTAACCTATTAGTTGTGTTGTACTGCACGTCATCTACGTACGTCTCGTACTCTCATTCGAGAGCTCCCTCTTAACCCACTACGTGTCGTACGTACGTACTCTAAGTGTCGTTTTGATACCACACGGAATGCTAATAGGTAATTTTAGAAAATGCATAAAATACAGGCGCTATTTTTTAAGTATTTCTTGGAATGCTAGATCTTAAACCACCATATTGAGAGGGGTTTATTAGGACGTGTAATATTTATTTATTTTCTTCGTAACACTTACCCAGCAGCTGCCTACAGAACACATTGGTGAGTGCATGACGTAACAGCAGGAGTAGACAGTGCACGTCAGCGCGCAGTAACAAGGCCACCAGCGCGGGAGGAGTCACATCCACCCACAGTACAGAGTTACGTTGAGACGCGCAGAGGGCGCATAGACGCTCCATTACGTCATCGGTCACTGAAACATAAGCTTATTAGAGGTTCCACGCAAAACGAAAGCAGATGGCAGTACCACCGTAAGTAGGTACTCATTACAAGCAATCAGAACGAATTAAAATTACTTTATAAACAATGCGAAACACACAGCCTTCATGAGTGACAATACCTACTCGAGTACTTACGGCACACCCAGGGCACTCAGCCTCGCGACCAACCTTGCTGACTGGTTAATCTTTTAACCACGTCATGAGCTATTCTGGTACCTATAGCTCGTGCCGAACCAACGACGGTGCTTTAGAACCAACGACGGTGGCGCAATAAGTGCTCCAGTTCCCAACCCCATTAGATATGAAAGTTAGAACCTTGTGCTAGCGATCAGCGAGATGAAGCTGATAGGGTCATGCTCCGGATGGGTAGCTATTAGGGTTTTCGCCCCGGGTACCCGGAACCGGGAATTCCCGGGAATTTGGGGATTTCAGGACCCGGGAATTATTTGGCGGGATTCCCGGGTACCCGGGAATTATTTGAAATGAAGAAATAAATGATGATGAAAAATGAAAGGCCTGCACGCTTCCGAAGATTTTAGAGCATTTTCTGTCTCTCTCGCGTGAAACGGACTACTGCGTGGTGTGAACTTAGAATGGGGAAAATGTATCGTGATGTCAGCACACAGTACTGTTGTCTCTGTCTAGTAAACAAATTCTAAACGCTTGAATTATTTAGTAAATATTTCATTTGTAGAAACTATTCACAATGCTTATCTTTTGCGTAATTTCGAGATTTATAATGAAAATATACAGGATGTAAACGAATTCGTGTAATCGAATTCGTGTAATTCCTTCAAACAGCGTGATCTACTGGTCACAGATTAACCCTAAATGGTTTTTATTTTAAATACAAAATAGTTTATTTTCAATAAAAAAAAAACTGTTTTCGAGCCCTTTTTGCGCCCCGAGTTAACCGACTGCAAAGAACGATTTCGCGCTAGTCGTGCTAGCCAGCTGTGTCACCGTGCTTTCATTCATTGATGAGTGACGTCGAAATGTTCCAACGAAAAAAAAAATTATTTAGCAATTTTTATTTTTTTATTTGTACCTTATTAGCTGGTTGTGTTTCGATTTTGATCAAATATCGTTACCGCAAGAAAAAAAAACTTTATTTTTAATCAAGCTAAATCCCGTGCTCGGTCATTCTACACCAGTAGTAAATCATGTGGTTTTAAGGTATTACACGAATTTGGTAACAGCCTTTATTTCACCATATTTTTATTCCGTAATATTTTGCCATATTATATGAAGAGAAGACTTTTTTTTCATTAAAGAAACTCGCGACGTCGACCAATAAATGACTGTAACTGTTCCTATTTTTTTTTAAATAAGTGAAAGATTTTTTGTTTTAATAAGAAAAGTCGATACGAATGTTAGACAATTTATCAATTTATCATGTTTAAAGTACTAACACAAGTTTAATGTTGAAATATACAAGAAAAACTATATTTATACAAAAAACATGAAAATTCCCGGGTACCCGGGAATTCCCGGGAATTCAGAGAAAAAATTCCCGATTCCCGGGAACTCAAATAGTCCGGGAACGCGAAAACCCTAGTAGCTATTCTTTACACATCTGAGACATTTTAGGCCTCAAAAAGTCATTAGGCTGTCGGTCCCGATTGTCATGTTCTACGAGTTTGTCAGTCAAAAGCTGACAACTGGCCTATCTGATCACCTGGGTTGTTCCTTGTGGGAACGGGCTATCATATAACATTTCCTTACGCGTACAGACGTGTGTTGTAAGTAGGGTTGCCAACCGTACTATAATATATAGTATTGTACTGTATTTAGGGTCTCCGTACTATGTACTGTTGAAGAAATATATAGTACGCGAAAATACTATATTTCAGTACAATAGCTAAAACTTCCTGCAATTTTCGAACGCGTCTTTCGTTTGACAGAATTTATTATTTACTTCTGTAACATCTATGTACACATGAATGCAATAAAGAATTTGAGTTTGAGTTTGAAAAAAAAATGTAACTTACCTTACTTAGGTATGTCTTTTTTTATTCTTCCCTACTAAAATACTATATTTTTTTGAAGCGTACTATATTTTTTATGGCTTTTTTACAAAAATACTATATTCAGACAAAAAAATGTTGGCAACCCTAGTTGTAAGGGTCAATAAAATCCAGAACGCTTGGTGGTAGGATATTTGCGGTCTGCCTAGCAAGCTACTTAAATGCCACCGTCACATTAAAGTCCAAGCAGTTTACTGTGTTTCGTCGTGTCTATGTGAGAGCCAGAGGGGTATAGGAGAGGCTCTCTATATCTTTGCTACTTGGATTCGTGTGCTCCATCCCTGTAGACCCTGTCTACGCTTACCATCAGGTGCGACTAGGGTCAAACGTGACCAAGTTAAGGAATAAAAAAAAAACATAACACACAACTTAACATCACGCCTGTATTCCCTGAAGGGTTATGCAGAGGTATATATTACCTGTATTCCTTCTGTTTTATTTCTTTTAGTGTACAATAAAGTATATATATCTATCTATATACCACACCCTCATTTCGCCCTTATGTTTAAGTCCCATGCATAATACAATACAATACTCTTTATTGTACACAAAACAAACAAGAAACATTAATATAAAATAGAGATGTAAAATGGGCGGTCTTATCGCACTTGGCAATTTCTTCCAGACAACCTTTGGATGGACATTATTTGCAAGAGAAAAAAAAACAAGTGAGGGGTAGTTCTCGGTGTAACAATAAATAAGGAGACATTAAATTTTCCATAAATCCAGAATCCGACTTCTACTGAGAAATTCCACACAGAAAAACCCAATAAGTCTTTGCCTGACCCGGGGATCGAAACCCTCACGATCAGCAGTCGCGCTCGCGACCACTACGAGGCTACGAGGCAGCCGAGGAATAAAAAAAATACACAAAATTGTTTCTAAATATGACTTACATGTTTGTTCAATATCTTGTGTGAGAGCTTTGAGGACTATGTCCGATTTTGATGCCAGGTTCAGCAAGTAAGGAATCACTTCCCTTTTCTTCTCTGGTTTACTGTCCTCTTTGATAGCTTCCTAAAGATACACACATTAATGTAAGTGGTATTTTTTGCTTACAAAAAAGGCACTACTTAAGTTTAAACAAGCAGAGCCTTTTTTGAAAAAAATCCGAACCGAATGTAGACTAAAACGCGAAAATGAGGACTGATTTACGTCAATGTGTGTAGTCGAATCTTCGTATGGTGAAAACCTAAATTAGGCATTGTGATGACAACATAGGATTTAAATTAGTTTGTTCGTATTTCTAAGTTTATATGGTGGTGATATAAACTTAGAAATACCAACATAAATCTAAACTTGCACATGCTCTGATGGTGTATGTAAACTAAGGACACATTTTCGTGAATTTTGTACTAAACTCTTGATTCATGTAATTCTACGTCAATGGTCCTACTAGTATAACACAGTTACATACATGGAACAGATCCAACACTGCAACGCGCACGTGATGCGTGGCCGGCGGGTGATGCGCAAGATGTGCCAACACTGCGCGCGCCGCGTCCGCTCCCAGCTGTAGCGCGCGCGGAGCTACCAGCGCCGGCTCCGCGCGACCCACCCAGCCGACCGCCCAAGAACATGCCCAGGAGCCTGTGCAACAGAACTTAATGTAGTTAGCATGAAACAAACTTGCCAGTCCCAATGGCCACACCTTTATGTGATGAAAGCCTAATATGCAGTGGCGGCGTAAAAGGGGAGAGGTGGGGGCGGTCCGCCCCAGATGCCAAGCTCCAAGGGGTGACAGTTCGCGCCCGCCGAGAGCACCTGTCAAGGCTCCTACACACTTTGCCGCCGGCTCATTGCCGCGCGGGTGTCAGTCAATAGGCGTTATATACGGCGGCCTGGTTAAACAGCCGCCGGCAAACCCGGGCGGCACTGCCGGCGACATTGTGTGTAGAAGCCCTGACGCACTTTGACTAAGGAAATTAAGGATCGCCCGTTGAGCAGCACAGAAAAAATACTTGCTCAACCACGAATACCCGCTACTAGTAGGTAGCATAAGCACGTTGAGTAGTTGTTGTTTTATTTTGAGGGATGCTCAATAGAAACCGTGTGCTGCCCCGGATGGCAACGCATGCTACGCTGCCGCTGCCAATATGCACATATGACAGAGGATCAGGTGTTGCCAAGCTAAATATTTACATATATCTGACAATTAACAATCAAGTCTACATGTGTCTAAATGTGGGTTTGTACCTGAGGTCTAAGGATCTCCAGTTGTTTTTCAGTTATACAGTACACTTCATTAAAAGTAAGAAAGTAAATAAAATAATCTACAAAAAAATAATTTTAAAATAAACAGATATTACCTAACATCATATCAATGCATTTTGCTCTTTCTTCAGAGTTGAGCAGGGTTAAATTTTGTGTGGTTATATCCAGCAGAATTCTAATAGGATCTGCACTTTGTAGTGTTGTATCTGTGGATAAAAAAATATTATAGTAGGAGCTCGTAAAATGTTATGTAAACCTATTTATAGAAATACTTTATTCTTTCAAAATTTATGTGTTAACATACCGTTCTGTCACATGCACAACTATTTTCAAGTCATAATAAATAATAAATAAAAATAAAATAAAATAAAAATGTTTTATTTCAGATTTTTTTTTGAAATCCATAGAATGTTAGTACAATGAAACCTATATCTAGTGTTAGTAGTTAAAAAATAAATTAAATTAAATTATAAATTACTTCCTAATATGGGTATCAACCCAATGCTGGACGTAGCACGTATCCAGCCTGTCCGCTATAACAGCCAGGATACTGTTGGTGCTGGCGCGCAGTCTAAAGAGCGTCGCGGCGCATCGCTTGCGAAGCACGGCATGGAAGCCATCAACATGTGCGTCCGCGAACATGCCCGACGCACTGCACCAACGCGGCAGCCTCAACAATGCCCTGAACGCATTGTTATACTGGACGCGTAGCGCGCTGTACGATCTTTGCGTATACTGAGCCCACAAGCTGCACGTGTATAGTGATGTACAGTGCGCTCTAAAAAGTGTTATTTTAACTTGAGCATTACAACGCTTAAACCTGTGGGCTATCATATTCGCTCTGATCGCCAGCGCCCTACGCTCCCTGTCCATGTCCTCATCGTCATTTAGGTGTTCAGTGACTACATGCCCAAGATATTTAAAGCATCTGACCACTTTCAAAGGTGTTCCGTTCAGAGAAACGTGTGGAACTTGATCTGGTGACTTGGTACGGGCTTTAAATATCATAAGTTCACTTTTTGTGACATTATATTTGAGGCCATGGCTAGCAGCATACGTCTCACAAACATTCATTAATTTCCTAAGCCCACCGATCGTTGGACTCAGCAGCACCATGTCGTCTGCGTAACTCAGGTTATTCACACAAATATTATCTATATGACAGCCGACATGCATGCTGCTGAGCTCAACGATCAGCGCATTTATATACAGATTGAACAAAACAGGGGATGACAAACCACCCTGTCTTACTCCACATTGAAGTCCATATGGATCCGACATAATGCCCGCCCACTTTACATAATTAACCTGATTCTGATACCAAAACTTTAAAATGCTAATTGTCTCCCCAGGTAACTTGGTCTCCCTAAGTTTATCCCAGAGTTTGTCATAACTAACGAGATCAAATGCTTTAGACAGATCTAAAAAGCATGCATAAATGGGTGTTTTCCTATGGGTGTAATACTCAACTGTGTGTTTCAGGCTCAGTATTGCGCTCTCTGTAGAAAGTCCAGCGCGAAAACCAAACTGAGCATCATGCAGCTTTACAAACTCTGTTAACTGAGCCTCAAACACACCGTCTAAAACCTTTGCAATAACGGTGGCAAGTGAGATCGGCCTATAATTAGATTTGACTGAGCTGTCCCCCGTTTTGTTTTTTACTATGGGAGTAACAATCGTTTTAGTTAGCTCACTTGGTAGGTAGGAGTGCCCAATACAAAGATTAAAAAACATCGATAACAATCTAGGAATGTGCGGCCCTGCGTTTTGAAGATGCTCGACGCTGAGACCGTCATGCCCAGGTGATTTTCCTCCTTTCATACTTTTCATAATATTTCTTATGTCTTTAGCACTCACTCTTGTTCTGATGTTTTCACACACGGGGTCAGCGTCCAGCATACACTCCGCAGCGCCCAGTGGGGATTCCACGGTAAAGTGATCTTTAAACATATTTGCGATCATTTTCGCGTCAGTAACACCTTCAACACTCAAAGGAAGGCCAGACCTGATGTTCAGTTTATTGGTATGTTTCCAAAATTCCCGAAACTTATTATTAGAGTGCAGTGTCGCTAGCCGATCCATCTTTATCTGCTCCTGGTGTTGTTGGCACCATTTAAGCTTAGCTTTGAAAATCTTTCGGCTACGAGACATTGCTTCATGAACAAAGCCTGCTTTCGGTTTGCCAGACAGTAACCAGTTCTGAAAATCAAGCCTGGCCACCCTGTGAGCTTCGGCAACAAACTTATTCCAGCCCATAACTTGTTTTTTCCTACCGCTCATACCGACCCCATAACTAAACTCCGAAGCCTTACTAAGAGATGAGACAATATCAGAATACATATTGTCTAAGATTTTTCTATGGTCCGTTTTGTTACACCGCCTATCACAGCATTCTCCTAATGCCATTGGGAAATCAATATTTCTTAATAATTTATTGCAAAGGTTAGTATACATACCAATTTGTTCTGGTTTTCTTTCCCCCCAGGTCACTTTATTTTTAGGTACTTTTGTACTCACATTTTTTGACTTTAATATATTTAAACTATAATTAAATTCCTAATTACTAGCATATAATACAAATATGCTAGTAATTAGGATCAAATAAAAAAAAATTGTATTTCTTTTTTCCATTATCATGTTTACAGAAGTATTTTTTTTTATATCAACAGCTTTTCATAGTGTCTATCATATTATCTTACTGTGCGAAAGAGAAACCAGCATTATGTATTCTATATATAATTATAAATAACATACATAACATCATGCTTGTATTCCCTAACCCTTAGGGCAGAGGTGTAAAGTACACTCTCATTTCACTGTTATGTTTAAGTCCCATGTAGTAGAGTGCGAGCCTATTTCATTCGGTTACATATTGAGATTCATGGCTGCTACTGAAAAATTCCTCATGCTCAGCAGTCACGCTTGCAACCACTAGACCCGTAGAGCAGTCCAATATTTATAAATCAACAAAAGATACTTACTAGGCACATTAGACTTCTTGGTAGCTATATCCATAATCAAGCTTATGCACCATGGTGCAATAAATGGTGCCCACGACTGTCCAAGGCTGCACAACTCAGGGCCAATCATGCTCACACTCTCCAGTGAACCATTTGCACCTAAATCAGTCTACAAGAAAAGTAAATTTTGAGTTTGTAGTAATATGATATTTCAAGTATAAACACATAAACACAACATCACCCCTGTATTCCCTGAAGGGTAAGGTAGAGGTGTATATTAAACCCTCATTTCACCGTTATGTTTAAGTCCCATGTAATAGGGGGTGAACTTATTGCCATCAACCAGGCACATATCCAGACTCTGGACTGCTACTGAAAAATTCCACATAGAAAAGCCCAATAACACTTTGCCCCACCTGGGGATTGAACCCAGGAGTTACGCTAAACAGTCACGCTTGCAACTACTAGACCAACGAGCTAGTTCCTCTACACTTAATACACCACAGCAATGTAGATAATTTAGAGTTAGATGAGTTAGTGTAAATAATGTACTCATTATTACAAAAAGTAATGATGATGTCATCAGTGAAGTTCTAACAGTGCGTAAGTCATTTTGTGACAAAAACAAATGAAACTGCAAAAGTCACAATATTATTTGAAATGAACAAGATTATTAGGATTTTCAAAGGTTTAATTCATCAAAGAGTTCATTTGTAATGATAATTAAAAACAATATTGCGTTCAGCGTGGGTCATTTTTGACTTTTGCACTGTTAGAACTTCACTGACAATATGTAGAACTGCTACTTCAATGACTGAGACAGCAAATATAAATAGATTAAATTTTATCATTTGCATTTTGCAAACAAGCAATCTAGTTTGGCAGAATTGAAACTAAATTATTGTACTTAGTATATCTTTTGCATTAATTGGTGCAAAAATATCACCTTTTGTAACACTACATTCTAAATCTGAGTCGCTACAAAACAATAATGTATTACTTCTTAAATTTCCGCATCATCATGATTCTATTGGTTGCAGCTGTCTATTATAGTGCTTAACATACAACATGGGTATCTCAAAAGACCGCTGCAATTAATGTTGTTTTATTCATCATAATCATCTCGTACCAACAATATACGTATAACGCTTAGGAAATAGATTGGTACCTACTCGCCACGAAATCGCCTCAAAGTAGGTACCGATAAATAGGTAGTTAAACTTTGGTTATATGTGAAGTTAAATGTTTCTAAACTCAACAAGTATAAATCAAAACCTACCTCATAATCAGTCTGGGTGATGGAAACGTTCACGGCGTCATGGAAGACCATAGCAAAGTATTCCAAGACCGCATCTCTAGCAGCCGGGAAGTTTTTCAGCAGATTTAAACCAGTTCGAGTCAACTCTGGCGCGTTCTGGGCATTTCTCCTAGAAACGCCATAGATGAAGTTATTTAAATCAGCGGACAATGCCGTTGACTTATTTTGAGGATTCATCACGAATCACAAAAATATCTTATTCTAATAAATTTATGGAAATAAACAATTCCCGAACACAACGCACGCAACAAACGGCGAAACAAAATGACAGTGTTTGACATTGACAATTTATTTTGACACCTTGACAGTGACAGTGTCATACGGGTGTTTTTTTTATGTTTGGGAGTTAGTCCTTTGGGTTTATAATAAATTCAATGCGATAATATAATAAAGTTAAAAACGTTATCAACAAAAATAGTAGGTATAGGTACCCGTAAATGTTCACTGCAACAATAAATTATCCATCTCGTGATTTCGGCTCTTCGGAAAGTTTTCAATTACTTTTCTTTTTATTTCCTAACGTCGAAAAAATTCTGCTGCGCGATGATAAAGTACATAATTATTACTTCTATGGTTATAGTCTAGTAAAAAATCAAGTAAAAAAATTCCCACATCCGGGCTGGTGTATCAGGTTTTTCTTTAATATCTTTTTCAGTAAAAGTTCCAAGAAGCTCAGTCTCTGTCACTTGATGCTCTAAGGTCACTTGGGAGTTCATGGGACATAATAGGATACCTTACGGGTCAAAATACACGTCCGATACTTGCTTCCGGGAGCCGGATCCGACTATATCTGATCGGATTCATGAAATACACGTCAGATTCTGGTGTCCGATTTTTTCTGGACGACGACGACGGTTCCCGGACGATTTTTACGATTCGATAGTCTGATCGTCCGTGTAATTCATGTTCAAACAAATGTATGGCGCGAAATCCTTTAGATAGTCTGATCAGACTATCGGAACCGACTATCGGAGGCAAGTACCTATCGGACGTGTATTTGGGCTCTAACTGTTAGTGGACAGTATAATTTTTCTCCCGAACCCTTCTGGGAACACATTTCGCCTTATAAAGAGTGGTCCAAACATAACGCACGATGCTAATTGGAAATATAACAAAAAGTTTTCAGAGAATCATCTTAATTTTTTTTATTATGATAAAAAGATCTATGACTTATGTGTGAAACAAAATATCGGCCAAATGCTCGCCACGGCTTCGGTGGCATACCTGTATCTGATGGTCCATATTTTCAATGACGCTGAGGCATAATTGAGGTTCAATGTCGGCCAATTGACATCGCCACGACGGCGACGTGAGATAACACGGCCATTGAATTTCTCGCGCAAAAGAGCCATTGTTTCTTTGGCTGTGTGGCAAGTGGTACCATCCTGCTGGAACCACATATCGTCCAGCTCCATATCCTAAAGGATGAAGAATGGCCTATTCCGATTTTAGCAAATGAATTGCTAAATTACGTTTCACTTTGTTTTTGTCGCTAACAGTGATGCAACGGATATTCGGATACTATCTGGTATCCGTCTTAAATGACCATATTTTTATAATCGACCGATATCCGGCCGAATACTGACTTCTATCCGGCCGGATACTGGATACCTATTATATAAAAAATATGCATTCCTATCACAAATTAATGTAGGTATGTATTTTAAAAATAATGCGTTTTAAATTGAATACTTAGTCTGTTCGAATATGCTTTTCTTCGTAGGCAAGCTGGTTCGGAAAATAACACATCTACTAAAAAAAACAAATATTCCCGCCCGTCACTCTCGCACGCACCAAGATTAAACAGGTTGTGTCTTGCAGCACGTAAAGTGCACAAATCCTTCACTGGATATCCAGCGGCTGGGTATTTGGCGTCTCTGGGCGCCCCGGGCCGAGGGCATTACTAAGTATCCGGTATTCGGTATCCGGCCACTATTCGTTTCGTCTCTAGTTACTATAAGGTAGGTAAGGTAAGGTTGAGCTAAGCGATGCGGATGTGCACGTCATACTCGTGAACGGGTGCTGTCTGTCGGGACTGGTCGGCTCTTAACTGCTACGGCAATCCTAGAAGGCATATTTTTCTATTTGTTACTCTTATGTGAGTTTATTTGTTACGTTAACCTGCATTATTCTCATTCTATGTCGCACACTACTGTAATGGAATTGTCATGAATAGTCATGATCTACTATTTTAAAAAGAGTATTCATGGAGTTTCTTGCCGGCTCTTCTCCATAGAACCTACTTTTTGGAACCGTGCACCTAGTTTTGACGTTTTAAAAGTGCCTGTAATCTGGTCTATTTGAAATAAAAAACTTTGACTTTGACTTTGACTTTGACTATACTTACTAACCTATCTAATCTAACGCAATTACGCAATATATGCGAGCACAATTACATTATCCGTAATTTATGTTCTTGCTTTTAAAGATTACTCTGGGGATATAATGTGATGAATGGTAATGTCTAACATTATCATCATCAATAAGTACTTTTTGGACAAAAAAAGAAATAAAAATTGGCCTTGTATGAGGAAAGAAATTGTTTTGATGTCACTGACGACCGCCTAATTTCTGTACAAGTTCATTCTGTGAATCTTTTATGGTTCCGTAACGCTCTTCTTAAGCTGAGAACTTCTACTCAATTTCACTCGTGAACTTTCTAAGAACCGCTAGATTACACACGTACGTCCATACGTAAGTATCTAATCTCTTGATATTTGTTTACCTGGCTCACTGTTTCCCCCGCCAAAATACAGAAGCGTTAATATTGTCTTAGCAACATGAGCTCCTCGACCGTGACGCTAGCACGTAACTCAAGGACTAGACTTTCTTACAACGTTCTAACATAAAAGTCTGGTCTCAGACACAAACCCTTCCTGTAGATATAATTAAAATTATAATAAAATGTATTGAAAGTCTCATAAAATATGTAATAAGTACCTACTTACTTAGGTAGTTACAATTTTTGAAAAAAGAAAAACCATTTACCCAACTGCACGAATACCTACTCAAGTCAATAAAAATGAGCAAAATTTTGACAGTCATTTCTAAAAAAGTTTCCAGAAGATAAAAGTAACATTTAGGAGGGAATAATAACAATCAATTTAGTAATTAAGTTGCCTATTTTCCGCGTCAGCGTAGGGCTGCAAGCGACGCTTTCCCACTATAATATTGGCTTTGAGCGATGCTTCACGTTTCTGTAACACGTGTTTTGTTACGTAGTTCATTCTGTCTAGCCTTTTCCCAACTATGTTAGGGTCAGCTTAGGTTGGTACGTAACAAAATGGCATTGTAACACCGATACCGGGTTTCACAAAAATCATAAGTGAGCGCATTATCTATACATATAAAAGGAGAAGCTGACTGACTGACTGACTGATCTATCAACGCACAGCCTAAACCGCTGGGGTTAGAAAGTTGAAATCTTGACTGTAAGTTCCTTTCGTAACGTAGGCATCCACTAAGAAGGGATTTTTCGAAATTCAACCCATAAGGGAGTTAAATAGGGGATGAAAGTTTGTATGGGAAATAGTCACTTAACGGGTTCAAAGTTTCACGCAAGCGAAGCTGCGGGCGAAAGCTAGTTTAAAATAAAATAAAAACATTGTAAATTCCTCCATTTCTGTTCCATGAGCGCCGTTGCGTAAGTGAAAAAAGAAATGTAATGAAAAAAAGGAACAACGGATACTAAATAGTTCGCAGTGATCGCAGTATTTATGTTAAAGGATGTAACATAGAGTGGATATTTAAAATTCTGGTTTCATTTTTCAAAATGATTAAGCATTCCGTTGGTCATAATGTGATTTACTTCTTTAACAGATAGACGGTAGAAGGTATAAGTAGATGGGTGATTGGAAAAGTAATAATTATGTTATTATATTATACAGGGTGTAAACGAATTGGTGTAATTCCTTAAATCACATGACCTATTAATGGTATAGATTAACCCCACACGGGATTTAGATTGATTAAAAATAAACGTTTATTTCCCAAATAAAATATGTATGTGATAAAAAAATTCGATGCCATGCATGAATGCAAGCACGGCGACACAGCTGACGGGCACGACAAGCGCGATATCGCTCCACGCAGTCAGATAACTTAGGACGCTAAAATTACTCAGATACAGAATAAAATGGTTAGTTTTTTGTTTTTTCTTTATATAACCTATGCAGGGTCAATCAGTGTCGTCAATAGAATTACATGAATTCGTTTACATCCTGTACCTTCACGCTATGTCGCTAGTCGTTACTAGAGTAGACTGCGTTAATTGAACTTAATTACAGCAATCTTCATACAATTTTATTACTTAGTTAAAAAAATATCAAACTGCAGCGTACCTATTTAATAACTATGCGGCTATGCTGTGCGTCTATCATGTACATCACATCGTAGGTAGGGGGATGTAACATGGAAGCGAGGGGTCAGGAAGAAAATCAATATTGTGTGCGCACGCGATCCGCGCAAGCCCGCCCCACGACGACGCTGTAGAACGACGCGGATGATATAACTACATAAAACAACTCTATTTTATAGAATAGGCTGTTTGCTGTTGAGGTCAAAGACATAATTAACATTTAAAAAAAAACGACATGAGCGGGAAAATTCGGCGAATTTTTTGTATTTCAAATAATCTTAGTTTGGAAAGCTGTTGAAAGTTTTCTGCAGCTCGTAACGAAATAAATATTCCGATTCTAACATAAGTAACTACTTGCGTTCAAAAAGTGAGATCAGTTATATTACACGAACAAGCAAAGTTACGATGAATAAAAGCATAAATGCATAAATTAAACCCTCGTTTATCTGGGATTTCGTAGCCAAATCTGCACGATCTATGTTGCTATCCATTATTGATGTTCGTACACTCGGCTAAATATCAAGCTATACAATTCCAATGTAAGCTAACCTCTCATTGTACGAAAATTATTTACAATGCGAGATCAACTCATACTGGAAATGCAGATCAAGTTAGATGATAACTACATTATAATTAAATTAAATAGAATATGATTGTTTGAAAAATTTACTCATGTAGAAATATGCGTTTGTGTATATTATTTACTTACGTATCTATTTAATAATATAATTATAGGTATTGACAATATTAATCATTAGATAATTAAAAAAACTATTTAAAACTTACACAACACAACTTTATTTTTGTTTAGCGATATGAAAAGCTTTAGGTACTAAACTTATATCATTCTATCAATTTCCATTTAAGGAATGCTTACGTCACTCGTTTCGCCCACCCATCGGCTACTTAGGGATAGAGATAGCGTAAAGAGAAATATTTATCTGTAACTATTTTGTGTAAGTACGTACCTACCTACGTAGTAACCTTCAATGCAACAATAATACAATTTTCTTCCGTGCACAAACTTAAAAAATATGCTTCCATCAAATCTCCTTCTCTCTTCTTATAGTTACATTCTTAACATCACGCCTCCCTCCAATAAAGGCAGGCAGAAAAGATGACGTCATGAAAAGACCGATTATACAAGGTGTTGATCTCTAACTGTGCCATAATTCTAGAGGAAATATTTAAAAATGTGCTTGATCATCTAAAAATACATATCCAATTCTACGGTTAATTAATAACCAAATTTTCACTTAGAAACATTAGCTATACCCTAAATTCCTATCTCAGATAATTTATGTAAACAAAGGGGATAACAGATCAAAAAAATATTTTATTAATGGTAATTCACTGAAAATGCCGGAAAAAGGGTTAGATTCTCTTTTATGTACTGATTTTAGAAATAATAATTTAAAGAATATCATACCGTAATTACTTTTATAAATTTTCAGTTTTCAACAAAGTTATTAAAAAAAGGAGATTTTCTGGTATAAAGTATTTTATGATACTGGTAACACTGTAGGAGTACAAAACATTTTCAAATTTCGTTTAACAAAATGTCAAAGTTGTATTGTTTGTCTTAGCGACTTAACAATACATTCGTTTTCTTTTCCCGTTTTCGCTGCGTGTTTGTTAATTTTGTTAGTGTGCTATAGTATCATTGTGTTAAGTTTTTCATCTTGTTGGTGTTTGTTATATTTCCTTGTTTTGTTGAGTTCGTTTGTTAAGTTTTATTTGTTATTTGACAAATGGAGCCTCAGCCGGGGCCCTCGAAGGCAGCCGCCCCCAACTTTTTGTCGCCTGTTAAAAAGCGGCCTCGAACATCTATGAGTGCCACAGAAAAACTTATGGTGATGAATGCGTATAAGGACTGATTAAAGTGATTATATGGCGCGTCTCCGACACACTACACAAGACATTGTTTGGCTATGGTATTTTGTTTGCATTGTTCTTAAAATTAACTTGACTTTAAATGATTACTTAGTAAACATTTAATGATAAAATGTTTTGTACCACTAACCTGTCACTTTGACAATGACATTTCTTTGTTTACATAAATTATCTGAATTCTGGAACTAAGGTATAGGGTTTGAGAATAAATACCGAAGTGCCTCGCACGTTAGCCTTGTCGAATTCTACCAATTTTTTTTTTGCTGGATTGGTACTCGTCTTTTGTGTGTCACGCGCGACACACGGGGGAAAGTTTGTTGACAAATTTTAAATTAAAAATGTATTTTTTTTGGTTAAGATTTTTTCTTTGATTCGTGTTCAGTATCGGTGGTATAGTCACCTCCTTAATATGGCACGGATACAAATCTACACCTTGTAAATAAGTACCTACGTAGTAACTACTTTTTGACGTGCTCTTGGAGAGGCCTTTATACAGCAGCGGATTGCCGTAGAGAGATGATGATGATATATTTTTGACAACCTTTTTGAGATTGGTTTTTTGTAAGTAAGTATGCAGTTTGAGAGGCAGAAAGACGCTCTTACGTGCTTACGCTAACGCCGCGGCGCCGCCGTTAAAACGACTATGTTATAAATTAGTTAGCCGGTTTCTCATGCACCGTTCTCAATATACTACACGGGTTTGCTGATAAAAAGTGCGATCTTAAGGAACTGCGTCTGTAATGCGTACCACAAGACAAAATAAAAGGCGGTTTGTACGCACTATTTATTTTATTAAGTGTTGTTTGTGTGTAGGTAATGTAGATAAATTATTAAATAAATAAAAGGACAACGGGGTTTTCGTGAACCATAAATGTTAATTTATAGAGGTGGGCTGACTATTCGGTTTAAAAACCGACTATCCGGCTTAACCAACTATCCGGTCTCTTTTGTAGCCGGTGACAAGCCGACATCCTCGGGACTGAATAGTCGGCCAAAACCATAGTCGGCTCATCTCTTATATTTACCAATTAAATAAATTTTAGGTTGGGGTGCATGAAAAAGGCTCCACGAGTGACAATGTCTTAAGTACGTCCGGCGCACCCGCGGCAATCAGCCCCGGTATCAAACTTGCCGACTGGCTAATCTTTTCACCACAAGCTATACTCGTACAGCTCGCTCGTGCTGATACGAGAGAATAAGAAGAATTGTATGTGAATTAGTATGACTATTGCAGTCCACAACCAGACACAGACCTTAAATAGGTAATTATATTAAGATACAATTTGCTAGATTTATAAAAAATATCCCGCATAGGGAATAAATCAGCCTTGGTATACTTGTGTTACAGCGTTAGTAATAATATGTAATGTCACGATAATAATTATTGCGAATGTAACATAATGTATTTATGTTGGGTACCAATATCCAATAAGCACTTGAATGTTAACTCAGATATTTAAAATAATTAATAAATAAATACATCGGAAATTATTGATTCATGAATAGACCTCGGTATTTTGATGAGCACATATTTTATAGTATGCATTATCTATGTATTGAGTGTTATGGATATGTTAGAAAAAGAGTCCGTGGAATAAAAGCAATTTGCGCGTGAACAGGGTGGCCCGATGGCGATGCGGAGTCAGGGCGGGCGCCGGTGGTGACCGAACGCGCCCCTCGCGATACGACGCAGGCGCGCGCCGCACAACCGACGCTCAGTTGGATCGATAAGATAAACGCGCAACCCCGGTCTACGAGTTAAATCAATATAAATTCTATCGATTTTTGCAGCCGCAGCCGCCGCACACCAGATTTGAGGGTCGCAAGCGGTGGTTGCGCGCATTGCGTTGTTTGATATTATTTGAATATAAAAATTACTCTTTTCGTATTCTGTGATTATTGTGACGAAAACAATAATGTGTGTGCTACTTTTTAGAATTATGGTAGACTTTATCGATTGCCGGTTGTTTACGGTAAATATTGTAATTTACTCTAAAGTTCAATGAACACAAAATTATTACGCGATAATGATATTCTTTAATATTATATATACATTTTTTTTAATTATATGCAGTTATTTATGCATTGTTTAATTGATAAAAAGAGATTGGTATAATAATATTAGTATTTATTCGTGTGCCATGTCTTTACTGCGTCACCGGTCAATAAACGTCCGACCGAGTTATTGCGTTTGTTTTGATTTCATTTGTTGCTTTCAAAGTGTTAATTTAGTCATTTAAATACGCCGGTTTTTGTAATTTATTTTAATTTGTTTATTAACATCAGACTTGACATTGTATGACTAAAACTTATATCAAATCTTTAAAAAGTTACGAAAATGACTAAAGCTGAGCTGTTTACCAACATCCGCTTCATTGAATTCAAATAAAAAAACGTAAACATAACGCGCGTAATCTAAGTTGTGTAAACGCTTAGTAATAAAAATGTTTAAAATTATACGTGTTTGGCGCAGATGGTGTGAAATGTAGGAAATACAAAAGAAAAATGACGTCCACGGACACATATCAGTTAAAATGGCACTCGCACAGTTCACATTTGAACGGTTCTGTGGCGGCGTTGCTTCGCTCGGAGCGGTTCACGGATGTGGTGCTCTGTACGCTGGACGGGTCGCAGATTCCCGCGCACAAGTTCATTTTGAGCTCGTGCAGCGTCTACCTGTGCAACCTGTTCGAAGGCCAGCGCTCGGTGACGCGCATGGGTGGCATGCTCTACGTCGTGCTGCCTTCGGAGATATCCACGAAAGCGCTCAAGATCCTCGTAGAATATATGTATAAAGGTCAGTGATTTTACTCTTTTATGTCAAAGACGGGTCAGAGGGTTGTCTTAGGGGACGCCTGAAAGTTTCAAACTCTCAAAGAAATCACCTGTGTATTATTTTCTAAAGTTTTTGCATTCAAACTTACTTCTAAATCCACATTAATAAGCGTCCTCTGCTGAACATGGCCATTCTACGGTGAGGGCAATTTTTACAATACCTACATTCGACAAACTGAAGCAATTTATTATCCATATGCTTCAACTTTATTTTGAAATTTACTTCCAGGTGAAACAACAGTGTCAAACGAAGTTTTAGACACAGTTTTAAAAGCTGGTGAGGTGCTTAAAATCCGAGGCCTGTGGAGACAGACAGATGATGCCAGTGGGGAGGTAGCTGCTGCAGAAAAAACTGCTACACAAACTGTAGCCACCACAAGTACTAATAAGGCTATACCTAAGAAACCTGATGAAATACCAATACAACCAAAGATAGCTGTTAGGAAAGATGATAAGTTGCTGAAAGCCTTTAATACAGGTCAAGCTGGTTCAAGGTAATTTTGATTTGTAACCCACTTTTCATTATTCAAATTTCAGCAATGATTTATATGCAGGCCACTTTTAAAACTGACTTTGTAGTCAAAGTAAAATATATGCCTCTTATGAAGACCTGTCTCAAAAACAATATTAAACTATGTGGCCAGCAAATTAAAAAATATAGTGCAGCAATAGTTGATCCATACACAGACACCAATGGAAATAGCGACTGCCCTCTCTATCCTACCTCTAACTACTTCAAGTCTTACTTAGTTCAATGGAACTATCCTTTGAGGATTGAAGGAAGTGAGAAGGCACCTAATCAGCATTTAATGTTTACAGTACATAACTTGTTATGTATGTTATGATGTATGTACACACGGCTACACTTCAAGCTATGCAAAACCAGTATAAGCTGACCGTTACTTGTGCGAAAAGATTATACAAAGCGACGCCAAGATAAACTGGTTTTGTATAGCTTGATGTGTAGCCGTGTGTACTTGCCAAGTTGCACCACAAAGCCCAGGGCTAACCAAATAAATCCCTATTATGGCCTTACAAACTTAACTAGCCCAGGCTAACTAAAGAAATATGTCAATGTGGGCTTGATGTACAGGGCCGAAACTCAGTCAAACTGGGACCAACTGATAAGGTAGTTTATGACACATCTGTTTTTTTTTACTTTGTATAATTTTCTTAAAAACACATTGAATATGAGGTCTAATTTATTCATGCTAACTTTGGAACTCGTTTTTTTTTCTTGTCTTTCTTGGTCTGCCTCTCTCTCATTCTTTCCTGGCTTGAAGATGAGTTACATCTTACACCTTATACAAGGTTAGTCAGAAAGGGGGTACTAATCCGAAAGGGTCTTAGAAAACCCATAATAATGAACAACTTTTGTTTGCTTTTGTTCTACAACTTTCCCCAAAAGTTAAAGTTAAAAAAATATGCTAAAATCTGTGTATCCTCAGATATGATCAGCTGTGTTTACATTTTAGGTCATATGTAGGGTCACGGATTAAAAGCTCCATTTTCTGAATTCGTACCTATAGCAGGGATCAAGAATTTTTGAAAAAACAAATAAAATTCAGTTACCCTGGAAATAAAAATACAATTTTGAAATTTTAACACATGTTATAAAACATTCATCAGTGATACTATAAGTGACCTTCGGATTAGTATCCCCTTTCCGACTAACCTTGTATATTGCAAGTAGTTTATTGTATTGTCAGCCAATAATCATTCAATTTGCAAACTTACTGTTGCAATCAAAATTAAATAAGCTTTACTTTTATTTTGAATCCAATTTTATCACAAATATTTTGTTTGCAGGCCTATGTTCATTGGTCCGCCAAAACTAGTCTTCATAAAAACGACGGAAGGAGGCACGCAAGCAGCGATCAGGCCGGGAGCTCCCAAAGGACAAACGATACTGGTGGCGCCGGCTCCCTCGCCAGCTACTACCGAGACGGCCGTCTCTGTAGTGGCCACGCCTGCTCCGGCCACATCCACTGTCACAGTAGCCACCTCTACCATCAGCGAAGATTCGTCTGACGAACCTTTGACGCCGAGAATATTAAGGAGGCACGTCGAAAGGAAGTATGGGAAGAGGCAAAAGACTGAAACCAAATCTGATAATGAGGAGACAAAGGAATCTGAGGAAGGGAATGATAATGCGTCTGATGTTCCAAGTAAGTAGTAAAATTGTTATAACAATCAATAAGATGAAGGACTCATTTAGGAAATGTAGGAAGTTTTTTATTCAAACATGCTAAACCGACTTATCAGTAAAGCTACTATGTTTTAAGATAATGATGCCATCATCTAGTCCACATACAATTTTTATGATGTACTAGCCCTCACAGACATTGGTGAACTAACCCTATGGACTACCTATGTTTATATTTTTTCATTTGGAGACATGCCAACTGTCTCTTACTGAACATATTTTGGCATTATTTGGAATTTGATAGAGGAGTCGACTTCTTGAGATTTGGAGGCCCCCCTATACCAGAGGCCCGAGGCGCGCCGACCCTTCCGCCCCCCTCTGGTCACAGATAGCCTTCTAAATAGCAACCAGAGATGTTACAGCAGCCACTTCTCAACAATTATTCAACATGGATACTTAAAGAATGCGATTGAAATATCAGGGCAGAAACTGCGTTAAGCGGACGCCCGCCCGGTTCCATACAAAAGTGCTCCGCCGGGGAACACGCGCGGGCATCCATCGCGGGGAGGCGGGCACGGCACCCGCGCAACGGTTCCCGCTTCCGCCCGTGTAAAAAAAAAAAAATAAATTTAAAACTGTTTATTTCATGCAAATTTTCATTATATTTGTACATAAAAATAGCGCTTAATCTAGTTACAATAAGATTATGTGCGCTATAAGCTTATTTTACGTGTTGTTGTTACGTGTGACGGATGCCCGCCTGGGGTACGCGCGGCGATTCAATAAACAGCCTTAGTGGCTGTGGTTTTTTTTTTTTTTGCTAGTCCTCGTTTTGCTGCTTAATATATATTAAGTTTTCCATCGACACGACTGTACATGGACACCGTTAAAATTAAACTAGCGACACTGCGTAATTAAAATAATCCGGTCTCCGCGACGGGTACCCGCGACGGGGACCGCTGCGTTCCCACGCGACGTGATTAGAGATTTAGCCCTTAGATTTATCATCTGCCTTACGCTCACAAAGAATGTGTGTGAGTGAGATAGAAACAACGAAACACTGCCATTTTCAAGCTCATTCATAATGTAATTGGGTTGTAAGTTCATAGGATAGCAGCTGTACTAGGAATAGGAAGCTTAACTTTTTTTTTTATTCCCAAAGAAAAATCAACGCAAAAATCGATAAGTGCAATGGAAACTGAAGTGCAGATAAAAGACGAACCGGAATGGGACGCCAGCAGCATCGAAGAGGAGGAGAGGTCTATAGCAGAGATGTTCCAGGCGGAGATGAGTGTCAAGACTGAACCTACTGATGAGGTTGATATTGAGGAAGAGAGCTTGGTGAGTTTGTAGGATTATAATTATGATTTATTTATAGTATGAAGTTTAACGCGACGTCTTACGTAGACGGTTTAAAGCGACGCGAATTGCGAAGCGATGCGATGCGGTGCGAAGCGGCGGCTTTGTCCTACGGGCTCGCGGACCGCTCGCCGCGCGCCGCCGTCATTCAGTAGCACTATACGGCACCGCATCCAGTTCGCGTGAAGAAAATATCAAGCCAACTGACAGCTGCGTTCGCTTCGCTTCGCGCCGCGCCCGCACCGCACTCCACGTGCGTTTGGTCACGTAGACCACTTCAATAGGTATCGACTGTTTGTTGTTTTCGCGTCGCGCCGCGCCGCTTCGCGTCGCTTGTAGATCGCTCACGTAGGATGACGCGTTACACTTGTGTTTGAAGTTGCCTCGTATGGTTAAAGCTTGAAACATGCTATAAGTCGCGACTTGCAGACGTTATAAGTCGTGACTTACGGACGCCACTGACGGTTGCAAGTGTTGCAACTGTGTAGTATACACGGTCGCGTTCGAACGCCTCAGCCACATTCACGTCTGACGTCTGAGCGCTCAAGGTCAGGTCCACGTCTTACGACCGATGATTTGCACGTGTAGATGTTATAACACTGGCCAGATACATCATCAGTCGCGACGGTCGCGTCCGCGGCGAATCCAGGGACTTGGTCATGTGGGACATGACTGCCCCCAGAGATGACAACTATGACAGCGAATAGAGCAAGATTTATAAATAAAAAATGCGAAGTTGGTCTATGTGGCCAACTTTTGACCAACTAGGTGGTTGAGAGGCTCGTGGCTAATTAGCAACCCCGAGGATGATATCATTTGCAAGGTTAAGCTGCGCTCGCCGCGGTCAGTCTGTGGATGGGTGACCATTCGTTACACAGAGAAACCGCTCCGCGCTTCGGAGAGCACGTGAAACAGTCTATCCCATCAGTAGTTACGGTTAGTCAGAGGCCCAAAAGTCTGACAACTGGTCTAATCTTAGGCTCAATTTATATCGCCGCGGAATGGAATGGAAGTGTCAATTTCGCCTCATAACGCTAGAAGGCGCGCTCGCGGGAATGCTCGAGAATTCCGCATAAACGCTTGGCACCGCACTACTGTGACCGTCCCGTTCGCGCCACTTCCCGCAGATTCCACAGACGGCGCCGACATTAGCTAGGGGAATTCTCGAGAATGCGCGAGGATTCCCCGGAAGACACGCGACATTTTTTTGGCTCGTATTTAGTTTGTACTTTGTACAATTGACATAAAGTTCATTATGCTATGTACAATTTCGTTGCAAAAAGTCGCTTCCATTCCATTCCTCGGCGGTGTAAATTAATTATATCGGCATTGCTCAGTAACTGGGTTGTGGAGGTTTGATGGCAGTAGCTCCGTGTAAAATACTGGTATTCAGCCACATCTGGTTAGACTGGAAGCTGACCCCAACATAGTTGGGCAACAGGCTAGGCAGAAAGACTACGTAGTCAACAGCAACAGATATTTTTTTTTTTCACGTTTTTCGGCGCCTTTTGTAAAACAGTCTTGTTCGTTGCCGAGAACAGAAAGCAATTTGTTTCTGACATAGTATGAATGTTGACAGATCTACAGTCCGCTGGCGTGCGAGCTGTGCGCGGAGGTGTTCACGGTGCCGGCCGCCTGGGTGCGCCACGTGCAGGGACACGCGCGCTCCGACACGCAACACGCGCGCAAGAGGAAGCTGCGCTCTGCTGTGAGTACTCACATTCTTAGCACGTTAACATAAGCAGCCTATTACTGTCCCACTATTGGGCACAAGCCTCTTCTCAAAATGAGAAGGGTTGTGGTCTCAGTCCAACACGCTGGCTTGGTACGGGTTGGCGCCGCAAACCACAATCGAAAACTTTTTGGAACTTTAGCGAATTGTTAGACAGCGGGTCCAACGTCTAACGTTTGAATGTAATTTTTCATCACTGCAAATCCTAATACTAGAAAATATGGACGAAAACTTTATTATCTGATACGAATTTGAAAGATTCCCCACCAAGTTTTATTCCGTTTTCAAATAAAATGAATGAATCCACGATTGTTCTTCAGAGTGACGACACAGAGGAGACGATGGCGCTGCTCCGCTGCGATCTTTGTCAGAAACACTTCCCGAACCCGGCCGAGTGGGTGCGACACATACAGAGTACGCACACTGAGTCAGGTCAGTACTGGTACACAAATTATTTAAGTAGACCGATAAATGTGGTATTTTAAAATTGACGAGGTTCAGTTTGTCATTTCTTAACGCTTTGACTGCCATCACTCATAAAACAATAGGTTTTTAATTGTTTGCGGAGTTGGCAGCGAACCGGTTAAAGACAAGCCAGGAAGAAACTCTGTCGTCATTCCTTTAGTCACTTTTTAACAAACAGAATTGGACTGTGTCGTGCAAAAATGATCCCATCCACAAACTTTCCAAAATTAAGATATTGATGCCAAACTATCGAAATTGATCAGTATTCTCATGTAGAAAAGACTCATTTTATTCTGTCAACTAGAAATATTTTTTATGATAGGCTACACCAATCCACAACTATATAAAAGTCTAAAAATGTAAAGCAGAAATGATTCAATACTCTTAGAACAATAAATACCTTCATTTTGGCAAGTTTGTGAATTGGATAATTTTTGCACAAGATGCTCCAATTGTAGTTATGTGAGAAGAGTGTAGGGACAGCTATACTCTCTAAATCACAGTACATTTATCTTTCCGGATACAACTGAATAGTAACAGTAGTATGCAGCAGTCTTGTTAGTTTGGACGCCAATCCCAGCATACTTGGGAACAGGCTATGATGATAGTTATACTCCATAGAAATTTTATCTAAAAATTTAATATGGGCACAAAATTAGACAATCATCATTGTTGTATTAAATTAGATACTTACCCGTAGTTGCAGTAAACTTTTAGCATATAAAAGTCCTAATAATAAAGCTTGCTGTAATGTCGTTGTATTATCTTTATTCAGTTATAATTATTTTTATTGATTTTCCGCCTGACATGGCTGCCATTTTCAAACAAGAATAACATAGCTGAAACCTGATTTTTATTTATGTAATAGGCTAATTCTCGACAAACGAACATCCTGTCGTCATTAGATTAATATTAATACTAATTTTTACTTCCGCTACCTTACTTACACCTTAAAGTGAACGCAGACTGACTGCATTGGGACTACAAGCAAGCTATAAAGAATATACAAACACTAAATTTGTTTTTGTGCAGTCACCTTGCAATTAGCATGCATGCTGTAAAACTAACGCTTTTTTGTAGATGGCTTGCAGGCAAGATGCAGTCCGTGTGCCTACTCTTACTAAACCTATACCTTACAATACACTAATTCTTACACTAACCCTGCTACTTATGATAATCACTTCAATTATGTTTTATTATTAAAATTTGACATTGGAATGCTTTGTTTGCTTATTTATATCTTTTGCTATAATTAAAATTTTAATTTGCCATAACCAAACAAAGCGTTGCATATTATGTGATTGTCTGCCTGACTGAATCCTGTTCTAAATGTTCGTTCGATGTCGATTGTCTAGAATTGGCCATATCAAACAACAGTGCCCCACCAAAACGTCACAATCGTTTCACAGAGGGCGCGCAAAACAAGAGTTGCACGCACTGCAAGAAAACATTCCCGTCGCACGCGTCGATGCTCATACATATGCGCACGCACACAGGTAAGTCACAATTACGTATACATTACAATTAAAAGTCTTCATTGGTTATGGTTGATGACCGTACCATCCTAGATTTTATCCCTAGGGTGGTCTAGCAGAGAAATCAAGATTTTATATTAGAAAATACTCAGTTGCCCGGGGATGTCGCTATGACGCTAAATGGTGATGGCTGCAGTCTTTAGAAAATGCGACCTAAGAACCGTTGATGTAAGAATCCGTTTCTTACATTACGGGATTTGTGAAAGAACAACATAACCGAGCGAAGAAGATAGACTTGGCCTATTCCAAACAGATAGCGAACCGAAGGCGTGGTCCGGAAACAAATTTAAAAAAAAACGAGCTAGCTTTACTGTTTTGCCATGATCCATTCGTCTTGAAATTCAAATCAGTTCGTCAATGTTCAATGCTGAACGTGAGCCCCCTGCCCCCTGAATTCAGAACGCGTCGATAAGACAGTTGTCTGATTCGGTTTATTTAGTCTTTTCAACGATTGTCCAAATGAGATAATAAATCAAATTGTACCACAACTGACTTTTGGAAAAGTTCTAAATCGAATTGACAGGAACAATCAACGGCTTTATGGACTACCATTCTTGGCAGACGGATTTGTGATTGCAGTATGATGTAATGGCCCATTTTCTTGAAATAATCTCTTCGTCGCCTCTACAAGACCATTATTTGAAGAATAATGCCTAAACTCCAACTATTTATTTTAAATTAAAAACAGACTTAAAGAAAATCTTGTTAAAGACAAATGTTAAGGTTTTATGATCTGAACATAAGTTTTACCTAGTTGTTATGTGTTAAAACCAATTATTGTGGTAATCAAAACATAACTATCACACGCTCTCTCATGAGATTAGTATGGAGTCAACGACGGACATAAAGTTCCGTTCCATCAAAAAAAAACGTAACTGTTTTTCAGGCGAGCGACCCTTTATATGCGGCCTCTGCAACAAGGGTTTCAACGTGAAGTCCAACTTACTGCGGCACTTACGCACGCTTCACGACCAGCTCATCAGCCCCGCGCAGGTCGACGAGGAGGAGGAGGAGGAGGTCGAGCCCGGACCCTCCGAAGTCAAGCGCGAGTCCTGAGGGCGAGGAGGGGGGGCAGGTAATTGCGTCATTTTATCAACTATCTTCAAGTTATCTATGTAACTATGCAAGCGAGACAAAGTTCTAGAAGTTCGTATTGGTAAGTTGTAGAGAAAACTACAAACAAACCTTAAAATCACTTTACACAAGTCTCTAGTAGTCGCAAGCGCAGTTGGCGAGCATTAGATTCTGGGTGCGATTTCCGGGGTGCTACGAGCAGCTTCTGGGTGTCGCTAAAAGAGAAATACGTGCTTTGACGTGGAGTTGCGGAATCCAGCCAGTTTAATAAAAACTAAAAAAAAAACGCTAATAGATGTACCGATACCCTCATCTCTGTGGGAGTTGTAAGATATGACTACAAGAAGATTAGAATCAGCATCCTCTTGTGGGCTAGCAACAGAAACTGGTACCCCAGTCACAGAATCCCAGTGACCACGCGTTGGGCAACTCAAATCAACTTACATCGATAAAGAAAATTAGCGTGATAAAATATTGGGTCAGGACACATTTTATCAGCCAGGATGAAGATGTATTTTTTTTTTCATTTCTTTAAAATTACCTCTCTTTTATAGGTAGAGGACGCGGGCGTCGATCAGCATACACAAATGCAATGACCAACGCAGACCGCCGCGTCACTGAAAAGAAAAGGCAAGCCGACAACGCTTCGCCTTCAAACGTACCACCGCGCAAGCAGAGCTACTCGCTCTTCTTGAAGCAACGTGCGGTTCTTTTCTCTGCCAAGAAGTGGAAACAGTGAAACTCGGGGTGGCGAGTCGCTACGACATTACTTTCATTCTTTATAAAACGTTTCTTAGTTTCTTTGAGTTAAAGTTACTAGTAGCGATGACGTCACTTATCCGTTTGTTCACTTACACCTGCCCACCCTCCTTTTGTATTTAAAGGTTACTTTATTTATATTTAAATATTCTAATTGAGTGAATTATTTTTATATACCCCTAGTTCATTATATATGAAGTATCTCGACTTCTAGTCACGTATGAGCTAAGACTTACATACCTAGTATTTTAATTTAAACATTCCCCTAAATGTGTTTAGCACTGGATGTATGCCAAGCACATCTATTGTAAGTTATTACTACGAGCATGTCAAATTCATTAGCAATCAGTATAAGATGAGTTAACTTCATACTGTGGACATTTCTTTTATTTAAACTACATAATTATAATATCGTAACATTGTAAAATACATTTCAAGTACTACAGAATAATTATCATAGGATAAAGGCATGTCTCAATTTTAATCTCTTGCCAATGTGTTTTTAATATATGGGTATAAATGCCAATGGGGATATGATTTGTTTAGATGTAAGAATGATTAATATATAGAATATTCGTATAATTAAAATTGCGAAGCTTTAAGTTCAGCATTCCATTGTGTTAGAAGTGATTATTTATTTTAATTGAGCATGTGTATCAGAAGATACTGTACACTTTTATTTCTTGACATTTTATTCAATACTCATGTGAAACATGGACATGATTGAAGTAATTTGTACTATTGTGGAAAATAAAAAATGATCTATGTGAATTGTGTTTAATTTTATGAATGATACGACAATTTTGACCAATGTTTTTATTACTTATAAAAATACTATTATATTTATCACAAGTTTTAGCGATACACACAGTGTATGGAGATTTCAAGTGTAACAAATTGGAAATTTAACATGATGTTTTTGGAAAGAGCAATTACAAGATATGTGCGATTACGAAATACAACTTAAACAACAAATAAACTAATTTAGCTATCTTCCTCCTCGATCTTAGGCGCTAGATAGTAGCGGATGTGACCTATGTCTGGAATGCGGTACTCGACAACAAGTGGGACATCAGCCGACATTGACAGTTGAACCTTGAATAAGAAAAAAAAGAACTTAGTTCGTAATTTACGTAAAACGTCTATTGTCACGCGCCGCAAATTTTAATTTCGTTTCTCTTGCGCATCTGCAAGCCGCGCTACTCGCGAGCATCGTAGAAACGCAAAAAATCTTCTTACAACTATAGTTAATTCAATATCAGTAGTGTGATTTACCTGTGGGCTGAGTGACGTGGCTTTAGTGAAGTAGTTGAGATACTGGCAGGCGAATGTGAGAGTAACTGGCTCCTCCATCTCGATGATGACTGCCTCTTCCTCTTTGTCGATTGATGCGGTTTGCGCGAGCTTGATGTTCGCTGAGCCAATGTCGCCACTGGCGGAGAATTTCACTCCTGTATAATAAAATAAATGAGTTAAAAACATGTAAGATATAAATGAAATGTAATCATACACATGAAATGCTTGATATTTTAGAACTTGATAGTAGTAGGTACAGTACAACACGGAACTCTGAAGTGATCGGTATTACGAAGTTTGGCGATGAGACTTCTTATCGTACTTCACGAGGCGAGGTATGTTAAAGGGTCAATCAATAAAACATTTGCATCAAGTTTTATAAAGAATGGGATCCTTACCCTCTTTTGTGCACGAAATGACCATTGACTCTCCAAACTGTGAGAGATCACGGCAGATTCTCGCAAATTCACCACTTGGTAGCTTAATGGTGCAGCTGTACTCTGTCTCTGGAATACCTATAATGAATATCACCATTAATACAAGGAAGAGTCACACAGCACAATATATGGGCAAAACATTATTTAGGTCTGTTTTCTTAGAGCAGTTTTACCATTAAAAATTTCCAAAGGCAAAATGGCCATAGATAACTAATATTATATAGAAATCAGTATAATCAGTTACCCCTGTCGTCGGCAAAGTGCTGGTCCATATCTAACATTGAAACATGGCTTACAGGCTAAAAGTCTAAAAGATATCTTGCCACCTACCTAAATGTTCTAGATCCAAGTTCATAAGCTTCATCTCATAGTCTGACACTTTCTCCTGGTTGGGGCTCTCGAACACAAATGTAACTGTGTCAGCATTATCCTGTGCCTTGATTGTTACTGTGTCTTTGTCTCCAGCACACTTCAAGATCTTTGACATGCTGGAAGAGGTAAACAAGCATAAGACAACATAATTCGTTATACTGAAGGCTTCCTGCAGATGCTCCTTTTCTGATGCTTATGTTATGCATTAATTTGTTGTTCTACAATAGGCAATGTCAATGCAATACCAAACACAATCAAGGCAGAGCACTGGTAAGGTGGCTGGATGCAATCTAGAAGATTGTCTAAGACAGCGTGCAATCCACACTACAGAAGACTGTATACAGTCTTCATTTCATTTCCAAGCTATAGCTTGGATACGAGTTGTATGTGGTCACGATCCTCAGCAATGAGGGAACAACGAATAAAGAGAATGGCACCATCATCATTGATACCAATGCAATTTCATTGGTTAAAATGTGTTTGACATTATTGATAATGTCAATTTAACTCATTCTGATTGGTAAGGATGAGTACTCATACTACTCATGGTCATGCTGCTTTCGTTTTGTGTTTGTCCTCATTCTCAATTGTAACTAATCAACCAAATAATTAATGCTTGTTCAAAATGCAGCATGTTAAACTTTTGTTTTAAGCTCAGAGTTAGATTATGTAAAGGTCAATGTTTTGCTAAAGAATTGCTATAGATAGACCAGCAGTTGTAGTGCAGAGAAACTAATTTGATGCCACATTAATTTACGCAAACACCACAAAGTGTAAATTTACATAAACATGACAATACTTTGTTTATTAAATAGCAAAATATCCTCAGATTATAAAAATTGAACAATATGATGGAAAAACATTCAGTTTTCTTTAAGAATCTTTATAAAATCTTAACACTTATTCTTCAATTATAGTTTTAAAATAATGTGTTGTGTTTAAGGGATTCTTAAAGAACACAGAATGTTTTTAAGGTTTGTTTACTAAAGGTGTGTTTGTTCAAATGTTTCAACTAGATTCACGATAACCCGTCCAGTGTCCTCCTCCCAGTAGCGTTCCCCCTTGAACGGTTCAATTGATTTTCACATTATATTTTTATTATGACTTAGGGTTATAAAGCTGCCTAAAAACTGTACGGAAGGCACGGAATGGGCTTCAACAGACTTTGCAACTGCTTTCCAATGAGCTGTAGTGGAAAACACACAAACAAATACTACATACCTTCCCAAGTTCATCCCCATTGAAATATTCCTATCAATTCTGTATTTGTCGAAGCCATCTGCTCTGAGGGTGAGGGACACGAGTGACACATGGGAGTTGTCCATAGCCTGAAAAAACATATCAATTTATAATCTTATAGGTATTGCAGAAACAGTCTGAGACAGATACCCCCTTATAACAAACGATGGTCTAAGAAAAACCCTGGTTTTAGGGTAGTCCCGTCTCTTTGTTGTATTGTGTTAGAAAGTGATGGGTATATTTTAAATCTGGGTTTATCGTAGTCTCGGTTTAAACCACCTTTTGTAATAAGGGGGATAGTGTTGCTCGGGGGTTTGTTGTGCAGTTTCTTCTTCACAGCATAGACAATAGGAAGTAGTGAAAAGCAGGCATTCTTGGGGCTGTCTTTAACATTAAAATTAAAAAAGAACTAAGTAATTCTAGTCTATTTTGAATAAATGAGTTTTAAAGTTGAATATAAATGTGTTTCAAGTTGGAACAATCAGACATTTTGTGTGGCAATGTTAGTGATCCTCTGGAAGCTTTATTTAGGACTTAACTTCAAGATTGAGCTAGGTATATGATGTTAATAATTCCATGTAACAAGTTTATAAATGTATAAAGTGTAAAATTTAATTTATTTGCCAAGCAATACTAAAGTTCTTTTAACTGTACCTGTAATTGGATGCCACTGTCATCGCAATCAAATGTTGCCTGTGTGAGCAGATCCTTGATAGCTTCCAACACCTTCTTCAAAATGGAGCTACGGAGGAGACGTGCTTCAAACATACTGGTCTGAAAACAAAGGGTCACAGATTAGTGATGTTAGTATGTCTACGAATAAAACAACCCGAAAGTACTTGAACAAGTCGTAACAGCTTGCAGCCCTCGGACACCAGATATGTATTACTTCGAATTGTAAATCCGATATCAGTAGTTGAGATATCATTACAATGATATTACTTGGCATACTGCAACTTTCAAATACTACCTATCAAGATAATTATCAGGATATAGATACATGTAACACTAGTTGGAACACTTGAAGATCAAGCAGTGAGACAATGGGATCGTCATGGAAGAGTAACGGATTTTCTGTGATATCAAAGCTCTAAAAACAAAGTCTTTCAACTCTTCTAACATAATACTAAGGAATTACGATAAAAACACTTACATTTGTGTATTTAACGAGTAAAATAAATCAATAAATCACTGAAATAAGGCACGATGCGTTGAAGTCGCTGACCTCAACCAACATAAATGACATGACAGCCGGTCGCGGGAAAAATCGGCGCGAAAAAGTGAAACGTCAAACATAATATTTACAGTACCATTCCGGGTCCATTTATTTACATGTGTAGCATTAGAGTAGTGTGTGTTAAGTAAACGACCATTTGAAAGACAAGAATAGCAGTAAAATGCATGCTTAGGTAAATAGAAAACGTATTATAGTTATGAAAATTTAAAAACTCGGTCAAAAGAGGATAGCTGTTACGTTTAGAAACGGTCTATGCCTTATTTCAGCATGCTGGCCTAGTGGCCTACTTCGACTGAAAATCAAACTAAATCCATACGTAGTTGCCTTAGTGCAGCTTAGAGCATATACCTATGCTCTAAGGTAGTTGCGGCTGACGGTTTGAACATTTTCCAAACACGAAAGTATTTCGGATCCTACACGATCGATTGTATTTTCACGATCTAGGGGCTTAATATGACCTCTTATGAAAACCTTCAAATGCCAGCCAGTCAACTTCCGTTCAAAAGCAGGGGGCTTACTATAAGTAACCTCTTAAAGCAGGGGGCTTACTATGACCTCTTAAAGCAGGGCAGAAGTTGCCTGGAAGTTGAACTGCCCTGCTTTTTTGTACTGTGACATCGTTATAGCAGGGGGCTTACTATGACCTCGTAGAGCAGGGCAGAAGTTGCCTGGAAGTTGAACTGCCCTGCGTTTTTGTACTATGACATCGTTAAAGCAGGCCTTGACCAAGTTGAACGGATAAGCTTGTTCATGGTACGAAAAGTCTATACAAAAAAAACAGGTGAACGGATTTCGTAAACGTCAACGTAGCAGGCCTGCCGCAGGCCTGCTCTAACGATGTCATAGTACAAAAAAGCAGGGCAGTTCAACTTCCAGGCAACTTCTGCCCCGCTTTAAGAGGTCATGGTAAGCCCCCAGGCCTGCGGCAGGCCTGCTACGTTGACGTTTACGAAATCCGTTCACCTTTTTTTTGTATAGACTTTTCGTACCATGAACAAGCATTACCGTTCAACTTGGTTCAATGGTTCAATAGTCGTTCACCTTTGGTATTGCCATGGCTATGAAGGTGTTCACCGAACACACTGTTTGGTAATGGTACATGAACTAAATTAATCAAAAGCTCTTCATCCATTCTTGTGAACACCACAGAGGCACGCAAATATCAAAAAAACGCAACGCACATGCAAACAACGTGTTCGATATTCGTGTTGGTTCGTGCGTACACGGCTTTACGCAAACGTACTGTGTGTTTTCCCGCAGTGTTAGGCTAAGAACTCACGAAGCGGTTTTCACGCACGCCCGCCGCGGTCGCGGAACAGCTGTTTTATTTCCAAACTCACGAGACCGGAGTTCTTCGCGGTTACGCAGCCGTCGCGGTTGCGATTATCGCTCGCAAACTTGGCGGGCGATTATCGCAAGAGGGGCAGTTATTTACGATCAGATTGTTTAGTTGAGTTCCAGACCGCCATGGACACACCAGAAACGAGCTGTTGCTTTATACTTACTTCACAGAAAGAAAAATGGAAACTGCTCTTCAAAAACAACATACGTCGGATTTCTGTACCCCCGCCGCCCACGTCGGTCGCCCGCCAACCGATCGCAGAGCGCGCGGGCGCAACCCGCCGAGGCTGCGGGTGACCGCGAGCCGCGCGATTCTACTAGTTGCCTGCCGGTGCAGCGGGAACCGGAAACAATCGCACACGCCGCGGGCGTAATGCGCCTGCCAGACTATGCTCCTTGCGCTGCTCATCGCTATGCTCCTTGCGCTGCCGTGATTTGCCGCGATGTTGCCCTCTCTGCCCACACACTGCTCTACTCGCGCAATTAATCGCGACGCTCCTCACTTGTCATTTGCCTTGGTGAGACAATGGACGTTGAAACGGTGGCAGCGTGCGCGCTATGCATTTTTAGTATAGCTAATTATATCTATATATATAAAAGAAAGTCGTGTTAGTTACTTCACTTATAACTCAAGAACGGCTGAACCGATTTAGCTGAAAATTGGCAGGGAGGTAGTTTAGAGCCAGGAGAAGGACATAGGATACTTTTTATCCCGTTCGACATCATGTAGGTAGGTAGTAGGTAGGTAGTAGGTAGGTAGTAGGTAGGTAGTAGGTAGGTAGTAGGTAGGTAGTAGGTAGGTAGTAGGTAGGTAGTAGGTAGGTAGTAGGTAGGTAGTAGGTAGGTAGTAGGTAGGTAGTAGGTAGGTAGTAGGTAGGTAGTAGGTAGGTAGTAGGTAGGTAGTAGGTAGGTAGTAGGTAGGTAGTAGGTAGGTAGTAGGTAGGTAGTAGGTAGGTAGTAGGTAGGTAGTAGGTAGGTAGTAGGTAGGTAGTAGGTAGGTAGTAGGTAGGTAGTAGGTAGGTAGTAGGTAGGTAGTAGGTAGGTAGTAGGTAGGTAGTAGGTAGGTAGTAGGTAGGTAGTAGGTAGGTAGTAGGTAGGTAGTAGGTAGGTAGTAGGTAGGTAGTAGGTAGGTAGTAGGTAGGTAGTAGGTAGGTAGTAGGTAGGTAGTAGGTAGGTAGTAGGTAGGTAGTAGGTAGGTAGTAGGTAGGTAGTAGGTAGGTAGTAGGTAGGTAGTAGGTAGGTAGTAGGTAGGTAGTAGGTAGGTAGTAGGTAGGTAGTAGGTAGGTAGTAGGTAGGTAGTAGGTAGGTAGTAGGTAGGTAGTAGGTAGGTAGTAGGTAGGTAGTAAGTAGGAAAAAGTGCATTGCAACGCATGCGGGTACAGCTAGTTAATGTAGTAAAAAGAAATATACATCGCCGTCCTCGCCAACGGAGATGGTGGATCACATCTATTCATCGCAATAGAACGATAACGGTACAAGTATTCATATTAATAACTAGGAAAGTGAACTTAAAATAACTTTTAGCATCTCCGCATTTTTTTTAAAGACAGAATTTTTTGTAGTACGGTAGGCATGAAGTCACTACGTCATGAATTAGTCTAAAGCGCCCCCGAGACGGTCAAACGGTTTGATTCAAACACGTAGATTTTAGTTTGACTTAAAGCGCCCCCGAGACGGTCAAACGGTTTGATTCAAACCTTACGTGTTTGATGAAATCGCTTGATGCAGGTTTGAAGGTTCATCAAACGGAACTGCGCAGTTTGGTTCTGTACGCCGCCGTAATCAGTGTTGTGACGTATATAAATTGTGAAATGCCCTCGAACAAGGATCACGATTTCCTTTGCTTTTATTACATTAATCTCCTGCATAAAATATAAAAAGTCGTATCTTCGTCGCACACAACCTCACACTACAAAATCCAGTGCAAACTAATCCGTGTTTGTTCAAACGCGTCGGAAGACGATCAAACTACGCGTCAAACACAACAAAAATATGTAATTTCATCAAACAAGCTCCAAACACGTCAATGTTTGACAAACCTTTCAAACTACCCGTGTAAACTATCAAAATGGTTTGAGTCAAACTAAAATCTACGTGTTTGAATCAAACCGTTTGACCGTCTCGGGGGCGCTTTTGAAGCTTGTTTGATGAAATTACATATTTTTGTTGTGTTTGACGCGTAGTTTGATCGTCTTCCGACGCGTTTGAACAAACACGGATTAGTTTGCACTGGATTTTGTAGTGTGAGGTTGTGTGCGACGAAGATACGACTTTTTATATTTTATGCAGGAGATTAATGTAATAAAAGCAAAGGAAATCGTGATCCTTGTTCGAGGGCATTTCACAATTTATATACGTCACAACACTGATTACGGCGGCGTACAGAACCAAACTGCGCAGTTCCGTTTGATGAACCTTCAAACCTGCATCAAGCGATTTCATCAAACACGTAAGGTTTGAATCAAACCGTTTGACCGTCTCGGGGGCGCTTTAAGTCAAACTAAAATCTACGTGTTTGAATCAAACCGTTTGACCGTCTCGGGGGCGCTTAACACTTTTTCATTTGACCATTCCACGCTTGGCGACGACATAATTTCCAATTTTGCATACACGTGCGTCTTGCGCGAACGCTCGATGCGGACTGCGACCGCGCGATTATGTGGCCAGCCACTCGCACTCGTATTGCCGGTCCTTTGACTCGCGTGCAAAAACCGACAAGATAAGGAGCAGTGGGCAGGACGAGGAGCATGACGTATGGCATGACGAGTAATGTTGCCACACTAGTCTCTGCCTCCTTTCCTCGTTACTTCCCATGCCACTCGTCGAGTGTGTGGCAGGCGCATAAAACGAGTCATGAAATGTGCTTTAATTTTTTACATATAAATCTGCATTCTACAGAAGCTGCGGGACCGCAACCGCGGCGGGCGCGGGCGAAAACCGCTTCGTGAGTTCTTAGGCTTAAGTGGATTCACTCTAGATTAGTGCGTTGTTACTAAATCCGAAAAATATTTTTGTAAAAATGAAATACTAGACATAGCTCTACATTACAACTCAGAACTTTTACCGGCAAAAGAGTCTGAAGACTTGGCTTTTTTTTACATGAATGTTTATGATGGGATTTGGATTACATAAAAATGAAACAGACGAATAAAGACAATTGAAAATATATATTTATAGAACCTTCAATAAATAGCATACCTACATAAACCCAAATATCTTACAAACTAAAATAAAATTGATTATTTTGGGACAATACCACGTTTGGCGCAGTGGCTAAACGATTGGCTTTCTCTTCGGGAATGATCTTCGGGTTCGATTCCCGTACGGAACAAATATTTGTATGGTATATGGTTGTTCCGGGTCTGGGTGCATGTGAGATTTGTCTGTAAAGCGCAGTTCAAGCTATGCTTTACTATATCGCTATATTTTATAATAAAGCATATTGCGTCATAAGCTATAATTATATAGCATCACGTTCATACTATACGCTATATCGCAAACCGGTTTACTTTGTCTAGCAAGTTATTTGACGGGTGACGGACAGTGTAGAAGTGAGACGGGGCGACGAGCCTCTTAGCCGGATCCACGCTCTGGGATCTGGAGGCGAGGGCCCTCGCGCTGAGATATCGTCAGCGCGAGGAGGCACCTGAGCGGAGCGAGCTCGGCTAGATCCTAGTAGCCGAATGGAAGGAGCGACCTGCGCAACCCAGCGCAGAGCCCGCCGCGATAGCGGCGGTAAGACCGTGATGGAGGAGTGGCTGGAGAGGCGTTATGGCGCCCTCAGCTTCCGGCTGACGCAGGTACTCTCGGGACATGGTTGTTTCGGGAAGTATCTGTGTCACATAGGCCGGGAGCAGACGTCCGGTTGTCACCAGTGTGTCGTCTGCCCCGAGGACACGGCGCTGCACACGCTGTCGCAGTAGTCACGGCGGTCGGTGGTGACCTCTCGCTTCCGGCCGCGGTTCTGTTCATGGTCGGGAGCGAGAGTGCGTGGGAAGCCATCGCTTCCTTCTGCGAGGAGGTGATGGCGACCAAAAAGAGAGCGGAAAGGGAGAGAAAGGCAGCTGCCACTCTCCCTTCCCGCGCCAGACGCACCGGGCGCCGGAGGGCGCGCGACTATCTCCGGCTACCGTAAAGTGTGGCCTGCGGGCGGCGGGTTAGGGGACCCGTCGCCCGATCATTAACAGGCCCGAGAAGGCGGCGCGCAGTGTTCCGTGCGCGCCTCTCAGCAGAACGTGGGGATCACGCGGTTTGAAGGAATTACACGAATTCGTTAACAACCTGTATATTATAGCATAGTCTGAACTGCACTTAACGCACCCACAATACAGAAGCAATTCTAAAGTGGGGCAAAAGAAAACTACCCAATAATCAACAAGACAACTGAACAACCTGATCTTCACAATCATAAGGTGGTAATCTCAGTTTGTATTTTTGTATAATGCCAGGGGGTAAGAATCTTCCTCCCAGGAAATGCTTGGCATCTTTTATATGCTCAGTCTGTGCACATAGTTTTGGCGCCGAGAGTGATATCAGGAGACTTGGTTTGAGGGCCCTGCCAGTACCAGGGCCAGATTCCACATGCCATCCACTTGGAATGTCAACACTGAAATAGAATAAATATTTAGTATTTATATTTTTGTTTTGTTATTGAGTTAAAACCTAAACATGCCTATAGTACTGGTGTAATATGTCTTGGTCTATTTTTATATTTAACAACTTGTGTACCATATTTCAAGCAAATAAATAAATATAATATCTTAATCATTTAAAGGACGGTGGGCAAAATACACCCAGCTCCGCCAGCCATACAGTAAGTGTGACCTAAAACATCTACCAAAAACGAGCATCTTTTCTTATGAAGGCATAAAAAAATATCCCAGAGATAAAAATGTATACATACTCGTACCTAAACTGAAAAAATATTTTTAATGAATATTATACATAACTATTTAGATGAGTCTAACGATATGAATGCGCCAGACCGATCATACTTGCACAGGTATAACCAAGTGGCCAGGATTATTCATCAGCAACTTGCTTTGAAATACAATCTTGTGGATTCTGAGGTGCCGTATTACAAGTATGTGCCCGATCCAGTTCTCGAAAATGACCATGTCAAGTTATCCTGGGGTCGGTCTATCATCATCGACGGGACTATTGTAGCCAATAAGCCTGATATTGTGATATACCATTGACGATATTACCATCCCGCATGACGAGAATCTCGTGAAAGCTGAGAAAGAGAAACAAATCAAAGTCGTTACGGCCAACGGCTTGATAGCCAAGAGCCTCGATCAACATCTTTGGAGGGTCTCGTTGAGCGGCTGGATCAAGGGCCTGATTCAGAAGGTAGTTCCCCTCGATACGGCCTCGACACTACCTTGGGCCCTGTTCCCGACACCGGCGGACCACTATTTTTTATATTTTTAAATGGTTTTATATATATTTTTTATAATAGATGAATAAAGGATAACAATGTTTTATAAGTTAAGTTGTATTTGTTTCAATAATACCCATTATTCAACTTTTAATAAATAGAGAACCCCAGGACAGAATTTGATGTACATTGGCACAGAGAAACATGGATGTGGTGCCTTCTAAATAAAAGTAGTCAAAGCTGTGGCGGGTGTGGGTGTGCCGCCCATACATTCTTGCCCACTATCCTTTTAAAGTAATTTCTCCTTGTCTTTTCATTATCATTTTGTTTGTGTACTAGTGTAATGTACCACACATTGCACTAGTAGGTACTTAAATAGAGTTTATTAAATGTGGATGAAAAATCTATTATGTAGGTACATTCAATAATTCCAATCCCACATTCATTGAATTCAAAGACTAACAGCTGTAAACTAACTGATCTGGATCCAAATTCTCCGGACTGATGTAGGTTTTTGATAGATATTCAATAGAAGTAATGTATTAAGTAGGTTATTGGTTTCAGCTGTAAGTTCTTCATTAATATGGATTGCAAATTGTAAGCTATGATACTTAATGTTGGGCGTTATAACATATAACAGCTAATATAATTCATTATACATTTCTAATATTCTAATCATTATTTATTTGCAACAAAGACTTTTATAATATATATTATTGTCTATAGGTAGTAGTCGCCCGCCACTCGCGTCGAGTCGTTAAGTCGGCCGAAAGCGTCACACAATTATGAACTTTAACCCACAAATAACAAGAGCAAATTTTTACCACTGTTAAAATAACATAAATATTTATTTAATATTAGTATGAACTTGTTTCATATTACTGGCAAAATAATATTATTGTACTTTACATCGTATCAAAGCGTCACACAATTATGAACTTTAACTCACAAATAACAAGAACAAATTTTTATTACCGTTAAATTAATTTTATATGATATTAGTGTAAACTTAGTTTCATATTACTGCAAGTCTTCTGCTCTATTGATAATTAGTGTTCCTTCAATACAATACAATATAATATATATTACAACAGTTAAAAACAACAGTTTGAAAATTCTAATATAATGTATAATGCATTAGAAAAATATATCAGTTACGCCCAACATTAATGATACTTAATATACCCTTTTCAATGTGAGGTGGGTCCTGATGATTGCATTACCATACATAGAAAATTGAATACTTTTAAAATTTTCTCTAATCTTCTTGCTTAAAAGGAGGCTCCAATCACTAACATGTTATTTAAATATGGTTAAGAAATAAAAAAATAATAATTTAAAAAACAAAACATGAATAATATAGCTATTTTTCAATTTTTGATGACAATATTTACGTTTTTCTGATAGCAATCTCCTTACAGCTATAATTTACGAAATGACCACTATGTCAGACACTGAGGAAACTGAAGCATGATACCTAAGAAAAAAACTGTTTTATTAAACACAACTTACGAGCAAACTGGCAACCCAGAATCAATTAAGGCATTCATAGCAGGTATAAAATCATCTCGTACTGGAGGCTTGAAACTGAACCCAAAGAGAGCATCAACAAGTACTTGGTATTGATTAGGCAAGTCCTTTGCCGGGGGTAGTTTCTCAACAATGTCAACCCCAAATGCCGTACACTGGGCTAGAAGATTTTCATATAACGGTAATGCTGTACGCTTTGGATAGTACACTGAAACATTGTAACCAAATAGTGTCATGTGACGGGCTGCAACTAGACCATCTCCTCCGTTGTTTCCTGGTCCGCATAAAACTAGAGCAGTTTGGTGCCTGGAAGAATTTAATAATTACCATTAATAGATAGTAAGTAACTCCTTACAATTATGATAAAGAATTAAAGAGTACAGTATTTTAACATAACATCACGGCTGTATTCGCCGAAGGGTTGGGCAGAGATTTATGGTAACACCCTCATTTCACCATTATGTTTAAGTGCCAAGTAATAAGGGGTGAGCCTATTGCCATCAACTGGGCACAAATCCAGACTTTGTCTGCTACCGAGAAATTCCACATGGAAAAACCCAATAACATTTTGCTCAACCTGGGGATGGAACCCATAACGTGACGCTCAGCAGCCGCGATTGCGACCGCTAGACCAACGAGGCAGTCTTAAGTAGCTATTTATTGAGTAATAAAGAGTTTAAAACAAATTAATTTAAATAAGAATGTAGGTTGAAAGTGATAAGAAACTTACGTAGACGTTGGATACGAGCGAGCAATGGCCGTAGCAACACTGAGCCCCGCAAGTTCCATCAGCTGATCAACACTGAACTTATATTCATTGAACAGATCCTGATCTAATTCCACCGCCTCCTTTTGCGATAAGTATCGCAATCTGACGTTGCTGCATTTCTTACCGCCCGATGCCATCACGCCGCCACCCCAAACGTTGGCTACACGTAACTGGAAAGTGAAAACTAGTAAATAAACATAATGTCACTGATAAGAACAAGCCGGCAAAAGTGTAAAGATCATACCAACAACCCACTACAAATAAGCCGATAAAGCATCTAGGTACCTAAAGATAACGCCGAGTTAAATAAAAACACTGTTAAATTCAATTAACTATCTCCTAGTGGTATGACTGTTTTAAGTTTTGTAAACAAAAAACAAAATCGACTTTCTCGTTCACTTTTGAGAAATTCTATGCCGAAGAAAAGTAAAGGTGACAGATTGCTAGAGTTACCATTTTCTACAAAACTTTTACTTCTAAGATAATTAGAAATACCCCTAAAAATATCAAAACCAAGAACCCTAAAATTAAAATACCACATTTTATTATAATTTATTTAGTAAGAACTCTGAACTTTGAACAAAATTTCAAGTTCCTCATTCATCTGAGGGAGAACTACATGTTAATACTACATAATTTAGCATTTTTGAAAATGGGTTAGATGTGATATATGTTCTACTTATTTTTTAAGGAAATACTTAAAATCTCATGTCCTGAGAATACCCCAAAGCTTTTTGGCCCGTAAATTAACCCCATTTCACATTTTTGTCCCTTTTAGGGAAATGCCCTATGCAGGCAACCCTGAGTTTGGCAGTAGAGTGCGCGCAAGATAAGTCTCCGCGCGGCCGAAATCGGAACTAATCATGGTCCACCAAAGTGTGTGCCGTTTTATCAATTTTGATAGTAGAACTACCTGATTGTAGGAATATTTAACGGGAAAATTATGTTAAGCGATAAAAAAGTTAAGCTTAAAAAGCGGTAATTTGAACTTTTGCGATCACGGCAACGTTTCACGCCCTCAGTCGGGCGCAGAGTTATCTTGCGCGCACTCTAGAAGTGACATTGTGAAGGTGACATTATTAAATTAGGGTTTCCATCATTGCGAAATAAAATTACAATGTAAAAGTAACAGTATTTCCCAAAAACTTACAGTAACATCGAATAATTGAGTAAAATTTTATTGATTATCAAACAAAAATACTTACCTATGTTTTTAGTTTACATCAAATTAAATAAAGTGAGGGTTTACTACCATACAGGGGGCTTACCATGACCTCTTAAAGCAGGACAGAAGTTGCTTGGAAGTAGAACTGCCCTGCTTTTTTGTACTATGACATCGTTAGAGCAGGGGGCTTACCATGACCTCTTAAAGCAGGGCAGAAGTTGCCTGGAAGTTGAACTGCCCTGCTTTTTTGTACTATGACATCGTTAGAGCAGGCCTGCGGCAGGCCTGCTACGTTGACGTTTACGAAATCCGTTCACCTGTTTTTTTTGTATAGACTTTTCGTACCATAAACAAGCTTATCCGTTCAACTTGGTTGAATAGTCGTTCACCTTTTGTACTGTCATGGTACGATTTTTAGCGATTCAGAAGCAGGCCTGCTTTTGAACGGATATTGACTGGCTGGCATTTGAACGTTTTCTTAAGACGTCATGGTAAGCCCCCAGGCCTGCTACGTTGACGTTTACGATATCCGTTCACCTTTTTTTTTGTATAGACTTTTCGTACCATGAACAAGCTTATTCGTTCAACAGTTCAACTTAGTTAAATGAAGAGTTAAATAGTCGTTCACCTTTAGTACTGTCATGGTACGATTTTAAGCGATTCAGAAGCAGGCCTGCCTTTGAACGGAAGTTGACTGGCTGGCATTTGAACGTTTTCATAAGAGTTCATGGTAAGCCCCCAGTGTAAGTGTTCATGTATTACTGTACTTTGTGGTGTAAATGTAAACATCCTTTAATTTATCATAACACCATATATTAGGAAAGCCAAAATTACAGTAATCTGCATGCAACTACAGTGAATATGGAACATTGAATCTGGAAGCACTGTTGATGATGACAATGATGACATTAGTTTGACCTAGTTTGACCTCAGATGAAGAGTTTGTGAATTTGAACAATACTGTGTATTTCTGACACCAAGAAAGAATAGAATTTATACCTTTTATAAAGTTACAAGCTAATATACTAAATAATAAATTTAAAAAAATTGGTCATCCTAAATGTTATTGCTAATGAGTGAAATTGAACGCACGTGACAAAAAAAGTAAACTGTCTTGTTGACATTCCTGTTGTTTGACAATTAGAGTTGTCAGTTTTGGTTTTTCGCTCATCCGTCACAAAAATGGCTGCGCTTAGGGTATTCAGTCGTAATTTGCCGTATTTACGACAGCAATTTTCCGCTTTATTAGGAAACACGTCGCCATCGGTGAAATTTATTTGCGTAGTAGTTATCATAGGGTACATTCTATCATTTTCTGATGATGTGGTGGACGTTCTCAGTGTCACTCCAGGGTATTTGTTGCCACCTTCGTTTCAATTGTGGTCCACTTTCACGTTCTGGTTTCTCGAGATACATTTGTGGGAAGTGATCATCGACATTGTGACAGTGGGACTGTGTGGGAAACTAATAGAACCGCTATGGGGTCAGATGGAAATGATGAAGTTTTTCTTTCTGACTAATGTTGGTGTTGCTTTTCTGACAACATTCTACTATTTAGTGATATTTGCGTGTACAGGTCAAACGTCCTACTTGTTTGATATTCACGTACATGGGCTGGCAGGTTACCTGGCCGCGGTGAGTGTAGCAGTAAAGCAGATAATGCCAGATCATCTGCTGATAAAAACACCATTAGGTGCGAATTGTTTGATAAGTATTGACGTTTTAAACTTATGTTATATGATTGTTGTTTAGTCTTCAACACACTTGACTAATTGCTGTGAAAACACATTATACTTCTAACCTGTTTGTATCCACAAAGTATCTTGTTTAAGTTATTAGTCCATCAAAATCAATTTCACACGCTGATACTGTGACTAACAAATATTGCCAGTAGATCGTGTCAAAACAATTTATTCTAAACAACAGATGTAGTGTCTTGATATTGTTTTTTTTTTCTTTTTAGATTTGGCAACACTGTTATTTATGTTGTTTTTATTTTCTTTCAGGGAAATTGACAAACAGATCATTGCCTCTTCTAATTCTAATAGCAGCTATTATACTATGGGCTATTGGAGCATTGGAAGGCACATACCCTTGCATGTGGGGCAGTGGAACTATCTTGTCCTGGATATACCTGAGGTTCTGGCAGAGGCATAGCAGTGGAACTAGAGGAGATATGGCTGATAATTTCAGTTTTGATAAGTATGTTGTTAATTAATTCTACAATTATTTTGAAATGTGTTATTCAGCTGCACCTGGTTATACCGGTAAGTGAACCCCAACAGAGTTGAGTAGGCTGGTGTATTGTCAGAGTAGTTCTAAAAACAACTTATCTGTAACTTTACAGAATATCATTATAAGTTTTGCCATTTTCATACATTGTAACCAGTATTGTTTCAGAATAAATAATAATGGTCAGTAAAAACATTTCTAGAAAGGAAAATATCAGGCCATCGCCTGACACTGTGTTAGGTGTTTGAGAGAAAACATTTAGTGCATTTCCATTTGTTGGCTGCTTATAGCGTCATGCCGGAAGCAGGCTACAGCATTTGTAACAGACCACAGACTTATTGATATACTGTTGGCCTGTCAAATCCCTATAAAGGGCTCGGTTGGCCTATTAAAGACCATGGAAGTCAAATCTTGGGCAAAGAAAATATTACTAAAAGTAGAATTCAAAAATAGGTTTTGTAAAGTATTATTATCAGATAATGTGAAGAATTTAAGAAAAATTCTTTGTCTTAGGTGTTTGTCATCTCAACCAAGTTGTGAAGTTAAGACAATGGGCTTGTAATCCAACACTCCCTGTGTTTTCTTTCATACTTTTAACTGTACATGTGTGTATAGTTTTGTGGGAATATTTTACAATGCAAAATATGAAGATTCCTATTAACTATCATAATATCTGGGGAGAAAACTTACCTTTTGTGTCAGTGTGTATTTACTACAATACAAATAAATTCTAGTCTATTGGTGGGTTTAGCTATTAAGGCTTTGGCCCATGTAGCAGTTGGTATAGCTCATTGCCAATTTACTTAATAATACAACATTATTTTTAGTATAAACGAAAACCGAAACACCCCAACAAGATTTTCATCAGAACTGCCTGGATGTGTTTTTTTTTTTAAATAAATCTCCAAGTTACACACACCGTAGTTTATGTCAATAAGTTCCCTAGTAAAGTGTGAAATACCTGAGATGTGCTATGCAGGGGTTGTCTAATACACGGAAACTGACCGAGCGGACCATCTCATGCCTCAAGGTGTCTATTTTCCGTCAACTATTATGGGTAGAACCTACTGAAACAAAATTGAAAATTAGGAAAAAAAAAGTGTTGTAAAATTATGTCAATCGATTCTCCTAGTGATTCTGAACACACTAGTTTCAGGTTTAGTATATACTAAAACTAAGCTTGTACATATATGGGATTGTTATTAACATTTTTGTTGTTATGTTTGGGTTAATAGTAGTCTATGTAGTAAAATGTAGGAACCCATGTCCCCTGCAAAAGTTCTGAACTACTTAAGAATTAAAGTGTCATACACTTTGTCTGTGGCGACCGCGTACCGGAAGACGCAGCGTGGGTATGCCGCCCACAAGGTGGACCAATGATCTGGTGAAGGTCGCGGGAATCGCTGGATGCGTGAAGCACAGGATCTGTAGATCTGGCGATGCTTGGGGGAGGCCTAGGTCCAGCAGTGGACGACTTTCGGCTGAATGATGACGATACTTTGTCCCAAATATAAGTGAAAGCAGAAAGATTAAAAAAAAAACATTCAGACGAATTGAGAACCTCCTTTTTTTGAAGTTGATTAAAAAGTAGAGCCATAGCTCACTCATCCGTCAGTCATCAGCATTCCTATTATGTTTTGCACAGTAAGTGCACTACTAAAACTAGACCATGTGATAAGCATTAGGTATTATTACTTCCACACAATAGCTATTCCACGTCATTGATTGAGTGAATGATATGTAATGTGGAAACAAAATAAACAGTAATACTGCTAGAATTTTATTAGTTAAGTAGATTGTTCCAAGGTTCTTAGATGTCTAAAGCAGCAAAAACATTGTTAAATTAATTTTGTGGTATTTTATTTACACTTCTCCTTATGTATGTTAATTGCAATTTTTGTGTTACGTATACCTATAAGTTTGGGGTATATTAAACAATAAGGTGTTTGACAAGACAAGACTGAATATGCCCCCCCCCCCCTAAATCTTAGAAACTGTGTAGGTCCATATGTATGGTGTTACTTCCATGTCTTCTTAAAAAATCTTGTATATTTTCAGAAGTATAGTCAAACACTTGTTCTGTATTTTGTTGCTTCATATTAACTTAATTGTGTGTTGGTGTTTTATGGGCATACTAAAGTTACTTTCAGCAGCTTAATGTTAAAATTCTAAACATAATTTTCAGGGGTATAGGTATTATTTCATATTGCAAGTCAGTTTAAGAGATATAATGTAACTGTCCTGGTATATTATACATTAATGTTGTTTTAACATAGCAAACAGCCAATTAAACAAACATTAGTTCTATTCTTTTTATCTTTGTCAGTTTCTTCCCGACGGTCCTGCAGCCAGTCGTGCGGGGTATCCTGGGCCCGCCGCACCGCTGCCTGGTGCGGCTGGGCATATGTTCCCCGAGTCCGCGGCGTGTGCACCTCGCGCTGAGTCCTAGAGGCGTCACTATCTCAATGCCGGGCGTCGAGCCGCAAGACATGGAGAGGCGGAGGTGATATTTGCACTAAATTCTTCAAAAACAAGCAGAGAGACATCTATCTGTCTCTCTCGCACTTAGCCCCACATGGTATTAGGGTTAACTTTCCTTTTTTTCTCTTTAATTCGCTGTTCTTTACTTCGGCTTTGGAGACTGCACTCTACAAGGTTTTTTTTGACCACAGCAGAGACATATGTTCGGTCGTTTTTAGAGCATATTTGTTGAACAGCTTAGCTGTGCAATAATCTGTTATATCCGTGCTGAGTGGTAAGATGCTATACATATCGTGTAATCGGCGCATTACCCAGGTGCTATACAGTAACAACTTATTCGAAAATAAAGTCTCATATTATTAATATTTGTATGATTCATAACGACAACTTAGGTTGGTAATCAGCAGATTAGTTAGCAGTTATTTATTAATAGTACTCATATTATCTAGACTATTATGTGGATTAGATGTCATATTGATATCATTTTAAATTATTTTCGAGTTTTACATACTTTGCTTCATTAATCATGTTAGGGCTTCCAATTTTAAAGTCTGATAAGAATGATAATTACCGTAAAATGGGGTTATACGAGAACCACGGGGCTCATATGAATTCAGTTAATGAATGTGTTCTCAAATCAATATGGCCACAGGTGCTGTGTATTTACGATTTAATTTAAATTGTTGATAGATTTAAAAACTATGTCCAAAAGTCTCCTACGCCATGTTCGTGCCTATTAGCCTTGTTGTGGTTCTCTAACAACCTCATTTTAGCTGGTATGTAAACGTATTTTATCGACAGATATTAACTTGTAGGAAAATAGAAACCTAATATCTAAACCGTTATAAATTTCCTAGTTTCTAACTTTCCAGACAAATCGCGCTCAAAGCATTGAGCGAGAGATTATCGAAGACTTCCGAACAGACGCGACAAAAGAACCTATCGACCAAAGTGAACATGGACGCCGTGAGGAAGGTGCAGTCGCAAGTGATCCCGCAGTTCCCGGCAGACGCGGCGCAGTCGAGCCAGTCGCCGGTCGCGCCGACGGAGGCGACGCTCGTAGACCTCGCGGAACCCACTCCGCCCACTACCAAACTTTCATGATCTACACAGATTCAAACATTACACTAAAACAAAAGGCTGTTCACAGAACCAATGTAGAAATAGGTATGGTTGATTTTTATGAGTGCCTGACGATCTCAAATATTAGAAATTCCATATTGTATGAAATGATTACGAGAAGTCTGTCAATTGGTTATTAATAGGTTGTTATTGAGCATTTCATGTACATCACACGTTAAATGTGCATTTCGATTCTTTAGATTGTAAGCAATAGCATTTCTGCAGTGGCACTGTGAATCTATACGAAATAGTATTCATTTTATTTTCTTTTTATAAAAATCCAATAGTTATGATAACAGTTGAATGTATGGGGTATAAAAAACTAAATATTTTTTGCAGATTTTATTGCATTTGTTGATTGTGTCTAGCTGAGGAGCGTGAATGATGTGACATATTGTAAATATAATTGATATTGATTAGTGTTAATTAATAAAATAAATATCTAATCACTTAGTTGCGATTTTTATTGCTTTTAATTTTTTTACAAAAATTTCATGTTTCAGATCAACAGAATATGGGAATTTATATAAAGAAAAGTAGTCTAATTGGACGCAGGTGAAGTAAATATTTATACATTTATGTACATACAAATAACTAAGTTATGTTGTGATGCCATTCGAGTTATGCAGATGTATAAAGCACTGCTTAACATTTGGCATAAATATAATGGGTTAAAGTTGTTGAAAATTGGAGTAAACATTAAAATAAGGGTCTCCACACACTTGTCGACGCGGAATCGGCTTAGGCCGACCGGAAAAGGCTTTATGTCTATGAACATAAGGGTGTACCGACGTCGCTCTCCTCGGCTCGGCGCGGCCGTCCGAGTGTGGGCAGACTCTTAGTTCGCCAGCTTATCAACTTACTAGTTCAACAATAACCCTTCATGTGGAGTAAATATATTTAACATTAATGATATATTGAAACTAATATACAGAAAATTTAAAAATACTATTTATTTATTACAATAAAGAAAGAAATACTATTCAATTCAAATAGAAATACAATATAGACATTCTTGTGACCTGTACACTATGAGATTATATCACTTGTGTGATAATATAATTTATTTTAGCTACAGTTATAACTACCAATTGTTACTTAAATTAACAGTAAGGTTGTTTCAATTGGAGTGACGTTGGATGCCTTAGCATCGCGAGAGAGGCGCAGTCGCCACACAAAATTGAAAGCCCCTTCACCCTGAAGTATGCGTTTTGCAGGGGAGACTTGGTTGGGATGTGATGAGGATTTTAAAAAGTCGCGTAGACAGACCGTTCTTGATGAATTCTTTCATAAAAATGCCTGTACAGTGGGCCTTTCTATCGTCAGATATGTCGCAAAGAAAATACAAATAATATTTAAAAGTTTTGTACATAGAAATCTGACAATAGATAACATTGTAACGGCGGATTGCATTTTTCCTACAAAACGCAGTTTGCATGCAGTGGACGCGTATGCATGTTTGCGGTTGCGTTGTGGTTGGACCGTCGGCGTCAGCATACCAACCTGAGTTTTACAAGAGTTCCGTATACAGTGACGCATTTTACACTAATTTACAGATAGTTCAATTACGAAGACGCGCTCCATTCTTTGTCTAAAGAGCTACTGTGCAAAGAAGTGCATTATAAATTGCTATTGTGTTAGTTCTATCGTCACACAATAGTTAGATGTGTGTCTTCGTGGATTGAACGCTCTGAAACATGTGTTACCCGCCCCATTCGCGATCCTTCCCAACAGCATCACCACATTCAAGTCCAATATTGCTTCATTACAATCAACAACATATTCGATTCACAATCGTCTTCACGAGTCAACAATAGCCACAGTAACACGGCTCACATCGGAGTCACACGTCACTCGCGTTCGCGCCACGAATAGCGGCGTTTATACAGGGGCTACCTGTAGTAGTGGTGCTGACCCTGCGGCGGCCATTGCTGGACCGGCACCGAGGGTTGCTGGTAACCCTCGCCCCAGCGGGAATTCTCGCCCATGGAGTTCACTGACCCCATGGGTACTGATGACGACATTGGAGAGACTCCAGATGCTGTTGACATGCTGCCACCTGGTGGAAATATAGGGCAATTAGTTCAAACTTTTGTCTTGAGGGGCTAGTGGCTAATTAACAACTGTGCGGATCATATGACTTGCAAGGTTAAACTGCGCTTGCCGCGGTCAGTCCGTGGATGGGTGACCATTCGTTACACATCAAGACCCATCCGTGCCTCAGAGAGCACATTAACCGTCGGTCCCGGGTGTCATACTAATACCTATGACAGTCGTTACGGGTAGGCAGAAACTCGAAAGTCTGATAGCTGGTCTGACCTTAGGATATCGGCATTAATAATATAATAATATTTATTTCAGAAAAAAGGTTTGATTACAGAAAAGGAGATAACGTTGGTTCCTATATTAAAGATGAACATTGTATCACAGGTACCAGCGCCTTCCACAGTATAGCTACAATAAAAGCATGAACGATGGTCTTGAAATAAAATTGAGTAGAATATAAAGCAAAAAGAAAAGTCTTATGTCTTATCTACTTGTTAAAAATAGTTTTGAGTGTTATATGTATAGGGTGATTGGTAATTAGTGACCGATACTTTAACACATGATTGCACTCATGATAACAAACAACTTTCCCAAAGAAACATTATTTATAAAACAAAAAAAATATATTTCTATAATTACGAGCCGCATCCATTCCGTAACGGTTTATTAATGAATTTTAAATGAATAAAATAAAATAAAAATAATGTTTCTTTGGGAAAGTTGTTTGTTATCATGAGTACAATCATGTGGTATAGTATCGGTCACTAATTACCAGTCACCCTATATATTATGATTATATGAGTGATTGCATGGGGTTTTTATATGTATGAGTATGCTGTGGTGTGTATGTGTGATATGGTGATTGATGGGATGTGTATGTATATTGTATAGGGCGGTGTGGTGTAAATGTTAGTGTATCGATTTTATGGGTAACATCAATTATTTTAGTGATGGTTTTAGAAGATTCTCAGTCTCATGGTAATTTAGTTTTTGTAGCCTATATTTCAGAATTTTCTTAAATTTGTTTTAGGGTACATCATGAATCGGTATTATTTTATTTATGCGATTTTATAAGCGAGAGCAGCTGTTTATGTGAAAACTACTGGAAAGAGATGTTTTGTGTGGTTCTATAATATATGGTACATCTCCTTGCCTGCGCAGAATGGTCTGAAACTGGCATTGCCCAGCAATTGGCAGTCGCTCCGTGTAAAATACTGGTATTCAGCCGCATTTGGTTAGACTGGAAGCTATAAAAATACAGATTCGGGTCTAGTCGCGTAGAAACTTAGAAGGCACTAAATACCTTTTTTATTCCGACGTTTCGGCCGAATTACACCGGCCGTGGTCACGGGTAGACTGAAGTTGCGGAGCAGTTGTCATCTTCGTGAAGCAAAAGTATTTTCATCTACCCTCACTCGATCTCGATTTTTATTTTATTGTATTAAGTTATCGTCGGTACTTCGACACACTACACTAACGACGTCTTTACACTCGCCTAAACCGTCCCGTCTACGATAACACTTGCTGATGACCGGATTCCAAGATGTTGACAATTTATATCCATCTTCCCGATTGAAATTCTTGTACTTCTTAATTTCAATCGCTTCACGTACGATTCTGGGATAATAGTGACGATCGGTGGAGAGGATTTTTGGACAGTGTAGTTCTATCCAGTGATTGGAACCGGACTCCAGAAGGTGCTCGGCTATTGCGGACTTATTGATCTGGCGGTTTTTGACTGCGGCGATATGTTCCTTGACCCGTTCTGCTATTGTTCTTTTGGTCTGCCCGATATAAGAACTACCGCAACTGCAGTCAATCTTGTATACGCCAGGTGTCTGAAGAGGAATAACATCCTTTAGAGTACGCAGTTGCCTTGATACCTTGGAGAGAGGACTATATACAGTCTTAATGGCGTATTTCTGTAGTACTGTACCAATTTTATCCGTCACTCCTTTTAAATATGGCATGAAAGCTGGCACTCTGCTTACCCCCGGTTTTTTCTCTTTCCTCTTCGGACGTCGTAGGTACCCACTGTATCCGTTTGTCTTCAATACCTCCTGAACATGGGCGAGCTCCCTGTCTAAATGTTCAGCGTCGCACAGATCGTATGCTCTGTTCGTCAGTGAGGTAACAACGGATTGAAGGTGACGCGGATGGTGGTGTGAATGGGTATTAAGGTACCTGTCTGTGTGTGTCGGTTTTCGGTATACAGTGTGTCCTAGGGTACCATCATGTCTCACCTTTACCTGTACATCGAGAAAAGCTAACAACCTGTCTGTTTCCATTTCATAAGTAAAATCGATGTTCGGATGTATGGAATTCAAGCGGATAGCTAGTTGTTCTGCTTCCTGACAACTACCCTTCATGATGCAAAAGACATCGTCGACATACCTTTTCCACAGCTTCACTCCTGCTGCCTGTAAGTCGAAGAGTGTCTCAAAATGTTCCATCCAGATATTATATTTAGTGCCTTCTAAGTTTCTACGCGACTAGACCCGAATCTGTATTTTTATAATGTGTACAAATCGCGAAAGTTTAAAAACATTTAGACTGGAAGCTGATCCCAACATAGTAGAGAAAAGGCTAGGAGGTACAGTTCAAACTTCTGTGTTGAAAGGATTAATTTACATACTGGTCTTAGAATAGTGTACTTACCCGGTTGTACGTATGAGGGCGGTGCGGAGTAGGGCGGCGCGGTGGTGTAGTATGTGGGCGGCGGCACACTCATGGTGTGCGCCAGCACCGGCACCGACGACACCGGCGCCAGCGACGGCGGCGGCACCGGCTGTGGTGGCTGATCATTCATCAATACGAACATTACTTGCAAAATACTAGCTGTGACAGCTAGCTATTAGCGGCTCCACCCGCGTAACGAGTTGTTTTTTTTATATCAGAAACCTTCGCGTGTTGACAACAACAACTGTACTAAGTTTCAACCCAATCGGCTGAACGATGCGCGTACGCATGCGGGACAAACGAATAAACATTAATTTTTATATTTATAAATTACTCACTGGAAACATATATGTCTGTGATGATGTTTATTATTACTCTATTCGACGCGTATGTATTTTTCGGAATTCTGCGTCCAATTTATGGAGTGATAAGTAATAGAATGATACAGCACTAATCGAAGTTGAGAAAAGCCGAGCGTATTCCTATGACAGCAGTTTCTTTCTCCACGCACACCTCAGTGTAGTGCGTGTTTGCGCAAATAGTTGCTGTAAAATTACATGTGCCTCCCGAAACCCTATAGAATAAAAAGCCACACCTGTCTACATTGAAACATATTGTTTAAAATAGACAATACTCACAGGGTAGTAGTTGTAGTAGGCGTGTGAGTCAGTCTGGTCCTGTATGGGCACAGTGATGAGGTTGGTGCGCGCGCGCGGCCGCTCGGCGCCGGCGGCGTGCCCGTGCGGGTGCGCGCGAGGGTCGTTCGCTGACGGCGGCATCTGTTGGGGAACACGCACATGTATGGATGGAAAATAGAGGTTACTAATAAGGGCTCTGTTTTGTGACTGCACTGTAGTCTTCACCTAAACTGCTAATATCAGCTCTCTGGCCACTTTTTTAGTCTTCACCTGAACTGCTAATAACAGTTCTCTGGCCACTTTTTAACATCTATGTTTAACAGTTAAGAAACAACGACACATCTTACTTACAGATAAAGGCTTAACTATAGCAACTGTATTTGATGGTGCTTCAGGCTCAGGTTTGCTCTCGGCCGCTCCCGAAGACACGTGCCGGTGATTGATATGTGCTTGCAGATCTCTCTGGAAAAATACATAAATATTTATGTATTTTACAATGAATACTGATATAAAAACTTTTTATTATACACAAAAACAAGTAACATACTAAGCATAAACTATGAGATAGAAAGTAAATCCCCTTATTATGAGAGATGGTTCAAACCAAAACTGAGGTAAGCCCAGATTTAAAATATATCTATCCCTTTCTAACGTTGTATAACAAAATTAGAAGGGGCTATTTTAAAACCTTGGTTTTACTTAAACCATAACACTTTGTGGTGTCAGAATTTATAACAAAATACTCTCATAATCATAGCTTCCCTAATAACTTTAGTTCAAGTCAAAGCTTTAAAGACAACTGTATATTTATCATTATATTACCTGTGATAAGTAAGTTCTTCTGCACCCAGTGTTTCCGTACCGTGTACCGGAGTGGGTACACATAAATACTGTGCCTAACCCTGTTTGTTCTACTCGCAAGACCTGAAAGTACAACAAGATAAATATTTTATTACCGAAGCAGGAAGTAGTGATCACTAAAATAATAGAATCATTTTTACAAGTAACAAAATGTGCTCATATTTTTTTGTGTAAGTATTATGGTTATACAGAATGTATTTTAAATGTGTTTTCGTTTTCTTACCTTTTCTCTACATCTTGGGCAGTGTGTATGATCAGATCTGGCACATGACAAACAAAATACATGTTTGCATGGTATCTGAAACAAAGCAAAATACAATTATAGCTATGATTTTTTTGAATTAGAGATTTTTGTTTGAAAACAGAAGATAAATATTGCTATTTAAAAATTATAATAACATGTAATTTTTCTTTCTGAAGGGAAATGACACCCTCTCTCATGCAGATGAGTATAAGGCAGGGTTATTATAAACGTGAAAGTTTGGATGTTTGTGAGTATGTGAATTTGAATGTTTGTTAATCAATCATACACATACATAAATTATGTACACAGGTAGTCCATGACCTAGATTAGGATTTAGGATACTTTTTACCCCCGTACATAAAAGTGGTTTCCCTAGTTTGCTTGTAAAACCGCAGGCAACAGCTATCAATGACAAATATTAAAATGTCTGATACTAGATGTGCGGCAGCTTTGCCCATGTAAAAGGTTTTTTTACATACATGCTTTTCCTTTCACCCATGAGAGTAGAGAGAAACTACAGAAGGCCACATGATAATTATGATCCTTACATCTTGCTTCTTCCAGATTATGCATGTTGTCCTACAAAAATATGAGGTTGATTCCATTTAAAATAATTAATCAAGTTCTGTAATACACTCACCATTCGTCCATATATAAGTATAGGTTTAGAGCATATATCGCAGCAATAGATCATAGGGTTAAGGACTTTCTCCCCAATGAGTGTGGCGCGGTGGCTCCAGTCCAACCTGAGCATTGGCTCTGGAGGACCACGCTGTAGTGTTGTGAACACAGGAGCTTCCAGTTGAGATATGTCCGATGGTACTTCCACTGCAAAAATTTGAGGGTTAATTAGTGGCGTTTATAAAATTGAGTGTCAATTTGTGTATGTCTTTTTCAATACATTTAAAAGAAAAGACAAGTAAAGGGGCCAGGCCCTTAAGCATAAAGAAGTGCGTGAAAATAATTCTTGTATACGTGAAAAGTTATTCTAAAGCCACTAAATTAAGCTTAGATTGAGACTTGTACTAAAAATAGGAATAAGACAAGACAATTGCTTTTAGGTTTTCTTTACTAAAAACTTATCAGAACAAGAGGGAATGAGGTAATTTAGCATAGTCCTTCACCATCTGACGATTACTGGCCGACCTAAGATTACAGTGACAAGTTACTGCATGTTAGCAATTGGCCCAGCTTATATACCCTTTTTGAAGGAGTCCTGGAGTATTTCTACAAAACATTACCATACAAAGAATATAAAATATTTTTAATGAAGAATCCCACCTATACAAGGTTAGTCAGAAAGGGGGTACTAATCCGAAAGGGTGTTAAAGTACACATAATAATGAATAACTTTTGTTCTACAACTTTTCCCAAAAGTCAATAGTTTAAGAGAAACAGTTGTTCAAAAAACTCGAAAAAATATCTCTAAAATCTATCTATCACCAGTTATGATCAGCTGTGTTTACATTTTAGGTCATACTTGGGGTCATGAATTAGAAGCACCATTTTCTGAATTTGTAACTAAAGCAGGGATGAAGAATTTTCGAAAAAACTAAAATAAAAATCATATTATATGGAAAAAAAATAACCTAATTTTGAAATTTTAACACTTGCTTTCAAACAGTCATCAGCGATACTATAAGTGGGCCTCGGATACTTAGATACCTATTGTGAAAAACATAACCCTGTCTTTGCTGTTGCGCAGTCTGGTAAAAAACAAAACTTGGATAATATAGCTATGTTACTGTTTTAGATGATATTGTTTACGTTTTTTCGATAGCAGTCTCCTTACAGCTACAATTTACGAAATGACAGCTGCCAAGATTTATCTTTTGTTGAATAGAGTATAATAATTTCAGTTATAAATCAAAACTTGAGTACTTTTTCCTGTCATCTTTCTACCGCTACTTCAGGTACACTTTCACCAATGTGATAGCTATAGACTGACATACTTACTCATCCTTCAGTATTATCAGATATTTATAGAGTCGTACTTCTTGACATTATGATATAAACAGCCATTTGCACATATCTTAGTGATAACTGATAAAACATAATCATAAAGTTGATAATGTTCAACTGATAATTTGAAACAAGTTTGTTTTCATTACTTCAACTTGAAAGTTAGGATTGATTTAGAACACTCCAATTTAAAAAGTGTTTATTCAAAGTACTGAGTGGCTATAAACTTCTATTAGGGTTGCTACACATATAGTTGGGTCAGCAATTTGGTTGGGCAATTTCTATTGTACAGGTTTTGTTGTTCAATGTTACCTTTATCTGTGTATAGACTCAATGAATGTATTCACTTGACGGACAGATCTGTTGCTGGGGAGTTTGTTGCGCCATTTCTTCATCACAGCATAAACACTAGGAAGCGTTGAAGGCGGGTGTTTTTGGTTTTTGGGGCTGTCTTTTGTAACATTGATGTTCAAAAAGAACTAAGTAATTCTAGTCTATTTTGAATAAATGAGTTTTGAAGTTTGATGTAGAATAGAAATTGCCGAACCGAACATGACAACAAAACTAAGTGTTTAGCAACCCTTACTGTTTTTTTAACCCTTTGACTGCAACATCAAAAAAGCAAAACCATGCTCTCGGCACCAAGCAACAATTTCTTCCTAAATTATGTCACGTAGTCGTGACCGTGGCATGCTGAACATATTTTGCTTTGTCATGTATACATGACTGTGGCGGTCAAAAGGTTAAATAGTTTTTTTGTTTATGACCTATTATTTTAAATGTGAAAGTTTGTGATGATGGATACATGTTTATAACTCAATTTTGCATAAACAGCTGAATGGATTTGGATGAAATATAGCACACAGATAGACCATATCCTGTATTAACACTTAATATACGTTTTATCTTGACACATGAAAGATGTAAGTGAAATTGCAGGCAACAGTTAGTGTGTTTATAAAACAATCTAAGGTTGTACTCAAGTTCTGATTATATACTGATGACATGTAAAACATGTATATCCACTCTTAAAGTACATTATTTGGCTATTATTTCTTCACAATAACGTATACATTTTGTTGTTGTTTAATGTGAAGTGATTGTGAAGCTGCAACATAACTATCAAAATATAATTACATTTAGCAGGTTCAGTCGGTTCAGGTTCCTCCTTAACATCCTCAGTAACGATTTCTTCTTGTTCCTGAGTAGTTTCTTCCACGGAACATTCCTCCTCATCACTGGACATTACTTTTGGCACTTTCTTCCCTCGGCCTCTGCCCCTACCACGACCGCGGCCGCGGCCCCGACCACGGCCTCTTCCGCGAGCATTTCTTTTCTCAGTATTCATGTTTATTAGTAAAAAACTTTGCAACGTTCAAAGTTTAACAGTTCACACTTAACCTCACTAAAAAGACAACAGACAACAAACACTACGTAAGATAGGAAATAGATTCTTTGACTACAAATACACTTATCTTTAGTTAGAACAATTCATTTTGGAGGGGTTTTAAGAGGTTTAAACCATATTCCGTGAAAATCACAATCGTGACGAACAGCGGGTAATCGATTAGTTCATGGTGATGTCAATATAAATAGTAAGATTTATTGATTCGACTAACTAAACCAAAAAACTTCCTCCAGCTTACAACTATTTTGTTATACCTATATAATAACTATATTTTCGTACCGTTTATATTTCACTCTTAAAACTAATTAATTTTAAAATAATTAATGTATGAGTTATAATCGATTCTGATTCGAAATAGATTGGACATCCCTTAGAATAAGTATAAGGGACATCCTTACCCGATCTGAACGTTCCTTTATACTACAAGATTTACACAAGACTGGCCAAATATTTTAATAATTTTCTTTTAATATTTATGTATATTTGTCAGACAAATTTTATATGTTTAAAGTCAGTATTGAATAGTTAGTGGATAATTTTTACTTCAGGTTTCAAGTACAGAATTTAAAAAAATCGTGCAATGCGCACTTTGTCGTGTTCGCGGAAAGGAACGTATTTAAAAAAATAATGTCAATAAACAAAAAATAGAATTTGCCGGTTTTGTCCGTGTGTTTTAATATTAAACATCTCCCTAATTTTTCATCATGATCGACGATGGCTGAACGAAGACTACAAATCTTTTGTGTGAGTATTAATGCCACTACTTTTACATTAGTTTCACAGTAAAATGTGTTCAAAAAAAGTGCCGGATGCCAGCGGTACTACCCGTTTATCTACTCATGTGGTACTACGTCGTTCATTTTAGCGGTAAATTCAATTTGTTCTGTAACGTTATAATATCCAGATATTTACATTTTGTACATAATATAAGTGAAAGTATCTTTAATACAGCAGCAATAGAAATTTCTTTGGTAAATCCTTAGCTGTCTACCCTCAATCAGACTGTCGCAAATGTCCTTTTCAACAATTTCAAACCACCAAACTTTTTTGCCTTTAAATCAAAACTTATTCGATTTTATATGTTTATAGCATGGACGTACAAAAAAGTATAGAGCCTTAACTTAACACGAATATCGACTTCTAAGTTTATGTTAAAATACTAAATAGATATTGCTTGTACTACCATCAAAATTTTGTTGATTCTAATCTTCCCTTTCGTTTAGCTGCAAGGCAAAGAACAATTTTATTGCGTCAAGCTCAAATAACCGAAAATCGGAACCATATCTCTGTTAAAAAGGTGTTACGTGCTGCAGTTCTATCTCCCCAAAGGTCAACCTTATGCATTTGATGCGTTCTGACGATGGACCAATGAAGTTCCGACGATCGATTGTGGGATAATATCATAATGCCGGCTGCACTCTTCGAGATAGCTCGAGAATCAGATGCTGTCCTTTACTGTTTGATTTTAAAGGTTGAGTATAGAGATAGCGCCTCGGGCTGCCTCCGCGAGAGTGAACAGCCGGTATAACATTATGTAAGAGGGGAGGGGGAGAGGGCGCTGCCACATCCTACATTCTGGCATGAAGGTTTATTTATCCTTTTAAACTAACACTTAGAAAATCCTATTACGCCCATCATCTAAGTTGCCAGCCAAAATACTATAGCCAGTATCCCAAGTGCAATTCGAGTTGACCACATAGCTCTAATTTGACCATCACCAACTAGTTTGCACTGGCTGGCGTGGTGACTACGGATATGACCTGTCCTTTTGAAAAAGTCTATGACTACTTGAAGGACTTGAGCGAGCTGCGTTGCGTAAAAATGTTAGATAGGTACTATAGAAATCCACAGAAAACTTGCCAAGTCGCGGTTTTCCAAACTACTTTAGCTTCCTGCAGTTACTTCCAATTTAGTCAACGTTGCTGTATAAGAACTACATACTAATTGTTTGATTAGCACCTGTAATTACGTAATTAGTTTGTTTACCCCAAAGATTTCGCAAATGCATTTTTCGCAATAGCGCATTGACGTATGCGTGCCTTGCCTTCGTATGAAGTCAGTCGGACACGATGTCTTAATAAACTGATCATATTGCAGTGTCTTTTTACATACTCTATGTCAGAGGTTCTCAAACTTATTTCGTCTACCGCCCACTTTGAGAATCAATTATTTTCTACCGCCCCCTAAAATTTTTAACGTTACCACATCTTTATGATTAGTTACGGTTTACTCACGTGCATTTTTCGGGATTGCCCGACTAGTTTCGGACCCAAACGGAGTCCTTAATCATGAGCTGATCACGCGGCGAGGTCGCGAGTCGAACTAGCGCTGAGTAAACCGTAACTAATCATAAATATGAATGTGTCTCACGAAAGTTATAATAATAAAAAAGTTACCACATCTTACAAATCACAATAGCAATCATTACTTTTACCGCTCTTTACCGCCCCCCCTGTAAGCCTTTAGCGCCCACAAGGGGGCGTTATCGCCCACTTTGAGAAAGACTGCTCTATGTCGATAGAACAATCATTTGAAAGAACAAGTGCCGTTATGCTTATCGAGGACTTAGGAGGTACGTAGGTAGGTTTCTAGGGTCCGAGTCTAGCTCTGCTTTACTTGAAACAATTATTGTTGCCAAAGCGCAAACGAATTCAGTTTCGTTTACGAAAACTGTCAAAATATTTGAATTGTATTTGTTGACAAACAATTTGACAATTTTTGTAAATGAAAACTGTCTAAATGTACGATTCGGCTTCGGTTCGGTTGCGATTCATCAACATTTCTGTTAGTAGAATTGGGCCCCTGGTGTGACGTCTAGAAGATAGGTACTAATTGTTTATCCTGTGTTCTGTGGTTGTGTGTTTTTGGTCCAATGATACGGTTAGTGGTGCTAGTTGATAGTTTTATGCGGGTACTTGCATATTTTGACTTCCGTAAGTAATTTTACAGAATCGTACAATTTCCAGTAGATGTCGCTGTCTTGATCTTATCAGTTATACAGTCCAAAACTACAGATGAAAAGGATTGACTTTTCTTACCTAGAGATATTCCAACAAGCGTTACCAAAAAAAAAGCGGTACTACTCAAATGACAAACTTATATTCTGGAGGTACCGATGTACATATTATTTACATACTCGTAATTGCATTATACATTCGCCGTCACGCTCTTTCCCTTTACGGGGTAATCAGAATTCCAGGCGCTCCTATCGATAACGCGTGGTATGTCGGTACCGCTTGAAGCCTTGTACGGACATCGTGTTCGGTTTAAAAATCGCAACGGTTTGGTGCATAATTAGGAACTGGTTGCTTGATTCTCGCCTACGAGTACCATCGCAACCAGTTTTCGACGTTCTTGTATGTATTTGACTTTGCAAATGAATGATCGAAGATACGTGTTGTTTCCTGTACATTTCTCGTCTGTTTTGTGTTTTTTCAGTACTTCTCCTTGATCTCATACAATAATTTTAGTATTTGATTTCGTTTATTTTCTACCGCCCCCTAAAATATATAAGTCAAAGAGTCTTCCTTGCTTATTGCCACGGCTCACATACCCTTAGTAAATTGGTAGTATTTAAATTGCATTGGCTCCGCAACACTTGAAGTAAACTAGGTTTTCGCAGTAAGATAATTATTATCAGTGTGCTCATATTCCCAATTGGATAATCCCTATGAATATAGTTCTTACGGCACAGACTCCAAGGGATGTGATGACCTAATCTTAGCTCGGTTACTTCCTTACTGCCTAAATATAGCAGCTGTAGACATTATACAAAACACTTTCCTAATCTAAAAAATATCGTCGATAAAATGTGTAAAATGAATCACCACGTATGAGCAATGCATTGCCTAGGCTTGAAATCTGCGGCAGTAAAAATATTCGTGATTTTGTGTCAATGAGTAATACGGTTACCAATTAACTACTTGCGTTATACAACTGTTCCTTAGACTAGGTTTCTTAGACAGAAAACGATAGTAGACATGTTTTTGATAGCGATTTACTGATATCTTTTGCTAAGCTAAAATAATGATAATTTTAAATACAATTTAGTCTTCGATCATGGCTTATTGAATCGAGAATTAAACGTAATACACGCAATAATCGCTTTTCTTCACACCTATTAGCTGACGACATTGTTGCAATCATTGTCGAAACGTACTTGAAAATACGCTGTTATAGGTACGTGGCTAACTTGGCACGATGTATAGACAATAGCCAAGCCGGTCATCACCAGCATCATATCTACCGTAGGATTTCACTGCTAGACTAAGGTGGTATTTCACCAAACTATAATTAACTTCATAGAGTTAATTCGGTATCTAAACTTTTCAATAACTAACATTTGCATTTCACCATACATCAATAGTGATAGTGACAAGATTATTGAACACATAAATTTCATATTTCTAGGTAACATTTAGCTTATCTGGTGAATATTATTTATATGTTGGTTTATTAGGTATTCTCTTGAGATTTCTACAGCGATTCTTGCTGAGCTGCTTGTATCTAACAGTTAGCCCCTGTCCAAGTCCTGTACAAGTCCTTTGGTCATCTATCGGACAGGTTCCTCGTGGTTAACTTATTTCTAATCTATGTATAATCAAAATAATTCTACGTACAATTTAAGTAGACTTTTACTACATTTTATGGTTTTCATTTTCTCCCAGTTCATTGTGGAAGCAATGACTTATTCAACCGTGGACTAAACATAATTTTTCAATCTTACATTTTGGTAAATATTAATGCTACATTCGGCCCTCTTGTTGTATTGTGATTAGGTGTTTATCCAGTCAGGGTGCTTCGAAATTCATGAGGTCATTGTCGTTGCCCCTTATATCTAGAGGTCTACGAATGTAATGTACGATCTTGTATCTTCATTTTGTTTGCTTTATTAGGTTCTTCTGTTACGTATGTAAATTTCTAATGAAATTTTTCGACTGAATTGCCAATTTCTATTAATGTATTCAAAAACGAAATTTTGGACTGTTTTAAATAAGTAGTGCTGCAGTGGTTCGATTAAGTCTCGTTTTGTTATTGTCAGTCATTATTAGCCGCATTTCTGATACTCTGATGTTTTTCGTAGATTAAGTATACATTTTCCTTAAATTATTTTCAATTATCTTTATTGTTTTGGTATCTTAATCGCTGAGAAGTTATTGAAATCGAAAAAATACTTCAGAGAATAATTGATAAATATAATAATAATAAATAAGTAAAATATTGTTTTGAAATGGCTGAAAAGATTAAATTTTTCTGACGATTTCTTTATCATTGGCTTCGTTTTTACGTTCACTTATCCATACCTTACCAGATTCCTTTTAGGGAAAGCAGTTTTATTAGTACACACGGCTACACATCAAGCTATACATTTCCAGTTTACACTGACCTCTTATTGTAAGGAAATCCTATACAATGCGAGATCAGCTTATGCTGGAAATGTACAGCTTGATCTGTAGCCGTGTGTACTAGTATCGCTTGTGGTCGAAATTCGACCATTATTTTACCTGCCTTAATCGCAACACACATGTGTATTTTTTGTGCACATCTATGGCACAGTACCTTTCGAATGATATTATAAGTTTCATTCCCCTCCTTTTATAATACTTAAATGCTTTAAAATGGTACGTCAATTTTCGATGTTCACGTATAATGATAATGATATCGATTATTGGTGAACAGATATTTCCATCTTGCTCCTTATGAAAGCAGTGGCGATTACAATGTAATGATTTCTGAGACAAGAACTACACAAAGTATTAGTTACTAAACTCACTTAGGTTTATTCTCAGGAAATGACATAGATACAAACAAGCCTTTTGTTGCCAGTCTTTTTGAATTCTATTCACGGAATATTAAAAGCTCTAGCCTTGAATCTTACTTCTGTATTCGACGGCGCGTGAGCTTTACTTGTTTGTTGTAGTAGGGGCCCGTTACCTATTGCCTATTGGTATTTCATGTGTGGCTGTGTGTGTGGATTTAGTTATTCAGACATTTGAATTGCCATATAAAAACACACATAACTACGTGAAGTTTACACATCTTGATAATTCGCAAAAAATAACATTAAAGAAAATTGAAACAATACTAGAAGTCACATCAGAAGATAATTCATATTCCCGATAGAATTTATGAAATTTCATTGCTGTAGTCGCGCAATAAAGGTATGATATACGATAATGTTGCCAATCCTATTACTTATCATATTACTAACAACAAAGAAAGCTCTTTCGGCCTTTAACAATACATTTTAATGAGTCTGTAGGCGTTTGCAACGTGAGGCACATTGTAAAGAGGTTTGTATACTTTGACTGAAGATAAACTCTATCATCTTTGACTTAAGATTTAGTATCACTCATTTATGTGTGTACAGTTTATTCAAATTGAGTCAAATCATTTGTGATATGCTCACAAATGTAGCTATCATCATATAATGCTGGATTCCATTCGTCCAGTCTGTGTACAATAGTTTTGTTCAAGCAAACATGGGCGGATTTCCATTATGTAAGTTTACTTTGCGATTTCAAAGTGTGTTGGACGTAAATGTTTTAACTTCTCTATGTTTTATTTTACTTTGCCTTATTTTATGTTAACTGAAGTAAGCACATACTACATTGTGTAAAGTACTTGTATCACAATCTATTTTTATAGGATAAGGACTCTTCAGTTTTTTACGCTTATAATCTTGCAAGGTAAATTGAGATATGTAATCGAAGTCCTTGTAGTTGTTGCGGCAAATAAGCAAAATTGTAGGTACATTTGAATAATAACTGCACCTTATATTTTAAATCTTGAAAGTTATAAACAGAATGCTGAGAGTGCCTTTTCTAAACCGGGCCTGTGTCGTGACGTGACTAATACACTCGACCAGACTGTAGGTCAAGATTTAGGGCGGGTTGCGTCATTTTGATGTTACGTTCAATACTAAGCGTATGCAACAAAAACATCAACAAGTCATCCCTTAATAATGTCAACTGGTGAATAACGATATCTTGAAGCCACCCAGGTGGGACTCAGTTGGTTGTGGTATACTTAGTAGCTATCTAGTAACATTGTGCTTTTAGTACATTTATTTTATCATTTCTTTTTGCATTCTTTAATATTTCTTCTTCTTGTTTGTTTACGGTTTAATCACGTGCATTTCCATTATCTATATATATTCCAAATCTTGAATATTTTGAAAAAACATCTTGTATAAAGAGATAAAGTTTGTATTTGTAAAACAAGCCTTATTTATGATGATGACCGACCACGACCTCAGTATAATCTTAATTTCGTTTGATTTCCCTAACCATAGGGTTATCTTATCACTATTGCACTTTATAGCGCCATTTATATGTTAAATAATAAACAGAAATAATAACATATTATGCAGATATCGGAAATGATAACAGTTTAATTTCTTACATTCATTAGAAACTAACTATGGCAGACAGATAGGTGTACGAATTTGGAACCTTGTAACTTTAAAACCGTGTAACAAATATTACAGAACATAAAAATATTGTTTTACAGTGCAACAAATCTAAGCAATACCTTTTGACAGCTGTCAGATTTCAGATTTATTGGACTAGGTATGTCTGTGGTGCCGTTATTGGCCGCGCAATTTGACCACTAGCCGATCGGATTGCGCGGCGAGCTTCCGTTTAAACACCAGTAGTGGTCGAATTTCAAACGTCAAATGATATTTCTTAGATTTATTGCACTGTAGTGTGGTAATTATTTGAATTTATAGAAATAAAAAATATGATAATCAGGTCGCCACGTTTTGAAGTCCCTAGAACGATTAACTTTTATATCTGTGTTAATATAAGAAAATTGTAAATTGGGTCATCTCTGTGCATAAAACTATTTTCATAAACTAGAATATCATGCCAAAAGTATTAGTATATAAATAGAAACTTCACCGGCTGTCAAACATAGTTTCTGCGGTGTTTTATTTGAGGCTAACGAGGTGATTATGTGTCGTTTTTCAAAAGCTTAACTTTTCTATGCTTCCTTGAGTCATGGTGGCTCTTGAATACACAAACCTTACATCACAGTCTCGAAACAAATATCTCTAGGCTTTGCAAATATTTGAGCGACCGACCAAAGGGACCCGCGACCCACGACCCTAAACACACGGAAGGCGGAGGTTCCATAACTATGGCATTTAGGTCATCCAAGCCTCCTCTATTTGCAGCAAATCACCGTATATCGAACTTACATTTTCTAATTGAAATTTATTTCTGTAGGTAGGATCGATCTGGTTCTTGGAATATTATCTCTTAGCTTTCTATTTACTTGCAGGGTGAGCCGAACTTCAAGTGAAACATGTTTCAATATCGCAAAAATGCATATGTATGTACGTACAGAGAGTAAGTAGTTTAAGCACACGACATTAGTTAAGAACAAGCTCCTTGCTTTACTTGGCTCATACAACTTTCGCAGGATGATAAGCAGCTACTTTCGTCTTCGTAGATTGGTAATGATTTGTCAACTGTGTTGCTGGGAAGTGCTGTGCAGTTTCTTTTTCGCAGTATAAACACTAGGAACCGGTAAAGGATGGGCGTTTTTAAGGGCTATCTTTTTTAACATTGACGTTCAAAAAGAACGAAGTAACTATTTTGAATAAATGAGTTTTGAAATTGAAGTCAGTGTCGTCTAGGTACTGGCCAAGAGGGCGGCTGCTAGAGACGCAGGACCTAGGGGCGCGCAAATTAGGCTGCGCAATATTTATAACTGAAAAACTCCGTAGCAAATCTCGCCTTAATTTTTAACAAAAATTTTAAGTTCCGTTTTATATTTAGCGTGTTTTTTGGGAGGCGCAAAATTTGATCCTTGCCCTCGGCGCTCTTGACCTTAACTACGACATTAGTTGAAGTTAAACAAAAATCTTCACTCTAGTTTTCCCTCACTAGATGGCAGAACTCCAATATTCCAACTCTGACAACTGTAACAGAATCTCTCAAAATCATCATCAATAATGGCAAGATTTCTCAAATTGCAATGATTACGGAGAACTGGGCCAATTCTGGACGAATTTGTGCGCATAAGCTCACATAACTATAATGTATATAGGTACAAAGCGTAATGTAATACATATTATTACGCAAGTCGTAGTTTAGTGCCCTGAGGAGGGCAGGCTGTTGCTGGCAACGCAACGCGGTCACGGCCGGTTGTCGCTCCGCTGACGTTGTCGACTTGTCGGCACTGAGCGGAGCGGATAGACACTGCGTGTATTGAATGAAAAAAACGCGTGACAAAGTAAGGCGTTTCAATTTTAATCGCTTCATACTTTTTAATCCCCAACGCAAAAAGATGGATGATGTTCGAATCGCCACCTCGCTGTATTTTCAACTCATGATTAGGGCTCCTTTTGATCCGAATCTAGGCAGGCAATCCCGAAAAATGCACATATGTAAACCGTAACTAATCATATGTGTAAACCGAGGGGTTATAAGTTTGAACTATTTGTCTGTCTATGACACCGATAGCTCCCTCTCAAACGCATGAACCGATTTTGGATTCGGATTGTTCTTTTTGAATGTTGCTTTAGCTAAATCGTCATGATTCTTAGCTATGTTTGATGAACATTACTTCAACAAATGAAATGGTGGGAGTTTACATACTATTTCATAAAAAAAACAACATTTTAAACTTAAAGATTGTAATTGAAACAGATTTTGTTTCATGGCTTCGTGCGTATTATTAATTTTTTGCTGGAAATGCGGTGCCATCTTGGTCAATTGTACCTCCGTTGACATTGTCAACAATGTCGTCTCGTCTCTGCTGAGCTGACCGGATAGACGCTGCACTGTGCACCTACCTATAAATGGCGGATACGCTCTGCAATTTACGACTGGCGGTCTTGGGACACGCTAAAAGGTTGAAGCTTCTGAGTGAATGGGTTCGTAGAACATGTTTAAATTTATATTAATCTGCTAGCAACTCAACGCTGTCACGGGCACTCGAAGGTCTGACTAATCTACTGAGCTAACAGTGGACGACTTCTTTGTATACGATGCCATATTTAGATACAGAAACACTTAACAATGCTCTATTGATAGTTCTTTAGCGTCCCACTGAAATTGTTTCAACGAGCCTAAATTGAATTGTCTCTTTAAAGCTATACTAATTCCAAATCCAAACTTATAGTAAAAACAGTAGTTTCTACTTGTACCTACTACGTAGCTTTTACTATTCAGTCTGCTACATTCTTCGGGATGGGCATAGGTCTCTCCAAAAAATTCCATAGGTCGGTTACATGACGGCCACAGAACAAGCCATATCGCACCAGTAATGCTGCTTTTCATTATTCCTCGAGTGATTTCATCAAATTATGGCTCACATGGTTTTTAGTCCATGTAGTCGACGGGCTTTTTCTCGCAGTGTGCGTTGTGCGTTCCAAGTCTTTATGCCTAATCAGATAAACACGGTACCTAAGCACCAATGGAATACATCTTTGATCTGTGCTATTGATAGCATAACGTAGGTAGTTCTCAACAAAAGATAAGGTTTGTTACCAGAGCTATTTTTGAATATGATCACTGAAGTACTATTGTAGACGATTTAGATCGCTCAAGTGGCATTAATAACATGAAGCCGTATGAATTGAAAAATCGCTGATCGAGTATTAATCGAATAAGTAATTGAATTGGTGCTAATGTTATTACAATAACTCATTTATTGACCTATATTACTGGTCCTTGGCTTCACATGTCTCGCAAATAATTCCACGTAAAAAAATGTATTTAACGTTTGCAGCATCGTATAAGATTTTATTTCTTCGTGCCGTAAAATTACGGCCATCAATTTATTTTATCAAGGTTTATCAAGCACATTTGTATTAATCCCGAACTCCCGGTAGTAAAAATGATTCCGCCATATTTTTTCGCATTTGCTGCGTAAACCGAAGACACGACCTCCATTCCCAAAATTAATGTGACAGAGGAAAACTAGTTATAGGTAATAGGCACAAAAAAATTTTGGCAAACATTCTTCACTTCCTTGAAACAGAATTTAGCAGTGCGTTGTCATTTCTTCGAAACATTTCTAATAATAGAAGGTTACTATACTACTTCAAAGGCTACTGAACAGTAATTTCTAATTATCTACAGCCGGGGGTAATGTTCGGATATTGCGTAGTACAAGACTGATCTGTCTGTAATTTGACTTGAAGTCTAAACACCACAGCGGGCTGGGCTACGATCCACGACGGACAGCTGGTCGTGGCCGATCACGATCAAAGGTGCAGCTAGCATTTCTGTATGCATGTTTCATGAGTGACCGCATGCTGCTATCCCTAATCTTGATCGTGTTTTTGGCCACAGTATTATAATATATTTAGTATGATTTATTAAAGGCGCCTCTACGTAAAATAGAATATCTATTACGCACGTTTAGAGATATAAGAGAAAATCAATACAATCAACACTGTTACAGAAGTTATGAGCTTAACCTATTGGAGTACCTATGTTGTAATTTAATAAGTATCTCAATTTTCTTTACCCTGATTTCCTTATTTAGCTTTAGCCAGATTACCGAACTACTAATATCGGTCATCTTAAGACAGCCAGTCAGTCAGACAGAAGTCTGGACTGGTCTTTTGGACCTAGGTGACCCGAATACAAGAGCAAAGTTATAGGGATATAATATACAGTGTGTCCGGCCATGGAATAGCGATATTATAGCTACTTAAATAGCAACTATTCTAGTACACAAATACACTACACACTAGGGTCCAATCCACTTCCTCGCTATTTGGCAGCCATTTTGCTTCTTTGTTGAGATATTGTCTAAAACTGTATCTAGTCTTTATGTGAACCCATTGTATCGTAATGTAAACGATAGACAATATTGTTGCCCTCCGAATAAGCCTACTTTTATCTCAGTAGGACCAAAACTTTGAGAGATAAAACTTTTTTTGTACATACGTACAGAATATCTTAACAAAAAAATGGAAGTGGATTGACCCTAGTGTATTTGTGTACTAGAATAGTTGCTTATAAGTACATAGAATATCGCTAGTCCATGACCGGACACATTGTATAATCACAGTTCTGATGGACCTAAAAAGTACTAAAACATCTCAGCTGCAATTAATATCAACTACCATTTTATCTTTTAGCAATCGTCCTGATTCCGCTCAATTAATTGTTTTACGACAATAGTTTCCTCGTGACTATCTTGATGCTATAGGTAAATAAAGTATAAGCTAATTGATTGGCATCAATAACATTTCAACCAAGATTTCCTTGTATACAAACCACGAAGTCCTCTTAGATACTAGTTCTTTAAAAGTGTGCAACGGTGTAGGTGAAATTCGGCCGAAACGTCGGGATAAAAGGTAATTTGTGACTCTTAGGCCCACTTGCGCCAAGCTAGGTTAAATTTTTTAACTCGAAGTTAGAGGCTACTGGGAGTTAAATGCTAATTTTGTCTTGCACCACGGAGAGTTAGGACTTAACCTCGAGTTAAATTTTTAAATTTTTAACCCACCAATGTCGGTGAGTTAAATCAGGTAACCCTGGGTTTGGTCTTTCATGGCCCTCGGCGGGCGCCGCCGTCCGGATCCCACATCATTGTGGGGGGGGTCCGAATAGCTGTCGAGTCCACCATGAAGTACCTGGGATTGGTGCTCGACAGCCGGTGGGACTTCGGACCCCACTTCCAGCGGCTGGCGCCCAAGCTTTTGGGCGCGGCTGGGGCGCTGTCAACGCTGCTTCCCAATCTGGGGGGCCCGAGCCTCGCCTGCAGGCGGCTCTACGTGGGGATCGTGCGATCGATGGCCCTGTACGGGGCCCCGATCTGGGCGGCTGACCTGACGGCCGGCAGCATCGCTGTTCTGCGAAAGCCGCAGAGAGCGCTGGCCGTCAGAGTCATCAGGGGGTATCGCACGATCTCCTACGAGGTGGCTTGCGTACTGGCCGGATCTCCGCCTTGGGACCTCGAGGCGTTAGTACTCGCGTCACTATATCGGTGGCGCGAGGAAGCGAGAACGCGGGGCGAGCGGCCGATGCAGCGACAGTTGGAGCTGCGTCGGTCGCAGCTGCACGAGGCCCTGGTGGCGGAGTGGCGGGACAGGCTTTCACGCCCTACCGCCGGCCTCGCCACCGTCGGGGCGGTCCGGCCGGTGCTCGAGCGCTGGCTCGGGAGGAGGCACGGCTCCCTGTCGTTTCGGGCGACGCAGGTGCTCTCGGGGCACGGTTGCTTCGGGAAGTACCTGTGTCGCATAAACAGGGAGCCAGACGCCCGGTGTCACCACTGCGGCGATTGCCGGGAGGACACGGCGTGGCACACGCTGGCAGAGTGTGCCGCTTGGGAGGAGCCGCGCCGTGCCCTCATCTCAGGAGTAGGCGGTGACCTGTCGCTGTCGGCCGTGGTCGAGTCCATGGTCGACAGCGAGGAGTCCTGGGACGCGGTGGTGTCCTTCTGCGACACGGTCATGTCGCAGAAGGAGGATGCGGAAAGGGTGAGGGAGATCACCTCCACTCACCCGGCCCGCAGCAGACGCACCGGGCGTCGGCGGAGGGCGGACAACGCCCTCTTCCAGCCCCCCTAAATGGGTCCAGGGGCGACGGACTTGGGGAAGTCTGTCGCCCCCCACACATCAGGACCCGAGGCGGCGGCGCGAAGTGTTCCAAGCGCGCCCCTCTTAGACGGCGCGGGGGGAGTCTAACACCTCACTCCCCCCGCTAACCCGAGGAGGCCCGCTGCGGCGGGCCGGCACTAGCCGGGGGTTGCGGAAGTGTCGTAAGTTCCCGCGACCCTCGGCGCAGGTGTGAGATGGAACACCGGGGTGGTTTTAGTCAGTAAGAGTCTGACAGACCCCTCCGCTCACCCCAGGGCGGAGGACATCCATGAGGATTTCCACCCCAAAAAAAAAAAAAAAAAAAAAAAGGTAACCCTGGGTTAAAATGTGAAACGAGATATTTTAGGTTAATACAAGTTGGTGTTTTGTTGCTTTTATGAATAGTATCGGTTTTATTTTGTCCTGAACAATGATAAATGAGTTTTTGTTGTCTGATGATGATGAAGAGATCATCGAATACATTAGTTCGGACTTTTACAATAGAAGAAATGCAGAACGGACCGATTATTTTCACTCGCAAAGGGACAAAGATTTTCATAGAAGATTTCGACTAGAAAAAGAAACTGTTCTCTTTTTATGAGATAAAATTGAAAACAGATTGCACTATACAAATCCAAATAAGAAGTAAGTACATACTTGCATGACACATAAGTAGTTTACATACATTTTACGAGATTTCGTCTCCATTTTTCTTAAATAATCACAAAATCGCACACAACCAGTTATCACAAATTCAAACTTAGTAAACACCACGCAACTGACGTAACACACAATGTCTTGTCTTCAACATAAACATTAAACGACCAAAAACGCCACGTCATTTCAAATCTGACATAACGAAAAAGACTTATGCAAGTTACTGTTGTATGAGGGAGAGAAGAATACTTAAACCATTCCTTATTTGCTCTTTTGTATTTGGTCGTATGTTACACTGAGTGAATGAATTTGAGTTTAACACTAATAATTACCAACATGGCAAAAAAATTTGTTAGGTTAGTTAACCATGGGTTAGTTTCCGTTCGTGCAAGACAATCCCCTGAGTTAAGAAATTGATGTTTTAACTTGAGTTAGCAAACTCGGTGTTATTTATTTAACTCGAGATTTTGGTGCAAGCGGCCCTTAAAGTTTGTTACGCGAGAAGACCCGATTCACTATTTTTATAATGTGTACAAATCGCGAAAGTTTAAAAACATTTAACGGTGTATGTGTATCGAATATGTACCTAAGGGCCTGTACAGGTTCTGTGGAGCTAATCAAGTTGCAAGTGTACCACCCTGACGAAGAACGGTGCAGTGCCCTCCTTTCACCTTCAGCCTAGCGCCTGATCGTCTCGGAACCCTGAACTCGTTCGACCCGCACGCCTATGCATCCATTAAGCTACGGGACCTATATTGTTTTTGTTGTTTTCATATTGTTAAGGCCTGTTAGGATGTAATAGATTGATAGGTTTTAACAAGTGGTCGGTTAATTCGTCACGCCGTGTTTTTAATTACAACTTCTTAAGTTAACATCGAATTATTTTGATAGGAAAGTTCTAGCAGTAATATGTAGTCGATTATGTTATTTATCAATCAACTGTAACGTCGTTCTCGAACGTTTTTTTTTAATATGTAGTACATTGGGCAGTGGAAATTGTTTTTTTGTGCTTGCAAATGTGACATTCTAAGTTCCTAATAACCACTTGCGCCAAGCTAGGTTAAAACTTTTAACTCGAAGTTAGAGGCTACTGGGAGTTAAATGCTAATTTTGTCTTGCACCACGGAGAGTTAGGACTTAACCTCGAGTTAAATTTTTAACCCACCAATGTCGGTGAGTTAAATCAGGTAACCCTGGGTTTAAATGTGAAACGAGATATTTTAGTTTAATACAAGTTGGTGTTTTGTTGCTTTAATGAATACTATCGATTTTATTTTGTCCTGAACAATGATAAATGAGTTTTTGTTATCTGATGATGATGAAGAGATCATCGAATACATTAGTTCAGACTTTTACAATAGAAGAAATGCAGAACGGACCGATTATTTTCACTCGCAAAGGGATAAAGATTTTCATAGAAGATTTCGACTAGAAAAAGAAACTGTTCTCTTTTTATTAGATAAAATTGAAAACAGATTGCACTATACAAATCCACTTATGAAGTAAGTACATACTTGCATGACACATAAGTACTAAGTAGTTTACATACATTTTACGAGATTTACATACATTTTACTACTTTAGTTACGAATTCAGAAAATGGAGCTTCTAATTCGTGACCTGAAATATGACCTAAAATGTAAACACAGCTGATCATAGCTGAGGCTAGATAGATTTTAGCAAATTTTTTATGTAGTTTTTGAACAGCTTTTTCACTTAAACTATTGACTTGTGGGGAAAGTGGTAGAATAAAAGTTACTTATTGTTATGGGTACTTTAACACCCTTTCGGATTAGTACCCCCCTACTGACTAACCTTGTATTTATAGGGGAAGACTGATTTTGTTTAAAATTATCCGAGAATATTCATCATGGGCTCGATCATTTATTTTGTTATGGCTATTTTTACAATGAATATACAGTTTATTAGAAATGCGTATTTTACAACGTTATTTATAATATACTAAACTATATCTCTACGCATTTTGTTGTTGTGCTAAAAATTTTAACCGTTTTTGCCTCCGCCGAAAACAGGTTTTCGCGACGTATTGTTATTGTCGACTAGCAAAATATTTCTACTAAGGTCACCAAATATCTGCGTAGCGGGTAAATGTTCCGGCGCTAACAACATCCTATTTTAAACAATAGGTAGGTAAACATGTTTTTTTTTTGTCTGGTATAATTTTATAAAGTTGTGCAATTAGAAATGTTGCAAAGATTTCTTGGCTTTCCTTTTACGCTCGATCTCACTATGCTACGCTTTAACAAATTCGATGATGTAGAAGGCTACCTTATCTTCTGCCAACTGCTAAGTTTTTGCATTTAGATTTAGATGTTTATGGGGCTTTGTGGTTGATTAAGACTGTGTTCTATTGCAGGGGTCCGCATCGCTTGAAGGAACTAGTACGCTACTAGGAATGCTTACAAACATTTCTTTCGTTGAGTTGAATTGAAACCTGACTGCAGTACCTTAGATGAAACCAGGACTTGTTACACATGACATAGTACAATGAAATTCAGTTTACGTGCAGGGTTTTGCTTTTGTCCAACTGATACATTTACAACTCCTGTACTAATTACCCTACTTAGTCCTTGAGGAAAATACGACACAAATTCTTAGTTCTATCGAGGATTATCGAGGATAGAATGTCGGAACACCTCGTTGTTGCCATATAGATTGTGTAAAATCAATATTATGACTTGCTGGTACTGACCTGTGAATAAACGATAATAAACAGTAAGAGGTAATTAATGGCGATCAAACATGGCCAGTAAATAGTGATGTCACGGCCGGTACGCGTCCTGATCATCAAAGGCATTATAATCGAATACGTTCTAATGAATATTTATTCATTTAGTACCTACAATAGGTACCAAGACCAACTAAGATGGAAAATATTTTAATCTATTTAATTAAATATTCTTAAGGATATTCTTGAAGACAATAGAAGCGACGCATCTAGACAGACGTCTTATAGTTGAGGCATCTCAAGGAGAAAATGCTGAATTCCTTCTTTTTTCATTCTACGGCTGTGTTTGCCGTTGAAAGATATTTAATATTGATGAGTGGATGGTACTACTTTTTCAGTAGCCACTTGAAATACTTTTTCCCCATCTTACCAGCTTCAAAAAAAGAGGGTGTATATATATCGGCAGCCAAAGTCCACCCTCCTAGTTAGAAGCGATGTTATTACTTTTAGAGTAGCTGCTTACAGGTTCTTAGCTCAGTTATGTAGGTATGTTAATAAAACAGTGAGTGGATCTCTATGGTATTATATTAACAAAACAAAATTCCACGTTGAAAGACGATAATATGAATTTGTTCTAAGTATACTTAGTGGAAACTTTTAACAAACCAAGAGGGTTCTAACACAATAACAGTGTTGAACCAAATCTCGTTAATATTGATTATTCAAGGACGTATGACTAAAACTATAACAATGTATGCTTTCAGAATGGGCTTAACACAACAAAAGACTATTTACTCAGCTCTCACGTGCTAAATAGTTTAATTCTAATCGTTCCAAGTTACGCGTCGATTTGTTAGATAGATTGTTTATTACTTAACCAAGTGTTTACAGTATTTGCCTTCGTGACCAAGTATAACTATGGCCTTTGAAACTGGGGCAGTAACCGATTCCCTTAATTTAAAATTCAAACAGTTTCTGTGACATGCAAACATGGAGATTTTCTGTGCAACAAACGGTTCTTTGTTGGCGTTCTGGTTTAATGAAGCTGGAAGCTAGTGTCTTTTCCAACATGTTTTTTTCTGCTGTGAATGAGTTTTGTTCTATGTTTAGAATTTTGTTATTTTGCAGATTTTTCCTTATCGAAATATGGACCATATGGCGAAGTGAATTATTTATTTGTGAGCGTGATTTGCCGTTGTTTATCTTTGAGGTGGCTATATAAAAGGGTTTTCGTTTGTTTTGGTGTAGATTGTGTGAGCTGACAGAATAAATTGTTTGGTCATTACAGTTTTTATATCGGTACCATTCATTTTTAACCGACTCTTTCAAAAAGGAGGTTCTCAATTCGACTGTAATTTTTTGTAAGCGTTTTCCGACATACATGCACCGATTGAATGCTTCTTTTTTTGTTTGAAAGAGTTATCTCCCGAGACGGTCCCCTTTTAAATTTGGTGAAGATTTGATGAAGAAATTCAGACATAGACAATGGAACTCTATAATGACGAACAGTACATATAATGTGAATGGGTTATGAGCAGCGTCTTTCGACGAGCGAATCAAGTAATTACCATTTTATAAAACGGACAGTTTCAGAAGTCTGTACACGCTGAACCAAATTGAAGGCACTAACTTCTGAAACTGTTAATTTTATAATATGGTAATTATTTCATTTGTTAACTGACTTCAAGTCAGTTTTATTTTTAATACCTGATATCGGTTATTTAGTAAATCCTCGAGATTTACTTGTAGCTGTGACCTGCCCTCGGCGCATTGTGCAATTTCTGACGCAATACTTCCAACAATTTACAATATACTGATTTAAACAATTTCTTCTGGGTTAAACTGGTCTGATTAAACAATATCTTTTTATTTTACACTATTACATATTTTATCGAGTTTTATAGGGCCTTGGCCCAAATTGAAATGATTTTCCTTCATGGATATTAATTTTGCTCAGCAGTCGCTACCTATGTTGAATGATGATTATATGAATATTATTAATTCGCGATTCATGGTTTTGAAGCAGTGATTGAAACTGTCGAGGTGGTTTCAGCTCGTTTCAAATCTTGTTTGGATACATTTAGAGTTAAGAATTGCAAGTGTGTTCAGAAATAGGTAGTGATCATACCTACATTTGTTATCAGGGGCATATAAGTAGTACAAGTGGATTCAGTATTTACGATCCGCATCCGAAATCGATAGTCCATGTAACATTGACCCACTCGGTTATTTTGATTTTAATATTTTTGCTTATCTGCGAATTGTTCGACAAGTGATTTCTTGGGCATTTTCTAAATGTTTGAATACCTTTGAAAGGGTTAAAAAGCTGTTTGATTTAATAAGTTGGTTGATTTGTAAACAACGGACGAAAGGACCAAAAGATTATGTGCAGCTTTTTGGTCCTTATGTACCTAAAGATGCAACAAGCGCGTAAGAGAATTTTTTTTTCAGTATTCTAACTTTTACTACGTAGAAATGAGAATATTGAAATAAAACTATCCTCTTGTTCAAAATAAAACCCTGTATAAATCTCGCCACATGGGGTACTTTCTAGCATGTTCGATTGTGCATAATGCAGCTAAGGAGAAATTTTCCTGTTCCAGAGTTCTTCGATCTTTGAAAATTTTCATAAATTTTGATTTTTATTCCTTGGGACTCATACATTTTCATTAGATCCTTCGAATCGATATAAGTATTATGGGCTTCATTGTGTTTTTATAGTATGTGATGTGTCATGGGGTGAACTCTAGTGACAGTTTGAACTGGCCCTTTAGGTCAATAAACTTGGGGTTTACGGGATTTTTCCTTGGCTCCAGTCGGTAAATGATTTTCAACTTTGCAACATTGCAACTCGTACTACTTTTGCAATGTGTATTAATATAGATGGCATCCTCAATTAACTTAGCGAGATTTGTGAGATAATAATAAAATAATCAAATAATAAATAAGATAAGATGCCTGGCAACTCCTTCCAAAAGGATTAGACTTCTGGAAATCTTGAAACCATTCGCACTTGTACACGCCAGATCACTAGCGAAGACACCAAGCGCGCAGTGCAGCGGATCTCGACAATTCACGCCATATCTTTAATTATGATCCTTAAGTTATGAGCGCTCTGCATTTGTTGTTAAGTTTGAACAAGAGCAGTGAAATGAGGTTACGTTTCATTGAAACGTGTCTCGATCAATAAGAGAATTAGCACTAAAAGCATCTCCGTGTACAATTAATGCCAAGAACTACTGCGACTGTTGCTGGTATTGTGAAGATTATCAGTTGAAGTCTGTTCTAAATCTGCCTTGATCCTTGACCCATTATACGTGTGATGTGTGACAGTGGCAGCATCAGTAGTTATTGAGATGTTTATGATTCTAACTACAGACACTATAAATTCTTCGCGTTCCATTTAAAATCTTGGGATGTTTAATGTTTTCCGCAATTTGCTTGAATCTACAGCGCAATTGTTTCGCAATGTATTTGGTGAAGTTAGGTGCAAACTCATGTTAATTATTTAAACTATTGTGTATTTGCAAAGAAGACTAATCAGGTTTTAAGTTTAAGCAAAGAGCTGTCGAATCACTATTGCTGTTAACTCGAAATACATGACAACCAACTGATTTGAATACAAATTAGCAACTTAATAGTTAATTGTAAGAAACTGTTTATATATAGTTTTCCTGTTAACAAGTTTAGTGAAGGTGTACGATAACGAAAATAATATTTACAAAAACATAAGTAGCTGAGATGGGGCCTCTGTTTCTTATAAGGCTCTATACACCTGTATTTAAAACGCAGTATTTTTTTGATTCGCTATAAGATGGTCCGATAAACAAGTTTCCGATCCGTTTGATGGTACGTAACTATGTGTGTAACAGAAATAAAATATAATTTATTAACGCTAGCGAATTCGAGTCACATAATTAATTCGGCGCCGTGGTTGAATAAATGATTTCCGGCACGCCTCAGCTTTTGTGTTGTGGTATTATCATTTTTGTACCTATGTGTCGATTGTTTTATATTACGTTATTTTTTTAAGTAGATAAGTACGTGCAATAAATAAACATTATTAACCAAGTTTTTTTCAAAGAACATAATTATATTATTTGTTAAATAAAACTTTGAGGCAATTTCAAATAAATTATTATTGAAAGCGTTGCACAATAATTTCCATTATGCGACGGCGTTTTTCCATAATTTAATATTAATTATTATTTTGTCTCCAGCAAGGCATTAAATAATTTGATAAGCGACTTATTGTAATGAATCGATGTCATAAAACTTGTACGTCAGGTCTGTTATTTAATATTTTTTTAACATAGAGGCAAAGAGACGTGGGGGCAGTATGTCGCCTCATTTTTATTAGACACACGTGATTCAGCCGGCAATTCCTGAGTATGTATTATTTTAAATCTTAGTCACAGCAAAATCAGACAACGCGGAAAATGATTTTCCGAAAATTCTTACGGATCGGTTCAAGAACATCATCTACGCACAATCAGCGTAGCAACACGACTGCACGATGGGGTTTCGTAACACGAACTTTGTTTAAAAATTGCCAGATTCAGCGGTGGTCGATGTTATGTGCGTATCAGTATTCTAAACAGTACACAAAAACTTCATAAATATTCCAAGACTGATTAATGATACGAAAATAATAAAAAAATAGTCGAACACGTGGAGGTGACATTGCTTAATATTTGCAAGAAAAATTCGCACGATAAATACGTTTTTATTAGAATCCGTATTTGCTATCCAAATATTTTTTTATGTAATCAGAGAGGTTTGAGCGATCGCCGTACGTTTTTATCGTCCGACTAAAATTAAACGTTGGCAGATAAAGCCGGCCGTATCTGTAGGCGCCTTAATGCCCCACTACACTCGTCTATATGGAGATGTTCAAGGTTATATCAATATTGCAAAATGAACAGTTTAGCGGAGTCGCGAACGTTGCTCACGGACGCGGAGGTACGCGCGAAAATACTGCGTCGAACGTTTTTCGGTACCTCCAACGCGTGTTTATAAGTACTTATCTGCTAACAATCCACGTGGTCCTGTGCGTGATTTAAGATCACTGATAGACTGCTGACTGCTGTAGTTTTAATTCTTTAAAAGCCGTTGTTCTCCTACGCAAATAAATTGGTTGTTCGCAAGAAATCCAAATAAAATAAGTATAAGTGGTTTCCATCTGATCTACTCTTCATACTCCAGTTTCTTAAACTCCGGACAAGATCTGCTTATGTATTGCATGCGTTTAGAAACACGAGGTTAGGTTAGGTTAGGTTAGCTACCTGCCTGGCAGCCTTGGGTTTAGGTGCACTGCAGTAGCAGTAGATATAGGCTAGTGAGGCATTGGTTTCAAAAACTTATCAAACACAAATACTTAATGCGTAATTATTTCTGTACAAAATGTGTTGCAGATGAAATAAAATGTAAATCTAGCTGCAAGAAAAACAAATTACATAAAATTATTTGAAGGTGCACTTTTATTATTTGCTATCCAGTGTGGTTTTAAAAAGAAATACATAAAAACAATATTTTATGATTTTCACAGCCGTGCAAAATACATTGAGCGTTGCAATTATCTGTGGTATGTTTACTTACCTACACTACACCTATTGTAGATACCAATACCTATTGTAGAAGAAAAAAAAAACAGTGATCACGTGCGAGACAGTCTCGTGTGAACTGATAATTTTCGGTGCCAGAAATTTAATATCACTTCATGTCGCCTATTTTTAAAGAATTGTTTATAAACTAAAGTAACAACGTGCATTAACGCGTAGTAGAAATTATCTTCAACGTTAACCTCATTGGCTTCGTTAAATGTGAAAAACTAATTTTACCAGTAACAAGATTTTCTACAACAAATAAACCCAAGAAACGGAGAGTTTGCAATCATTCCGAACAAAAAACTAAGTATAATTTATCATTAATAAATGTATAATAAATTATGTAGGTATACTTACTGCGGCCCCGCTCCTGTGAAGTTATTAATTCTTCGGGATGATAAGTATCCTTTGGCCTGTGGCATTTTCCAGGTAAAGTCATGAGCACCACCATGTATCCATTTAACAAAATGCAATTGATATTATCTGTCTAAATACCGATGGAATTAATGTAATTTTACATGCCAAGTGTTCATGTAGTCGCAAGATTTCCATTACAACCTCTTGATTAGTTTACTTTAACATATTTATGCTACGTGTATACCTACATGTTGGTGTTCTTGACTGTACTAACAACCCTCTGTCAAAAATCATTAAAATCGGTTTGGTAGTTTAACCATGAAAACGAAGCAAACAGATAGACAAAGTTTCTAGAAGGATCTAGAGATACCCGAACACCGGAATTTCGTTACCTATTCTAAATTAATTCTACAAAACTGTCTGTAATCAACACTCCACGTGTTGCTGACTCATAGTATGTCTGTTGTTTTTGAGTTATTTCACACGAAAGTTCAACTGCAGTCAAGGTCAGGCTGCGTGGATCAACATCAACAATAGGGCGACATTGAAGCGAGTCAACCGCCGCCGTCGCCGCCGCCGTGCACCTTCCGGTGCGTACCTAGTTCATGACTGTGGACAAATTTAATAACAACCCACTTTGAACCACACTCGTAAGTTATATACGACATCCTTTTTAAGAAATGTGGACTTACTGCGTACGCAGGAAGGTGTTGTTTACTTGGCGAGTTACAATAGAAATGATGTTTTATAAATCTGGGATCTAGGGCGACAGTTGCACGGTGTGTTGGTAATTGGTGAATTCAATAATTAATTTAAGCTTTAACCTCCAAAAAGTCAAAATCCTACATGTTTAATACAAATGTGAACTGATTGAGACCCTTAGATCTCGGAAAAATGTAGAGGGTACTAAAAGATCTTGTCTAAAGGATGGGAAGCATGTTTATTCAAAAGATCATCAATCAATTTTCTGAGCGTGGTGAGTAGGTAGGCAATATTTTGCCACGACCGCGACCGTCTTTTGTAGCAGTCTGTTTAAGGCGTGAATTACACAGAAGCGGCGTAAGGTGCTGACGCGGCGCAGGCGCGTCGCTTTCATACATTTTTTGCGAAAAAGATTTGAAACGGCACAACAAAACGTATGAAAGCGACGCGCCTGCGCCTTACGCCGTTTCTATGTAATTCAGGCTTTAGGTCCCTTACAGTGGCAGTTCACGGCCTGATACGAAATGACGTGTTAAATTTACTTAACACTTATGATCCCTTACCAAAAACAAATTACGTGGCAAAATAACAATGAGTTAAAGTATGATCAAATTGCATCATGTATTGACAAATTACCGCTTAGCTAGCCCCTCGTAACAGTCGCAACAGCACTGACTACTTGTACAACAGTAACGCCTTCCTTTAGTTGATTTTTATGACTCACACCATACATGATGATAAGCAGCTGATGTGTACGTATATACATCTGTTTTTCTTTTACTTCCAGATCGGCATGGAAGCAATACTATTTGCTTTGTAAACGTGGTCGAAAATAAATTTAAATTATTTTTAGAACGATTCTCCATGCTGATCTGGTGGGAGTCGACTTAGAAACAAGTTGTTATTATACTTGCAGGTGTTGTACTAGCGACCTGTCGATACCCAAGCGATGTTTTTATTTTTTTGCCCATCGTATGTAGCGATGCCGAAGGATCTTCCACAAAGTCATATTTGTGTATAGTTTCTACAAATATAGATTTATAGAAGAAGAGGAAATGAAGATAAAGTCTGATTTTAGGATTTTAAGCCCAGTTCAGCGTTCGGCGCTGACCTGAAATCAGGTTACATGATAACAATGTCCGGTCACCGCTGCTTTGTCTAGAGGCTGTCACCAACTCATCTGCTACTGACTCAATGTAAACTTGTCTAAAGATAATGGTGTATAAATACATCATACTGTCTTTCTGATCGTTGGACAAACCGATCTAGAACGCCAAATCCACGTTAAATTGTGCAAGTTATTTTGCAGCAAGCGCCAGCTTAGTTCATAAAACTTCCAGAAGATAACTGCGAGTTTGTCTAGTGTAAAATTCAACTTCCCCAATAGAACTTGCAGTGGTGGCTTTGGCTCTTAAGATCTAATGTAACCAAGCACGAGAGTGTATCTTCAGACTAATTTTCACGTACAGAAAATGTTTCTTGGCCTTTCTGTAATCAATTCTGAATCTTATAGTATTCCGAACATTCCCGGGTTACGGAATGATCAAAGCATTTCCTCTATCACATGGGATCTCATGCATAGTAATGTAGTACACCCTACGCATTCGAAGACCCCAAGAAAAAACAAACACGACATAAGTAAGTTCCTCAGAATAACACACGATATAATTTATAACAATTTACGCCCGTAAAAGTTAATTGAAGTTAAACGGCTGTGGCATCTCCATTTTACATGCACCAACGTTTTGTTTTGGAATACCTAATGGTATTTCTTGTAATAATTCCGAAACGTCTTTAAATATTTAGTCAGATCAGAGATGAAACTCTAGCAAGCATTTACAAATTACTACACGTTTCTACGTAGGTGGTTTGAAGATGGCTTTAAACTCAAAATGAGTTTACACTTCTTTATTATGAAAAAAGAAACAAACAAAACATATTGGATGTACAGGTTTTTTCTGTACACCTGAAGAGTAGCCGTAGTAGTTTTTGTTTATACCTCCTTTTTGCTTTATCGATACCGATGTGTAGAGTAACTATTGAATAAATTATTTTTAATTGATTTTACGGTGAAACTAAAATCCTACCAACTGTGACTTGATCTAACCGCTACTCTATCTGTCACACTCAATTATCTCCTGAATGGCTTAGAGCCTTAGACCATAATCACTTGGAACTTGGAGCTCGCGACCGTATCTAATCATAATCTCTAAAACGGGTTTTCTTAAACAACTCGCTTTCCGACCGGTTTTTCGGATTTACAATAAGATCGGTATAAATAAAACATTTCTTTAGTGCTGTATATTCTTTAACATAGCTACTATGAAGTATATCTCATCTCATGATCCATCGTTGTATTGCCTTACGGAAATATGCTATTATACCTAGTACTGCCTGATGTTAATTGGCTCTTAAAATTTATTCGACAGCCGTATACTGAATGATTCGTAAGCAATACTTTCTCGTGGACGATTTAACGCGGAAGATAGTCGGACAAGGACACTTCTCTACTTCCTTGCCGAAAAAACAAGCACTGTAGGAATTCCGTGAACACTTTGAATTATTTTCGTGCTCATTAATTAACTCTTTTCTTTATCGATGTATAAAATTTATACAATTTGCGGCATCGAATCTCTCGGTGGCAATATTATTCAAGTATTGAGTGCATCGAGTGGGAGGCGGGAGTGATCATGGCCAACCACCTTACAATTGTAAGGTGGTTGGTGCCCACTTGTTTATGTTGGCGTATTCTGGTTTTATAGAACAACACGCGTCTGATTGATTGACGCTAATTTACAAAAGCAAATTTGTGGACTAGATACGCTAAAAGCTGTTTCGATTGCAATACTAACAAACCAAATACAAATCGTGAGTAATTGAATACTGATATTCAACGCCTATAGTATTACCTACCAGATGTGGTGGCGGGGACCTGAAACAGATTGTTCGCATTTTTGACACGGTAAACAGATTGTCGACCTAGTTTCCAGCATTGTTTAGCGCACCAGCGTACGCGGCGCCTAGCCAAATCTATTTTAATTTTTATCTACGTGGTCGTTTGCGCGCAGTCTGCTTCTTCTCTGCTTTTTCGCAATGTTTACAGTTTTGCCACGCGCTTTTCGTTGTGCGTGAATTTATAAATGAGCATAGATAAAAATACAAAACTAACTGTTCAATTGTAGCAATTTATATTACATTCATGCTTGTTAAACATCCGCATAGACGCAGCGGCCATTTCCTACGATAAAGCAGCAGTATTCCACTCGTGATATCTGTTTAAACTATCGTTATTATAACGTTTCCTATAGTGATCTGCGATAGCACGTGGTTTTCGCTGGCAATTGGTTTGTCTGAGTAATTTCTTGATGCGAATACGAAACGCGGAAGCTTAGATATAAAATGGAACTCTTGTCGACAGACTTACTTTATAATCAGGATACGTGTGCAATTTACTCGTTTATTATATGTATGTGTTATACAAATCTTTGATAGTTTTGGTTTCCGCTGCTTGGAAGATTGCCCAATTCATTTTAAATTTGCGTCAAATCCATTTGCGTTCGTGGGCCTCCCGTTAGGTCATAAAAATAAAGTCATCTTGGATGAATATGCATGAAACTGCCTTGCGTTCTTTGTTGGCGGGAATATTAAAGAATAAACATTTGCATATCTCTCGTGTAACTTTTAGGGAGTTGTTAAAAACCGGAAACCGTATCCGAAACCGGACTTCGGTAGGACGGACGGAGATGTAATAATTTGCCCAGTTTTGAAATTGTATAACAGCCATAGTATTAAAATGTTTAGTGTTTCCACAAGCGTGAGTTCACTGCCTACGCTTCTCTAAAGGTTTATTACATAAAATTCAGAGATTTTATTCCAATTGTTTGTGATTATGAAATTTTAAGATGTTTATTCTTTGTCATTTTTCAAACCATGAGGAGAGCTTGTTCCAGGTTTTACATAGACCAGCTGCTTTATCACCTTAAAATTTATTTATATCAGCACGCAGGCTTAAGCTTCCTAATAGAGTGCTATAAAATAACCGGCAGTGAAAGAATATTACTGTCATAATCATAATCGACTCGTTGGGTAATCGGATCGGTCAACAAAACAGGTCTGCTAGCTTCGGAGGAAGCTAGTAAGATGTTACGAGCAGTTACTGTCGACTTGGGCCTTTTTTCGTCCTTTTATTCTCTCCAGCCTTTGTCACCTATCGGACAAGAGTGAAGGACCAATAAATAGATCTTTCTTTTTCGAATTGATTGTAATAATCCTTAGTGGCGCTTTTCATGTCCTCCAAAGTGCAAATGTAGGGACACTTTGGGCACTGAAGCAAATGGGCCAACGTCTGGTCAGGAGCACCGCACTCGCACTGGGTGTCGGAGGGATCTATGATCCCCCATTTTGCTAGGTTATGTTTACAGCGGCCTACTTGGGTGCGCAGTCTATTGAGCGCTTTCCATATAGATTAATAAATAGATGAAAATCTTGTAGGTCTCCGAATAAGTACCTACCTGCGATATTATTATCAGCTTTTAGTTTTGCAGTAATCCTCATGTTTGGCCGTTTAGCAAACAGAGACATAGTTGCAGGATGTTATTAGCGCAAAAGAGGAAGTCGTTACCCATCGTTTAGTTATTAATTTCTGAGTTTTTTTCACTGAGAAAAGGGGTGCTATACTTTCCCTTGCCAGAAACTTCATTTTCCAATTAAAATAGAAGTGGAACGTTATCAGAATATATCACTTATTGTTATATTTGTTGCAGGTGCCCAAAACTGCCGCAGTCGCTGCGTGTTTTCATTCGATAGTCCTCCAACCATAGACAGCCATTAGTATCAAGACTGCATATTACTACAAAATTTCCAGGTATGTTTTCCCGTACAATTAAGTTCTTGTCTAACGGACTTATGAAATGGTTCAGTTTCCAAGAAGTTGGTAGCAACAGTTAAATAATTAATTTAAAGTAATTATGTACTTACGTTCACTTTTCCACATACTTAAACGACTTGAACATCTTTTCCTAAGTAAAGTTGGGAAATACAAGTCTTTAAATGGCAACTGCGCTAAACTTGGGATCTTGCGTAAAAATTAAATTTAGCTCTTCAACATAACCTTTTATACGATTCTATAGGCTTGTAAAAGCTGCTAAAAATAACATTTATGCTTCTCCCGGTTACAAAGGCGAGTCGAAATTAGGTGCCGGTGTCTCCTGCAAAGGTATACGGTGCCAAAGTTTCATAGATCGCGCTATTTCCGTGCAAACACAAAACTGCTGACGCACACTGTCGGTCAAAGCTCCGAACTGACGCTCGCCTGTCAAGTATCTATTAGGACTTATTTCTGGACTTCATCCACCATTACCACCGTATTTTATGTCTCAGTTTGAAGGTGAAAGAACTTGGCTTGACTAGTTGACGGCACAGCGGGATATGGAACAGAAAGGAATGGAAAAAGTTTCTAGAAATGTGTCTCTCTCAGATTGTTTTTACTTTTTTTATGGCTTCTCGAATCTTCGGCTTAAGATAAAGCCCATATTATGTGTTCACTACATCTGTTATCTTCATTAAGATTAGACAATGTTTACCACTATGATTTAGCTCCTTCAGTCATTAGTTGACAGCGTGCATATTAACGGCTCACTTGGCCTTTTTACTATGCACCCCGAAACATTCCATAACATAGCTGCATTTACTAACAGCGATGTTACTAGTGCAACTGAGGACGCTATAAAAACTCGGTCAGAGCGTGGGTCGAGGCATTCCTCATAAATATGCAAGGTGCCATAGAAAGAAGTAGTCCTCGTGAGCAAGATACTGAAGTTTTTAACGCGTTCATTAGGCTAGAACGATAATTATGCACTGCATACATTTGCATTGAAACACACTTTTGCTACTTAAGCGATTATTACTTTTACTTTTCAATCAATGCTACGGGGACGTCGCGTCGCGCCGTCGTGCAAACTGATTGCGGTAATTTTGTACGATAGTATAAAAAACTACCAGGACAGGTGTGCCTCCCGGTCGCCCTTTGTCTGTGCTCCAGGCCGTAACGGAAGGCGTGACCCACTGGCTGTTTGGAATTGCACGCACAACCGATTATTGTGCCTTGTTACTAGGCAGTTGCTACTTTCCCTTTGTGCGAACATGTTTTTTAAAAACACTCATCCATCGATGCGACAGCTACAGCTCTTTCAGTCGGCGCACTTCCGTTAGTTTCTTGTGCAACAATGTTAAGCGCCGTTTACTAGAACATAATGAAGCCGTTATCTGTAGCCTCGGGGTATTTTAAAACTGTCTTGGAAGTCGGGCTTGGTAACGTCCGTAGAAAGGTCGGACATAAATTAAACACGGACAGAAACGGAACAGAGATACTCTGTGGTTAGGTACGTCAGTACGTGAGATTCGTTCATCGCGATAGGTTCCATTTGAAACTTTTTAGGATCTTGCGATCGATTGTACCTCTGAGAGTCGAAACTCATATGCTTGACGTGTGTCCGCTCGAAAGTTTAATCAACATCCATGAAGAAACTGAGCAATTTCCACGTGAACATAACTTTTATTTGAGTGATAGTTTACTAACCAATAACCCATCTAGTTAGGCCAAGATTTGGTAGCTCAGATCAGATGAGTAGATCAGTCAATTTCAGTCGGCGGTGAGACCCGTGATGGAGGAGTGGCTGGAGAGGCGGCATGGAGCCCTCAGCTTCCGGCTGACGCAGGTGCTCTCGAGACATGGATGTTTCGGGAAATACCTGTGTCGCATAGGCCGGGAGCAGACGCCCGGACGTCACCACTGCGTCGACTGCCCGGAAGACACTGCGCTGCATACTTTGCAGGAGTGCCGTGCGTGGGCGACGCAGCGCCGTGAAATAGTCGCGGCGGTCGGTGCTGATCTCTTGCTTCCGGCCGTGGTTCTGTCCATGGTCGGGAGCGAGTGTGCGTGGGAAGCCGTCGCCTCCTTCTGCGAGGTGGTGATGGCGACCAAGGAGGGAGCGGAGAGGGAGAGAGAGGCGACGGCCACTTTTCCTTCCCGCGCCAAACGCACCGGGCGCCGCCGGAGGGCGCGCGACGATCTCCGGCTACCCTAGTGTATGGCCTGCGGGCGACGGGTTAGGGGACCCGTCGCCCGACCAGTAACAGGGGGTCTACTCCCTAAGCACGAAGTCCGTGGTTTCGGCCTTAGTTACGAGCGTTTTCTACTCCGTATCACCTACGGACATACGATTATTTCGGGGCCCGAACTAAGAATGAATGACAACACGATTTGACAGTTGTCCTTACTGCCGATGTGTTTTGCCCGTCCGGAAAGTTGAACTTGACACTTGTTTTGTTCACTCCTACGTTTCGGGCTACTTTCGGACGGGCGACTGACTTCGTTGACGGACTTAGGGAGTAGGCCCCCAGGTCCGAGAAGGCGGCGCGCATGTTTTATGTGCGCGCCTCTCAGGAGGAAGTGGGGCGAGGCCCCACAGTAGAAGAGGTCCGCCAGGGGCTGGCTGACCGAGGTCTGCCGGGGTCGCGGTGCATGCAGCTGTGAATCCCGCGACCCCGGCCAAGGGTCAGAAGAAGGAAAACCGTGGGTTTTTAGCCGGTAAGAGTCCGGCATAACCCTTCGCCTTCCCCAGGCGTAGGGCATCCATGAGGATTTTCCCACGTAAAAAAAGGGTTACTCTTGAAAATAATTCCAATCTCAATCAAATTCAGATTTCAAAAAGTTCCAAGAATCAATAAGTATTCTTAAAAAAAATACACGATACTTAATTTCAAATTTTCAATTCTAATTTGGCGCCAGTGATGCAAAGTCGATTGATCGGAATAATTTTAAGATTAAACCTGCTAGTGGCATACCTAAAGCTACAATGGCAGACTAGTGGCGACGTCTTAGCTCAGACACACCTAAAATATTTGCACTAACTCAGTAAGTAAATTATACTTACCTTGTTTGTACATAGTATCACGATCACTAGAAGTCATTTTGCGTTCAGATGAACGTGAATGCGAAGCAAGATCATTCCACAGAGCTTTAAAGCATAGACATGCCTTACTTCATTCTAAGCTCCGTAAGTGGAAGTTAAGTATAAGCTATTACGCTATGCAGTACAGACCGTTGTGGTGAAAGGATGTATGCTTCGATGAGATGTTACTGAGAAATAATTACGAAATTTACGAGCGGTTCATTAATATTCCGAGGCAATTACATATACGTGACCATACATTTTAATAATCAACGGAAGTTCCTTCTTTGGAATATCAGTAATATATTGTCTTCCTCTGCACCGGTTGTTGTGCAATTTTCAGGATGTGAATTACGTCATTTTTCCGATTTATATATTAATTGAAACCGGTCACGTCTGGTAATTGATAGTTTCGCGATTAAATGCTCGGTCGCCCAAGGTTAAGCCGGCTATGTAAATAAAGTAATGGCGCTGGCTACAAAGCTATGTAAGTCTACGGAACAAATTATAGGCGTGATCCATTTGCAGCCGGACCGGCCACCGGTAGCACAGGTTAGACCGGCCAGGAAGACGGAGATTGTTGTTAGATAACTAACTTATAGCCAATCAGCCAACGTTGGAATTAACGTTATCGACTTACCCGCTGTTTAAATGTACAGGAATACAAGGGACTTGATAACAGCTCACGTAAGCTACTCATGCAAATTGCATGTTCAATAAATTGGATAATAAATAGCTGTAAAAGTGAAAACCAATTTATTGAACACCAGGTGATTTACTTGGAAACGGTTATCAGAATTGATAACGTTTAGAAATTAAGAGGTGCACACTGGCGACAGCGGCACATGTACAGATGGCCAGCACATGATGCTACTACAATCTGTCAAATTTCTTTAATAGATTTTCATCTTTATCGCAAAAGCATTAGGTTGAAGGTTGATTGGGAAAATTTGACAGTTTCGGGTAGCTTGATGTACTGGCGTCTGTACCCTCTGGCTCAGTTCCAACACCGTCTTTTAACACAACAGTGGTATCTCCTACTATAATTAGTAGGAGATACCACTGTTGTGTTAAAAGACGGTGTTGGAAGAATCGAAGTCGGTAATCCGACTTCGATTATATGGTTTCACTTCCTCCAAGTCGATGAGGTCGCATTGGTTGCTTGTATAATCGCGACAGACGTAACAATGGCAACAACATTTGTGACTAATCCATTTACATTATGTTTAGTCACGAAAGTCGTGTCAAATAGCAACCAATTATGTACATATATATCTGAGTGATATATTAACGTGGACGGTCTTCGTATATCTACAACGTGAGTTCTATTAATGTTTTGATGTAAATGAGTTAAGACAATGGATTTCATAGTTGTGTTGCTTATCAAAGTTGACGTGTGTGGTTAAAAATTCGCTTGCTTTAAATCATCTATGTTTAATAAGTAGTATTATGAACGGTTAACGTGTACCAGCAATGTTCGGTCCACGTCAGCTTCGTCACGCACGATTGAGCATTTTCGTTGGCATTTGAACTGAAAAAAGGGTTGCTAATTGTGACTCACGTAACTTTTCGACTAGGGTGTGTGACAGGCTATTCAACCTACAGCTGTTAGTTTCCCATTGATGAATCACAAATGGTTTAATTAATGAAGTTATGCGCACGCATAATGTTTTGTATTCAAACAATTTCCTCGTTAATTCGTATTAATTTATGTATCGTTCAAGCATTCTTCGTTTACGGTTTACTCAGGTTTCCAACGATTTCATCATATCGAGTTGTTTCAACTATAAATACTCTTGGACATGAAGTTTCTAATGAGGGTTAGCGAAGGCCGATAATGATAAGTCAACCTAAAACTCTCTTAGTTTGAGAGGAAGGTAACAACCGTCAGTCAAGCGTAGACTCTTTGTCCCCAAATTGTTGTAATTAATCACTAGGCAAACACAAATAAAAGACGTCGTACGTTTGAAGAAAGATAGTACCTACTAATTAACCAATTAGGGTTACCTAAGCCAGCGAATATAGTGTCGCATCACTCAAGATAATGTCGCCGAGAGACTTATTTTTTAACATTATGTCCAGAAACGTCAAAATAAACACGATGTTTTTTTGTAAAAATTTATAAAAGGAAACGTGTATTTTATTTTTGGGTTTGTTTTTGGTTTTGTCATAATGATTAAAGCCGGTAATACACGCACTGTTCGGACTGCTTATATTTATTACTTTAAATGCAGTAGTTTGAAGTAGGAATCCGTCGCAAAATTATTTTTGGATTTTATAGAACAATTTGCCCGCCACACCTAACTAATCACATCACCCACCATCGCCATTTGGCTCCTGTGTTAATATTATCCATGTGTGATCTACGCACGTCTGATGTCGTAAACCCATCATGCAGCTCACTGTTCGTCCCACGCATCATTTGTTGTTCAATGGACGCCACTCGGTCTGGGCTTGCTTCCACCTGACATCATTTCTTCTGGCCACGTGTCCTATATAACTCCACTCCTGACTTATTTTCCGGTGTCTCCAACTGTTCTCTGATTGATTTTGGCTTTAGGTGTTGTAAGTGGATAGCGCTCTATGCAGCTCTCCATAGGTATACATATATATAGACTTCTTTATGTTATCCTCCATGGATAGTTTGACAAAACATTTACTAAAGAGCAAGCACTGTGGAACTTATTTCAATCGCAGAGCATGTTACAAACGCCGCTCAATCGAGCTTGGAGATTGCCTTTTATTAGTGTTCACAGCCAGAAGATAAAGATATTCAAGAAAGATACAATGCTGAAGAAATTGGTCATGCAATTAGTCGTAGACATACTCATTGTTAGGCCTACTTTTGTTATGTTGCGTCATTTAGGTCTTGTAAGCATTTAGGGCTTGGAGATCATCCAGGCTTTCGCAGAACATTGCAAGGTTTTCTTCAAATCTGGGATGCAATAGATCAAATGTCTTCCAAAACTGCTTTAGTGTTTGGGAGAAATGGTGTCGCACTGACCTCTGTAATGAGTATAGGTAATTGATTTTACTGAAAAGATGGTTGATCTGCTCCAACGGGGCATAATATGCGAACCATTTTGGACAGTACCTATGCATTATCAAATTTAATAAGGAAGATAAAAATAAACTAGCAACCGGGGCTGGCAGAGGCGCAAATAAAGACGATGTTATTTAAAAAAAAACATAAGTTTTTTAAACACATGATTGGTTACCCGCAAGTTTTATACGATTTTATGCGATCTTACATGTTTTTACGCTGTTTGCCAGTGTTCAAAACACTTACATCTCCTTTGCAACGCAGTATAAATCAATAAAAGTCTCCGAACGACGATAAAACTAAGAGGTGTAAGAGAAAAAACCGATATTGGCCGGCCATGTGGCAAGATGTGATCCGTCCGTGATCTATGTTGCCATGTGTCAGCTGTTTCTTCCAACCAAAATAACGAACTGCGCAGCGGATGGATTCGAAACGCGGCGTCTAAATATAACTCTTAAGCCGTCTACACAACTAACATACTTTGTTATACTCTATCTACTAATTTATTTAATATTTAAATGACATAGACACTTCGATGATGGTGCCAAGATGACTCATATTATAGGTGATATTTACCTGCCTGAACTACTCGCCGTGGATGCCACAGACCCGCTAAACGTATCCTAGGTTATGGTATTGGAACGTGGCATGTTCCATTTTTTTTCTTACCAATGTCATATATGTACAGACGCCAGCAGGTCAACCTACCCGAAACTGTCAAATTTTCCCAATCAACCTTGAACCTAATACTTTCGTGATAAAGATGAAAATCTATTAAAGAAATTTGACAGATTGTAGTAGCATGATGTGCCAGCACATCAACTGTCTGTATGTGTCTGTCTGTACTTCCTAAGTTATTCGAAAATACCGCTAAATTACGGTGAAGGGAAACAGACCTGGGAGGCTAATAACGCCGTGTTTGGTGAAACATATTTCATTTCATATTTAAAATCATAACTGCAAGAGGGCTGCACTTCGAGTCGGCAGTTATCACGCAGTTGCACTGTCTACGTGCATGCATGCATGGGGTGCATGAAAAGAGCCTCCACGAGTGACGATACTTAAGTCTTAAGTACGTCTGGCGCACCCTGGGCAGTCAGCCCCGCTGCCAGCCTTGTTGGCTGGCTAATCTTTTCACCACAGCATGAGCTATTTTCGTATAGCTCGTGCTGACACGAGAGAAGAAGACTGTCTACGTCGTAATTGCCTTCAAGCTGCATATTTAGCAGTTGCGACTGGATATGCAGTTTACTTGCAGTTATGATGACGAATATGAAATAAAATATGTTTTATCAAACCCGGCGTTATTGGTGCTCCTGTTTTTTTATTATTATTACCTATCTTGGTCGCCTTTGACCCTCTCGAACCTAATGGTGAGCGCAGACAGGGTCTAAGATGGAGCACACGAATCAAGTAACAGAGATATAGAGGGATTCCCCTATACCCCTCTGGCTCTCACATACACACGACGGAACACAGTAAACTGCTTGGCACCGGACTTTAATGCGAGGGTGGTAGCTAGCCAGGCGGACCGTAAAGATCCTAACACCAAGCGTGCTGGGTTTTGTTGAATCTTACAACACGCGTCTATTCCCAGCGTGCGGTGAGGAAGTTTTGTATTCTAGCCCGGCCCCACACGTGAGAAAATGTAAATAGTTTGAAAACTCTGAGATCGCCAACACGCAGTGGGCAGGCGTGCTAATCAATGCTCGTTCTCTGTATGACAAGAGGTCTTTGCCCTGCAGCGGGACATCAAGCTGGTATTACATAACTACCTGCTAGCTCGTAAGAAAAATAACCATAATGATAACTAAGTACTTGTAAATTGAAATGCTCAATGACACTTCATCACAGTTGAGATAAGACGTAGACCACTTTATGCATTTGTCGTCATCTGTCAGTGTGCAGTTATCTTTATGTGCAAGTGCACAATATTATCTAAGTTCGATGTCGAGAGAAACTGGATTTAACTTAGTATTTATTATTCAAGAGCTATGCTTCACTTTATGAACATAATTTCTGATTGATCGCCGTCTGCTATTAAGTGTGCATACGATTGTAAACCGGTACAATTTAGATTTGTGAGATAAATTCTCTTGCGAAAATTAAATGTCGCTTAATTACATGAATTGGAATCGGATAGATCTAATTTGTAAACCTTACAAGTAGTTGTAGGTACATGTCTAGTTGTTTTTCGGGCGTTTGATCTTGATCTATAATTTGCGTTATGTATTGGTGGGTGTGGTGACAGCGTCATTTTACCGTCAACACTCATTAGTGGAGCATTCGTCGTATTATTGGATTTTAACATAATGTTTTTGTTGTAAATATATGCGATAATGAATTAAAAACCGCAAAACAATATGTAAATGGCCTTAAATACATTGTTTGTAATGTTAATACATTATTTTTTCCTCCGATCTGTAACTGCGCAGTAGACCGTCATAGTTCATTAGGTATGTTAATTAATGACATATTGATAAATATTACACGTAGCTTAGACGGATTTATTGACTCTTTATCGAATATTAATAACAATATCAGTTCGATGTTTAGGCATTAGTTAATCCCTTGATTAATCAACGTGTTTAGAAAAATAAAACTATTAAGTATTAACTATTAATTACGTAACAGAGAAATATTCCATAATAAACATTAGCATAAAGCCTATTTTGGTCCAACTGCTGGGCATGGGCGCTCTTCTCAGAATGAGAAGGGTTTCGGCCTTAATCCACCGTGCTGGCTTGGTGCGGGATGGCGGACTACACACCATCGAGAACTTTATGGAGCCTTTCCAAGTGTGCAGTTTTCCTCACGATGTTTTTCTTAACCGTTAACACAAGTGATAATCAACTTCTCATCATCATCATCATTCAGCCGAATGACGTCCACTGCTGGACATAGGCCTCACCCAAACAATGTTGGGGGGGTTTGCCATAATCGCCACGCTTGGCAGGCGGGTTGGCGATCGCAGTATGGTTGTTAAAGATTTCAGAGAACGCTGCTGCCCATCCTCTAGTGAATCCGTTAGTCGCCTTTTACGACACCCACGGTAAGAGATGGGGTAGTGCTATTATTTACATCCGGCACCACACGGACGATCAACTTCTGATTCGTACATAATAATTAGATGAAGATGAGATGGAGCATGTATTGCTTCGTTGGTCCTGGATCGATCCCCAGGTCGGGCAAAGTGTTATTGGGTTTTTCCGTGTGGAATTTCTCAGTAGCGGCCCGGAGTCTGGTTTTGTGTCTGGTTGATGGCAATAGGCTCGCCCCCTATTACACGGGACTTGAAACATAGCAGCGAAATGTGGGTGTACTATACACCGCTGCCCAACCCTCCGGGGAATGTAGTCGTGATGTTATGTTATGAAGCATGTATTTAGCTACTTATCATCTTCCTCAAATCATATTTTGTTCTGAGGAAAGGGTATTGTACTAGGTACAACTGGCGAGGCGTAATATAAATGAAAATGGAATCGATTGCCAAAAAGCAGTATAAGGGTGCTTTTCCACTAGAGATGTGCTATGCAACGTTGCTATGGATGCGTTTGATATCCACCAATCATATTCATTCGTCCACATAGCATAGCACTGGTGGAAACTGATTCAACTAAGCTAGGTTTTTTATATGGAAGGATGTGGATGCGTGCTATGGATGCGAGGTATAGTTGCGTGTTATGGATGATCGCGATTGGTGTAGCTATGCCCGCCGCCCGATCCTCGTGCCTTCCCTATTGTCGATACGTCGCATAGCTCGAGGTGCGCATCTTCTTCGCACAGCTACATAGCTTAGCATCAGTGGAAACGGTCACATAGTTTCGTAGCTTAGCTTTTACATTCTCGCAGCATAGCTACATAGCACATCTCTGGTGGAAAGGCACCCTAAATCGGTTTAAACCACGCAAAGGACGCGTCTGCATTCATACTCACACAAATGCAAAGCTCAGCTTAGGCCTCGCGGACGGTAGATATGCAATGGTTGCGGGTTGGTAACCTCTTACTGCGTAGTACAATTTTATTCACTTTTCAATCCGTTGCGAATGTGCTAAGAGCTGCTTTAAGTGGTGTCTTGGTTCTAATAATAACTACGATTTCCGTTAGAGTTCATAAGTGATAGTTTATGACTTGTATAGAGTATCCTGTTTGCCTGTGTTTACACAGAAATGTTGTCGAAATTACCTGTATTGTGTACAGGGCGTAAACGAATTCGTGCAATTCCTTAAAACCACATGATCTACTACTCGTGTAGGTGCACGGGATTTTCGGGAAGTGGCTCGACGAAAAAAAAGCATTACCTACTTTTTCTTTTATTATTTCCTCGAAAAATTACGGTGCCACGCAAATGAATTAAAAAGCACGGCGACACAGTTGGCGGGCACGACTAGCGCCATATCGCTCTTTGCAGTCAAGTTAACTGGCGGCGCTAAAATGACTCGGAAACAACATCAAGTTGTTTTTTTTCTTTTTTTTTGTTTTAATCAAAAACCATTTAGGATTAATCTGTGTCACCAGTAGATCACGCGGTTTGAAGGAATTACACGAATTCGTTTACACCCTGTATTTCTTTATTAGCTCAACCATAACCAGGTTTATTTATCTTCACGTCAAGATTCCTTTCTTCGAAACTAATTGCGGTCTGCAGACTACTTAGAAATTATATTTTGTTATGTTCGATCTAGTGGAAGAAAACGGTATTAGTTTTTATATACGAAGAAAAACTATCATGTAAACTTCTCGGGTAGCGTTCAAATTATTGATCTGATGTGGGTAGTTGGCAGAAAATACAGATGAGTACATAGTAGTAGTAGAACACCGGATATATTCGTTTATTGACCTCCATACGTTTGCCTAAAGATCTTTCGGCTGAAAGCTTTATTTCCATTACAATTGTTAGTTTTTTGCGTGTTGAACAACAACAAACGGAAGACAACTGTTCCTCTTAATCCAATTTCACATTTTTAAACATTTATTAACACAGATTTACTGATAAATCTGTGTTAGTAAGATTTTTCATTGAAACGTACAAGATTAGCTGTAAAAATTTTGGCTAGGAACAGGCCATCCAAACATTTGCTCAAAGTGTCGTAAGAGGTGTCTTAGTAATCATAGCAGGTGAATAGTCAACGGGGGTACATGTAAAGAGCCTGCAGCAGGCTGCAGCCTGGGCAGTCAGCCCCGCGACGAACCTTGCTGACTGGCTAATCTTTTCACCAAGGCCTTAGCATTTCTCATACAGCTCGTGGCAACACGAAAGAAGAATAGTCAACAGCATCCTCCCGTAAATTATTAGGTATAAGATGGTATTCAATACATTGTGGGTATCTTGTAGGCAAGAGACTCGAAACACTCTAACAAAAGAATAGACGACTATTTTTATCAATTACAAGCACGCGGCACTTCGCGGCAGTTATCCCAATGCCAGTAAAATCCTGACTCATAAATGTCAGTCACATTGACGCATCACTTTACCTCATCTAATCTACTGTTAACATTACAATCATAAGATATTTTCGTAGTCTCGGTCACTTCGGTTGCGATTCCCAGTAAGAACCACGCGGTTTTTGATTACACACATTGGACTAGACTCTAGACACATTGCGTCAGTTATTCCAGGCAGCTTTCTTGAGAGAATGACCTGGCGAAAGGTGCTGGCATCCAGCCAACATTTGCCGCTAAGATGTCATGTGGAATCTATGTATTACCGAGTATTCTGCTGTCTCCAATTGCAACTGTGTAATGTTTACATAACTGCTACTCATTACTGACTCGCATTTAGACGAACTTTAAGCTCACTGTACTATAAGGATCTTGGTCTGTTTCACATTGATTTTTGTTGATTTCCGTAAACTCTAGCATAGTACGTTGGTCTAATTTGAAAGAAAAACAAAACATTTCTTCCCACTCAGATCGTAAAAGTTGATTGAGGGAAAGTATTTTTTCTCGATTCACTATCGTTGTAATAAAAACGGTGTTTAGGTTTTCCCATGTTATTAATAAGTATTGTGTGATTGAAGTGGGCATTATTCCAATTCCGGGCTGTAAATAAAAAAAAATTACTTGACCGACCTGTCTTCGTGTCCAGGAGAAAAGGTCTGCATTCTACTCGGTCGCTGCCATTAGATCAAGGAGGCAATTAAAAATTCAGTCTTGCAAGGCATAAATCAAGACAAATGGTTTCTGTCAGAATAAAATATTCATGTTTCAGTCGCTCACATGTATTTGTTTATTGTTCTGTGTTAATAATAACTTGTCGTATTTACTTGTCCTTGTATTATTTTACTGTAATTACTATTCAGAGAACTTCGGTGCACCTACTTATGTCACTTTTATAGGTGTTTAATACTTCATGTCACTGCCAAAAGTAATGTTTACTTTAATGCCGACTTGTTATTACGTGTTATGATGACGGACAAACATCTAGGATTTTCCGAAAATTGATTATGCCAAGAAAATTGCATATACAGTTTGAGGAAAACTTCAATGCTGAGCTTGGATAGAAAAATAATATAGAAATAGAACACAGGTATCACCTGCTTCTAAATTAGTCCCATAAGGTAATAATAAACCTCATTTCCTCGGCACTGTAAACTGTAAATAGTCGGCAGGTTAGCGAACCTTTAACCACATCATGGCCAATTATCAACAAACCGCACTAATTATAATAATTTTCTCCATTAGGAATAATAAACGATGTTATGCTGCTTAAATTTGTTCAGTCGCAGTCCATCTTGTTGTCGCTGCTGACGTCAAAGCAATCACTTCTCACATTGGTCTTAAACTTGACAAAATGTTTGGCAGTGTAAATGGTAGCGTGTTGAACAACATAAAACAATTATACACCAAAATTTCTCCGAATAGTAATTACTTCAAAAGCGAGAAAATCAGTTGCCTGTTCTTACGCCATCTTTATACCGAACACGTGGCTGAAAGCGGTTGTAACGCATTACGAGACACTAGAAGTTTTGCTCACCATCAGAACGGAAATAGCGTGAAAATATATTCATAGAGGTAGAAAGCGAAATGTTTTGTTTCTAGAAGCTTCGACAAACTTATTTAAAGAAACCACGTGGCGGTATCATGAATTTACAAGATTTTATCTATCCGCAACTTTTCTGATTGCTTCCTGGTAAATATTTGGCTCATCTATGACGTCTGTGTGTCTCCCCGAAAATTATGTTGTGACGATATTTAATCGTTATATTAAAATAGTCTAGTTGAACAGTGCAAATCTCATGCTCTGATTGAAAGAATTGTTCGATGTCTAGCCTCTTAGATAGAGTCACTTTCTGTGATTGCTAAGGCAAATCAAATTCATGTCAACAACTTGTATAGGATTACCATAATCATTCCAACAGTTACATGATCCAACAAAGTCATTTGTCTAGTCTTGCTTAACGAGTTGTCGGCGATTCTGTCCGACATTGGTACGGAAGACCGTCAAATGCACCATTATTAATACTTATACTGAATTTTGCTGTATTGACATAGACAGTGGTCTGTTTCCTCATCATATGACCTTGAAATATCGATTACTGGCGAGGTGGCAACGCGAATCGTCCCACTTTGCTAAGGTGATACAGCATTTTTTGTTCTGTATCGTAATTCTTTTTAAAAGTTGTTTGAGTCATACGTGTAAGTTATTGTATTTAAAGAATGCATTCTCTAGAAAAGTTTACTGAGAATAAAATAAATTTTCGTCTTGGAATGCGTTCAAAATTGACTGTTAGTATTAGCGCGTCAAGCATCGCCGTATCTTTAACAATCTCGTGAGTAGAGTTCGAGAGTGTATTACGGTTTTATCCAAAATAAACAGCACCACGAGGTGCATCTACAATAATTTATTATTTCTGTGAACTAAGATAGAGATAGAACCAACACGTTTCAAATAAACACAGCTCTTTGCAGGTTTTTATTCGTTGCTACTTCATAATCTGGTTTGATCTCTGTTTTTTTATGCTTTAACTAATTTCTAAGGACTAGTTACTCTTTAACCAATTTCTTATATGTATAGTATATCTATCTCCTCGTGCCATTTCACAAAGGAACTGCATTCAGCTGTAAACGGATGTTGATCATTAACAAGATCATAAATGAATGTAAAATCTGATTGACACCACTCAAACACTTATAAAATTAAACAGACAGCCAAACTATAATATTGTACACATTTCCGATCCTATTCACGTGTTCTTTATTGAATATCAAATAAAAAACAAAGCAAACATAATATCCGTTTACTATTCGATTTTCATAACAACCTGAACGATTGCAGCGATCAGCTGGAATCAGCTAAACGCTGAGTCACGTATTGATACGTTGAACTTACTGAATATAATCTAAGCACTTACAAATATTGTTGCGTCAGCTGATTCTTTATGTATATTAAGGCTAAAACTAAACGAAATTCTCTTTAGCCTAAAGAAATTAGGAGGCATATTTATTGAGATCTATTTGAGAACTTGTTATATGCACTGATACATATTTATTTTAATTTGCTAACGGTATCTTATGCCGTCACAGCAGGCCTATAATAATTAACAGCGGACTTGATATTCTGAATGATAACGTAGCCTTAGGCATGATCTTAAAGTGTCGGTAGTACTCGGAAGGCAATACAGAGTAATTTACTGCCATTTGATGTGTTTTGCTACATAAGATTTAGTGGTCCTAGGTTACAGTATAAACCAGTTAGATATAAGCTGTTAATCTCGGAATATGTTGATGTTTATAAGGGATTCGGAGTAAGCAAATCTGGTTCAATCAGTTGAGAAAATCAATTAAATTCAGAGGTTAGTAAATGATAGTTAAATTGTTATAGAATCATCGAAATATACACAGGTTTTAAATACTCCTCCTATACAAGGTGGCAAAACGAACACAAGTTTTAGGGAAATTACCTTTAATGTTGAAGATTTCTTGACCTGTATTTTCGTTTTTATTGTATAACTAATTTACTAACGTACTCCAAATAGTTTATAGAACAGGCATTGAAATTCTCGTTAAAATCTGAGCAGTACTTTTTGAAGGCTGCACGCACAAACGAAGTAAACAGGAATAAAACAATCGTCTACTACCTATTTGTTTATTAATATACACAATCTCTGTACATATTTATATGTAACAAATTAATATGTATCAACATCATTATAAAGCCGTGCCTTTACATTGACTTTCAAATTAGCAGTTTTCTTGCTGAGTAGGAAAATTGGACACGAATCCCGAATCTAGTTCTGAATAGAGTTTAATAACACTTTTCGTACATGTGTTCTTTATTGACTAAATAGAAATTCATTAGCCTAAATAAAACTCATAAACATTTTCCCACCAAATCCATAAAACTGCATGATCAAAGGAGGGTTTTTGTAGTTGATGTCTGGGGTTTAATGGAATCATTTAGAATCAATAAATACATCTTGTGTATAGACTGGCAAAGCTGGGACATCGTTAGTGAGCATAGTTATGAGTCAGATTATTACCAAGACATGACGCACTAGGTAGCAAGACTGCAAACTCAACGACAAATTGCAAGCCAATAGATTTACACAAGTGTACGGAATGGAATGCAACAGATGACTCAGAATTGTATTTAACCTTCATTGGTGTGGAAAACGGTTTCTTTCTGTAACAAAATAAAATTATATTTGACGGTACGGCTCAAACCTTCCGTTCATTTTCTCAACGAAAATATCCACCCTAAGCAAACACACACGATCTAATTCTAAATGTCATCTTATACTTTTAGCAGATTCTCTGTTAAATAATAACAGAGAATCTGCTGAAAGTGTCTGTTTGCGCTGATGATCATTCCGGACCAATGAGTTCAGTCCGCATTTGCCTGCAGTTTGTCGGTTTGATCGCAGCAGCCTAGCTACCTAGTGCGTTGCCAGCCCGAGACACACATGCAGCATTGTTTAGTCTAGAATTCTTCTCACAACTAGCACATATTTTTTTGCTTTTAATATACTTTCAACAAAAATCTATTGGCAAGAGAACTATTGTTGATAAAACAAGTGCTTAACGGAGACTATTGCCACAGTGTACCTACTTACTACATACAGTGAGTCAACGCCCATACATTTGACAGGTCCTATGAAATGTCAAAATTGGTAACACTTATCATAGGGTTGTCACATAAAACAAATTACACAAACTTTGTCAAACAAACGTCCAAATTAATTAACGTTTTATAGAAACAGTGACACGCAAAAAGAAAACCACGCATGCGTAATTTTGACGATTGACAAAATAATGCAAAGGTATGTAGCAGCAATTTCGCCATCTTATCCTGGAATTTTCTAACAATATTTAAAACTACAAATTTTGTCGAGGTTACAGTTGCAGTGGCTAACGCTTGCCGGGGTAGGTAAGAGTCATAAATTATTCCCAAATCGAAGAAGGAGCCATAGAAAATTACTTGTTATTCATGGTTATTACTTCCATGGTTTTCGTGGGTGCTGATGCTGGAAATAAAGCCTAAGTATTCCTCGATCATATAAGGCGGTCAAAAAAATAATTTACCAGTTAAATGTAAATTGCCAGGTAAAACGTGGACCCCATCTTAGTTTTTGAGAATAGATCTTGTTTTTGTAATCAGCGTCCCCGAAAATCATGAATTTGACACCCATCACCGCTAATTTGAAAATTTTCATGGCCGCCATCTTGAATATAGATTTTGACCTTATTTTCGTCATCAGCGTCCCCGAAAACCATGGAAATGACACCCATGATGGTTAAATTGAAATTTTAAAAGCCGCCATCTTGGAAATGGACTTTGACCTCATTTTCGGCATCAGTACCCCCAAAAACCATGGAAATGACACCCATGACGACTAATTTGACATTTTTATTGCCGCCATCTTGGATTTCGATTTTGACCTCATTTTCGGCATCCGCACCCCAGAAAACCACAGATTTGACACCCATGACGACTAATTTACTAATTTTCATGGCTGCCATCTTGGATTTGGATTTTGACGTTATTTTCGGCATTAGTGACCCCGAAAACCATGAAATTAACACCCATGATGATTAGATGAAAATTTTCATGGCCGCCATCTTGGATTTGGATTTTGACGTTATTTTCGGCATTAGTGACCCCGAAAACCATGAAATTAACACCCATGATGATTAGATGAAAATTTTCATGGCCGCCATCTTGGATTTGGATTTTGTGTTATTTTCGGCATCAGTGACCCCGAAAACCATGAAATTAACACCCATGATGATTAGATGAAAATTTTCATGGCCGCCATCTTGGATTTAGATTTTGACGTTATTTTCGGCATCAGTGACCCCGAAAACCATGAAATTAACACCCATGATGATTAGATGAAAATTTTCATGGCCGCCATCTTGGATTTGGATTTTGATGTTATTTTCGGCATCACCCAAGGAGCACTTAAGCGTTACCGACATCAAATATGCAGCACTTATAGAACTTAGAGTTCTTTTGGAGACGTACAAGGGTGTCAAGAAAAGATTCTATATTTATAAGGTTGATTTACCAGTTATTATACAGCTCAAGCTGTACTAAATCTTTATAAAAGAATCCGCGTAAACTAAAGGTGTTAAAACGGAATATTAAAACTCTACTTTAAAACTTTAAGAATTTTTGACACTTTAAGCTAATGTTTATTATTCAAGCTGCACAGAGGCTGTATTTTGCATGTGATCACTTACTTACTACAGCTTTATGTGTTAATATGGTATCACTCTATACTTGATTCTGTATAATGGTATATGCAAACTCCTTTATAAAACTTATTATTATTGCGTAATTATACACCCTTGTAAGTGTTAGAGTTTTATGACTTCTGACAAATATGATGTTAAAACACTATAATAATAAATTAATTCTATAGTACAGCTTTAGTCTGTTTTATTGTCAGTTGTCTATCTTTGCAATAGTAAATAAACGTGTAATTCTGGATAAAAATATGTGGAAAAAAGGAAAAAGGTCCGGTGGAGTCAAAAGGAAGATTAAAAGAGAATATAAAATAACAAATTACCAACCAAATGAAACTAGTGATATTGAGTCGTCATTTATAGAGAATGAAAAGAATGTAGTCATGAATCGAGCAATCTACAGTCAAGCGCCACTTCACTCGACGTCTTACGAAGGTTCCGCAGCAAAAACGTCAAACATTGATATTGAAAGTGAAAATGTAATAAAACCTTGGGAAACTGATAATGACATATTTTCATGCAGCAGTACAAGTAAAGATGACGAATTTTCAGAAAATTTACTGTTCCGTCGTAAAATTAAGGAATGGGCTATAGAAAGAAATATATCTCAAAAAGCTCTTGATTACTTCTGTCTGATTATCAAATTCGGTGTCGCTATTTTGTAGCATGCAATCTAGTTCTCGTGTTGCTTCGTCGAATGATGATAATAATTGTCTTTTGACACATCAATGTGAAGAAGACCAATTATCTACAGGCTGCAAATATTCGTCCTTGACCAATTTATTGATATCTAATCGCTTTTTTGGCCATCCTAAAATACCATTAGACTCCCAAAAACTAGGTATAATGCACAGTAGTTTTTGGCCTTTTTCTATTGTTTCAATTATTTTGAACGGCATAATTTCCTGAAAAATATTGAAAAACATATGAAAAAAATAGGCACACAACACCACACACTAAAAACACTACTGCACATAGTTCTTAGTAAAATATTTTTTTAAAACGAACTACCGTTTTCTAACGCTTTGTTTTGTTTTTGACCTACCTACGAGTTTTACAACGTGGCAAACAAAGGATCGAAAAGAACAAATAAATGCGTGCACGCTGTCCAGGCACTATCCATAAACGAATCGCGTTGCTTGTAATGTGACGCTGCTGTCTAGCTCTGTGTGTGTGTGTTCTATGGACGATGTTACCTACACGGTTGTTTGTTTACAAGTAATGTGTCTATCAGTAGGTGCGTCGTCTGTTGATTCTATCAAACTGCTTCAATTTGCCTTCGGCATATTACTCACTTAAAAAACACGTTGTGTAAGCCGCGAGCGATGTAAACGGCGAAATCTAACAATTGCTAGCGATATATTATACATGGTTTTTCATTTTGAATACGTATCCCTAATGAGCTATTATACAATTTATGTTTTGAAAACTGATATACAGCCTAAATATTAAAAATATTCTAATATAATGCCTATTTAAAGGCAATAGCTGTACAGTGGAAACTAAAAACTGCGTAGTAAAGCTACAGGACCTATAATACCCTTCAGATATACTTTAGGCTGTTTAAATTTATCGCCATTTTTGAATAAACAAAAACAAAACATAATACAAATCAAACAATATTTGACAATAGCTACAGCTGCTATCGTAATTTTACAGCTAAAAAAATGAGTGTACTCTAATATTATGCAGTATTTTCAAGCATATTATATTATTCTAACCTCAAAACCATAAACTTACTAACCCGTTTTAGTTATATTTTTTACTTAATCTGGATTATATTGCGGGCGCGTGAATATTTTGACACAAAACTATATACAATTTCACAACAAAATTAAATCGGCACGTCGAATCTACAAATTATCACACAGAAAGTCCAAGATCATTACTTGATTTATAATTTTGCATGAAATATTAATCCATCGCCATTTATGTATCTAAAATAGAAATATTTGACAAGTTTCACAAATTTTCCCTTTGTGATTCTCTTAAAAAACCGATTAAGAACCGTTGTCTTTTAAAGACATTTATAAGAAGATTAATATATTCCTGTGGTTTTCTTGTACACCATACTACAGCTCCACTGCAGCTATATTACAGCCTATTTTTTACTTCTACAGCTACTGTACAGCCATAATAACGCATTAGGCTGTATAAGAATGGGCCCAATTTTTAGTTATAAGGGCTGTATAAGCGCTGATACAGCCCTTGTACAGCCTCACTATACAGCCTGTGGTATAAAAATAAACTAAAATACAGCTTTTATACAGCTTGTGGTGCTCCTTGGGGCAGTGACCCCGAAAACCATGAAATTAACACCCATGATGATTAGATGAAAATTTTCATGACCGCCATCTTGGATTTGGATTTTGACGTTATTTTCGGCATCAGTGACCCCGACAACCATGGAAATGCCTTCCCACGAACAATCATTTGAAAATGTATGTGTGCCGCCATCTTGGATTAGTAAACAGACTTTATAATAAACTTCTCGTAATAGGTTCATACAACATACATACTATTAATAAATTAATATAATTTCTATGAACGATATCAATGAAATTCAAAATCAACAAGTGCAAGCCCTGGAATTTATGTCCCGAGTACGCAGTATGGCTACTCGGGACATAACCTCCGCCCCTTCACCCCGCAACCCCCCGCACGATTGCTCTGTGACAATGTTCTACGTTGACCGACTGTAAGGAGTAAGATATAGGTAGACTGTGCTATTGCTATGTGATTCTCTTAGATCGTTCAATGTAATTATCACTTTTTATCTCTTTGAAAGAAAAATGCCACATATGGATTCCAGAACACTTAATAGTCAGTAGTCAGTAACAGGTTACTAACGTTTGTAATATTTAAAACAAAAACATCTTCTAGATGCTACGTAGTTTTAAATATGTTTTTTCTATACAATTTGCAGCTATTCTTACAAAATTTATTCAAATCTGTAGCATATCAGTTGAGTTTGAGCATTTCCAAACAAGTAACAATTATAAATCACCTTTCTCAGAATCTACGCTAGTTTAAGATGTGGAAAGTAGATCTTTGTTCCCATAAAACACGTATAAACACGAGCATTTGCGTACCTAGGTACCTATTCTAAATCTGGTGTAGGTACAGATAGCAGTAGGCATAATATTTATAATAATATCCATTTAATATTTGTTTTTCTGTAATAATATACGCAATACGGTCCCTTATCAAAGTTCCTGTCGACAAATACCTACACTCGTCAACTGGACCGCGTGGAGACTTGGGAGCTGGTACAAGATATCGACTGTTGATTGTGCTTTTTAAAAGTAATTGTGTCAATTTTTAAATCTACTGTTCTCACAATGTTAAATTTTGTTGCGGGTGCCAAAATAGCTCCTTGTGGTATGCCCAGCACCATTGATGCTGTTTTTGTTCGTTACAATTGCAGGTACTGGCTTGCAAGAATTGCAGGTCTTCCTTAGACGGGTTTTTTGAGGGATTACTTACAACGTTTTTTGTTGACCTCTGGATTCAAATTAGGGTGATAAAGGATGAAGGTGTGCATAAAGTGAGAAAAAAATATGGAAAAGGGAAATACCAATTGCCGTAATTGTTTCTTAAACACAAAATATTTTCCTCAAGTTAAACAACATTTTTCTACATACATTTTTAACTATCGTGACCATAAACATTTATGTCGGTAATAATTCCTCCAGTAATCTATTTAAATGTTTTAGTATTTACACCACTAACATACGATGACGTGCTGCCCAACGATACGATTAATCATTCTACCTGTAAAGCACGCTTTGCCAAGAATTACTCCGAAGATCTTTTGTGACTTACGCCATCGGAAGATAGGAAAAGAAGCCAGGTCGTGCGATCGCGACGCGCTTACGCACTTAATACGTCAACTCATAAATATTGATAACGATATGCAACAATAAAAATATTATGTGAGAGACGAGATAAAACACTTCTTCTGATAGATATCGGAGATTGACGAGGACTTTGACTTTGCTTTTATCTGACCCTAATACGTCTAAATTGTAGTCTTCGTCCTAGGGTTTTACCAGATTACTGTTAAATCCATTTTGCTTAAAGAAACTGGCTATGGAATCTTTAGCTGCAACCGCATGACCAAATGAAATAACAACTTTTAGAGATACCAGTTTTTTGCAATACGGTGTACGATTCCGTCTAGGGTTTAGAGAGGCCCATCAAAATCCATACCCAGGGATCACAAGACTAATATCTCCAACTACTACCTCAATGAAATGTCTACGTGATTATCTCCATTCGAGACTTCTCCGCGGTAAAACATTTTAAATTTACACACAGCCGACCTAGTAGCACAATTTCAGTTTCTGTATCGTGCAAAACCAACGTTTAAATCGCAAAGTTAAATTGCTGATAAATATATTGTATCCCGAACAAGATCATGTAGTGGGATATCGCAACTTTGTAACAATTTGCAGACATGGTCGCACGTGGAGATCTTTTTCTCCTTTATTTATTTCACAGTTAACTCAAGGTGCTGATGGCAGTATCGATTAATCTTTTCCTTCTTCTTTTTGGCTGTCTCGGTCAATGTTTTCAACTTTGTGGTCCAAAATATTTATGAGCTGTATTTTGCAAGTATGTAAAATGCAGTTTATAGAGTGCCTTGCTTTCGCCGATTACATCCAACGTTGTTTTCGACTCACGATGCCAAATATCCGAGAAAGTATTGCCTAAATTTAGACTTGATGTAGTTGTTTTGTTTATGTACACAAAGCAAGGACGGGTCGATAAAATTAAATAAATCCAATGAATGTGCACTGTTGGAGCCGTAATTTAAGTTTTTTGGTTGGATAATATGAATACGGGTGGTGTAACAGATTTTCTTTATGAAGCCTTTTGTTGAAAATTTGGCACAGTAATTACAGCTGTAGAGGCTACAGCTGTAATCACTGTGTTAGGGATAAACTTAAGTGTTATTTACGTAATTGTTACGGTAACCTACTTAGATGTTGTCTACTTTATAAGTCTACGGAAGGTCATTGATGACGACGTTTATCACAGAGTCGCTATGTCCATTGGTGTTCAATTTACTCATGGTGCCTAATCAAACACCAGCAGCCCATTGGCTGAAGTTGAAAAACATTCTGTTTATCACCTAACGCCTCCCTAATTCACACACATTTCTATTTGTTTTATATTTTAGGATGTTATTAGATTCTGAGTGCGTTGCTTCGGATAAATATTAGTCTATCATTTAATAGTGAGTGACGTCTTCATATTATTTTTATACGCGTTGCTGGTATCTAGTATAAAAAGGCAAACACATGTCGGTTAGTCTAAATATTATGTCTTTAGCTTTTCCTTAACGATAAAGGACTTCTGTTTTTAATTGAACATTTGCCAAAATAAATAACATTTATGTTATTCTCTTCATGTAAATTTGCTGTATTTGTACGAGTAAAATCGAATTACAACTTAACTTAAAAAAACTTATCATGGCATTTAACCTATATCTATCCAAAGCTTTCGGAACTAGCGTGTGTTCCGGAACTATTCATTAGCACACACCCATATATACGAAAAGTAGATGTACATAGTTCACTACACTCTTCTTAAATCAATATTCTTTCGGTTTTGTTTGTCCGTACTTTATAGTATACATCAGGGATTTGGTTATTTCTTTGCAAGGGTACTTCCAGTTTAAGAAATATACCAATATCACTCTCGAATGATAAACATTCATCAATCCCAACTAATCTAGTAATAATCAGCACTTGAGAGTTCTGTTTCATGTCCAGGTTCCTCTTCAATCCAATTTTTATCATTCTCTTTCATTACTCCTGATTAATAAGAGTAATTCAGTACCCCATAAACTATTTCCGTGTACACACATTTATTTGTACTTGTTCACTTTAAGTTTGTTATTGGAGTCACAAATACCTGCAAGGCCGGCCAGTGCGTACGTGCTCCCAACAACGCAATCGCACCAGGTTACTACGACCCGTCTTTAACACGGCTAATTTCGGTTATTACACAAGATAACGCTCAAAAGGGCTGCCTAATTACTTTTGGTATTAGTAAAATTTCCATTACGGTTCGCATGTTTATTCACGTTTTTCCTACACGCCATTACTGACCGAATTTTGGCGGTCCTTATCCGACATGTGCTTTGCAATTATCTACAAGAATTCAAGGTTTTAGCCCAAAAATATAAGTTATCGCGAAACATGGCTCTCGAAAGATTTTACGGTTACTTTTATTGAAAAATATGCAATTGACATCACTTTGCTTATTCGTTAGCAGATTGTTTACTTATAAATAGTTCTGATGACCCATAAACAATAATGTGCATGACGTGACTTAAAAGAAGAATCAGAGATCAAAGAACAAGAGTATCGTGTGAAGGTTCTTCCTTTATCGATATGTTTAAACCAGTTTAAGAAGACATTATCAGCGCTCCTGTTTATTTACATTTATAGGAACGAGATGAAAACCACCCCAGATTCGTTCACCTGCGCGATGTAGGGGTGCGGTGTGAGGGTCGTTGGCCCCACTGCTAGTAGGGCAATGACCTCCGACGGTCGTCATCTGTTGCACACAGTTACATTATGTAGGTATCTCGCGTTTGACCCAGTTCGCACACATTGACACATGTAGTTAATTCGTTAACAACAGTGACAAACTGTATTACATAAACTTTTCCACTCATTAATCTAAAATCATCTTAAATAATATCTATATTTATAATTTGTTTTTGTTATTAATATGATAATGATAACAAACATCACATGATATTTTCATGTTGAGTTTAAAAGTAACAACGTTGATTACGAGTCGATATGCTTAGATTAGAACGTGAGGTAAATAATGTTATATAAGACATTTTATACAATAAATAATGGAAATATTAGCTAATCGAGCTAATTGGGAATCAGGGTACGATAGTAATGGCTCAGAATTAACTGTCAATGGCGGTAAGCGTACGGGATTGGTTTTAAATGAAAATATTAGACATATTTATGCAATTGAGACAAGTGTTTGCAAATTGTTGAAGTTTTAACTCATTGCAAAGTAAAGTAGTAATCAGTAAGACACTGGTGCGATATCAGATACTAATGCGGAGTGCGTTGGAATCTTTCGAACCTTCCACAACAATGAGTCAGAATCTTATAGTATACTGATAGTTATCCGTCCTAGAATCCAGGTAACACGCTTCCCTCGGGTAGCATAAGTGTCACTAGATAACACAAAACATATGTTGTTTCTAATATCATTAACCATTGAAATAAAAATTCTTGTATTTCTTGACAGTGGTAGCGGGTGGAACCTTGGAGTTTTATATTAATTATGTATTTTGTATCACATTGACATTGCAATAAATTAATCAATAGGTACCTAGTCGGGTAATCCTAAAGCATGCGAGTGAGTAAAACCGTAAACATTAATGAAAACATTAATCATGTATTTTGATAATTCAATTTTCTGCTTCTGTAACTATGCCAGAAGGCAATGACAAAAAAACCAGTTGTAGAGCAGGGTTGGTAATTGTGACAAAATTTATTGAGTATGAATGAGTTCACCCTATGTCTTAGAACCTAAAATGTACATCGTTGAATTACGTGTATGATCCCTTTAAGAATCGTAGGTGGTTCTGTTTTATTAATTGAAATACAAACTGTTACATCATGCCATTAGATAACGATAGTTCATTATTTATGATGTGATCGTGGATCTAATTTTATTCTCTAATCCAGTTCCGATAACCTGTAATATTATCTAATCGTACGATATAATATTAATGGGGCAGATAGGTAGCGATGTTGCGTATACCTGGATACTTATATTAGGGGAAAAAGAGCTCTGAGTGATATCATCACTAAAGACAATTAGGAGAAGCGAGGACCACAATATTCCATTTCCTGCAATTAGCTCTATCTGCAGACGTCCCAATTTCTCACCAAGACAGTGGGAGCCAGTTGATAGGGTCTCGGCAAATCGCAACGTATTTGATTAAATACCAACTGTCACCCATTAGATGTAGCAAGGGTGCAATCTATCAATTAATCGCGCTGAAGATTTGGTGAGAAATTGGGACGTCTTTCCAGCTTTTATTTGGTGAAACTGCTGACGCTATACTACTTTCAAGTTCAAGTGCTAACCTCCGGTTTCTGAATTGAGAATTCTAGGATAAGCAGTACTGTAACATTTGAGTACGGAGTTGTCAAAAAAATTACGGATTTCAAAGCATATTTTTGACAACTCCGTACTCAAATACTAGGTACTTAAGTATTGCTTATCCCGAATTCTCAATTCAGAAACTGGAGGTCTGTACTATATTTCTATCATCTATGTAGGGACATGGAAAGGAAACATGTTTTACAAAGAAGAAAACACGTTTCTTTTGACCTACTTCCGTATTATTCATGAAATCCTGCCGCCTTAACACTTATATCGACTTCCTGTCTTAATAAATTATTGTCCAATATTCAGAGGGAACGGTTTTACGTAACGTCTTTAGGGAGTAAGCCTTTTATGAAGTGATCTGTTCCGTAAACCTGAATGTTAATTATTCAAGTACAAATTAACATTTTGGTTAGTTTCGTTCAAAATTATGTATTCGATATAGTTTGATGTATTATATCAGATAATTAGCTATTTTGATCAGTAACAATTTAAACTTTTTGATTGGCCTCTTTATTTTATCTATTGTTTTCTTTAAATGCTCCCGTAATCGTACATATGGAATGTTGGCCGAATTGAATACTAACTTTGAAAAGAAAATCGAAAAGAGATGCTGATCAAATGAGTTAATAACATTTATAATCCTTACAGATTTAATGACAATTCTGAGATGAGAAAGAAGTAGAAATATAACCAGTTATACATAATACATAATACTGCGTTAATTACTACAGCTAATTACTAATTAACACCTTAGTAACTATCTATAAAATAACTTGCGGCAAAACAGGCTATTGTATGGCTTTATAAGCTGTGGATAATAGTGAGTTGTGCTAATTACGTGATTGTCAGTGTTATCTTATTACTTATTGTTGAAGTAATAGTTTGTTTTTCGTCTATAAGTAAAATAAAATCGTGTGTTCTAAAAGTTTTTTGTAAATAAATACTATTCTTGGTTTTAAATCTAGACCCTAAATTCCCAGCGGAAGAACATCGCGTTGCTATTAAGTAATCTGTAGTGGGTAGGTACTTATATTTATGAACCTAGTCAAAGAAAAGAGCGTGTCGACCCAGTTACACGTACATGAGTTACACGTATTCATTCTTACGTTCATCAGTCAGTACGTTAGGAGCTCCGAGTGTTTGTAGATGCGTTAGCAGACTCAGTAGCGGAAGTGAAGACAACCTTGGGAAGGGTCAAGGGACCGACTACCCATGTTGCCGGAATGGCTTGCTGTTAAACAATATTATTTATTTGGTTGCTAATCAAATAGGAAGAGCAAACTTTGTCTCATGATGACACACATTTTGATCTTATTGTATTTGAATAAAGGGAGTAGGTAACAATCACGCGTAATGCTCTAACTAAAGAGTTTGTCTCTTCTTCAATAATTTAAGACAAAGACCAATAAAAATCTCGACTTTCGACGAAATTACGCTGAGATTCATATAAATATCTGTTATTACTCTTTGGAACAATGATACTGTACATTGTACTAAAGAAAGACATGGTTATGGCTGTCTAACTTACCTTGGTAAGATATTCAAATTTTAAAGCATTTTAGCACAACTCTTCTGTAAGTCAGAATCCGTACTGATGCATAGTTTCAAAGACCTTTGCCTTTGCCTATTAATATGCGCATATTTTAATCTCTAAACTGTCAGTGTGAGTTTAACCCAGCGTTCACCCGTGTCCCCCACTTATCTGGTCACATTTCACAAATATGGTAAAAAAATTACTGCGGAATAAATTTTATCTTTCTCTATCTTATCGCATGTGAATTGTGAGTTTTTTTTTGTTTACATTAACGTTGACAGCTGATGTTTTTTGCTCATTTATTTTATAATCAAGTTTGCCTTGATCCCCTGTTTCAAAATTATCCAATCAATCAAAGGTCTTACGTGTCTTGGACGACTTTATGACGCGTATTTTTATGTTCTTTGTTTTCTTATTTCTTACTAGCTTTTGCTCGCGGCTTCGCTCCCGTTAATTTACGGATCCCTAATTTTTTGATCCCAAAATATAGCCTATAGCACTCAGGGATAACGTAGCTTCCTATTGGTGAAAGAATTTTTGAAATCGGATGAGTAATTTCGGAGATTACCTCCTACATACAAACAAACAAACAAACAAACAAACAAACAAATTCTACCTCTTTATAATATTAGTATAGATGTGTGTTGACCGCAGTTTGAGAGTACCGGTAAACTGAAGTACTCCTGTGAATATTGTATCATTTCATTAATCAAAAGTTATTTCATTTGAATCCCAAACATAACCTGAATAATGTATTCCGAGTTATCGAAACTAAAATTTTAACGAAAACGCTTTTGAGGTTTATCTCAATGAGCAACGATATTTTTAGTCATTCGTTATTATTATAACCATTTAAATCACATAATGGATCGGATATATTTAGATATTAATTATTATACAGTGATTTTCTTTGTAATGTGTTTTGATGACAATTAACCATGTCAGTTGTTTTATACAGTTTAGCGTCCTTTTACTTTTTGTAAATGTGAGAGTTTTGTTGACTTGCTAGATGCCTGGATACCTATTTAATTTGTGACCATATATTTTTTTTTTTTTATTTTGTGTTACCTGCTCTTAAGTCTCCATTGCTCTCTCATATCATAACTATTCTAAGTCATAACTGTACCCACTCAAATTGTTAAAGATAGGGATTTTAAAAGAGCAACCATGGAGTTTCTTGCCGGCTCTTCTCCATAGGAAACGACTAATTGGGACCGTGCACCTAAATTCGACTTTTCATAAGCGCCTGTAATGGTTTATGTGAAATATAAATTTTTGATTTTGATATTGTTGCATAACCTTAACATTTGTAGACAAAAATGTTTTTCTAAATTAAGAATCCGAATAAAGTTCCTAATTTTATTATAAAAAGCGGTTCCGACCGCGTAATACACCTGAGAAGATATTTACATTTATGTTGAATATAAGACAAACAACTTTTTGGATTTGGAAATGTTTACGAATCAAACTTCTCAAGGTGATACGAATATTACTGGGAAAGATAATCTAAAAACTGTTTATCATAGATTAGTTGTAAATTTTAGACTTCGATTTCCTGTTTATCTTCAAATCATTTACGACGAAATGTTTTCTAAAATCGCAATTGGCGTATCAGTCTTATATAACTAAGTGGATCACTTACCTGTGTAACATACGACGTAGGTGTATGTAACAACTTATTAATAAACATGGTGATTATTTCACTCCAAAGTAATTAAATATAATTCAGCTGTATATTATCATATTTTAAAGCATTATGATTCCTTTACTTACATGATAATAAATTCAAACACTTATCCATTTTGGAATATTGTTTATGATTGCGATTGCGTCTTGCAGGCCACATGTCTCGAGCTTTTGAAACATTTAATTTTCAACATGTTAATCATCCAACATGTTATAATATGTTGATATCATCCATAGATGGATATCATTACACATTGAGGTCAATCTAAAGGTAAAACTTTGTATAAAAACTGTTCTCTATTTGTGTTTTATTTATAGAACTATAAAATTGTTGGTAATTTCATTGAGTTTTTTTTATTTCGTTGACCATACATAAGGAATATTATATTTAGCTAAGTTTTTTCTTAGAATCATTTTATTCATTGAAACTGAATTTCGCATAAACAGTAAGCGGGCCCAGAACTACGAAATACTTGAAAAAATCACGTAGACAACGCCACGAAGCGAAAAGCTAGTATAGCTATATTACGTAATAGAGTTCACCTTGACTCTTTAGTTGATCATGATCACTGAGACTATTAGATTGGTACGTCTGTACTTGTGAGAGAAAAACTAGACTCAATGTGCTATAAATCTGTGCTATATCTCTTGTTTGTATTCAACAGTGATCTATGCGGACTATTGTTTTATGGTTTTATTATCTGTCTATTTTTATTTCATGGACGTCATCTAATTGATTGCCTTGAAGACAAATTAATAACAAAAGACGTTATTGGTGCAGGTAAACCTATAATAGCTCGAATAATTACTTATCTTTGCTACGATTGCAAATAAACTAACTTTAAGGAATATTCTTATCTATTTCTTGGCTATTCTTCGTTATTGATGACAGATTAACACATACAGAATTTACTTATTATAATCTGAGACGTTATTTACTAAGTAATTATTCATCCTCCGAGTCTAACCCTAATCGCTTGAGATAAAGCAGTCAAGTCGATGTGAGAGCAACAACTCAACATGGATAAGCGGGTCATGGATGGTAAATATGAGTGATGTTGCGTACGCGCAATACATAGTTGCACACAATAAACTTCACTAGAATTGCATCGCATTTGTTCAGCCTTACCTACCTACCTTACTGAACTGCTATTGTTTGCATACATTATTTGTAATAGCTAGGAAGTGACATTTAAGACTTCCTCAAACATTCATAAACCGTTGATTTGAGTCCACCAGGAATTGGTCGAAATTCTCATATGTATAATCTGTGCTGTCCAGTTATAAAACATTACCATAACAATCGATTACATCGGGACTCGGTCAAATAGACAAAGCCCTCTATACTAGAACGGTTTTAGCGTAGGTGCTCATAATTATTTTGGAACATAGAAGGTCACGAACTATATTCTACGTCATCACTACACCACTGTGGTGCTTCAAACTTGTGTAGTTACGTCTTCGTGTTTCGTGCTGTTTTTATCCGTTGTAAATGTTCGACGGGTAATTCATTTGAAGTATTTTAATAAGTGCTATTTAAAAAATTTACAGTCTAATATTATTCTGAAGGGTACTTTGTAAGTACGTAGCGTTTCACCTTTGAACTTAGCATTTGCGTTTTCTGTTTCAGTTTTCCTTAGCAACTACAACAACTTTAAAAATGTATTAATATCTATTTTTTAAACTTTATTTATACATCAATTTACACATGGTTCGTCGACGGAAGTTAACAACCCAAATATGTATCGCAAATATATAAATATTATTTAACAATTTTATTTAATTACTTGATAAACTTATTGTTATTGTCTTGCCGTTGCGTAATCAGATGTTTTCATAGCATTTTAATCACTATCAGTGAACATTGTACGTTTATTACAGGTTATCGGCAGCAGTCTTACGTAGATGTGAGATTGTGTCTTGTATGTAGATAGATATCGAGATATAAGAGCATTCCTATTTTAGAAAGATGATTTAATATTTCCAAAAATCTTAGATTTTCGTCGACCCACTACTTGGTAGCATCGATTGCCAATGTGTTTTTCTTCTTAAATTACGTAAACCTGTTTCATGATTATCAGAATAACAAATTATTATATTCGCATAACGTTGTATATATCTTTACCCTACCTTATGATTTGTTCTACAAATATCTATCGACTATTGAGTAAAACTTGTGCTAAGTAAAGAAAATCATCAATTACTCACCATTAGTTCGTCTATTCAATCTTTATCAATTCAGCAACCAATTATCCTTGACCGAAAGCGAAACGTGATCGACTGAAGGAATAACAATCAATAGAGGTTCATCTATTGCGTTTTTTGTAAAAAAAACTTGTTTACTACACATTTTCGTCAGATAACTGGATTTTTGCTCGGCGTGCGATTCATTTCCTTTTATAATAGAAGTTATCTATTCAATAGTCAGTAAGGGATGCTAAAGCAAGGCTTGTTTTAAATTTAAAAGCATTACATTGTGGCACCATGGAACTTTCCACTCTGCTATGGAATTAATTTGTATGTGTTTCTGTTTAGATAAGTCTTACAGTCACGCACACATAGGTAGACTCCTTCGAGGTTTTAAGTAAGTTATGTGTTTACGATGACATCATGTGAGGCTCGTATGAACTCGGCATCGTACTAATCTGGCCAAACTTGTTACGAAGCGCGCTCGTTATTAATATACTTATGGAAATGATGTGCCATGTATGAAGCCAGCCAACGTTTGAGTTTTTAGAGAACTGACGACTAATTATGAATGTAAAGATACTAAAGAAGAAATTTATTGCTACTTGACTTTTTTCAAAACATAAACAAAACGTTCTCAGAGTCAAACTACAACTTTATATGTATATGCTATTGATTTTTAACGCACCAGAAACTGTTTATAAAGTATTTTCTGTATTCGGACAACATTTTTTTCTGATGTCAGTTTATACATGTCCATCACTTGTGGCAGAGTGCATCGAACCCGAAGATAAGTTTTTTTTGCCTGCTATGGAATTGGAAATTTTTGGACAATCTGAATTTCTGATGGCTCTGTCCTTGAACAAAGTCCTCGTGTAACGAAACTATTGAGATGCAGGTGAAAATATTTTCGTTACCGTGTCTGTATCTAGTTCAGATTCGTCTGTCGTATATTATTTGCCACCAAGGAAGTTATTGCCTATTCTAGTGTCTGGTGTTACATAGTGTTGAGTAAGTGTGGTATCAATAAATCCCAATATGACATTAATATGATTGATATTACTAGAATTACTTTTGGTTTATACGATACCTACGTTGTCATTAGCACAGGAATCTGAGGATGCAGCATTAATTTGTCAAATTCAAAACAATATTCAATAACTTTTAGAAAAGTAGTGTGTTACACCATATTAGTACTTCATATTAAATAAACAACGACAGCAGTAATAAACACATATTTATTAGCTTCCTTTAAGCACATTACAGGTATAATTATTACGAAAACATTATTAAGCCTCACAACACGATATGATTTAATCAGCAAATTCTATAACTCAATAATACTCCTGTAGATTACAAAATCAGCTACCTTCTTTTGAAATAAAGCACGAGTTCTATTTTACATAACAAATAAGTATTTAGGTACATTTAAAATCAGCAAAACAACTAAATATAAAATACAAGGAAATACTTAGCTTCTAAAATATCCTGTACCCTTATATTTTACTGACAGACTATCACTCAGTACTTTTTTTGGACTTGCTCCTCGAGATTACAAAACAGACTGCCTTAAAAAATCTTCCCGCAAAAACTCCATACCTCGTTATTATTATTTAATTTAAATTGTGAAACCCGATTCGTTAGGAGTTGTGGCGTGTTAATCCTGTCTTCCTATTGGCTGGTCGCACGACGTTAGTACCGCAAATATCCACCGATGGTAGTGCCTTTTTGTCGTCAAAGGGTGTATCGATGCGTGCTGCGGTGCCATCTAGCGCGCCTTGTGTGCAATTAATCACACTCGTCCATCCTGACGCCTTTGCGCCTCTGCAAAGGAGAAAAAAAAACGGTATGTAAATTGTTCACAAAATGGTACATAGCCCTTCATTTCGGCGCTATGTTCAAGTCCCATGTAACAGGGGCGAGCCCACTGCACTCAACCGGCCACAAATCCAAACTCCGGTCTGATAGGTACTGAGGAATTCCACAAGGAAAAGCCCAACACATTGCCCGACCCGGGAATCGAACCCAGGACCTCACGATCAGCTGTCGCGCTTGTCACCACTAGACCAACGAGACAGTTACATAATTTTATGACCTTTAAACAATTACTATTTACCCATACATACATTAAACCATTTAATTAAGCTTCATTTAATCCTAATAAATAATTTCCTATAAATAATTACGAAAGTAAATAATGTACCATTTTTCCATAACTACAACCGTTTTCAACTTGTAAACCATCCAATTACAATCCAAATACTTCCATAAGTAATTCCAAATTTAAACCACCCAGGTTTACCATAATAATAAATCATCCTATTATAATCCAAATACTTCCGTAAGTAATTCCAAATTTAAGCCACCCAGGCTTGCCTTAATAGTTCCAATCATTGTGATTATGTACACCCAGAATAATAATTATGTTATACCAAAATAATGTGGAATACCAAAAAAATATTTCACACATCTAAATTTGTATTAGCCTGATTCATTATAGTTTAGCCTTCCAGTAAGTCGATCAATTCCTCCGTGCTGTCCACTTCAGTGTCATTTGAACTAGCGTCAGAGTCCTCCCCCTGGAAAGGTTTTAACGAATCCGACGACACCAGAGCTCTGAAACGCTTATACCCTTTTACACCTTTCAGGGAAGTAATCATGTACCTATCATTTCCTACTACCTTCGTTACCTTGTAGGGTCCGCTGTATTTTTCTTTAAGTTTTCGTCGCACATTCACATTTCGGTCAGCAGCTCCTTTCCATAAGACTAAATCGTTTACCTTATATTTTGTTGGAGGTTTACGCTTTGCATTGAAATATTTTCGCATTTTCTCCGCCGTCCGGTTTAGGTTTGTTGTAGCTTCGGCCCTGGTTCGTGCAGCTGTCTCCTCATTATCAACGGTGTTATCACCCATACCTTGATACCTGCTTCGGGTTGCGGAAAACATGAGCCTGTAGGGTGTAAATCCAGTCGAATTGTTTTGTAAATTATTCATACCCCAGGTGATATTTGCGATCCGAGTATCCCAATCCTTCTCATCTTCCACGCTCGTGTTGAGTGAATCAAGCAATGTACGATTATACCTCTCAACTTGGCCATTTGCACGTGGACATGCTACAGCATTAATTATGTGTTTTATTTGATTATCCAAACAGAACTGCTTAAAATGTTTACTTTTGAAACTTGTGCCGCTATCGGATATTATTCTTTTTGGATAACCAAACAAACAAAAACGTCAGTTAAAGACTTTATTACCTCTCGAGTCTTTGTAGTTTTGACTGGTACAGCCCATGTGAACTTCGTGAAGGAATCGACCACCATTAGCACAAAACTGTTACCTGCTCGACTTTTGCAGAAAGGTCCAAGATGATCAACATGCAGAGTATGCATTGGCTCTGGTACTTTTTCAATGGGGTGTAACTCACCTTCGGGTCTTCCGTACTGACCTCTCTTGTAAAGACAGTCTAAACATGAGTTGACGTATTTACGTATGAAACGAGTCATTCCTGGAAACCAGAAGGTACCTTTGATGATTTCCTCACAACGCTTAAGACCTGGGTGTCCGATGCAATCATGATACTTTCTCATGACATTCCATCTTCCATATTTAGGAACTACTAACCTTTGTTCTCCATCCTTAACGATCTTGTATACTCTGCCATCTTTCAGCTTGTAATTTTTCCTTATATCTGGATCACTGTCCCCAGATTCTAATTTTATTCTGATGATGCGGATCTTCTCATCTTGATTTTGTAGACATACTAACCAATCAAACACGTCAATCACGTTGATGTCCGCTGCTAGAGGGGGATCTACAGGAAATCGGCTCAGCGCATCAACATGCCCATGAGACTTACCTGGTCTATGAATGACTTCCATGTCGTATTCCTGAATAGACAACCACCATCTTGCTATCCGAGGTAGTAGATCCTTCTTTAAGAAGGTGTCTCGAACTGCTGCACAGTCTGTCACGACCTTAAAATGATTACCAGCTAAATAAATTCTAAATCTCTTCAACGACTCCACTACAGCTAATGTTTCCAATTCGTAGGAATGATACATAGCTTCTTCTTTGCTTGTTTTACGGCTAAAATAAGCAATAGGTTTCAAATTTTCTTCCTGATTCTGAAAGAGAATTCCAGCTACACCTTTACTGCTTGCGTCAGTGTGAACTTCAATCTCGCCTTCCCTACAAAATAATGAGAGTATCGGTCGAGTCGTCAAAATCTGCTTCAGTTGATCAAAAGCCCTCTGCTGTAGTGGACCCCATATCCACTCCGCATTTTTCTTGAGCAATCCATACAGATCATGCGTGACACACGCATAGTTGATCACAAATTTCCTGAAATAACTAGTTAGACCTAGAAACATCCTAAGCTCGTGTACATTGCTAGGTTCTTTATAGTTAGCCACAGCCTCAATTTTCTTGCTACCAGGCCTAATACCTTCTTCGCTGATCTCGTAACCAAGGTAATCTATCTTTTTTTGCAAGAAAAAACACTTATCAAGATTCAAAGTCAGTCTAGCGTCCTTTATTATTTCCAAAACTATCCGAAGTAGATCTAGGCCTTCCTGCTCAGTTCTAGTGGGTAGCAAAAGATCATCTATGAATGGGAGCACCTTATCATGACGCAACGAAGAAAATATCTTATCCATAAGACGCTGAAAAATTGCTGGGGAATTGGCCAGACCGAAGGGCATACGTAGAAATTCGTAATTACCCTCAGGCGTGACAAAACCAGTTCGATGTATTGATGTCTCCGCCACAGGAATCTGAAAAAAAACTTTGCGACAAATCAAGGCTAGTGAAAAGTTTCTTTCCACCTAGTTTCTCAATCTGTTCTTCTATTATCGGCAAAGGATATTTATCTTTGACTGTGATACTATTTAATTTTCTAAAATCCACACAAAACCGGTAATCTCCGTTCTTCTTTCTAACTAATACAATCGGGCTTGCATAATTAGATGATGATTCCCTAATAATGCCGTTGGATAGCATATCGTCAATCTTTTCTCGTACTATTGCCTTTTCTGCAAAAGAAAGCCTGTAAGGACGATAACAAACTGGCTTATCAGAGGTTAGTTCAATATTCAACTCTATTTTATTAGTCCTACCTAGCTCTCCTGTATTTACCGAAAAACAATCTGAATATTCATTCAAAATCTCTGACAGTTCTTTAACCACCAGTAGGTCTTCAGACCCACATTTGATTTTTGTCGTATCTATGCTCATGATCGAAACAGGAGTACTTGCAGAATTAGGAGGAGTACGAAGTACTTCCTTAGTAACCAATCCACGAGCAATCACCTGGCCTTTCTGGAAACAAACCGGCTGTTTACCATGATTCATTATGAAAATGGACTGTACAGGAAAACAATGCATAGAAGCAGGGATGATGTAATTGTAACCGTTATAAGAAATAGTGCGGGTATCTACGAATAGTGGAGGCGACTTATCAATTTCAATATCATGACAGGTGTCAATAAATAAGGATGAATAAGCTGGAATGACAGTGTTATTAGAGCACAAAATGTTAACCTTATCTACACTTACACCTAAATGCAAAGAATTTATTTCAACCGATTCAAGTTTCTTTTCATCTCTCTCTGCATATCCTAAAGAGACGGTAGTTCCACTAACTGTAAGTTTGAATTTTTCATTGTTCAAAATAGGCTGACCAATAAAAACATCGGCACGGTTCACGGCAGCATCTACGACAACTGCATCTGAACAGACCTTAACTTCATCTATAACAAACTCTACAGATACCTGTCCATGAGCTTTAATCGGAGGTCCACCAAACCCGCTGACGAAAACAACACAAGGCTGCATTGCAACACCAAGCTTTAGAACACAATCATGAGTGATAAGGTTGACCTGAGCCCCCGTGTCCAAATAAGCGGTACCTTTAAAACCATTAATCAAGACATGTTTGAAATAACATTCATTTACCTGTATTTGTACTACGCTGACAGCCTTTTGATAGCACTGCTCCTTTTTGTGGTTGGTTTTCCCGCAAATTTCGCATTTTATAGCGTTAGGATTATTAGGACATGATCTGACAACGTGCCCCGGCTCATTGCAAAGAAAACAAGTTACACCTGACTTTCTTTCCTTTGGATCTCGAATTGCTTCCTTTGAAGATCCTGCTGTGGAATCCCGACCTCGAGGAGTGTATCTCTGACTCTGAGGTTGATTCGTTCTTTTGTCGTCATTCATACACAGAAAGTGTGAATAAAGCTCGCCTGGGGTTTTATAGTTACCAGCTCTTGCAGAAGTCTTCATGTGGAATGGTAAACCTTCTATGATGCAGGACACAGCTTTCTCTCCAATGATTTCGCATTTAGTTAGCATGGTGCATTTCGAATAAAAAATAATGAGTCATCGTTTCATTTACCAACTTTTTCCTATTTAGCATTTCCCTTAATGCATCTGCATAATCAATGCTTTGAGGGAACGCTTCCAAAATTTTTTGTTTCCATTCCTGCCACGTAAATTCATAGCTTCGTAATGCGCCATGCCACAACTTCGCTAACCCAACAAGTCGTGCCTGCATATAATAACTTTTAACGTTGTCGTTCCATCCATGTATGGCACCTAATTGCTCTACCTTGTTAAGCCACTGAGATGCGGGTAGCTCCGGTTTTTCCGGATCAAATTCCGGTATTATATCCGGCTTAACCATTACGCCCGAATAATATGGAAATGACCTACCGGGTTCATTTGAAAAGCCACGAGGAGAACGGCCTTGTCGGTCCCGGACCGGCGAACGCCCCGGCCGCCAGGTGTCACGGGAGCTACTGCGTCTCTCTTCTTGTGTTCGCTCCATCCGACGGCGACTCCATCTGACAGGGCTGCGAGACCGGCTACGCCCATCCGAACTCATGCTGCACCTGAGAACTGCTCCAGCTCAGGAATCCCACTTCTGAAAATTGTTACACCATATTAGTACTTCATATTAAATAAACAACGACAGCAGTAATAAACACATATTTATTAGCTTCCTTTAAGCACATTACAGGTATAATTATTACGAAAACATTATTAAGCCTCACAACACGATATGATTTAATCAGCAAATTCTATAACTCAATAATACTCCTGTAGATTACAAAATCAGCTACCTTCTTTTGAAATAAAGCACGAGTTCTATTTTACATAACAAATAAGTATTTAGGTACATTTAAAATCAGCAAAACAACTAAATATAAAATACAAGGAAATACTTAGCTTCTAAAATATCCTGTACCCTTATATTTTACTGACAGACTATCACTCAGTACTTTTTTTGGACTTGCTCCTCGAGATTACAAAACAGACTGCCTTAAAAAATCTTCCCGCAAAAACTCCATACCTCGTTATTATTATTTAATTTAAATTGTGAAACCCGATTCGTTAGGAGTTGTGGCGTGTTAATCCTGTCTTCCTATTGGCTGGTCGCACGACGTTAGTACCGCAAATATCCACCGATGGTAGTGCCTTTTTGTCGTCAAAGGGTGTATCGATGCGTGCTGCGGTGCCATCTAGCGCGCCTTGTGTGCAATTAATCACAAGTGTTTAAATACGGTTAGGTACCTGTTTATTTATCCTTCAGTTATAAGTGTTATAACGGATAACATTCATAATTATGATAACTTAACTGGCACTTAATACCAGGTTATTTACTTATTACAGCAGAAAGTTAATCGCGTGTTTGCTCATAATGAATCTATTAATAAAAGCACACAGCCTGATGCAGTAGCAACGTTTCATTAAATTGTGTGTCAAGAAGATAATACTTGAAAGTTTTTAATATTATTTTCCTCTATTGGCATTTATTGTCCTCGTAACGTGTTCTGTCATAGGCGTTTTTTCAGTTTTCTTTGCTGAAAAAAACTCCAAACTAATTGTGTGCTCGTTAGTAAGCTCATGAGTCGTTCATTTATTGGAGTAGTCATTATAATAATTTAAAAAAACCATTGAGAGGCCCTTGTTCGTTTACGGGCTGAAACTCTCTAGCTTTGTATCAGGAACATTCGTTTAGTATCTTTAATTCTTAGAAAAACTATGTTAGCATGAGTACTACAGGTATAGTCCAGTTTTCAATCTCTTAATAAAATCTATTACGACGACATCCATGAGAACACATGGGACGGTCCATTTAGTCCAGGATTCAATAGATCTTACTATATATTTGGTCTCAATTTATTATTATAATTGATCAGGTAAACAATAGTAGTAACCTATAAAGCTACTCATAAATTGTTAAATCGTGTTAACCGCAAGCGAAGCCGGTGTAGTTTATCTGACACGCATAAGTGTCAGTCTACCATTCTGCGGTTATTTGCTGCGCATACGACCCAATTATTGTAATTGATTGTTTTGAACTGTAATTTGCAGCCCTTCTCGTTGTTTAGTGGTTACAGCAGGTTACAAACTCTACTGCAGGTCATGAAGATTTGATGCCCATTTCCGACAAAGAGTACTTTATTGAGCGTGTCCGTTACGAAATTCTCAGTTATAGCCTAGGGCTGGAACTGTGGCCGATAAATATCGATAAGCTAGCCCCCTATTTCATTGGATCTAATACTGTCTTCGGCAGCCTCTGACGTAGGAAGGCACACCCACACGCTGTTTTACCCCTCGACGGCCAAAGCCACAACGGTTATTGATATTGATTGGTACTTTGCAGGTCATTTCGTACAGAAGTGTCGTATAAGTCATTCTCCTTTGTAATATCTTGAATTTACGGCCAAACTCTTACTTTGAAGTTATCAACTTCTCGGCTATTCTTGGTACACTGTTTAAATGATATATCTTTAGCTATGTTTGATTGACGTCAATAGTCTTAACTACCCATTCATTCGTGTCCGTAAATTACCTTAACATTAGCATGTATTAATAGAAGCAGATATAATCGTTGTTGTTATTACCTGTTTTGTCCTTTATAGTTTGAACTGAGATTTCTACATTATATTTTGAGCTGAGCGTAATTGTTTAGTGATACCTGTGGTGACCATTTCCATTGAAGATCATTTAATTTTAGAACTTATGTTGGTTCCAAAAATATTCTAAATGAAAATCTAATCACCTCTGAAGAAACAAAAAGCGAGAAGACGTCGGTAGTATTTCAATTTGTTAACGTTGCCTTGAAAAAGTAATATCTTAAATATAAATAGGGAAACATTATTTTTGTTCCATAAAAAAGAAAACTGGTAAGTTTGTTGCAAATACATAAAATATTATCCTCTTACAAAGTTGCTTCTCCTGGAATCAAATGGGATGTTTACAGTGATAACAGCTATTTTGAGATTCAGAAGCTTTGATCATATGAAAGTCTAAAGGTATTCAGATGTACATACTCTGTTAGTGAGGTGATCGACACTGCTTCACCGCTCCGAGCCTCACATGTATTAAACATCACAACACAAGAGAACAGCGCAAAAAGTCTACATCAGCATTGCAAATGTGATTTTCCGTAACCTTGGTCTGGGTGACCGTATAATAAAATACAATAGCTGGCGATAAAAATTATCCACCCTTCACAAAATACTATCTAGGTTTACTCTTATGCTTCAGTAATGAGCAGTAATAATATTAAATAGTTATATCACATTGTATTAAGTAATCCGTTATTTTTTCTTATTAATATTATTCATCGGAAAATTTGGATTCCACAGATTTTTTCAGCAGATTATGGTCATTGTTGGAGAAATAACTCATATTCATCATACCTTTGATCCTAATCCTGAAGCACTGCCTTTGCAATTCTCACTATGATGCGATACTATCATCAATATCTAACCGTGCTTAGATACACGTAGGTTCACCCCATAATAACCCAACAAACAATTAAGCGTTGGTTGCAGGTCATTTTAAAGCTTAGAGTGCTACTATTAATTTATAATGGATTCAGTTGTCACTAAAGGTGATACGTTTACTTATAAAATACGTTTAGCTCTTCAGAATGTATTAGAACTGTAAACAACGAAGCAGTATTTTCTTTATAGTTAGTGTAGTAGCAGTGGCTGCTTTTATACTTAAGACGTTAAAGCTTGTACCGGCCTGCAGCGCTAAAAGCTGTATATAGATCTTCATTAACTCCCTATAATTCTTAATGCTATAAATCTGCTCTAATGGAGTTGCTTATACATATATCGTAAGGCTGTATTTCAACTTCAGTAACGTCGTCGGTTCTGCAACGGAGTTAATTAAGAGTGTAATAACACCAAACTCTGCATGCGTTGTATAACTCTAACATACAGCTTACACCTGTTAGACTAAAGGCAATGATAGCTTAAATAGTTATAGCAGTTTCGTAAGATCCTGATATAAAGGTTTTGGTGTTAGATAAATAAGTTGTAATTCTTATGTCAACCAAAGGCCACACAATACTTTTAACTACCGGCCGGCGTAGTAGTTCATCGAGTGTCATAATAGACTTAAGAGAGGACTGTAACTTTAAGAAAAAATCGCCATTTATTGACACTTTTTGTCAACATAACCTAAAAATTTATTAACACAAAATTACTTTTAAGTAACGAAGTAGCTAAATTTTCCGAATTATTTTACATAGTTTTTGTATACAATCACTAAAACTAACCAATACTTGAAAATGAGTGTCTAAAAACGATTTTAGGTTATTAGCATTTTTAATTGTTTTCCTTTTTTTCACAAAATCATTTTATTTTTAAGGCGCATCAAAATTGAGATGCAAAACATAATATACAATCACATTAAACTTGCAAGCGCACTAATGTCTAATTGACTTTACACTTCAAGAATACTGTTAATCAAAAATACTTTTCGTGATGAAAATGTTGCAATGTCCGCCAGATAAAATGAAGCACCCATGTTGATAATAATAACTCGACAAATTAAATAATTTGAAGACTTTAAAGCTTTTACTATTTGCTTTTGACACCGAAAACGCTACTAATATGTTATTAGGTATCAAAATACCGATCCAAGTTCTATCTGACACCGATATAGATATTTTATGTAACTCAAGGTATCAATTAACTTCAATATAAAGGTGCAATAAAGTTTCAAGCGGAAACCGACGATCTTGTAACACTTCTCAAACACACCTACTAAAGGTTATATAGAACCATTTTAAAGGGTTTATACAGACTTTACCTGCAAAATTTTGCGCCAAAATCGAAGATATAAAGGTGTTATTACACTCTATAACTCTCTTGTAAGATCTACGCTAACACTTTAATATCTAAGCAGAACCGATATACATGTCCACTACAGCTTGTCTTAACGCTAAAATGTTAGTTGGGAAGCCAGTACGCAAAATAGAAATCTTTTTTAACATGTTTGGCTTATTCTTAGACAAGTTCTTATCTACGTACCTAGTATTTCAGTTTAAAGCAAGGGCTCCGTTTAAGTACGCTGTACTAGGCCGCTTTGTTGTATCTGATATATGTATGTTTTGCTTCGGCAATTATCTTTGATTTAGAAATGTTTCACGGTGCGTACCAACTTTCGTTACGGCCACTGTACGCGTTGTATAATGAGTAAAATCATAAGAGAGCTGTTTCATACGTTTCTGTTGTCTATTGTTGTGTCTAGAAATTCTTTGCACTATGTGAAAAATACAATGCGTATACTTCGTCACGCGCTTACCAACCTTTTGCTTTGTCTTCTACCTCGATCCAATAGAACGGACCCGTACTACAGTTTTACGAAGTTTTACTTAGGATTTTTACATTTCTAGCTAGAAATAATAGAACCTAATTAAGATGTGGGCGACAAAGTCGAAGATAAAGTGAGAAAAAAGAAATCCTACTGCTTCCAACTAATTTCTCTGCACAGCTCTTTGGGAATACAGCCGTGACGGTATTGCTAAGTAACGATAAATGCATCGCTCGGAGTTAAAATCTATATTTGTCAGTGACAGACTTTTCTGATTAGATACTCGTTATGATTTATTCATACTACTCCCCTTATTAAAATTCAATTGCAGCAATGACATAACCCGGTGTTGGACTTTTGTCTTTGAAAAGAACTCCATTACCAAGACTTCGTCTTGTCTCATAAACAATTCTATGTTAGGTAGTGAATCTATTATGCAACAGGTATTTATAAACATCTAGATTTCTTAATCTAACCTCTAGCACCCCAAATAAAGTTAGAAGCACAATACAAACTTTACCATATTTTTTAAGTTTCTAAGACTTTTTCGTTTCTTTTGTGCACTTAAAATTCAGTCTAGTCGCCTAAACATTAGGCTTAATTTTCTTTATCTCGATTGACTGAATTCAGTCAGTCAATCAAGGTAAAGAAAATTACACAGTACAATTTTGTTTTAAATTAATCGAATGAAATAGATTTTATCGATTTATACAAACTACTTTTTACCTACACCATGTATATACCAATACAGGGTGTTAACGAATTAGTGTAATTCCTTCAAACCACACGATCTATTAATGGTATAGATTAACCTCGCACGGGATTTAGATTGATTAAAATAAAAATAAACTTTTTTTTTCCAAATATATTTTATGTGATAGAAAATTTCGATGCCATGCACAAATGAATAAAGGCACGGCGACACAGCTGATGGGCACGACTAGCGCGATATCGCTCCACGCAGTCAGTTAACTTGGGACACTAAAATTACTCAGATACAGAATACCGTGGTTCATTTTTTGAAAACTATTTTTGTTGATTCTGAAAAAAACCTATGCAGGGTCAATCATTGTCACCAGTAGATCACTCGGTTTGAAGGAATTACACGAATTCGTTTACACCCTGTATATTTAATGTTGCACAAGAGTCTCTCTTTGCACAGTAAATATTTTTACACTCATATATTTGTTTTAATATTTTAGAGTTCGTACGCTAAGTATTATACGCGGATTACGTAAAATGTTTATTGACATCGTGTCATCTTTCGGAGAAAATTCCGATCAATTCTCGCAGTTTGGGCTGAAGATATTTATACCTAATTATTTTCGTGGAGTTTACACTCGGCGATCATAACATTGTCGTATTTTTGTCGCCGCTAATCCCTGCTCATTAGGGTTTTCGCATTCCCGGCCTTTTTGAGTTCCCGGGTATCTGGTTTGTTCCTCTTAAGGCGATACCCTGACCAAAACCTTGCGAGAGTGCGTTTTTCTTCGTTATTCAGAGACTATTAACTAATTAGTTAAGAGAAATAAACTAAATCTAAAAGCACATTATTAATGTTCGATATCTTATCATCACATTCCACGTTCTACTTTGTTTTTATGTGTTATAAATACATTTAAAATCTACTTTTAAAAAGTGACTAAAATTATTGATTACATGCATCTGTTGCTAAAGGCAACGCTCTAATAATTTGAGGATTACACTAATGGATAGAGAATTAAAAAATCTATAAATTGCACGTTTTATTTAATTTCGAAAGATCGCTATTCTTTTTTAATTAAAATAATTCCGAAAATTGTGTGAATTCTACGTTTGAAGGGGCGTGCGCAGGGTGCGGGCGGCAGTACGCTGCGTGCTTTCGTACGAGGAGGCCGTGTCGCTCTCGTCGTCGTCCTTCCCGCCGCAAATATTTATTTAGTTTAATTTTAGGATAAATAAACCTAGTGATAAGAAATTAATTTTGTGTAATTTGAAAATGCCTAAATTCAAGAAGAATAAACGTCAAAGATGTCAAAATGCTCTAGAGATGAATGAAATTCTGTAAGTAATTTTTGATGCATTATGCAAAGTTTACCAACCTGCTTTTATTCCGATAAATACCTACATGTAATTACATGGTATCTTTTTATTTTAGGAAGAGAAGAAAAATACCGGAATGCGCATTTGACAACGAAAATAATTATTCAAGTTTACCAATAATTGAAAATGATATTGGGTAATCAGATGCACTTTTGAGTCCATAGAGTTATGAAATTACAGACAAAACTTATGAAAAATGTGATATTTTTTTGTGGTTACCATGAAAATAATATGAACCTTTTCAAATGTACAGCTAAAATATGTATCTAAATGATTTATTACAAGTAATTCAGTTTTGTTTTCATGCAAGATCTAATATAATGAATTCTTTATTGAAGGCTAAACAGAAACACTGACGATACGCCAGTAAACGACTTGAGTCAAGAAACCATAGAATTAGAGGATAGGTACGTGTCTTGATTCAACTGAAATGGTTGAAGATGTAGAGGTTTGTTTATTTATTTTTTTGGTTTGTAGATATTATTGTGCACAAATACATAGTTGTGCTTGTGACTAGGTAAAAGATATCTAAATAGGTACTAGTACTAAGTAGATCAGTAGGTACTAATGCCTACCCAGGATAATCTAATCACAATACCTTTGTAGGTATTGTAGTTAGGTATAAATAAGTAGATACTAAGTAGGTAGGTATAAATACCTCTTTATCTACATCTATTTTTAGGAGCCTTTATTTAATCTGAATATACGTAACACTATATTGCTGATTTATTTAATTATGCATAGTTTTTTTTTTTTTTGCAGTAAGAAATATCTTGTGAGGCTGAATAAAGCAATAATGAAAAAATAATAAGAAGAAGAATAATTGATGTCAGCCACTTCTTTTCGGAATTAACAAAAATTTCCAATCATGGTCCATTGGGTTGCAGCGTCACTGAACTACAACTTATCGGAGAAACACAAAAGGGCTTAGAGTCGAAATTTACGTTTAAATGCCAATTATGCAACGAATTTTTTTTAATAGTAAATGATAATTGCAGTGAAAATTATTTATCAATAAATAAATGCGCAGTCGCAGGTACTATTGCAATAGGCGCGGGAAATTCGCAACTAAACGAGCTATTGTCATCAATAAATCTTCCTTCTTTGTCCGAAAAAATATATTCAACAAACCACGAATTAATTAGTAAAAAATGGGAAAGTGTTTCCATAGAATCGATGAAGCATGCTGCAGAAGAGGAAAGAGAGTTTGCACTTGCCTTTTTATTATTGACAATACAAGTGCTGTGCAAAATCAAAATCAAAAGTTTTTATTTCACATAAACCATTACAGGCGCTTATGAAAAGTCGAATTTAGGTGCACGGTTCCAATTAGTCGTCTCCTATGGAGAAGAGCCGGCAAGAAACTCCATGGATACTCTTTTAAAATCCATATCTTTAACAATTTGAGTGGGTACAGTTATGACTTAGAATTAATAGTTCTCTTTTGTAAAATAAAAACAGAATCTACGTTAGCTGCTGAGCCCCACAACAGAATGCCGTAGGACATAATGCTGTGGAAATATGCGAAGTATACTAACCTAGTTGTAGCTACATCAGTCAGCTGCCTAATTTTACTAACTGCGTATGCAGCAGAACTTAACCTAGCCGACATGGTAGTAATATGCGCACCGCACTGCAATTTTGAATCGAGAGTTATACCTAAAAATACGGTGTCATTAATTGTATTAAGATTATTGCCTTCAAGCATTAAATTTAAACCTACTTGGGGAACATTTGGTAGTGAAAACTTAAGGCATTTTGTTTTGTTTGCATTAAGTAACATGTTATTGGCTGTAAACCATTTAGAAAGAACAGTAAGGCTCTCGTTAACATGTAAAACGTCCCTATCTTTTCTATCTATTTTGAAAATAAGGGAAGTGTCGTCGGCAAATAAAATTATGTCTGATAAGTCGGTCATCATATAGGGTAGATCATTTATATAGGTTAGAAACAATAAAGGTCCAAGAATTGAGCCTTGAGGCACGCCCATCTTAACTAGAGACCCCGAAGATATCGCACCGTTAGCACCAACTTTTTGCTGTCTATTAGATAAATAGGAGAAAACAAGGTCAGCAGCTCGGCCACGAATTCCGTAGTGGTGTAATTTACAGATGAGGGTGTTGTAGTCGACGCAGTCAAAAGCCTTGGAGAGATCACAGAAGATGCCAATAGCATCCTGATAGCTCTCCCAGGATTCCAAAATATGAGTACTCTGTGTACGATTATGCCTTTTTGTCACGTGATTTTCCGAAAGGCTAGGCAGGCATCTTATATTACCAGTCCTATACAATATTAGGGAACGCTTATTGCCGTCTACTGGCCTCATTTAATCATTGCTTTCACAATTATGTATAAATAAATATAATTGTGTACAAATAAAAAAAGTATGTGGATAAAAATCAACGTGTTTTTTTTTTCGTTTAACCCCATCAATCAGTTGGACAAGGATGATGTCAGCGTAAGACTATTCTGTGGCGTAAGTAACAAGAAGGCGTAAGTAATAAGCATAAACTGAAGAGAGAATTGAGTGATTATTAATTTGAACTGACGTAAATATATAACATGTAGGTACTCGTTCGTTCGTAAACTAACCGCCCAACATTAACCTTTGGGCAGTAGCCCGCCAGGCACAAGACTCCGCCTGGTTGGAGGATCCTCCCTTTGGTTGGAGGAACACCATCTCTCGTTCCTCCATAATATCTAAACACAACAAAATGAAAAGTTTTTTTGCCTGTTAGTAATGATTTTGTTTGTGTTTTTTTACTTGAAGTGCGAGTTGATAAAATCTATTAGGGTACGTTCACATGACAAGCGTTCAACACGCGTTTTGCTAACGCGCGTTTACAACTACATACATTTTATTCAGGCCGTACACATGGTAACGCGCGTTTTAATAAAGCGCGCGTTGAACGCTGCGCCAGCGCTCGACTGTTGTCAGCGCGCGTCAACGCGCGCTTTGAGATCATTGATTTTCTATGTTACCGTTCAGATGAGCGCGCGCTTTCGACGTGTATAAACGTATTTTAGGGTTCGTTCGGTTCTTCCAGAAATCGTCCGAAATGGAAACGGAAGCTTTTAATACCGAATTATTTATAGTTGAAATAAAGTTTAGTGTTTAGCGTTTTTATCTGCTACGAGTTCATCGTTGATGAGCCAGTAAGTCATCAAATGACTTGATGGACATTCTGAAGTAGTTAAAAAATTTGATTCCGAGTTGCTTTAACTTAGGATACAAAGTGAAGTACTGGCTTTCAGTCAGCCTGTATGAAGAAATTGGATGGACCCAATATCTTCTGTCGCGTCGTTTTTGCCGTCGGTATAAAATCACCGTTAAAACTGTTTCTCCGTTCATCTTCGACAAACCGCACCTTTAGAATTAAAGAGACCTATTCGAAATTTTAAGATTTCAACTTTTACTCATAGACTGACCCATCTTCATCGACTCTTAATAAAACAGAGGCGTATGGTGGCGTAAAAATGTAATGCAACAGAATAATCTCCCGTTTCTACAAAATTTATAAACATACGAAACTTTATTCAACGTTTTCCAAAACCTTAGTTTTTAGATAGGTCTGTTTAATTCTAAAGGAGCGAAATGTAGAACTCACTCTGTAGAAAATGAACTACGGCCGCCACGGCAACGCGCGTTCAATGCCTGACAAGCACGCTCCATGTGAACATTATACAAAAATTTTACGCGCGTTCACCGCACGTTGAACGCTTGTCATGTGAACGTACCCTTATACAGTGTTGAGATATCGATACCCATTACGTCTGTGAAGTTTACACAAAAAGAAAGTAATTTTTAAACTAATATTTTAAGTGACTTCACACTATCGACGATTGATGACCCCAAAAAAAACATCATCAAATAAATATCTTTTTTAACGTCTGCAGAGTTTCACTAGCTAATTTAATTTGACCCTGTATAGGTACAGTAAACGCTCAAAACTCCATAGGCATGCTAAGGACTACATTGCTATAAACCCGAGCACGATACAGCCAATGCGTGTGCATGTGCGTGTATAAGTGATGTCTCAACATTCCACAGATAACACACACTAATATATTGTCGTCGCAATACGCGAAAAACGTTCCTTTCTTTATATGATTTTTTTATTGAATGCCGTGTCTGTGCATTCGAAGGTCTGTGATTTTCACTTATATTCCTAAGTTGTTCGCCAGTTGGCGTTAGTAGTACTCACGAAGTATTGTAGAAGGGGGGGTGCGGCAAAGAGGGAACAAATGCTCAAGGTCATTTGGTCAGGGAAACGCCTTAATTCCCGGGAATTCTCGGGTACCCGGGAATTTTGATGTTTTTGTAATTCGTATATTTCAATATTAAACTTGTGTAAATACTTTAAACATGTTGTATTGATAAATTGTCTAACATAGCAATCGGCCTTTCTTATTGAAATAAAATAATCTTACACTTATTGAACTAGGAACAGTTAGGTCATTTAATGTCACCACGCAGTACAACGTCCGTTTCACGCGAGAGAGACAGAAAATGCTCCAAAATCTTCGGAAGCATGCAGACCCTTCATTTTTCATCATCATTTCAAATAGTTCCCGGGAAAATCCCCATGTTCCCGGGAATTCCCGGCTCCGAGTACCCGTGGCGAAAACCCTACTGCTTATGTAGATCAAGTTCTTTCTTGAGTAATCTTACAAAAAGTAAATACTTTTTCGTCAAACCTCTTTGTCCTGATGTCAGGTGCAACTGGGTTTTGGGTGCTGGCGTACGTGTTCGGACGCAAATGATGAATCCAAATATCCTACAAAAATTCAACACAAAGGCCAGAAAACAAATGATCCTCGGGAATACCCCGGTGCAGTCCTTGCTTACACATGAACAAAAGTAGATGCCTGTCTATGGACGAGCGTAGATGTTCAAATTTGGACTCTATTTGTTTGTCGTCAAGCTCAATTTTATTTGTTGAAGTTTGTTAAGGGGCCATCAAATAAATTTTTCGATGAATAGATTTACAACTAGCTATAAACGCGCCCCAGGGAAGAGTGCTAGCGACTTGGTTATGTAATTGCGTTGTGTTGTGGAGTCGAATAATTTAAGTAAGTGTGGGTAGAAACACTTCAGAAGGTCGTAAGTAAGTGTCAATTCGAAGACTTCGTGTTTTGAATCTAAGTTTTGTCTTTTGTTTCAGAGTGCCTTCAAGATGGGTGAGGATGCCGATATTAACGCTATCATTTGGAAGGTATTAAGAACAGGTTAGCCTTGCAGACTATTATTGTTGCAAGTTCTCATTGTTTTCAAAATAGATCAATTACGTCAGTTTGAGATTAATAACCGTAAATTATCTTTTGATTGTTTATATCTGTGTCGCTAAAGAAGTCCACTGAGTAAGTAATACAGGCCTTTGTAACGGAGTTGATACTACTTTCATCCAAAACAAGACAAAGAAAGGGATCCCGGTTTACTACTGCGCAGTAGGATTGAGCGGTACCCCGCTACCCATCTTTAGAATCCGCGCCGACTCCCTCACCCCAATGTTTTTTCGTAAATACATGACTTTATTTTGCTGCCTTTTTTGTACCTACCTTGCGCAAAAATTCTCGGAAACTACGCTATCGTATCAGGTTCCGTTTGCCTTTTTTTTGTAATCCGGATAACAAGTGAGGTGACTAAAGAAACCCCTCAATCTGACCTAAAATGTACAGACACCTTTTAAGTACGCAACAAATTAACGCGGAATTGCAGACATTTGGCTTCGATGGAAGCCCATACAGTTGATTTAGAAATACCTTCTAGACATTCTAGTAAATCATATTACCTCACTGTACCCTAAGAACATCAGAACGCTAAAAAGATTGGTATTATAAAACTTATAGATCATCAGTCATCACTGAAACCTCGTATCACTTCATTATATTGCGCAGAATGTTGATTGTGTAATTAAGATCATCTGACTTTGTTTTTTTGGAGATAATCTGACTGATGCGTTATCGCTCTGTCATCTAATGCTTGCTTACAGCTGACTGATTTGAGAGCACCTGATCGTACTATTCTTAGCAAGCATAGTACCAATGCTGTTAGATGAAATTAAAATGCTGCAATTCCCACAACAATGCTGCATTTTAATAACTTGATTGTTACACCACCAAATTGAAGAGAAGCCATATTATGTACGTGGTATTTCGTTATTGACTTGCAGTAGTGTCTGTTAGGGTTATGTTATTGTTATTGTCGGTCACGTAGGCCAACGAGCGAGAAGGCTGTGTGACAGAGATGGCGAGTGTCAGAAGAGTAGCGCCCTATGTTAGAGAGGGAAAGAGAAGTGGCGTGACAACAAACAAACATGGCGGCGCCGGTTGCCGGTTGGACCGGTTAGCCCGTACCACGTGCGTTTTGCGTTGTGCACTCGTTCCCGTATCTTGTTTGTCAACAAATGCCCTGTGAAGGTCATTCATGGGAGGGTTAGGAAGACAAAGGAATCCCTGTTGCATAACAACGTATATAAATAAAGAATATTATAAGACCAAAACGAGATGACCGGTATTCAAGGAGCAGCTTTAGATTTAATTTGAAAAGGTGATGTAATAGAGGTGCGCGAATGTGTTCGTTCATTCAGACTTTGTGTCGTTAACGCTGTTTAGTGATAACGCGTTCTAAGCGTTTATCATTGAGGCTAACATGATGAATAATGGCCAAATATCAACATAATACTTCATATCACCGCAAACAGATCTACGACAAGATCAAAATTCAGATTATAAATTAAAAATCCTTTATGAAAAGGCACATATTATTGCCTCTGAATTACGTTCTAGTCAAGACGATGCTGATGTAATATACCGTCATAACAATTAGAGACTATTGCTATGGAACCATGGATGGTTGGTTTGTGGTTGACAAGGCTGAGTAATGTACAATTTAAAAAAGTAGGAGTTTTCGATTCTCATTTAGTGTAACATTAACATCTGGCATATTTATATACATGAATGGCGTGATATAGATAATACGTATATGTTATACTGCTGGCTAGTTACGACGCCGAGCGACGTGGAGAAAAAACGAACGACAAAAAATATAAACACGTCAGCAGTGTGAGGGAGCACGCATGCGCGGGGATGAGGGAGGCCGCAACAACGACGACACACGGCTTTGCGAACGACGGAGATTGAGAGGGGTGAGGGACGCGGGGGGACTGTGTATGTGCGCGCCGGGTTGAGCCGGCTATACGAACGACTCCTCAGTTGGATTTAAGAACATCGGACGGGCGGGCGTGTGTAGGATGGATCGCTAACGACACCAGCAGTTTTTTTCATTCCGCCTTCTAGCAGTGTTTGTTTATTACCTTCCGGCACACTTTCCGTAAATCCTTCTCGACCGTGGTGCTTTATAATTTAATTTTGGCGTTTATTTTCTACCTTAACTTTAACGCCGTTCCGATTTCACGTCGAGAAGGCGGCCGCCACAAGTTTGAAAGCGGCTTTTCAAGAGTAGTACACCTACTCGTTATAATTCTCAATATCGCTGTATCAACGCATCAGGCAATCAGGATGGTGAAGAAGGTTTCAGAAGAGAGTGTAGATAGCGGTAAGTTTGCTTTCCTAATATTTAATGCGATGGGTGCTCATTTAGCGCAAGTCACACATTTACGATGAGATTTTCATACATCTATCAGACCGGCTTTTTCTGCCTAGTGCGTAGTTGATTTTGTATATCTAAAGTAGTTAATATTGTTGAATCAGTTTACAGAACTTGCAAATGAGTAACCATTTCAGTTTTTCTGGTAGTGGTTATTTAGTTAGTTGAGTCACTTAGAGCTTCAACTATGAAATTGCTAGTTAGAGTTGGTTAGATAAATAAATAGTGAACACAGTTTTTAATCCATTTTCAGATTTAGCGCAGCGAAGTTTATTTACATAAGATATTTAAATGAGAGTTTATCAAAATTCTTATCAAATGTTTTGCTTTGAAATGGTTGAAAACAATGACTGTTTGTAGTAAATAATGGGCGTAATATGTGATGCACTTTGTTAATACTACATTTTGATAAGATTTAAATCACTTCATCATGTTTAATTGTAAACGTTGTATCATCAATTGTGTCTCGTGCCGGTATATCACTACTTTCGACACTTCTAATTTATTTTGAATAATTTGTTATGGTTCCATAATCAGCTGTTCAATTTCTCGATAATGATAGCAGTTGTTACGATCGATTGCAGCAACATGAATGTCAAGATTAATCATAAAATATGTTATTGCGTTATCCTTGGTTGTTTTCATTAATAAAGGTATTGTAGTTTATAATCCATTGATATACTGCAAAACACTGACCACTCTCAATGCATTGCAATTTAAACTTAGAATTTTATGACCGCAGTGACGTGGCCGTGATTGTTATTGCCGTTTAGTTTGTGTTATTTTCATTTTACTGTGTTTGCTCCTTCTGAGATGATGCTTTTGCTTTAACAAATCTCTTTATCAGAATGATTGTTATGCAATGTTATTGTTCAGAGCTAAGAATATAAACTTCAATATGATATAGTTTCAAATGTCAAAGTTCACGTTACACGGAGCGAGCGTTGACCGGTCAGCCAGCACACTGTTTCACAATCCGCAATTTCGCAACATTCACTGAATTCGAGTCGTTATTATGTTTATGATGTTGCTCAGGAAAGCATTTTTATTATTGCTAACTTGAATGATATGACCAAAATGTTTTCTGATCCGATTATTCTGATGTATTTCTCTGTTTGTTGTTAAATTGTCATTTTCTTCTAAAATATTGTTTGTATCATAATATATTCACGATTGAAAGCTTTGTTAAATAATGATGTAGGCATTTGTTTTTAATATCCTTTTATTGTATAACGTGTCGCGTGACTTAGCATTTTGGAATAAACAGTCATTTATATTTTGTTATTCGGTGGTTGATCATTCCGAGGAAAATGTTGTAAATTGTGAAAGGCATAGACATTTCCATTTGTCATTATTGTGATTTGTCATTATTCTTGCACTTAGAATTCAGATTCACTTTCTTGTTATTCTGTCTTTACTAGCAAAATTAGAAGAAATAAATGTAGCTACATAACCTACCTAGTAAGGAATGCGTGTCATTCACAAAATTGTATTTGTATGTGTATGTATTGTACGCCACATTTTTGATTTTCCTCGCCTCTTCATATCACGCTTTTATTGGTTGTTATTGATCCACTGTTTAAAAATCAAATTGGTAAGAATGCGTTTATAATTTGATGCAGTTTCATTACTCTCCACGGTTTCAATTCAACATGGCCGCTGGAGCGCGTCGCCCCACGGCGTTCATGGCCAAGGTCACCTACTAAAACAAAACTGCGCACTAGTGTTACTGAATTTATATAAGTTCTTGGGAATTTTATTATTCTGTAACAGATGTTTCTATTGGCTCTATCTGCTTTAGTTGAACATATCGATTGTTTTCAACCCGTAAATATTTTAATTATTTAGTTTTCGGATAAGTTTTCTCATTATTTAATTAGTTTAATGCTGGACTTGCCCTACAACCAACCTATGCGTTTGGAAAGTTTTATTTTTAACAAGAAAAGTCTGAAAATCTTAAAAGAAACCGTCGATTGCAAAATTAAATAGGAGTTGATTGGAACCAATCAATCATGTCCATCGGTTGAGTAAAACGGAGTAACCTTGACCGTGACGGACTTCACGCTTGTTCCGGTGTAATATCAAACTCTGCTCCCTTCACCTCGCATACATTCCCTCCCTTGCGCGTTTTGCGAATCGATTTTTCGCTAGTTGCATAGCTCTCCCTACCCTAGTTTATCTCCCTACTCACTTGTGTCAGATGAAAACTTCGACATAAGTACTTACAGTAGCCATCCTCCTCAATTTTCTCTTTCAAATAGATTTCGAATGGACCATTTAAATGATTATTTCAACGTATCCTTTTATAACACAAAAAGCATTCGTGATTCAACTCTGCCATTTATACGGCAACTGTAAGCATCCTTTCGAATATTGCCATTCTGGTTTAAGATGAACAGCTCACTGCCGTCGTCTTACCAAAAATGGTTGGTTCCAGCCACTTTGTCGTCAATGAGTGTTTCATTTAATACATACATGTGTTATCATTAGACAGGGGGCAAAATCAGTGGTTAGTGAAAGTGGTTTGTTACGTACTGCAGTAGCTATACATTGAATCGCCCTAGTTGAAGTTTCACCTAGATATTATCTCGTTCAGTTCGGCGGCAGTGCCAGGTCGAGTTGGCAGTTTATTCATCACCACAACTCTAACCGTCGACTTTGATCTTTGATTATAGTGATTATGATGGATTGGACGACTGATTTAGAAATTACGCTAACGATATATGCGATTCATGGTTAATAAAATATTGGATTTAAATAGCGTCGCATTTATTTGAATACTCTGAGTCTTGTTTAGATTGTTTTCGAGAAGATTTCCTGCCGCTAAACATGTTAATGCCTGTCGGTTTATGTGCAATATGCAATCTAATAAGCAGAAGGTAGAATACACTTTCCATTTCTTTCTTTGGTCTTACCAGCAAAACAGCATTTAGACAAATGACACCGACAACATTGAGTGGATTGAAATCGATTTATCCATGAAGTGGAACTTGATATTTCTAAACACCTGAACAATATATCTCGCGTAAAACGCAAAATGCATCTCTACATACTATGCATTCGTTGTTTGTTGCGATTAGAAAGCAACGATTTTGAATAGCTTAAGGGTATAAAACAAAAGCATAATAGGCCTACAATCGGCAACTAGAGAGCGCATTCGTGGCCAAGCGTTTATACCAGCCTACCAGATTAGAAAGTAGAAACTTACAGCTGAGGGCATAAATGTCGTGGTGACAATTTTGCTCTAGACTAGACTATATTTTTATTAGTCCAAATGTATCTGTATTACAAATGATTTGTTATTAGGTACTCGAATAAAATAATAATAATATGCTAATCGCATGCATACCTACATATACATCGATTTGCATGATTGCTGGTTTAATTTGCGGAACAGTGTTAAGTATTTATAATGAGTTGGTTATTAATGAGCGTTTTTGCTAAGACTCAATGTATTGAACAAATAAAATTAATGCTATTCTGGGACAAAATTCGGTTGACAATACAATCGTTATAATTTTGATAGTCTTTTGTTTGTTAGGATATGGGTCAACCATTGTTTCACCTCGACCTCGCGTAAACTAGTAGCGAACTTTTAGGTGGAACGATTTCGAAAATTGTTTGGAAGTTTTGGTACGACATTTGTTGTGTTTGAGATATTTGTGTGGCTGCTACGGTTGCTGAGGCGTTTTACGTAACGAGACACGCTACGAGGCAAATGCTTTGCCACGTGGTGCCGCGCGAGCTGAGCCGTCACGCAACGAACATGCGATACTATACGACAAGTGTACAATTACTTTGTGGCGATCGGAAATTGAATCTGTAAGATAAATTGAATGTTCCTAAAGACTAAACTCTTACACATTTGGCGTTCGTTTCGGTAGCGGTTCACAGACGTAGACGTAACCAATTCATTTTGGGGTTCGATGCCACTTGCTGAGAAACTGTTGTGGTTTCAGTTTGACTATTTTGGAGACTTCACAATAACATTTTTATTTAATAGTCAAGGCAGAAGGCATAACGTGGGTTGTGTTATTAAGTCGCATTGTATTTGGGTTTAAGTATCAAACAGTCGATGATTCAGTCACTCTCGGTTTCAGTATCAGTAAGGTTTCCTTGTTATGGCGTCCTGTTTGTATTTATAAAAAGTTTTGGTAAACGATATTCATGTACGGACTTACAAAACATTTGCTTTGAGCGCTAATTCCTGTGAAAATTTAGAACAATTTAGTATTTAAACAGGAAGTTTCTATGTTGAAACGGGTGATTGTATGCGTGGGCGTGCCTCAGGCCCGATTGTTACAGTCATACGAGCCGTACGGTTATTGCGCATTCGGCTTGTTGTCGTGCGGACCATGTTGAGGTCATCGCGTGCAATAATTAATTCTTAAGTTTCATTTTTATGAAGAATTAACCGAATAAACAAACAAAACGCACGCATTACTCAACCGTTTACTAAACGAGCATTCGAAGTTGCAGTCAAACCAGGAAGATAAAATCAAGCAAACAAATTACTACCTATAAACCGATCACGTAGACACTGATTCTCATTCCTTCATCGTTTAGTGTTTCTTGTCGCCAGTCTCTGAAGTTTATCTTGTTATATATGTACTAACAAAATAGCTTCTGTGCGAAATGAAGCTTGCTGTAATTTGGACAAAGTGTATTGTCCCAAAGCGGATTATCTTGACTCTCGAAGCAAAGCGAATAATTTGTCCTTTCATCTTCAGCAGAGAGCTAGTGGGCCGTATGTACCTACTTATGATGCGATACCTATTCATTCTAAAGTTTATAAACTAACAACAGTTTTGGAACGAGTAGTAGGTCGTTTCTTCTAGTAGATGCAACTTCGCTAGTTTTTACGCCAAGAGGCCAAGTGATCGCGTAACGTGGGCGCGCGTACGCGCAGCGCTGGGTGCGGCCATGTAGGTCGTTGAACCGGCTTTGTTTGCCAGCTCAGCTTGCACAGTCACGTCTCACGTCAGAATTATATTATCGATGACAGGCGTCACATTTGCCCTGATAGAACAGACTTTTGTTCCGGGATCGCTTCAACTCTTTGATGAACCGCCAAACATTTCCATTTAGTATTCACTTGTGTGGTCCCTTAGAAAAGCTAAACAGGCAGTGATTTGACGAATGATGAATTTCAAACCTAAACATGGTGAAAACTCATAACAATAGCTGGCACCAAAAGCAAAGTGAGAGTCGTCCCGCGACGTACAGATACGGACTCAAGTTATTGTACTAATGCGGCCTACCTACGTAATGTTCCGCGTTGTTCATACATAAAACAAGGGATGTCGCCATAACTCGTTAATGTAGTCATCATCGAAACAGTTTCATAGCGTTTACTTGTTGTAGCTTTGTGGGAGGTGGAAAAGCGACAACTGTCTCCATAGAATAAGTTTGTTTCATTTCATACAACTGTGTCAACCGATGTTCGTTTTTGTGTCGACTATAAAAGTACAATCAACGTGTAAAAAATAATTCAAATAAACAAAAACGAACAGTTTATGCCGACAAAAAGCTAGATCAAAAAAGTGTCAATGAAAAACGTACAGTAAAAACTGTTACTTCAGCGGTAGACATAACAGAACCCAGCATAGAATTCCGCATAATTAATTTCGATTCTTTACTGGAGCCGGTTGCAAAGACACGATGTGGCAATCGCTGTGTTACGTATTGATATTTAGCAGCACCTTTTAGACCGTAAGCCCCAAAAACTCAGCAGAAATACTATGACAATAATAATTTATTTTTATTTGTCTACAGGTGTGGGCCGCTGCAGCAGCCAGTCGGGCAGCGAGCGCGAATCGGACGAGAGCCCACGAGGCAACGAGCCGTCAGCTCCCGTACCCATCCCCGACAGCGAGGACTTGCAGCGGCGTAAGGAAGAGGCGCGTAGGAAGCGCCGGAGAAAGAAGCGCTCAGGGAGCTCCGTTGTCACGTCATGTTTCCAAGGTGAGCTTTAACAAATATTGGCGAGTGTTGCTCTTATCTTCAAAATGATTAAGTCGGCAAATTAGTTCAGTTTATGGTGCCTTGATTTTTCCAAATAGGTACACATTGAATGAAAGTCACTAGGTTAAACTTCGCGAAGGTCTTTATATTCAAAAACTGTTGTTGTCAATGATATTATATTTAATTAGTGTCGATTTTTGTCTACAGACCTCTACAAGCTTACAGGCGAGGTTTTAGGCGAGGGCGCGTACGCTTCGGTACAGACGTGCGTGAATATCTACACGGGCCAGGAATTCGCAGTGAAGATCATCGACAAAGTGCCGGGGCACGCCCGCGCCAGGGTGTTCCGCGAGGTGGAGACTTTCCACTACTGCCAGGGACACCCGAACATAATCCAGCTCATTGAGTTCTTTGAGGACACAGACAAGTTCTATCTTGTCTTCGAGAAGGTGAGAAACTTTTGATACCTTATAATGGTACCTTTATGATTTCTTTGCTTCGCAACTTCTGTTCTTTTATTCCTTCAACTAAGTCCGAATATATTAATTTTGTATTTGTAAGTTCTAAACAATAGTTTAAAAGGATTTTAACTGAATTTCAACCAGCCAAACTTAGTCTTTTAGACCTTAGGGAGTATAATGGTTTATATTGATTGTAGTTTTACTTTGTCCTTTTCAAGAAACATAATTCCACCTTCATTTATTTGTCGTTTTTCTCATTTGGTACCTATTTGTCGTTTTTCTCATTTGGTATTTTTCGTTTTTTCACAATGTAGATTACTTAGACTTTGATGTCCAGTTTTCTTTAAGAGTTTCTTTGATGTTGAATTTTATTTGAAGATCTATTTTGTTGTTACGACTAAATTGAGTTTTTTTTTACTCTGCTTGGTACTAGGTGTGTTGTCACAGAAAATAGTATCATCTTAGTAAACACTTGTTTTGACTTTCGAAACTACATAGAGAACAAAAAATTGACTTAAGTGTACTTTTACCCTCGAAATGGAATAGAAGTTATTCACAGCAGTCATAACAATTCTTGTTTATTGGAAATATATTAAAAATTAAAGAAAGTACTCGCATGTTTCTTCCATTATAAATTGTAGTTAAATAGAGATGACGCATGTCAAAGGAATTCTCATTTTTCTTCGAGTTGTGTATTACTCACAGTAAGTAGGTATCGCAGCAGACGATGTGTGGGAGTTTGTCTCGTTTTGTAATTACATTATTATGATGCAAGGTCTCAGAATATGGTTCAATTGTAGTGATAGTATTAAATAGTAAAATGTTTATTTTTAAATTTTGCTCCTTTTGAAACGTCAAAATGTATCAACCACGTTTCCTAAAATGTATGTATTCTGTGTGTTATGTACCAAATCTTTAAATCCCTCGTTACATATCACAACAGTTGTTTCGTAACTTGATTGTTTCCATCACAAATCACATTATGAATTTATGAATGATATTTTTTCTTTTCTCTGATTTTTATTACGTTTTACCTCTCGGTAGTTGTTAGCGTAAATAATTGTAACGCATTTTAGAATGAGTCAGACAACACATGTTTGACCATATTTTAACAATACAAATTAAACAAGCTGTTTTGTCACACATGGAAAATATTTGCTATGAAATGGACGGAATGTGCGGATTAGGTATCCGCACACTTAAATAGAAAATAGCACTTCAAATTATCGTTATGTTATTGCAATAACTAGTGTTTATTATTGTACAAAGTTAATTAAAGGACAATGAGGAAAGTGCGAACACGGTTGATAGATAACAAACGATGCACTGTTAGTATTTCCGCGATAATAAAACATTTTGATTGATTGGAGTCTCAGACTGTCTCGAGTCTCCTCCGAGCTTTTCTTTAGGTTTTTTTGTTCACAATTCTTCAGTCTCTATAAATTATCCGATTGTTTTCTATATTATCCAGAAGCTCCCTGCGAAAAGCCGCTAAGGGATTTCAATCTTGTTAACTCTCATTATTGACATTATAGCTTGGAAAATTACATCACTTTACGTCGTTTGAGTTGAATAGCATCCATAATTTTATTTTTATGATGTGAACTGCTGTGGTTTTTATGAAATCTAGGCAAACAAAGGGTACTTACTAGAAGTTATTTCAGCTTAAAGACCTACCTTCGTTTGATATCGTTGTAATTCAACCATCAAAACAAGTATATAGCAACAGTTTAATTTCCTAATTGGTGGCCGGCCCGCAAATAATATAGCCTGTTGCGAGTGCGATATCTGATATGGCACTGTTTACAGCCGCTATCTTGTTGTGTCTGTTCCTGTGTAGGTTTAATATTATTCAATGATAAACTCCTGAACCACACTTATTTTGAGAAATGTATGTCTAATAATATATCGATGGGATGTTAGGTTATTATCTTTTCGTTCCTCTGATTGCTATAGAACTTCTACCTTTTCATGACGCATTCCTATTCTATGCTTCTTGTCATTATCTGTTTCATCATCGACTTTTTTCAAACTGTCTTATTTTTATTAAGATGCCTTAATTATTTCAACAACTTTTTCTGATATAAACAATAATACTGTTACTGTGTGTGTATCTGTGCAGTATATGTTAAGCGCTATTGTCTTTCTACAATCATATATCTTCGATTGTTTCAGATCAACGGCGGTCAGCTCCTGTCTCGCATACAGGAGCACCACTATTTCTCAGAGCCGCAAGCGGCAGAGATCGTGCGTGAGATAGCGAACGCTTTACATTTCCTCCACGGTAAAGGTGTCGCACACCGCGATCTCAAGCCAGAGAACATATTATGCGTTTACCGCGACAGACTTTGCCCAGTGAAGATATGCGACTTCGATCTTGGGAGCGGAATAAGTTTCACTTCGAGCCTCGCGAGCCCGCTGGCGACACCGCAGCTTATGACGCCAGTGAGTTTCTTTCTTATAATACTTGAGTGAAATGGTCCTAATATCGTACCTTGCGGTAGTCTTTATTATTTGTTAGGGTGTATTTTGTGATTGTGCATTTGATTATTTAACTCAGAGATAGTTATTATGGGCAGCGGTTATTAGATAATCTCGAAAGAATATATTTGAAACAACAATAAAAGTTATGCAGCTACAACTCATACTTTATGTAACATTAGAATATAGCGCAATTTTTTTAAGGAATTTTCGTCCTCTTGACACGTAATCGGGTAAGCTTGTATGAGCTGTAATCCCCAACCTTGAGTTAAGTGGTTTAACAGTTCTTTTCTTATATAAAGTAACAAGTCGTTTATTTCATTTGGCATATTGGCATTTCTGTAGTTTTTTACAGGACAATCTGACGCATTATCTATTACATTATAATAGCTGCTGTTAGTCACGTTTCTAATGCTTATCGCTCATTATTTCTCTCAATCATCGGTTTCGACATAATTATTACTTACCTAATTGCTACCCCAGTATTGTGCATCTTCGATGCACAGATATTATTACTTTAATTAATTAATTTATATTTAATCGCCCATAGCAATTATTATTCTGCTATCTCTGACGTTTAATATTTCTTTGTTTTGAACTTAGTTGTGGTGATAAATTAACAGCAAAATTACTGATAAAATCTTGCAAACATTCGTGATAAAATAGTACACAAGTAATAATTTTTGGCCACCAGTGCAAAATGATAAGATATGATAAAACATTGGTAGTAAATAAATTTTACTGATATAATTATTGTGTCGACTTTATAAGCTGTTTTCGAGTTGGTTCATTGTTGTAAATTATTATGTAGATATTCGAAAAATATTGTCATAGTTATGATCAGTGGAAAAGCGAACAATGTAGATAAAATTATGAATAACTCCCGGTTTACGGACAATGGATAGGTAAATATCAAAAAGATAATACAAATCCTTTAAAGATTGGATACTACAACTATCTCTGTTGTTGTTGTTTACAAAATAATTAATCTGATAGTCGAAGAGAATTTAAAGATTAACAAGTCTGGTGTAAAAATTCAAACAAATCTATGAATCATCCCTGTTGGTATAACAGAGGGTATTGTTACAATTCATATGTCAATGGCACCGGGCATTAAGCAATAATAAAAACTGCTGATTATAACATCTTCACGTCACATTTGGGGACTATGTCGCATTATTAAATGCCATGCGTCAATGTTTTGCGTATACAAAGAAAAGTAGAAAAAGTTGCAAAAAATATTTAGGACTCGAAACCAAATGCTGAAAAAAGGATTCTATCAGATAGAAAGTATGAAAAGGAATTAAAGATGATTAATTATGAATATCTATAGAGAAATAGTAAAAATGTATCATGTTAGCGACTTGCTGTTGATTTCGCGATTTCTTTACATAACGCTATCGCTACGACATAAATGGTAGAAAACCATTATTTTATCTTGATGTTGAGTACGCGCGTTATTTCTTGATTGTAAGTAATTTTATGCAGATCGCCAGATATTGAAAATTTTCAATAACAAAATGTTGATTAGTTCTTCAAATACATTATCCGTGGAAGTTGTAAAGATATATTATAAATCGCGCATTGACTTAGAATAAGTATGGACAACGAGTGTAGTACAAAATTCACGATAAAAGTGTCCTGAATTGACATAATATAAACTTTCAAATACCAACAAGCTCATTTACGATGTACGAAATCCTATGTCGTTATCATAATGCCTAATTTTGCTTGCAACAATTTTTACCATACGAAAACATGACAGCACTGCTCAATTTTTCAAATTTCGAAACTTCATCTAATGTTAAACGAAAATTTGGAGAACATAGGAGTAATAGAGCAGCCTTAATTTTTAAAAGATTTTATTATTAGTTATATTTATTGCGATCGCTAAATAATGGGTGATTCATTTGGAGGTACTTTTTTCAAAACTGAAAAAATTTGTAAAAAAACAAATTTATTGGGTTATCTTTATTATCATACAAAAGAACCATTCTTGACATTTATTTTTTAAAGATTATTTCTTTCAAATGTTGTCCGTAACGTTTCGATGACGCGTCCGAGCATTTCGAGTCGTATTTGGCGAATAACGCGAGTAATGTTGGCGTCCAGTTGCTTAATCGTACGCGGCTTATCCATATAGACTTTGGACTTTATATAGCCCCAAAAGAAAAAGTCTAGGGGTGTGTGTATCACAAGATCTAGGCGGCCAACTGACTGGTCCGAAGCGCGAAATTAACATTTCACCAAATTGTTCTTGCAATAGAGCCATGGTTTCACGTGCTGCGTGGCAAGTGGCGCCGTCCTGTTTGTACCAAATGTCCTGGAGATCACAAGCTTCAATTTCAGGAAAAAAATAGTCCGTTATCATGGCACGATAATTAAACGAAAATACGTCATCGAAAATTGAAACTACAGAATGGAGCATGTTATCCGCAGTTACGGACAACATTTGAAAGAAATAATCTTTAAAAAATAAATGTCAAGAATGGTTCTTTTGTATGATAATAAAGATAACCTAATAAATTTGTTTTTTTTATAAAAAAACCAGTTTTGAAAAAAGTACCTCCAAATGAATCACCCGTTATTTAATCCAACTGAAAGAGCATAGAACATTTCTTGCAAAATTACAACATCGTCATTTTCAAAAACGCGATTTCTCTTCCTTTGCTGAAGTATCACCCTCAGCATCATCATCATCTTCATCTAATTGATCTCGAGGAAAACTGAAATGAAATAAGAGGCATTTTTTTTTTTTTTGAAAGAAACAATCTTTTGTCATGTGTATTTAAAAGAGTTCATGATAACTAAACAAACGAGCCCAAACGTCACGTGTCCACTATTTGCCATTAGGAAGTTCTAGAGCCCGTTTTACGGCTCTATCATCGGACCTACGTCATTATTTATCTAATGAAAAGTGCTTATAATGACAAAATACATGAGCTGAAACTCGACGAGCCTACCATTTGTTCCTGTGCCTGCCTAATCTTCGGCTTCATCATCAAATTAGTTCAATGACATTTTAATGATCTAATATGCACATACCTACCTGCAAAATTTCAGCTCGATCGGAAACTTGGTAGTGACCGAAAAACCAATACAATTTTGAAACGGAAGGACAACATATACATATTTTCGTACATAATATGTTTGCATACAATGCAAGTTTAAAAATAACTTGTTTAAATGAATAGAACAAAACAAATTGCAATTGGTTCAAAATCGCAATACAAAAAAACATCGCGTAAAAATAACGACTCTTTGGAATCTTTGTTCTAAATTCTGTCAAATATGTCAAGTTTCTTATGGTAATCCAACCAAATGAAGTTGACATAATTGGTCAAACAAAGGAAGGAAAATAAGATACTTTTTGTTTAGTTGGATTATTGTGTGTTTTGCTCTTGCAATTAATTCAATTTTAAGTAAAATACAATGTTCCTTAACAAAATAATACTTTAAAATTGTAAAACAATAATATACCTACTGAAAATATGATACACCATCAACTTTTTTCACTTTTTTGAGTAGTTTTTACACGATCTCACCACACAAAACGGCATTGTTGACATGTGACATTGAGGTGTAGCTGCTTGTTCACCCAAATGAAGAATGACGCGCGCAATTGTAGCTCTTTTCAAATTTATCGTGTTTTAACCGACTTTCGGTTCGGACATTTTTGAGCGATGACCCGAGGTCCATACTTATTCTAAGTCAATGAAATCGCGGGTAATCTTTTAGAAGTGTTCCGATCTAGCCTTCAGACAGCTGAACAATATTTCATTATTATTATGAGTAGGTATATAAATATACCTCTTTCTATAAATGTAGCTCTTTCAACAGTTTGTTGCTATTATCTTGCTTTGACTATCGTAGTTTAATGGTTAATGACAATAGTTTTACTCTTTACAATTTTGCTCCCATTTCTTTTATATTTGAGTATTAGAAATCTCTTGAATCTTAGTAGAGTCTTCTCGGCCTATTGCTGGCTCTGATAAATTGGACGCTATGAACACAAATGCTTTAAAGTCGGCTCGAAGATGTACCCCACAAATCCATTTCTATGATTATTTCAATCTAAGATGTAAGGTTGAGGTTACCAACCATACCAAAATTCTGTTTAATCACAAGAAAATCAAAACTAAACCTCTTTTCCGTTGTCTTAGGTGGGCAGTGCGGAATTCATGGCACCAGAAGTGGTGTCCCTATTTGCGGGCTCAGCAGCGAATCACTACGACAAGCGATGTGACTTATGGTCGCTCGGAGTGATCGCATACATCCTACTGTGCGGCTACCCGCCGTTCAGAGCCGACTGCGGCTCCGACTGTGGCTGGGAGCGCGGGGAGAACTGCCGCGCTTGCCAGGAGCTGCTCTTTAATTCTATACAGGTATGTTCAAAGACGTGTGTAGTCCATTCTTTCTTTTTCTTCTTCGGCTTTCGCTGAAGCTTCTGACCGAGCCTACGAAGGCTTATTAAATTTGTACTCAAGATTACCACGCAAGAATCCATTATCGTATCAGGAGAAACACATCCATTTTTTTGAATCTTCATCTCGAGAACGAATTAATAGCTATCAAAGACTACATCGAAGGTTCTTTCCAAAACATGCAGGTTCGATTGTAGAACGAATTATTTTGCCCACAATGTCATTTAGTCGTGACAAAATGTATGATTTCGCATGATTCGGAAAATTAAACGCCTACGTTTTGTTCTGCTTGAGACTTAAGTGCAATTTTTGGTTTTATTAATCAGAATTAATAAAACCCTTCTCTTTGTCTACAGGAGGGACGCTACACGTTCCCCGAGGAGGAGTGGGCGGATATTTCCAGCGATGCTAAGGATCTGATCCGTCAGCTGCTGGTGCGCGAGGCGTCGCACCGTCTGAGTGCGGAGAGAGTGCTCACTCACCCGTGGTTGCGCCGCGCCGACCCGCTCGCGCACCACCCGCAGCTGCAGACATCTATTAATATTAAACGGTGAGTTGCATACAGACCTCATCAAAACTGGAGTAGAGCGGTCATTTGTGTTGTCAGTCCATCAGAATAGGTCGGAGATTAGCTTGTACCAGGGCAAGTAGGCATCAGTGGCGTAGGGTGAATTTTCTTAAAAGAGAAGCCGGACCAAAAAATGCTTACCTTACTCAAGTGTGATGCGTGAATTCCAGTAACTACTCGTTTCGAAAGGGAAGCCGATAGGAATCGAGTTATATGAAGCCTTCGCCACTGGTAGGCATAAGTGAGGGTCCTATACTCAACAGTTGGTGGATTGCTCATTCAGACGCGGGAGACGACGAGTTAGAAATTAGAACTAATTCATCGTCGCCAAGTGTCAACCTTAACTGCATGAAGGGCACCTCAAACTGACCAAATGACGATTATTACCTAGCTGTTAGTAACCCAGTATGACCATTACGATAACGTTGGGTTTTGTTTTGTTGAACAGCAACATGTCAGCGCGCAACCTGTCGAACTTCGCGGAGTCGGCGATGGCTGTGAACCGGGTGATCCAGCAGCACTTCTCCATGAACTACTCGTACATGGACCCTCCGGTGCGCGCGCTGCGCTGCAGCAAGTCTCACCAGCCGGGCATCCTCGAGGAGGAGCGGCGCTGCCTCGAGCTGGACTACTGCGCGCCGCTGGGCCTGTCGCCGCCGGCCGACTCGGAGCTGCTGCGGCGCCGCCTGCACGTCGCCACCGACGAGCCGCTGCCCGTGCACTAGCACATTCCGCCCCGCCCCCCTCCCGCCCCTCCTCCTCCAGTGATAGTCCCGCCCCCGCGGCAAGGCGGATTTATTTGAGCCTTTTAAAGATATATTTTTATGAGTAAACAAACGACTGAGTAGATTTATCGATATGTAGAGTATTCGTGAGTTTATGTTGAGGCGCGGCGCTAGCGCCGACCGGACCGGCGACGGTCGATAAAAATCGTATTATACCGAGATAGTTCCGCCGATCTACGTACTTTACGTCTTGTGTCGATTACGGGGATGAAAAATTGATTATGTTTTGGATTTATGAAATCCGCGTTTCGAAATTGAGCTTATGTATTCGTGTAATCGCCTTTAGTTTGTGGCCTATCCTTTGCAATAAATAGAAATTATGTAATTTTTCGATGGCGTTTTTGGATACTAGTCTGTTTATGTGATTGTTTTTTGCATTTTTACCAACGATGGAAAACCACATCTCATTAATTAAGATTGAATCAACCTAATATTTATATAAGAGAGTTAAGGGCAATATGTGACATTATTCCGAGAGGTGCAAGTGTAATATAGTCGCTCGTTATTACTTTTGATCATTACATAAATAAATACTTTGTAATTAAGAGTAAAATATGCTTCGTGATGTCCGTTGAAGATGGAGGGGCACTTGTGAACTGAACTGAATGAAATGTCATGTATGACTCGAGCTGTGTTGGTACATATGTTAAGTGTTGCATGGGGTTCCATGGAGCTGCCATAACTTTGTGATCAGTTTGAATACTTTTATATTGCTGAAAGAATGAAGTGTTGAAATAATGTTAAGCTTAGACCTGCTAGACTGTAACCCTGCGTACAACGTTGATTGGAGAAAGACTCACTAAGCACACATTGTTTGGCCGTTATCCTTTACAATAATACACAAATATTATATTTTCAAATATAAACTTTAATTCTATAACTATTATTGTGATCCGGTGGCTTTATCCAATCAATTCTAAACTTTACTTACGCAATACTTTGTTAAAATTTTGTTTTCGACTAAATCATTGATATGAATTTATCATTGAAATACAGATGTTTGAATTTTTATATGGTCTATTTATTTATTGTTGCTTTGTTTTAAAAGCTTTATTAAGAGTTTTAAAGCCTTTAAAAACAGTACCTACATTGAAGAATATGTCTGAAACAATAAAGTACTTAATTGATTTTATTTATTTATTTTACCTTTTATTATCATAATGATAGATGGGTATTGATTGTTTTGGAAGACAGTTTACTCCGTGTTATAAAATACACATCATACATAAAAGTCACGCCTTTAATCTCTGAAGCCCTCAGCAGTTCAGAGTAAGCACACTGCACACTGACACATCTATTTAATTTCTGCAAGATCTAATAGGTTGTTCGGAAAGTAATTTCGTTTTTCCCAACACAGGACTTCATAGAATTTTTTTTAGAATCAACTTCACACTTAATCCGCGTAATCCTTACTGTAAATATTATTATAAATGCGATAGTAATTCGGTCTGTCTGTGATGCTTTCACGCCTAAACCGCTGAAACGATTTTGATGAAACTTGGTACCGTACAGAGATAGTCTGCAACCTGGAAGACATAGGCTACTTTCACCCCGAAAAACGACATCCACGCAGGCGAAGCCACGAGCGACCTGATCAAGGAAAGAAAATAAATATCCGATGTGTATGGAGAAGATGTATTGACAGAACGAAAGTGCTAAAATTGGTTTGCAAAATATACAATAAAAATAAACTGTTTTTAGAGCACAAGAGGATGGTACTGCCTGTCCTCTTGATCGCACCAACACGCACGGTAAGAGAGATTATGCCACATTGACTGCCGGAAACGACACGCCGATTGCGGCTTGCTAATACAGTGGACTCTGCTTATAACGACGACGAAGGGACATGCGATATTTGGTCGTACTAAGCGGTCGTCGCTTTATGCATCAGTGGAATTCAGTACCTAGATTTTCAAATACCGTATGGCTAATAATTTATATAAAAACATTTTCCACCATAGAAAATACAATACAAATTGAATGACAGTCGCCATGTTTAACACAGATTTAAACGTAAGAAATGCCATGAAGTGATGTTTTTACTGACAAAATAAAGAACTTGTCGTTTATCAGAAGAAAATTCTTATTTTCCCTTGAAATTATGTCACTTAAAGTAGTAGTTGGGCGCTATATCCGGAGTCGTTTGGTTGTTATAAACGGTCTTTTCTCTTAACAATTTCAATGAAAACCAAACTAAGGCTGAGATCTATAGATCCAACTTGGACTTAGCTTAGACTTTGCTCAGACTTTACTTACGTAATACTTTGCTAAGTGTATGCTTAGCATAATCTTAGATTTGGAATTTATAGACGTATCACGTTGAGACAATGCTGAGCTTATGCTAAGCATTCGCTAAGACGGCCGATGTCAAAATACAAGTTAATGTTTCGTTTCAAGCATTACATTCTTGATTTTTCTTTATAAATGTTTAACAATAATAACATGTAAATAATCTAGAACTATGCTCATATTCCTTCTATGTATTATTATTATAAGAATAAGCAGAAATTGGCATGCTTATAAGTGTTTTTTTTTATTTTTATTAACGAACACAATACTAAATTCATTGAAACGGATCGCATCGTTTTGACATCTGCAATTTGTCGACAAAAAAGTAACTTTTAATTCATTTTTATACATTTTAAACTTAGAAAAACTTTTTGATGTGATGTTATAATACCTAATTGTTTTTATTTTAACTAATTCAGAATTAGTTATCAACATCAAGGAAATCTTTTCTAATCTGGTATTACTGAGTTGAGTCTGGTCACTTTATAATACTAAAAAATTAAAAAGTTGTGTAAAATAATGATGGTAAAGTAAAGTATGGACCATTATTTTTTGTTAGGATAATAGTAACCTAAGTATTTGCTAAGTCGTCGATTTTGTGAACTTAGACTTTGCTAAGCATTTGCTAAGCACGTACTCAGATGAATTCAAAGACAGCTCTATAAATACCGACTTTGTCATAAGTCTAAAGTAAAGTCTGAGCAAAGTCCAAGTTGGGTCTATAGATCTCAGCCTTAATGGTGTTCGTAAGTCGCTATAAGCGAAGTCGTAATAAACGGATTCCACTGTAATAATAATTATACTTAGTGTTCTGTGGTATAGGTATTATTATAACTTGATGAGAACTACTTATGTTTCACTAATTATAAAACATAGTCCACTGCCGCGTCTGTCTGTCTACGCGATTTTTTTCGTCACTGCGGAAAGGATTTGGGTCCAGTTTTCAAGAATTAACACGTTCAGTGCCAGGTGCCCTCCGGGACCTTCTAGTCACATTCGCGATGCTGGGTGCCCTCGTGGAGGACTCATTTTAAATGGAGGTATTTCTTAGAAAATACACCGTCATAAAACAAGCATTATGAAGTCCTGAAAATACTATTGTACTACGTAGTACCGTGTTTTATGACACAAACCTAATACCAAGAACCCTCCCCGAGAAACGTAATGTCGAAGACCATCCTGGAAGGTCCACTAGCAATAGGTATAGCGGCATGGCTTATGAGCTCTATGAAAAGTGTGGTGGGCTAGAATGTGTTATTAGAATGAATCTCGGGAAAGGTTTATACGTAAAATTTATAAATGTGGTGTTTATATTAGCTGAAGTATTTCACGATTTTTGTCAAGAAAGTCGTAACAAATCTCAATCAAATTAATAGTGTGCATTTGGATTGAGTGATCTTTTTTTATTTCGTGACAAAATCCTATTGTACATTTAGGCAAAAATAGTCAAAACTCATAGCCCAAAGTAAAAAAAATGTCACTCTCAAGGGTCTTCAGTTATAGCCGAAAATGTGGATCACTCAATTCAGACATTTTGCAAAAACGGCTATGAGCTAAATCTCAACAAAAACTTACTCTACTGACTAAATTCATATCTCAAAAATTTGTCACAACATTTTTTAAACCCATCAAGGCATTTAAAGCTTCTTCCAGGTATCTTTGGACAGTTTCATTGGATCACTCAGTACAAATACCATTTGGTCTGAGAGATCGTTGTAATAAGGTTTCAGATGACTTTTTCTATACTTAGATCTATTGTTTATCCTAAAAACATAATAGTACCCGCACAAAGTCCGCTAGTGTACCTACTTATATAAGTGCAAGTTATTCTAATCGGCATTAGCTTGCATAACCACAGCTCATGACATGTGTTAATTAGTTACTGTTTCAATCAGTTTTATTGCGAATTAGCTGCAATAAATAACAATTCTTGACTTGCATGGATTGATGACTTACATGAACGTAAAATAAAACCGGTCAAGTTCGTGTCGGCCATACACTTGAGGAGTTCTGTAGTTTAAGTAATTTATACAGAACTAGCGACCCGCCCCGGCTTCGCTCGGGTGCAATGTATTATACATATAAACCTTCCTCTTGAATCACTCTATCTATTAAAAAAAACCGCACCAAAATCCGTTACGTAGTTTTAAAGATCTAAGCATACATAGGGACAGACAGCGGGAAGCGACTTTGTTTTATACTATGTATGTAGTGATAAATACACGAACGTTAGCTGCTACTCGCGAGAGTCGCGAGGCAGAGAGTGAGTTAGTATGAAACCGAGGTAACTTGATGCACCGACTAGAACTAGAGATAATAATCGAGTCAGCATTGTCGAACAAGCCTGTCACACGAATATCCATCCGATTGTTGTCCCACTTCTGTGCACGGATTTAGAATAAGAATTGTTTAGGGTTTAGTCCATCACGCTGGCCTGCCCCTCGATTCAGAATTCAGAACCTTTTCGATAATCAGTTGTCGACCGATTCCGTGTTATCTAGGCTCGTCTTACTAATTCAGTTTTTTATACGAGAAAAAGAGATAACAAAATCATTTGAGAACTGATTGTCGAAAAGGTTCTGAATCGGGGCAGGTGCAGGTTGGCGGACTGCACACACCATCGAGAACTTTTTGGAACGCTCTTAGGTGTGCACGGTTCATTACGATCATCCTTTACTGGTAACACAGGTGATAATCAAATTTTCATCCGCACATGGATTCGAAAAGACAGAGGTAGGGACCCGGATCGAACTCAGACGCTCTTAACCCAGGTAGGTACCTAGGTACATGTAATCCAGCGCGATGGTATGAGTCCGCTGTTAGCTTCGCTGTTAGCCTTAAATCCCCCGAGAAAATTGCTGGACGAATCAGAGCTGGGCTACCGGTTGAGAAGAGGAGGTAAGTAATATCCCACCTATTTATATGGATGACCTAAAACTGTTTCCCGTCACCGACATGCGAAGCTAAAGCTTAGGTAACTGAATACTGATACCCACAAACTTGGGCAAGTCCGAGGCGTTAGGCATCAGTGAGGCCGACATGAGGCAATAATTCACGTCTAAATAACTTAGTACTTGCACAGACACAACCTGGTAGCCAGGATCATTCACAATCAACTTGCTCTGAAATACAATCAGATGTGGAATCGGAAGGAACGTACGAGTGTGTGCAACCTAGTTGTCGAGAATGGTCATGTCACATCGTGGGATTTATCCACATAATAATCACAGACAGGTAGACAGCACTATTGTTGCCAATAAGCCTGAGGTGACAGATCGACCAGAGCGCCGGTCAATAATTGTTGATACCACTGTTCCTCGTCACGAGAATCTCGTGAAACTTGAGAAGGACAAAACAAATAGGTACCTTGATTTAGCACACAAGGTTCTGCAGTCATTGTGCCGATAGTCGTTACGGCCATTGCCCTTATAGCCAAGAGCCAATCAACACCTCAAGAGACTCTCGTTAGGCGGAAAGATCAAGAGCTTGACACGGAAAGTGATACCTACCTAGGTACTCCTTGACAAGGCACGCATTGTGAGGAGATTCCTTTCTCTGGAGTCCTGACCACTTCGTAGGTTGTGTACCCTGTTTCAGATGTTGGGAGCAAGTTTTTTTTTTGGATTTTGATCTTTTCCTGTTTACGTCCAAAAAAGTTTATACCAAACCTACGGTAATGGTGGTAAGTATGCATAATGCAATGATATTTTGTAGATAGGTACTACTATTGATACTTAGTATGTAAGAAAATGAATAAACAAAACAGTTTACTACACTTATTAAGTACAAAATCAAAATTTGCCATCGACCTGAACCTTATTTATTGTCAAAACTAGCTGTTGCCCGCAGCTTCGCTTGCGTGTAATTTTAAACCCTCTTTAAGCCCCTTTTTAAATTTAGGCTTAAAATCAAAAAAGTCCGTCTTTTAGTATTTATTTTGAACAGTGTTTGTGCACATTTTAAGTTTATGGGGTTACCCATGGAATAAGCGTTTTCATACAAACGTTAACAATCCATTTCACCACATAAGGGGTGGAATTTACTTTGAACATTACAAGTTTCTAACCCCAGCGGATTAGGCTTCGCGTTGATAGATCTGTCAGCCAGTCAGTCAGTTTCTCCCTTTGTTACTTCAAAAGTACCAGATTTTTCATAAAAACTTACAACCCTTATTTCACCTCCTTAAAGGTTGAATGTGCAAAAACGCTCAAATATTTATATAATTTATTTTTAACCAGAAACCCAATTATTTGATATCATGCTTTTAAGTACGAAAAAACTTTCATCCCTTAGGTATTTTATCCCATAAGGGAAGAATGTCCAAAAACCCTCAAACGTGTATGTTTACTTCTAACCAGAAGCCTAAACATTTAATTCCATGCTTCTTACTTCAAAAGTAGCACATTTCTCAAACAAACTTTCAACACTTATTATTTCACCCTCATAAAGGTAGAATTTCCAAAAAACATCAAACACGTGTACTTATGTTTATTTCCCAGCAGTAACCCTATTATTTTAATGCATGCTCTTTTTAACTTCAGTACATAAATCTTTCATCCCGTATTTCACCCCTTAGTAGTAGAATTTCCAAAAACCCTCAAATACGTGTATATTTATTGCTCTTCAAAAGTCTAAATATTTAATTCCATGCTCCTTACTTCAAAACTACAAAATTTCTCATACGAACTTTAAACACTTATTTCACCCCTTTAGAGGTTGAATTTCCAAAAGCACTCAAACCTGTGTATATTTATTTATAACCAGGAACCTTAATATTTAATTTCATGCTTCTTACTTCAAAAGTACCAGAGTTATCATACAAACATTCAACACTTATTTCACCCCCTTAAGGATTGAATTTCCAAAAACCCTAAAACACGTGTATATTAATTTCTAACCAGTAACCTAAATATTTAATTCCACGCTTCTTACTTCAAAAGTATCAGATTCCTCATACAAACTTTTAACCCTGATTTCACCCCCGTGGGAGTTGAATTTACAAAAACGGTCAAACACGTGTACATTTATATCTAACCAGAAACCTTAATATTTAATTTCATGCTTCTTACTTCAATAATGACGCACTTGCATACAAACGTTAATCACCCTTTTCACCCCCTTAGTGGTTGAATTTCGAGAAATCACTTCTTAGTGGATGCTTACGTTACAAAAGGAATCAACTGTCCAAACATCATGTTTCAGTCGGTACCTTTCTCTTTATATTAGAAGAAGACAAACAATAATAATTATGCAATACGACTCGCGCGCCACCTATTGTAAGTTGGCGGTACTATGTCAGAAACTTTCCCGTGAGTAACAACAACTATACAAAATTTCAACTCAATCGGATGAACGATGCGTTAATTACCCGATACTACTCGCGCACCACCTCCTATATTACGGTGAAGGTACATACTCGTACTATGCCAGAAAGTCTCGCACAAGTGTCAACAATAAAAAAAACTTTCATCCTCTATTTCACCTTCTAGGGACAGATTTTTCAAAAACCCTGAAACACGTGTATGTTTTATGCTTCTTACTTCAAGAGTACCAGACTTCTTATACAAACTTTCATCCGCTATTTTACCCCCTTAGGGGTTTAATTTACAAAAACGCTCATACCTGTACATTTCTTTCTAACCATCAACTCTATTTGATTTCATGGTTTTATCTTACATAAAACTTTCACCTCCTATTTCACCCCCTAGGGGTAGAATTTATAAAACCGTTCAAGAACATGTATTTATACTGAGCCAGAAAGCATATTATTTGATTTCATGCTTTTAACTTCGTAGAAACTTTTATCCTCTATTTCACCCCTTAGGGGTAGAATTTCCAAAAACCCTTAAACACGTGTATATTTATTTCTGACCAGTAACCTAAATATTGAATTCCATGTTTCTTACTTCAAAAGTACCAGATTTCTCATACAAACTTACAACACTTATTTCACCCCCTTCGGGGTTGAATTTCCAAAAACCCTGAAACACGTGTATGTTTATTTCTGACCAGTAACCTAAATATTGAATTTCATGCTTCTTACTTCAAAAGTACCAGATTTCTCATACAAACTTACAACACTTATTTCACCCTCTTAGGGGTTGAATTTCCAAAAACGCTTAAACACCTGTACATTTACTCCTAACCAGAAACCTTAATACTTAATTTCATGCTTCTTACTTCAAAAATGACAGACTTGCATACAAACGTTAATCACCCTTTTCACCCCCTTAGAGGTTGAATTTCGAGAAATCCCTTCTTAGTGGATGTTTTCGTCACGTAAGGAACCTACTGTCCAAATTTCATATTTCCAGCTTTAGTGGTTTAGGCTCTGCGTTGATGAATGAAATGTCAGTCAGTACCAGTCTCTTTATATATAAGATTACATTTCGATCGAGCTCCTTATTATAAAATAACTAACTTCTATGGACGCTTAAGAAGAAAAGATATATACAGCATTTCATTAGACAAATATAATATAAAAACTTACCGACGAAAAAACAGTGCTGATTCATTCACTTTATTTGTACATGCTGAAATATTAAGTACAATTTATTATTATTCATCATTGTTTCACATGATCTACTCAAATGTAAATCTTATGGCAAAGTTTAAGGGCACAAAATAATCAAGGACTAGTTGTTTTGCTGTTTATTTTTTGTTACAAAAATTTAATCGGGGCATGTTGGCGACTCAATTTTTCCCGCCAAAATCCAACTGGCCATCAAACTGTCAGTCATTTTGGAGATTGTGAAAAAGAAAAAAAGTGCTGACAGTGGTGACCTCTGAGTTGCTAACACGAAAGTGACAGAAAATAATAAAGTACCAAATACACGAGCAACTTAAACGCAAAAATAGCTAAACTCGAAAACACTTTCACTTTACTGACGTTTTTTTTAGAAATTAGCTAGTTAATTTGAAAAATAATGAGAAATGAATACAAAATATTTTATAAAAAAAGAGTATTGAGTGTTACGAGTGTTTTTGAGTCGAGTTATTTTGAATTTCGTGGTAATATTCACACTTACGTTGGCCAAACTCTATTTATTTAATGTCATGGATGGCGTCAACTTCGAGTTCGAGAGTTGTCCATAAATGTCGCTGTAGTCTGTTACAGCACCGCAAGGACTATAGAAAAATAACGTACGTAAGTTGTACATAGTAATATTACTTCTATGCAGCACCGTTGTGTTGCGCAGTTCGCATGTGGCGTGATAGATGCCGCCACAACATTACGTTAAATGTTAAATGGCAATGTGAGCTTAAAATTATTTTTATTTTATCATTGAGTTCATCAGACTGCCAGAAGTCGACATGCTGCAGGTAAGTTCAGAGTTGAAAGTCAATTGTAGAAGTCAACTTCTGCAACGTAACTTGCCAGTGGATTTGGCGCTTTTTGTCGAATCATACAGCTCTACATAGAATTTACAGAGGGAAATAAGTTTTCTTACTTTATTAACACTGACTAAAACAGCAGAGCATTGTCAATTTTAGTTTATTTTATTGAACTCGTTGTGTGCGTCTGAGCTCGAGTCTCGACTACACTGTTTTGTCAAAGTAATTTATTACTTCCTTTGATCTTTAGTAGCATTAATCGATCTATTTGTAATCGACTAAAACTATTGCTCACTTTCACATCATTAGTTGACGTGACATGTCAAAAAATCAATCCAGAGGGCGCTCTAAATTGCTCGGCCACGTAAGTCAGGGTCGTATTTTTCTTCCTTGGACATTTTAATTACATTATTTTACATGCTGTGATAATATGTGAGAATGGTATAATAATACACAAGTGTTTGTGAAAATATTTTTGTCTGTACTTCGTCCCGACTGCGGTAAGTGATGGTATTCAATTCTGTTCTTCCATCGCCCATCCGTCATCGTACCAGTGAATTAGCATGTTTTAATTAAATCCTTGTCGATATCAGCGTTTTTATCACAATACAAACATTACACAGTTTCCGGGAAATAAATCTTAAAGTCTTTGTTATTATTCTCTTGAAGAATTTTACTAGAACGCAGTTATATCTTTCCAGATTGACAAGCCATGTCCAATTTACCACTAAATCCATATAACAACTTCCCGGGACCGCCTCAAGTGAACGCTAATCCGGGGCCGCCAACATATAACCATAATCAGCAGTTTGGTCAAGTGCCGTTAAGTCAATTGCCGCCAGGATACGGAGGATCGAAACAGGACCCGAACTCGAATAGTCCCCTTCATGCGCCGTTGTCAGCACCTCAGAACAATGCGTTACAAAATGTCAACAACTACAGTCAGAGTGGTAGTAGTTCACCTGCTTTCAATCAACCTGGGATGATGGCACCTATTCAACGTGGCCTGCAGTCTTCACCAATGAGGCCCCCAATGTCAGCAGCTCCTAACTCAATACCAAATCCTCTGCCTCCTCAGAATGTTCCGCTGTCATCTGCCAGTCCTAGAACCGTACCTAATACCAATTCTTCTCCTACACCTTATCCCCCTAGCTATCATCCACCTCAGCGTCAGATCAATGACAATGCTCCACCTCTCATTCCTTCTAGTCAAACAAGCCAGCCTCTTGTGAATGGTCCCCTCCCATCGCAGCCTTCACTTGGACCTCCTCAGAGCCAATACCCTGCTTCATCAAATGCTTACAGCTCTCTGCTTGGAGGTAAGCCATCGAGTTCTGGGTATGGTCAAGGATTAATGAATACATCCTATGGTCCACCACAAGGACCAATACCAAAGCCTCCTGGCCCTGCAATGACGAGTCAACCTAATATTCCATTCTCTAGTGCTCCTATCTCAGGTCCTCCAAGGAATAGTCCTTTAATACCTGGACCACCATCCAGTGGTCCTCCTATTGGAATGCAAGGGTTCAGTGGTCCACCATCTGGACAACCACTAGGACCTCCAAGGCCAGTAGGGATAAACGGGCCCAATGTAAGTGGACCACAAGCAATGCCTCCTGGTCCTCCTAAACCTATGGGTCAACCACCTGCGCCTATGGGTCAACCACCAGCCTCTATGGGCCAACCACCTTCTTCTATGGGCCAACCACCTTCTTCTATGGGCCAACCACCTTCTTCTATGGGCCAACCACCTTCTTCTATGGGTCAACCACCTGCACCTATGGGCCTAACAAGTGGGCCTTCAATGGGATTAGGAAGTGGTCCACCACAACCATCATTTCCAGGACAATACAAGAATGGCCCAGCAGGTCAGCCAATGGGTCCGCCTGGCATGTCTACAGGACATATGGGGCCTCCAAGCACATTCAGTGGGCCTCAAAATCCATCAGTCGGACCTCAAATTCCACCAATGGGACCACAGAGCTTGCCGCCAATGGGACAACAGAGTTTGCCACCAATGGGTCATCAAATGGGGCCACCTCCGGGGCCTATTGTTCCAGCAGGTGGGGCTCCGAAGAGCAACATGCAGAATAGATACCCTCAAATGGCACCAGCTCCTGGAAATTTTGTGAATCATCAGTCACCACAAATGGCACAACAACAAGCAAATGCAATGAAGTATCCGCAGCAATATAGCACGCAAGGTGTGACTCAGCAAATGGGGCAACTGAGTGTGACAAAGCAAGGGTTTGACCAGCTATGGGGTCACCATATGGTGGATCTCCTGCAGTGCAAGCATATACTACCAGAATATCCTGAAGACCCACCGGAGATAAAACTCGGTCATCAGTTTGCCGAGGCATCTAACTGCAGTCCTGAGTAAGTACATAAGTGTTGTTTACATATTTTTTTTGGCTAAAATTTTCTGTCTTTTTTGCTCAGTGCCCCGTTACGTACACTCCAACCTAACCGTTGGTTAGTAAAATAATGTTCAATGAAAAGATGTTCTATGGTTTTAAAATAGTTTCTTCATCACACTATATTCTGTTCACTCTAAGATGAATCTTGACAGCTCAATCCTCAGTCATTTTGTAAATTGTAGTTGTAAGGAGACTGCTATCAGAAAAACGTACACCACATTATCAATAACCGTAAAATAGCTATATTACCCATATTTTGTTTCTTAAAAATATTTGATATTCTTTGTATGGTAAAGTTTTGTAGAGAAACGTTAGGAATCAACTTAAAAACGTACCATTGTGTAGTTTGGATGTTTGTTACTCAATCACACATAAATGGCTGAATGAATCTGATAAGATTTGGCACACAGTTAACCCATATTGTAGATTAACACATAGGATACTTTTTATCTGGGTATGTATAGTATTTTGCGTAGGATGCCAGTGAAACTGCGGGTAACAGCTAGTTTATAATCTTATGGTAAGGATACACGGCGACACATTACACTCGACACTCGGTGTCGACACCGAGTGTCGTAGTGTGTACATCGCTGTTACACTGAGTTGTGCATTAGCACTGGTTTAATTTCAGTGTCGCAATTGCATTGTGTCGAATGTCAGTGTCACTGTGTTTCACCTTAGGATAATTCTACATTAATGCTGTGGGCTCTGATAGCTATAAATAAAAAGAATCTAAATATGGCACAAGGATTTCTTATTTAGGTTCTGTTTACTAAAGGATATAAAAAATAATTTTCCTTGTAGTTAAAAGGTACTTAATGTGTTATTAAATTATTGTTTACCTTAAATGAATATCACATAATTGGTTGGTTTGAAATACATTTAATTTCTCTCTTATTGCTTTTACTTCATTCAAATAAGAAAGTGAGATATTAACATTTCAGATGAGTTTCTATATTATTATCATATTTGCTAATTTTTCAACTATGCTAATGAATCTAAAAATACTGTAAATTTATTATGGAAACATTTTCAGTTATTACTTTTTAAACGTGTCTAATTTTTAATAGGTATGATATCATTGTGTATTTGTTATATTGGGTTAGGTGGCTCTATTTCAATTCCCTTCATTAAATATTGCTCAAATGTTTCTGTAAGTACATAGTAATTGACAATAACAACAGAACATAATTTAATAACAATATTCATGTTACTTCAATGCAGTAAAACCTGCATTGTTTTGTCATACAATCCATACTATATTATTTATTTATTGTCATCACTCTATTGTCAGCATAGACATGAACTGTAGATCCCCATATATTTTTCTTTCTTTTCTACAGGCTTATTGCTCCTCATTCAAGCCCTAACCGTAATAATAAATAATAATAAATAAAGGAGGATGTTATCAGAAGAAGAGATAATAATGTCTGTTAATAATGTCTGAGATAGTAATGTCTGTTGCATAATCTGTGATATGATTAAACGCACGTATATTATTAGAAGGCCGTTAGAGCACTCGTCTTTGTATCTAATAGCAAAAAAATGACATTGATTTTCCATTGGACTATTTAACCAAATAAAATTTTAACGACTGTTAAGTTTATTCAAACAATTAATTAAATCAATTAGTCGCAATTAAGCATGACATAGTTACATGGCCCATTTGGACGTTTAGTAAACATTACAACTAATGATCTAACATACATTAGAAGTACTTAGGTACTTTGTTGTGAGACCTCCATTTTACTAAATAGTAGCTTAGATATTTTACACAAAACAAGGGAACATGATTTATAATGTATTTTTCATCATATTGTATTTCATAACAATGAACGAAGTTACATCTACTGCTATACCCTTTTCACAGTAAGATGAGTCATGGTGGAGGCAAAAAAAAAACATGGATATTGTAGCTATTTTACGGCTTTTGATGACGTCGTTTACATTTTTTCGATAGCAGACTCCTTACGAATACAATTAACGAAATGACCGCTATGTCAGGATTCCTCTTTTGTTGCACAGAGTATAGTTACAGACAAAACTACACCTAAAAGTGTATAACAACAAATCTCAAGTTCAATATGTCTTGAGGAAGACTCAAGAAAATGTTATGAAAGATAATATTAAAGACTTTTATACTCTAGTATACACTATGTACAATCGTCTGCAAGATAGTATAAATATTATTGGTTAACTCTAGGTGAGTTAACTCATTACCAGGTGTCATACAAATACCAACGACTGTCGTTACTCTTAGTCAGAACCCCGAAAGTCTGACAACCGGTCTAACCTTAAGATATTGGCATTGCCCAGTAGGTAATTGGGTTCTGGAGGTCTGATGGCAGTCGCTCCGTGTAAAATACTGGTATTCAGCGACTACCAAACTGAATTTCGACAAATCGTTCTACGTCAAGATTTTACTTCGACAGGAACTCCGACATTACGCTACTCCGACAATTATGGAACTTCTATCCTGGGCTTTAAAGTAATCTAACACGAAGGGGATGACGGGGGCTTCGTTCGGTCGCTTTGCTCGCTCACTCTAGCTGTGCTCTAGCCCCCGTCATCCCCTTCGAACCTAACCTATCCGTGTCGGGGTGACCTAAATTAGGTGTCGAAGTTCCATAATTGTCGGAGTAGTGTAATATCGGAGTTTCATAGTGACGAAGTAAAATCTTGTTGTAGAACGATTTGTCGAAATTCAGTTTGGGAGTGGTATTCAGCCGCATCTGGACCTCTAGACGACATGACAATCAATGGTCGCCAGAGAATAGATACGCTAATTAAATGTATGGAAATGACATTGCAGATCGCTTGATCGATCGAAAGTTTATCTCAATCCAGTACATCTCATTGACGTTTCTTTTCTCTAGCGATCATGGATTGTCATGTTGTCTACAGACCCTGTTTAGACAGGAAGCAGACCCCAACATAGTTGGGAAATGGCTAGAACATTAGGCTGAGCATTTACCAGAGCTGTGCTAAGCTGCGTAGCGAGGAATGTGTTTTGTAAGCACCAATAGAATCACTTCATTTACCTAGCTTCGCTCTGCGCAGCTCTGGTGGATATGGGCTTAGCGGACCGAGGTTTTTGTTCATACAAAACAAGCGAGAAATGCGAGAGTGGGATGTGTTGCGAGGAATGTGTGCGAGGATTTGAAAATATGCGCCTACCAGTCAGTCAATACATGGTGATTGGAAGAGGTAGATGATCATTTGTACACATTAACACATTACGCATTCCTCGCACAGCTCTGGTGGAAAGGGTCACACCGTTTCACATCCTCGCCACACATTTTCGCACTGCACATTTTCCTCGCACAGCTCTGGTGGATGTCCAGCCTTAGTCTAGCCTTAGTCTTAGTCTTAAATGTGTTTTAATGTCTTATAAAACAATTGCAGGATATTCAGATGTACCATCAATCGCATTCCAGAGACGAACAACCTGCTGCAAAAGTCGAGGCTCCCTCTTGGTATATTAATTCATCCGTTCAAAGATCTCAATGTGAGTGTAAGTTTTAAAACTTTATCTTGATTAGTCACAGAATAGCGTTATGTTGGTTTAGTGATTGACCTTCATATTATTTGTAATTTTTTCTGTGGCTTTTTTTGTGTTTAGCGTAGTGTTGATGCAAATGACGTAGTGTTGTTTTTCTTGTCATATCAAAGTGCAAAAAAACATACACATTATTGTTTAATGCATGTTTCATTTCATTGTATGAATTGATATTTTCATTTTACGTATTGATTCTCTTTTATTTTAAGATTGTTATCCTATATACAGCGTGTATCAGCATTCGTGTAATTCCTTTAAACCACGTGATTACAAGATGGTGTGGTGACACAGATTGACCCAGTTTGGGATTCAATCAGAAGAAACAAAAAAATAATTGATTACCTTGTGTTCTGTTTCTGAGTCATTTGAGGTGATTCATTCTGAGGTGGTTTAGAGATACGATCATTTATCCCTACTGCAAGAAAAATAAGATATATAGAGTGTGTCGTAAATAGTGGTCCAACCTTAAGGGGTCGACACACAGTGTATTCAGCTATCACATACCACAATTTGAACCGTTTTTACCACAGGTCACAGTATCTTTTTTTTTTAAATTATCTTCTCATTTTACTAATTTAGCTGTAATTTCAACCCAATACATTATTTTCCTATTTTGTTTTTTGTTTATAATTTTAAATGGTAGTTAAATTTTTCGAAAAAAAAAAATGTTTTATTCTATAAAAAAACAAATTGTGGTATGTTTTAGCTGAATATATCGCGTATCGACCCCTTAACGTTGGACCACTATTTACAACACACCTGTATATTTTTTTATTTTTAATCAGTCTAAATCCCGGTAAATATCCCGGTATAATCCTGGCAAATCAATACTGGTAATAGATTATGTAGTTTTAAGAAATTACACGAATTCGTTTATACCCTGTAAAAGGCAAGTTATTGTTAACATTGTAACATATTTTATTGTACCACAATTTTGGTTAAGCTACCCAAATTCTACACTCAAAACCTGTACGACTATAATTAGAACGGAACCCTCGGTTTTAAAGGTCAACCCATCCTTGACCGGGTTAAGACAATAACATTGAACATATTATCGAACGCGTAAGGAATAAATTATGTAATTTTGGCGGTAAAACATGCCGTAATTTATATAGGGAAAATTAAGTTTTCCTTTTTAAATTGTCATTCATTTGTTTTGTTTAGGGAAAGTGTGTAATATTATCTAACAGCGTATTTGTTAGTTTGTACGTATACATACTGCATGTTCGGATCCCGACGGGCTTGTATTCATTAAAAATATTGGTGAACAAAAATAATTCTAATACCACGCAAAATACGTTCGAGATTAGCTCGAACATACTGATAAAATTATTTGTTCAGGAATTTTGTTTTCATACTTGAGCAAAAATATCAATTTCTTCTACAATATTACTACTTTAACATTGTCAAATAGATATGATCTGTACATTATTCATTTGCTATATAGATGAGAGCCTTGCATGCCCATAAATATTTTTAAATAATAATCGTATTACAATAATAAGTAAAGGTATGTGAATAAACACAAACATACTCATTTCAAAACAGTGACATCATGATTAAAACCTTTTTTTCCCTACTACATATTTTTGGTCAATTTTTAATCACTGAGAACATTTTTTTTTAAATATTGATTATAATGAAGAGTGCAGTTACAAAAAAAAACCATTAATGTAGTTTTTTTGCCAGCTGTAATAATAGCAATTTTGTTTGCATCTTATTATGATTCATACTATTTACATAATTTAATTCAAACAGGTAGGATAATTATATTCTAGAAAGACCGTTACGTATATTTTTTGTTATATAAACAAACCACGTTTCATAATAGAAAAAATATATTAAGTTAGTGTAGCGAATCTAGATGTATAATACTCTATCTCCCTTACACATTCGCTCGAAAAAGAGACAAACATGTTATTCAGTTTAGCGAGCTCACGAAAACTTACCATTTTCTGAATTTGCGAGAGATCGCATCGGCGAACTTCGTAAAACCGATCACTTCCGACCTGAGTGCGACATTAAGACCACGAATATTTATTAGTACTGCAGTAAAAATGATCTTAACAGCTATTACGCACTGCATCCGATCCGGATCCGTGAAAATAAGAATATAAAAAACTCGGACCGAATTCGGATATTGCTTTGCGCACTGCATCCGATCCGAATACGTGAAAATACGAATCTAGAGTCTAAAAAACTCGGACCGAATGCGGATATCGCTTACGCACTTATCCGATCTCTGATCCAAATTCAAACAATTCAGGGGCCATCTTTGGCATATCCATTTGGCGTCCGATTTGAATCCGAGGTAATGCAAAAGTGTGCATACAAACAGTACTACGGCTACTTCGGTCCGTCAATATTTCTTCCGAATTGGAAACTCACGGATGACGGAGAGAAATCGGATGACGGAAGTCGGATCTAGTGCGTAAACTACCATACAAATAGTTTTATGACTACTTCGGAACGTATTTTCTCGGATTCGGATCGGATGCAGTGCGTAACCGCTCTTACGCTGACGCAATAAGCGTGAGTGAGCGACTGCCATTGGTTGTTCCTCGTTCTAAGTTGTGTCGTACACTAATATTTACATGAGTGAGAGGTGAATCTATCTTCGTAATTAAGAGAAATTCCTACGGACTTAGGTGCTGTTTAAGTGCTGTAGTAAATACTTTCGTTTCTGTTCCAGCACTTGCCGGTGATACAATGCGCGACGATAGTGAGGTGTCGCGCGTGCCGGACGTACATCAACCCGTTCGTGTACTTTGTGGACGCGAAGCGATGGAAGTGTAATCTGTGCTATAGGGTCAATGACTGTGAGTACCATTGTATCACTAAAGAGATCCGTGGAGAAGGTTCACTCTGTTACTACTGAGTTGCTATTTATAGTATAAATGCGACAGTAACTCTCTCTGTCTGTCACCTCATCACGACTAAACCACTGAACCGATTTTGATGAAACTTGGTACAGAGATAGTCTGGAACCCGGAGAAGGATATACCTAGGCTAGTTTTACCCCGAAAAACGCGGAATACGCGATAAACGACATCCACGCGAGCAAAGAAACGAGCGACCCCTAGTAATCCATAAAAAAAACCCATATAATGTCTGAAGTTAATTGTTTGGCTGCGCAATGAATCTTTTAGATACGAAATTGTCTGCACTGCGCAGCTAATCAGCTAACTTCAGACTCGCCAAGATACGTCGGACGTAGCGTGAAGCCATACTGCTTCGTTGCGTTGCGACGTCGCAGCGCTAGATTTGGACCAATGAGACGTCGCAGCGCTACATTTGGAATCTATAGATTGGTCCAAATCTAGCGCTGCGACGTCGCAACGCAACGTAGCAGTGAAGCTTTACGCGTATTGTAATACGTTGCAAGAATTGCGTTGTTAAGAGTGAGCCTTCTCTATCTTCACTTTTTGCATTTTACTAATATGTTCATAATAGTAGTACTGTTTAAGCGTCAATCATTATCAGTTATTTTTGTGTTTTTATTATTTATTTTGTAAACATATAATATCGCGAATCTCCCATTATACACAGATTACAGAAAACGCCAACATCCTTAAATACTTTTATCACTATTTATAAACTCGTTCATTCAATTCTGTGTATATCTACGATTTTTTTAGTAACATCATCATATCTCGCCTGTAGTCCCCTGGAGGTGTATAGTGCCCCCATTTCGCCGTTATGTTTAAGTCCCATGTAATAGGGGGGCGAGCCTATTGCCACCAACCGGACACAAATCCAGGCTCCGGACTGCTACTGAGAAATTCCACACGGAAAAACTCAATAAAACTGCCCGACCTGGGGATCGAACTTAAGATGTCACGCTCAGCAGTCGCACTTGCGGTTTATTCCACTTTGTTCACCTGGGTGATATCAGCTGGGTGAACAAAGTGGAATTTTTAGTGTCTTCAATTCACCTAGGATTTATTTCACCTGACAATATCACCCAGGTGAATTAATGCGACATATTTGGTCTCCTTTGTTCACCTTGGAATTAAATCACCCAGGTGAACAGTTGCGACTTTTTTTATTAATGTTGTGGACTTTATTCACCCACATACAACATGCTATAAAAAATCAAATCAAAGCCAACTTAATATTTAAATCAGTTTAATGCAAAAATAAACAAAAAAAAAATACAAAAAATATTGTTAGTGTTGATTAAATTGTGTAAAAAATTTGTCAACTTGTAAAATGGTTGGATTAATTAAAATATAAGGTAATGTATGTCAATTATTACACATAAATATAAAAAGTTATTTAAAATGCTGGGTCATCGTAATTTTTCGAGAAAATGGCCAATCGAACTGCGTCCGTCTACTAGTGCCATTTGGCACTCTTCTATGAAATTATTGCGAACTACTGCAGGGGTCAGATTGGATGAGGACGAATACTCGCCGAGATTAATTTCTTTGTTTTAAAAGCAACATGTAAATTGATGCATCTTTGCTCAACGCATCTATTAAATGTATAATATAATTTTTACGACGACGTACAGAGGAATTTAGCCCATGGTGCCACCCTTCCAAATAATTTGTCGTTCGTCGTAAGTTGGCTTTGATTTGATTTTTTTAGCATGTTGTATGTGGGTGAATAAAGTCCACAACATTAATAAAAAAAGTCGCAACTGTTCACCTGGGTGATTTAATTCTAAGGTGAACAAAGGAGACCAAATATGTCGCACTAATTCACCTGGCTGATATTGTCAGGTGAAATAAATCCTAGGTGAATTGAAGACACTAAAAATTCCACTTTGTTCACCCAGCTGATATCACCCAGGTGAACAAAGTGGAATAAACCGCACTTGCGACCACTACACCAACGAGGCAGTCCGACACTTCTTAAATATTTTTTTACAAAAGATTTAATAATATTTAAACATCTTTTCTTTATTCATAATAAACACATATAAATTATATTTTTAAATACATATCATAAAAAAAAAACAGTAAACATTTAAAAATATAAAAAATAGTATCCCACCGGTATCGGGAACAGGGTCCAAGCTGCCGGCTGTCAGGGCTCCAGAGAAAGGAACCTCCTCACTATGCGTGCCGTGTCAAGGAGCACTACCTTCCGTATCAAGCCCTTGATCCAGCCGCTCAACGAGAGCCTCATCAGGTGTTGATCGACGCTCTTGGCTATTAGGCCATTCGCCGTAACGACTATCGGGACAACGACTGCTGATTCCACATCCCACATGCCGACAACCTCGTGTGCTAGATCAATATATTTTATTAAAAAAAAACATCTTTTTATTATCATGCGCGTCTGCTGGCTATATTATACACCTGACCTTGAGAAGGACATCAGCAATAATAATGATTAAATATGCATGCTTCAAATGCAGCCTTTATAATTCCTTATCTTTATGGACATTTTGCTTGCAACATTAAGTTTATTTACAGCGTTCTAAAAAGCATGATTTTCCCTCGTGACTCGCTGATAACTTGATTGATTTTATCAAATAATGTGGTTTGAATTTCTTTGTATTAAAGTGTAGTTAACTGTCTGGTTTTAGTTAAAAAGTAAATGATAACTATATCTCATTCCATTATTGGGTTAGATAAGCTAATTTGTCCACAATTAATAGTAAATAAATCCTACGTCGTCAGCATGACTATAAAATAAAATTGTGATAAAACGTGTTGGAGTTCAAAGCTCATAATAAGTGAATCAATAATCTTTCATTGGACACGTCAACGATATCACTATTATTAGATGAACTAAAGCATATTTCATGGTATGAAAATGTAACTGAAATTGTTCAGATTGTGTACATACATGTAAAGCCGCGTTTCCACTTTGCTTCCGAGCAAACTTTGATCAGAGCAAATGTTTGCTGTTTTGCCAGTGTTCACTGAAAGCAACTAGTACTTGTTTTCACTATGATAGCTAAACGAATATTTGCTCCGAACAAAAGCCTGTACTTTCGCACAGGTACCATGTTCGTCCGCACAGTTGCGTTTTCACTGTTGTGTCGCTCACTCAAGAAACGGATGATCATCATGTACGTTGATTTGCTTTTGGCTAGTGCAGGGTTAAAAAACAAAAACGAAAAAGGCGGTATTGGGTGTCTAGTTTCTTAAAACAGAGAGACAATTAAGAAATCTTCGCAGCACATCAGCCATTTGTTTCAAAGCATCGTTTTTTATGGTATTATTATTGCCTGCTTTGTGGATCCCATAAGCACGAATGGGCCCTATAAATATCAATAAGTTGCAACGTTTGTTCTTGAATCCACTCCATGTTCGCTAAAAAGATCCGACGACCACCGAGCACGTCAAACACCGAGCGAATGCTCAAAACAAGTGTTAGTTCGCCGTTGCGTCGTTTTCATTAAATGATTGAGCGAGCGAGCATTCGTTCACTGAGCTCAGCCGAATATCGTTGAACGAACTCGTTCGCTCGCTCTGATGTTTCCATTTACCGGGCAAACACACATTTGTTCGCTCAGAACTGTTCCGAGCGCTAAGTGGAAACACGGCTTAAAGTGTTTCGAGACTGTCCGACCGCCAAAGCTGGATTCACACCGAAGCAAATTCGTGCGGCATTGTGGCATGCGGCTCTATCGCATGTTACAATGCCGCACGATGCCGCGAGGATTGTGCGATATGGCGATACAGTGTGTCTTGTAACATGGATGGACTTTGGTTTCCGCGCGGCATTGTGATATGCGATCTTCTAATTTGTAGAACATAATCTGTTGCGTTGGTGCAAATGAAATTGCCGCATGCTACATCTGTCGCATGATGTTGAAGATTGTGGCATGCCACAAGATGACGAATGCCACAATATGTAGCTTGCGACTTTGTCGTACAATGTTGCCTCTCCGTAAAACCCACTTAAGCCTTTTGTTATAAACTCTTCGGGCAGCAAAATCTGAGTCCGAAACTAGTAGGGCAATCTTGAAATATGTACGTGTGTAAAACTATACATAGATATGATTGTTACTAAAGAAATTAACGATATGATTTAGATCATACTTTTGGTTAATAAAAGTACCAGTGAGTAAAGTTTAACTTTATCATTATAATACAATCTCGCTTATCTACAACTTCAAATGTTTGTTAATGAGCAGTCTCTATTTATACACATTATCTGATATTTAGTCACTACCAATGAGTTGGATCTCTTGCGAAATGACGTAAACAAATAGATTCACGCTGTTAATCGTTGTAGGGGTAGGTAGAAATAAAATACTTTAACATTCCGTGACATAACCTAGATGAGAGTTTAAGTAGAGGGGAACTTAAATTTTAGTCGTCTGCAATAATAATTTGGATGTGCAAGCCAAAATTTCACGTCCCGAGCTGTAGTATCGTAAGTCGGGTTATAAGCACGCACGTTTATGGTGCGAAAATTCTCCTGAGGACGAGGCTTTTTGTAGTTAGATTAGTGTCCAAAAAATACGATAATCCTAGTTGTGTGTTATAACCTCTAAGTCACTAGTCTTCTTGTCCATTTCCCAGTGCCAGAAGAATTCCAGTACGATCCAGTGAGCAAGTCATATGGAGACCCGACGCGTCGTCCGGAGATCAAGTCGGCAACCATCGAGTACATTGCCCCCGGAGAGTACATGCTGCGGCCACCTCAACCTGCTGTGTACCTGTTCTTGTTTGATGTCTCACAGATAGCGAGAGAATCAGGATATTTGCAGGTAGTTTTATCCTACTTTCTTCTTTTATTACTGCCATCTTCTTTGTAGGCTTAGAGCTTTTATTACATGCTCTGTACTAGTCGAGACCACTTACATATGTAGATCACCATGCAGGTACCGGATTTAGAATGATTCGGTTAGTAAGTTATCGAACTATTCGGTAAGCTATCTCTTTTTCTCTCGGTACGAGAATCGTAGACGAAACGAGATGCCAAACCGAATCGGAGACAAATGGTTATCGAAAAGGTTCTGAATCAAGGGGCAGGTCGGCCATCGGAAATTTTCGTAGACCGAACGTAAAGTGACTGCACGAACCAGCAAGGCTAACATGGGCAGGGCGAAATAATTTTCCCGTTGCATTATCTCGTGCCGAGACGACATAATATGGCTTAGGTATTTCGTCTCGGCAAGAGGTAATGCAACGACAAAATTATTTCGCCCTGTGCATGTGAGCCCGACTGAATACTTCTTAGCGACGAATTAAAATCGTCTTTAAGGCAACGCAATTTGGTTATTATTGCTTAATTATGACAAAAGTGGTGTTCAGGTGTTCACAGCGGTAATGTGTAGACATTGAGAAGATAAATATATCGATTTCTATTATTTTGTCAATGGGATTGGTACATTGCTCCTTTACGAAAATTCCTGATGGCATGTCTGAGTGTTTGAACTGTTTTTGTATTACCTGATGATTTTCGTATTTACAGATTACTATTACGAGTATACAGAAGTTTGCTGGTTAATATTATTATTGTGCCATATAAAACCATGGTTTGCACACTAATTGCAAAACACACTTGTAATCACAATAGCTTTGATTTTAACATTTCGACAACGTCCATTGCACCGTATGTTTTAACAATACGGCTTCTAGACATCTATGCACTATGCAATGAATATTAGTGTATTGTCAAAATTAAAGATATTTTGATGGTGAGAGTTTTACGCAATAAGGATGCTGACCAATAAATTTTAATGACTTTTTCGTCTTTTCTATGTACCAATGTACTTTCATATCAAGCTAATAAGTATTACTATATCGTATTGGTTGATTAGTATGGCAATGACTGATTATCTTGTCGGTACCACTTATCAGGTAATTGTTGTCTACTAATTGACAATCCTTAATTATGTCGCACAATAATAAGGTCAGAGACAAAATTGTCGCAGGATTGAAATGATTGATCGATGTTTTATGTTAAGTTGAAATACAAAAGGCTATCTTAATTTTGTATGTTAATGGTATTCGTATCATTCGTCTAATAAATCTTTTGAGTTCGTTTTCTTAGTCAAGTAACTAGGCTAAAAGTAAAAAAAAAAACACTTTCAGGACCTGAGTCCACAGCATGATAAACTTTTTTTTTATGAAAGTCCTTGCTTTTTTTTTTACTAGGATATCTCCTTTATCGCCGGTGCGGTTACAGATACACATCTTCACATGCACTATTGCCCAGACTCGGAACAACTATCTGTAGGCCATACAAATATTTGTTCCGCGTGTCAATTGAACTTACGACCCGTAGCGCAAAGCCAATCGCTCAGCGACTGCAACAAATGTGTCGTCAAATAACTAATTTTATAAATAATGCTATAGGACGTATTAAGACGCTATCATCGGGAGCATTCGCGTGTAATGTACCAATGCAAGATTCGATTTTGAACATTATCGCCAAGTAGTAATGCTCAAAATGTATTACTTGGAATGCTCAAAATCGAATCTTATATGCTCACTTCAAGCGTGAGCAAGTAAACTCTATATTATCGTCGCGTTTTCGCGGAGTGCGCGGAACGCTATCGCATGTGTGACAATAGCGATATCACCCTTACATCAATGAATTCCCAACTACACTATGATTAAATATTATTTACTCAATCTGTATTCTTCCAGGTTGCGTGTGACACGCTCAAAGCTAACTTGGAAGCGCTGCCCGGCGACACGCGGACACAGATCGGAGTGATTTGTTATGACGCACATGTACATTACTATCTGATGAGCGAGGGACTCACGCGGCCCAAGGAGATGACCGTGCTCGATATTGATGGTAAGTCAGTCTTAACTGCTGATGACCTGGCACGGACTACTGTGAAAAGACAATACATAAAGAAAATCGACAAAATTTGAGACATGTGTCTTGTCACAGTAGTACTGGCTTAGTCTGCTGGACAGAAGACTGTTCAAAAAAGTAATTATGTGCGAGAACTTGACTAATGACGCAGATTTTCGCGCCGGTAACGCTGTTACCCCACCCCAGCTTGGGGAATCTAAGCAAGCTAGTTGGGTAGCTGTCCCATCATCTACTAGTCGGGAATCTCATGGTCTACAGCAGGGTCTGCATTGAATGCAGCTGTGAGTGGACGTTGCGTAGAACTCCTCATCAATAATAATTATGTAAAAAAGTAAAGAATGACGCCATCTGTTGCCTTCATAGAATTCGCCCTTGATTGCAACTCTGGAAATTTTCAAACTTATCTTCTAGGGGGAAATGGGGAACTTACGGCGCTATAATAGTTGGTACCAAAGCAATTTCATTGGTTAAAATGTGTTTCAATTAAACTCGTTTTGATTGGTTGTGATTACTACTTACGGTGTTGCTGCCATCTTCTTTCGTTTTGTGTAAGACTTCCTGACGTGTAATGGCTACAGATAGTACAATCCATGAAGACGCGCCCCACTCCTTTTTGTGGTCGGTAGCCTTGTGCGCGTATGCACACATGTCTTATTATTATCTTATATTGGTGTGCGTAAGGACACAACTATCAGAACTAACACGATAGCTATTTATAATGCACATTTATTAATTGTAGCGATTTAGAGAAAAAGTGGGGCGCATCTTCGTTGACTGAACTTACCATACTTAATTCCTTCGTAGAACAGGCATATGATCTCACACTATAATAATGAGTAATTCCTTTTACAGATGTATTCCTACCGTCCCCGGAGTCTCTCCTCGTGAACTTGGGTGAGCGTCGTGAGTTAGTGCGTGAGCTGCTGACTGTATTACCGCAGAGGTATTCGACGCCCGCCACTCCCGCGTCAGCGCTAGGAGCTGCATTACAAGCCGCGTATAAACTTATGGTGAGCATACTTATTTTAGGACTTTACTGCTGATTATGTTTGGATATTTGGTACAGACTGCCCGATACTTCTTGACCGTTCAGCGTTCAGCGCAGTTACTCAGTAAAAATATTATTTATCTACCCAAGAATTACCTTATCTTGATCGCTTTTCAGGCTCCTACCGGAGGCCGCATCGCAGTGTTCCAGACATGTTTACCGAACGTTGGACCCGGAGCATTACAAGCCAGGTAATAATTTCAATCAAATACAATCTATACGTAACTAAAGGCCTTATCTTGGTTATTCCGAACCTATGTCCAAAGTCAGGCGGATGAGTATGGATTATTAATGGTGTCTGTGGGCTACCATACGTTTTATGCAAATGCCTAAAACCTTGAGAAAAGAATAGAAGATGAGATTTTAGACTTTCACCCTATATGGTGTCCTTTGGACGTCTACAAAATGACCAGGAGTCAATTCTACTAACAGAACGTTTATCAATCGCAACTGAACCGAAGCCGAACCGTTCATTCTGTTCATAAAATTGTTTGACAGCAAACATGACAGATTTCGTAAACGAAAACTGAGCAACGGTTGTAGTTCGTTTGCAGTCTGGCAACAATTTTGTTAGTACAACCATAATTTACATCAGACGTTATGGGGGGGGGGGGGGTCGACGAAGTGTGACATTGTGACAAGGGGTGGGAGGGGTACTAAATTTTATGACGTCACATTTTAGAAGCAAAATATGTGACGTCACACTAGGGAGGGGGGTCTCACAAATGTGACCAGCTGTGACAAGGATGGGGGGGGGGCGGGGTCAAAAAATCTTGTAATTTGTGTGACGTGAGAAAAAGAGATAGCTTGCCGAATCGTTTGACAACTGACTAATCGCATCGTTCTGAATCAGGGGTCATAAAGCTGTATCTGATACGATCTGTTGTATGTTCCATCAGAGAGGACCCCAACGCGCGATCATCAAAGGAGGTAGCACATTTAAACCCCGCGACAGACTTCTACAAACGTCTGGCGTTGGACTGCAGCGGCGCGCAGATAGCTGTGGACTTGTTCCTGCTAAACTCGCAGTATTCTGACCTCGCCTCGCTCAGTGAGTATTCAATTCTACTATCATTTACCCTAGATCAGTATGGCTGGACACCCTTCAGCATGCTTATTCTCAACCATCGGAAACTGCACTTTCCGAATCCGATCGGAAAGTATCCGACAGTGCCCTCTAAACTCTATTCACAAATCCGAAATCGAAAACTTTTGACAGTTCTATTCGGAATGAAGACGCCAATTCACGGAAACTAATCTGAGAGCTATTTGTTGTCGGAAAGCACTCAATTTTAAATAAAACAATACAATTTCTGCTAGGATGAATTAAAAACGGTTTAATAACTATATTAAAAGGAATGTTAATCATTTAAGCTATATTTGAGCTAAGTTTACCTATTTTATAACAAGTTTTAAGAATGTTTTGGCCGCCGATTTTAAATGCTCGATGTATCCAAAGTATACTTAATTTTAGGCGGTTACTTAGACACACGTAAGTAATAATGAGTTTGTGTTAACCCATTTCTACAAAATCGAATTATACCCAACTGCGTTTTACATATCAAAAAATTTAATAACAAGAAATTATACGACACTGATAACATTTTTACATTCATTTTTCTGGACCATCACACACGCTAGAGTTTTGTTCGGTGATCACACTGAACTTCACACGTTTTCGGTTGATAATTTGATTGAATATTTATCAATAATTAAATGAATACGGTATTTTTGTTTATTTACATTGTCTATTTCCCCGTTTGGTTTGACAGATTATAAAAGTTGTTTTTTTACAAAGCATGTTTTGAAATAAGGAAACGATCGGATAAATTAGACACTATTTTACAAAAAAAATGATGAAATTTATGTATTAATGTATATTGTATAGTTGCACTTAAGATTATTTGCGAAATACATAATAATAATATTATATTTACTACGTTAACATTTTCTACCACAGAAATCTATTTTCTACCATTGCGTAGCATACACCGTAAACACACCTTCCAAAAACCATTCACGGATTCGGAAACTCCCTTCCGATAGGAACTGTGAATAAAGATTTGTAATCCATCGGATCGGGAATCAATCCGTCGGATACTTTCCGTTCGGATACGGAAACTCATCCGATAGTTGAGAATAAGCATGCAGGTCTCGCCAATAATTGTCCGGTTGGGTAGAAACGGTCCGCAAGGACAAGCCAAAAATAAAACTACTTCAGTCCACTGTTGGATATAGAAGTCTCTAAAATGTAATGTCCGTAGCCAGCAAGCTGAAATATTTCGGTCCTATTTATAATAATGATCCTTATTGTTATTCTTACAAGAATCATTGTTGGTAAGCTGGATAATTATCCTGCAATTTGTACGTCGTGTCGGCTTCGGTCAGCTGCAGACTGCACCACGTACACCTTATTTATTTAGCGATGAAACTCTAACTAAAGCATTGTGTTCGGCTACAGAGTGAACTTTATGTAACACTTTTTGACATTTTGATGCTAAACTTTAAACAATTTAAAATTTTGTTTGATAGAGAAAACCACGGAATACAAAAAAAAAAACAAGGGGACATGATCAGGCAGCTATCGCGCATCACAATTATGCGGACACTCTGGCTCACGCGATAAGCTACTTTCTGTAACACGAAGTCTCGAACTCGTATGTAAAATATTAAAATCATGCCTTACTGTACAATTTTAAAGTCTAAAATGATAGCAAGACGAAAAATGTATCTCACAGAGTTCTTTGTACACTTGGGAGCAAAAAAATCGAGCCACTCCTTTTTTCACGTGTCTTGCTTATTAGTTTTGGTTTCAAATACAAAAACTACCCTCATTGTAAAGGTTATCAAATAACCTTTTAGACGATATATGTTTAGAATTGATCTGTTCCATAATACCAAAAATATTAACAATTATACCTACGTGAAAAATAGAAGTGACTCGATTTATTTGCTCCCAAGTATAGTATAGTATAAAACTTTGATATCTTCTTTCAATGTTACCGTACTAAGGAATTATAAAGGCGATCCACTTGTTTTTTCTATTTCGTCGAGAATACAATGTTTGATTTTGATAGCACTTATAATACCGTCATCATCGATATTATTTAAATATAAATATTCATAATTTTTCAAAGAATTTAAATTACATTACAACTGTCTAAATACACTATTCAAGGTTGTTGTTTTTGTAATATTCGCACTTTAAATTACGTTGTTGGTTATTGTTTTGTGAACTGTACAGAAATATTGAATGATGCGTCATTATAAAACAATTTTTATGTTAATTCTATTATTTTTCGCGTAAATATTTATAAGTTACACATAGTGTTTTGCGATAGCAATTTACATAATACAAACAGTACATTTGATGAGTCACGTAACTTATTTTCGTTTTCATTAAATCTGTTTGCAATCTCTTGGCTTTTGTTTTTAATATCTCATGCCGTTGTGAAAACATTAGCCAGTCAGTAAGGTTGGTAGCGATGCTAACTGCACAGGGTGCGCCGGACGTACTTAAACATCGTCACTCGTGCAGGCCCCAGATTTCACCTTATTATAGCGTCCACTCCCCCTATTGCTAATGTTACCTTAGCAATACAGGCAAACATTATGATCTCCAGATAAGCGGCGATATCCTGTACTGAGGCGGAAATTTCTCAAATTCATACTGGATATGCTAGCAGTGTTAAATCCATCATAATACAGTATGACTAGTTAGTCACTTTAAATGCAAAAACCATGAACTCTACACATAATTCTGTACAACTTTTACTACAGGACAAATTCTGACTTCGTGAAAAAAATAGCTGTTTCATATATTTTGTTAAACAACAATGATTATTTTGTATGGAACAGCGGATTTACTTTTCACTTAGCAAGCTGTTTGATTTCTCACTGAGCTAAGTGAGTAAGTGCGATTTCTGCTTGAATAAATCACAAAAAATAATTTATATGATTTGTGGCTAAAATACGCGATTCCTCTAGTAAAAGTTGTACATAAGGAAGAGCAGAGTTCATGGTTTTTGGTTGTAAAGTGACAAACCAATCATTCTGTATAAGTAGTTTACGCAACCTAACAAACAATTTACAGCCTTATCACAAAAAGACACCCAGATTTAAAACATACCCATCACTTTCTAACGCCATATAACAAAACGAGACGGGGCTAGTTCAAAACCTGGGTTTTTCTTAGCATCTTTTGTATTAAGAGTGTTAGTAACAGTAATATCTTCCCACAGGTGGTATGAGCAAGTTCAGCGCGGGCACAGTGTATCACATCCCGTTGTTCCGCGCAGCGCGGCAGTGGCAGGCCGACACTCTCAACAGAATGCTAACAAGATATCTTACGAGGAAGATCGGCTTTGAAGCCGTCATGAGAGTACGGTGTACGAGGTATGTTAGAACTTCATCACTGGTAGAATTATTCTCTTCTAAAAAGTTGTGTCACAAGTCCTTATGGTCCATGTTATCATTGCCTTAACATTTATTAGGGCAATTCCAAGCTTCTGGCTGTTATTGAGAGCTTCTTAGATTAAATACCCTTAACATATTGCCTGAACTGGAAACTGAGCATATGACCCTGCACTCAGCAGCGCGCTTGCAACCAACATATCAAATAGGCGATCAGCATCTACTGCAGAACACAGGCCTCACTAATCGGTAAGCAGGTCACAAAATTGGTCGTGCAAAACAACTGCCATAAAACCACACTTACCAGACGGATTTGTGATCGCAGTGTGTTATTGTTAGCATACAGAAGGACATGCTGGACACGGAGGCCCGTTAAAGCGTAAAGAAACCAGGCCTTAGGGCCTTTTCACTGTCATGCGGGTTCGTGCCCGCGTGCGTGCGTCACCCGCATGCGTGGCTCTCGCAGTTTACCTTTTCGTGCGTGTTTCACGCACAATAAATACATCTTTGAAAAGGTGAAATTCAGGCGCCACGGGTGCGGGTGACACACGTCACACACGCATGCGGGCACGAACCCGCATGACAGTGAAAAGGCCCTCAGTCCACCACGCTGACCTGGTGGTGTTTGGCGGACTATACACATCATCGAGAACTTTAAGCCTTCGTTAGTTGTGCAGTAGGCCTAGCACGAATGTTGTGACGTATGGTAACCTAAACGTAACGTTAACGCGACTGAATTTTGAATTGGAAATACTCGTTTCGCACATAATATTTAATCGAATTGAAAACTTTATTCATATCTATGTATGGTACAAATTGTGGTTGTCGCATAAATTTAAACTAAAATGCTATAGAATAGTTGTATTTTCGATTTAGAATTCACTCACATTAACGTTACTTATGTCAAAATATTCGTGCTAGGCCTACAGGTTTCTTCACGACGTTTTCTTTCACTGTTAACGCAAATGATAATTAAATATAATACGGAATAAGCTATAATATCGATGTTAATTCTCAGGGGTATAGCGATCCACACGTTCCACGGCAATTTCTTCGTGCGCTCGACGGACCTGCTGTCTCTGCCTAACGTGTCTCCGGACGCGGGCTTCGGTATGCAGCTCACCATAGAGGAGTCGCTGGCTGACCTGCAGCAAGTCTGCTTCCAAGCGGCGCTCTTGTATACTAGCAGTAAAGGTTAATCTCTAACTTCACTTCTAAATGTTTTATAGCAGGCATAACACGCACAGTCACAAGGGATGTATCACGAATTTTGTCGATTTTGCACGACAGTTTTGGATAAATCCGTGATATCACTTGTTACACTATAGCTCGCAAAACTAAGGTTACTTTCCTGGCCAGCTCTCCGATTCAAACCTGTTCGACTTCCGTCCGTCTACAATTCTTGTAGCGAGAGCAAAAGAGATAGAGCACCGGATCGTTCGGCAACTGATTAATCGAACCGTTTAGAATCAGGGCAGTACCTCTAGTAAGAAAATGGCAAAAGTTTTAGTAAGCTCACTTAATTGAATAATATATTTGTCTCTTTCTTGCGGGTGTGTTCTTACATTTCTTTCTTTCTTGCGGCTGTATTTCTCTTGAAATACAGCGATACGAGCTCACGAAAACTATATCCATTTTCGTAATTTGCAAACGCGTACTACTGGCGTGAGACACACGCGTGCGCGTGGCACTGCCAAAAAATGTGTGGCAACTCGTCTAGTTGTCTGACTGTTCCAAGTTTTGAATGCGTGTTAATACTTGACATTCACATGAGTATGATGAGTATGCTTATTGTACCAATAACATAACATGCTCAACGAGAAACCAATTCTTGGGTTTAGACCAAACGAGCGAATGCTCATTCTATCTCCACTCTATGAATTTATTTTTTGTGTAAACAGAGACAGAGCATTCTTTCATTGTTCTTTCTATCTTTAGTCGCGTATTATATTCCATATAAGAAGAGAAGAGATTCCATAAGAATGATGTAAAAGGCGAGCGATCGAAAAGTTGTGTGTTCTATGTTTTCTAGTGACTTGATCTGCACGAATTCTACTTCTATTGTGCTCGTTAGTTATTTATTAAGCTTAAATGGCGATAGAATATTTGATGTATATCAAGAAATAAATGCTCTCACTCTTGCTCTGGTTTTATGTTCGTTTGGTCTTAACTCAACAGCAGTTGCCATCAGTCATTCACTTCCCGTTTGATACCCATCTATTGAATTTTCCCTAATTTTTTGTTATAGGTGAAAGAAGAATACGTGTTCACACAATGGCGTTGCCAACAGCAAGTAATTTGACAGACGTGTTACACTCGGCCGACACACAATGTATTATAGGACTACTTAGTAAAATGGGTGAGTTTATTATGTTTATTTTATAGTTATGGTCCATTGTATACCCTAAACACTGATAAATTTGGCTCTAAAAGTTAATACAGTAGTATATAGGTTTGCAGTATGCAGTAGGAAGGTGTTTCGAGATATTTAATCATAAAGAAAATCGTCTATTACCCTATTGCTTCTGGTATTGAATTATAAACGGTGTTAAAATACTGTTGAAGGCTTGCAGACTTTGATTATTTAAAAAAAAAGTTTTGTGCGTATTTCAGCATTGCACTGCAAATGACTTGAGCATTTACGCAAATATTAACAATTTACAATACACCGTTCATCCGATAACGTCTCAATTGTTTTCCTACAGCGGTGGACCGTTGTATGACGGCGTCGATGAGCGAGGCGCGCGAGGCTGTGATGAACGTGGCGGTGGACGCGCTGTCCGCCTTCCGTCTGTCACAGAACCTGCCGGCCGGCTCGCTCAGCTCGTCGCTGCACGCTCCCTTGTCGCTCAAACTGCTGCCTTTGTACCTGCTCGCCTTGTTGAAGAGGGTAAGTACCACTTTATTTGGACTATTGCTATTAACTTCTGGCATATTGATAGCTTGGCGTGTAACGGATAAGCATACGGCTATAATGTCCTTTAGGCGTGAATTACATAAAGGCGGCATAAGGTGCAGTCGCGGCGCAGACGGTGCGAAGGCGGACGCCGCACAGTGCCGCTTAAGAGGGCTATCGCATTTTCTCACCTCTCTCGCTCGCACAGGACCATATTTTTTAAGAATGTTAAATTAAAAGATGCATTTTTTAATAATGTATTCAATGGGCTCCCTTTAAAATAATATTAATTTAATAGGTATAATTATTAAAAACATTTTTATTGTGACATTTATTAAACTTATCTCAAAAACGGATCATAATAATTATTGAGCTGAGTTTATTAGGGAACACGATAGTAATGTGTTTTTAATAATTACCTATCAAATTAATATTATTTTAAAGGGAGCCCATTGAATACATTATTAAAAAATGCATCTTTTAATTTAACATTCTTAAAAATATGGTCCTGTGCGAGCGAGGCAGGAGACAAAATGCGATAGCCCTCTTAAAATCTTTTTCGTACAGAATGTATGCAAACGATGCGCTTGCGACGCGCCAGCTCCTAACGCTGTATCTATGTAATTCACGTCTTATTCAAGGGCGTATCAATGGAAAGTATCGCCTAGGGCGCACATCGAAGTTGCGGCCCTTCGTAAATTATCTAAATTTAAAATAAACAGATAGCAAAAAATGTCTCTGAAGGCTTTTATATCTAAGATCCAAAATCTTAAAAAAGTCAGAAAATCGTACGAATTGCCTGATAATTTGAACAACATAATTGTTTGTTCAATTTGCGAATTTTGCGTCTCCCTTTAAATGGCGCCCAGGACGTGTTCTACCTGCCCCACCCTAGGTACGCCACTGCCTTTACGACCTTTAGGTCTAAAATATCAGGATGAATCCGAATTCGTGTAATTCCTTTAAACCTTGTGGTCTACTGGTGACAATGATTGACCCTGCATTGGGTCATTTATAAAAGAGAGCAAAAACAAAATTTAAAAATAAAACAGTTCGTGGAACGGAACGTAATCTCGAAACGCGTCGTCTTCGAAAATGCCGGAAGTGACATCAAAATCTAGATGAATAAATCTTTAAATAATCTTTTCTTAGCAAACTGTTTGATTTCTCACTGAGGTTAAGTTAGTAAGTGCGATTTCTGCTTGAATAAAGCACAAGAAATAATTTAATTTATATGATTTGTGGCTAAAAAAGAGATGTAAACACAGCAGTATCTTGGATTATGACGTCATATTATGACCGCGACATTAAAGGACGTTTGAACTGTAGAAGAAAATTGTTGAAGTTTAATAATTGTTTTGAGCAAGAAATAATAGTAACATTTGACTTTTAATACTTTTCTTGGGTTTATATTAACGTGCTTTATTGATTAAGAGAAAAAAAAAGTTACATGCACATTCCCTATTACTGGTGAACGCGGATTCTGGTTCTTTCTGTATTCTGAGACATGGTGTTCTTAATACTTAGAATACAGAAAGAACTAGAATCCGCGTTGAACAGTAATTGCAAGCCGTACGCTGTGTCCAAAATCAAAGCATGCGTCCCGCGCCCGTCTCACTTCCCACCCGCGTAATGTTGCTAGCTCAGACATTGTTTACCCGTTTTTGGGGAAAACGTTGAGTATTGGAGGTAAGATAATAATAAAATCAAAATTGTGCTTTTCTATATAGGCAATATTTTATATCTGAGTAGGTACAGTCAGCGTCAAATATATAGGGACGAACAGACTGTTCAAAATGATCCGAACAAAACTGCAGGGTGTTAACGAATTCATGTAATTCCTTCAAACCGCGTGATCTGACACTGATTAACCCTGCATGGGATTTTTTCAGAATAAAAAAAAAAGTTTTCAAAAAATGAACCATGGTATTCTGTATCTGAGTAATTTTAGCGTTCCAAGTTAACTGACTACGTGGAGCGATATCAGGCTAGTCGTGCCCGTCAGCTGTGTTGCCGTTCCTTCATTAATTTATGCATCGCATCGAAATTTTCAATGAAATAAAAAAGGTGTTTTTTTTTAAATTTTTATTTAATCTTAAGGTTACAGCTCATTAGAACCACCCGGCACCCGAGCCGCACTGCTTCGCCTCGTGCGGTTCGTATTCTTTATATGAATTTGTATGGATGTGCGCTCACTACATCAACTCCGTAACGTGGCGGCTGTGAAATTCTACAAAATATGCGTCATGGGTGTCGTTTCCGTGGTTTTCAGGGGCGCTGGTGACGAAAATGAGGTCGAAGTCAATATCCAAGATGACGGCTGTAAGATTTTGCCCATGACGCATACTTATTTTGTAAAATTTCGCAGCCGCCATCTCGTATTTTGATTTTGAGCTCATTTTCGTCATCAGCGCCCCCGAAAACCACGGACACGACACACATGGCGCATATTTTGTAAAATTTCACAGCCGCCATCTTGGATTTTGACGTTGACCTCATTTTCATCATCAGCACCCCCGAAAACCACGGAAACGACACCCATGACGCATATTTTGTAAAATTTTGCAGCCGCCATCTTGGATTTCTACTTTGACTTGATTTTCATCTTCAGCACCCCCGAAAACCACGGAAACGACACCCATAACGCATATTTTGTAACATTTCACAGTCGCCATCTTGGATTTTGATTTTGACCTCCCCCACCCTCTGGAGGGGAAACGTGTGAGATAATATAACTTTAAGCAACTTAAACTAGCCTTTATGAACGTAGTGATTAATGAGTTTATAATATACATACTTAGTATACACCTCTGTCCTACCCTTCGAAGAATACAGGCGTGATGGTATGGAATCTCGTTTCTCGGATTTTGCCCAGTGTCCTTTGCGAAATAAATATCGCGCAAATGTCCTTTTGCGGAAGTGTATACGCGCAATGTCTTTCGCGGCAAATTTAGTCGCGCAAGTATCGGTCGCGCAACTGGGTTTGCGTAACAGTCTATTCGCGCATAATGTGTAGTCGCGCAAATGGAATCGCGCAAGTGTCTTTCGCGTAAATGTACCAGATCCCTGGCAGACTACTCGGAAATTCGTGGACCCCGCGATTTCCACTCGTTGACTACGTGAGGTCCACTGGTTGACCACGCGATGTCCACTCGATGACCACGCGAGGTCCTCTGGTTGACCACGCGACGTTTACTAGTGATAACGCGGCGTCCACCCGTGGACCACCTGCTGACAACGAGTGGACGCCGAGCGATGAGGCGGTGCGGGTCGGGTGCCGCGTGGTTCTAATGAGCTGTAACCTTAAATCCCGTGCGGGGTTAATCTATACCATTAATAGATTATGTGGTTTGAAGGAATTACGCGAATTCGTTTACATCCTGTATAATTATGTCAATGAAACAAGGGGCGTTTCAGAATGAACGTAGGACAGGTCAACTGGCATTCTGACAAGAATCCCATTTAGATAAAGTTTAATTTCTTTAGCTGTTTAGGTAATGATGAACAGTCTGTTCGTCGCGATCTACCTATTTGACGCTGACTGTACCTGATAATCTCAAGAAATAGAGAAGGTCTAATAGGAATAAAACACGTTTTAGATAAAAAACGTTTAATTTAAGCACTCAGTAGGTAATAAAAAGAAGGGAAAATCAAAACTCTTATACTGACAACACTAACAATATGGACGCATCATTCCCTATGACAATTACAAACTGAACAATTTATTGATTAATTAAATAAGACGATATCTGAATGTGCTACTTAAACGTGAAATGTGATCCCATCCTGTTTTGTTTTTAGCCCCGCTGCATTTTTATAGGTTCAGACGACACAAAACTGCATAATTTAATTTAATTTGACACCGGTAAATACATGTAGTCGTTATGACGTCCCCATAGTAACTGATCGACTGCGCGTCAAACTACTCTGTTTTAGAGTAGTTTTTGATGCTTCAGTATTAGGCGCGATCACGGCTTCTGGTACTTTCTGTATTCTGAGTCTTAATACGAGGAATTTTAGCTGCTCGAATTAACTGTCTGCGCGAAGCAATATCGCGTTAACCGTGCCCGATAGCTATCTTGCCGGGTTTCCATTTATTTATGCGTGGCACAAAGATGACGTAAAAGATAATAGAAAAAACCCTTACTTTAATTCCTATCAAGCAAAATACCGTGGTGTGTTCATTTATACCAGTAAAAAAGTAAGGTTTAAAGGAATACCAGTATATTAGATAGGAAATTATATTAAGTTCATACATTTTTGTGTTATTGTGATAAGTTTAAATTTAAGGTTGTAAGGTGATATTTTGTAAAAGCACGATGGGATTGACATCGTCACATAATGTGTACAAAAATCCCTATAATATAAGAGAATAAAAATCTTAAGCCTACCACCTGTATTTGACATTATGGAATGCAATAAGGAAATTGAAATTTAAAAAAAAAAAAAACTATACCAGAAATGCAAATAAAATATCTAGCTTTAATTCCGCTGAACAAGATCGCTAGTTTGGATGCAGTATGCAGCACCACCCTCCCGCCCACAAGTATATGCACATGCAGAAAGAGTGAAAAAATAATGCAACATGCAACCAAACCAATACACTTGGTGTATTTTCTCGCGCTGCTTGTTAGTAAAAGATAGCAATTCTCTAATTTTAGTTTAGTTGGTGAACAAGAGAATCAGCACCATTACTTTGTATATTTAAACATTGATGTTCGTGTTCTTGTTTCGATCCGAATCTACGACGTTCGATTTTCGGAGTAAGCTTTGCTTTGTGGCAAAATGTTCGGTAGTAAGTATTGTATTAGATAGATGTAACAGTATCGTCTATATGTTAACAGAAAGCATTCCGAACGGGCACGTCGACGCGGTTGGACGACCGGGTAGCGGACATGTGCGTAGTGAAGTGCGCACCGCTACCGCAGCTGATGCGCGCTGTGTACCCCGACCTGTACGCGCTACACAACCTGCGGGAGTACGTGCCGCCGCACGACGACGACGACGAACACGTGCCCGACCCGCCGCGTCTTCAACTTACTGCTGAGAGGTACCGTTACTATTTAATACATATCTGCAGGACTAAAGGCACGAAATATTTATCTCCATGAAAAAAGAAAAAAACCTGTAAAGTTCAACGAAGACGAAGAAGAAGAAGATTGGCGTATTTTCTTCCCACAATACCGTTCATTGTTAATGACACCACCAAATGATACCCCCAGGGGTGTGGTTGCCAAAAAGGATTTGTTAATGACACTACCATAATGTTGGGATGCCACAATTAGTAATAATATAAAATGAGAGTTAGTTTAAACATACTCGTTGTTGCCCTGAAGGACAACAACACTATTCATTAGTGGTGTCTTTAACAATTCCTTTTTGGCAACCACACCCCTGGGGGTATCATTTGGTGGTGTCATTAACAATGAACGCTCAATACACCATGCGTGTTGAAAAGTTTTGTACACCCATTATTTTCGTCCAGTTATTGTGAAACTGATCTCGAGGCTAAATTCCCAACTGCGCGGATCATAATTATGACTTAAGCTGCGCTTGCCACGGTCAGTCCGTGGATGGGAGACCGTTCATTACACATCGAAACCCTTTCTTACCTCGGAGAGTATGTTAACCTTTGATCCCGGGTGTCATACGAATACCTCTGACAGTCGTTTTGGGTAGTCTGAAGCCCGAAAATCTGACAACCGGTCTAACCTTAGAATATCGGCATTGCTCAGTAATTGGGTTGCGGAAGTCTGATAGCAGTAACTCCGTGTGAAATACTGGTATTCAGCCGAATCTGGTTAGACTGGAAGCTAAACTCAACATAGTTGTGAAAACGCTAGACAACGAACGATGTGAACCTAATCTTCCAGTTTGTTTAACCATTTGGCCGCCACGTCAAAAAAGCAAAAGCGTGCTCTCTGTGTCAAGCTACGATTTTTTCCTTTAAATCTGTCATGTAGTCATGACCGTGTCGTGCTGGACACGTTTTGTCATGTATTCTGTGGCGGTCAAAAGGTTAAACATAATCTAACGTGGTCCTGATTTAAATGAAAACGAGTGTCTCTTTATCTTCTAGTCTATTTAATAATTAATATTGCTCTCTATCTCACCAGGATAAACGTAACGGGTGCATATCTCCTCGACGACGGCGAGAGCATGATAATGTACGTGTGCCAAGCGGTGAGCCCGGCCTTCCTCTCCGAAGTGTTCGGAGTGACGGCCTTCAACCAGCTGCCCGACGAGATGAGAACCTTGCCCAAGATTGACACCGAGGGCAACGTGTTGTTGCACGCTTTTATTGAAAAACTTAATGACGACCGGCCGTTTGCATCAGATATACTTATATTGAGGTATGAGTGGATTTTTAATAGTTTTTTCTTTTGTAAGATGTCATTTTATCTACTAATATGATACGATCTCCCACTACAGAGGTCAATAAGGACATGAAGAGGACCCAAGGATCTCTGTATTGGGAAATGGTTGATTTATGTGATGTTACTTCAGCCTGTGATTAATTATCTACCGGTTAAGGCTTAAAACGCACTATCGGCCAGCCGCAATACGGCGTGCCGCTTGCGGCAGGCCGCACATCGATTTTAACATGAAAGCGCATGATCTCAACGCACTGATTTCCGGCCAGCCGTCGTGCGCCAGTGCGTTGAGATCAGGCGGTTTCATGTTAAAATCGATGTGCGGCCAACCGCAAGCGGCCAACCGCAAGCGGCACGCCGCATTGCGGCTGGCCGCTAGTGCGTTTTAAGCCTAACCTTAGCCTCCTCTTAACGCCTTAGGCTTAAAACGCACTAGCGGCCAGCCGCTTGCGGCTGGCCGCAATATATACGGTCTGCCGTAACGGCACGCCGTATTCCGGCTAACCGTCTCGACTCGGTTCTATTGCGGTCCGCCGCAAACGTCAGTGCTTCTAGAAATATTGCACAAGATAGACGTCGAAGAACTAGCTGCAGTTATTTATTTATACTATCGTTGAAAATGTCTTCGAAAAAGTGAGAAGGAATCGAATTTAAACACTTCCAAGTCCCCGGCTGTACAGTGTCTAGCGACTTGCGGCTAACCGCGTCGAGTGCGTGTAGGGTATGCGGCGCGCCGCATCATTCAACCGTCGCGGCTCGCCGCAGCCCCAGAACAACCGGAGCGGTTGATGGCTAGCCGCAAGTCAGTGCGTTGAGATCATGCGGTTTCATATAAAAATCGATATGCGGCCAGCCGCAAGCGGCACGCCGCATGCAGCGCCGCATGCGGCTGGCCGCTAGTGCGTCTTAAGCCTTAGTGTGAAGACTTCGGCAGTTCATTTGGTCATTGCATGGTTCCTGTGGGCTTTCACGTGGACGAATTCGCGGGCAAAAGCTAGCCAATTATATTTATTACCAATTGTGTGTTTGTCATCGTGGTGAAAGGATTGGCCAATCGGCTTTAGTACTCGCTGATTGTTGCCCAGGGTGCGCCAGACGTATGGGGTCAGAAGTACGTCATTCGGGGAGGCTCCTTTCATGCACCCCATGAGTTTAGGTGGGGATTCAGTGATGGTACCGATTTGAGCTGTTTGTGCGGTACAACCCATACGATGGTCCATCTCACATCATGTCGTGCGTGCCCTAACAGCTGCACGCAGGAAGACTTAATGGTTGCCAATGACAACGCAGTCCAAGTGGCCTAGTTCTGTGCCGCAATAATATAATTAAGTTTTAATTAGTTTGTCATCCAAACGCTAAGAAGAAGATTACGAATTTTATATACCCAATAAAGGCTTATTAATTAATTACAGTGCCTACAAAATAATTTCGTATAGAGCTCTCTTATAATTATAGTACAGTCACCATCAGATATATAGAAGCAGTTCAGGTAATCAGATAATTCTACACTCTCAAAAACACAATAACATCTACACAACAATAGCGTTCAAATTATTGTTAGCATCCAATGTATCAATATCATCTGAACACTCGCATTCAAATATTTCTATGCCAACAAATCATCTTGTCAACTGAGGTAGTCAAATGTAACTAAGCAACTAAAGTGTTCAAAAACATGTCAACAATAACCATTTCTCAATATATTGCTCAGTGATACTAAGGCCTGTTACATACCTAGCCGTTTTAGGGCGGTTGCAGACCTTGGTGTTTTATGCTCGTTTTTAACAGACTTCAAAAAGGAGGAGGTTCTCAATCCGGTTGTAATTTTTTTTTTATATTTGTTACCTCAGAACTCTGTCATTTATGAACCAATTTGAAAAAATATTTTTTTGTTTGAGAGGGTGTAGGTACTTTCCGTTTAGTCCCTTATAAATGTTGTTATGATTAGACCATGAACTTCAGAGATATGGAACGGAACTCCTCATCGGATCAAAGCAAAATTCTCAAATAACTAATATTGCTTTGTTTATACGTGTTGTTGGTAACTGACTACTGGAAAAAACGAGGGGGTGCGTCAAACCCCCCCCCCCCACTTTCCGGAATGTTTGAATTATATCGTGTAAGGTAGGTATAGTATGAAAGGGCTTTAAACTTATAAAAAAGTAAAAATCGACTTCAAAAAAAAAAAACTAAAAGGAGTAAAATAATTACCATAACATAAAATTAACAGTTTCAGAAGGCGGTACAATTCTACACTGAAAAAAATTGTAGCCACCGACTTCTGAAACTGTTAATTTTATGTTTTTTTTTAGTCGGTTTTTCCTTTTTTTGTAAGTTTTTGCATGCGCGCATTTAAGCGCGTCACATTTCGCGCTTCAAAAAACCTAACGCACGTATATGCTACTGTTCGTACTGCCAGTGGGTATCTCTGTAGCAATATGGATTCGACCGCCATGCCAGTGTGTTATCGCTGTAAGGTGTACAGTGTCCTGTGACATTATTAAGATTAAAATGCAGGCATTGCAATTAAAGGCAGGCGGTGAGCTACTAAAAAATGTAACGCGTATGGCTTTCTATACCAGCGCACGCACAAGCGGTTCTTTTTAAAATGACTGATTTAAAACGTTTCGTGCTAGATTTTGGCTAAAGATATATTCGATGCGATTCGATGATAACTGACTACTAAAATCAGGCTACAGTGCATGTTCATAGATAAGCTGTATGGCGCTTTTAGCATTTGAAAAAAAAGGGGTGCATGAAAAGAGCCTCCACGAGTGACGATACTTGGGTCCGGCGGCGCATCCTGGGCAGTCAGCCTCGCTACCATCCTTGCTGACTGGCCAATCTTTTCACCACGGCATGAGCTATTCTTGTATAGCTCGTGCCGACACGATAGAAAAAGAAGCATTTGAAAACCGCTTGCGTAAAATCATATAGCAACTCAGTGGGTGCTTAGTCGGGCTGATTTGACATCGTCAGATATCTTTTAACCGAGTAATTAAATTGACGTTTAACAGATTTTGTACTTTTTTGAGCACGGTTATCAATCCGAAACATGGTTAAAATGAATCGAGGTATTTATTACGAATTCAATTCCTGAAGATATACTAGAAAATGTAGCAAATAAAAATTTCAGTTTCATTCAAACTGCTTGTTTCGAATTTAATGGCTTTCGCGTGGAATAAATACTCGTTTCAATTTCCTTACGATGTTTTCCTCTAACTTGACTATCAGATTATATTATAAACAAAAGACACGTCAATGACGTCACGCACGAAATGAAAGGGATATAGCTATATGAAGAAAAAGAAAAAATGCTGTATCTATTTTTGAACTTTTAATTTACGACTCTAAGTACAATCAAATACAATTCATTTTACGTTGCTATCCTGACTTTCTGCATAACGTGTTGCTTAGTTACCTTTGAATGTTTAGCTTGTTTACTTACCATAGACCTTTAGTTTGTAAATAAATATTTGACATTGTGACTGCTCAGATATATTTGGAGTTTATGATGCTCAAAACAATTTGAACAGTTTTGTTGCATAGATGTTTTTGGTATCTTGAATGTGTTTAATTATTTGGACACCTGAGTTGCTCATCTACTTCTGATGCTGACTGTACCAAAATTGCATTGCTGAGGTTTTCACTCTAAGGCGACGATAAACAATTCCTATGAAGGCTCATTGGGTTATTGCTGTATGTTCTTATTATAACACGGACGGATAAAGTTGCCGCCAATGCTCTTGCAATAATTCTTTGGACGCCTTTTACTGTACCCGTAGCTTTATACGTAAGCTAGCCGGATTCAGAACGATTCGATTAGTCAGTTGTCGAACGATTACTGAACGAAAGCTATCTCTTTCTCTCTCGTTACAAGAATCGTAGAAGGAAAGAAATAACAAATCGAATCGCTCAACAACTGCTTATCGAAAAGGTCCAGAATAGGGCGGCACTCTTTTTTTTCCTGTCTTATTTATTATCCCACTACTGAGCAAAAGCCTACCCTTTTTTATTCCAAATATCTCTATTTTGTGCCGTTTCTGACCATGTTGACCCCGGGGGGCAGTAGTTACCTTTGATTAAAAATAATCAAATTTTCTCCCACAGAGACAATTCCCCATCAAGAACAATATTTACGGAGCGACTAATCGAAGACAGAGTCGAGTCCGCATTCTCCTACTACGAGTTCTTACAGCACGTGAAAAACCAAGTGAAATGAGTTTCGGGTGACAGGCGAGTGACTTTTAAAAGGGACAATACGTCTCTAGTGTTCAGACGAAGGACTAAGAGTGTTAGCTAATGAAGCGCGCCGGTCCGCCGGACATCGGATGAAACGACACTGCCCTAGTAACGATAAGAATTCTATTAGCACTTCTGGTTACCGAGTTTTATGAAAACTGGTGGTAGTGGTCTTGTAAAAATTCACACAATATCTAAAATCAAACTATTTCAAAATTAAAGTGTCCGGGCATTGAAATTGTGTATATTGGTTATAGATTTAGTTACTGGCCGATAATCCGCTCTCTCGATCAATGTAGAACAATAACATTAGAAGAGTATTAGTATGAGGCTATAAATTATATTTTTGTTATATAAAAGAATATAACAACTAACTTATTTACATTATGGTATGTAAAAAATAACGAAAGAAACGCTTCCATGCTTGTAAATTGTAAGGAGGTCAATAATTACTTGTAAGTTGTTTAAAGGTTGTAACAGACGACATTTTAATAGTAAAGAGGTGTTAAGTACGGTTGTTAGTCTGTACAAGGACTTATGTTGATCGTCTAAACTGTTATTCTGGTGCCCCAGCTCTTATGCCCATTTCACACAAGGGCAGGGCGACGAGGCAGAGTAGTGGGTAGAACAGTGCCTGTAGACAAATGGCAAACGATGATCGCTAGAGAATAGAAACGCCAATTAAATGTATGCAAATGACATAACAGATCGCTTGACCTGTCGAAAGTGTATGTCAATCCAGTACATCTTTCTATTCTCTAGCGATCATCGATTGCCATTTGTCTACAGGCACTGTACTGCTACTATTTGAACTCGCGTTTACTCAAGTGGCGGAGCAGTTGTCATCTTCGTGAAGCAAAGGTATTTTCATCTACCTAAGATCTAATCAAGTGAGAGTAGATGAAAATACCCCCACGTTTACTGTTATGACAGTGCAGTAGGCTAATTTACGTTATTTTATGACGCGTTGATCACGTTGTAGTGACGTTGCAGTTAAGTGCATGCAAGCGACGCCGGCGGTTGCCTATTAAGAGAATACAAAAAACGTTGTTTTGATCGAAATTACAACTACACTGCTACCGAACTTCTTTAGTTAGCTAAATCAGGACCTTGTTCTGTTGCAGCATGCGTGTTAAATAGTAGCAGTACTTGGGGCTAATTCGACTAATAAAATTGTTGCCAAACGCAAACGAACCACAATCGTCAGTCAGTTTTTGTTTACGAAAAATCATTATTCTTCGTGTCAAACAATTTGACAGCTTTTGAAATTGTTAACTGTCTGAATGAACGGTTCAGCCTTCGTTCGGTTGCGATTTATCAAGATTTCTTTTAGGAGAATTGATCCCCTGTTCTGCTCACTACTCTGCTTCGCTACCCTGCCCTTGTGTGAAACGGGCATTATGTATAGGTAAAGCGGCAGTTTAGTTAGTTCTTGTATGCATAGTTAACATCACAATCTGGAAATTAATAAGCAAAGTAAAGCGACAATATCGGTATTTTTATGTAAACTCGAGCCAGAAGCGCTATTTATTGTAAATGTCAAAAAATCTAGTAGTGTCGTTGATTTGTGAAATAATAATAAAGTTTTAGTGAAGCCGCGCGATCCGGTTATTGCTTACTTTATTACTGTATGTTATTGCAATGTTATGTTTATACAACTATTACAAAAATGTGACGACAATGAAGTATTTTACTGAACATGTTCTAGTTGAAATGATCCCTGTTACGCCAGTTCCAAGTTATTTTTAAAATATATTTTTATTTCTTGGATGTTTAGATTTTTATTTCAAATGTTCTACGCCTTTAAGGTTGGTCGTTTTTATCGGATTGTTAAATTTTATTATTGAGAAAATACGGTGATTTACGAAAAAAATATAATAAAGCAATAACATTCTTTCCTGTAGGTACGAAGTCACCAAGCAAAAGCTCGATAAAATGATGAATTATTGTCATTCAAGAACTTTGTTTAAGAATATTTCTAAGGCTTTATTTGTATGCGTGGAGTATTGTTTGCGTGCGTGATTGTTAACGGAACAAAATATCCGACGGGTAAACGAAAATAAAAATGGTTTTTAATATTAAGAAAATTCTGTATGATATGAATTGATTCCAAAGCAGTTTGTTTTCGTATATTTTGTTCCGTAACACTGACTGGCTGACCGTAAGATCGTGACCCATGTGTTGTGTACAAAATATTTGGTATGTTTATTTTTTTACATATTCCCAGGGCAAGGCGTAATCGGTGCACTGACGGCGATCTAATGTATTTGCCTGTCGATGCAATGAAATACATTTTTTTTTATTGTTAATTCCATGTTAGGTGTATGTAGTTAACTTTAAACTTGTATCTATTAATCATAATTCGATATTATTTCACCATTGTAAATTAAATAAAATTATTTATGAAATTGTAGGTAGTGTGTTTTTATACTGAAATGAGATTGGTTCGGGTGGAATATCTGTGTAATGTTGTGCAACCTGCAATCTTTATAACTCATTCTATTTTTTCGTGTTTGTCTGTAAAGAGTAATTTCGTTGAGCTTATAAAAAAAACGACATAAATCATCGAAAAAAAAAAGAATTCCTAATTTACCTATAATGCTCCGGACGCTCTTAGCCTTAATTGCACAAATTTGCACAAGTGAGCATGCTTAGTCACGGAAAGGGATTGTTTAGCAAATTGACCGCCAATTTAATTTGTCCGTATAATAAAATCACAATTGCCATTCGTTCTCAGTCGTATGGAATGGTTATAATACGGCAAAGTTATGTTAAGTACAATACACACACCGTTTTCATCGTCTCGTACATGCTTTCTTGTGCAAATTAGAATTTGTGCAACTAAGATTGAGCGTGTACCCGGACTTATACTTATTATCATAAAACAGTTGTAAAATAAAACAGTTGTTTCACAAAACTGTTTCGAATAAATAAATGAACTCTCAGTTATATAAAACAAAGAAACAGATTTTATTTTCAATCGTTTGGACTCCTGGGGATTAGTATATTCCGTCTAGATTTGAACATTTTTTTCTAGATTGTATCTATGTATTATGTAAAAATAATATCTCTTAGAATTATTTAATTAATAATTTTATGGCCAAGACGAACCCTATCCATCGGCGGTTTGACCTAGAGATAGAAATTTGACATTACTTCTATGGAGCTTATGTCAAATTCCTATCTCAAGTAGGACAATCCGTCGATAGGTTATTGAAAATGGCGGTATTTCTTTCATAATTACTATTGGCAACATATACGCACAATTAAGTCTTGTAAATACGTTATTTTCATTGCATGTTGCACTCTACGGTTTCCAGCCAATATTCTACAATTTATTCGAAACGCTTACATACTACCTTTGTTAAATAATTATAATACGCGCGATTGATTACATAATTGTTCCTCTTAAATCTATATTGAAAGTAGTGCCGTTTTAAAATGTCCACAGTTATCAATGACCCAATTTACGGCCATTTTCAATAACCTATCTATCGGCAGTTTCGCCTACTAGAGATAGAAATTTGACATAAGCTCCATAGAAGTAATGTCAAATTTCTATCTGTAGTAAGGCAAACCGCCGATAGATAGGATATTGAAAATGGCGGTTAAACGACAATAAACGAAGGTTTAACCCTTCTTCATCACATTTGAAGAAAGGGATGGTGATAGCCTGCAATAAAGTAGCGGTGTCATTGTCGGCGACAATAGATGGTGTAATGTCAGAATAGAATCTGGAGACCCTACCTTAAACAGTTCTGTCCAAAAATAACCGCCGCTCTGAAGTTAGCGGGGCTTGTGCACCCAGTGTTGTATCTAGGGCTGGCCTTCAGGGCGGCTGCCAGAGGCGCAGGACATAAGGGGCGCAAATTAAGCCGCTCAATACAAAAATCCGCAGATCTCGCGATAAATATGATGTTGAATTAAATGCAAATGAATTATGTCTGGAGATCTGATAAAATTGTTCATCATTTAATTTATAGCCTGCGTCATCCCACTGCTGGGCAAAGGCCTCTCCCCATGACTTCCAGTTTCTTCGATCCAGAGCCAAAGTGGACCACTGGTCATTGGTTTTGTCTAGCTCGTCCCGCCATCTTTGAGTCCTGTCGCGACGCCTTCTGGCTGTGTCAAGGCTCCATAAAGTGGTTATTTTGGCCCACAGCTCATTGGACAAGTGGCACACGTGGCCGGCCCAGGCCCACTTCAGCTTAGCGGCTTTTTGAGCAACGTCAGCAATTTGTGTTTTGGAGCGCAGTGTGGTGTTGTGTACATGGTCCGTTAACTTGACTCCTAGAATGCTGTGCTCCACAGCACGTTGGCAGACCATGTTGGACTTTTGAATGTTTGTCAAAGACCAAGTCTGGGATCCATAGGTCAAAATGGGGAGAATGCACATGTCCATGATTTTGCGATTGAGTGACAAAAGAAGACTTCCTTTCATAAGCTCCTTCATGGACCAGTAGCTCTTCCAGGCGTTTTCGGTTCGTATAAAATTGTTACTGTCTTAATTTCTAACAAAATTGTTAAATAAATGCCGTTTTTATGTAACGACTTTTTTGGGGGGTGCCAAATTTGATCTTTGCCCTGGGCGCTGATGACCTTGACTACAAAACTGAATGCCCTGTAAAACCGCGCACACCTTTAACTCTCTACCGCGCAGGCATACCCACGCCTTTATGTTCAAAGCGGCCGTTATTTTTGGCGGGGGTTCTAGGATAGTGCAAGGTACAACTTGTACAGTACACAGTATCACAATTGTACTAATTCTTCGCTTTGATCTCGGTCCTTCAGTTGGCAGTAAATAAAGTCCCAAGCACTCTCAGCGAGACTGTCCTTGCGAGACATTCGTCAAAATTAACGCGAGGTGAAGCGAAGCGAAGGCGTAACTATAACATACTTGCGTAGTCTTTTGGGTGTTCTCAATGTGATTGTTGCGCTACTTTGAGGATCTGCTGCGCTGCTGCAGTGCTGCGAAAGACACGAATAAGGCTCCTTTCCACTAGAGATGTGCGAGGTAGCAAAGTTGTGAGCGAGGTTAAAGCTAAACGAAACTTTGTGTCTATTCCGTACTTCCCATAGCTATACCACTCGCGCATCCCTAGCTCGCATGGGTTATTCCACTTATCCCCATTAACAATCCCCATCAATGGGGATTTGTGAACTTTTCTTCCACAAATCCCCATTGCCGCCTTTCCAAGATCATAATGGGGATTTGTGGAAGAAAAGTTCACAAATCCCCATTGATTTAAAAATAAAACACAAAAAATAAATAAAGGCTTATTCCACCCTTCGCTGCCACTTGAGGTAAAAACACTTGTGAAATTTTTTAAGGGTTTAAAAACACTGGCGATAAAATAACTTGTGAAATTTTTTAAGGGTTTAAAAACACTGGCGATAAAAACACTTGTGAAATTTTTAAGGGTTTAAAAACCCTGGCGATAAAAACACTTGTGAAGTTTTTTAAGGGTTTAAAAACACGGGCGATAAAAACACTTGTGATTTTTTTTAAATGTGTAAAAACACTAGATGTGCGAACACTTACTTTTTATAATAATTATATTCAATAAAATTTCAATTCACCTCCCAAGAAGGATTTGAACTGGTCCAAACGCTATCCCATCTGACATATCGGGCATCATGGGATTTACTTTCCATCCTTCTTTACAAAGATGATTATTTTAAATCCACACTGAATCCGAATAATAAATGAAAAAAAAAAATGTGTTAATTTAATTGAATATAATTATTATAAAAACTAAGTGTTCTTACCTCTAGTGTTTTTACACCCATAAAAATTTTCACAAGTATTTTTACCTCGTAGTGTTGTTACACCCTTAAAAAAAATCACAAGTGTTTTTACCTCCAGTGTTTTTACACTCTTAAAAAAATTCACAAGTGTTTTTACCACCAGTGTTTTACACCCTTAAAAAATTTCAAAAGTGTTTTTATCGCCAGTGTTTTTAAACCCTTAAACATTTTCAAAGTGTTTTTACCTCTAGTGGCAGGAAAGGGTGGAATAAATAAGCCTTTGTTTATTTTTTGTGTTTTATTTTTAAATCAATGGGGATTTGTGAACTTTTCTTCCACAAATCCCCATTATGAGCTTGGAGAGGCGGCAATGGGGATTTGTGGAAGAAAAGTTCACAAATCCCCATTGATGGGGATTGTCAATGGGGATTAGTGGAATAACCCGCTCGCATCCCTCGCTCCAACTAGTATGTAAAAAACTTCGTTGAAACCCTTTCCACACCAGCTGCGTTATGAAAATCAAGCGCTTCTATTGGTGGGTTTGACACACATAGATAGGCAGCCTAAGAGCCAGGCCACACTCATTGCGGCGCCACACCACCGCAATATTTTCGACCTGTTTGGTGCCACATGCGGCGCTCAGCTACAGTCCGCGCGCGAGCTCCGAGGAATCGGTGGCTGAGGAAACGGGCGGTTTGCGCCGCGCCCGACCGTCGCTCCATACCCCACACTCTCCCAGTACTAGTGTCGACCTTGACGCGAGAGTACGCGAGTATATGAAAAAAAAGTACGGACGTAAGTGTGTCCGTACTGTCCGTTTTTTATAATCTTATAATTCCTCGGAGCTCGCGCGCGGACTGGACTTGGAATCTAGTTTTAGACCGAACTGAAACGCCTGGATCGTGGCAGCGCATCGCGTAGACCCCTACCCGCCTCATCTTGCTGGTTGCAAGTCCAACTCTGCATCGGAGTGCACCGTGTGCGATGGATATCTATGTGGGACGCTCACCGGCATGGTTCAGCGGCGCCGCGCCGCTGCTGTAACCTATATCGTGGCCTGGCTCTTAGAGCGGGCACCTTCGCATCACTTCCCCCTGTGAGTAATAACTTGTGTTAATTGTCATCTGTATATTATTAACAATTGATACGTATTGGTTACAAATATAGCAATGTACCTACCTACAGCGTGATTAAGTAGCAGTCACGATGACTAAATAATATTTAGAAACTTCCAAAGTTATCATTATTATTCGCTAGCGACGTTGTTGGTGTTCCGTTAAGTATATTTGTGTAAGATAGATAGAGATGGTCTGAATAATTAGACGACTTTTGTTGAGTGTATATTAGTGATCACTTTGGAAATTTCTAAATATTTGGTAATTTTGTCTGGCATTACTGTACGTCAAAGTGTCGTCGGTATGGGTCATTGTGCACGTGCTGTGTCCTCATGACTATAACAATAACTATTATAATAATCTATTGTTTAATTTAGTGCCAGTGTTACGTGACTGAACACGAGAGGAACCCTGTAATTTGTTTCAATACAAAGAATCTGAAATCATACTTGTTTCCTTTTGAACATTTCCCGTTCCTATTCAGCTCTGCGGATCATAATGGTGCATGGGTGACCATTCGTTACATATCGAAACCCCTCTCCATGCCTCGGAGAGCACTTTAACCTGCGGTCCCGGGTGTCGTACGAATACCTAAGTATATCAATGCCTAAGACAGTCGTTACGGGTAGTTAGATGCCCGAAATTCTGATAATCGGTCTAACCCAGTCTTTCTCAAAGTGGGTGATAACGCCCCCTTGTGGGCGCTAGAGGCCTATAGGGGGCGGTAAAGGGCGGTAAAAGTAATGTTTGCTAGTGTGATTTGTAAGATGTAGTAACGTTAAAAATTTTAGGGGGCGTTGGAAAATAATTGATTCTGAAAGTGGGCGGTAGACGAAATTAGTTTGAGAACCTCTGGTCTAACCTTACGATATATGGGCATTGCCTAGTAACTGGGTTGCGGAGATCTGACATGGCTGCCGCTCCGTGTAAAATACTGGTATTCAGCCGCATCTGGTTAAACTGGAAGCTGACACCAACATACTTGGGAAAAGGCTAGGTAGAACAAGTGCTTTTGGGTATGACTGATTAAAAAAAATGTCCTTTGGCACTATAATGAATTTGTCGTAGATCAGAACAGAAAGTATCACCGTTGTTCTTTATAGCAGAGGTCGTTGTTTTATCAGATATTGTTATAGGCGTTATGTAGGTGTTAATTAGGAATCCATTTCCTAGTGTAAAATAACAGATCCAGTGCTTGAAAGCGCATTTATCTAATAGAATAGGTATTCTAAAGTTGCAAAGCATCTTTTGGATCACTTGGTTCAAGGTACTGTATCTAAATTATGACACGTTATTGCAGGTAAATTAAAAGGTTTAATAAAGTGTTTAATTCATAAAATAAAAAATCATAACGTTTAGGTAGGTAGATAAAATTAGTTAAAAATATATTGTACAAAATACTTAAAAAAACATATCTGGACGTAAGTAGGTATATTGGAATAAGGTGGAAGCGAAAGGCCAGCCTGCGAATTTTTTTCTTACCGATTTTTTGAACATTTTATTTTATTAAGAGCGTGTACACCGTGCGGCATTTCATACAAATTTTCAAGTCTTTGTTTTTCGTAATGACTGAACCGATTTTGATGAAACTTCACACACATAAGCAGGATACTTAGGTCTAAAAAGTTAGTAGAAAACATTTTCGTAAAGTCCTACTAAAAAAAGATAATTGGAAATTTCTGTTTGTATGGAATATTTAAAATCGGTCTAATTTAACTGTACCTAACACTATTTTTCGAAAATGTTTTCTACTAACTTTTTAGTCATAGGTATGTATCCTGCTGATGGGTATGAATTTTCATTAAAATCGGTTCAGTCATTATCGAAAAATAAGGACTTGAAAATTTGTATGAAATGCCGAACGGCGTACACGCTCTAAATTCCGTTTACCAAATACCTATTGTTCGTGTACCTTTTACATAAAACGATGCCTATATTTTACTGTTTATTTTTAAACATTAAAAAACTTTGGTATTGTTTTACAGTAAAATGTGACGGTCGTTTTAAAGTCTTACTTATGAAGTTTCTTAAAACAATTTCCTGACTTCGTGACGAAGTTACTTGCAAGCGTATTGATATTCCGATTTTGAATTTACTGTCGATATTTTATACAATTTCACTTCTTATTAAAGCATCGATATAAAACGTAAGTAGGTAGTTTTACTAGGTAGGTACCGCAATTTTTTTTTTCGAAGTAGGTAGTCTATTTTATTTATTTATTTATTTATTTATTTATACTTTCGCACAAAATCTGTACACAGGCGGACTTAATGCCATAGGCATTTTCTACCAGTCGACCTTAGGGTGGTGCAGAAAAAACATGGTAGGTGCACTTAATAGTGTTAGAATGTGATGCGATAATAATGAATACTATTTACACTTATAAATATAAAAATACAAATCAAATAAACCAATAAATACTATATTTCATATTCACATGCATACATAAATATATATCAATAATCATAAACTACATATATATTATATTAATTAATATACCTAATATATAATACCTACAAAAATATAGAAACAGATCTTTGCTGAGATGATTCTGCCAATCCCTTGTGTAGATGTTCACGTAATTTAATTTTGAAAGAATAGCGACTTGTGGCCATCCTGATTTCCAAGGGAAGCGCATTCCAAAGAAGAATAGACTGGACAAAGAAGGAAGAATGCATAAAGTCAGAGCGATGAGAGGGACATTGTAAAAGACGATTATGCGAGATTATATAGATTATATATAGATTATATAGATTATGCGATTATTTTCTGAAAACGAAATCGATTTGGAACTTTTGAACTTACTGAAAATGTATGTTGTAAGAAATTATCTATGAAATGGGTCCCAACTGGATGTTTGCGACCGTACTTGGAATTCCTTTTTTTCTTCAACCGTTTTTAGATTTCTATCATTTTGCTTCTGTCAGCATCAGCTCCAAGCTATTTTTCTTTTATCGCTTACCTGCCAGCAAAAAAAAAAAACAATGTTTAAGGGGGTCGTATTTACAAAACTGCTATTAATTATGTAGCAGTTTTTCGGCACATTTTCCGATCAATCCGTGAAAGTATAAAATTATAAGTATATTTTTTTTTATAGTGTAGTATAATAATAGTTACCTAGGGCGCCCGGTCTCTTCGGTCTTCGGTTGGAACTCTTGCAACCGGGCCCTAAAAATCAGGTAGTGTAAGAAACGCTTTAAAGGACCAATTCACGGAATATTCCGATCTGTACCCCTGATCTATCCCCTTCGGGGGGCCAATCAGGAATAAAAAAATCGATCTGTTTCCCTGTCACCAAGACGAACGGACAGATCGAACGAAATAATTCTGGTCTGTCCCCTGCTGTTCTTTAGGGGGACAAATAGAAATAAAAAGTTTCGATCTGTTCCTCTGTTACCGACGACGAGGGGACAGATCAGGGGAACAGATCGGAATATTCCCAATTCACTGTGACGCGGTCTGACATCGACGCACAGTTTTGGTGCAAGCTTTTTTTACATTGCTTATTGAACGTCTTTATCTGGACAAAAAAGTTATGTAGGTATAAAGGTTAATGTGTGAGCAAAGAACGGGTCGTGTGCACTTGCGCTAATTCGCGAAAATGCGTATGACATTCAATGGCGGCGCCGTACAAAATTGCTAGATGTTTCACGCTACTTGAGGCGTAGTCACAGAGTACAGTAAAGTATCCAGTATTATAAGGGCACAGCGCTTCATCGGGTGATGACAATAAGGTGCATAAACATCCTACAAACAGTATGCGTACACTTCAGAGGAGTAAAGTTATTTGGTACGCGTAAGATAACTTTGCCGCTCTGAATCAGGCATTTAGCGTTCTGTTTCACACTTCAGAGGGGCAAAGTTATTACGTTACGTTACGTTAAAGTTAGTACGCGTGAGGCGCCATCTCCACGAGCGAGTGAATCGCGGCGATATTCTCGCTGTGCCATCAAATTCAATACTAACTATCGCCGCGATAAAATCACCGTGTGGAGACACGTTCTAAGAGAGTGTATAGAAATACGTGGCACGACGATAATATCGCCGCGATTCTCTCGCTCGTGGAGACGGCCCCTAAGATAACTTTGCCGCTCTGAATCAGACATTTAGCGTTCTGTTTTACACTTCAGAGGGGCAAAGTTATTTGGTACGCGTATGATAACTTTGCCGCTCTGAATCAGGCTTTCAGCATTCTGTTCCTCACTTCACAGGAGCAAAGTTATTTGGTATGTGTACAATAATAATTTTGCCGCTCTGAATCAGGCTGTCAGCGTTGTGTTCCTCACTTCACAGGGGCAAAGTTATTTGGTACGCGTACAATAATTTTGCCGCTCTGAATCAGGCTTTCAGCGTTCTGTTCCTCACATCAGAGGGGTAAAGTTATTTTACGCATACTGTACGCTCGAAGCGAAGTTCGTCTACAAAATTGTTACACCTACGTGACATAATGAAATTCAATCTACCTTTCATCAGCAAAATTTTCTTCTTCCTTTGTAAGTTTATGTACCAAAACGTTGCAGCAGTCTAAACATTCCCTGCAGCTGGCGAAGGGTTTCTCATCAATCTTAGAAAACCAGACGTCTTTCGGAGTATAAGGACCTCTCCTGAACATCTGGCTGTCAATGAGCATCCAGTTGAAGAGGTAGACTCTCCCTCGTCGGAACTTCACTGCCGCGTGCACCACGCACTCAACCGCTCGTCTGCATATTTCGTCTCGGTAATGTGGCTGGTTGAACTTTAAGTTACGTAAATTGCAGCGATAGACCTGGAGTGGAAAGTTTACGATAGATCCGAATCAAAACGTCTCCACGTTCGTAAAAAATGGTTATTTTCTATGAGAGAAATGCGAATTGACAACTGCAGTTAACATCTGGGATGAGAATTGAGATATCCTTAGCACTGAGGGTGGAAAGGCATTGCAGATGGTTGACATCGTAAACACTGCAACATGGAAGGCAATCTGCGATCGTGAAATCTGTCGCTGTCAAGACGTCAAAATAATCATAATTAAAAAAGATACAGAAAGCGGTACTTCTCGACACGACGCGTATTGTTAGGAGGTTCCTCTCTCTGAGGCCCTGACCACCGGTAGCTTGGAACCTGTTCCCGATGCCGGTGGGTTACTATTATTTATATTTTTAATTGTTTTTTTTAGAGAAATATTTAAAAATGTAATTTTTTTTTTTTTTTTTTTTATTTATTTATTTTATCATAATTAAGTAATACATGGTATACACAACTTTTCTTCGCCAAACTGCTAAGCAGTTTGTAGGCGTTCTGCTCTTTTACATTTTTTAAACTTATACTACCTAATAAAAACATAATCTTATTTTTACGCATCATCATAAATACATCTATATTCTATATTCTTTTTATAACCTAAAAAAAGTAATTAAGAGGTCATTAAATTTGATTTGATCATTATATTTGAATTGATATGTATATGTTACGGCTAATAGCCGAAGTGCGGCTACACCTAGTTTTAGCCGGGTACAACTAGGTGCAGCCGGCCACATGCGGTTAAACTTAAATCTATCCTACTTATCTTCGGTTAGAACTAGGTTTAGCCTTCATCATAGCGGCTAGAACTAGGTGCAGCCGCACACCGATGGTTAAGGGTAACCCCGACACGGATAGGTTAGGTTCGATCGGTTACTTTAAACCCTGCAGACAGAAATAGGAGCCCCGCGCAGCGGGGCTCCGTCGACTTAAGCTACACCTAGTTCTAACCAACTGCTACTGGTTGCACCTAGTTGTACCCGGCTAAAACTAGGTGTAGCCGCACTTCGGCTATTAGCCGTAACATATATATGATGAATAAAGGGGTAATTGTAATATTTACAGGGTAATTTGAAAAAATACCCGCAAGGCTATGAGTCTTTATTATTAAAACTAATATATTATGGTTGGTTTTTTACTTCATATCCACACATTTCAAGCATACAATAGTCGGGGTAGTCGACAGGCTGAAGATCCACTCGAAAGCCCAGTTTCTGGAGGCGCTCTGTTGAGATAATATTGATTATTCGATTTTACGTACAGACAAGCTACCCGAAACTGTCAAATTTTCCCAGTCAACCTTGAACCTAATACTTTTGCAATACAGTTGAAAATTAATTTAATAAATTTGACAGATTGTAGTAGCTTGATGTGCTGGCGTCTGTATATTGCTATCAAATTTAACAGTAGGTATATATTCTTCCTCGTAGTAATTTTCATGAATGATTGTAGTGATTTATGCTTGGGTAGTTTTTCTTGGTGGTAAAATCGATCCGCCTGGCTAGCTACCATCCTCACATTAAAGCCAAGCAGTTCACTGTGTTCCATCGTGTGTATACGGAAAATCACTCTTTAGCTCTGATAGTTGGTTTCGCGTGTCCATCTTAGACCATGTCTAGGCTTACCATCAGATTGGACTAGGGACAAAGGCGAACAAGACATTTTTAACCGACTTCAAAAAGAAGGAGGTTCTCAATTCGTCTGAATGTTTTTTTTTCTTTTTAAATGCCAGAATAAGGCCCGGTATCCTTCAAAGCGGAGAGGAGAGGAGACGAAAGGAGATGTGCTGCGAAGCTGGCAGGTTATTTCCACCAAAGCGGAGAGGAGATGTGAGCTGTGAGAGCTCGAAATCAGTCAGTTCGGATGTGCGAGGCTCGGGGAGAAGGCAGCAGGGAAAGGAGCGCGCGAGCGCGGGCTCCGCTTGACCGTCCGACTACACAGCAACACACATCTCCGCTCTGCCGCGCCGCTTGCTCGCTCGCGGCACAAAATTCTATAGAAAAATGAAACATCTCCTCTCTTCTCCGCTTGATCCATTTCCATCGAAGCTAAGCGGAGAGGAGATGTGGAAATAATGAAATTTGATTGGTTCTCTCGTCTCCTCTCCTCTCCGCTTTGGTGGAAACCGGGCCTAAGCTGTTCCAATATTTCTTAGCCATTACTTATTCAAGTGTAGAAAGAGGCCATTAAGGGCCAACACATTAGGGACACTAATTGGTAGAGAAGGTCTTCACAACGTGATACGACCTTATTGTGTGGGTGGCGTAAGTAGACGGATAGACAAACAAATCGGCCCATTACTGTCCCGCTGCGAGGCACGCCTCTCTTCTCAGTATGGGACGGGTTCTGGCCTGAGTCCACCACGTTGGCCTGGAGCGGGTTGGCAGACCACACACACATCATGGACAACTTTTTGGAGCCCTTTTAGATGTACAGGTTTCATAAATGGTGACGTAATACGGGTCACCGTCGGAACAGAATACCTTGTTTTATTATACGAAGTCATGGAAGGAAGGCTAGCGTTCAACCGCTGACTATCTATTTTGGCTATTTAGTTAGCTGTATACAGGGTGACTGGTAATAAATGTCAAATTCTGAAACACATGATTGTACTCATGATGACAAACAACTTCCTCAAACAAAAACTTTTATGAAACAAAACAATTTTATTTCCAAATTATAAAAAAAAGTCAAACGCACAACTATAGTGTGTGACGCACCTCCACCTTCTTATATATAGTGTAACCTAGTGTAACTTAGTACGTAAGGGGAGAATATTATACGCAGTCGTCCCATACACTCGTCTTTTATTGTGACCTGTAGCGCCACACATTACACAACGATGTAAATGCGGTCCGCGCGTTGTACACTAAGAAAAGAAAAAATACTGCCCCCTCCCCCCGCGCAGGTTGCGCACAACACAAACAGCCTAGCCAGTTAGCCTAGGAAGAGCGTTGTCGTGCCTGCGGGCGGCGGGTTAGGGGAACCGTCGCCCGATCAGTAACAGGGGATCTACTCCCTAAGCACGAAGTCCGTGGTTTCGGCCTTAGTTACGAGCGTTTCCTACTCCCTATCGCCTACGGACATACGGTTATTTCGGGTCCCGAACTAAGAATGAATGACAACACGATTTGACAGTTGCCCCTACTTCCGATGTGTTTTTGCCCGTCCGAAAAGTTGAACTTGACACTTGTTTTGTTCACAACTACACGTTCGTTGACGGACTGAGGGAGTAGCCCCCAGGTCCGAGAAGGCGGCGCGAATTGTTCCGCGCGCAACTCTCAGGAGGTGGGGCATGCAGCTGCGAATTTCACGACCCTGGTCAACGGTCAGGAGAAGGAATGCCGTGAGTTTTTAGCCGGTAAGAGTCCGGCATAACCTTTCGCCTCCCTGGGCGAAGAGTATCTATGAGTATTAACCACGATAAAAAAAGGAAGCGCGTCGTACGCGTAGGTAGGTAATACCGTAGCGGTTTAATTAATAATACATTTTAAATAACTAAAATAAAAATTGTTTCTTTGGGAAAGTTGTTTGTTATCATGAGCACAATCATAATATTATTATGTTTAAGCATTTGACACTAATTGCCGGTCACCCTGTATGTGTATTATGACGGATAGACATTCTAATAGCGCGCAAGGAAGTGCATCGTGCACCCACACTAATGCAAAACTCGTCTTTTGAGGACTGTTGTTAAATATTGTACCAGATATTTACCTCGTAAACCATTTAAATACTGAGGTTTATAAGTATTACTCATAAACGAAGTGCAAGGTCCATAATGTATCTTCACATACAAAAAAGACATCGATAATTATAAAAAAAAACTGATTTAATAAACCTATAAATTCGTAAAATATTTAAACAATATCAAGTCCAAAAAATATGGAATACGAGAAGTTTGTAAATAATTTAAACGTCCAAATTGACAAAAGGAATTAAAAAAATATTGGCGAAGAAAACGTCACTATGGTATTGCTAAAAAGGTTGTAATGTCGGTCTCGAAAAATACACATTTAATAGATAGAAATTAATTACTGTTCACATGGTAGGTATATCGATAAAAGTTCTATCCTAATTGGAATTTATCCTAGTTGGACGCAATTCTGAACTTCAGGCTGTTATTGAGAATATCCTAACCAAAAATCCGTTTCTGGAACCAGGAACCTATCCTATCATGCCAACCCGCTTTCCATGGAGTCTGTGAATTATTGTTACACATTTTTTTACGCTTGACTTATAGTAACTCTTCTTTAATCTGTGCCTATAATAAGATGCTACGCCGCGTTTCACAGCTACGTCACGCGCACCTGCTATGCCACGAGTACGCACCGTTTCTGGCATAGCAGGGTAAACAATCTTCATGCAATTGCTAGTGTGATTGTAAGAATCGATACTTCCATCTTTGGTAGTTCCGAAACGGATTAACTGATTTCAAACGGGTTCCAAAATTTTGCAGAAGTCTAAAAATTCTACGTAGCCTATGAAGGGCTTCTCATGCATCTTAGGTAGCCAATCGTTCTTCGGAGCATAACGACATCTCCTCAACAGCTACTTTTCATGAGCCAAATGTTCTTCTTCTTCTTTTGTAAGTTTATGTACCAAAATGTTGCAGCAGTCTAAACATTCCATGCAGCTGGCTAAGGGTTTCACATCTATCTCCGGCAACCAGGCGTCCTTCGGACCATAAGGACCTCTCGTGAATAGCTGGTTGTCAATGGTTGACCAGTTCCAGAGGTAGCCCCGACCTCGTCGGAATTTCACTGCTGCGTCCACCACGGCATCAATCGCTCGTTTGCATACTTTATCACGGTAGTATGGCGTGTTGAATTTTAAGTTACGTATATTGCAGCGGAAAATCTGGAGAGGAAATGTTAAGTTAGTACTTATTTTTTTAACCAAAATAAACAAATGAAAATACAACGTGAAATTTATCGATTGGCGAAGAAAGAAAACTTCTTTAAAAAACAAAAGATTTAAAGTAAAATCTAGAATCGCATCGAAATATGACCAACGGTTCTCTGGCTGGATAATCGCGAACATACCTACAAACATCTATATAAATAAAAAGAAAGGTCCTGACTGACTGACTGATTCATCAACGCCCAGCCCAAACCCTTGGACCTAGAAATCTGAAATTTTGCACAGAGGTTTCTTTTATAATGTAGACAAGGAACAAGGACGGATTTTTCGAAATTCAACCCCTAGGGTAGTTAAATAGGGGATGAAAGTTTGTATGGAAAATCGTCACTATACGGGTTCAAAATTTCACGCAAGCGAAGCTGCGGGCAAAAGCTAGTACTAAATAGGTACAGATCGAACTGAGAATTTCCTTTTTATGTCGGTTAAATACTTAGAATTGGTTCTCTTCATCCTACGTTAAAGTGAAGCAGAAGTTGGCTTACGCCGCCACCTCAAGCCAGCAGAAAGTAGCATTGTATTATTTAGGGCCGTTGTAGCTCATCAAAGGCAGGGACTACATTAATCAGCATCCATTTGCAAAACTGATATACTTAGTTCGATGCAATAATGTTGGCGGCTGTGAAGTGAGCTGCGAGCGCACATACTGCTACACTGCGAGTCGGAGGCCGCGGCATGCGGGCGGGTGCGCCCCGGCCCGTCAACCCCGTGACGCCCCGCTGAAACCCGACTTGTGTCACCAATTAAATTGAATCCTACTGTAACGTCCGGGAAGACAATTAACATTTTTACCACGCTTAGCAAATTTTATAAGGTTGGAAACGCATTGCATTGAAACGGTCGACATCGTAAACGTTGCAATCTGGAAGACAATCTGCGATCGTGAAATCTGTCGATGTCAAGACGTCACATTGCAACAACAAAAAAAATTCGCCCTTAAATATTTATAGAGTAATTTGAAAATGCCCACTATTAATTAAAACTAAGTAATATAAGATCGGATTTTTACTTCATATCCACACATTTCAAGCATGCAATAGTTGGGGTAGTCGACTGGCAGGAGATCCACTCGAAATCCCAGCTTACGGAGGCGCTCTGTTGAGACAATATTGGTTATTACATTTTATTTACGTTGCTATCAATGTAACAGTAGGTACTTATCTTAGTACATTATCTTAGAAATCTGGTTAACTATGTAGAAGTATATTAACTTCCATGTAAACTTCTACCAAGAAACCTTTATATCTCTGGAATCCCTTAATGACTCTTATCAAGATTTGGCATAGCGTTACGACAATTTTTTGGAATTGAAACCAAGTCGATACCCCCAGCCGTTTACTTGCACTAAGGTGAGGATTGCGTGGAGACGTTTACCCCACAACCCTCACCAACATACAGCTATAACTTCTGAATCATAATGCGACAATTTTTTTAACCTTGGTGACTATTTATGACTATTTCTTGACAATTTTTTTGGCGTACTCAAAGTTGATTTTCATGAAGTTTTCAAAGGTGAGGATTGTGTGGTGAAGGACACTTTTTTTTTCTTGGTGCGTGCACGGGGCCCCTAGTCGATGCGGACCCCTAGGCAGTTGCCTAATCCGCCTTATGAGTAATCCGGCCCTGCATGCAGGTGTTACGCTTAGTGCTTAGAGCTACGCTGCATTCTAGATGACACCCCAGCGAACCAACGCACGGTTTACTCACACCGATAATTCAGCCCTCATCAAGCTGTCTCCTCCCCAACCCCCCGCCCTAAGCCGAGGTCTGAGTCTCACTAGGGGTTGCCCTTAGTGCTGTTGTTGCAGGTAGTCATGATGTTAGTCTATTATAAGTAGTTAGCTTAGGTTAAGTATTTTACTTCCTCCCTATTGGCTGGAGATCCTTCAGGTTTCGCTAATAACTGCCCGGTTACATGGAAACGGACCGCAAAGCCCTCCAAGCAGTCCAATAGAAAAAAAAGTACCCACACTAATGCAAAACTCATCGTATAAGGACTGTTGTTATTAAAATACGGTGTCAGATACTTACCTCGTAAACCATTTAAACACTGAGTTTTATGAGTGTGACTTATAAACGAAGTGTAAGGTCCATGATGTATCTTCACATAAAAAAAAGCCATCGTAATTTAATAATATTATTACAAAATAACTTATTTATTAAACCATTACCATTAAAAAATCTAACAATTCATAAAAATACTTATACAATATTCAGATAAATAATTCTAAAGGATACGGAGACTTATACGATAGACTCAAAGTATACCTAATGTGTCAAAAATGACACAAGGCGTTTCTTTTTATTCCTACTGTCATATGGAGGAACATCACTACACTATGTATGGTATTGCTAAAAAAGTTTTAATTTCGGTCTCGAGAAATTTAGATATTTAATAAATAAAAATTACTACCTGTTGCCTGCGACTTCATTCACATAGTATGCCGAAAGTTATCCAATGCCGGACGCAATTCTAAACTTCAAGCTCTTAATACTGAGATCTTCCTAACCAAAAACCCTTTTCCGGAACCAGGAACTTACAGGCGGCAAATCTAAAAAGAATAGGTCGTGTATCCCCGGATAATTTTGATTTTGGCATTAACGAGGTTTTCATTGCTAGCCGACGATCTAAAGGGTGTCCCTGGAAGTATGGATCAAATCGAATAGGGGCGTGGGCAAGGTCATTTCAAAACTTGTAGTATTAAAAACTTGAGTAAAATTTTTGCCAGACCAAAAATGCCTTTGCAGTAAATGTTTTTTCTTATTGAACACATGTTTTCTAGCTGCGTAAAAGTATTATCAAAAGAAAGTTCCTACTGTTCGCCAAAGTCCTGAAAAAAAAAATGATAGCTCTGGTAGTTTTTTTTATGATTTTTTTCTATGCGATGTGATTGAAAAAAACTAATAATAGATCAAAACTTTTGAATCGTAAAAAATTGCACCGACATTCTCAGGGTTAAAAAGTTTGGAAAAGATATTGCCCACGCCCCTATTCGATTTGATCCATACTTCCAGGGACATCCTGTATATGTCGTTCCCCAAAATATTCGCTCAGCCCGGAACTGTTTTTCTCTCCATATAAAATGTATGAAAACATGTGCATTAGCGACACACAGCTCCTTGAACGCAATGGAATGTATCATTTCAGAGATATGGTATAACATGCGGTGCATAAATGATACATTAGCGGTGAAGGTGTTAAGTCTCAAGATTATGCAGATAACAATTGCATAGGTAGATAATGTATTATACAGTAATATTTATGACTTAGATTAATTAGTGTACGATTACAACATAGTAACAGTATTTTTTTAAGTCGGAGTCGCCCTTTTCTTTTTGCATCCGCTTGCTAAACACCGGTTTGCTGGTTCAAACCCAGGCAAGCTTACGGTTGTTACGTTTTCAATGTCAAATGTACTTTCTTAGTAGGTAATCTAAAACTCCACTGACATAGTTAAGGAAAGCATCACGAGGAAATCTGGACTTAATGGTTTGAAATCGCCAATCCGCAGTGAGTAAGCGTGGTGATCAATAGCTATGTTTACACCAGTGCGCTTTCATGTTCATCTTGCGTCTTCGTCTGAAGCATGCGTGAAGCGCCATAGCGCATGCCTTAATACTAGGTCGACAAAAGCGCATGCCCCTAGCGCACGCTAATCCGTCTATTGTATGTCGACTGACGACTGACCGAGGCGCACCGGTGTAGACGATAAGCTGCATGTGTCTTATGCCAATCAATATTGCATGCGGTTGACGCAAGAGGAATTGAAAGTTGAAAGCGCAAGATGAACATGAAAGCGCACTGGTGTAGACATACCAAATGCTCAATCCTTCTCTGTATGAGAAGAGGCTTTTGTTTTACAATGAGACAGTTACAGGCTGGTTGTATGAAAACAATAAATAATTTTAATAAAAGCGTATAATATAAATTATAAACTGGAAAATCTTATTATAAATAATAGTTAATAATATCTTAGGCTGCAACGTGATTGTCTTTGCTTCTCAGTCTCAATTTTACGGGCAAGCCACCCTGAATAGATTGCACCGTGTTGCTGCCGTGGTTCACCTCTGGATAGCGCTTGGTGGCAGCTGCTGGTTCCACGGTGAATTTGTGCAGTAAGGCCGCGAGTCCTGCTAGAGACTGCATCTCGCCAAGACGAGCACCTGAAGGCAAAAAAATAAAAAATAAAGTACGCTTTACACATTTTAAAATTGTCCCACCCCGTGAATTTCACTTTCATTCACATTTCACATGCACATCCAGACCCAGAACAATTATCTGTAGGCCATACAAATATTGCGGTAATCGAACCTGCGACTCTTAACGCAGAAGGCAATCGCTCTGCCACTGCGTCAAATAAACTTAAAACATCACGCCTGTATTCCCCGAAGAGATGGGTAGGGGTAAATAGTACACCCTCATTTCGCCGTTATGTTTCAAGTCCCATGTAATAGGGGGCGAGCCTATTGAACACAACCGGGCACAAATCCAGACTCCGGGGTGTAACTGAGAAATTCCATACAGAAAAACCCAATAACACTTTGCCCGACCTGGGGATCGAACCTAGGACCTCACGCTCAGCAGTCGCGCTTGCGACCGCTAGACCAACAAGGCAGCCCGTATAGCGATATCTACTAATTATGTATAATCTCTGAGAGTGTAAGAAAAAGAGTACTTAAGTACTTAAATTATTATACTCACTTATCATATCTGTTGTGCAAGGTATAAGTCAACGAAGGGTAAAGAGCTATTTATTACTCTCTATACCTATTTTTGTTTTGTTTGTTTATCAACCATAGTTTCCCAAGGTTAGATTGTGCTCGGAAAATGTTCCCGTATGCACTGGACAAGTTTACGTAAATCTTTAGTAAGTAGGTTAGTAAGTCAACGCTATTGTTACTCCTATTATGACTCTGTAAAGCGTTTGGACGTACAGGGCAGAGAGGAAGGCACCAGACTGCGCGGAATCACCCGTGCGATGGACCGACCAAATAAAATCAGCCGTGGGTGGCCCTCGTGCGAGTATACCAGAATTACCACCAACAGGGAGAGATGGCGAGACATCGCGAGACGAGCCACATCAGCTACAGTAACTCATAGTGGTAAGTAGTACATGACGACCACGAACGCTCTGACAAGAGCGAAGCGAATAATAAGAAGATTACTACTCACCAATGCAAGATCTGGGTCCTTCACCGAACGGCATATAAGCATATTTATGTCTTTCCACTGATGATGTATCGTTAAATCTATCCGGCATGAACTGAGAAGGATTCTCAAAATACTTCTCATCATTTTGTATGGCTTGCACTGGAATTATGATCTTTACTCCTGGATCAAGAGTGATACCCAACTCTGGGATGGTGTACTTCCTTGCACATACTCTGTGTAGCGTTCCCAGGGACGGGAATATCCTCATGGCCTCTTTAAATCCATTACTCAGTGATGTCATTTCAGCTATCGAATCGTAGCACAGTTTGTTGTCGTATTTTAAAAGCACTTTATCGATATCTTCCTGAATTTTTCTTTGTTCTTCGGGATGGAACGCAAGCTGGTGTAACATATAACTAGTTGCTGATGACGAGGTCTCGAACCCTGCTGCGAAGAATACAAACACCTGCGCCACCATACACGTCAGATCCATTACCATTTCCACCTGCTCCGGCTTACCGTCGGCGCTTCTATTCTCCACCGACTCCACTGCAATTTTTCCTTTTCCTTCTAGTTCTAAAAGCAGATCAATGAAGTCATTGCGTCCAATTGGTTTACCATTTCTCTGTTTGCGGATATTTACGACAATCTCTTTTATGGAATCGAATAAAATTGTTTCGTGAAGTATTTTTTGAATAAGTGTTCTAAAATCTGGGAAGAGATCATAGAAAGCGACGATAACATAGTTTTTCCAAGATCGGTTGAATATTTTTCTGCCCAAGTCTCTGAAGAGGGAGTGCTCGTCATTGATGGTGTCCATCTGTATGCCGAAGCCACAGGCGCCTATAAATTCAGTGGTGAAGCGAGCCATCAGTTCCCGTACATCACAATCTCCGCCGCGGTCCACGACGTCTTCGCCAACGTGCTGCAGTTTCTCCGCACACTGCACAACTAATGGGAACATATTCTTCAGCTTAGCGGTCGTGAATGTTGATGTTAGTCGCTGCCTTAATAATTTCCATGTATCGCCATCAACATGGAAAAGATTGTAGAACACTGGCTCGATTTTAGGATCCCTTCCCAGTCCTCTCGGGTAAAAATGCGCGAAGTCCACATTCAGGATTCTTCTCACTATGTCCAGGTCTCGAATGATGAGCTCCGGTGTCGTTCCTCTGTATAAACCGACCACTGGTTCATTGGGGTACTTGTTGTAAAGTTCTACAGAAACTTCCGTGATGCTTTTCTTTCCAATAACATTTTTGAACAGTGTCCCAAAAATGGGTACGGGCTTCTCGTATTTCACATTACGTTTCTCCCAATAGTCGTGGTTTCTGGTGGTATAATAATACAATAACACGAGCACTAGTGGCAGGAGTAAGAGTATCATGTTGTTGCCGTGAATCTAGCGAAAGGACTAAGTCGCGAACTGTGCGTTTGAACTTGTTATCATTTATTGTTTTATAGGTATGTGTACGCGCTGTTACGTTCGCATCCGGCGCAACGCGGCGGTGGCCGTTTTGTGACTGATTAAGGGAACAGTATACGTAAGTAACTAAGTAGATATAAATATCTGGTGTGTAGTTTTTTAATCTGGCTGGCCGTGATCTCAAAAATGCAGGTATATCTATTTATAGAATCCAACTCTGCACTAACTTCGTTTCTTAATTTAATGACTGCTCACAAGCTTGATGTTTAAATAATTTTGTTTTTACCTGTAACAAAAAAGAAACAATTAGCAAAAGATCTGCCCCACGATTCAGAACATTTTCGATAAGCATTTGTCGAGCGATTAGTTTGTTATCTCGTTCCGTCTACGAGAGAAAAGGAGATAGCTTATCGAGTAAATCAACAACTGAGTAATCGAATCGAGCAGAAACGAGAATGTCTTTGTGTAAGCCCTGTAATGAACTGAATCTATTAAAGTAGTTCAGTGGATAGTCTAAATGGGTAGTAATATACAGACTTATTCAGCTCATTAGCATATAACTACGACATTATGTAGTTACCTACTATAATAGCATCACGAGGCTAGGCACCATTTTAGTCTCTCATTACTGCAATAATGATGCATGCGTTGCCATAAATATATTATTATAATACTCAACCATGAATACCTAAGTTTCTCTTTGTAAATAACTACTTAGTATCTAGATAATAATAATATTATTTATGGCAAAGATATTGCGCAATGAGAGATTAAAATGATGCATAGCCCCTTCATACTACATATTTCGTATTTAATAATATGCGAATTAATCGAATTCATAATGTTAATTAACTTTCATTGTCTACAATGCATATTATAATATATATATATATATTCTATTGTATACTGTTCTATGAGTCTGTTAATCGTTACTAATATATAAATGCGAAAGTAACCATGTCTGTCTGTCCTATACCTCATCACGAACTAAACCACTGAATCGATTTTGTTGAAACTTGGTATAGAGACAGTCTGAAACCCGGAGAACGATACAGACTACTTTTGCCCCGAAAAACGCGGAATAGGTACGCGGGCGAAGCCGCGAGCGAACACTAGTTACTTATAATTTTGATTGTTTTTGCAGAGAACAGACTCCTATCAGTTTTATAATTTATGCCACTGATGATAAGTATTCAAGTATCTTTCACCTCTAATTTGGTCGCTTTGACCGCTTGTCCTTAAGGAAAAATATAAAGGCTGGCTTCATGCACGACACAATACATGTTACTGATTTAGCAGATTTTTTGTACCTAGGAGTTACGAGATATCTTTAAATCGTCGATCCCACAATCCCTTAAGACCAGGGTCTTTAACCAGTGCGTCATACCCGTAATGAGTTACGGAGCCGAAACGTGGACACTCACCGTGGGCCTGGTCCACAAATTTAAGGTTGCTCAGCGTGCTATTGAGAGAGCGGTTTCTCTGGTGGATAGAATTCGCAATGATTTCATTCGCCAGAGAACTAAAGTGACTGACATTGCGCGTAGAATTAGCACGCTGAAGTGGAAGTGGGCCGGCCATGTCTGCAGACGGACAGATGGTAAATGGAGCAGACACGTGTTAGAGTGGAGACCGCGTTTGGGCAAACGTAGTGTGGGATGCCCTGCGGCACGATGGACCGACGATTTGAAGAAGGTGGCTGGCAGCGGATGGATGCGGGCTGCCCAAGATCGGGATGGTTGGCGATCTCTGGGAGAGGCCTACGTTCAAAAGTGGATCGTAATAGGCTGATATGATGATGATGAGTTACGAGACTTTCGACTTCATTAATTTGTTACATATTTTTTGTTGCTGTAGTGAGTTGCGTGCCACTTTGGACATTACCGTAAACAAAAATGTGTGTTTTATAGTTCTATTACATAACATAAACTTCACGCCTGTATCCCCGAAGGGTTGGGCAGAGGTGTATAGTACACCCTCATTTCGCCGTTATGTTTAAGTCCCATGTAATAGGGGGGAGCCTATTGCCATCAACCGGGCACAAATCCAGACTCCGGGCTGCTACTGAGAAATTCCACACGTAAAAACCCAATAACACTTTGTCTGACCTGGGCATCGAACCCAGGACCTCACGTTCAGTAGTCGCACTTGCGACCATAAGACTAACGAGGCAGTCTAGTTCTACTATTAGTTTTAAATCTCTTATACATAGTATTGTTGTAAAGGTGTGTACGGACAGCGCGTACATTGGTACGCGTAGTCAGTTACGCATACGCAGGGACGCTTAGTTCGTACAAGGATTAAGACAGGCACCTCCTTACTATTACTAAGCGTTCCTGTGTACGCGTAACCGACTACGCGTACATTGGAACGCTTAGTCCGTACACACCTTTATAAGTAAAAACTTTTCCTCTACAAGATATTATTATTAATTCTTCGCAAGATACCGCTATCTAAGAGTGTTGTAACAGTATAAAGATAAGTCTATCTAAGACATACAATTGTTGCGAAGTCGAAGACACAACATTCTAGTTAAATATATTGGTATAAGTATAATATTATGCAACTTTTAAAAACTATAGATATTATTATCGATAGTTAAAAATATCAATTAGGTCTTTATAAAAAATATACATATACAGGATGTTAACGAATTCGTGTAATTCCTTCAAACCGCATGATCTACTGGTGACACTAATTGACCCTGCATTGGTATTTTTCAGAAAAAACTAAAAAAAAGGTTTTAAAAAATGAACCATGGTATTCTGTATCTGAGTAATTTTAGCGTTCCAAGTTAACTGACTGCGTAGAACGATATCGCGCTAGTCGTGCCCGTCAGCTGTGTCGCCGTGCCATCATTCATTTATGCATGGCATCGAAATTTCCTATCACATAAAAGAAATATTTGGGAAAAATAAATGATTTATTATTTTTAATCAATCTGAATTCCGTGCGGGGTTAATCTATACTATACCATTAATAGATCATGTGGTTTGAAGGCATTACACGAATTCGTTTACACCCTGTATACAGGCTGGAAAAAACGAACGACATCTAAAATATTGAAGATAACAAATTTTGCTCAAAGGAGACTTTATTTTATTTTCGATGATCCGAAAAATTGCATTCCAGAATTTTTAGTCACTCGCCCAGATCGGTAATGTAGCACAAACACGATAAAATATCGCTCTGTATTTTCTCACTCACCTGCCCGGACAGGTGGGCAAAGACCGTTACTTACTGGACGCCTGAAGGAGGACGTCGCCGTCGAGGTCGACCTCGGAGTAGGTGGCGTGACGATCTAGACGTGTTTGCGGGGCTAGCGTGGTCAGAAACGGCACAAAATAGAGATGTTTGGAAGACAAAAGGAGAGGCCTTTGCTCAGCAGTGGGACAGTAAATAGGATAGTAAAAAAAAAAAACTCATATTATACTTTTTTTGACGCTTTCATATCTAATTTAAATATATAAAAGCGAAAGGTCACTCACTCATCACGAAATATCGAAAACCGCTAGACGTATGAAGATGAAATTTGGCAGGGAGGTAGTTTATAGTTAGTATACGTCCGCTAAGAAAGGATTTTTGGAAATTCTACCCCTAAGGGGGTGAAATAGGGGATGAAAGTTTGTATGGAAAATCGTCACTTAACGGGTTCAAAATTTCACGCAAGCGAAGCTGCGGGCAAAAGCTAGTACTTATATATTTTAAGCGAAAGATTTTCTGTTAGAGAGACTTGAGTCTTATTATCGACTCTCGATATATTATTGATCGATAGATAGGGATCTATGTATGTATCTATCGATCGGTGTCATTAAATACAGTGTGGTGCTTTATCGCAATTATATCAGTTAGAATCTCATCTCATGCAAGAGATTTTAAAAAATATACGATGGCATTATTTCTGCCTTGGTGTCTCCTTTGGGTAAAGTTCGGTAACTTCAATATTTAAGGTGGGTACTTCCCTGGTGGCGTTCGTTATATCCACCTGTATATGTACTATAAAGATAATATCTTTATAGCTTATATAAATTTCAACATAAGATTGTTAATACATTATATTTGGAATTATCGATAAAGATCACGATCCTTTTGCACTTCGTGGTTTTTTTTAAACACACATTGTAATAAAATACTGTCGAGAATCCTTTCTTTTCTCAATTAGTGTTTTTTGCTGATGAATTATTGTTTTTCGCCGATCAAGTTATTCTTAACGCCAATCATAATTCTATTTAATCGTTGATCACTTAAATGGTATGTACCCAAATAATGTTGTTGAACAAAAATGTTAAATGACAGTAATAAAAAAAAAGCGTAAATGACCTTTCGACTTACAAACTGTAAAAGACACAACAACATAATCGTTCAGGGGTGATTCTATCATTACAGTTTTAGCTAATATCGGTATGTCAGGATTGCGAGCAAGGTAAACACAGTAAATAAAACCAACATAGACTCTCCACCACTGAGAGTACTTGTATTTGGGTTAGTATTAGTAACATAAACTAGATCACAATATATTACTTTACACAATTATTACAAGATCATAAAATAAGGACAAGCTAATCAGATATAAAAGGTCAGACTTCTTCAGCTGATCAACACGGAATGCTCTCGCTTCGTCGAATGACCACCGCCTTTATAACCTCGGGTGCGCCGATCCATATCGACGAGACTACCCTCTCTTGTCAACATTGCCCAGTTCTACCCGCTACCGATAACAAAACAAGATGTGACCAATGTTATTTTAAACACTGTTTTCTTTTAAATCTCTTCAAACAGTGTTGCTATCGTTTTATTAACACATTTTAACACTTATTTATTTAACTGTTAAAATGTCTGTAGAGTTATGTTGTCTACGTACCCTGGCCTTTGACTTTGTCTCAGTAGAGTTATCTGCAAACTTTTATATGAGCCACGTTCCGGGTATGAATTAATTAGCACAACGTTCGGACTTTGACCGTGACACCGCAGAAGGCAAAAGCTGCTATGGAATTCTTTAAAATCGGAATTGAATCGCTGCTGTACCACTGCCGTTTGTATTTTTTTCTTATAGATAACGTTCGAATGCAAACAAACAATTTTCTTTGTAGAATTGTTATAGCGATCTCGTGTGTAATCTACACACACGATCAGAATCAAAGATCGGAAACATAGATCGGAAACATAGATCGGCATAGGTAGAGTATATTTACCAAAACTTCGAGGAAGGAAGTAACATAGAGTGGATAATACCTGCTCTAAAATCCCGGAATAATTATAATGACGTTTTAATCCCGGGATTTAAACTTCACGAATTATTTATTGGACTTTATTTATAGTAACAAATTATTGATTTGAAAAATCATATAACATTTTTTACTCCACTCTATGTTACTTCCTTTCTCGAAGTTTAGGTTAATATACTCTACTCTATTCTGATCTCTGGTAATCAAACTGTTAGTATCTGATTATTTAATTAATAATTTTATCTTTTAACAATGGTGTTGATCTTTATTATAAGATAGCGTTATCTTAATGGGTCGTTACTTAGATGCAAATGTCAATCTAAACATAAGATACTCGTATACCTACCTACATAATATCTAGATAGTAATAAATGTTCCGAGAGAATAAGAAAGCGATCAATCACAAACTGTTGGCTGTCAGTTATATTGTTTTAACCTTGAGAATTGAAACTAGATCATTCAACAATTCTATTTGCAAGCTTATAAACGCGACGACAACTTGTATTAAAATAATTAATAGGGATCGATGATTGTGAAATATGAATACTAATAAAATCTCTTCTTAAAACATGGAAAATGCTGATAATGCATACTTTTTTTATAATGTCGAGCCTGTTATGGAAGAACATCGTAAGCGACACACAAAAAAAAACTCGCCTTCAATTCGCGGTTGATTGACGGACCTGTCAAGTGTTGCTATCTCAACCAAACTATAGTTCAACAGGTAAACTAAAAAAAATAAACAAATTAAAATAAAACCTTCTACGGACTAACTTAATATTATACCATTATAGGAGAGGCATTTTTTTTTTTTTTATAAAAAACGTTGCCCCACACTAAGATTTCTCTTGTGTCGTGGGTGCGTTTACAGACATAAATCTCACAAACAAACGCCCAGACCCGAAACAACCATCTGTAGGCCATACAAATTTTTGTTCCGTGTGGGAATCGAACCCATGACCCGTGGCGCAGAAGCCAATCGCTTAGCCACTGCACCAAACGTGTCGGCATTTTATTGGTTATTTATTAATTTTACTTTACGATAAAAAAGACAAATACCTATATTCTGTCTTTTACGATGTTTTTCCTTAACAGGCTCGATGTATTTATTACTCACATCGAGTTGTGAAACCCCGTTAAAATCAATTAAAATGACACAATTTTTTATAGTTCAATTACTTAACACTGATAAGGATTTCGAAACACTGATTGAATAACTTCACACATTAATGATTTTCTAACAAAACTCATGTTGTGTACGTACCTACGACAACGTAGTATCTATCAATCGTAAGCATCTTCATCTATTTTTATATGTTGTACGGTTTGAACTTTGGTCACGAGTCACTTTTTAGTGATAGAGAGAACAAAGTCCACAGAGTACAGCAGTGTATTAGAACGTTTAAAACGCAAAGACCAACAAGGAAGTAAGAGGGACAGTGCAAAATAGTTCTAAATGTTCAAAGTTCGTAAGTATGTAAAGCGAAAGCACGCGTAAGATTGTGGTTCTACTTTTTATCGAAACAATTTATAGATATCAGTAGTTATGATTAGTTAGTTTTTAGAACATAATTATGTTCTAAAGTTTATAAGAATGATCATTTTTCAATATCGAAGTAAAAGTAATATGTGTCACAGTCACATGATAAATTCTGTGGTTTCACGAAACCTCTGCCTTTCAACATCATCATCAACCCATTACCTACTGTCTAACTGCTGGGCACGGGCCTCCTTTCACAATGAGAAGGATTTAGCCCTTAGTCCTTTATGCTGGCCTGGTGCAAGCCCACTCAAAGTGCAGGTTTCCTCACGACGTTTTCCTTCACCCTTATAAACTCTAGAAATAATCAAATTATAATCCGCACATGAACTCGAAAAGTCAGAGGTGCGGGCTGGGATTGAACTCAAATCTCAGACCCCCCCGACAAAACCTGACATGTAGTTTGTTCCTTTAAAATTGAGTATTGACTTTGAAATAGTTAATAGAAATATATATAATCACGAATCGACGACGTGTTGACAAAATGGTTGCAAACCTAGCGTAATAAATAAGATCTAAATACTATTTACAAATGGTTTTTATTACTTGTTGGCAAAGCGCAGTTTTTTAATGTTATTTATGTCGTATTTATAATTTAAATTAGACTTTTCTTAATGTATCAGTTGAGTTTTTTTCTGCGAAATTTGTGAGTCAACTGTTCGATGCTGAGTTTTTTTGGATTGTCATATGACAGCATTTTGAATTTGTGACGTCAAGGTTCTCTCTTTTATCCCCAAGCCACGGAAAATGTAATTGCTTGATCAAACAGCGGCCAAATGCTTTTTTGCGCGTCTCTACTCAACGCTGCTGACCCCAACGTGACCCATTATACAAATGTCGCAGTTGTTACCAACGTGATATGAGCATTCATACGCAGAAGTGGGTTTGGCTGCTAAAATCTGACATCAGCTTGTGTAAAAAATACTAGGATTTTAATCACTTTAGATATGTACAGACGCCAGCTGCACATCAAGCTACCCGAAACTGACAAATTTTCCCAATCAACCGTGAACCTAACGCATTTGCGATAGAGATGAAAATCTATTAAAGAAATTTGACAGATTGTAGTAGCTTCATGTGCTGGCGTCTGTGCCTAATTGAATGTATTTTGACTTTTGTGTTTTATAGAACTATATCATTCTATACAGCATGACTGTTCACTTGACATCCGAAAACCGTGAATTCCGCTCATCATTCTTCACTTTTACTATGGGACAAAGACAGAATTCGTGAAAATTGCTGTTCAATACAAAATAATGAATGTTGCTTAACAAAATGTGTTGGTTCTATAGTAAAAGTTTTACAGAATGATTAGCAGAATAACTACATAATTTCGGATGTAAAGTGACTATCAGTCAGTCAGTCAGTCATGCTGTATACATACTATCTACAAAATATTTCCATAATTACACATAAGTACAAATATAAATATAAAATATTGTAGGTAGGTGCAAAAACAAAAAAACCTTTACAAAAACTGCACTTACGCGTCAAAGTCATTTTAGGCAACTCGGAAAAATTAGATACATCCGTCGTGCGTGACTTTAAAAATGTGGGACTACTAGTTTTTTCTGCTTTGTATCATTAACAATGATTCATGATTGAGTAAAAAACGTTTTAAATTGCTTGTCTTAGGATTGTTTCTCAGATCAATGTCCACAATGTGCGACAATTAGTAAGAATATAATTTCGTTTTTTAGAAGAATTAATGATCACTTTTTATTTCGTACGGAATGATGCAAAGTTCTACGTTGTTTATTTAAGAAGTTCTTGAACTTGAAGGTATTATTTAATAGTGGATAATAATTATAGTCTTTATTGTGTATTATTACTCCCTTGTATATTGACTTCCTTATAGGTCTAGTAGTTGCAAGTGCGACTGCTGAGCGTGAGATCCTGGGTTCGATCCCCAGGTCGGGCAAAGTGTTATAGGGTTTTTCCGCGTGGAATTTCTCCGAAGCAGTCCGGAGTCTAGATTTGTGTCCGGTTGATGGCAATAGGCTCGCCCCCTACTTCATGGGACTTAAACATAACGGCGAAATGTGGGTGTACTACACACCTCTGCCCAACCCTTCGGCGAATATAGGCGTTATGTTATGTTAATACTCCCTTTTATATTGTTAGTCCAACACGGATCCGACAAAAATACCGAAAAAGGACGAGTCTTTTATTTATTATAATGTCGCGGTAAGAAACCTCCCGCTGCATGCGAAATTATATTTTAAACGTAACCTACATTTACACAGACTTTTCACAAAATGTTTTATTGTTCGGCCCTGTCTGAAGAACGTAAATTAATTTGTTTTGTACTGCATTGTAACACTTTCGTTTTATCATTGCAGTGCGGTGCGGTGCCAAGGAAATTCCTAGGTATATGAATAATTAGATAAAGATTACATAATCCTACGTAGACATTCATTTCTTACGAGAGAGGCACGTGCTTCTCTTATTATTTATGTCCACACTTGTGCGTCACATAGCGATTTTCAATTCAAATAAAAAAAAAGACATAAACCAATACAGTCCATTATGAAAAGTCTAATTTAGTTGCACGGTTTCAATTTATTCATATTGCGTTTTGCGCATGCGTTTAGTTGAATGCCTTATACCTTATGCGGATCCACCAGTGCCGGATGCGTCAGAGGCGTGCGCTGTTGTTCAACTAGTTTTTACGCATGCGCTGTTGCGCTAAATGCATGCCTTAGGCAGTTGTCCCACCGCCGGCGAGGAAGCGAGTAACTATCGGCTATTTTCTCGCTCAAGAAACGTAAAATAAATATACATTCCGTGTAACCAAAAGAGATGCATATATTAATAGTTAATCGCTGACTGTTCACACTGCCGGCGAGGACTCGCTCCACTAGTTTGTCGCTGAGCCACAAGAGCTATCAAAGATAACACTCGCTCAGCGATACTTGCTCAGCGATGCTCGCTTGGCGGTTAGAACTCATGCAGACCAACCAGCGGTAATTTGTGAGTGGTGCGAGTAATCGCCCGTCACACTCACACACTTGCTTGTGGCCCAGCGACAAAACTATCGGAACTACACACTCGCTTCTCGCTGCTCGCCAACTCGTTTCTAGTTTCTAGCTCTACTCGCTGCTCGCTCATCGTGCGCGGTGGGACAAGTGCCTTACAGGAAGACGCAAGATGAACGCGAAAGTGCATACGTGTGGACATAGCTGATTTTGATGCGATAATGTGTAGTTTCTTTGTGGTTACCGGCAAGGCGTCTGTCATCCTCTCCTCTCCAGCGAGAGAGGGATTTCTTCAAGAGGATATGATAGGAGCGCCTTCCCGTCTCCTATCAACAAATTGCGATCACCAATTTGTCTGTCGTGGTGATTATGACAATATCCCCTTTGACCGTTCATTGTAGCGGTTATTGGGTCGCCCGTGTTCAGCAGTGGACGTTTACGGATGATATGATTCCTAATTAAATTTATTTAAAGGTCATTGCTATGTTTGACCTGCATTGGAAGTCAATTCAAGGTGAAATAATAGTTGGACAATGAATCGCTGTGAACAGTTTCAGACCTATGGGTTCCGTAGGTAATAAAACACTTTTACGGGATTTGGTTCCATGAATTAGTAATTTATCACGAAAAGCCTTTGCCAATTAGCAAAAAAAGTGCGTAAATGCCCTAACGATGATTATTAAATAATTGTACAGTCATGAGCACCAACATATACATACATACACTTAGCGAATATTAAAGTGAATTAAAGAAGGAGTTGTAATAGAAATCTTGAAATATTCTTAACATAGTGTCAACGAACATGTGTTACCCGTGGTCCTACTGCTTGGTTCTACTAGTTGTATCACCGAAAACATAATTTGCACTGATCCTACAGTCTGGTCCAATAGTTCTATGGGTAATGGTACCGCATTTTAGTAGTAGTACCACTGAAAAACTAAATTGCCCGTGTTACTACCAGTAGAACCAAGAGGTAGGATCATGGGCAACGCCCGCGGCGAACACATAGGTACAGTCAGCGTCAAATTATGTAAGCGTCCGAGGTAGTCAAAAAGATCAGAAGGGCATAAATTCATTTATATTATGTACGCAGTCCGAATCCGCAAATTCTTGTGAGCATCGCAAGTGGTCAATATATCTTAGCACTCTCCAATATTATGTGAGATGTCAAAATGTTCTGTATTATGTTTATGAATAAAACGTTCAATGATATCTATGCAGCTACAGTGGTAAAAAGTACCTCGGACGCTTAAATCAAATTGACGCTGACTGTACGAATACTTCGCATGTATTCGCATGATTCATAAATTCAATCAGCATTTAGGGCGAAAATCACTTGAATTTCGCTATATGTATACATTTTGGTGCTCATGACTGTACCTAATAAAAAGATTTGGACTTTGGTCATATTTATAGACAGTTTTTTTGTGTTTTGACGACGTACCGATCATATAAAGGTACAAAGATCACCGGTTCAATGTACCGTCACAGACAATAAGTCTACTTTTTACGCCATGAACTTTGGACATGGACTAATAGCCGATTCTTATGATTTACCGAACGTTATTGGTTAAATATTTAGACTCTTGTGTCTTTACCGATAATGAAGCAAAGACCTCGTAGCTTTGCATAGTATACCTTTCCATGCGATAACTATCACAAGTAAAATTAGCTTACGAGTCTATTTATATGACCAGTTTAGCAATAAAAAATACTACCATTGGTAAGCAAATGGAGCCGTTTTTGGCCATAGGAACCAGGCGTTAGTGCACAGACGCCAGCACATCAAGCTACCCGAAACTGTAAAATTTTCCCAGTCAACCTTAAACCTAATGCTTTTGCGATAAAGAAGAAAATCTATTAAAGAAATTTGACAGATTGTAGTAGCTTTATGTGCTGGCGTCTGTACCTATAGTAGCCATTAGAGAATTCATTTTCGTGGTAAATTTTCTACACGTCCATTAAAAATTAATTATTAAAAAAAAAGTTACTTTACCTACTACAATTTTGTTTAGTAAGTGAATAATCATTACTAATATTGTAAATTGTCAGTTTTAGTTGTTTAGTACCGGTTTCCATTGTCAGAGCAATTACAGCAGGGAGACAGGAGATTAGTAATTAAAAATGTGTCGTCACTATAGCTATTTATTTCATCATCCACATTGACGCTAATGTGTTCACGAAGTCGATTAAATACTTAATTATTGACAAATAAAGAAAAATATATCGTAATAAAACTATAAACTAAAACAGGGCATCAAAATATTCCTCCGCATCGCTGTCTACTGGTAACATGCCCAGAAGGCTGGCAGCATTGCCATGTTGTATTGCAATGCTAATCCTTTGACTAAAGTAGAGACCAGCCTTCGGGTCACGGGAAGAGTCGACACGATATTGAATGTCCATTCTTGGGAGTGGTCCCTGCTCCTCCAAGAAGCACAAGTGTTAATTTTTTTTTTTGTGAAAATAATTGTGTCCAAATGTGGTGCATTAATTGTAAACTGGTTTTGCTTGCTGACTGGCTAATCTTTTCACCACGGTAGGAAGATGGCCAAAAACGAATCGTTTTGCTTACCGATGGTAGAATTTTTTATTGCCAAACTGGACATAATAAATTAATGGTAAAAAAAACTTTAAAAACAAGCTTTTATTTAATTGCCCTAAAAAGAAGAAAATAAACATTAAATTAAAATAACCAATCAATTTAGTACATGTATTACTCAATTTATTAAATGATTTAAAAGCTTGTCGCGAGATTTACCTGTGTACTAATTAGTCTTGTATGACAAGTTGTGATACAATTTGTAAGAAAACTGTGTAATATATCTTTTAAAAGTAGTTAACTGCTAGTTTTTAACACGCAATGAACATATATCAATGATTTAAAACAAGTGTTTTAAAGATCTGCATAGACATGTTTGTCACTTAAAGTAAGAACACGCAATTAGTTTTAGAAAAAAATGTCAGATTCATATAGACTACATGTTTTATATCCAGGTGTTAACGAGGGGTAACCAATAACACTCGGTAAGACATAGGAATATCACAAAAAATACAAGAATGTTTTGCTGTTTAACATACCTTAATATATTTGAAGCTCCTTGTGTAGTTTAGCAGTCAGAACTAGCTATGATAAACAGTACGTCTACAAATTACCGTTACAACGGGCTGTGCGTCGTCGTCGTCGTGGTGAACGTTCGAAACTTTGCTGTCTTCGCCTTGTGCACGTAGTTTAACACCAACGCGATAGGTGGCGTTACCTATTGCCGTATATTTAAAATAGTCATAATAATAAAATAATCTCTTTTGGGATCAGTAGAGTTACAAGTGTTAATGGATGTTACCATTAATAACGTTAGTTGTTATAATCATCGTAAAGTCAAATAAAATATTTACTTAATACTCTCCCAAGTTTGTTGGCGCGCCTTTCGATAATATTGGCAATGTGACGCGACGGAAAAAATAATCCCAACGAGTCACAGTGTGACACGATTGAGTGTGACTCGTCGGGAACCCCTTTGGTAACGCACCGCATTATCGTAAGTGCAGAAACACGGTGTAATCTAGAATGAATTAAATCGTGCAGACTGAGAACGGACGCAGTAGCGTGTTTCCCCGTTGCCCAGACTAGGGAATATAGGAAGAAGAAAAAAACGAAGTCGACTTCTTTTTACCACTATATTTTTACAGCAATGGCATGTATAGGAAAAAAGAAGCATGAAAAAAATGTAACAAAAATATAAAAAAGTTGATTCATACAAAATCGTTTCGTGATCGCCCAGAGGACTCCCAAAGACGTAATGTGTGCAAATTGGCACGCCACAGCTATTTGTAATAACATTATCTACATTTTATTTTCAGCTAAGTGCATTTATGTTCTATTCCTATTAATATACGCGAAAATATTCAGCGTTGGATTAAAGAAAACAAGTGTTTTTTGAGATAGGATTATGTTCGTTATTGATGTTGTGATGTTATTAGGCTTTTTACAAACTAGTTTTAGGAAGTTGGAATGATTGAATTAATAGAGTTTTTGGTTGATTTATGAAATACTTTTCCCCGTGTGTGTCCTTACCGCACGTTTGGAATAGACGCGTGTTGTATTGATTCAACAAAACCTAGCACGCTTGGTGGTAGGTTCTATTCGGTCTGCCTGGCTAGCTACCACTCTCACATTAAAGGCGCCAAGCAGTTTACTGTGTTCCGTCGTGTGTATGTGCGAGCCAGAGGGGTATAGGAGAATCCCTCTACATCTCTGTTACTTGGATTCATGTGCTCCATTTTAGACCCTGTTTCTACCATCAGGAGCGACTAGGGTCAACGTTACCAAGATAAAATATAAATTTTAAAAAAGGATAACAACGCTGATTATATTTTCAAGTTCCATACTTTCTACATGTGCTGTGACGTTTGTTGACTATTTTCGGTTACGAACCATTCCAGCTGATAGTTGACGAGATTTGTTCAACTTAAAACTTCAGATTCCTGCGCGGCAGAGTTTCACTGGACAAGAAGGAGGCCCTGCAGTAATGCATAGTGGTGACCTAGGTCATAATCTTTGCCCTTTTGGCCAAGGTTTATATTCATCTAGAAGCTAATTGATAAACGAGTGATCCGTTAGAATTTTTGAACAGCTCTTGTTTCTGCATTTTCCAAACATTTGGGAGCAAAAAGAACTATTTAAAAAAATTGTTACGTTGCTAGTTATAAGAGGCGTTGAACCTGGCACCATAATTGTGCCCAAAAAATGGCAATAGGCTCGCCACCTACATGTGACTAAATACAAGTGGCGAAACGTGGGTGTACAGGTTTCTGAAAGAGGAGAACACCACTGCATACCTGTTTGGGGATTACAGGCGTGAGTATTACAGGCCTGATTCTGCTAATCAGTATCTTAGGACTTACCAAGTACAGAATAAGGACTTGTTTAGGTCATTTGGGGTACGATTACCCCGACTAGGGTTAACTATAAACCTTACAGTAAATCTCTACTTCTTATTTTACCTTAACTTTCCTGGTCTTTCGTGTGGAGGAAGGTACCATTTAACAGAAAAAAGACGGTCGGTATGGTCTTTACTGTTCCACTGCTGAGCAAATGTCTCCCCTTTTGCCTTCCAAACATCTCCATCATCATGACGTTTCTGACCATGCAAGCTCCGCAAACACGTCTAGATAGTCACGTAACCTACGCCGCGGTGGACTTCTTCCAGGTGCCTTAGAATGTTTTAATAAAATTCACAAATTGCAGTGCTGTACGCAACCGGCCTAATCCAGCGCTGCATTGAATACTATTTAGCCAAAAATTAAGCTTTATTGCGGCTGCATTTCACTCGACAATTTTCTTTATTGCGTGCAAACGTTCCAACTGTTTCAAGCGAATATATTATTTACTCTAGTTTCTCGAGTAAGTACGAGAATAGCGTGCAGGTACATGATGTAAGTAGAAACCAGATTGTTCTCGAAACAGGACTCTCTGGTTTAAAAGGATACTTGAGATGTGATTTTGTTAAGGCGTTTGACAAAGTTGTATTGTCTTAAAGAGATATAGAAACAATAAAACTAGTTATTCAAGAAGTTTACTTTGTTTGTTAGGTGTCTGTGTCTTGACATTATTGTATCAAGTTGGAAATGGAGATTGCGCAAAGAGTGTTGGAGAGGTAAAACATTGCACGATGGTCTTTGCTTGGATATACAAGGTTAGTCGGAATAGGGTACTAATCCGAAAGGGTGTTAAAGTACCCATAATAATAAATAACTTTCAATCTGCAGCTTTTCCCAAAACTCAATGGTTTAAGAGAAATAAGCTGTTCAAAGGTTTCATAAAAATACGCTAAAATCTATCTATCTTCAGCTATCATCAGCTGTGAACACATTTTTGGTCGTATTTGGAGTCATGGATTAGAATCTCCATTTTCTGAATTTATAACTAAAGCAGGGATGAAGAATTTTTGAAAATACTAAAATGAAAATCGTTATCCAAGGAAATAAAAATAATTGAATTTTGATATTTTAACACTTCTTTAAAACAGACATCAGTGATACTTTAAGTGGCTTGCGGATTAGTATCCCCTTTCCGACTAACCTTGTAATGAAATTTAAGATGACGAAATGTCCAAAAATTTCCCGCCCTTGATCAGTTTCGTGAATATTATTTTATTTTAATCCTTAGCCTCTATTGATTTATACCTACAGTAATCATTGTGAGAAAGCATTTATTTTCAGCATTTCATAATTTTTACTTTATTCATCTACAGCCATGTATTTTAATCATAATTATAAATTATTTAAATTAGGTGTCTTCAATTTCAATCACAATACATTACATTTCAAACATAAAATCAAATAAAACCGTCAAATAACAGTTTTAAAAGACAAATCACATCTAAATTGTCCGCACGGACCACTTAAATTTTCTTGGAAAACATCTAGAAATGAAATTATTACGATCCCAAGGCGAGTGAGCCCGGAAGTGGCACCTGAGTTATGCGGACGGTCCACTTATAGCACTCCTACATCTTGCACTTACGGTTACATTGTAGGAGAAATAAGACATTTATTATTAATTACTTCATTCATAAAAATGGTTCTTGATAGATTTACGAATAAACTTATGCTCATTTATTGAGCTGCGGAAGATTCATCTTGTACTTTAAGAAGACTTTCACCTAGGACATCATTCAGTAGTTGATGTAAAGTAGGTGCAAGATAGTTAATTATTTCAGGACTCACATGCGTAATGGTTTGAATAGGCTATAATTTACACGGTTAGCCATATGTTGAAGTTTTGATCAGAAAAAATGCATAATATTATGCAGATTTTCGACAAAAAAGAAAAGCTTTTTCTGTAATGTTAAAAAATAACCATGAAATGGAAAGCCACATCTATCCTAAACTCGGAGTCGGGGATGCTCAGACAGTTCATAGCTGAATTTTCTTGCTGACCAAATATTTAATACCGCGAATAATTACTTCTCGTTTTGAAACAATCTTTAACTTAACTGTCATCAACATTGATCACTCTGTTGGTAAAAATTATGAAACTTTTATTGTTGTCAGGTTTTATGATTCAGCAGAAGAATTTGGCACTGTTTTCAGGAAAGGTTTTAAATATTAGGAAGTACCGAAGGTAATGTAAATGGTTTAAGGGCAACTTATTTATAGGTTTTCTAGAGAATATTAGGATGAAGGTCTGCATATAATATATCTGGAAATCTACAGAAAGTGTAGTACCTACGAGTATTTGAAAAATATAAAAAAAATAAGGTAGATATAGTCAAGGAATTTAAAGAAGTGTTCAAACAAGTGCTTTGACACTTACAAATAAGCGTAACTGTTCAAACAGATCAAGTGTAAAAAAACTGATTTTAGTAGCTGCGTACCTTTCATTGCTGTGGTAAGGCAGAAAAATAATACCAATTGTTTGAACAACTTAAAATATTGACATTATAACTTCACAAATATGATCTACGATATTATCATACATCTCTTTAATTTAAATCAAAGAAAACACAAATCTTTCAGCAGAACTAAAACAGTTAATCTAATTGGATGAGTTGATCAAAACATTGGTTTCTCACACATAAATAAACTTTCAAACTAAAAAAATACAGAAAGCCCTTCATTCAAACCAAAAACAGCATCGCGAGCATTGTAAACAAAATAAGCGTCACCGTCGCGCTAAAATAAACTATGGAATGCCGGATATTGCAATCCCGGTCCGTCACGGGCTAAGGATCGCGTACAGGTGGCTCCGACGACTCAGTGCGCCAGAGCATTCGTACAGCGCGCACGCACGCCAGCTCACCGAAAATTCACGCATCGATATTAAATACGATAATTTTGAACTGGACGATTCCCAAATAAATGAAGATACAGAGATTCGTAGAAAGGTTTATGAAGAACCTGAAGCTGTAGATCCACAAGTGGATAATTTATAAAACGAGGAATAAAGAGACGTTTATAATTGAAAGATTTACAGACATTCTGAAGTAGTGGAAGACTTAAACAAGTGGAAGATTCACAATTGCGTGCGAAAAGACTCACAGACAATTGTGAAAACTCTTAAGTGAATTAACGAAGATCGTGAATTAAATTCGCAAGTGAAAAAGTGACTGTGGACAGTGAAGTGACAAACAGTTGATAGAACTAAAAGTTGTTGTTGTTTTGTGAAGCATTATGAAAGTCCTGACCGTACAAGATAAGGTTGCGAGTGTAGGAGATGAGAATGAACCGACTGTGGTGGTTACCACGCGGATCCTGTCCAAGGAGGAGTTAAACAAGTAATTTTTTTTCTATCAAATCTAGTTGTTTTTGAGTTAGTTTTCATTAAAATATTTGTAGTCGATGAAATAAGATTTATTCGTATGGCTTATGAATAGATCTATTCGATAAATCTATCTATTGATTATTTGCTGAATTTTGTGAAAATAAATTTTGGTGATGTTGTATTTATTCCTATAATAGTTTGGGATGGGTCTTGGTTGATAAGAGTTATTCTAGATTATTTCATCATGAAACATTTGAATATTAAAATTTGATTGAAATTTAGTAGATTTGTGGTCACTTTTAAATAATAGAGAGAAAACATAACGGCAAGATCAAAATGGCAAAATAATAAAAGAAAGATAAAAAAGATTGAAAAATAATAATTACAGAAGTATTTCCTAGCGATATAAAAGCAAATATTGAATGTCATAATATCAATATTACAGATATAGAAAGAGCCAAAATATCACAAGAAACAAGTCCAAATCGAAAAGAACTTGAGAGTTCACAGAAGTGTAACATAGCATTAGCAAGTTCGCTAGGTCAGATCGGTTGGCATCTCGCCAGAATGACACAACCGCGTGGTATGCGGTGTTTACGTGCCACAGTCTGCATGTTGTCGTGATTCGGGTCAGGATTGCTGTAATCATGTTTTGATAGTTTTTCAGTCTTCTGTTTATCTGAAATTGGAGTTTTTGGTTTTGATTTTTAATGTAGTGGAAAAATCGCTTATATTAGGATAGGTAGGTGAAAAGCGTGAAATGTCTTGACTCAAAGAATAATAATAATTTATTAATATTTAGATTTCTGTGGCTTTTTTAAACACAGATAGGTAAAGGGTTATAAAATATTTTGGAAATAACTTGTTAGTTATTATTATAATTAAGAATTGTATCCCATTGTCCAATATTCAACTTTATTTCTCTTTTGAATGACAAAAACTAATGTCAATTAATTGTTACAGAGGTTGTCCTCTTGGTGTCTCTCGTGTCACCCCATCCCTCTACGTGTGTGGGGCTCATGCTTTGCCGGGAGCAGTGAGGGCCCTACACCCTGGCCTGATCGTCAGCGCGGCCCCAGAGCTGCCACCCCCACCTGAAGACTATGTCCCCAGACAGTTCGTGCCGTTGCTGGACACACCAAACTCTGATATGCATCCATATATGGAGAACGTGGCTGACCTGATTAATGAGGTAAAACTATTTTCTTCTTCTAAATTGATTTCCTGTAGTTCTGGATGTATTTCTTTGTTAGCTTAGTTCCTTTTAGTTCATTATTGCCCTAGATTATCTTTGTTTATGCTTCGAACTTCAGGCCCAGTAATTTTGATAATGTAAATATTATCATTCTGGATTAAATAACTTTGTTTGATTGTAATGGATCAGAATTTAGAACAGTTGTTAAATTAACTGTGTTTACATCAGGTCGTCTGTAATGGTGATGTGGTGTTGGTGCACTGTGTGGCTGGAATATCCAGATCAGTCACTCTCTGCTTGGCGTACCTCGTCAAATGGCAGAAGATGACCTTGAGGGACGCCTATTATCATATGAAGCAAAGACGGTTAGTAACTCGAGTTTTCTTATTCTTTCAATTGAGGATTTTTTTATTCGACTCGACGACTGTATTTATGAATGACGGTTTGAAATACGTGATTAAATCATTACGAAAGAGGTGATTTTGCGGGTAATTTCAAACACTTTATTGTTTCCGTTTAACATAAATTTCAAGCGTATAAAGTCATAAATCGATTTCTTTTTGTTTCTCTGACTAACTACAACAGTTTTCTATATTATCTCATTCTTTGTTTTAGACCACAAATCCGACCGAACACAGGATTCTTCAAGCAGCTCATCAAGTTTGAAGAGAGGCTCTTCGGAGAGCCTTCTGTCAAGATGGTATACTGCGAAGCCATCGACAAGGAGATACCAGACGTATACGAAGCTGATTACATCGGCATGACCTGGTTCAGACAGAGATACGGACCCATCGAGAAGAGCTGAAGAATGACAGAGATGGTATAGATTAGAAAAGGATAACTGTGATTATTTTGCGCGAAGATGAACAAGAGCATGAAGTGAAAGAAGAAGCCTGATAATAAATACAAGACTGAGTGGATGAATGTTTTGGATATGAATGAAAGTGAATCAGTTTCGATGTTGCAGATGGGTGAAATATTACAATTGAGGAATGAGGAAGTAAACTAAACAGTAGAACGGATTAGATAAACTTTATAATTCAAGTCAATGATTTCTTATTTAAAAATAGTTGAAATATTGTTTGTTCTTTTGTACTTTCTCACAACTTATTGATTGATAAAATTATGTAAGAATAATGTATACTATACGTATTATGTACTATGTTTAAGCAATGTGATAATTAACTTATTGTTATAAATTTAACATTAGGTATTCGCTTACCATTAAATTGTATAATAATAATGGGACCAAAATAAATAAGTGGATAATTTTTAATTCTAGACTTTTACTCCGACACCGTTAATTAAACTGTAATATCAAAATTCCTTTAAAGGTCGTAAATATTGGCCATGATCAATGATAGAACACTTTTCATTACAAAGTCAGTCGCTTAAACGTTGCGTCAAAGATGATGGACAAAATGTCCTAATTGCTGTAGTAGAGTAATGAGTAATTCATTGAGTGGATGTTGTTGGCCTCGTGACATTGAGCGGGAGTACGGAAATATCCCAGCGGCTGTGCAGGCGCCGATTCCAGAGAATAGATTCAGAAGGTTCACGTTGCACAATATAAATAATGAGCATACAGACAACGAAACGGTAGTTAAATAAAATATGAATTATCCCGTGTGGTGACGGGCAGGAATACAAGACTTCCTCACCAATCTCTAGGGATTAGGCACGTGTTGTAAGTTTTAACAAAACCTAGCACGCTTGTTAAACATGGCGTCCACTAGGCTCGCCGAGTCGAGTCGAATAGAACCGCAATAATTCGCCTCCTATACATTTACTATAAAACTGCGTCAATCAGCGACGAGCCGAGACGCGCCGAGTCGCATAACTCGCGCGCATCGCTTGTCACGCGAATTTCTGTTTTAACTGCTTGCGATTACTGACCGTTTCGCCTTACACGGAACAAATGCGACTCGACTTGATTCGACGCGTTTCGGCTGTAGTTGGATCACTGTTATTTGGATTCGTGTGTCCCATCTTAGACCTTATCTGCGCTTACCTTGAGGAGCTCAAAGAGAAGAAGGCAACCAAGACAAAAAAAGTTAGAGCCTAGGCAATTTCAGACTACAGCGATTCGAGAGTTTTGTTCCACTGCAGTAGCGACTTTTCGTCTGCGAGTTCCTAATTTATTTTGGGAACGGTTCTTCTGTACCTTCTTATGCGTACCTGTGCCATGAACAATGATCTGCCAGCTTCCGCATACCGATGTAATACTATGTAATAGTGATCTCCTCTATGTTATTTGCTCCTGATATTCGCCGTTTTTTTTAAGAAGTTTTATTGCTGATTTAATGTTAGTAGCTCGAGTAGCATCAGCTATTAATATGGTTGTGGAACAGAGGACTAGAGTAATATGATCAGTGTTGTATTTTTATTGTTAGGTTTCACGAAAATCATTTTTATACGATAAGACAACGTCTTTTATATTACCAGGCTCTACTATTGCTTTCGTAGTTTCTATATTATATTTTGACGTCAAGAGCTCCAAAGATTTAAATTAGTACTCTGCTTATTTTGCAAGGATCTTATAATTGTAAATATATATGACAGTTTCATTTAATTACCAAAATACATCCGAGTCAGTTTTCCAGATGTCACTAACATTCTCAGACGATTATACAATAATCGACTGAGTAACATTTCTCGAAAGTAATATAATAACGTTTATTTTCTTAAGGGGGCACTTTATAAGTCAGTCTCTCTAGAAATTTCTACATCTACAAATCTCTCAAATATAATATTCGTGTAAAATTCCATCGTGTCAATTGCCTTTCCAAACTCTCTTTTGGAAATACTTGGGATTGGATCGAAGCCAGAATACATTACGCTGTCATGTTTTTGACGAATAGCTGCTTGCCGTACAATTATAAAAACAATTGTTCTAAAAACTTGGGTGGTAAGGTAGGAATTTGAGTAAACATTTATTTGGCAAGTGATGGAATCCATGACAAATGACAAGGTGTAGGTTGCCAGTCTCAGGTTCCAAGTTCAATGTTACCAGTAATTACCTCACGTGAATGTAATTAGAATATTTTTTGGATGGGCCTCGTTGTTTTTTACGCACAGTGATAATGAATAGTATAAAAATAGGGATTTCTACTGTTGGTTGAACAGAATATTGGTGTGACTGTATTTGGTAAGAACTAGAAAAATTATACAAGGTTAGTCAGAAAGGGGGTACAAATCCGAAAGGGTGTTAAAGCCCACATAATAATGAATAACTTTTGTTCTACAACTTTTCCCAAAAGTCAATAGTTTAAGAGAAACAGTTGTTCAAAAATCTCAAAAATAAAAACTCTAAAATCTATCTATCCCCAGTTATGATCAGCTGTGTTTACATTTTAGGTCATATTTGGGGTCATGAATTAGAAGCACCATTTTCTGAATTTGTAACTAAAGCAGGGATGAAGAATTTTTGAAAAAACTAAAATAAAAATGATTTTATTTGAAAAAAATATATATCGAACTTTGAAATTTTAACACTTGTTTTCAAACAGTCATCAGCGATACTATTAGTGGGCTTCGGATTAGTACCCACCCCCTTTCCGACTAACCTTGTATAGTATGATTCATTAAAATGGATAAGTAGGGAGAAATCTTAAACAAAGAGAGATAGAAAAAAAAATGACAAGGAACCATACCGTATGAAAAACAGCATACAAGATTTTCACAAAACTCACACCCTGCGGAGGAATAGAATCCGATCTGCTTCCTTAAAAAAACACGACGCGTTTTATTGTGGTAATTGATAGTTCAGGTTATAAGAAATAAATCTTATTATAGAAACCCATGTTTGCAATAAAAAGAAGAAAAAAAACAGCAGTTGGTTGAGACTTTTTCTTTAATTGCTTTTAGATGTTCTGCTATTAATGAAACAAAAAAAAAACAATTAAGTATAATGTAAACTGGCAGTCTGCCCTCACTATTGTACGCCTTGACCGTTCTTCGGTCTGATTGAATTGATACAAACAAGTGAAGTGCCGTTGCCAAAGTCCAACAAAGTCCAACAATTGAAATATTAAGATCACCCTTCTCTTGCTGAATGAGCACAAAATGAGACGCAGTTTCTTTACGATTTTCTTTTTATATTTTAGTTTTATTACCTGCTCCAATTCTTTTGGTCACAAATGCCACAGTCGCTGTCGCCATGATATATAATAGAAATAAACAATCCTAATGTATTGTTCATAATATTTTTATTTCTTTATAGGTGGTGGTTATATCGTAATTTTCTTACAACTACCCAATAAAAAATCCAAAATTTCAACTCATGTTTTATAGTTAATTTTAAAAGCACTAAAATTTTGTATGACATCCCCCAACATGGAGCACAGAATCGGTGGATGTAGCGATGCTTGGGGGAGGCTTATGTCCAGCAGTGAACGTCTTTCGGCTGAATGATGATGATGAAAATTTTGTATTATCACAACTCGTATCTGCAGTGAGAGAGCTATGCCAGAATTAAACTTAACAAATGAGAAGATAGCAATATCCACAAAAAAAATAATTGTAAATTACTTCACGGAGAATTGCTAATTATCCACAATTCTTTAATTTGGGAACAAAAGCTTCGAGACGATTTTTTGCCCTGGTATGATGTGTCCATCAAAATGACATTTGGATTGTACCCAAATGGTAATTTTGGCCTTACCGTGGGTGTACCCTAAATATGTTTTGGTTACAATTGCCAAAATATTATTTGCCATTAAGTTATGAATGACTTTCTGCAAGGTTACAGGTGCTGCCAATTTGATTAGTATCTATTGCTAATAGTAAACCATTGTTGTGCATTTTTACGATTTGTTATTTGCTGATTTTGCTGATTTGTATTTTATTTTCTATTCTTGTTGCTTTCAAGACGTCAGTTCAATACGTTGTAAGATATAACGATCGTCCATCATAGAAATATTTTTCATTGCGTAGTTGTTTTTGTTTGTTTTGTTTCTTCTATTTTTGCATTCGCTAAACAGATCGTTTAGAAAAAAACATATTTTTCAATATTTTTTGCAACGTAACTTCCCACGATTTGTGTTCTTATGAATTTAGGTCCAAGATTAATTTGTGTGTATGTCTAAGTATTACAATTATTGTTGTATGTTATTCTTATTCGTGTATTCTATTCATAATATTAATGTTTTATGACTTGAAACAAATACTAAACAACGGTCCAACCAACAATGCGAAACAATTCGTTTAACCGATTATATCCGTGAAATAATAAATGTACTCGTAAATAAATAACCAAAATAACACAACCCTTTGAACATTTACAACCAAAACCCAGTTTCACTACCACTTTATCATTTTCAATGCTATATCTTAGTACAAATATATGAGCAATAAATTCCCATTTCTATGGGACCATTTATCGTGACCTTCTTCCCATCCGACCTTTGTATCTTCCTTAACATTCCAGATTATTTTCATCTCACTTATAAATATTTTGTCGACCTTTTATTCGTCATATAACGAAGAAACTAAAATAATATATTTACGATTCGCAGACAGTTCTCACTGAAATTCTTTGGGACAGAAATATTTTTGTTTGGAGTTAGAAGATGATAAATCAGGGGGCACGGCAGTGCTCCCGCCAACGTCGAGCTTATGTAAACTATTAGTCATTGTACTATTCTTTTTTATAATAAGTAAAAAAATATTAACTCGCATTGTGCCTGTACCTCGTCCTCGTCGTTAGTTCCACGCCCATAATCCTCGAAGGGATAAGCTGAGGTGTTCTCCTATAACAGGAAAGTTATTTGATAAGTGACCTAGTCTTCAACGTTGAAGACTAGGTCACACAACAAAACAAACTTAAAAGAAAATTTCATATGATTCCAAACTCAGCAATTGTACCACTTTTAAGTTGATGAAACAAACTTTTTTTTTTTTTTTATCATTTTAGTCAAGTGTTGTAGAAATTTTCGAACACCAAATATCAACACTAGCGCTTCTGGATTCGAAGTTTTAGTGAAAAGTACCAAAAAACGGCCGTTTTTAGCATTAATTACTAAAACTTCTAACCTAGGATGTCGTGTTGTTTTTTGGTGTTTGAAAATTTCTACAACACTTGACTAAAATGTTGTACGTACGAAATTTCAATATGTTGTGTGTTGACAGAAATAATGCTTTTTTTCTGAAGTGGCGCCACTTTCGGTGGGGGAAGCGCCTTAAGCGATATGCCCGCCATTTGCACTGTTCGTAACTGTGTGTATTCCTTCTAATTTATTTTGTTTTAGTGTACAGTAAAGTTTATTTATCCATCTATCTATCATAAAGTATAATTCCAAATGTTGCCGTTACTCAAAATTCCTAGGTTTGTTGAATAATTAACTCAAACAAAAACTTTCCTTAGAAGTATATTTAGACGTTAACAGCTAATTACGAAATCTGAACAGGAATTCAGTTCACGCGCTATTTCTGCCACAATTAGAATTGTTTGAGCTAATTAACGCATCCGCTAATGCGCTTGCGCATTCAAAATAACCTGGCGTTTAAATCACGAACGGAAATAACGGTTTTGGGAATTCTTGAACTTTCTTGAGCTTTCAGTTTTTTTTTTAAAGGTAAGTATTTCAGTCGTTTATTTTGTAAGCTGAATAATGATTTTTAAAATAAGTGTGTGTAAAGTTAACTGTTGTAAAAAGCGAGGATTCCTGTATCCCAAGTGTGAGTTTTTTACGTTACTATTGTACATAGTTGCGTCGCGCCAAAAATGTACGAAAAAGGCAGAGCCTCTAGTGGCGAATAGTGTGACTAAAAATTGGTTTGACACTTATCATAGTAAACTATTCGTTATGGAAAAGTGTAGTAAACTATTCAACTCACACTTGGGGTACTGATGGTAGATGTGCTATTTCAGAAAGTATTGAAACAAACAATAGCTCTTCTATTTAAAATTTTCACTGCCAATAGGAATCTAATGAGTTAAACAAACGTTTTTTCACAATAGGTACTTACATAAAACTAGCGGTCAATGAACGCGGGATGCCATTCTGATTTTAACTATTTCAACACCAACTCAACCATAAAATTCTAACAGCTCTCGCACACGATGGCTTACAATAGCCCACTATGACGTGCATTTGCTGTTTTTGTGTACAATAAATCAATTAAATTAATTACGAATACGTAAGCATTTGTCCATTGCGGGGCCATTTTTATTATTAACCATCCTCTACAACTTTTTCTGTAACAACTATATTTTATTAAGTCGGTTTGCTTTTATGCAGACGACGACCCACCTGATGACAAGTGGTTACCGCCACCTATATACGTCTACAACACCAAGAGGATTGTGATTGTGGCAAAGTTGGAAAATATTAAAGTATGCCGCTTGTTGGAAGTAGGTGCAGTAGCACTTTTCCGGACGAGATCTTTCACAAGGAGCCCTTTAATTTAAACTTTTTTTTTTCTCTCTTGGACTGCTGCAGGTGGGTTATTGGCGAGACCTGAAGGGTCTCCAGCCAATGGGGGAAGTAAAATACTTAACCTAAGCTAACTACTTGTACTACACTAACATCATGACTACCTGCAACAACAGCACTAAGGGCGACCCGTAGTGGGACTCGGACCTCGGCTTAGGGCGTTGCTGGCGAGGGCTTAGGGGGGAGACAGCTTGATGAGAGCTGAATTATCGGTGTGAATTTAATTTAAGCCTTTTAAGGAGCCTCATATAGCTTGTGCCGATACTAGAGAAAAAGATAAAACGATTATTTTAATTATCTGTAATCCACACAAATATTTGTTTTCTACGGTAATCGAGCCCGCGATCCATAGCGCTGAAAGACTATCGTTTATAACGACTACTCCAATCGAGTAAATTGAACCAAAAGTTTCGCAGTAAAGCATCGAATCTCCATAGAATCGAAAAGAAATTTCTCGACAGTTAACTTTCCGGTGTGTCGCCGCATACCGGCGCGCATTCCTTTCTATTTATAATAAGGTTCCTAGCGGGATCGTTCTGACTGTCGCGCACATACGCACTTATATAATTTCATGTATATCCATACGGAATTTATTTTCACTAGAGAGTGAAAGAACTAAACGATCTTGCTGCTTTTATTTTTTTTTCTTCTGCCTATTGCAGCTTTGTAGATCATAGGTTTGTCTCCAAAAGACAAGTTATAGCTATAATCGTTTGTAAGCTAGTCTCTAGTGTCAGCAGTTGGCAACACAGAACTACGTTTGGAAGATAAAGAAGGGTAGTCGTCGTCATGGATGAACGCAGCCGACGTTATAAAAGCTGTTGTCATTCGACGGATCTGGCTCGCGACGTCCCACCGCCGCCGGTCACGATCCACCGAGCTCTCCCGTCGTAGAGCCGGTCGTCTCTTCTGACTCCGCAGTCACACCGATAATTCAGCCCTCATCAAGCTGTCTCCCCCCACTATGTCCACGCCAGCAACGCCCTAAGCCGAGGTCCGAGTCCCACTAGGGGTCGCCCTTAGTGCTGTTGTTGCAGGTAGTCATGATGTTAGTGTAGTACAAGTAGTTAGCTTAGGTTAAGTATTTTACTTCCCCCCCATTGGCTGGAGACCCTTCAGGTCTCGCCAATAACTGCCCGGTTACGTAGAAACCATCCCCTAGGACGACCTACAGCAGTCAAACCGAAAAAAAAAACGGATCTGGCTTACTGTATCGATCAGCCGTAGAAGTCTGACCTCTTTTATTGACTAGCTTGTCCTTCTTATTTTTATGATCTTGCTTTAATTAATTGTGATCAAGCTCATGTTAAAAACCACTAACCGAAATATAAGAGAGTCCATGTTGGGTTCATTTATTATATTTACTCACAGATATTTATACAGGGTGAAATTGTAAACACTCGACAAACCGAAATGGGAGATTGTACTCATCACTATGAACAACTTTTACTATGGGACCAAAACCGGAAATCGCGAAAAAAAAAACAGATGTTCCCTACCTTTATGTTCGCATAACTCGTCAAAATGTAGGGTACAGCAGATTTTTTTTTCGCGATTGCTCTTTTAGTCCCATAGTGAAAGTTGTTCATGGTGATGAGTACAATCTCCTATTTCGGTTTGTCGAGTGTTTACAATTTCAACCTGTATATAGCTGTAGCTGTAATGATATATTCACCCCTACATGGTTCTGTTAGCGCTCTATGAAACTAGTATTTATTTATTTAGGGTGCATTAAAAGAGCTTCCACGAGTACGTCCAGCGTATCCTGAGCTCTGGGCAGTCAGCCTCGCTACCAACCTTGCTGACTGGCTAATCTTTCCACCACGGAATGAGCTATTCTCGTATAGCTCGTCCCGACACTAGAGAAGATGAAGTACTCATAACGCTAATGTCAACTGTTGGATATAGGTATCTTCTATAGTTACGTCATAACGCCCAGTCTCCCTCTTCAGTCTTCAAACTGCCTCAGTTGCCTTTCTCATCTTCGCTTCTGCCTGCTTGCCTGAAAAATGGTTAGAGAAGTTCTGAACAACACTCATGAATTGAACTCTTTGTCAGGTTAATAGGACATTACTATTTTTGCATGCAATACTACTCACCGACTTTTTTTTGACACATGTAAGTCAAGATTTATAGTGGTGTTCGTAAAATTATTACCAAGCAATTGAGTTTGGAATGTCTCGAGATGTACTAATAAAATTAATAAGCGGGAATTAATATTAAGAAAAAAACACTTTTTAAATTTAGAATGTCACTTTATTTTTAATAACTTTTTTTTATATTGGAGTTCATGGACCCTGTTTTACCATTCCTTTCTGCCTATTTAATTTGTTGTTCTAAGTAGTTGTCTACATTGTTAAAAATACTTAAATCCAACTGAAGGTCAAAATTATGTATTCATCCATAAATGTCATAACTTTTTGAGGTCTAAATATTATCTTTTTCACTTTACCATACTCTGCGCTTGAATTTTTCATATCCACAATATTAAAATCTACTTGTTCTGCGTAAATATCATAAAAAAACATTAATGGTTTTTTCATAATATCGTAAAACCGTCATTCAAAGCAGCGGAAACATTGTTTTTATAACTCTTTTGATCTAGAAACTGACCTAAGTCACGCAATCAGATCTGCATCTCGTTTGAGATTATTTTCTCATTGTTATGTGATCTTATTCCGGGGGACTATAAACCTGTCTCTTGGCGCAGCCGTTTCACCTAATTATTTAAAGTCTGTCTCAACGGCGATGCATTATCGTTAAAATTGCACGTGCAGGCTGGTAATGTGTTTTTCTTTAATTAATGTTTTCTTTTGAAGATTCGAATATTTTTTAATGTAATTTAAAGGGTATGCAGTTGCCGTGTGTTGGTCCTCTATTAAAATACTAATTGGGAGTTAATATAATATGTTCATCAGCTACATCTCAATAGTCACCAATTTGATCAAATTCAACTATCGATAAACAGTTTTCTTTCATATTTATACCATACAACACATTCGATTTTGACATCTTGTCGTCATTTACCGCTTTCAAACATTAAAGTTCATTTTTTAATTTTGGGGGTCAACAATTTGCAAGTGCAAAAATAAACTTCCTCGCAATCTTAATTTACTTCAACAATTCGCTCGTAGCAGCCCTATGTGAGTACCTGAGTGGCGTCGGCTCAGATTCCTAAGCCCGTCTGTTGCCAAAACCGACCAAATGGTATGTCACATACTTCGACCGACAGTTAATTATCTAACTGTTTGGTCATACTGCTCAAAACGTGACTACTAATGCAAATACCTCACCGATTGGCTAATTGCTAATTGTGGGTTCTATCTGCTGTCTATTTTGGAAACTACTTTCTTTTATTTGAACTATATTTAGGTCATATACAAGGTTAATAGCTGATGAGATTGGAAATAGATAACGGTTAGTACTTTTATTTGGATTTAAATTATGTAGAACGTAATAATCACCAAATAAATTGTTTAAAAAGGAGAATGCGCAAATTTTATGTATGGATACCTAGAACCAACAGAAACGGCTCGTATTGGTATTTGTCTCACTTAGGTATTGCCCTAAACCAGTCTTTCTCAAAGTGGGCGATAACGCCCCTTTGTGGGAGCTAGAAGTCTACAGTGAGGCGGTAAAGGGCGGTAAAAGCAATGATTGCGATTGTGATGTATAAGATGCAGTAAAGTTAAAAAAAATCGGGGGCACTAGAAAATAATTGATTCTCAAAGTGGGCGATAGACAAAATAAATTTGAGAACCTCTGCCCTATCTACAATTCTGTATATCTTTTTTTTTCAAGGCGCCAGGAGAACACATGCGGTCAAATAGTGAGGTCAGCAAGTCTGCATTTCATGTTTTGGAACTATTCAGCTGAATTTAGGTACCAAAGTATGGAGTTCAGATTTGCAGAGTAGTTTCATCAAATGGGCCCCTACATTCCTGAGAGGGCTCCATGAAGTTATCGATGGTGTGTAGTCCACCAACCCGCTCTAGGCCAGCGTGGGAGACTAAGGCCTAAACTCTTTCCCCCTTGTTACAAACGATGGTCTAAGAAAAACCCTGGTTTTAGGGTAGCCCCGTCTCTTTTTGTTATGTTTTGTTATGTACATAAGAAAGTGATGGGTATATTTTAAACCTGGGTTTACCTTAGTCTTGGTTTAAACCAGCTTTTGTAATAAGGGGGTTTATCTCATTCTGAGAAGAAGCACATCGCACAGCAGTGGGACATTAATGAGTGGACGCTATACAGAATGTAAACGAATTCGTATAATTCCTTAAAACCACATGATCTACTACTACTGGTGTAGATTGGCCCCGCACGGGAATTAGCCTGATTAAAAATAAAAAAATAAAAATCTTTTTTTTCTTGTGGTAGGGGTAAGTGATCGTATCTAAACCACTTGTGGCAGCGCGCACGGCTTGCGCGCGCGCCGCACAACATCACACTAGCGTTCCCGGTTTTTTTTTTTTTATTCTATTTGACTGCTGTAGGTCGTCCTAGGGGACGGTTTCTACGTAACCGGGCAGTTATTGGCGAGACCTGAAGGGTCTCCAGCCAATGGGGGGGAAGTAAAATACTTAACCTAAGCTAACTACTTGTACTACACTAACATCATGACTACCTGCAACAACAGCACTAAGGGCGACCCCTTGTGGGACTCGGACCTCGGCTTAGGGCGTTGCTGGCGTGGACATAGGGGGGGGGGGGGGAGACAGCTTGATGAGGGCTGAATTATCGGTGTGACTGCGGAGTCTGAACAGACGACCGGCTCTACGACGGGAGAGCTCGGTGGATCGTGACCGGCGGCGGTGGGACGTCGCGACGGGCCTCGTCGGCGAGGACGGTATGCCGGACGGCGGCGGACGTTGTGTATTGTGCTGGTCGATTTACTCGCCTCCTGGAGGAGGGTTATTTCTAAAAGTGTGTGCCTGGGACGGCGAACTTTACTTATGAGAGAGGGACTGTAGTCGGCCACTGCGGCGACTAGGGGGTTCGGATGGAGGGGGGCAGTGTTGAAGTAACGCTTGGAGATGCGTTTGAGGTATTGCCTGATGGTTGGCATTTTTAGATCGAGATGGAGTTGGACGTTACGCATGAACCACGGGGCAGCCGCGGCTCTGCGCAACACTCGATTCTGGAGGGTTTGGAAAGATTTGAAACGACAAGGCTTAACGTGTGCGAACACGACGCTAGCGTAAGTCAAGATGGGGCGGATGCACGTCACGTAGATTCTCAGCTTATTTCTAAGTGACAATTTACTGCGTGCTCTAAGGATGGGGTGGAGGCGACCGACAGCGAAAGCGGCGCGAGCGCACACCGCTTTGATGTGGTCTCGGAAACTCAGATGGTGGTCTAGGATAACCCCCAGGTATTTGGCTTTCATCTCCCAAGGGATCTGTTTGCCGAACATGAGGACGGGACGGATGTGGGTGTGGGAATCACCGTGTCTCTCGAAAAGAACGGCTGCGCTCTTTTCGGGATTCACCTCTATTCTCCATTTCCGGAACCAGACCCCGAGGGCGTTGGCTGCGGTTTGAAGGGTTCGAGAGATGCTATCGAGACTCCTACCGGAATAGTAGATAGCCGTGTCGTCGGCGAAGAGAGCCAACTTGGCCAAGCCACGTTTGGGAATGTCGCTGGTGTACAGCGTGAACAGAAGGGGCGATAGCACGGAGCCCTGAGGGACTCCGGCGCGGATGGGGTGAGGGGACGAGAGGGTGCCTTCTAGGCGATAGCGGAAGGAGCGATCCGACAGAAAGTCTCGAATGATGAACACGAGACGGTCCGGCACGTTGAATTGGTACAGTTTGTATAATAAACCGTTGTGCCAGACCTTGTCGAAGGCTTTCGCTACGTCGAAGAAGAGCATGCCCGTTTTGTACGAGCGCATAAAACGGGAGCTAATGTGTTCGACTATGCGGTGCAATTGTCGAATGCAACAGTGCTGGGTTCGAAAGCCGAACTGTTCGTCGGGGATGAGTTTATGGGAGTCAGCGAAATCCTTTAAACGAAGACTGATGGGGCGGTAACTAGTGGGCTCACTCTTGGGTTTGCCGGGTTTGGGGATACCGATAACGGTGGCTTGTTTCCAAGCTTGCGGAAAGATGTTATTACTCAGAGCGCCATTGAAGATGGCGGTCATGAGAACTATGAGCGGGGCGGAAAAGTGTTTGATCACCTTATTGGTGATACCGTCTGAGCCGAGGGCTTTCCTAGGTTTGAGTTTCCTCACTATCGTGTGGACCTCGTCTACGGTGATGGGGGGTAAGGGGTCGTCGGGGTCTTCATCGGTAGGGAGGTGGCCCTACGTTCGACCTCGCGAACTAGCGTTCCCGCTGAGTGCTACCTATATTTATAGCCTCGGCGCTAAAGGAATTATAGTTTTGGACTTCATCGCTATTGGTGAATTAATATTACTTGGATTACATACCAAGCGCTAATCCCATATTGATAATTTGTACATAAGTAGGGACAACATTCAATAAATTAATTAATATATCTTCTAAACTGTTTGTTTTTACCTGCGCCTACCTCTTACACGTCTAAGCTGCTAAACACTTAATAAGGATTCAGTAAAAAAAAGTTTTTTTTTTTTGCAAATAAATAATTTCATGAGATTGAACATTTCGATGCCACGCATAAATGAATGAAAGCACGGCGATGTGGCTGGCGGGCACGACTAACGCGATATCGCTCTTTGCAGTAAGTTAACTCGGGGCTCTAAAATGACTCAGAATAAAGAAAACTAAGATTTTATTTTGAATTTTTTTTCAGTTGATTTTCAAAAATTCCCTTTTAGGGTTAATCTGTGTCACCAGTAGATCACGCGGTTTGAAGGAATTACACGAATTCGTTTACACCCTGTATATTTGTAGCTATAAGTAGCGAAACGTGAGGCATGACCGCAAGAATACAGGTAACATGTAATTAATTTATTATTAGATACAGAACACGTGCACAAAACAAATATGCATTGACTTCAAACAGTGAGTGTAATGTGTTCTTAGTAACACTCTGAACATGCCAAGTCTTTGCTAGTGAAATAGTTATGTAACTTGCATGCATAAAGTGCAAAGGCATTTATTACGTGCTAGAAGAGAATTTTGCTGCATTACACCTTATAATTTTAGTAATTTATTATAACCGGAGAGGTACTCAAAGCTCAAGGGAAAAGGTGGGGCTGAAACAGCTCCATCTTTCTTACTTGGTGAGGGATTACACGTGTACGTATTGTATTAAAATTACACACGGAAGGTTTACGTCAGAACTATTACAAAAATAGTAAGTAACAGTGAAAAAACCAATGAAATATCATTGAAGTATAATGCACTAACATACTAATAATAGCTCAATGTGAAATATTGAATAAAATGCCCAAGATATTAACGTTTTAAAATTGTTCACAAGACAGATACAATACAACCTTAAGACATATTACCTTTAGGGTCGTTTTCCTGTGACGCGCTTTCGTGTCGCATGCGTGCGTCACCCGCACTCGTGGCGCCTGAATTTCACCTTTTCATACATGTATTTATTGTGATGCGTGAAACACGCACGAAAAGGTGAACTGCGAGCGCCACGCATGTGGGTTACACACGCACGCGGGCACGAACCCGCATGACAGGTGAAAAGCCCTAAAAACTTCATAGTGAGTTGACATTTGGGTGACAAGGATAGAAAATGCCTCCTCAAAAAACTTCGAAGGCGTGTATCTCCTCTATTTTTTCATCGTTTTTTTTTCTTTCCTTTTTCTTTCTATACTTTCTATAAAGTAATACTAAATTGGAGTGCATGAAAAGAGCCTCCACGAGTGACGATACTTGAGTACGTCCGGCGCTCCCTGGACAGTCAGTCCCGCTGCCAACCTTGCTGACTGGCTAATCTTTTCACCACAGCAAGAGCTGTTTTCGTATAGCTCGCGCTGACACTAGAGAAGAAGATACTAAATTGTTTTACATTTTTAATAGTAGTTTAATAGTCTCTGAATGTGAAGAAAAACTTCGTGAGGAAAGCTACACAACTGAAAGGGCTTCAAATAAAATTAAGTTTACGATGGTATGGGTTGTCCACCAAGCCGCACAACGCCAGCGTGGTGGACGATGGCTTAACACCTTAACCTCACCTCACCTAACCTTCTCATACTGAGACGAGACCTGCTCTCATCAGTGAAGCAGTAATGGTTTGATTATGTAACCTTTGGTGGTATCTAGTTTTTGAATTCCGGCCCCTTCCCACAAGCTAAGTGAATGAACAGCGGTACCTGTATACGTACTGTTAGTGATTATTTATTGCCCGTAAGATCTTCGTGGTAGATTTCTCATCATCATTGATTCATTTATACTTCTATGCACTCTGGTGGTACATAAGGCGGACTTAATGCCATAAGGCATTCTCTACCAGTCAACCTTTATCCATCATCAATCAGCCGAAAGACGTCTACTGCTGGACATAGGCCTCCCCCAAACATCGCCACATCGACCGGCCCTGTGCTTCTGGCATCCAGCGGATTCCTGTGACCTTCACCAGATCATCGGTCCACCTTGCGGGTGGCCTACGCTGCGCCTTCTGGTACGCGGTCACCACTCCAGAACCTTTTGGCCCCATCGGCCATCCGTTCTGAGCTTTCTACTGTAGGTCAGTTGTTTATATTGTGTAATATCTTACTGTAAGATGTTTCTGTAACGTGGAAGTTATTCAGCACTGCCAGACTGAATTGCAAAAAATAAATTATGACTGACATCCGACAAATATTAATTTGAATTTTTTGCATTCCGCAATCTTTGTAAGTGTTGATTCTTAACTGAAATACACGCGGGAGTTATTTGGCAATACTTCGGTGTCAGCATAAGGTCGAGATCAAAGCGGTCGGAAGCAGACACACAGACAAACATTGTTGCGCATGATTGATAGTGGATTCTACATTAAATACAGGTACAGAAGGTACACTTGATCTAACCCAGGGTTGTGCCTGGGTTATATCAAACTGTAATGTAACAAACGGCCCTAGGATCTCCTGAGAGCACGTCTGCTACACCAGTTGTAAAGAATGTGTAGAGCATTCAATACCTAGTACGTAAATAACAAAAATAGAAATGGCTAGAGAATAAGAGGCAGGACTGCGTCACGTCCCTTGGAGTAGTAGTGTAGTTTAATGTAGTTAGTAATTACTAGTAGTAGTAGAGTAGTTAGTAATTACTAGTAGTAGTATAGTTAGTAATTACTAGTAGTAGTAGTAGTTAGTAATTAATAGTAGTAGTATAGTTAGTAATTACTAGTAGTAGTGTAGTAGTAGTAATATAGTAGTAGAAGTAGTAGTAATATTAGTAGAAGTGTACTGATAGTAGTAGTAGAGTAATAGAGTAGTAGTCAAGTTAGAAAAAGAATATCCCAAGGGTGTGTAGCACCCTTAAGATTAAAGTAATAGTCAAGGTAGAGAAAGAAGGTCCCAAGGGTGTGGTGGCACCCTTAAGATTAAAGTATAAAAGAAAGGTAGATAAGGAAGGAAAGATAGTAAAGAGAAAAAAAAGAATGGGGGTGATAGGCACGTGATGTAAAAAAAAGCCAAATAGTTCCCAATAATGAAATGTGATGAGATGAGATAGGTACAGTAATATAAAAAAACAGAACATACAATTTAAAAACATAACTAATTAATAAAAAAATATACAAATGACTACCTCATATAATTTTCCTGCTTGATCATTGGTCTATTTGATAAGGTTATAGAAAATAAAATCGCTGCATGCATGCCTAGATGCAGCTTCTGCTACAGCATAATTCTGCTTGAACACTTTATAAAACTGACGTCATGGACTCTTGAACGTCCGGGCGTCCGGCACACCCTAAGTGTGCGTCCTGAGTGACGGCACACGGGCGTATTGCGGATTGCGGAGCGGCTTTACCGTGGCTTTACCGTGGACACCTATCCTTAATGCACGCGGGAAAGTTGACGCGTACGCGCGTGTTTAGTGTTTCGTTTATTTTACTTTGGTTTTAATAATGTCGATATCAAAATTCCAACCATTTATTTAATGCGTCGTTCATTCCGCCTGCGTGGTGCGCCGTCACTCAGGACGCACACTAAGTTGTTAGTCTCGCATGCATGCGCTATGATCGTGTATGCGCAGGCATGAGCTATTGTCATGTAGCTCGTAACAACACGAAAGCAGAAGAAAGTACTCTTGTGACTTTGAAACTTGATTTTTAATATAGGCTATCTTCGCATCGACCGAGCAGCACAGCGTTGGGCTAATTGATACATGTGCCATCAGGGATGTAACTGGGCTTCACTGCTAACGACAGATCCGCACTTTGGATTGAAAATATCGACTACTGCACTGATAAAACGTTCGTTTCGTTTCCACAAAATCACTTCCGTGACATTCTTAGTATGATGTTTTTTGTTCTCTGTCTAGGTCGCGTTTTACCCCATATCAGTAAAGTACCTGATGGTATGTGCAGACAGGGTCTAATGTGAGGGTGACAGCTAGCCAGGCGGACCATAGGTACAATACGGCTGACGTATCTTGGCGAGTCTGAAGTTAGCTGATTAGCTGCGCAGTAGACAATTTCGTTTCTAAAAGATTTATTGCGCAGCCGAGCAGCTAACTTCAGACTCGCCAAGATACATCGTACATAAAGTTTATTATTTATTTATGTATAGATTTTACCACCCAGCAAAACCTATCTACTTTCTATGTACCTTCTGTGCTCATATACATTGTTGTGATTACAGACACATGTCTCTTTACAATCGTAACACGTGTAAGTATGATTCATCTCTAAATACAAGTCTAGATTTCTATTTTAGCTAGCTAGCTTTTATTTCTGTGTGTTTAAAATTGAAATTCTTTCGTAATAGCTTTTTTTAGGTAGTTTAGTTAAATGTGTATTTTTATATTCTGCTTCGATTTATTTTGAAGATACCTCATATTCTTTGCAACATAATCTGTTATTAATATCCAAATTTATTGTATTATAAATTTTCTGAGACACGTTCATATCGTGATTTGTTACGGTTTACACACGTGCATTTTTTGGGATTGCCCGATTAGCGTTCGACTCGCGACCTCACCGCGTGTTTAGCTCATGATTAAGGGCCTCGTTTCAGTCCGAAACTATCGGGCACTCCCGAAAAATGCACGTGAGTAAACGGTAACTAACAAATTTCGACTCGCGACCTTTTTACGTATTTAGTTCATGATTAAGGGTTCTATAACCTTCAACTTCTCTGCATCTTCGGAATAATTTATTTTAAGGGTGAATACTCCCGTTTTCCAAACAAAGCTCTTTCAACCAACAGTTGACAATCTTGCCAATCAAAATACTAATCTTAAATTGAGGATATGGCAGTCATCTCCTTATAACGCTTCCAATTGTAGAATAAAGTATTTATTGATTTGTAAAGAGTATATATTTAAACGTGGGGTAATCCACATTGGTACCCTTCTGGTGAAGGCTGGACTCTTAACGGCTACCACTACTACGGTTATGGCGTTCTTCCGAAGACCTATGGCTTGGGTCCAGGGATTTGCAGATGGCAGTCGCTCCGTGTAAAATATTATGGTATTTAGTCGCGTCTGGTTAGACTGCAAGCTAATCCCAATTTAGTTGGAATAGGCTATTAGGCAGGAGGTTGTTATTATTCTCTCCATCTCCAAAACAACATTATTGACAAATAAATCTTTATTATCATAACGTTTTATAATAAAATAATAATAATAGCATTAAATAATAATTTGATATCACACTGACGGGAATACAATGTCGTTTATCAGGCCGACAATTTTTTTTTCTATTTCTCTGCTGTCGATTGTTCTTGGGAACCCTTTCTACGTAACCGGGCAGTTATTGGTGAGACCTAAAGGGTCTCCAGCCAATAGGGGGGGGGGGGGGCTACCTACAACAACAGCACTAAGGGCGACCCCTAGTGGCACTCGGACCTCGGCTTAGGGCGTTGCTGGCGGGGGCTTAGTGGGGGACAGCTTGACGAGGGCTGAATTATCGGTGTGATACATGGCCAACAAAATATCGTCCAGCCAGTTTATGTAGCAATCCAACACAATAAAAAGTGAACTGTGCTTCATCAACAGTTCACCTGGAAGGTCAGATGACATTATGTCGGCTCGACAGTCAACAGTGGAATAAGATCTAAGTGTGAACAGTAGACATATACCGCGTGTTATTACAACTAGAGACACAGATTTGCGTCATAGCCACGCCCCGTGCGTTTGGCCAATCAAATGTTAATCGCGATAATGGGTTATGATACATTTTTAACACTGTCTGCTCAGTTACTCGTATTTATATTTAACTCTCTTAACATTTTTCTATATGTTAGTATCAGGTCTAGCACGAACTTTGTGATACATGTTTTATCACTGTAATGCATGCTATACGTGTTTCTCTTTCCATTCTTCCAGTCCATCCAAAGGTTGTCTGGAAGAGATTGCCTTGCGTGATAAGACCGCCCATTGTGTATTTTTGTATCTAAATTGTTTTCCTTGTTGTGTTAACTTGGTCAATGTACAATAAAGGGTATAGAAATAAATAGAACGGGGTGTTTTTTTTTACAATAGTATCCATCTTGCGTAATATTCAATTATATTGTCATATCGCTGTCCACTGCTGAACATAGTTCTTCCTCAAATTACGTCACAACTCTCGGCCCTTTGCCTTCAGCAAGACATCTACTCCAACTCTCTTTACGTAGTATAAAAGTGCAAAAAAAATACTTACACCCATGGTATAATATTATGCTACACCAGGTATCGTCTTTTCTCGATTAAAATCTTCAATACAAGTAAGGAGATTTTTTAATACACAATGAATATAATAAATTGCTAATTAGGGGCCATCCATAAATTACGTCACACGTTAAGGGGGGGGGGGGAGTCACACGTCAAAAATCATGAAATCGTGTGACGTAATTAATGGATGGCCCCTTAGCCTGTTTGCTATTTCGAGTTAAACATTTATTTAGTTAAAAAAGTAAACTGTATTGTTCAAAATTGCTTCTTTATAGTAGAAGCAAGTAAGTGTAAAATGCATTTTGCAGCACTGACAGCCGATGACGTAGTCTTGAGCCAATCGCGTGACTTAGCTGTCACGGGAAGATAATACCTGGAGTAGCATATGCTTACACCCATTTAAAAAAAAACAAATCTAACAATACTAAAATCACGAATAAACTGATGTATGTACCTAACCTTTTAACGCAGTATAAAGCCACCTACACACCTGCGCGGTACGAGGTGTCGGCATTCGCCGCTGGCAGTACGCCAGAATGACACGGGTCGAAGGAATGCGGCGTATCGCCATCGCTCACAAATCTTCAAATGAAATGTTAATGGTCCTGTTGAAGTGATGCTCGTATTTTGCGGTACGCAGGTGAAAATTTAACGTGGTTAGTTACGGGATGGATTTGCAGTGTGGTTAGACTTAGAATAGTGACGAAGGTATTTTATCAAATAGATGAGCTGACAGTTCATTAGGAATCCCTTTTTAACGAAAATTATTTAATATGATAGAAATCAAATACCTACCCAAACATAAAGTAAAAACATATTTCTTAAAAAAACAAAACTCACAAAAAGAATTCGGTAAATTATGCAAATATTTATTACGTGCATGTATATTGAACTGAATCCAATCGAATCGACTGTAGACATTGCAATCAATTTATATGCAATTCATTCTAATGACGAATTGGAATTTTAGACTTAAGGGGCCTTATTACAAAAGACGGTTTAAACCAAGACTAAGGTAAACACAGGTTTAAAATATACCCATCACTTTCTTATGTCATATTATTATAATAAAATGAGACGGGGCTATCTTAAAACCTAGGTTTTTCTTAAACCATATTTTGTAATAAGAGCGAAAGTGTCACACAAAAAACTAGTGAGATCATTGGATCAAATTCCAAGCACAGTCGCTTCCAGTGCCTTGTATACAAAAATAATATAAATGTAGTATATTTTCGCAGACACTTCTAAAGATTTATATCGTTAAAATAAACCGTATATTATAATATAAACAGCGGTGTTATTGACCTATGTTTATTCTCAGTGGAATTCTAATCTCGATTTACAATTACTAAGAATTTCGGATTTATATGCGTCGATTTAAATTTCTAGGGTTTTTAAATTAGTGTATTTTATTATTACATTTGTTTTAAAAAGACAAGCGGTTGGATAACATTAAATAAACACCACACATGTGTCGTCTATGAAGATGGGTGACATTTTTGATTCTACATACCTTACTTATAAGCTGTAGCTAGATAGTGTTATGGAAAGGTCCATAAATATAATATTAACGCTGGCATTACTATTAATATTCATTTACAATTGTGCACTTTAAACTATTTATAAATTTCCTGCTTGGTGCATCTCAGTCCGACATGCTACATACATGACGTCATCTGTAGCAGGCGTAGAACGTTTGCAGAGAATTTGCTACGAAAAACCAGTTTTAAGCGTTCAGATTGTCCAATAATATTCTTTTTACTCGATAAGAAACGTAATAAAATTTAAAATTATTAGCAAACAATCTCGCAAATACTCGTAGCATAGACTAAATATTTATAACTTAGCTGTAGAAGTATTATAAACAAGAAAATAGCGCGTCATGAAATATAACGTCATGCGAGACTGAATAATTTCACGCATAACTGACGCTATCTAGCGTCATAGTGTGAAGGCGTCTTTAGGTCTCTTCACACGGGCGTTTTGTGGGCCTACGTCTACGTCTTTCGAACGTGCGTGGTGTTGTTACTGGCGCGGCGCCCCGGCGCCGTCTGCATACGTTCAATAGACGCACGTGCCTGCAAAACGTCGACGTTCGATAGCTTCTGTAAGTATCGCATCAGTTAGTAATGTTGAATGGTTATAATTATGACGTGTGGATTAATTGTTTTATTGAGTGAAGAGGTAAAAGTGACGCGTCGCTTCGCAAGTAATATTGCAGTCGGCAGATCTTTTTTTTATTTCTTTATTTATGTTTGAGGTTTTCATCCAATAAGGAAATGTAAGCCCCGTCATATGGTATGTCTACACCAGTGCGCTTTCATGTTCATCTTGCGCTTTCAACTTTCAATTCCTCTTGCGTTAAGCGCATGCAATATTGATTGCTATAAGACACATGCAGCTTATCGTCTACACCGGTACGCCTCAGCCAGACGCGTGTGAATCTGTGCGGCATATTTAGATGGATTAGCGTGCGCTAGGGGCATGCGCTTTTGTCGAACTATTATTGAGGCATGCGCTATTGCATGCGCTATGGCGCTTCACGCATGCTTCAGACGAAGTCGCAAGATGAACATAAAAGCGCACTGGTGTAGACATAGCTATACCTTAGTCAGTAGATCAGTCGGCAGTTGTTTCCGTCCTAAAAGTAAGATTAGATAGCGGCACAATGGGTAAGATGACGATCAAAACGCGGAAAGCGAATAAAAGAAATAAAAAAAAAAAAAAAAAAAACTTATTACCTATGTTCCTTTCTCCTGAGCCCTTTCTGTATATTTAGATACATACATAAATGTACTACGATATATCAATAAAGATTTCGCTTGCCATTTATTTAATGCGGTCGACTTCCGCAGCCGAATCTCGGTTGCTATTCCGTCAGGATTTATTCCGCTCGCCATAATTATATCCCGAAATATCGCCCTTGGGCCAAAAACTTCTTGAAGACGGGTTTATTCGTACGAGACAGTTTTTATTTAACATACAGCGAATAAAAATGTTTTGTCACGATTCCAGAATTAGTTTAAAATGTTCTTTGTCTTGAAAAATCGAAGCAAGTCATTTTTGCGTTAACAAATTTTTAAATCTGTCCGTTTGTCTGTTTGTGAGAGGAATGTTAATAAATAACAGTTGTTACGCGTATGTTTAAATAAAATGTAACGTTTGAGTAAACAGAGATGTATCAGGGCCCTTGAATGTGTATTGGCATTAGAAAAACTTCATTGTCGGTAACGGTAATTGATTGCGTCTGTACAGAAAGTAAACAGTGGAATTATTTTATTTCGAACATATTGAACTCTTTTCAAATGTTTTCCGATATTTTTTTGCTTACGTTCAAACACAGTGAAAGTCAAAACGCTAATTTATTTAAACGTAACGGTTTTTTTGTATAGCGTAATGTGCTTATGTTAGCGTATTTATATACGCTACTTACTCGTATTAAGTAGTATCTAGACTGAATGTTATAATAAACAAAGTTATTATTACGAAAATAGATTTTTTTCCTTTAAAATATGCTTTTATATTTTAGCCAGTAGCTGCGGCTAGACTTTAGTTTAACCAAGTTCTGCCGGTTGAAGATGAGATAAAAAAACATTAGCCAACGATGAAAACTAAACTTAACAATAAGCGGCTAATCTAAGTTTGCATTCACACCTATCACATTTCAAATTCGATTCCTTAACACACTGTGCGCAATAAGGTTCAAGATCTTTGCGAGCGACCAAGCGACCTTATGAAAAAGTAATGTACAAGCAATTATAGACCTTAGGGTGGTAAACATTTCAAGTCCGCGACCGTTACGTTACGTACAATTAGCTATAATTATTTTACCACTCTTTTGTTCATGTCCCAATATCAGGCAACGTCACAACTCCAAATTCAGAGACTATGTTCTGATTGAAGAAGAACCATCCAACGTATGGCAATCCCATCTTTGACCGTTCATTGGGGGGGGGGGGGGGGGGGGGGCAGACTCCTAGTCTTTTGTTCAGCATTGGACATTTATGGGCTGATGATGATGAACCTAGACATATTAAAATACAGCAACCATATTCGCGCATCATTCACTTCTTCATAATGTTTCTGTTGGAAAGCAGAAGCGTCATAGACTCTTATCCTTCGTCCTAGCTGGGCAGTGCAGTGCGTTGCATTGCGTCGAGCATCGCGTCGCGAAAATTACATGTGATATGCTTTCTATACTAGTTGCATCGTGAGCAGTGCAGATCGTCTCGTATAGGTAGTTTGTTTTTAGCGGGTTTACAGTGGAAGAAATTTTAATTTAGCCCTATTCATCAAATACTGTAAAGACTGTATTACACCTTACAATGTAGCTGGTAGGACACGTCGATTGCGCCGTCCCGCATTGCTTTAACACGCGTCGCACTGCCCGAAGCAACACAATGCAACGAGCTGCCCAACTAAGATAAAGCCCAGACGGTGCGTATAGTTTTTTTTAACGGTTTATCTGGCAGAAATTTGAATTTAGCCTTATTCATCACATACTAGACTGTATTAAAACGCAGCTGCTCTAGCACGTCGACTGCGCTGTAACGCGCTGTTTTAAGGTCACAGCTCATTAGAGCCACCCGGCATCAAACCCGCATCGCCTCGCCTCGTGCGGTTAGTATTCTTTAGAACTTGTATGGATGTGCGCTCACTACACCAACTCCGTAGCGTCATCGGATCGCCTATGGCGTATGCCGTCCACGCGCGGACGACGAGTTGATCACTCGGTGACAACTCGCTGCTCGCATGCTTGCCTTGCGTTGCTGCGCATTACCAACGCACAAGTCCCGAGTGAACCGTGCGCTGTCATCGAGTGGACTGACTCCTCCAAGGACTTCTCTGGTTGACCACGCGACGTTTACTGGTGATAACGCGGAGTCCACCCGTGAACCCCTTGCTGACAACGAGTGGACGCCGAGCGACGAGGCGATGCGGCGAGGGTGCCGGGTGACTCTAATGAGCAGTGATCTTTAACACGCTCCGCACTGCCCGACGCAACGTAATGTACCGCGCTACCCAGCTAGAACGAAGCCAGCTATAAGGTCACGAAAACCACGTGTTTGTTGTCACGTATAAGAGTAAATATAAACAGTTTATTAGGTTGCATACCTCTGAAGCCGGATGCCGCCGACCCACTTACCGATGTCCCACGCTGGCATGCGGATGCCTTGCATACCAGTAGCTGGCTGGATACTTGGATGCGTCTCTGGAAGGCTGAATATTTTGTTTTTTTCTTGATATATACTTGTATATTGTTATATTAGCCGACTGAAGTGCAACTTTCTGAAATGACTGCTTCAATGAGTCTGACTCAGTGGGTCGGTATATTGTTTTCACGTTAACATTTAACTATTCAGAATTCAGATTAGAGAGGTTTTGAGATAAATGAAAAGTGCGACTTAAAGAAAGAAAAAAAATAGGGAAAATTCACAGGTTCTTCAACAGCGAATAGTAAATATGGGGCTCTGAGAAGAAAAGCCGAAACAAACTCAAAAAATATTTTGTGTAACGAAGAAACTACATTGTGAAGAAGATTATAACTTAACAATTAATGCATCTTAAAGCTATGTCCATCAATAAAATAAGAAAATCTAAAGTTGGGAAGAGAGATGACGATTTGAAAAAAATATCGTATGTTTAGTAACGGTTTACTCACGTGCATTTTTTGGGAACGTAAAGAACAATGGTCACTTTGGACTAGAAATTGTTCCCGAGATGAAACTGTCACCAATTTATTAGTGCATTGTTAGTGTATTTATTGGATATCTTCGTTTATTTTTAAAAGATGGGGAAATATAGATAATCTTATTTAAAAAACACTATTTTATTTATCAGAACGCTGTATAAAATATCTAACTTCGAACGCATCCGTAATTACTTACGTTACTAGAGAAGTCCATACTTTTTCTAGTCTATTATGATTTTATATCATAAATCGAAATAAAATCTCAGGCAATGTCAACCGTATAAACTCACATCAATATTATACTAAGCTTAGCCAGTAATAGAATTTGATGTTACTTCGTGGTAAATTGTTTTAATAAAGCCATGAATTAGATAAAAAACTAATGATTTTACATCTAAAAATCGATACTGTCATAAACCGATTGATTACGTCCCTCCCTATTCTTGACAAGTAAAAATAAATTGACGGTTTTCTGTAGCTAGCTATTATTAACTAATCTGTGGTTTTCTGCGCTGACCGTGTCCATGGTAACCATGTCGTTGTAGTTTCGGCGACGACTGTGTTCTCCTCGCTTATTGTTACAATATTCTTTGGTGTTCTGTGCGATTTTATATTATTTTCCCTTTTTTTTATATTTTTGCATTGCTTACAGATTCCGATTGATCTTCTACTCTTGTTGACTTGGCATTCGTTTAATGGCCTTGGAATTGCATCACGTTTTGAATCTTTTTTGTACGTCCATTGTTTTGAATCTGTTAATGGAAGTGGCAAAATATCTTGTCTCTCCCACCTTTTAAAAATATATTGAAGGCTGTACTTATTTATATTTATGTAGGCGAATGAAACGACATTATGTTTCATCAAGTTACGTTTTGTTAGATTTTACTAGTCCAAGCATGTTAGGCGAGTGATCATTGTTCTTTGCATTTTTCGAACACACCCTCGACTCGCGTCCTCGCCGTGTGTTCATCTCATGATTAAGGGCTCCGTTTGGGTCCGAAACTAGTCGGGCAATCCCAAAAAATGCACGTGCCTAAACCGTCACTACTCATAAATATGAATGTGTCTCACAGAAGTTATAATACAAAAAAACGTATAGGAATTTATGTTATTTTAAAATGTACAAAAGCAGACAACAGCGTTGTTTTGAACTTTTTGTAAATATATAGAATCTATTATTCTACAGGGTGTTAACGAATTCGTGTAATACCTTCAAACTGCGTGATCTACTGGTGACACTGATTGACCCTGCAGAAGTTTTTTTAAGAATAAACAAAAAAAAGTTTTCAAAAGATGAACCATCGCTTAATGTATCTGGGTAATTTTAGCGTTTCAAAACACTGACTGCGTGGAGCGATATCTCGCTAGTTGTGCCCGTCAGCTGTGTCGCCGTGCCTTTATTAATTTATGCATGGCATCGAAATTTTTGATTAAATAAATAATTATTTTTTTGAAAAAAAAGTTTTTATTCATTTTTAATCAATCTAAATCCCGTGCGGTGTTAATCTATACCATTATTAGATCATGTGGTTTGAAGGAATTACACGAATTCGTTAACACCCTGTATAAAAGCTTACGTATCGAAGTAGCCCGTAGAACGATACATAACTTCTCTAATTTTATTTCATTGAAACGAACATGTTTACATAAGAACAACGTTCGTTTATTTTTCAATTCGTTTTCAAACAACATAAGTTTAATTAAACGCAGTGTTATTATTGAATATTTGAACATTTTGCAGTTTATTATGAACTCACATAATAATATTTTTCAAGGATTATACAGTGTAAATCGGAATTGAGATTCTTATTACCCGACTTTCAAAAAACGGAGGTCGTGTGTTAGTTTAGCGATATCATCGCCAATTGTTAAACGATTTTGATGATTATTTTATGTTTGAAAGAGTATTCTCTCGAGGTGGGCCTATTTCAATTTGGTTAAGATCTGATGAAGACCTTCGGATATAGACAATGGAACTCTTCGATGGATAAGAGCAAATTACTCGCGATTGCTGTAATCGTATGTTGCCACACAAAATAGAAAAATAAAATTACTTAAAAAAAACGACTTATAATAATAATTAAAAGAGTAAAATAATTATCATATTATGATATTAATAGTTTCAGATGACGGTGCCTATAATTTTGTTCAACGTGAATTAGCACCGATTTCTGAAACTATTAATTTTATAATAATAACTAGCTGTTGCCCGCAGCTTCGCTTGCGTGTAATTTTAAACCCTCTTTAAGCCCCTTTTTAAATGTAGGTTTTAAATCAAAAAAGTCCGTCTTTTAGTATTTATTTTGAACAGTGTTTGTGCAAATTTTAAGTTTATGGGGTTACCCATGGAATAAGGGTTTTCATACAAACGTTAACAATCCATTTCACCACATAAGGGGTGGAATTTCCAAAAACCTTTCCTTAGTGAATGCCAACGTTGTTAGAGGCACCTACTTTGAACATTTCAAGTTTCTAACCCCAGCGGATTAGGCTTTGCGTTGATAGATCTGTCAGCCAGTCAGTCAGTTTCTCCCTTTGTTACTTCAAGAGTACCAGATTTTTCATAAAAACTTGCAACCCTTATTTCACCTCCTTAAATGTTGAATTTGTAAAAACGCTCAAACATTTATGTACATTTATTTCTAACCAGAAATCCAAATATTTGATATCATGCTTTTAACTACGAAAAAACTTTCATCCCTTATTCTATCCCTTAGGGGAAGAATGTTCAAAAACCCTCAAACGTGTATGTTTACTTCTAACCAGAAGCCTAAATATTTCATTCCATGCTTCTTACTTCAAAAGTAGCACATTTCTCAAACAAACTTTCAACCCTTATTATTTCACCCTCTTAGAGGTAGAATTTCCAAAAAAACATCAATGTTATATAGTATATATAGTATGTTTATTTCCCAGCAGAAACCCTATTATTTTAATGCATGCTCTTCTTAACTTCAGTACATAAATTTTTCATCCCGTATTTCACTCCTTAGTGGTAGAATTTCCAAAAACACTCAAACACGTGTATATTTATTTCTCTTCAAAAGTCTAAATATTTAATTCCATGCTTCTTACTTCAAAACTACCAAATTTCTCATGCGAACTTTAAACACTTATTTCACAGTTGAATTTCCGAAAGCCCTCAAACCTGTGTACATTTATTTTTAACCAGGAACCTTAATATTTAATTTCATGCTTCGTACTTCAATAATGACGGACTTGCATACAAACGTTAATCACCCTTTTCACCCCCTTAGTGGTTAAATTTTGAGAAATCCCTTCGTAGTGGATGCTTACGTTACAAAAGGAACCGACTTTCCAAATATCATTTTTCAGTTAGTACCTTTCTCTTTCTAATAGAAGAAGACAAATAATTATCCAATACGACTCGCGCGCCACCTATTGTACGTTGAAGGTACTATGTCAGAAACTTTCGCGTGAGTAACAACTATACAAAGTTTCAACTCAATCGGATGAACGATGCGTATTTTTATTTACAATTACCCGATACGACTCGCGCGCATCTTCTTGTACGTTAATAGTACTATATCACAAACTCTGGCGCTAGTGCCAACATCAACTGAACGAAGTTTCAACTCAGTCGGATGAACGATGTGAATTTTTATTTAAAACCATCCGATACGACTCGCGCACCACCTCCTATATTACGGTGAAGGTACATACTATGCCAGAAAGTCTCGCACAAGGTGTCAACAATAAAAAAAAACTTTCATCCTCTATTTCACCCTCTTGGGACAGATTTTTCAAAAACCCTGAAACACGTGTATGTTTTATGCTTCTTACTTCAAGAGTACCAGACTTCTTATACAAACTTTCATCCGCTATTTTACCCCTTTAGGGTTTTAATTTACAAAAACGCTCATACTTGTACATTTCTTTCTAACCATCAACTCTATTATTTGATTTCATGCTTTTATCTTACATAAAACTTTCACCTCCTATTTCACCCCCTAAGAGTATAATTTACAAAAACGTTCAAAAACATGTATTTATACCTAGCCAGAAAGCCTATTATTTGATTTCGTGCTTTTAACTTCGTAGAAACTTTTATCCTCTATTTCACCCCTTAGGGATAGAATTTCCAAAAACCCTTAAACACGTGTATGTTTATTTCTAATCAGTAACCTAAATATTGAATTCCATGTTTCTTACTTCAAAAGTACCAGATTTCTCATACAAACTTACAACAGTTATTTCACCCTCTTAGGGGTTGAATTTCCAAAAACCCTGAAACACGTGTACGTTTATTTCTGACCAGTAACCTATACATTGAATTTCATGTTTCTTACTTCAAAAGTAACAGATTTCTCATACAAACTTACAACACATATTTCACCCCCTTAGGAGTTGAATTTCCAAAAACGCTTAAACACGTGTACATTCACTCCTAACCAGAAACCTTAATATTTAATTACATGCTTCTTACTTCAAAAATGACGGACTTGCATACAAACGGTAATCACCCTTTTCACCCCCTTAGGGGTTGAATTTCGAGAAATCCTTTCTTAGTGGATGTTTTCATCACGGAAGGAACCTACTGTCCAAATTTCATATTTCCAGCTTCAGTGGTTTAGGCTCTGCGTTGATGAATGAAATGTCAGTCAGTACCAGTCTCTTTATATATAAGAAGATATGGTAATTTGCCGTCAGTTTGGACCCTGTTCCCGATGCCAATGGGCTACTATTTTTTATATTTTTAAATGTTTTTTGTTTTTATAGAAATATTTAATAAGTAATGGAAATTTTATCTTTTCAGTTTTTCTTAACTCTGTTTTCAATTTTTAAAAGTAATTTTATTCATGCGTAGACATTGATACATTCCACTCCACATTCCTTTGTGAATTTTTCCAAAGGCCCTGAAAGTTTGCTCCGTACTACATACCTAGCATACCAGAGATTTTCTGAGACGAATATAGAAGTCGGTGCGTTGCCCAGGTTGCCCTATCCGCTTGGACGTCAAAGGAATTCGCCCGCGCGAGAAAATATGTCGCAGACTGTTATAAGTATGTTAACTTTTATTCACGTCGATAAAACTGTCAACAAATCCTACGAGAAGTTTCTTTTGGTTGTTTTTTGTAAAAATTAACACGCAGATGGCCAATTCGACTACACTCGCGACTATTTAAGAAGTCCGATTTGACACCTGTCAAAATACTAGGAGTAATGTGAACACTAATATTAATATAATTATTCCAATGCGTGGCGTTTGTTCATTGTTAATGACACCATCAAATGCTACCCCAGGGGGTGTGGTTGCCAAAAAGGATTTGTTAATGACACCACCGTAATGTTGGGATGCCACAATAGGCATGTTGACAGAATCAATAAATTGCAAATCTAATTAGTCCGTCAGTTACAGTTTTGAAAAATAATGGACACGTATTTTTTCTTTTGTTAAATCTACGAATATTTGGAAAGATAAAACGTATCGAAACTCGAGAGTGGGGGCTTGTGACGTTAGAAGCAAGTAAAAATTGTACTTGATTGTGACGTTTTGCCAACTTTAAAAGTGTCGTATCTTCGTCAATTTTGGTTTATGTAACAAAAGAAAAAATACAGGTCAAATATTTTTTGATAATCTAACTGACGGACTAATTAGATTTTTTCAGTCAAATACCCTATTAGTAACAATATAATATGAGAGTTAGTTTACACATACTAGTTGTTGCCCTGAAGTGCAACAACATTATTCATTAGTGGTGTCATTAACAAATCCTTTTTGGCAACCACACCCCTGGGGTATCATTTGGTGGTGTCATAAACAATGAACGGTGGCGTTTAGTTAAATTTTATCATGGGTGTGCTATGTGCAGATAAATAAAAAGGCGACTTTCTTTAAGATCGAAGGCGTACAACTTCGATGCACATTTATTTTGTGCTTTAAAGCCATCGTCAAATCGGGCCTCTTACATTGTCCGAACTCCGAACTGTAACAGAATTGGTGCCAAACGCAAACGAACCAACAACCGTCAGTCAGTTTTTGTTTACGAAAACTGTCAAAATGATTGGTTTTGTTTTTTGTGTCAAACCATTTGCCAGCTTTTGAAAACGAAAACTGTCTGAATGAACGATTCAGGGGGCCTACTCCCTAAATCCGTCAACGAAGTTAGTCGTCCGAAAGTAGCCGGAAACGTAGAAGTGAACAAAACAAGTGTCAAGTTCAACTTTTCGGACGGGCAAAAACACATCGGTAATAGGGACGACTGTCAAATCGTGTTGTCATTCATTCTTAGTTCGAGCCCCGAAATAATCGTATTTCCGTAATAGGGAGTAGGAAACGCTCGTAACTAAGGCCGAAACCACGGACTTCGTGCTTAGAGAGTAGACCCCCCAGCCTTGGTTCGGTTGCGATTTATCAAGATTTATTTTAGGAGAATTTTTGTAAAGGGCATAACATCTTGCATCTCTACTCTCACGCGGTGCACCCTAACTAACGCAGTTTTGATGACATTCGATATTATAGTAAGCCCACACGAGCCACTCGCCACAATTCGCTGTACGGCCACTCGAATATATGGAAACAGCTTGAGGCCAGTGCGGTTGACCTAAAAGTATAACCATCCAAATTATCGGAGCACCCAAAAAATCCCAGGCTAGTGTTATGGTTCACACCGATAATTCAGCCCTCATCAAGTCTCCCTCCCAATCTACCGCCAGCAACGCCGTAAGCCGAGGTCCAACTCCCACTAGGGGTCGCCCTTAGTTCGCGCTGTTAGTAGTCATGATGTTAGTGTAGTATAAGTAGTTACATTTAATTTCGTCCCCATTGGCTGGATACCCTTCAGGTTTCGCCAATAACAGCCCGGATATGGTTAAACGGTCCGCTCGGACCATCTTTAAGCAGATCAATAGAAAAAAGATATGAAAAGTGTCGTGGTCTCTTCTTATCACCGGCCAGTACAGCAATGCATCTGAAGCTCTAAATTGGGTGTTTGTCTAAAGGTGGCTTCCCACGGTGCATGATATCGCGCACGATGCACGAGCTCGCACCGGCGCACCATGTGAAGAGACTCATCCATGGTAACGCAGATGCGTGCGTAGCGGTGCGTCTTACCCGCCGCGAGTCGGTAACTTCAAAGGTGCGGTGCGAGCTCGTGCTTTTACTTAGCATTTTGAAATGACACAATAGCTTCGAATTACGCACCCACACAGACGGATACGCACCATTGGAAGAGCCTCAGTGCGGTGCGTGGCTGTGAATGATATCATCCGTAAAATCACGCACTATGGAAAGCCACCTATTACCTTTTTTTAAAATCTTTATTTATTTAGAGGCTTTTGGTTATCACACCTAACCATGTCAGCCCCATTATAACTCATAACAAAAATGTTTTTTACTAAGAGACAAGAGACACTCTATTAGCTAAATAGCTGTATGCAAAATACTGGGTTTAGACAAAAAATATTGAACAGCACCTAAATCAAACTTACCAATTTTTAACTCTGCTAACAAGGTCTCTTTCTTTGCGATTACGGACGCATTCCACTAACAAGAGATGCACATCTTTCACAGACTCGCAGTATTTTTAACCTTGTCAAGTGTATTCAATCATCATGCTATCGACCATCGCAAACTCCTTGAATTGTATAGCATGTGGAGATACTATAAACACCGTCTGTCGATTGTAAAGTCAACGAAGGTCGATCTAAACGACTGGTGGGCAGGATTTACGATCACGTCGAAACTATTCGGTCGATCCAATGGTTTTTAATTTATTGTTTGTTTGTTCAGATTACGTAGTGTTTTGATCTTGGCTGCTCGGAGGAGTGTCGGATGTGTAATATGATATTTTTAGGTAAAAAGCCGTCAAAATTAAAAATCCTAAGTTTGAGGTTAAAAGTGGAAAGGTTGATTCATGCCAGGATTTTAACTCTGTCTAGTCTTACGGAGTTAAACCAAATAAGTCAGATTGTAGCTAGTACAATAACTACTAGTAAGTAAGTACTAGTAAAATGCAACAGTCACTTATTTAATTAAATTCAATGATTTGGTAAATAGGTACAAGAGGCTCGTAGCTAATTACCAACCGCGCGGATCGTTGGATTTGCAAGGTTAAGCTGCACTTGCTGCGGTTAGTGCGTAGATGGGTAACCGTTCGTTATACATCGAGACCTCTCCGTGCCTCGGAGAGCACGCTAATCCCCAGGTCCCGTCAGTCCCGGTTTTCGTACGAGTACCTATGACAGTCGTTAAGGGTAGTCAGAAGGCCGAAAGTTTGACCTCTGGACTAACCTTAGGATATCGGCATTGATTAGTACCTGGAATGCAGAGTTCTGATGGCAGCCGCTCCGTGTAAAATACTGGTATTCAGCCGCATCTGATTAGGCAGGAACACCAGAGTTTTGGTTACCATCCAAGCACTTAGTACACAATTTAATTATAACGTTGTAGGCCTGGGCAAGGTCGATGTACCGTACTGAATTTACAGACTGATGACTAATGTATACGTTTAAAAAAGACGTAATGTTTAGTAAATATCATGTGATAGGAGATTACTACATGCTTGTTATGTTTCACGGTAGTTTTCCATCTTCCTGAGTTGAGTCAGGAATGTTAAAATTTCGGCGGGACGGTAATTAAAGATGGGTATTTAATGGTTGGCTATAAAAGAGATGTTGTTCTTTTGTTTCATCATTTGTAAGTTTCCGTTAGTGTAATTTGGTCTTTCAGTCAATTTTTTTCAGTATGACGCGTCTCTTGACGCCTCGTTGGTCTGCTGAGCGTGAGGTCCTGGATTCGATATCCTGGTCGGGTAAAGTGTTCTGGGGGTTTTGCGTGTGGAATTTCTCAGTAGCAGCTTAGTCTGGGTTTGTGCCCGGTTTATGGCAATAGCCCTCTATTACATGGGACTGAAACATAACGGCGAAATGTGGGTGTACCACACATCTGCCCAACCCTTTGGCGAATACAGGCGTGATAATAAGCCCATTACTGTCCCACTGCCAGACACGGGTCTATTCTCAGAAGGGTTCAGGACTTAGTCAACACCGCTGGCCTGGTGGGGGTCACAGTCTCTTACGTTGGTTGGCTATCACAGGTAAAATAAGCTTACGAGTCTATTTATATGCTCCATTTGGCAATAAACTTTTTACTATTGATACCATTGGCTTTAGTTGACTGATTTATTGAAATGATTACTATCATAATTCCTACTAATATTATAAATGTGTGTAAATCTGATGTTTGTGAGTTTGTGAATTTGGATGTAATCACGCCTTAACGGGTGAACGGATTTGGATGAAATTTGGTACACAGGTAGACCATGAACTGAATTAGGTAGGTCACAGGATATTTTTTATACGGGTACATGAAGTAGTTTGCGTGGAATGCGACTGAAACCGCGGCCAACGGCTAGTTTCAAATAAGATTCTTATAGCTTTGGTACAGGCCTGTCATCAACATTAGATTCATCTATATTTCAGCCGTGGCTCACCAAAAACGCAGATACAAATAAACAGTCTCTAGTATGACAAACACGCGTTTGTAAACAAGCCGGGCCAGGAATGCGTCTGGCCCGATTTAGTCGCGGTATCGGTTGGCGCCACGCCGTAAACTAATGTATGGGAGAAAGAATGATGATTTGTTAACTGCGACGTATTGAAGAGATCAAGTGTACATAATTACCATATTATAAAATTAACAGTTTCAGAAGTCGGTGCAAATCCACGCTGAACCAAATTGATCGCACCGACTTCTGAAACTGTTAATTTCATAACATGGTAATTGTATTACACTCTTCAGTTTTTTTTAAACTCTGTTCTCCTTTTTTTACACTCTTAAAGGCCTCTACACACCAAAGCCGCCGGCCCGGCGGCTTCACCCGGCAGGTTATTGCCAGCGGGTTATTGCGTCCAACTAAGCGAGCGAACATGACGCAAAACAATTAGTGAGGTCCGCCAGGCTTGTTTTGCATCATGTTCGCTCTCTTAGTTGACCGCAATAACCCGCTGGCAATAACCTGCCGGGTGAAGCCGCCGGGCCGGCGGCTTTGGTGTGTAGAGGCCTTAAGGGTCAAAATACACGTCTGATAGTTGCTTCCGGGAGCCGGATCCGACTATCTGATCGGATTCATGAAATACACGTACGATTCTTGTGTCCGTTTTTTTCTGGACGACGACGACGCCCGGACGATGCTTACGATTCTGACATCCGATAGTCTGATCGTACGTGTAATTCATGTTCAAACAAATGTATGACGCGGAGGCCTTCAGATAGTCTGATCATACTATCGGAGACAAGTATCGGACGTGTATTTGGGCTCTAATACTCTTTTTCAAACAAAAACATATCATTAAAATCGGTCGACAAATCGTCCTCGACGATATCGCTGAACAAATACACAAAAAACACCTCAAATTGAGAAACTCCTCCTATTTTGTAAGTCAGTTAAAAATGGACCATAATAAGTCATGCCTATTGATTCTGTGAATATTGTAAATTGCTACGAAGGGGTTCTTAATAAGAGTACGGTGTGCTGTGTGTTTAGAATAGGCAGGGGCGGATTTGATACGTTGGCTGCCCTAGGCCTACGAAATATTGCCGCCCCCTACTCGCTGTAAATCACGAAAAATATAGGAATTAAATTAAAATAAAAAGCAACGAAAGTCAGTAAATGATAAAATTATCTCAATCAGTGTTTCAAATACTGATGCTTACCATTTCTAAGTAACAATGAATCGTTATTCCTGGCTTAGAAAAAAACCCACCAAATTTTGCCGCCCCCTAAATTTTGCCGCCCTAGGCCCGGGCCTACCTTGCCTATTGGAAAATCCGCCCTTAAGAATAGGTCAGCCCCCCTCCCAACCATGGAGTTTCTTGGTTACTCTTCTCTATAGGAAACGAAAAATTGGAACGAAGGACCGGAATTTGGATTTTGAAATTGACGGGTAGACAACAGCAAGTGTTTTGTTGACAATTAAACCTTATTGGCGGATTCACTTGGTATTTCTGGCCGTACCCTCTCAATATCCTTATTTTCAACGCCCTTTTGCCAAATATTACTTAAAGACATCTAAAACATGAAACAAATGTAATAAAAATCTTGAATAATAAATGAAATTTAACTGATGTTTTGATGGCGACATAATTATAAAAAGCAACGTGTCGGATGCGCCGGCGCCACCACCACGCTGCTGTAAACAAATATGTTTGTGAAATAAATCTTTCGATTTGAGGACGCCATGGCGCCGGCGATGAGGTGATGTTTGACAAATGGTTCTTTGCTGGTGCAATTTTAGGGGTATTAAGAAGCAGTGTTTAATTTATTATGACGTCATAATCAGACTATTACTGTCCCACTGTTGGGCACGGGCTTCTTCTCATAATGAGAAGGGTTTAGGCCTTAGTCCATCACGTTAGCCAAGTGTGGGTTGACGGATTACACACGGCACCGAGAACTTTTTAGAGGCCTCTATCTCACACAAGTTAATATTATGTACAACACCTCATAATTATAAGTTGATACTTACCAACCAATCTCATGGAGAGCCTCATTTTCAGCAAAGTACGTATACCACTATTAAAGATTGGTTTTATCTTATATCTTCTATACATATAATAAAATCGTGGTTTAGAAGTAACTTGGAAATTTTTGTCTAGAACTTATAAATCGCGCGGTAACGAAACCATAGCGCGATCTAATTCGACGCCAACGCCATCTAGGGAAGTAAAGATTAAACATATGTTTGCATGTTTATGCAAGCATCACGTAAAAAGAGCTGACCCAATGCTGTTGACTTTTATAAACATATATTGTGCTTATCTCCAAGTAACATATTTTTTTTGTTTCATCGCAATCGGTTCACGCATTCAACAGATATGCAAATAATCAATATCTTCTATACATTTATCAAATCTGTAGACTTTGCGTATCTGTACATAGCAAATATTTTGAAAAAACATGGTTGGGGTGTTAAAAAATAACCAAAAGAACCCATTTTTAACATTTTTGTATTTTGTTTCTTCTGTTTGTTGGTTTGTCTGTTTGTCTGTTTATCTGTTTGTTTGTTCAAGCATCACGTAAAAACAACTGACCCAATGCTGTTGACTTTTATAAACATATATTGTGCTTATCTCCAAGTAACATATGTTTTTTGTTTCATCGCAATCGGTTCACGAAATCAAAAGTTATGCGAATTTTAAGTTTTCTAGAAGAACTTAGCATGTACTAGTTTATTTTCAATAGATGGCGTTACGTGTATCAAATAATGTTGCGAGGAAATATTTTACTACGAATAAATCCACAAATTACCTAATATACATTGTTGAATTGGTACCTATTCTCAGTCTACGAAAGGTCTAATGAAATGCTATCCTTATGAAGAAGGAACTAAGCTTTTACAAAAAAAAAAAAAACGAAGAAATTGTTATTTAGAATTTATTAGGTCAATTTCTTATTGTTGTTCAAAATAAAATTAATTCATGATGTGGACTAATAGTAGGATTTTTGTTCATTGAATGTTCATACTTTTTGGGAATGCTGATGCCGAAAATAAGGTCCAAATTCAAATTGAAATCGGTGGCCATGATTATTTGCAAGGAAAGCGCTCACCCAGTGCTTTCGTTGAATTTTAGTATTTCGTAATCATTCTATCTACTCAATGCACTTTTTGGAATGTTTTTCTACATTTTATTTTATTTTGTTCATTATTGTCAGAACTATTCAAAGCCTGTCGCCGTCGTTTTATTAAGTTTATTTAATTGAGTTTTTTTAAGCTTTAGGTAATGTTCCAAAGACGTGGCCATGGAGGGAAAGTACTTTAAATATTAAAAATAGCAAATTTCACTCAAAGGAAACTTCATTTCACTTTTTTTTAAAGTAAGAAATTACCTTTTACTGTTTTTTTTGCCTGAACCGGGAATCGAACTGACAAAGCTTTATGTACCATCCGGTATTATATTATGGCCCCTGTTGATAGATATCTATAAGGTCAATAATAAGGATCAAATCTCTCCAACAAACACACTGTCTTAAATTGAAGGAAGTGCAAGAAATAAGAAGTAGCAACAAATAAGTGTTTGAATTGAAATGTACCTAAGTTAGGTAGGTACTTAATGTTAGTTTTTATGGTCTTCCATCAATTTCAGGCACTATGTTTATTGGAGCGATTTGATCCGTATTATTTATTGATCATATCGATTGGTGAAATAAAAATATAGATGATGTTTTTTCGCGTTTGTGTTGGTTCGATTTCCAGATCAGACTTTTTGAAAGCAGTACCTACCTATTTATAACTTATTAAAATTAAATGAAGTCTTCTATAAGTTTTTTTTTTAAATATGTAAAGTTCTTTTCTATACCTACCACACCTCGAATGAAATCATAATTTAGTTCGCAGATTGTAACAAGACGGCGTTGTAGCTATTTTTGTGTCGCGATAATTATGGTTTTGTTACATCTTCAATAAAAGTATCAATATTCAATTATAATCCATTTTAGCAAGGAAATGTATAGAAATAAGCAACACGTTTTTAGTATTACGGTTTTATGAATCTTTACGGTCAATCAAGAGGAGCTGAAACTCTACATAAAGAAATGGTTCAAAAGATATAAGTGTCTTAGTGGGACAACTTTGTCTATTATTATAATAAATGGATTATTTAGTTGCTGCGACACAATGTTGTTTTCCGACTTCCACGCGGACGGAGTCGCGGGCACAGCTAGTTGTCAATAAAAAGAACAACCGCCTTAGAGCAGTGGTTAACACATTCGAGTCCACCATATTTTTCATAGAGCTCATATTATGCCATCCCGCCATACATATTGCTAGTGGACCTTCCAGGAGGGGTCCTCAGCATTACGTTTGCGCTAAGAGTGAACCCTCGAAGAGGATTCCTGGCATAAGATTAAAAACTTTGAAAATACAACACTACGTCGTAAAATATTTGTTTGTTTGTTTCATGATGGTAAATTTTCCAAGAAAAACCTGCATTTAAAATGAGCCCTCCACGAGGACACCCGGCATGGCGAATGCGACTACAGGGTGACCTTCTGGAGGGCATCCGACACTGAACGTGTTAAACGCTGCGTTATCTGCGCCTGCGTAATCGACCGCAGCTTGATATTTAATTTGACCCTATTTGCAAGTATGACTTCTTCTTCTTCTTCCAATGCGTCTTCAAAAATGAAGATTGACCGTCAGCTCTGTATCTTTCTTTTTTTTTTGAGTATGACAATTGCGTATATTCCGTGCCTTGAAGAGCACCTTAAGCTGTCGGTCCCGGGTCTACCTACGAATACCTATGACAGTCGTTACGGGTAGTCAGAAGTCCGAAAGTCTGACAAGCGGTTTAACCTTAGGATATCGGCATTGCTCACTAATTGGGTTGCGGAGGTGTGACGGCAGTCGCTCCGTGTAAAAATAAACTTTAAAAAAAAGTAAAAACCGACTTCAAAGAAATACTAAAAGGAGTAAAATAATTACCATAATATAAAATTAACAGTTTCAGAAGTCGGTGGCTTCTATTTGCTTCAGTGTAGAGTTGCACCGACTTCTGAAACTGTTAATTTTATATTATGGTAATTATTTTACTCCTTTTAGTATTTCTTTGAAGTCGGTTTTTACTTTTTTTTAAAGTTTATTTTTTATTAAAAACGTTTTAGTGTCATAATTTTAACACCCTCCTTCATAACCCTTCTTTTTGGCATTGACGTAGTCGGGCATAAAAAGTCCTTTCAAATGATACCTTACACGATATAATGAAAACATTCCAAAGGAGGGGAGGGGGGACACGCACCCCCTCCTCTTTTCAAGTAGTCAGTTCCCAACAACAAATATAAACAAAGCAATATTAGTGATTTGAGAATTTTGCTTTGATCCGACGAGGAGTTCCGTTCCATATCTCTGAAGTTCATGGTCTGATCATAACAAAATTTAAATGGGACCAATCGGAAAGTATACCCTTCCGAACAAAAAAAGAATTTTTCAAATCAGTTCATAAAGGACGGAGATATGAGGTAACAAACATAAAAAATAAAAAAAAAAATAAAAAAAAATACAACCGAATTGAGAACCTCCTCCTTTTTGAAGTCGGTTAAAAATACTGTTGTTCAGCTGCATTAGGCTAGACTGGACACTGATCCCAACATTGGGAAAAGGCAGAACAGCTCTCGTACGATACAGGAGAAATTCTAAAACCAGCATGTATTTTTAAATACCTATCATATGAACGAGGTGAAGATGAATTAATTCGTTTATTACAAAATGCACGCCGTAATGACCCAGATCAAAATTTATTTATGTTCCAAAAATTAAAGAAGGCTTGATTATATTGGCGTCATTAAAAATCTCCGTATATCTGCTCTGGCGCCACAGCCGTAAACAAAATGTGTTTGTAAGATAAATCTTTTGATTTGTAAACTGCGCTGCAAGACGCGTGACGGAGTGTTTGATTCTGATAGTAATAAATTATTGTCCCAGTAATTGGCGTAAGATTCGTCGTAAGCGCTGGAATTTGGCCGAGATACATACTTGGATCACACGTGGACTGTTTTCCTGTTTGTCCCCCATCTGTCTTCGTGTGAGACGCAAAAGGTAATTAGGTACCATCCGCGAGGCCTAAGCTGAGCTTAGCATTTGAGTGAGAACGAATGCAGACGCGTCCTTTGCTTGGTTTAAACCAGTTTATACTGCTTTTTGGCAATCGATTCTATGTGCACTCACACAAATGCAAAGCTCTGCTTACGCCTTGCCAGTTGTACAAGACGTGTTTAAATCCGTAGCAGCACATATAAACTCTCCTAAGAGATCTTAATCTATTGCTAAATAAGCTCTGTCCTCGAAGATAGCAAACGTAGTTGACCAGCCCTCTGATTTAGAACGATTCGGTAAACTATCTCCCTTTCTCTTATTACGAGAATCGTAGATGGAACGAGATAACCAATAGAATCGGTTGACAACTGCTTATCGAAAAGGTTCTGAATCGAGGACTGGAGGAAACGCATTCCCTGAGAAAGACTTAGAGCAAGTGAAGCTCAAGACAGGTCACGTGTAGTAGAGTAACACTGTGGACGCCCTAAACGATTTCTGGTGCTCATAGAATAGTTCATCTTCTTCTTTTCATCTTGACGGGACAACTGGTTTGGCCCAGTAAGTGGCCACGTTGGTCACTGCACCAATGGCATTTCTAGATCACTTGGGAAACTAGCAAGAAAGACATAGTCTGATCAAGAACAGCGCACCCGCACTGGATGTGGGTCGACTATGATGTGCCATTTTGCGAAATTATGTTTCCAGCGGCCTACTTGGGTATGTAATCGATTTAATGCCTGTAATACAGGCCACAGCTTTACGTGCATAGGATAATTAGTAAGCTATCTTTCTACTGCCATCATCAAAGCACCACCACTACGAAGTAATTATCTATCATTAGTTACGGTTTACTTACGTGTGCATTTTCAGGATTTTTCGACTAGTTTCAGACCCAAACAGAGCTCTTAATCATGAGTTCGACTTGCGACCTTACTGCCTGTTCAGCTAATGATAAAGGGCCCCGCATTTAGTTCCGAAACTAGTCGGGCAATCCCGAAAAATGCACGTGAGTAAACCGTTACTAATGATAAATATGAATGTGTCTCACGAAGGTATAAAAAAAAGGAATTATCATCATAGCTTGTAGTCGTACTGAAATTAACTAAAATAATAAATCTCTGCTTTCGCTTAATCTTTCTACAAATTGTAAGACACTGTCGCGTAAATTTTGCAAAAAGGAACAACAGCTACGCGTAATATTAAGTCCTTGACATGAATTGTTGAACATTGTACAACAAAGAGAACATAACAATGAACAATTAACCTAATATTTTACGATGCGGAGTTAACTAGGTTTTGCCGACGTTAATAAATTGAGATTTAACAGATTTTATGATATAATCCTATTTTCTGACGGGGTTTGTCTTAGATTTGTAAAATAATAAATTATTTCAATGATAAACTGTAAACTAAATTGTTAAGGGTGTTCATTATGATTGGGAGAACCGATCGATTTTGTTGGATCCTTGGAACTTAGATTATTAATTTTAGAGGATTTGTGAATCATTTGAATAATTTCTCTATCTCCAACATTCACCATCGAAATCCAAGTAATTACAATCCTTTATTAAGAACTAGCTGACCCGACAGATGTTGTCCATCCTATAGAAAAAAGAACTTTCAGTTTTCCCGAATTTGCCATTTTTTCTGGCAACTTTTCCGTTTTATCTTTTCTTATAAACCTAATTCGGGCTATTAAGAATATTTTAAAGAAAAAAATGCCAAATCAGTCCAGCCGTTTTCAGGTGATGCGTTTACCAAAGCATTTAATTTTTATTTATCTAGAAGATTTCTCCAGTATGTCACTTTACAGCTTTGGATATTTATTCTATTAATATCTCTAAGAGCTATTGTTGTTTTTCTTGAATGCATAGAATCGCAATATTCGATATTTTCGGCGTTGGTTCACACAGATGTTACTATTAATAAAATAATTGTGTCGTGCACGAGTTACAGGGTGATTTATCAAACCTCAGTTTGACCTAGAATGCGGATTCTTATAGCTTCTATTCTAATATTTATTGTAGCAAAAACAAAAAAAAATGTTCGTGTCTGGTTGTATTAAAAAAAGTTGACACACAATTTTTTTTTAACCTTTTCATGTTTTTTTTTGTAATCATTATTTGTTGCTTTAAGATAGTTTTGGTTAGTAAAGCAATACATTTCAGTACTAGATGTAACATAACATCACGCCTGTGTTCCCCAAAGGGTTGGGCAGAGGTGTAGAGTACACCCACATTTCGCCGTTATGTTTAAGTCCCATGTAATAGGGGGCGAACCTATTGCCATCAACCGGGCACGAATCCAGACTCCGGGCTGCTACTGAGAAATTCCGCACGGAAAAACCCAATAACACTTTGCCCAACCTGGGGATCGAACCCAGAACCTCACGTTCAGCAATCGTGCTTGCGACCACTAGACCAATAAGGCAGAGTAGCAGAGTACCTACTAGTACTAGATGTCTTAGTATTAAATTCGAATTTGATTATTCTGTGTTTTGTTCCCTGAGAACATATACAAAGTGTAACATAAATAACTCACAACCTCTTAAGCCTTAATTTTATTTTTGTTAATCTAATGGCACGGGGCGGGCCGCCAAGGAGGCAACCGCGGGCCGCAGGCGGCCCGCGGGCCGCGGGTTGAAGACCCTTGTCTTAAGGGGTCACTGTACTCATCATTATGAACAACTTTTGCTATGGGACAAAACATGAAATCGCGAAAAAAAAAACTGCTGTTCCCTACATTTTGACGAGTTACGCGAACATAGAAGGTTGTGCGTTATTTAAGTTACACCTTGTACACTCCGTCACTGCGATCCCGTGCAGGGGTATAAGCGTACAAATGATCAAGGTCAGAACCGCGGCTAAAACTAGTGCAAAAACTGCAAAAATAAATGAATTTAGAACAAGATGAATAAAGACGCTATAAATATTATTACTCAGATACAAACGACCTAATTCCGTTTCGCTTCGGTGACAAATCTCTAATAATATGTACCTACATACATACATACATACATACACGACAAAGTGAACCAGCGCAATGAGGTATTTAATATGGAATTATGAATAGTATTATTTATAATGTCATTCTCTTTTTTTAATGCTACTACAATAAATTACATTCTTTGAGATTAAAAGAACTGCTTCTTGATAGGTCATCATACTTAGAGCTTCTTTATCTTCGATGTGTAGGATTTGATTAATTGAGGATACAAGTGTGGCGCTTGCAGTTTTATAACGTAAAAGATGTAAGAGCAACCGATTCTATAGTACAGTATTTACAGTGTATGTTGTTAACCAGTGATCGGAAAAATTTGAGCTAATTTACCTAAACTTCAAAGACAGAGACAAAAAGTGGAGGCTTCCCTATGACAACATTTTTCTTCGAGGAAATTGTCCCGGGCTTCGGGGCATCACTAAAGTACATTTAATATTAATGTTATTAATACAGAAAACAATTGAATTCGTTTCCTGTTTTTTTTTCCCAAAATTTACACAAAACCAGTTGACACGTTTTTATTCTATTCAAAAAAGAGATTTATTATTGTCTTCGAAAAAGGAGATTGTCTTTTATTTTTTGAAAACAATAAAAAACGTGTTTACTGGCTTAGTGTAAATTTTTAAAATTAGAAAAGAAATGTTGTCGTCTTGAAGTCTCCACTTTTTGTCTCTGTTCTATGAAGTTTAGGTAAATTAGCTCACCTTTTTCCGATCACTGTTGATAACAATTAACTCCGCATTTTCTCGGTGCCAGCGATTTGCTCGTTACTATTCTGTTGCTCTGACTTAGGTATACTGAATTTAGATAAACGAATGTTATAACTGTGCATTATAACTTTCGTGAAACACATTCATATTTATGATTAGTTACGGTTTACTCACGTGCATTTTTCGAGATTGCCCGATTAGTGTTGGACCCAAACGGAGCTCTTAATCAGTAACCGGTTCGACTCGCGACCTCGTCGCGTGATAAGTTCTTGATTAAGGGTTCCGTTTAGATGCGAAACTAGTCGGGCAATCCCGAAAAATGCAAGTGAGTAAACTTTAACTAATGATAAATATATGGTGACTGGTAATTAGTGACCGATACTTTAACACATAATTGTACTCATGATAACAAACAACTTTCCCAAAGAAACATTTTATACAAAAAAAAAACGCTAATTCGAGCCGCGTCCATTCTGTAACGGTTTACTAATCAATTTTGAATGAAAAAAATAAAATGAAAATAATGTTTCTTTGGGAAAGTTGTTTGTTATCACGAGTACAATCATGTGTTAAAGTATCGGTCACTAATTACCAGTCACCTTATATAAACGGAATGTTGAATTACACTGTAATTCCAGTTTTAAGGTCAACATATGGCATTCACTAATTTCTATTTCCGGCTATCAATGGTGGATGTGGGGATGGGGGAGAGCGGCAAGAAAAATAATCCCAAAAAGCTTATAGAAACGTCTAGGCTCTATATGCCCATAGTACTCCTAGAAAAAAAAGACCTGTACTGGTTACTGGCTATCACTAATTTTTATTTAAGACTAGTTGTACCCGGCATGCGTTGCTATGCACTTTTTCCCACTTACTACCTACCTACTACTTATTACCTACTACCTTCAGAAACAAAATCAAAATAGTAACAAAAAGTTAAAACCATTTTCATGCATGCGGTAAACAAATGATGAATATGGAATTATGGACATATTGAGATAATTTCGTTTTTTTAAATATCAAAATTTTCTTTCATAAGAACCTTCTCCTGACAATTGCGAACAGAACAAAAAAAAGTTAGCGAAATCGGTCCAGCTGTTCACACGTGATGCCGTGATCAAGGGAAATAAGGATTCATTTTTATATACAGGGCGTCCCACGACTTTGCCACATGGAGGGGAAGTACCTTAAATACTGTATATAGAAAAAAATACTGAATGAAGACTTCATTTTGATTTTAAAACAATACGAACTGCATTCAAAGAATTTTAAATAATCAACTGTCTGAACCGGGAATCGAACCCGATAAATGTGAAAACAAAAAAAAACTGTAATTTTATTGTACTAATCGAAAGGCTCGATCAGATACATTTATTTTTTCTAAATAACATAGCATCTAAAATAAAAGGAACACAACATTAACATTTATTTGAAATAATAAGACACGTTTAACTGTGCAACTTACAAACAATTTAATTTATTAAATGCTCAGAATGTGTCTCTTCCTATTGTATACAAATTGTAAGTCTTTTAATAATCTCGCTTACCGTTGATTTATTTATTTTTTCACGGTGAATATTTGAAATAATACTTCGAAATAGTAATAAAGCAGAAAGTAGTACATAAGGTCAGTTGTTATAAGCACTACGTAGTCAGAGAAAATGCTATTCATTATTCTGAACAAAATTTTAAATTAAATGTTAAAGGGGAATGCCAAGATCCGGCCAATACAAAGTATTAAGAACAGACATGCCGTAATTTTGATAATTCGCGTTTATTTTTTGTAAGATTTAAGCAATATAAATAAAGTCTGGGGAAGTACACCGTCGGATATTCATTTTAAATAGGATTTTATTGTTTTGGTTAGTAAGTTTCAACGTTTTTTTATCTACAACTGTAAATAGAAATGTTGCACAGTATAAAAATAGAATTATAACGATACTAAAATTACATTTATAAATCGATTACAATAATGAAACAATATGTAATTGTAAATAATTATATCATAATAATATCATGTTATTCAGGTAAATAAGTATTTATTTTTTATTCACGTTTTCTTGTTTGAGAAATGTGTTAAGTGAATTGTGCTCTTCCATTAATAGCTACAAATTATAGTACTAAGCTTTATTAGTAATAAGCTATTACGAATAATCCTAGTAACCACTATAACACAACAGGTTTGTCACTATTCTTGTGATTTAACTTGGGCTACTTTTCTTGTACGAAACACAATAAATAACATAATATTTTATTAAGCTGAGTATGTATAGGTACCAAAGGCATTCAGTAGTGTTAGTTAACATATTTAATTAATCTCTTTGATTTATACTAATTTTAAATTAATGTTTTGTAATATTATGAAATAATTTACAAAGCTATTATTACTATATATTACTATCAACTATTTATTTTGCGAAATAAGTATATTTCTTTTTTTATTTTATATTCCATTCGATTTTCTACATACTTGATAATCGATTACGTTTAAAATCGAATATTGTTATAATTTTATTTTAATGGCGACAACACCTTTGTCACAATTAAAATGGCTTCCACTTTTTTCTTACGATTATTGCCAAAAATAAGTAGGTATCTGTATCGAAGTAAGTACCTAACCATAGTATGTAATAATATTCCTATCGTGAATACAATATTATGGATTTTTGTAAAATAAAATACTTTGTTTAGTAAAAGTATGATTTTAATGTTATTTGGTATTATGGCATTCATGTTTTATCATCGTTGCCATGGCAACGTCAATATACGACAAATTCCAAATAATATAATATTTATTTTGCTTTGGTTTTGGTTTGGTTATTTAGGTATTATTCTGACCAAAAATGGTTTAGTTTTGTTATTTACATAATTGAATGCATTAATCAAACAATATTATTAAGATTTTTACAAAAATATTGAAGGTCTACCAATACGACAAGGATTAAAAAAAATATTCATGAAAATGTCGACGGAGTATAAAGAAAATGTTAGTTCGATTTTCGAATTACCATTCTTCCTCAGGTTAAAAATCTACTATTAAGGTCAACTTTATCGACCTATAACTTTTCTTGGTGCACTTCCAGCGGAAATGTTGTTATTGTAATACATTCTACAATATTTGCCCTTTTTAATAAGATATTTTTCATCCTTGTTCTATCTGGCCGAGTCGTCAAAGAAATCTTGGCATTCCCCTTTCATGGTGTTCCTTTTATTTTAGATGCTATGTTATTTAGAAGAAATAAATGTATCAGATCGAGCCTTTCGATTAGTACAATAAAATAACAGTTTTTTTTGTTTTCACATTTAGCGGGTTCGATTCCCGGTTCAAACAAGTGATCATTTAAAATTCTTTGAATACAGTTCGTATTGTTTTTAAAATAAAAATGAAGTCTCCATTCAGTAAATTTTTCTATATACAGTATTTAAGGTACTTTCCCTCCATTTGGCAAAGTCGTGGGACGCTCTGTATATAGATTTTTTATTACAAAGGGGTTGATGTCGATAAACCGATGATTTGGTATGGTAACATGTGAGAATGTTTTTTGACTGTTTTTGCGTAAGTAATTATCTCTCTATCGAATGACGTCACGATAATTATGTGCTGAATAAAATGAGTTGTGGTGTTGTTGATGTTCATCTATTTTAGGAGTACACGGTATTGTTACTAGCCGCCAACAAAATTAAATGTTAGTACCATACAAAGAGTCCATACAATCAGCCAACATTAGTCATCATATAAGTACTTCTAATTTTCTTTACTGGCTACTTTCAACTGGCGTGTTGCCAATCTGTTAGGGCCGATCAGGTGTTTAAGTGCTATTTGGCATTTGGCTCCGTACATCTGTAAGATACAGACGTCTAAGTGGTAATGTGCTTAGATAAACTGTTGATTTTGAAACGGTGCAGACTTAGGGCTTGTTGTAAATTCTTACTAAGTTTTTTTTTGGATACCAGATCTTTCCATTTTACAGGCGTATATTATTTATTGAATTATTTCTTTATTTATTTACATTTGGAAGACCAACAGTATGAAATGCCAAAGTAGGCGTTTCTAAATAGTTGCATCATGTTAATAATAGGGCTTTAGGTACGGTTAAAAAATGGAGAAACAAGGTGTGTAGATACAAAGTTTAAAAACATAAAAAAAGAAAAAAAAATGTATTCCAAATAACCCTTAAAAAAAAACAAAGTAAGCACCCGTCTCACTGACTGCATACTGCATTCAAATAATGTCAAACTTCAACCGCTTACATTTCTTGTTGATGGTATTGCTTGCTTGCTACAGAAACGCATTCTGACGATATTTAGAAGAAACTAGAGTCCAGTGAATGGGAGTATATTGTCTCGATATCTTTGGTTTTATGTTGCTAACTATTCAGTCCTTTGTAGCTTTTTTGATCAAACTACAGGGCTACTCTTAGACTACGACTCTTGCCGCTGTTCTGTTGGTAAAATTACTTTTAAACATTAAAGATAATTTGTATCAAGGTGTACTTTGAAAGTTTCTGCAATCTTAAAGGTGCTATTCCACCGGCGACTGCAAACTGCAGACTGCAACCGCAGACCGCAAGTCGCCATCGGAATAGCGCCTTGAAGGTGTGCACTTTAAAGGTGCTATTCCGACAGCGACTGCAATACTGCAACCGCAGATCGCACCGCAAGCGATACTACTGTTGCGGTTTGAGGTCTGCAGTCCGTCTCGGACTTGTACCTTGAAGTTGAACTTGAGCACATTTTAGTCTTGCACCTGCCTCAAACCCTGTAACAAACAATTGTGTAGACTGTAGATGAAGAAACTCTCTATTAAACTCTTCCAGTTTTTAAATATTTGAACAATTTTCTTAACAAATATTTGGATAATAATAGACGGTGGTGGTCCCATTCTCACTTAATTGTTCCTTGTCTCCCATAGACATTCAATAGAAACTTCCAGCAACAAACTTTCGTTTATAATTAATGACCAGCAAAGAATTTTGATATTCGTAGTTAAAGAATTTAGATCTTGACGTGGATGCAGGAATTCAGAGAATTTAGGACACCACTGCTTATAAATTTAATAAGAACAAGTATAAATAACTTCTACTTTGAAGTACTGAGAATTAGGATATTTTGAGTAATTTTTTCAACACATTTGTAGTAGTACGGAATATATTTTTATCGATGCAAGCTAATCGTCTTCGTTCTAGCTTTCCTTAGGATCATCTGGATCACTGTTTATATCAGAATGTTTGTTAGCTATCAATTTATTATAGAATAGCATAGAATACACTTTATTGTACACCAAAATTGCTCATACCTCTTATATCTTATCTTATACATCATATTATCTAATATGACGAGTTTCAAAAAGACAGATTCAGTACATGTGATGTTGGCAGTGGTTTTATTAATATCTGGATGTACCGTGTCTATTGTAATTTGAATATTAATAACAATGATTACACAAGTTAAGGTTGCATCACTTGAAGTAGAAACTGAAGTGCCTATCAAGCATGCAAGGAGAAAAAACTGTATTTCTATTGAAAAGAAAATACTAGTATTCATTTATAGTAGGTACGCATGGCTATGTTAATGTTGACTTTTTTGGCTTTGCACAGTGATATTAATAGGATATTATTATGTTTATGTGAATTTTATCTTTGTTAATTGTTTAATTTTATTACCTGTTTATTTTTTATGCGTTTTTTTTTTCTAGTTTTGCAAGTTTTTCTTTTTAGGGTTCCGTACCCAAAGGGTAAAACGGGACCCCATTACTAAGGCTCCGCTGTCCGTCTGTCCGTCTGTCACCAGGCTGTATCTCATGAACCGTGATAGTTAGACAGTTGAAATTTTCACAGATGATGTATTTCTGTTGCCGCTATAACAATAAATACTAAAAAACAGAATAAAATAAATATTTAAGGGGGCTCCCATACAACAAACGTGATTTTTTGCCGATTTTATAGATAATGGTACGGAACCCTACGTGCGCGATTCTGACTCGCACTTGGCCGGTTTTTTTTCTGTTTTATTCCTTTGTAAATGCATAATCCAAGCTTATAATTTTTCTCATGAATGCTTGTCATACATCTAATTTTGTGAGTGGTCGCCTCAACATTGTTTTCTTGTGACGAGAAGTTAAACGTTACTGGAATAGTTGGAACATTAACAGTTGAAATAAAGCGTGCTAACTCTTCTAGTAAATCTTGTACATTTGTCATCTGTCGTATTAAATCTTTCCGATTCCCGGGATTTAATGTGAGAACTCTGTTTGAGCCCGAATATTATTCATTCCTAGAAAATGGATTGCTTTCATTAATTATTTGTTCTTCGTATATCGTAACGAACTACTTTTCTTCCTTAAAACCAATTGTTACTAGTATTTTGTAGTTGTTTAATTTTAATTTATTTTCTGTTGTGTGTGTTATTTGTAAATCGTCATCTCAATTAGTTAAGACTCATGTTAGTATTTGCCAAATAGGACAGACTTTTACAATAAATCTGGCTTAACCTGACCCCATTTCCTGATCTAATATAGGTCTCGTAAAATCGTAGTAATTTATTGTCTGTCAATGAGGCTTATCTTGGTTCCTGTTTACGTTCATGGACAGCGCTATCATTTCTAATTAGCATAGATGAATACGTAGTAGTGAATCCCTTCGTAGGTAGCATATAGCATAATTAGCGCATTACTGTATCGCACTGAGCACGCAGCTGATCCACGGTTAAGAAAAAGGTATTCGACCATTCTTTGTGTTGATCGCAGTAAAACAGCCCTTCTACGTAAAAGTATTCATCGAATGGCTCCAGTTATTTTCAATAAAATACCACGACAGATAAAGAATCTTAATAATAATGCGTTTAAAAAGAAACTGAAACAATTTTTAATTTATAAATGCTACTACTCCACACCTGAGTTTATTGAAGACACCACTGACATAATATTATAGTTTATTACAATATTACATTTAGATTATTATTATTTTGACATTGGTGATTGTGTGTTAGTACGTAAGGAATTGTGTGTTATGTAATTGAGTTATTTCATTTTAAATGTGTGTGTTGTTTCGACAGCACTAACTTTATTATTATTTGTATGCTCTAGAGTAAAATGTAGCGAACTGACCATCTTATTATAACATCCTATTGTATTGGAACCTACATTTACGAATAAATTTGATTTGATTTGACTGTTCCACGGCTGGGCAGATGCCTTTTCAGAAAGAGAAGAGTTAAGACCTTAGTCCACCATTCTGGCCTGGTACAGGTTGGCGGACTACACCCATCGAGAACTTTTTGGAGCTCTCTCAGGTGTACAAGTTTCCACACCATGTTTTCCTTCACCGTTAACGGAAATGGTAATCAAATTCTGATTCATATATGCATTTGAAGAGTAAAAGGTGCCGGTTAGGATCGAGCTCAGACTCTTCTGTCATGGAAGGCAACCGTTCAACCGCTAGGCTACTGATCTTATAGCAATACGTGTTAATTCCGCGACTGATCTTATAGCAATACGTGTTAATTCCGCGATTACCAGTTCTCCTGCAACCCTAACAAGCGCAACGCGACATAATTTTGCCGTCGAATTTGATCGTGCCGTGATAATGTATGACTTATCTCGTCTCGGCACGAGATAATGCGTCGACAAATTATATCGCGCTGCGCATATTAGCCCGGCTGGTGTCCACAGTGGAAGTTTTTGTCACTAAGTATACCTACCTAGAGACCAAAGTAGACGCTTTTACTTTACAGCATGATTAAATGATAGACTCATAAGGATTACATCATTCATTATAGACAATGAGATGCAATGACCGCAGTAAATTGAACAGTCTAATTGATGAGGTCATTTTATTACATACTTATGTCTCATCATTAGTAGGACGTCGCTCTCATTATTGTTTAGATAATTTACATATAAATAGAAGCACATGACGTCTGGTAATATTACCTGTTACGTGACTTTGATGGTTGATTGATTGACTGAAGATTCGAGGGGCTCGTGGCTAATTAATAACCACGCGGGTCATCTGATCTGAAAGGTTAAGCTGGGCTTGCCGCAGTCATTCCGTGGATGGGTGACCATTCGTTATACATCGAGATCCCTCCGTGTCTCGGACAGCACGTTTAACAGTCGGTCCCGGGTGTCATACGAATACCTATGACAGTCGTTACGGGTAGTCAGAAGCCCGAAAGTCTAACAACTGGTCTAACTTTAGGCTATCGGTATTGCCCTGTAACTGGGTTGCGGTTGTCTGATGGCAGTCGCTCCGTGTAAAATATTGCTATGCAGCCGCATCTCGTTAGAGTATAGGCTGGCCGCGAACATAGGTGGGAAAAGGCTAGGCAGTACAAGAATGTGACTTAGATGGTTGTCAATGCCAACATTTTCATTGGTCAAACAAAATATTTCTAAGACGATGTGATGAAGCCTCATTACAATGAAAATGTCAGTATTTGCATAATGAAAATACGTAAGTAAGTAGCAACAGGATTGGTAAGTTCGGAGTCACATAAGAGATCCTGGTCACAGGACTCACAGGACCAGGTTTTCTTTATTGAAATATAGGGCACGGCCGAAATTAGGTTTAAAAGAAACTTTATTCTCAATGAAAACATAACATGTCACTTACTTGAGAACAAGACTAATCATAATTAAAACAAAAGTTCGACATCACCAGTTACAGACTACTTAACAGATCGGGAACCACACAACGCATTTATTTTTCCAGATGTAACATACTGGCTGAGCTGAGTTTTAAATGCATTGAATGAGTGTACATTTCTTATTCGTGAGAGTATTTTATTATACAGTTGTGCTCCTTCAAATGTTAGAATTTTTTGCCATAGTTTGGTTCTAGCTTTTGGTAAAACCAGTAAGCTTGCTCGTCGTGTGCTCCGTTGTAATTAAAGTTAAAAAACCGGCTAGGTACGAGTCGGACTCGCGCACTAAGGTTTCCGTACCATCACAGATACCTGTAAATTAACGGTTTTTATTATTTGTTGTTTAATTATAAAATACTAGCATTTGCCCGCGGTTTCGCACGCGTTGAAAAACTCTTAAACACTACTAAAGTTTCTATAATAATATAATTCAATCGTGATTCGAAAGACACGTGGCACCATCTATTATCGTTATGGTTGTTTTCCTCGGGAACAATACTTTTTTCGGGATGAAAGGTACCCTACGTCCGTTTCTGTACACCTGAAAACGTATATGCAAAATTTCAGGATGATCGGTTCAGTGGTTTAGGCGTGAAAGGGTAACAAACAAACAAACTTACTTTCACATTTATAATATTAGTTAGGATGTACTACAATCGTACCAAACACCCTAGTTTGAATTATGATTTTAAAGATAGAACAAACGTTTAAAAAAATACGTTTCTTGTATAAGTAAAATTTCCCCCCCGCCCCTTTGCATTTAGACTTTTTACTATTTTTATCACGATATAGGCCAAAGTAACATTCTGTGAAAATTTCAACTGGTTACTTATTACGATTAAAAAGATATTACACTGTGACAGACAGACAGACAGACGGACGGACAGACGGCGTAGCTTTAGTAATAGGGTCCCGTTGGTACCCTTTGGGTAAGGAACCTAAAAAACAAGACCTTCTGTAAAATACAGGACACCCTAGGTATATCAGTCTATTTTCAGCAGTGGAGTTTGACAAAACGATGCAGATTCTACATCTGGAATTACACAGACTATAAAATTATATTAATACACAGAGAACACTGACAATAACAATATATTTTATGGGACGCAGTGCCATTTAATTTAATTCCTACTTGTTTATAATAATATAATACACATTAACTGCCAACAATAATCATTTTGATTGGCAATATCATTAAAACTTGACGTTTATAAATTACTAGACTGTTTAGTACGATATTAATGAAACATAATATCTATTAAACATAGAAAGTAATTAATTAATTCTCATGATTTATGTCTTTATACATGAAGCGTGGTTTGGTTTCACAGTTGACCGAGATTCTCTTTGACGTTCATAAGTGCGTTTAAGAAAATGTCCGTTTATAAAGTAGTTGATTCATCATCATCATTCAACCGAAAGATGTCCACTGCTGGACACAGGCCTCCCCAAAAGCGGGGGTTTGCTATAATCGCCACGCTTGGCAGGCGCGCTAGGCGGGTTGGCGATCGCGGTATGGTTGTTAAAGTACTCAGAGAACGCTGCTGCCCATCCTCTAGAGAATCCCTTAGTCGCCTTTTACGACACCCATGGAAAGAGATGGGGTAGTGCTATTCTTTAAGTCCGGCACAACACGAAAAGTAGTTGCTTAATCTAAATAATTTACTGTACGCTTCGCGACAGAAAACATAAAATGGTCTTAAAATATAATTTATGATATTAACTTCTTGTCGCAATATGCTTCCGTGTTGTCCTCTTAATTTTCCATTTGTCACGTCTCCCCGATTATACTGATTGTAAAAAGTAGCAGCAGGCTATTTCCGAAGTTGTTTGTTACTTTTTGCAAGAAATAAAACACACTTTGTGTGATTTTCAAGGACTGGTTTAACAGGTTGGAAATAAAAATACAGAAGCAATCTTTGTATTATTTTTACAGTTTCAATTCAGATTTTCAGAGCAGAACAATCAACTAAAATAAAACCAAAATGTCGCACTGCTACAGATCATGGTATAATAATATATTACGACAGATATTCTCATCCTTAGCGTTTCGATGACAAACTAATTAAAATTTAATTATATTATTGCGGCCCAGAACACGTTTAGGTGGGGATTCAGTGATGGTACCGATTAGCTGTTTGTGCGGTACAACCCATACGATGGCCCATCTCACATCATGCCGGGCGTGCCCTAACAGCTACACGCAGGAAGACTTAATGGTTACCAATGACAACGCCAAATATTTTCTCCCCTTGACAGCTTGGTCTCGTGGTTGGTCCAAGACTACGTCATCGGCTGTGGGTGCTGCCACTATTTCTTAATAAATTAACCGAGCAAAATGCATTTTTAGGGTTACGTAGCCAAAGGGTAAAACGGGACCCTATTACTAAGACTCCGCTGTCCGTCCGTCCGTCTGTCACCAGGCTGTATGTCATGAGCCGTGATAGTTAGACAGTTGAAATTTTCACAGATGATGTATTTCTGTTGCCGTTATAACAACAAGTACTAAAAAACCAAATAAAATAAATATTTAAACGTGATTTTTTTGCCGTTTTATAGATAATGATACGGAACTCATCGTGCGCGAGTCCGACTCGCACTTGGTCGGTTTTTTTCACTTACTTGCTTCTATAAAAAGCAATTTTGAACTATTCATTTCATACATTTTACTTTTTTGACTAAATAGATGAATAACACGAAATAGCAAACAGGCTAGTAAGCAATTTATTATACATTAATTATTAATTAAAAATCTCCGTAATTGTATTGAAGATGTTAATCATTGGCAGTACATTCGTGACGTAGTCTTGTTGGGCCATCGTGGAAAGAGAATATCTTTAAAGATTTACATTAAAGATTATGCTTGTCATTAAAATGAAAGGTCGACAGGAAAATATTGTCACAAGCACCTCAGTCTTTGCCACAAGGCCCTTCCTACGTCAGTTAAGAATTTGTCACACTCCGGTTTAAAAACCGATAACTCAATCACTACATCGACAAAAATATGCAGCTCTTAAACCGTTTGAACTTCAGAACAATCTATTACCGCCGTGTGACTCACGATGCACCGATGTTGAGTGGTGATGCGATTCTCGATATAGCACTGCACTACTCTCGATATATTTAGACCTCATTGCATATTTTTACTGCCGTATTGTTAGATGCAAATATTTGCAAGTGTTGCCAGGAATATGGTGATGTTTTTGTTTATAATTTTGGGAACAAAGGAGTTGGGTGCGCTTGTGCAGTTTTATTTTGGGAGTTTTAATTTCGTATATTGAGTCATGCAGTGTGTTTAGGGCTCAGTGAAAAAATGTCGCCAGTGAAATTTTTTACAGTTTTTAAACCGTACAGTTTCAAGGAATACCGAATTGTAACAGTAAGGTGGTTGTTGTTTCTTGTTGCGAACTATTCACTAAATTAAAATTAGATGCCTTTTATTTTATGCTAAAAAATATCCATCATATTGATACGGATAATTTGTGAGATGGGTAACAATATACTTTGAATAATACTCGTATACCTCCGGTTTCTGAATTGAGAATTCTAGGATAAGCAGTACTTAAGTATCATTTGAGTACAGAGTTGTCAAAAAAAAATACGGATTTTAAAGCATTTTCTTGACAACTCCGTACTCAAATACTACTTAAGTATTACTTATTCCGAATTCTCAATTCAGAAACCCGAGGATAGTATAATATTATAAAAACCTTGTGTTAAATAAATGGCACAGTTGGAGCAGAGCGGGTCGCGGGTTTGATCTTGCACGGAACAAAATTAAATATTTGTTTGTCTGGGCGTTTGTGCAAGTGAGATTTATGTCTGTAAATCTGCCGCCCTATCTCTAAAAGGCCGTTAAGTGACTAAACCTAATTTTGAGTTATGAGCAAAAACGTCGAAAGTGTTGTCCCTAGAAATTCTGAAGACCTACAGATGTTTTTGATTATACCAAATTATTGGGCTACTTTAGGCTCATTGTATAACTTTTAATGAGTTATATAGGACTGATACAGTTTTTAAAATTGAAGTTTTTGTTTTTATGTCATGCTTTTTTGTACTGAAATTTGACCATCTACAATATGGTATGGTATGGTATGGTATTATTATGGTAATGTCTCAGTAAAAGTCTCTGAATCTCGTAATTGACAAATGATAGAAAAATATGGACCAGATTGGTCGATAGAGAAAATGTTGCGCTTTTACATAGGATGGCAGAAATGCACTCGATACAAGAGAAATTTAAAAGAGGGACGAAGTTAAAAGAAAATGATCTACAATTTTTTTTTAACACTGCGTCGCTTTTTCCCTAGTCAGGGTCTAAGATGGAGCACACGAATCCAAGTAACGGAGATGTAGAGAGATTCTCCTATATCCCTCTGGCTCTCACATACACACGTCAAAACACAGTAAACTGCTTAACTGCTGCGGACTTTAATGAGAGGGTATTATCATAATATACTTGGGAGCAAATAAATCGAGCCACTTCTATTTTTCACGTAGGTATAATTTTTATTATTTTTGTTATCATGGAACAGATCAATTCTAAACATACAAGGTTAGTCGGAAAGGGGGTACTAATCCGCAGGCCACTTATAGTATCACTGATGACTGTCTTAAAGCAAGTGTTAAAATTTCAAAATTCGGCAATTTTTTTTTCAATGCAATGTGATTTTCATTTTAGTTTTTTCAAAAATTCTTCTTCCCTGCTTTAGTTACAAATTCAGAAAATGGTGCTTCTAATTCATGACCCCAAATAGGACCTAAAATGTAAACATAGCTGATCATATCTGGGGATAGATAGATTTTAGAGTTTTTTTTTTGAGATCTTTGTTCACCTATTTCTCTTAAACTATTGACTTTTGGAAAAAGTTGTAGAACAAAAGTTATTCATTATTATGGGTACTTTAACCCCCTTTCGGATTAGTACCCCCTTTCTGACTAACCTTGTATATCGCCTAAAAGGTTATTTGATAACTACAATGAGGGTGTTTTTTGTATTTTGAATTATATAAGTCATGAAACCAAAACTAATTACCAGGACATTTCATCTGAGATTTCTTCTTTAATTTATGAGTTGACGTTGAGTGAAACATTGAGTAACTGCGATCATAACATGTTTTTACATACATCTAACGTTCAGAACCTTTCCATCAATTAGGGTCGGCTGTAAATAGTTCGCGTCCTTGGACGATTCACTCTTTACAAAGGAAATTGAGTTCCGCTTGTCTCGTTTGTGGTAAAGGCTTGTTCAAACTGATAAAAAAACTTTTTTGGATTATTTGGACCATGGATTTGCCATGATAGCTCTACTTAAAACAACTGTCCGTACGCTTATCATTAAGCCTATTTTTTCATTCATCGTCACTACATAGTATAAAACAAAGTCGCTTCCCGCTGTCTGTCTGTCCCATTAAAACTACGACAACGGATTTTGATGCGGTTTTTTTTAATACAGGGTGCTAACGAATTCGTGTAATTCCTTCAAACCGCGTGATCTACTGGTAACACTGATTAACTCAGCATAGGTTTTTTCAGAATCAATTAGCCATGGTATTCTGTATCTGAGTAATTTTAGCGTCCCAAGTTAAGTGACTGCGTGGAGCGATATCGTGTTACTCGTGCCCGTCAGCTGTGTCGCCGTGCCTTCATTCATGTAAGCAGGCATCGAAATTTTCTATGAAATAAAAAAAAAAACAGTGATAAAAAAAGTTTATTTTTATTTTTAATCAATCTAAATCCCATGCGGGGTTAATTCATACCATTAATAGATCATGTGGTTTGAAGGAATTACACGAATTCGTTTACACCCTGTGGATAGAGTGATTCAAGAGGAAGGTTTATTATTTATTATTATTATAATACATACATATTATAGTAGAGAAAAACGCGGAATACGCGATAAACGACATACACGCGGGCAAAGCCGTTGGCGACCTCTAGTGTACCTATATTGTTAAGTTTCTGATACATATGTCACTCATAGAACAGAGATAGTCTATCGGTTGAACGCTTTCTTTCCATGTTTACGCTAAATCCTGATCAGCATCTGATTTTTTAGAATCAGAATTTGGTTTTGAAAACATCACACGTCTAAAAGGGCGTAAAAAACCTCTTCTTGACGCTGTGTGTAGTCGATCAACTCGGACCAGGCCAGCGTGGTGGACTAAGGTCGAAACCCTTCTCATTCTGAGAAGAGGCCCGTGCCCAATCGCAGTCGCTCCGTATAAAGTGGTATTCAGCTGCATCTGGTTAGACTGGAAGGTGACCCCAACATAGTTGAGAAAAGGCTAGGCAGAACAGGTGTCATTCTGTTAGAAACTCACCTCAAAATCGACGGTTAGCTCGAAATCCATAATGTCACAGTATGGATAATAGAAGCTAATAACACACAGATATCGACGGTATAATCAATAACGCGTAGTTTTGTTATCCACGCTGTGTCACGATAAGTGTCTAATTGACAGTCGCGATCGAGGTGAGATTCTTACAGAATTGCACTGCTGCAGTTATGTTGATAAAAAGAAAATATGATGTTACTTACCTTCCTACGTTCTCTATTTCTTTTTGGATCCTATCCTTCCAGTGTTAAATACTGGTCTTCAGCCGCATCTGGGGCCTAATTCTCCTAAAATAAATCTTGATAAATCACAACCGAACCAAGGCCGAACCGTTCATTCAGACAGTTCTCAATTTCAAAAGCTATCAAATTGTTTGACACAAAAAACAAAATCAATCATTTTGAAAGTTTTCGAAAACAAAAACTGACTGACAGTTGTGGTTCGATTGCGTTTGGCAACAATTTATTTTAGGAGAATTGGGACCCTGGTTAGACTGGAAACTGACCCTAACATAGATTGGAAAGTTCTAGGCAGAACAACAATAATTTCTGACACGACTTACGTACTCTCTTCAGTACAAAAGTACACAAAACATAACTCTCGTAGGAACACTCACGCATCTGTCAGTCTGTCATCACTATTTTAAATGTAACATGTTGACGTGTTTCTGCGTGTCTTTGACATCATCATCATATTTAAACTCAGAATATATTTAGCGTCTTTGTTAAACATAATGAACAAAAAATATCAAAGTCAATAACCTAAACTGATGTTGGAAGCACTACGTAGTAAGGAGGAATATGCATCATACATCATTAAATGTTAAGACCGCTCTATCGCATTTGGTATACACCTGTAAGGATAGTGACGTGTCTACCGTGTCAGCGAAAAGTAGAGTTATCGCCAGCGTCACCGTTAAGACGCTCGACGCTACTACGAAGCCCTTGCTTGTTAAAGCACCGAAGTGGGCTGATGATGATGGTTTTGTGATGGTGCAAGGGGGGAAGCGCCGGCAGAGGACCCTCAAGAACCACTGCGGCACGGCTCCTGTGGAGTCTAACTTAATTATACGTGACGCGAAGCCGAACACTCCGGTGTATCTCCCGCCTACACTACACCACTAAGGCGGAGGACATCGAGGAGTACGTGCGCCAAAGGATCAAGTACACGGCGAGAGTGCAGCTGCTGGAATCGCGCCGCAATGCCAACTTTAGGGCATTCGTGGTGCGAGTACCAACTTGTCTTCTGCACCTCGTCATGGAAGAGGACTTTTGGCCGCAGGGAGTGGTGTTCCATCGCTTCCGCGGACAAGTGCCACATGATCGCACAGCGGATGACATAGTGCGCAAGTGAAGTGTTTTTACTAACATAGGCTTAAGTTTTATTACTAACATAAACTGTATTATTTAACGTATACATGTTAGTTTGTAAGGTCTATGGGCCAAAGTTGCCTGAAAATAAATGAGTTTATTATTATTATTATAGTTGTAAGGGAGATTTTAATAAATAAATAAAACCATCAGCCCATTACTGTCCCATGGTCACGGGCATCTTCTCAGAATGTGAAGGATTTATAAACTGCGTCAAGCGGACGCCCGCGCGGTTCCATACAAAAGTGCTCCGTCGCGGGAACACGCGCGGGCATCCGTCGCGGGAAGCAGACCCCGCGCCCGTGCAACGGTTCCCGCCTCCGTGCGACGGACGCCCGCGCGGCGGCACGCGCGAGTTTTCAATAAACGGGCTTACTGGCTATTGTATTTTTTCTGTCGTTTTGCAGTGTTATAATATACTAAGCTCTCCATCGACACGACTGTACATGCACACCGTTAAAATTGAACTAGCGACACTGCGTACTTGAAATAATCCAGTCTCCGCGACGGGTACCCGCGACGGCGACCGCCGCGTTCCCACGGAGTTCACAGCGTGACCATGCGCGTTGACACGTGAACTTAGAGTTGCCATCTCTAAAATTTGGCAACCAGGACAAGACCCGTGAAAACCCCGGATTTTAGAGCCAAGAACCCGGACATGTCAACAGGTTTTTTTAAACATAGTCAGTGTAATAAAAAACAGTTGTTTAGCGAGTCGGTTCGTCACGTCGGTTGATCGCGGCGTGCGGGCACAGTGCGAGTGTCGCGGGCGCCCCAAAACTTTAATTTTTTAAACCCGGACTACAAATGAAGCCCCGCCCGGACGCTCCCCGGATGCCCTCTAAACTAGGACAAATCCGGGGAAACCCGGACGGATGGCAACCCTACGTGAACTGCGTTAAGCGGGCGCCCGCGACGGGCACCCGGACCGTCGCGGGCGCCCGCTTAACGCAGTTTTGGCCCTTAGACCTTAGTCTTCCACGCTGGCTTGGTGCAGTGTGGAATATAAAACATAACTTTTAACTAAAGAAATCCATTGTTTTTAACAGAATATATAGAAGCAGGTATCGTGTTTATCCAACTGAATGAATGATACAGCTGAATGATACAGATGAAATGTTGATTAATCCTCCGTTATTTGTAAAAATTGTAGATTTCATTTGGAAATAAATGGTTCTAGATTAAGGTAATGGGTTAGTAATTTATTTGCTGATAACAAATTGTACGACAAAGAGACGACACATTGTTAAGCTTTCTTTTATTGAGCTACAAGGTAAAATCATTACGACATCTTTATCTAGACCTGGATTAGGTTTATTTTCATTAGGAGCCAGACAAATTAAAATAATTTTCCAAAAGCAAGAATAAAAAAAAAACTATTACTATTAGTTTTGGCAGAACATTTTGTTCTGCCAAAACTAATAGTTTTGGCTCAAATAATTACAGCTATTTGGCAATACACTCTTGGGCCGGATTGAAATCCTTCACGGGCGGGAATTGGCTCACAGGCCGCAGTTCGTCCACCCCTGATCTAAACAAAATATATTTAATGGCTTATCCGAGTATCGTTTGGGTATCAGATTATAAGTATCATAAGTTTAGCCCATTTCAGTGTCTTCTTCTGTCTGTTTAGTTGTCTAAGCTAAAAGTTTATTTTCACTAACCGCGCTAACTTAATTGATTAATTTCAGTGTCTTCTTCTGTCTGTTTAGTTGTCTAAGCTAAAAGTTTATTTTCACTAACCGCGCTAACTTAATTGATTAATTTCAGTGTCTTCTTCTGTCTGTTTAGTTGTCTAAGCTAAAAGTTTATTTTCACTAACCGCGCTAACTTAATTGATTAATTCTGCACAAGCCCTTAGTAATTTAATCTACTACAATCTGAATACATTAACGCGTAACAAATGACGCGACGTCATGCGTAGGTATCTGTTTCTAAAACAATAAGCTACAAATAACAATGCGTGACTCGCAACGCATGCTTTTAAAGGTGGGTTCACAAACGTATCGTATCGTACGAACGGATTTATCACCCACACTGGCGATCAAACCCGCTTTGGCGATACGATGATTGGATCGTCAAAATGATACATGTGGAGTCACCTTAACGCAGTTGCTGACTTGTATCAATTTTCCGTTGCTGTATCGCGTTGCGTGCCATAGCGTATCAAACGCGTCGTATCAGTTAGTGTGGTCCTCCATTTTGTCCATATTTTAGCTGCATTATGAAACTTCAACTTCAAAAGTCATTTAATTAAAATAGACTAGAATTACTTAGTTCTTTTTGAACACCAATGTTACGAAAGACAGCGACCAAAGATGCCCCACCCTTCACCGCTTCCTAATATGTATGCTGTAAAAAAGAAACGGTGCAACAAATTCCCCAGCAACACAGTTCTGTTTGTAAGATGAATAAATTAATTGAGGATGAACAAAAAAAAAGCATAATGTTAATTAATACAAAAAAAGCTAACTGAGGATTTAAAAAAGTACCTAGGCACATAAAATAATTCTGTACTTTTCATAAAGATGAAAGCGGTCGTATGGCGTATTCGTAGGTATCGGAGTGACGTATCAAATTATTGCGTATCGTACCTACACTAACAATGATACGAGTGACACGGTACACCGATAGATACAAGTATGTACCCAGCCTTATGTTTTAACGTATGTTCATGGAAAATTACGATGAAGAACATCTTTTTTTCAGGGTAAGATGTAAGATAACAGAAGGGAAATGAGCATTACCGTTGGCAAACTAAAATTAGATGTAGGTTGCATCCGTTATACTTGTGGAAACTTTTACAACATGTTATCGAATATCCCTGAAAAATAGCAGATGGCAGTTACTCTAGCTCACGCACACCGACTGCATTCTATCCACATTCGTTTTGCTTGCGGTCGTCTTGCGTTCCCAATAAAAACGTGACTAGAACGCAAACTAGGGTTACAATTTCAAAATGGAGAAATGCTTGTCTGTAGCGCCTAAACTGCCTGATTTGAGAGGCAAATGCCTGTCTAAAATCTCTCTCTTTCTCGTATCAGCACGAGCTATACGAGCACAGCTCATTAAACAATTAACCAGACAGCGAGGTTAGTAGCGGTGCTGACTGCCCAGCGGGTACCGTACGTACTTATGTATCGTCACTCATTGGGTTTTTTTAAGGTACAAGTCCGAGACGGGCTGCAGACCACAAACTGCAACAGTAGTATCGCTTGCGGTGCGATCTGCGGCTGCAGTCTGCGGTTGCAGTATTGCAGTCGCTGTCGGAATAGCACCTTTAAAGTGCACACCTTAAAGGCGCTATTCCGATGGCGACTTGCGGTCTGCGGTTGCAGTCTGCAATTTACAGTCGCCGGTGGAATAGCACCTTTACGCACCCTCAAGATTAAAAGCAGGAATAAAAACAAATGCCTTTCTAGAGTAATGTCGGCCACACGCGTTTAGACAGTACACCTTCAAATGCCTGTCAAATGCGGCAAACGCCTGCTGTCACATAGTAACCCTAATCAGGACAGACCGCAAGCTGGAATCCATTACATAAAAAAAGAATAGAAAAGTATGAAAAATTTCTTCGATGAATTTTTCATACTTTTCTTCTTCACAAACGAACCAAGGCCGAACCGTTCATTGAGACAGTTCTCAATTTCAAAAGCTATCAAATTGTTTGACACAAAAAACAAAATCAATCATTTTGAAAGTTTACGAATACAAAAACTGACTGACGGTTGTGGTTCGATTGCGTTTGGTAACAATTTATTTTAGGAGAATTGGGCCCCAGGACACAGATGATCTTATCCACTAGTTTTAAGCCATTTCAGTGTTTATGATCAACTTATATTTAAGCGGTGGAAAACAAACTGTAAACCTTTTTTTAAAGAACAATAAATTATTATTATTATAATTTATTTATTTATTTATTTATTTATTTGGATCTCCAACAGAGGCTACACAATTACATACAAAATAGCAATTACAGGACAATGACGAGTGTGCTCCTCCAATTACAGGAGACCACATCGTTCACTTATAGTCTAGGTACAATAAAGTTTGACAAGGAATATTAAATTTGAAAAATTATTAAAATAAACAAAAACACTCAACAAAAATCTTTCCAAGCAAAACAGAAAATACAATTAATAATAAAAACACGGATAAAATTAATAATAATTATAAAACATTGATTAAGAGACCGAATTGACAAAGTATGTTGGTAACATGAGTTTTAGGTCTTTTTTATATTTGGATATTTTGCATGTAATATCCAAATTATTGCGTTTAGATAATTCGTTGTAGTGCCTACAGAGCCTTGGCAGAACGGCGAAGTGTCCGAGGTTTGTTTTGGATCCTAGCACATTAAAAAAGTTATAGCTACATTTCCTCGGCAAGCGAGATGGTGCGCTTATCTGCAGCTTACCAAGAAGCTCGCCACAGTCAACAACCCCATTGAACAGTCTGTGAAGAAATGTGAGATCCAAGGCTTTTCTTCTATCTACCAATGAGGACATTTGATAGTGTTGTAATCTTAGGTTGTAGTTCCTAATTTTTCTTGCCAGACGATCTTTATAGCAAAGATGGTAAAGAAAACGTCTTTGTACACTTTCTAGACGCTTAATGTAGATGTCATAGTGGGGGTTCCATACTGTGCTGTTGTATTCAAGCAATGGGCGAACTAAGGTATTGTATAGTTTAATTCTTGTCGAGACTTTAGAAAATTCTTTACTATTACGCAAGATAAAGCCGAGCACTTTGAACCCCTTTGAAGTAATATTTAGTATGTGTCTATCAAATTTCAGTTGTTTATCAAATACAATTCCCAAGTCGCGAACTTCTTCTACTTGTTGCAGGGTTTGCTGGTGTAATGTGTAATTGTTCGTTTGCACTGTTTTTTTACGGGAGAATTGCATACAATGACATTTAGAGACATTAAGGGACATTTTATTTGTTTTACACCAGTCTGCCATTCTATCGAGATCAGCCTGTAATAGTGCAGAGTCCAAGTGAGTTACTATAGGTTTCATAATCTTTACGTCATCCGCAAAAAGGTAGAAGCTTGAGTGCTTGAAACATAACGTAATGTCGTTAATAAAGATATTAAAGAGGATAGGGCCTAAGTGCGAGCCTTGCGGGACTCCTGATGTTGCTGGAAAGGTGTCAGACTGGTGACCATTAATGACGACCTTTGAACTCCTACCAACGAGGTAAGAATGGAACCATTTAAGTAATGACCCCCCCACTCCCAGCTGATTTAGTTTGTTCAGTAAGAGATTATGGTCGACCTTATCAAATGCTTTACTGAAGTCTGTATATATAGTATCTACCGAGATTCGTTTATCAAGAGACTCCGATATAGCTGAAACATAACACATAAGGTTTGTAGAGGTTGACCTTGACTTGATAAAACCATGTTGGTGGATAGTAATGTATTGTTTAACATGTGCATTTAGGCGTTTTGTTACCAGCTTTTCAAGTATTTTGCCGAATATGTTTAGAATAGAGATTGGCCTGTAGTTAGACACTTGTTGCTTTTCACCTGATTTGAAAATAGGAACCACTAAAGCTTCCTTCCACCTTCTAGTAAAAACACCATCTGCTAAAAATTTGTTAAAAATGAGTTTAAGGGGTATAGTTAGTGCTTTTGCGCATCTTTTTATAAATACGGGTGGAATACCGTCACTTCCAGCACCTTTACGCTCATCTAAAGATCTCAGGGTTCGGAATATTTCCTCAGCACCAAATTCCAGTTTACAGAAGCCCGACATAGTAAGACAGCCATCAATGTGGTTTGACACCTTCACCGAGGACGAAGTATTGTAGACTTGCGCAAAGTTCTCGGCAAACAAGTTACAAATGTCGCGTCCACTTGATGCTGTCTTATTCTTGTGACACATTTCTGCAGGGTAAGTACTGATGTTTTTATTTTTATTTTTAATAAACGACCAGAACATTTTTGGATCCTTTGCAAGTGCTTCTTCTATTCTAACTATATAGGTTTTGTAACAAACTTCCCTAAGCCTACCACATCTTGTACGCAGTGACTCAAATGATATGATGTCTAGAGGGTTTTTGTATTTCTTTATTTTAATGCGATATTTATTTTTTTCTTTCAGGAGACGTATTAGATTTCGAGAATACCATTGTGGATATTTATTGCCCAATATTTTTTTATTGGGACATTTTTCGATGACGTCGTGCAATATTTTGTAAAAAATATCTATCATATCGTCGGCTATGTGACCTTCCAGTTGTTTTTCCCAGTCTATAGAATTTAGTGATATCGTTATGTTATCGTAGTCAGCTCTAAAGAAGTCTGGTTTTACAGTTGGTTTGGCTTGAAGATGGTTTGGGTTGATGATTAAGGGTACAGAAAATTCAAATGGTGGGTGCAAGGGATCCTCTGAAATAAGGTGCCAGGTGCAACGGCTAAGGTTATGTAACGTAGTATTACAGAGGGCCAGATCTAATGTTTTTGATTTAACATTTGGTATGTGATTAAACTGTTCTAAGGCGTTTAAGGAAACAAAATCGAGGAAACACTTAATTACTTCGCTATTATTGTTAGGATATGGCCGTGCATGACCTGTGTTCTGCTCGTCAATTTTCCAAATTATATTACTGAGGTTAAAATCCCCTAAAATTAGTGTATGTTCACCGTGGTCAAGGGCACTCTGAGCGCAATTGAAGAATACTTGCATGATATCATCGGTCACAGGCGGGGCTATGTAAACACCGCAGATACGGAACTTATTCTTCCTACGCGAGTCCGTTTCAATATTAATCCACAAATCCTCACACGAACTCTCCAGGTGTGGCAGTCTACATGACTTTAACCTCTTAGAAATCGCGATTAAAACGCCACCTCCGTCTTTGCGCGCGCTATAACGACTAGATTCACGATCACGTCTATAAATATCATACCTGTCGTCAAACAATTCGGCATCATGAACACCACCGTTCAGCCAAGTCTCCGTAAGCACAATTACGTCGTAATCTTGTATAGACATATTATGATAAAAAATACTAAGTTTCGTTTTTAGGCCGCGTACATTCTGATAATAAATCCGAAGTGAACTATCGAATGTGGCTATTTAAACTACAAAAACATGCAATAGTGTGACAATTATGTAGTGTTTATCCTAACTTATTTCTACGTTATTGACTTTATTTGCTCCTGGTTTGTTATAACAATGCGATCAGATTGTTCGTTTTTCTTCATGAATATTCTTCCATTTCGCACCCACACAAACTTATACCCAAGCTCCTTGCCACGAATTCGGCTCGCCGCGTGTAATGCCTTGTTGTCTGCTGACAAATGTTCCACCACATAAATCGGTACTGGAGTCTCAGTTGCGATGCCAAGGTGACCGGTATTCAGCTTATTACTGGTGTTATTCTTGTTGAAGTCAATAGTAGCGGCGAAGAAAGTATCTCGCAGGCGTGGGCTGTTGAATTTAACAAGAATAGATCTAGGCCGAGTAGTCTGAGTATCCTTTTTCGCTATCCTGGTACAGTGGGCTATGTCAGCTTCCACAATTTCACTCTTAGTAATGTTGCTAAGCTGTAACACCGTGGTGAGTAAGTTTTCTGAGCGGTTTTCAGGCACATTCTGTATTTCGAGGTTAGTCGCTCTAAGGTTCTGTTCCATAAGGTTTAAGCGTCGACTAATGTCGTGGATAGAAGTTTGCAGCTTTATGTTATCTTTCTCAAGTGCCTGGATTCTGGAAGATTTTTCCTCTAATGACAATTTCGTTTCTTCATATTTTTCGTTGAAAAAGTCAAGAGAAACCCGAAAACCCGCTATCAGCTCGCTCATTTGCTTAAATTGGTCTGAAACAGCATCTTTAAGCGCGCTGGCGATTTCTTGTTTTATTATTTCTCTGAGAGAACCTCTAGATATTTCTAAAATGGTATCGTCATTAATTGGACTCTCGGGTGGGCTGCTCTGTTTTCTTTGTTTATTACGGACAGTGACGTTAGTTTCGGTAGGTGAGCTGTGCTGTTGCTGAACTTGCTGAGCTGTATCGGCATTGTTAGAGCAATCGCCCCTTGGTCGGACTGGAGTATCTGTGTTATTTGTCTTTGGTTGTTTGCTTTGACAGCTAGGACATTTCCAAGTCGCTTTTTTGGCTATACCCATTGATTTAAATTGCTTTTCGGGTACATTAGAACACATCAGATCGTACCGCAATTTACAAATAGAGCATTGCAGGTAATCTTTGCTTTTGAATGTATTCATACAACCAGCACATTCGTTATTAGCCATCCTATTATGTTATTAATAATGTATTCCTTAAAATACGACAAATTACAAAAATTGAAGCTGAGCGCTGGGCTCGAACTCGCGGCACTTGACGCACACAGTTCCTTCAGTCGACAGATTGGTGGATGCGCCACTTGAACGTTAAGATATCGTTTGAAATTTGACACCGTATTGCCAAAATTTTAGATTTCAAATATTAACAGTCGTTACAAGATTGACTCATTTGTCACGCATTCCACAAATTTTTTCACTGTTGACAATGATATTTATTAGTTTTTTTGACACTGTTTTTATGATTTTCTTGCCTTTAATTGTTATATTAACTTAATTTGGAAAATAGTATTATGTTTTAAGCACTGCTAAACGTTTTATTCTTAGTTGAACTGCACTAAGTCCTGTGATTTTATTTTCATTAATTCCACAGATGCCCGTCACTAACGGCTTCAATAACACTTTCACTTGATATTTGTCCTTGTTGCTTCACGTTACATACAAAATTAGATAAAATTTCACTGTATTTATATTTTTAGAGAAATATTTATCACGGAACTTATCAAACTTAGATGTTCACCTAGTGGCGCCATCTAGCGTATCTATAATGGATGAAGAAACTTCGTCCAACAAAAACCGCATAACATCCAGGTATGTATACAAAGCAGACCTCACCTTGGCAATGGGCCGGGGCTAAAAACATGATGAAGACGTTGAAAATAAGAAAATGCGGCTTCGCATTTGGCAACAACACAGATTCGTTGAAAATCCCCGCTGTATTTATGTGCAACGGTAATGCAATTAAAGTAAATAATTCTATTGCTTTACGATTTATATATCCGCTCTAAGAATTAAAAAAAAGTTGTAATAGCTTGTAGTCTTGCGGTCACGGTGAATTTAGTTTAGATTATGAGTTTTAAAACGTTTAATTATCTGTCGGCGATGGTCCAGCAATCGACATCATAAATTTATTATGACAAGAGAATGCTAACTATAGTATAGAATATTATATACTATACATTCGGAAGCTATGAATCCGGTTCACCAACATACACTTTAATAGATATTAAGTTAGTTTAGTAGAGTTTTTAAGAAGATTTATTAATTTTAATTTGAGTAGTATCGAATAGTTTATAAAAATACTTTTTATTTGATTATGCTATCATTCTTAGTTTTCGAGATATTAAGGTTTATGTTAGTGACACGGATTCATTGCTACGAGTGTATTTACCTATAAGAAGGTAGCTGCAATCTCCTACGCCATATTGCGATTAGGATACGGTTTGCCAAACGCAGGAAATATGACTACATTGACTTTTTGGAGCGATTGTATAAGAGGCCCGTGTGTATCCTGCTACGACCCCTGGGACGTTGAAGGCTTAACAGGATGAAGACGCTTAAACGAGTGTCCTCATTCCGTTGAAGAAGTGGCAAGAAGCGCTTACCTATAAGGGCTTGACATCCCGACCCTACGTTCTATCCTGCAGCCTAACATAGGGCAAGGAAAAACCTAGGATGAAGTAGAAAACATTTAGTTTTGCCTCAATTAACGAATACAAGCTTCTGTACTACTTGACATTGAGTAAAGTCACTCTGATGAAAATAAAGTGCAGGAATGCACTCATCTCGATGAAAAGCGCCAGCAACTGTCATGCAAATACCATCTTTACCACATCGAGAAAAAGTTTTAAACGCAACGCTAGAAGATCTATTGAGTGTGCATAGAAAAATGTAAACAATGCTAGATTGGTCTATTTGAAGGTTATGAGAAAATTAATTTGTTTTCTTCTTTTTGAAAATAAACTTAGCTATTTATTATATAACACTTGTGTATTAGTCATCAATTTGAGTTTTAAGTTTATAGGCTATTATCAGCTGTTAAATCCCGTGACGATATTAAGGGGTGGGCGAACTATGGCCGGCGTGGGCCAACTCCGGCCCGCAAAGTGTCTGGCCCGCCAACTCCCCTTTTAGAGCAAGAGTGTATGGCCATCGGAAATATATCTTTGCAGCCTCATCGAAACAAATAGGTATAAACTAAATACATACATAATTATAAAATGCTGTGGCGGCATCTATCTCGCCACATGCGAAGTATCCTACATCGCGCAATCAAGATTTAACACGCAGATAGTACATATACAACCTCCCAACATCAACCGTTGGGCAGTAGCCCGCCAGGCACAAGACTCCGCCTGGTTGGAGGATCCTCCCTTTGGTTGGAGGAACACCACACCAAGTTTTTTCACAATGCCATAACATATAGACGTAATTATATGGGCTAAAATTTTTAGTTTTGGCAGAACAACGAATTTGGCCCCTGATGGAAAAGCTTGTCCACCCTTGGTCTAAACATAGGCTCGCTCACACAACGACTCGCTAAATACGGTTTAATTTTTAAGAAAAAAGTATATTCTTTAGAAATCTATAATAACATAAATTTAAAATAAAAATTAACTACCTATGTGTGCAAAATAATTATAATAAAACAATTTAAAACTGCACTTATTTGTCGAATTATTCGTCCACATCTGTCTGGGCTCGTGTCTAGAAGACTGGCAGCGTTGCCACGATGGATGGCAATTCTAATTCTTTGCCAAAAAGTAAGTCAGCCCTCTCGCGAAGTGTCGACCAATCTTTGAGCAATTTCCTCGTTTTATATAATTTTGGCATTTTAAATACATTTAGTTCTAAACATATTTAAAATGCCGAACTGCATTGTAAGGCTGTTGTCTGTTACAAACGCCGTAAATCGCGTTCGGCGTGACGCTGTATGCGGCCGACGAATGCGTGACGAATGACGCCTGACGCTACGCGTTTGAGAGAAACCACTACAGTGCATTCCCATAATAAGCATTCGTCGGCAGCGTATAGCGTCACGCCGGACGCCGCCTACCGCGTTTCTAATAGACCACGGCCTAACCCATCAATGAACATTGACGCACCTATCAGCCATTGTTTACATAATCCACGAATAACCGTCATATGACTCGCATGACTATTATAACTCACGTGCCAAGAAAATCAGTTGACACCCACTGTATATTTCATAGTCTAGTCAAAAAAAGTTATAAAAGCTATCTAACAGGGGCGCCAGACAAATAAATTGGTATCGTTCTAATAAATAATACGGTGTAACAACAACACATGTTGGGTCACATACAGAAGCCTTTTTATTGTTAGTTCGGTGACAAATAAATGATTGGGGGCATGTACAGGGATTTAAACGTCAACGAAGAGTTGATTTATTTACCTATAGTAACCAACAAGAAGTAGCCTTTTTTGGCCAAAGGATTAGCATTGCAGACTAACAACGTGGCAATGCGGCCAGTCTTTTGGGCACGTTCATCGACAATAGATGTGGAGGAATATTTTGATGTCCTCTTTTGGTTTATAGTTTTAAATTAGGATATTTTTCTTTATTTGTATTTGTAACTAGCTATACCATGCATGCGTTGCAATGCACTTTTTCCTACTTACCTTACCTACCTACTACAACCTACCTTCAGAAACAAAATCAAAATAGTATCAAAAAGTTAAAACCATTTTCATGCGTGCGGTAAACAAATGAAGAATATGGACATACTGAGATAATTTAGTTTTTTTGTAAATATCAAAATTTGCTTTCTTAAGAACCTTCTCCTGACAATTACGAACACAACAAAAAAAAGGCGTATAGGGTAATCTCTCTTTATCTCTTTTACTTGGATTCGTGTGTTCCATCTTAGACACTGTCTCTGTCTGCACTTATCGGGTGCAAATGATAAAAATCAAAAAGTAATCTTACGCAGTACAATTTTCTAGTAGATTTTGTGCTTCAGGAACGCTTCCAAATTGTTCTGCCAACGGTTATATTATGAAGTGTAAATTGAAGCCTTGCAAAGCTGAACATCTTTGCCAAGCTTCAATTTATAATATGGCATTCGTAAGGCATTCCCAGCGATATTATTTTTATCCTCAATGATTTCACTCTCATTTGAGTATCTAAACATACTGTTCTGTTTATTTTAAAGGCTTGTTTATGAGCAAACGTTTGCACGAGATGCCAAATTGCCTGTGAAGTTAGGTCTTCGACAGACTATAGACTTTTTATCAAACAATAATTTGTCCGTCATTAATTAATAAGTCGATTAAAAATCTTTATAATCAGCGAAGTGAAATAACGCTAAATGTTTTGTCTTCAAACAAATGTGTCTATTGAAAAACAAAGTTTGACCAAAAAGCTTTTGCAGGTCGCATGTAGGTAGACGTAACTGCAGTAGACGAAATAGAGACACGACATACAAGCCTAATATGCGAATAGCTACATAATTTTGCCGTCGGCGTCGCACTCTCTCGTGCCGACGAGTACAAATATAATGTATGCGTTATCTCTACTCGGCAAAATTATGTCGCGCTGCGCATGTTAGCTTGGTTCGACAAACAGAACAATTTGACCAGAAACTATCGATCATAACATGTTCAAGCCCTAACGATGCCGATAAAATAACGTTAGCATTGACGGATTTTCATAACGTTTTGATGATTAATACTCAAGAACGCGAAGGTTCCAATGAATTATGATTATTAATGTTTACGGCTTTAATATAGGTCACTTCAAGACCTCTCTTTTATTATAGGTTTCAGACAGTTCGGGACATTTATGTGACTGTGGACGGATGAAATGATTATGTCCTAGAAAAACATGATACAAAATTATCAATGACTAAGATTGTGTTTACTGGGTCATTTTTTTCTTATTTTATTTATGACTTTATTTTTTACAAAATTTTATGGCTACGTAAGAGCGGTTACGCACTGTATCCGATCCGAATCCGTGAAAATACGTTCCGAAGTAGTCACAGAACTATTTGTATGGTAGTTTACGCACTAGATCCGACTTCGGTCATCTGATTTCTCTCCGTCATCCGTGAGTCTCCAATTCGGAAGAAATATTGACGGACCGAAGTAGCCGTAGTACTGTTTGTATAAACGCTTTCGTATTTCCTCGGATTCAAATCGGACACATGCCAAAGATGGCCCCTGAATTGCTTGGATTTGGATCAGAGATCGGATTAGTGCGTAAGCAATATCCGAATTCGGTCCGAGATTTTTAGACTGCAGTTCCGTATTTTCACGAATTTGGATCGGATGCAGTGCGCAAAGCAACATCTATATACCGTAATAGGAAGAGTTGAAGTTGTTGCGGAATATGAGTTACTATGGCCTCTATCATGGTAAATATTAAAAATAATAAAAAGTCTAAATCCAAAGAAGGTCCCCATAAAAAAACCTCAATGTTTTTTGTTTCTGGTCTATCTTGAAAACGGTAAAACATACAAGCATGTAACTTGATAAGATTGTAGTGCATACTTTATAGTGAAACAACAAATAATAAAAAGACGCAAAACTAGTGGTGACACGGAACCCTTAGCATACGAGTTGCACTCAACCTTGGCCGGTTTTTCGGGTTCCGTACCCAAAGGGTAAAACGGTACCCTATTATTAAGACTCCGCTGTCCGTCCGTCCGTCAGTCACTAGGCTATATCTCATGAACCGTGATAGTTAGACAGTTGCAATTTTTACAGATGATGTATTTCTGTTGCCGCTATAACAACAAATACTAAAAAAGAGAATAAAATAAATATTTAAGGGGGCTCCCATACAACAAACGTGATTTTTTTTGCCGTTTTTATTGATAATGGTACCTACGGAATCCTTCGTGCGCGAGTGCGACTCGCCCCCCTTGTGTGGTTCGCAATTCTAAAAGTTTAGCATTTAGTAATTTATTACCATCTACTGTTTATTTCAGTCCAAAACGAGAAGTATCCTCACTAATTATAAACATTCCTGACAATGAAATATGCTTGTTGGATTCAAAATTAACGTCATTACAAGGCCCTTAACCCCTTCTTTATAAATCTTTTGCAGATGTTCCAGACATTAACACTGAACAGAACAAATTTTCATCACATTCCTCAAGTCAACATGCGTGATAATTTCACAGGCCATTTGCATTTTAAATATAATATACACCGATGCGTAGGTACTTAATAATAAAATGATTTTCTATTTGAGTGCGGACAACGCATTCGTGAGGAACTTGGCAGGGTTGCGAGGACACAAATTATATAATAATGTGACAAACATTTTGTTTTTCCAATTGTAAAGGTAAAAATTACATTTCTTGTGTTTTTTTTTCAAGGTTATTTTTGTCATCGAGCTGTTGGATTGTGACGCAGTATTGTGAAATGTCATGTTACTATTCCTACAATTAGTACCTATCTATTTAGTTTTATGAATGATTTCGCTTTCGCATCGTTATGAGAATTAAGTCTCGGTTTGGATGGCGTAGTCAATACAGTGCCTGTAGACAAATGGTAATCGATGATCGCTAGAGAATAGAAAGATGTACTGGATTGACATACTCGTAAGCTTTCGACAGGTCAAGCGATCGGTTATGTCATTTCCATACATTTAATTGGCGTTTCTATTCTCTAGCGATCATCGTTTGCCATTTGTCTACAGGGACAGATCAGAAAAACGCATAAAAATGAGGAGCATTCTCCGATCCAACAATGACTGACTGAAAACGTTAAATACTTACTACGTTAGTTACCCTTAATCGGGCACAGGGAACTATTTTCCCACCAACTTTTTTGGACTACGTCGCGATGTCTTCTTTCTTATACATGTAAAGAAATAAATACTTTTTCTTAATTAATTTGACGCGCTCTGCGTGACAGCTCAACTGTCAAGAAAGAAAATTTTAAAGATAAGATTTGATGTTTGAATTAATACCGTAAGTGCGAACAATATTATAAAAATAGATTGTTAAAGAGAGGAAATTACATTAAATGTCGTTTCTTTCGTAACAGAGAAACACATGTTTTATTTCCTAAAAGAGATACGTTCACATTATAAAACGACATTTTTGTTGAGGAAAAAAATGGAGAGACTAAAATTCGAATTTACATTGCTACCTGGGAGTGATGGAAAATCAAACATTTATTCCATTATCTCAATTACAACGCCGGACGATAAAGTATACGCAGTACCAGAAGAATTACAAGCGGTTAGTCACCACAAAGAAATAATTAAAACATCTGCATATAGTAAAGTGAAAAACAGCTTAAAAAAAAGGTACCAGACAAGAAAAGTTTGGATAACTATGTCAGCAGATCTGGAGAAAACTTACCTGGATGAAGATAGTAATTTGCAATTTGGTGACCAATACCTAGAAGAACTGACAAAAGAAGAAGGTGAACGGAAGAGCGAAACAGGTACATTGGAAAAATTATTCGAAAAGTTGGTAGAAACCACACGGGAAAATAGACATCAGAGCGTAAAACAGATCGCAGAGAAATTTGTACTAGAGAAATTTACAAGCAAAAACTCAAATGCCAAACTATGGATAGATATTTTTGAGAAAGAATGTGGGCGATTTGATGTGACAACGGATGAAAACAAAATTGAAATACTCCGTCTGTTCATGGATACGAGTTGCTCAGATTGGTACAGTTCCATGATTATAAAATTGACAATGAATTCGGAATGGTCCACATGGAAAACTAAATTCTGTGAAACTTTTGCAAATAAGGGATGGAATCCAGTCACTTATGCATTATTATTTAAATACAAGGCAGGCTCATTGTTAGAATATGCTATAAAGAAGGAAAAACTTTTACTTGATATGAGAACATCAATTGATACAGGCACTTTAATAGACTTGATTGCAGCGGGTTTACCAGAATTCATACTGAATACAATTGATAGAGAAATATTAAAAGATACAATGGACCTGTTTAATGAGGTGAGCAATCATGAACATATGGTAAATAAAAGAAGTTTTTTGGCGAAGAGAAATTATGGAAATCAGAAAACCACTGGTAAAAGTGAAGAGAAAAATCCATGTAGAATATGTGAAAATCTGAGTAAGGGCCAACGCTATCACCCTGAAGCTTTGTGTTGGTTTAAACAAAAAGAAGATGAAAAGGTAAAAAAAATACAATTAGACATGTCAATAATTCAGTTATTGAAGCAGAATTAAATGAGACTGATCAAAAAAACGAATAGTAACACCATTAATAACCGTCAAACTACTATTGAATGATAAATTAGAAATAAATGGAATCTACGATTCAGGATCAAATGTATCATTAATAAACTCGAAGTTACTAAAACTAAAAGGTAAAGGAAACCATCAAAATGAAGCAGATTTAGTAACAATTAATGGTGTTAAAAAGACAAAAGGTTTGACAAATTTAAAAATAAAAATTAAAGAACTGGAGAAACAAGTGGACGTCTACATTATTGATGAACACAATTTCAATTATGATTTTTTGATTGGATTAGATTTAATCAAAACATTCAAATTGATACAAACAGAAGATTTAAAAATTATTCAGAAACAGTACTTACATAAAGAAAATGTTGAGAAGGCAGAAGAAAATGACATAAGTAGAAAACTAAACAACACACTGAGAAATAGGGATGAGAATAATAATAAAAACACTTTAGGTGAATATAAAGTCAATTTCAATGAACATGTAAAAGAGGAAGATTTTCAAATAAAAATAAATCATTTAAATGAAGATGAGAAAGATAAAATAAATAATTTGATTAGCGAATACAAATCAGTTTTTGCAAAACACAAATATGACGTCGGCACTGTAAAGGGATACGAAGCCAGAATAGACTTATTACTAGAAAAATATTGTAGCAAAAGGCCTTACAGATGCACTATGGAAGATAAGAAAGAGATAGAACAACAAATAGCAAAATTACTAGATAACAATCTAATAGAAGAATCTTACAGCCCATTTGCGGCACCTGTCACTTTAGCGTTTAAAAAAGAAGACAACAAAAGATCTAGACTATGCATAGACTTTAGAGACTTGAATAAAATAGTAGTACCTCAAGCTCAACCATTTCCATTGATTGATGACTTGATGATAAAGACCAGGAATTGCAACTACTTTTCTGCACTTGACATAAATTCTGCATTCTGGTCAATTCCCTTAAGAATAGAAGACAGAAAGAAGACAGGATTTGTGACACAAGAAGGACATTACCAATGGACTTGCCTGCCTTTTGGATTAAAAACGTCACCAGCAATATTCCAAAGAGTATTAAGCAATATATTGAGAAAATACAAACTAACAGATTTTGCAGTTAATTACATAGATGATATTCTTATATATTCCAAAACATTTGATGAACACATAACTCATCTATCACAATTGTTACGTGCCATCGAATCAGAAGGGTTCAGATTAAAATTTACAAAATGCACATTTGCATCAGACTCGGTAAAGTACCTCGGACATATTATTCAAAGTAATTCAGTTAAACCAGTAAAAGATAATTTGATTTCAGTAAAGAATTTCCCTATCCCAAAGACACAAAAGAATGTAAGACAATTTCTGGGAAAAATCAATTTTTATCATGAATACATTCCAAGGAGTGCAATAATACTAGACCCTCTGCATAATTTACTCAGGAAAAATCAGAAATTTGTTTGGACTGATGAGTGTCAAAAATCTTTTGAGATGATTAAGAGCCTCCTATGCTCTCAACCAGTACTAGAAATATTTGATAAAGATTTACCAATCAACATTTATACAGATGCTTCTATAGAGGGCGTCGGCGCTATTCTAAAACAAATACAACCAGATGGAAAAGAAAAACCAGTAGCATACTTTTCAAAGAAACTTAATGAAGCTCAGAAGAGGAAAAAGGCAATATATTTAGAATGTTTGGCTATTAAAGAAGCGGTGAGATATTGGCAATATTGGTTAATAGGGAGATCATTTACAATATATTCGGACCATAAACCACTAGAAAATATGAATTTAAAATCAAGAACAGACGAGGAACTGGGGGATTTAGCATATTATTTATCACAATATGAATTTAAAATAAAATATTCACCAGGAAAGGAAAATGTTGAAGCAGACTGTCTAAGCAGAAACCCAGTACTAGAATCAGACGAAAACACAAACGAACAGTTGAAGGTAGTAAATATAATTACATTAGAGGATATATTAAGAGATCAAGAAAACAATGAACAAATACAAAATAATAAAAAAACATTAATAAATAAACAGAGTATATACTACAAGAAAATCGGTGTAAAGGAAAAAATAATTATATCGGAAGAATATAGTTTAAAACTTTTAAAGAAAATACATGAAAATATGTGTCACATTGGAATCGGGCAAATGCAGAAGATGGTTAGCCCATTCTATTCAGCAAAAAATTTGTCTAGTAACATCAAAAAGATTTGTAGACACTGTGAAACTTGTATTAGAAATAAATCAAGAGGACAAAATAAATTTGGATTTTTGTCTCATCTAGGGCCGGCCACACGACCATTTCAGATAATGTCTATAGATACAATTGGAGGCTTTGGAGGTTCTAGATCGACAAAGAAATACTTACATCTGTTAGTAGATCACTTTACCAGATATGCATTTATTCTAACATCAAGTACTCAGACTGGAAAAGATTTTATAAAATTGGTCACAAATGTCACAGAAACTGAAGATATTGATATAATTCTCACCGACCAATATCCAGGGATTAATTCAAAAGAATTCAAGAGTTTTTTAAATGACAAGCAAATACAGATAGTGTTTACAGCAGTAAATGCACCATTCTCTAATGGACTGAATGAAAGGCTGAATCAAACATTGGTAAACAAAATCAGATGCAGAATAAACGAAAGTGAAACAAAGAGAGCCTGGACAACCATAGCTAAAGAATGCGTAGACAAATACAATCAGACAGACCACACTGTAACTGGGTTTCCACCGGCTTATCTTCTTTACGGAACAGATGTTACAATCTTACCGAAAGAATTGAAGCAAGAACAATCACAAAATGACTGCATAAGAGACAGAAAAATAGCACTAGAGAACATAAAAAGATCACATGATTACAATAAAAGATTGTTTGACAAAAATCGAAAATATTGGGAATTCGAAGAAGGAGATTTAGTGTATGTAGAAAATGGAAACAAATTAAATAGAAAGAAATTAGATGAGCTGAAAATTGGTCCGTTTAAGATTGTTGAAAAGATTTCGAATTCTATTTACAGAATAGATACAGGTCACAGGAAAACGGAGTCAAATCTTTTCCACATAACAAAACTTACTCCAGTCCCAGCAATTTGAAGAAAATATCATACCCCCCGGAGGGGGGGGGGGGGAGGGGAGATGTAAAGAAATAAATACTTTTTCTTAATTAATTTGACGCGCTCTGCGTGACAGCTCAACTGTCAAGAAAGAAAATTTTAAAGATAAGATTTGATGTTTGAATTAATACCGTAAGTGCGAACAATATTATAAAAATAGATTGTTAAAGAGAGGAAATTACATTAAATGTCGTTTCTTTCGTAACAGAGAAACACATGTTTTATTTCCTAAAAGAGATACGTTCACATTATATACATTTATTTTAAAATCTGGAAAAATATTTTTTTTTACTATTTTCTTGAATAAAAAATAAAAAGGAAACAAAAAAAAATTGTTTCTTTTTTTATTGTTTATAAAAAAATGACAAATTGTTTGTTATGTACTTTTCTTAAAACCGCCTGCCCGATTAAGAGATAAATAAAACTTATAATAGTTACGAAGATAAATATTACGTTACGTATACACATCAAAAAAAGTTTGCGATCACTAGCATAGCATAGCATAGCAATTACCTATGTATGTGAAGATTTCGAATTCAAAGTCCAACTGAAATCTGATTTATATTTATCTAGATAACTATCAATCTATATTTATCATGATAATTATCGCTTTTAATCTCGATTAGAAAATTCGGCTTCAAAAAGGCTACATAATTTTTCAAAGTGATCGCAAACTTTTTTTGATGTGTGTACACAACAAGAAGTTGTAGTAAATTAAGTAGTACCTAGTTTTTTCCCAATTATGTTGGGGTTAGCTTCCAGTCTAACCAGAATTAACAACCGCGCCGATCATACATTTTGCGAAGTTAAGCTGCACTTGCCGTGGTCAATCATTGGATGGATAACCGTTCGTTACACATCAAGATCCCTCCGTGCCTCGGAGAGCACGTTAAACGGTCGGTCCCGGGTGTCATAAGAATACCTATGATAGTCGTTACGTCAGAAGTTCGGACTGACAACCGGTCTGACCTTAGGATATCGGCATTGCCCAGTAGTAACCGGTTGCGGGTTGCGGAGGTGCGATGGCAGTCGCTCCATGTAAAATACTGGTATTCAGCCGCATCTGGTTAGACTAGAACAGCAGGCTAACTCCCGACAGGATCGAGTTTTGAATCGAGTCGACTTAGTGTCAATTCTTACTGTTGAAATCGACCAAAGCGCAAAATTGTGCATCGGCTCGAATAAAATTTAACGACTGTTTTTGATATTTGTTAGTTTTAAATCAAACCTCAGCACGGTCGTGCAGTTTTGTCGATTTCAACAGTAAGAATTGACACTAAGTCGACTCGATTCAAAACTCGATCCTGTCGGGAGTAAGCCTGCAGGAGTGGGAAAACATTTTTCATCATGGGCCAGAAAAAGCAAGAAATTAGGCAGGGGGCCAGAATTCCAAAAAACATAATTATTTCAAAATCAAAATCAAAATCAAAATCAAAAGTTTTTATTTCACATAAACCATTACAGGCGCTTATGAAAAGTCGAATTTAGGTGCACGGTTCCAATTAGTCGTTTCCTATGGAGAAGAGCCGGCAAGAAACTCCATGGTTACTCTTTTAAAATCCATATCTTTAACAATTTGAGTGGGTACAGTTATGACTTAGATATGAGAGAACAAAGTAGACTTAGGAGCAGGAACCACACAAAAAACAAAATGAAAAATATGGTCACAAATTAACTAGGTATCCAGGCATCTAGCAAGTCTACAAAGCTCTCACATTTACAAAAGGTAAAAGGACGCTAAACTATATAAAACAACTGACATGGTTAATTGTCATCAAAACACATTACAAAGAAAATCACTGTATAGTAAGATAAAGATATCTTGAGAGTAACGATAGTAATAAAAAAAAAAGCTAATCGTAATGAGGTTAGTTAATAGACATACACATACGACGTTAATGAGGTACCAGGGAAGCCACATGTGCAGAAGGAGTTACTTCCAAACACCTTTGTCGTCAACAATTCTTATTCTTTTTAAAAAAAATAAAAAATATTTTATTCAATTTATTTTGTTAAGCCTAAACTAACATTTTTGGCTCAAATAATTACGGCTATTTGTTATGGCCAAGCACGCTTGGTCTAATAGGGAGGGTTGGCGGGCCGGATAAAAACCCTTCGCGGGCCGGATTTGACCCGCGCACCGTAGTTTGCGCAGCCCTGGACTAGAAACTGATCCCAACATTGATGGGGAAAAGGCTAGGAGGAAGACAGTCGGTGGTTTTAGAATATTTAGGGAAGCTATTAAAAAGAACAGAGGAGAAGTCATTGACACGTTAGTTGACCTAACGTTACGAAAATAATTTAGGTACAGTAGGTACAAAATAGGGTTTCTGCTCGAGAATTCTCGACTCGAGAAAAGTCGAGAAATCATGCCAACTTCGAGACGAGAAAAAATACCTCGAGAATTCGAGAACTCGAGAAATCAAAGATTTTCTTTTATTACTGTAAAATTGGCTTAAAAGTTACGTAATCTTTGCATTCTGGCTTCTGATCGATCTCCTTACGAGGCACGCGAACAGACACATAATAAACCTATAACTCCAAGTACTCTTAATATAATGTGATATAAAACGTCAAATAAAAATTAACTGTAAGATAAACTCCGTTCATCTATTGTTGGGTTTCTTTCTGAATACAAAATCGACGACTAGATAACTAACTATCCTAACAATATGCTTGTAAATTGACCACTTTTATAGATGGGGTCTCTTTTTAAAGCCCAGCTAAATATACTTTTCTCGCCTTAAACTTTACATCTTTTTGCAGTTAGGCCCCAGGTAAAATATAAAATTTAAATCACAGTAAGTATTTCTCTTTGTTATTTTTAATCATAGCAACAACACAATGAAACTATTAAAACAAAATAAGTAGGATTTGATTTTTTTATTGTAATTTATAATATTGGGCTTTAAAGTTTATTTATATCTGAAAAAAATACATTTCTAGGCTAACGTACTTATGGTATTTTACGTATATTACGTAAAATACCATAAAATATATATTACGTATTTGTGGTGTAAATGAATGGGTTCTAGGGCAGGATTAGTTATTTCACAAAGGTATACCTTGTTAAAATGATATCTATTGTTAAACTCTTCATCCGTGAATATTTCGGATGGATTTCTTCGATGCCTTTTTATTGGTTTACTGATATAATTGAAATAGCCTCCAGCACTTCCAAATCAGACTCCGATGAACTACTCGAGTCCATTTCGCTAGGAGTCCAAAACTCACTATACAAAATAAAATAATAAAACTCCAAATACTCTTGTTTTAATATGATATAAAACGACAAATATAGTTCTGGAACCGATTAACGCCCCAAATTGGTCAGTCAAGTTAACTGAAGTTTGAACTAAGTAAAATCATCTTCTGACTGGGGTGTCCAGAAACGCAATGTGTCAGTTTATCGAACTAATAGCGGTAGAATAGATGAACTACGCTTAGGAGTACCTCAGAAACCGAAAAAATAAGTTATCTGAAGTTTGAAGTAGGATTATCTTCTGAATGGGATGTCCAGATATGCAGTGAGTCATTTTATCGAAATAATAGCGCTATCGAACAGATAAACTACGTTCAAGAGTACCCCAGAAAACGGGCGTATGCTGATTTTTTAAGGTTTTTAAAAATTTCTCGAAAGACCCGAGAAACCCGAGAAATCGGGCTCGAGAATTCTCGAGACCCGAGAAAAAAAATATGTCGAGAAAACAGAAACCATAGTACAAAACAACACACATCTCGGTTTCACACAAACATAAAACTCGACACCTATGAGGACCATCGGGCAAAAGAAGGTTTATATCTTTAATAATAGAAGAACAAATAAAGAATTAGAATTATTACTTGTAGTACAGGCGATTAGCCGCAATATCTAATAAGGATTCCTATGTTCCTGTACTCTATTAAATATTTTTATTTATTTCATAGCCATACTTCAGAATAACAATTTCTCAACTTTAAAACAGCAAATTTTCAGTGTGCCCTTTTGCAAAGGCCTCCTCCAACTTTTTCCAATTTTCCCTCTCCCGTGCTAGTCTACTCCGTTTTCCCAGCCGTCTTCATTATTTCGTCTTCCCATCTTTTAAGTGTTTTTTTTTCTTTCTCTTCCTGTTAAATATAACAATCGACAAATATGACACAGATTAGTAATAAAATGTATGGAAATAAGCAACATATTTGCTTCCAACAGGGATTCAATACAGTATTATGCTTTTATGAATCGTAACGGTCAATGAAGATGAGGTGAAACTCTACTTGATGAAATTGTTCAAAAGATATTCGTGCGTTGGTGGGCCACTTTTGTCAAATAACATAACATAGCGCTTGTATTCTCTGAAGGGTTGGGCAGATGTGTATAGTACACACCCTCATTTCGTCGTTTTGTTGAAGTCCCATGTAATAGGCGGCGAGCCTATTACCATCAACCGGATACAAATCCAGACTACGGGCTGCTACTGAGAAATTTTAAACAGAAAAACCGACCACTTTGCCCGACCTTTGGATCAAACCCAGGAGTTCACGCTCAGCAGTCACGCTTGCGACCACTAGACCAATGAGGCAGTGTTTTCTACTTTTGCCAAATGTTATTCTACCGTAATTATACAGGGTGTAAACGAATTCGCGTAATTCCTCCAAACCGCGTGATCTACTGGTGACACTGATTGACCCTGCATAGGTTTATTTCAGAATCAACAAAAAAACGTTTTCAAAAAATTAAACATGGTATTCTTGTATCTGAGTAATTTTAGCGTCCCGAGTTAACTGACTGCGTGGAGCGATATCGCGCTAGTCGTGCCCGTCAGCTGTGTCGCCGTGCTTTCATTCATGCGGCATCGAAATTTTCTCACGTACATTTTTTTATTAGGAAAAAAAAAGTTTATTTTTATTTTTAATCAATATAAATCCCGTACGGGGTATACCATTAATAGATCATGTGGTTTGAAGGAATTGCACGAATTCATTTACACTCTGTATTTATACTACGGGACCCTAAAATGGAAAAATACATTTTTCAACAGGCTCTCATTCAGTCGGTTAAAACTCATTCACATTCGCCAGTGGCGCCCTCTAACTTCCCGCACTACTAAAACAAGCATGACTAGCCCGTACCTCTCCTATTATTTTTAGCCTGGAGAAATTCCTTGAAAACTTATTTCGATTCGCGTTACTATTTTTAAATCAACATAAACCGCACAAAGAATCCACAGACATTTCAATAACACGGTATCTGGCTTACGTAAAACTAGAAAGATTTATTTTGGCGAATTGTTAGAGAATTCTTAAGTTTAGTGGCACTTAACGTCTATTATATTTAAACTGGACAAAAGTACGGAAAACTGATTGTTTGTTAATGCGAAAATTCGGTGTTTTTATTGCTGTGTTAATCCTAAGAACCGCTAATGCTCTGGCACGCACTGAGAAACAATAAAGTGACGGCTTGTTTAGTGGCATACCTATCATAAATAGTTGCGGCCCTTAGCAGATTTACTCGGATTCGGATTAGACGCAGTTAGTTGAACTTTTCTATTTTAAAATTAGCCAAGAATGCTGGCAATGTAAAATCGTGATATTATCTTTGGTTACGGCGCAAAAGGTAGATGTTCCGTTGAGCTGCAAAAATAGTCGTCTAAGTAATTCTAAAATTGAAATACTTACATAAAGAGGAATGCCCACGGACCATAGTATGTGGGGCCCAGGAATAGACATTGAAATTGGTATAAAGTTGAACGTTTCAGAATCTGAAGTTTATCAAATATCTAAAAAATATACTACTAAACAGGCTGCCATTGATTTGCAAAGGCTAAAACATAACAAACATTTTGAGGTTATTTTACAATATGATTGTGTTATGATATGATTGAAGATAATAAATCCTAAAGTTCGTTTTTTAATCTCGGAGACTGAATTAACAGGCACGAAATGTCAATAAGAAAATAATGTTCCAAAATTTTACAAGTTTGACATTTGTACCTGTCAATTTAGTCTCCGAGATTAAAAAATAGACTGTAATGCCAATAAGTCAAACCAAAAAAAAAACAATTTAAATGAAGAAACATCAACATAAAAAAAGAAAAAAGCGTATTATCCAGCCAGCTTCTCAATATAAAAGGCTGATGATTCAAGCATTTCAATTTTAGAACGAAAAACGTCGTCGTATTTTTCCAAAGGAAGAAAGGACCTCACCAGGCCATTGACTCACCAAAACTTATTAATAAAAACATTTATTACTAATTAAAACATCAACACGAGTCGTATAACGTATCCGTTCAGTAAACAATGACGTAAATAAATTTGATCATAATAATATGCTAACAGATCACCTGGCCAAAATCTTGTGTCCACTATACGACGGGATATGACGTAGAGATACGTCACTACATAAATTGTGGACCACCCACAACGTCACATGACGAGAACGACGATATAAAGAAGGTTACACATTTGTCTTCCACCGGCTGTAGGCGCGGCGTTGGCTACGATTCAATTTATAGTGATTAAGTTTTCAAACAAAAATCTGTGCGTTTGTTTATATGTGTACTTTCAATGTGAAGGACTCAATTTTTTTAAAGAGATTTTTTATTTTTTCTCTTTTTTGTGTAGTACGTCCATAGGCGGGGTTCTGACGGATTCGCTATGTAACAATACGTCAATTGGCGTTGTTTTTTATCACGCCAAAATGCTTCAAAAGAGAATGACTCAGAGGAACGGTTTATACTTACTATATATTCTTTGGCTAGTAAAGTTAGTGATGCAATTTGCTGCAGTAATGAATACTAGTGAAGCAGCCGGCTGGCCACTACAATCACCAAATCATTTCCTCAGTGTGGCGACAACGGGACAAGCCCATTATTAGGATAGGTCATGTCCAGAAAACGACTGCAGTAAACGATTCAACTACCTAATTAAGTGTAAAACATAAGCGCCAGCTAATTTCTGGATACAATTTTCTTTTACCGATAGATGAAGAGGGCCAAGGGCTAACTAAACGAAACAATCAAAATTTTATTACACATTTATTGTTTAAAAAACTACGACTTCGATAATTCTTCTTTATGTTTACGGTTTCATCAGAAAACTAGCATCGAAGCTCTTCGTTTTTAAACAAAATTACTACAAACATATTTATATAAACACACATTCTCGCAACAGTAGAAACCTTCAAAATAAACAACCAAAACTCATAAATAATTTCAAGACCTTCGAATCATAAATAATATCCATACAAGTGTTTCCCTCATGTCAACGCTTCCAGCATTGTTTACCATACATTTCTGGCTACCCACGCTAACGAAATGGTATAATGTTTAAATAAATATCCCCTCCATTCATGCGAATGTGTAGTCGCACTAACCTAGTCACGTGGTCTCGCATAGCGCACAAATTGGCGGGAATATTCGCGCGTGTTTGTCTAACTAACCAAACACAATTCTATTTTTGAAACGGCGTTTTGCTGCGAAAACAGGTGCTCGCGTGCGCTTGTTTTTGTATTCGTAGGTTCGTTTCCAATGTCACACGATTTGTTTTGGAAAAAGTTCGGGGAACAGGGGCCTAATTCTCCTAAAATAAATCTTGGTAAATCACAACCGAACCAAGGCCGAACCGTTCATTCAGACAGTTTTCAATTTCAAAAGCTATCAAATTGTTTGACACAAAAAACAAAATCAATCATTTTGAAAGTTTTCGAAAACAAAAACTGACTGACGGTTGTGGTTCGATTGCGTTTGGCAACAATTTATTTTAGGAGAATTGGGCCCCAGGGCAGTGTGCAGTGTAGCGGTGATGTAGGACACCTGTAGACGATAGCGCCATTTATTTTATAAGTCCTTGCTACTCACGACTCAGCGCCCTAAAGTTCCTTTGAACCCACGAATTACATCTTCGTTTATTGTAACAATTTCTAACTGAGACTCTCGACGATGTTGAGGATTTGCATTTTAATATTTTATCGGCTTTTTATGTGACCAACTTTGATTGTTGCCAGAAGATAATACTTCCCATTAAACCCATGGGCATAAGATTTAAGGAAAAGTGAACAACAAAAAAAGAGATTGTACTCTTACATTATGAAAAGAAAATTGTAAAAAATTACAATATTGCCAGGTTAAAAATATAACAAGCTTTCACGACATCTCCGAAAAATGTTGGTGTCAAATATATTGCCAATGCCCGAAAGGGTCAACCATAAGCAGACCCTAACACAGGGACTCAGGGAAGAGCGACGTTATTTTTGTTTTGTCTATAGTTAAGTTAATATCGTGAAACAACGCAAACAGTAGCTCTAACCATCCCATTGATCTCTGACGCTCGCATTTTATTTTGGAAATCTCGCGAACACGCTGTATAAACTTGAATGAAAAGAACGTTTACATCATTACTGACTAATAGTGACGCTAAGCATTGTAACGCCTCATATAATATTTATAAATATACGTGTGTGAGATATATGAGTAATGGTTTAGGCTTGATTCACATAGAATCTTTTATTAATTTGCTTGTCGGCATTCAATTATTTAATTGCCATATATATTATCAAAAATAGTTCTGAACCAATTGGAAATAATAGTATTTAGTTGCATTTATGAGGAATGAGGGTAGAAATAAACCGTGTCTTAAATGATAATGTAGGTTTCAAATAAGAAACAAAAGAAAGCGTTTAGTTTTAAGAGTTCTGGAGGCCAATTCTACTAACAAATTAGTTTAAAATTGCAGTAGAACAGCAGCTGAACGACGGCCGTTTGGCTGTTTTTTCTTATAGTCTTATACTGTCGAACAGCCAATCAGTAGATTGCGATTTGAAACTGTTCACTAGCCATATGTAGTGCAAAATATTTTTTGATCACTAGTACGTGTAATAAGATGTACACACAAAGCGTACTTAAAAAGCGAATTACCTAGTTATAAGAATACAACATTATTAATAAATATTCGAAACGATAATTCGTATGTATTTGTTGAAAGTATGTGTGGAATATTTAATCGTTCTAATAGATATTTTAGAAGGAAATCGCTTTTTAATTTCGCTATTTGTATACATATTATTACATGTGACTGTACATAATAGGCTATTGTTGTTTTAAAGGTAAATGGGCATTTTGTACGGACCTGTGACCCACCAGCGACCACTAACGAAACTAGTCGGAGTATGTTAAAGACTATGAATACTACCCAATGAGATGAGTCGCATTACTTAAAAGTATGGGGAAGTTTTTTTTAGCAAAACAAGAATTAATATAAAAAAAGGATTTTTCGTATATCCATATCCTTCTAAATATATTATAAAATGCTTACAAAAATGCACAAAGATCTTCCTAAAAAGGTACAAGAATGTTTAGGAGCTTTTCTATTTTGTTCCTCGCAGTTTTTTGAACCACATAATTTTTTTCCCCCATACATTTGGATTAAAATAAATACATTCCGTGAAATGTTAACCCTAAGCCTTCAAAACAAATCATATTTCATTAATGGACGCGTACTTTTGAGGTACCGGGTCAAAAATGCACAATGACCTTTAACTATTGTGCATTGGGGCAAATCCGGATACGTCAAGTGGACTTACAGGAATAGAGTGCGACGCCATTTTTCTGCCTCTTACTTCAGTCTGCGTTGTAATATTTTGACGACACATTCTATGTAAAATTCATTTGAACGAATTAACTCTATATCTGGAATTGCCCAGACAAACCTTATATCTTTCTATAAATTATACGAAGTTTTTGCATTATTTTGCAAAGCAATTCTTTATTTACTGAAGTTTTTGTTTTGTTTTGGGGTGCATGAAAAGAACCTCCACGAATGACGATACTTCAGTACGTCCGGTGCACCCTGGGCAGTCAGCCCCGCTACCAACCTTGCTGACTGGCTAATCTTTTCACCACAGCATGAGCTATTTTCGTATAGCTCGTGCTGACACCAGAAAAGAAGACTGAAGTTTTTTACATTTATGCCTTTATTTATTTCGGTAAATCATGAAAACCACTTCAGTGAATCGCTGCCCCAATGTATTTAAATTGGACCAGCACACTTAATTTTTTACACAAATTCCAAGAAGTTCTCATTGCATGTTAATGTGGGAATGGAGGAAAATTATAGTGATCAGCTGTGTGGTGACTCAATGGAATTGTCAAAGAAAAAAATGTGACGACATACTTAGGTGCCTACGTGCTGCGAATCAGGGATGCCAAAATTAAATAATGTATACGCAATTTCATGGTGTTAACAAGTCATGCTGTATATTAAACCAGTCCTTCAAGTACCTAGGTATAGTTTTTGCTCATCTTGATTGACTGTGAAGGTACATAAAAGCATCCCTGCTGGAAGTAAACATGTTTATTTATTTATTTATTGGCTTACCAACTAAATACATACACAGCATTAACTACAATCATAATAGAATTTAAGATCTCGCATGCATCTAAATTATAGGGTAGCACAACAGTGTTAAGTGTACGTACATATTACATAAATTTGTTTTCACTAAATACTCAATGAAAGTTATATAATTTCAAATATTCTGACAACGAAATCCAGAATACAAAAGTTGTAATAATGATCTTAGAATATTACATACTAATTATTTATATTACTGTTATTTTAATTGCTTATACATTTATTTAGTTAATTTTAAATTAATGTTGTTTTAGCAAAGAAATTTATAGAAATAAGCAATAGCTTATTTCTATAAATTTCTTTGCTAAAATGGGTCTTATTTGTCTAATGTTATTATAATAAATAGAATATAAGTATTAAAAAATTGATCTAACCTATTCTATCGACAGAAGTGTTAAATGTGAATTTATCACAAATTTTGCTGAAATAAATTTTTGTTTTACGAATTTTGAAAAGAAGAAAAATATCTACAACTGTTCAATGTTGTATGGAAATCAACTATTTTACGTTCCTACGTATAATTATTTCAGAAAGTATTGAAAGAGAGAAAGAAAAAATATTTATTCGGGACACTCATAGAAAATAACAAAACAATACCTAAACAAACCTTACAAACAATGGAATCTGAGTAAAGAGAAGGAATATTTTGTTATTTTTAAATCCTTCAATAGTTTTCCACATAAAATGAAGTGTGTCAACTTTAAGCGCCATCTATGAGACGCATTGGAAACGTCTAAAGTGAAAATGGAATGAAAGCTCGTGAAAGCTCTCAGTGAAATGCGGGGCGGATATGATTTGGTTAAAATAATTCTCAATAGGTGGCGCTGCTCTAATGTTAAGTTCAAGAAATCGGCAGTTCAGCAGATTCGCAATAACCTCCTTCTTTCCGAAATCATTTAAAAAGCTGGATGGTTTTAGACAAACCCGCATCACGAGTAAAATAGCGTGCTTCTTTCTAATTTCCACGAGTGACGATACTTAATAAGTCCGGCGCACCCTTGGCAGTCAGCCCCGCTACCATCCTTGCTAAATGACTTATCTTTTCACAAAGCCTGAATGTTCACGCATATTTTACGCATACGAAGTGCGTAAAAGCGTGCTGACGCATGCGATAGCTGAATCGATGCGAAAATGTCAAAGTGTGCGTGCGCATGTTCGTATAAAATGCCCATTTTTGTAATAGAAATGCGAATTGACGCTAATTGTTTCTTTATAGTATCTAATGGAGAACTCTTTTACATTTTTTTCTGGTATTATCTACGTAATTCTCTTCTCTCGTGTCAGCACGAGCTATACGAAAATAGCTCATGCTGTGGTGAAAAGATTAGCCAGTCAGCAAGGTTGGTAGCGGGGCTGACTGCCCAGGGTGCGCCGGACGCACTTAAGTATCGTCACTCGTGGAGGCTCTTTTCATGCACCCCAAATGTGCATGCTTCTACTTGCTTCTACGTAATAGAAGAGATACTCATATGAAAAATATATCAAACTAGCTGTACCCGGCATGCAATGCACTTTTTCCTACTTAATGCCTACCTACTACTTACCTAACTTCAGAAACAAAATCAAAATAGTAACAGAAAAACAAATGAATAATATGGACATAAGTACTGAGATAATTTAGTTTTTTTTTTAAATATCGAAATTTTCTTTCATAAGAAACTTATACTGACAATTACGCCACAACAAAAAAAAATTGCGAAATCGGTCCAGCCACTCACGCGTGATGCCGTGACCAAGGGAAATTGGGATTAATTTTATATAAATCAAATTAATTATAGAGGTATGTATAACATCCTGCCTGTATTCTACGAAGGGGTAGGCAGATGTGTAAAATGTTGTACACGGAACAATTTACTATTTATAGTAGGTACTAAATCCCGTGTTATAAAAGGCTTGGAACTCTTGTGTCTGCTAGATTTTAGAGGTGATTAATAATTGAACCTTAACGTACTTGTCATTCGTTTTAAAAAGAGCACTCATCTCTCAAATATACTTGGGAGCAAATAAATCGAGCCACTTCTATTTTTCACGCAGGTATAATTGTTATTATTTTTGGTATTATGGAACAGATCAATTCTAAACATATATCGCTTAAAAGGTTATTTGATAACCTTTACAATGAGGGTAGTTTTTTGTATTTTGAATGATATAATTCATGAAACTAAAATTAATAACCAGGATACGTGAAAAAAGTGGCTCGATTTCTTTGCTCCCAAGAATTTACACAAAATCATTGTTCAAATCGAGATCAAACGATTTATATAAATCAAATAAAAGTTAAAACAAACAAAACAAATTCTGTTTGTGAAAACACAGAAACTCAGATAATTAATTTATTTCGAGAAACATTTAACTTTATAACCAGTTACAATAGACTCAAATAGCTTGAAAACTGCAAATTTTGCATTTAATCTCTCTCGCCCTCATTTACGGACGTTCGTCTGAGATTTTATTGAATTATGCGTGATAGTGTTATTCTGTTAACGTTGCTCGATGACGATTAACGAGTATAGTGAGTTATGTTTGGTCGTGTCCTGGGACCTGATTCACCTAACTGAAGAAGTTCAGTTGCAATGTAGTTGCAGTTATGTTTCGATCTAAACAACGCTTTTAGTATTCTCTGAATAGGCGATCGTTGTCAGATACGGTCGCGTGAACTTGACTGTAGCGATAAGGAAACTTGATTGGCGCATCATGAAATTACGTGAATTTAGTCCTGGGTGCAATAAAGCCAACCCTTTGACCGCCACGGACGTCTATGGACGTCAAATTCAAACGTGCTCACGACGCCTCCGACGGCTTGGCACGTCGAAAACGCCACTTTTTTACAGTTCAAAAGTTTGACGTCCATAGACGTTGGTGGCGGTGAATGTTTGATTTTAAGATACTTGACCCCCTATAAAAGTAACATGAATTTAATTTCTAAGGAGTCCGATTTGATAGTGCATATAAAATGGCACCTAATTTAAACTGCCATAAGGTTCAAATTCATGTTACTTTTATAGGGGGTCAGCTATCTTAGGTAACAGACTGTACCTACTTATTCGAAATTTGCCATTGATTTGGTTCGCAGCAGTTTTCTTTTTTTATACCATGTCCCCGCCCGATAGTCATTAGTCTTATTACAAAAGATGGTCCAAGTAAAGTCCAGTTTTTACAATAGCCTCTTTTTTTATATGACGTTAGAAAGTGATGGGTATATTTACAATCTGGGTTTACCGTAGTATTTTAATAAAGGATTTAGAAAAATACTTCTGAAATGACTGCCTAAACAGTATTTTAATCAAAGAAAATTATACATTTAAGTAGGCTGAAAGGGCAAAACGAGCTAAAAACTCAAGTCAAAATTAAATAAAGTATGTAAAACGTACTATACAATTCTGTCAGACATGCGTGTTAACCTCGTTCATCTTGTTACACTACGCACGCCGACGATTATCCTTAACAATTCATAATACGCCCGCTTCAGAGGGTACAAGCTAAAAAAATCTGCATAATCGGGCATCCCCGGAGAATTCATTATGTTGTCTGCATAAATAAATATACATTTGTATAAAAACCACACCTAACAATGGACAATTTATTATTTAGATTCCGCCTTTTGCTCGCTGAGAATTTTTCATGTAAATTTTTTGTGGTCTCCATTTTGTGGCCTCCTGTGATTACGGCTTTGAACGCGATAATAAATAATTGCCGGGAAATGCTGAAACGAGGTTCGGGACGGATTTTCTTTTAATTTTTTGGACCTTTGTGGTATAACGACTTATTTAATTCAATGCTGAACTGAGAGTTTAAGAAAAGAATTTACGACTACGATTGTACGAGGTTTTTGTCATCTCATATCCGGTGTAAGGGACCGTGTGCCGAAATTGGTAGATATAGCAAATCATACCATTGCTGAAAATAAGTTGTATTTTTTGTGTTCACTGGAAATATCTAATTTTAGGATTTTAGAATGGGTGAAAACGCTCACGACGCTTTTTGGCAATCATTGAAAGACCACATAGCGAAATTCATGTCGTGGCTATCATGCTATACGACCACAACGCGTTGTGCTCAATAAGCGTTTTCAGTCTTTGAGCGTAACATATACAAGTTTAGTTTTAGTATACACTAAACCTGAAACTAGTTTGTTCAGAATCACTAGGAGAATCGATTGACTTAGTTTTACATCACATTATATTTTTCCTTTTTTTTTTCATAAATTTAAATTCTAAACGCATAACAGTGGACGGGAATAGACACCTTGAGGTTTGAGACGGTCCGCTCGGTCAGTTTCCGTGTATTAGACAACCCTTGCATAGCACATCTCAAGCATTTCACACTTTACTAGGGAACTTAACGGGACATAAACTAAGGTGTAACTTGGAGATTTATTTAAAAAAACACACATTCGGGCAGTTCTGATGAAAATCTTGTTGGGGTGTCTCCGTTTTTGTATATACCTACTAAAAATAAAGTTGTATATTAACTTGAAACAACTATTCCTTCTGCGTAATATTCGTCTTAAATACTCGTCTTATAATGACGTTATAAAGGAAATTCACTGGACGCATCCTTCGTACACGTAATTATATAAGTATCCAACAGAGTATAGTGACAAGTCGTAAATTTAATTAAACGCGTTATATTGGACGGCAACAAGATCCCGTCTCGTTTGCGTTCACTTGCCTTTTTACACTATTTGTTTTAATTATTTGCTGTTTTGATTGTACAAGATAAATTGTTTCTTTTTACTGGGGAAAACTTTAAGAAATTACAGAGCTGTTGCTGTAGATGAAAGAGTGTTAATTATTTGGTATAGAGTCACATAACCTTCATTTATACAAGTTTAGTCGGAAAGAGGGTACTAATCCGCGGGCCACTTGAAATATAACTGATGACTGTTTGAATGCAAGTGTAAAAATTTCAAAATTCGATAATTTTGATTTCCATATTACGGGCTCTTCCACACCACGTTTTTTTCCGGCGCTGTCGACGCGCGTCGCACGCAACTATAATGCGCTGCAAACGCGATGTTATCGCAACCAATTTACCTATTCACACGTTCATAAAATTGTAGTATGCAGACGAATTTTTCGCGAGCTGTCGACGCGCTCGTAGCGCGGAGTTACATCGATACAGACGCGCTGGCATAGCGCGTCTCTTTAGCTGCAAACACATACATACAGCGCGTTTTAATCCAAGGAGAGTTGCTCACGCGCGTGTTTAGCGCGATACACGCTCCTTCGCGCGCGTGCTACACGCGTTTTACTTTACAAGGACAGTTGCTCACGCGCGTCTGTAGAGCGTTTCTCGTGAGTTTGCAGCGATGCAATCAAATCAAATCAAAAGTTTTTATTTCACATAAACCATTACAGGCGCTTATGAAAAGTCGAATTTAGGTGCACGGTTCCAATTAGTCGTTTCCTATGGAGAAGAGCCGGCAAGAAACTCCATGGTTACTCTTTTAAAATCCATATCTTTAACAATTTGAGTGGGTACAGTTATGACTTAGAATAGTTATGAGAGAGCAAAGTAGACTTAAGAGCAGGAACCACACAAAAAAGCAAAATGAAAAATATGGTCAGAAATTAACTAGGTATTCAGGCATCTAGCAAGTCTACAAAGCTCTCACATTTACAAAAAGTAAAAGGACGCTAAACTATATAAAACAACTGACATGGTTAATTGTCATCAAAACACATTACAAAGAAAATCACTGTATAATAAGATAGAGATATCTTGAGAGTAACGTTAGTAATAAACTAAAATAAAGCTAATCGTAATGAGGTTAGTTAATAGACATAGGTACACATACGACGTTAATGAGGTACCTACCAGGGAAGCCACATGTGCAGAAGGAGTTATTGCCAAGCATCTTTATCGTCAACGTAGTCCTTAGACTTGTAAATAATATGCTTTTTGAATAAGGACACGTTTAATATGGGCTTTAAACTTTCCCTCGGTAAGATCAGTTACAGATTTCGGCAGCTTATTATAAAAACGCACGCCATTTCCTAGAAATGACTTATTAGTTTTACTCAATCTAAATTTGGGAATCACAATTTTATGTTTATTACGTGTATTTTTGTCATGAAAATCGCTTCTAACATTAAACATATGCAAATTTTTCCGAACATCCATAATATTTTCAAAGATATAGTGTGAATCGCAAGTAATCTGTCTATTTCAAGTTTAGCAGTGCCGACAACGCGCGATAGCGAAACGCGCGTCGACGGCACCGGAAAAAAACGTGGTGTGTTAGAGCTCTAAATGAATTTTATTTAGTTTTTTCAAAAATTCTTCATTTCTGTTTTAGTTACGATTTCAGAAAATGGAGCTTAAATATAATCTAAATTGTAAACACAACTGATCATAGCTGATAGAATACAGATAGATTTTAGCGTATTTTTATGAAATTTTTGATCTGCTATTTCTCTTAAACGACTTAAACTATTGACTTTTGGGGAAAGTTGTAGAACAAAAGTTATTTATTACAGCTTCTTTAACACCCTTTCGGAATGTATACTCGTATTCTATCCTCATTATCTTACGTCATCGCTCATTTCAAATGAAAAAGCGTATTTATTATACATTCTTCAGCATAGAAGTACCTCCATATTGAGTATGCAATGAAGTTTTATGACTTTTTCTTTGGGTCAACTATTGCATTATGAAGGAATTGTCTCTGAGGAGTGTACTTTGTAAGTTATTAAATAACTTCAGTTGTATTGTCTTTATGTTTTCCAATTCTTTCTCGGTCTATATCTTAGGACCTCCTTTTGGAATACGAACTGAAAAAAGCTTTGCCTTGGACAAAGTGGGAATTTGCGGTTGCTAAGATGAATAAATGCCTCAACTGTCGTGTCGCAGTTGCCGTCGCATCATCTCCTGATGAGACCAGATAAAGTATGGCATATCTCGTCTCGGCACGTGGTAATGCTTGCATAGCCGACAATATCGATGCCAGTTGTTAACGCACATAAGCACATGAGTGCGCCGAGCTACGCGCCTGCCGCGATGCCGGCCGCTGGCCGGAATCCGACCACTTGGCGAACGATCACCGCATTGACGAGACCACATATTTTTTTGTAATCTCTTTACTATATGGTTTAAATCATTAAAACGTTTATCGTGTGTGCGCGTCTTCATTTCAACACTATCCCCGGAACACCTTGTCATCAGTTGTCGAACGATTCGGTTTCTTATAAGTATTGTTTTCTCTCGTTACGAGAATCGTAGACAAAACGAGATAAACTGAATCAGTCGACAGCTGACTTATCATAACGTTCTAATACAGGGAGCCGCTGTTAAGTAGGTACATTTCATTGACGATTATATTCATTGGAGGTCGGATTTATTGTAATTTACACTATAAGGGGCTGGATTTCTGTTCTATATTTGGTTGGCGTAGAATCATTGACCACATCTACACACATTTCTACTAGTGTGAGTTGGTCATCCTTCTTCGGGATTTCATGCCATTACAGCGATTACGCACTTTATCCGATCCGGATCCGTGAAAATAAGAATGTAAAAAACTCAGACCGAATTCGGATATTGCTTTGCGCACTGCATCCGATCCGAATACGTGAAAATACGAATCTAGAGTCTAAAAAACTCGGACCGAATTCGGATATCGCTTACGCACTTATCCGATCTCTGATCCAAATTCAAACAATTCAGGGGCCATCTTTGGCATATTCATTTGGCGTCCGATTTGAATCTGAGGTAATGCGAAAGCTTCATACAAATAGTACTACGGCTACTTCGGTCCGTCAATTTTTCTTACGAATTAGAAACTCACGGATGACGGAGAGAAATCGGATGACGGAAGTCGGATCTAGTGCGTAAACTACCATACAAATAGTTCTATGACTACTTCGGAACGCATTTTCTCGGATTCGGATTGGTGCGTAACCGCTCTTAGGGGGGGCTAATAACAACAGATTTGGTGAATCATATTTCGTTTTATATTCGTCATCATAACTGCAATTGAACTGCAAACTATGCAACTGCCAAACGCAGCTGATGCACTCGGTGCAACTGTGCGACAACTGCCGACTGTATGTGCAGCTCGCTTGCAGTTCTCATTACAAATATCAAAACGAAATATGATTCACAATATGCGACGTTATTAGTTCCCCTAATATTTGGAAGGCAGAGGGGGTTTTACCAGGATTTGTTATTTGTGTAGGACAGGTAAATGCTCCTGCTCATTAACCCTTCATCATATTATCAGCCCTTTAACCTTAAATGCTGAATATGGGCTTCTCGGCCACCACCAACGGTCGGAAAGGATTGCCATAATCACCCATGCTTGGCAGACAGATTGATAAAATCCCTTAATCGGGTTTTATATGCACGAGTGGCCTTTTTGCCACCCATTAAATATTTTTGGAAAAAAGTAAGTGCAATGTATCCTAGGATTAGGAAAGATTCTGATGAAATGTTTTTTGGTAAATTATTCTTATTCTTAATGTAATTATTCGATTTTTGTCCGTTTGTATGTTTGAGCTTCACGCCAGTGCTACTGGACAGATTCAGTTGAAATTTGGCAACCACATCCGTTAAAGAGCGGGCCAGGTTATAGGGTACAAATTATCACGCTATTGAGTGTGGGTGATGAGCAGTTACCTTATGTTTCCGTAGGCAAAGCTTAAAACGTGAAAAACAGGTGTGTTGCATTCAGAGCTGATGCCAACGGCCCACACAGGATGAAAATTGGACCATTCTATTGTTCTTGTTACAAATTGCTTAACATTTAATAAAACTTGTAAAGTTATTATCGGTATTTAAAGGGAGTTACAAGAAATTTGAACAGATCAAATGATGGATTTATTATATCCAAGTTACATTCTACTAGGAATACAAAATTATGATCCTCTGGTAACTTTGTTTAATATTGACTTGCAAAGTTTTCACTTTTGAACCTGTTTAACATTTCAAACGAGATTTGAAATGTTGCGTAGTTAGAAGCTGTTCTTAAAAGGTCAAAGAGGACTGTTATTAAATTATTTTATTAAATATTAATTTTCGTGGTGGCTCGGAGGTTACAAGACCGGCTTATTAAACACCGGGTTGCGGGTTCAAACTCAGACTTTTACCAATGTGACTTTTTAAATGTACTTTCTTATTTAATCTAAGACGCCACTGATAATGGTGAAGGAAAACATCTTGAGGAAAGCTGGACTTAATGGTTTGAAATCATCAACCCGCAGTGAGCAAGCGTGGTGAGGCTTGCATTGTAAGAACTTTTGTAACCATATTTATCAGCAAATAAATCTTTGACTTTGACTTTGAGGTCATGGCACATTATACCGGCTAGCTGCCAACGCGCTAACTGCGCGTCGTAAGCTCGAAGTCCGCGCGCCGGCCGCGAGGTGCAGTCTCGCAGTCCGCGCGCTGGCCGCGTGGGGCAAGCTTGCTGTCACCGCGAACACAGTACTTATATGGAATTTGTGATTGAACGCGTACACTTACACACGCCTAGGACTTGCACGTTTTCATAACGACTTTGTTTCGCTGGCGACTCGGAGTCGGCGCGCAGTAAGCACGCGGTCCGCTCGCTTGCAGAGCACAGGCTGCGAGTCGAGTGGTATGGTAGCGGCAAGTGCGCTGACTGCCCGCCGTTGGCTTTTTCATATTGACATTATGAAATATAAATGTTTTTAAACTTTCGCGATTTGTACACATTATAAAAATACAGATTCGGGTCTAGTCTTCTTTCTACGCGACTAGACCCGAATCAGTATTTTTATAATTATGAAATATATTATACGAGCCACGATTTAATGCTCTAATTTGAATGACAAGTTAATTGCTGGGTTGGAGTGGTGCCGTTGCGGTGCTGGTATAGTGTGCCATGACACTAATGCTCGTTCCCTTCTCTGTGAGAATGAGAAGTGAGTGGCCTTTGCCCTGCAGTGGGACAGTTACAGGCTGATTTATTTTTATTATTATTTTTAGAGTTTTCTTTGTTCCAGTGATCGCTAGTTCGTCAGTCAAGCATGACGCTCTGGGTTGGATTTACCAGTCAAACAACACAAAGTTTTTGTTAATTCTAAACGATAGACGACACGATTAGTGCAGTGAGGGCGCTTGTCCGCTGCGCAACGTGTCGCGAATCTATTCTCGACCGAAACAAGCATGGTCTGCATGTTTGTGCATGTGAAGATTTCTGTCTGTAAACGCATCCACGATACAGAAGTATTCCTAGAGTGGGGCGATACTTAAGTACGCCCGGTGCACCCTGGGTAGTCAGCCCCGCTAACAACATTGCCGAATGGCTAATCTTTTTACCACGACATGAGCTATTCTCGTGTAGTGCCGGACTTAAAGAATAGCACTACCCCATCTCTTCTCGTGGATGTCGTAGAAGGCGACTAAGGGATTCTCTAGAGGATGGGCAGCAGCGTGGCGATTACTGCAAACCCCCCTCCCCTTTTGGGGGAGGCCTATGTCCAGCAGTGGATATCTTTCGGCTGAATGATGATGATGAGCTATTCTCGTGGAGCTCGCGCCGACCCGCCGAGAGAGTGTTTTAAAAAAATTAAAAAATACCTACAGTCCTGAATTTGGAAATGTGCTTGATACAGATAATAGAGTTATTCCCCTCATTGAAATATTTGATATCGTCATAAGAAAATGCGTGTCTACCTACAAATGGTACATTCATATTACTTCGAGGATACAAACAAGATATTTCACCCTAATAATATCACGTTTCCGGCAACTAAAACTGGGTTAAACTACCGAATAAGTATGGGTCTTTTAGCGTCGTATGGCACATGTCGTGGTAAAAATATATCGTTATTAAACAAGGAACAGTACAGGTCGCACACCTGCAGGTACGAGCGCGCAACTCGTTAACTCAAGGGTTCGTCCACGGATGCGGCATAGACCTAGAATGTGATAGATAGGGACTAGGGATTAGTTTTGGTTTGTAGTTTTTTGTTACTGGGTAGTCATTATTCAGCCGAAAGACGTCTACTGCAGGACATAATCCTCCCCCAAAAGGGGGGGTTTGCCGTAATTACCACGCTTGGCAGGCGGGTTGGCGATCGCAGTATGGTTGTTAAAGTACTCAGAGAACGCTGCTGCCCATCCTCTAGAGAATCCCTTAGTCGCCTTTTACGACACCCACGGGAAGAGATGGGGTACTATTCTGGGTACTGGGTAGTATTCTGTACTAATGTTGTGCATAAAGAAAAAAAAAGACAATAACATAATCGACCCATTATTGTCACACTGCTGGGAGCGAACCTCATCTCAGACTGGGAAGAGTTTAGGCTTAAGTCCACAACGCTTGTCTGGTTTGTTTTGGATGCAAATTGTGGGTGTACAGACTCCTGTCATAGGAGAACATCTCTGTCTACCCCTTCGGGGATTACAGGCGTGAGTATATGTGTGTATGTGTAAATAAATAGTATTACTTACCAAGTAGTAGGTAGTTAGAAACTACAATAAAATGGTAAGTTACTACACGGATGGAAAATTATTATTATTTCATAGACGATGAACCTAATTGTAAAGTTGCTGAAGAGCGCACATAAAGGGTTCTTGGCAAGTTGGTCGACCGTGACGAAGGCGTTGAATTGTAGAAAAGTGACAGAATGATTCATGTTTATAGAAAGCCTTTATTTTAATTTTGATTGAATGTGTTTTATAGATAAACTAAAGGCTGATTTACACGAGGATAGTTTCTCGAATCGAGAATCGTTCTGTCTTAGTCTTTCTCTACGATTGAAATAGAGAGAGCATGAGACTCGCATCGAGAAACTCTCTCCATGTAAATGAGCCTTAAAGCATGGATGTGTTTTTATTTCATTTAAAATTTCTTGGTTATTGTACCAATTTCTTTTTTGAAGCTTTCTGTAAACAAAAACTAGTTTTCTACTAATGGAAGTACTCTCTATACGATTTCGCACTCTGTGCCATGTCGTCCTCGTGTAGGGCCCTATTTGTCTCAGCGTAGATTAGTATAAGTGTTCCCGGTGTGCCGGCCACCTGAGCCAGCCCTCGGAGTAAACACACCCTTCCACTTTACTGCTGATGTGAGCCGACGCGGCGACGTTTGGACTATCGATTGTTACAGTTTGTTCATCAGCAGTTTTTAATGCGGATGCTTTGGTAGAATGTTTTGCATGTTTTGATGTTGGGTTAGGAAAATTGCTGTTTTGTGGTACTGAGGCTCGCCGTTTTGTTATTAATTTGTAGCTATTAGGAAGTAGTTTTAGCATAGTGTGGTACAAACAAAGGTCTATTTGAAATAAGAGTATTAACACATCATGGACTTTCTTGCCGGCTCTTCTCCATGGGACCTACTTTTTGGAACTGTGCAAATAACAAACAACGTTGTCGAGACGTTTTCTAAGTGCATATACTGTGCCTACTCGAAATAAAAGACGTTGAACTGTACACCTTGTTTTCAGTTGAATTTCCTCAGAAACTTATAAGTACGATGTTTTAGGTAATTACGTGCTAAATCTTGATGCGCGCTGCCACAATATCGTTAGATATACTATACCTGCCAGGGTTGCGGAATTGGTTCGAAAGAGTTACCGCGGCCCTGGAATGCAAAGGACATTAGGAGGAACACGGATGGGTTTTAGTCAGTAAGAGTCTGACACTCCCTTCCGCACCGGAGCGGAAGAAGTCATTTAATGAATACTCATCCTTAAAAAAATTATATAATATTCAGGGTGGTAATTTGAGATGGAGCAAGAACGGCATCTACCTTAACCATTGTAGCTACAGGAAAACGATTTTAGGAGACGCCACTTAACTTTTAGAATAAATTATATCTGCATTCGCAGAATTTGAAAAAAAAAAACGTTCAGACAGCGAGAAAAAGGGCAGTTTTCACAAAATACTTTCATGATGCCAATATTTCCAATTTTCCATACGGGTCAAAAGCCATCTCCGAACCAACTGAGGTTGGAGTACTAGAAAAGTAAGAAATCCCAAAAAAATAATAATTGAGATGGGTTAGTAGTAAGGGCAGCTATAACAACATTACATTATCTTTCTCATTATTTGAACTTATCATTTTTGAAGGGCTCCAAGTGACCATTGAACTTAGCAGAGTCATCTCATATGTGATACCCTAGCAATCACGAACCTTAATTAACGCCAGCTATCGCTGAAAACCAGTGCTCTGGCTATGCTCTGTGCATGTGCCACAGCTATTATATGCTATGCTGAGCAATGACCGATTTGCACGGATGTGATGCATATTTTCCAAAACTTTATAAGTACAAGGTTGGCCTCGTTGGTCTAGTGGTTGTAAGCGCGATTTCTGAGCGTGAGGTCCGAGGTTCGATCCCCAGGTCGAGCAAAGGGGTTGGGTTTTTCCGTGTGGAATTTCTAAGTACCGGCCCGGAGTCTGGACTTGTGCCCGGTTGATGGCAACAGACTCGCCCCCTATTACATGGGACTGATACATAACGACAAAATAAGGGTGTTACCATACCCCACAGCCCAAGCCTTCAGGGAATACAGGCGTGATGTTGTGTTATGTTATTGGTACGCACGTCTACAGATCAAGCTATACATTTCCAGTATAAGCTGATCTCGCATTATATAGGATTTCCTTACAGTGAGAGGTCAGTGTAAACTGGAAATGTATAGCTTGATGTGTAGCCGTGTGTACTTCTGCGCGTCCGAGTGTTGCCGGACGTAAAGAATAGCACCACCCCATCTGTTCCTATGGGTGGCGTAAAAGGCGACTAAAGGATTTACTACAGGATGGGCAGCAGCGTTCTCTGAGTATTTTAACAATCGCCAACCGTGGCGATTATGGCAACCCCCCCCCCCCCTCCCAACATTGATAGCTTGGGGCAGGCTTATGTCCAGTGCTGGACGTCATTCGGCTGAATGATGTGCGTCACATCAAAACACAAATAAATCAGGTTTCTTTCTTTATTTCTTTTCAATTACACAACGCTTTAACACCATGATCACTCAAACGTTACAACAATTACAACACGTACCTAAATTAAACCTCACTTCAAAAGGCGATAAGACGGCACATTCACGTCCACATACATCATCCGTAGACGTTTCAATCGCTACGGTTCCCATTAGCCGAGTTGCGTCACTCGCTTTCAATGAAAACTTGGAACTGTTCAGATTTATTGCTGTAAGTTGCGTTCGCGCCTTAGTTTTGAAGTTGTGGAGAGTTGGGGGTTGGAGAAGGTATTTTATATGTATTTTCTTTGAATTTTGCAGTGTGGGTTCCTAGTAGGCATACGGTACTCCTTGAGCTATATGAGCATTGATAGCCTAGCGGTTCAACGCTTGCTCTATACACCAAAGCCGATCCAGCGGCTTCACCCGGCGGGTTATTGCGACCAACTAAGCGAGCGAACATGACGCAAAACAATTATTGAGGTCCGCCAGGCTTGTTTTGCGTCATAATCGCTCGCTTAGTTGGGCGGCTTTGGTATGTACAGGCCCTAAGCTGAGCTTTGCAGTTGTGTGAGTGCACCTGCACATAGAATCGATTGCCAAAAAGCAGTACAAACCGGTTTAAACCAAGCAAAGGACGCGTCTAAAGCTTTGACGACACGTTTGGTGCAATGGCTAAGCGATTGGCTTCTGCGCTACGGGTCGTGGGTTCGATTTCCACACGGAACAAAAAATCGTATGGCCTATAGATGGTTGTTTCGGGTCTGGGCATTTGTTTGTGAGATTTGTGCCTGTAAACGCACCCACGATACAAGAGAAATCTTAGTGTGGGGCAACGTTTTTAACAAAAAAGAAAAGAAAATAAAAAAGAAAAGAAAGCTCAGCTTAGGCCTCGCGGACGGTACCTGATGGTAAGCTCAGACAGGGTCTAAGATAGAGCAGACGAATCCTAGTAATAGAGATATAGAGGAATTCCTCCATACCCTTCTATCGCACATACACACGACACAGCAAACTGCTTGGCGCCGGACTTTAACGTTAGAGTGGTAGCTAGTCAGGCGGGTGTGGTAGCTAGCCAGGCGGAACGTATGGATGCGCCGGAGGGCGCACGACGATCTCCGGCCACCGTAGTGTGTGGCCTGCGGGCGGCGGGTTAGGGGACCCGTCGCCCGACCAGTAACAGGCCCGAGAAGGCGGCGCGCAGTGTTCCGTGCGCGCCTCTCAGGAGGACGTGGGGCAAGGCCCCACAGAAGAAGAGGTCTGCCAGGGGCTGGCGGACCGAGACCTGCCGGGGTCGCGGTGCATGCAGCTGCGAATCCCGCGACCCCGGCTAAGGGTCAGGAGAAGGAACACCGTGGGTTTTTAGCCAGTGAGAGTCTGGCATACCCCTTCGCCTTTCCCGGGAGATGGGCATCCATGAGGACTTTCCCATGGAAAAAAAAATACTATGGATCCTACCACCAAGCGTGCTGGGTTTTTTGAATCATACTTTTTGTCGCTTAGACGGTATGTAATGTGGTCTTGAACTTTAAACCACTCTCCTCTAAAATTTGTAAATTGGCGGTCGTCCCTTTTTGGCTGCTTTATGCATCGGTAAGCTCTCTATGAAACACGTTATAAAATTAATTTACCTTCTCCATACATCACACGCTTGTGTCTCGTCGAAGGACAACCGCATGTCTATGTAAGTTGCTAATTACTTGATCAACATTCCGACTCGACAAAGACATGGCGGTCCCTTTGTAACCACTACGGTTGAGGCTAGCGGTAATTGTGACGTAATTGCTTCCTATTAATTGTGTGTTGGTTATTAGTTTGTGATGGTGATTATTGTCGGGAATAAGCGTTTTATTCGTTTTAGAAATTGTTGACGTGAGCCACGAGTTTTTATACACTTTTTTTTACTAACTTATTCTTAAGTTTCATAATTTTATTACTGTAACTGTAAATAATATTATTGTTTTTCTTTGTATAGATGTGGTATAGACTCAATTAATTTATTCACCTAACAGACAGAACTGCGTTGCTGGGGAGTTTGTCGCGCCGTTTCTTCTTCACAGTACTAGGAAGCGGTGAAGGGTGGGCTTTTTGGGATTTGTCTTTTGTAACATTGATGTTCAAAAAGAACTAAGTAATCCTAGTCTATTTTGATTAAATGAGTTTTGAGTTTGAGTATCTGTTGGTTGTGTCAACGGTTTGATTCTTATCGGGAGTAATTTTGTGTTGTCTAAAGGTTGCTTTCCACGGTGCGTGATAGCGCGCACCAGCTGTGCGTGGTATCATCCGTAAAATCACGCACCGTGAGAAGCCACATTATGAAAGTGCGTGATTCGAAGCTATTTTTTCATTCCAAAACACTAAGTGACAGAGAACTCGCACCGCACATTTGAAGTTATAGACTCGCGGCGGATACGGCGCACCACTCCGCACGCCTCTGCGTTACCACGGACGAGTCTCTTCCCATGGTGCGTCGCCGCGTCGGCGTCGGTGCGAGCTCTTGCGTCGCGGTGCGCGATATCACGCACCGTGGGAAACGAGCATTGTTATGATTGGGAATCCTATCAAGCTGAATTAGATTGTGAGTTTAAACAAAATGTTTTACTTTCAAAATATTTTAATGTAATATTTTGAAAAACAAACCGACGCGACAGTCCGTCCGATCGAAAGTGGTTACCGCTACCCACAATACCAAGACGATTGTTGTGACGTTGTCATCCTTGGAGGCCTAGTTGTAAAGTCTTATGTACCTCTAATTTCACCAGCACCTATGCCCTTCAAACCGGACCACAGCAACTGCTTGACGAAAGAAACTGGTTTTAGTCCTTCCCCAGACGGAATCCTTCACAAGAAACTGTACTACTAAACTTACAAAATTATTTAATCACATAAATACATATTTATGATTATTTACGGTTTACTCACGTGCATTTTTCGGGATTGCCCGACTAGTTTCGGACCCAAACGGAGCCCTTAATCATGAGCTGAACACGCGGCGAGGTCGCGAGACGAACTCGTCAGCTAAACGTGTAAACCGTAAATAATCATAAATATGAATGTGTCTCACGAAAGTTATAATACACATAAATACATCAGGGATAAGGACCTGCATATAGCAGTTATTAGTCGGTTTTTACTTTTATTTAAAAAAAACTTTAAATAAAAGTGAAAACCGACTTAAAAAAAGCTAATAAAGAGTGAAATAATTAGCATGATATAAAATTAACAGTTTCAGAAGTCGGTGCCTTTTATTTGTTTCAGTGTAGAATTGCACCGACTTCTGAAACTGTTAATTTAATATCATGCTAACTATTTCACTCTTTTTAGCTTTTTTTAAGTTGGTTTTTACATTTATTTAATGTTTTTTAGTGCCATAAATTACACGATTTAAGACTACAAATTTAAATGACACTGTTGCGTAATCTTTCCAGCAACTAGGTCGTTTTCTTCAAGAATAGGTATTACTTAAAGTATAATTATCATGACGGCTCCTTACTAATACCGACAATTTTCTTTGTTCTTGGCTAATGTTTCTGTGATGAACTATTGACAGTTAGAACAGAGATTGAAAGTTGTCATCAAAACTTTTGCTGAAGGGAAAACAAACCAAACGTAAAATATGTTTTTTTGTTTTTGTTGATTTTTTCAAAAAGCGCTGAATCAATTTTGAAAAAATTATATGGTTATGGTATATGGACCACCTCTGAAGTATGGCTTACAAAACAAAAAAAGAATCATCAAAATCCATTCATAATTGGCGGAAATATCGCGTAACAAACACACAAAAAAAAACATTCAGGCGAATTGAGAACTTCCTTCTTTTTGAAGTCGGTTAAAAAGATTCTATCTTTTTAGTACTGAAACCGTCACCAGATTTTTGTAATAGAAGAATTTCCTGTCAATTTTCTGACCCATCCACTACAGCTATTCAAGTAGCTATTCAAACAACCTTAGCTCCAGATTCCAATCTCTCACACAATAACCACATTAAAGAAATACCACGGCACTTGACTCGACGTTTATAAACGCATCTGAACCACCACACTACGGCTTTGTAATAATTCTACAACGTGTTATGAAAGTATCTTGTTCAGATTCAAGAGTAGAATCGATTCAACAAATTTTTTTAATGTCCAATATATGAAAGTAACTAGCTTTCGCCCGCAGCTTCGCTTGCGTGAAATTTTAAACCCGTTAAGTGACAGTTTTCCATACAAACTTTCATCCCCTATTTAACTCCCTTAGGGGTTGAATTTCGAAAAATCCCTTCTTAGTGGATGCCTACGTTACAAAAGGAACCTACTGTCAAAATTTCAAGTTTCTAACCCCAGCGGTTTAGGCTGTGCGTTGATAGATCAGTCAGTCAGTCAGTCAGTCAGCTTCTCCTTTTATATGTATATATATATGTAATAAATATAATATAATTGTATAAATTGTAAGAGCATAATAATTTATGATTAATTTAAAATTTATTGGGAATAAGGAAAAATGTTCGCTTCTTATCATAAGTAGTAACACTCGTAACCTAACTAATAACTCTGTTTTTGCCTGTAACGATCGCAAGCATCAAGACAATCTTAGTTTTTTATAATTCTTTAAATTGATTACAATGAATCGCACTACTTAGTTCACTACATTTATAAAATAAACCAACCCACCGCGTTTATTTATCTGTGTGTGCTCGATTTTTCCGGAACTACTGACCGAATTGTGTTACAGTTTTCACGAATAGATAAATTCATTTTCGGGAAGGGTTTGCTTGGTGGTAGGATCTATACGGTCCGCCAGGCTAGCTACCACCGTCACATTAAAGTCTGGCGCCAAGCAGTTTACTGTGTTCCGCCGTGTGTATGTAAGAGCCAGAGGGGTATACGAGAATCCCTCTATCTCTCTATTACTTGGATCCGTGTGCTCCATCTTAGACCCTGTCTGCGATTACCATCAGGTGCGACGAGGGTTATAAGCGACAAAGTCAAGAAAAAAAAAGTGTATCTTGGTGTAATTTATAAACACGGCTGAGATATCACATTTTTGTAAAGAAAATCTAAAAATATCAAATTGATGAAAACTGACGAATAACACCTCAATCAAGTAACTTAATGGTACTCGTACGAAGTCAGGGCTAGTCGCTAGTGATCAGTATAAATTTAATAAAACCGCTCAAATTTAACAATTCCGATGAAAACAGATTTCAATCTCTCAACAAGAATCACATAGAAATACAACAGTAGTAATACTCAACAAAGGCTTTGCAATAACTCTATACACTACCTGTAGGCGACACTGCGCTATAAATCGCGCCCACTCGCAACTGTCGTCGATGTCCAATATACGAGAGTTATAGGCCAGGAAATTAATTCTGTCGACACAAGTAGGGTTACGCGCCGCGTGTGGTGGCTACGTGTGGTGGATAGTTCGGATAGTTCGGCTGGATTGTTATTAGCTGTTATTGCTTTATTGGTAGGGTTCCGTACCGTCAGCAGGCTTGAACAAAATCTCCACGAGTGACGACATTTAAGTAGGTACGTACGGCGCTCCTTGGGCAGTCAGCCTTGCTGACTGACAAATATTTTTGCCACGGGAGCAGCTATTCTTACATAGCTTGTGTCGACACGAGAGAAGAAAAAGCAGGGGCCTAATTCTCCTAAAATAAATCTTGATAAATCACAACCGAACCAAGGCCGAACCGTTCATTCAGACAGTTCTCAATTTCAAAAGCTATCAAGTTGTTTGACACAAAAAACAAAATCAATCATTTTGAAAGTTTTCGAAAACAAAAACTGACTGACGGTTGTGGTTCGATTGCGTTTGGCAACAATTTATTTTAGGAGAATTGGGCCCCAGGTCTGTGTTACTTTATGGTTTAGGTATGGTTTAAGTAAATATGCCTACACGTCGCTTCAGCTTTGGAGTAGAAGACAGAACAATAAATCTGGAGACTTGGCGTGTTTGTACATGGGAAATATTTAAAATTTAAAATTGCGGGGGGGGGGTTAAAGGATAACCAATAGAATCAGTTTCGATCATTTTTGGAGTAGTTTCTGTTTTCTGTTTGTCGGTTTGATGGTACACGCATCACGTAAAATATACTGACTCAGTGTGGTTGACTTTTATAGACAAATATTGCGCGTATTTATTTATTTATTTATAAAACGTTTCGAAGCAACATTTCGTTTTCGTTGCATCGTAATAGGTTCGCTCAATTAAGAGTTTTTTTAGTTACTGCGACTCTATATTGGTTTCCGACTTCGTATATAATTTATCGGTAAAAAGTCTTCATAAAAACAAAATTTAATAAGTGTTTTATCAAGCATAGTCTATACTCTACTAATATTATTAAGCTAAAATTTGTTTGTTTGATTGTATGTATTTAGGAGGTAATCTCCGAAAGTACTCATCCGATTTCAATTTTTTTTCACCAATATGAAGCTGGGTTATCCTTAAGTGCTGTAGGCTATATTTTAGTATCCAAAAATTAGGGATCCGTAAGAAAATTACAATAATATAAGACACGGTATCAACAATTTGCTTATAAAAGTTATTATTTGGCGTGCGCTATGAAAACTATTGATGATACATTAAAATAATGTACTCCATGTTTATAGCTTCATTATCCACAAAAAAGTCCATGAGGATATACGTCTAACTATTAAAGTTAAGTCACATCAACCGTTTTTTGTTCAAATTAGTCGATCAAAACACGGGTAGAATCGAGAGATGAAGACATTCCTATCATGATATTAATACTTATCCAAGTAAATAGCTTCATAATCAAGGTTGATTAAGTATGTACAATGTTCTTTAAATTATTAGTATCGGACCTTTCGTTTAGAAGTGCTAAAGGTAAGAACAATACCGCGGTGTGAGAGAACAGCCCAAAGTTCAGTCTAATAGTGAACTACACATTTATTAATCCGTGACTACGTCTGCATCCGCGATAACCGACAATCACGCGGACGAAGTCGCGAGCAAAAGCTACGTAATAAAACAAGCGAGATATACCAAGAAACGGTCGTATTGCTCCATATTCCATATTCCGTCATGGTCAATAGGCAATTTCTCAAAAATTAGACAATATTTCTCAAACGGTACTAAATATCGTAAAAATCTTTGTGATACATACGTTTTATAGTAAATTGATGGTGTCCCTAGTGGCTACGACAAACGAAATTGATTTTTCCCATAAGCCGCTTAGATAGCAGAGCCCGCTCAAATAATAACTATGTTTTGATGGTTTCGTGTGACATTATGTCTGTTTAGTTGTACTTTTTATACGGAAGCTTATACTATTTATTACGAGCATACCTTGACAATATCTATACAAACCTTATAATAAAATCGTAACGGTAAAAAACTGTACATTAAATATTTTTGTGGGAAAAAGTAAGTACAACGCATCTTAAGAACGATAATGATGCCAAAAATGACGTTTTAGAACTTTTGTCTGTTTGTCCGTTTGCATGTTTGAACTTCACGCCAGTGCTACTGGACAGATCCAATTGATATTTTACAGACACATCTGTTAAAAAGCGGGTCTGGTTATAAGGTACGATTTATCACGCTATTAAGTTTGGGTAATGAGCAGTAACGTTATGTTTCCGGAAGCAAAGTCGCGGGTACAGCTAGTGATGGAATAAACATGGAAGAAAATCTGGCTCTGTTGTGAGTTCCTATGGCCTCTTATGGGTGCATAAGAACCTCCTATAACTTTCTAAACTTATAGCAGTCAAAACGAAACCCGATACAAACACCACCGAGTTATAAAAGGTAGACCTACGGGTGAAGATACATATTTTGGCGAAATGAATACGAATGTATTACGAATTTGTTTACTTATATCATGTGCATGGAGCATGAAAAGAGCCTCCACGAGTGATGATACATAAGTACGTCCGGCGCACCCTGGGCATTCAGCCCCGCTACCAACCTTGCTGACTGGCTAATCTGACGTCACGATCTAATTTGACGACACGTTTGGTGCAGTGGCTGAGCGATCAGCTTCTGCGCTACGGTTCGTGGATTCGATTCCCACACGGAACAAATATTTGTTTGGCCTACAGATAGTTGTTCCGGATCTGGCTGTTTGTGTATGTGAGGTTTGTGTCTGTAAACGCACCTACGATACAAGAGAAATCTTAGTGTCGGGCAACGTTTTTTTAAAAAAGAAATGAGAATCTTTTCACTATGGCATGAGCTTTTATCATAATTATAGCTCCTGCCTACACGAGAGAAGAGACAATTATCATACACAGGATTACTAGTGTTAACTGCATTTCTTCTCGAAAAATATAATAATAGGTAATTTGTCACACAAAATAAAAATACATAATATCCAAATCAAGTCTTAATCCATTGTCTAAAAACATACTCCTCATTCTATTGCAACAAGCCTTTATATTCTTCTGTATTCTTTATTTCCGAGCTACACATGAGTACATACGAATATTTAAAACCCCATCTACATACACAACAAGTAAGTACAGCATCCTTTCTCAGTACAGACACTTTAAAACGTCTTGCAAGTGTTCTTTACGGTCCCTCGCTGTCTGGGGAGTATCTTCTTGAAAGGACACCGTGAAGTAACAAATGGAGTGTCGATACACATATTTGTACAAAACATCGAAACTGCTCTCGTCTCGGCACGAGCTAAAGACTTATGCCGTGGTGCAAAGATTTGCCAGTCAGCAATGTTGGTAGCGGGGTTGACTGCCCAAAAGCTAATTGTGAGACTATGAGACTTGCGAGAGCACGCAAAACATCATTCATTAAACAATCACCGTCGCGTCATACCGTGAGTTGGTAAGACGTACAGCCTATGAGGTATAATAAAATGAAATCAGTCCATAACCGTCTGCTGTTCATTATAGGTCTACTAATGATTGCTACAATAAACGGTCAGAGGAGAAATTGGCATTATCACCACGTTTGGTAGGCGGATTGGTGATTGCTGTTTCTTGTTTTAGCTTATAGGAAGACGCCTCTACCTATCATTTTGAAGTAAACCCTTAATAGCCTTTTACCACACTCAAGAGTAGAAAAAGTGTGGCCTGTTTTTTGCCGGGAATTACCCCGAACTAATCGCTAATACAAAGCTCCGCCGATAGCAGTTGAATAATGCTTGCACATGTTGCAATATATGGCAGCAACGTGATGTGCGTCATGTATCGCAACATTCGTAACTTGAGCCCTAGCAAAATGTTGCGATACATACCTAGAAAAAAGAAACAAGATAGATTTATAGGCTCAAATAACTCTATGCAACGGTACATAAATAAAAAGGAATAAAAACAATTTAATGCTGAACTGATGGCCAAGGAAAGAGCCATCAACTCAGCATTTTGTTAGGTAGTAGTACAATTACTTTCTACCTAACGCCGATTTTCAGCTGCGACCCACGGTTGCCATACCATCTCACATGTATGGTGTCGTATTCGTGATATAAGTTGCGGTGTAGTATCGCAGAATGTGCCCGGTGTGGACGAGGTATTAAGACTACCAGAGGCGGTCGCGACATATAATGCCGCCAAAGTAGACTGCTACCTAGAGCTAGAGCTTTGAACATAGACGCCGAGTTGCCAGCCTGTCGGTTTTTTATCGGTTACACTTCGGGGAGTGTGCGATGGAACTGCACAATTTGATTCCGCCTGGCCCTTTCCATCATCGGACTACCAGACGTATGGCAATGCGCCATCGGTACATGGTGGACATCCCACCCGTACGTACAAAGAGTTTTGCGAACACATTCATTGTTCACACAGCTAAGGAGTGGAATTCCCTGCCGGAGTCTGTGTTTCCTGATAGTTACAACCTTGGGGTCTTTAAGTCAAGAATGAAAAGGTTACTTCTAGGCAAGAGTGCTTCACCGTCGACCACATCATCGGTTACCATAAAGCGAGATAGTGTTCAAACGCGAGTCTAAAGCTAAATAAAAAAAAAACCGTTATCCCGCACATTAGCACTCCATTTCCTACTGCATCATCAAGGATCTGGAAAAAAACAAGTCTTGCTTCGTAAAGAGGCAGTCATTAGACGCGCGGTTTAGCTAGAGGCAGTTAGGAAGTGTCTGTGCGTGATACGAACTGTTTTGTGGTCTGTAGTGTCTTTTTGATTGTAGGTTTTAGAAGGAAGTATTTTATGTGTGTTTTGGACGAGTGTGAGAATTTTCTGGGCGTTTTTTTCCGCTTTGGTAGGTATTGTTTTCGGGAGTGAAGATTGTAACTGAGTGTAAATGAATGCCCCATTAAGGACTTACACGTTTATCTTCCTACAGATGCAAACCTTTTATAATTTGAGAGGGTGAGAGCCTGGAGATCTGTCATACAGGTCCCGAACCCAATATAGACTCCAGGTCTCACAAAGGTTAGAAATTTTGCTGTAATTTGTGTATGAACCAACCATTGTACCTTTTTGAGCGAAAATAAAATAACTATTATTATTAACCTTAGAATCAATGCTCTATTGGCCGATTCCTATAACTTACCGAACGTTATTGGTTAAAATTAGGACTCTTGTTTTTTTACTAATAATGAAGAAAAGACCAGACAGCTTTAAATAGTAGACCCTCCCACACGTTAATAGCTATCACAGGAGATTTAGCTTATGAGTCTGTTTATATGCTCAGCTTGGCAATAAAATTCTACCATTAGTAAGCAAAATAGTCCGTTTTTGGTCATAGAAACCGGGTATAAAAGCATTGATTAATAACTTTAGTATACTGTTATAGAACTTATTCCTAATTTTATACTTAACCCAGCCTAGCGCAGTCTATTCTTGGATATAGCCCTCTCCGAAGTTGCGCCAAAACGCTAGGTCCTCCACCTTATTTGGTACTGTTATTTATAGGGTTCCCTTACAAAAGGATGCCAACGAGATCCTATATTCTAGCCTACGTCGTCTGTCTGTTCGTCCGTCCGTTCATTTGACTGTCACCGGGCTGTATCATTTGTTAATTTCACGAACGCCAATAGAAACAATCTAGGTATTTTTTGAGTTGCAGACACAAGCTCGAAGTACCTAACTAAAAAGCTACTGCCATTACTTTTATGACTCTCCCTCTAAAAGTATTTACAACAGTCAGAGTATAACAATTTGTACTTAACATCTAACATCGTCGAGGCGAAGCATTGTAGATCTTCGAAGAAAAATTATCTTTTCCGACATCAATGCGATGAAATATTGAATTGCATTTGACGTTCCGATAAGAATGAATAGTTGGAACATTCGATAACCTGCTTATGACAACTCTCCATATGAATAACGACTTCAGAACCACCCCTACTTTATGCAAAATCCAACCTTAACATGTCGCAGCAAAGTTGAAATTTGGTTGATCTGATATGAGAATAGATAATGCCGCCTATAGGTAAGAGCTCGGTGAATCTGAGTAATGCATCATTAGGCAAGCTGTGAGTTTGGCATTCAAGGTCCTCCCTCGGAGGGCACAATTTGAAGCGATTGATATTTCCCTCCGACGCAGTCACCCCTCTGTTTTTCGGCAATGCCATTTGGAAGACGTAATGTCAGCTACAGGGCAACTCGGGAATTCTTTAGAATAACTCAACTATATAAGTATAGATATCGGAATTACAATTAGGGATATTGGGAAAATTCACACAATGCTCAGACTTGTTTTGCTTGCGTTTTTATGAGCAAACAACTACGATTTTTAATCGCAGTTCTTTACAACTTTCGCAGCACTATAAACGTATCTTGATTTCTTTGTTTTCTTGTTCAGGAAAACTCAATAGATCGATAGTTGTTTTATTTATATACACATAGTAGAGGTAGGCAGAAACTACAGAGCGCCTTATGCTACGATTGCTACGATCTTTACATACTCCTTTCGCTTCTTCTACGTCTTTTCATACACGCACTTTGAGAGTGTAGTTGAGAGTACTACGCACCTGCCCTTGTTTAAGGACATAGCTAATAAAATCGATCCTTCTACGTAGACACCTGTCCTCTACTGTCGTTTTCACTGAAATCCGCCTTATAAATTCCTTTTGTTAATCGCCGTCCACTCATTCTCTCAACATGACGAAACCACTTATACAAGGTTAGTAAGAAAGGGGGTTTGTACCCATAATAATGAGTAACTTTTGTTTTACTACTTTCCCCAACAGTCAATACTTTCAGAGAAATAGCTGCTGTCCAAAGATTACATAAAAAATACGCTAAAATTTATCTATCCTCAGCTATGATCAGCTATGTTTACATTTAAGGTCATATTTTTGGTCACGGATTAGAAGCTCCATTTTCTGAATTTGTAACTTAAGCATTGACGAAGAATTTTTGAAAAAAATAAAGTAAAAGTCATCGAATTTTGAAATTTTAACACTTGCTTTGAAACAGTCATCAGTGATACTTTAAGTGGCCTGCAAATTAGTACCCCCTTCCCGAATAACCTTGTATAAGCATACGAGTACTCCTTAAAATTTTTGTCATAACATTATCTTTTTGGTTTATTTTTTGCGTTGATTTCCGTTAATTAAATTGTCATACTATCTGCCAATCGTTTCAGGGAATTCCGTAAAAATCGTCTATGAGTAAATTCGAAACCAACAAAATCATTCCAATTATTTGACATCTAGGCAAATGCCAAGCTATTTACGTACGAAGAACCTTCAATAGTGCCGTAGGAAGTTTAAAACGCAATATATCGCGATCAACCTGAGCGAGGGTCCGCCCAAGTCGTGTACCAGGTATATCGATACCTAGTACCTAAGGAATTGACATTCGAAGTACCTACATAAGGGCATAGAGCGGTAGTACCTATGCATAAATTTTAAAGGCCTGCGCCTTCTGGGATTTAAGGGAATATTAATATTGCGTAAGGTTAGATATAATATTCAGATAGATGGGGATTTGTAGATGTTGAAATAGAGTGATCTTGAATTCGTAATTCCAAAATGATTTTGTATGGAACATATAGAGCATTGCCATACAACGTGGCAATGCTGCCAGCCTTCTGGGCACGTTACCAGTCGACAGCGATGCGGAGGAATATTTTGATGACCTATTTTAGTTTATAGTTTTATTAGGATATTTTTTTTTTTATTTGTATATACTTTTATTTGTAATTATGTAAATATTGTTTGAGTAAATATTATAAGAATAATGTATATAGGAATTGTATAGACTTATAGAGATTTATTTTCTGAATTAGATGGAGAAGAGAAATGAAACGTATAAATTAATCTAACAGTAGAAGTAGAAAAGGGATGCTTAAAAAAAAATTGTAGTGAGTAATAAAATACTGCATAAGCAGTGATAGTCTAGCGGTTGATGGCTTGCCTCATGCTTTGCTTCTATGGTTTGTGTTCGATCCTGGCCCGCATCTCTATGATCCAAACTTTTCGAGATCATGTGCGAATCATAATTTGATTATCACTTGCGTTAATGGTGAAAGAAAACATCGTGAGGAAACCTGCACATATGAGAGGGCTACAAACAGTTCTCGATAGTGTGTAGGCCACTAACCCGTAGTAGCTCTGATTCAGAACGATTTTATCAGTCAGTTGTCGACCGATTCTTCTCTCGTTACGAGAATCGTAGACGGAACGAGATAACAAACCGAATTGGTCGACAGCTGCTTATCGAAAAGGTTCAGGGGGCCTACTCCCTAAGTCCGTCAACGAAGTTAGTCGCCCGTCCGAAAGTAGCCCGAAACGTAGGAGTGAACAAAACAAGTGTCAAGTTCAACTTTTCGGACGGGCAAAAACACATCGGTATTATGGACAACTGTCAAATCGTGTTGTCATTCATTCTTAGTTCGGGCCCCGAAACAATCGTAAGTCCGCAGGTGATAGGGAGTAGGAAACGCTCGTAAAAGTCACGGACTTCGTGCTTAAGGAGTAGACCCCATAAATCGGGAGGGGGGGGGGGGGGGGAGGCCAACATGGAGGACTAAGGCTAATCCTTTTTACTCTGAGGGCGAAAACGCACAAGTGGGTGTCTCGCTTGGCGCCTAGTGTCCAGCAAAACGCATAAAGGAAAGAAACGCATGTAAATATACGGGACCGGCCGCATTGTGCGCTTGGTGCCCTCGCTACCAAACTGCTGTAATGCTAGGGCTATATCAGTGGGCTACGGCGAATATTCGTGTTAATGCGATGAGCGTGGCCGAGTAGATCGTTGCAACGCTAAGTATTCGGGTGAAGACGATGTACTATCGGGGTACTGTCGGTAAACTGGCGCGCATCAAAGGGATTTGTCGCGACAGTATGCGCTTGGGTGGCTACACTTCCGTCTCTTTTTTGTATTATTTTGTAACTGATACTCGTACTATTGTAATAAATAATAATTTACCGACATATAATGCAATGCTACTACTTCCTCCATTTTGAATTATAGCCTACGTCTCGGCCGCACAACAGAGAACAACACAATCCGGCACGATGAATCTTCGCCCGCCTAATGTAGACCCAGCATTAGTGGAAGTCGCTAGACACTAGGCGCTAAGCTAGGTGCCTGCAGTGCGTTTTCGGCCTGAGAAGAAGCTGATGCCCCAGCAGTGAGACAATATTATGCTAATGATATAATACTTGCTATGATTTTGAACACGTATTTCAATGTTACTGGTGTTGTGATTTCGACATAATTTGGAACTTGTTATCAAATTTGGTACACGCTTAATTAACGGTTAGTTAATTGTTATCTAGCTCTTTGAAAGCAAAATTAATAGAACGTTATTACGCCAACAATTACAACGTTAAATTACATTGCTATTATATGTGTAATTAGTTATTATATGGAATGTGACTATATAGTTTCGAACGTTTGAAATATATTTCAATATAATTAGGTACTGCTTCATCGATCCATAGCTTGCTCCAATCATGAGATTCTGAATCCGTATTTATCAAAGTCGGCCACGACGTGTTGACCGGAATTTTCTTCAAGGAATTTCTAACAATTGAACCATGCCCTATAAATGGCACTAGGTTCCCTAACGAGCTGTGGATATTTGAAATGCCTTTAGCCCGGCCATTAAAATTTGGTATAAAAGATTAAACTTTTGATCGTGAAACCAACACTTGTCTTTAAGAATGCATTTTATTTCATTTTTCTATTAAAAAAAAGAGTCGTTTGGGATCGAAACACTCGGGTCATGGGGTCCGAATGCACGCCTCCTATTTATGAAAATCAGGAGAAGACTGGTCGACACTTCACGTGGACAGAGGGGTGGCTTGTTTTTTGGCCAGAGTTAGCGTTGCCATTCAACGTGGCAACGATGCCAGCCTTCAACGTGGCACGCTGACAGATGACAGCTATGTGCATGAGTACTTTGACACCTAAGTGCGCTTTTTATATAGGTTTATTTTTGTACTATATTTTGATAACATAATAACTTAATATCACGCTTGTATTCTCCGAAGGGTTGGGCAGAGGTGTATAGTACACCCACATTTCGCCGTTAATTTCAAGTTTCATGTCATAGGGGGCGAGCCTATTGCCATTAACCGGGTACGAATCCAGACTCTGAGCTGCTACTAAGAAATTCCACACGGAAAATCCAATAACACTGCTCGACCTGGAGATCGAAACCAGGACCCCACGCTCAGTAGTCGCGTTTGCGACCACTAGACCAACGAGGAGTCGATATTTTTATAACTATACAGGGTGTAAAAAGACCCATCACATAGCCGAAATCTACGCACTCTGTACATCAAACTAAATTACATTGACCGAAAATAATTGCTGGGAAATGACTTTTATTTTTTGGCATAAAAAAATCTCTTTTTTTTGTAGCGCGCAATGTGTGGTTGTGGCGATGCCGCGCGTTTGCATGCGTGCAGCGGCCACACAGCTGAGCCAAGGCGGTCGTGTGCGTTTGATATTCATTGCGGTTTTTGTAACTTGAAATGCGTAATTTGTAAGGAAAAATTGAAAATTTTGATAAGGTTGTTTGGAAGAAAGTTTAGTATTATCACTTAGAATACGTTTTTGGAAAAAACTAAAAAAAAATATGCATACTTTGACCTTCAATATCTCCAAAACCAATGATTTCCCAGGTATGGTCTGGTAAAAAAAAATGTTCCCAATGATGGGTAGAATCTGTGGTTTTCATTATCGTTATGGGTCTTTTTACACCCGATATTTTTACATATTTGTAAATGCGAAAGTATTTTTGTGACATTAATTGGAGGTAGTGTGTATACCTATAGAATAATGTATTATTTACATAGTTTAATATAATAACAAATAAAAAATAAAAACTTTCTGCTTGATGTTGGTTGAATGAATGAAATGAATGTTTCACGAAGGTTTGTTCACTTTTCATACAAAATTCAAATAGCCAGACTATATTACTCTTTTTAGGATAATAGAATTTCCTACATTCCCATACCTTCTTACCATCGTAGATATCAACTGACCATACACTACTATTGACCATAAACGGTCCAGTACTGTTATTACAATAATACCACGCTTGGCAGACCGACTTGTGATCGCAATGTGACGTCATTAGTTCACAGGTGACTGATAGTGCTCACCCATCCGATACTATGTTAATTACCGCTTAGAAACTGACAATATCAAGCAAACTCCTGAACAAGGAACTAGTCATGGATGAAATAACAGGTCGTTTACTTCTACTCTTTTTGCATAAGTAATAGTAGTTTATCTACACTCATATTATCGCAATAGGTAGATACCTATTTAAATAAAATACCAAATTATTCTGGCGCCCAAACGCTGAAGCCCACCGCGCATGCGCGTGCTCGCGAGACAATGTGCAGCCGCTAAATAAATCGTATTGAAAACTCCTTGGTCTATCCTAAGTGTAATATGAAAAAAAGTTATTTTAAAGCATTATTTTCTATAGCAAATCGTAAACTAATAAAAAAAAAGATGCTCTTGAACCAAATATGTGATTAAAGTACTATTTTAGAATTCATAAATTAGAACTTTACGATATGAGTGCAGATAAACAGTATTTTATAAAAAGAAAACAGCATACGAGGAAAAAAAAGTTCTCGATGGTGTGTGTAGCTGCCAACCCACATCAGCCGGCATAACATAGACAACCGAGATAATTTTTGATTAATTCTCGTGCCGAGACGAGATAATGTATGATTATCTAAGATAATGAGACGACAAAAGTATCTCGCGCTGCGCATACGTTAGGCTTGCAGAACATCGTGGGGGTCTTAACTTTTTCGCGAAAAGTGACGCTGAAAGAATTAGTAGGCATGAATTTGTTGCACGTTGTCGATCATTATGTTGTTACATGTTGAGAAATATTGCAGAGCAGAGCAACATGTACCGCGTTAATTGTTGCCTAGTGGATACTAGGCTTTAGTGTGTCGCAAAATACTTGGTCTGGACGAGGCATAATCTAACTAAAATTAAAAACATAATAGGTGTATATTAAACCACATACTTCACTCTTTTACTCCAAAACAAACAACTTACATTGTTTCGGCACTTGCTTGTACGTAATATCCTGCTGTTCCGACTTTGTCGTAGAGTATGAATAAGACAAACCAGTAATCGCAACTTCTATGAAAGAATGAACTTTGTATCACGAGACTCGACTTCTATTGCCTGTACGAGTATGTTTTTTTTTGTGGCAGTAAGAACAGTATGCACTGTATCATTGATTCTTGAGTCTTCATTGTGAAATGAAAGGTTTTTGAATAAACAATCTGATGAAACGTAAATTATTTGACTAAGGGCCTGTTTCACAATCCTCGGTTAGTTTTGAACTGAAAGATAAATATGGCGGTTTGACAGTTACTCTATAGAAAATCTGTCAAATTAGACACATTTATCTCTCAGTTGACAGCTAATCGACGATTGTGAAACAGGCCCTTATGTATATTAAACTGTAGGTCGTTTCAATAAGTACAATCAGTCAAACGCGTAGTTATCATGCTGTCGACGAGCCATGGCGATCACTACAGCATTTTAGCAAGTAATATTTTTTGAAATTATAATAAGAATCTCTCTCGACTGCCTCGTTGGTCTAGCGGTCGCAAGCGCGACTGCTGAGCGTGAAGTCCGGGGTTCCACCCCCAGATCGGGCGAAGTGTTATTGGGTTTTTCCGTGCGGAATTTCTCAATAGTAGCCCGGAGTCTGGATTTGTGCCCGTTTGATGGTAATAGCCTCGCCCCCTATTACATGGGACTTAAACATAATAGCGAAATAAGGGTGTACCTCTGCCAACTCTTCGGAGATTAAGACGTGATATTTATGTAATACTATAAGTCGCCAGCGGCTTCGCCCGCGTGGATGTCTTTTATCGCGTATTCCATCTTTTTCACTAGTATGATATGCATGTATTGTACATATAAACCTTCCTCTTGAATCACTCTATCTATTAAAAAAAACCGCATCAAAATCCGTTGCGTAGTCTTAAAGATCTAAGTACACATAAGGACAGACAGCGGGAAGCTACTTTGTTTTATACTAAATATTTAGTGAAGAATCTCAGGGCGAAGATGTAGCTACAAAACATCTTGCGTTGGTTGTAAGTTCCAATATCTTCACTAAGCGCTCTATAGTCTTATTCATACTGTAGAACTTCTCAAGCGTCTACACATGAATTAGGTCTCTCGCTGGCTGCTTGTAGTTACAAACTAAACTCTTTATTGCGTAGACTTAGCCGTGATAGCCTTTTAGACGCCGTGTATTGAAAATTATGGTCAGTAAATGCATAATGTGGTTTATGATTGAAAAGACGTGGCGACTTTAAAAGTTTTATGGGTTTTATCATGCTGCAGCTGTAGTAAACCGTAGGTCAAAAAAAAGTGTGGATACAGAGCGACTTTGAAGAAAATCTTTTGAAGGACAACGTTAGCTATTACATGGGACTTTATAAAAATTACTATCTATGAGACATTATAATTTTCGTGGTGGCCCGGAGGTTACAGACCCGCTTGTTAAGCATCGGGTTGCGGGTTCAAACTTAGGCATGTACCAATGTGACTTTTTCAATTTCATATGTAGGTACTTTCTTAGTTTATCTAAGACGCCACTGAAATACGATGAAGGAAAACATCGTGAGGAAACCTGGACTTTAATGGTCTGAAATCGCCAACCCGCAATGAGCAAGCGTGGCGATCAATGCTTGTTCCTTCTCTATACGAGAAGAGGCTTTTGCCCAGCAGTGGGACAGTTACAGGCTAATATTTATTTTATTTATGAGACATTAAACTTACATAACGTCAGTGAAGTTCTAACAGTGCGTAAGTCATTTTGTGACAAAAACAGACAATACTGGGAAAGCCACAATTTTACTTGAAATGAAAAAGATTATTAGGATTTTCAAAGGTTTAAATCATCAAAGAGTTCATTTGTAATGATAATTAAAAACAATACTGCGTTCAGCGTCGTTACGTTCCTCGTTTTAAATAGTTTTTTCAATCTCTTGTAAAGACTATGTTGACGATAGGGACGTGTGGCGCTAGTTCTTTTCTGCACATGTGGCTTCCCTGGAAACCGAAAAGTTTTTTATGTGTAGGTTTATGCATGTATGTATCTATATTATTTAGGTACGATTTTGATTTAGCTCAATTCATACAGAATTGATTTAGATACTTTTTTAATTATTACTTTTCCTTTATGATTTGCTTTGTATAGAGTCAATTAATTTATTCACCTGACAGACAGATCTGTGTTGCTGGGTAGTTTGTTGCGCCGTTTCTTCTTCACAATAATTATAATAATTATAATAATAATAATTATAATATAAATAATTCTTCACAAATAAACACTAGGAAGAGGTGAAGGGAGGAATTTTTTGGGGGCTGTCTATTGTTGTGACGTTCAAAAAGAACTAAGTAATTCTAGTCTATTTTGAATAAATGAGTTTTGAGTTTGAAAGCAGCAATTTTTGGCTTCCGCACTGTTAGAACTTCACTGACGATAAGTGCGTTTACACGTAGAAAGCGGGTTGCCGGCGCCGGCAGTCCGCGCAGTTAGTCGGCGCAGGTATTCTCTATACTGTGTGGCGAACCAGCGCCGACAAGCTCCGAACTTCGCCGAGAAGTTCTGACCTGCTCCGATCAGCGCTGGTAGGCCGTCATTTGTTGCTGTATTTGCAAAGGAACCACGTTTATTTTTGTTAATAACCAGCCCCTGCTTCTACCCGCTTCCTTTATGTAGCGGTTACCTGCACGGACCAGTACCGATAAGCGCTGGTAGGTCGGCGCTGGTTACCTGCTTCCTTTAATAGAAAACATTTTTAGCGAAGCAACAACCAGCTGTGCCTGGAAAAGCAATCGTAAGCCATTTGTACGAACCAGCAGCAACCCAAAAAATGCGAAAAATTCGCCGCTTTGTATGGCATCCCGATGTATGGGCAGAGAGACAAACATCATCAAAGGGTTGTAACAATTTGTCGTCCCTTGATTGGGCCGGGCGCGCACCTGGCGCCCTGTGTTAGTGCGGACCCCAAACAAAGGGTATTTGTGGCCCGAGTTGTAAGAAGCGAGCGGTTTTTGGTTTGATGGTTGAATGTAAAGTATACTACTTACTGTTGTTCAGTGTGGTTTCAGGCAAAAAAATGTCATCTCCTATCTTCCAGTGTTTTTTTATTTTTATAACTTGACTTGGATGTATTTGAAGAAATGCCAAACTTAAGTGGCAGTGGGCGGGGCACATTGCTCGCAGAACGGATGGACGGTAGACCGATGACCTGATAAAGGTCGCAGGTATCCGCTGGATGCGAGAAGCACAGGACCGGTCGATGTAGCGATGCTTGGGGGAGGCCTATGTTCAGCAGTGGACGTATTTCGGCTGAATGATGATGGTGATGATGAATTGGTTATATTATATTTGACCCTACTCGCCTGATGTTAAGCGCAAACAGGGTCTAAGATAGAGCACACGAATCCAATTTTACAGGGATTGCCCTATACCCCTCTGGCTCTCACATATATATACACGACGGAACGTAAAAAACTGCTTGGCTTGACTTTAATGTGAGGGTGGTAGCTAGCCAGGCGGACCGTATAGATCCTACCACTAAGCGTGCTGGGTTGTTTTAAATCTTACATCATGCGCCTATTCCCAGTGTGCGGTGAGGAAGTTTTATATTATAGCCCTTCCCCACACTAGATAAGATGATGATAATAGATGTATCCCTGTATCATTGAAAGACTAGATGTCGTCATTAGAAAATGAATTATTCCACTTTGCCCCACCAGTAGGGCGGCTGGTGGGGCAAAGTGGAATAATTCTAGAAATTGCGTGTTTACTTACAAATAGTACTCGCTTACTACTTCGGGCATACAAACATGATATTTTACCCTAATTATCATGTTTCCGTTTAACTGAAGCTGGGTTAAACTACCGAATAAGTATGGGTCCTTTAGCGTCGTATCGTACATGTCGAGGTAAAAATATATCGCTTTATAACAAGGAACATTACATGGGACTATTCCCAGCGTACTGTGAGAAAGTTACACGGTTACGGATACACGGATTAGCGGGATATTGCTACAAATTTAATTTGTTCATATAAAAACCGTAAAATCTTATAACTTGCGACACCCTATCATCGGCAGGTGTGTGGCATTGTCGTCGGTGCCACTTGAATACTTGATGCAAAGGGCTGAGTTTTGAGCTTTTAGCTACAAGTGTTGAGTTGTTCACTAATCCAGTGAGTGTACCCACGCCTTTAATTATACTGCACCTTGAGGTTATGTTGTTACACTCTGTTCAACAAAAGATGAGTCCTAACATAGCGGTCAGTTTGTAAATTGTAGCCGTAAGGAGATTGCTATCGAAAAAACGTAAACGACATCGTCAAAAACGTAAAATAGCTATATTATGCATGGTTTGTTTTTTTAAAATATTTGATCACGGACTAGAAAAAAAAGAAGGACTCCGCGCCACGCATATCAAAAGTGAAGCACCGAACCGATCTATGTGTGCGTAATTTGAGGGATACCAGATAAATGAAAATTTCCCCATTTTTTTTTAATATTTTGAAAGTTTCATTTCTTTAAATCAAGCCATATAAGAAGTCCGCTTACATTATTTAATTGAAATTACAAACATATACTTAGTTAAAACTTAAAATTAAGTATTTATTTTGTATGAGTGACAAGAAAAACGTTTTCGACGGAATTCAATGTTCTTCATCTCTGCAGGCTCTTATTATTTTAATCCAATCATTATTCCATGGTTGATTTGCTGTAGGAAATCTATAAAAATAATCATATTCAATACTTGCAAAAAACTCACAAAGAACACAAAAAAATGGATTACCAAATCTCTCGGGAAAATTACCCATTTATTTTCCGACAGCACTTCTATGTCTTTTGAGGTTTTGTGTTCCAATAGTAATGATTTTAAAATGTCAAAAATACAATAAATCAACAGCTTAAATAAGTGTATTACTTATGAATGTTATTACTTGACTTCATACGGAAACCAATGTCGCCAAACTCAAGTAAAGATTATATGGAAAGATATCAAAGTAATATACTTTATACACCTCTATGAGATACATTTTTTGTCCTGCTACCATTTTTACACGTTAAAATTAATTGCTCAATAAGGCACATTTCTAATATTTTACGTATGAGTTCGAGACGTGTCACAGCAATAGGTAGCTAATTGCGTGAGCGTTTTGCCGCGGGTATTTGACTAGTATTAAAAATGTACAATAATTTGGTATTATTTTAAAGAATGTATAGAAAGAACACGGTATGTGAACAAATAAATAAAAACGATGAAAAATTGAGGAGATACACGCTTTCGAAGTTTGTGGTGAGGCTATTTCTGTCCTTGTCATACGACACGGATATTGTACTGTCACTATGAAGTTTTGAAGGTATGACGTCATTTTTAAGTAGTGTTGTTTCTGTCTCGTGAACAATTTGAAATTGTTTATAACTTGTCCATTTTATTAAATATTTCATTGGTTCTTTCACTGTTGCTTAATATATTTGTAATACTTTCGGGATTTGTAATAAAAAACTAATAGTCAAATATCCAAATGACACACGCGCGGTACTTGTTTTTCTATTCCGTGGAAATGTCAAACATAACTGCATCATTTACCACCTACTCCATGTTAGTAGGTAATTGAAAAAACCCGCAGCACTCCTTCAGGTCTGCGCTTTTATGGTAATTGTTTGTAACAAAACGCCGTACACCACCGATGTTCTACATTTTTATATTAATACTAGTTAGTGCCCGCAGCTTCACATGCGAGTCTGAAGGCGATATTAAAGCGCAGTTCAGACTACTCAATATTATTTCGCTATATACATTCACACATTATACGCTATATCGCAAGCCGGGCTACTATGTATAGCAAGCTGTTTGACGGCGATCCATTGGCGACAGACGGGGTAGAAGTGAGGCGGGGCGGGGACCGGAGAATCGAACGAAATAGATCTGAGAATCTTTTAAGTTTATCGCGTACAGCAAGCCAATACTTTATAGCATAGCGTTGTGTGAACGTGCCCATATAAAATGTACGCTTAGCGATATCGTTGTGCTATACAATATTTGATATTGTATATACTATATAATATACTTTAGTCTGAACTGCGATTAATTCGCAACAAACAATAAAACTTGACTTTTGCTTTATACACCACATCGATGGCCCCACCGAATAAACGTGCAAGAGTTCTTACACGAATTTTTTTTTTTTTCATTTTTCGTTTCTTTTGCCTATCCAGCACCTACTTAATTTTTTTTATGAATTTTAGACTCAAAACACGCCTATTATAATGGTGAATTTCTTTATTCTAGGGAAATAATTAATTTTAAAATTACACGAATAATAGTTTAGGCTATTAATACATGCTTTTTGAGTCGCCAAGTACACAAGAATAAACATGTTAAAACCTACAGACGTTAGAGAAGATTTGTGATTGTTTCCGAATTTGGGTAATGTCTTCTTACACGTTTATTCGTGTAGAAATGTATGCAAATTTTATTACCAATGTTTCATTCCACAAAATGGAAGTTTGAATATGAATAGGTTATTAAAATTAAAGTATTGCATTATCTCTTACTATAATTATTTTTTTCTAACAATTGTGTTAAAGATTCAAACATTAAGTGCATTAATTGCATATCAATTTAAGTTTATACCTAGTAACGGTAAATAAACAAATGTTTACGAGATAAATTCTATTGTAATCGTACGTAACGTTAGAAAGGGGTACGGGGGGTAAGATGCGAGTAAAATAAGGTGACTAGCTCAGAGTCGGTGGTGACCTCTCGCTTCCGGCCGTGGTTCTGTTCATGGTCGGGAGCGAGAGTGCGTGGGAAGCCGTCGCCTCCTTCTGCGAGGTGATGGCGACCAAAGAGGGAGCGGAGAGGGGGAGAGAGATAGCTGCCACTCTCCCTTCCCGCGCCAGACGCACCGGGCGCTGGAGGGCGCGTGCCGATCTCCGGCCACCATAGTGTGTGGCCTGCGGATAGTACTAGTACTGGCCTGCGACCAGTAACAGACCCGAGAAGGCGGCGCGCAGTGTTCCGTGCGCGCCTCTCAGGAGGACGTGGGGCTAGGCCCCACAGAAGGAGAGGTCCGCCAGGGGCTGGTGGACCGAGGCCGAGGCAGCTGCGAATCCCGCGACCCCGGCCAAGGGTCAGGAGAAGGAACACCGTGGATTTTTATACCCTATACTAGTTTTTATACCCCTTTGCCTTCCCCGGGCGAAGGGCATCCATGAGGATTTTCCCACGAAAAAATAAAAAATAAAAGGTGACTAGCTCGGAAGGACAGTCTTGTGATTCTATGCGCGCTATTACATAATTTTGTTTCGCGCAATTACATTCGATTATGAATATTATAAATCTACTGCCATTGAAAAACTCCATCTCGGTCTCCAATGACAGTGAGGAGGAGGATTAGTGTTTCTAATATCGCAATTCGTATTTTTTTTAATCAAGAAATGTATTTTCTTTGTAACTGTTACTGTACTTTCTGTTCACGTGGACAAATACATAATTATATTTTCTTTATTCTTTATAATACGAGTATCTGTATTTTATTTCATCCTTTCGAAGTCAAAGTTTTTTATTTCAAATAGACTAGATTACAGGCACTTTTAAAACGTCAAAACTAGGTGCACGGTTCCAAAAGGTAGGTTGCATGGAGAAGAGCTCAAAACTCCAAGAATACTCCTTTCAAAATAGTAGTTCATGACAATTCCATTACAGTAGTATGAGAAATAGAATGAGAATAATGCAGGTTAATGTAAGAAATAAACTCACATAAGAGTAACAAATAGAAAAATATGCCTTCTGGGATTGTCATAGCAGCTAAGGGCTAACCAGTCCTGACAGATAGCAACCGTTCACGAGCATGACGTGCACATCCATATCGCTTAGCTCAACCATATTGCAGGGAACCCAATGACAGGATATACAACGCCACCATAAGCAGGACATTTAAGTGAGCATGACAGACTCATACTACCAGACAATGGGCAGTAATGTGATATGATTATAGGTGTATCATTAATAAAATTGCTGCATGATGCTCAAACTTTAAAGATTGGAAAACGATAGTATGAAAATTATAATTATAAAACAACATCAGACTATGTAGGCAGAGTATTATACATTAAATAATAAAATTATAATGGGAATATAAAAATTTCAGTATTTGAGTTAAAAAAAAATGAAAATTGATCAAATAATGTACAGGTTATTTTAAGTCAATAAAAAGAAGAATACTAGAAGTTAACATTAAAAATAATGTTAGGTCATACAACCAACCAGTTAGACAGGACCAGAGGATCGCAATGTGCAGGACGGAGTTGTACGCCAGGCATCTTTATCTTCGATATAATGATTTATGTTGTAATAAGCTTTAGATTTCAAAATGCTCTTAAGAAATTATTTAAAATGCTCTTAATAAATGATTTATTGTAGAACCTAACACTGTTCCCCATAAACGTCTTGCTGGTTTGTCTTAGTCTAAAACCAGGTACTGTTAGCTTGTGTTTATTGCGAGTATATATGTTGTGGACGTCACTTTTCTTGTTATACTAATGCAATATTCTTATATTATATTCTTTCGAATATAATATAAGCAATATTCTTTCGAATGTACATAGTGTTACTAAGTATATACAAAGATGGTAGGGTAAGTATATTTATTTCCTTAAATAATTCACGAAGCGATTCACGGCAGTCTAGATTATAAATAACTCGGACTGCTCTTTTTTGTAATATGAAAATAGTACCAACATCAGCAGCGGAACCCCACAGTAATATGCTATAAGACATAATACTGTGAAAGTATGCAAAGTACACCAACCTAGCTGAAGCTACATCAGTCAACTGCCTAATTTTCCTAACGGCAAATGCAGCAGAACTCAGTTTGCCTGCAAGTGCCTCTATATGAGGTCCCCATTGCAATTTAGAGTCTACTGTGATGCCCAGGAAGACAGTTGAGGGAACCGGATCTAACGCTTTCCCGTCAAGTTTCACATTTGAATTAATGTACACTTGAGGTGGAGAATTAAATACTTTTGGTTTTACAAAATTATTTATATTATTATACCTTGCATTACAAAGATGTATTACATAAATTAAAACTGATTTTATTAACACTAATATAAATGCATACGATCTTTCCAATCACATAGAAGCAGAACAATGTACTGTAAACAAGCGTGTAAATAGTTATAGCTGGGTTCAAAATAAACTTGAATTACGAAGAATAATAGTATAACATTACAGTACATTTTATTCGTTGTGTACTATTACACGAATAAACGTGTAATGATATATTGCTGTGACTAAGTCATGCAAATTTCACAAGAGTATTAACATTAAATAGTTTTTCATGAATTTCCTGAAACTCGTTGACATTTAAAAAAAAGTAAATACACAAGTCTACAGTTTATTTTTTTACTTATAATTCGATAATACATTATTTATACCTATTTACAATGGAATGAGCGTTATTGAAGTTTAAACGTTTTTATTTTTTCCTGAAAAGTTGTCATTTTTCTCTTACACGTTTATTCGGTGGGGCCATCGACATATTCTAGGATTCTTCACAACAAAACAAAATTAAACACTTATGGTCCAGAGACAAAATGTTTGACACTTGTTAAAACCGTGTCCAACGTTAAACTCCATGCATAAAAAGCTGTTTAAGCTCTGTTTAGTCTAGACAGTTACATTTTCAGCGAAGCTTTGTTATACTAAAGTTAAAGTCTATTCGGATTGAATGAAATGTATTAAGCCGTTTTCACATGATGCAATAACAAACATACAGACACGAACACAGAAATGGCATGATTTCTTTTTACCCCTGACAGGTTTTCGTAAAAATATTTCCAATGTACAGACCTTTTGTCCTTCAGTTTTATTATAGTTTTAATAAAACGCTTTGAGGCTAACGAGAAGCAGTTAGTTAAATATGAACTACTTTTATAACAAGCTAAAGTTCAACTAAACGGCAACTGTAAAAGTCAAGTAAAAGAGTTTTACTGCCATAGTTTGAAGTCATATTTTTACTTTATATAAGGTTCTTTGCTTGTTTTATTACAAGATTTTTTGTAGTTATGTCGCTGTTATAATTAAGTTATTAAACGCGCGAAGTTAAAAGTAAGTGCCAAAATAAAAAAAAAATGCATATACCTACTAAGTTAAGCGCAGTTCAGACTACGCTATAATATTAGCATATAGCAAATATTGTATAGCACAACGATATCGCTCAGCACACATTTTATATGGATACGTTCACACAACGCTATACTATAAAGTATTGGCTTGCTGTACGCGATAAACTTGAGCGATTCTCAGAGCCATATCGTACGATTCTCAAATCAAAGTCAGAATACAAATAACTTGCTAAGCACAGCACACCGGATTGCGATATAGCGTATAGTGTGAACGCCTTGCTATATATATATTGCTATATGCGCTTTAAACGACTATGTTAACGATAGGGACGTGTGGCGCTAGTTCTTTTCTGCACATGTCCCTTCCCTCGAAACCAAAAGTACTTACGTGTAGGTATATGTATGTATTACGTTGAATTAACCATATTAGACACTTATAATTTTGTCTAAATTCATACAGAATTGTTTTATATACTTTTTTATCATCCTCATCTATACTATAATATTATAAAGAGGTAAAATTTGTTTGTTTGTTTGTTTGTTTGTATGTAGGAGGTAATCTCCGAAATTACTCATCCGATTTCAAAAATTCTTTCACCAATAGAAAGCTACGTTATCCCTGAGTGCTATAGGCTATATTTTGAGATAAAAAAATTAGGGATCTGTAAATTAACGGGAGCGAAGCCGCGAGCAAAAGCTAGTTTAGCATAATTTTGTTATTCTAAGTTTTTTTTGTGCATAGGCTCAATTAATTTATTCACCTGACAGACAGAACTGTGTTGCTGGGTAGTTTGTTGCTCGCGCCGTTTCTTCTTCACAGCATAAACACTAGGAAGCGGTAAAGCGGTAAATTTTGAATAAATGAGTTTTGGAGCTGAAGTGATGTACGTGACGAACACCACACCACCACACTTTGTCTTAAATATAGTCAAGACGAAAATTCTCACTTCATTTTGAGCTTGTAAAAACGTTAATTCATCCCGTTGCAAAACATTATTTCAGTCCAATGTTTGTCTTGGAGAATCCTCAAGTTAATTAAAATGAGGGTAGTTATCCGATCAAGATAATTTTCCCCTTCGGCGGCAAAGAAAATCTCCTTTAAAGCTCATCTCACCTTGTTGAGTTGATGCGAATCTAATGTACTTATAAGATGTAGTTGTGGTCCTTAAAATAAGGGAGAGAGCAATGTAAGAACTATGAAAAAACAAAACAAAGAATTCGTTGAGAATCATTGATTATATTGTTATCCTTTAGACTTGTTTTGCCACTTAAGTTTGGCAATTCTTCGTGCCAGGAGAAGCAGGGTAACCGATATAGCAGGGTAAGCGACATAAGCACGTGGTGTTTGACGCCCAGCATATGCTGAGTTGGTGACCCTTTCGGCATGGGCATGTTCGACAGCATAAAATATGTGTGTTTCTTTTATGTTTTTTTTTATTTTTTTTATTGTTTATGCTGTTATTGTGTCCTTAGCTGAATAAAGTTTTCTTTCTTTCTTCTTTTCTTTCTTACATACTGTTACCCTGGTTCTCCTGTGGATCTCTTCATTTCTGATATGATCGCGCAGGGAAATTCCAAACAAAGCCCTCTCCATTGCCCTTTGGCGCAGCGAGGATAGGCCCCACACAAGATGGACCGATGACCTGGTGAAGGTCGTGGGGATCCGCTGGATGCGAGAAGCACAGAACCGGTCGATGTGGCGACGCCTGGGGGAGGCCTATCTCCAGCAGTGGACATCTTTCGGCTAAATGATGATAATGATGATGAAAGTTCATTTCCATCTCTTCCCATAGGTGTCGTAGAAGGCGACTAAGGGATTCTCTAGAGGATGGGCAGCAGCGTTCTCTGAGTACTTTAACAACCATACTGCGATCGCCAACCCGCCTGCCAAGCGTGGCTATTGTGGCAAACCCCCCCAACATGGATAGCTTATTATGATACTTATAAACTTGTTATGATGTAAAGGATGGTTTGGTGATGGTGGTGGAAGAGCCAAAGGGCCACCAATTTGTTTTTGTTGAATTGATTTGATGAAGAAGACTAAACTAGACTGCAGGTCCTACACAAGTTATAGGTAATGAATAAAGAATACGCAAGACTAGGTATTTTTTTATTATTTAATTTGATCACGTTTGAGCCTAGTCGCACCTGATGATAAGTGCAGACAAGGTCTAAGGTGGAGCACACGAGTCCAAGTAACAGAGATATAGATGGATTCCCTTAACCCCTCTGGCTCTCACAACACACGACGGAACACAGTAAACTGCTTGGCGCTGGACTTTAATGTGAGCGTGATAGCTAGCCAGGCAGACCGTATAGATCCTACCACCGAGTGTGCTGGCTTTTGTTGAAAATTACAACATGCGTCTATTTCCAGCGTGCAATGAGAAAATCCGTCCACACACAGTGTAGGTATGAAATGTCTTTGTTTTACAGGATATTTTTTTTATATTAACCTTGCCAATATGTAGCGGTTTAGCCGGAAGTATACCTAATATGAGTCAATCAGTTGGGTCTGGTCATCTCTAATTTGCCATGGCAAACGAATTGTAGGTTTATATACCTTATAAGCATTTATTAACAATGTAAGAAAGTTTTGTAAAATATTTAATGAAAAAGAGTACCTAATCATGGAGTTTATTGCCCGATCCATATCCATATCGATCCATAGGAGTCTACACATTGGGACATGGCAGTAATTTTTAAGGTTCCGTACCCAAAGGTTAAATCGGAACCCTAAACCCTTACTAAGACTCCGTTGTTCGTCCGTCTGTCACCAGGCTGTATCTCATGAACCGTGATAGTTAGACAGTTGAAATTTTCACAGATGATGTATTTCTGTTGCCGCTTTAACAACAAATATTAAAAAATAGAATAAAATCAACATTTAAGGGGGCTCCCATACAACAAACGTGATTTTTATAGATAATGGTAGGGAACTATACGTGCGCATTTCGACTCGCACTTGGCCGATTTTTTTTTTCGACAGTTGAGTAGTTCTTGTAAATGGTCTAATTGAAATAAATACTTTCTTTGACTTTAATAAATTATTTTTTTACAACATTATAATAATAGTGAAGCTACACAATATTTGATACAATTTTAGTACCTACGTTAACAAAAATAAGAACTCTACAAATTAATAACGGTAGCAACGTTCCAACAACTTTCTAACAACCAATCAAACCTAAAAACAGTCGTAATTTAACCATGAATGGCCTATTTTCGGCCATGCGATATAGATCTAGCGTACAATACATCACGCCGCTCGCCGTGTAGGGTAGACACATAAATCAGTTGTGTCGAACGTTAAATCTGGCCCCACTTAGTCGGTGCCAACAGCCAACGTCCCTCGGAAAACATTGGAAGTCACTCGCAATCTGCACGTATCCATTATACCTATGTGTTGTGATTACGTTGAATAGACGATATTGTTTGACCAGTTTTACTAATTAATTATAGGGTTAAGTTGCGCTCAAAATACATTGCAAAATGACGATTTCAAAAATTGCATTGAGAGAGAGACACTTAGCGTGAATTATTGTGCGTTACGTCTCGTTGTAAATTCTACAGATAATTATATGAATAATTTGGTTATATACTGTTTGTAGATTTGTGTCTTCTGCAAGTTTTGTTACGAGTATAGGCGACAAACACTCAAATACAACACAACACAGCAAACGAAACAAGACAAACACGATACAGCATACAACACGACATAGCACACCACACGACATAGCACACAACACGACATAGCAGACAACACGACATAGCATACAACACGACATAGCACAACTGCACTAAACAACGCAATAATATCAATATTAGAAAGTTTTTCTTTTTCTTTTGTATAAATGGTTAGTCGGATACTAACCTTTTAAGTACCTACCTATGTTTGTTTTTTTCCATTTTGTGTTCGTTGTTTTATTTCGCATTTTTTCTAGAAGATCCTGGTCCAGTGAATTTGTGTAAACGATGCAATTTTTGAACAATAAGCTTTATCATATTTGTTTATTTATAAATGACAAATGTATTTTCTCTAGTAGTGTTGCCACAATATTTTTTGAACTGTCCTACTTCGAATTTATAATCTTATTTTGCTATCTGCCAAGTTTGGATAGCTAGAAGATATCTAAGTAGGTAAGTAATTTACTAAATGTTTAACAAATAAATGATTCTATTTATTTATATAAATGTTTAACAAATAAATGATTCTATTTTTTTATATAAATGATTCTATTCTATTCTAAGTGATTTTTTTCTCGTTCAATGCCGAATATTAATATATTAAAATATAATTATGTCAATGGAAACAGCGTTGTCAACGTGCTAATACTTTTAGCAAATACTTTGACGTGTATGAGACAAACCTCATACAAACTTGAGGGGAGACCGGAGCGACTTGAGACTTGTTGCGACTACCCTTTGTTACTGGAACACCAAAACAAAACCTTTAATGCAGTCACACAACTATAAAACATACCTTATGACTAAAGCAATAAGGTTGAGACTAACAGCAAACATTATCCTAGATGCACTTGCAAAACAAAGTTTTAATGCATTTACCTCAATCAAATTTCAACTTTAGGTGTCAGGAAATAAGGTTGGAGGTTGCCGAAGGAATGCTTAGTAATAAACGTGAAATATGATAATCGTCTGGTCTGATGATGGTATTCATAGTTGGTAGGGTAACTGAAGCCTTAGAAGCTGGGGAGGAAAATTAGTGTGCATTTCATAAGACGCTGTGCGAGTATGCGCACTTTGTTTAGAGTTGTTTCTTTATAGGGCTTAGAAGGTACCTTCATTAAGATTTTTATTATACCGGATAGCTGTTGCCCGCAGCTACGCTTGCGTGAAATTTTAAACGCTTTTTAAGCCCTTTTTAAATGCAGGTATAAAATAAAAAAAAAACAGATTTCTCATACAAACTTTCAACACTTATTTCACCCCCTTAGGGGTAGAATTTCCAAAAACCCTGAAACACGTATATGTTTATTTCTGACCAGTAACCTAAATACTGAATTCCATGCTTCTTACTTCAAAAGTATTAGATTTTTCATACAAACTTACAATACTTATTTCACCCCTTTAGGGGTTGAATTTACAAAAACGCTCAAACACGTGTACATTTTCTCCTAATCAAAAAGCTTAATATTTAATTTCATGCTTCTTACTTCAAAAATGACGGACTTGCATACAATCGTTAATCACCCTTTTCACCCCCTTAGGGGATGAATTTCGAGAAATCCCTTCTTAGTGGATGTTTTCGTCATGTAAGGAACCTACTGTCCAAATTTCATATTTCTAGCTTTAGTGGTTTAGGCTCTGCGTTGATGAATCAAATGTCAGTCAGTACCAGTCTCTTTATATGTATATACTAGCTTTCGCCCGCAGCTTCGCTTGCGTGAAATTTTGAACCCGTTAAGTGATGATTTTCCATACAAACTTTCATCCCCTATTTAACTCCCTTAAGGGTTGAATTTCGAAAAATCCCTTCTTAGTGGATGCCTACGTTACAAAAGGAACCTACTGTCAAAATTTCAACTTTCTAACCCCAACGGTTTAGGCTGTGCGTTGATAGATAGATCAGTCAGTCAGTCAGTCAGCTTCTCCTTTTATATGTATAGATAGCTTTTGCCCGCAGCTTCGCTTGCGTGAAATTTTGAACTAACGTTAAGCCTCTTTTTAGTGTAGTTATAAAATTCAAAAAGTCTATCTTTTATTATTTACTTTGAAGAGTGTTTGTGCCGAATTTCAAGTCAATAACCCCATGGAATAAGGATTTCCATATGAACGTTAACAACCCATTTCACCCGTTTAGAGGTGTAATTTCCAAAAACCCTTCCTTAATGCCTACGTTATTAGAGGTACTTACTTATAAGCAAAAGTTCAAGTTTCTAACCTGGGGTAAGAAACTTGAAATTTTGAATTTTTCGGTTTAGGCTTTGCGTTTATATGTCGATCAGTCACCCAGTCAGTCAATTTCTCCCCTGCTTCTTACTTCAAAAGTACCTGATTTTTCGTACAAACTTTCAACCCTTATCATTTCACCGCCAGTGTCGGATTAAGACAGCGCGGGGCCCGTAGCAAATATGAAAGGGGGCCTTTGAGTTATTTATTAATTTTACTGTTATAAAACAGTAGTATTACACTGATTTTGTATTAGTTCAAAGCGATCGAGCGATCGTCAAAACATAAATAATAACACAAAAGCATGTAAAAACTAAGAAACTAACTCGAAATAAAAAGGCCGGTAAAAAATCAAAGTTAAAAAAATACACGCCTGAAAAGTATAAAGGGGTTCGAACATTTTTCTATGGAAGCTGGCATAGGCCCCTGCCGCCATTTTCATTTTTTTTCCAAGTTGCGGCGCACGATGAGACTAACATATATTATATGGGTAGAGGACACTCAAACAAACAAAAAATATTTAGAGATATAGTGCCCTAAAGTGTCACGTTGCCGAGATATTTGGACTCAAAGATTTTTTTTCAAGATTATCTCGATACAATATCTCGGTAACGTGACACTTTAGGGCACCATATCTCTGAATATTTTTTATTTGTTTGAGTGTCTTCTACCCATATTTACCAGTCACAAAATGCGCTGCAAAAAAAAATCTTTAAGTCAAAATATCTCGGCAACGTGACACTTTAGGGCACCACCCTGATATTTTTTGTTTGTCTAAGTGTCCTCTACCCATATATGTTAATGTAATCGTGCGCCGCAACTTGGAAAAAAAATCAAAATGGCAGCGGGGGGGCTATGCCACAAAGGTTCTATCCCCTTAGCATTATAAGCGTGTTTTTTTTAATCATTACCTTTTCAATGTTATTTAAGTTTTGAAGCTTAATTTCTTAAATAAAAAAATAGTCGAGTGGAGGAGCACAATGTGTAACAGCAGCGCGAGCGAAGCGAGCGCGAATTTTTTTCGCATTTTTGGCGAAAGCATGATGTCATTCTAAGTGCATTTATGGCTTTTGGCTAAATTCTCAAATGCTCAATTTTAAGTTGCTGTTAAGTGTAGTGCTGTCACTTTCGTTGGACTCTCGTGATAAGTTTCACTTAAAAAATTACGCTCAGGCAGAGATGAGTGGGTTTAAATATGCGGGGCCCCCTTTCGCGCGGGGCCCGCAGCAATTGCTACTCTTGCTACTTGGCACTGCTTTCACCCCCTCAAGGGTAGAATTTCCAATAACTCTTTCTTATTGGATGCCTTCGTCATAAAAGGAACCTACTGTCCAGATTTCATGTTTCCAGCTTAATTGGTTTAGGCTCTGCATTAATGAATGAGTGATCTTTCGTTTTTATATATTTAGAAATCCCCTATTTCAACCCTTAGGGGTTGAATTTACAAAAACGCTCATACTTGTACATTTATTTCTAACCAGAAACTCTATTATTTGATTTCGTGCTTTTAACTTCCATAATACCCTCACTTCCTATTTCACCCCCTAGCGGTAGAATTCACAAAAACGTTCAAACACGTGTATATGTCACGTGTATAATCTAGCCAGAAACGCTATTATCTGATTTTATGCTTTTAACTTCGTAGAAAATATTATCCTCTATTTCACCCCTTAGGAGTAGAATTTCTAAAAACCCTGAAATGTATGTGTACAAAAGGAACCGACTGTCCAAATATCATGTTTCAGTCAGTACCTTTCTCTTTATATTAGAAGAAGACAAACAACTATCCAATACGACTCGCGCGCCACCCATTGTACGTTGAAGGACTATGTCAGAAACTTTCGCGTGAGTAACAACAACGATACAAAGTTTCAACTCAATCGGATGAACGATGAATATTTTTATTTAAAATAAAATTATCCGATACGATTCGCGCGCAACCTCTTGTACGTTAATAATACTATATCACAAACTCTGGCGCTAGTGCCAACATCAACTGAACGAAGTTTCAACTCAGTCGGATGAACGATGTGAATTTTTATTTAAAACCATCCGATACGAAACGCGCACCACCTCATATTACGGTGAAGGTACATACTATGCCAGAAAATCTCGCACAAGTGTCAACAATAAAAAAAACTTTCATCCTCTATTCCACCTTCTAGGGACAGATTTTTCAAAAACCCTGAAACACGTGTATTTTCTTTTTTTCGTTTTCCTTTTTTTTTGTAAAAACGTTGCCCCACACTAAGATTTCTCTTGTATCGTGGGTGCGTTTACTGACACAAATCTCACAAACAAACGCCCAGCAGACCCGGAACAACCATCTGTAGGCCATACAAATTTTTGTTCCGTGTGGGAATCGAACTCACGACCCGTAGCGCAGAAGCCAATCGCTTAGCCACTGCACCAAACGTGTCGTCAATATATGTATGTTTTATGCTTCTTACTTCAAGAGTACCAGACTTCTTATACAAACTTTCATCCGCTATTTTACCCCCTTAGGGGTTTAATTTACAAGAACGCTCATACTTGTACATTTCTTTCTAACCATCAACTCTATTATTTGATTTCATGCTTTTATCTTACATCAAACTTTCACCTCCCATTTCACCCCCTAGGGGTAGAATTTATAAAAACGTTCAAAAACATGTATTTATTTATTTATTTATTTATTCATAATTTGTAGACATAACAGGTACACCCAAAGCGTCTACAAACAAGTTTACAATAATTTACTTAATATACTTATAACACTAAAAAAAACATTCAGACGAATTGAGAACCTCCTCCTTTTTGAAGTCGGTTAATACCCAACCAGAAAGCCTATTATTTGATTTCATGCTTCTAACTTCGTAGAAACTTTTATCCTCTATTTCACCCCTTAGGGGTAGAATTTCCAAAAACCCTTAAACACGTGTATGTTTATTTCTGACCAGTAAATCTTAATATTGAATTCCATGTTTCTTACTTCAAAAGTACCAGATTTCTCATACAAACTTACAATAGTTATTTCACCCCCTTAGGGGTTGAATTTCCAAAAACCCTGAAACATGTGTACGTTTATTTCTGACCAGTAACCTAAATATTGAATTTCATGCTTCTTACTTCAAAAGTACCAGATTTCTCATACAAACTTACAACACTTATTTCACCCCTTAGGGGTTGAATTTCCAAAAACGCTCAAACACGTGTACATTTACTCCTAACCAGAAACCTAAATATTTAATTTCATGCTTCTAACTTCAAAAGTGACGGACTTGCATACAAACGATAATCACCCTTTTCACCCCTTTAGGGGTTGAATTTCGAGAAATCCCTTCTTAGTGGATGTTCTCGTCACGTAAGGAATCTACTGTCCAAATTTCATATTTCTAGCTTTAGTGGTTTAGGCTCTGCGTTGATGAATCAAATGTCAGTCAGTACAAGTCTCTTTATATATAAGATATATAATATACAGTGGTGGACATATAATTAGAAACACCAAGTGTGACTTTTATTTTTAGTACAAATTAACTTGATAATTAATGTTTTACGTATCATAGAGGCCTTATAGCTATTTATCTATAATGTATCCACATCATGAAGTATTACTATGTCAGTTTTGGAAATATCATAAAACCGTTTATGTAAAAACTGGTATACTTAATAAAATAAAATGAAGCAGCACAACGTACTGAGGTGGACAACTAATTAGAAACAGAAGAAAAACATAAGCATAAATATGAACAAAGGTAACGAAACAATAAATAATGATGTTAAATGGTACAAACGTTTTATAATAAACAATTAATGCTTGGCTGGGAAGCCTCTGCTGTCGATTACAGCTCTACAACGACGTGGCATTGATTCTATCAATGTTTCATACATTTCCAGGGATTTTTTCTCCAAGCTTCTACAAATGCGTCTTAAAGTTGTTGTAGTATGATACTAGTAGTAGTACGATATTAGTGATATGTTTATTGGACGATGTTTTCTTTATAATATACCACAAACTTAGATTTGATTCAAATCTGGACTATTTGCAGACCACTCTAACACCGACACTACAATAATCCAAACCGAAGAAAGAAATTCTAAGAGACTAATTAGTGTCGGTGTTAGAGTGGTCTGCACATAGTCCAGATTTGAATCAAATCTAAGTTTGTGGTATATTATAAAGAAAACATCGTCCAATAAACATATCACTAATATCGTACTACTACTAGTATCATACTACAACAACTTTAAGACGCATTTGTAGAAGCTTGGAGAAAAAATCCCTGGAAATGTATGAAACATTGATAGGATCAATGCCACGTCGTTGTAGAGCTGTAATCGACAGCAGATGCTTCCCAACCAAGCATTAATTGTTTATCATAAAACGTTTGTACCATTTAACATCATTATTTATTGTTTCGTTACCTTTGTTCATATTTATGCTTATGTTTTTTTTCTGTTTCTAATTAGTTGTCCACCTCAGTACGTTGTGCTGCTTCATTTTATTTTATAAAGTTACCAGTTTTTACATAAACGGTTTTATGATATTTCCAAAACTGACATAGTAATACTTCATGATGTGGATACATAATAGATAAATAGCTATAAGCCCTCTATGATACGTAAAACATTAATTATCAAGTTAATTTGTACTAAAAATAAAAGTCACACTTGGTGTTTCTAATTATATGTCCACCACTGTATATATAAGAAGATGACTATTTTACCGTCTGGAAAAAAAATGGTACAATAGCTGAACGGAGTAGAAGACTTTGGAATTGTAAAAGACACAACAACATAATCGTTTAGGGGTGATTCTATCATTACAGTTATAGCTAATTTCGGTATGTCAGGATTGCGAGCAAGGTAAATGTAGTAAATAAAACCAACATAGACTCTCCACCACTGAGAGTACTTGTATTTGGGTTAGTGTTAGTTACATGAACTAGATCACAATATAACACTTTACTCAATTATAACAAGATATAAAATAAGGACAAGCTAGTCAGATATAAAAGGTTCAGAGATGAACACAGAATGCCCCGCTTCGTCGAATGACCACCGCCTTTATAACATCGGGTAGGTTGATCCATATCGACGAATACCTTCCTTTGTCAACATTGCCCAGTGCTACCCGCTACCGATAACAGAATCGTTTCTGAAATAACAATGTGGTTGAAGCTCAAATGCCTGGCAATGGCTCTCATCTCTTCCCATGATTTTTTGCATATTATATGAAACAGAAGTTTATAGACTGAATTGTAGGACAATTTTACGTACAGTCGCGGACTTACCCCTTTATTACAAACGATGGTCTAAGAAAAACCCTGCTTTAAAATTGCCCCGTCTCTTTTTGTTATATTATGTTAGAAAGTGATGGGTATATTTTAAATCTGGGTTTATCTTAGTCTCGGTTTAAACCACCTTTTGTACCTAATAAGGGGGAAAATGTTTATCAGATTTCTAATTCGATTCCTTCTCACACTGTGCGCAATAAGGTTTAAGATGTCATAATATCAATTTACATACTTAAAGTATTACTTTTTAAAATTTTGAATCGTGCATTCATAGCAAAATATGGCTATTAATCATTTTTAGATGTTATGAACTTCTTTATTAAAACACTAGCTGTTGCCCGCAGCTTCGCTTGCGTGAAATTTCATGCTTCTTACTTCAAAAGTACCAGATTTATCATACAAACTTACAACACTTATTTCACCCCCTTAGGGCTTGAATTTCCAAAAACCCTGAAACACGTGTACGTTTATTTCTGACCAGTAACCTAAATATTGAATTTCATGCTTCTTACTTCAAAAGTACCAGATTTCTCATACAAACTTACAACACTTATTTCACCCCCTTAGGGGTTGAATTTCCAAAAACGCTTAAACACGTGTACATTTACTCCTAACCAGAAACCTTAATACTTAGTTTCATGCTTCTTACTTCAAAAATGACGGACTTGCATACAAACGTTAATCACCCTTTTCACCCCCTTAGGGGTTGAATTTCGAGAAATCCCTTCTTAGTGGATGTTTTCGTCACGTAAGGAACCTACTGTCCAAATTTCATATTTCCAGCTTTAGTGGTTTAGGCTCTGCGTTGATGAATGAAATGTCAGTCAGTACCAGTCTCTTTATATATAAGATTTTCTTCCTCAGAAGAACAAGGTGTTTTCTTTCATTAGGTATATTGCGACATTTGTCAAACAATTTAAACATTATACTTACTTAATATACAAGGTGTAAATTAATTCGTGTAATTCCTTAAAACCATATTATGATCCATAATTACTGGTATAGATTAACGCCGCACAGGATTTTACTTGATTAAAAATTAAAAAAACGTAAACCCTTTTTTTTTCTTGCTGTAGTGGTGAGTGTTAGCCAAACCACCTAATAAGGTTTGAATAAAAAATATTGCAAAAAATATTTTATGTTATAGAAAATTTCGATGCCTCGCATACATGAATGAAACAGTAACACAGCTGGCGAGCACGACTAGCGCAATATCACTCCGTGCAGTCAATTAATTCTAAAATTACTCGGAAAAAGAAAGCAAGTTATTTTTTTTTAAGTTTTTTTTTATGCTTCTCCTGAATAAAATCAATGCTTGGTCAATCTGTGTCACCAGTTAGATCACGCGGTTTGAAGGAATTACACGAATTCGTTTACACGCTGTATAGGCATTTATATGAAACAGAAGTTCATCATCATCTGCCTAGCCTTTTCCCAACTATGTTGGGGTCGGCTCCCAGTCGAACCGGATGCAGCTGAATATCAGTATTTTACATGGAGCGACTGCCTATCAGACCTCCACAACCCAGTAACTGGGTAATACGATACTCTTGGTAAGACTGGTTGTCAGACTTTCTGGCTTCTGACCAACAGTAACGACTGTCAAAGATCTACAAATGACAGCCGGGACCAACGGCTTTACGTGCTTTCCGAGGCACGGAGGAAACTCGCTATGGTAAATGGTCACCCATCCACAGACCAACCTCGGCAAGCGTGGCTTAACCCGGAAGATCGGTCAATGCGGCTGTAATTATTTAGCCACGAGCTCCTCCTGAATTAGTCATGACACAGAAGTTAATAGACCCAATTGTTGGACAATTTCACTTCCATTCGTACACGAAACCATAATATTGTATTTTCATTTACACTAACCTAATTACCAACTCATACATCATACCATACTAAATTATTTACGTAAAACAAAATAATTTCTGTACAACGAACGGATTACACGTACGAAAATATTTCGTTGAGTCGTTTTAATCCGAACTCATGCATTCAATGTAATCGCGTAAAACATACGAATAAACCTATTGTGGTATGTACGAGTCGTGTTTATAAGTAGAACAAGGCGTTGTTAATGTTATGTAACGGGGTTGTTAATTATTTTTATACGGAAAGTTATTGGAGAGAAATGCCGTACCGAGGCTTTGGCAGGCATTCTTGTTTGCATATGCCCGGTTCTCACGTCCAAAAACGAATTGTTTTGCTTACCAGTGGTAGTATTTTTAATACAGATCTTCTTCTTCCTGCCCTTATCCCATATTACTTGGTGTCAGTGCAACACGTTTTCTTCTTCCATTCCGTCCTGTCACCCGTCATGATATCACTGACTCCCTTCTCTTTCATGTCATTCTTCACACAATCCATCCATATTTTCTTTGGCCTCCCTCTTCCTCTCCATCCATCCACATTTATATTCATAACTCTTTTGGTCACATGCGTTTCATCCCTCCTCTTCACATGCCCATACCAAGACAAACGGTTCCCTTTCAACTTTTCTGTCACTGGCGCTACTTTCAAACTTCTTCTAATATACTCATTCCTGACCTTATCCATTCTGGTCACTCCACACATCCATCTCAACATTCTCATCTTCGCTACATGCAATCTTTTTTCATCCGTCTTCTTCACGGCTTAACATTCCGATCCATACAGTACGACGACAGGTCTTATCACGGACTTGTAGATTTTCCCCTTTAACTTCAGAGGCATCCGTGGGTCGCAAGTTATTCCAGTGAATATAAATAGACTCCTAAGCTAATTTTACCTGTGATAGCTGCTAACGTATGAAAGGGTCTGCTGTGCAAAGCTACGAAGTCTTTGATTCATTACTGGAATTCATTTTAACCAATAACGCTCGGTAAACAATAGGAATCGGCCATTAAACAACAATACAGGCTGTACAGTCCGCGAGGCTGAGCTGAGCTTTGCGTTTGTGTGAGTGCACAGAGAATCGATTGCCAAAAAGCAGTATAAACCGGTTTAAACCAAGCAAAGGACGCGTCTGCATTAATTCTCACACAAATGCAAAGCTCAGCTTAGGCCTCGCGGACTGTAGCTAATATAAATTTAAGGAGAGAACTATATCTGGAGCCCAATTCTACTAACATAAACTTTTATCAATTGCAACTTAATCGTTTATTCAGACAGTTTTTGTTTACAAAAACAATCAAACTGTTTGACGACAAAAACAAAACCTAACATTTTTACAGTTCTCGTAAACGAAAACGGTCTGAAAGAACGATTCATTTTTTTTTTTTTTAATAAACGTTGCCCCACACTAAGATTTCTCTTGTATCGTGGGTGCGTTCACAGACACAAATCTTACAAACATACGCCCAGACCCGAAACAACCATCTGTAAACCATACCAATTTTTGTTCCGTGTGGGAATCGAACCCACGACCCGTAGCGCAGAAGCCAATCGCTTAGCCACTGCACCAAACGTGCCGTCTTATAATTGCAATTGATAAAAGTTTCTGTTAGTAGAATTGGGCTCCTGAGCTGTGTGTGTAGGTTATGCTAAAAAAAGATTAGAATAACTTTATTTCTCAAAAGAATATTTATTCATACATACATATACTCGCGCCTGTAATCCCCAAAAGGATAAGCAGAGGTGTTCTCCTATTACAGGAGTATGCACGTCGCCGTTTCGCCTCTGGCGTTAAGTCCCATGTTGAGAGCCTATTGCCATTTTCCGGGCACAAATGGTGCCAGATTCGTCGCGTCTTGCTACTCGCTTGCTCGACTGCAGAAAGGGAATTATATTGTTAATCCGCCCTCACATAGACATTCATTCTATGTATACATGAGAAATATCATTACAATATATACCATAAACGAGCATTGCTAGCAGAGCTAACTTGGGCCTTCTCAGAGAAGAAAAAAAAACAAAAAAACAAATGAAGATACCTATTCATTTATGAAACCCACGAAAAGAGATGATGTGGTCTAATTAATCGAAAGGACGAGATTAATTGGGTCTACGCCGCGTAGCAGTATGCTACGAGAGTAGCGTATCGTAGCAAGGTTAAAATCTATTATTTATAAAAAAAAAAAATGTTTGTTTGTGTGTTCGTCTTCTATGATATCAAACACATTATTGAGTAAATTTACAGATGAAATCAATGGTTACTTAGAGGATAAAAAATTCATTGTAGCTATATTTTTTGACTATAAAAAAGCGTTCGACACTTTAGAGAGTGACACCCTCCTTGGCGCGATGTGGGAGTGTGGTGTTAGAGAACCACTGAACCAATGGTTCTGTGACTATCTCACGGCGCGCTCCTACCGTGTCAGGGTGGGTGACACTCTCAGTGATAAGGTTGAGGTCCGGTGGGGGGTGCCGTAGGGTTCGGGGTGCGGACCTGTGAGTTACCTCATGCATGTTAATAGCTTATGCAGGGTGTTGCAGCACTGCTCATCGTATATGTTCGCGGATGATCTGTGTGCACTGCGCGCCGGCACCGACATGTCTGACACTTGTCGCTTAGTACAACAAGATATTGATTCGATTTTGAAATGGTCTCATGATAACGGTATTGTCTTAAACTCTGATAAAACTAGGCTACTTATAATTCAGTCTCCCTACTTGCTACCATCTGTACAGCCTCCACCTCTGTATACTCATGATTTTGCTTGCTTTCATAATCATTTAGCGAATTGTCAATGTAAGCCCATTGAGAGGGTTAATAGTGTACTTTATCTTGGGGTTTACATAGATGCAAAATTTTCATGGGGCCGACATATTGACTATGTTTGTGATAAGCTAAGAGTACTGTTGGGAAAATTCTATCATTTAAGTTTTAAAATCCCTATTGGTACATTAAAATGTTTATACTTGTCGCTAGTAGAACCTATACTTGGTTATGCTCTTGATTGCTATGGTCTTACGTTTAAATCCTATATAGATAAGTTAGAAACAATTCAAATTAATTCCTAAAATTACTGGTTCATAAAAAAATTAAAGCGCAATGTCAAAGCGATTATACTAAATTATTCAAAATATGTAAAATCTTACCTATCAGTTTAAAACACAAGAATTTGCTAGCGGTAAATAACCATGGCGATCAAAAGCATAACCTAACATTGGTTTGTAACACGCACAATACCCGCTCGATGGCCACCGGCAGCTACGTGGTACCTAGGGTATTTAGTTATTTTGGTGATAGAACATTAAAAAAACGTTTGCCATATCTGTTAAATAGCCTGCCGGAGGATATTCGACGCGAAGATATTAAACGCATTTTTAAGCGTAAGCTTAAAAAATATTACCTAACTATTTGCTGCTAACTAGTTAGCTGTGAGTTAGTTATTTTATAGTTTATTTTATTTTTTATTTTATTTTATTAATTTTAAGAAAACTTACAGCTAATACATTCGAGTAGTCATTAGTAATATGTAGAAGAAAGCCAATTACAAGTTTCCACTAATATAACTTATGTATAAAATTGACAAAACGGTACAAACAGCGTGATAGTTAAGCATAGAAATAACTGAAGAGATTAAACAAAAATAAAATTCATTACGTAACAATGTTACTCTTCAAAGAAAAAGTTGCTTATCATTTTTTTAAATTTCTGGACACTATTCGTAAATAAATCAAGCTCAACATCCCAGCACACCTCATTAAACATTCGACATGCTCTTAACATGTATGTATTTTGCCTATAGATAGTTTTTACAATAGGTACATGAAAGAGATGAGGTTTGATTAATGTACGGAGACTCGATCCCACAGTCAAACCGATAACACGGTTTTGTGGGGCAAATGTATGTAATCTATGTAATTGAACAATAAATCAATAAATAAAAATAAATAAATATGCGTTTGCGGATCGTTCATCCGATTGAGTTGACACTTTGTACAGTTGTTGTTGGCACATACGCAAAGGTTTCTGAGACAGTTACAAAAAAAAAAAAACTTCTAACGCGGGCAAAGCAGCGAGGGCACAGCTAGTTACTTTTAAATACTTAATTTATCTATACACACGGCAGTGTGTCAAACCAAGTTTGGAATATAAATTAGAATATAAAACAACTATTACAGAAGAGATTATTATTACACTATTTTAGTGTATAGTTTTATTAGGATATATTTTTCGTTATTTGTACATACTTTTTTTGTAATTATGTAAATATCGTTTGTGTATATAAATATTAATCATAAAATATGTAAAGAAATTTTGTCTGACTACATAAATTATTGAATTAAAAACAAATTAAAAAATCAAGAAGAGTTTATTTATTTATTTATTAATGTGATAATATAACCTTACAGTAAAAAAATCAAAACAGCTTATGTGTTAAAGAATAAAATCAAATAGGCTGAAAGCTTCAGGTAAAATGACTAAAGTATAATAAAACAAAATATAGAAGTAAAGCTTATAATATTAGTAACATGAGTTGGCGTTATGTAAGCGCTCCTGCAGGAACCCATAGTAATAGTCTTTCGAGGACTGCCCGCCTTGCCGATATAAGTTTGTATAGGAACATTAGGAACAGACATATTATGGAGACGAACTTTGGTTTTTTTTTGTATTTTTTCTTATATTTGCAATGATGTTTTAAGTACACCTTAATGTGGATCTATTAGATTTTTTTAATAATGATTGATAAATGACAAACCATGACTTATTTACCGAACGATAAAATGTTAAAAATGTTTTTTTTTTTACAAAAAACATTCGAACATCAATTCTTTAAAATTTGGGTGATCATAAGGTAGACCTATTTCTCACATTTGAAAACGTTTTACATAGCTTAGTAATAGCAAAAAGCTATCTTTGACACCAGTTAAAATTTCCAAAAAAAGCGAGAAAAAAAACGTAAAAAAACAAGCATGCTCGATTCATTTCTCTATCCCGAAGGCTCGCGTAAGCCATGTAATTCAATTACAACTCCTTCGAGCCGCCACCGCGCGAAGGAAAATAATACAAAAACTGAACTAAAAGGCTTCGTAACTTATTGAGCTGACTGTACTCCAACCGAATGGTAGACTTGTGTGAAACGACTTTGTTAGTGGGAATGTGTGAAAAATGCTTCGGTTCCGGTGACAGTTTTTAATGGGATTTTCAAAACTGATTAATGGAATTTATCGCGGATTCGTTTCTTTATTTTTGCCACTGCTTCGGAAGCAAAATGATGTAGGGATTTTACCAGGATTTTTACTGTTAGAACTCTTTGGAGTTTATTAGAAAGAAAGAAAGAAAAATGCGTTTATTGGCATTAAGTACAGCAAAAATACACTTTTTTTTTTTTTCTTAAAACAACGTTGCCCCACACTAAGATTTCTCTTGTATCGTGTGTGCGTTTACAGACACAAATCTCACAAACAAACGCCCAGACCCGGAACAACCATCTGTATGCCATACAAATTTTTGTTCCGTGTGGGAATCGAACCCACGACCCGTAGCGCAAAAGCCAATCGCTTAGCCACTGCACCAAACGTGTCGTCAACAAACTTTAAAACTAAAAAAACAGATAACAATGATTGTAATGCCAAAAGGGCCTCAGCTTAGCATAATATCAGATGATACCACCTGACGCTGATTTTCAGCTGCAACCCACGAATGCCATACGCTAGAATAATAAACAGATGAGAAATAGTGTGTCCGTTTTTAATATTAAGAGAATAACTTGAAGGTGATAACTGATAACATAAAATAGCTCATACAAAATAAAATATTATGACATACATATGTGTTGAAGATATGAATTGAAATATGACTCGTTTGGAAATAACTTAATTTAATACAGATAATTTTGGTTACATGATATAATTTATAGGTATAGATCGCACGGTACGTCCGCCGATGACCGTATCTGTAGGCGAGTCGCGGCGCGGCCGATGGCTCGATCAGCTGTGTGACCCCTCCTCCCGCGCGTCTCCGCCGCTGCTGGTACACGCGTATGATGCGTGAACATCCTCCGGCACGTTGAAAGCCTTAGCTTTCAAGACGTAGACGAGGTATCGAGCCTGGAAGCGGCCCTCTCTTCGTCGTTGTCATCTTTGGATTCTGAAGTTGGCAAAAGACATAGTTTATTGACAGCCCTTCGTATAATGCCCCTTGAAGTATTGACGTCAGCTACTCTGCTGACGCCGTCGGCCCCTGGATACAGGCGACACACGCGCCCTAGCCGCCATTGTAATGGCGGTAAGTTGTCCTCCTTCAGTACAACCACGTCCCCGCTGGTGAGTCCTTCTTGTCCAGTGCGCCATTTGGTGCGCTGCTGCAGCTCAGAGATGTACTCCCGGCTCCATCTCTCCCAGAAGTGCTGCCTTATCTTCTCTATGAGCTCGTATCTATTAGGTCTGGTAGCGGTGATGGGCTTCGTTGGAATAGACATAAGTGGTCTCCCAATTAGGAAGTGGCCTGGGGTCAGAGGAGAAGGATCAGTACAATTGGACGAGAGAGGAGTCAGCGGACGTGAATTTAGTATAGCTTCAATCTGTGTGAACAGCGTTGCTAGCTCCTCAAACGTCAAAGCAGCTTTTCCAGCTACACGTTTTAAATGAAATTTAGCTGACTTAATTCCAGCCTCAAATATTCCGCCGAAGTGGGGAGAATAAGCGGGGCTAAATACAAAATTTATTCCTTCAGAAGTGGCATAATCACTGACAGACTGACGGCTGGATCTAAGTAGCTTACCTAGTTCATTGTTGGCACCTACGAAATTCCTGCCGTTGTCGCAAAAGATCTCATGACATTTTCCTCTGCGTGACACGAATCGTCGTAGACATAAAATAAAAGCTTGAGTACTCAGTTCACTCACAAGTTCCAAGTGTATTGCCTTTGTACTAAGGCATACAAATAAACATAGGTAACATTTACTAATACGGTTACCACGACCTTTACGGTTACTTATCATAAAAGGTCCAGCATAGTCAACTCCACACGAGTAGAAAGGGAAACAAGCATTAGTGCGCGCTTCAGGTAAATGACCCATTATTGGTTGCACCGTACTCGCTCGCAGACGAACGCAAATAATACACTGTCTAACTACTCGCCGCGCTAAGCACCTCCCTCCAATAGGCCAGTACTTATCACGCACTGATGCTAACAGTAGCTGTTGACCTGCGTGGAACAAACGTATATGTTCATTAATCATTATTAACTTGGTTAAATGATGTTTTGAATCTACTAATATAGGGTGTTTCTTATCAAAATTATAATTCGAATTTTGTAAACGACCACCCACACGAACAATGTCATTTGAATCTATAAATGGAGATAACTGTAGTAATTTATTTTTCTGTGGTAATGTTTTTCCTTGTTTAAGTAACCCAATTTCGAACGAAAATGATCGTTGTTGACCAAATTTAATTAATAGCATATTTGAATTATTTATTTCATCTGAGTTTAAAGGGCCTGAGTACCTTTGTTTATTTTTATTACAGTTGCCAACAAAACGTAGAACATACGCAAATATTCTACTTAACCTACTGAAATTGGAGTACTTATTGAAATCTATAAATAAACTATTGTGAGCAGAATTGTTTGCTGCAGTTAATAACGAATGAACCTTTAACTCGGGTAATTTTTGAGCTACGAACGAATTCTGTGGCCATTCTAAACGTTCCTTCTTTAGGAAAGAAGGACCTTCCCACCACAAAGAAGAAGAGGATAGATCCTGGGGTTCAACTCCCCTTGAGGCCAAGTCAGCTGGGTTCATATTCGTAGGTATATGTTTATGTTCAAAACCATTAGTTAACTCATTAATTTCATTAACCCTGTTGCAGACAAACATTTTAAGATTTCTTACATCTGTTTTCAACCATCCTAAAACCACTGTTGAATCAGTCCAAATGGTTTTACAACTTATATTAAACCGTAATGACTGTAGAACTTTACTACATAATCTAGCTCCCAGCAAAGTACCAAGTAATTCCAATTTTGGTATAGTAAGAGGCTTTAAGGGTGCAACCCTTGCCTTTGCGCACAAAAGTCGTACCGTAACCTCATTTTTTTCATTTATGGAGCGTAAGTATACACATGAGGCATACGCTTTCTGTGACGCATCGACAAAACAATGCAATTCTATAGATATCGGAAAATTACAAAGAACATTTCTGTTAATTTTAATATTAGAAAGGAAGTGCAAATTAGAAATGAATTTAAACCATGTATTTAATAGGGTTTGTGGTATAGGCTCCTCCCAATTTAACTTAATGACCCATAACTGCTGTAAAAAGATTTTAGTCTTAATAATGCATGCACAAATTAATCCTAAAGGATCAAATATTTTACAAATAGTAGCTATAACGACCTTTTTTGTAACAATTTGTGGTGGCGATTCGACCTTTGAGGGAAACTCAATAATGTCTAGTTTTGGACTATAATTCAAACCTAGCACACTGGATTCTTTAGTCAAATCTACCGGGTCGAACATAGTATCATCACCAGCAAATGCTTGTAAACAGTTAGTACGAATCTTTCTTAAGGGGAAGCATGCTGAATCTAGAATTTTCTTAACATTTATATATATATGCTTTAATTCACTTTCACTATCCGCTCCCGTATTTAAGTCATCTATGTAAAAGTCACTTTTAATAATGTTCGCGATAGTGTCGTCTTTACATTCTTTAGCTAATTGTAATAAACATCTGGTACTCAAAAACGGAGCGCTGGCCAGCCCATACGATACTGTATTTAACTGTAAAACTTTTAAATTACTATTATTATCGGGTTCCGTAAAAGATGAATCCCTCCACAAAATTAACTGAAGGTGACGTTGAGAAGTATGCAAGGCCGTTTGTCGGTACATTTTCTCAATGTCTCCTAAAAGAACAAACCTATGACCGCGAAAGCGTAACAAAATTGAGAATAAGTCGGACTGCACAACTGGACCTACAGCCTGTATGTCATTTAATGACTTACCAGAGGAAGTTTTGGCTGAGGCGTCGAATACCACTCTCAATTTCGTTGTTTCACTCTTCTCGCGAATTACACAGTGATGCGGAAGGTAATTACCTAATTTTGGGCGATCTACTTCACTCAAATGGCCTAACTCCTTATATTCATCTATAAATTTAGTGTATGATTCCTTAAGTTTCGGATTTTTATTTAATTTTAATTCTAAATTCAAGAAACGTTTCTTAGCCACGTAATATGAATCACCTAAACTAGTTTCGGGATCTTTTAATGGCATACGGACACAAAACCGACCGTCAGGTAAACGGTTCGTGTTTTCTATAAAGTCAGTTTCGCAAAACTGTTCCTCTAATGAATATGTTTTTGTCTCTGCAGGTAGTTCTTCAATCTCCCAAAATTTCTTCAGGGAATTATCAATATTCGAAAAATGATTGAAATAACAATAGACCTTAGACTTGGATTGACTGATACCGACTGGGCCGGCTATCAACCACCCCAATTGTGATTCTTGTAAAGTAGGCTTATTAGACCCTAGCTTAATTTGATTTGTCCCAATAATATTCCAAAATATGTCAGCGCCTAACAGCACATCTATAGTGGAAGGCTGGAAAAACTTTGGATCCGCTAGCTGTATACCTACCGCACGGAATACCTAATTCTCGGACGTCTATTTCGACGCTGGGTAAAATACCTGTTATCGTTGGCACCAATAAACAGGAGACCTGAGTACTATACGCAGTTGAATAAGAATTAATTTTTACGACACACTTTCCTAAAATGTTAGTTTTAATATTATTAAGCCCACAAACATTAAAGGTTTCACTAGAGTTCTTATTGAACCCTAATTTCTCTCTCATAACATCTGTTAAAAATGACGATTGACTACCAGTGTCTAACAATGCTCGCGCTTTAACTTTTTCATTGTTTGACTCATTAACGATTTCTACCTGCGCCGTACACAACAACGTATGAGTCATCGTCGTGGCCGATAATGTAACCGGTTCATTCAGTGAACTATGTGCACTTTGTTCTATGCAAGTATTGTCATTTTTATGAATCAAAGTGTTATGCTTCCCTTTACATATCTGACAAGAACCCTTCAAACGACACTGATAACTTTTATGCCCACTACGTAAGCATTTATTGCATAGTTGTAACTTATTTACTTCGCGAATTCTATCGTCGTAGTTCATTTGCTTGAACTTCGGACATTCGTAAACAAAATGATTCTGATTACAAATTACGCATAAATATTTTCCAGTCTTCAAATCCGAAGCAGCTAAGAAAGATCTCACCGGTTTATTACTATGATAGTTCGCCTTATTATGTTCCTGTTTATCAGATCTGTTATAGTAGGTAGTTTCTAAAATATCTGCTCGGTTGCGTAAAAATGAGTAAAATTTATCCAATGACGGTAAATCCGATAAACTATTCTTATATTCCTCCCATTTCATACTAGTGGTGGAATCCAACTTTGCTGATACCATGAAAATTAATAAAACATCCCACTGGTCGGTAGGAAGCCCTAGAGTGTGCAAAGAACTCAAGTTTCTAGATATGTGATCAATTAAATAACGCAATGCTTTAAACGATTCCTTCACAATAGGATCGATACTTAATAACGACTTAAGGTGGTTATTTATTAAAATATTTTTACTATTATATCGGTCACATAAAATTTGCCATGCATTTTCATAATTCTCAGCGGTAAACTCAATCGATCTTATAACGACTGCGGCACTATTTTCTAAGCTAGATCTGAGATAATGATATTTATTAATTAATGGAATCGAGTCGTTCTTATTAACAAGGGAATCGAAAGTGTCCCTGAACTCTAACCATTTCAAATAGTTCCCATCAAATTTTGGCAAATTTATAGTGGGTAATTTTATAGAATTCATGGAATGTGAACATTGATTCGACATACTTTCATCATTCACTGATCTTTTCTCTAAATTAGCACATTCAATCAATTCTTTAGCCGTGGAAAGAAGAGAAAAGAATTGTGATTCAATAAAATCCCGCTCAGTTAACTGCTCATCCTCATTTGAAGAGAGTAATTCTATGTTCGATTGTATCACGTTGAAATCTGATAATAATTCTTGAAATTTATCAATCCGTAAAGATAATTCTTTGACCTGAATACTAGTCACTTTATTCGCGCCCACCTGGGTTAAGACATTCACATAGTCTTTAAATTTTGTTAATCTACCCTTTATTATACTACGCTTTTTAACAAGATCCTTTAAACTCTCTCTTCCTTCCATAACTAATTATTGGGTACAATGAAATAGAACAATGAACTAGGCAAGATAATGAAAATGATCAAACCAGTTACAACGGTTCCGTCGCACTTTGATCCAACCGCCCTCCCGCAGTCGCCACTCCAGCGCTCGATGGGCTCGCCAAACACAAGCCAAGCACGGGGTACAGCGGAATGGAAATTGCTAGACGCGACGTTAGGCAGTTTATCTGGAATTTTGCATAAATGCGTAAATAAAATCTTAAATCTTATGAGAGGGTGGGTAGGCGGAAATGTCGATACCGGAAAAAATGACTAGGCGATATTTGAATAAATGGATTTATATATGCTTTTTAGATATATTATTATGTAGCTACGGATGGGACTACTTTATTTATATGTTTTTGTGAACATATTAAACTATAAGCTGAAGCCCTAATTATTTCAGCTAAATGGAGTTTATATTATAGAAAAATTAGAATGCAGTAGGCATAGGCAAGCTCTCGCAATAGCCGAAGCGTAAATTATAAAGAGATAGTACGTGCACACGAAATGCTATCTCATTAGCGCTTTCGGAGCGGCAAGCTGCACACAAAATTGAAAGGAAAAATGAGAATTAGTGGATAGGATTATATAGGCCAACTTCCCTTGAGTATCCAGCCAGACGTCCAGCAGTCCTCAGCAAAGTTCTTCACTCCACCAGGGCAGAAGGCAGCATAAGCAGCAATCCGATCCAATCTCCTTTTCGGTTAAAATTCAAATTCGAGTAGCGGTTATCCGTTGGTACTCTTCATCCGTTGAATGCAGTATTCTGTTTTTTATCGAAGACGGTCGCCAATTGTTGAAGATATGAATTGAAATATGACTCGTTTGGAAATAACTTAATTTAATACAGATAATTTTGGTTACATGATATAATTTATAGGTATAGATCGCACGGTACGTCCGCCGATGACCGTATCTGTAGGCGAGTCGCGGCGCGGCCGATGGCTCGATCAGCTGTGTGACCCCTCCTCCCGCGCGTCTCCGCCGCTGCTGGTACACGCGTATGATGCGTGAACAATATGTGTGTGTGTGTTGTGTTGAAAAATAAAAAGTTTAAAGTTGTAAAATACTCAATATCGGTGTATTACAGACAAAAAAAAGAAATATTATGAAAAGATGGATGCCGTTCTTGCAGGATTGGCCAGTGACACAGGCAGGAGACACTTAATCCTTAGCGGTAGATAATTTCAAATTACACATGTATGAGATACATCATTACTGGCTAAGTCACTTTGCCCATCATTCCGTACAACTTATAGTGTAGGACAAACGCTAAATTGGTGAAAAAGAACTTGCTGTTTCATCTACATCAATAAAAAGAAAAGTCCTGACTGACTGACTCACTCATCAACGCCCAGCCCAAACCTTTAGACCTAGAAAGCTGAAATTTTGCACAGAGGTTTCCTTTATAATGTAGACAAGGAATAAGGAAGAATTTTTCGGAATTCAACCCCTAAGGGAATTAAATAGGGGATGAAAGTTTATATGGAAAATCTTCACTTAACGGGTTCAAAATTTCACGCAAGCGAAGCTGCGGGCAAAAGCTAGTTCAAAATAATCAATGTTGCTTAACAAAATGTATGGAACAACAGTTTTTTTTACGATTTCTTGTTTTGCCTCATAGTAAAAGTTGAACAGAATGATGAGCAGAGTTCATGGTTTTTGGTTGTAAAGCGAATAACCAGTCAAGCTGTATAACAGGTTAGAAAATAGGCTGACGGCCATTCTGATTGAAAATGGTTGCTGCTCCCTATGGACACATACAACCCTAAGAAGATTGCTGATGCATTGTAGGGACACAGTTGAAAAGTCTTAAGTACCTGTAATTTGACGACACGTTTGGTGCAATGGCTAAGCGATTGGCTTCTGCGCTACGGGTCGTGGGTTCGATTCCCACACGGAATATAAATTTGTATGGGGCCTACAGATGGTTGTTTCGGGTCTGGGCGTTTGTGTATGTGAGATTTGTGTCAGTAAATGCACCCACGTTACAAGAGAAATTACAGCAATGCTGGTTGGTTGCAGAAATCCTTTCATAAGGAGATCTAGTTTTTTTGGTCATGTGACTTGTTCGCGTTTGTCTCTACATATACATTAAAATGGAATTCGAGATCAAAACGAACGTTGAACGTTTACAATCATAAACATAACGCAAAACAGAGTTCAACGAGTATTCGTAAGTCATCATCATCTGCCTAGCCTTTTCCCAACTATGTTGGGGTCGGCTTCCAGTCGAACCGGATGCAGCTGAATATCAGTATTTTACATGGAGCGACTGCCTATCAGACCTCCACAACCCAGTAACTGGGTAATACGATACTCTTGGTAAGACTGGTTGTCAGACTTTCTTGCTTCTGACCAACAGTAACGACTGTCAAAGATCTACAAATGACAGCCGGGACCAACGGCTTTACGTGCTTTCCGAGGCACGGAGGAAACTCGCTATGGTAAATGGTCACCCATCCACAGACCAACCTCGGCAAGCGTGGCTTAACCCGGAAGATCGGTCTATGCGGCTGTAATTATTTAGCCACGAGCTCCTCTTCGAGTACGAGTATTCGTAAGTATGAAATTGATATAAATTACATTTCAGTAATTTTCAAATTAGGTTTGAAATATTTTGGTACGAAAGCTGTTTAAAGTGTTGACAATACACAGGACTTTTCAACATTTTTATTTGGTAATTTTTAATTTATTTTCAATCTGGAAAAATACAACTTCAAAAAAAAATGTTATACGCCACTGGAATGCCAAGTTGACAATGACAATTGTTTGTTTACATTTTTGATCTCGAATTGCATTTTAAAGTTTAGTTGCACCTGGTGGCAAAGGTGGACAGGGTCTAAGATAGAGCACTGAAATCCAAGTACCAGAAATATAGAAGGATTGTCCTATACCCCTCTGGCTCACACATACACACGAAGGAATAAGCTGCTTGGCGCCACACACACACTGACTTTAATGTGAGGGTGGTAGCTAGCCAGGCGGACCGTATAGATCCTATCACCAAACGTGCTGGGTTTTGTTGAATCTTAACAACACGCGTCTATACAAGGTTAGTCGGAAAGGGGGTACTAATCCGCAGGCCACTTAAAGTATCACTGATGACGGTTTTAAAGCATGTGTTAAAATTTCAAAATTCGATAATTTTTATTTCCATGTGAAATATTTTTACATTTTTTTAAAAATTCTTCGTCCCTTCTTTAGTTACGAATTCAGAATATGGAGCTTCTAATTCGTGACTCCAAAAATGACCTAAAATGTAACCACAGCTGATCACAGCTGAGGATAGATAGATTTTACATATTTTTTTTGTAATTTCTGAACAGCCATTTTTCTCAAACTAGTGGCTTTTGGGGAAAGTGGTAGAACAAAAGTTATTCATTATTATGGGTAAGTACTATAACACAATTTCGGATTAGAACCACCTTTCTGACTAACCTTGTAGTTACCCAGGTACCCAGAGTGCGGTGAGGAAGATTTACATTCTAGCTCGTTCTCACACGGGGTTTTTTTTCTATAATGATGATAACATTATTTTAAGCAAAATTTTTAAATAAAATTTCAAATTCTTCTCATCCTAAAAGCGAAAATGCGTTAACAACACGCGGCAAACTAGAAACAAACTCGAAATTTCGACATGTGTGCGAGCTTCTAACTATTTCGCACTTTTCAAACAACAAAGTTGTCCAACAGAAAATCTGCCGCGAAATTCTCACAAAGTATGAGATAACTTTCAAACTCGATAGTGTTCCGTATCAAAGGCGTCGCAATTTATATTTATTTATGCAAAATTCATAAAACGTTCCCGCGAGATCGGGGCGAGCAAAAATTATGCAAATCTAGCCCTTAAGCGTCGCACAATTAGAAGCTATTATCGAGTGAAATTCAATTCTGTAGTCGCAAATTTTATTTCGCTTCTCTCTGAGGTATTGTTAACGATGCATTCAACCGTTTATTTTAGACTAAAATGTTTTATTTTTGCGGCTTTTTTGTCGTTCCTAAACGAAGCTTTGAAATTTTAATGCAATTTAATTCTGAACTACTTTTGTTTTTGCTTTTTCACAATTTATGTTGTTGTTGTGTTTTGTTGTCGTGCTAGCAATTTGCTTGTTGCGATAAGCACTTGACTTTCACGAGTAATTTTCTTGATAAATTTACTGTTTGAGATTAAAGCTGCAGTGGAGTATTAATTAATGTAAAATTATTATAGATTTACGTTGAACCTACAATCTTTACAAGACACTTCCTTCCCCATACTTCGCCCCACAAGTCTATAATCATCCCTAAAACGTATAATTTTAATTTCATCCCACAACATCCGACGTAGCCGAAGTCCCAAAACCAAATATTAATACATCACATGTTCGGTATCATTCAGTAGCGTGAAATTACTTGTCGGATTATGACGTCACGGCCCCAAACGGGCACTCGTAATTATATCCTTTGAGGTCTCCCCTCACCGCGGGCTTCGAAATTTGAATATCAGGGATGAATGGAAAAGAAAATTTTGTTTATAAATTCTTTAACATTTGCGAATGAATGGTTCGTCTTGAATTTATTTCTTGTGTCATTTTGAATATGGAACTGAGGTTGAATGTTTGGGATTTTGAATTAAGAAATGGCCAGTAATAGGGAAAATAAATAAAAGCATGTAATGGACCTGCTTTATCTCTCTATTTAAAAACGTTATGTTTCTTTACCTTTTTAAAAGAAAATCTTTTTATTGGTTTTGATTCCCTTAACATTAGTGCAACAGACTGTCTCGTTGGCCGAGTGGTTGCAAGCGCGACTGCTGAGCGTGAAGTCTTGGGTTCGACGCCCAGGCCGGGTAAAGTGTTATTGGGTTTTTTCGTGTGGAATTTCTCAGTAGCAGCCCGGGATTTGTGCCCGGTTGATGGCAATAGGCTCGCCCCCAATTACCTCTGCCAACTCTGCGGGGAATACAGGCGTGATACTATGTGTTAGTAAATTTCAACATAAAACCAAAAAATATTTCAAATACAGTTTTAATACACCGAAAATATATTCCTCGTTTTTTTTGTGTCACGTATTAAAAACGCAGAACACGCAGAAATTCCGCTTTGACCCAAATATTTGCTACTTTCAGTTGCTTTATATTAACAATACACGAAAAAAGCGTTGTAAATCGCGAAGCCCCGCTGAGCGTGGCCCGCGAACGAATAACACAATAAAACTATAAAATCATAAATCCCTATGAGAAATGCTGTGGCGTGACTCCCTAGGCATCGTGCTTTGCTGGTCCGAAGGTATATTTAACATCATTTTTATAAGCAAATGTTAAAAAAATAAAGTTGTTTTAAATAGAACAGTTCTGTTTCTTAAACCACTAAGACGCCATCTCCACGAGCAAGTGAATCGCGGCGATATTCTCGCCGTGCCATCAAATTCAATAATAACTGTCGCCGCGATAAAATCGCCGTGTGTAGACACGTTCTAAGAGAGTGTATAGAAATACGTGGCACGACGATAATATCGCCGCGATTCTCTCGCTCGTGGAGACGGCCACGAATTATGTTTTAAGGCGTAACTAAGCTTTTCATATAGTGGTCACTCGATATAGACTGGAATGGACTATTGCAATGTTTTTTTTTGTAATAAAGACATCTTTTTCGGCGGGAACGTGGTAGGTATGGGCTAATAATTCATAACAACATTGCTTGGCTGTACCACGTAGCGACAATCATAAAAGAAGCAACGATCATTTTTTTATGTTTTGTAGTATAAAGATATTATTAGTATGCAAGTGAACGGATTCTGATGTTTTACCTGATAACACACTATACAGCTATTGAGCATTGCATTTACAAAACTTATTAATATCATAATCTTCCTAATAAGTAGTTTTAAATACGTACTAGCTGTACCCGGCATACGTTGCAATGCACTTTTTCCTACTTACTACCTACCTACTACCTACCTACATTCGTTTTTTTTTAAATATCAAAATTTTCTTTCATAAGAACCTTCTCCTGACAATTATGAACAAAACAAAAAAAAAATAGCGAAATCGGTCCAGCCGTTCACGCGTGATGCGATGACCAAGGAAAATAGCGATTCATTTTTATATATATAGATATCATTACTCTGACAGATAAAGTACCAGTACTTAAACGAATTTAAGTAACATAAACCCACAAATATTGCTCTAATACAAATCAATAAAGTAGCCATATTATTAATTTAACTACATCGAACTAGGATATTAACTAACCCTTTTAATACACGTAACAATTTCTATAAATACAATATCAAACTATTCGTAGCATCGTCCTACTATCAATAAATAATTCACCTTTGATTTGATTTAAAATGGTCTTTTACATACAAGGCCCAATACTCCTAAAAGAAATCTTGACATGGTTCATTCAAAGAGTTTTCGTTTTCAAAACCTGTCAAATTGTTTGATATAAAAAACAAAATAAAACATTTTGACAGTTTTCGTAAACAAAAACTGACTGACGGTTGTGATTCGTTTGCGTTTGGCAACCATTTTTAACCGACTTCAAAAAGAAGGAGGTTCTCAATTCGTCTGAATGTTAATTTTTTTGTGTCTTTGTTGCTCGATATCTCCGCCAATTATGAATGGATTTTGATTATTCTTTTTTTGTTTGGTAGGCCATACTTCAGAAGTGGTTTCGTATAAATTTTATCGAAATTAATTCAGCATTTTTTGAAAAAAATCAACAAAAACAAAAAATATAATACTTAGATGACGTTGGTTTGTGGTTTCCTACAACAAAAGTTTTGATGAGGACTTTCAATCTCTGTTTTAACTGTCATCACATAAACATTAGCCAAGAACAAAGAAGATTGTATGTATTTGTAAGGAGCTGTCATGATAATTATACATTAATGTTAGTTGAATTGGCCCCCTGGTGCCTAATTCTCCTAAAATAAATCTTGATAAATCACAACCGAACCAAGGCCGAATCGTTCATTCAGACAGTTCTCAATTTCAAAAGCTATCAAATTGTTTGACACAAAAAACAAAATCATTCATTTTGAAAGTTTTCGAAAACAAAAACTGACTGACGGTTGTGGTTCGATTGCGTTTGGCAACAATTTATTTTAGGAGAATTGGGCCCCTGGTTCAAAGTGGAACAAACCAACCGGGTTATTGTCATACCATGAAATCGTACAAGTCGCCGTTATAAAATTAATGCGAATTAAATATTTATGACAGTAAATTACTGGAAAGGAATCAATTTAAATTGGATTTTTATTTTGTTTATTTGTAACTGTTATAAGTCAAAAAAATTAGGGGAAGAATTAAAACGAGCTGATGAAAAGAACGTCAACTTGCGATAGGTAAAGAACTATTTAAAAATTAAGTATTTATCGATTTCATAATATAATTATGTACTTTCAGTTAGATATTATTACAAATATTAGGGGATGCATGAAAAGAGCCTCCACGAGTGACGATACTTCAGTACGTGCGGCGCACCCTGGGCAGTCAGCCCCGCTACCAACCTTGCTGACTGGCTAATCTTTTCACCACAGCATGAGCTATTCTTGTATAGCTCGTGCCGACACGATAGAAGAAGAAGTTAGATATTACAAGAGTAGTAGAGCTCCTTGTGAAAGAGTTTATCCAGGGAAATACTACCTCCATACCTATTTCTGCCGCTACGCTAAGCAGTACTGGGAGCTTACCATGATCTCATAGAGCAGGAATGTTTTAATATTATTACGAGAGTAGGTAAGAGATGGCGCTAGAGAGCTGTCTAGCGCTGTCACTTTCCCACTATCGGAATAATATTAAAACATTCCTGCTCTAACAGATCATGGTAACCCCTCTGCTGTATTCCGGTTTGAAAGGTATGGGTGCCGGCGAAAATACAGGCACACCAGACTTTCTAACTCTGTTAATTTTTGTCTAAGGTTGGAAACGCATCAGCAATCCTCTTGTTGTTCTAGGTGTACGAGTATATAGGCGACGGTAACCAATTACCATCCGGTAGGTCGTGGGCTTGTCTCCATTTTCATTTCAATTCTTTCCATCCAATGGTTGTCTGGAAGAAATTGCTTTAAGCGATAAGACCGCCATTTGTAATGTTCTTAATTATGTGTATTCCTTTTGTTTTATTTATTTCAGTGTACAATAAAGTTTATCTATCTATCTTGTATTCAATCGCAATACATAAAAAAAGGCATTGCAATTCAAATATTCGGACCAATGTCAACGATCTAGCAACCCTAGCCCGTGAAATAATGAGCTCGGTTAGAATTGCCAGATCAAAAATTAGAAAGCCGGACAGATCGGAAATTGCGCTTTAGAAGCCGGACAAAATGCTCTTTAATTTAAATAAGTACTTGCGTACTATATTTTAAATTCATATGGATACTTTGGGACGACCTTGCCCTTCTCAACGTAAGGTGAGTCCTGACACAAAGAATATGTATAAAGTATTTTTAAAAAGGAAATCATTGACAGTATAGCTATTTTACGGTTTTTTATGATGTCGTTTACGTTTTTAGGGTTCCGTACCCAAAGGGTAAAACGGGACCCTGTTACTAAGGCTCCGCTGTCCGTCTGTCTGTCCGTCTGTCACCAGGCTGTATCTCATGAACCGTGATAGTTAGACAGTTGAAAGTTTCACAGAATATGTATTTTTGTTGCCGCTCTAACAACAAATACTAAAAAACAGAATTAAATAAATATTTAAGGGGGCTCCCATACAACAGACATGATTTTTTTGCCGTTTTTATACATAATGGTACGGAACCCTTCGTGCGCGAGTCCGACTCGCACTTAGCCGGTTTTTTCGATATCAGTTTCCTTACGGCTACAATTTACGAAATGATCACCATGTTAAAACTTCGTCGAACAGAGTATTTAAGTAGTTTTTTTATACAAGGTTAGTCGGAAAGGGGGTACTAATCCACAGGCCACTTATAGTATCACTGATGACGAATTGTTAAAGGGGAATGCCAAGATTTCCTTTACGACTCGGCCAGAAAGAACAAGAATGAAACATATCTTATTAAAAAGGAAAAATATTGTAGAATGTATTACAATAACAACATTTCCGCTGGAAGTACACCAAGAAAAGTTATAGGTCGATAAAGTTGACCTTAATAGTAGATTTTTAACTTAGAGAAGAAAAGTAATTCGAGAATCGAACTAACACTTTCTTTATACTCCGTCTACATTTTCATGACTAATTTTTTTAATCCTTGTCATATTGATAGACCTTCAAAATTTTTGTAAAAATCTTAATATTATTGTTTGATTAAAGCATTTAATTATGTAAATAACAAAATTAAACCATTTTTGGTCAGAATAATACCTAAATAACCAAACCAAAACCAAGTCAAAATAAATATTATATTATTTTGAATTTGGTGTTTATTGAAGTTGCCATGGCAACGATGATAAACCATGCATGTCTTAATACCAAATTATATGAAAATCATACTTTTACTAAACAAAGTATTTTATTTAACAAAAATCTTGCCCAACCGGAATTCATAATATTGTATTCACGATAAGGAATAATTACATTTAATATGGTTTCTTACTTCGATACAGATACTTACTTTGTCGCATAATTAATCGTAAGAAACAAGTGGAAGTTATTTTAATTGTGACAAAGGTGTTGTCGCCATTAAAATAAAATCATAACAATATTCGATTTTAAACGTAATCGATTATCAAGTACCTATGCATATCATCGAATGGAATATAAAATAAAAAAAGAAATATAGGCACTTATTTCGCTACATATATAGTTGATAGTAATAATAGCATGTTTGTAAATTATTTCATAATATTACAAAATATTAATTTTAAATTAATATACCTAAATCAAAGAGATTAATTAAATATGTTAACTAACACTTGAACGTGTTTGGTGTTATTTATTTTGTTTCGTATAAGAAAAGTAGCCCGTTTAAGATAAATCACAACAATAGTGACAAACGTGTTGTGTTATAGTGGTTGGGTTACTAGGATTGTTCGTAACAGCTAATAAAGCTTAGTACTATAATTTATAGCTAATAATGGAAGAGCACAATTCACTTAACACATTATTCAAAAAAGAAAACGTGAATAAAAAATAAATACTTGTGTAAGTACTTATAATAAATAAATAACATGATATTATTGTGATATAATTATTTACAATTACATTATTGTTTCATAGTTGTAATCGATTTATAAATGTAATTTTAGTATCGATATAATTTTATTTTTAATCTGTGCAACATTTCTATTTGTAGTTGTTGATAAAAAGCGTTGAAACTTACTAACCAAAACATTGAAATACTATTTAAAATGACTATCCGACGGTGTACTTCTCCAGACTTTATTTATATTACATAAATCTTACAAAAAATAAACGCGAATTATCAAAATTACGGCATGTCAGTTCATACTACTTTGTAATGGCCGGATCTTGGCATTCCCCTTTAAAAATTCCATGTAAATTATTTTTATTTTAGTTTTTTCAAAAATTCTTTATTCCTGCTTTAGTTATGAATTTAGAAAATGGAGCTTCTAATTCGTGACCCAAAATATGACCTAAAATGTAAACACAGTTGATCGTACCTGAGGATAGATAGATTTTAGCGATTTTTTTATGAAATTTTTGAACAGTTATTTCTCTTAAACTATTGACTTTTGGGGAAAGTGGTAGAACAAAAGTTATTCATTATTATGGGTACATTAACACCCTTTCGGATTAGTACCCCCTTTCTGTTTCTTTACATTCCGCCAACAAACAGGGGCCCAATTCTCCTAAAATAAATTGTTGCCAAACGCAATCGAACCACAACCGTCAGTCAGTTTTTGTTTTCGAAAACTTTCAAAATGATTGATTTTGTTTTTTGTGTCAAACAATTCGACAGCTTTTGAAATTGAGAACTGTCTGAATAAACGGTTCGGCCTTGGTTCGGTTGTGATTTATTTTAGGAGAATTAGGCCCGAGCCAAGTTAATGCTTAAGCTGCGTTCCCACTGAAACAGTTGGCAATTTTTGTGTTTGAACCTGTTTGTTCCAGAAAGTCACCGACTGTTTGTTGTTTCCATTTCATCTACACCGAATTAAAATAAATCGTCAACAATTTGAGGAACATATTAATCACAGGTCGGGTGTCGAACTCGCCACGTGATCAGCTCATGAATAAGGGCTCTGTTTGGGCCCGAAACTAGTCGGGCAATCCCAAAAATGCACTTGAGTAAACTGTAACTAATGATAAATATGAATGTGTCTCACGAAAGTTATAATAATAAAATTTGAGAAACATTTCAGTTGGCAAGTAGCTGTCTCCACCAAGACTATGTTGTCGAACGACGATGATATTATATTATTTTTGTTTCCAACTAATGTTCTCAACTGAGCTAATACAACCGAGTAGCGACAACTTGCGAATTCCTTTAATGTTTACCGCCTTCAACGGAAACACGGTTCTTGATATGTTTACAATTTTTGTTGACAACTTATGGTAATTACAGAAACTTTTGTCACTATAGTTGTCGCAATCTGATAAGTCTGATTTGACACCTGTCAAAATTCTACGAGTAATGTCAACACTAATGATAATGTAGTCTCACGTAGTGCCGGACTTAAAGAATAGCACTACCCCATCTCTTTCTCGTGGGTGTCGTAAAAGGCGACTAAGGGATTCTCTAGAGGATGGGCAGCAGCGGTCTCTGAGTACTTTAACAATCATACTGCGATCGCCAACCCGCATGCCAAGCGTGGCGATAACGGCAACCCCCCCCCCCCCCCCCTTTGGGGGAGGACTATGCCCAGTAGTGGACGTCTTTCGGCTGAGTGATGATAGTGATAATGAAAATTACTCCAATGCGTGGCGTTAAATTTAATTTTAGCATGGATGCGCTGTTTTGTTAAATAAAAAGGCGACTTTCGTTAAGATCGAATGCGTGCGACTTCTGTATAAATCTATTTTACGATTTTATGCAAACATCAAATCTGAAGTATAACATTGGTCGAACTACACCTGTTGACAACGCAAAAGTTGTACATTTTTGGTGAAGACTCAGCTCTATAGTTCCCTTGTATCCCGATAGTGAAACAAACACAAAATTTCTCACACAAAAAAAAATAAGCTCATACACATATCTTTTTGTTTTCATCTCAACACACCTCACGGATTCTATTCAAAATAACACACCTATAGATATAAGTATACATTTAATTCTTTGATGTCGTACACGAAACACGCGCTGGGTATTAGAACGTATTGTGGGAGGTATTAAGATGCGCGAAATAAATGAAAAGTAAAAAAAAGGCTGTATCGCCGCCATTGGGGCTGGAACAAAGAGAGCCCTCTTATTTGCGGTGTGCGCTATCGTTCCATCGAGAGGATGCGTTCTTATTGATGTCATTACGATTGACACTCGCAAAAAATGATTCACGAATTTAGTTTCCTACATTTCAAAATCTGTAGAATTTATTTTTGTATTGACATGTTCTGGATATTGTTGATAACATTTTATGATCTTGATATTTATGGGAAACATAAATAATAATATATAAGAACATTTAAAACATTGTTACTACCGCATAAACTCAACTTGCAGGGAACTAAAATTACGCATTATTACATTAGCCACTAAACTACCGCGGTAATGAGATGCTCATGCTACCAATACAGTCTCATAGATGATACTTATTCCCCCGCCAGCAGCGCCCTAAGCCGAGGTCCGAGTCCCACTAGGGGTCGCCCTTAGTGCTGTTGTTGCAGGTAGTCATGATGTTAGTGTAGTATAAGTAGTTAGCTTGGGTAAAGTATTGTACTTCCCCCCATTAGCTGAAGACCCTTCAGGTCTCGTCAGTACCTAACTGCTCGGTTCCGTAAAAACGATCCGCAAAGCGAATCTGCAAGTAGTACAAAAGAAAAAAAAATAAGATGATACTTATGATACACGAGGAAGTCAAGTCTTTGGCTTTGGCCAGCAAACATGGCCAAAGCCAACGATTAAAGAATATTTTAATTTTTAATAAAATAAATATGTTTAAGAAATGCGTTCCTTGCGAAGTATGTGCGGCGTAACTTTGAATGATAGATTGAGAAATGATGTGACAAAGTTGCGGTTTAAAAGATGATGTAGTGACAAAAATTGAAAGGGGTATGCTTCGGTGGTTTGGGCATGTTGAAAGATTGAGTGAACGGCGATTAACAAAAGGAATTTATAAGGCGAATGTCAGTAGAAACGCCAGTAGAGGACGCCCAAGAAGGACATACATTGATGTTATTGGTGATGTTCTTCAAAAAGGTCAGGTGCGTAGTACTTTCAACCGGCGTGCGTGTATGACAAGATGTATGACCATGGACGAAGCGAAAGGAGTGTGTAAGGATCGTAGCATGTGGCGTTCTACAGTTTCTGCCTACCCCCATGGGAAAAAGGCGTGAGTTTATGTATGTATGTATGTAATATTTTTAATTGTTTGAGTCAGCGTGTAGTCTAATAGAAGGTAAACGACTGGTCATCAGTTCTAAAATGTTGCACAATTATAATAAATTAACAATAACGAATGCTTCATCATCAACGCGAGTGGCCCCTAAATCGTCGATTGTTTGACGTCGGCATTAAAACAGCGAAATGTCAATATTTGTCGGCAGTACTCTAGGGCGGAGGGCAGGCTGTAATCCCTCGTTCGCAAATACTAGGAGATTTCGCCGATGTCGCCTGTTTCGTGGCCCAAGGGAACGCCTTCTGTTTGCACTCTCATTAATATACATGGGAATTTGTGGTAAGACGGTGTATTACGGTGAAGGATTTTTTAGTGTTAAGTAGGTGTGAAGAGGAAAATTTACATTTTGGAATTAATTAATTTTCTTTTGTTTCAAGCTTCTAGTATTTTAAAACTTTTCGTGACGCCGCAGCAAATGTCGAATGTTATTCTACAAATTCGGTGCCACTGCGGCGAAGCTGTCGACGGCCTCGGACACCATGGCCTGTCTTGTTGCAGGAGTGCAGGTCGCATAGCACGGCACGCGAATTTAAATGACATAATCCGTCGCGCTCTTGTCGCCGGCGTGCCAGCTGTAATAGAACCTAATGGCTTGGTACGCGACGATGGAAAGAGACCTGATGGTATGACGTTATTGCCATGGAAGATGGGTAGGCCTCTGGTGTGGGACACGACTTGTGTCAACACCCTTGCTCCATCCCATCTTCCTAGCTCGGCGGGCTATGCTGGCGCTGCTGCTGCGGCTGCGGAGACCCTCAAACGGCGCAAATATAGCAACATAATAGGAAACTATGACTTTGAGCCGTTTGGGGTAGAAACGCTCGGGTCATGGGGTCCGAGTGCGCGTCTCCTTTTTAAGGAAATAGGAAGAAGACTGGTCGACACTTCGCGTGACCAGAGGGCTGGCTTGTTTTTCGGCCAGAGAATTAGCGTTGCCATACAACGTGGCAACGCTGCCAGCCTTCTGGGCACGTTTCCAGTGGACGGCGATGCGGGGGAATATTTTGATGCGCTCTTTTAGTTTATATTGGTAGTTTAGTCTAGGATATAATTTTTCTTTGTTTTTATTTTAGATTTAGTTTAGATCTATATTTTACAAATTCGTGTTTAACAATTGTTTAGATTAATCAGGGCGTAAACACCTTTTTTATGCATGGAGTTTGACATTAGACGCGGTTTTGACAAGTACCTTAAGTTCACACAGTTTAGAGTCAGTAAAAATTGGTTTTCATGCAATGGGCAATTTTTTATTATTTGTCTTGATCGCGGTTTACTGTAGTCACAATTGATGGTAAGCAGACAGGGTCTAAGATGGAGTACGAAAATCCAAATAACAGAGAAATAGAGGGATTCCCCTATACCCCTCTGGCTCTCACATACACACGACGAAACACTATAAACTGCTTGGCGCCGGACTTTAATGTGAGGGTGGTAGTTAGCGTATAGATCCTACCACCAAGCGTGCTGGGTTTTGTTGAATTTCCAAATGGATTGATCGTGCATAAGTAAGTGCTAATAAGCAATTGATAATCTCTGTCGCAGAATAGAACAGTTTTCTCCAGATCCTTTATGTTAATTTCAGTCACGTTGTCCTAAATTTGATGTAGTTTAAATAGGTACCTAAGTAACATAATACGCAAAAAGATGATCAGCAATCGTGACATTTTATATATCACTTTCACAAAAAAATATGAAAACTCACTCATATCAAACCACAACAAAAACAAAATACCTGGCGCACGCATATTTTAAAAATATAACAAACGAACCGCTCACCAACATCTATTCACGACAAAAGGTACACTTGTAAATAGAAAAAAAAAATGCAAATAGGGTTGGACCGCTATCAATTTCCCGCAAATTTCCCGGGACAACGCGGGCTATTTATATCCCGTATGTGACCCGCAACTCGCACTTCAACACCAGAGCCTTCTTTGTTCGCTGATATATCGAGGACCCGTCGAAGGTGTGAACGCTAAATCATTTAGTTTTTGCGGACAAAAATGATGATCGGAGACTATCGTTTGGTAAAGTTTTTGTATCGTCTACTTGTATTACGTGACATAGCTACACGAAATGCTCATATGTTAGTGATACTGAGACACCGACTTACTAAAACAAGCAAGTGTACTCGTATTTTTGGTGTAAAAGTATTTAATCACTACATAGTATAAAACAAAGTCGCTTTCCGCTGTCTGTCTGTCCCTATGTATGCTTAGATCTTTAAAACTACGCAACGGATTTTGATGCAGTTTTTTTTAATAGATAGAGTGATTTAAGAAAAAAGTTTTAAGCTATAAAACGTACACGTGCAAAGCCGGGGCGGGTCGTTAGTGACATAATAATATGATGAAAACTAAATGAAATATTTTGACGACACGTTGCCCTATCTAAGTGATGGGCATACTGCGGTACAGGTCGTGGGTTCGATTCCCGCACGGAATAAATATTTGTATGACCTACAGATAGTTGTTTCGTGTCTGAGTGTTTGTGCATGTGAACATCTGTGTCAGTAAACGCACCCCCGATACAGGAGAAATCATGGAGTGTGGAGCAAAGAAATTAGATATTAAAAAAAATACTCTCCTTGAGTACCTTGCCGATTTTTAAAAACAAAGCTAAGTCCTTCTTCATTACCATCGCTCCTTACAGCGTCGAAGAATTTATTCCAAAATTACAAAGTCCTTCAAGGAGTTTACTTTAAATAAACTTTAAAAAAAAGTAAAAACCGACTTCAAAGAAATGCTAAAAGGAGTAAAATAATTACCATAATATAAAATTAACAGTTCCAGAAGTCGGTGGCTTCTATTTGCTTCAGTGAAGAGTTGCACCGACTTCTGAAACTGTTAATTTTATATTATGGTAATTATTTTACTCCTTTTAGTAATTCTTTGAAGTCGGTTTTTACTTTTTTTTAAAGTTTATTTTTTATTAAATACGTTTTAGTGTCATAATTTTAACCCCCTCCTTCATAACCCTTCTTTTTGGCTTTGACGTAGTCGGGCATAAAAAGTCCTTTCAAATGATACCTTACACGATATAATGAAAACATTCCAAAGGGGGGGGGGAGGGGGGGACACGCACCCCTCCTCTTTTCAAGTAGTCAGTTCCCAACAACAAATATAAACAAAGCAATATTAGTAATTTGAGAATTTTGATTTGATCCGATGAGGAGTTCCGTTCCATATCTCTGAAGTTCATGGTCTAATCATAAAAAAATTTATATGGGACCAATCGGAAAGTATACCCTTTCGAACAAAAAAAGAATTTTTCAAATCGGTTCATAAATGACGGAGATATGAGGTAACAAACATAAAAAAAAAATACAACCGAATTGAGAACCTCCTCCTTTTTGAAGTCGGTTAAAAAAAAACTAATTTGATTGACGTTTTTTTTTCGTAAGTCCTTTGCTCCACACTAAGATTTCTCTTGTATCGTGGGTGCGTTTACAGACACAAATCTTCACATGCACAAACACCCAGATCCAGAAAAACTATCTGTGGACCACACAAATATTTGTTCCGTGTGGGAATCGAACCCACGACCCGTAGCGCAGATCCAATCGCTCAGCCACTACACCAAACGTGTCGTCATTCATCATTTGCCTACATCATTCAATTCATTTGGTTATGTTGATGTTATGTTGATAATTGAATTGTAATTATCTTATCTTATTTGAGATGTTTGGTAACAATTTGTCTTTACTACTATTTTTAAGTGATAGGAAGGAAGGAAGGAAGGTTTTACTTGAAGCTGTATAAAAGGGAAGAATTCAGAATTCGTGTAAAAAACTGCTTTTCCATACATTTTGTTAAGAAATATTTATTTGTGTAGTATGGAACAGCTGATTCTATATCGTCTTTCTATATATTGACATCCACAACTAATAAACCCAAAGCTTCAAAAATTAAGCTACAGCAACTCGAGGTTTCTTTAAAAAGCCCTTTTATCCATATCTACTTTTATTAGTAACCTCCGGTTTCTGAATTGAGAATTCTAGGATAAGCAGTACTAAGTAACATTTGAGTACGGAGTTGTCAAAAAAATGACGGATTTTAAAGCTACGTCCACATTTCTAGCATTTTGGCGTTTCGTATCTCCGTCGCGTGGCACTGAAGTGTATCATGATTGCTGGTTAGGACAAACACACATACAAATGTGGACGTACCTTAACCAGCGATCATGATACACGTCAGTCATCAGTGCCACGCGACTGAGATACGATACGCCAAAATACTACAAATGTGGACGTAACTTAAAGCATTTTTTTGCCGACGACACGTTTGGTGCAGTGGCTAAGCGATTGGCTTCTGCGCTACGGGTCGTGGGTTCGATTCCCACACGGAACAAAAATTTGTATGGCCTACAGATGGTTGTTCCGGGTCTGGGCGTTTGTTTGTGAGATTTGTGTCTGTAAACGCACCCACGATACAAGAGAAATCTTAGTGTGGGGCAACGTTTAAAAAAAAAAAAAAAAACTCCGTACTCAAATACTGCTTAAGTGTTGCTTATCCCGAATTCTCAATTCAGAAACCGGAGGTAAGATCACAAGAAATAGCATTAAAATTTGTTAAAAAAGGTCAAGACATTTCAAATCGACCTTCGCAACCACGATAACTCATCTCCATATTCACTTACAAGCTCGATGAGCCGCCAACAAGCAAGATACCCGTCGTAAGTCAAGTTGCAGCGCAGACAACCGGGCGTCGGCCACTCGAGCGGAAGCGACGTGAAATATGGCCAACACACTACATTTAACCAGATAACCGACCAGTGAGAACGTTTTGACGGTCGTGGTAGGGGTAATGTACTAGTGATAATGTTTAAGTTAAGATATTTTAGCTAAGTTTGTGGACCGGCTTGGTGATGCTTCTCCAAGCAGAAGTTCTTAGCCAACGAAGAAATTCATCTTAGTATGTTTGTTTTTCATTCCAAGAAAAACATAAAAATCAGGACTCCCAGGAAGAACTATATATACAACGGATAAAAATTCACTACAGAATGCTATTTTAATATAGGTACTTTATACGAACAGCGGTGCGAGCACGGATCATTTTTTTGGAGTCGATTCGAGAAATCTGTTCTAAACGTCAAATTTGACATAAGATGATAAAACGACAACAGTTATTGTCATTTCGAATCGACTCGATAAAAGATCCGTGCTTCGTGCAGGCAAGAAATTAAAGAAATAAAGGACATGGCCGGAATTTGTATAGAGCTGTGCCCTTACAAAAAATATTCATGTACATTGACATACAAGTACGTCTTAGTAAAGCTTACAGGTATGTAATCCTAAAAGATTAAGTTTTATGATCAGAGAAGAAGCGAGAGATATTATAAATAGGATACAAAAAAAATGTGCCTAAACATTTCTCATGACGTCCACTGACGTTAGTGACGACATCCACTGACGTTATAAGCCGTCACTTTGCAAAAAATATACAATTGAATAGGCAATAAAACACTAAAATGGTATTTGATTTTTTATTTATCTAATTTTGCATATAAAATATAATTATCTACTTCTACTTGTTTTACAGACATTTTAAGAAAAAAAACATTGCAATTACTCAGACAAGACACATTCAATGTTTTCATCCACTCTTAAGCCAGGGACAGGCCATCCAACAGGGATGACATGCTAGCAGATTTGTCCTCCGATCCTGTAATTTAATAAATTAATTTAATTTGATTCATCATGGGAACAATACAATAACAATTTATAGCAGCCAGGGTAAAGTAGGCAACAGCGCACACACCTGATTGTGGGTATTCCATGAGAAGAAAATATCGATTAATGGACTGATTCCTTCAAGTGTGTGGTGTCGTACTGAGTAACGCCTCCCCATAACAGAGAATCCACAACCAATACACACCATTGGGTAGCCCAGTACTCTGCTATGTTTACCTTCTTACGAGCGTTGGTTTAACAATACATAACACGCATTGCAAATCACCCTATCTGAGGGAAGCTGTAAAACACGAAATACTGTACTCAGTAAAGTAATACGTGATCGTTATATTGTACTACTCTTTCGGATTATAGAACTCAACTGTTTATAATGGCAGGTGAAGTTGGTAAAATATGCAAATAATTACTATGTGGATACATACCTCTTGTATAGATAACCATTCAGTCAATGTATTTTGTAACTGCGGTAATAAAGTTGCTACAATATGCCTTCGCATTCGATTAGTAGCCACACTACAATTCAGGCACCGTGACATTGTGAGCGTCAGAATCCAAATCGTAAACAAACAAGTCCAATATTATGCACAGCAGAATATTGACGAAACGTAAACGAAAGTCCGATAAACGATAGCGTGGGGTCAAGTTAAAATATCCAATACAGTAACGAAAAGACAACACAGTTTAAATGATAAGATCAACGCAAGGACTGCACAGACAGTTTTGACAGTTTAGTTTAGCGAGCGCAGAACAGAAACGTCAAAAATTCAAAATAACTGTAGGACGTTTGGATACACACTCTTGAATATATTGTCGATTCATAATGTGTAACGTGAGTGGCATCAAGACGAAAAGTTCGAAAAGTGGTGTCTGCGATAATCGTGAAACCGTTAACTTTTTTTGGCAATACAATTCTGGCAGTCAAGGGTGTTTTATATACCTTCAGGCGTACTACAGATAGGTACAGTGTTTGTCTTATGCGTGTATCCAAACGTAAATGCAATTTTTATTGCATTGTCATTATTTGTCATGAAAAAAAACCAGACAAAAACAATTAACACACATATTTTTTTGGGATTTTTCGTCGCCTGTTCTAGAGAAATGTAATTGTTGCGATTTATTTTTATTTATTTTAGAAGTAATTTTCATATAATAATAATTAATGTACATAATGAATTTTGAATTGATTCTGAGGGCAGAATCCGGCCATGTCCTTTGTTTTTGGCTTGCACAAATAGTGAAAAGCACACAGTTTTTTTTTAAATATACCTACATTACGTCAAAATATATACAGTGATAATAAGATAAAGATAAGATATAAAAACTGGCAAATCCAAAAAAAAAACCTATTTTAATATTATGCTGCAACGTAGCCGTGCTGCAGCTAGTATTCTGATAGGAACTAAAGATCATTACATTCTCAATGTAGCAGCTGCTACGTAGTTCTACGTAGCTGCTACGGAAACGCTACGAAGCTACGTAGCTTCAGATTACTTTCTGCCATTCGTAGCAACAAGTCATAAGTACGTACCCAATGTAACAATTATATTTCAGGAATAATAACGTTTATTTTTTCCACAATTACATTTGAAAATTACAATATCATATTCAAACACAAAGGATTTTAAACTAGCCTACAAAGAAAGTCTATTAATTGCGACAATTACTCCTTCAATAGCTGTCGTATATTCCAACAATTTACCTTTTGCATCCATAATTACCTTTGACAATTACCTGCAAGAATAGCAGTACAAAGAAAAGGGCGGACACCACAGAGGTGTATTTAGCGTCAAACGCCTCAGTGACCGTTCCTATTGGCGGCTATTTACAAACAGTCGATAAATTATAGTGTTCGATATTGTTGGACAGGGAGACTATTTCCTTTTGATGGTTTATGGCAACCCTGTAATCATGTATTTATGGGAAATAGAAATCCCGTTTGGGAATTCCATTAAAGTATCTATCATTAATTCATTAAAGAATATGTCAGTAATTATTAACAACTGCCTCATTGAGACTGCCTCGTTGGTTCCAAGCGCGACTGCTGAGCGTGAGGCCCTGGGTTCGATCCCTAGGTCGGACAGTGTTATTGGGTTTTTCCGTGTGGAATTTCTCAGTAGCAGCCCGGAATCTGGATTTGTGCCTGGTTGACTTGAAACATAGCGGCGAAATACTACACTATTACTAGTACTATACTACTAGTACTATACAACTAGTACTATACACCTCTGCCCAACCCTTCGGGGAATACAGGCGTGATGTTATGTAATTAAAACTTGTATTCGTTTTTTGATTTTTTGTAGAATTATGTAAATACTTTTTATCAATAAATAGATTAAGTAGTGAACAAGAATAACATTAAAAGTTGTTACAACTAAAAAAATTAAAAAGCTAAAAAAAATATTGATAGATTTACGACTTACTAATAAACACAGTAAAGCTTTTATGGTTTACATATCGCTACACTCTGTCCACCGTAAGATGAGTTCTGACAGCTCGGCGATTTCGTAAATTATGGCCGTAAAGAGACTGCTATCGAAAAAACGTAAACGACATCATCAAAAACCGTTTATCTTATGTTTCATGTTCTCTGTATCTGTAACGTTTTGTAGACAAGCGTCAGGACTCAGGACTCACCTTACGTTGTAAAGGGAATAACAGAAGAAATAAAGAAAAATATGAAAAAAAAAAATGGAACAGAAAACTTTTATGGATAACACACATTAAAAAAACTTTCTAGTTCAATAGTCCGCTTAGAACTATTTAAAAAGTCAACGAAATTACACTTAAACAACTACTCCAAAAAAAAATAACTACAAAAGAACAAAGCAACTGTTTGTCTGACCGTTTATTAGCGGGTATTATTAAAAGAAAGCGTCAAAGTGTCGTGACGCGCACGCGCCGGCTGCCAGCGTTCCCTCATTATTTATTTAAAACCCGATCCGATTGTCGTATGTACGTTCTCACTGTGTGGTGCAAATATCAAGAGGTTAGCGGGTGTATGCGCGATTAGTAGAAATGTATAAAGATTCCATTCGAAAACAGTCATAAAAAAACTTTATGAAATGTAACGATAGAAAATGGCGTAGATAAGCAGAAAGGAAAAAGGATTGAAAGGTCACATTTATATGAAAGTACAGTAAATATTATTGTATAAAAACAACAACCAAAATACCTTGAAACGGCCATATCTCAAAACGCGTTTTTCGTCGATGGTCGCTTTCTGCTTAACTACGTCCAAATGTAGTTGAAGTTAGTAAAAGACAGTGTTTTGTTTTTATTAAGAATATAACTGACCGTCCTAGAAAAGTGGTTAAAGTGTTGTGAAAGCAATTTAAAAGAAAACATTTGACCGCTAAGATGCATCAGTGCAGTAGTCTAATTATGATGAGATCTCCCGAATTATATCGTTAGGAATATGTCACATGTCTTTGTCAGAAATAGATGCTGAAAACAGAAAAAGAGGCTTAAAAAATTTGAGTACCTACCCGGAACTCTGTTATGTACCATCATAACGGCAATAGGGATGGCAACTGTGGAACTAATGGTCCTGCTTTCAATTGTTCCATTGCGCTCTTATTGGTTGCAATGTGTTAGACATTGCAACCAATAAAAGTGCTCATTCAAAATCGCCTATCTCTTATCACTGACCCCACAAACCGTTCCAGACGGAGTGCTTTTAAAACTTAACCCTTATTTTCTCACTTTGAGCACTTTAAGGGATTACAAGAGCTGCGTCTGTCCTCCTCAGCTGAAGCGTGAAGATGCGTCTAATTCCTGCACCTGCCGCCAACTTTCCTTTTAGATTCACGTTGATTTTAAAAGAGCATGTTAATCGGTTTGAAAGTCCATTTCGTTCAGATTTGATGGTTTATTTTGTGTTAAAAGTTATAACAGTGTGGAGAAACTTGGTGTGGTGTTCCTCCAACCAAAGGAGGATCCACATTGGTGACCCCGACGTGATCGTCACAGACAGTGTTTCCACACTGGTGACGTCACACACAACCTTCGCAGCCTCGGCAGCCACATCATCACTCCCTCAGCAGCTCAGCATTCAATCGAGCAGCAAGCAGCGAGTCCCACAGCCAGCCAGCATCCTCGGCTTCAACGGGTGATGTGACCACTAGCCTGCAACGAACGCGCAAGCCTGGTCACAACTCTCAGCCCACTCCAGCATCATGGCGCATCATACTGCCCTTCGGCCGGTCAACTAGCAGAGGCACTTCTCTCCTGGTCGACGCAGTCCACAGCCACCACTCACCGCTCACAGTTCCGACTCACTGCGAACTACGCGGCATCCAGTTTCGACTCAAAGGAACTCTTCACTGGCCCTGGCAGGTTCTCAAGACTCAACGACCGCTGACTCATCAAAGACGATCGACCTCCGATCTCAGGGGGGGAGTGATGTGGCGGCATCTATCTCGCCACAACAGTGTTTTTTTTTAGTACTTGGAAGAAAATCTTTTGTTAATTTAGCTTTTTATTATAAGTGCGTTCAAGCCACGACGACGCGCCCCACTCCTTTTTGTGATAGGTCGCCGTGTGGTTCGTATGCACACATCTCTTATTATTATCTTATATTAGTGTGCATATGCACAAATCTAACTATTGTGTGGCGATAGAACTAACGAAATGACAGATAGGGGCAGCTACGAGCTAACTGTACATAATTTTATGTAAATAACGCTGTAATGGGTTACGCACTGCAACCTCATAACGACCTCCTTGAAGATAACCACAATAAACGGTTTGCGGAGTATTGTTTCAATAAACGTTTTGTTTTCCAGGTAACACTAAATAAAACGACGACACGTTTGGTGCAGTGGCTGAGCTTTTGGCTTCTGCGCCACGGGTCGTGGGTTCAATTCCCACACGGAACAAATTTGTATGGCCTACTGATAGTTGTTTCGGTTCTAGGCGTTCGTTTATGTGAGATTTGTGTTTGTAAACGCACCCACGATAAAGGAGAAATCATAGTGTGGGGCAAAGTTATTTTAAAAAAAAACTGTTTTGGGACATAAACATACGATTACAGCAATCGCGAGTGATTTGCTGTTATCCATTGAAGAGTTCCATTGTCTGTCTCTGATGGTCTTCATCAGATCTTCACCAAATTTAAAGGACCACCTCAGGAGAATAGTCTTTCAAACAAAAGAGAATAATTGAAATCATAACAATTAGCGACGATATCGCACAACAAACATATAAAAACATCGTCGAATTGAGACGTCCTCCTTTTTTAGAATTCGGCTAAGCAAATAATACTTAGGGCCGCTTGTACGCGCTAAGAAAAGTCGCCGGGCCTATGCAAGGATTCGTGTCGTTTCTACACACGAACTCTGTACACTACTTTAGCGCTGATCAAGAAAAAAATCTTGCCTGCGCTAGACAAGACGCGTGAACGTTGCTGCGGTGCGGAGCGGGGTACGGTAAGGTGGTTCAGATAGTTTTTGTGCGTTTGTTTGCGTGGACGTAGACGCACGACTGCCAGAAAACAATCTTAACGTTTACACGTTCCTATTCGTCTTGTCTGCAGTAGACACGAGAAGTTTTCGTGCCTAGATCCGACAAAAGTCTTGTCGTGTACATGGTAAATTGGTCCTATCTGCAGAAGACACGATGAAATGAAATTTCTTAGCGTGTATAAGCGGCCTTAAGAACCTAACCATAAACATCTTTTATGTGAGTTGCGCGTAATTGGTTCATTAGTTCATTTATCCGTAATTTGCCTTCTTATATTCAGGACGTCTCATTGCTATTGATTACTTTAAGTATGATATCAATAGCATTGAGGCTACATTAGTTTATTATTGCTAATGATGACATGACGAAGGATGCTAGAAGAAATAATTAAATTAATTTAAGAAGACAATTTGCCTTTGATTACTTACGGCATCAAAACATAGTCTCTCATAGTGGGCTTCATAAGAAGGCTAAGGTAACCCAAAGAGCAATGGAGAGGGCTACATTCGGAGTTTCTCTACGTGATCATACAAGAAATGATGAGATTCGCAGGAGAACTAGAGTAACTGACATAGTCCGAAGAATTGCCAAACTTAAGTGGCAGTGGGCGGGGCACATTGCTCGCAGAACGGATGACTGATGGAACTGAAAGGTTCTGGAGTGGCGACCGCGTAACGAAAGACGCAGCGTGGTTTGGCTCCCCATACGGTGGACTGATGACCTAGCGAACGTCTTGGAAATCCGCTAAATGCGAGAAGCACAGGACCGGCTGGTGTGGCGAGGCCTATATCCAACAGTGGACGTCTTTCGACTGAATGATGAAGAAGACATCCAACTAGCTAATTTTCGTAAGGCATAGAAACATAAGTACTAAAACCTTGTTCAAAACTCTCCATTGTAAACCAATAATCCAACTTTTGCATAACCTGTGCCTGTATTCAAAATAATAAAAGCGACAATAGCGAACAATAGGTTCACTCCCATACATTTAATCCGAGTAGTCCATTTAATCGGCCGCAGAATACTAAAATCTGAGAAATATTTAAACAGGCGAGCTTAAGTTAAGCCTTCCGACCACATACTGTGTACATCTGAAAAAGCATTCCATATAAACCGCAAAGGGAAAGTTGTCCTGTTGCAAGCATTGTTTACGTGGACGACGGAACGCGGCTCACGTGGAAATAGGGAAGCTAGAAGCGACCTGCTTTTAAGAGTTCAAAGTTTGTTTTTTCAAGTAGAACAAATGTGCTTTTAAAACGTCAAATTATGTGCACTAGTTCCTAGCTATTGCCCGCGGTTTCACTCGCATTCTAGGGAAACTACTTCATGTACCCGGATACAGAATGTCCTATGTTCTAGTCCAGGTCATGGCCTACCTGTGCACCAAATTTCATCCAAATCCGTTCAGCTGTTAAGGCGTAATTGGTTAACAAACATCCAAATTCACAAACTCACAAACATCCACGAGGTGCATGAAAAGAGCCTCCACGAGTGACGATACTTAAGTGCGTCCGGCGCACCCTGAGCAGTCAGTCCCGCTACCTACCTTGCTGACTGGCTAATCTTTTCACCACATCATGAGCTATTTTCGTATAGCTCGTGCTGACACGAGAGAGGAGACAAACATCCAAACTTTCACATTTATAATATTAGCCGGATAATAACACTTGCGTTCGTTCAGCTTTGGCGTTTCTTGGACGTACGGTTCAGTGCGAATAGGCATAATGTGATAGGCATAGACATAGTTAACTCAAAGTAACGCGACAAATTATACGTTGGTAATGTGTATGCGCTGCTGTCAAGTCAATCGGCGTAAGAGGTCATATATCTAGCCGCATTTCAAATACTTTAAAGAGGAAGCCTGATAGCTTAACAGTTGAACGACTTCCTTCCTAATATAAAGCGAAATAGACGCGGTGAGAAAAACTACCCTAAAGGTTTTTTCATTATTTGACTTGGTCGCGTTTGACTCTAGTCGCACCTGATGGTAAGTGCAGACAGGGTCTTAGATGGATCATACGAATCCAAGTAACAGAGATATAGAGGGGTTCCCTTGTAACTCGTAATGTGAATATGACGTCATCGGACAAAATGAGACAATTTTTTCTCGTTTTATTCCATAGAACATAATATAATATTCTAATTCGCATTTGTTGTATGGAACATGACTTTTTTTATATATCTAAACATTTATTTCAGGAACGTAGATGTCACTCACAAATTGTTGGATCTTTGTGTCAAACATGTAGAACAATTGGGGAAAAATAACGATTCCCATTTTGTTCCATGATGTCACTGAAAAGTGAAAACGGATGAAGTGTATGCAGTTCTATGGAACAAATAAGTAAAAAATAGACTCATATTGTTCGTTGACATCATGTTAATTTCATAGAACAAATGGGAACCACCCGTAATGTCCCGTGGATATCCAGTAAGGGTTTCTATATCCGTGAGCGCGTGTTTCGGGCACGTGAGGTGGACGATAAATTCTATGCTTTGTGCTTCCAGTCTGCTCGGCGTTTTTTACGTCGCATTTTGTGTGAGCTGGAGACCGCTGCGGTTTGAAATGATGTAATGGCTATGAAAAATGTAGCTCTGTTTGTTTGCTTCCAATATTACGTGGTATGTTTGGTTGGTGTAGCTTGATTTGTATTTGAGAAAATATTGATAGAGAAAGGACATCTATAAATTTTTGGGCTAAATCTAACCAAACTAATAAAACGAAACTTTTTTAATTTTTAATTATTACTTTTCCTTTATATGCATAATCTTATTATTGTATAAATATTATCATTTGCTTTGTATAGAGTCAATTTATTTATTCACTTGACAGACTGAACTGTGTTGCTGGGTAGTTTGTTGCGCCGTTTCTTCTTCACAGCATAAACACTAGGAAGCGGTGAAGGGTGGGCGCTTTGGGGGCAGTCTTATGTAAACATGGCGTTCAAAAAGAACTAAGTAATACTTGCCTATTTTGAATAAACGAGTTTTGAGTTTGAAAATTAATGTTATAATCCGTTAAAATACGTTTTTCTGTTAATTTGTTACTAAGGGACCAAAGCTCTCGGTCATTCTCCGCCATGTTACACAAGTTCTAAAAATATTTTTTCCAACTTTTTTGATAAAGGCATGACAGTAATGCAATAAAATTAATTGTTTTTTGTACACGGAAACATCATCATGAACACGTTTTATTACGTCTCTGAAGTTTAAGTCCATTGTACTACTCGTAGTAATATTGGTACTAAAATGTTGTTCTGAGTTCCTTTAAAATGTTTGTGGCATCCACCGTGTCCTAACATAATAATGTTTTGTGGGATCCAACGCCAAAAATATTAAACTGGGATCCAACGAAAATAAATGAAAACTTGAATTTGATTATCGCTTGCGTTACCGGTAAAGGAAAATATTGTGAGGAAACCTGCACACCTGAGAGACCCCAAATAATTCTCGATGGTGTGTTTAGTCCGCCAAACCACACCAAACCAGAGCGTGAAAGAAAGAAAGATAGAAAGAAAGATGATTTATTTTGCAAATATGGGTACAAAATGGAGTTACACATAAGTTCAGCCATATTTTACCAATCGGCATGCAAAAAATATTAATGAGAACGCATCACATCAAACACATTAAATTAATAGACAGAGAGAAAAATAATTTAAACTTACGTGGTGGACTATAAAGCCTAAACTAGGGAATCCAATCCCTCATCAAAATTGCGATCCCGCGGGATTTGCGAGATTGAGATTTTTTAAATATTCTTTTGTTTTGAGAAATTATTTAAAAAAAATTAAATAAAGATAAGTAAATTTCAATTTTTTTTTTTATATTTTTTTTTTTTTTTTTTTAATAAAACGTTGCTCCACACTAAGATTTCTCTTGTATCGTGGGTGCGTTTACAGACACAAATCTCACAAACAAACGCCCAGACCCGAAACAACCATCTGTAGGTCATACAAATTTTTGTTCCGTGTGGGAATCGAACCCACGACCCGTAGCGCAGAAGCCAATCGCTTAGCCACTGCACCAAACGTGCCGTCATTATTAGGTAAGTAGAGTTATTAGGTACTGATTACTAATCAACAATTGAATTAAATGATGCTTTAGAGGTAAAAATAATCAGCTTCTTTTAAGAGACGATATAACACAATTTTCAACCTTTCATCTTTGTATTGACAATTGAACATATTTATTGTTTTTTTTTTGTTTTAGAGGCATGAAAAATCAGATTAATTTAAAAAAAAAAAAAAAAAAACTGAAAACTAAAGTAGTTTCCAAACAAATGCTATAAATAAGTTACACACGAGTTCCATGGGAGAGTTGTTGTTAAATCACTTATTAATGAGGCTGTGCTGGGTCTTAAGATTAATCAGAACGTCGTCCGAGCTCATATATATTTTTTTTTTCAATCGTGCGGGATCCCGCATGAGTAATCCCGCATTTCAGATCCCGCAAAAAAGGTGCGGGATTCCGCGTTTGCGGGATTGGATTCCATAGCCTAAACCCTTCTCATTTTGAGAAGAAGCCCGTGCCACTGTTCGGCGGTTATGAGCTGATTGTGCTGTATGAGGATGATAAGTACCTAAGAGGGCTTCGAAATGTTCTCGACTGTGTCCCCACGATGGCCTAGACTTACTCCGAAAATCGAACTACGAAGTTTCGGCTAACGGATCGCACGTTTTCCAACTACAAATCTTTCGGATCCGACGATCCATTCGATTTTCACGATTTGACATTTTGTCTTTCGTTCACCCTACTCTAGTAGTTCGTCATTTGACTTTAGGCCTCATTTACGGAGACGAGGGGAGTCGCGCGTCGCGTTGTGCGGCGCGGCCCGCACTGAATTCAAACATATGGCGTTGTATGAGAGCGTGTACGGAAAAGCGATTTTACACGCGTTTGCTTGAAATGCAGGCGGAGCCCGCGGATGGTATCGCCGCGTCGCACGCGACGTTTATCGCGGCGGCGCAACCAGCGTTGCGACCAGCTGTTCCTGCAATTCTCCGTCCACTGTAAAACGTAGCGTCAACCGCGACGGGGCCCACGGCGTCGCACGCACCACATCTTCATAAACAACACCGTACATTACCATAATATATTTGTGTTTGCGCGTGTAATGATGCGGGCCGCTGCCCGCGCCGCCGCTCCGTAAACAGAAAAATCGTACGACGCGCCGTGAGACGCCACGCCGCACGCGACGCGCGACGCCCCGCGTCTCCGTAAATGAGGCCTAAGTATACTTTGATCGTACGTTTATAAACTTTGACGTAACCATTGACAAATTAAACGTTGAACTAAAATTTTCTGAGATACACCAACAATAAGCCGATGGCTTTGACAGAATACAATAAAAGTAATACACGTCCTTCAATATACGAGTATGAGCTGAGTATAAAATATTCACCATTCTCTAGCGATATCCTCGCTATTCTGTAGAATGCAACGTCACATTACGTTGCATCCAGCATTATGTATTCAGCCGTATCTTTTATGTGCTATATGTTATACACCCGAGTTTACTAGCGATTGTTCTTTATTTAAAACAAAGAAGGTAATGTCGAAAAAAAAAATTATATTTTCTTTTCTTTTGTTTTACTAGCTCAAATCTCACATGCAAAAACGCCTAGACCCGGAACAACTATCTGTACGCCATACAAATAATTGTTTCGTGCGGGAATCGAACCCGTGATCCGTAGCGCAGAAGGCATTGCACAAACCGTGACGTCCATTGAATTAGCCAGTAGGATTACGATACCTACGATATCTAGCTATTTTTTTCTTACCTTTGTTTTTGTATACAACACTATTTTTAGTATACACAAAAATCGAGACACCCCAACAAGATTTTAATCAGACTTACCGGTGCATGTATTTTTTTTAATAAATCTCCAAGTTACACCTTAGTTTATTGCGATATGTTCCCCAGTAGATTGTGAAATGTGTGAGATGTGCTATGCAGGGGTTGTCTAATACACGGAAACTGACCGAGCGGTCCGTCTTAAGCCTCAAGGTGTCTATTCCCGTCCACTGTTATGCATAGAAACCTATTGAAACAAAATTCAAGTTTGTGAAAAAAAAAAAAGATTTAACGTGGTATAAAACCAAACTTGTATAAATGCCATTTACATCTTTCCGCAACCGATTTTCGCTAACCGAGTGAACCGACCACAGTTGTTTAAATAACAATTATATTGCTCCAGATTGTTCATCGAATTGCTCCGCTGTACAATAATTGCTCGGTATTGTCTTGGAGCAAAAAAATTTTCTAATAATTATCCGTGATATATGTAATACTTTATAAAGAATGTTGTGAATGATACGCAGATTTGACCAAGACTAATTATTTATTTCGGGTAATACAATATTACATATTTATTCATGTACCGACATATACACAATATCTTCCCTCAAATATTTTTAACAAGTTACACACTTATATTTATACATCATGCATTGACCAAGGCACTTACATACTACACAGATAGTTATTACATTTATAAAAACTATAACTAAGTATCTATTACACAGGTACAGGTATAACTTAGAGATAACACACACAGATACACATCATTTATTTATTTGATAAAGAAGTATGTAACTAATATTAACATAATACCTACTGATCTATAGAACTTAGAACAATTGAATAGGTAAAGAGTTTTTTTTTTCCGTATTCTTTTAATTTTGAAATAATTTTCCTAATTTTTTGCGTGCTATGACAGCCGCCGGTCTATGAGTACGTGTCTGTGCATGCTCACTTGGTTCCCCTGACAAATTATCAGTCTTTGTTGACTCGACATTTTTAAACTTCCCTGCCATAGAAATGTCTGAACCTTCATGTTCACTTTCCGCACTGGACCACTGTTCATCATCATTGTTAAGCTCATTGTGCTGTTCTATTTTAATTAAATGACGCCTATTCCGCCTGTAGCGCCTACCCGTATCATCTGAGACAAAATATGACCTTGGTTGCGCAGCTTGTGATTGCACCCTTGCTCTTTTACGTTTATTATCACCATTGAGCATAATTACCGTGTCTCCGGTTTTTAATGACGGTAAAGTTCGCGAATGCCTGTCATAATACTGTTTGCTCAGCTCCTGCTTAACAACTATATTCTGATAATCAGCGCTGTTGTCACGACTAGGTGCTAGTTTTTTGACGTGAGAAGGTAGCCTACTATTAAGTCTACGTCCCATTAATAATTGCGCAGGTGAACTGATATCATCACGTGGTGTGTTCCTAAAATTTAACAACCCTAAGTAAAAGTCAGACTCTGATTTGATTGATTTAATTAAAATATTTTTTATTGTTTGTACAGTTCTCTCACTGCGACCATTAGATTGCGGATAGTGAGGAGAGGTAGTAATATGATCAAATCCCCATTTATTTTTGAAATCTGCAAATTCCTTAGAAGCGTACGCTAGTCCGTTATCGCTTACCAGCTCGCTCGGAATACCATGTCTTGAAAATTGATCCTTCATTGCAGCAATTACCGCTTTACTACCAATATTTGTTAGTGGATTAACTTCTACAAAATTCGAAAAGTAATCCACTAAAATGAGAAAATACGTTTTACCATACTGGAATATGTCGGATCCTACTTTAACCCATGGCATGCTTGGTATATGATGAGGACGCATGGGTTCGCGGGTGGGTCGCGGTTTGCGCTCCACACATGACGCACATCGTTTTACTACATTTTCAATGTCACGTGACATTCCTGGCCAAAACATCACCTCACGACCATTACGCTTACACCTATCAATACCCATGTGCCCGTCATGTAAACGATTTAACATATCTGCTCGTAAAATGCGCGGAATATATACTAAGTTATCTTTAAATAAAATACCATCTATATGTTCAAAACTTTGACTGTACGTCCACTGTGCCCGTACACATTCCTCAGCCTCGTATTTATTTCTGGGCCATCCATTTTGTATATAGTTTATTATTAATTGACACTCACTATCTTTAGCAGTTTCTTCTCTTATTAAACGCATTTTAGTATCACTAAATCTCACATTCTCTAATAAAAAACACGATTGCTCCGCGATTTCCTCTGAAATACTTTCCTTAACCGAATCCGTCAATGCAGCCCGTGACAATGCATCAGCAACGTACATATATTTACCTGGTTTATATATAACCTGAAAATCATAACCCTGTGTGCGCAGCATCATGCGCTGCAGACGAGCAGGAACAGAATCAAGGGACTTTTTAAACAAAGCTTCTAGGGGCTTATGGTCTGTTTCTACAGTTACATTCTGCCTTCCAAAAACATATTGGTGAAAACGTTCTACAGCAAAAACAATAGCTAAGAGCTCCTTTTTAATTTGTGCGTAACGACACTGTGTATCCGTGAGGGTCGCCGAGGCAAACTCAACTGGCCGGCCGGCTTGCAACAACACGGCGCCTAGTGCACGCGAACTCGCATCAACAGATAAGAGAACCGGTTGGCGCACCGAATAAAGTGCTAATACAGGCGCATCGCACACTAAATCTTTTAACTGCCTTACAGTTGACTCGTGTACATCATCCCACAACCACTCAGTATCCTTTTTTAACAGAGACCTCAGTGGTGATGCCACTTCAGAATAACTTGGGATAAATTTAGATAAGTAATTCACCATGCCTAAGAAACGCTCTAAAGATTGTCTATCACAAGGACTTGGCATGTCCTGAATGGCTTTTAATTTATTTTTATCTATACACATCCCGTCAGCGCTAAACGTATGTCCTAAGTAACTTACTTCTTCTACACCAAATTCACATTTATCTTTATTAAAACGGATACCTACTTCTCGAGCTCGGTCGAGTAATTTCCTCAATCGTACGTCATGCTGTGATCTATCCGAACCCCAAACAATAATATCGTCTACGAAGGAGTCCACACCCTCTAGATCCTCCAGAATTTGCCGAATTTTAGAATGAAAAACCTCTGATGCACAATTAATACCATAAGGTAAACGGAGGAATTGATATCTACCAAATGGTGTTCCGAATGTACACAGATTCGCGCTGTCATCATCAATCTGCACCATCCAAAATCCTGACCTAGCATCCAATTTGCTGAAAAATTTTGCTCCCTGAAGCTTAGTAGCTATTTCTGTAAGCGTCGGCAGCGGGTAATGAGCACGCTGTACGGCGCGGTTTAGCGGCCGCGGATCAAGACACACACGAATATTGCCGTCCTTCTTGGCTACCACTACTATTGCGTTTACCCACGGCGTTGGGTGTGACACTTTTCTAACTACACCCATACGTTCCATACGATTTAATTCGACCAACAATTTGTCACGAACACCCATAGGTATCTTACGAACAGGACAGACCGACGGTTGAACATCACGATATGTTACAATCTTATATTTGCCTGGCAATTTTCCTAAGCCATGGAATAGATCATCATAACGCTGAATATTTAAGGAAAATATCCGTTTTATTATGCCTAAATCTTCACAAGCATTTTTGCCAAGCAAACTATAACAATCTTGTTCAGAAATAACAAAACTTAGATTATAATTATGTCCTTTATACATCCAAACAATATTACAAGAACCAATGATTGGTATATAATTGCCACAAAACGATTGAGCTCTAATGTTATTACAATTTAGATAATTTATTTGTAACCCAAGCCTTTTATATGTATTTAAAGACAGGACATTTAAATCAGACCCTGTATCTAGTTTAAATGTCTCCTTCTTACCGTTTGAAAGTAACAATGTTTCAAACCACTTAGCATTCTTATTATCCTTTAAACCGTCAATAGTAGCAACATAATACATTTCCTCATCATAATCGTCGTCGTCCTCCTCTAATTGGTAAACCCGTTTCTTTAACGTTGGACATACATTTTTGAAATGACCGCTCTGATTACAAGCAAAACACAAAACATTTGTAGCCGGACATCTATAACCATCACAAGTCGTACGTCCACACGACGCACACGGATACCTCGCTAGTCCCGGACGATGCTGCCGTGCTCCGCCAGTGCCGCCGCGCCAGCGCCGCGCTCGGCGACCCCTGCCACCAGCGCCGCCGCGCGTGCCGTACACCGCGTCCACGACCACCGCCTCACTCGCGTTGCTACATCCCGCCCTGGTCCCTTCAATCTGTCGCTTTTCCTCATGGGACATCTCATTCGCTTGGCATAATTTAACTGCTTTAGCTAAGGTGAGATCATCTGACCTGAGTAAACGGTCGCGTAGCCTACTGTCGACAACACCACAGACTATCCTATCCCTTATTAGTCCCTCTTCAAGGTGCTCAAATTCACAATATTGAGTAAGAAGCTTAAGAACCGTCACGTATTCGTCTATGGCTTCACCCGGCTCCTGATTCCTCATGAAAAACTTAAAGCGAGCCATCGTAGTATTTTGTTTAGTCTCAAAATGCTCATTAAACTTTTTTATAAGCGTGTCGAGATTTTCTTTGTTCTCGTCCTTTGTAAACTTGAATGTCGTATACACGTCATAGCCCTCGGAACCTATCAAGTTTATCAGCAAACTGGCTTGCGTATCGGACGCTTCTTTGTGAACACCAGAAGCCTTTAAAAATACTTTAAATTGCTGGAACCATTTACGCCATGCTTCTGCTCGAGTTGCCGGTCCACCTTCCAGACATAATTCCAATGGCGGGCGCGCATGATCCATTTTTATATGCACGATACACTTATAAACACCTCTCAACTTGATAGCAAAGCAACTATTAAATATTTACTGTAAACTCGTTTGCAAATTAATTATTTTCCTAGCACCGCTGTCACCATGTTGTGAATGATACGCAGATTTGACCAAGACTAATTATTTATTTCGGGTAATACAATATTACATATTTATTCATGTACCGACATATACACAATAAAGAACTACCTTTTTCTCTCGTATTGGCACGAGCTTTAGGAGAATATGGCGTGGGCATGTCTGTGAATAGCATATGTCGTGGTGAAAGGCTAGCCAGTCAGCGAGGAAGGAAGCGGGGCTACCTTGGGTGCGCGCGGACGTACATACTCAGCGTCACTCTTGAAAGCTCTTATAATGCACGTTTCACAAAGGTGCGTTTGCAAGGAATCAAAATTATTATTTCTACAGACACACATCCAGCCATCGATATTTTTAGTAGACGAGCAGAAATTCTGAAGTACAAGAGACAGGCATCAATCTTTTGCATCACAAAGCGGCACCCCGGGGCTGGTATAAAGCTGCGATGCGCCGCTAGCTCACGCGCCTTCAATTTACAATTGAAAAATACCGATCATTTAATGTGTATTTCGAAATAAATATATCTATTGAAGCTGAAATTGCATTTATTACGGACATATCGTGTTTTTGGGGTGATTTGATATTTGCAGTCATGGCCTCAAGACATGAAATCCGCAAAGTTTAAAAAAAGATAAAAAAATAATAAAAAAATAAAAAAAACACGACTGCTTTGAACATACTAAGGTGACTTAAAAATTTAACTAAAAATACAAAAAAATAGTTGTTTTATAAACTTTTGAGCTTAACAGCAAATTCTGTAAGTGTTTGAAATTCAGATGCATTCGGGGGACAATTTATTTGGAAAACATAATTTATGTGTTTCACTCCTTTTTTGGGCAGTCGTGTATAAATAAGGTGGAGCTACATGATAGCTGATGCATGCGTGCCGTCAGTTGGAACAGGTCAACTCAAACCTGCTATGGCTCTTTCCTTAAAAAGACCATTCCACACGTTGCCCTAAATTGTTACACTCGCATAGTTTTATACCACAATGTCTGGATTTTAGAAGAAAACTTGACCTCTGAATTAGTTTCGGCTATTCTTCTCAGAGCTGGAAAGAAAATGCCGGAGCAATCTTATCTTAAAAAAAAACATTGCATTGACTTGTAAAAGTCTCTGTAACTATAAGAATTATTTATAGAAATAAAAATAATAATAATGATAATGCGTTTATTTCAAAAATTTTGAGACATTACAACAGTGTTGTCTCGACCCCTGAACTAGGACATCCTGTATGACAGGGGTCGAGCTTTCTCCGGTTTCATGGAACAGGTACAAGAAAAAATAAATAAATAAAAACAAAACAAAAATTATACTAGGCAAAAGGAAAAAAATAATATTACTAATTACTAAAACTTTCAAACTTAATGATAAATAATGGGTGACTGTGCAGATGTTTCGTGTTTTTTGCTTTTGAGTAGGGCAGGATGAGTGTATGTGTGTGGTGTGGTGTATGAAGGGTGGGGTGATGGGTGTGTGTGTGTGGTGTGTTATGTCTACTAAGTCAGATTACTGATTAGGTTTTCGGCATCGTCGTAGGTAAAACTTTCGAGCCAATGTAAGATTTCCTTTTTTATCTGGAAATTACTTACTTGATTGACTTTTTTATACTGGCTTATTTTGCTGTAGAGGCGTTTATCATTCATCATTTAATCGAAAAATCATTTATCATTTACTTAAAAACCAACTTTCCGACTCAGAATGTTATCGTTTTTTTTTGGCTCTTGGCTAATTAGCCCATTGGCCGTAACGAGTATCAACACAATGAATGCTGAATAAAAACCCAAATGTCGACAACCTCGTGTGTCAAGTCAAGATATTTAAAATGCCTTAGTTATCATTTCAAAGGTAGCTGTTATATTTTAGTGCAAAAATTTTACTTGGGAGTTGGGACCGTAACTCAATCGTGTGAACGATCTGTTACATAATAAAACCGATGCAAAAATCAATACAAAAAAGTCCAACGAGCCCAATACATTTTAATATTTTATTTAAATAAAATATATATAAAACAAGCCAATAAATCAGGTTCTCTTCGATTTGTACCGCGTGTCAATAAATGGCGCGCGTCGCGTCGGCTCACAGTAGCGACAACGCGCTTTAATGAAAACAAATTGAAAAGCGCAGCTCCGGGACAAAGAGTAGAGGAGCGTACATACTGGTACACGAGCGACTTCAACATACACAGACTAAAATAGCACAAAAATGCATTATAATATGATATAGCTGCACGAAATGCTCATAAGTTAGTGACACCGAGATACCAACTTACAGAAACAAACAAGTGTACTTACTCGTATTTTTGGTGTAAAAGTATCACACTGGTACACGAGCGAGTTCAACATACACACAGACTACAGCAGCACAAAGATGTGCATGACATAGCTACACGAAACGCTCATAAGTTAGTGATACCGAGACACCACTTTCGGGTGCATGAAAAGAGCCTCCACGAGCGACAATACTTAAGTACGTCCGGCGCACCCTGGGCAGTCAGCCCCGCTACCAACCTTGCTGACTGGCTAATCTTTTCACCACAGCATGAGCGATTTTCGTATAACTCGTGCTGATACGAGAGAAGATGACCAACTTACCAAAATAAGCAAGTACTCGTATTTTGGATGTAAAAGTATCACACTGGTACACGGGCGACTTCAACATACACACAGACTAGAAAAGTACAAAGATGTAATGACATAGCCACACAAAACGCTCATAAGTTAGTGACACCGAGACACCAACTTACTAAAACAAGCAAGCGTATTCGTATTTTTTAACCGACTTCAAAAAATAGGTTTGTGCATAATCCACGAGAACGTACTGCCGACAAACTGCTCTGCAGTTTGGCAGATGTAATATTAAGAAAACACTATAACTATACAAATAAAACTAAATAAAAAAAAAGAAGGAGGCTCTCAATTCATCGGTTTTTTTTTTGTATATTTGTTACGCGATATCTCTGCCAATTATGAATAGATTTTGATGATTCTTTTTTGTTTGGTAGGCCATACTTCAGAGGTGGTTCCATATAAATTTTAAGCAAATCGCTTCTTGAAAAAATTACAAAAACAAAAATATAATACTTGGATGACGTTTTGGTTTGTGGTTCCCTTCAGCAAAAGTTTTGATGAGGACTTTCAATCTCTATTTTAACTATCATCATAGAAACGTTAGCCAAGAACAAAGAAGATTGTATGTATTTGTAAGAAGCCGTCATGATAATAATACATTAATGCCTATTTTTAAAGAAAACTACCTAGTTGCTGGAAACATTACGCAACCGTACATTTAAATTTGTAGTCTTAAACCGTGTAATTTATGGCACTAAAACGTATTTAACAATAAAGTTTAAATAAAAGTAAAAACCGACTTAAAAAAAAAACAATAAAAAAATAATTACCATATAATTTTATATTATGGTTATTATTTTACTCTTTTTAGTTTTTTTTTGAAGTCGGAAGTCGGAACCCGTATATATGTCGTAGGTATGACACGATCCGAGGCACGGAAAGGTCTCGATGTGCAAGGAATGGTTACACATAGCCAGTTTACTATAGTAGTCTTTGGTCACACATCAACGTATTGACTGCGGCAAGAGTAGCTTAACTTTGCATGAGATCTGCGCGTTTGTTAATTAGTTTCGAGCCCCACAAAGAAAGCATACGTTTAGGGAAGGAAGGAGTATCCAATCTCCTTCTATTCCTAAAAAAATCCAACAAAATCCCTATAACTCCATTATACAGGCACCTTTAGTTCCACGCGACAAGGCAACACCTCCCCACCGCGGAGTTTTGACTCCGAACAAATTAAATCAATTAAAGACCGGCCTACGTTTTTTGTCCCCAAATGTCCACCATTTGTTCGTGTTAAGCTTATTTTTTGTTACGAAGCCCGTTTGTTTCCGACTGTACTTTTGAGTTAGAATGACGTGATTAAACGTGGCTGTTAAAATTAATAGTTAAGTTTAATTATGGTTATGCATCCTTTGGGGGAAGTTGACGTAATTAAGTTGCAGTTATCTTGAATGATGTGCAGTTAATTGAGGAGAGAAGTATTAATAGAGTTAGTAATACTTGTCTATCTACATATACAGAATGTTAACGAATTCCTGTAATTCCTTCAAAAAATTAACCATTGCATTCTGTATCTGAGTAATTTTAGCGTTCCACGTTAACTGACTGTGTGGAGCGATATCACGCTAGTTGTGCCCGTCAGCTGTGTCGCCGTGCCTTCATTAATTTATGCATGGAATCGAAAATTTAAACGACATAAAAAAAATGGAAAAAAAAAGTTTTTATTTATTTTTAATCAATGTAAATCCCATGCGGGGTTAATTTATACCATTAATAGATCATGTGGTTTGAAGGAATTACACAAATTTGTTAACATCCTGTACTTATATTGAAAGTGAAAGAATTGAAAAAATATTTTTACTTTCATTGCAATAGGGACCGAAAAGGGGTGTTGAAATTTTAAAATGGGGTTACTAACTGGGTCAAGTGTAGTATCATATGAAAGGGCTTTATTTACACATTATAAAATATATTTTTATTTTCATTTATGCCGCATTGTTTTTGACTTATCATGAAAAATGACTGTAAAATACCAGTCCCCCCTTATCTTCATTTCCTAAGCGAAAAATCTGGATTAAATCTAGTTGATAGAGGTCTATGTAAACATTACAGGAAAAATAAAACGATGTCTGTAACTAGCACAGTTTCTTAGAAATCAGACTAATTAGTGGAATGCGCTGCCTGAGTGGGTGTTCCCCGACAGCTACAATCTGGGTGTCTTCAAGTCACGAGTGAATCGGTTTCTTCTGGGCAAGCGTGCTCCATCGTAGATCGCTTCATCGCTTAACATCAGGCGAGACGGCGCTCAAAGGCAGGACCATTAATAGAAAAAAAAAAAACATTTTATACATTTCCTTGCAAGTTACTGTTAGGATGGCGGCCCGTGTGTCCTTTCAAAAGAAACACTTTGTTTACTACTAATAAAATGAATTTTAATACTGCACACAATTTATAAAATACAAGAATAATCGGACAAAAGTAGTAGGTTGACGGTATCGCTAAACATGCGATACAGGGTTATGTAGTACCTACATAAAATGTTAACATCAGCATTTACTAAAATATTACAAAACTGTGTATAACAAACAGTACGGAACGTTTGGTCCGCGAGCCCGACTCGCACTTGGCCGGTTTGTTATTCGGTCAGTGACTTCTTGTCATACAATTGTCGGAGCTTTAATTGTTCTAACCTTTGTTAATTAATAATAATCGCCATTGAAAAAATAAATCAATTTCAAATTACAACGGTGGCTGGTGTACCGCTGATTTAATTTGCTACACTCAATGAGAATCAATAGAAAACATTTACTTTACAATATAAACAAGTGGCGAAAAGATTGTTGGCTTCATTTCGTTGGAGACTTGAAGTTGACTCAGAAGGACTTACAAATATGCAAATATAATATCTAACTTTAATTCTGCTGAACAAGATCGCTAGTTTGGATGCAGTATGCAGCATCACCCTCTCGCCCACAAGTTTATGCACATGCAGAAAGAGTGAAAAAATAATGCAACATGCAACCAAACCAATACACGACACGTGTTTCGCACCTGCACCATCCTCAGGATATGTTGACTAATCAACCGTGCAGGGGCGAAACACGTGTCGTGTATTGGTTTGGTTGCATGTTGCATTATTTTTTCACTCTTTCTGCATGTTCATAAACTTGTGGGCGGGAGGGTGGTGCTGCATACTGCATCCAAACTAGCGATCTTGTTCAGCGGAATTAAAGCTAGATATTACATTTGCATATTTGTATGTCATGGATTTCCGCAAAGTAGCGCCTGATTCCGTCATTTATCAGAAGGACTTATTTAACTTTAATATTGAGAAGAGTAAATTCGTGTAAGTGTAAGGAATTTACAAGGCCGACGTTAGTGGAAACGCCAGTAGAGGACGCCCTAGAAGGACATACATCGATGTTATTGGTGATGTTCTTCAAAGAAGACAGCTGCGTAGTACTCTCAACCGGCGTGCGTGTATGACAAGATGTATAAATGTGCACGAAGCGAAAGGAGTACCGTAAGGGTAGTAAGCATGTGGCGTTCTACAAGTTCTGCCTACCCCCGTGGGAAAAAAATCTTGAGATTATGTATATATATAAGGCAGTTGTCCCACCGCCGGCGAGGAAGCGACTAACTATCAGCTATTTTCTCGCTCAAGAAACGTACAATAGATATAAATTCCGCGTAAACAAAAGAGATCCACATGTTAATAGTTGATCGCTGACTGTTTTCACTGCCGGCGAGGACTCGCTCCACTAGTTTGTCGCTGAGCGACAAGAGCTATCAAAGATACTACTCGCTCAGCGATACTTGCTCAGCGATGCTCGCTTGGCGGTCAGAACTCACGCCGAGTGACCAACCCGCAGTTATTTGCGAGTGGTGCGAGTAATCGTCCGTCGCACTCGCACACTTGCTTATAGCCCGGCGACAAAACTATCGGAACTACACACTCGCTTCTCGCTGCTCGCCAACTCGTTTCTAGTTTCCAGCTCTACTCGCTCATAGTTGGCGGTTTTTTTTGTTATTTGGTTGAGTTGTTGTCGTGGTGGCCTTGGTTACAGACCCGTTTGTTAAGCACCGGGTTGCGGGTTTAAACCCATACATGTACTATGTATAAAGTCACATTAAACGAATGTCGTAGGTATGACACTCAGGACCGACGGTTTAACCCGGCTGCATGTTATAAGAAACTTCTGTCAGAAAATTTCTGACGCGTACACGAAGACCTATCTATCTGCATATATTTTGTACTAGAGCCAACATGCTGCCGGATCCGGCAAATTCTGACAATGCGCTGGGTCTATTACAAAATTTGAGAGCAAAGCGGGTAAAAAATCATCGAAATAAGAGCAATACAAAAAGTGTTGCAAAATTAGAAAACAATGGACAGCAAATAAAAATTATTGGAATTAACGGGAATATCAGTAAAACTTTGAAATGTAATATAATTTTTTCAAGATTTTGTTTAGAAATTTTATAGCAGCGTTTAATATCCCGAAAAAAATTGGGCTTGTTTTAACATACTGATTATTATTTGTATCTCTTTGGACATCACGGCTCATCTTCCGTGCGGAAGATGTCCGGTCCTTTGGAAGGCATACACGGGGACACAGGTCCAACGCACAGAGGCCCCTTTGAGAGCTTTAATCTAAAATGGGGTGGGGCACCAACCCGGGACTATCCACGGCTGCACTATTGGAGTACAGTCATGGACCGTCCCAGGTGGGTGCTAGACTATTGTAAAATGTGGTGAAAAATATCTGGTCTATGGGAAGGGGTGTTAGGTGGACTGATAACTTCTATTGCCGGAAGAAAACGGCGTCTGCCTTTCAACATTTAAAATTGAAGTACATACTGATTATTATTAGACGCTTACTTTAAGTCTCAGCTATGATTTGCTATTGTGCTTTCTGATAATGTGCGGCCGGGCTTAACGTTTTCTTCTCGAGATTCTGTCAGAAATCAATAACTGTTTGTTTATTTTTCCGTTGTAAACAAAAGAGTTTACAACTCGAAAGAAAGTCTAAAAGTTTCCAAGCTAAAATCGATTATTTACCAATATAGGTCAAATTCACGTAAAGTTTATATTGTAACTTAAAACGAGTTTAGTAAGCAATTTCCTGGTTTAATCGTAACACACGTAGAAGTTATTCTGAGGACGCAGCGCAGCGCATCGGCTACGTTTTGTATTGTAAACGGCCGATACGTGGCCGAAATTTGTTCCAGTTAAATAATACGAACCATGCAACATGTGAAGTTAGAATTTCTAAACATTAGAAAACATTTTGTAGCTGTTTAAAGTCCGATGTACGAATGTCTGATAACGTTTATTGGTACCTACAATAAATTTGATTAAAGACGTCCACTGCTGGACATAGGCCTCCCCCAAGCATTACCACATCGACCGGTCCTATGCTTCTCGCATCCAGTGGATTCCTGCAACCGTCACCAGGTCATCGGTCCATCTTGTAATGGGCCTACCCACGCTGCGCCTTCTGGCTATGTCCAGCAGTGGACGGCTTTCAGCTGAATGATGATGATCATGAAATTTGACAATTGACAGGTTTTCTTTACAAAAGCTGCCGTACAGTCGGATTTATACGACGAATTATTATTATCCGACGTTGGTTAAATCAGCCTTTAGTACTAAAAACTTACTGTTTTCATTATTCCTAGGTTCATTCATCATCATCATCAGCTCATTACTGTCCCACTGCTGAGCACGCGCCTCTTTTTCTTCTTCTTTCCTTCATCTAGGTTCATTAATGATGGTAAACATATAATAAAACGCATGGTTTTTTTATATTTGATTCTAGGCCTGCGTTTGACCACCATCTCGCCTGATGTTAAGCGATGATGCGGTCTACGATGGAACATGCTTGCCCAGAAGAAAACGATTCACTCGTGACTTGAAGATACCCAAATTGTAGCTGTCGGAGAACACCCACTCGGGCAGCGCATTCCACTGTTTGGCGGTTTTCACAATGAAAGTGGAATCAAAGCGCTTCGTTCGGGTGTTTGGTATATCAACCATGAACCGATGGCGCTTTTTCGTGCTTCTGGCCGTCCGATAGAAAATTGTCGTTGACTTTGTATAGCGTAGAAACGTAGACCTCTTGGTTTTCTCCTCGAACTATGTATATAAGGATAACTCATGCTGTGGATGGTGTGCCGGGTATACCTATCTATGTACCGTCACTAGTGTGAATGTGTGGCCTTAGTCCATCTACCCTGGTGCGGGTTGGCGAACTACACCCAACATCGAGAACTTTCTGGAGCCCTCTCAGGTGTACAGGGGCCTAATTTTCCTAAAATAAATTGTTGCCAAACGCAATCGAACCACAACCGTCAGTCAGTTTTTGTTTTCGAAAACTTTCAAAATGATTGATTTTTCTCCGGTTTCTGATTTGAGAATTCGGGATAAGCAAATACTTAAGTAACATTTGAGTACAAAGTTGTCAAAAAAATGCTTTAAAATCCGTAATTTTTTTGACAACTCCGTACTCAAATGTTACATAAGTATTTGCTTATCCCGAATTCTCAAATCAGAAACCGGAGGTTTGTTTTTTGTGTCAAACAATTTGAGAGCTTTTGGAATTGAGAACTGTCTGAATGAACGGTTCGGCCTTGGTTCGGTTGTGATTTATCAAGATTTATTTTAGGAGAATTGGGCCCCAGGTTAGCAGTGATAGCCTAGCGGTTGAACGGTTGCCTTCAATGCAGGAGGGTACGAGTTCGAATCAGGACAAATCAAAAAAATTGGTAGTTATTTAAAAGAGACGGTGTGAGTCATCTTTTAAAATATGCGCAAATAAATCAAGGCAGCAAGCCTAAAACAAAACAGAACGAGAGTAAAAATAAAAACAACAATTGACAGATGGTGGTTCAAGATGTTTTAAAACGAAACGAATCAATTTATACAGAGGAAAAGAATAATGATTGTTTGGTAAATTGTGATCGATGAGAAATGAAAAGAGGTCCTGACTGTGGATGAACTTTGAGTTCTTTGGAAGTCATTCATTTAACATTTGGCAAAATGGTCTTCTCTCAAGAATTATCATAATATTATGTTGTATTGATGACCAAAATTATACAGTATGTCCGGTCAAGGACTAGCGATATTCTAGGTACTTATATAACAACTATTCTAGTACACAAACACACTTACATTAGTCCAATCCAATCCACTTCCACTTTTTTGTTGAGATATTCTGTACGTGAGTACAAAAAAAGTCTTAACACTCAAAGTTTTGGTCTTACTGAGATAAAAGTAGGCTTATTTGGAAGGCAACAATATTGTCTATCGTTTACATTACGACACAATGGTTCACATTTTCATAACTTTAAGATAGAGAATATCTCAACAAAAAAACAAAATGGCTGCCAAATAGTGGGGAAGTGGATTGGACCCTGGTGTGTAGTATATTTGTGTACTAGAATAGTTGCTTTATAAGTACCTAGAATATCGCTAGTCCATGACCGGACACATTGTATATTTTATCGTCACTAGATTAACAAAATTATCCAGCGACAGGTAAATTTATATCTTATGGCCAATAAACTCAGACAAATGGTCACCCATCCACGGACTGACTGCGGCAAGTGCAGCTTAACCTTGCGAATCGTATTATAATCTGCACGGTTGTCCGCGACCACGAGCCCCTTCTTTAAGGCGAAGTGACAGTGATAGGATGAGGCTAAATGGCTACTTAACATTGAGTAACGTTTGAATATTTGGCCATTATGCTCTTCGAACGATGTGTTGGTAGGTAATCTTGAATGGTAGAGGTGAAGGGTGGGCAAATTTGGACGCTGTCTTTTATAGTCGACGTTCAAAAAGTGCTAAATCTATTTTTTACTAACCCACTTAGAATAAACGATTTCTTTTCTTTGTTGTGGTTGTAAAAAATTACCGAATTACGACATTTGAGATTTATTTATACTAACTGATATTTGTAATAATACTGCATTATCTACATTTCCAAATATTTCTTTTGCACTAAACATCATATCGTACAATAATAAACTGTAGGTAAGGCTGAGGCTACACTTAGCGGCGACACAAACTTCGACAAGCCACAAACACGACACATACAGCGATTGAAATAAATAATCACGTGTGTACACGTGACTAAACGGTATAGTCACAGTAGATATATAAGTTAAATACGTAGTACATTATTACTTCTAAGAAGCTAAAGCAATACCTATCTACCTCAACTTACTCTAATCGCCTAAATTGACACACTCACACAGACACGCACTTTAAACTGAGTATAATGTACTCTTTGTAATTTGCTCTATTATAGCCGTGACTGACTGCATTGTGAAGCTCACTTAGAAGACTTGTGTGCAGTGCGTGTCTGCGTGAGTGTGACAATTCAGTCGATAATCGGTAGTTGGGGTACTGCTTTAGCTTATATATCTAGAATATAAATACATTTATATCAATCGCTTATCGTCGCTCGGGAGTGAAAACCTCGGGAATGCAATTTGGTAATTTTTATTTTATTGCGACTTATAGGGACTCATCTGCCTAGCCTTTTCCCAACTATGTTGGGGTCGGCTTCCAGTCAAACCGGATGCAGCTGAATATCAGTATTTTACATGGAGCGACTGCCTATCAGACCTCCACAACCCAGTAACTGGGTAATACGATACTCTTGGTAAGACTGGTTGTCAGACTTTCTGGCTTCTGACCAACAGTAACGACTGTCAAAGATCAATAAATGACAGCCAGGACCAACGGTTTTACGTGCTTTCCGAAGCACGGAGGAAACTCGCTATGGTAAATGGTCACCCATCCACAGACCAACCTCGGCAAGCGTGGCTTAACCCGGAAGATCGGTCTATGCGGCTGTAATTATTTAGCCACGAGCTCCTCTTGCGACTTATAGGGACTATATCTTATAATAGAGCCGCTCTATGAGAAATTAGTTTGTAGGCACTGAAACTAGTCTTTATTGGGTGTATAAAATTCGTAATAAACATAATTAACTAGCTTTTGCCCGCGACTTATTCCGCGTGAAAGCCCACAGGAACCGTGCAATGACCAAATGCATTCCCGAGGTTTTCATTCCCGGGCGACGTTATACATACACACATCAGAAAAAGTTTGCAATCACTAGCATACGCTGATATAATTTTTTAAATTGAACTTTATCAACAATTGAACTGTTTTATATTCTAAATCTATATTTTTAAATAAAGAATCAAAAAGAAGAAGCAATCATAATATAATCTACCGTAACAAACAAGATTTCGATTTTTCAAAGTGATCGCAAACTTTTTTTGATGTGTGTATGTTGCAGTTCACGTCACTACTAAGTATAGCCTCAACCAAAATGCAACAAAACAATACGAAACGAACAAATCCATTAAAGAGATAAACCAAACTGCTTCACCCGAGCAACAAACAAGTCGTAACAGGTACAACAACAGCATTTACAAATACAATCTAACACGTAGAAACAAAGTAACAGCTATAAAGAATAATCCTCATAGTCCACGTAGTTTTTGTCACAGCTCTGCATATTCAAATAGCCAGTAAAGCGCAACTTTTGCCGTAAAACATTTTCGTGGTACCGCCGAACAAAAAACGCATAGAAAACTCAAGCAAAACTGCCGGCAAAAAGTTGTAAAACAAAGAGACGAGACTGTTTTGTTTTCTACCTTTGCTTGGTTGTTTTTTTAATTATTATTTAGGGAGATAAAGCTGAAAAGCGGCTATTCAGGTGAGCTAAATAGCGAAGTTTGTGTTTTTCATTTTGGTGTTGCTTCATGGTGGTTGTGTGGTTTCCAACATAGTAAAATAAATAAACTAATTTTTATTCATTATAAAATAAGCCTTTACATGACTTGAATTTTATTCTGTCTAGCCTTTTCCCAACTATGTTGGGGTCAGGTCCAGTCTAACCAGGGAGTCCACTCCCTAAGCACGAAGTCCGTGGTTTCGGCCTTAGTTACGAGCGTTTCCTACTCCCTATCACCTACGGACATACGATTATTTAGGGGCCCCCGAACTAAGAATGAATGACAACACGATTTGACAGTTGTCCCTATTACCGATGTGTTTTTGCCCTTCCGAAAAGTTGAACTTGACACTTGTTTTGTTCACTCCTATGTTTCGGGCTACTTTCGGACGGGAGGCTAACTTCGTTGACGGACTTAGGGAGTAGGCCCCCAGACGCGGCTGAATACCAGTATTTTACACGGAGCGACTGCCATCAGACCTCCGCAATCCAGTTACTGGGCAATGGCGATACCCTAAGGTAAGACTTTCGGGCTTCTGACTTACCCTTAACGACCGTCATAGGTATTCCTATGACACCCGGGACCGACGGTTTAACGTACTCTCCGAGATACGGAGAGGTCTTATTTGTATAACAAATGGTCACCCATCCACGGACTGACCGCGGCAAGCGCAGCTTAACCTTGCAAATCACATGATCCGCGCAGTTCGGCTGTCCCATTTCAAAACCTAGTAAGCGAAACTTTTTACAAAAAAACGTTTCATTGCATAGTCTTGCTAACCTAATAAGTCCCTACCAAATAAAAAAACACGAGCGTTGAAAACTCATATTATACAGGTTGAAATTGTAAACACTCGACAAACCGAAATGAGAGATTGTACTCATCACTATGAACAACTTTTACTATGGGACCAAACCGGAAATCGCGAAAAAAGAATCTGCTGTTTGACGAGATAAGCGAACATAAATGTAGGGAACATTTGTTTTTTTAGCCGAGTAGTTGTTTAGCCACGAGCTTGGTAGGTATAACAATTATCATCATCATTCTCCTGCCCATAGCCCAACTTATTTGGTGTCAGCACAGCATGAGTTTTTCTTCCATACATGTTTATTAGTCGTCATCTCAGTAATCACCCTCTTTCTAGTCATATCATCTTTTACATTATCCATCCATCGTTTCTTTGGTCTTCCACTACTCTTATACTCAAAACTTTCCTCACGACATGGTACGTATAACGAAGTGACAAATAAATACGTTAAGCTGTCATCCCCTAATCAACGGTTTAACTACGTCATTGCGGCTAAGCTCTTGTTTCAGCTGCCGCTCGTCCCGCGGTCACGTTCACGGAAAATTGTTTTTGTCACTCCCATTTTAACTCTCACCTGTTGCCGACACCCTACGTATGACACATAGGTATACAAATAATACATTGTTTTTGAAAGGTGAATGTATCATTGTAGTATTTACTGTACCTAGACAGGATGTCCCGAAACTGAATGTCAAGCCGGAAACATATGATAGGGGAGCTTATGAATGTTCAGAAAAAAGAATTCGATTCAAAGTTATCATACAATCTGGGTGTCTTAAACTCACGAGTGAATCTGTTTCTTCTGGGCAGGCGTGCTCCATTGTAGACCGCATCATCGCTTAACATCAGGCGAGATGGCGGACAAACGAAGGAATACGAAAAAAAAGAAACATAAATAAAATTTTACCTCATACTTACAATCTAATTTATTATATGTGTTTTAAAAAAGAAGTATATATACCAAAATTTTATTTCTGTTCTCTTTTAATCTGCCTTATTATAAATTCCCGGCTTGCAGTTGAGTTTCGGTGTACATGTAAACCGTTGATAAATCGGAAAGGTTAGATATTCAACGAAGATTGGATATTGGATAAGTTCTTATGTATATCTAGTCTAAAATATCTGCAATAGGCTTAAGGTCTTTCGTCTGCTCTGTGTGTTTTGAATTTAAGTTTTAGGTATGTTCTGAAGTTTCCAGAGTAGCAGGGTCTCAGGTTTATAGAGTGTTGTTATAATAATAAGAAGAATAATTTATTTAATTCAGATTGTTACATCCATAATTTTACATTTGGTTAATTTTCAGTCTCAGAATAATCATAGTCAATAACACAAATCATTAATAATATAGATCATTCCAATAAAAATAATATAAAATCAAATCAACAAAAATAACATAAAAATAATATAAAATCAATCAAATAAAAATAACTAAAGAATACAAAATCAATAATAATAAATTTGTCAAAATACCCATACACCTACACATACACCTACTGCCCAATTATGGTTTTCATCCATTTATAGTTATATTATATTATATTTATATAGTTATATTTATAGTTATAGCATATTCGTAGGAAAATCCAGAAACACGAAAACATTTGCTTAAATGCTGAATTACATTTTAAAACGTACTCTACTTTTATGTTATTTACATTTTAAGTCACTTATAACTCAAAATGTATCTTTTAAAATAGCTAACAATATTAAAATTCCCTTTGAGCAGTTTTGCGGTAAACCGCCATTCCATATTTCATAGTAAACTCTCTCATAGATGTCCGAATAACAATCCGCTTACATAGACAAGTTTATACATTTTATGTGAAATTATGCGAAAGTATTTGAAATGAATAATATTATTTCTTGTGGTTTTTGTGTTGACTTCTGTCCTCTGTTGTAGTAAAACCTTATTTTATTAAGTCTCGATATTATAATATTTAGGCTTTTAATGATATTCTTCTTCTTCTTCTATCGTGTCGGCACGAGCTATACGAGAATAGCTAATGCCGTGGTAAAAAGATTAGCCAGTCAGCAAGGTCGGTAGCGGGGCTGACTGCCCAGGGTGCGCCGGACATACTTATGTATCGTCACTCGTGGAGGCTCTTTTCATGCACCCCATGATATTGATTAATTTCGTTTTTCTTGTTCTTGTATAAAAAATATTTAATTGAAACTACTGTAAACTGCCTGGTTGGTATAGTAGTCGCAAGCGCGACTGCTGAGCGTTATGTCCTGGGTTCGATCCCCAGGTCGGGCAAAATGTTGTTCGGTGTCCGTGTGGAATTTCTAAGTAGCATCTCGGAGTCTGGCTTTGTGCCCGGTTGATGGTAATAGGCTCGCCCCCTATTACATGGGACTTAAACATAACGGCGAAATGAGGGTGTAGGTACTATACACCTCTGCCCAACACTTCGGGGAATACAGGCGTGATATTATTTTATGTTACTTGAAATATTTGTGTTGTAGTGAATTATTTTTTGTTAATCTTTAACAAAATACAAAAACACTTTATACAGAAATGATCCACTTATTCTCTAAGGTATATAAAAAAAACTGTAGAGCATTCATTAATGCGAATATAAAATATAGGTACCTACTCAATATTTCCACAAAAACTCCCAAACAGCCGAAAAATTCCAAATTAAAAGAAAAAAAAAGCAGTCGAGGCAACATCGACATAAGCCCATTAATCTTAGTGACAACATAATTCAATGGGCGTCTACTGAGATACGACGGGAGAAGAAAAACGATGGGAAACTGCGGGAATACCAGGTCACTGAACTACTGTAGCAGCTATGGCGCCAAGCCGACTGCCGACAGATAACGACAGCTGACGAAGTATGACAGCCTGAGAAAAATCATAAATGTGAAGGACATAATGTATGGTACCGTCCGCGAGGCCTAAGCGGAGCTTTGCATTTGTCGTCACCCTCCGCGCTGTCTTAACTAACAATTGATATTTTTTTAGAGAAATTCTCACAAAGTGACGTATCTGCTTCAAATGAATAGAAATAAATACCTTAAAAAACTTACCTTATAAATAAATAGATACCTTAGAGCTTTAAGGCAACTACTAACTTAACGAGTAAGCCAAGAGTGCAATATAAAAAAGTTAAGACCCTTTTCCTGTCATGCGTATTTTCGCCCGCGCGCGGATCTGGTCCGCGTGCAGGCTGCCCGCATCCTATCATTTCATATATGTTTTTCCTATCATGCGGGCAGCAGTCAGCACGCGCGCGGAACGCAGATTGGCTTCGGGCGTGCATCCCGCGTGCGTGCTAACCGGGTGCGGGCGAGGTTCTTCTGCCTTCAGTGTTGTTTTTACTGTGACGTGGGTTGTACGCATGGTCATAGTAGGCAAGATTACTTTTTTTAACGTTCATCTTTGTGCACGAGTTTAGTCACTGGCGACACGCACGACACTGCAGCGGTAAACGAAATGTTTGTCCTGCGTGTGGCCAGAAGCGTGTTATCAACCACGTGCGGACCAGATCCGCGCGCGGATGTTAACACGCATGACAGGAAAAGGACCCTTATTAATTCATAAATAAAGCCACAGCTAACGCAACTATTGAAAAATTATCAATTGCTAGTTATGACAGTTAGCGCGGAGAGTGACGTTGTGTGACAATGAATGCAGACGCGTCCTTTGCTTGGTTTAATCCGGTTTATACTGCTTTTTGGCAATCGATTCTGTGTACACTCACATAAATGCAAAGTCAAAGTCAAATAGTTTTTATTTCAAGTAGACCAGATCCCTGGTGCTTTCAAAAGGTCAACACTAGGGGCTCGGTTCCAAGTAGTAGGTCCTTTGGAGAAGAACCGGCAAGAAACTCCATAGACACTCTTTTAAAAAAAGTAAATGGTTTGACAATTTTCATTGTAGTAATGTAAGAACAACGCAGATTAATGTACATGTGGTTAACAACATGAAAAGTAATGAGAAAGTTAGCCTTTTAAAACGATTGCCATAGCAGTTACGAGCTGACCAGTCCTAACAGACAGCACCCGTTCACGAGCATGACGCATACATCGGCGTCGCTCAGCTCAACCATGTTGCAGGGAACTCAACGACCCGATGCACAACGCCACCATCAGCAAGACATTTCAGTGAGCATGACAGACTCATACCGATAGACAATAGGCAGTCAAATATTAAGAATGAAAGTGTAACACTAGATGCTGCATGGTCCTCACATTTTACAGCCTTGCGTAGGTATTAACAGAATAATATTAATAATTGATAATTGCAATTCAATGTCAAACTAATGTAAGCAAATACTAGCAATAAATAAATTAAATGAAATGTCAAAGAGAAAAAAAAACAATCAAAATTGGAAACATTAGATTAAAACATAAGATAAAATGACTTACTTATTGAGTCAATAAAACAAAAAATAATTACAATAAGTAAGCATTTGAATAATGTCCGTTTGTTCTGTTAGACGGTGCCAGAGGGTCGCAGTGTGCAGGAGGGAATCGTATGCCAGACATCTTTATCTACGATGTACTGATTTAGGCTATAATATGCTTTAGACATTAGTACGCGCTTGATATATAATTTAAACTTTGTATCTGGTAAATCAGTGACACTAGATGGAATTTTATTGTAGCATCTAACACTGTTTCCCATAAACGACTTACTAGTTTTCCTAAGTCTAAAACCAGGTACTGCTAGCTTGTCTTTATTGCGAGTATTAAGGTTGTGGTTGTCACTCTTCTTATTATACTGGGCAATGTTTTTCCGAATGTACATAATGTTACTAAATACATATAAGGATGGTAAGGTTAGTATATTTATCTCTTTGAATATTTCACGGAGCGACTCACGGCAGCCTAGATTATAAATAGCTCGGACTGCTCTTTTCTGTAATATAAAAATAGTTTCAACATCAGCAGCCGATCCCCACAGTAAAATGCCATAGGACATAATGCTGTGAAAGTAAGCAAAATACACTAACCTAGCCGTAGGCACATCTGTCATCTGTCTAATTTTCCTAACGGCATAAGCAGCAGAGCTCAGTTTGCCTGCAAGTGCCTGTATATGGGGCCCCCATTGCAGTTTAGAGTCTACTGTTACACCCAGAAAGGTCGTTGAGGGAACCAGATCTAAAACTTTCCCATCAAGTTTTACATTTGCACCAATATGCGATACATTTAGTGTAGAAAACCTAAGACATTTGGTTTTTTTTTGCATTTAGAAGAAGATTATTAGTAGAAAACCAATTAGATATTAGATTAAGAGTATGATTGGGTTCTACAAGATCCCTATCCTTCCTATTGACTTTAAATATAAGTGATGTATCGTCAGCAAATAAGACTATGTTACACATTGTATCATTTATGATGTGTGGAAGGTCATTTATATAGAAAGCAAAGCTCAGCTTATGCCTAACCTGTTGTATAGGTGTGTAATTTGTGATTAGAGTGGCATAATTTGGCATTTTGGTAATCAATCTAGGTTGTTTCGAGCGCCAATCGAGACAATGGTGCCGATTCTCTTGTTCACCAACTAAACTAAAATTAGAGAATTGCTACCTATCTTTTACTAACAGATAGCGCGAGAAAAGGACGATGATAGACAACAACTACGTTAGAGATGTCAAATTAGTTTACGTCTTGAACTTCACCGTGATTTTAGTCGACACGTTTTAAATGTCGTCTAGTATGTAACTTTTAGTTCAACTAAAGAACAATGGGTAATTTTGTTTGGAACCCGTACCCACCCTGTAGCAATTTAGACTTGGAGTCATTTAGAAGAGGCTTAAGTGAACAACTCAAAAATGAATGAACGAATGAATGAATGAATGGGAGACCGAAGTTATGACCACTTCTATTTTACATTTTCAATCATCTATAAAGTGTTAAAATAATTATTTTTAGGCCCAATGAATAACCAGTCGTTCTGTTTCATAGAGAGAGACTGACCCAGCTTCCTAAGGTTTACTTTTTGCTACGGAAAATATGAATTAAAACGCCATGAATTCAATTAAGTACAATTTGTTTATTTATTAAGGTACACAAAATAAACATCATCACTAAATGGTATTCTTGCTCTCAATGATTATTTCATCCCAAGCATTTGCCGGACCGACGAAGTTATTTTTTTCGAATTTTACTAAAAACTAAGTAAAAGTGTTTTTTTTTTTATTAGTTGTCACTTATGCACCCCCTAATTATTAAAAATTATTCATTGAAATAATCATAGAATACCTTATATTTTTTTAAGTTTTGCAATGATATCAATATTTTTATTTATAATGACTAATACATTCGGCGTATGCACATGTTTGTAGATCCCTTCCGTTTTGTGTGTTTAATGTGGATTTTCGGTTGTGTTAAGGTTCGCGCACATTATGTCGGATCGCAGCGGGGCGGAGCGAGCCGCAACGCAGCGCAAAATGCTTACTTAGAGCGCAGCAGGGCGGGGCGGGCCGCATCGCACTCAACCAAAATCTGCGGCGAAATATGCGGCCTGCTGCGCCCCGGCATAGTATGCGATAGTTCATATAAAATACATACAAGCGATTTGAGCGGATTTTTACGCTGCGGCCCGACCCGCAGCGGCCCGTCATAATAATGTGCGAACCTTTAAGCTTCAGAAAGTGCGGTAGAGTTGAGCGTATTCCTCCTCCCGTCTTCCTGTTTAGTTTTCCATCCGGGAACTTCATTCATGCATGCATTCCCAATTCCATTAAAGAAAACCTACTCTATAGCAAAATATATTTAGTATGTTTTTATACTGTTTATGTTGTATTTAATATGTTTAGGTACATACGAGCGTGTATAGATACACCTACGTATATGTAGGTACCTATAGCAGAATATTGGGCTAGTTTAAGGGATATGATTGACTGCGCGCGGGGTGAATTCACAAAGTGTTTTTAGCATATTTCAACGTCGAATAACTTTTTTCTCCCGTTAGATACAGAGTTGTCGTCATACAAAATATTTATGTATTTTTAAAGACCTTTCTAATGGTACTAGTCTCAATTTGCTACAAGGTGGGTACGTTTTGTTCCATGTCCTTTGACAGCTGTTATTTACGTATGTCTCTTTCTTATTTTATTAGAGTGAAAAAGATGGCAATAGCCTAAATTAAGTTTAGTTCGTCCATAACAGAATCGGCACCAATAACTATCTTTGTACGTAAAAATTCAGATTTCGTAACTTTTCATTTTAAAAGTCAACTAAATATTGGTCGTAATTTATAGTACTGGGACTAGAGTTCTCGTTTCACTAGGTATGTCTTACTTGTAGATCCATTAAACAATTTGTATCAATGGATGTTGTTGTGTTAACTATACAGCATGACTGTGGGCCAATTCTACTAACAGAAACTTTCATCAATTGCAACTGAATCGTTTATTCAGACAGTTTTCGTTTAAAAAAACTATTCAAATTGTTTGACAACAAAAATAAAACCAAACATTTTGACAGTTTTCGTAAAGTATCTATAGTTTTACAATTTTTATATTAAGTTTTAACAATAACTGTTGTATGTAATGACTTTGATCTAATGTTAACACTTTATTTTCTTTATCATAACACACTGACATACCAAGGCATTGTTTTATTTGACCTAAATCTTTAATCTTAAATTGAGACTCTAATACACACTTTAACTTATCAGTTTCTTTAGATGAATTTGAGAAAATGAAAAAATCATCGACATATAACGCAATAATGACCTTTACTAAAAAAAAACTAAGAAAACTGTCTGAATGAACGATTCAATTGCAATTGATACAAGTTTCTGTTAGTAGAATTGGCTCCCTGGTTAATCGCTTTATATCCGAAAACCATGAACTGTGTTTGTCATTCTGTACAACTAGTTTGGGACAAACACTTTCGTGAAAAAAAAAACAGCTGTCCCATACAAAATAATCAATGTTGCTTATCAAAATGTATGGAACAGCTGATTTTTTTTTCACAAATTCGGACTTTGTCCCATAGTAAAAGTTGTTCATAATGTTGAGCAGAGTTTATGGTTTTCTGATGAAAAGTGACCAACCAGTCATGCTGTATTGAAGTACAAATAGAAGCATTATTATTTGAGGAGCTCGTGGCTAAATAATTACAGCCGCATAGACCGACCTTCCGGGTTAAGCCACGCTTGCCGAGGTTGGTCTGTGGATGGGTGACCATTTACCGTAGCGAGTTTCCTCCGTGCCTCGGAAAGCACGTAAAGCCGTTGGTCCCGGCTGTCATTTGTAGATCTTTGACAGCCGTTACTGTTGGTCAGAAGCCAGAAAGTCTGACAACCAGTCTTACCAAGAGTATCGTATTACCCAGTTACTGGGTTGTGGAGGTCTGATAGGCAGTCGCTCCATGTAAAATACTGATATTCAGCTGCATCCGGTTCGACTGGAAGCCGACCCCAACATAGTTGGGAAAAGGCTAGGCAGATGATGAGAAGCATTATTATTTTAAAACAAAACTATTTACGGAGTGTGAACAACTATCGGCCTTACAAACATTTATTCCGTGTGAGAATTGAACTTACGACCCGTAGTGCAGATGCCAATCGCTACATACACACATCAAAAAAAATTGCGATCACTTTGAAAAATTATGTAGCCTTCTTGAAGCCGAATTTTCTAATCGGGATTCAAAGCGATAATTATGAGATTTCAGTTGAATTCGGAATGTTCACATACATAATTATGCTAGTGATCGCAAACTTTTTTTGATGTGTGTATGTATGTATTAATCACTATAAAGTATATAGAGTAAAATATCATAAAAGTCAACAAAAGACTCTTAAAAGATACATCTAATTATTTCCTTTTAACTAACTACTAAAAAAAACATCCACTCTAACGTTCGTAATTCATCAGTCACATTACCGGACGAATATAAAAAGGTACCTTCTCCTATCAGCGTTGATTAAGGCGGATCCCTGTTCAAATTATCCGTCTGTAAGGCCAAGTAATGCACCTTATTGGATTATCTGAAGCTTTGATGTCCGTCCCGGGTTCCGTAGTCGTTTACAGCGCGTTAAAGGTAATAAAAAGCAAGTAATTCTTTAAAGGGAAGTCTTATTAAGGAAAAGAAATTGTGTAAGCTAACTAAGTGGAGTGTATCGGAGGTAACGACGTCTGATCTTGTTGAGCGTCATCTGATCTGGGAGACAATTTGCGAAATAAGATTTTGTGCGCTCATTTTTGAGATGGTCTGTGAGGGCTGGGAGTAATGTAGGAAGAAAAGAAGCGGGTACTGAAATCAAGTTGCTTTTGTAAATAGTTGACAGAAAATAAAGCACTCAATAAAAACTTTTATGTAGGTAAATAAAAACAAATGATCATCATCATCATTCAGCTGAAATACGTCCACTGCTGGGGGCCAATTCTACTAACAGAAACTTTTATCAATTGCAACTGAATCGTTCATTCAGACAGTTTTCGTATCCGAAAACTGGGGCCCAATTCTCCTAAAATAAATTGTTGCCAAACGCAATCGAACCACAACCGTCAGTCAGTTTTTGTTTTCGAAAACTTTCAAAATGATTGATTTTGTTTTTTGTGTCAAATAATTTGATAGCTTTTGAAATTGAGAACTGTCTGAATGAACGGTTCGGCCTTGGTTCGGTTGTGATTTATCAAGATTTATTTTAGGAGAATTAGGCCCCTGTCAAAAGGTTTGGTTCTGTTATTGTTGACAAACAATTTGATAGTTTTTGTAAACGAAAACTGTCTGAATAAACGATTCAGTTGCATTCGGCTCCTGAACATAGGCCTCTCACAAGCATCGCCACATCGACCGGTCCTGGAGGTCCGATGACCTGGTAACAATAAATAAAATAAATATTAGCCTATAACTGTCCCACTGCTGGGCAAAGGCCTCTTCACATACAGAGAAGGAACGAGCATTGATCGCCACGCTTGCTCACTGCGGGTTGACGGTTTCAGACCATTAAAATCCAAGTTTCCTGACGATGTTTTCCTTCACCGTTCGTCAGTGGCGTCTTAGATTAACTAAGAAAGTGCATTGAAAAGTCACATTGGTGCAACCCGGTGCTTAACAAGCGGGTCTGAAACCTCCGGGCCACCACGACAAAAACAAATAAAGTAAAAAGTTTATTGGTCTCAAAAATAAAGCAGTACATATTATGAAATGAATAATTTGGAACAAATTACGTCGGCGTAGTGCGAGAACTAAATAACTAACACTTTTGGCGAAATTGACTTTTTTTACATTTTCTCGTAGCCCAAAAAATCCCGCACTTTTTAGTTTTACACACGTTTAAATATCTTAAGTCAATAAAACAATATGAACACAGGTGGAAAATGAATATCGTTATATTCACGTTAACTAATAGAAGCAGTAATTTATTTTTACTTGAGTAACGAAACAATGGAACAAAGTATTTTATTTAAATTTGGCAGTACAACATGTCAATAAATTTCAAGCAGAAGTTAGGGTACTTATTTGACGTTTTAAGAGAGTTGAATATTTTGTCGTGAGTTGAGAGTCATACGTGGGAGAAGTAAACAACTGACAGGAAAAAGTAACTAATTACATAATATTCGGAAAGTTGTGTAGAGGGAAAATTAGATAACTTGTTTTTTCTTTTTTTTTCTTAGTGACGGTAACAGTTAGCGATTGGAAAATTATCCTAAAAGATGAAAATGGTAAAGATATACAACATATAAAAAAGTGACGTAGGTATAAATTGTTATTACAAGTAAAGTTATGAAAATAATTTAAAAAAAAACCAGTAAAACGCGATTTTCTCGGAACTTTGAATTTGTCAGTTATTTAGTTCTCGCACTACACCGACGAAAAGGTCTGTATTTTGAGGGAAAGTTTTCCGGCAATGATGTATCATGCGATTGCGAATTAAATAATATATTTCCTTTTATTTTTGGTTACGTCTCTATTTACCTATATGCCAGGGTTTATCACAAATATTACTGGATGTTACGATTTTCAATAGCCTTTGAAACAGTTATGCCAATATACGCCAAAATCCGCCATTGAGCCACTCGTCAACAGACGGTTAAAACAAACCGTTACCTGTATCCATTCACTTCAATATTTACCAACCAGTGTAACAGCACTATTATACCGACAAATCAGCATCATTCACACAGAATCACAACAGAGCGACTAGATTAGTTTGCCCTGATAATTGAGAACACAATGCTGTTCGTCCGCCATTCGGGCCCGCATCACGATCGCAATCCAACTGCATCGATCCGAACACGCAACAAACAGACAAACAGTGCGAGCAAACTGCACGATGCGAGCCAGTGGATATCAAACTTTTTAATAATGTTTGCGTGAAAAAGAATACAAAGATACAGTTAAAGTTTCGGAGTCGGATTGTTGATCGCAATTGAGATTTTATAGTTGTACAGGTGAATACGGGCTGTATGTACATCATTCTATTGTGGTGTTGTATATCGCTCGGGAACGCAATTTTGGTCATTTTTAGGGTTCCGTACCCAAAGGGTAAAACGGGACCCTATTACTAAGACTCCGCTCCGCTGTCCGTCTGTCCGTGTGTCCGTCTGTCACCAGGCTGTATCTCATGAACCGTGATAGTTAGACAGTTTAAATTTTCACAGATGATGTATTTCTATTGCCGCTATAACAACAAATACTAAAAAATAGCATAAAATAAATATTTAAGGGGGCTCCCATACAACAAACGTGATTTTTTTGCCGTTTTCATAGTTAATGGTACGGAACCCTTTGTGCGCGAGTCCGACTCGCACTTGGCCGGTTTTTTTATTATTTTATCTCGTCTTACCTATTGGTACTACATACCGACGGGTTCTACGTATACTAGTGCAAGTGCAAAATCCCCATTTTTCAGGAGAGTTCAGAGAGAGTAAAGGTTCTAAAGATTTTAAATTTGACGTAAATAAAAAGAAATATTTGAAATGATGTGGTATGGTCCATTCCAAAATTTCAAATATTTCTATTGATTTATGTCAAATTTAAACGAACCTTTAAACCGTTCTCCTGTATAGTTGGGTTTTTGCACTTATACTAGTATACGTAGGACCCATCGATACGAGAATCGCTCTGCGCAAAATTTTTTGTAGGCTCTGAAATTAAACCTTTACTGGGTAAATAAAACTCGTATAATTGACTAGCTTTTGCCCGCGACTACGTCCGCGTGAAAGCTTATAGGAACAGTGCAATGAACAAATCCATTCCCGAGCTTTTCAGTCTCGAGCGACGAAATAGTAAATAGCAAAATATTCATTGAGAGAAATACACGGGCTTACTCCTTTCCTCGTGAATAGGAGAAATACACGACGCTATACAAGGAAGGTCAGCCCGAAATAACTACTCTCAGTACAAACAAGAAACAATGAAGTGCAAAGTCAAACATGGTTTCAATCGATGATCGATGACCCCATTCACCGAGACTGTCTATTCGCTTTACACCCGAAAACTAAGAATTCTGCTCATCATTCTCTATAAATTTTACCATGGGACCAACAATGAAAAAAACTGATGTTTTATTTTATACATTTTGTTGAGTAACATTGATTATTTTGTATGGACCAACAGTTATTTTTTTCACGATTTCAGTGTTGTTCCAATAGAAAAAGTTGTACAGAATGGTAAGCAGAGTCCATGGTTTTCGGCTCTAACATGACTAAAAAGTCACGGAGTATATTATGACGTATGTAGGTACATGAATCTTACCACAAACTTCAGAAAATTCAAGCCCTACAAATTAATATTATATTCTTATTCTTTATTGTACACAAGAATATTACAATAACCAAATTACAATTTCGTGAAGTCATGTATAGACGCCAGCACATAAAGCTACCACAATATGTAAAATTTCTTTAATAGATTTTCATCTTTATCGCAAACGCATTCCCCCTTATTACAAAAGATGGTCTAAGAAAAACCTAGGTTTTAAAATAGCCCCGTCTCTTTTTGTTATATGACATAAGAAAGTGATGGGTATATTTTAAACCTGGGTTTACCTTAGTCTTGGTTTAAACCATCTTTTGTAATAAGCGGCATTAGGTTCAAGGTTGAATGGAAAAATTTGATGTGCACGCGTCTGTACAAAGGCGAGCTCAACTCAAAAATGAGTTTTCTACCAGCAAACCTTTGAGTGATAGGTAGAAATTGATAGTGTAGTTGAGGGCAAACTCCAGTGTACAACTGTCTTATTTAAATCTACTTATTAAAATATAATATACCTACATAAATATTATCAATCATTCAGAGAGGAAATGCTCCCCTAATTCTACTCTTGAAAACGTTAACAGATGAGCTGTCGCGTAGTGACTGTGGGAGAGAGTTCCAAAGACGCACTGCACGAATAATGAAAGAACCATCATAACAGCTGGAAGTGTGTGATTGTACTTAATTTTTACCGTACAATTTTCTGCGCAGCAGTCAATTCCTAATTAATTGCATTTCACCCTACCCTTCATTATCGCTGCCCAAAAAATCCCCATATCTACCCCCTTACAATACCCATCGCACCTCTCCCTAGGGGGTCACATTGAGCACCGTTGCACAAAACGATCTATCGTATGCTAACGCTTTTTGCTAATCAGCCATCTAACGTTCGGGCGGCGCGGGCGCAAGGCGCTGAGTTACTGCGACCGCATGCTAATGCCCACGCTAATCTAAATGTAAATCTGTATTGCGCTAATTACGATTGAGATTAGTGGCTACTGCACATCGCTCAGTATAGCGCTCTTTATAAGCGTTGTTTATTGCTCGACAGATTTGTTACGGTATCGTTAAGTTATATCGTAACTTTCGCATTGGCAAGCATAGCTGAGAACATTGAGGTCCTGAAATTGATTTTACGATTGAAATTTTGTTTTTTTAATATTTGACTTGGTCGCGTCTGACCCTAGTGACACCTGATGGTAAGCGCAGATAGAGCCTAAGATGGAGCACACGAATCCAAGTAACAGAGATGTAGACAGATTCTTCTATATCCCTCTGGCTCTCACATACACATGACGGCACACAGTAAACTCCTTGGCGCCGGACTTTACTGTGAGGGTTGGTAGCTAGCCAGGCGGACCGTATAGATTCTACCACCAAGCGTGCTGGGTTTTGTTAAATCTTACAACACGCGTCTATTGGCGTGTGGTAAGGAAGGTTTATATTCTAGTCCGCCCCACACGGGATATTTGGTTTTTCTGATACCCCTTTGGCTCTCACATACACACGACGGATCATAGTAAACTACTTGGTGTCGGACTTTAATGTGAGGGTGATAGCTACCCAAGTGGACCGTATAGATCCTACTACTTTCCAAGCGTGCTGGATTTTAGAGAAGAAGAAGTTTTATGTTCTAGCCCATGTGGGAATATTTCATTTTTCTGCAAATCTCAGTTAGTCTGGGAAGCTGTAGGTACACACATCAAAAAAAGTTTGCGATTACTAGGTAGCATAATTATGTATGTGAAGATTCCGAATTCAAAGTCCAACTGAAATCTGATTTATATTTATCTAGATAACTATCAATCTTTATTTATTATGATAATTATAGCTTTGAATCCCGATTAGAAAATTCGGCTTCAAAAAGGCTACATAATTTTTCCAAGTAATCGCAAACTTTTTTTTTATGTGTGTACATTATAAACGGCAATAAACTAGTATTGTAGTTCACAATTAATCCTTTGAGGAACAGGTGTGACTATGACGCGTTATTATGTTCATGCATTTATTATCTAGTTCTAGTTCCTTTGTCGAATAATATGCTTGAATATTCATTGTGCATCTTTTCTGAGAAATTACAATAAAATATATCGGAGAGCGACGCGAATACTTCAAACTCCTCCATGTTTCACAATGAAATAGACTCTCGTAAAGGATTCATGCGTTTGAAAGCGTTCATTTATATGCACGGGGAGCTCGCCGTTACCTACATATTTATGCTCGTGTGGTCGGTTGCACCTAACCTGTGTAACCGAATGTTAAACCTTGTGATTATATTATTGTTTTAATCTTTGGACTCTGCAAATATTTGTAAGGACGTGTTTGGAACTTTTAACGTGACCGGTCAGTTGACTATCCATCTACTAATAGCTTAACCGCTAGCGGCCCGACCGACGATCCGGATCGTCAGTGCCATTGTTTATCTATTGTGTCTATAATTACAGTACTTGATAAGTTGATTGATTGTATACATGTTTTGACACATACGAAAGATTGGATACCTGTAAAATAGCCTTTCAAAATGAAGGGTCAACTGCAATAATGATGAATGTCCAAAGTTTCTTTAATTCTAAGTATGTCTTTGGGACACTTGATATAATTATGCAGTTCGTAATCTCGTTTACAAACTCAGCAATATCGGTTACAGTTCCGATTGTTTTTAAAAATCGGATACACGGCTAGAACGCTAAGCGTCATAGGTGTTCATCTTTAAATCTGAGTTTTCTTTCACTGTTCATAAACTTAAAAAGCAAACATCTTCAAACAAAGTGAAAAGGACATTTAGTGGACTCTTCAAATGATATTTTTACGTAGTCATAAAGGTAAACCTGTAGAACGTCTGTCGACACTAATAACGTCGTGTTACATCGTGAGTCATTGGTTCATAGAAATACAGTGTGTCTCCATAAAGTGCACATTATTTTGAAATTTGATGAAACTAGAAACAATTTTAAAAGAATAAAAAATATCTTTGTTTAGTAACGTTAACTTTTTAAATTGTAATTTTGATCCAAGGGGTCTATTATGCTATAATATAGCATTTTAAAGGGGTAAATTATATTTCATATAGCATATTATGCTATATGAAATATAATTTACCCCTTTAAATTTTTTTTTGTAATTGTTTTCCAAGAAAAATAAACTTTTTTTTTGTATTTTTCCGGTCGATATAATTATGTCTAGTTTCACCCAGTTTTGTATGTGCACTTTATGGAAACTCACACTGTAAATGGCGCTCGGAGTCATCCCCACATTTTGTGGTGTCGTATGCCATCGAAGATAGATTACAAAATATAATTTTCGTGATCTGTACAGATTAGACATTTGGCAACCCGTACCGATACCGGCACTGAAGTTGTGATCATCTGTAAACAAAAACTAATCATACTAAAACACTTGCAGGCGAAGCATGACAGATCACCGTAGACAAGGGTTTTGTCGACAGAAGAATAGACTAAATAAAATACACAATGTTCACGTTCTGCCTAGCCTTTTCCCAATTATGTTAGAGTCAGCTTCGAGTCTAACCAGACCTCCGCAACTTAATCACCGGGTAATGCCGATATTCTAAGGTTAGACCGGTTGTCAGATTTTCGGGCTTCTGACTACCCGTAACGTCTGTCATAGGTATTGGTATGACACCCGGGATCGACGGCTTAACGTGCTCTTCGAGGCACGGAGGGTCCTTGATGTTTAAGAAACGGTCACCCATCCACGGACTAACCGTGGCAAGTGTCGCTTAACCTCGCAAATCGTATGATCCGCGTGGTTGTTAATTAGCTTCAAGCCCCTCATGACGTTGTGACATACACACAATGACAATATGTCATTTTGTCTACTTTTCCGTCGACAAAACCCTCGTCTACGGTGGTCATGCTTCGCCTGCAGGATTTATTTATGTTATTTATTTATTCTTTCACACAAAATTAGTACAAAGGCGGACTACCGCCCGTCGTCCCAGGACGACACTTATTTGTGTTATCTATTGTGTCTATAATTACCGTGCTTGAGGTTTTAATGCCTTAGGCATTTTCTACCAGTCGACCGGGTGATGCAGAGAAAACATGGTAGGTGCACTAAATAGTATTGTGTATGTGATGCGATAAGATTTTTACCAATAATATTTACACTTATCAATATAAAAATACAAATTAAATAACAGGATTGAGAAAGGGATATATTAATAGCAGTCTAATATAGAGTAAATGCCAGACAATTATGTAAAGTATAGTGGAGTCGTACATCATTTGTATTTCTACCCGATCGTTTATATCATTTTGTAATTTGTCCATTATTTATTCGGAATTAGTTCAACCATTTCCATAAAACATTTCCTTGAAATTATTTACGTTTTCTGCTGCAATACAAGTGACTCTTTTACCTGCATTTGAAATATTACTAGAAGTGACTCCGCTCGCTTTTAGTTTAAGGAGAAAAATTTAACTTTAGCAGAACTTGTTCCCAAGAAAGGCTCCTTAAACATTTGTAAATAGAGAAATATTTTAGAAGTGAATTCTTTAAAAGGTACTATAAATATTTCTGCGGAAGTCTTTTCTTACATTTTAAAGCAGTTTTCGTGTTGAATGCTGCGAAATGGTCTTCCTTCCATGAGGATCGTAAATAACCCATACTGCTCATCGCTTACTGTTGTGGTATGTGGAAAGACTTTAAGAAAAATCTGATAAACATATTAATCAATTGAAATTATCGTAATATTCTGCTGCATTTGGCTATTATTTTATAATTCATTTCCTAATTCATAATGTAATGTAATTTGTTAAAATTAATCTTTATAATAATAATGCAACCGCTCACACGTTTGTTGCCTCTTTCGCCTATGTATATTCGGCTTTTCAGGGGGCCCAGCTAGTGAGCTGGCGAGTCACCGTCTGCCAACACTTTTCAATTTTAAATGTTGAAAGGCAGACGTCGTTTTCTTTCGGCAATAGAAGTTATCTAGTCCGCCTAACACCGCTTCCCATAGACCAGATATTTTTCACCATATTTTACAATAGTCTTGCACCCACCTGGGACGGTCCATGACTGTACTCCAATAGTGCAGCCGTGGATAGTCCCCGGTTGGTGCCCCGCCCCATTTTAGATTAAAGTTCTCAAAGGGGCCTCTGCGCGTTGGACCTGTGTCCCCGTGTATGCCTTCCAAAGGACCGGACATCTTCCGCATGGATGATGAGCCGTGACTACAGAGAGATGCAATACGTGCCTTAATTTGAAATTGTATAAGTGTAGATAGATTTATTTACAATAATAGTGTTAAATTTTGTAATATTTGCACGCCTTTGGGAAGAATATGGAGAACATATAATTTAGCTTATCACCTTTGTACTACCCATGTTTGCGAAGAAATTTTGATTTTGCTTCTTTTGTTTTTGCTAAAGTATTAACTTCAATAAGCAATAAATACTTCTTTACTTTGAAATAAATACTGTTTAAGCACAAGTGACTTATCAAAGTAGGTGCAAAGCAAAAGTTGAAAACTTGAGGCTCTGTTACTACTGAGAAACTATATACTTCGCTGAACGGTACTTTCTGTAGATAAAGTTAAATAACAGTGGAGTTTCAAAGCTGAATCTTTTAATTAAAGTTGTATATTTGAACTTTTATCTTCCTGTATGAAATTATCGATTGTCTCATCGAGTTTGCATAGTTTGTGTAGAAAATCTACCCTACGTGGTATTTATCGGAACTTACGGATCAAAAATGTACCTTATTAGTCCGTAAGCTTTCCTTAAAATATATAAATAAATAAAATCCAACATGGCCGTTCTCAGCACATAAGAAGAGCTCGAAGATCTTTTGTAAGAATAACTACATCACTTTCTGTTTTTATTGTAACTAAATGATGCTATATTTATGGACATATTTTTCACATGAGCAAAGGCGCGGGCGCAGCTTGTAGTGTATGTACTATCGGCTTCATTAACGCAGTGTCAATTCAACAAAATAATCGTGTGCGGCGATTTGCTCGGTTTTATACGCTTACATGTGCACACACACATCTTGAGCGCTAGCTAATGTCGTCCGTAAGGTGAAACTGCACTTATGGAGCCGACCGTACGTACTGATGAAGTTGTTTTCTCCGTAGTTTAGAAAGGTAGGCTTTTCCTTTATTTCTAAAAGTCCTGGAAAGAAACCTGTTAGTTATAACGATAATAGAAGCCAAAAAATTGCTCCTTAGACATTTTCATGCTATCACTTGATGAGATTAGATTTCTGTATAGAATTTGGATGTAGTATTAGAAACTACTATACATACCTGTATATCAATAATCTAAAATATATCATAGTTTGTTTACAAAAAAATCACATCGAGTTTGGCCCGAGTAGGTATTTAAATCGACATCGAGTTTGGCCCGAGTAGTTACTTAAATCGACAACAAGTTTGGCCCGAGTAGGTCCAGTAAGTAGACATCGAGTTTGGCCCGAGTAGGTACTTAAATCGACATCGAGTTTGGCCCGAGTAAGTACAGTTAATCGACATCGAGTTTAGCCCCAGTAGGTACAGTAAATCGACATTGAGATTGGCCCCAGTAGGTTACAGTATTAAGCATCGGTTTTTGAAATCCTTACATAGAAACTCAATTAAAACAATCTCTCTCAGCATCAACTTACACTGATCGCGGGCTCACGGGCCTTCTGCACTTCGCACGTATAATTCCAGTAATTTTCAAGCCCATTGGCCGGGAAAATATGAATTTGCCAGCGATAGTTCAAAGAGCTTAGAGAATTAACTTGACGAGTACTTACGCTGAGTATCATTTGTAATTATGGGGTTGTAACGACGAGAAATGTAGGGTTGTGTATGTTTTTGATTGGAAAAGTAATAATTTAATGTGTATGTTACCACTAATGTGCGTAAATCAGTTAGAGTACAGATTAACTTATTATCTGGCAGAGTCCGTTAAAGTGCAAAAATTGTTTCGGTTCTTATATTAACAACTAGTTAATCTACAGACTTACTAGGTGATCTGTAGACTAACGCGCAATCATTCGTTTAACAGACAAGGTTGTTTGCTTGAATTAAACATTCGGATTCATTGTAATAACATTCATTAATTTTTCAAGTCTCTATTATGCCAAGAAAAAAATAATGAAAAATAAAAAAATCACGCTGAAATTGAATTGGTTGTTTTGCTAGAACAAACGTTGTTCAGACCATAGACTACTACTACCACTATACAGCATCAAATAAAAAAACGTGATTTTTCTTTTAAAAAAACCATACATGTCAGAGGGGGGACCTGCGCAATCGGCGCCATTATGGTTCAAGTTATTTGCCGGGAACTTTACCGCGATTGCCGCGATGAGTACTTTAATGTTCCCGTAACGCTTGAACACGTTTGAGCAACATAAGACTTTTTAAGGACAACTAGTAATTTTTTCTTTACTAAATTTTTTGATACTATACAGGTTGAAATTGTAAACACTCGACAAACCGAAATGGGAGATTGTTCTCATCACTACGAACAACTTTTACTATGGTACCACATCGGAAATCGCGAAAAAAAAACAGATTTTCCCCACATTTATGTTCGCATAACTCCTCAAAATGTAGGGAACAGCAGATTTTTTTTTCGCGATTTCTTGTTTTTTCCCATAGTAAAAGTTGTTCATAGTGATGAGTACAATCTCCCATTTCGGTTTGTCGAGTGTTTACAATTTCACCCTGTATTATGGTAGTAGATCATGGTCTGAACAACGTTTATTATAGTAAAACAACCAATTAAAAGTCAGCGTGTATGTATGTAGGTCTGGAAAAGAAGAGGGAACAACAAAAACAAAATACCCCTGCTCTTTTAGATTCTAGAAATATTTTCAGGAGTGACTTACACTCGTTATAACTACTAACATTGTTCTACAACTCCTGGAAATAAACCATATTTTTTTCTTATTTTCAAACTCTCAGTACAAAAGCATTATAATTAAGCTTTCCTATGCACTAGACAAAAGCAGAGTATAAAACTAATAAACTATATTAGTTGTGTGTTTATACAAGGTTAGTCGAAAAGGGGTACTAATCCGCGGGCTAGCACTTACAGTATCACTGATATCTGTTTTAAAGCAAGTGTTAAAATTTCAAAATTCGATCTATTTTTCCATGATATTATTTTAGTTTTTTCAAAAATTCTTCAACCCTGTTTTAGTTAAGAATTCAGAAAATGGAGCTTTTAATTCGTGACAGCAAATATGACCAAAAATGCAAACACAGCTGATCATAGTAAACTAACTCAGTAGTGTAAAGTAATTTAAGCAGAGTCCAGTGTTCATGGAATCTACTTGTTGGTTATTTTACTTTTAATTCTTTGATTACTACACTTGTTTAGCAAGCCCAAGTTTTCATTTAAATGTTCTCCAAAAACGCTGCAAGCACAATACAAACACGCTTCCCAAAAAGTGTCCCGCGCTGCGTGACGTCACCGCTCCCATTCACATTCGTTCACCATTCGCTCATTACTGAACGCCTGACTCACTGAGCGTGTTCGACACGTGTCTACGTCGTGTCGTGTTCCATTATTTCAAATGAAAGCTATTGCGCAAAAAAACAAAGTATGGTATTTTATTAAAATTTTGCTACTCCGGCATTGTTTTGCAGTGAAATTAATTTGTAAAGCTTAGCTTAAAGTTTTTAAACGAGGAAAATAATAGTTCACATCATGACGTTACTACCATACATAAACTCACGCCTTTTTCCCATAGGGGTAGACAGAAACTACAGAACGCCACATTCTACGATCCTTACATCCTCGTTTCGCTTCGTTCACGTTCATACATCTTGTCATACACGCACGGCGGTTGAGAGTAGGTACTACGCACCCGACATTTTTGAAGAACATCAACAGTACATAAATCAATAGAAATTATAAATTTTAAACAGGACCATACCATACCATTTCAAAGTTTCAAATATAATTTTTATGTCAAAGTTGAAAGCTTTAGAGCCTTTAAACCGCTCTCCTGTAAAGTTGTGTTTTTGCACTTGTACTAGTATACGTAGGACTCGTCGAATGTTAGCGGCGGTAAGACCCGTTATGGAGGAGTGGCTGGAGAGGCGGCATGGCGCCCGCGCCCTCAGCTTCCGGCTGACGCAGGTGCTTTCGGGACATGGATGTTTCGGGAAGTACCCGTGTCGCATAGGCCGGGAGCAGACGTCCGGATGTCACCACTGCGTCGACTGCCCGGAAGACACGGCGCTGCACACGTTGCAGGAGTGCCGTGCGTGGGTGACGCAGCGCCGTGAACTAGTCGCGGCGGTCGGTGGTGACCTCTCGCTTCCGTCAGTGGTTCTGTCCATGGTCGGGAGCGAGAGTGCGTGGGAAGCCGTCATCTCCTTTTGCGAGGTGGTGATGGCGACCAAGGAGGGAGCGGAGAGGGAGAGAGAGGCGACGGCCACTCTCCCTTCCCGCGCCAGACGCACCGGGCGCCGCCGGAGGGCGCGCGACGATCTCCGGCCACCCTAGTGTGTGGCCGGCGGGCGATGGGTTAGGGGACCCGTCGGCCGACCAGTAACAGGCCCGAGAAGGCGGCGCGCATGTGTTCCGTGCGCGCTTCTCAGGAGGACGTGGGGCAAGAACCCCACAGAAGGAGAGGTCCGCCAGGGGCTGGCGGACCGAGGCCTGCCGGGGTTGCGGTGCATGCAGCTGCGAATCCCGTGACCCCGGCCAAGGGTCAGGAGAAGGAACACCGTGGGTTTTTAGCCGGTAAGAGTCCGGCATAACATGAGGATTTTCCCACGATAAAAAAAAAGGACTCTTCGAATGTATGTGCTTCTAGGGCGTTCTCTACTGGCGTTTCCACTGACATCCGCCTTATAAACTCCTTTTGTTAATCGCCGTTCACTCATTCTTTCAACATGCCTAAACCACAAGCATACTCCTTAAAATTTTTGTCACTACATCATTTCCATTACTACCAATCTAGAGTTTTCTAACTATAAGTAAGCAATGCGTGTGTGTCATAGTGTCTTAGGGTGCCTGACGTCATTGTGTCACCATTGACTCATTAACGACTGACTCATTGAACTTGAATGACGCGTTTCGCATAATTTAGAGGGGAGTCTATCATCTACGAGATTTTTTATTGCTTTGATATATTTTTTGAGAAATAGAATAGAAATAGAAATATTTATTCGCAGGAGATATGAAATACATAGTAGATGATACAAAAAAATATAGAGCTTAACACATCTCACCTGTACAAGGTATGCGAAATTAAATTACTTACTAGGTAAGTAGGTGCTTAGTGAGTTTACAGTTATTAATACATTTTATAGTTAAAAAAATCACTTAATGTATAAAAACAATTTTCTATCAGCCATTGTCTTAACTTTTTTTTAAATTGCTTTAAAGGGAGTTCTCTTATTGAGAGAGAATGGGTTAAAGTTCTTAAAATATCTTCAAGAACATTGTTTTGTCGGAGCTGGGAACACTGGGCAATATTTTTAGAAGATAAATGGGCAATACTTTTCTTTCGTAAATAAAGTTCTTTCGTCGTCGTGAATCAACGCACCCGACGTTATAAAAGTTGTTGTCATTCGACGGAGCTCGCGTTTGGCTGCAGACCCTTCAGGTCTCGCCAATAACTGCCCGGATACATAGAAGGGGTTCCCAAGGACAATCTACAGCAGGTAAATAGAAAAAAAAACGGAGCTCGCTTTCTGTGTCGATCAGCCGAAGAAGTCTGACCTTTGTTATCTGAATAGCTTGTTTTACCTTACTATTTTTTGTTTTTGAGTAAATTAATATGTTGTGCTCATGTTACTATCTATAACCCAAGTATAAGTACTCTCAGTGGTGGAGAGTCTATGTTGGTTTAATTTTTTTAAATTTAAGTACATACCATGCCCGCATTGTACTTGACATACAGATATCCTATCCTAACTATAATATTATAAATGCGAAAGTAAGTTTGTTTGTTTGTTACCCTTTCACGCGTAAACCACTGAACCGATCATCCTGAAATTTTGCATATACGTTGTCAGGTGTACAGAAACGGACATAGGGTACCTTTTATCCCGAAAAAAAGTACTGTTCCCGAGGAAAACAACAATAACAATAATAGATAGAGAGAGCGCCACGTGTCATTCGAATCATGATAGAATTATATTAATATAGAAACTTTAGTAGTGTGTTAAGAGTTTTTTTGTACTACCCGAATTGATTGTCAAATTCTAAATTAGCGCGGGCAAAAGCAAGTTCTAGTCATCTATAAATGTAACGATCAATTCATTTCTACATGATCTGTAGCTCTCTATGACATTATTTTTAAATAACCAAATAAAATACCTACATAGTAGTAGCTCGTCATTTTTGAAACCAACTTATTCCTCTATCTTCACTTAATTACCGCACAACAAGGAGACAGCTTAATTATTACAATTAGTGCCCTCTTTTTTCCACTGCAAAACACATTGCACATCAGCAAAGCAAACTAAAAGAGCACTAACTACCCTTTTTCTTTATAATCCTCAAACTACAGTAACATTTTTAGTGTACTTTGACGTCACACTTTGACACATGATCATCGGTGCGAGATCACAGTGCCTCGTTAGACGGCGCGTGTGTCGCACGTGCGCACGCGCTCCCTAAACTAATTGATTATAATTATGACCCTTAATTTGTCCCCTTTTTGTACTGAATTGCGCTCTAATTGGAGACTAGTTTTTTGTGTGAAATTATTCTGGAGCATGCTTGGCGTGTGACTAGAATATTTAATCGTGTGTGTTTGTTATTTGGCCAAATCAATACAACTGCACTTCAGATTAAAACTATTTTAGCTTAAACACCACGCCTGTATTCCCCAAAGAGTTGGGCAGAGGTGTACAGTACCTACACCCTCATTTCGCCGTTATTAAGTCCCATGTAATAGGGGGCGAGGCTATTGCAATCAACGGGGAATAAATCAAGGATCCGGGCTGTTACTGAGAAATTCCACACGTATTCCACGCGCCCAGCAGTCGTGCTTGCGACCTGGGGCTCAATTCTCCTAAAATAAATTGTTGCCAAACGCAATCGAACCACAACCGTCAGTCAGTTTTTGTTTTATAAACTTTCAAAATGATTGATTTTGTTTTTTGTGTCAAACAATTTGATAGCTTTTGAAATTGAGAACTGTCTGAATGAACGGTTCGGCCTTGGTTCGGTTGTGATTTATCAAGATTTATTTTAGGAGAATTAGGCCCCATATTAGACCAACGAGGCAGTCCTCGATCACACGAACAGTTATAGTAGCTTAAACACGTCCATTTTTAGGGTTCCGTTCCCAAAGGGTAAAACGGGACCCTATTACTAAGGCTCCGCTGTCCGTCCGTGTCCGTCCGTCCGTCTGTCACCAGGCTGGATTTCATGAACCGTGATAGTTACAGTTGAAATTTTCACAGATGATGTATTTATGGTGCCGCTATAATATAATAACAACAAATACTAAAAAACAGAATAAAATAAATATTTAAGGGGGGCTCCCATATAACAAACGTGATTTTTTTGCCGTTTTTATAGATAATGGTACGGAACTCATCGTGCGCGATTACGACTCGCACTTGGCCGGGTTTTTAATAATAAATAAGGAAGAATAGCCGTAAGGTGGTACTGCAAAATTACCAAAATTGGTTAACGCATGGTGGTTGCAATCCATAGTCTCCCAACTATGACCACCTGTGTATCATCTCACAAGGGGGCAAAGATCTCTTCCCAAGATTTCCAGAACTTTAAAAACTGGTTAGCTATTATGAATCTCTAAGCCAGAAATCTGTCATAAAATGTATAAATGTAGTTACGATTTAGACGTCTCTCACCAAAGAATCAATTAGTTGCACCAATGGGCTTACCCAACAGATTTTTATCAATTACAATCAATTTTAAAACTCTGTCCGCCCCTACCACACAGATTATACTAAACAATTACAACCCTAACTATCGATACCCTAATAGTTATACAAAAAAAAAACAATTGAAATAAGCATCTCTATTTTAATTCGATGAAAACCCAAAAAGAGTCCACATCAAAGGCGACTTACTTCATGTAACGAGGCTAAAGCCATATAAATTATGTATTAACGTTTATGTTAAGCCCATTTTCGCGTGGCGCCGACCGCAGCGGTTCTTTCGTCACAAATAGGATCGGCCTGTGAGCACAAATCTGGACCGCCATCTGTGACCGAATCTTTGAACGGACATACGGGCGTAGCGGTTGGAATGGAGAAACTTTTATTATGATTCATTTTTAAGGTACTATTTGTTTGATTTTTAATTTTTCTGTCATTGTAGTCAATCGTACTTTAAGTGTTTTTACCGTCATTTTAAAATAATTGCATTTTTTTGTCTATCCTTACGTCCTTACCTACCTTTATTAATTCTATTTGTTTTGAGAAAAATATTTTGCATTCATAATAAAGGATTTTTTAAAACAGAATCTTAATTATAATTAATGAATTACGATGTACAAAACTAAAACACCATAAAACCATATCGTGATTCTCGCAAATAAATATTCTTATTCTTAAACAGATTTAAAGATGTCAATTTATTTTATCTACCAAGTACTAATTTAAAAGTTATATCATTTTACACACTCGGTGATAGCTTCATAGCCGTTGCTATGGATTGGTGATAGGATCAATCGACTGATTCAATTCTCTAATTATTTATTACATGATACTCTTCTATTTGGAAGCATTTCAGTTAATAAAAATAAACTATACATTCTAAATTACAATTCTCAAGGGGGTCGTTGATAGCTGCGTTTACCTTAGTAAGTAAAAGATTTTCGAAAACTATTGGCTTCTATTCGAAAAATTGTTTTGTAGGTAGGCCAGCGTCTGTAGACAAATGGCAATCGATGATCGCTAGAGAATAGAAACGACAATGAGATGTACTGGATTGACATAAGCTTTCGACCGGATAAGCGATCTGTTATGTCATTTCCATACATTTAATTGACGTATCTAAGTATTATCTGGCGATCGTCGATTGCCATTTGTCTACAGACGCAGGTAGCGTAGTTGTTGTAATACATAATACCTACCTAAACACGTTGACGACCTTAATTTTTTTTTTAGTTAAAAATAAATAATTATTATTTACCTACAAACTACACTTTTCTAGCCCGTATGTCACGAGTATTATAGGTCGTTAAAATTCAATTGTTGCTAGCCTCCCTGCCGGTCGTCTCAGCCCCTCTATTGATGTAATAAGTCCATTGAGACTGCATAATTGCAAATCATTTGTGGGTTTTTGTCGATAGTTCCTTCACAGGAGACCTCTATTATAGAATGCGGTGAGACGCAAATTTTGGTATAATCGATATCTCATTTACTGTCAGCCGTATTGTTACGGAATGAGTTTATTATTTTATTATGAGTTTGTTGGGTGTTTTTTATTAATTCTGTTTTGTTTTTTGAAGAAATGTTTGTAGTATTAACAAATTATTTGTTTTTGTTTCTTAGTGATTTTGTATACATTAATTCTCTGGTATAAGCAGGCAATATAATCAATCATATAATTACATGTTTGCATCATTTGACCCTTTTAAATGTGCTCTTTATAAAAAGGGAATCCTTCATATTCTCTCACACGATGATATTACCTACCTAGTGCCTTGCTTTATTTAGTTTCTGAACTCACATAAACGAACAAACACACACACATGCACATGTACCTACATACAAAGACTGTTGTGTGTGTTGTGTGACATGTACCTATAATAATATATTTTATGTTAGATTGCAGAGGTTATTGTATTGATTTTGATTGTGTATTTCGTTATTAGCGTATCGTTTGGGGCTATTTTCTTGTGTATCTATTTTATCAGCTTTATAATATTATACCATATGGTAGTAACATTCAAAAATCTTAAAGATGCGATAAAAAATGGTAATTTTTGAATAAATTGTAATTTTTAAATATTTTATTTTGTTTTACCTGAACTGAACCCAAATCATTCATTCATCAATCATTTATTAAAAAAATACTTTACTGAGTTTATTGCAGTTACAAGGAAGTCGCTATGAATTTGCAGTGGGTAACCCATTACAGCGTTATTTACATAAAATTATGTACAGTTAACTCGTAGCTGCCCCTGTCTGTCATTCCGGTTGTCTATTATAGCACTAATGTCCCACAAAGGCTGTTTCCTTTTCGTTTCAGCTCAAAGGAACTAGCCGTGCGCTCGTTAGCATAGTTTATGTTTAAATTCTACATCTAGTAGGTATATTACTTAAAAAAAAACTGATTTTATAAACAAGGCAGCCTTAGCGATGTCGAAAGACTTAGTAATTCTTGAGGCTACATTTTTAGGGAAAGAACACCACCGTGAACTATTAATTGAGCTAGTGTAGATAAGTTTTAGATTTTTATCGAAATTGATAAATCAATAACCTATACAATCTTTCTTCAATTTAAGAGCTATATTATCTCGTCTCGCCACGAGATAATTCGACGACAAAATTAGGACGCGCTGCACATGTTATGCCTCGAACTTCTTACGTCGAGACCTTCACTTTCTCCTTTGTCTGTGTAATGTAGATCCACCCAGCCCTATTTTGCCTTCTATCTCAAAAAATTCCTTATCAATATGTATCCACAGTTTTACATAAATACTCAGATGCCGACCGGAATTATTCCCTAACATAATTCGCCCCATAAACTACAGGCACAAAAGACCCCCATCTCAGACAGTCGTCACAGGGTTATAACAATAAAACTACGTCACTATTAACATTTATATCTCGTCTGGAAGAAAGCTTCTGAATGTCCACAACTTTCCCTTATTCCATCACCCGGTGACTCATCTAGTCCCTCGACAACGGTCAATGTCATACGATATGAGGACTTACCAACTTATTTTTACATCCCAACTTTTACTTGCACATCCTTATGCTAATAATCATAACGTTGAAAATCGAGTGGGTATTTAAATAAGGGGTGTATTATAAGTTTGTGATATAGGCTGTATGTAAGAATGTCTAATGGGGTGGACGCGACGTTTTCGCGAATTGGGGCCGAGTAAGATAACGTGGTATAGGTTTATTATCTGAATATTGGTCGTATCAAGTTAGGTAAACAGATATTTTTAGATGTCTATAGATCGGTAAAGTTGGTCAGGCTCAGGCTTTTTGTGGGATATACACACATCAAAAAAAGTTTGCGATCACTAGCTTAAGCTGATATAATTTTTTTAAATTGAACTTTATCAAGAAAAAATATTTTTTGTGTGTTTTCTTTAAATAGAAATACCCAGTTTGAAATTAAAAAATAAAACTTTTCTTATTTTTTATAAAAAACGTAACAAAAAAGATTTCGATTTTTCAAAGTGATCGCAAACTTTTTTTTATGTGTGTACATACATAAACATAACATCACACCAGTATTCCTTGAAGGGTTGAGCAGAGTTGTAAAAAACACCCTCATTTCGCAGTTATGTTTAAGTCCCATGTAATAGGGGGCGAGCCTATTGCCATCAACCGGAAATAAATCCAGACTCCGGGCTGCTATTGAGAAATTCTACACAGAAAAACCAAAATACACTGGGGATCGAAACTAGGATCTCACGCTCAGCATTCGCGCTTACGACCACTAGACCTACGAGGCAGTCGGTTTTTGTGTGATATTTTTAGTAATAGACCGTAAACCGTATGTTTCCCACCCAGCAGGTACCAAAAGTACAGAAAGCGACAATATATTTATTGCAACGATACCTACGGGGTTTCCAGACAACTTTGAAACGATGCTTTAGCACTAAGTACTAGTTTTCCGCACCATAAAGTTCGTCTACACGTAGCTATAATATATGTTTGTAAATATAAATTATAGCTAGACATATATTACGATATATTTTCAACAATAATCTTTGAATGACCACACGCGCAGCGATAATATCGAGGCCTAACAGCTAAACATGGATAACCGCCGATTTACAAAGTTTACGAAAAGTGGTTTAAAGTTCGTTTACGACGAAGAAATTAGGCTAAGGTCCTTCATTTACATACGGCCTATGCGATAAAAAGTATATCGTAGTCATATGAGACTTAGACCAATCAAAGGAGAAAGAAAAGACGATTCCAACGATATACTCGTATTAGTCCCTTTCGCAAAAAATGCCGCTTATCCGTTTTTGGCTGTTAGGCCTCATTTACGGAGACGCGGGGCGTCGCGCGTCGCGTGCTGCGTGGCGTCTCGCGACGCGTCGTACGATTTTTCTGTTTACGGAGGTGCGGCGCGTGCAGCGGCCCGCATCATCACACGTGCAAACACAAACATATGGCAATGTATGATGTTGTTTATAAAGATACGGCGCGTGCAACGCTGCGGGCCCCGCCGCGGTTGACACTACGTTTTACAGTGCCGGAGAATTGCAGGAATAGCTGGTCGCAACGCTGCGTGCGCCGCCGTGATAAACGTCGCATGCAACGCGGCCATGCCATCCGCGGGCTCCGCCTGCATTTCAAGCAAACGCGTGTAAAATCGCTTCTCCGTAAACGCTCTCATACAACGCCATATGTTTGAATTCAGTGCGGGCCGCGCCGGACAACGCGAAGCGCGACGCCCCGCGTCTCCATAAATGAGGCTTTAGGCATCGATGTCTCATTAAAACTATGGGTACTAAAAACGCAATATATTTTGGCATATTAATATCTATCATAGCTACGTGTGTGACGGTCTTTAACAATTTAATATTTTTATTGATGAAATATACCTTTATCAGATTTTAACAACAGACCAAAGTTTAGCTAGATTGCCACAATATTTATGTTGTTCTGCCCCTCCTCAACATGACTTTAAATATGTCAATTAAAAGTAAACTGCGTTACCATAAAAACCAATTAAAAACGCAATTAAGTATTCCAAATTTGAAATGGCTCACATACCTACATAATGACCACTGGCCCCAGTGTTGCCAGACGTCCCACTTTTAGGACGTCCCGTTTTTCAACCCTCTCAGTCCGCGTCCAGCCAGCACCCTGAGCGAGGCGCCTAAAATTCCGCTTTTTCACATAAGGGCGTATACATAAAGGAAGCAGGTAACCAGCGCCGACCTAGCAGCGCTTATCAGTACTGATCAGTGCAGGTAACCGCTACATAAAAGAAGCGGGTAGAAGCAGGGGCTGGCATTTTTTAACAAAAATACGCCTTATTCCCTTGCAAATACAGCAACAAATGACGGTTTACCAGCGCTGATCGGAGCAGGTCGGAACTTGTCGGCGAAGTTCGGAGCTTGTCGGCTCCTGCTGGTTCGCCACACAGTATAGAGACTACCTGCGCTGACTAACTGCGCGGACCAGTACCGACAAGCGCTGGCAAATCGGCGCCGGCAACCCGCTTTCTACGTGTATACTACTAAGTAGGTAATATTGGCGCCGTAATTTAAAAATAATAATTTCACTTTTGTCAGTGATTTTGTTGGTATAATTCCACTTTGTTCACCTGGGTGAAAAAAGTGGAATTCTTGGTGTCCTCATATCACCTCGGATTCATTTCACCTAGGTAATATCACCCAGGTTAAGCAATTTGACATTGATGTCCTTTGTTCTCCTTGGGATTAAATCACGCAGGTGAACAGTGGCGACTTTTTTTATTAATTTTGTGGACTTTATTCACCCACATACAACATGCTTTTATCTTAAAAATCAAAGCCAACTAATTCAAATAAATTTAATTTAAATTAGAGATAGATAAAAGAAACAAAAAAAGAAATACAAAAATCATTGTTAGTTTAATTAAATTGTGTAATAATTTTATCAACTTAAAGAATGATTGGAGATAAAATATGAGAAGATTATGGATGTCAATTATCAAACAAAAAGAAAAGTTATGAATAATGCTAACATTATTCATTATCTTCTTATATTTTAATTATTCCAATCATTCTTTTATTCGCTTTTTATAACCGGCATTTAAATACCGGCATTTGGAAAAACAGATCTAGCAACACTAACTGGCCCCCACATGCACTTAGTGCAAAAAACTACGGTAATAGGCAGAGAGCATGCACTCTGGCACCCTTGCCACTTGTCAGGGGTGGCTAAGGGCAATTATCTAGGGGTTTCGCTAATTCTTTACGTGCTTAACCTCATTTGTCTGGCTTATTTAAAGACTTACGGTATTAGTACGGCTTTTGTCAGGATTATCGCGGGCAATATTTGAGTTAGTGTTACACGTAATTGGTAAGACTGACGTAGACAAGTGGGGTAGATAATACGTCACTCCTGACTTTATAAGTGGGTCAATAATGAAGTGTTGCTTGATCAAATGGTGAGCTAGCAGTCAAGACAGCCAACCTAGTTAACACATTCGAGTCCACCACACTTTTCAGAGAGTTCATACGCCATCCCGCCATACATATTGCTAGTGGACCTTCCAGGAGGGTCCTCGGCATTACATTTGCGCTAAGAGTGAACCCTCGAGGAGGGTTCCTGGCAATAGGTTAAAAACCCTGAAAAATACGCTACTACGTCGTAAAATAGGTGTTTGCTTGTTTCATGACGGTGAATTTTCCAAGAAAAACCTGCATTTAAAATGAGCCCTCCACGAGGGCACAGGATGCCTGGAGGGCACCAGGCACTGAACGTATTAAACTAAGCTAGTGGCGTAGACTATCGCTGATGCAGGCTGCATCATCGATGGATGAGGGATTTCGCAGCCATCAATGCGCCCAACCAATACGACACTTAAGTGCGGCAAACCAGATGACGCCGCGTGTTCAGCTAATGACATAGGGCTCCGTTTCGGTTCGGAACTAGTCGGGCAATCCCAAAAATGCACGTGAGCAAACCGTAACTAGTAACTAAGACTGAAGGTTGACCGAGCTGAGATTAAATTATGAAGAATAAAAATAGTATTCCGGTACACTTAAAGTTCGGTCCGGTTTCAGTATCATCTATCAGTCTATCTTGTTATAATGTCAATTCAGTCAACTTAAAATCTATTACCGATAGCATACCAATATCAACAGTCATAGACTAAAATTCTAGAAATAAATGAGGATTCCAACTTGTCAAAATGGCTCAGTACATAATGTAACCAGAATACCCTTTTGGCTTCAGTCAACTTTCAATCTCATTTCAATAAAATCTCACGGTTGACGTTGTTTGTTAACGAACAAGAAAACTATTTGTCATATTTATGAGATTGAGACTATAATAGACGGAGACTAGACCGAAACTATATTTTGAACATTTTTGTTACGAGAATTGGGCCTTCTGATTTAGGTAAGAAGCATATCAATAATAATTAAAAACAGCATAATCAGTCCATTACTGTACCACTGTTGACCACAGGCCTCTTCGGAAGGTTTAGGCCTTAAGCCTACCATGCTGGTCTGATGCGGGTTCGTGAATTACACACACCATAGAAAACTTTTTGGAGCCCTCTCAGGTGATTAGGTTTCCTCACGAAGTTTTACTTCACCGTTAACGCAAATTATAATCCGCACGTGAATTTGATAAAGTCAAAGTGCGGGATGGGATCGAACTTGAATCCTCCAGCAAGAAAGGTAAGCATTTAACCGCTAGGTTATCGCAGCTTTTCGATGCAATTAATAAAGCCGGGTCCGCAGCGCCAATTTTCTAACATGTTATTGTGTTTTTGTGAACAAAACTGTTAGACCACGCCCCTATTCGGTTAGCAAAAAATATTAAGCGGGGTCCGCAGCGCCAATTTTGCTAACAAAACTGTTAGGCCACGCCCCTATTCGGTTAGCAAACAATGTTCTCCTGTTCGCAAACAAGAAAACACGGCGCAGTGGACCCGGCTTCAGATCAACTCTTCAAAACAAAAATGTCGACTGCATCAGTATATGGGCAGATTGTCAATTAGCAGAAATAATAAATCCGACAGCGCAGACGCACCCACTGCTGTTTATCCGCGATGGTATCTTCATCCCTCGACGCGAGGGGGCAGCACCAGTAATTGGGCGCGATGCCGGAGAGATAACGCCGTCTGGCTCTGCTGATTAAATGCATGTGCATTATTTCCAGTAGATTACTATTGAATTTTGGAAGATTGCTGTGTATTTATTATATTGATATCGGCATTTGTTTACTTTAATAAGAAGAAAATGTATTTTGTACAAGATAAAAAGCCTCTAGAAGCTTGAAAGCATAAAGAACCTATGGAAGGGTGACAAAACGCATCTTCGCCTTGTCACTCTTCCATAGGTAATTCGTCATTAATTTGACGACACTTTTGGTGCAGTGGCTAAGCGATTGGCTTCTGCGCTACGGGTCATGGGTTCGATTCCCACACGGAATAAAAATTTGTATGGCCTACAGATAGTTGTTTCGGGTCTGGGCGTTGTGTATGTGAGATTTGTGTCTGTAAACGCAGCCACGAAACCAGAGAAATCTTAGTGAGGGGCAACGTTTTTTTTTTTTTTTTAAATATCCTTTTTTTCACTTAGGCAATTAATTCATACCTAATCGTACTAGATGAATACTAATTATGTAATACAACTGTAATGATAAATATTACTGAACGTTATTCAATTTTAAGTTGTCGTTAATTTCGTGTTGTCACTGTCACTTCATCTTGAAGTGACAGTGATAGCACGAAATTAGTGGCAACTTTTTTTTAATTTATTTTTATTTAGTGTATTATTTTTCTTAAAGGACACATCAAACCCATTGTACCATAATGGCAACTTAAAATGGAGTAGCGTTTGAGTATTTGGCCATGAACTATTTTAACAACATTCTGCAACGATTACAATGGTTAGAAAAACTGTAGGTAAGTGGTAGACTCGAAAAATATTCATATGAATGACACGGCGAAGACACGAATCACCCTCAAAAAATTCTCCGTTTCCTTGCTCAAAAGCACATTTAGGAGTAAAATAAATTAGTTTTTTACACATTTTTTTTCAGTTTTTGGAACAGTCGTCTACCTAGCATTTCAAGACGCTATTTAAATAGTAAATAACATTTGTTTATTTTATTACATCATAAACCATTAAAAATCAATAAAGAAAAGGCATAAGTGTCTACAAAATGATTTCGCCATCTTGTAACTTTGCGCGCTAACTTCTTTACACAACAACGCAACTTCGCATGCCGAAACAAAATTAGCATATACCCACAGCTTTTGGTAATTAAGTGTCTTTTTAAAGCAATGATAATTACCGATTCAGCCTTTGTAGACAGCCTTTTAATCACAACCCTTTGCAACAATTCTGCTTACCGCTAATGACGTCACCATGACATAGTGTTCAGGATAGGGTTGGTACTCTGTAATTACCCAGAATCAGGGTAATTCGGGCCGCTGAGTATGGCGAGGTTTTTGCTCGTTAGCCTTGAGGTGGGGTGCGTGTTTGGGCGATAAGCGGAGAGGAAACCACTCCGCTTATAAGATATTTCTAAAGCGTTTATGCTATCCGCTTGATGATAATAGGTGACGAGGATCTATCTCTTCACATTATGGTCGCCAAAGTCGTCGTCTGCTGTACCCTGGTACAGAAAATATGTATTAGGGAAATTGTTCATTTCAAAGATTATGATGCTGAGAAATACACGATCCCTGATGTTTCTTTAATAAAAACTAATTTAATTATTGCAACTAGGACCTTATCATCTCCCTGCTCTATTGAACTTTAGAATGACCACATCGTTGCAGATGAGATTGCCATTGAAACAGCTGTAGGTGCTTCAAGTATACATCAACAATAAAGTGAATAATTCAATACAACAACGATACTTTAATATTTTAAAGACGTAAGGTATCTCTGCTTTTCTGAAGTAGTGTAGTGCATAGAAGTATAAATTACTAAATAAATTGGACGCTTACATAGACTGAAATAACGCTAAAGAGAAATACATGGTACCGCACCGCTTTCACAAGAACCCTACCTCAACCGTGGTTCACAGAGCGTGGAAGAGCCGCGTCATCGCCGCCCAGATTGCCGGTGAAATGGCTGGAACGCGCTAAAGGGCTGTCTCGTAACCTCTCCAAGTTGATACATCGGATGAAGAGGATACACTGAGATTTATGAGGATGTAATGAAGGGAAAAAGGATTGAGATAATAATGACTTTAATTTATCACAGAGTGGCATTATATCGATACTTGTTTTAAGACAAATAGACAGCGAAAGCTTTCAGGTAAACGTTCCATGTCGATGCATCGTAATAATAGAGGAACAGCCCCCTGATTCTGTACCCCAAGTGTGAGTTTTTACATTACTACTGTAGTTGCGTCACGCCAAAAATATCAAACAAATTTTTAGTCACGCTATTCGCCGCTAGAGTCTCTGCCTAAATTTTCAAACATTTTTGGTGTGACGCAACTACAGTAGTAACGTAAAAAAACTCACACTTGGGGTACAAAATGGTTCGATAAGTCAGTTGACGACAGATTCGGTTTGTTATCTCTTATTTTCTACGATTTTCATAACGGGATAAGGAACAAAAGTATATTATACAAATAAAGAAAAATATATCATAATCAAATATTTAATATTGAATAAATAGGGCATCAAAATATAAGAAACCGAATGTGTCGACAGCTAACTTATCAAAAAGTTTTGAATTCAACAAAAAAAGGTCTACATTTGCATGTTATATAATGTTTACGTCGTATCGAAGTAAAATAAATGTTATTGAAATTAGTGTATTATTCATAGGCTTTAATACAAACTAATCTGCAACCCAAGCTATAATGATCATACTTCGATTTTGGCTCAGACACAACATTGAAACGCGGCAAGATTAAGAAAGTTTTGATAAAGTAATTTGAATTATGCTAGTTAAACATTAAACCCTCTCAAAAGCCAGACAGAGTAACAAATCCAAAATCTTTTAACTTAATTAAATTAACCAACTCGACCAAGCAACAAAATCAAGAAACATTTTTAACGAAATCACCCGGACGTTTGCTTTCTTCATAATTGAATGAACTAAACGTTTTACGAAATGAGAAGAGTATCACTGGATCTTCCCGCAAGAGGTTTGCAAACAATACGACAATTAGACAATAACGTCCGACTGTGAATAGCTTAATCTGGAAGCAAACGCTGTTAACATTCCCCCTCTGCCTTTGTTGATGCTGCAGACGGGCGCGCGGAACGCTGGTAACTAGAATTTCCAACGATTTGTGCAGACGCCATTTTAGTATCAATATCTATTACTCTTGTATACCTTGAACTAAAGGTACTTTTTAAAAAGATAGACACTGAATCACAATCAGTTATTAAGTTATCACAACAAAGTTTATACATAAAAAGGAAAAATAGCAAAAATATCGGACGTTCCATAAGACGGTTATTTTACTTACTACTTACCTTACCCTAAAGCGCAACGCGTGCCGCTGTTTTTAACCTGTGCTATACGTTTTTCCAATGTTGCCAACAATATACTTAATAACAAAATCGTAACGATGCTAAAACTGCACATTTTTTTGGAAATAAGAATGTGCAACGCATCCTAGGAACGATGCCAATCGTATTTTGATTTTTTGTCTGTTTGTCCCTTTGTATGATTGAGATTCACGCCAGTGCTACTCGACAGATCCAGTTCAAATAGCCACATCCGTTTAAGATCGGATTAGGTATAGGGTACAAAATGTCACGCTGTTGAGTGGAGCTGACAAGCAGTACCTTATATTTTAGACAAAGCCAGTACAGCTAGTGTGGGCATAATTATTGTCACAAATGTGAGGAAAATTTGTTCTTAATGCAATTTTCAACTTTAATTTGGTATTGCTGGTTGAGTTTTTCTCATGCATGATTGATGCTTGGCAATGCTATAGATTTACCTGTGTCTAGAAGATTTGATATGATTTTTTGTATTTTATTTGTAATCAACTTTAATTCGACATAATCGCGAAGTATATACCGTCCGCGTGGCCTAAGCTGAGCTTTGCATTTGTGTGAACCGGTTTATACTGCTTGTTGGCAATCGATTCTATGTGCACTCACACAAATGCAAAGCTCAGCTTACGCCTCGCCAGTTGTATTTACATTGATGCGGTATTTTTTAATTCTTTTATTAGATATTTTGTCTTTTGCCCACCATAGAAAAGTTATTCTTGCAATTTTTTTTCAAACTGAGACTCCTAAACAGGAGCTGCAAACTCAGTCGAATTTTAATATCTTATTGTTTTTTATTTTTTATAAAACTGCCCGTCTGCATCTCCATCGTTCATTGTTACCGGCGCAGTGTCACAGCGACCTGGTTTCTTGGAAATCTTCGTAAGCGTCATTTGCACTTTTCTTGCGGTACAAAAACATCGCAGAGAGATGAAAAATGAAATATCACGGGCAGCCCTCGGTTCGCAAGAGCTTAAAGCTATTTGTTAGAAGATAATACGTTTTCTGAGAAAACAATGCACTGTGAAGAATTCTCACGGAGTGGTTCACAGTATTGTTGGTTTAAAAAACGATGTGATAGTAGCAGAAAGATTATTTATTGCTGTTGTGGATTTTTTTATTCTTTTTATACCGTGGGCCTGACGTACCCGAAAGATTTTAACCTTCGATTCCGATGCCTAATTGGAGAAGAAAAGCTAGGATATACTTAGTTTGTTGAATAAAGCTTAATTTTCGAAATATTCATTATTTACGGAAATTCACAAATCGAAAAATATCTATGGTAACAAGTCTTATGAACGCGGCGTTGCGACTTTTGTCATACCCCTCTCGCCGTATGTCTTATTTGTCGGGGAGGGTTGTGAAGTGAGAAGTTTCTTATCTACTCACACGATACTTTATAAATGTTACCAGTTCAACCTGAGGTATTGTTTACAAGGAAGTACTAAAGTTAATGGATTTATTAAGTACAGAAAAAAAAAACTGTATTGGACTTTCGTTGAATTATCATTTGACTCGTATGAGTCACACACATTAAAAAAAGATTGCGATCACTAGCATAATTATGTATGTGAAGATTCCGAATTCATTGTGTTGACCTTTTGAAAGCACCAGGGATCTGGTCTACTTGAAATAAAAACTATTTGACTTTGACTTTGATTCAAAGTCCAACTGAAATCATTTATCTGATTTTTATTGAAATCTGACTAGCATATTTATCTAGATAACTATCAATCTATATTTATCATCATAATTATCGCTTTGAATCCCGATTAGAAAATTTGGCTTCAAAAAGGCTACATAATTTTTCAAAGTAATCGCAAACTTTTTTTGATGTGTGTTTATAGAAGAGGATTTACGAGTATTTAACATAATTACCTACTAACATAGTTATCAGTTTTCTTTTTTACTAATGCAACACCAATTTTATATGGATGAGTTTATGTAATGTTTTATCCGAAACAAAGATTTGAATTGAATTGAATATAATACCATCAGAAAGGCGTGGTTAAAATCTTTCGGGTACCTCGGACCCACGGTGTATAATTTGAAGACTTTAATGCCGTGGTCATCGTTAGGACAGGAGGGGCTCATGGCTAATTAATAAGCGTGCGGATCATATGATTTGCAAGGCTAAGCAGCACTTGCCGCGGTCAGTCCGTGGATGGGTGATCATTCGTTGCACATCGAGAGCCCTTCGTGTCTCGGAGAGCATGTTAAACTATCGGTCCCGGGTGTCATACGAATACCTATGATAGTTGTTACGGGTAATCAGAAGCACGAAAGTCTGACAACCGGTTAGCTTAGGATATCGATATTGCTTGCCGGGAGGACACGGCGTGGCACACGCTGGCAGAGTGTGCCGCTTGGGAGGAGCCGCGCCGTGCCCTCATCTCAGGAGTAGGCGGTGACCTGTCGCTGTCGGCCGTGGTCGAGTCCATGGTCGACAGCGAGGAGTCCTGGGATGCGGTGGTGTCCTTCTGCGACACGGTCATGTCGCAGAAGTAGGATGCGGAAAGGGTGAGGGGGATCACCTCCACTCACCCGGCCCGCAGCAGACGCACCGGGCGTCGGCGGAGGGCGGACAACGCCCTCTTCCAGCCCCCCTAAATGGGTCCAGGGGCGACGGACTTGGGGAAATCTGTCGCCCCCCACACATCAGGACCCGAGGCGGCGGCGCGAAGTGTTCCAAGCGCGCCCCTCTTAGACGGCGCGGGGGGAGACTAACACCTCACTCCCCCCGCTAACCCGAGGAGGCCCGCTGAGGCGGGCCGGCACCAGCTGGGGGTTGCGGAAGTGTCGTAAGTTCCCGCGACCCTCGGCGCAGGTGTGAGATGGAACACCGGGGTGGTTTTAGTCAGTAAGAATCTGACAGACCCCTCCGCCCACCCCAGGGCGGAGGACATCCATGAGGATTTCCAACCCGAGAAAAAAAAAAAAAAAGGATATCGATATTGCCGAGTAACTGGGTTGCTCAGGTTTGATGGGAGTCACTTCGTGTTAAATACTGGTATTCAGCTGCATGTGGTTAGATTTGGAGCTGACCTCAACATACTTGGGAAGAGGTTAGGCAGAACTATTTCGTGCTCATTACACGCTTGAATTCGGCAGCGAGACGGGTGTTCGTTTTATACAATGCATATAATGTGCCTACCTATTTTAAAGACTTTTTTTGTAACACTTAGTTTAGAGATTTTTTGATATGATTTGTATTTATTACCACCATGGAGTAAGAGTATATTGGATCTATTCTACAAAAATTCAACAGATTTTAAAGCTTGTTGCAATATTACACGTATACTAACATTGCTGTCTAGTGCATGAGGTCCAGGGTTCGATCGGCTTTTCCCAATTTTTCAGTAGCAGCCCGGAGTCTGGATTTGGATCCGGTTGATGGCAATAGGTTCGTCCTTATTAACGGCGAAATGCGGATATACTATACACCTCTACCTAACCCATAAAATCACGCCTGTATTTGCAGGCGTGAATTTATGATAAATCAAAAATACATACTTTCTCTCTTTACTTTAAGAGCTATATTCATGTCGGTGCAGCATGTTTACTCATCTCTATTGCACGCTGATTCCTGCAAGCTAACATGCGCAGCGCGACATAATTTTCCCGTCGCGTTATGTCGTGCCGAGACGAGATAATGTATAGCTTATCTCGTCTCGGCCGTAACAATAACCAAAACATATGTGTTTATAAACAAAAACACACTAAATACATCAACAAAAACGTTATTTTCTCTGTACCCACTCTCAAAGCTCCGATCAGCCATTTCCGTGAGCGACAACCTTTTAGCGTGCTTCTCTTTTATCGTGACGCGTATCAATTTGTTCCGACAGACACAATTTACATGTAACGCTGAAAACAAACATGCATCTATCGATATATGTATACTTTGTGTTTGAAAGTAACTTCCCGGAACAATTTTTAGGACAACAGTATTTTATCAAAAAAATATGAAAATAAAACTGTTATTGTATTCCGGGCATAAAGTGGTGAGAGGGATCTATCGTATTACGCGAATGGATAGAATTAGAAATGAGTATTTAAAAGGCAGTCTGAAAGTGGCACCGGTGACTGAGAAATTGTGTGGGAACCGGTAGTTATGGTATTGGCATGTGATGCGGAGGAATAAGGAACGTGTCGTGAGGATAATTCTGAGTATGAACGTGGATGGTTATAAGAGTAGAGGAAGACCAAAGAAACGATGGATGGATAATGTAAAAGATTATATGACTGGAAAGAGGGTGACTACTGAGATGACGACTAATAGAGATGTATGGAAGAAAGACGTGCTGCGCCGACCCCAATTAACAGAGGATAAGGATGATAAGGATAAGGGCAGAAGGATGATGGTGAAAGTACAGTTTTCTCTGATGAATAACAATAGGCTCGCTTGCAATCATAGAGTGGGACACAATGCCAGCAGTTATTCAATACGCGTATTTTATCTTGGCCATCAAGTCATTTTTTGAGAAAGATTCAACGTGTCGTCGCTCCAGCGTCTGTGGTACTACTAATCTGCGGTCGGACGACACGTCATCTGCGGGCGTACGACGTGTCGCTAGCTGCAGAAGGTATTTCATAGAAATACATAGAAACCAGTAGTGTCGTAGCGACACGTTGTATGCTGCTGCTGTATGCAGTCGGCTACCAACTCGTACCTTGATCTTCCCAACATGCAAACACCAACAGCGCCGATTTTCAGTGACGACTTTGGGTAACGCAATGGCGTTTTCCTTCCTTAAATGAATGTCTTGACGAAAATTTAAAACCAGGTACAGTCAGCAACAAAAGTAGCTGAACATTTGAGTGTTTAAACTTGGCATTAATTAGAAAACTAATTGTTTTAAAACAACAATTTTAATAGATACCTAGAGCTGCTAGATACAGCTCAAAGTATGTCTTAAAATTTTTGTTTCCTATCAATTAGTTATCTAATTAATGCAAAGTTTAAAAACTCAAATTTTCAGCTACTTTTGTTGTTGACCGTACCATAAATAGTGACAGCGATATGAATACGTGTGCAGAGTTTATACATAATCGGTATGTATTAAGTGCGGTAAATAAGAAAAACTGAAATGATTGTGAGTATTGTGAATTTAATTTTGTGTATGCTACAGTACTGTAGATAATAATAACATGTAAGCATAGAACTGAACTTTACGTATAATGCTAGCTTACTTAATAACCAACAAGATTAAAATAAAACCTTCCCATTCGATAACAAACAAACCCCCACTCAATACAAAACCGAATCGGAACAGAAACGGAAATGGCATTATTCGAAAGACATCAGCTGTCTTATAGAAAGCGAACAGAACGGAAAGTATCATTAAGTATTGAAGGAGCGATGGGGTGGAGCGAAAGCAGACTCATGTCCGTCTCGGAGCGCCCCGGTTCATCTAGGAAGTTTTATGGGGAATGTCATGAGGGTGTCAAAGGGTTTATTAGAAATGGACAGTAAAGGTTTTTGGTTTAGGCAGTTAGAGACTTTCTGGATTGAGATTTGTTGTTGTTTATTTTTGGAATGAAACTGTTTTTAACCAATTTCAGAAAAGGAGGTGGTTCTATTACCGACGCGTATTTTTTTATGTATGTTCAACGATATTTCCTAGATTTGTGGACCGATTTGATCTTAAGACGAGTGAGCAAGTCTATTACACTTTTGTGTGTTTTATTTTTAAGGTACAAGTCCGAGACGGGCTGCAAACTGCAGACTGCAACCGCAGGCCGCAAGTCACATTGGTTTGTATGAACCAGTAGTGTCGCTTGTTTGCTGGAGTGCGATTCACTAAGGCAAAACAACTTTACAACCAAGAAATCGCCGTTGAAACATCTGATGAAAACATTTCGGTATTCTTTAGTTAAAACTGCGCGATCGTAGCGCCTCAACGATGTCGACGGCGCGACATAGAACTAAAATATGGTTCCGTTCATGTTCGGCAGATCGTCGACGAGCATAGGTAGCTTAGCGAATACGGTTTTTATTAACGTTGTTTTTAAAAGCGATATTTACGATGAAACATCAGTGAACTCGTCGTTGTTTACATCTATGATGAGTCTGTTAGTGAATCGCATTGCTGCTGTCATCTGCGGTTGCAGTTTGCGGTCGCCGTCGGATATTTATTTCGTGTTATTTGGACGGCGAGTTGCGGTCTGCGGATGCAGTCTGGAGTCTGCAGCCCGTCTTGGCTTGTACCTTTATTTATCAACCTTGTTAAACCCTAGAAACACAATAAATATATTGAAGTTAATGATCTGGACATATTAGCAGGCAAATTCTGATGGCAATGTTATCAATGTAAGTTTTCAGTGTCGTAGTGAATAATGCAGCTCATTTAAGTCCCAAGATCACTCAATTATTTTATAACGTTTTCGATGGAAAAATAACTAAGTAGTTGTACTTTCGTGGCTGAGTCAATAACGCCATACTTCAGATTACTTTTTAACCGACTTCAAAAAGAAGGAGGTTCTCAATTCGTCTGAAACTTTTTTTTTGTTTTTTACTTGATATATCCGCCAATTATGAATGGATTTGATTATTCTTTTTTTGTTTGGTAGGCCATACTTCAGAGGTGGTCCCATATAAATTTTATCGAAATTGATTTAACGCTTTTTGAAAAAATCAACAAAAACAAAAAGCATAATACTTAGATGACGTTTTGGTTTGTGGTTCCCTTTAACAAAAGTTTTGATGAGGTCTTTCAATCTCTGTTTTAACTATCACCACAGAAACATTAGCCAAGAACAAAGAAGATTATAATTATTTAAGGATGGCTCATGATAATTTTACCTTAATACCTGAACGAACCTTAAAGAAAACTACCTAGTTGTTGGAAAGATTACGCAACAGTGTCATTTAAATTCGTAGTTTTAAACAGTGTAATTTATGGCACTAAAACATAATTAATAAATAACTTTTAATAAAAGTAAAAACCGACTTCAAAAAAAACTAAAAAGAGTAAAATAATTACCATAATATCAAATTGACAGTTTCAGAAGTCGGTGCAATTCTACACTGAAACAAATAAAAGCCACCGACTTCTCAAAGTGTCAATTTTATATTATAGTACGAGCCTAATTATTTTACTCTTTTTAGTTTTTTTTGAAGTCGGTTTTTACTTTTTTATCGTCAATACCATTAAAGCGGGATACTCATACACTCATTCATCAAGGTTACGAATTGCATACGAATATCTGTCTTAACAATTAAACTGTCTATCACGGACATTAGTAGAAAGATTGTCCCTAAACTAGGTACAAAATGTTCATTCCGAATTTTGTTTAGGTACATAAGAAGTGCAGTTAATTCGTTCACGGCTTCCGATCGCACTGCAGAGTTGCGGTACGTGCATAAATTGTAGTATCGTGCCATTGGCCGTTATTTATGTACGTACCGTTCTACCGCCCCGTGGATGCGCGATCTCAGACGCATAAATACGATTCGGAGACTTGGCGAGCCACTACTAGTGGTCACGGACGTGCGTCCATAACTCATTGAAATGTATATGGTTGGATGGGAAAGAACGTAAAAAACTTCGTCTTTGTTTAATTTAAAGCACACGATTTCTTGTCAGTACTTTTAGCTAAATTAGATCTTTAAATAATGCCATGAAAATAAACGGTACTTTGTTGATACCTGAACCTGTAGACAAATGGCAAACGATGATCGCTAGTGAATAGAAATGCCAATTAAATATATGGAAATGACATAACTGATCGCTTGAAAGGTCGAAAGCTTTTGTCACAGTACATCTTTCTATTCTCCAGCGATCATCGCGATAGCGATAATCAATCGATCATCGATTGCCATTTGGTTGCAGGCACTGATATACTTACCTAATTTCTTAGTTCTTCGGCAGCTATATTTTTGCGATGGGTAAGCTCTTAGTTTTATACACCACGGCTCGCGCTAAATAATTGTGTGGTCTACAGATATTTGACCCACGATTGGGTATATTGCATTTTCTTCGTAAACTATACGTAGCCAGACTAGCATGGTTATTTTAAACGTAAAATAAACTGTAACGACTGCTTACAGTATAGCCGAAATATCTTTCTGAACCGGCACCCCGAACATTCTAGTATGTAGAGGTACTAAGGAAGTAAAAAGGTTACTGTTTTTTTTTACCATTTTGTTTAATCACTACATAGTAAAAAACAAAGTCGCTTTCCGCTGTCTGTCCCTATGTATGCTTAGATCTTTAAAACTACGCAACGGATTTTGATGCGTTTTTTTAATAGATAGAGTGATTCAAGAGGAAGGTTTACATGTATAATACATTGCACCCATGCGAAGCCAGGACGGGTCGCTAGTAGAAAATAAAAACGACACAATCTTTTTTTTTATATAAGAAAATGTCAAAGTGTGATTACTTTTCTTAAAAACCTATGCCCGATTAAAAACCATTTTGTTTCCAAAAATTATTGCACAACCTACTGTATATAATTCTTCATATTCAGATACATCATCATTAGATAAAAATTTATTCTTAGTTTTGTGCAGCTACATAATCTATGCGCATGTTTGCAGAACATACGTTCGTGCTTTCATCTTCTAGTAGGGGACACTTCACGATCCACTACCCGTCTGAATTATAAGACGGCACTAAATTTCGCGATTGAATTTATGAGTTATCGTAAATTTTGACGAGTTCCGCCATCATCGCCTGATTTAATTACACAGTAGTACTTAATTATCGTTTTAATGCTGTTGCGAATTGTCGCTGTTTACGCAAATGTTAATATTAAAGTTTTATTTTGTAGGACGGGGTGAGATTTAATGAATTCAATGGTAATTACTACTGATAAACAGAGGTATGACGATTCCGAATTGCTTATTAAACCCTTACGATTTTATTTATTGAGTATGCTTGTCTTTAATTGTCTGAAATTGTAATGACCTGGGGCCCAATTCTCCTAAAATAAATCTTGATAAATCACAACCGAACCAAGGCCGAACCGTTCATTCAGACAGTTCTCAATTTCAAAAGCTATCAAATTGTTTGACACAAAAAACAAAATCAATCATTTTGAAAGTTTTCGAAAACAAAAACTGACTGACGGTTGTGGTTCGATTGCGTTTGGCAACTATTTATTTTACGAGAATTAGGCCCCTGTTTACCTAACTGACATTTTAAATTGAATTATAATTTATTATTTTTTAATGTAATTTATTGAAATGCCACCTTAATTGTAATTGCTGGTTTATGTTAATTTTGTACGCCAATTATGTTGGCAAAACATAGTGCGCATATTTTAGACAATATACTATCTGTAACCATACCTATGTGGAGACCCGTTCAAGAACACGAAAATGACTGAGGACAGAGCGTGCACGAGCCAAGGAGTGTCAGCAGCGGAAACATTTCGCGTGGGTGTGCGCATACCGCCGTTCTACCCAGAGAAGCTAAGTCTCTGGTTTAACCAGATGGAGGCGCAGTTCATCCTGTCGAACATCACATCGGGGTTACCAATATGGAGAAAATAGGTGTGGTGTTCCTCCAACCAAAGGGAGGATCCTCCAACCAGGCGGAGTCTTGTGCCTGGCGGGCTACTGCCCAACGGTTGATGTTGGGAGGTTGTATATATACTATCTGCGTGTTAAATCTTGATTGCGCGATGTAGGATAGTTCGCATGTGGCGAGATAGATGCCGCCACACCTATGTTTAACAAAATAAATGATTGATTGATTGAATTATTAAACAAGAAGATTCTAGTTAAGTAGACTAATATTCATACATAATCAGCCTATCGTCCGTGTAGTGCCGGACGTATAGAATAGCACTACCCCATCTCGGTGTCGTAAAAGGCGACTAAGGGATTCATTAGAGGATGGGCAGCAGCGTTCTCTGAGTACTTTGACAACCATACTGCGATCGCCAACCCGCCTGCCAAGCGTGGCGATTATGGCAAACCCCCCCAACATGCATAGGGAGAGTCTTTGTCCAGCAGTTGACGTCTTTCGGCTGAATGATGAATCAGCCTATTACTGTCTTAATGCTGGGGACAGGCCTCTTCTCAAAATGAGAAGAGCTTAGGCTTTAGTCTACTATGTTGGCCTGAAGCGGGATGGCGGACTACACACACTGTCGAGAACTATATGGAGCCCTCTCAGATATGCACGTTTCCTCACGATGTGTTCCTTCACCGTTAACGCTAGTGATAGGTAATCAAATTCTGATCCGCACATGATTTTGAAATGCAAAGTCCCACTTGCATGGAAGGCAACCGTTCAACCATTAGGCTATCACTGCTTTAATAGACTTAAGAAAAATAAACTGCTTTTGCAATGCTAGATTTCAACAAATGTAAGTACAATGTACACACATCAAAAAAAACTTGCGATCACTTTGAAAAATTATGTAGCCTTTTTGAAGTCGAATTTTCTGATCGGGATTCAAAGCGATAATTATCATGATAAATATAGATTGATAGTTATCTAGATAAATATAAACCAGATTTCAGTTGGACTTTGAATTCGGAATCTTCACATACATAATTATGCCAGTGATCGCAAACCTTTTTTGATGTGTGTACCTACATTACATTTTTTTCAAAGGTTTCCTCACTCTGACGTTGAGTGAGCAGTTACAAAAACATTTCTTCACGTGCACAAACACCCAGACCAAACAACTATCTGCATACAAATATTTTCTCTGTGCGAGAATCGAACACACGACACGTAACGCAGAAAGTCAACCGCTCAGCCACTGTACCAAAGTGTTGTCGAGAAATATTACAAAATAGTTTCGTTAACCCTTTCAATACCAGGCTATTGAAAGGGTTAACAAAACTATTTTAGGCAGGCAACTCGATCCATTTAAGAATAAAGGTCTAAACGATACACCTACTATTAACTACCAAAATATACCAAAAAAATACGGACCCACCATTTCCACATACTACAAACTTTCTTTCAACCTTTCTATAGGCCGTTATCACTCCATACACTCTATAGAGACGACACGACGCACGGTGATTGATATTAATGGTGGGCGGTGTACACACGGCCTTATCGCCGTCGTCGACGTCGACCGGAGACCTTTTCATAAACTGGGTCGGAGATGGCCGAACTAGCCGAATAGGCCGAATAGTTTGTAGTTTTAAAGAGGCCGGTAGTTTTGAAGTATGGACGTAAATCCGGAGTTTGGGAGGGTAAATAAGAGAAGTTTTAGAAGAAAAACAATTTAAATTATGTAGAGTGAAAATATTTTTAGCGTAACACCCTAACATAAAGAGTTATTTAATAAAACCTCATTTTTGGGGTCTTTGATCCCAGATGGCGGAGCGTGCCGAGGTTACTGAAGGTCGAAAATTTTAATGTTTCATAAGAACAACTAAACATAACACACATCCAAAATTCAGGACTGACCGACCTTTTGCAAGATAAACCCCTTTTTTGCGACCTGGCGACTGGGCTGCTATGACAGTTCCGCCTTCCACCTACCATCCGCGAAAGTGATCTTACCATCATAACAGCTGAGCTTACAACCATTGGCGCAATTAGGCAGGTTTACTTAACATTACGCTTTTTACTCGCAATAATTAATTTTGTATTGAAAACGAATAACAGTTAACAGTAGATCGGGTGAAATAAAAATCTTTTTGAATTTTTTTTATTTCTTATAAACCATTACAGACGCTTATGAAAAATCTAATTTAGGTGCATGATTCCAATTTGTCGTTTCCTACGGAGAAGAGCCGGCAAAAAACTCCATTACTCTTTTAAAAAGAATATCTTTAACAATTTCGGTGAATACAGTACCTACTATGATTTAGGATAGTTATGAGAGAACAATGTAGTCTTGACCACAAAACAGTGAGTAATGTAGTACCAAGTCGTGAGTACAAAAATTAACAAACAAAAAAAAAACACAATTTGAATAAATTACAAATTTATATAAGCCCCAAGCAAATCCACGAAGTTCTCACATTTACAAATGATAAAAGGAAGCTAAACTATATAAAACAATTGACATAGTTAAATGTCATCAAAACTTAGAGAAAAAATCACTGTAAAATAAGATAAAGATATCTCGAGAGTAAAGGCTCATTTACACGGAGATAGTTTCTCGAAGCGAGTCTCATGCTATCTCTGTTTTCGTCGTAGAGAAAGACGAAGACAGAATGAGTCTCGCTTCGAGAAACTATCCCCGTGTAAATGAGCCTTTATGATAGCAAACTAGTGAAAACTGCTATACGGAAGACAGTTTTTATCAATACATTATCAATTGTGTTAAAATGTTCGTCCATTTCTTCGCAGATTTATCTTAGATAGCAATATATTAGTGGTGCACCACGGAGGCGTTTCCGATACATGACGATAAATTACACGCAGCGCCGGCTACGGGCGTAGCGGTGCTGCTCTATTGCTACGACGCTCAGTTGCTACGATACCGCTCACTGGCTACGGCGAATGTTTGATGCTACGAGGAATTATGTATGGACTGGATGAGAAGTCTTGGTCACTAAGTTTTCTTGACACAATAAGATACGCAGCGCTGAAATTTCATCAAAAATTTCTCATCGAAAGTAATTGTGATCGTAAATACACGGTGTAAACGAATTCGTGTAATTCCTTAAAACCACATGATCTATTAATGGTGTAGATAAAATTTGCACGTGATTTAGCTTGATTAAAAATAAATTAATAAATCCTTTTTTTTCTTTCGGTAGTGGTTAGTGATGGATTAATTCGCATTCACATTAATTGTTAGCATGCGAAGACTTCATTCGCATTTAACAAATTAAATGTAGTTGCGAAATTCTGTGAAGTGTGAAGTGAATTCATCGCTCGCTTCATACTTCTATAATAGAGCGGCAGCGTGCGATCTCCGTCGCACCCCCGGGAATACTAAATCTATCTGTTTCGTGTGACCCTGACTTCGTTCGCAAGTGAAATTATTAGCAATTTAGCAGGTGATGCGAGGAATGAAGTTAAGGAATCTTTGATTTGCTTGTACTTAGGGTCGTATATTGAATGAATGCGAGTGTTTGTTGAGTTCGTTTAAATTATTAGCAGGGTGTTCATCGTCATTTTAGCAAATAGCATCAATAGCAATTAGCATGCTAAGACTCATGAATTCGCATGTTTATGAAATTTATGCGAAATCGCATTAATTACCATCACTAGTAGTGGTAAATCATATCTAAATCACCTAAGTAATAAGGATTCAACAAAAAACAGCATATTTTTTTTTAACCGACTTCAAAAAGGAGGAGGTTCTCAATTCGGTTGTATTTTTTTTATGTTTATTACCTCATATCTCCGTCATTTATGAACCGATTTGAAAAAATCTTTTTTTGTTCGAAAGGGTATACTTCCCGATTGGTCCCATATAAATTTTGTTACGATTAGACCATGAATTTCAGAGATATGGAACGGAACTCCTCAGCGGATCAAAGCAAAATTCTCAAATTACTAATATTGCTTTGTTTATATTTGTTATTGGGAACTGACTACTGGAAAAGAAGAGGGGGTGCGCGTCCCCCCCCCCCCCCCCTTGGAATGTTTTCATTATATCGTGTAAGATATCATTTGAAAGGGCTTTTTATGCCCGACTACGTCAAAGCCAAAAAGAAGGGTTATGAAGAGGAGGGGGTTAAATTTATGACACTAAAACGTATTTAATAAAAAATAAACTTTAAAAAAAAGTAAAAACCGACTTCAAAGAAAAACTAAAAGGAGTAAAAAAATTACCATAATATAAAATTAACAGTTTCAGAAGTCGGTGCAACTCTACACTGAAGCTAATAGAAGCTACCGACTTCTGAAACTGTTAATTTTATATTATGGTAATTATTTTACTCCTTTTAGTTTTTCTTTGAAGTCGGTTTTTACTTTTTTTTAAAGTTTATTTTTTTTGTGTAATGCATATTTTATTTTATAGAACATTTCGATGGCACGCATAAATAAATGTGAAAGCATGGTGACACAGCTTGCGGGCACGACTAGCAGGATATCGCTCTACGCAGTCAGTTAACTCAGGGTGCTAAAATGACTCGGAAACAGAGAACCAAGCTTTTTAAACCGACTTCAAAAAGGAGTAGGTTCTCAATTCGGTTGTATTTTTTTTTATTTTTTATGTTTGTTACCTCATATCTCCGTCATTTATAATCCGATTTGAAAAATTCTTTTTTTGTTCGAAAGGGTATACTTTTCGATTGGTCCCATATAAATTTTGTTATGATTAGACCATGAACTTCAGAGATATGGAACGGAACTCCTCATCGGATCAAAGCAAAATTCTCAAATTACTAATATTGCTTTGTTTATATTCGTAGTTGGGAACTGACTACTGGAAAAGAGGAGGGGGTGCGGTGTCCCCTCCCCCCTTTGGAATGTTTTCATTATATCGTGTAAGGTATCATTTTAAAGGACTTTTTATGCCCGACTACGTCAAAGCCAAAAAGAAGGGTGAAGGAGGGGGTTAAAATTACGACACTAAAACGTATTTAATAAAAAATAAACTTTAAAAAAAAGTAAAAACCGACTTCAAAGAAATACTAAAAGGAGTAAAATAATTACCATAATATAAAATTAACAGTTTCAGAAGTCGGTGCAACTCTACACTGAAGCAAATAGAAGCCACCGACTTCTGAACAAAACTGTTAATTTTATATTATGGTAATTATTTTACTCCTTTTAGTACCTATTTCTTTGAAGTCGGTTTTTACTTTTTTTAAGTTTTATTTTTTATTGAGATATTTTTTTTGTTCTATCTTTCTGAACCCGTTCAGGGTCCATCTCTGCCATTAGTAGATCACGCGGTTTGAAGGAATTACACGAATTCGTTTTCACCCAGTGTAATGACTGGGTTATCAATCCAGTCGACGTATCAGATTGATACTTCCAAAAGGATTCAATCACTCATTCAGAAGAAAATAATGATGTGCGTCGAGTAAATCAGGTCGTCGGTTTCAAGTTGTATTTTGTTTGTACACAGTTTTCCTGTGGGTATATTTTATTTTTTCTGTTCTTAATAATCTTGGCTTTTGTCACTGTTTTCCAAACAAGATCATGAGTAACGTAAAGTTATTAGAATATGCGATACCACCAAAAAATATGTTAAACACATTCGAGTCCACCTCACTTTTCATAGAGCTCATACGCGATCCCGCCATACATATTACTAGTGGACCTTCCAGGAGAGTCTTCGGCATTACGTTTGCGCTAAGAGTGAACCCTCAAGGAGGGTTCCTGGCTAATGCCAGGAACCCTCCTTGAGGGTTACCTAATGGTTAATAACCTTGAAAAATACGCTACTACGTCGTAAAATAGGTGTTTGCTTGTTTCATGACGGTGAATATTCCAAGAAAAACCTGCATTTCAAATGAGCCTTCCACGAGGGCACCCGGCATGGCAAATGCGACCACAAGGTGCCTTCCTGGAGGTCACTCGGCACTGAAGGTGTTAATAAGTATATTAAAAAATATTCACACTAGCAATAGTAACATAATCCAAAACAATCAAAATCATCTAAGGCTTTTTAATTGGCAGTCCACTGAGACGCAGGCCTCTCCAAAAAGGTAGGTGGCACAATTGACCTTCCTGTCGCACTGATGGTGTTGATGGTGTTGATGCCCGATATTGTCGGAGTCTTAAACAGTATTTGAGGAGCCGGGCGGCGATAGAAACGACCTTATAACACTTGACTTTGACTTTAACATTTTCTTTCTTTCTTCTCTTCTAATTGGAATACCTCGTTGGTCCAGGGGTCGCAAGCGCGACTACTGAGCGTGAGGTCCTGGGTTCGATCCTCAGGTCGGGCAAATGGTTTTTTGGTTTTTCCGTGTGGAATTTCCTAGTAGCGCCCGGAGTCTGGATTTGTGCCCGGATGATAAAGTTAAACGATTCTTTAAATTAGTTTTGTTTTTTTTTAGTTTCAGCCTATGTTGTAAATTACTTAGATAAATAAATAAAAGTGTGGTAAAATCAAGTCAGAAGTTCGTGATTTTGACAAGAACGGTACAATTAGTGATTATTCTTACTAATTTATTTGCTGGGTAGTTTGTTGCGCCGTTTCTTCTTCACAGCATAAACACTAGGAAGCGGTGAAGGGAGGGCTTTTTTGGGGGCTGTCTTTTGTATTTAACGTTCAAAAAGAACTAAGTAGGTAATTGAAGTCTATTTTAAACAAATGAGTTTTTGAGTTTGTGTTTAATTCTATACAGTGTTTTGATCCTGCTGTAAAATTTTGTGTAATTAGACCATATTGTTCGACATCTCCTAAATTCTTATCCAAGTTCGCACAATCCCAGTCACAACCAAAGAGCGCGACGCGTCGCGTCGCCGTCGCGGCGCCAGTCTTGACCCTGTGCCATTCACACTACGGCTAGTGGCCCACAAATCTTACTAAACAAACAACTAATGGGTCGGCACCGTGAATGCGATAGCTTTATAGCGAAAAATAGGACGCCCGGTGATTGTGTTCACGTAATGGTGCCAGTAATTTGTCGGTAATGGTCTGAAATGAAACTGGTAATTAGTAAAGTTAATGTGGAAATAGTGTTTAAATTAGGTTTTCGATGAAGAAATCTAGGTTTTCTGTAGTCGGTCTCGCAGACTAAGTGATTGCGAGTACAAGAGTACGAATAGTTTAAAGTGCAGTCCGGACTACGCAATAATATATAGCAAATATTGTATAGCACAACGATATTGCTCAGCATATATTTTATATGGACACGTTCACACAACGCAATGCTATAAAGCTTTGGCTTGCTGTACGCGATAAAGTTGAGCGATTTTCAGAGCTATGACGTATGATTCTGCGGTCCCCGCCCCGTTTCACTTCTACCCCGTCCGTCGCCCAACAGATCGTCGTTAAATAACTTGCTATACATTGTAGACCGGCTTGCGATATAGCTTATAGTGTGAACGTCATGCTATTTAGTTATAGCTCATGACGCAATATGCTTTACTGTAAGTATAGCGAAATAGTATAGCGTAGTCCGAACATATTTTTACAATGTATTGAGAAGTTTAAAATAATTTCCATTAGTTGAAAAGCTAACAAAAGCGATTTAAAATGCTTTGTAATCATTTTTAAAAAAACACACACATTCATTACACACAATTAAACATAATGAAAAATCAACCACGCAGAACAACCGAAAATCACCTCCATGCAAAATTACCCAACCTAACCCAAACAGATAAGAAACACTTCTAGCTGACGTCACTAGGTAGTGTTGCTAACTATTAGGTAGCCAACTAATTGGGTACAAAGCGAGGGTGATCCGTGCCCGCCGCGCTATTAGCACGGGCGCGATCTAATGACTCGGAAGTTTTGTAGCGACCACTAATTACTGACCGACGGGGAATGGTGTGAGTTGTGAGCGATGGCGGGTTTGGAGGAAAATAAATGTTTGTACAGAGCCACCTTATCTCAGCAAGCAGCAAAGATAGAAATGTTCTAACTTTGGGCGAGATTCACAAACCTTAGATAAATACAAATAACATACAATGACAAACAAGTAATGTTCATATAAGCGAATGTGAGTAACCGTTTCATACGAATGTGAACATTATGAGTATGACAATAAGGTTTATATTCATATGAAAGGCTTACTTTACTTAGTACATGTACATGTGTAAAGTCTAAGTGGGATTTGTGAATCTCGCCCTTAGAGCAACGCGGTTGACGACTCAATCTCATCGGTGGCCGCGTTGTTCCAATGGTTTGGTTCTGAATTTGACATGTTGTTGGTTTTTTCCTTTGTAAGAATGTCGCCATCAAGACCTGCCAAGATTTTATGGCCAAACAGTTTTATCATCACGCAGCCGAAAGACACACGCAAGATTCACTTCTGGATATAGGCCTCCCCCAAGCGTAGCCAAAAAGACTGGTCCTGTGCATCTTGCATACACCGGATTCCCGCGATCTTCATCAGATCATCGATCCACCTTGTGGGGGGTACTACCCACGCTACTCACGCTTGGCCTTCCGGTACGCGGTGGCCACTTCAGAACCTTCCGGCCCCATCGACCATCCGTTCTGAAACTCCGAGCAAAGCCCTCTCCATTGCTTTTTGGATGGCTTACAATGGGCCTTCTTATGAGGCCCATTGTGAGCGACCACGTTTCAGTGCCGTAAGTTATTACTGGTCAAAGACTTTCGTCTTGAGACACTGCGGTAGTTGGGACGAAAAGATACTGAGCTACGCAATTTGATAATTAGGAAAAATAAATATAAATAATTTCAGTGATTCTCAAAGGGTTGAACTTATATAAACAATTGGCTGATAACAGTAAGGTCTTATTGGAATAAGAGGCGACCTTATCATCGATTTAACGACATCGACCACGTACTTTAATATAATACTTTTCTTGACCTCAAAATATTAAAAAAAATTGTCTTTACTAATAAAAACTATAGTTAACCCAAAATTAAACAAATCAACACAATTTATAACAAAGTTTATAATACTGTAATTAAAATGACCGTATTATCATTAACACTCCATTAACTGCTAAATTAATCGCTTTCTCCTGTACTTTACGCCTCATTATGAGAATTTCCACGTCAATGAAAATATATTTAAGATGTAGGTAAACTTTCTTGCTTCCCTTTCAAATTATCCGACAGCAAAGCAAAAAAGGCCTATTATGAACTTGGAAATTTTAAAGGAATGAGAAGAAGAATGTTGAATAGGGACTAAGTATATGCGTTGACGGGGGAAAAAAATGTTTCAAAGAACGTACGATTACTTATAAAACTGTTAACATACCTTATACAAGGTTAGTCGGAAAGGGGGTATTAATCCGAAAGGCTGTTAAATTAGATAAATTTTGTTTTACCACTTTCCCCAAAAGTCAATAGTTTAAAAAATACGCTAGAATCTATCTTTCGTCAGCCATGATCAGCCGTGTGTACATTTTAGGTCAAATTTGGGGTCACAAATTAGAAGCTCCATTCTCTGAATTTGTAACTAAAGGAGGGACAAAGAAGTTTCGGAAAAAAACTAAAATACAAATCATTTTACATCGAAATTATCGAATACTAGCTTTTGCCCGCAGCTTCGCTTCCGTGAAATTTTGAACCCGTTAAGTAAAGATATTCCATACAAACTTTCATCCTATTTAACTCTCTTAGGGGTTGAATTTCTGAAAATCCTTCCTTAATCCTTGTCTACATTATAAGGGGAACCTCTGTGCAAAATTTCAGCTTTCTAAGTCCAAGGGTTTGGGCTGGGCGTTGATAAGTCAGTCAGTCAGTCAGGACTTTTCTTTTTATTTATATAGATTGAAATTTTAAAGCTTTAATACAGTCATCAGTGATACTTTAAGTGGCCCGCAGATTAGTACCCCCTTTCCGACTAGTCTTGTTTATTACTTGGGATTGGGACCTACATATTATTTCTATGCTTGGGACCTCATTAACTATGATCTGTCAAGACAACATGGCCGCGTTATCATCCGAATATACATAAAATAACAATCGAAAAAAAAAGGATTGTCATATTTACAGTTGATTTGAAAAGACTGCCTCATTGGTCTAGTGATCGCAAGCGCGACTGCTCAGCGTGAAGTCCTGGGCTCGATCTTCAGGTCGGGCAATGAGTTATTGGGTTTTTCCGTGTGGAATTTCTCAGTAGCAGCCCGGAGTCTGGATTTGTGGCTGGTTGATGCTATAGGCTCGCCCCCTATTACATGGGAACTACTTAAACATAATGCCGAAATGAGTGTGTACAATACAATACTCTTTATTGCACACAAAACAAACAAGAAACATTAATATACAGGGTTACTGGTAATTCGACGTATTCCTTGCACCACGTTATAGGGGGGCTAACATGCAACAAATTTAACCCCACATATGTTCTACGAAAGTCAATGGATTTCGAGATATTGCAATTTTTATATTATTTTGAATATTACCCAGAATTCCTTCATAAACACTATTTATCTCTGAAATATCAACTTGATCGACTTTGATTATGATATTACCCTGTATAAAATAGAGATGTACAATGGACGGTCTTATCGCACTTGGCGATTTCTTCCAGGCAACCTTTTGATGCAACAACCTATACACCTCTGTTAACCCGTAGCCGCTTAAAGGAGCGATGGTATTGAAAAAATAATTAAAAGCCTCTGTTATTATCAGTCTAATTTATTACAAAAAAATAATATTTATCAGGTTCCCGATTCGTTCGACTGTTAAAAAGAGCGATAATCCAGTGTCACATCTACCCTACCCGGGGTATTTCAATTAGATTCAGAATTATCTTCATCTTGCGGCCCTCCCCCCTCCGGGTCTGGTGCACGAGTCTGCGATATTTCTGAAGATAAAGGACCTTACTTGTTATTGTTGCAGGACGTGAGTCTAAGATAAGTTATGTGGTTTGCCATAAATCTTGAGACTTTAATTAGTATGAAACTACGTGGTGTAGTAATTTTAGTGATGCAAATAGATATAAATAAGAAATTATATAACATAATTCGCAGATCTAAATGTATTTTTCTTCATTTAATAAACAATTATTAGTGTATTTGTATAAACAATTTTTTCTTCAATAAATACAAATTGAAATAAATTTTTATTAGTTTAATTAAATTAGAGCGTTTTGAATGGGAGTTATTTAAAAACTGACTTAAATTGCTATGATATTGTTGTATAATGTTGGCAGCAATTGAATTGCCAACGAAAAAAAAAAATATAGCAACACTGTGACGCACGTCAAAGTGACACGCGTCAGATCGATTTTAACATCGCACTGAATTGTATGGAATCGCAAAGCGCAGCGCCCACGACGGACGCATTGACACATGCCACTATAGTACGCACACGGTTTATGTCGCTCCGACTTGCGTCACCATGGGGGAACCACCCAAGGCACACTTTAAATCCATACTCTAAAATAAGAGACATATTCTATAATACTAAACATGCCTATACAGGGTGTTAACGAATTCGTGTAATTCCTTCAAACCACATAATCTATTAATGGTATAGATTAACCCCGCAAGGGATTTAGACTGATTAAAAATAAAAAATATTATATTTTTTCCAAACATTTTCTTATGTAAGTAATACAAAATTTCGATGCCATGTATGAATGAATGAAAGGATGGCGACACAGCTGACGGCCACGACTAGCGCGATATCGCTCCACGCAGTCAGTTAACTTGGGACGCTAAAATTACTCCGATACAGAATATCATGGGACAGACGGGACAGTCAACGTGTTAACACGTTGACTGTCCCGTCTGTTTTGGATAATTTTGTGGTACGTCCAATGTTTTTTTTTTTTAATTCTATATTCATACGTCCCTGCAAAATGAAAGTTCTAGCTCGCACGTCCAACCCAAGAAATGCGGTTCAGTTTCCTTTGGCTAATGCAACATGTAATGCACGAACGTCACAGCCAGACCAAAAATTCATTACATGTAATGCACGGACAGTCAACGTGTTAATTTTTTGAAAACTTTTTTTGTGTTGATTCTGAAGAAAACCTATGCAGGGTCAATCAGTTTCACCAGTAGATCACGCGCTTTGAAGGAATTACACAAATTCGTTTACATCGTGTATTGGTCTAAAGTCGCAAGTGTTTTTAACACCACTGTAATATTTTACATAAAAGTTAGTTTAAAAAGGTGCAAGTGCTATTTACCGTCATTTTCACTCAGTTGCCTGGTGAGTATTTCTTTGAAACCCAAAGGCGTCGAGTTTTATTATTTCCTTTTCGACACACTTCCTGTTTTCGCCATACATGCTTGTTTCACGGCTAGATAGCTTGCTAAAATATTTTGTTAAGTAAAAGAGTCTGTGGGAGATAAATCGTATTTTTTTCTGTGCACGGAAGTGGTGGTGTTTATTTCAATGTTTTTTATACAAATGTTGGACATTGTTTCAACTTATTTTAGGGCAACTCATCATCTGCCTAGCCTTTTCCCAACTATGTTGGGGTCGGCTTCCAGTCGAACCGGATGCAGCTGAATATCAGTATTTTACATGGAGCGACTGCCTATCAGAACTCCACAACCCAGTAACTGGGTAATACGATACTCTTGGTAAGACTGGTTGTCAGACTTTCTGGCTTCTGACCAACAGTAACGACTGTCAAAGATCTACAAATGACAGCCGGGACCAACGGCTTTACGTGCTTTCCGAGGCACGGAGGAAACTCGCTATGGTAAATGGTCACCCATCCACAGACCAACCTCGGCAAGCGTGGCTTAACCCGGAAAATCGGTCTATGCGGCTGTAATTATTTAGCCACGAGCTCCTCTTTTTAGGTTTTAGGGCAACTACTGTGTGTTTTAAAACCGCGATTAATATTATACAAGGTTAGTCGGAAAGGGGGTACTAATCCGAAGCCCACTTATTGTATCACTGATGACTGTTTGAAAGCAAGTGTTAAAATTTCAAAATTCGATAATTTTTATTTCCATGTAAAATTGTTTTTATTTTAGTTTTTTCTTTTTTCGTTTTAATTCTTCGTCCCTACTTTAGTTACTAATTCAGAAAATGGAGCTTCTAATTCGTGAACCCAAATATGACCTGAAATGTAAACACAGCTGATCATAGCTGAGGATAGATAGATTTTAGAATATTTTTTATGTAATTTTTGAACAGCTATTTCTCTTAAACTATTGACTTTTGGGGAAAGTGGTAGAACAAAAGTTACTCATTATTATGGGTACTTTAATACCCTTTCGGATTAGTACCCCCTTTCTGACTAACCTTGTATACATAACATCACGCCTATATTTCCCAAAGAGTTGGGCAGAGATGTATAGTAGGTACACCCTCTTTTCGCCGCTAAGCTTAAAGTCCTAAATAATAGACGGCGAAACTATTGCCATCAACCGGGCACAAATCCAAACTTCGGGCTGCTACTGACAAATTCCATACTGAAAAACCCAATAACACTTTGCCCGACTTGGGGATCGAACCCAGGACCTCACGTTCAGCAGTTGCAGTCGCTAGCACTAGACCATATACTCTTTATTGTAACAATAAAAGGAATACAATAATTTACACAATATTTACAATGGGCGGTCAGGCGATATCTTCCAGACAACCATAAACGATGGACTGAAAGAACAGAAAGAACACGGTAATCCTGGTGTAAAAATACGTATCGTACATAATATTATTAAGATATAATAACATAAAATACATATCAATAATTACACAAATAGATAAAAAATAATATACGTAATTATTTTAAACAATTTTTATTGCAAGGTAAGCTAAATAATGTAAAATCGGAACGCACCTCTCCGTAATTTCTACAAAATAAAAGCCCGTCGCCACAAACTTTAAAAAATATGTTAATTATCTGCCTACAAATATTTTACACTGTCATGTGAACCAGATACGGGCCGTCATAACTCAGCTTTGACAGATTGAAAAATTTCACAAAGCTGGGAGAGAGTTTAAATTTTTCCTTTGACAGCGTCCTAACTTTGAGCATACCGTAAATGTGGTGCGGTTGGAACACTGCTTCACTTTGCTAATATTAAATAATCAGCGTCCTTTTACCTTGTAAGCGTACTATGTATTTATAGGTAAAAAAATGCGACGTTGCTAAAAATAGGGTTTTTTAAACTCTTATTTTTTTGTAGTAGAAATCTCGAAACTATTACAACAATAATAAGTAGAGATAGGATATTCGGATGCATAACTACCTAAAGTTAATTTTTGGCTATGAAATTATGGAAGCGGTTCCTTATTTTTTTTAATTGCTTTGTTTGCTGTGCCCTTTTAGTACCTAGGTAAATAATATGCATCCGATTCTATAGTCAGAAAAAAAACACTAACGTCGATTCCGGAATCACGGGATTTTTACGATGCATACAAAAGTGCATTCCATAATAGCAAACACCTCAACTTTAGGTAAATATGCAACAGTGAAATATTTAATAAAATGCCCAAGTTATAAACGATTAAAAATTGTTCACAAAACAGAGACAACACTACTACCATATGACGTCATACCTTAAAAACTTCATCGTGTCTTGACATTACTCTGTACAATATCCGTTTGGCGTGATAAGGACAGAAAATGTGTTCTTAATAAACTTCAGAAGCATGCATATCCTCCATTTGTTTATCGGTGTTATTTATTTTTCACATACCTACCGTGTTCTTTCTATATTTTCTATAAAATAATACTAAATTGTTGTAAATTTTTAATTGCAGTAAAATCGATGCCTCACACATAAGTTGTTGTAAGCCACAAATTGCATTTTTGTGTTTTTCACGTAAAAGTGTCTAATTCTATGTATTATTATCTGTTCCAAATAAAAAAATTGCAAAAATTTTAATCGTTTTTCGGTATATTTGTATTTGGAACAAATAATATAGGTACATAAAATTAGACACTTTTACGTGAAAAACACAAAATTGCAATTTGTTTAAGGGGAATAAGTTTTTTTAATGTGTCAAAAACCTTTGCGCATGTTCCAACAAAAACTGTACAAAGTCTCAAGTCAATCCACCGACTACTTTTCGAGTTTTGCGGACACAAACATGTTAAAGCTGATTTTTTTATATTTAAAGAATAACACTGTATCCAACACAAAACTACTCCAAAAAAGCGCGTCTAATTGAGAACTTCAACCTTTTTTAAACTCGGTTAAAAAGTTAGACACTCGTCACACCTTTTTCGGGGAACAAACCACCAAGTTTCCGCATACCCCCATAGTTTGGAGTATAATTAATAAACAGGGCAAAATTCCTGAGCAAGAATCTGACGTGCAGACGTACCCTTGCCTTGCCCCGGCCACTTGAGCTGACTGCTTGCTACTCGCTAATTACTTCGCCAAATATTTACTTTGCCGAGATTCTCCTTTCTGCAAGCTTTAGGGAGAGGTTACAGTGAGAGGAGCGATTTATACTCACTTTTAGACAGTCTTGTTTTTCATGATCGCCGTTTCCAATTTCCCTGACAATTTTTTAAGTTATACCTACGCAATGCAAGCTGCTAACTAATTACGATAAATTTCAACCACGCGAATTAATAAAAGGCCAAGAAGCACTAAACGCGGGGCGTGAGCGCGGCGTTTCGTCGGCGGGTCTGAGTTTGTAGTACGAGTATTCAAAGGATTATCTATGAAGCATACCACACCAAATGAAAGCGCGGGCCCGCCGTCGACACGAACCGCTCGCGTCTTGTGGTTAGTGTGATGAAGCCTTTAGTCGGCCAAACGTGACTATTATGGTAATATGGTTGTTCAAAGTAAAAAAATCTAATCTTGTTTTACCTTACTTGTCTTGTATCGGCACGACCTATATGAGAATAGCTCATACCATGATAAAGACTTGCCACTAATAAAGACTACCTAAAGACTAGGGTGCGCCAGACGTACTAAAGTATTGTCATACGTGGAAGCTCTTTTAATGCACTTCCTACTTATTTATGAAGGCCGAGATTAATGGCTTCGCAACAACGCTCAACACTACTAAAGTACCGGTCACGATCCACCGAGCTCTCCTGTCGTAGAGCCAGTTGTCTCTTCAGACTCCGCAGTCACACCGATAATTCAGCCCTCATCAAGCTGTCTCCCCCCCCCTAAGTCCCCGCCAGCAACGCCCTAAGCCGAGGTCCGAGTCCCACTAGGGGTCGCCTTTAGTGCTGTTGTTGCAGGTAGACATGACGTTAGTGTAGTACAAGTAGTTAGCTTAGGTTAAGTATTTTACTTCCCCCCCATTGGCTGGAGACCCTTCAGGTCTCGCCAATAACTGCCCGGTTACGTAGAAAAGGTCCCCTAGGACCACCTACAGCAGTCCAATAGAAAAAAAAAACTTCTAAAGTAATTGAAAAAGATAAGAAAATATGGTTAAAACAATTTCTAACGTTTATACAAATATACTTTTTCAATCGCTCCTGCTATCACATTGTGTGCTACCTTACGCACGGTCGGAGCGCCTTTGCTACGTACAGTCACGAGTTAGGACATTCTTGACAGTCACTGAACAGATTAAAACAAGATAAGATGAATGTCAAGACTGATGACCCTTGAATACGTTTAGAACCTAAAATATACCATGAATGTACAATATTTATGCATGTTTGGCCGTGTGTTCGTCGGATCACATATAGAAATGGTGTCGTTTTCTTTGATTTCTCTGACTCCGCAAGTCTGCACATGTGACACTATGTGACATGCTTATTCCTAAGGCCGAAAACTGTGTCCCCAGAAACAGTGTCCTGTGTGCAAAATTACACCTTATTATTTTCACTATACAGGGTGTAAAAAGACCCATCACACAGCCGAAATCTACGCACTCTGTAAATCAAACTAAATTACATTGACCAAAAATAATTGCTGGGAAACGACTTTTATTTTTAGGCATAAAAAAACGCTGCTTTTTGTAGCGCGCAATGTAATGCACGTAATCGACTGTGCCTGTGTGTGTCGTGCAGCGGTTACACAGCTGAGCCAAGGCGGTCGTGTGCGTTTGATATTCATTGCGTTTTTGTAACTTCAAAGGCGTAATTAGTGAGGAAAAATTGAAAATTTTTACAAGGTTGTTTGGAAGAAAGTTTAGTATTATCACTTAGAATACGTTTTTGGAAAAAACAAAGAAAAAAAATGTATACTTTGACCTTCAATATCTCCAAAACCAATGATTTCCCAGGTATTGTCTGGTAGAAAAAAATGATCTCAATGATGGGTAGAATAATGTGGTTTTCGTTATCGTTAAGGGTCTTTTTACACCGATATTTATGTTTTGTCTGCCTCGTTGGTCAAGTGGTCGCAAACACGACTGCTGAGCGTGAGGTCCTGGATTCGATCCTCAGGTCGGTCAAAGTGATATTGGATTTTTCCGAGTAGAATTTCTCAGTAGCAGTCCGCAGTCTGGCTTTGTGCCCAGTTGATGGCAAAAGGCTCGCCCCCTATTACATGGGACTAAAAAATAACGGTAATATAACTTTACGCGTCTGCTCAACCCTCTGGGGAACACACAGGCGTGATGTTAAGTTATGTTTTATATTTTTGCTTTTAGTACAAACATCAGTCGAAGACACTCTAAAAAAAAACTGGCCAAGTGCGAGTCGGACTCGCGCCCGAAGGGTTCTCGTTACTCACTTTGGTTCCTCAAACAACCTTACAAACATCCCCTAAAGTTTTTATTGTGAAAATGAAAGTAGGTGACGAATAATCGTCTCATGAAGAGGCCTTGAAGGTGTATAAAAACAGTGTATGCAGTCGGCGCGGCGCCGGCAGCCAGTTTGGTAACCGGCGCCGGCACTCGTAATGGCAACCGGCGCCGGCAGCGGAGGCACTCGATAAGAAAACACAAAAATCGTTGAATCATAGTTTATTTAACCAGATCATTAACTTGAAGCGTCCATTAGGTATTTCATACATAGTTGAAATATCCAATATCTTAAAAAATCATTAGATTAATCGTTCGTTAGTGCAATTAATTTTAGTTTAATCAAGAATATGTAAGTTAAACTGTAGTTGAGTCGACCAATATGCGTTATGAACATATGTGAATTAACCGTAGTTATCTTGAAAATAGTTAGAATAAACTTAGGTATCTGTTGCTGTTTTCAATATCGAGCAAAAACGGGCAGAAAAATCACGTTTGTTGTATGGGAGCCCCCTTAAATATTTATTTTATTCTGTTTTTTAGTATTTATTGTTATAGCGACAACAGAAATACATCATCTGTGAATCTGTCAGCCTGGTGACAGACGGACAGCGAAGCCTTAGTAATGGGGTCCCGTTTTACCCTTCGGTTACGGAACCCCAAAAAAGTCACCTTCTAGGCATTTCTCAACACAAATCTCTACATATTTAACGTATTCCGTTGTATTCAAACGATCATTGTATTAAGATTATATCAGATTGAATGTTGGTAAACCGAAGCAATGCTCTACATCTGTTAAATGCTTGGCGGTACTGCACTAGCATAGCTGACTGTGGTGCATGCAGTACCGACGTAACTCTAGATAGCTCGTGGATTTCCACAACGATGTAGTATTGCCCCGAAATTGTATCGTTTATGTAACTATTATTAGATAAGCTTATAACCGTAGCTTCGCTTGCGTGTTATTTTGAACCCTCGTTAAGACCATTTTTAGGTGTAGTTTTAAAATCCAAAAAGTCTATCTTTTATTATTTATTTTGAAGAGTGTTTGTACCTTTCAAGTTAATAACAACATGTGATAAGGATTTTCATGCAAACGTTAAGAACACATTTCACCCGGTTAGAGGTGGAAATTCCAAAAACCCTTCTTTAGTGAATGCCTACCTTATTAGAGGTACCTACTGTCAAAATTTCAAGTTTCTAACCTCAGCGGTTTAGGCTGTGCGCTGATAGATCAGTCAGTCTGTCAGTCAGTTTATTATGTTATGCATACGTTGCAATGCACTTTTTCCTACTTACTACCTACCTTCAGAAACAAATTCAAAATAGTAACAAAAAGATAAAAATCATTTTCATGCATGCGGTAAACAAATGAAGAATATGGACATACTGAGACAGTGCGACGTCATCGTCCTAGTTGGCGATCGGTCGCGCGTTCCTGCTTAATGTCAATCAAATATGTTATTATACCTATTAGATATTATAATACTTATGGTGTTTTTACGATTTTGAATAAAACAATTAGGTCCTTAAAAGCCATCGTAAAAGTTCCAATTAGAAATATTACGAACATAACTCTTGCGGTCTCTTGCGGTATTAAATCAATAAAAACTGAAAAGGAGTATAATTAAATTACCATATTATAAAATTAACACTTACAGAAGTCGGTGCTAATCTACGCTGATACGAATTGAAGACTTAAACTTAACTAATCATAAGGGACGAACTCGAGAGTATTCCACACAAAATAAAAAAGAATTACTAAAATCGGTCCACAAATCTAATCAAAAATAGGTACAAACAATAAAAAACATTATAAAAGTAAAAACCGACATCAAAAAAATATCAAACTAAAAGGAGTCAAATTATTACCATATTATAAAATTATCAGTTTCATAAGTCAGTGCCTAAAAGTTTCAACGTAGAATTACACCGTTTTTTTTTTGTTTATATTTTCATAAAGCGCTGAATCAATTTCGTTATTATTTATATGGTATGCTCTGAAGTATTCCCTACCAAATATAAAAATAATCATCAAAATCAATTCATAATTGGCGGAATAATCGGGTAAAAAACATACAAATAAAAAAAGTCGAGTTGAGAAACGCCTCCTTTTTGAAGACGGTTAATTTAAAAAAAACGCCTTTCTTCATAACCTACCCCTTTCAAAGTCGGTAAATAAAATATGAATGCCGCTGTACCTACCAAAACTTGAGTACGGTCAGCATCAAAAGTAGCTGAACATTTGAGTTTTAAAACTTTGCATTAATTAGATAACTAATTGATAGGAAGCAAAAAATTTAAGGCACACTTAGAGCTATATCTAGCAGCTCTAGGTATCTATTAAACTTTTTGTTTTAAAACAATTCGTTTTCTAATTAATGCCAAGTTTAAAAACTCAAATGTTCAGCTACTTTTGATGCTGACCGTACCTACCTACCAGTGGCGAAGGCTCCATACAACTTGATTAGTATCGGCTTCCCTTTCGAAACGAGTAGTTACTGGAATTCACGCATCACACTTGAGCAAGGTGAGCATTTTTTGGTCCGGCTTCCCTTTTAAGAAAATTCACCCTTCGCCACTGCTACCTACTGTCCTGCAAAACGAATAACAACACAGGACAACACACTCGAGACACGCAAAACATATTCCACGTTCAAATTACAATATCCACAATTTTGAAAATGTCCCCCAAACATCCATCACTAGTCTTAATTGAGTAATGGCCGAACCGACAGCTAGTTCTGATTGATCAGCGAGCTAAATATGATGTATTGCGTCTCGCTCTGACTGCTGGCTAGGGATTTAAGGCCCGTGACGTGTTTGTGGATTGAGATCTTCATGGTAGTTTAAGTTTGTAAATTATAGGTATATATGATGGAGAGTGTGGTTTAATAACGCTAGCCTACTTAATATCGTTATGGAACGAGCTTTACAAACAGCATGAGTAGGTATTATAAAATCTACCGATTTAGGCCTGTATCATAATTGCGCAAAACATACCTACGTAATCGCTAAGACTTTGATTTTGACAGATCAACAATTTCCATAGCAACGTATGTATTAACAATACGACTTCTCCACAACTATGTACCACGCAATGAATATTGGCGTATTGTCAAAATGAATGCTATTGAAATTACGAATGTGATATGCAATTCGGATGCTGGTTCGCTTCGAGGGGACATACTATGTAAGATAATATCAGTCGTTATGGCCCTTAAAAAAACGTACCTAACGCATCTTTCCTTGGAGTACTGAATACGAAAAGCTATACAGGGTTATTGGAAAAAAATTAACAACCTCTTAAAGGGTAGTTGTACTCATCATTATGAACAACTTTTACTATGGGACAAAAATTGAAATTGCGAAAAAAAAAACAGCTCTTCCCTACATTTATGTTCGCATAACTCGTCAAAATGTAGGGAACAGCTGTTTTTTTTTGCGATTTCTTGATTGGTCCCATAGTAAAAGTTGTTCATAATGATGAGTACCCTTAAGAGGTTGTTAATGTTTTTTCCAATAACCCTGTATACAAAGCCCTGTTCCTATGGTTAAAAACGTATCGTTTTGTTTAGCAATGGTAGCATTATTTTTGCCAAACTAGGCATATAAATAGATAAGTAAGCCAATTTGACCTGTTATAGCTATAAGCTAACACGGGTATGTTAGCACATATAGGAGGGTCTACTACACAAAACGATGGGCAGGCACCACGCTTCATTATTGGTGAAGATGCTTTAGTCTGAATTTTAACCAATAACGCTCGGTAAATACATTATCGGTCTACTATGCAGTCGGCGAGACGACAGATAACTGGATTTTTTTAAGGATTATTCTACTTATTAAAAAAAGTAAAAAAATCTTTTCCTCTTTTTTATGTTCATGTTTATTGTCTTTTTTAGCGTTTTTTAATCTCTGTATCTTCGCTATTTGTTGTGCTCAAGTTTTAATAATAATACCTAATGCAACTATTAAAAACGCCTACTTTGTTATTACATGCTGTTGGTCTTCCAAATGTAAATTAATAAATAAGCTTTGAATTGGCCGTTAGTAGGTTTTCTATAGACACGGTCACACTGAGCCCCAGACACCTTTGTGTTGGACATCCAAGCACACAAAATCACTTCCGTTACCTACTACCGATAATTTACACGCGTGGATATAATACATTGGCCAGATGCATCATCGCGACCGTCCGTCGCGTCCGTAAGTCGCGACTTATAGTCTGTTTGGAGCTTAAGAGATTATGTCAAGACGACGCGCAGCAGCGCCTTCCGTCCATCTGCGATCATCATTCTGCAAAACATTTAAAGTCAATATTCTCTCTGTCGTTCCGTGTGGTGCCGAACGTATAGAATAACACTACCCCATCTCTTCAAACGAGTGTCTTAAAAGGCGACTAAGGGATTCACTAGAGGATGGGCAGCAACGTTCTCTGAGTACTTTAACAACCATACTGCGATCGCAAACCCGCCTGCCAAGCGTGACGATTATGACAACCCCCCCCCCCTAATATGGCTTGGGGGAGGTCTATATCCAGCAGTGGACATCTTTCGGCTGAATGATGATTCTCTCTGACCGTTCATTGTAGCCGTAATTGGGACACATATACGGCCTTTATAGAGGTTATTTCTGTATTAATAAATGAGTCTCATTTATTTCCATGTTTGTACCTTTAAGTTATGCAAGAAAGTACGTGAATACAAATAAGGTATTTACATGTAAGGAACATATTTCTTGTTCGTTCGAAGGTCAAAGCGATCGATACAATTCGCTTTACTTACAAACAAGAACATAATTCTTATTATGTTTGCGACAAGTCAATTTAGGGCAGACTGTTTTGCGTACAAACACATGAGACAATGATAATTTATTTTATACTAGAGTTCGCCCTCAGCTTTGCCCGCGTGAATGTCGTTTATTGCGTAGATTTCGCGGTTTTCGGAATAAAAGTAGCCTATGTCTTTTTTTCGGTTAGTTAGACAGAGTTAGAGTTACTTTCGCATTTATAATATTAGTAGGGATGTGAACGAGAAATGCTGTCTAAAATAAGACTATGACTTGTTTTAAGAAGTGTCTTTTAATGGCTGACTCCTATGCTGGTTACGTACACCTAAGTTTATTCTAACTATTTTCTAACTACGGTCAAAAGACCTACCGTTTAAAATACCTAAAGATCGTTTAACCGATTTTTGTAATAACGAGAATTCATCTAAGGTTTATTCAACTACAATTAATTCACCTAAGGTTGATTAAACTAACGGACGATTCACCTACTGTTGATTTATCTGTGGTCTTGCGTTTGATTTACTGGTGATTTTGTATATGCGAAAACATTTCTGCGAGCAACTTGGAAGTAGCGCTCGCCGGCCGCTGCCGCTGCTATGCTTGAAGTATAGTTTGTTGGCCCTTGAAATCGTCTTCTTCATCTTCTTTCATGACGGCACGAGTTATATATGAGAATAGGTCATGCCGTGGTGAAAATATTTGCCATGTCAGCAAGGTTGGTAGCGGGGCTGACTGCCCCGTTTCCCTGCTGGAAACCGTATGAATGATAAACGTTGTCATAACCGCCAGACGCAAACAGTTTGGTGGTTAGGAATAGGAATGCTTGTTTTGAACGCCGGATACTAAATGTTACAAAGACAAAAAGTCAATGGGCAACATAGTCCTAGTGTCAAAATGTACAAATTGCCTAGTGCCAAAATGTCATTTTGCCCAAATGCCGCTATGATAGAATACATTAAAGCTGTAATGTTCAATTGTACAAATTGCCCAGTGCCAAAATGTCATTTTGCCCAAATGCCGCTATGATAGAACAAATGAAATGACATTTCAATCATCTTTTTCAAGGATACCGGACTTTCAAGAAGTATTTATACTCAAAGAGATTAGATAGAGAAGAGATTTTAATTAGATAACCAGTGCAGAGAATTATATTGATATCAAGTAGCAGATAGGTGTATGTAGGCTCAGTCGTTAGTGATCGTACCTTCGAAGCCCAGGTTTGCGGGTTCGAATCCTGATTGTGTGACAATTGGACCACGATGCATTTTGGCACAATTGTGTTTTATCTTTTGTACATTTTGACAATCTAACAATTAGACCCTTACGCATTATATCACAATTATTTTTTGTCATTTGCACATTCATATACATTAAGACATTTGTACATTTTGACACTAGGACTATGTTGCCCATTGACTTTTTGTCTTTGTAACATTTAGTATCCGGCGTCTTGTTTTGCATATTACGCATACTTACGTTTTTTTTATACATCTGTGGAGAGTACAGATGGCCTACTTGTTGCCAGGACTTTCACGGTAACAAGCTATACAATATACTATACAGTATGACTGGACAGTCGATCAACAAAAACGTCGCTTTTAAAATCCAGCCATATTTTCATACATTTTGTTTAGCAACGGATTTCTCCTGTATCGAGGGTGCGTTTACAGACACAAATCTAACATACACAAACGCCCAGACCCGAAACAATTATCTGTAGTCCATACAACATTATTGTTCGATGCGGGAATCGAACCCACTACCCGTCCTCTAGTCTCAGTAGTTCGGTTGTTTTGTTCGGGACTGGACTAATGAGACTAATTTTGTCTCATTAGTTCGGTTATGACGTCAAACCGAACTGTTGATACTAAAAAAAGATACCAGTAGTCCGGTTAGGGATGCAGGTAAAAAAATGCTTTTATTATAAATAAAAGAATCAAACATATTCTCTGAAATAAGGAGAATACAGAAACCATCTTGCTATGATACATTAAAAACTTTTTTACAATGAAAGTTGTGTTTTACATCATTAACTGTAGCACACAAGTCTCAACAGTTCGGTTTGACGTCATAACCGAACTAATGAGACAAAATTAGTCTCAGTAGCCCGGCCCCGAACAAAACAACCGAACTACTGAGACTAGAAGCTACCCGTAGCGCAGAAACCAATCGCTCAGCCACTGCACCAAACTGATTGATTTCTACAACTTTTATTCTGGGACAAACTCTAAAGTAAAAAAATCTGCAAAAGATGACGACACGTTTGGTGCAGTTTATCAAAACAGAGTTCGTTGTTTTGGTAAAACAACCGTTTACCTACTCGAAGAAATCACTAACATTTTTGGTAAACTTTTGTTTAACCAGCGTAAACTAACATCTCTAATACAATTAAAATTAAACATGACCCATTCCCACATTTAAGTTACAAGACACTCATTGTAAAAGTTGGATCGTTATTAAGTTGTTACTTGAATAACGGGATCCTGAAGCTGCAAATATTTGTTCGGATCCCCTCGCCAGGTGAGGTGATTGGCTCAATTTGAAGGAAGCATGAACCGGTAGCCAGTACCCCGGAGATATATTGTTGTCGTTATTATTATGTTATTAGGGGAGAAGTTTTTGGTGCGTTTTGGTCGTGTGAAGGGGTCTCAAAATGCGTGTTGAAAATTATGGAAAAAATTGGTTTAAGGGTATTTGGTTTAGGTATTTCACCAACATATCAATAATGTAGTCCGTAACTATTGACCAGATAACCTAAATATGACCTGTAAATATGAAAGGGTGGTGAAATACCCCCTAAGTGTGTTTTCTGTGACTAAATTACCCAAATATGATTTTGTTTTTCTGCTTTTCGTTCAACTTTTGGTTTAGTTAGGTATCACAGTTTTTTTTTACTTAGGCTGCATAAGAGATCTGCAAGGGTAAAATGTATGTAGCGATCAATTTTAATCAATTTGTACTTATTACAAAAACGCTACGAAAAATTATTAAAATTGTTAAACAGGGCTAACATGAACGGCGCGTGAAATAATTTTGTCGTCGCATTATTTTGCGTCTTATTATATTCTCTATAACCCATACGTTATGTTGTCTTGGCACGAGATAATGCGACGAAATTATGTCGCACTGCGCATGTTAGGATTGCTGACCTATTTAATAAAACTATCTACGAGATTTAAAAACATTTTAAAACAAATTATTTTCCAGACAAAGTTCTACTTTATTTATTCGGCTATGAATAATATTCAATCTCCAACATTCATAAACGCGTAAGTGCACATTTGCATTTAATAAAACACAAAACTAGTCTTCGCGAATAAACCTAGATGACACCCAGACCTCATACAGACATTTTATTGAAAGTCACATTATACGGGACGATAAAATTCGTATAGCTTTGAATTGTCAAGTATAATTTGAACTTTTATAGTACTGGAGTTCGCACAAAATTATTTGTGAACTTCCAAGTTTTAGTTTTTATCGCCACTTAAAAAGGAATAAAGTTTTATGAAGAAGATAATAATTTTAACGAGCTTTCTATTTAATTGACTCCGGATGTTTTTTGGATAATTTTTAGTGCTACTAAAAGAACCTATGTTGGCACTTAATATATTTTATTCCGTTGCCTTTTACTTATTCTCAAAAGGATTACAGAGCGCGGAAGGAAAACGCTTCACTTAAACAGTTTAAGTCCCCATTTAACTTAGATGAAGTAGCTGGTATTAATAAATTGCTTGCTAATTAGCCAAACTTTAAGCAATACGGCAATTTAACAACGACCTACCTATGTCGCAATGTAAATGATAAATCATTATCTTTTTGGCTTATATTAGCGTGAACATTTAAACACTATAAGCAGCGATTATAACCATATTTTTATCAAAAACCAAATAAATCCCTTCATAATCCCACAAAACATAATCGTGACGATAGTTCATACAACAAACAACGCCTACTATAAATGAATATCGTCGACATTTTCCCGTTTCGTGCACAATCTGATAATTCAATTACGCCTCTATTTCAAGAGGCCGTTCACGCGAGCAGAGAAAAATACCACATTGTTTTTACTTTCACGCCACGTTAAACAATGTTGCTAGCGCTGCGACAGTGTTGCAACTTTACAAGATTTAATTATGGAGACTGAATAAAACGAGGACATTGTTGTTTTAAGATTTGTTTGTTAATCTGAGATTGAATTAAGTTTTGTTGTGTATCGTTAAAGCTGCATAGACTATTTTGTCTCTTTTATGGCGACTGTAATTCTGTGTCTACTCTGCATTCTAATTGCGCAACACACTCGTCATCTCTATGGCTTTGATTTTGACAATACAACAACTTTCATTGCGTGGTACATAGTTGTGAAGAAGTCGGATTGTTAATACGTACGTTACTATGGAAATTTTTGACATGTCAAAATCAAAGCCAAAGCGATTACGAGTGTGTTGCGCAATTAGAATGCCGGTATTGCCATTTATAAAGTCGATAACCTGTCGATAAGTTGTATCCCTCAACAAGGCTCGATAAACTTACCGAGACAAGTTCCGTGCTACCGATCCTCGATGAAATTCGGTATTTTTAAACTTTTATCGATTCGACAAGTTTGTCGATCAAAAATCCGTGCTCGCATTGCTGCATAGGAAATGGCTTCGTCATTTTCTCTGTGTGAATGTCCAGCACTCTGGCACTGGTGACGCTAATGTAAACGGAGCAGGCTGCTATATAAGAACCCGGTCTCAGATGGCAGATTGATTCTGCTGGTTGTCAGAGCTTCTTCTTAGGCAATGGGTAGGATGGCAATGGTAGTGGAGTGTTATTTATTCGGTTCTACACTTGAGAGCAAAGAAATCAAGTCACTCCTTTTTTCACGTGTCCTGGTTATTAGTTTTCATGAATTATAACAATAAGTTGACAAAAAACGACACTCATTGTAAAGGTTATCAAATAACCTTCCACCAACCATTTAGGCGATATGTGTTTAGAATTGATCTGTTCCATAATACCAAAAATAATAACAATTACTTAAACATGAAAAATAGAAGTAGCTCGATTTATTTGCTCCCAAGTATATTAGATGATTGGGTGCATGGAAAGAGCCTCCACGAGTGACAATACTTAAGTACGTCCGGTGCACCCTGGGCAGTCAGCCCGGCTACCAACCTTGCTGACTGGCTTTACCACCACACCATGACACCACACCACAGCATGAGCTATTTTCGTATAGCTCCTGCTGACACGAGAGAAGAAGAAGAAGAAGATGATTGGATTAAACCAGAGTTTGTCCCATACTTAAAAGTGTATAGAATGATTAGCACAGTTCATGGTTTTCGGATGTTAAGTGACTAACTAGTAATGCTGTAAATGAGTAGCTGTTTTAACCTGTACATACACTTTCACAACGTCAAGTCAAAGTAGTTTATTTCAAATAGACTAGATTTCAAGAACTTTTAAAACTTCAAAATTAGGTGTACGGTTCCAAAAAGTAGGTTCTATTGAGAAGAGCCAGCAAGAAATTCCATGAATACTCTTTTTAAAATAGTTGTTCATGACAATTTCACTATGTGAAAAATAGAATGAGAATGATGCAGGTTAATGTAAGAAATAAACTCACATAAGAGTAACAAATAGAAAAATATGCTTTTTAGGATTGCCATAGCAGTTAAGGGCTGACCAGTCCCGACAGACAGCACCCGTTCACGAGCAAAGTTTACTAAACAGTCACTTAAAAGTCATAAACAGATAATAAAAAGTTACATAACATTCAATTGACAATAAGATAAACAATTCAACAACATTATTGTCATCAAAAACATTTTAAAACAGCCTTTAGCTATCTTAATAACGAACAAAACGATGCTTAATTCTTTAACTACATTTAAACGAGTCTTTGATCTCACAACTAATCAAGTCACAGTATAGCTATTGCTGTTTCATTCAAGTCATTCGTCTTAAGGAATTTAATTATTTTAGGGGGGAAAAAATGCTGAAGATTCGAGAGGATTGAACAGGCGAGACGATACTGCAGTCAAAGGAAGCGTTTCGACTTAAATTGAAGGAAGTTCAGTGGATGAATAGAAACTGGGATAAATACAATGTAAGGTGTGTTTTTATCAACAATAAGTAATAAACTGTGAAGAGATTTTTAAGGAAGAGAAAGGTTTTTTTTGCTGAAATAAAATCTTTAATTGATTGTATTGTTAACATCAACTTTATTTGAAGATTACTAAGGATACAATTATTGCCGATTTCTATGCTTTACCGAACGTTGTTGGTTAAATATTTAGATTCGTGTATCTTTATCATTAACCTTTGTAGTACTGTAATTATAGACACAATAGATAAACAATGGCGGCCGTACCGTTTTCGGTACACTTGGGCGAGTGACATTAATGAAGCAAAGACCCAAGCTTTGCATAGTATACCGTCCTATACGTCAGTAGCTATCACAAGTAAAATTAGCTTTCTAGTCTATTTATATGCCCAGTTTGGCAATAAAAAATGCAACCGTACCGTAACCAAAACGATTTTTTTTGACGATAGGAGCTGGGCTATAGTGAATATTTATTTCGTTCATATCAGAAATGGATTTGTAAGGGCTCAGATAGACGGACTACATCACGACCACAACTGCAACTGCCAAATTCATTTTGAAAGCAGTTAAGATGCAGTCAGTGCAATTTCGTGACAACTGCCGTCTGGATGTGTAGTCCACTTGCAGTAACAATACGGTATCAATAAACGAAATATGATTCACCAAATGTGTCGTTATTAGTTCCCCAGTTCATCCACAGTTTATAGATTACGATATAAGGTTGAGGATCCAGAAGCAGTAACTTAGAATTTCCAATCAGAACGTTAGGCACCATTACATAGAACCATTATTGTGCTGGGTAGAAGCCCTTGCTGCCACTGAGAAAATGGAATGCGGCAGTTTTATACTCACAACATAAATAGAGCCATAGACGACACGTTTGGTGCTGTGGCTGAGCGATTGGCTTCTGCGCTACGGGTTGTGGGTTCGATTCTCAAACGGAACAAAAATTTGTATGGCCTACAGATAGTTGTTTCGGGTCTGGGCGTTTATGTACGTGAGATTTGTGTCTGTAAACGCACCCACGATACAGGAGAAATTCTAGTGTGGGGCAACGATATATATACAAGGTTAGTCGGAAAGGGGGTACTAATCCGAAGCCCACTTATAGTATCACTGATGACTGTTTGAAAGCAAGTGTTAAAATTTCAAAATTCGATAAAAAAAAAAACCAAATAAAATGATTTTTATTTTAGTTTTTTCAAAAATTCTTCATTCCTGCTTTAGTTACAAATTCAGAAAATGGTGCTTCTAATTCATGACCCCAAATATGACCTAAAATGTAAACACAGCTGATCATAACTGGGGATAGATAGATTTTAGAGATTTTTTTTTGAGATTTTTGAACAACCGTTTCTCTTAAACTATTGACTTTTGGGAAAAGTTGTAGAACAAAAGTTACTCATTTTTATGTGTACTTTAACACCCTTTCCAATTAGTACCCCCTTTCTGACTAACCTTGTATATATAAAAAAAAAAATGCACAATATCACGCCTGTATTTCCCGAATGGTTGGGCTGAGGTATATGTACATAGTACACACTCATTTCGCCGTGATGTTTAAGTCCCATGTAATAGGGGCGATCCTGTTGCCATCAACCGGGCACAAATCCAGACTCCCCACAAAACCGAGGATCTCACGCTCAACAGTCAACCACTACACCAACGAGGCAGTTTTATACTCATATCACCATAAAATACCACTGTAAACTTGAAAGGTTTACGCCAAAATGATTTTAACTATTGGCAAAGCCTTTTATTTGCTTAACGACCGTAAGTACAAAATGACTTAAAAGACTATAAAACCGCACATAAACTCTCATAAAGCCAACACTAGGCTAGAGCAATAAATTTTTTATTTTAAATTTATGGTCGTTGTGTACAGTACAGCCGATCTTGGCCGCCCTGAACATAGGCTCTTCGAACTTTCGCGCTTGTATGCTCAAGAAGAAAAAACTTAGTCTAAAAACTGTTATCGTCTACACCGGTGCGCTTCGGTCAGTCGTCAGTCGACATACAATAGACGGATTAGCGTGCGCTAGGGGCATGCGCTTTTGTCGAACTAGTATTAAGGCATGCGCTATTGCATGCGCTATGGCGCTTCACGCATGCTTCAGACGAAGGCGCAAGATGAACATGAAAGCGCACTGGTGTAGACATAGCTTATAAGAGCGGTGTTACAATTTTGGTGTACAATAAAGTGTTCTATTCTGATATCTACAAATAAATTAAAATTTATTTCCGAGTGTTTCGACCCCAAACCGCTCAGTCATAGTTTCCTATGAGGTTACTATATTATGGTGTTAATTAAAAACCATTTTGTTCCTAAAAAATCCTAAAATCTTTTGCGCAACCATCTGCACGTTGCTCAAGGTGGCCAAGATAAATTAGTCATGCTGTAACTAGAACAATGATTGCATAAAGTGCATCATGAAGTGATTACAGTGAACATTTTTCATGGGGTCATCCAAAATTCAGGACGACGAGCGAGAAGAGGTGAAACAAAAAAACTATGATTTTCATAATTTCTGAATTTTAATGATCAATTGATTACACTGCATTTTGCACTTAAGCATATTAGTAACTTCTCAATTTTTGAATTCCAATCAAAAAACAAAACCACCAAACTCCAAACACTTAATTTGAAGTAATCGCGATTACAAATTGCTTGCAAATTGATACTTCCCGGCTCGGAAACAATTAGAGTTCCGCCGAGGCATCCTAATGACGACCCCCCGACAATTTAGCGATATGAGGCGACCTTTGACGGGCAAGGGGGTCCGGAGTACGCGTGAATAAATTGATTCTTGCTGCAAATACTTTGTTGAGGGCTATACGTGCAGGTATGGACATTTGATAGTAACCTTTTAATATTACAGCTATTTCTAACGATTGATGAGTCATTTACTATTAATGCCATCATTAAACCTATCATAGGATTCTTGGGGCTTGACACATTACTGTGTGCCTAGATATCAATTACTGAAAGAAAAAGATTGATTTGCCTGGACCTGAAACAAGATAGAATAACTTTTAAAAAAAGTAAAAACCGAGTTCAAAAAAAACTAAAAAGAGTAAAATAATTACCATATTATAAAACTAACAGTTTCAGAAGTCGGTGCAATTTTACACTGAACATAATTGAAGGCACCGACTTCTGAAACTGTTAGTTTTATAATATGGTAATTATTTTACTCTTTTTAGTTTTTTTTTAAGTTATTTTATTTTTCTATTTTTAGTGGCATAAACAATACACAAACATGCAATTACAGCAATCTCGGGTAATTTGCTGTTATCCATTGGAGAGTTACATTATCAATCTCCGAAGGTCTTCATCAGATCTTTACCAAATTTAAATGAGACCATTCCGGAAGAACATTCTTTCAAACAAAAAAAGAATTTTGCAAATCCGTCTATATATGACGGAGTTATGCCAGAAGATACATAAAATAATTACATCACCCACATAGCAGTAATCAAAAAAATGCTTACAAAATAAAAAGTACTGAACCAAATTGGATGGAAATTTTTATGGGACCAAATGGCAAGTAGGTATACTGCATCGAACAAAAAAAGAATCACACTAATCGGACTATAGTCTGACCATTAATTCCATGCAGTAACTTGACAGTTGGAGGGATACCAGTTTTTGACAAAAAAAAGGTAGTGAGGGGAAAAATAGAATGAATGAAATCGAATGAACTTAATAATGTACTTATATGGATACTTTTTCTTGAATTGAATAACTTGATGATCAAAACACGATATATCAACATTAAACGTCTTAACCACAAGTAACTACTGATATGACGTTTTTGATGCGACAAGTAACTGAAATAAGCTTATTTATTTATTCTATACTTCAATGCACAATTGTGGCACATAATGCGGACTTAATGCCATAAGTCATTCTCCATCAGTCAACCAAGAAAACGTTACATGAAATGATTATTATTTTTTATTTTTTTGCTATTAGAAGTAAGAATAGAAAAGAGAAAATTATTCATTCTTGCAAAAAAGACGCACACAACTAAACCAAACAATAGTTACTAAATGTAGGTAACAATAACAAACATACCAATCTTTAGAGTTACAGAAAGTCCAGAATATAAATAAATAAGTTAATTAATTAATTTATGTCCGTCGTTAATAGCTTACGTAAAAAAATACCTTAACATTAAACACAAATATATTACGTAAACATCACCAAGCACAATAAACTTGGGAATTCGGCTTTGGATTAAATCGTCTTACACCAATACAAATATAAATACTCGTTAATTATTTAATTTCATTATTTTAAACTTAAGTACAGAGAGTATTTAAGTTCCTTCTCCTTTTTATTCTTTAATTGCAAACGAATTTGTAGAGATTTGTTTAAATTGAACTATTTTTCGTATTCGTTCTTTTCGTAAAATCATTCACTACCCCAACAGTAGTAGTTTTAGTATGGTATCATTATTTTGCTTTGAACTGTCAAGTCACTGCATCGAACTAATAGTCCGACTATAGAAACCTCGGAATAATCGGTGTACATACATAAATAAAAAAAATACCGACCGAATTGAGAACCTCCTCTTTTTTTTGAAGTCGGTTAAAAAGCATTTAAATGAGGAAACTAACAAACACATGAATGTATTAATTTATTTATTTCTTGAAACACAAGTGTACAGTACACAGGGCCAAAGTACTTACGTTCTAGGTGTCTAATAAATATTCAAAAAGAGAAAAAACAAACGAAGACAACTTCGACTGAACAACAATTTTAATAGATTCATGGTTTACAAAAAAGTAAATGGTTTAACGAAAAATAAAACAACAGCAACCAATCAACGCAAGCCCACATTTTTCGTCATTACTTAAATAAAAGAACATTTCGCACGTATGAAAACTATCGATGCGTAATTTATCAAACAAAATAAAATATTGGCGAGAATATCCGGCGTTCGGCGTATGAGCCCCAATTGTATCAAAACGGTCCTTTTCACAAGTTTTTTGTGTAAAAAATTGTGAAAAGTGAGTGAAAAATGAAAACATCACGAACACGTACCCCCTCCCTCCCCTACCGAAGCGCATTGTCACACTACCCTCCCGCGGAGCAGAAAAATGACAATCGACACAGAGTTTGAAACAGATACGACATATTTGGAAAAATTGAGTATAATGCCTATTTAAATTTTAATAAGTTACGCAAGATTGTGTGGAAGGAAGAAGAAAAAATTATGTAAGAAGGAAAGCAAGAAAGAATGTATGGGTTGACCCTTAAGCACCAAATCCAAAAGCAAGTTTTCTTGCGCAGGTTGACTTGTGCAATCGACTTTCAAACTATGGACATGCCCGCAGCAAGTCGACGTCTGCCAGTATTACGAGCTAAGCGAGCACTTGCGTGCAATAACTTGTGCAATAACACTTGCTAGTGGATTAAGTTGGACAGAAAAGGCGAGCAAAAAAAAATTTACAACTATTTTACTTTTAAATTATGAACTTGGTCTTTGGACGACACGTTTGGTACAGTGGCTAAGCGATTGGCTTCTATGGCCTACGGATGGTTGTTTCGGGTTTGGGCGTTCGTGTACGTGAGATTTGTGTCTGTAAACGCACCCACGATACAGGAGAAATCTTAGTGACCGACATTTTTTTTTTTAAAAGAAAGAATATCTACTTTATCTTATTTATCAATTAAACTTTTGAATAAGGATGAAAATGTATAGTAATAGCCGAACTCACATTGCTCCTTAGATATTGGTATGGCAATCAGTGTAATAATGTCAGGTGGGCGGGGTCACTATCGGATATGTACAGGTTGGAGCGTGGCGTGAGACAGGGTGGCCTGACTTCGCCTAAGCTCTTCAACCCGTACGTGGATCGTCTGGTCCGTGAGCTCAGCAGTGCCCAGATAGGCTGTTCAATTGATGGGGTTTTTGTTAACAATATAAGTTACGCCGACGACATGGTACTGCTGAGCCCATCGATCAGTGCCCTCAGGCGCCTGATAAAAATTTGTGAGTGCTATGCGGGGGCCCATGGGCTCAGGTATAATACGACTAAGAGCGAGGTGATGGTTTTTAAGGCTGGTACGAAGAGCTACGATACCGTCCCACAAGTCACATTGAGCGGCGGTGCTCTCAAGAGAGTACCGCAGTTCAAGTACCTGGGCCACTGGGTCACCGAGGCCCTCACAGACGACGTGGATGTGGAAAGGGAACGCAGGGCATTGTCAGTTAGAGCTAATATGCTGGCCTGTAGGTTTGCACGATGCACTGCACAGGTGAAAATAACTTTATTTAAGGCATTCTGTCAGTCATTTTATACGTGCAGCCTATGGGTGAAGCATACGCAGAAGACTTATAGTGCCCTGCGTGTCCAATACAATAACGCGTTCCGGATGTTGATGGGGTTGCCGACAATAGAGAAGCAGAAGGATAATATTCTACTTTATCATCAGAACATTAATCGCTTCTCTGGCAAAATTTTAGATGTAGAACTTTTAGTGGATAAGTATCTTATTGATGTCTTATGTTTTTGTGAGACATGGTTGAAACCAGACAAAATGCAATTCAATGTGAATAATTTTACGGTTGCCAGTGCGTTCAATAGATTGTCAGCTGAGGGCGGTGGTACTCTGATTCTATGTAAAAATAGTCTTAAATTTAAAGAAAGGAAAGATATCACCTCATGTTCTGTTGATCGCTTATGCGAGGTAGCATGTGCAGAAATAGAAAATCGTATTATAATAAGTGTGTACAGACCGCCGGGGTCAAACTTTTCTTCTTTTTTAATTACTATGGAAGATATTTTAGGAAAAGCTTTTAGGAACAATAAATTGATTTTTGTTTGTGGTGATTTTAATATTGATATTTTAGTGGACTCACCCGACAAGAGTAAACTCTTAGCATTATTTAATTCTTTTAATTTAAAACATATTATAAATCAACCCACTAGAATTACTGCCTCTACCAGGACATGTATAGATAACATTTTTACAAATAGTGTAGTAATCAACACATGCGTAATTAGTGGCGTTAGATCTGACCACATGGGTCAAATTGTAAACTTTAAAATAAATAAACAGTTATTAACAACTAAAAATATTAAAATTAGATTAATGACTAAAAATAAATTGCAATCATTGCAGGATAATATTGAAACTCAATTGTGTCTTACTCGTTTTACATCAGATGACCCTGACCAAAATTATAATAAGTTATTTCATATAATATGCCAAGAATTCAATAAATCGTGCCCTTTAAAGAATATTAAATTTAACAATAAATGTAGCTTCAATGAATGGGCCACAAAAGGTATAAGAAAAAGTAGAGATGTCCTTTATGATTTATACTATGAAAAGTCTTTTAGTTCTGATAAATCTTTTCATGATTATGTCAGAAACTATTCAAAATTATTTAAGAAGGTATGTACTTTTGCTAAATCAAAATTAATCAGTAGTAAAATAAGTAAATCTAAAAATAAAATAAAAGCGGTATGGAAAGTTATAAACACTGAAACTGGTCAAGTGAATCCTAGGGATCCTGAAATATCTTTGAAAATTGAAAATAAAACTTTATCGGAAAAGGTAGAAGTTGCTAATGCATTTGAATTATTTTTTTCAAATATACCAATTGAAGTCACGAAGTCACTTGACTCGTCACCATCAGCAGCAGAATCGTTGTTGAAACAATTCTTTTCTAAAGATATTCCAAATTTCGAGTTTAAACATGTTACACCATTTGCAGTTGTAAAAACTTTTAAAAGCTTAAATATTAAAAACACTGAAGACCTATGGGGTATTTCTATTAAAGTACTTGAATCCATTATTGCTTGTATAGCCCCGACTCTTGCAAAAATATTTAATCTTAGTATAGATAGCGGTAATTTCCCTGATCTGATGAAACACAGCAAAGTTATCCCAATTTTTAAATCAGGCTGTAAGCATAATCCCTCTAATTATAGACCTGTTTCAGTTCTTCCATCAATAAGTAAGATTTTTGAAAAAATTATGCTTGAACAGATGTTGTCACATTTTAATAAAAATAGGATTTTACACGATCGACAGTTTGGCTTCACGAAGGGTAGATCGACTACAGACGCAGGTGCGAAGTTAGTCACTCATATCTTGGAGGCTTGGGAAGGGTCACAGGATGCTGTTGGCATCTTCTGTGATCTTTCCAAGGCTTTTGATTGCGTGGATCATAAAACGCTCATTTGTAAGTTGAATCACTACGGTATTCGTGGACGTCCGCTGGAACTGGTGTTATCCTATCTTTCCAAAAGACAACAAAAAGTAGGCATATCTGGCATAACATCTTCAGGGTCTCTAGTAAAAATGGGTGTGCCACAGGGCTCAATTCTGGGCCCCTTTCTGTTTCTGGCTTATATTAATGATCTCCCTTACATGATGTCAGCACTATCTGATATAATTTTGTTTGCGGACGACACTTCCCTTATTTTTAAAATCAATAGGAAAGACATAGATCTTTTAAATGTAAATAGTAGTTTATCCGCTCTTTCTAAATGGTTTGCTGCAAATAATCTTTTATTGAATGCCACTAAAACGAAATGTTTAAAGTTCTCGTTGCCAAACGTTCCTCATGTAGGAGTAAACATAACGCTTGACGGCAGTAAACTGGACATAGTAGATGAAACGGTATTTCTAGGCATAACAATAGATTCCAAATTACAGTGGGGAGCTCATATAACTGCCCTTTCTAGTAGGTTAAGTTCTGCTGCTTTTGCAGTCAGAAGAATTAGACAGCTAACTGACATACCTACTGCCCGACTTGTTTATTTTGCGTACTTCCACAGCATTATGTCATATGGTATTCTGCTGTGGGGGGCAGCGGCCGATCGCGACTCGATATTTATATTACAGAAGAGGGCAGTCCGCGCGATCTATAATATGGGTCCTCGGGAGTCGCTTAGAGATTTCTTTAAAGAGATTAATATTCTGACGATGCCTTCCCTTTACATTTTTGAAAATATTATGTTTGTACGTAAAAATCTGCCAATGTATAATGTTAAAAGCGACGTTCATAATATAAATACTAGGAACAAACATAAATTAGTAGTCCCTAAATTTAGATTATCCAAAACGAATAAGTCATTCCTAGGAAATTGTGTTAGATTTTATAACAAGCTTCCCAAAACAATTACGGATCTCACCGATGGCAAATTTAAATCATTCGTTAAATCAGTTCTCATTAAAAAGGCATACTATAAGATAAACGACTATGTTGACGATAGGGACGTGTGGCGCTAATTCTTTTCTGCACATGTGGCTTCCCTGGAAACCATTAGTTTTTATGTGTTTGTTTAGATAAGTATCTATATTATTTAGATACGATTTTGATTTATCTCAATTCATACAGAATTGATTTATATACCTACTTATGTACTATTTTCATTTTTACTTTTCCTTTATGTGCATAATTTTATTATTGTAAAAAATATTATGATTTTCTTTGTATAGAGTCAATTAATTTATTCACTTGACAGACATATCTGTGTTGCTGGGGAGTTTGTTGCGCCGTTTCTTCTTCACAGCAAAAACACTAGGAAGCGGTGAAGGGAGGGCTTTTTGGGGGATGTCTATATTGTAAAATCGACGTTCAAAAAGAACTAAGTCATTCTAGTCTATTTTGAATAAATGAGTTTTGAGTTTGAGTTTGAGTTTGAGTTGCCACGTTTTTGTAGCGCATCAGGTATGTTTGCAGATGCACAAGTAGATGGCTTTACAGCAATACATCGCAAAAGAACAGCGTCCCTGATGCGCCGCTTGCGGGGCAGCCCCAACAGTTTCCTGCAAGTCATAGCAGAAAGAATGGACACGGACTGCTCCTTCATGGAGCACTGGACAAAATTACATGTTCTGCATTCTTAATATTCCATTATTGTTATTTATTATTTTGAAATTAATTAATGTATGGATGATTTATAATTATTGTAATATATCTGAAATAAAATGATTGAATTGAATTGAATTGAATAGGCTTCGGTATAGTTCTACATACATGGCTGAGTTAACTAAACAGCAATCACGAGCAAACATTTTAATCAATCGTAACTTACTCATAATGTTACTTCCATAATTTGTTTTAGTTTATTGAGCACATTATATTTCGACCAGCGCCGTGTCCGCGGGTATGAATGTAACAATATTGTTACACTACAGTGAAAAACTGTGAAAGCTTAAAACAGTACTTAAATTGATCGTTGTCTTTTGTTCATAAAAAAATAACATGCAAAACAAGTAGTGAAGAAAATATTTATTGAGCAAATGAACCAGACATCGGTATTATCTGTAGTATGTTCATAATCTTTGATCTCCACAAAGGGCGGATATGTCGGAAATTTTTCAAAAGTTCGCTGTTTCCTGCTTGTTGATTGTATGCATCCAAGTGAAAGAGTGATTTTTTGTTTGTATGTAGCCTTCACGGGGTAGCACACATAGTAACAGAGCCAGTCAGTTGCAGCCGACTACGATTTTGAGGTTCATTGTGAATCTATGCTGGTTTTTTCGCTATTATCTTGGGTGGTTCTCTTTGCTACTATTACCTACTTACTTTCAATATGGATTTTTACCAGAACGTGTAGGACTGAATCTATCATTACAGTTATAGCTAATATCTGCATGTCAGATACATTGTGGGCATGGTAAATATAGAAAATAAAACCAAAATAGACTCTCCACCACTGAGAGTACTTATATTTGTGTTAGTGGATAGTTACATGAGTTAAGTTACAATTGTAATTTACACGATAACAGAAAAATAATAACGACAAGCTAGTTACATAATAAAGGTCAGAACTTCTTCGGCTGATGGGCACAGAAAGCGAGCCCGTCGAATGACAATAGCTTTTATAACATCGGGTGCGTTGATCCATGACGACGACTACCCACCCTTCTTTATCTTCTAAACGTTGTCAAGTATTGCCAACTACCGACATACAAGATTTGGGTGAAGATGTTTTTTTTTTTATTATCTTTATTTAACCGTTAGCGGCCCGACCGACGATCCGGACCACAGTTGATTTTTAGACTGTGATCCGGACCAATCCGGACCGTCAGTGCTATTGTTTATCTATTGTGTCTATAATTACAGTACTTGATAAGTTAAGGAGCTTGGTCAACAAGACTATGTAACTCCGTTAGACATTAGTATACAAGGTGTTAAAAAATCATCCATCATCATTCATCCATTATGGTCCAAATGTGAAAAGTTTATAATTATTGTTATTTTTTTCGGGTATATGTAGGTAATAAATGTACGACAATGCTTGTGCTTCACAAAAACTTCAATATACTCAAAACGTCATATCCTGATAAGATAAATCTTTTGTTTTAGTTAATTCATTTAATCAAAAGTGTATCAAAATCCAGACTTTTTTAAAATCAAGTACAGCGGTGCTACAGCTTCGGTGCCCTAATAAGTAATGCTTATGCGGACAAATTCTATCAGAATAAAGCACTTGTTTTTTGGCCGGCACTTTCACATTTGGACCAAAAATTTAAGAATCGTGGATGATGTCTTTTTTTATAACTTTACATACAAATCAAAAAAAAGTATTGATTTGTATGGACAGCCATAAAAAAATTGGCGAATTTCGAAAAGTTGTAGAACGAAAGTTATTCAATTTTCGATACCGAGTAACCTCTCAAAATTCATAGAGTTGATTTTTCAACACCTTTATACCTCATTATAACATAATTATTTGACATAATTATAACAAACCCTTTTAACTTTTCTCATTAACTATAACCTATCGTCTTCGCATACCGATCCATACAAGCTTATACAAAGCCCTTGCTCTTTTTCAAAGAGTATACGCTAAAATGCTATTACAACTTCCAATCTGTTTAATGTCAATACCCTGCTTTATTAATAGCTCAGTTCTGAGATCTTCGTTCCGAGCACACTCCACCATGCTGTGGAGAACGTCCTCCACTTTACCACACTCAGTGCAAGAAGATTTAGTAGCGAAAAGTACACCGACATGCAAACAGTCTACTTACAACTTAGTACGTGTAAATCAGGGTATAGACACAGTAGACATTTAAGCTAAAGCAGTACTTCAACTACCTACAATCGTTCGATTTGACACACTCACACAGACACGCACTGCAACAAGACAAATAAGGTATTTTCGGGACACAGTTCCATACAAAAACAAAAAACTACTCAGTATATAGAGCGTGTCTGTGTGAGTGTTTCAATTCTTGAGATTATAGTAAGTTGAGGTACTGCTTTAGCTTATATGTCTACTGTGGTATAGATTGTGATTTGTTTGAGAGACTGGCAAAACAGTAGTTAGTATAGTAGAGTATTTCATTGTTATTGATAAACAGTAGTTAGTATAGTAGAGTATTTCGTTGTTGTTGATAAACAGTAGTTAGTATAGTAGAGTATTTCATTGTTGTTGATAAACAGTAGTTAGTATGGTAGAGTATTTCATTGTTGTTGATAAACAGTAGTTAGTATGGTAGAGTATTTCATTGTTGTTGATAAACAGTAGTTAGTATAGTATAGTATTTAATTGTTGCTGATAAACAGTAGTTAGTATGGTAGAGTATTTCATTGTTGTTGATAAACAGTAGTTAGTATGGTAGAATATTCCATTGTTATTGATAAAGGCAAGAAAAACATCTCCAACAATATAATCAGTTCTGCCTAGCCTTTTCTCAACTATGTTCGGGTCAGCTTCCAGTCTAACCAAACGCGCCTGAATAGGTACCAGTATTTTACACAGAGCGACTGCCATCAGACTTCCGCAACCCAGATACTGGGCAATGACGATATCCTAAGGTTAGACCGGTTGCCACACTTTCAAGCTTCTGACAACCAGTAACGACTTTCATAGGTATTCGTATGACACCCGGGACCGACGCGACGTGTAACTTGCTCTCACGGCACGGAGCGCCATCGATGTGCAACGAACGGGGCACCCATCCACTTTGCCTCTGACTTTAAAAGAGACCTCTGAGTTTGTTTCGGCTTTTCTTCTCAGAGCAAGTCAGATAGAAAATGACTGTGCCATCTAGTCTTTAAAAAAAACATTACATTGACTTGTAAAAGTGTCTGTAATAGATTTATTTTTGTACTAGCTTCTGCCCGCGACTTCGTACGCGGATCCTGTTGCTTATGCCAGCGACAACGGGGTCGTCAAAATCGAAGATCTGAAACGTCTGATGTCGAATTCTAAAAGAGCCTGGGGACGGGTAAACAACGGGATGCGCGAGACGATTCGAGACGTTCCAGATCTTTCATTTTTGTAAGTTAACAGGAAATGCCCATCAGACTAAACAACTTTTGCTAAGACGTCATTCCTATACATGTTATAGTATCGATGGGCTTTGGAGTTCCACAACAGGTGTTCCAGATTTTCAAATTTATTCTCACAGCAGAAAATGCTCTTCACGTGGAATAATTTTTGCTATGGCACCATTTTTAAATCTCTTACACTTTAGCTGGTCTGTTACGGTTTTGCATCAGGTGTTCCATTTTCCAAAATTAATTATAGCCTATATGTTGCCCAGACTTAATACCTACACCTACAACAAAAAAAATATTCTTCCCGTAATTCCGCAGCGGATCCCAAGGGTACACTGAATTAACAATAATCTATAATATAAAAGGAGAAACTGACTGACTGATCTATCAACGCACAGCCTAAATCGCTGGGGTTAGAAAGTTGAAATTTTGACAGTAGGTTCCTTTTGTAACGTAGGCATCCACTAAGAAGGGATTTTTCGAAATTCAACCCCTAAGGGAGTTAAATAGGGGATGAAAGTTTGTATGGAAAATCGGCACTTAATGGGTTCAAAATTTCACGCAAGCGAAGCTGCGGGCGAAAGCTAGTATTGCAAATATCTTTAAAAAAAATTCTTTATAAACTATATTTGGGGTTTTTCCTTCAGGAGCTAATATATAAATACCGGAAGCGTTGCTGACCCTTGAAAAAGCAACATAAAGTTGGCCTTGAGAAAAACAGCTGGTTGTCAGGTCAACACCAGCGGCTTTAAGCGTCTGCCCTTGTGACTTGTTTATTGTCATGGCAAAGCATGTACTCGTAGTCACAGGGAACTGTGTGAGCTTAAATTGAAAGGGGAAATTGTTGGGGATGAGTGGTATGCGCGGTATGAACACAGCCTCACCGGCACCACACCCAGTGAGGATTGTATCAACAATTATATTACGTTGTAAAGCGTTGACAATAAGACGGGTTCCGTTGCACAGTTTTGGCGGAGTTAAATTTCGCATTAGCATTATAGGAACACCGACTTTAAGTCTTATTTTATGAGCAGGGAGACCACTCGCTGTAAGTGAATTGAGAAACTAAACTGGGTAATTAGTGGCGTCTTCCTGATCGACAACACTGTCGAAAGAAGTGTAAACCACTTCATCCCCTACAATATCCGCCAAAAATTTTTGATTAATTTTTGCAGCTTGATCATTTTTTGGGGTCAATATGGCGCGTTCGCATAACCATGAATTTTCTAATAATCTAAGTGACTGCTCCTCTGCGTTACCGGGTAGGCTACCGTGTCACGAAGATAAATGGAAAAGGAAATTAAACACTCAAATAACATAAGCTCGAAGGCATATTTATTCGATAAAATAAAAAAAAAATGGGAGTTTTGGCCAGTAGAGTCAAATTTTCAATAATATACCATCGTCATCGAAAATCAGTCCTAAACTGTTACCGCCTTCACCGCATGGAGGTACTCCAAGCTTATGTTATTTTATAATTATACCGTGAAATTAGTGATAACTTTGATTTCCACATCAGATGTTTCTGATCTTCGATTTTTATAAGTCAACAGGAAATGCCCATCAGACCGAACAACTTTTGCTAAGACGTCATTCCTATATGTGTTATGGTGTAGCTGGGCGCTTGGAATTCCACAACAGGTGTTCCAGATCTTCATTTTTTATGCGGCAACAGAGAGTGCTCATCAGGCTGAACAACAGTTGCTAAGACGTCATTCTGATATATGTTATAGTGTAGCTGGGCTCGTGGAGTTTCACATCAGGTGTTCCAGATCTTCAAATCTATTCTCTCATCAGAAAATGCTCATCACGTGAAATAATTTCTGCTATGGTACCATTTTTGTATCTCTTATAGTTTAGCTGGTCTGTTGCGGTTCTGCATCAGGTGTTCAAGTTTCCAAAAAAAATATAGCCTATATGTTGCCCAGATTTAATACCTATACAACAAAAGAAAAATCATTCAAATCCGTCCAGTAGTTCCGAAGATTAGCGTGTACAAACAAACAGACACACAGACAAACAGACAGACTTTTTTTTTTGGATTCGTGCTCTATTACTGTTTCTAAACCCCCCTCAACTATTGTTTTTTTAATATTTTCAATGTACAGACACAGTTTTTTTACTGTTTTATTATATGTATAGATTATAACTTTCGTGAGACACATTCATATTTATGATTATTTACGGTTTACACACGCGGCGAGGTCGCGAGACGAACGAAAAGGTTCGTCTCGCTCGGCTCCGTTTGGGTCCGAAACTAGTCGGGCAATCCCGAAAAATGCACGTGAGTAAACCGTAAATAATCATAAATAGATTTATTTACAGAAATAAATATCATTTATCAATGAACAAAGACTCATATTTATTTCAACAAAGACAAGGCAAACCAAACATACCTACACGATACACCATTACGTAAGTATAAACAACTTCCTCGCAAGACGTTTTTTTTCTTTGATTTGTTATTTGGCAAAGATCAGAAGCGTCGTTAGCAATGCACCCAAGTAAGTTGATCCTGATCTCGTTATATCAATCTTCCTTGACAACTTAATGGATTATATAAAACGTCTCAGAGGGGCCAGAGAATGCCTACAGACAAAAAAGTTAGGAATACATGTATCGGTAACTAAGAATAACGCCGAGTTTCTGAAAGATTGATTAACGTGAAAATAAACTAATCAGTGTAATCAAAATCTCATGTCAAGGTTGTTTTATTTTAATGATTATATTTGATTATGATTGGTTGTTAGTATTTTTGTTGAGCTATCACATTCGTTGACACAAGATTTGATAACAGATTGAGGCGTGTGTTCACCAATATTCATTCATTGGTTAATTTATAACCATTTAGAACCTGCAACAAAATTGTTGAGACGTTTCCTAAGTGCATGTACTGTGCCTATTCGAAATAAAAAAAACTTTGAATTGAATTTGAATTGAACCAGCGCCCTACTATGCGTTGCGGCTCCACCGTGCCGCACCGCTCCGCAATGATTTCGACGCCGTAAGTGCGCGCGGCGCGCGGCGTCGTAACTTCGCTGCGGCGCCTGGTAGAATCTAATGTTGGACAGTCTGTTGTCGAACTGCAACACCGGAGCGCACAACGCATCACGTATACCCCCGCCTCGTCTCGATGGTTACAAGTCATATGATGCCAGAGCGCACCGTGTGTCAATGCCATGGGTATTTCTATATGTATAGAAAGTCACCGTAGTACCGCGCCGTTGCCGTGTGTCAATACCATGGATATTTCTATATAGGAAGTCGTGGTACCTACCGCGCCGCTACCGCAACGCATCGTGTAGCCCGACTCAAATGTACTTGAATTTTAGGTTTAGTTAATTTTAGGTAGTAATTTAACCAGATAATTAATATTGGTGAACGCTACCATAAATTCATCAGCCTTTCAGAAACCAGGGGCCTATTTGATGAAACTACTCTGCAACTCTGCACTCCATATTTTGGAACTATCAATCAATATCAATATTAGCCTGTAACTGTCCCACTGCTGGGCAAAGGCCTCTTCTTCTTTTAGAGAAGGAACGAGCATTGATCGCCACGCTTGCTCATTGCGGGTTGGCGATTTCAGAACATAAGTCCAGGTTTCCTCACGATGTTTTCCTTCACCGTTTGTCAGTGGTATCTTAGATTCACTAAGAAAGTACATATGAAATTGAAAAAGTCACATTGGTACTTGCCTGGATTTGAACCAGCACCCCGGTGCTTAACTAGCGGGGCTGTAACCTCCCGGCCACCACAACTTTGGAACTATATATTTTGGAACTATACAGCTGAATTTATGTACCATGAATATGTATGTAGTCATAGATATGTAGAAACAAAACAGCAAGACACTCCCTTCTAGCTTCGTTCCTTGGTTATCTTAAGAGTGGTTATAATGATATGGACCCTTGAATAAAGTTGGTATGAATACTTTATTCATAATCCTTTACGTCTTTTACAGGCAATATAACAGCGCCTTATTATATGTAAGTAATATATTCACAGAGCCAGCAATAGGTATATCGGAGTGACTTCAAACCTAAAATTTCAACACTCATTTATTAAATATAACACAAACATAATATCACGCCCCCTGTATTCCCCGAAGGGTTCGGCAGAGGTGTATATGTATAGTACGCCCACATTTTGCCTTTATGTTTCAAGTCCCATGAATAGGTGGCGAGCCTATTGCCATCAACCAGGCACAAATCCAGACTCCGGGCTGCTACTAAGAAATTCCACACGGAAAAACCCAATAACACTTTGCCCGACCTGGGGATTGAACCCAAGACCTCACGCTCAGTAGTCGCGCTTGCTACCGCTACACCAACGAGGCAGTCACTTATTAAATAAATGTCAAAATGAAAATTGTGCAAAAATAGAGCAAGTCGTCACAATTTCTTCATTACCTCTTATAATAATATGTTATGTTTAGGTACACCAGTGCGCTTTCATGTTCATCTTGCGCTTTCAACTTTTAGGCCAATCAAATTAGCTAAACCTGGACATAATTCGATAACTCGTTGTTTTTGTTATTTTATTGGATATTGATATTAAGTATCAAATATTAATTAGATATATGATGTAAAAAACCCGCGGTGGTAACCGTTTATTTAAAAAAAAATGAGATTTCGTACACTACTTAGCTTTTTTCTAAAAGCAAAATAGGTAACCAAATACCTTGTTAGTATAATTTTGAGGGGCATTCAAATGCTATCACCTAATAGCAAAATTAAACTGAAACCAAATTCGTATGTATGTTTTTCTTCAAAGTATTCATCTGTTCTCAATATCTAGATAAGCAAAAATGGTAACTATGGTGGTTGTATCTGATTAAGCTTTATTGCGTCTTTTTAGACATTTAAGACAAAAATTAAACATTTATTTCTTACGTTTTAATAATAATGTTTTTCTCAGTAGTTAAAAATCGAAACTGTGAAATTTTTGTTTAATAATAGGTTTTTGTGTATTACAATCATGTTTTCATCAAAATTAAACATGTTAATGTTACGCTTTTAAAATTGAAAATATTATTGATGATACGCGCGAAAACGTATTGGAGCGGGATGCATGCGGTAGGTGCGGGGCGGGGCACGGCGTCAGCGGCAAGATGTCTTATCGAGTTAGTGAGGCCGCACACCAGAGATTCATTTGTATTACAATAATTGTAGCGCCACATTTGAACCGCGACACATTTATCGCCCCCGTATATTTGTATGTAAACACGCACATCAAGGACACAGTTGTAGTAGGTGCAGTTTGTGGTGAGACGTTTGCCGCGCTTTACAAAAATGAAAGACAACATTGAATTTTACGTTGAGTTTATTGCAGAGGTTGAATAAAACCCTATTTTATATAATCACACGCTCGCTGTGTATAGCAACAGATGGATTACAGAAATTATATGGACTAAGATCGGCAAAAAATCTAATGAAAGGAAGTACCTACCTACCTATACCTAACCTATACAATTTTGATTAAACCTTAAGGCGTACCTTATACTCAGAATATCCAAAGGGTATTCGTTGAAGGTCGTACAGGTATACGCCCCGACCTCGGCACACTCCGACGACGAGGTGGAGACCATGTATGAGGATATCTCCAGAGCCATGCATGGCTCTAAAACTCACTTCACTTTTGTCATGGGGGACTTTAACGCTAAACTGGGCAAACGAGACGATGATGAACTGCAAGTGGGGCAATTTGGACTTGGAAGTCGCAATCACCGGGGCCATCGACTGGCCAGCTTTGTGGAGAAGGAGGGGCTCTTTATGATGAACTCCTTCTTCAGAAAGCGTGAGCATAGGAAATGGACCTGGCTGAACCCTGATGGTGCAACTAAAAATGAGATTGACTTCATTATGTCGACGAGGAAGCAAATATTCAAAGATGTCTCTGTGATCAACGCGGTGAAAACCGGAAGCGATCACCGCATGGTAAGAGGCACATTGAATCTAAATATCAAGCTGGAAAGATCTCGACTGATGAAGTCTACGCTCCGTCCTGCACCGATCCAGGTCCATAACCCCGAGAGCTTTCAGATTGAACTTTAGAATCGTTTCGAATGCCTAGGGAGCTCCGTGGACGATTACAACGATGGGTTTGTGGAAACTGTCCATACTGTCGGGTCTAAGATCTTCAAGACCCGTCGTAGAAATAGAACCGAACAGCTCTCTGACCCTACTCTTAAGCTCATGGACGCAAGGCACGAGATGATTCTGCAGTCTCCAGATGACGCGCTTATGTACCGGCAGCTCAATAGACGGATCTCTAAGTCCTTGAAGTGCGATCTACGCCAATTTAATAGAGAGCGTATTAAGGAGTCGATTGAGCGGAACAAGGGCTCCAAAGTTTTTGCAAGATATTTGTCTATTGGGCGGAGTCAGCTTACGAAATTGAAGACCGATGACGGCAGAATCGTATCCGCCAAACCAGAGCTTTTGAGAGAGGTCGAGAAGTTCTATGGACAGTTGTACACTTCAACAAGCGAACCCATTGCGAATCTGGCAAACGACCCAAGAGCTAGATTGATCCGACACTATACCGAAGACATCCCGGACGTCAGCCCGTACGAGATTAGGATGGCTCTTAAGTACCTTAAAAACAACAAGGCGCCGGGCGATGACGGAATTACGGCCGAACTTCTGAAGGCGGGTGGAAAACCGGTCCATAAGGCCCTTCAGAAGCTGTTTAATTCCGTCGTACTCGAGGGGAAAACGCCACAGGCATGGAACAGAGGTGTGGTGATACTTTTCTTCAAAAAGGGTGATAATACCCTATTGAAGAACTACAGGCCCATCTCACTTCTGAGTCATGTCTACAAGCTGTTTTCAAGAGTCATCACGAACCGTTTTGACGACTTCCAGCCTCCCGAACAAGCCGGATTCCGAAAAGGCTTTAGCACCGTAGATCACATACATACGCTGCGGCAGGTTATATAGAAGACCGAAGAATATAACCTGCCTCTTTGCTTAGCGTTTGTGGACTACGAAAAAGCTTTCGATTCGATCGAGACCTGGGCTGTACTGCAGTCTCTTCAACGGTGCCAGATTGACTATCGGTACATCGAAGTGCTGAAGTGTTTGTATGAAAACGCCACTATGTCAGTCCGATTACAGGATCAGACCTTGAAACCTATCCTTCTGCAGCGAGGTGTGAGGCAGGGAGACGTCATCTCTCCGAAACTGTTCGCCGCTGCACTGGAGGATGTCTTCAAGGTTCTGGATTGGAAAGGGCTAGGCATCAACATTAACGGCGAGTACATCACTCATCTTCGGTTTGCCGACGACATAGTCATCATGTCTGAAACCATGGAGGACCTCAGTACAATGCTCGATGACCTTAGTAGAGCTTCCGAAAGAGTGGGTCTTAAAATGAACATGGATAAGACAAAGATCATGTCAAATATCCATGTAACACCCACTCCCATGAAGATCGGAGACTCTACACTCGAAGTTGTCGACGATTATGTTTACCTAGGGCAAACTGTCCAGTTAGGTAGGTCCAACTTCGAGAAAGAGGTTAATCGTCGAATCCGACTCGGCTGGGCAGCGTTCGGGAAGCTGCGTAGAATCTTTTCGTCCCAACTACCGCAGAGTCGAAACGACGAAGTCAAGACGAAAGTCTTTGACCAGTGCGTATTGCCAGTGATAACATACGGTACTGAAACGTGGTCGCTCACAATGGGCCTCATAAGAAGGCTCAAGGTTACCCAAAGGGCAATGGAGAGGGCTATGCTCAGAGTTACCCTGCGTGATCATATCAGAAATGATGAGATTCGCAGGAGAACCAAGGTAACCGACATAGCTCGAAGAATTGCCAAACTTAAGTGGCAGTGGGCGGGGCACCTTGCTCGCAGAACGGATGGCCGATGGGGCCGAAAGGTTCTGGAGTGGCGACCGCGTACCGGAAGACGCAGCGTGAGTAGGCCTCCCACAAGGTGGACCGATGATCTGGTGAAGGTCGCGGGAAACCGCTGGATGCGAGAAGCACAGGACCGGTCGATGTGGCGATGCTTGGGGGAGGCCTATGTCCAGCAGTGGACGTCTTTCGGCTGAATGATGATGATGATGATACATATACCTACCAACATTTACAAAAAATTGGAAAACAGTACACTATCACAAAACAGTAAAATCATCATAATACCTCATGCTGAACAATTTAGTTATTATCGATCTAATGAACACAATATTTCAATAAATCTCGGCCCTAGTCGATCCGTGGTGCCACGTGTTCATAAAAGTTTGACAATCATTGACTATACAGGGTGGTAATTTGAAATGGGGCATGAAGGGCAACTACTTTAACCATTGTAGCTACAGGAAAACGTTCTTAGAAGACCACCCCTAACTTTTGGGATAATTTCAATCGGCATTCACAGATTTTGAAAAAAAAGTACAGTCAGCGAGAAAAATTGCTGTTTTAACAAAACTTTTTTATGATGCCAATCGATCCCATTTTCCATAAGGATCAAAAAACTCTTCCGGACCAACTGAGGTTTGAGTACTAGAAACGTCAGAAATAACAAAAAACTATTTGAGATGGGTTAGTTACAAGGGCAGCTACCTTAATCGTTGTCGCTACAGGAAAATTTTGATAGGAGACTGGCCATAGTTTTTGACATTATTTCGAACTGCATAAAAAGATATTGAAAAAAAAAAATTGGTACAGTCAGCAAAAAAATGGTCAGTTCTTACAAAACTCTATTATGATGCCAATCGATCCTATTTCCCATAAGGAACAAAATACTCTTCTGGACCTACTGAGGTAAAAGTACTAGAAACGTCAAAAATCACGAAAAACAACATTTTGTTAAAAGTGACGTTAAGGCTGAAAAAATAAATAATTTTATTTTCAAAATCTGTGAATGCAGTTCGAAATATTTTCAAAAAACATGGATAATCTCTTAAAAACATTTTCCTCTAGCCACAACGATTAAGGTAGCTGCCCCTATTACTACCCCATCTCAAATAAGTATTTTGCGATTTCTGACTTTTCTAGTACTCCAACCTCAGTTAGTCCGGAAGAGTCTTTTGATCCTTATGGAAAATGGAATCGATTGGCATCATAAAAAAGTTTTGTGAAAACAGCCCTTTTTCTCGCTGACTGTACTTTTTTTTCAAAATCTGTGAATGCCGATTTAAATTATCCCAAAAGTTAAGGGTGGTCTTCTAAGGACGTTTTCCTGTAGCTACAATGGTTAAGGTAGTTGCCCTTCATGCCCCATCTCAAATTACCACCCTGTATAGCCTATCGAATTCTTACTAGGTATATCATATTATAAAGAGGTTGTAATGTAACAGACGGCCCTAGGACCTCCTGAGAGCACGTCTGCTACACCAGTTGTACAGAATGTGTAGGGCATTCCATACCTAGTACATAACAACAATAATAAAAATGGTTAGAGAAAAGAGACAGGACAGCGTCACGTCACTTGCAGCAGTCAGCGAGATCCCTCCTGAAGCCACGGCGCTCGCCAATGGGCCACACAGCCACTTGACAGAATCCGGCGGCAGCAAGCGCGTATTACAATTGCCACATGGGCTAACCACTCGGACTCGATCGCCGAGACGCAGACTCGGCTGCGTGCATAATCCACAATAGCTTTTCCTCATTAGCCTATTGCTTCATCGACCAGGGATAACATTAGAACTGCCTTACCCCTGACTACTGTCTCACTGTGTAGAAACGGACTCCCCCAGGCAAATATTGTGCTCCAAGGTGGGTTGCTGTGGCATGCCACATAATTAAACAGTCAGTAGATTGAATTTATAATATTTATATCAACATAAAATAAATAGAAAATATATTGTATCAGAAAAACATCACCATCGTGTCAAAAAAAACAATCCCAAAGTCAAGTTCCAATTCGAATCAATCCCATCTCGGGTTACAAAGTTTGGAAATGACATTGCCCACGCCCCTATTCGATTTGATCCATACTTCCAGGGACACCCTTTATATAATTAAGAAGAAGATAGCTCGACCCCTAGGGAAGGACAAAGGCTAATTTTTAATTCGTGACTTCGTCAGCATCCGTGATAATAACCAACATTCACGCGGTCGAAGTAGCGGGCAAAAACTAGTAATAAATAGTGAGATACAAAAATCGCTCGTTACTCGCGATAGCACGGTCGGGAAATGGAACACAAAGAAATTACGACCTTACGCTACAAAGAATAACGTTTATATTGAAATGTAACAAAGAAAAAATATCAATAAATGAATAATCGTGAACATTTATTGTTTAATTTGTTTACTAAGGTACTAAACATATTTTGAAGGCATGAATTAAACACTTTTGAAGTAGTTATGTATTTTGGCATTCCAAAAATTACAAATATTTGTGTTTTTATTATTCCGCAAAGAGAATCTGTTTAATTTTTAATAATTTATTAACACACATGTTAAACTATGCAGAATAAACTGTTGAATTATAGTTATCTATAATTTCTGGTAAGATAATCCAAAAAATCTGTAACTTACTGAACCTTCTTCATTAATGATAGTCCCGAATGATTAATTAGTTTAATTTAGACGTGTTTTACTGGAATACAAGCGTCATATCATAATAAAGGTACTTTTACAAAGTTATTTATTATGCTGTACTTACGAAATCAAAATGTGTTGATAATTTAGTTTTTCATTTTTTTTCCACTGACGCGGACCTTTAAAATGTTTAATTCTATTTATTTTAACTTTATCTAACAATACTTTATGTCATAGAAAAAGAAAATTACAGTTATCGAATTATGTCCAGGTTTAGCTAATTTGATTGGCCTATTTCAATTCCTCTTGCGTCAAGCACATGCAATATTGATTGCCATAAGACGCATGCAGCTTATCGTCTACACCGGTGCGGCTCGGTCAATTGTCAGTCGCATACAATAGACGGATTAGCGTGCGCTAGGGGCATGCGCTTTTGTCGAACTAGTATTAAGGCATGCGCTATTGCATGCGCTATGGCGTTTCACGCATGCCTCAGACGAAGACGCAAGATAAACATGAAAGCGCACTGGTTTAGACATATATAAGGACTCACTTTTAGTTTCCCCATAAACGCAATCCAATAAATATTTTATCTTTTAGCAAATTATTCAAAGTAATAGAAGATCTAGGAACACCATGGGTTTTAAAATTACCAAGATTAAGTCACAACCCTAGTATTCTTCATGTCTTATTAAACGGGAATGTGCATCCATTTCGGCATCGTTGAACCGGTCACGCCCCCGCTTTTAGTCCGGGATCCCATACTAATAAATTCCCGGGATTGGTAGGAATGCGTCCGGGACTGCAGCAGGATGCGGCGCCGCGGCGCCAGCGGATTTATATGCAAAATTCGTTTTAAGATAGGAATAGAATAGAAAAGCGTTTGAGGGTTCTATCAAGTGATGTCAATGGCAAATTACATTGCAGAGCACAATGCATCTACAGTCTACACACATAACAACAGTTGCCTAAAAAGCTGAAAGGAATAAAATATTTACCTACCATACTATAAAATTAACAGTTTCAGAAGTCGGTGATATTTACGTTGTAACATAATTTTATTACTTTTAGTTTTTTTTATCGGGTTTTATTTTTTGTAAAGTTTTTTTTAATACTACACTCACCGGCATAATAAGCGGAACGTTTTTATTTTTTCAATTTTTTTATTATATGCTACTGCTATTGCTATGACGATTTTTTTATTCAAAAGAACCTTCAATTAGGACTTGCATGTTGAAGAAAAATTTGGTTTTCCTAAGTGATTAGAGGTAAATTAGGCCCAGTTTTGATTTTACAAAGATTTTGCCCTTTTGTGTTTTTGATCGGAACTTTGTTTTATTTAAGTACTGGTGGTTTGGCCTTAGTGTATTCATTGCATTAGGAGAATAAACGTTACGTAGAGGCCGAAAGAAGTAATTTACCTGCGACAAAAGCTTCGAGGGATGTTACAGTGATCGATGAAAGTCAAACCTATCGTGCAGTAACTTAAGCACGGGGTGTATCGATATTAGTCCTTCCTCGCAATGTCCATCGGTACCAGCAGACAGGATATTTCGTTAGAAGATGAGAATAATGCAGAAATCAAGGAAAAAGCGCCGCTGATGATTGGTTTATGACAGTTCAAATCGGTAAAGGCTCTGAAAAATTGGCCCAATGCTGCTATTCGGACCTGTAGCATCCTGAAGGTGGTCCGTATTTTGTTTGTAAGTATGCAAAAAGAAAGCCGACGTCTCATTGAAGGTAATCTGATGTCTAACGCGACTATTGAATGTTCAAAACGTGCTGTAGGTCATCGCGTAGTGAAATTAAGTTTTGCTCAATAACACCGAGATCGGACTAAGGAGTTAGAAAGAGATTTTTTCTCAGGGGCAAGCTGTTTTGTGATATAATTTTTTTGGATGAGAGGCATATAATATGAATACGTCAAGGGAATCGCTTTGAACTGTCAAATTTTACAGGAATGTGCCTTATACTGGTGGCTCCAGTAATGGTTTGGGGTGTCATTTGTTTTGAAGCGCACACGGAGTTAGGCATTATTGAAGGAGGCTTACTGGCTGCTTATTTTTGCAGGATAGACATCCCAAAACCTCATGCGATGCCACTTGACGAATTATCATTCAAGAAAAACAAAATATGCACGATTATGTGTGACCGGAATGTGTATTCGTGGTCCGCAATTTCATATAAGATGTTGTAATTACCCACCAGGGTGGGTAAACGTAGACCCCGGACATGAGTCCAATAGAATATGACTTAGCCTTGACGGGAAATAGGGTTAGAGAAAAAAATCCAGACACCCAGAAACATTAGAGGATTAAAAGGTGTTTCATGGGAGTATGGGGACAATTTGTCTTAAGAAAAGACAATAGATTTAAAAAAAATGTGGAAAAACGTGTCATAATACTGATAAAGACCCTAGCAGTATAGAAACGGTGATAAAACAAACAAAAAAGTAAAATAAATAGCAAATTAATTATTCCAAAAAATATGCACCGTAAGTTACAAAATGGATATTTTAGCAAATTGAAGATTTAAATTGCCAAATTCAATTAAATGATAATTGATTATTTGTCCTTTTAATGCATTTAACCCTAATTATAAAATATTTAAACAAAAACATGAATGTACAATACAAAATTATGGAAAAAACACGGTTTTTTGTTGCGTTCCGCTAATTATGCCGGTGAGTGTATTTTGTGCCACAAATAACAATTACAATAATGTACAAATTCGTGGACCAGTAGACTACTACTACATCTAGAACGTCGTCTGTATCAAACATATAAGGGACAAACTCAAAACAAGCCGGAAAAAAAAAATGGTCAACAAATCTCGGGGAAATCAGTGTAGATAAATAAAAATACAGTAGTATGAGATAGAGATAGATATTTTTTATTTATCTACACTGATTTCCCCGAGATTTGTTGACCATTTTTTTTTTCCGGCTTGTTTTGAGTTTGTCCCTTATATGTTTGATACAGACGACGTTCTAGATGTAGTAGTAGTCTACTGGTCCACGAATTTGTACATTATTGTAATTGTTATTTGTGGCACAAAATACACTCACCGGCATAATTAGCGGAACGCAACAAAAAACCGTGTTTTTTCCATAATTTTGTATTGTACATTCATGTTTTTGTTTAAATATTTTATAATTAGGGTTAAATGCATTAAAAGGACAAATAATCAATTATCATTTAATTGAATTTGGCAATTTAAATCTTCAATTTGCTAAAATATCCATTTTGTAACTTACGGTGCATATTTTTTGGAATAATTAATTTGCTATTTATTTTACTTTTTTGTTTGTTTTATCACCGTTTCTATACTGCTAGGGTCTTTATCAGTATTATGACACGTTTTTCCACATTTTTTTTAAATCTATTGTCTTTTCTTAAGACAAATTGTCCCCATACTCCCATGAAACACCTTTTAATCCTCTAATGTTTCTGGGTGTCTGGATTTTTTTCTCTAACCCTATTTCCCGTCAAGGCTAAGTCATATTCTATTGGACTCATGTCCGGGGTCTACGTTTACCCACCCTGGTGGGTAATTACAACATCTTATATGAAATTGCGGACCACGAATACACATTCCGGTCACACATAATCGTGCATATTTTGTTTTTCTTGAATGATAATTCGTCAAGTGGCATCGCATGAGGTTTTGGGATGTCTATCCTGCAAAAATAAGCAGCCAGTAAGCCTCCTTCAATAATGCCTAACTCCGTGTGCGCTTCAAAACAAATGACACCCCAAACCATTACTGGAGCCACCAGTATAAGGCACATTCCTGTAAAATTTGACAGTTCAAAGCGATTCCCTTGACGTATTACATAGATGAGTATTTAAGGATGCGGTTGAGAACAAACATAGATAAGTATTTAAGGATGCGGTATAGATTGCACCATGCAGTGCAGCCCGCCCGCCATACGCCATAATTAAAAGTTTTTTGACACGATTGGGGCCGCCCCTAAATCTGGCCGCTCTAGGCCCGGGCCTACCGGGCCTTAGGGTAAATCCGCCACTGGATTTTGTTGCCCTCTTTTGCTCGACATCAATAATGGCAACAGGTAGGCACTTGAAATATTCACAAAATAAGAAAGAAAGAAAACATTTGAAAGACTTTACTTTAATAATAAATAAATAAATTATATTAAATTAAATATTTAATAAATATTAAATTAATAAATTAGGAAATATTGTGTTAGTTAAAGATTATAGATTTATCTTGTTGACTATGGTTATTACTTGATTTTTTGCCTTTGTGTTGATTTTAAATAAAGAACTTTTTCTCAAACATGCATGGAAATATGGTCATTATTTCGAAAAAAGAAGGCGCGAAGTATCTAATTTACGGACAAAGAAAGTTTTTTTTTGAATTTGCAACATTACAACGCCTTTAGCAATGACAATCAAAGAGTATTTAATAACCCCAGTACGTCGTTTCATACAACATTGCTGGAGAGTTGTAAATTTGTAATGTTCCAAATTCGAAAAACGCTCCTGATATAAATTAGATTTTTTTTTGTCCGTAATTCGATACTTCGCATGTAACTTTTAATATTAACGAAAGGATTATATAAAAAGTACGTTTTATTTCCCTGCATTCTTTTGAGAAAAGCACTATATATGCCTCGGCGGAAATGGCAATTGCCTGTCTCGTATTATTGAAGTCCTCGCCTACGGCTCGGCCTTCAAACTCATACTCGACCTGCAATTGCTTATTTCCCGGCCTCTGCAATAATGTACTATTAACCGATTTGTCCTTTTACTTTTATAAAGTATGCTAAAGTAAAGTGTATTTTATACAAGCACTCGCCCTAAAAAATTAAGATATTTATGGCTATCGAACATTCCAAAAATCAAGCTTCAGTCTTACTTCATTGTGAAAATTCATGGTCACACTACTATAATACAGTCTCATACTACTATATTTTACTTCGGTATAGTACTTCGGGGTAATTCCATAAGTTTGGCTTGTATAATAGCCTATTCTTTCCCGCGCATATTGAATATAGACATTGAATGTTACAAATATATATATATTTTTTGTTTTTATTTGGAACGCGACGATGACTCATCGTCCCGTTTCGGGACGGGTGTCACACGCGCAGATTTTTTGCGCATCCCGATTCGTGACGGCCACCAGTGGAAAGGATATTTGGGGTTACGGATTAGAAGACCCATTTTCAGAATTTGTAACCTATGTGGATGAAGAATTTTTGAAAAAACTAAAATCAAAATCATTTAAGATGGAAATAAAAACTGACGAATTTTGTCATTTTAACACCTGATTTAAAACAGTCATCAGTGATATTTTACGTGGCCCGCGGATTAGTACCCCCTTCCCAACTAAGCTTGTAGCACTTGTTTTGCCTAAAGCAGCTAAATTATACTAGAAGCGTGGACGTGTTGCAAATCACAAGTAGCTATCGTAATGGAAACATTAGCTTGTATTCAATTTATCATTGAATTTCGTTGAGTTTTGGCCGAACCAAAATAATATCTAATAATGGAATCCATCCGAACGGGCCGAGTGCTTCGAGCGATCTTTGTTTTCGCTACCAATTTTTTATTTATTTTTGTAACACTATTAACAAAATTCATTAAAGCATAATAAAACCTTATAATTTAATTAATAAAATCTTTTGAAAAAAGAATTTAAACAAATACACTTGGGGGCAAATAAATCGAGCCACTCCTTTTTTCACGTGTCCTGGTTTTGGTTTCATTGATTATATACTAAGTTGACAAAAAACTATCCTCATTCTAAAGGTTATCAAATAACCTTTTAGGCGATATATGTTTCGAATTGATCTGTTCCATAATAGGTACCAAAAACAATAACAATTATACGTAAAAAATAGAAGTGTAGTACTACTCCCAAGTATAGTTTAAAAACGGTGCTTGCAATACATTTTACAGCAGCATTTATTGATTTCAATAAAAACTAATCAACTTGTTCACTAGAAAAAGAAACAAATTGAGTAGAAAAATTAAAGTAACAAAATGGGTGCCTAATTTTTTTTTTATTTCTCCTTCTTGAATATGGAGAGAAAATGTTTTAACCACAGAACAGATAAAAGACGTTAGAAGGGCCTTGTGGGCGGGGCAGGCGCGCCGCACATATGAGCAGACGCTCATATGTCAACCGAAATTTGTTTTAGCGGTCAACAGTCGCGCTCTTATTGTGACAGCGTACGGAGATCCGCGAAAAATAATAATTATGCCGTCTTGCATTATTATAACGTGACGGAAAAAAAGCTAGTTGAGTAGTGTAGCCAGAGAAGGGATTTCTTTTCACCGGCATGTCCAAAAACCTTATAATATCAGTGATATTTGTAATTATTGCAATAGTATTATGTAATTTGTAGAAAAAAACGATACAATCGCACACAGATACAAAATTATACATTGCTTGCAATACATGGGTACCATCTTGTACTACGTGAGCGACAGCGCAATGTATTGCGTTCAATGCGAAAGTCGAGGGCAGTGAGCAATTGTTTTAATTCAGCGAAATCCATACGTATCGATAGTGTTGTACCAAGTTGTAAACAATATCGGTATTAAATATGTGTGTATATCTACAAATGATTATTATCAATAATATTATAGTTAAAATAACTTTGTTTATTGCCACGAATTATATGTTAAATTTTATTTTTAGGTTTCCAACAGGTCCAGACAAAAGAAAACTGGATTGAGACAACTGGTAGAATTGAATGGATACCTATTAAATGTGGCACAATTTGTTCTTAACATTTTGCAGAAAATTATGCAATTAAAATTCACAGGGTTATTCAAATTAAATTAATTAAATTATACGTATTATGTTAATACGCCTACGGGAAAACAAAAGTCGAAATTTCTTTAGTTTTTTGCAAATTGTAGCTTTTATTTACGTTTATACTATTCAAAATGCGATTTGCGTCGGTAACTGTTACTCAATAATATATTCAATATGAAAGTCGTAAGTATACCTACTTTTCTAGGTTTACGATGCTCGAAAATAGAATTGTTTCCGAAAAAAACATGTTATGTAGTGCATTATGATGATGATTCATAATAATTGACATGATTTTATTGATTATTTTTAGCAAACTTAGTATCGTTACGGGTGCATGCAAACAACATAATTATGACGTAAAACAGACTTGCAATTAGCAAAAAACTAAAGAAAATTTTAATTTCACGGCTATATCGGATGTTCCCCTTAATTTGACATTATTGGTGCTCCCACACTGGTGTTACAAAATGTTTACTAACATTAGTAAACATTTTATAAAGAAACATAAATAAAAAAAATGTATTAAAATATTATCTAAAATCTATTAATAGATAGATTAAATTTATTACTATCCGATATTTTTATCTTTTTCTTACATTTTTAGTCAATGTATTAATGTTAGAAAATGTTTGTAAACATTTTGTAACACCAGTGTGGGAGCACCATATTATTTATATGTGTTGAGGAAGTTCACACTATTCGTACCCCGTTCGAGGGTCTCAAAATTAGAGCAAAAAATTGCAAAACTTCGGGCCGATTTTTCAATCCTCAGATAAACAGACAAATAGCATTTATTCAACAGATAGCAAAAAAATGATTTTTTCAATCGTCAGATAGGCTTATTCGACGAATAATTTGACTACCTGAGGAATAACTTTATCTTTCCCTTTGACGGCCAGATAACCGCTTATTCAGTAGATAGTTTTATTCGATGACTGATGATGTAAACAAAAAATATAATTTTACTAGACAATTCTTGGGTTTGCGTTTTCATCAAAGTAAAATGGATGTATATTATTTGATAGCACTGATGATCTGGCAATAATTGAGCAAGAAGCTCTGATAAATGAATTCATAAATCCAGGAAGGAAAGTGAGAATTGTCACATCCAGGCCCAATCATTTTCCGCCGGAGGGCGCGCGACGTTCTCCGGCCACCCTAGTGTGTGGCCTGCGGGTGGCGGGTTATTGGACCTGACGCCCGACCAGTAACAGGCCCGAGAAGGCGGCGCGCAGTATTCCGTGCGCGCCTCTCAGAAGGACGTGGAACGAAGCCCCACAGAAGGAGAGGTCCGACAGGGGCTGGCGGACCGAGGCCTGCCGGGGATGCAGTGCATGCGGCTGTGAATCCCACGACCCCGGCCATAGGTCAGGAGAAGGCACACCGTGGGTTTTTAGCTAGTGAGAGTCCGGCATACAAAACCCTTCGCCTTTCCCGGGCGGAGGGAATCAAGGAGGATAAAGGCATGATAAAAAAAAAACATGCCCAATCATTTTACAGTGTGGGATTCAAAATAATTCCATTGCCAATTCAGACTTTTAGAGTCTGTGCAATATTTACTTATAAATAATGGTAGAGGATAAAATCAAGCATCAAACAAAGGTTAAGTTTTCAATCGTTTATTATACAAAAAATTACTGCGAAATGGGTTCATGGCTACATAAGCAGAGCTGTAGTAATTGATAGTGTAAATCTTCCTAGCGAACTATGTTGGGAATTTGGGATCGTCTGCCAGTCTGACCGGATGCAGTCGAATACCAGTATTTTATATGAAGCGACTGCCTATCTGACCTCCATCACACAGCTAGTAGATAACACGATAGCTCTTGGTGGAACTGGTAGTCAGACTTTCGGGCTTCGGTTCTGTATATTTCCTGTCTGCATAGAGGACTTTTTTTGGTACTTTTTTGAATTTCCTCTTATTTAAGTTTTAATGTATTCCATGAAAGGACACTTGTTGCGATTCCACCTGAATTTAATGAGCTCTCAGTTTTTCTCCATGCAGATACTTTTATCTTTTATATTTTGTCTTTATTCGTCACCGCATCGATCTTCTTATTTCTATAACGTGTTTGTATTTTTCGATTAAACTTATGAGGAATTGAATTACAGCACTATTAAAATTCGCCGAACACTCTCTATTTTTTTGATTCCATTGTAATAAACATATAAATATATTATAATATTGATTTACAATCAAAATATATAACACGACATGACAGGAAGATAGTCTGACAGTGTCATTTTTGCCATACAGGTAATTAATGTACTCTAGACTCTGTGCAGGTAATTGAAATAGTCTGGCCTGGGGCAGCAGTCTCGACATGTATCGCTATCACTTATCGACCGAAATCGGTAGTTAAGTGATAGTGATGTATCGAGTCAGTTTAACTATAGATAGGTGATTGTGTCATCGAGTTATAGAATTGAAGTATTCGAATGATCGCAACTCGAGTAAAGATTTCGATTATTCATAGTTGGTACGCGAATACTGAACCGAGTACCTACTTAAATCGCGACCTTATGTTGTTGCCGGGACCCCTTTCTTCCGAAAAACGCAGGTTGTTGTTGTGTACCTGTTTGTTTTTCTTGTGATCACGAGATTTTGTTGATTGTCAAGTTGCGTTTTAAGAATTATTGGTGCTTACTAATCCGAAAGGGTGTTAAAGTACACATAATAATGAATAACTTTTGTTCCACCAATTTCCCTAAAAGTAAATACTTGAAGAGAAATAGCTATTCAAAAATTTCGCAAAAATACGCTAAAATCTATCTATCCTCAGTTATAACATTCAAACATTGTAAGTCATATATGGGGTCACCAAATAGAAGCTCCTTTTTCTGATTTCGTAACTGAAGCAGGAATGTTGAATTTTTGAAAAAACTAAAATAAAAATTCATTTCCATGCAAAATGATCGAATTTAGAAATTTTGACACTTGCTTTAAAACCGTCATTAGTGATACTTTATGTGGCTTGCGGATTAGTACCCCCTTTCCAACTAACCTTGTATATTAACATTAAAGTGACATTCGTTTCGAAGCGATTGATCTGTTAAGTGTTGGACAGTGGTAATAAGTATCGTAAATTTGCTTTTTAAATAGTTAATTGAATTGATTTAATTTTGGCCTCTAGAAATCAAAAAGAGAATTTGTTTATGATTATACAGTATATCAGACAGTAAGAATATGATTTCTAATTATTTAAAATGTAGTAAACATTTTTTCTTTTTATTGACTTATCAATAAAACTGATTTGTATTTTATGACCCATATTTTGTATTTTTGCTTGTATTTTTGGAAGTGAGAAACATTAGAGTAGTCGAATCCTATGAAGTACTTGAGTACCTGACACAGTAATCGCTACTAGATTCGAGTCAGTGATTCGAGTTTTGAATCGATTCTCTTTTTAACGAGTACTAATTTATTCAAATACCATAAATGGCCAACTCGGCACATCACTATTTATGTCATAATGACAATTTTTTTATTGATTTTTGTTGGAAACCTAGCGAATTCAACTGTCAAGTTTACGATTCAACGTCATTTTAGCGAATAACTTTGCGAGCAAATTGGAAAGCCCGCAAAGTATTCATTACGATCGATAAGTTGTGCAAGAGATTTTTGATATGAAAATAAACGTTTATCTGCTTATAAGGTGTTGTAGTTGTAGCAGTAGTCTCAGGCTTTATCGGGTCTCAAAGGATGTCCATTTCAACCGCGCGGCCAAGTCATAAAATTTGATGAAACTTTGCCAGGAATTAGTGGTAATTTGTTACTATACACACCCCTTTTCCAGAATTTGTTGCAAAAAAAACTAAGATGCTAAGACTAAAAATAGTTGGCCGCTAGAACCGCCACTTGCCGTACTCATCGCCTCAGATTTCACAGAAACTAAATAATGCAGATTGGCGAATGATGCATCAAAAGAAAGGTCTTTATTTGTTGTATTTGTTGCAAAAATAAAAAACCTCAAAACGTAAATATACAAAAAGTTATGCAATATTTGGTTTCCAGGTTAAGGGTAGGTAGGTATCTCACCATAAATATCAAATTAATAGAGGCTAATGTGTATGGACAATTAGTTGCTAATTTGTTGCAGCGAATAAACAAGAAAAAGTACCAGAAAATAGGTTCAATAATTTATTAGAGTCGATTTTATTTGGCCTCTCGGACGGCAATATGCCTAAAATACAATGGCGTTTATTTCGTTATTAAAAGTAGGTTCAAGCTTAGTTATGGTACTGATCGACAGGTAACGTAACCTAGTTTGGATAAATGTGGCGAAACTGGCGGTGAAACTCATATTTTAGGAGATATTCACTAAAATATAGTAGTATGAGACTGTATTATAGTAGTGTGACCATGAATTTTCACAATGAAGTAAGACTGAAGCTTGATTTTGGAATGTTCGATAGCCATAAATATCTTAATTTTTTAGGGCGAGTGCTTGTATAAAATACACTTTACTTTAGCATACTTTATAAAAGTAAAAGGACAAATCGGTTAATAGTACATTATTGCAGAGGCCGGGAAATAAGCAATTGCAGGTCGAGTATGAGTTTGAAGGCCGAGCCCTAGGCGAGGACTTCAATAATACGAGACAGGCAATTGCCATTTCCGCCGAGGCATATACAGTGCTTTTCTCAAAAGAATGCAGGGAAATAAAACGTACTTTTTATATAATCCTTTCGTTAATATTAAAAGTTACATGCGAAGTATCGAATTACGGACAAAAAAAAATCAAATTTATATCAGGAGCGTTTTTCGAATTTGGAACATTACAAATTTACAACTCTCCAGCAATGTTGTATGAAACGACGTACTGGGGTTATTAAATACTCTTTGATTGTCATTGCTAAAGGCGTTGTAATGTTGCAAATTCAAAAAAAAACTTTCTTTGTCCGTAAATTAGATACTTCGCGCCTTCTTTTTTCGAAATAATGACCATATTTCCATGCATGTTTGAGAAAAAGTTCTTTATTTAAAATCAACACAAAGGCAAAAAATCAAGTAATAACCATAGTCAACAAGATAAATCTATAATCTTTAACTAACACAATATTTCCTAATTTATAAATTTAATATTTATTAAATATTTAATTTAATATAATTTATTTATTATTAAAGTAAAGTCTTTCAAATGTTTTCTTTCTTTCTTATTTTGTGAATATTTCAAGTGCCTACCTGTTGCCATTATTGATGTCGAGCAAAAGAGGGCAACAAAATCCAGTGGCGGATTTACCCTAAGGCCCGGTAGGCCCGGGCCTAGAGCGGCCAGATTTAGGGGCGGCCCCAATCGTGTCAAAAAACTTTTAATTATGGCGTATGGCGGGCGGGCTGCACTGCATGGTGCAATCTATACCGCATCCTTAAATACTCATCTATGTTTGTTCTTGAGATACAGCATGGTGACAGACGGACGGACGGACAGACAGCGAAGTCTTAGTAATAGGGTCCCGTTTTTACCCTTTGGGTACGGAACCCTAAAAACGTAACGACAATTCTATTAAAATTGAATTAAGTTACAGGTACTTAATTCAATTTTAAAAGAATTAAGAAAATATGTCTACATTCTGTGTCTTACATATTATAAATATTGTGTTAGTTAAAGATTATAGATTTATCTTGTTGACTATGGTTATTACTTGATTTTTTGCCTTTGTGTTGATTTTAAATAAAGAACTTTTTCTCAAAGTTGCATGGAAATTATGGTCATTATTTCGAAAAAAGAAGGCGCGAAGTATCTAATTTACGGACAAAGAAAGTTTTTTTTTGAATTTGGAACATTACAACGCTTTAGCAATGACAATCAAAGAGTATTTAATAACCCCAGTACGTCGTTTCATACAACATTGCTGGAGAATTGTAAATTTGTAATGTTCCAAATTCGAAAAACGCTCCTGATATAAATTTGATTTTCTTTTGTCCGTAATTCGATACTTCGCATGTAACTTTTAATATTAACGAAAGGATTATATAAAAAGTACGTTTTATTTCCCTGCATTCTTTTGAGAAAAGCACTATAACTATTATGCGCATCGAATTGACGACGGCTTCCTCTTCGAAGTCGGTTTTGATCACTTCTGTTTATTAGCCACTTGATTGGTCTATCACAAGTATTCACAAGCTCGGCTGTTTGATTCCTAATTGGATTATTTTTTGTTAGAAAAAAACAGTTGCAGCTCAGGGTTTGTTATACAGGGTGTAAACGGATTCGCGTAATTCCTTCAAACCGCGCGATCTACTGGTGACACAGATTAACACTAAACAGGATTTAGACATTAACAAAAAAAAACTTCAATACAAAATCTTGGTTTTCTATTTCTGAATTATTTTAGAGCCCCAAGTTAATTGTCGTGGTGGCCCGGAGGTTACAGACCCGCTTGTTAAGCATCGGGCTGCGGCTTCAAACCCAGGCATGTACCAATGTGACTTTTTCAATTTCATATGTACTTTCTTAGTTAATCTAAGACACCACTGACATACGGTGAAGGAAAACATCGTGAGGAAACCTGGACTTATAATAATAATGGTCTGAAATCGCCAACCCGCAATGAGCAAGCGTGGCGATCAATGCTCGTTCCTTCTCTATACGAGAAGGGGCCTTTGCCCAGCAGTGGGACAGTTACAGGCTAATATTTATTTTTAAGTTAATTGACTGCAAAAAGCGATATCGCGCTAGTCGTGCCTACCAGCTGTGTCGCCGTGCTTTCATTAACCCTTTAATAAAACCGCCCAAGTCGGATATATCCAATAAAAAAATATGTGTCCATTTCGCCCATGTCGGATAAATACGACAAAAAAACTGTGTTTAAAATGTATTCATTTATTGACATAACATGTTCATAATAATTACTATTTTGCCGATTTATGAGCGGGGCGCTAGGGGCACGGCAACTGATAAAAAACCAAGCGTTCAAAAGGTTAATTTATGCATGGCGTAGAAAACACATAAAAAGAAATTTCAGAAAAAAATTGATATGCTTTTTTTATTGAATCTTTATTACCTGGTTTAGAGCAAGAAAAATCTTTTTTTATTTTTAATCCCGTGCGTGGTCAATCTATAGACACTCAAATCTACACCAGTAGCAGATTATGTGGTAAGTGGATAAGGAATTACACCAATTCGTTTAGACACTATATAAGGTCTATCTACTCATACACGAAATATTTTAAGGGATACATCTATAAGTGGTAAAGAAGACCTATAAATTAAATTTTTTTTTTTAATTAAACAATTTAAATTTGCTCGATACACGTATCAAATACTGGCTCATTATTATTTTCAACATTCATTACGCTAGTTTTTAAGTAGTATTTATTGTGAATGAAGCGGGCAATTTTTTTTTCAAATTTATTCAAAATGTCTCAAGCATTATTACAATTACATTAATTACTTAAAATAAAATATTTATAAAAAAAAACACTTGTGTTTGGCTTCTTAACCACATAAAGATGTATCCCTTAAAATATTTCATACCTAAACCAACTCGACCGTGTAGCTTGTAGTTAATTTCGTTCATTAACTATCTGTAGTTAGGTGTACTTCCATCTTTTCCCACACCCGTAAGACGTCAGCAGGCGAGACAATATCGTATGTTATGTCCTTCTCGTAAATACAGGAAAAACATTAATAATGTTACCATTTTTACGTCATTGGCAGAATCATTAATGCCTTTACGCACAATGAATGCTGTCATAAAAATGCTGTTGACATTTATGAGTTGCGCGGGAAAATAAAACAGTTAATATTAAGGCTCATAAAAACTATGGAAAAAACTTCAACGCCTCATGAATTACTGATTTGTGTTACGCCTAATATTAGAGAGCAGTAAATTATGAGTATGGAAATGCCATTTTAAATTTTCCTGTCAGCTAATTATAGCATACTTTGATCATAAATAAATATGCAAAGTATGATGATTAGAAGTAGAGTAGGGTCAAAAAAAACCGGGTAGACCAAGAAGGAAGATACGGAAGTGATAACAAACAGAGAATTTAAGGAATTGGCTCTGGATAGCCAGTATCCTAATCCTAACTTTCTAACTAATATTGTAAATGCGAAAGTAAGTTTGTTTGTTTGTTACCTTTTCACGCTTAAACCACTGAACCGATCATCCTGAAATTTTGCATATATACGTTGTCAGGTGTGCAGAAGCAGACATAGGGTACCTTTCATCCCGAAAAAAAGTACTGTTCCCGAGGAAAATAACAATAACGTTCATAGATGGCGCCACGTATATTTCGAATCACGTTTGAATTACATTATTATAGAAACTTTAGAAGCGTGTTATGGTTTTTAGAGCTTAATTGACGCGAGCGAAGCCGCGGGCAAAAGCTAGTAGCTAAATAAATCTACCCATCACTTAAATTTTGGATGGATGGATCCGCAATCAATTTCCAATGATTCATGGTAACGGTTATTGGGGGTCAATGTTCAGTAGTAGACGTTTACGCCGTCATATAATTATTTATAAGAACCAATTATACTTAATTATATCATAATTATAACCATTATTCCATCACAGTTCAATTCTTTTATTTTTGAAATACCTGTATATTTCAAAAATGTTCCGAAACTTAACGTCAGTCCGGGAACAAATGACAGGGCAGTTCATCAGAGTTAAAAAATAATTGTAAATAAGTTTAAGTTGCTTAAGTGTCCGTTTTTTTAACATTTAGTAGTGAGATTTATGAGGTATTTTATTGATGACAACTTTGAAACAAGAAATAATTTAAAAAAAAAATCTCACTAGTCATAAACTGCCCTATAATTTGTTCCCGGCTTAACGTTGTGTTTCGGAACAAACAAAAATAAATACATACGAGTATAAAGTAAAATAATATCTTATCCTTTACACTAAGATGTATTTTTCTTCTTTATTTGCATAACAATTAAAAGAAAATATTTACATCATTTGCAAGTATTTAAAAACTAAACCTAAAATTCAAAATTTTACACCAAGAGCTTGCTTTTTAATACATGCTACAAAAACTTGCTGTTCACAGCGTTCACGCATCAAAACAGGGAGGCGAAGATTGCCCCGTTTATTATGTATGAACCTGCCTGTCATATAAGATGAAATTCAAATGAGTACAAATAAATTTTTATGCGTTTTATGTTAACCCTCTAAAACGGGGAATATTCTGGAAGAAGAAACTTTACGCTGCGATGACAGGAGATTCTCTTGTTCTCAAAAAGCCTACGGTCAACAAAATCGCTATCCATTGCTCTTTTGTGTGTACAAAAATACAAGGACCGTGTTTGGTTACCTGTCAATATACTTCAAATTGCATCTGAATTGACCAACGAAGCCGTAACGTAAGTCATTTTATCAATAATATAAGAATATATTGACGAAAAAATGTTTTTGTAGTATAAGAGATATGGGACTACTAAATATTTATGTATTTCTTTAGATGTTACGGTAAATAGATTATACATTTTCCGCTTTTTAGTTTTTGTATAAAATAAATGGTAAATTAAATAAAGAAGTTATAATTTGTGCTCTTTTTGATGTGCACCTAAGTCAACATGATAATATTCTTTTTATCCAATGATAATATTATTTTTAACATCCACATCCATCCAGATCGATGTAGAATACGTATATGTAGAATACATCGATCTGGATGTTAAAAAAGTAAAATACATCAGCTTTTTGTCCATAGTAAGTAGTATAATTCGATGCCTAACAGCCAAAAAGGGATAACTATCAATTTACAAACTTTACAGGAGAGTGGTTTAAAGTTCGTTTACGAAGAAGAAATTAGGCTATAGACCTTAATTTACATACCGCCTAAGAGACAAAAAGTAGGTATGTCTAGAGTCTCATGACTCTAGACATACCTACCTACTTTTTGTCATTGACTTTGACTTGAACCAATCGACGCAGAAAAATAAGACGATTCCAACGATTTATTATGTAACTCCATTTCGCAAAAAATGGCTCTTATACCTTTTTGTATGTACTTAAGCGACGTGCTGGTAATTTTGTAACTGAGTAAGTATAACAACTGTCTTAACTTTTATCTCATGATTACGTACAGTGCGCGTATAATAATTTGCTGCTCTGAAACCAGGCTTTGAACGTTCCTCACTTCAAAGGGGCAAAGTTATTTGACACACGTAAAACAACTTTGCTGCTCTGAAAACAGGCTTTGAATGTTCTGTTGCTCACTTCAGATTGGCAAAGTCATTTGGTACTCGTAAAACAACTTTGCCGCTCTGAAAACAGGCTTTGAGCGTTCTGTTGCTCACTTCAGAGGGACAACATTATTTGTGATATTCCGTTGATGTTTGGGAAAATGAGAATCCCATTTAGAAAAGTTTGTGATCAATAAAATATCTTTACCTCCTATTTAATAAATGTTCATAACCCAATAAAAGTACCAAGTACCACAAAAATTACGACAGACCCGTCCACTAATTTAAAAAACTTTTACAATTGGTACGTAAAATCCGCTGCATCAAGCGTTTCGTTCTCACATTAATATTGAAAATTAATTTGTTATCGTGAATGTCTAGCGAAGCCGTAGCGATCGTCGATTCAATGACTATTGGACAAAGTTGCCGGGATATTAACATAAAACATCAAAACTCGCATTAAAGTGTCCAAATTCGGCGTGCCTCCCCTTAAAATATTCCCCCTCGCCCCTGCCTACTGTGCTCATTGAAGCGCAGGGACGGCCCAGGGATGGGATACAAGTTTTAAGAATGCAGCGGCGAAAGTGTGGTTTGTGTACAAGTTGTGGGAGCCTGCCGTTTTGCCAAAACTATTTTGACAAAATTTCATTACCCAAACGCATTTTAACAACCTTTTTTCATACCAATGCAACATTTGGAATGATTTTAGTACGCACATTTTCATTTGGTCAAATTTTTACTCGGCAGAACATTACCAAGGATTCTCATTAAGGCATTTGGTTTTTAATCAAATGATTTATTACAGCAAACAATCTTTAGACAATAAACATTTAGTCAAATGATTGTAACAAGCTTTAAATATATTTTTTAAATCGAAACAGCTAGGTTAGGTTAGATTAGAACTGTGACCACACAACAGCAGAAACATATTTTTGAATGTAAAACCAGAAACTACCAGAATAGTTAAGACGATACTAAATATTTGGCTTATTTTATTTTGCGTAAAATATGTTATACCAACTGAAATATTTGACTACATTAAAATTGGTAAGCAAGTTATTGTTTAAACGTTTACTTGCCAAACATAAGGTTTGCGTTACAATTATTTTTGTGAAGAGTTTATTTGCTACGTAGTAATTTGGCAAATAAAATTATGCGGAAACTTGTTTGGGAAGTGATAATTTGTCAAATTTTTTTCACACACAATTTGTAAACACCAACGTTTGTCCATGAGGTTGTCTGATTAGTTTATGAATGAGCTAATTATCTTCAGATAACTCTCTTTTTTGTTTTCGCCTTTTCACGTAACTCGGGGTCGGCTTCCTTAATCATGCAGTATCCAAGCCGGTAGGTATCATCTTCACTAAGGTCTAGCACAAGGCTGCTCAATCCTATGCCCCCGGGCCATATTGTGGCCCGCCGACCATTTTTAAATGGCCCGCGCGAGCCTGAAAATTCCCGTCAAGTGGAGAGTCCGTGTACGGTGTACCTACGCGTCGTGATCGGTTCGTATGCGTACCTACGGCGTACACTGTACGACGTACGTAGTTAGGTACGCAGCGATCGCGAACACGGGAGAAAACCATCACTGGCCCGCCAGAAATATCTGAATTGTCCGTTTGGCCCGACTGATAAAAAAGTTGAGCAGCCTTGCTAGCACCTTCATATCACTTTTGATATTCATCAACCAGGTGGTTTGAGGTCCTCCTCTCCCTCTCTTCTTTGTAGCCATGGAAAGGCACCTTTTCACAACATGGTCATCTGGTCTTCGTGTTACGTAATCTCTGATCGCTCGGTTCCGAGCGCTTTTTATTTCTAGGGACGACCTTAACACTACCTCTTATAAATTGATTGCGCACTTGGTCTTTCAATGTTACTCCTCCTGCCCATCGTAGCATACGCACTTCTGCTGTATGGTGTTTCTGTTCGTGTTCGTGTTCTAATTATCCTTATACAATGAGAGAAATCGAATACATAAAAAGCACATCCCACAATGTTATATGGACTAATTTCGACAGACCTGTGAGGCCAGTCTTCTTCTCTTCTTTAGTGTCAGCAGCACACAAGAATAGCTCATGTTATGGTGAAAAATTTAACCAGTCGACAATTTTGGTAGTGACTGCCCAGGGTGCGCCGGACGTACTTAAATATCGTCACTCGTGGAGGGTAAGGCAAGCCAGTAGAACCATGGGATTAAAAGGATTTTAAGTAACGTAGAGAACGATACGAGTGTATAGCAATGACACTTGATACATACATTCCAACAAATACTTAGAAGAAGTGAACATTTTTCTAATTCTCTGTTTTTATTTTCAATAAGCTGACCCGACAGACGTATGATACAAAATTCCCGTAGAAAAAAAAAACGTTCAGTTTTTCCCGAATTTGCCAATTTTCTGGGCAACTTTTCTAATTTTTTCTTTCCATAAAAATCTAATTCGGAGTAATAAACAAGATTTGAAAAAAAAAGCCGAATTAGTCTAGCCGTTCTCAAGTGACGCGCTTACCAACGAACAGCATTTATATTAATGAATTATGCTGTAACGCATTCTGTTTGCAGTTTTTTCTGAACGAAACTTCTCCAACTTAGACCGCGCCATAACAATGCCTATATATTATTCAGCTACATCGAAATACTTGAACAATATAATAATTATCATTTATCGTTGCAGGTTTTATGTCGTGGAAGAATCGCGGGGGTACGACGAGTCGTGAACTTGGAAACACCACTAAAATAAGAAAAATCGCGCTGTCATCGTTCATAGTTACGGTTTTTTATTCTCTTTTGTTTTAGAGAAAAGGGAAAATTGAATGTGGCTTTGTATTGTTTTCTGTAGACTTATTAATCTTGCTTTGTTTTTCATTTGCAGTGTAGTAGGTACATATTTCGAACACCAAAGATCGTGTAAATAACGAACTACACTATAAAGAATATAACATTTGCAACGAAGATGGGGATTTTTTCACTATCCCATCGAAATGTTGTGTCACATAAAAAATTTTTTGTACATTTTTTATTGAAAACTTGTAATGTGGTTTAATACGATAATTGACCGCAAGAAAAAAATAAGAATTAGTTTTAATCGAGCTAAAGATTTTAATTTTTTAGTTTTAACCGTGCTAAATCCCGTGCGGGATTAATCTATACCAGTAATAGATTATGTGGTTTTAAGGAATTACACGAATTCGTTTACACCCTGTATATATTTAATATCGAAATTTACAAAATACTGAACCTATCCATACAAAAAACTTAGTAATTCCACAGAAATTATTTAAAAAAAAGACGGCTTTACTATTGCAATTATTTATTACTTCTATTCGCAATATCTAGTTTTGAAATAAAAAGTCGTTAAATGTTCTTACAAAGGAAAGAAAATAACTGCAAATGAATGGTCTTGTTTTCCTCTCAACACGTCACGCATGTTCCAAGTACGTACTTAAGATACTTGTGTCTGAATCAGTTTGATTGCCAAGTGGTCTAACTACGCAGTGGAATGGCTCATTAAGGAGCATTTACCCGACGATTCCCTCATACGAATGTCTAGGATTGTAGACAATACTTCATCAAGTCGGGATTAAGAGATTAACACTGCGAGGTAAACATTGAGTACGGCGTCCAGTATATTTTTCCAGTAGATTATCAAAAGGCAGTTGTGAACTTTTTATATCGCTCATTTGGGACAAGAACGTCTTAAGTACGAAAACCATTTTTTTCAGAAAACGACTTCGAAGTGTTTGAATAAAGGCGTTTTTTTAATAATCCGGTTTTCGGACTTAAGACGTTCTTGTCACAAATGAACGATATGTTAAGGTTATTAATGCGACAATTATGACAATAAAGATGTGAATCTTTTCTGTCCAGCCCAAAGCGTGTCTAGAAGAGCATTGTACCCTTAATTAGACAATTCGGTACATAAAGTTTTTTTTTGGTATTTTTTACTTAATGATTAGGCTATTTAAAGAAACTAATTTGAATATTTTTGTTTTCTACACGGTAGTTATTTTTTAATATATTTTTAAAGCTTTTCTAGTGATGACGTCACGCGATAGGAGGGGCCAACTATAATACCATAGAGTTTTCCTACGTCACGAAAAAGGAAGATAGTCATTTAGAGGTCAAATAGATGTCAAATGAATTCATGCATTTCTGCTAAAATAAACACCATCTTATAATTTTTAAGAGCTAAAAATTGCAAAATAAGGTTTATCAAACTAAAACCTCGAAACGGTTTTGGAATCAGCGTAAGTTAACTTTTATTTTTCATACCGAATTGGATTGTATCTTTGCTACTCTTATGGTGTACGATAAAACATTATTATCTATCTATGTAGGTATCTAATAAATCGTCTTGCTGTACACTTAATAAAAACTTGTTATCTAGCTTTACAAATAAATATACATTATTTTTTGTCTATATTTAGTAGAGAACTAGAAGTATTTTCCGTTTTTTGCTTTTGTATTTTGGTACATTTTTTTTGTACGAACTTTGACAAAAACTAGGTACCTCTTGCGATTCTGAATTTGACACATTGTTGAAAGCAAAGGTGAAAAGTACCGTGTTTTTTTTTCTATTTGATTGCTTGCAGATGGTCTTTGCGTACCGTTTCTACGTTACCGGGCAATATAGGCGAGACCTGAAGTGTCTCCAGCCAATGGGGGGAAGAAAAATACTTAACATATGCTAACTACTTATACTACACTAACATCATGACTACTAGCAACAACAGCATTAAGGGTGACTCCTAGTGGGACTCGGACCTCGGCTTAGGGCGTTGCTGGCGAGAGATTGGGAGGGAGACAGCTTGATGAGGGCTGAATTATCGGTGTGAGGATCTGTGCAAGCATTGCCAAGATACGCTGCACGTGTTAAATTGTAAAACTGTATAACTTTTTCGTATACAGATAATATCGAAAAAAAACTAGCCTCGATTTATACGTTTATGATATTTTGTTTCACAATGCGGGCGCCATTGTTAATTTTCTATTGTGCTAGCCAACTTTTTATTGTAGTTTTAAAAATAACTGGGTGTCCTAAAACTACTAAATGGTTTTTGCTGTGAGATTTGTTTCGGAAAACTTTTGTGAAAATAATTTCCAAATATATTCTGCATTTCACATTGGAGGAAGTAACATTCATATTTCTGGCATAGCGTTTTTTTAAACGAATTATTCAGATTATTTATTTTTTCAAAGCTACATTGACTTTGAATATTGATTGACTTTGTCTTTGTTCAAACATAATTTTAAGCACTGCATTGTCATAACACCCGATTACCTCCGATTACACATGAAATTATTTTAAAAGAGTATCCACGGAGTTTCTTGCCGACTCTTCTCCACAGGACCTACTTTTTCGAACGGTGCAACTATTTAATTGAACTGTTATAAAAAGACGATTTTGAGACAATTTTGTCGAGACGTTTCCCAAGGGCATGTGCTGTGCCTATTCGAAATAAAAAAAAACGTTGAATTTTAATTCTAATAAAAAACAACTCTAAGTCATATTTGTGCAGTTTTTTTTCTAAAGTGTTAAGTGATAACAAATTCTCGTCTGAGCCCAACTTCGACAGACTTCGATGTTTCCAGACAACGTATGGGTCGATCGTTATGCAAATTTCAACCCTTAACTTTCTGCACTCCGCACGGTTTAATCGCTAAAATTTTCTCAAAGTTTCCACAAGAAACTGCCGAAAATCGAAGGGTGAATAAATTTAAAAACCTCTTAATGCTTAGTGGGTGGCGAAAACTTTATGTTTACGCCAGTACTCGGTAATATATTTTTTTCCTAATCTAAGCGAGTGCTTTCCGGCATTTGGGATATTTTTTAACAAGTTCATAAACTTCCTTGAAGGGTTGTGCCCTGATTTATTATTTACAGAGTTAAAAGCGTCTGCGAAGCCGTTTTGATTCGATCAACTTGTTTAAAAGTTATGGATTTTGAGAAAATTAATTGAAATTTTTCTTATAGACGTCATAAAGTGAATGTTTATTTAATGTGTGATTCATGGTATCGTATTACTGGGGTATTTGTTTGATGCATCATCCCCCATGGTCTCGACACGACAATACACTTTGTTTCTCCCCTCGCTAAAGCAGAGATTGACAGGAGCCAGTGACTCGAGTCACTGGGTGTCACTGGTATTTAACTAAAAGTGCAATACCTATTCAATCTCGGTCGAAGTCGAATGGTCACAGTCGTATACTGAGATTGCTTTGTAATTAAAAAATAGGAATTATTTTCCTTAAGAAAAATAAAGGTAAACTTTTTTTTTTAATTTCCTCCACACTTTCTCTTGTATCGTAGATGCGTTTACAGACACAAATCTCACAAACAAACTTTTTATACATCATTGCTAATTTGCAATGATGCAAAGAATGATAGGTAAAACAACCTATTTTTGTTTGTTGTAACCTAAAATAATTATTAAAGAATAAGAACCGGCCAATTGCGTGTCTGACCACACACAGTATAGTGTTCCGTAGCATTTACTAAGTAGCAAGAAGTACATTATACAGGTAAGTAATATTTCATGATGTTATTGTAAAATTCAAAGTTATTAACTGAAAATAGCGTTTATTTAAAATTTTTAAGCGTATTAGGTGTTAGATAGAAGCTTGGGTCTTTTAGATTTTTTGATGACACTCTTCGAAACATAGAGGACATACACACACAAACACACATATTTGACACATGGGTAACGACTTTCGGAGCTCAATCTCATCAAATTTTCACCTAAATAAAAGAGTCACTTGAAAACCTCCATATCATTTTTGAATACTTACCCAATTTTTAATTATCTTATGCACAAGAGGAGGCTAGCGAAAAATTTATTTCATCTTTCATATATGTGTATTTCATAACCACCCCAAAAAAAATGATTTCCTAAATTTCAATACACGCAAGGGTTCTCACTTTTACTACGGATCCCTAAAAATAAAGAAAGAAAATTCTGCCATTAACATAACCTAACGGACTATCGGTTGTAGCTTCTTCTGATATTCGGTACTAGCTTTTGCCATCAGCTTCGCTTGCGTGAAATTTGAACCCGTTAAGTGACGATTTTCCATACAAATTTTCATCCCCTGTTTAACTCCCTTAGGGGTTGAATTTAGAAAAATCCTTCCTTATTCCTTGTCTACATTATATAGGGAACCTCCGTGCGAAATTTCAGCGTTCTAGGTCCAAGGGTTTGGGCTGGGCGTTGATGAGTCAGTCAGTCAGTCAGGACTTTTCTTTTTATATTAGACTAGCTTTAGCCCGCAGCTTCTCTTGCGTGAAATTTTGAACCCGTTAAGTGACGATTTTCCATACAAACTTTCATCCCCTATTTAACTCCCTTAGGGGTTGAATTTCGAAAAATCCCTTCTTAGTGGATGCCTACGTGACAAAAGGAACCTACTGTCAAAATTTCAACTTTCTAACCCCAGCGGTTTAGGCTGTGCGTTGATAGATCAGTCAGTCAGTCAGTCAGCTTCTCCTTTTATATGTATAGATTATTAACGTTTATTTTGAAAACTAAAAATTACAAAAAAATTCGTTCAACCGGTAAAAGTATAATTCAACACTTTACTATTACTTTGAGAACGCCACCAAAATCGCAAAAATAGACATACCTATTTAAAGGTCATTAGAAGCTCTGCTCGACATAAAATAAGCCAAGCCTACCCTCCCTACACCGGAAGGTAGACCGAATCAAACAGCAGAGCGTAACACACGAATACATATTTCTATACGTGATGTACAAAGCGTGACGAATTTGCACATAAAGTTTACGAGCCACCGCGTCGCAGGAAGAGTCCCCCCGTGACGTCACGACAAAGGCTCGTGCCGATGTGACGGGTGACGGGAACTCATGCGCTCATCGCGCTTACTTCCGCGGAACGCTCGCCACTTTGCTCTGACAAATGATGGCAAAGAATGTATTGTTCGGGTGATGTTCGTAACTTGGAAGGAATGTAGGCTTTTAATTAGCTCTGCTTTACTTTGTTACTATTTGTTTCGGCAGCTATTCTCGTACCTATAGCTCGTGCCGATAGGAGAGAAGATGAAGAAATAATATAGGAGATCGATCATCCATTTAGTTCGATGATTTGGGATAAAAAAAAAAGTCGGCGGCCAGGAATGAATTATACAAGGTTAGTCAGAAAGGGGGTACTAATCTGAAAGGGTGTTAAAGTACACATAATAATGAATAACTTTTGTTCTACAACTTTTCCCAAAAGTCAATAGTTTAAGAGAAACAGTTGTTCAAAAATCTCAAAAAAATATCTCTAAAATCTATCTATCCCCAGTTATGATCAGCTGTGTTTACATTTTAGGTCATATTTGGGGTCATGAATTAGAAGCACCATTTTCTGAATTTGTAACTAAAGCCGGGATGTTTTTTTTTTGAAAAAACTAAAATAAAAATCATTTTATTTGGAAAAAAAAATATCGAATTTTGAAATTTTAACACTTGCTTTCAAACAGTCATCAGCGATACTATAAGTGTGCTTCGGATTAGTATCACCTTTCCGACTAACCTTGTATATCTCCGAACTCAAATAGTTTTCGACTTTGACGCCATAGTAAAAAATAATGTGTTACACGTGCTTTAAAATTGTGTAACTATTATTGATGGCCGCCAAAAATCTAAATTTTATCCCAGAATGGGTGATCTCCTTTGATTTAAAGTGTGAATGCGGCAATAAAAAAGGTGATTAGAAACAATATATGTATTTAACTGGTGACTAAATTTGCGTTATTCTAGGTTTATTTAGCTGTAAGTCTTCCATGTTTCTTAAATAAATAAATATATTTAATAAGCTAGCATATTATTGAAAAGAAATAAAAACCTATCTAAGTACTTAACATATACAGGTCTCAAAACTCAACGTCAAACCGGGAACAAATGATGACAGATTAACAAAGTTCGAAAAAAATAGCATTCTTCAAAAAAAAACTATTTATAATAATTATATTTAAGAGGTAAAATGTTATTCATGTTAACTTTGAAGCTAGAAGAGCAATAAACATTAACAAAAAACACAACACAACACAACAGTACAATCATAAACTGCCCTATAATTGGTTGACGCTGAGTTTTTGGACACCTGTATAACGACATCTAAACTAACTCGTAAACCTATAGGTACATAGAATCTATTCAATATTAGTCTTGATAGATTTTAACACTACCTTCCCCACTTTCTTATACTTACATCCCATAAACCTCTTTCCAACTTATCACTTCGCATCCCTCACGCATCGCTGACCTGATGAACGGCAGTAAATCATCACCACTGCATCTTCAAACAAAAGTGCTAAAACGGCACTAGAGGGCAAACGAGTACGTTAAAAGCACAATTTGTTATCTTTTGTGTACGAAGTACTACATTGTTCAGCGTTAAGATTGAGTGTGCGTATAAAGGGACACACACAGTGCAAATTTTATAAGACATACAGATATATCTGAGCGTATAGATTGCGAAAACGCTAAGAATTAAAAAAAAACATCTCAACACAAAAATAGAGGTCATTACAATATTTTTCGTTACTTCCAACACACTGACAATTTAAATTCTCTCAATAAATACCAAAACATTAATATTTACAAATAACAACTGAAACACTTTAGATGTGTCATCGTTTTTGCAATATACGAAAAACGGTAAAAAATTAATAAATAAATCTATTAAATAATACTGTACAAATAAACTTACATTTGGCGTTAGCTTTCACATATATTATAGAAATCAATAGACTAACACACACGGCGCCGTTGAAATTAATAATTACACGTATATTTTGTCATTAGAAAAGCCTTTACCCTTCTCATTCCTAGAAGATGCCCGTGCCCATCAGTGGGCCAGTAATAGGCTGATAATGCTTATGCTATCTGTAGATACCGACCGATATCTACATATTCTGTCAGATACAAAATATTAGTGAAGACAATATCTGCAAATACAACTTTTATTAACTGAACGTGTTCATCCCCCCGCCCTTATTCCACACTAGGTTGGGTCGGAACAACATGTACTCCTCTTCCACTCTCTTCTATCAGCCGTCATCTCAGTACTCATTCCTTTCTTACCCATATCATCGTTCCACACAATAAAAAATAAAAAAAAAAAGTTTTATTTACAGACTACTTTGGCCCACATTGTGTTAGTGATTAAATTATCTTTATAAACTATGTTAGAATAAACTTACACAAAACAAACAAAAACAAGAAAAGGTGATAATATATCGACCACAGATAGTTTCACCAAGCCCCATGTAATACATGAAGCTTGATAAACCTACCCATGGTAGGCCCATCCAGCCTTTCAGCAAACACCCTCAAGATACTGTTGGTGCTTCCTCCCACTCTGCGTGTCACCGATGCCACCTTTTTACGCATTATTGCAAAATAGTCATCAGTGTGCGCATCGGCGAACATACCTGACGCACTACAATAGGGTGGAAGAAATCCATCCATCCATCTTTTTTGTTGCCTCTACTTGTATATCCATCCACAGTCATATTTAACACTCTTCTAGTAACATGACTTTCTTTCCTCCGCATAAAATATCCATACCACGTTAACCTATTACTAATGAACTGTACGTATTGGTTTTCTTAGATTACCGTATCTGTTCCCTTCAGATACTATAAGTTTTTATGTGCAAATACATAGTTCCAGATAAAATACATATTATATATTATCTATCTGCACCGTGTGTGACACAGCCTTTAAAGATATGAACTCGGATTTTCTAGTTCGGATATTTGTGCGCGAAACAAAGAGTGTTGTCTTCAGATCGATTGTGTTATTAACGTTGTATATTATTTGCTTAAATAACGTTTTCCGATGCCACTGGATTACTTGCGGGCTTATCAAACATTACCACGTCATAATTTTCGGGAAAAAAACACATTTGATTTTACTATATTATGTAGAACATGAGATTTAGGTCCCAAGATTACAGTAGGGAACAAAAATAAAATGGTAAAAATTTAATTTTAGATGACCCTCCTAAATTCTAATTTGCACAAGTAACGTACTTTAAGACGGCGAAACAGTATACCGCACAGAACCATTAATACCGACAACCGTTTGCGCAAAATTTTGCACAAGCTAGTGTGCGCATACAAGTCGTTGCATGCAGTCGGACCTTTACAAACTAATTCAGAACGTAACAATTGTAATGTAATATCACGCCTGTATTCCCGCAAAGGGTTGAGCAGAGGTGTATAGTACGGTCAGCATCAAAAGTAGCTGAACATTTGAGTTTTTAAACTTTGCATTAATTAGATAACTAATTGATAGGAAGCAAAAAATTTAAGGCATACTTAGACCTATATCTAGCAGCTCTAGGTATCTATTAAAGTTTTTGTTTTAAAACAATTCGTTTTCTAATTAATGCCAAGTTTAAAAACTCAAATGTTCAGCTACTTTTGATGCTGACCGTACACTCTTATTTCGCTGTTATGTTTAAGTCCCATGCAATAGGGGGCAAGCCTATTGCCATCAACCGAGCACAAATCCAGACTCCGGGCTGCTACTGAGAAATTCCACACGGAAAAATCCAATAACACTTTTCCCGATCAGGGTATCAAACCCAAGACCTCACGCTTAACAGTTGCGACCACTAGCCCTACGAGGCAGGAACGTAACAACCTAACATTAATAATTCTAGATCAGCACGAAATCACTTAATTCAAATAAAATTTCAAGTAGCTCCTCTCATAAAAAGTAACATCACACAAGTTGAAACTCAACTTTAAAATTAGTGTTCAACTGTGAGACTCGCTATTAGTATAAAAGCCGTAAGACCGACAAGCCGCAGTTGTTCACACGGAGAGCTCCTGAACTAAGTGCCCTCCAATTAAGACTTGCCCTTACGAGTCTACCTTGTGGCAGTGTTTTTAAACTGGTGACGGAATTACTTTTTTTTTTCATTTTGTTGCTATGTGATTGTTACAGCTCGGTTACACATAGGTATAAAACATGTTCCGTGTGGTGCCGGACATAAAGAATAGGTAGCACTATCCCATCTCTTCAGTCTTTAGGGCCGGTTTTTTGATCCCTAGTAATAGTCAAGCTAACCATTTGTTAAACTGACCATAGTCAAGACTCTAACCAATTGTTAACTCATGTTTACGTTTTTTGATCCCCATTTGAACTACAGTTAGAATTGACTATAGTTAACTATGTTGCCATTGCAAGGAACACTGATGTACCGATTGGAGAGTTGGGAGTCATTATTTTGATATGGTAATACTCGTGCATTTTGACATCTATCGCGCATATTTAATGTCAATCGTGAAAAATTTCAAAATACTGTTTTTCGATTGTCATTTCGTGGTGATTTTTAGCATAATAATATTTCGAGCAACTATGTCTTTTATTTAAGGTTTGAATCTGCGACAACCTGGATGTTGATAGAAAACACATTTTTTCTATTTCTATAGAGTTCTGCATTGTCGCCGTCATCACAACCAAAGCATTGTACAGTTAAATTACATGTAAGAAAAAACAAATTAATTACAAACACGCAACAGAAATTTAAATTAAACAGCAGAACTCAGAAATTAAAAAAAAACATTATTATTAGTAAAGAAATTAACTTTACGTACTATTGTAATTGGTCTAAGACCGTTTTAATGAAAGTAAATAAATAAAATAAATAAATAAATAAAATAAATAAATAAAATAAATAAATAAATAAAATAAATAAATAAAATAAATAAATAAAATAAATAAAATAAATAAAATAAATAAAATAAATAAAATAAATAAAATAAATAAAATAAATAAAATAAATAAAATAAATAAAATAAATAAAATAAATAAAATAAATAAAATAAATAAAATAAATAAATAAATAAAATAAAATAAATAAATAAAATAAATAAATAAATAAAATAAAATAAGGGCCGATTTTTAAATCGTCAGATAAATTTTATCCAAGGAATAAATAATTATGAAGTTTGACATATTTTCTATAGAGAAGCTGTCAAAACGTCAAACTTATTCCCCAGATAAAAGTTATCTGACGATTGAAAAATCAGCCCTTAATGAAATAAATAAAATAAATAAATAAAATAAAATAAATAAATAAAATAAAATAAATAAATAAGTAAAATAAATAAATCTCTCATTCATCTTCTCACAAAATCTCAAACATTCACGACACACCGTAGCATAAGTAATCCGTGACAATTTCATCATCCGATGAACTCTCCGGCATATCAAAATATCTTGATTCATTTAAATCCATATTTTAACCGAAAAAACACTCAAGCACACATTTCACTTCAAATAAAAACATACGAAACGGCCGATTGCGATTTGCGACCAAGGGTTGTTGTGTTAACTATCCACCATCTTGCTAAACCCTTGCTGGAGCGGTGGTTAAATATTTTGACCAATGGTTACATATTTAACCACTAGTCGTGTTAACTCGGGATCAAAAAACAGATTTTTGAGAAATTTAACCATTGTTGCAATTTTTAACCATTGGTCGACTTAACTAGCGATCAAAAAACCGGCCCTTAGTCGTAAAAGGCGACTAAGGGATTCACTAGAGGATGGGCAGCAGCGTTCTCTGAGTACTTTAACAACCATACTGCGATCGCCAACCCGCCTGCCAAGCGTCGCGATTATGGCAAACCCCCCCCTATTGGGAGGCATTATGTCCAGCAGTGGACGTCTTTCGGCTGAATCATCAAAAAACATAAATCTTATTGGTTTTTTCGAAAAAAAAATTGCTTTTGCGTACTTTGGGTGGCAAACATGTATGCAGATCTTTAAAACACTTGTTTTAAATATTTTTATATTATAATTTTAATATTTTATACATATTCATTATGTGTTAAAAACAAGTACCTAACTACATATTTCTAAAAAGATATTTAAACATTTTTTATATTACAACTTTCGTGAGACACATTCATATTTATGATAGATTAGTTACGGTCGGTATTAGTCGGGCAATCACGAAAAATGCACGGGAGTAAACCTTAACTAATCATAAATATTTATACAATTTGTTTACAACTTGTATCACAGCTTGTTTTTAGGCGTGAAAGAAGAGTTATAAACTGACTTTTATTCAACTTCTACCTCCTAGCTTTTGTCCAATTATGTTGGGGTCAACTTCCAGTCTAACCAGCCGTACGAGCACGGATCTTTTATCGAGTCGATTCGAGAAATTTATCAGCAGTTGTCATTTTATCTATATCTTATGTCAAATACCTATGACGTTTAGAATAGATACATTTCTCGAATCGACTCGATAAAAAGATCCGTGCTCGCACCGCAGATGTGGATGAATAGCAGAATTTTACACGGAGCGACTGCCATTAGACCTCCGCCAATCAGTTACTGAACAATGCCGATATTCTAAGGTCAGACCTAGGCTTGCCAACCGTCCCGCGAGAGCCGGGACGTCCCGTTTCTAGAGCTTTAGAGGATGGGTCCCGCGAAAGACGTGTGCGGGACGCCTATTGTCCCGTTTTATCATACCTACGGCTAAACCTTCGGGCAGAAGGCGGAATTTAATGACCGCACGTATTATTTAACTAGAACAGTGGAGATCGCGACCGCGAGTCTCGTGTCGAACGAACACCGCTCGCGCGGCACGCTCAAGGTCGTCCCGCTCCCTTCCCTGCCACTACATTTTCTCTATTAAGTTTTAGTATATTTCCTAATTTTTTCAACTTTTGTCATGTTGTAACTTGTTGTAAGTCTTGTACTTGTACGCCAAAGTAAAACAATCAATAACAAAACTATTAAAAAAAAAAACTAATTGTATTTTTCGCCTTCCTATACTTTGACAGTTGGGTCCCACTTTTTTGCCACGTCCCGCATTTTGATTGCCAATGTCCCGGTAAATTCATACATTAAGGTTGACAAGCCTAGTTAGACCGGTTATCAGACTTTCGGGATTTTGATTGCCCGTAACGACTGCCATAGATGGTATTCATAGACACCTGGGACCGATAGTATAACATGCTCACCGAGGCACGGAGGGGTCTCGATATGTAATGAACGATCACCCATCCATTTTTTTTTTTTTTTTTGCGTGGGGAAATCCTCATGGACTATCCCCCGTCTGGGGAAGACGGGGGGGTGTGCCGGACTCTTACCGGCTAAAACCACCACGATGTTCCATCACTTGACCGTGGGCCGGGGTCGCGGGATTCGCAGCTGCATGCACCGCGACCCCGGCAGGCCTCGGTCCGCCAGCCCCTGGCGGACCTCTCCTTTGTGGGGCCTTGCCCCACGTCCTGCTGAGAGGCGCGCGTGGAACACGTCGCGCCGCCTACTCGGGCCTGTTACTGATCGAGCGGTGGGTCCCCTAACCCAGCGCCCGCAGGCCACACACTAGGGTGGCTGGAGGTCGTCGCGCGGCCTCCGCCGCCCGGTGCGTCTGGCGCGGGAGGGGAGAGTGGCAGCTGCCTCTCTCTCTCTCTCCGCTCCCTCTTTGGTCGCCATCACCTCCTCGCAGAAGGAGGCGACGGCTTCCCACGCAGTCTCGCTCCCGACCATGGACAGAACCACGGCCGGAAGCGAGAGGTCACCACCACCGACCGCCGCGATTAGCTCGCGGCGCTGCGTCGCCCACGCAGGACACGCCTGCAAAGTGTGCAGGGCCGTGTCCTCGGGGCAGTCGACGCAGTGGTGACAACCGGGCGTTTGCTCCCGGCCTATGCGACACAGGTACTTCCCGAAACACCCATGTCCCGAGAGTACCTGCGTCAGCCGGAAGCTGAGGGCGCCATGACGCCTCTCCAGCCACTCTTCCATCACGGGCCTTACCGCCGCTATTGCGGCGTGCCCTACGATCACCCATCCATGGACTAACTGTAGCAAACGCTGCTTAACCTCGTATCTCCAAATCAATTGCGCGGTTGTTAATAAGCCTGCTCCTTCTCAATTAACAGTTTTTAATAAATTTTTTACCGTTAGGAGTTCCCTTCTGTTTACTAATAATCAGTGATGTTCGGACTAGTCGGCAAAGCCAACTATCTGGCCAGTTTTGTAGTCGGTGACTAGTCGCCGACTATCCGACTCCTTACTTTGTATGTATTTCTCAATAAAATGTATTTAGGAGGAATTATATTAAATAAAATAAGAAACAGTGCGAAGTAAACAAAACATGTTCCTGCGGTTGCGACTCACGCGCGAATAAGCTGTAAACGAAGAGTCACGGAAATTGTCGAATACCCGCGAAACCGTGATCGGCTTGGCCGACTAGTCAGCTGATTAGTCGGCCTCTTTACAACCGACTAATCGGCTAGTCGGCTTGTCGGCCAAAGTTATAGTCGGTACATCTCTACTAGGGTTTCTGTTTTCTCGACATATTTTTTTTGTCGGGTTTCGAGAATTCTCGAGACCAATTTCTCGGGTTTCTCGGGTCTTTCGAGAAATTTTTAAAAACCTTAAAAAATCAGCTTATGCCCGTTTTTTGGGGTACTCTAGAACGTATTTTATCTGTTCGATAGCGCTATTGGTTCGATAAACTGACTCATTGCGTTTCTGGACACCACAGTCAGAAGATAATCCTAGTTCAAACTTCAGATAACTTATTTTTCCGGTTTCTGAGGTACTCCTAACCGTAGTTTATCTATTCTACCGCTATTGATTCGATAAACTGACACATTGTGTTTCTGGACACCCCAGTCAGAAGATGATCTTAATTCAAATTTCAGTTAACTGACCAATTTGGGGCATTTATCGGTTCTAGAACTTTATTTGTCGTTTTATATCATATTTTATACAAGAGTATTTGGAGTTTTATTAAGTATTTTATTTTTTATAGGTAATGAGTTTTGGATTCCCAATGAAATGAACTCGAGTAGTTCATAGAAGTCTGCTTTGGAAGTGCTGGAGGCTATTTCAAATATATCAGTACCAATAAAAAGGCATCGAAGAAATCCATCCGAAATGTTCACCGATGAAGAGTTTAACATGAGATATCATTTTAACAAGGGCACTAGGATATATCTTTGTGAAATAACCAATCCTGCCCGAGAACCCATTCATACACCACAAATAGCCGGTAGCCTAGAAATATTTTTCTTTCAGATATAAATAAACTTTACTACCCAATGTTATAAATTACAATAAAAATTTAAAATATTTTGGTTTCATAGTTTTATTGTGTTGTTTCTAGAATGAAAAATAACAAAGAGAAAATATTGTGATTTAAATTTTATGTATGTATGTTCGTTTTAAAATCATTGCATATACCATAGTCCGAGAGCCGGCTGCAAAAATACCTACCTCATCGGCTACCCCAATAGGCTATGTTTAGATCGTTAACCGACACTTAAACACGTCAAAAAAATCAGGTCTGCCAGAGCCGATCCTGCCGGGTCATAGAAATAATCGATACTTTTTGACGTATTTTTTTAGTAAAAATTACGTCATGAGATACCCGAATGAAAGTGCTGGCAGCAGTTAACCATTGATTAGTTATGTAAAAAAAAGTGGGTCTGCCATTGCGCACCCTGCCGGAAGTACTTGGCAGACCCCTAAAATATGCCCTTCTGACACACTAAACCTACCTCATCGAGTACCCGGATGGGACCAACGCTAAATAATAACCAAGATGCCCCTGATAATGGATCAAAAGGTCTGCCAGGTCTAAGCTTGCCGGAACTTAGTGTTCAAAGCATTTGAAGTTGATAGGGAGCATACTTTCACCTGAAGTCAAAACAACATTATTTTGTTTCTTTTATACAAATTTATGAATATTAGCTGCTTTTCTTATCACAACATGAAATAATAATAAATAGACCAAGAAAACCAAATAGGTACATAAAAACCATCGTGCGAAAACGAGACAGCTATAGTTCAAATCAAATCAAATCAAATCAAAAAAAAATATTTCACATAAACCAATACAGGCGCTTATGAAAAGTCGAATTTAGGTGCACGGTTCCAATTAGTCGTTTCCTATGGAGAAGAGCCGGCAAGAAACTCCATGGTTACTCTTTTAAAAAAAAGGGATATCTTTTACAATTTCAGTGAATACAGTAGGTACTATGAGAGAGAACAATGTAGTCTTGACCACAGACCTTGGAGTATAGTACCAAGTCTTGAGTACAAAATTTAACCAAAAAGGGGAAAAAAAATGTAGAAGAAGAAAAAAAAATACGATATGAATAATAGTAATTTACACAATTATATGTATAGGCAAGTCCACAAAGTTCTCACATTTACAAAAAATAAAATGAAGCTAAATTATATAAAACAATTGACATACTTAAATGTCATCATAACTTAAACAAAAAATCATTATAGAGTAAGATAAAAGATATCTTGAGAGTAATGATAGCAATAAAAATAAATAATCATAATTGAGGATAGTTAATAGACATACACATACGTCGTTAATGAGGTACCAGGGAAGCCACATGTGCAGGAACTAGAGCCAAACATCTCTGTCCTCGACGTAGTCCTTAATCTTGTAGTATGCTTTTTGAGTGAGGACACGTTTAATATGGGTTTTGAATTTTCCCTCGGTAAGATCTGTTACAGATTTCGACAGTTTGTTATAAAAACGTACGCCATTGCCCAAAAATGACTTACTATTTTTGCTTAGTCTAAATTTAGGTAACACTATTTTACGTTTAGCCCGTGTATTTTTATCATGAAAATCACTCCTAACATTAAACAAATGCAAATTTTTGCGTACATATAAAATATTTTCTAAGATATAGAGTGACGGCAAAGTGAGTATTTTAATATCATTAAACACGTTTCTAAGGGACTCGCGGGAACCCAGGTTGTAAATGGCACGGATTGCTCTCTTTTGTAAAATAAAAACCGAATCGACGTCAGCTGCCGAGCCCCACAACAGAATGCCGTAGGACATAATGCTGTGGAAATAAGCGAAGTATACTAGCCTAGCTGTAGCCACATCAGTCAGCTGCCTAATTTTCCTAACAGCATATGCAGCAGAACTTAACCTCGCCGACAGGGCAGTAATGTGAGCACCCCACTGCAATTTTGAGTCAATAGTTATACCTAGGAATACGGTTTCATTAATTGTATCAAGTTTGTTGCCATCAAGTATTAAATTTAAACCTACTTGGGGTACATTTGGTAGAGAAAATCTAAGGCATTTTGTTTTATTTGCATTAAGTAATAGATTATTGGCTGTAAACCATTTGGAAAGAACAGTTAGGCTCTCATTGACATGTAAAACGTCCCTATCTTTCCTATCTATTTTAAAAATTAGGGAAGTATCATCAGCAAATAAAATTATATCAGATAAATTGGACATCATAAAAGGGAGATCATTTATATAAACTAGAAATAGAAAAGGCCCAAGAATTGAGCCCTGAGGCACGCCCATCTTAACCAGAGACCCCGACGATATAGCACCATTGACACCCACCTTTTGCTGTCTATTTGATAGATAAGAAAAAACGAGGTCAGCAGCTCGTCCACGAATTCCGTAATGGTGTAATTTACAAATAAGTGTATTGTGGTCAACGCAGTCGAAAGCCTTGGAGAGATCACAGAAGATGCCAACAGCATCCTGAGAGCTCTCCCAGGATTCCAAAATTTGAGTGACTAGTTTCACTCCTGCGTCTGTGGTCGACCTACCTTTCGTGAAACCATACTGGCGACTGTGCAATATCCCGTTTAGGTTGAAATGAAACATCATCTGATCAAGCATAATTTTTTCAAAAATTTTACTTAGTGCTGGAAGCACAGAAATGGGTCTATAATTAGAGGGGTTATTCTTGCAGTCCGATTTGAAGATTGGTATTATCTTACTTATGTTTCATCAAATCGGGAAATGTACCGCTATCTAAACATTGGTTGAATATGCCTGCAAGTATAGGGGCAATGGTGTCAATTATAACTCCAAGAACCCTTACAGAAATGCCCCATAAGTCTTCAGTATTTTTATGTTAATACTTTTAAATGCTTTTTTAATCGAAGCAGGAATCGGCCTCCAACGTGTCTCGTGATACTAATAACAAACAAACTATAGCTGTCTTGTTTTCGCGCAATGGTTTTTATGTACCTATTTGGTTTTCTTGGTCTATTTATTATTATTTCATGTTGTGATAAGAAAAGCAGTTAATATTCAAAAAGAACAATGCTCAAAAATGTATGGACACCGTCCCCACTCTTGTAGCACTTTAAAACCTATGTTAATTGACGGGCCATAGCCATCTTAATATTTTATTGTATGGCAGCGAAACTGAAATATCCATCCGAAAAAAGTTATATCAACATGAAGAAACCGTAATCTGAAGTCACAAGACATAATTATTGTGCCGTTTAATGATCTTTATTATTAAAAATATGGCAAAAAAATATCGTATTTTCGTGAAGTAACAACCACTGACGTTTTAAGGAGTTTTCAAATAAAAACACCTTCATAAAAAATTAAAACATTTTACTTTTTTTGCAACATTACTCGGTGTTTTCAGTGTCTATTACAATATTGTCCCAGGCACTGGCTGGCCCAAGGAAATTCTCCAAATGCCTTCCAATACCATAGTACCCCATGATAGTGACGACATGCGCACATGCGCCAACCGTCCTCATACCCGTCAAACATGAGCAGTAATATGTTTGAATAGCGTTTATGCCCTGTGCGTTATTTAGTAATAAATACGTGTAATAGGTCGCATTTGACCTATGTCTAGATAAAATTCGACCCCCCAGAAGAGTGCAATCTTCCGAGTCTATACCGTATTGATTCATAAGTGGGCTCGGAGTTGCACAAACCTCTATGTTATAGACGCCGCCACGCAAATGTTCGCTGACATAGGAAGCTGCCAGTTTTATATGATATGTCCCCAAACTAAACAAAATAATATCTTCGTTCGACAATTCAGGGAACGGCATATTTATGGACTCGTCAGTCAGTGTCCTGAACGCAGCCCGTTGCCTGATAACATTTTTTGAAACAACGTAGTTGCCCAAGACATTGTTTGTGTGAATTCTGCGACTAATTCGTTCTACGAAGTCTGTGGCGTAGACACTGTCATGAAAAGGCTCCCTGAAGTGTTGCGAAGTGCTGCAGCAATTCGGAAGTCAGTAAAAAGATGAGGAAGTGATTTATTGGATATCACGATCCTGAACATTTTAAAGTCACGTTTGAATCTCCCGTTTATGGCCTCAATAACCCAGCACACAATTGTTACTAAACGCGATTCATTCGCTTGTTCATTTGTAAGCTGAGTTGCGTTTCTGTCTTTTGTGGGTGGCATGTGTGGCCCATAGCCACATTCTTTGATTGTAGGAATTGAGTCTCTGAAGCCTCTGTCTAAAATAAAAACCTCATTTTCTAGTGGCAAGTAGTGAATTGTAGAATAAATGTTATTCATGATATCCTTCATAATCTGAGCGTCTGATTTTCTGGCAGAGTAGGGTCCTAGAATATCTATTATATACCCGTCTGGGCACACCAAAAGGAATGGCTTCAATAATGGGTTACATCATGTCGAAAAAGAACATTAAACGGCAACTTAATTGTGAGTGATTTCGGTTTCTTCATCTCGATATAACTTTTTTCGGATGGACATTTCAGTTTCGCTGTCATACAATAAAATGATCAGGTGGCTATGGCCCTTCGATTAACATAGGTTTTAAAGTGCTACAAGGGTGGGGACGTTTTGAGCATTGTTCTTTGTATAAAAGAAACAAAATAATGTTATTTTGACTTCAGGTGAAAGTATGCTCCCTATCAACTTCAAATGCTTTGAACACTAAGTTCCGGCAAGCTTAGACCTGGCAGACCTTTTGATCCATTATCAGGGGCATCTTGGTTATTATTTAGCGTTGGTCCCATCCGGGTACTCGATGAGGTAGGTTTAGTGTGGCATATTTTAGGGGTCTGCCAAGTACTTCCGGCAGGGTGCGCAATGGTAGACCCACTTTTTTTTACATAACTAATCAATGGTTAACTGCTGCCAGCACTTTCATTCGGGTATCTCATGACGTAATTTTTACTAAAAAAATACGTCAAAAAGTATCGATTATTTCTATGACCCGGCAGGATCGGCTCTGGCAGACCTGATTTTTTTGACGTGTTTAAGTGTCGGTTAACGATCTAAACATAGCCTATTGGGGTAGCCGATGAGGTAGGTATTTTTGCAGCCGGCTCTCGCACTACCAGAGGAGATTTTCATTTAAACCTGCAAAACGTTGTAAAGTTTAAGGCGAGAAAAATATATTTAGCTGGGCTGAAAAAAAGAGATCCCATCTAGTGGTCAATTTACGAACTTACTTATTATTTGGATAGTTGTCGATTTTGTAATCAGAAACCCAATAATAGATGCACGGAGTTTATCTTACAGTTAATTTTTATTTGACGTTTTATGTTACATTATAATAAGAGTAATCAGAGTTGCAGGTATATTAGGTGTCTGTTTCGCTTGCTTAGCTTACTCGCGCCTCGTATGGTGAACAATGAAGCCAGAATGCAAAGATTACGCAACTTTTAAGCCAATTTTACAGTAATAAAAGAAAGTCTTTGATTTCTTGAGTTCTCGATGTGTTTTTTCTTGTCTCGAAGTTGGCATGATTTCTCGACATTTCTCGCCTCGAGAATTCTCGAGCAGAAACCCTAATCTCTACTAATAATAAAGACTAGGAAGCGGTGATAGCCTAGCGCTTGAACGTTTGCCTTCAATGCAGGCAGGTCTGAATTCGATCCCGACCCTCACCTCTGACTTTTTGAGTTCACGTTTATCACTGGCGTTAACGGTGTAGGAAAACATCGTTAGGAAACCTGCACACCTTGGAGGGCTTCAAACAGTTTTCGATGATAAGTGTAGTCCGCCAAACCGCAACAGGCCAGCATGGAGGACTAAGGCGTAAATCCTTCTTATTCAGAGAAGAGGCCCGTGCCCAGCAGTGGGACAGTACTGGCGGATGATGAATCCTCTTGAAAACTTACCAAAGTGTTTGAATCTGAAGACATAATTGGCTCTTTAAGATAAAAGAAATCATTTTTTTTTAGTATTATAATATAACATTCGTGAGATACATTCATATTTATGATTAGTTACGGTTTACTCACGTGCATTTTTCGGGAATGTCCGACTAATTTCGGACCCACACGGAGCCCTGAACTCGCGGCGAAGTCGCGAGTCGCGCGTTCGACTGGCTTCGTTTTAGGATGCTTTTCTACCAGAGATGTGCTATGCAACGTTGCTATGGATGCGTTTGATATCCACCTATCATATTCATTGGTCCACATAGCATAGCACTGGTGGAAACTGATTCAACTAAGCTACGTTTTTTATATTTGAAACGATGCGTGCTGTGGATGTTTGCTATGGATGCGAGCTACGGATGCGTGCTATGGATGGTCGCGAGTGGTGTAGCTATGTGCAGATGCCTTTCCTGTTTTAGATACGTAGCATAGCTCGAGCTGCGCATCTTTCTCGCATACATAGCTTAACATCAGTGGAAACGATCATATAATTTCATAGCTTAGGTTATACATTCTCGCAGCATAGCTGCATAGCACATCTCTTGTAGAAAGGCACACTTAGTCGGGCAATCCCGGAAAATACACGTGAGTAAACCTTAACTAATCATAAAAGGAAAACACGTGAAGCAACTGGTTATGTTTCCAATAAAAGGTAAGTAGGCAAGGTAAAAATCAATACCCAAAGAAATTAAGTCCGTCCCATAAGTATTAATAGGGTTACGGTTTAGTAACTTTTCATTTGTTTCAACAATTTATGTTGCTATAACTATTAGTACTCGTATAATTTATTTATAAGTGGGGTGACCCAGAAGTTACGGGTCCGTTTGATAAGCACCGGGTGGCGGATTCAAACCCAGGCAAGTACCAAGGTGACTTTTTCAATGTTATACGAGTATGTACACCTAGTTAATCTCAGACACCACTGACATACGGTGAAGGAAAACATCGTGAGGAAACCTGAACTAAATGGTCTAAAATGGCCAACTCGCAGTGAGCAAGCGTGGCGATCAATGATCGTTCCTTCTCTGTATGAGAAGAGGCCTTTGCCCTGCAATAAGACAGTTACAGGCTGATATTAAATCACTGTACTAAATTTTCATTTTTAAATAATTCGACTTTTTTTTAAACTCTGGCCTCTGTTATAGGTCCCAAGCTGCAGGCAGTCAGGGCTCTAGAAAAAGGAACCTCCTCACTATGCGTGCAGTGTCCAGAAGTACCGCTTTCTGAATCAAACCCTTGATCCAGCTGCCTAACGAGAGCCTCATCAGATGTTGGTCAGGCACAATGACTGTTGAGTCAATCTCCCAGATGTCAACAACCTCGTGTGTCAAATCAAGATATTTGTTTTTTTATCATTTTCGTTAGGCCATGTTATTATTACTATTTGGAGTTTTTCTCTCGAATTACTATTATGATTATTTCATTCTACAATAACACAGTTTAAAAATAAAGATCACAAAACGCTTAGAAAGAAATTGGTTTTAAACGTCATGTAAGTAAACAGGTCACGATCTCAATTGAACCACAGGTAGTCATGACCCGTAACATAAAGTTTAATGTACCATGAATACGTACTGACCTACGTGAATACTAAACCCGCCAAGAATTTGAACATCCCCCATTTAACATTAAAGAATCTAATCATAAAGAATTCGAGAACAGTCTACAAAAAAATCAACGAACAATTTCTGCGTTGGAATTCACTTAGCGTTCCGAAATTCATGTCGAGATATCACTAAATAATTTGGTCGCTATCGCTACACGATACGGCGTATATTCCACGTTCCCTGACCCAAATACTAGGTATTCAAGTATTAAAGCTAGGGTTGTGCCGGCCGAGACGATTGCATTGTTTAATAATTGAGACCACGTTCCTACGGTGTGCCGTGAGCCCCTGAGTCAGCCCAAATGATGTACGAAGGCGGGTTAACAATTTATTGTACCTTGTAAATAGTGTTTCATTTTGTTAGGATTTAGTATGCTGTTTCAAATTATAAAGATTTTACGAAATTATTCGTCTTCCTCATGATATTTTACATAAAAACATACACCCCCTTATTACAAAAATTGTTTAAACCAAGACTAAGGTAAAACCAGGTTTAAAATATACCTATCACTTTCTTATGTCATATAACAAAAAGAGACGGGGCTATTTTGAAATCTAGGTTTTTCTTAGACCATCTTTTGTAATAAGGGGGACAAAGTCTAACGGTGGTTTCTGGAACGTAGAGTTGAGAAATTTTGCTATGAAACTAAGATGTTATAGAATGTTTTGCTTATGTTTACTTGGATACTAGTCAAGTGCTTGGTTTTTACAACTGTTTTAAGTGTTATATACTCTGTAATATGTACAGTCAGCATCAAATATATCGGGACAAACAGTTCATAATTACCTAAACAACTAAATAAATTAAACTTTATCTCAATGGAATAAAATCCTTGTCCGAATGACAGTTGTCGTGGACTGCGTTCATTGCGAAACTCTCCTTGTATCATTGAGATATAGTTTAATTTTCTTAGTTGTTCAGATCATTTTGAACAGTCTGTTCATCCCGATATATTTGATGCTGTCTTGTGTCAAAAACTTAACGTGTATAATACGTCAGCGTATATTTTAGTAATCGCTCAAATCTTATGGCTTGTTCCACATGTAACCATTTTACCAGTTTCCGCTCAATTCTATCGAAGAAATCCCCTCATAAAGAAGAGGTGTTATGGTTATTATTTCTTTAACCTATTCACTGTTTTATCAAGGAAATACTCTTTTGTGTTCTTGTTCTTTTCAACCTCTATTATCTATTGTACTGTTACTAATATTATTGCCCTTGCTTTAATAGCTGTCCGAGTTTTTCATACGAATTGAGATTTTTAAATTCAATGCATAAGCTGTCTCTATTAAACAGATAATCTTGAAATTTTCCCTCATTAAGAATTTGGCTATGTGTATTAATATTTCTTGTTCTATTAACATGAAGAGAAATCGCATTCCTCGTGCTGAATAAAGGCCTCCAACTTTTTCTGTCTTCTAGTTTTATTGTGGGTTATTAATGTATGCAATATGTCCCGAAACTCAACGTGAAATCGGGAACAAATTATAGTAGAACTAAAGAGCAGTTTCTGATCGTTCAGAAAAAAAACATTAAAAAATAATTGAGTAGCATAGTTTTTTTAAAATCACATTTAGCAGCCAGATTTATGAGGTATAATTATATTCATGGTAACTTTGAAACTCAAAAATTCTTTTTTTTCTGTTTTCTCTTATACTGTATCGTTTGTACCCGGGTTAACGTTGTTTTCGGGACTCCCTGTATACACATTTATAGAACAAAAATTAATGTTTTCGGATGAAAGGTTAAATAATGAACACATCAGTTTTCAAATGTTTACTTTAATTCAAAATTTGAAATCACTACTTAATTTTCTTATCTAAACAATACAGTATCTATTTGGTTCATTAATATTTATTTATATACAACTAATAATGTTTTTCAAACATACTCTTTAGTAAAATATTAAGCTTTTCTAAGTTAATCTTAATACTGATTAAAACATACTATAGTGTTGGCTAAAGTACTGAAATTCAAGTGTCGGTAGGACTAAAAGTAAATTCGCTTCTTTGCTTAAAAGTGAAGAAAGTATCAAGAAATCTATAATGAACCAGGAAACTTGAAATGTTAAACAATGTAATTGTTAAAGTAACTAAGCAGCGATAATTGATTTTGAATACCTACACATTTCAAATACAAAGGAAAACCAAAAATCTTACAAAAAAAAATTACAATTATAAAAAATACATTATACAATACAAATGGAAATCTCTTCAAAAGAAATAAAGATGACATAATTAGCAAAATGAAAGTCAGAATTCCAATATTTTCTCAAAAGATTGACCCAATAAAGGAAGTGAAGGAAAATCTTTTCCTCTATTCAAACTCAACAATTGTTTCACATTCCTTGATATTTCCTTCAGTTAGGAAAACACCGCCGTTCAACAACTGTTGCACAATCAATCCTACCCATTTCCCTGAATATCCTCGACAAATTGACTAACATGTTCACGTCGTTATTCCTACACAACCATAAATTCAATATATTTTCCGATGGAGAACAAGTATTTGAGAAATAATAATAGTAAGAGCAAATTTTTAATTTCTCAGCCAACAACCTCCAGTCGTTACCTTTTGCCGTCTGAGAGTCCAAAAGTTTACACAGTATCACTCTATCCGACTTAGTCAACACATTAGTCCTGTAATTATTGTCAACGCTAAAGTAGCTTCTAAAACTGTGATTCTTATACACGAATTCATACCTACCCTCTTTTTTAGTCAATGAGGAATAATTGAACGGGTTTTCTAAAATATTAACAGTCTCTGCACTCGCACAACTGAATCTTTTATTACAGTTGATGTTGAAATTCAAGTCGTTAGTCTTGAAATTGAAATTGACAAAATTTGATTGCTTTTGTTTCTGGTAAACAGACATGTTGAGTTCCAGACAATTTATTGAATCTGTTTGCTGTAGCACAAATATGCAATGTAAAGATCTGACACTCATATTCCAAACTTGAGAATATGACAGCTCCTGATATTTTCCTCCGGACTGTACCTTCCAACCTACTCCTACATCCCTAATATTAATACATAAATCAGAACAATTTTCCTGAAAATAAATCGTTTTCGGATCACAGAGCAAAGAGCCACCTGACCTCTTTTCACTTTCGAAACAATCGTAGAAAGCGTAAGGTGTATCGTTAAACACGTGAATCTTCAAACTATAGTAACTGTCGTCCATTCTTTTGGATATAAACAGAGCGAGTTTGAACAACTTCGCGTCTAGACCGCTAAAACTTCTTCCGACTAGAACAAAGTCGCTTAGAAATTCGCTCACTAGGTAAACTTTGGAAGGGTCGACTTGGGCGAACAGTGGGGTCCCCGGCGTTTCCTGGCCTAAAGTCAAAACTTTCCGCCACTCCCTCGAGTTGATTTCTTCGGGCCTTTGGAGGATGGATAGAAGCCAGCTGGTGTTCTTCAAAGCTGCGCAATGCGGAAAGGATAAAACCACACCCTTGCAGAAGTGAAAGTTTTTGGGTCCGCACCGTATAACAGGACTTAGTTGAGTTTCGCCTGTTAAAGAAGAAAAAATATCTTAGGATAGTTATAACATAACATGTTAGATGTATGGAGAAAGTGATCTTATTTTAGACTTTACATTATTAATGAACATACTTATACTAGGCAATGGTCTCTAAAGTATAGGAATATAGAACAACTTTATGTCCATTGTTGGCTTTTACTCGCATTCCATAATAAATAGATAGAACACAACATTTGTAATCCCACGAATATCTAATAAGCTACTGATTTAACTATGTACATATGTCGAGGCAATCAATCGTGACCCAGCTCCGAAATAACACCGCTAGGCTGCCGAGGCGAAGCAACTTATAGGTCAGAACATTCTGACATTTGAGATTTAGGTCAGACCACGGCTCAATGTAATCCTACTTCAGTTCCAACATTTAAAGGGCCAAGTTAAATATTAAGTACAACTTTCTGGCGTCGGCTTTATTTGTTGCAGGTGTTGAACACTTTGGAGCTCTTAATTCTCGAAATAAGTTTGGGATTGAACATGTTTGTAGTTGAGTGTTTGTTAAAGGAAGTGGAGAACTTAAGTCTTTTCATTTAAAGAATTATGTTTTAGTTTCTCTTGGCAATGTGTAGGTGAGATTTATTCTCATAAATAACTACAAGAAGTCGTAACATCTGATCTAAAAATATGTCGAACACCAAAATCGTTGAAAATAGGTTTCCAATTTCCAATATAAACCCAACCAGTATTTTTAAACTAGATCTAAATCTAGCGAGCCGATCTCAATTCGATATCCAGGTCAAAAGGCCTAAACTTAAATTCAATTTACCTTCTTGCAGCAGCGGCCTATTCCAGTCGTCGTCTGCGACCTCAATTGAGAATAACTCTTCACCCTTATCCACGACTCCATCGGGTATGAACAAGCTTACTCCACATTTATTAAGATTCAACCAATCACCATCTGCTGTCACTATTTTTGAAGTAGCTACTTCTGTGTGCTTAGCGAAGAATTTTGAATCTACAGATGCGTTGTTTTTCAATGACGGTGACATTTCTACACTTTCATTGCCATACGACGAACCGGCTGAAAGAAATATTTTGTTTAAAGTAAGTCAGTAAGGTAAGGTTTTAGCTTTGTTAAAGCCGATAAAAGCTAAGAGGCATTTGATTATGGGTGCTAAAAAAAGTCGAATAATCATGTGTAATATGAACAAAGATAAGCTTTCCTGGCTTAAACTTGAGAAATTCTATAAGTAATAAATACAGATTGATACATAGACATTCGGGAATTAAATATTAAGGTGCATGATTAGTTTTGGTAAAAAATAAAATTTAGCAGTATTGTGCCTCTCGAAGGTGCATAGAAGAACTCACAGCTCAAAAAGCAACTGGAGTCAGATCGGTCTGACTCGACGCTGTCCTTGCAAGCATAATTCCTGTCGCTTCCGTTTCTTTCGGTTCTTACCTCGTGGTCTATTGGCGTGATGTAGCTGCAAATAAATACTGATTAAACATAACATTTTCATTGATATGGGTCGTTAAAACATTTGTTTTTTTTTTAACTTTTCTTGAATTACATTGATTATATGGCGTAATTTAAATTATAGCCGCGATGTTTTATTTGTCTAAGTTTTGATACAGAACAAAATAAAGTTTGATAGGAATCTTAGTTTTCACATATATTTAATTTAGATTAACTGTGTGCTCACAGAATATTTGTTATTTCAGTAGCTTAAACACAAAGAGACAGTTTACCTGTTAGCTAATTGCGGAACTTCATATAAATGTTCGTGTCGTGTATTAGTGGACGTGCTCATATGTCGGTGTGTCCTTCGAGAGTCGATTGTTTGGAACTCTTCGTGTATAGTCAAGTCCGGCTGATTGGTTAGAGTTCGCTTTATTACATTGCCGAAATAATTTGAACCTGTGGGATGAAACTTAGTAAAGTTGAAATAGCAGTAGGGAATCACTTGGAAAATAACAAACAATTAGAGATTTCATCAAGAATGAAAATTTTCAAACATAATTCGTTATCAACTGTTGTAACGACAACAGTAAACATAAATAAATAAATCAATAATTTAAAAACACAAATATATTTACCTGAAGGCGGCTTCACATACGGTGAAGTTTCGTTCATTTTAATTTTAATATATTTAATTCCCAGTATAATAACGACTATGAATATAAGGAAAGCTATCGACAACGAAATGAATAAAAGCCAGTTTGATGATCCTGAAAAAGACAAAATATAATCAGATATTCATATAAATGGAGATACTCGCAACATAACTCTTATAATTTTGTAACAGCATTATGTAGAAGAAAAGACATCGATTTGAAAACTTATTTGTAAAAAGTACCGGCGATAGAAATTTTAAATATTCAGTTCTATGTAGGGTTTTTGTTTTCTCGACATATTTTTTTCTCGGGTTTCGAGAATTCTCGAGACCGTTTTCTTGGGTTTCTCAGGTCTTTCGAGAAATTTTTAAAAACCTTAAAAAATCAGCTTATGCCCGTTTTCTGGGGTACTCTTGAACGTAGTTTATCTGTTCGATAGCGCTATTGGTTCGATAAACTGACTCATTGCGTTTCTGGACACCCCAGTCAGAAGATAATGAAGATAATCCTAGTTTAAACTTCAGACAACTTATTTTTCCGGTTTCTGAGGTACTCCTAACCGTAGTTTATCTATTCTACCGCTATTGGTTCGATAAACTGACACATTGTGTTTCTGGACAACCCAGTCAGAAGATGATCTTAATTCAAACTTCACTTAACTTGACTGACCAATTTGGGGCATTTATCGGTTCTAGAACTTTATTTGTCGTTTTATATCATATTTTATACAAGAGTATTTAGAGTTTTATTATTAGTATTTTATTGTGGATAGTGAGTTTTGGATTCCCAATGAAACGAACTCGAGTAGTTCATAGGAGTCTGATTTGGAAGTGCTGGAGGCTGTTTCAAATATATCAGTACCAATAAAAAGGCATCGAAGAAATCCATCCCAAATGTTCACGGATGAAGAGTTTAACATGAGATATCATTTTAACAAGGGCACTAGGATATATCTTTGTGAAATAATCAATCCTGCCCTAGAACCCATTCATACACCACAAATAGCCGGTAGACTAGAAATATTTTTCTTTCAGATATAAATAAACTTTACTACCAAATATTATAAATTACAATTAAATTTTTATTTGACGTTTTATGTCACATTATAATAAGAGTAATCGGAGTTGGAGGTATACCTATATATTAGGTGTCTAATTTGCTTGCCTAGCTTACTCACGCCTCGTAAGGTGAACAATAAAGCCAAAATGCATAGATTACGCAACTTTTAAGCCAATTTTACAGTAGTAGAAGAAAGTCTTTGATTTCTCGAGTTCTCGAGTTCTCGATGTGTTTTTTCTTGTCTCAAAGTTGGCATGATTTCTCGACATTTCTCGCCTCGAGAATTCTCGAGCAGAAACCCTAGTTCTATGGCAATTTGGCATCAGGAAATAAATTATCCAACACTGCGTTAAAAACAATACACAAGCTCTCTAAGCGGTAAGTGAACCATCAATAGAATTCTAATTGCGCCAAACTGGACTAGATCATTACTTAGGACTTACAAGATGAAAAATTTTGAAACAATACTAACTTTTAAAAAAACGCAGTGGCAGAATCTTTATGAATATCACTTACCATCATTGATATCAGACTTAGAAGTCCTGACACACAATGGACACTGTGCAACTTGGTAGTCTATACCTCGGCACGCATTGATAGAAAGACAACGTCTTCTCCTTGTTCGGAGGCAGTCCAAGTCACACCGCGACCATTCAGACCATTGGGACCAACGACCTGAGAAAATGTTTACTTCCACAAAAAGTTCTTCTGACAAGATATAAAAGAACAGAAAGTTTGCATGGGACGAGCAGAGGATCTTTTCACTTTACTTTAATTCGAAAAAGTAGATATACAATTTTGGGACGATATTTCATGTAATGATATTTTACCTAGTATTAAATCCGGCGATTCATCAGCTAGCTCGTCTAGTTCATCTATGTAAAAGGAAAGAATAATTAATTACACTGACATATTATCATAATAAATATACGTCACAAATAGAAATTGAACTGCAAAAACGTATAACGTAGTCATTGCCATGAACACTGATTGAGTTTTTGATTCCAATTAAGAGCCGAAATATTTTAAGCCATTTCAATAAAAACTTGTTTTTGTAACTTTTAAAAAACAATTCTTTTTCTGCAAATAAATTTTGAAAATTGTGGCTTTTAATACCAGTGATAATTATAATGTTTTTATGATAGAATTTTCGTACCTATATCACATTCCAAACAGTCCTGTGTCTTCTGTTCGTTAGGTCCCATACAAGGTTGGCCTCCGTTTAGAGGCCGTGGTGCAGTGCAAGTCCTTTCTCTCTTTCTTCCCGAATGGCCCTCCCTCCCCTGGTCATCACAGAAGCAGTCGGTCCAAGCCGACCATGTACTCCAACCACCATTGACTTTAATTAGGGATAATACCAAGTTACCTTGTTAGATATTAGTTTCATGTTGACTATTCGTTACTTAAACAAATTGAGGATACTGATGATATTTGTTTGGAGGTCAAGAAAACTTTTGATTTAGTCTTTCTATAATAAGTAGTTGTTAATAAATTATTATTATACAATAAAAAAAATGTTAAATGGATGACGTAGTAATATACTATAGACATGAATTTTGACAAAACATAATTAAGTAAAGAGAACAAAATCCAAACCAAATACGAGAGACGAGAAAACAAAATTGCTTCAACTTTACTTGAAAAGGAATAAATAAACGTGTATGAGTTGGAGTTCTAACGTACCGAAAACTGTCAGCAGGGCAGGCTCGGATATCCTTTTCCCCGCTAAATTTTCAGCGACACATGTGTAGTTCGCCATGTCCTGAAAATTGTTTCACAATTGAAATCTGCCCGTATCCACTGCTCGTGAAATTCACTTCTTTATTTACTTGTTTCAGGGAAGTTTCGAGGGTTACTTTTTTGGAATTATAATTTTGCAAGATAAAATTTTAAGAGGTATCTCATAATGTTGACTTAAAACTAAAAACTTGATGTTTTACTATTGTTTAAATCCTGACAATAATTGAAGTTTCATTCTTTATTAAATTCTATCACCAACGAAAATGGATTTAACCGGTTGCGTACCGCCCGTCGTCCTAGGACGACACTTAAGTGTCTTATCTATTGTGTCTATAATTACCGTGCTTGAGAGTTTAATTTATGATTATATCTGATTTACAATAATAATAAAAAAAACATTCATCGTAAGAAAATTTAACGTTACAGGTATAGTAAACTTACCAATAACGTAGCTTGCTTAATAAATAAATCTCCTTCCTTCGAGACTTGTACGTTATCGTCCACGACGACTGGCGCGCCATTCTTGAGCCAGTATATCTGAACGAAGGGTGCAGCTGGAGGAGGCTCGCAACGGAATGTTACTGAAGTATACTGTTTGACTAGCTGCGATTGAGGAGCCACGGAGAATTGTTTCTTTATATCTAGAGGAGTTATGTTTAGTTATACAGGGTGTTAACGAATTCGTGTAATCCCTTCAAACCGCGTGATCTACTGGTGACACTGATTGACTCAGCATAAGTTTTTTGCAAAATAAAAAAAAAAGTTTTCAAAAAATTTACCATGATGGTATCTGAGTAATTTTAGCGTCCCAAGTTAACAGACTGCGTGGAGCGATATCGTGCTACTCGTGTCCGTCAGCTATGTCGCCGTGCCTTCATTCATTTATGCATGGCATCGAAATTTTCTACTATCAAATAAAAAAACAGTGACAAAAAGAGTTTTTTTTTTATTTTTAATCAATCTAAATCCCGTGCGGGGTTAATCTATACCATTAATAGATCATGTGGTTCGAAGGAATTACACGAATTTGTTTACACCCTGTATGTATACTTTGCCACTTTTGATAATTAATCTTTTAGTTAAACTAAATATAATTTTATTGGAACTGAAGCCACAGTCATCATAAATATATTATTATTGTACAATGTTGTAAGATCTGTATCCGCCAATTCATTTAGGTACCTGCTAACAGCAAATTTAGGAAATACAAACGAGCACAATAACGGAAGAACATAAGCTTAAGATATGATTCGTAAATCTCTAAAAAGTACAAACAAATGATTGAGAAAAGCATTTTCATCCAAGCATCTTTTCAAATTCACTTACAGGCTAGTTCAATAGTGGCAGGCTGGCTCCGTATGTGCCCTCGACTGGTCCAAGCAAAACAAGAGCACTGGTACTTGTCACTTCCAAAGTACTCCTCTACGTTTTCCCTCGTCACTTTGCACTCTCCCTCTATGATCCGCACCCCCGTTTGCGGATCGACAAACTCGAAGTTAAGCGCTTGGGTTTGTACTCCGTTGCATTTGAAAAATACCTAAGGATGGTTGTAAGACATAGAAGTGTTAATTTTAGTGAAAGAGGTTCTTTTTTCAAATGTAGTAACTAAAGAGAGATTATTTAATATCCAAACAATATTGCTCAAAACCAGATGATTTAGCCCTTTATATGGCAGTGGCAGTATTTTCGCCATCAACTTTTTTGGAAGTTGTCCCGAAAACCTACATGTTATATTTTTATTTTCAAACCTAGCAATTTTACGATTTTTAGCTACTTTACAAAAGAACAAAAAAAAAATGTTAATTTTTTTTTTTTTTTTTAATTAAAATTGCCAAATTTTTTGTTATTTACTATTCCTAAAACCTTTTGCCTTATAAAGGGTTAGAGATTGAGCATTGAATACTGCATCATTAATGTCAAAATTTCGTTTTTTAGTCAGTTATTCTTATATTTTTTACTATTCATTTGATTTTTGCTTAGCTGTAATATTGCGTGACATAAAGTTACGACTAATAACTTTGTTCGTAATATACCTATATATTACGAACAAAGTTATTATTTTATTCACGAGTTTCAATTTCATCTGCATGTAAATGAGTTACAAGTGGCGAGGCCTATATTAAAACCCCTTCTGTTATTAAAAATGCAATACGTTAGATGAAAACGCAAAAAACTTCCGACTGAATACTGAATATAAGCAATTTCAAAATTAACTGAATTTTAAAACAGACCACGTGGACACATTATTTATGTAGAAAAATATTATTACTTTAATTCATAACATTTTTAATTTTATAAGTTACTTTGTTGCCCGCGATTTCGCTCGCATCCTACGGGAACTACTTTATATACCTCGATTAAAAGTATCCTATTTTTTAATCCAAGACATAGTCTATCTATGTGCCAAACTACATTCAAATCTGTTCAACCGTTTAAGCGTGATTGAGTGTAGTGGATATGGTATTTGTTCGAAAGAGTTACCGCGGCCCTGGAACGCACAGGGCATTAGGAGAAACACGGATGGGTTTTAGTCAGTAAGAGTCTGACGCTCGCTTCCGCTCCGCTCAGAGTGGAAGAAGTAATATGATGAAAGCAGATCACAAAAAAAAAACCTTATCTTTCTATGTGTCAAATTACATTCAAATCTGTTCAACCGTTTAAGCGTGATTGAGTAACAAACACCCATCCATCCACCTTCATAAACTGTTTTTAATATTAGTAGGATAACACTAATTAATTAGTTACTTACTTTTAAGGCGTTAGCAGCGCGACATTTTAAAGTAGCTGGTTTATTTTTAACAACATAAGTGTTTTCCGGTTCCAAAAGAAAAATTGGCAAATTATCTTTTGCTGTGTGCAAAGGTATCTTATCGTCTATTGAAGATACATCATGTGCATCGCTCCGGACAGTTGCCAAGTCCGGAGAATCTTTATAATTTGTTTCTTTACCATCGTAATCATAATCTAGGTAAGGATTTTCATCTTCATCCTCATCTTCCTCAATTTCCTCGTGATTGGTAAACACTGGAGGTAAAAAATAATCTCTTTCTTGGTTTGTTTGGTGATTGGCTAGGAGTTCTAGCGGTTTGTCATCTTTGATATCCTTGTTTACTGTATCATCTGTTCGACGATGAGAATCTAAAATGGGAATAGTTTTTATGCAATTTTTTTGTAGGTATAGCAATTTTATTTAGTAGCTTTTAACTGACTTCGAACTGACTGTATTTATTTATGACCGATGTTCCTATTTAGAGTCCTAGGTATGATACACTCGCATTACATAAAAACAAAATATGACCTCTATTTGTGTATCATAATGGGTTAATTTTATTAACCTTTTATTAATCGAAATAATAATTAAGATTTCACATAATTACATAGGCACTACATAAATTACTACAAATATGCCTTTTAAACTAATAATAATATTATATTGTTATTATTCTTTAATTTAAAACATATTTTTACCATAAATAATAAAAACTTTCCATTGAAATCAGTTAAGTAATAGCAAGATTTTTTCATGAATATTTTTTATATATTTATTTCTTTGTAAGATAAATAATAAAAAACTTTGCATTAAAGTCAGTTAATAGCAAGTTTTTTTCATGATAATGTTAAATAAGAACAAAATTTTAAAAAGAAAAATAATACTCACTTTTGACCGAGTGTTGTCCTTTCACATAAAAAGCCAATTGCAATTGTATTAAAATAAGGCAAGTCCAAAAATTCACTTCCATTTATAAACTTATTTTTTTTCCAATTATTTAAAAAAACAACCGAATTATCGCGGACATCCTGTTCCATTACTGCTTTATAACTTTTACATATTACTTCTCCATTTTCATTTTCGAAAATAAATTCATCACACAAAAAAACTTAAAATCCATGTCACTATTTATCACAGAAGAGACTGCAATAAGTACTTCACTTCAAAATCGTGTATAAAAAACCGACACATTAAAATCGTAAAAGTTTACGATTCCGCGCGAACGTCGAGATAGGTGTTAGCCCCGCGACAAATGACATTCAACTGGGAATTAGGGGATGATTGTGAACGGTTTCTACCCCGAATGCGTTTACTGCGCATGTCTGAAACTTTGGAGAAAATTATAACAGCACTTAGATTGTTTTCGTTTAATACAGTCAGTTTTGAGTGATAATATTAAAAGAGTTAAGGCATTTATGGTTGCCCATCCAATTTTTCATGATTATCTTGTATTTGTTTTTAACTATGAAATTAATGTATTAATATGACTATGACTATGAAATATGACTGCCTCGTTGGTCTAGCGGTCGCAAGCGCGACTACTGAGCTTGAGGTCCTAGGTTCGATCCCTAAGGGTGCTTTTCTACCAAAGATGTGCTATGTGCTATGCAACGTTGCTATGGATGCGTTTGATATCCACCAATCATATTCATTGGTCCACATAGCATAACACTGGTGGAAACTGATTCAACTAAGCTACGTTTTTTATATGGAAGGATTCGTGCTGTGGATGCGTACTATGGATGCGTGCTATATATGGTCGCGAGTGGTGTAGCTATGTGCAGAGCAGTGTACCTATATTAGGCGCGCGTTTCATAGTACATCTTACTCGCTCCGCTACATAGCTCAGCATCAGTGGAAACGGTCGCGTAGTTTCGTAGCTTAGCTTTTACATTCTCACAGCATAGCTACATAGCACATCTTTGATGGAAAGGCACCCTAAGTCGGGAAAAGTGTAATTGGGTTTTCCGTGTGGATTTTCTCAGTAGCAGCCCGGAATCTTGATTTGTGCCCGGTTGTTGGCAATTTAATAGGCTTGCCCCCTATTACATGGGACTTAAACATAACGCCGAAATGAGGGTGTGCCATACACTTCTGCCCAACCCCTTGGGAAATACTTTGCAATTGACAAACAAAAATCAAATTGCAAGGGAAGGAAAAATCAAAATTTGTCATCATCATCATTCAGCCGAAAGACGTCCACTGCTGGACATAGGCCTCCCCCAAGAAGGAAGGGTTTGCCATAATCGCCACGCTTGGCAGGCGGGTTGGCGATCGCAGTATGGTTGTTAAAGTACTCGAAGAACGCTGCTGCCCATCCTCTAGAGAATCCCTTAGTCGCCTTTTACGACACCCACGGGAAGAGCTTGGGTAGTGGTATTCTTTAAGTCCGGCATTATACGAGACCAAGAAATTCGTCGGCATTTGTAATTTATATAGATTATTAGTGTTATCATAAGAAAATGTGGATCAGAATTTGTCTTAACAACCGCGCAGATCATATGATTTGCAAGGTTAAGCTGCGCTTGCCGCGGTCAGTCTATGGATGGGTGGCCTTTCGTTACACACGGAGACCACTCGGCCTCGGAGAGCACGTTCAACTGTCGGTACAAGGTGTTATACGAGTACCTATGTAATCAATCAGACTACACTAGCGGGTGCGGGGGCGGGCGCTGGCGCTCGGGTCTTGACGTCTGCATGTTCACAGTAGTGACGCTTCGGCGGGTGTATCAAAATGGTTTAGAACCACACGCGCAGTCACCTAACAGACGCTATATTACTGTGAATGATACGAGCGGACTGAGCCATTTGAAAAACCCGCGCCACCGCGCCCGCGCCCGCCTCGTGAAGGCGCGCGACTCGCGGGCGCACTGTGAATGCAACTGGCGTCTACATACATTTGATTTACACGCGCCCGCGCTAGCTAGTTTTATTATAGATTTTAACGCCTAGGTAACCCGTAGACCATAGTGACCATAACATAGACTATATTTATAATTTTTAGTAATAGTGTTCTTAACATAGATTGTCCATGGTATATGTTTCACAGATTGTCGTTGTTTTTTATTTTTATTTTTTTTTGTGTCCGGGTTGCCAGGTTATTACTTGTTTTTGTTAGATTTTATGGTAATAAGTTTTTAGTTCGTAATTTTGTACTTCTAATTTTAAGCGTGTGCGTCCATTTGGGGCGAAAAAATAAATACCTTTTCTTTCTTTCTTTCTAGCACCCGCGCCCACGTCCACTCTGAAATACGGCTGTGACAGTCGTTACGGGTAGTCAGAAGCCCGAAAGATTGACAACCAGTCTAACCTTAGGATATCAGCATTGCCCAGTAATTGGGTTGCGGAGGTCTGATGGCAGTCGTTCCGTGTAAAATACTGGTATACAGCCGGATCTAGTTAGACTGAAGCTGACTCCGACATTAAGGGAAAAGGCTAGGCAGTTAGATTCTGTGATCAGAATATATCAAAATATGTATTTCTACTTTGTTAGGCAAGTGTACCAATGTACCTTGTTTATTGTTAAGAAGAGTTCAATTACCAGCGAATTGATTTTTCTGTTCCGCATGTGTAAAGAAAAATAATTAAATATGTAACAGAATTTCGGTAATGCGAATTTATAAAGCGTAGTTCGACAATACAATTTACACTATTTAAAAAACATAGTATTAATGTACCCATACTGATTAAATATTGAGTAGTCTGCTTCGTTGCTCGTTGTCTAATGGAAATGTTTAAGATTATTCAATAATTAACATTCATCATCATCATCTGCCTAGCCTTTTCCCAACTATGTTGGGGTCGGCTTCCAGTCGAACCGGATGCAGCTGAATATCAGTATTTTACATGAAGCGACTGCCTATCTGACCTCCACAACCCAGTAAACTGGGTAATACGATACTCTTGGTAAGACTGGTTGTCAGACTTTCTGGCTTCTGACCAACAGTAACGACTGTCAAAGATCTACAAATGACAGCCGGGACCAACGGCTTTACGTGCTTTCCGAGGCACGGAGGAAACTCGCTATGGTAAATGGTCACCCATCCACAGACCAACCTCGGCAAGCGTGGCTTAACCCGGAAGATCGGTCTATGCGGCTGTAATTATTTAGCCACGAGCTCCTCTAATATAACTATTACTTATTATTAATATTACTATTAATAATAATTAACATTGGACTTCAAATATTCCTTGAAATACCTACAAGGTTAGTCGGAAAGGGGGTACAAATCCGAAGACTAGACTGTTTTAAAGCAAGTGTTAAAATTACGAAATTCGATCATTTTTATGTCAATGCAAAATTATTTTTAGTTTCGTTTTTTCCAAAAAATATTTACTCCTGCTTTAGTTACGAATTCAGAAAATGGAGCTTTTTATTCGTGACCCCAATGTAAATACAGCTGATCATAGCGGGTGATAAATTTTAGCGTATTTCTTATAAAATCTTTGAATAGCTATTTCTCTTGAAGTATTCCCTTTTGTGGAAAGTTGTAAAACAAAAGTTATTCATTATTGTGGGTTCTCTGTCAGATTAGTACCCTTTTTCCGACTAATCTTGTATATTATATTCTATAAAGCTAGACGCAACCAAAAAAGTTTCGATGTTAACGAGCACAAGTTACTCATTATACCCTATTTGGCTTTAACTATCAAATAATAAAATTAGCATTTTTAAGATTTTATTAACCCAAGTAATTAACTATATTTAAGGCTTTTTTTCAGGTGAAAATGCCTGCAAATATTTGCTCGCCATCGGCTGTGACGTAGAATAAAAATGGTCGGTTAACATTAACTGTTTTATAGAGGAATTCTGCCACCGGGGTCATTTCAAATCCTGTAACCGGAAATCAATACTTAGTATAATGTCCTACGGCATTCTGTTGTAGGGCTCAGCAGCTGACGTAGATTCTGTTTTTATTTTACAAAAGAGAGCAAAGTCATACCTACTAAACGTTTTTTATTTAAAGTAGACCAGATTATAGGTGTTTTTAAAACGTCAAAACTAAGGTGCACGGTTCCAAAAGACAGGTCTTATGGAGAAGAACTGGCAAGAAACTCCATCTTTAAATAATAGATCATGACAATTCCACTACAGTAGTGTGAGCAAAATAGTAAGAGAATAATGCAGGTTACAGTAACAAATAGAAAAATACGCCTTTTAGGATTCCAGTCCAGACAGACGGCACCCGTTCACGAGCATGACGTGCAGATCCGCATCGCTCAGCTCAACCATATTGCAGGGAACTCAACGACCGTATGTCTATTAAATAACCTCATTACGATTAGCTTTCTTTTTTATTACCTACCATCATTATTCTCAAGATAGCTTTTTGGAATGTGTTTTGAAGACAAATGACTATTACATTTGTTTTATACAGGGTGTTAATAAATTCGTGTAATTCCTTAAAACCACATGATCTACTACTGGTGTAGACAGGCCCCGCACGGGATTTAGACTGTTTTTTTTTTTCATGCGACTTTGTTACCTATCGTATCTAAACCTAAAACTAAATAAGGATTCAGTAAAAAAATAAGATTTCTTTTTTTGCAAAAAAATAATTTTATTTGTGTGAACATTTCGATGCTACGCATAAATTAATGAAAGTACGGCGACACGGCTGGCAGGAACGACTAACGCGATATCGCTCTTTGCAGTCAGATAACTCAAGGTTCTAAAAAGATTCAGAAATTCAAAACCAAACATTTAAAAAAAAAAAAATGATTTTCGGAAATTTAGTGTTAATCTGTGTCACCAGTAGATCACGTGGTTTGAAGGAATTACACGATTTCGTTAATACCCTGTATAGCTTAGCTTCCTCTTACCTTTTGTAAATGTGAAAACTTCGTAGACTTGCTAGATGCCCGGATACTTACATAATTTTTTTCATAATATTTTTGTTTGTGTGAATTCCTGCTCTTAAGTCTACTTTGCTCTCTCATAAATAAGCTAAATCATAACTGTATTTACTAACTCAAATTATTTTTAAAGATTTTGATTTTAAAAGAATGACCACGAAGTTTCTTGTCGGCTCATCTCCATAGGAAACGACTAATTGGAACCGTGCACCTAAATTCAACTTTTCATAAGCACCTGTAATGGTTTAGGCTTTTTTTTTATTTTGATTTTGAATGTACAATATGAAAACAAAAAAGAAACTCGTACATATAGGAAAAAGTCTACAAAACGTAGTAGCAACATATAAGAAAAAAGTACTTTAACAAAAAATTTTAAACATTAAATCACCACAATGTATTTATAGAATCATTAGTAAAGCAGAAAAGTGTATCTTGTAAACTGAGAAAAAAATTAAGAGGGTTAGTGAGTGCGAATAAAAAAATCATAATACCGTTAAACTAAAGGAAGTATGAAAAATGATATAGGTACTCCGCAGTAAACTATAGATATTTAAATACCCATATTTGGATACTGTCTGATCAATATTAACTATTTACACTATCAAAAGTTGCTATACACCATGGGCCCGAGGTACCCAAAAGATTTTAACCATCGATTCCGATGCCTAATTGGAGACGAAAAGCTAGGATATAGTTCAAAATATTCATTATTTACGGAAATTCACAAATCGAAAAATATCTATGGTAACAAGTCCTATGAATGCGGCGTTGCGACTTTTGTCATACCATACCCCTCTCGCCGTATGTCTTATTTGTCGGGGAGGGTTGTGAAGTGAGAAGTTTCTTATCCACTCACACGATAATTTATAAATACTGCCTGTTCAACCTAAGGTATTGTTTACAAGGAAGTACTAAAGTTAATTGATTTATTAAGTAACGAAAAACAAAAAAAAACTGAAAAAATCAAGCTATTTACTACAAGAAAAGTGACTCCCAAACTGAATTTCGACAAATCGTTCTACGATAAGATTTTGTTTCGACACTATTGAACTCCGACAATACGCTACTCCGACAATTATGGAACTTCGACACTGGGGTTTAAAGTAACCTAACACGAAGGGGATGACGGAGGCTTCGTTTGCTCGCTTTGCTCGCTCACTCTAGCGCCCGTCATCCCCTTCAAACCTAACCTATCCGTGTCAAGGTGCCCCAAATTAGGTGTCGAAGTCCATAATTGTTTGAGTAGCGTAATATCGGTATCAGTTTGGGAGTGTGGAAAAGTAACACGAATTATAAGTTTTTGGTCATTTCTGATAAATAGCAAATTTTGGTGAGACACACCTCATTTGATCATCATCATGACTTAACTACGTCTAAACGGACATCTCCTACCAGATCGATTTATTACAAAGTAAACTCATTCTAGAAAATGGAAATTAAATAATAATTTTAAAATTTTTTATTGATTTATTGATAAACTAACTACTGTCCATTGAAAATCCCTGCGAATATTTGCTGGTCATAGAGTTTGATTGTAAAAAAGAATGGGTGCCTGGCATCAAGATGTTCAGCTTCTTGAAACATTTTTTGCGATATCACAACTCCTGTAATCATTAATAGGCTTCAGATTTTTTTTTCGTTACTTTCAATGTCTGCATTATTTAATCTAAATGAACGTCGTCTTTAAGTTTTTCGTACAAGTATCCCGGAAGCAAGACTCAATAGAACGACTGATTGTGCAAGGCAAGATAAAGGGCAAGATATCCCAAGGTCGCTGTCTGACGCGATGGTCGAACCTCAATAAGACCACCACACACTCCACCATGACCGAACGTTCGCGCAATGCCGTTAGTAGAGCCAAATGTAGACGCCACCACAAGAGCCGCTACTTCAGAACCGAAACCCGTCATAACCACAACCACTCTGCCAAGAGTGCACGGCTAAGAAGAAGAAGAACGTCTCCATGAAAAACACCGAAGAAGTTAATTTAAGTTGAATTTTAAATTACTGAAAGACGGTGAATATAAATACAAAAAAGTTATAACAAACAAAAGGAAAGCTGCTGGTTTAAGAATATAACAGCGGGAAGCAAGGTTTCATCAAAATCAGAATAGAGAAATTAAATTCTTCGTATGCTATCAGATGATTTTCTGATGTGAAAAATAAATGTCTGTATCTGTTCATTTAGATGTACGTATTTAAAAAACTGTGTATTTTTATGGCGATGCAGGAGAAATACTAGCAGGCATCGTTTTCTGTACAAAAGCTTCTCAGAGGGTTTTTGGTTACTAACAAACTACTAAGTTATATTTGGGTAGAACACATTTATTGAATTTTTATACACTTACTATCCTGAAAAGACTCCTGCAAACAACTGCTGTCCGGAAAATATGATGTAGAACATGAACGGACGATTAGCATTGAATATAGGTTGATTCAAAGTAGCAGACAAATATGTCACTTGAATTCCTGCAATGATGAATATACGATATAAAAACAAAACATCAGATGGCTCAAGAAAATCTTTCAAAGTTACATGTATAAAAGAATAAATCTTAGGATAATATAAAAAAGTAACTTAGATATATTAATATAATAATCAAATCATATTACAGCGAAATTATTAAGATAATGACGCTTGTCTTTTTGCAAAAAAATAAAAAGGTAAGTAATTCTGGAATGGAATGTAGAAGAAACCTTTTAAAAGCGGTGATAAATACTACAAGAAATAAGTAAAACGATAGCTAAATAAAGAACAGTAAATCAGGCTTATTAAACAATGATCATTAGGAAGGTTAAAATCCAATAGTTAGTTGCGAGTGTTAATTATAATAGATCCAACCTTCTTGCCTGCCATAACGCACGGTGATAAGAAATCGAATTGACAAAAGAGCTGGTCTACCAATTCAAAGCCGATTTATGCAAGGAATTTCTTCTCTTTGAAGCATAACCTTCAAAATTAGATTATCCTAAAAGACTGTCTTTAGAACCTAACATAGCTCTTATTCTAATTCTAATTTAGTTCAAAACACATTTAAACTAAATTTGAATCTGAACAATAGCTTCTTCTAACAGTTTTTGGATACAGTATCAGCAAGACTCCTATAACAATAACCGAACTCATGTTTGAGTGGAAGGATTTCAATGTTTTAAACAACCCTTGAATTGGCCTATTTAGTAACTAAACTCAAAATTATATTGAGTGCCTGAAAAGTCGATAAGCTAAATTAAGAAAACATGGTGTACCCTAAGTACCAAACTTAGAACCAACTAAATATTTTAAAGCCGAACACTTCACATTAATAATTTAAATCGAAAGCATTAGGAAGTATTTATCGAACCTTGCCAATGTAAAGCACAGTTGCAATTATTCGGAGGAGATTCAAAAATTCTTCCACAATTTCTTGTGGTTCTTTGTAGTACTATAATCGTTTACGAGGATATTCAATAACTTCTATACTCATGTAATGTCACTTATTTAATTAATTTTAATACAATCAAAAGAGTTTAAGAGAGAAAATATGGTAGAACAAAACAGACAGGAGTTCCTATGTACCATTAACCAGTTTGAATTTTGGTGAAGTTTATGAATAATTTAAAAGGCTAGCTAAATACTGAGGTTTTAGTTATTGATCAACAATGCATGATCAACGGAGAAATTTTCAACGATAATCTTATCTGCGTTGTTAATAAATATAATCACGTGATCGCGTTGCCATAGCTTTCCACTTCTAACCTAACTAAACAAAATGGATTCCATCGGTATTGAGGGCTTTCCTCACCAAATATTTAGTGATTATCTGAAGGACCGAACTCAAGTCGTCAAAATAGGCAGTGAATGAGTGATGCGTCCCCGACTATCGATTACGGCGTCCCTCAAGGTAGTATTTTAGGGCGTACCCTCTTCCTCATTTATAAATAAGCTATACCAACGATTGGCTCCAGACCTATCTTAAAACATGCTTCACGTTGTGCCTCTGTCTCGCTGTGATAAAACATGCGTAACTTTGTGCCTCTGTCTGGATCTTTTGCTAAGCTATGCTTTACGTTGTGCCTCTAACTTGGTTGTGTGTCGAGATATGCTTCACGTAGGGCCTCTTTCTCGGTACTTTATATGCATGCTGTATATGCCCGTGCATTTGCGTAGTTTTTTGCAGGTGCAGTGCAGACATTGAAAATGAGGAGCGCCAGAGCTAGATGAGCTGCCCTCAAGAGCCGAACTCCATGCCATGCAGGGTTAACGATTCTGGACTAGGGGTCCGAAGACGGCCTCCTGTTACGAGAAGCCATATTGGTGTTGGCCATATTAATTTTATATACAGATTTATAAACGGAATAAGTACTCGTAATAATAAAGCTTATTTGACCAAAAAGAAAAGTTATACCTACTGGGCGTTCCTAATAACTAATAATTTGATAAAACAAGGGCGGGCTCCGTCGACTCAGTGTTATGTTTTTTTTTTTTATCATGATTAACCGTCCAAAATGCGTTGTGACAGATTTTGCATGAATTTCGTAAATAACAACAAAAAGTTGTGGTAAGTTTTTTCGTGAGTAATTAGCACTTTTGGTATTTGAGTCTCACGCGAACATGCAAAGATTTAGGTTTTGAAAAAAACATTCACTTCCAAGTTGTTAACATCATTTATTGAATTTTTACACACTTACTATCCTGAAAAGACTCCCGCAAACAACTGCTCTCTGGAAAATGTGATGTAGAACATGAACGGACGATTAGCATGGAATATAGGTTGATTCAAAATAGCAGACACAGCTGAAACTTGTATTCCTGCAATCATGAATATACGACATAAAAACAAAACGTCAGATGGCTCAAATTAGAGGCTTAAAAATTTACATGTAAAAGAATAAAGGATTAGCGGTTACATGTCATACAGTGGTATTTAAGAAAAGTAACATAGATTTATAAATATGATAATGAAATCACAGCAAACCTAAGAAATTAAGACAATGACGCTTGTCTTTTTGGAATAAAATAAAAAGATGATTCTGGAATAGGATGTAGAAGAAACCATTCAAAAGCGGTGACAAAAACTACAAGTAATTTAAACGATAGCAATATAAAGATTAATAAATCAGAGTGGGTTATTAAATTACAACGATTATTAAGCAGGTTAAAATCAAGTTAGCTGTGAGTGTTCATTATAATAGGTCCCACCTTCTTGTCTGCTATAACGAACGGTGCTAAGAAATCGAGCTGACAAAAGAGCTGGTTTAATAATTCGAAGCCAACTATGCAAAGAAATTTTTTGAAGCATAACCTCCGATTGTCCCTAACATAACTCACAGCATTTAAAGCTGAAGAGGCAGTGCGCTGGACGAGTCTCTCTAAGAACCGAGTGCTGAGAAATAGATGTTATGGAGCAACCTGGGAAGGATTAATGTGAACTGCGATAAGCTGAATCAATTCATTGTGGATTGCTGTTTGTTCACGCACCTCAATAACATCTTTAGTACGGCTTCTTTTTAGAGTCGGTCCCGTAACTAGGGCGGTGCCAGCAGTGCAGTGCACAGGGCGCAGACGCTAAGTAGGTGCAAAAATCTTGCTCGTTCCTGCGTTAGAGCATTTAACAGTAGTTATAGAAACTCGCACCTGGCGCACAAAAGGCTAGTTACGGCACTGAGTGTCTGTATCTTTACTCTCAATATTAACAGTGTGGAGGAACGAGGAATGGTGTTCCAACGAAAATGAAAGTTCCTCCAACCAGGCGGGTCTTATGCCTGGCGGGCTACTGCCCAACGATTAATATTGGGCGGTTGTATACTGACTGCGTGTTAGATTTTGATATCGCGATGTAGTCTATCATGGCATCTACTTTGGGAGTTGTCGTTATAGTCGCTGTAATCTGCTGCACCACTGCAGTGTTGCGTGGTTCGCATGTTGAGTGACTGTTGTCGCCACAACAGTTTATTGTAGATTCTTTCGACAGCATATACGAAAGTTCTGTACAATACGGCCGACGTATCTTGGCGAGTCTGAAGTTATCTGATTAGCTGCGCAGTAGACAATTTCGTTTCTAAAAGATTCATTGCGCAGACAAACAACTAACTTCAGACTCACCAAGATACGTCAGCCGTATTGTAAAGCTTACTACAAATTAAAAGTTTCTCAAACAGAAGATCTTTGCTGAGACACTAATTCAAGAGTCTTTAATCGACAAAGCGACAAAACTTTACGTAATCGTATTCAGTGTGTATAGGGAAATTCAAAACCGAAAGAGCTACGAGAAGTGCGCTATAGGTGCAGTACTATAACACTTTTATGAATTGACATAAAATATGACAAAACTAAAAAAAAAATGTTTGTTTGTTTGTGTGTTCGTCTTCTATGCGTTCGCGCATCTTTTATCCGATTGAGTTGAAACTTTGTACAGTTCTGTTTTGTTGGCAGTTGCGTGAAGGTTTCTGACAACTTAAAAGAAAACTTGGGTTTAATTTTTTATACTTACTTATCCTTTTTTTGTTATCCTCGATTTGCATAATTTTATGTTTTTTTTTTGTGTATACTCAATTAATTTATTCACCTGACTGACAGAACTACGTTGCTGGGGAGTTTGTTGCACCGTTTCGTCTGTCTTCACATATAAACATTAGGAAGCGGTGTAAGGCGGGTGGTTTTGGGGGCTGTCTTTTGTAACATTGATGTTCAAAAAGAATGAGTAATTCTAGTGTATTTCGAATAAATGAATTTTGAAGGTGAAGGGCACAGCTAGTGATAATTAAAAAGAAAAGTCGTAATTACGGGCAAGATTATGAAATTCATAATAAGAGTCATAATTAAAATCATCCAAAAGCTTTCAAGAAATACAGTAAGTTTGGATATAAATATGAACGTTTAGAAAATGCTTTCATATTATTATTTTTCCCGCAGAAGAATCCAGTTGTAGAAATTATAAAAAATATGTAAATGCTTATGTGTTAAATAAATTTTATAAAGGCATTAAGATTAATGTGATGCACAAGTGGTTTAGTACGCATGATGCAATGTGTAAGGTAACAACCCGGAAAGTAATCATGCATATACATATAAAGTAGTAGGCATTAAAAAATAAGCTAAGCTTTAAGCCAAAGAATGACTGATGTATGAATGTATCTATCTGACAAATGTTTCAAACCTTTTATAAATAAAATATTTTTTCTAGACACGTCTTATTCCTTTCCATTTTGAGGCAACCTAGGATATTATCAGCAACTTCCTGTGATAAACTTCGTACTGCGAAAACCTGTCCGCCTGAACTGATATTAGCAATAAGTATTGCATTTTTTTCTTTAGCTGCTTTTTGCTTAGCGATCTTTGCCAGCACATTTTTCTCTACTTTGTCTGAGGTGTATCCTGCCCGCTGATTCAGATCGTGTCGGTAAGTCAATTGTAGACCAAATCGGTTTATTTCATTTTGACGATTTGACTACTTTTTGACTACGACAAAAAACCAAATCGTTCGACAACTGACTTATAGAAAACTTCTGAATCAGGTAGCTGGTGGTATGTGAATGAAATCGTCTCAAATGGAAACTGAAAGAAAGCTTTCCATAGACATTGTATAGAAGATTACTGAAAATAATAATCATTATGCTTACCAGTCGCGGCGGCAGCTTCCGTTCCTGTCTCATCAACTTCTATAATTGCTTTGTGTATTGCTTTAGTAACATATACTGTTTCATCGTCGATTATGCGGGTCAAACCTGATGTATCTGGGTCAAATATGGTACGTACTCCTAACTGAAATTTTATTTGCCTTTGAGAATTATTAAATTTGTCTTCTACCTGCGTGGATACTGCGTGGTACTAACAGCTGGTTTTCCTCATTTACCATTTTTAATGCATCAGGGGGTGCTTGAAAAGAGCCTCTACGAGTGACGATACTTAAGTACGTCCGGCACACCCTGGGCAGTCAGCCCAGCTATCAACTTCTCTGACTGGCTAATCTTTTCACCACAGCATGAGCTTTTTTCTTGCTGGCACGAGAGAAGAAGACCATTTTTAATTTCATTTGTATATTTTTGTGGTTGTTTTAGTAATATACTTAGGTACCATTTTTTTACTTAGCCCCAGTACTGTTCCACTGCTGGTCAAAGGTCTCCCACGTGCCCTACTTTTAAACTTTTCTGTAAGTTGCATTTTAAGCCGCGCCACAGCGCTGATTTTCAGCGACATCCCACCTTATCACCACGACTAACTAAAATACTGCTCTGGATCATCCAGAGCAGTATTTTAACAATATTACACAGTAGAATAAATTAATCCCTTTGGGCACACAGCTAGCTAATAAATAAATCTATATCTAAGGCTCACCTTTTTAAATATTGACCTAAGGTCAAATTCGGACTCTATTTTGAACTTAGGCATTGAAAGTATTACATTTGATGACCTCATCTTCTCTAAAGCATCGTTCAATAGTTCTGGATCCCGTTTTAAAGCTCGCAAGAGAATCGACAAGCCACTGTCGCTATACGGAAGCACTATGATCATTGAACACTCTCCGCCTTTGTAAGGAATTTCTATAATCTGAAAACATTTTATTATCATTTCTTTTTAATCCGCTCACACGTTTGTTGCCCCCTTCGCCTATGTACTGGCGGCTTTCAGTGGGCCCAGCTAGTAAGCTGGCAAGTCACCGTCTCCCAAACACATTTCAAATTTAAACTACGCCGTTTTATTCCGGCAATAGAGGACCGGTCCACTGAACACCCCTTTCTACAGACCAGATATATTTTTAACATATTTTACAATAGTTTTGCACCCACTTGAGACGGTCCATGACTGTGCTCCAAAAGTGCAGCCGTGGATAGTCCCCGGTTGGTGCCCATCCCATTTTAGATTAAAGTTCTCAAAGGGGCCTCTATGCATTGGACCTGTGTCCCCCATATACCTTCCAAAGGCAATATTATCATTATTTATATCTTTTTTTTATTTGTATTGGTCAAGTTTGACCTTAGTCACACCTGACGGTAAGCACAGACAGGGTCTAAAATGGAGCACACGAATCCAAGTAACAGAGATATTTTAGCCCGTCCCCACACGGGGATAACACGGGGGTTAAGTTAAGAGGGGGATAATGTTTAAATGTACGGAGGCAAGGCATCATCAATGCCCGTAATAGATAGTCCAGTCAAAATATCACAGAGTAGGTCCCTGTCTTGTCACAATGCGGGGGTTCGTACTCATTAGTACAAGGTGGTCAGTTCATCTTCTCTCGTGTTGGCACAAGCTATACCTAGTGTAAACGAATTCTCGTAATTCCTTAAAACCACATTAGCCCAGTAAATTAAGCAAAAGTAAAGGGTCAACCTCGGAGTGAGAGATAATAAGCTGGAAACTCGTGTACACCTTCATTTTGGCGTTCTAAAAGATGTGTCAAAAATCTCATAAATGTTCGTGTCTGCGTCGTAAGTTATTCAAGATCAAAGGTCACAAAGATCGGTTTTTCGCGATTATCTAGGTTTCCATAGCTCCAGTGATGTTAACATTTATGATAAAAATTGTATTGCGACAAATTTTGTGACAAAATTTTTTCATTCGCTCAACCGTCTTTGAGATAGAGGGCGGAGAGCGCGCAGCGCTCAGCCATACTGACTCAGCAATAGTGTAATGAAAGGTATGGCTGAACGCATGGAAAAATGCATACTGTAATTTATGAGACTTTTGAGACAAATTTTAGAACGCCAAAACGAAGGCGTATACGAGTTTCCAGCATCTCTCATTCCGAGGTTGATTCCTTATTTTTGCTTAATTGGGCTGGGCTAATGTGGTTTTGAAGAATTATGAGAATTTGTTTACACTTATAGCTTGTGCCGATACGAGAGAAGATGAACCACCTTGTTCTAATGAGTATGAATATTACCTCGAATTGTGAAAGAAGCCCATAACAGGGAACTACCCTATGATATGATGACTTTATGAGTAAGTTGAAAATAGTTTACAAAATAAATTTTACCTGGGCGTTCAAAATATCGCATTTCCGGTAATTGTACTCTCCTTGCCTCGACATCATCGGTATCCTTCGTTTACCAGCGGGCGAGTGAAAATCGCCCTGGTAACTCCTCCGAAATTTATTCTCCCATGTGCCCTAGAATATTATCTGCTGTTTACGTTGCATTCCTGAAGCCTTTTTATTGACTGGCTAATATTTGCAATTGGTTGGTATCGATATTCCAATGCATTGCGTAAATAGCTGCTCAAAGATTTCATAAAAAAATACGCTAAAATCTCCGCAGTAATCAGCTGTGTTTACATTTTAGGGCATATTCAATTATTTTGATTGGAAATAACGAAATTATAAAACAGTCTAGGTAGACTAGTACCCTTTTTCCGACTAACCTTGTATTTTATATACTCACTGCAAAATATATAGCGTTGACTAAGATCATCGATGTGTCTCTCGTGATATCGGCTGGACGTATTATTCCATTTATTTTCTGCCTCGTCTTTTGGTACACCTGTTTTGGAAACAGAAATATGATTAAGAAGAAATAAAGAAAGAAAAAGCATTTATTTGTACGCCCAAGCAGACGCTCAACGCATACTTATATATAAACATATTTTCTTAAAACTAAGCAACTTGAATTTGTACCTACTAAGTAAAAATAAATAGTTGAAATCGTGCTGGAAGGAATTTATAACGCGGATGTCAGTGGAAACGCCGGGAGAGGACATCCTAGAAGGCCATACATCGATGTTATTGGTGATGTTCTTCAAAAAGGACAGGTGCTCTCAGCCGACGTGCGTGTATGACAAGCGTCGTAGCATGTGGCGTTCTGCAGTTTCTGCCTACTCCCATGGGAAAAAGGCGTGAGTTTATGTATGTATCGTGCTGGTATCATTATCACAAATGGTAACGCAAACACAAGAGCCTAATGGCCGCCGCTCAGATTTTTGGCTAGGTTAAGTGTTGGATGGGCCGTTCTTAAGCACACCTTCGCTTTGGAGGACACAATAAGCAGTGTGTCCGTCCAAATTGTCACACGAATAACGACAATCATTATGGACAGTTACAAGCCTAACGATTTTTTTTAAACTACGAGAATCAGCAAAAAAATTGGCAAAAATTTGAAAAACTATGATTTTAGACATGTACCTAATTATAATTATTATGGACTGCCTCGTTGGTTTAGTGGCCAGAAGCGCGACTGCTGAGCGTCAGGTCCTGGGTTCGATCTCCAGGTCGAGCTCATTAGCAGCCCGCAATCTGGATTTGTGCCCGGTTGATGGCAATAGACTCACCCCCTATTACATGGGACTTAACACATTCGAGTCCACCACACTTTTCATAGAGCTCATACGCCATCCCACCATACGTATTGCTAGTGGACTTTCCAGGAGGGTCCTCGGCATTACGTTAGCGCTAAGAGTGAACCCTCGAGGAGGGTTCCTGGCATTAGTTAAAAACCTTGAAAAATACGCTACTACGTCGTAAAATAGGTGTTTGCTTGTTTCATGACGGTGAATTTTTCAAGAAAAACCTGCATTTTAAATGAGCCCTCCACGAGGGCACCCGGCACTGAACGTGTTTTTTAAACATAACTGCGAAGAGGTGTACTATACACCTCTGCCCAACCCTTCAAGGAATACAGGCGTGATGTTATGTTATGTAATTATACGTACTTACCCAATCATTAATTGATCTTGCAGCTGCAACAGGATCCCCGGCTGATATAATTTCACAAGACGACTTAAAGATTCTTTTAGTTCTTCTCATGAATTTGTGGTTTACTTCGTGTTTGGCATTAATATATAGTCTACTGGCCACATCTAAGTGTACCCCTGGTAAGTACTCCATACTAGATATCAGATTTGAAAACGCGTTCTCTATCTGTTCAAAAGAAGAGCTACATTGGTTAAAGTTCAAATTAGACTTGTTTCACAAGTACCACAATTACACCAGGGTCGGACTGTGCCCAAGGCGCCCGGGTGGTATTATGAATGGGCCCGCGCCGCCCGCCTAGAATCAACGCAGATCATACCACCTTCATGTCAACCAACAAACTAAATGACAATGATAATCAAATAGGCAAGAGTTTTTGGAAGTGTTTTTTTTCAAAGACATACATTATATAAAAAAAGTTACACATAAGTAAGTGACGACGTCTGTGGTCTAGTGGTTCGAGTGTCGGACTGCTGATCACGAGGTCGTGGGTTCGATTCCCACAGAACACAAATATTTATGTGATGAACATAAGTGTTTGTGTTGGTCTGGGTGTTTCTTATGTATTATAAGTATGTATTTACAAAAAAAAAAGTATCTAAGTATTATATCCATTGTCTAGTACCCATAGTACAAGCTCTGCTTAGTTTGGGACTAGATGGTGCTGTGTGAAAAATGTCCCAAAAATATTTATATTTATTTATTTATAAGCAATACTTAAGTAGTATTTGAGTAAGGAGTTGTCAAAAAAATGCTTTATAATCCATCATTTTTTTGACAACTCCGAACTCAAAAGTTACTCAAGTACTACTTATCCTAGAATTCTCAATTCAGAAACCGGAGGACAATTAGTTATAACATAACTAAATCTGGCCAATCATTTGTTTTCTAAAAGATTAGATATTTCACCTTCCCTACACGGGAGCTTCCAGCCGGGAGGAGGGCCCGCGCACGCTAGGGTCCGGGTGGCAAACGCCACCTCTAACTCTGTGACCAGTCCGACACTAAACTACACCACAGCCACACCACAACAACAACACGTGGACGGGCACTAATTTCTATGAAAATGAATAGTTTAATTCACACGGACCACATTTTGCCGCCAAATTCAACCGTGTGGGCGATACCGACCACATCGCAATCACCAGCGACTCCGCGCACTAGCGGCTGACTACCTCGCAAATAACGTTGCGTCGACGCAACGACACTCCGCGCACGCCTGAAGCCAGAGTCGATCTGTCTGTCTGCAAACACTAGCTACAACGTAACCACATCGCAACTGCTAGCGACAACGCAACCACATCGACAATTTGTAGTTACCACAACGGAACTGCAAGAAGCTGCAGCGACACTATTCACACGTAACCACTGCTTGACCACTTTTTGTCACTGCAATGTCGTGTGGTGGGGGTACGTGTGAATTCTCCCTTATGCAAATTCAGTTCTAACCTATAAAAAAAATTAAAGTTATGCAAAAATGTTACCTGTTTGCGTGAATCGAGACCTAAGGCTCTCAATAGTTCTTTTTGTGACTTTTCCTTCGATCCCAAAGTTAATTTTCCCAGAGGCATCAGCACAGACAATGGAGAACATACCATATTTCTAGCGTGGTCTAAAAGTGCTGCTTCCTAAAAATATGTAAGTACCTAGTTAAAGTATTTTTTCATTAAAAGGATTTTAATCGCGAGGGTTTACTTTATCTACAATAATCATGCACACAGCCAATTTCTGGTAAATACGATAGACAGATCGCCGTGACTTTTCGATCCCAGGAAACAATAGACCACCTCTGAATCCATTGGAGTCGCAATAGTATTTTATGGGATTTAGCCAAGAAGATGGACAAGAACATCCTCAGACTCATCACACACACACACACACACACACACATCAGATCATAGACATACACTGCTGGTCATGATCATTGGGAGGCCCAATGAGCGCCACGATGACCGCCCAAACGTAAAATTGCCATAATCACCACGCTTGCTACGCAGATTGGTGACCATAAGACTATTACGAGAGCCATAAGTGGGGACAGGTAGGCCTAATCTTTGCCACCAAACCACTCTCCCTTCCCGCGCCAGACGCACCGCGCGCCGGAGGGCGCGCGACGATCTCCGGCCACGGTAGTGTGTGGCCTGCGGGCAACGGTTTATTTGACCCGTCGCCCGAACAGTAACAGGCCCAAGAAGGCGGCGCGCAGTGTTCCGTGCGCGTCTCTCAGGAGGACGTGGGGCAATGCCCCACAGAAGGGGAGGTCCGCCAGGGGCTGGCCGACCGAGGCCTGCTGGGGTTGTGGTGCATGCAGCTGCGAATCCCGCGACCCCGGCCAAGGGCAGAAGAAGGAACACCGTGGGTTTTTAGCGGTAAGAGTCCGGCATACCCCTTCGCCTTCCGCGGGCGAAGGACACCCATGAGGAATTTAGCACGAAAAAAAAAGGCCTTGTCTTTGCCGGTAATCCATATATGCAGCATCCTCATTGTCTGATAGTAACAAGAAACCGCGATCACTTATCCATTTATACCGTATTCAGGGAGCCGTGAGATAAAAAGTAAACAATATTTGACTACTCTTAATATAAAGATTTTCTGTAAAATATTTTTATAATAGATAAAGTGATTCAAGAGGAAGGTTTATACGTATAATACATGCATATTATAGTACCCGTGCGAAGTCGGGACGGGTCGCTGGTTAGAACATAAAGCATGCCGAAGGGGTCTCAATGGGTCGAATGATCACCCATCCACGGACTAACCGCGGGAAGTTCAGCTTAACCTTGCAAATCGTACGATCCGCGTGGTTATTAAGTAATCACGAGCCCTGACTGAGGTCGTTTAATAAAATAATATACAGAGGTGAAATACCAGAGCGAATAGCTTCCTCACGTTTCCCCTGAAGTCCAATAAAGTACTGGGTAATGCAAAATATTCTAAACTCTCCGATTCCGACCGAGTTCTGTTTGCTTTGTGCTTTTTCGCCGATACTGTGAAACTTAAGTAAATAACTGAAAGAAAAGACGTAGTTTAAAAAACGATTTCCCAACACAAGGATTTCTTCTGGCCCTATCGAATTCGTGACAGTACCTACCTACATCAAGAGCGTGTACGCAGTACGGCATTTCAGACAAATTTTCAAATCCTTATTTTTCGACATGACTATAGCTGTACCGATTTTGATGAAACTTCACACACTTAGGCAGAATACTTAGGTCTAAAAAGTTAGTAGAAAACATTTTCGAAATGTCTTACTTAAAAAAAGATAATTGGAAATGTCTGTTTGTATCTGTCTGTCTGAAAATCTGTCTAATTCAACGGTAACACTATTTTTCGAAAATGTTTTCTACTTCTTCTTCTTCTTCTTTTCGAATCGATGGTAATAATCCTTTTTTTTTTTTTTACAGTACTTTGGCCCAATATGTAGCCACATTTATCGCGGCATCAGTGGCGTTTTTCATGTCCTCCAAAGTGCAAGTGTAGGGACACTTTGGGCACTGAAGCAAATGGTCCATCGTCTGGTCAGGAGCACCGCACTCGCACTGTGTGTCGAAGGGATCTATGATCCCCCATTTTGCTAAGTTATGTTTGCATCGGCCTACTTGGGTGCGCAGTCTATTGAGCGCTTTCCATATAGGCCACTGCAAATCACATCCGAGTGGCAGGTGTTCCTGGGGTTGAACGAAGTTGGGAGGTGGTGGATGATTTTCCTCCCATAACTTACGTCTCACTGTAGATGGTCGGTCTTTCATGGCAAGTGTGCTACGCAGAAAGCTGTTCCGACTCTTAAGTCTACCCGGAGCTGTTGTGTATTTGTAGAGGGGATGTCGGGGATCGGATTCTTGGTTATGTTTCTCAAGTGCGCATGCGACATTCCTTCGAATGACAGGTGGTGCGATACCAGCCAACGGGTAGACTTTGTTGAGCGGAGTCGGTTTTAGGCAGCCCGATATAATTCGACACGACTCGTTCAGGGCGATGTCGACTTGCTTTGCATGAGCGGATCGGTGCCACACTGGGCATGCAAATTCGCCGGCAGAGAAACATAAGGACATGCTGGTTGTACGCAGAATATCTGGTGCTGCTCCCCAGTTTGTAGAGATAAGGCGTCGTAGCAGGTTGTTACGTGTCCCGACTTTCTGCTTGGTGTTGTTGCAGTGTACATTAAAAGTTAGTGCTCTGTCTAATGCAACTCCAAGGTACTTAGGGTTCTTGCAATGTTCTACATTAGTTCCTCGCCACGAAATTTTAAGTGTCCTGTTAGAAAATCTATTACGAAGATGGAAAGCGCATGATTGAGTTTTGGACGGGTTTGGACGAAGAGCATTACTGTCATAGTACCTTCCGAGTGACTCGAGGGCAATTGTCGGTTGATTTTCAACCTCCGAAAAAGTAGTCGATTGCGCCGCCAAAGCTAGGTCATCCGCGTATAAGAAAGGTTCAGTGTGTTGCGTAGTAGGCTGGTCGTTTGTGTAGATGTTAAATAGCGTTGGTGCCAGCACACTGCCTTGAGGGAGACCGTTTTTTTGACTTCGCCATCTGCTCTTACCTGATTGGAAGCACACTTGAAAGCGACGATTGTACAATAGTTCGCTCAATATTTTGACAAACCCCCGATCGTTTGTTAGGGTGCCGACTTTAGCTAGTAGCATTTTAATGTTTATTGTGTCATAAGCCGCAGACAGATCCACAAATACCACACCCGTGATTCTGTTAGCCTCGTATCCATCCTCTATATATTGGGTTAATCGGAGGACTTGGCTGGAACAGGATTTACCGGGTCTAAAGCCAGCCTGCTCAGAAATTAGCTTAGGTTCGACTACTTTGGTAAGGCGGTTTAGAAGTAATCTTTCGAACAGCTTATAAGTGTGGCACAACAGAGAAATTGGTCGGTAGCTTTTAGGGTCATTAGGAAGCTTTCCAGGTTTTGGCAGCGCCACGATTTTAGTCCGTCTCCACTGTTTGGGAATGCTCTTGGTGTTCAGACAAGTATTCATGAAGGCGAGGAGCCACGATACAGCTATAGGTCCCAGATGTTTTAGTTGTTCCACTGTTATATCGTCAACTCCAGCAGCTTTACCGTTTTTTAGTGTCCTTATGGCCAGGATAATATCCGTAAGTGTGAAAGGTCTACTGATGTCGGTGGAATCACCAGGGGTATTAATGGTTTTCTGGGCTTTTGGAAGCCGGTGTGGTGGTTTGCCGTTAAGTAGCAGCTGATGGGCAATTTGATTAGCTGTGACATTACCTTGGTTAACAGGTTCTGGTGGATCTGCTGTTAGTCTACGAATGGTAGACCAGGCTTTTTTGGTGTTATGGGTCATGTTGGTGTTGGTAACTGTTGTAATCCATTTTTGTTTTCGATTAACACCGACCATTGATAACAGCTCCTCTCCTGCTAATATTGTATCTTCTGAGAAGGGGTCGTTGTCGTAGAGGTCTTCATACTTTTTGAGAAGTTTCACGGACTCTGCATCAATGCCAGGTATGTATGAGGTGCGACAACCTCTGGGTATGCATTGACGCGATACAGTCCATACAATGTTAACGAATTTTTCGTAGTTTGAAGGTGTAGGTTCCATATCACTCAATTTTGTATCGACACCTGCCGAGAACTTCTCCCAATTTGCCTTTAGGAAGTTAAACCGTGGTCTAAAGGGAACTTGTTTTGGTTTGACTGCTGCACAAACCTCGCACGTTATTGGTCTATGTTGTGTGTTTGGAATAGGTTGGTCAACAAGTTTTGAGCAAAGAGATTTAATATTGTTGCTCTCAAAAATTAAGTCTGGGTTGTAACCCCGTCGCCATCGCCGACTGTTGAAAGATGCAGGTAGTTTAGCATTATGTACGAGTGTTAGCTCAGAGGCATCAGCCCATTCCTCGACGGAATTACCATCAGCGTTAGTCTCGCGATACCGCCAAGATAAGCTGTGACTATTAAAGTCACCAAGTACTATTTGAGTGCGTCGGCTATTAAAGTTAGGCGTATGTTTTCTACTAACTTTTTAGTCCTATGTATCCTGCTGATGGGTATGAAGTTTCATTAAAATCAGTTCAGTCATATCGAAAAATAAGGACTTGAAAATTTGTATGAAATGCGGAACGGCGTAAACGCTCATAACATGAATTCTTCAAAAATTTTCTTCAGTTCCTCATTTAGTTGGTTGCTAAAAGTTGTGGAAATGGTGGGTTTTATTTAAATTCGAGAAAGACAGAGTTCTACACAAATCGACTGCCGTCTGGTCACCTTGACTCATAGGTAATTGAGAATTACTGAGTTTGGTATCATCAGTGTTTAATGGTTGCTGCCAGTGATGAGCGCCCAGGGCAAGGCTCAAATTTTGCGCCACCCAATAACACGCTAAATAAAAAAGCCGTTTAACTAAGAATCTCGTTAAAAATGAATGTATAATAGTAACGATTTATCAATTTGTAGCTCTCTATCTCCAGACCTAATTCATTTGCATTCAAATCAACATCATAATAGGTATATTTTAATGCGAGATCTGCTGCAAATTTTCCAATTCCTATTAATGTCTTTGTTATTGAGCGGCCTAATTTGCGCCACCTTAGGTCCTGCGCCCCTGATAGCCGGCCCTATGGCCAGCTCCTAGATACGATACTGATTGCCTTAGACATTTTTAGTTAGAATAACACCATCATCTTATCAATTACAAAATATTACTCACAAATAAAGGAGAGCCTCATTATGTTCAATCAAATAGCCAATCCAGAAAATGTTGAGTCCACACAATAAGAATTATCATTTGTAGGTACTGATAAGCACAAAATCTTTTTTTCAATCTAGTAATTCGTTTCTTCTGATACTGTGGTCGCCGAGACCAATCGCAATCAACATTGCGCTATTGTGAACAATTTATCTCTATTAGCTTGCTTTATACTTCGGTTTTACCGCTTAGATATTTTATAAGTAAGTACTGTAAGTAATAGTACCTACACATGGTACAGTCGAGTTCATTAATATATTGGCCCTTCCAGGCTTCAAAAATATATGAACGTTAATAAAGTTCATAATATTGTGACAACTCTAAACATCATTAAATTGTGGTCAAGATTTAGATTCATTAATATGCGACTGCTTTTTCTCAGTCTTGTGCCTTTGGCCGTATACATGTTACTGAAAATAATCAGTGACAAATTAATTAATCTAAATCTTGACCACAATTTAATGATGCTTAGAGTTGTCACAATTTAAGAACTTTTTTAACGTTCATATATTTTTGAAGCCTGGAACGGCCAATATATTAATGAACTGGACTGTACCTGTTCGAACAAAGCCTTCAACTATTCTAGATACCATCTAAACAAGCCTTCCTGCCGTCAAAGCAACAACTGCGTACAGTCACAGCAGCCATCACTGGCCATGGTTTATTTATCAAACACCTCTTTGTCATTGGAGTTACAGACAGCCCACTGTGCAGAGCTCGCATGGAGGAGGACGAGACGGCATCCCACGTGCTACTAAACTACCCTGAGGTCGCCACATACAGGGCCTACTTCGGAAACTCAGGTACTCTCCGAGAGATCACCAGCAACATCAAGGGTGTGCTGGCCTTTTTCGAGGAGTTAGGGTGGATCGAGTAAGTTTACTTACCACCCACTACGCAAAATATGCGCTTAGACGTGGAGTTGCGGATACCAGCCCGTTATACCTTCTCCCTTATACCTCAAGGGTGTGCTGGCCTTTTTTGAGGAGTTAGGGTGGATCGAGTAACTATACTTACCACCCACTACGCAAAATATGCGCTTAGACGTGGAGTTGCGGGCACCAGCCCGTTATACCTTATTAAACCATTAATAGGGATTAGGTTAAGCAGCATCCATGGGAACAGCCCCCCAATTCAGAACCTTTTCAATAAGCAGTTGATCTATTCGGTTTGTTATATCGGTCTGTCTATGATTTTCGTAAAAGAGAGAAAAAGAAATGGCTTAATGAATCGTTAAACAACTGACAAAACGAATCGTTCCGACTATGGAGCAGCATCGCTATAATACAGTTCTTAGAGTAGAACTACTTGGAAATAAAGTTTCACTAGTTCTACTATTCTGGAATAAATCGAAACGTAGTAGTTACTAGTGAGAACAAAAACTCCCATTACTTCTACCCTAGAACTGTGGAATAGAACAAGTAGAACAAGTGGGAATAAAGACTCCCATTTGTTCTACTATTTTGTAACACCTTAAATCGTAGGACTATTAAGAAAAAAAAAAACCATTAGTTTTACCATAGAACTGTTTAGTACATGGGTTCCCAACCAGTGGGGCGCGCCCCACATGGGGGGCGTAGGGTGATCCAAAGGGCAAGTTGGCCGAATGCGTGGGCCAGAATACCATGGGGAAAAAGTATCGTAGTTAAATCGACCCGTTGGGATTTTATTTCATTAAAATGAAAAAAAAGGTGTGAATAAAACGAGTAATTTGGGCTGCGGACCAGAGGCCAGTTTCCCCCTAGCCCGTCCCTTCGAGTACCTACTACATACCTATGTACACTTGATATTGAAAGGCTACATTACGAAGTAGGATCTACTTAAATTTTAATCTGTGATCTGGGGTCAACCTTGAACCGTGAATACAGAGTTACAATGCAGGCAGGCAAATTTAAGCAACAGGGGGGCTAATAACACCGGGTTTTATAAAACATATTCGTATCATATTCGTAATAATAACTGCAAGTAGACTGCACATCCAGTCGAAACTAAACTATGTAGCTTAAAGGCAGTTAGGTTGTATTCAGTGCAGCTGCGTGACAACTGCCGTGCAGCCCATTGCAGTTATACTTTCGAATGTGAGACGAAAAATGTTTCGTCTATCTATTTAGGCGGTGAAACGCTTAAATACCTAGATAGGTGTCCTGCAAGGACGCTGTCTACCCGCCATTCGGCTTGGATCCTTCTCGCTCCCCCAATGAGGTGCCTCAAACTTTTGCCTCAAGGTTTTGAAACAGATAAACTTTTAAATTAATCTTGTGCAAAAGACAAACAGTAGACTTTTCGTAATTATAAAGATTGATGTTTTTATTACGCAGATACAATTTCAATCTGGAAAATCTATTATTTTACGAAGAGACTAGGATAAGCACCTTCTTACCATTTTGGACGGTTTTGAAGATATTGCTCAATGATGCGTAGGTCTAATAAATGCAATCGGAGACATAAGTGTTGAACAGGAATATCGAATGCCTCCGACTGCATGTTATTTCTTTTAATTTTATCTTGTTTCCGTCTTTTTAGTAAGCTTTTAATGCAGAGGGGAGTTTAGAATATTTAAAAAAAAAAGTTTTTTTTTTAGGCAGTTTAAGCTGGTATAGCAGAGGTAATGTAAAACTGCCATCCGATTTCTAAAAGACCGTTAGTATGTGAGTAAACCTTATTTAGAGTTATGAGCAAAATCGTGTCGGCACATAGCTCATGCCGTGGTGAAAATATTAGCCAGTCAGCAAGATTGGTCGCGGGGCTGACTGGCCAGGGTGCGCCGGACGTACGCACGGCACGGCTACAGATCAAGCTATAAATTCCCAGTATAAGCTGATCTCGCATTGTATAGGATTTCCTTACAATGAGAGGTCAGTGTAAACTGGAAATGTATAGGTTGATGTGTAGCCGTGTGTTGTGTACTTAAGTATCATCACTCGTAGAGGCTCTTTTCATGCACCTCACTTTGTTAAGATGCTTCAGGATACCGTTCAAATCTCGGAACAATAACTAAAGCATGAAAACCGAGTTAATTATCTAATTTTATTATTGTTCCGAGGTATTTTTTAAAGGCGCCATCTAGTGAGTGAGACTTTCAGTCTTCTAAAACGTCAAACAGAACTGTCATGTCAAAATTGTTGTGTGAGTAAATTCCATTTCCATCCTCCGGATCGGATTCCTCCCTCCGGTCGTTTCAGAAATATCAACAAAAAAGATATTGATTTTCTGTGTTCATTTGTTTCGAACTTTCCAAATAATACAGTTACAATTAAAAAGTTAAATAGACTTACATTTAAAACTCGTTTTACCGAAAACTTAACTCAAGACAACTGACAAACATCAAATAAATTGTGAAAACAGTAATTTATCGATCTCCTAAAAATGATTCCTAGTGAGATTTTCGCTGAAGATTTGATGAGTACAGTGATTCGATATGGCTTGTATATTGGTGCGGCCTTCCAGCTTGTATGTCTTATGGCTTGTGTGACGCTCACCGACGAACAAAGCGAACCGCATCCTTACGAAAAGGTAAACCGTTTTTGTCATAAACATTATCTCTAAACTAATGAGGCTTGGTTGAAATGCATTTTTAAAATAACGCTAATTACATGTAAAGTTAGAACCAGGCATACGTATAGTTTTGTATGATTGTTTACAGTCCTTTTAGTAGGTAGGTTTACGGCATGTGCGAGAAAAAGGGTCAAAAGCCCGTGCCCAACAGTAGGACTGTATTGGGTATGCTATGCTTATGCTTACATAGGTAGGTTAGACCTATTTATGGTTATCAAAATCATTACTTGGTGATCGCAGTATCATCAATCAGCAAACAGACGTCCACTACCTACTGGACATAGTCCTCCCTCAAGCATCGCCAAATCAACAGATCCTTTGATTCTAGTATCCAGCGGATTCCCATAGCTATGCTTGGCCTCTATGTGATCATATTGAAAATGATGAGATCTGCAGGAGAACCAACTGCAGGGTAACCGACATAGCCCAAAGAATTGCCTAACTTCAGATGGTAGTATGTTGTTATGAGATTACAAGAGAATAATGCCTCCCATCCACTTGAATTTATTCCTTGCGGCTCATCCTTTTCAACACCTATGGGAATCTGGCTTAACTTTTGCCTTGGAACTACTGGACTGTCATTTAATTATGGACAAGCAACAAGCTTACTGATGTGTCCATATCACAGTGTAGGAGTACAGTTTTTACTTTACAAAATATTTAAAGTCCATTCATTAACCCGTTAACGTTTGAACAAGACGTCCGTGCCATTCACGTGGGTCACTGCTACCCTCAAACATAATTGGTTCCTACTTCATGGACATTACAGAAACTAACTTGTGTTGTACATGGATGTATAAGCCATTATAGGTAAAATAAAAAAGGATTATGCATTACTGAATACTACTTCTGTGATACTACTACTGAACCTGGACGTGTGAGCTAATTTCATAAATTTTGCTGGACAGTGAATGTGTTGTGGCAGCATCTATCTCGCCACATGCAAACTATCCTACATCGCGCAATCAAGATTTAACATGCAGATAGTATATATACAACCTCCCAACATCAACCGTTGGGCAGTAGCCCACCAGGCACAAGACTCCGCCTGGTTCGAGGATCCTCCCTTTGGTTGGAGGAACACCACACCAAGTTTCTCCACATTAAAGTTAAGAAAAAAACATTTATCAGCATTGCCCACTAACTGGGTTGCGGAGGTCTGATGGCAGTCGCTTCGTGTAAAATATAGATATTCAGCCATATCTGGTTAGACTGGAAGCTGACCCCCAACATAGCTGGGAAAAGGCTAGGTAGAACAAAATAAGAAAAAACAAAGGTTCTGTCAAAGATTTGTTTTGAGCCATTCATCAAACTAACATTTAAAACTATTAACCAACTTGCAGATACCACAGTTTCTGGGAGTTTGTTTCACATTTCAACAATGTGATTGTTCAGAGAGTGAAAAGAAACTAATGTAACAAAAGTAATATAACATCATGCCTGTATATCCCTGAAGGGTTGGGCAGAGCTGCACCCGCATTTCCCCATGGCCATCAACTGGGCACAAATCTAGACTTCGGGCTGCTACTAAGAAATTCCACACAGAAAAACCCAATCACACTTTGTCCAACCTTGAGATCGAACCCCATCCCTCACGCTCAGTAGTCACGCTTGCAACCACAAGCTAGACCAGAGGTTCTCTAACTAATTTCGTCTACCGCCCACTTTGAGAGTGAATTGTTTTCCGTGCCCTCTTATTTTTTTAAATGTTTTCACATCTTAAGAATCACAGTCGCAATCATTACTTTTACCGCCCTGTAGCCCCCCCCCCCCCCCCCCTGTAGATCTCTAGCGGCTACACGGGGGCATTATCGCCCACTTTGAGAAAGACTGAGCTAGACCAACGAGGCAGTAACATAAGTATGTATACATATAAGTGGATAATGAAGTGGATAGTGAAGTTGTGTCCACAGGATAAGTGTTATGTTCTAGCACAAAAACTAGGTACAGAATTCACTAGGGGACTGTATAGTCTTATCTTAGCTTTTAACAGTACCCATGAGATCAAGGTCTTGTTTACATAAAGCCAATAATGAGAACTCATTATTAATACCACCTATTACATATTACAGGCCTACACAGATAGTGATGAATGCAGCTCTGAACAGTCTTCACCAGGGCACCGAGCAGCAATGTCTCGGGCTAGGCGGCATGACAAGAAGAAACGACGCTAGCTTCGACTAAAACTAGTGATGTAAGAATCTTTTTGTAATGAATTTTTTTGTTGACTTTATTGTTGTCTATCTACATATAAAACTAGAATAGCAGCAGTTATTATTAGAAAAATATTTTATGTATACATAATAATATGGCGTTTTTCATTGTCACTACAATACATATTTTATTACAGAACGAGTAACAGGAATAATGCAAACACCCCAATTAGAATATTCGGTTATAATCATAATAATTAAATACTAAAATTTGATGTGATTCAATATTGTAGAAAATAGTATTTTCATTGTTAACTGCATTTATAATTCAGTCATAAGACATAAACATAACGCTTAATTTTCTTTTTCTCAATTAAAATACTGATTTGTAAAATGAATGTTTCAAAAAAATTGCGTTAATTGTGTTACACATTGTAATGCAGTGTAGTCTTTCTATCTCACGAAGGCAGATGTAACTTTTATGTCTTTGATATAAGGTTCAAATTGTAATAATTTCACTCGCCTTCGTCGGATAGAATACCTCTAGCTTATTAATTGTATGAATAGATTTTATGGTTAATTTTTCAAAGAACTGATCTTAACTGGGAATAATCAACTAGTCTCTCAATGAAATAATGTATAAAGAAAATGATTATCAATCAGTCCCAGTATCAAGTCCTGTAAATAAGCTTTTATAGGTTGATAGCATGAAGTTTCTGCTGTTCTTCTGTAGTAGGTACACAATTTCATTAAACTACAAATGTACATTTTTCATTTGAAATCATCAAGAATTAAAATTAATCAATTAAAAGTGCTGTAAGTATTATTTTTGATGTATAAGTTTGAATCAATTTTAATATTATGTAGTAACCATCACCAATAAGGTTTTTAAGATTTTACAATAAAAATATAGAAATGTTAGTATTTGACTAGGTACTACTAAAATTCAATAGTCAGGTGGGGTAAGAGGAACATAGTTTACTGGTTTTTGAACATAACGACCTCTAGCTATTAAAAATATGTACGTATTCTAATAGCAATACAAACAAAGTTTCGCTAACGAACCATGCTAACTGTTATTTTAACACAGAAATTGATTCTTCCAGTAACAACGGAACAATCTGACTACAAAGCCAGGTCTTCTAATTGTTTCTCTTTCCCGAAATTTGGGGTAAGAGAAACGCTTCGATTCGTACAAGTAAAAACACGTATTTTTATATGTATCTCTAAAAATTTGGGAACTGCCTTTCGACGTAATGGAAATGAAACCATACCATAGTTAAAATGTGGTTTAATTTAGCACTACCGAACAATAAAAAAAAATTGGGGTAAGAGGAACATATTAGTAAGGTCAGGGGTTGTAAACTACGAATGTTAAAAACATTATACTGTAATTTGGTTTTTAATAAAAATATTAAGGAAAATAAACGATGAATGTCACTAAGTGAGTGTGGTGTGTATTTATTATAAATGTATCTAAATCGGTTTTCCAACCGTGAGTAACTCAACTGAATAAAAACAAACACAAATAATTGTAAAAATCTTTGTTTTACTTAACAAACGTACAAAAAACTTAAAACACTTTTCTATCATTTTTTCACTCTGATCGTTATGCACGAACGAATATACTGCACTTCGTTTATACATAATGACCAAAATAATGGTATGGTATGGTATTCCATAATGTTTTGAGGCTGCATAACCCGACAGTGCACCACTTTTAACAGCCGCCACTGCTTCTAACAATTTTTCTTTCGGGTAAGAGCTCCGTTCCGTTTTTCTTATATAATTTCGAGGCATTTTACTTTTTCTGTAACAAATAAATATATGTACCTCCAATACGGTAAAAATAAATTACAGGAACAACTAACAAGCCTGTTGTATAGAGATATCAACACATTTTGGCGCCCACACATAGTGCCTTGTATGGGTACGATGAATGACTGTCAATTGGCCCGAGTCACCACCACACAAATTAAAGCTGTATAATAATTATAAGCGCATGCACAAATAGCTCCGCGCGCCAAGATGAGTTAAACCATGTATTTCTACCTACCTAATCTAGATAGGTGATTTTCAACTTGCAAAATGTTTGTTACCCCTGAAACCGGGAAAGAGGAACATATGTTTCTCTTAACCTGGTATGGTAGTTCCTCTTTCCCGGCTTGGTATTTTGTAGCTTATGTTTTTGATGACATCGAAAAAGCACTAAAAACACATGCTACAAACAACTTATCATGCGGAAAATAAAGATTCAACATTAGAATTACACTTACCAACAAAATTGCGGCTATCTCAGATGTTTTTATCCCTTAAAAAATCGCCCACAAAAAACACTGCTAGGTCACATTTTTATAGTTTGTCAACTGATTTTTTCTTTCTGTTTTACTCACGTACTTATTGTGTTGTAGTGCCATCTATCCATAAAATATTGAAACTATACCTAATACTGTTTTATCGACAGAGTAACCATAGAGCTGGGCTTTATAGTTTTCTATATATGAGTTACTGTTCCTCTTCACCTGGCGTCCCTCTTACCCCACCTGACTTAATTATTTAGTTCATTACTCTTACATAGGTATGTAATAAATCATTTTGTATTTGTACCTTAGATGAATAAGTAAGTATTATATGAACATTAGATAATTTGCTCACTATAATATTATTGTCAGTTATTCATTTTGTCAGCATTTCTGTAATACTGATGACAAACTTAATAGAACAATAGGTATTGATCTCAACTTTAATCAAATAAAACCAACAAACATTTATAAAGCATTTTATTTGTTATGTGGACTAGAAACCTTACAGCATTAATATTATTGCATCTATATTAAACTAATGAATAAAAATCTCATATAAAATTATTCAACATTTGTACAGTTTTAAGCACATTGTAAGTACAACAACATTTAAGGCACTGGATCGCTTACAATTATAAATAGCACCAAACATTTACGTTCCTTACATCATTTAACAAGTTTCATAAATTATCAAAATATCATTTTATATTTCCGATCTATGGCACTTTCAACTGGCACTCTGTCTGTACAATTAGAAATATTGTATATCTTATTCATGTATTTCATGTCTAGTAGGTACCTACACTTGCGGTCTTGAAATGTTTATCAGATTTCAAATTCGATTCCTTCTCACGTTGCGCAATAAGGTTTAAGATGTCATATCAACTTACGTATTACTTTTTAAAATTGTAAAGCGTCGATTATGCAAAAAGGCTATTAACCACTTTTTGATATTCTGAACTCCTTACATGTCCATGTGTGTCTAGTCAAAAGTTGTATAGGTCGAATTTGATTGAATTTACTAAATAGATTGATTTCTTTTTCTATTCCATCTAGTATATATCCTCTTCATAATTATGAATCTTTTACGTCAGTTTTGCTCAGTGGGCGATAACGCCCCCTTGTGGGCGCTACAGGCTTACAGGGGGGCGGTGAAGGGCGGTAAAAGTAATGATTTCGATTGTGATATAGTAAAGTTAAAAAAAGGGGGCGCTAAAAAAATATTGATTCTCAAAGTGGGCGGTACACGAAATAAGTTTGAGAACCACTGTTTTACGTCAATTAAGAAAAAAATATCTTAGCCTTATCAACTCTTTGCGAGCGACCTTATGAAAAAGTATGTGCAAGCGATTATAGACCTTAGGGTGGTAAACATTTAAAGTCCGCGATTGTACGTAATTACTTTAGCAATAGCAGCTCATTTCAGCAATAATAAATACTTATTAGGTACGTAAAATACGTATCCCAACACCCAACATACAACTTGGTTGTACTATCTATGTAAATATTTTGGATTAGTCTTTGGAACATTGTATTACTTCTTTTTCATAATTTTCGGACAGAGAGCAATTGTATTGGAGAAAATACACGTTATGAAAACTCTAACATTAAAGTCCGTTTTTCCTTAGTTGTCTTATGTAGTAAACAATCTTGGTAGTACTTTATAATGTTGATTTTTTAAATAACTGCTGAGAATATATAAATACTAGTTACGCACACGTAATTAGGTTAAAAAATGTTTTAAAGCATGTCAAATTGTTAATATGATTTCTTTTAATAATTATGAATGATAAATTGCATTAAAAAAACATGCCAAAATTGTTTACTAAATAAGACAACTAAGGAAAAAGGACTGTATGTACAACAATACATATAAAAAACAATTGACAAACATTACAATTGCACAAATTCATTGTATATGAATAATTATATTCCTATCTATTACATACTCTTTTAAAATTACTACAGCAAAAATACATACGTATATAACACAACAAAACACGTAGTTATTTACATAGAATATTGCTTTAAATTGGACAAAATATCACTTAGGGGAAGACTAAGAGTATGGATGGCAATGCAAGAAACCCAATGCTTTTGTACGTAGTTAAATGCAATGATTTGTAAAAGCTTAAATTATTAGCTTGTTGTTAGATTGAAGTTATGCGTTTTTAACGCGTGGATGAGGTCATTATCAGAAAGAAATTGTTTAAAAGCGTTCAGTTTCTTGAAACATATTGTAACGCAGCACGACTTGTTACCACCACAACATGCTTCCTTTTCGCCGGTTAACGGCTTCTTGTCGCTACACGACGATTTCTCTCCCGAACCCGATGTTTTTGGGCCACAACAAGCAGGTTTTTCTTCACTAGGCGATTTTTTGTCGCTGCAACACGATTTCTTTTCACTTTTATGACCTTCGCATTTCCCACTAGATGTTGAATTAGTACCACACGAACACGATAAACTTTCAACCACTGCTGACGCTTGTAAATTGTCGTCGCATTCATGAACAGTGAAAATACCTAAGTCTTCTAAGTTAGAGTTGTTATGTCGCCTATGATAATGCAAGAATGTGTTGTGATTCGTGTCTGTGGCCTGGCCGCATCCTACAGCGCACTTCATCGCCGCATGATCGCATTTACAATCAACACACGAACATGTATCCTCTTTGCAACCCTCTCTTTTAGCTGGCTCATTGCAACAGTTCCTACACTCCCCAAGTCCTGGATCGCACTTACATTCTGTACACGAACAAATGCCAGCGTCAGCTGCCAACTGCTCTAGGGGATTCCTTTTAACCACCTTACCAAATACATTCTCAGTCCTCACTACGTACATATCAGAGGGAGGTTCATTATCAAACAATAATGTATCTTCCAAATCTAAATCTGTGTTAAAGAGGACAGAGTTGGCAGGGTTTATTTCGATGTTCTGCTGCACTTTGGAAGGGGGCGGAGTATTCAGAGATCTATCGTCATCAGATCCTAAGAATATATCAATGTCGGTATCAATTTTATTGGTTTCGAGATTTGTAACTATTTCACTATCATTGAACACTTTGTCGCCAACGTCTAGTACACTTGGTGTATCTAAATTGAATGAGTCGTGTGTAATAAGATTCGCGGTTGGTGCAACTTCTGTGCTCAGGTCTATGTAGCTCTGCATATGTGTGGGAACGAAAGTTGCAAGTGTAAAAATGCTTTCAGGGGTTTTTTCTTCGATGCAAACTGGAGTTTCTGATATTGAAGCGGCTAGGGCACTGACGTCAACCCATGGCGCCTGGTCTTCGATTTCATTGGCTAACGCTAGTTGCATCGCTTTAGATTTCACTTCCAATTTGGGGTTTCCCATGACCATCGGAGGTGGTTCTAGAGGCACTGTTGGTTGCAAATCGTTGACATCGACCCAAGAATCTTCGATAGGATTTTTCTTGTCATTCTTATCGACAGCGAAAGGCGATAGAGTTAGGCTGGCCAAGTCGTAGTCTACGGCTAAATCATCGGTTACAATATTTTTTGCGTTGTGAGTGTTGTCTGGAAATAGTAGTTCAGTTATATCGACGGTGTTTACTTTGGTGATGTCCTCTAAGCTGCCATCAGTTGAATTAGATTCTGTCGTAATTCTGCCGAAGGATTCGAGGAGACTATCCCAGTTCATGAGATCGTCGGCCGTTTTGGTCGCTTGTGTTTGTTTTTGGACGGGTAAGATGACTTCCTTAACTATCGGCTCGGCTTTGATCTGCAGAATAAAATAAACCCAATTTAATGTTCATGTTTAATAGACCACACGAAACCAACATTTTTTCAATGGTATTTACATAAAAAAGGTCAGAATTTTTATGTTGTTCTACCTATCACAGTACAGATAGTTCAACCCATTCTTTGTCTGAAACACTACAGTGCAAAAGTGTGCATTATAAATAGCTATTGTGTTAGTTCTATTGCCACACAATAGTTAGATATGCATACACACACTAATATAAGATAATAATAAGAGATGTGTGCATACGCACCACGCAACCTCTAACAAAAAGGAGTGGGGAGCGTCTACTTGGATTGAACGCACTGTACAATGTTGGATCGAGGCGACTCACAAGTAGGAAAAATACTGAATTAGTTACTGTTAAGGCTGAGGCTACACTTAGCAGCGTTGCGATCTGCGACACATAAGCGATTCAATCAAAGAAATTGATGTTCTCTTAAGTGGCTAGACTATACAAGACAGCGATTTTTGTAGCCATACACGTGAATATTAATACATTTGTTTCAATCACTTATGTGTCGCAGTTCGCATCGCTGCTAAGTGTAGCCTCAGCCTAAGGTAGACCTCCCGGACTGTGTAATGTCTTAGAATATTTAGAAGTCGGAAAGTTATTGAAAATAAATAATCTGCATCGCCTACGGTTACCACTATAACTCGTTCCTCTAGCTGACTAATACGTCTTGCGGGGGCTTAGAAACTGAGTCACAATGTTTTTCACTCTTCTTAGATCAGCATCAAAACATATAAAAAATACAAATGGCCAAGACAGAACTGCGTTCATCCGCAATATTAATGCGTGTGTTTCGAGAAAAACATTGCAATGTTATATAATTTCTTTAAACGCTTTGAAAGTACTTTTGTTGAATGACCAGGCATTTATCTTTCCATCAAAACATTTGTATGTTGAAATAAATTTAATGTTGGGTGTACGCCAATGTTTTTCACACACTAATTGGAAATATCAACCACTACCGTTCATACTTTTGTCTGGTTGCTTTTCAACTGATATTTGAGTTTCAAATTGCAGTTGAACATTTAGAAAGTGTAAGATTAGGTCAATGTTTTTATAAAAAAAAAAAAAAATGTTGGAGAAGAATTTTTTTTTGTGGGGAAATGGAGTATGAGCATATAAAGGTGGTTTCCAACGGTGCGTGATTTTACGGATGATACTACGCACAGCCGACGACCACGCACCGGCCCGAGACTCTTCCTACGGTGCGTGTCCGCTTGTGTTGGTGCGTGTTGTCATTTCAAAATACCAAGTTAAAGAGAACATACACCGTAATCGCACCGCACCTTTGAAGTTACCGACTCGCGATGGATACAACGCACTGCTACACACGTGTCTGCATTACCACTAACGAGTCTTTTCCCATGGTGCACCGGTGCGAACTCGTGTGTCGTGGTGCGCGATATCACGCACCGTGGGAAGCCACATTTACAGGAATAAAGCTAATAACCACAGGTCGTATCAGAAAATTCTTTATTTGTACCAAATGTAAATTATAAAATACAATTGCGTATAAATTGAGATAATTTGAGATTCTCGTGAGATAAGATTCTATGAAAGCGATATGGAGGGAAGCTTATTATGAACAGTTTGAATATTCTATTCCAAGTTGAGCTCTTCGCTGATTAGATTGAAGTATTCGTCACCCAAGACAGCTTCCTAATTGTCTGCAGCCTCCGAATCGCTTGAACAACTCGATTAGTCATATGTAACGAACCAGAGATCATCGTAATCATCATGATCTGACAAGGAGTTCTTAAGTTTTGAGTTGTGATGTATCAATTTCAGTTTTTCGTGAATCTGAAAAAAATAACCAACATAACAGTGATTATATTAAACTAGTTCAAATATTTGATAGTTGTTATCATGCAATCACGCAAAGTGTAGTAAGTGTAACTCATTTATTTATTATTTAAAGTTAAAACAAATAAGCAAGGCAGGTTTAGAGATAAATGTTACCTTAATAAAGACTCTATCATGCTAAGATTTATACGTGTTCTAAAGAGCTAATATATGTGTTAATCATACAGCGAACAGTTGATCAGAGGCTTAGTTTGATCAGTAAAACCACAGAATAGTAACAGAAGCACCACTTCGCGCAACAATTAATAGAAATATCGACTCTTGCTACAAAGCAACAAAGTGCAATTCAGCTCGCATAAGCGCTCAGTACCTAACGCTATATTCACCTAAACGTTGCCGCTCTCTTCTAACGCGCAACTCAGTCGCTGTCTGGCGCGGAGTGACGCGCTAGCTGTGGCGCTAGGGTTTTCGGCTTGCCGCTGCTACTATACGTCTATCTACCTACTTGACCACGGAATCTATCTTTATGTTTGATGCCTATGATTACACGGTCAATTAGGTAGATAGACAATGAATAATTAAGTTCGTCATTTGTAATTTACAAATGAAAACAAACCTTTAATTTTTAGGCTACCTAGATACCTCTTTGTTTAACATTCCTCAATAACTTACATTAATAATATTTTCATATTTTGCAATAATTAAAATGTTCGTAGAACAAAAACATCAAAAATTGTGGTTGTTTACATTTTCACTATACTAATTCTTAATTATCTCCTAAACGCGTGGACCGATTTGCATGATTTAAACGGATATAATGGTTTTAGACCTCGATCTCCCATTTGACACCAAAATCGTTAAGTTATCTCAACAAATAAAAAATCACATTTTCAAGTTGCGCTCGTAATTATGTAAATCAATGTAATCAAACATTAAACGTTAAAACTACGGTTCTATATGACTGTACCTACTTGTTACCTAATTAACTTGTAGATAGGGTTTAGTTGCCGACATAATGCACATGAAAACGAAGTTTTATCATCGTTTTTAAATTAATTTGAACTTATTTTTCCTCATCTGCATGTAATGAAAAAAATGACACTGTCGTCTCCGTATTTCGACACACATCCATCAAATGAGCAACGTTTTAGACCAGCCATTCTTGTTGCTCACTAAACTTATTTAAAATAATAGGTACATAAGCGCGCGCGCGAGCGTTGACAGCCCACTGGCGAGGTGGCCGCGTAGCCACGCGAAATTGTAGGCACTTATCGCTGTAGGTACGGCCGAGTGGTGGAGGCCTGGTAAAACGCTAACCTGAGCTTACTTATCGCTTGTGCTGTGTAGCAAAATATGTTACTAAAAGCGCGATGCACCTACATGGCGTGGCAGTAACGTGATCTATGACTTGATACCAGTAGCACAGTCTACCTATATCTTACTCCTTACAGTCGGTCAACGTAGAACATTGTTGCAGAGCAATCGTGCGGGGGGTTGCGGGGTGAAGGGGCGGAGGTTATGTCCCGAGTAGCCATACTGCATACTTGGGACATAACCTCCGCCCCTACATAATTTTGACATTTCATAGGACCTGTCAAATGTATGGGCGTTGACCCACTGTATGTAGGTATACTGTGCCAGTAGCATGGCTCTGGCGTGGCATAGCAAACGCACGTCAATGTGACGGGCCAAGGACATGTCAGACGATTCCTCGGATGTAGGGAGGGATCTTGCGTTGTTATAGTGGCATGTTACACGCTAGATTATTTGCCAGATCTTATGACACGTCACGTAGGTGTGCATTGCGCTTAAGTCATCATTTTTATGGGACCCAGCTAGCATAACATGCGCAGTCCGAGATAATTTTGCCGTCAAATTATTTCGCGCTACGCTTCTTAGGCGGGCTGGAAGGCCTTCAGCTGTAAATATGTTAAAAGTTTAATATGTATAAAAAGTAATACTTACGTGGTCCACGCGTAGTTTTGATAAGAAACAATAGATTCCCACTAATCAATGATTATTGCAAAATTATTTATGACCAAAGAAACTAAGACTAGGTACTGCTACGAGCCGTTTACTTTATGGGCGCTTTCTAATTGGACGGTTGCGTCGAGCTCTAGCCGTGCCGCAGCGGTGCGGTTGTCGGGCTGTAAACGGGCGGTTATGTTTTTACATATAGTTAATGCGACGAGAGAACAGTGTGACGCCCGACCTGCAGCCGTGCGTACGCAGTACGGACGATGCACTGCTTTCAGGCAGCGTCAACTGTATGAAAAAACACAACCGCCCGTTTGCAGCTCGACAGCCGCACCGCTGCGGCACGGCTACAGTCCGACAACAACCGTCTAATATGAAAGCACCCTATGGCTGGCTTGCTTGAAAACGATGGACGCTAATAGACGGGCGGCGATTTGTCTTGTAGCTTACTGTAACTGAAGATGCACCGTCCAAAAAAAAGTGGGTATCAGACCGATAGGCCTGACAACTCGGTCACACGCTTTCCATTTCGTAATCCGAGTAGCTAAAGGCGTGCGGTTGTTCATCGCATCTGCGTCTTTTGATAACGACGTGAAACTCACCTGATGCTTCATCGCGTGCGCCTTGAGACTCGTTGCGGTAGAGAACAGGCGGCCGCAGCCGGGCTCAGGGCACCCGTGCGGCCGCGCGCCTGAGTGTGTGCGTCCGTGAGCCTTTAGGTGGTGTGACGCCGTGAATGATTTGCCGCAGCCTTCCGTTCGACATCTGTGGAATTATTGTTTGAGTTATTTTGGTATTGACGCTAAAGATTGAAAGAAAGAGGTAGTCGTGACGATGTTACCAACTAAATCATTTATAAGATCTAACCGAGTAGGTGTACCACAAAGGAGCATTCTGGGTCCGCTTCTCTTCCTACTATATATAAATGACTTGCCCTCTGTTACAAAATTTCAAAGCATCCTCCACGCAGACGATTTATCTATATTAGATGTATACGGGAGAATTGATAAAGTCGAAAGTTTTTTTTAAAGGTTGTTGTTAGGCCCTATAAAATGGTTATCTTAGTTTGTCTGGTTATTATTTGTAACACAACGAACCTCTCGGCATACAACAGATATGGATAGTGAATATGGTCACGCAATCGACTATAAGTGCACAACTAGATTCATTAAACGATGCATTGAACCCGTCGGAAATAAGCTAGGATAGTGATTGGCGAACCCGGATACAACGATTAAGATTAAATCTTTTCAAGAACTTATTTTTTGCCGCAATCAAGTAAATAACGCGTTTTTTTACTTTTTATTGATTGTCCTTGCCGAACGTTTCTACGTAACCGGGCAATTATTGGCAAGACCTGAAGAGTCTCCAGCCAATGAGGAGGAAGTAAAATACTTAACCTAAGCTAACTACTTACACTACACTAACATTTACTACTAGCAACAACAGCACTAACTTTGTGTGACTGCGGAGTCTGAAGAGACAACCGTATCTACGACAGGAGAGCTCGGTGGATCGTGACCTGGCGAAATTCTCAAACGCTACTCAATTTTAAGTTGCCGTTAAATCTGCTATCACTGTCCCTTTGCCTTATAGTGAACGTAAAAGCACGAGTCTTAACGGCAACTTAAAATTGTGTAGCGTTTCGAGAATTTGGTCAATGATAAATTATATTTGATTTACCAACACTACGTCGAACAGTCATTCGATCTACTAGTTTACCTCCTACGGACCATGATGACCTATTTATCAATGCCCCCACTTGCTTGAACGATAAGATCATGGAAGTCACGTGTTTACTTATTATATAGGAATGACCTGGCTATGTGCCAGGTCCCACTTTCTTCAAAGCGTTTGGCAGTGAAACCACTAGAGAAATCCGAAACCTACTACATATCCCACTTGTCTTGTCAGTCATTTCTAAAATTATGAGCGACAATAGTCAAGCGGGGATGGCAGTGAGTGATGATTAAAATGATGTAATTACAAATGTCAGACATTTGACGCCAAGTGCTGTACCCAATCCAATCTGCTCCATACAGTGGTTCAACGATTTGGAATAGTGTATTTAAAGCAGTGCAGTATTACCCCCGTTATCGGACCGAGTACAGTCAGCATCAAATAGGTATATCGGGACGAACAGACTGTTCATAATTACCTAAACAACTAAAGAAATTAAACTTTATCTCAATGGGATAAAATTCTTTTCAGAATGACAGTTGTCGTGTACTGTATTCATTCTGAAACATAGCTTGTATCATTGAGATATGGTTTAATTTTCCTAGTCGTACAGATCATTTTGAACAGTCTGTTCGTTCCGATATATTTGATGCTGACTTTACAAGCACAATCTGCTTAATGCAGTTTATAATTTCACTACGTGTACCTATACATATTGGTAGGTAGGTATATGTATGTATAATGGTGCCGACTCTGAAGCGCACCAAAAGTATTGATATCTTTTATTAACAGGCAAAACAAGAGACGGAGCATTTTAGAGCTGTCAAACTAGTATACTTGTTGAACATCACCGTGATTTAAGGCAGCATATGCTGTCGTCAACGAAATTCGAAATTTTAACATTTTTGTCTGTCTGTCTGTTAGAACAAGTATGATCGCCCGCAGATTTGCATGATGCTCAGGCGAGATAAAAGTTACGCTTTTTAGAGCGTACTGTACATCGCTCTACACGTGCAGCCTGTGGGCGCATTATACTAATATAAGTTACAGCGCCATCCGCGTCCAATATAATAACGCGTTCAGGGCGGTGATAGGGCTACCCCGGTACTGCAGCGCCTCGGGTATGTTCGCAGAACACGAATGCTAACTGCTTTCATGCAACTATGCGTAAGCGCGCCGCGTCCTTGGTGCGCAGAGTACGGGCAGCTCCAACACCGTGTTGGCGATGATTGGGGGAAGGCTGGATTTTCTCTTCTTTTTTTTTAAAAAACGTTGCCCACGCTAAGATTTCTCTTGTATCGTGGGTGCGTTTACAGACACAAATCTCATTGTCTTTTCATCCGGCACTGTTCCGGCAGACATGTGGCTGTACCAATGCCGAAACGAATATTTTAATGTCATAAGTATTAATATTGTATTTTTATTTTATTGTTTGATTTTTGAATAATGGGTGTAAATTACCTGAATAAATGAATTTATTATCATAATATTATTATTTCACCCAATTAGACAGCTCTAATATTCTTCCATCTCTTTCTTGTTTTATTTGTAAGTAAAGTTCAGCTATATTTTTAGTTAAGTTTAGTTGAAGGGCAACAGAAGCGGCACCAAAGCCTTTTGTAACTAACGTGCAGTCCGCTCATCAGTAAAACATACTCATGATCGGCGAGCTCCCATACTAAGTTCTAATAACTACACAATTAAAGTAACTTGCCACCACAAACCACTTGCCTTACTAGTTGGCAAGTTTCTATAAATCCGTATCTAATAGCAAGACGTTTGATTTATCAGCTTCCTCCGGTTCTTATAAATTGAGCAGAACTGTCAAGTATCAGCACGAGACGTTCAGAAAGATTAGAATTAAATCAAGTTTAGAACGATACTTTATCACGCCTGTCAGTATCCGCTAATGAGCACGCAACGAGTTCCTTCATCAATGATAAGACTAGTTTCAAGTTCTACTAGATGAAAACATGCCTTTAGAAACGACACTGCGATGCGATCATAGGACGATATTTGTACCCTATTCGATTCCTTTTCAAATTCCGTGATATTCATGGATGCACGTCTACATATTACAACCTAACCTTACGGACTATCCCCCCTATCTTATTCATTGTTTTCCTGTTCATCCAAAGGTTGTCTGGTAGATATCGCTATCAGCGATATGACCGCCATTGTACCCTTCACTAAATTATATTGTATAAGAGCTATGTTACAATTTTGGTGTACAATAAAGTATATTCTATTCTATTCTAACCTTACCTACCTTAGAAGCCAACTGATCCAAGTAACATTTTTGGTGACATTGGAGTTTGAACTCTATAATTGTGTATTTTAAGTCTATTTACCAAAAATGTTACTCGGATCAGTTTGCTTCTAAAGTATCCATATCAAGCTATAATTTCCAGTATGAGCTGATATCGCATTGTATAGGCTTTCCATACAAAGAGAGGTCAGCTTATACTGGAAGTTTTAGCTTGATATGTAGCCGTGTATACGCAAGCGAAAAACAATTTTTTGTCCGAACAAACACGAAACATAAACGTCATCTTCTTGACACTTAACACGTTCAGTGCCGGGTGCCCTCCAGGAGGGCACTCTGTAGTCGTATTCGCCATGCCGGAAGGCTCATTTTAATGCAGGTTTTTCTTGGAAAATGCACCGTCATGAAAGAAGCAAACACCTATTTTACGACGTAGTAGCGTATTTTTACGGTTTTTAACCTAATGCCGGGAACCCTCCTCGAGGGTTCACTCTTAGCGCAAACGTAATGCCGTGGACCCTCCTGGAAGGTCTACTAGCAATATGTATGGCGGCATGGCATATGAGCTCTATGAAAAGTGTGGTGGACTCGAATGTGATAAGCACCGAATCCACTATCTAGCAAGTTGAGCAAATTATTGCGGTAAGTACTCGTTTAGTACGTCTTCCAGAATTCGACTTGCTGCGGGTGTGCCCATAGTTCAAAGTCGGTTGCCGAAGTCAACTAGGTAAAGTACGACCCAAATAATAAGTTACATCGATGTACCTGATCGAACAAGCAACGGTAGTGGGTGGCTCATTTTCGCGCCACTCACACTTATTGCGTCAGCTTTAAGATCATTGTTTATTGCAGTTCTAATAAAAACTCGTGGTCTTGTAGTCTCACTCAGTTCGGAAGTGATCGGTTTTACGAAGTTTGCCGATGTGACTTAGTTATGTCGTAGGTACCAGTGGCGAAGGGTAAATTTTCATAAAAGGGAAGCCGGATCAAAAAATGCTTACCTTGCTCAAGTGTGATGCGTGAATTCCAGTAACTACTCGTTTCGAAAGGGAAGCCGATAGGAATCGAGTTGTATGGAGCCTTCGCCACTGGTAGGTACTATACCGCCGCAATTTAACGTGGATTTGGCGCTTTAGGTTGTGACTTGCGTTCGGCGTTTACCGCGGTGCGTGTTTTATACAACGCCACGCGCGTTGTATAAAACTGATCATATATTTTCTATGCAGAACCAAGCTGTATGAAAATGAGATCAATTAAAATGTAATTGGAAGAGTTGTTTACCCCATCTACTGCTATATATCTGAAGTTATTCCAGTCTACCTTTATGGCATCTACGACAAGAGATGAAGGACTTATTTTGTCTTTCTTTGTTATTGTTTTACTTTTTTACTTACTTGTATGGTCTCTCCTGTGTATGTGTTCGTATATGTTTCTTAAGATCGCTAAGTGTTGTGAAGAATTTCGTGCATCCATCCGCATTGCAGTTGAATGTGTCGCCGCTGTGCAACCGTTGGTGGGCCCTTAATCTGAAGATAAAATAACTTATCATCAATATGGTTCGAATAGAAGAACATATTAGAAAAAAAAATAGTAGGTAAATACAAGAAATACGACGTAAATAAAGATAAAAGTTCGCTCGCTATCTAGTCGTAGTCAAAATATTAAGTATTTAATTAAACATTCAATAATTTGCGTCTAATGTCGCGTGTAGCGCGTGCAGCGTTTACACACGTCGCGTTTTGACGCTGCACACGACAAGGAAAGAAGATTTGACGGACAAGTGAGGTTCAATAGAGAGAAGTAGGTAATGATTTTTTCGATCGATTTTTATACATACAACACTATTTTTAGTATACACAAAAGCCGAGACACCCCAACAAGATTTTAATCAGAATTACCGGAGAATGTATTTTTTTAATAAATCTCCAAGTTACACCTTATTTTATGTTGCGTTAAGTTTCTTAGTAGAGTATGAAATGTGTGAGATGTGCTATGCAGGGGTTGTCTAATACACGGAAACTGACCGAGCGGACCGTCTCAAGCCTCAAGGTGTCTATTCCCGTCCACTATTATGCATAGAAACCTATTGATATAAAACTGAAATTTATGAAAAAAATATGCAAGATTTAACGTGGTATAAAAATAAAAACTATGCCAATCGATTCTCCTAGTGATTCTGAACAAACTAGTTTCAGGTTTAGTGTATACTAAAACTAAACTTGTATGGACCGTTTTTGCCCTGCTTGTCAGAATCGGATTATTCCAACCTCGTTAATCCTATGTTCTGCCTAGCCTTTTCCCAACTAGGTAGGTATATTGAGTTCAGCTTCCAGTCTAAGCAGATGCGGTTGAATACCAGTATTTCACACGGAGGGACTGCCATCAGACCTCCGCAACCCAGTTACTGGGCAATGCCGATATCCTAAGGTTAGACCGGTTTTCAGATTTTCGGTTTAACGTGCTCTCCAAGGCACGGAGGGGTAACGTAACGAATGGTCACCCATCCACGGACTGACCGCGGCAAGTGCAGCTTAACGTTGCAAATTATATGATCCACGCGGTTGTTAATTAGCCACGAGTCCATCCCTCGTTAATCCTATGTTCTAAGTAATAATATTTGCAGACATTCAAAATTAGAAACTATATCAACCTAACCATGTTTCTGTAACCGAGCAAAAGGATTTTCAGACGTATGGGCGTATACATAAAGGAAGCAGGTACCAGCGCTTATCGGTACTGGTCCGTGCAGGTACCCGCTACATAAAGGAAGCGGGTAGAAGCAGGGGCTGGCATTTTTTAACAAAACTACGCCTTGTACGACGGCTTACCAGCGCTGATCAGGGCAAGTCGGAACTTGTCGGCGAAGTTCGGAGCTTGTCGGCGCTGGTTCGCCACATAGTGTAGAGACTACCTGCGCCGACTAACTGCGCGGACCAGCACCGACAAGCGCTGGCAGATCGGCGCCAGCAACCCGCTTTCTACGTGTATACGCACTTAGACACTTTGATTATTATCATACCAAAATTGTAAATGTATAAAGTTTTCCGTTCCATCATTATCACTTGAAGAGTTCACACGTGAGTCACGTGACCGATAGTATTCAAGACAACATTTTGTTACGTTTATCTCCAAAGATTTCCTTACTACATTAAACTTGTTATATTTTTGCTTAAAATGTTTACGTACATTTTAGACGACGTAATTAATTTAGCACCTCTTCAAGGTTAGAATAAAACGCAATATCATCATTTAAAACATGGGTTTTAGGGTTTCGTAAACAAGAAAAGAAATCCCTCATAGACGACGTTGTGGTCTAGTGGTTCGAGTGTCGGACTGCTGATCACGAGGTCGTGGGTTCGCTTCCCACAGGACACAAATATTTATGTGATGATGATGAACGTAAGTGTTTGTGTTGGTCTGGGTGTTTCTTATGTACATACTTTTTTTTTTTAATTCATACTTACTTTAATATGTATAAGTATGAATTTAAAAAAAAAGTATTTACGTATTATATCCATTGTCTAGTACCCATAGTACAAGCTCTGCTTAGTTTGGGACTAGATGGTGCTGTGTAAAATATGTCCCAAATACCTATTTATTTATATTTATTTATTTATTAGTTCGCGCCACTATCAATAATTATTGTTATCAGCGTACATCAATAAAACAAGATACAAGATTTGTTTTGTTTAGTCAGGTTATTTATTATCTTATCTACAGAAGTCTCTTTACTCAATCACGCTTCAAAAAACGTGGTCATGAAATTTTGTGTTAGGAACTATCAGGCCAAGATAATACGTAAGTTTTTGTTAAAAAGTCAAGGTTAAGTATCTACTCGATTTTCTAGATAACAAGTCTTCGGTATCTTGCTTATTAAATGACAGTCTCCTAAAGGACAATAGAGATGGGTAGCTATTCTAATAACTAGCCAAATAGCGGCTATTCAAAAAATAGCCACAACTATGATATCCGTCAATACGCTATCTAGCTATTGGCTACTGACTAGCTAGTATATCCGACAAGTTTACGGCACAGCGGGAAGCCACCACAGAGTATAAAACAACTACGTTTTGCTTGCAGCCGCCCCGGTAGCCGATAGCTGAGTAGCTGGCTAGCCGGAGTAACCAGACTAACTGCGTCCAATTCTAGCCGAAAGCTTGTTTTTTTAGTAAAAACCATAGTTACGAACAATGAAGGAAAGAATTTCTTAAAAAAAAAGTATCTATAAAAACGAAATCATAACAATAAACTTCACAATCTCGTGAAAGCTGAGAAAGATAAACAAATAAAATATCTTGATCTAGCACACGAGGTTGTCGGCATGTGGGATGTGGACTCGGCAGTCATTGTTCCGATAGTCGTTACGGCGAATGGCCTAATAGCTAAGAGCCTCGATCAACATCTCAAGAGGCTCTCGTTAGGTGGCTGGATCAAGGGCTTGATGCAGAAGGCAGTACTCCTTGACACGGCACGCATAGTGAGAAGGTTCCTTTCTCTGGAGCCCTGACTGCCGGCAGCTTGGACCCTGTTCCCGATGCCGGTGGGATACTATTTTTTATATTTTTAAATGTATATTGTTTTTTTTTTATTTCAGATACTTATGTGTTTAAAAATATAATTTATATGTGTTTAAAATGAATAAAGGGAATAATAACTTATTATTATCATCTAAACTTATTGCCGCGGTGAGGATCGAACTCGAATCGCCTAGCTAGTTTAGCTACGCCGCCGCTAGCGCTAGTCGGTTAGTGAGCCATTTATTCCATAGCCAAATAGCTAAATAGCTGGCTAGCTAGCTATTTCACCACAAATAGCCGGCTAGCTAAGTTATTGGAATTTTGGCTAGTTACCCATCTCTAAGGACAATGTGACGGTCGTAGTTCCTTTAAAAGTATTGTTTTTTCGCACCCAATTAATAAAACAGTATAACATGTATTAGATCATTAAAGTAAGTAGGTACCTATACAAAGTTTAGGTTGTGTTACTTCTTAATTTTGATAAATGTCTTGCTTCTCTCATCTATATTTTATTCCATATTATCGGTCAAAGCGAGCGTTTTCGTAGAGCAATCGTGTGGGACTGTCCCAAGTTGCCTTATTGCAACTAGGGTGATTACCAGAGAACGGAATCTAAAGGCCTCTACACACCACAGCCGGCCCGGCCGGCGGCTTTACCCGGCGGGTTATTGCGGCCAACTAACGCGACCTAAGAGACCGAACATGACGCAAAACAAGCCCGGCGGCATAACCCGCCGGGTATTGGTGTGTAGAGGCCTTTATGGCAAAACAATTGAAAGGTAATAGAGACGGGTCATTATTTCTTATCGAGTATTCAAGCTATCGATACTTTTTAGTTATGAACTTTATTATTAGTTAACTTAACAAATACTTTTAATTTTTATTCTTTACTCATAAATAATCTCTAATGACACATAAATAAAACATTGTCTTATCTATCAACAAATTCTGATAACTACCGTGACTCGGAAAGTTTACCCTATAGACACTATTATGATATTAATTTGATATCATTTGATTACGGTAATCAAAATGAAAAATTAATTACGTCAGGTCTATTTCAATTTGACATTTCAGGTTGATCTATTATTTTGTGTTTCTAAAAAATGGCTAATGTCTATCCGCCCGTCTGTATTCTCAGCTGTTAAAAACTATCGATAGCTTGGACACTCGGTAAAAAATAATGACCCGTCTCTATCACCCTTCAATTGTTTTGCCATAATGTGACTAATGATTACATTTACAGCGGTTACGCACTGCATGCGATCCGGATCCGTGAAAATACGAATATAATAAACTCGGACCGAATTCGGATATTGCTTTTCGCACTGCATCCGATCCGAATTCGTGAAAATACGGATCTAGAGTCTAAAAAATCTCGGACCGAATTCAGATATTGCTTACGCACTAATCCGATCTCTGATCCAAATCCAAGCAATTCAAGGGGCATCTTTGGCATATGTCCGATTTGAATCCGAGGTAATGCAAAAGCGTTCATATAAACAGTACTACGGATACTTCGGTCCGTCAATATTTCGTCCAAATTGGAGACTCACGGATGACCGAGAGAACTCGGATGACGGAAGTCGGATCTAGTGCATAAACTACCATACAAATAGTTCTATGACTACTACGGAACGTATTTTCACGGATTCGGATCAGATGCAGTGCGTAACCGCTCTTAGGCTGGCGCGTCTGATCTTTGATAGATCTAGACTACCGTTGAACATTATAGTGATAATATGTCATGTGACTTCTATATTATGTGACAAGACGTCACATGATTATAATCTAATTACTAACATTACGTAACTGGCGACCCTGTAAAAGTGTCAAAGGTCAGAGGCGATGAACTACTGCATAAATTAGATAAATACACTTGGGAGCAAGGAAATCGAGCCACTCCTTATTTCACGTGTCCTGGTTAATAGTTTTGGTTTCATGAATTACATCATTCAAAATACAAAAAACTACCCTCATTGTAAAGGTTATCGAATAACCTTTTAGACGATATATGTTTAGAATTGATCTGTTCCATAATACCAAAAATAATAACAGTTATACCTACGTGAAAAATAGAAGTGGCTAGATTTATTTGCTGCCAAGTACTTATAGTTATGTAGATGTGCTATCAAAGTGTTATTATCACATAGGCCCGTACGCGTATATGGCTTTCCGTATTCAGCATGTACTCCAAGGAGAGATGAGTTGGGTACGCTTTTCTAAGGGCCTTAACAACTGAAAAATCCTTCATAGTATGAACCTTCGAGGAGACGTAGGTATTAGAGATTAATATAGCGGAAAGTGATCGGCGAATCGTTTCTCATAGATGTTCATATTTCAATATTCCACTAACAATAAGGGCTAGCGCAGACAAGGGACAATGGCGGACAAAATGTCCGCGGTGCGCTCTTATTATTGCTGTCATTAGGTTGCACTTTGTCCGCGTATACCGCCAGGCGACATGGGGTATTGCGCGGACAAAGTGCAACCTTATGGTAGTACTAATAAGAGCGCAACGCGGACATTTTCTCCGGCACTGTCCCTCGTCTGCGCAAGCCCTAACACACCACATATTAAAAATTACCCATTATTTTTTAAAGAATTTCTCAATTGTTCGCCTCTAACTTCGTGCTAGTTTCGGTACCTACGCCCTTCTTTTCACTCACGTTCTAGTATTACATTTTATACGTAAACATTATATTTATTAACACAAATACCATATTAAATTTTGTTGTTGCTATTTTGTTCAATAAATTGGCAATCCTCCAAACACATAAATTACGACCACTTTGTGACTCACGATGCTCTGTTAGAAATTTAAAAATTTACGACATCAGAAATCAAAAAAATTGGATTTACTGGTTGTGATGTTCGATTCTTATTATTTTAGTCATAAACACTTCAACGTGTTTTCTGCATTACATCAACGCCATTTTGATTGAATCTAATACTTTTAACCCGGCTGCACATTATCAAAAATTTCTGTCAGAAAATTTCCGACGCGCCAATCTGCTCATACTATTTTTTTTTTCATTTGAGATCTGTTTGCTCTTGACTCTGGTCAAGGTCAGAGGTGACAGAGACAAAATCTACGATGGAGCGAGCTTACCCAGAAGAAGCCTGTTCACTCTAACTTTGGAGAGATTTGGGTTGTAAGCGTTCGCACTAAGCGTAAGCGCAACATTATAGAATGGTAACATTTTGTACCTACTAGACCCAGCACACTGTCAGAATTTGCTGGATTCGGCAGCCTGCTGGCTCTACTGCAAAATGTATGCGCGTCTGCGCTCTTCGCGCACGATTCAGAAATTTTCTAACAGAAAGTTCTTGTAATGTGCATCCGGCTTATTCACCATGGTTACTCGGGCAGATGAGCTACCGCAACTCTCCCCGTGCAGGTCATAGCACACCACGAGGAGATAAATGGGCCATCGTATGGACATTTACAACATCATCTGATACCACAAACCTTTGTTTCCATATGGTTTAAAAGGGAAGCTCACTCTACACCTTAGAGAGCGATTAATGGGAGAAGCCGTAACACGTGCAGTGCTGGGTGCCCTCCAGGAGGGCACCCTGTAGTCGCAATCGCCATGCCGGGTGCCCTCGGGGAGAAGGCTTTTAAATGTAGGCTTTCTTGGAAAATACACCGTCATGAAACAAGCAAACACCTATTTTACGACGTAGTAGCGTGTTTTTCACGGTTTTTAACCTAATGCCAGGAACCTTCCTCGAGGGTTTACTCTTAGCGCAAATGTCATGCCGAGGACCCTCCTGGAAGGTCCACTAGCAATATGTATGGCGACATGGCGTACGAGCTCTATGAAAAGTGTGATGGACTCGAATGTGATAATGCAAAATATTTATTTCTATTTCTTCCGAGCACTCTTCAAGTAAAGCGGCTTATGGGAAAAAGGCCAATAGACGTTTTTATCAAAGTTATGTTTCAAACAATCTGCGTGCGTAACAGACAACACCCAAATCATGTTTCATATCTACGCCGTTTTTCTATTCAAGCGACTTGTTCAAGATACACGTTGTATAAATAAAAGTTATCTTTTTATTTTAGTCTCTTATCGCAATACGGAAGACTGTACATCAGATTAGTTCGATCGAATACAACTTAGGCTAAACAACTATTTAAATAACATAAGCATAGGCTGTGCTACTATAGGAGGACGAGCTCGTGGCTAAATTACAGCCGCATATACCGATCTTCCGGGTTAAGCCACGCTTGCCGAGGTTGGTCTGTGGATGGGTGACCATTTACCATAGCGAGTTTCCTCCGTGCCTCGGAAAGCACGTAAAGCCGTTGGTCCCGGCTGTCATTTGTAGATCTTTGATAGTCGTTACTGTTGGTCAGAAGCCAGAAAGTCTGACAACCAGTCTTACCAAGAGTATCGTATTACCCAGTTACTGGGTTGTGGAGGTCTGATAGGTAGTCGCTCCATGTAAAATACTGATATTCAGCTGCATCCGGTTCGACTGGAAGCCGACCCCAACATAGTTGGGAAAAGGCTAGGCAGGTGATGATGAGGCTGTGCTACTACCCATTTTTTCATCCATTAAATCATATCTTCTTCTTCTTTCGTGTCAGCACGGGCTATACGAAAATAGGTCATGCTGTGGTGAAAAGGTTAGCCAGTCAGCAAGGTTGGTAGCGGGGCTGACTGCCCAGGGTGCGCCGGACGTACTTAAATATCGTCACTCGTGGAGGCTCTTTTCATGCACCCTCATTAAATCATATAAAGATACAGGTTGATTCATGAAAATGGATTAACCTGGTTAACCATGACGTCGATTTTAGAGTAATTAAAAAATGGATTCAGATTTAAAAAAAATACTTATACACTACGCGGAAATCGAAACTACCCTCCGATTCAGAACCAGCCAATAAGTCAGTTGGTCAACCGACTCAGTTTGTTCTCTTTTTTCCTCGGAAAGAAAAGGACGACTTATTGAAAAACAAAGTATCATCAGCACAATTATATTTTTTTAGCAATGCGTTTCTCGACTCCCTTCAGTACTATTTTAGCGCGATTTATAAAGAGCAACTTATTCAAGAACAATTCACGCTTGTGTTACATTGGACACAAATGAAGAATGAACATTACATTATATTACGGTCAACGGGGTCGCAGTCAAAAGCTAGTAAGCTACTCAATATACGGAGGATCATACGATATGCAACCACGTGACATATCCAGTCATGGCCACAAAAAAGCTTTTGATGTCTGTAAATACATACTCATTCGTCTAGAGCTGATATATTGGTGATGTTACGTCATAATAATATTTGCAAGTAACTCCGCACATTATAATACAAATGCTCATTACACGATATTTTTTAGCACTGAGACACACAGAGTCAGAGCGTGTATACAAGGTTAGTCGGAAAAGGGGTACTAATCCGCAGACCACTTAAAGTATCACTGATGACGGTATTAAAGCAAGTGTTAAAATTTCAAAAGTCGATGTTTTTATTTCCATGTAAAATAATTTTTATTTTAGTTTTTTCAAAAATTCTTCATCCTTGTGTTAGTTACGAATTCAGAAAATAGAGCTTCTAATTCGTGACCCCAAATATGACCTAAAATGTATGTCAGTTGATCATAGTTGAGGATAGATCGATTTTAGCAAATTTTTTATCTAATTTTTGAACAGCTTTTTCTCTTAAACTATTGACTTTTGGGGAAAGTGGTAGAACACAAGTTACTCATTATTATGGTTACTTTAACACCCTTTTGTATTAGTACCCCCTTTCTGACTAACCTTGTATTTTCGGCTATACAACTTTTCTCAAAGAGACCTTAATCAAATTCAGTCCATGCAGAAGACAGCGATGGACTCTGGTTGATGACTGGGATGACTCCCATACGTTTTATACATAATAGCAATCAAGCCGCAGAGCAAATACTAAGAGGAGATGCTGTCTGTAATGTAATTTTCCAATAATACGATGTGTGAGATTTTACGGCGCGAGGGGAGCGTTACACCTACTTCTATATTGTCCATCTAGCGGTGAATAGGAACAATTAAAAGTTTCGGATATTATAGATAACTAACACGTGGTTAAGCCATATTACACTAGATGTCTCTAGTGTCACAAAATTACTTATAAGTGAAATGTGATGTATTCCATGACATCAGAACATTTATCCGAATAGCTTTTCCAAGATAACGCACACCACTTCATATTTTTCTTTCAAATAACAAAGAAAATAATAAAATCCCCTAAATGGGATGAGAGCGCAAACGTAGTGTACACGGGACGAGTGCCGATAGAATAGACTGCCAAAGGCCACGCCCACCATGATGACGTCAGGACCTAACTGATATCACAGTGCACAGTTGGTGAGGCCAACACTTCTTTGTATTTGCTTCGTGAATCAAACTCAGCTATCGGGCGAAAGTACTGAACTGAACGTAGGTCATGAAGATTAAACGAGTATCATTTAGCTTCCTTAATAGCCACAATTGTACGCAGTACATTATTCCCTTTATCGGTATCAACTACTAGATCGTGACTAAAGTACCCAACTATCTCCGATAACAACCTTTAATCCTCGAGAGCCTCGTTCATTTTGATATTGATTAATCACGAATTAATTGCTATTTAGACGGATACTTTACTTGAAGATAGTAGTAGTGGATTCCACGCTTATGCTCTAGCACCAGGCTCCAGGCATAAGCATGCCACAGAGGCACCTCATTAGTATTTTCAGACTATTGTTTCAGTCGTTCTCAGTTTTTTGTTTACTACTAGGTATTGAATACAACGCTGACGTCTTCTGCCCTTCATCCCCGGATCACGCTTTCGGTCGAGCGCCAGAGCAGCGTTGTTCAGTGGTATGATCATCAGCGTGAAAGTCCAAATCACCACTTTTCGAATTAATAGACAAACCGAAACTTTCTTCGACCAATATGTAGGGACCAATCCCCTGATTCGGAACGATTCGATTAGTCAGTTGTCGAACAATTCGGTAAGCTATCTCAGGAAGCGACAGAAGGACTTTACTTTCCATCCTCTTAATCCCTTAGTCGCCTTTGAGGACACTTGCGTGTGGGAAGGGGGTGGCCCGTTCTTTGCCGGGAATAACACAAGCTCCCCGATTCAGAACCCAGTCGCAGGAATCAAGAAAAAAAGAGAAAAAACCGAATTGTGCGACAAATCGATAACATACTGAATCGGTCGGCAACGGACTTCCCGATTTTTTTTTTGTCTTGAATCGGCGGCAGAACTGCGGTAATACATTACGGGTAGGTTACGTTCGGGGTAGATGTTATCCTACTACGCAGTAATATTATATTGCTACATACCTGTACAAAGTATTGAAGGCTTTCCTGCACCCGCCAATGGTACAAGCGAAGGGTTTCGCTTTCGTGTGTGCGCGGATGTGAATCTTCAGACTGTATGACGTTAGAAATGCTTTCTCACATGATTGCATCGGACATTTGAACCTGTATTCACCTGAAACAAAATTACAACACTAGGTTTTAATTTGTACGAGAATTATACTACTGGTACCCTGTAGTTTATGTTACCGGCATAGATACATGTTGTTATATTGTTTGTTGACTTGGTAAGGTTGCGAAAGAAAGTTTTATTGTTATACTGTTAATGTATGTAGTACCTACTATTGAAGATCGAAAATGATTTTAATATTGTAATGCTCTCAAGTAGGTGTGTCCATAATTGCGTTTGTTCTGTAAAGGGGCTCAGCCCATTCATGTTCATATGGTGACTGAGCGTGAACACACTGCGGACCAGCGTTCTGCGTTCTCTGTAATGTAGATGTCGCAGTATGATAGATACAGCCGTAATATAGTTATATCCCTAGGGATATAATTATATACCGTAACATAGTTATACGAAAGCGATTAATTACTATCTTACTAGGAATATAATTATAATACGGTTCAAGTTTAGTGATATAATTATATTACTAGATTAAGTTTAGTGAAATAATTGGAGGAATGTAGTGCGGGGGTGCGGCGGAGGCGGCGGCGGGGGCTTTGTTGTGTTTGTGAACCCCTAGCCGTTTTATGATCATATGGCTAGCGATAATTTGGGGCACCCCAACACGAATAGGTTAAGTTCGAAGGGGATGAAGGGGCTTCGTTCGTCATCCCCTTTGTGTTAGGTTTCTTTAAACCCTGCAGACAGAAATAGGAGCCCCGCACAGCGGGGCTTCGTCGACACTGCTTTGGAAACCCAAACAACCTTAACCTTTCGATATATGATCATATCGCTAGGCATATGATCGTATAACGGCTATAACCATGTTACTGCGACAAATATATGGTTTTATTTGATTCTATGGTAGATTTATAACTATTTAACTAGATTTGTTTAGTCAGATAATCATATTACTAGATTGCGACCGTAAGATAGTAATGAATCGCTTTCGTATAACTATGTTACGGTATATGATTATATCCCTAGGGATATAACTATATTACGGGTATAACTATCATACTGTGACATAGACAAAGCTTGGAATCTATGCGAACGTCTACTTTTAGTTTAGCGCTCTCTTCCCGCCTTAAAGGAGCTGTCAGGAAAGACAGTCATTGGAACGCACGATTGTTATCAGCTGTGTGTATTGGGCAAGCAGAACCACAGTTTAAGAAGCGTTAATGATGCGTTCTTGCATAACGCATGAACGCAAGCGCCCCTTTATTTAGGGCTTTATTTAGAGTGCTAAATAAAGAACACCGTGGGTGGATAGTGGATAAACAGTTTCTAATAATAATTATAATAATTAGACACACTTCGGAGGATCCAGCAGTTACGCCTCGTTAGATATTTTTGTTTAGAATAGTTTTGTTTACTAATGTACGGATTAAATTGAAATTTTAGTAGGTAAATATCTCTGTACAAGATAAGTCGAGTTCAAAGTGTCAACGACGTAATATTATATTACGTATTATATAACGCAATATGTCGTAGAACTGACGCTAAAGAAAGTGTAAGTTTATAACTTTCTATTGGCGTTAAGTTTCAACGTAAACCCTCTTCCTAGGATAAGGTTTCAATGCGGTTTAACAAGGTTATTGCATTGATTTGATAAAGTACTCAAACTCAGCGCGTCGGGCTTATCGCGATCATGCGCAAGAAAGTGGCACCTGCAATGCACAGAGTGAGAGGAAGCAACAATAGCGTTCTGAAGGTATTTGCAGATAGGTTAGAAGGGCTTACAATGGATAGGTTTATCGAGCTACATGTTGGACATGGGGCTTGATAAGGAATATTCCGATCTGTCCCCTTCAGGGGGCCAATCAAGAGTAAAAAAATCGATCTGTTCCCCTGTCACCAAGACGAACGGACAAATCGAACGAATTATTTCTGGTCTGTCCCCTGCTGTTCTTTAGGGGGACTAATAGAAATGAAGTTTCGACCTGTTCCCCTGTTACCGACGAGGGGACAGATCGGAATATTCCCTTGATAAATCTACGGGCCTTCGATGTCCGAGAATAAAGCTTTTTATTTTATTATCTATCAGGCCATCAAGCTTTTGGGACAAGGCAGTTTCATTTTTTTTTTTTTCTTTTGGACTGCTATAGATGGTCGTTGCGGACCGTTTCTACGTAACCGGGCAGTTATTGGCAAGACCTGAAGAATCTCCAGCCAATGGTATTATAAGTTATAGGAAAACTTTATCTAAGTACATATATAAATAAAAAAAGAAGTCCTGACTGACTGACTAACTCATCAACGCCCAGCCCATTATACCCTTGGAACTAGAAAGCTGAAATTTTGCACATAGGTTCCCTTTATAACGTAAATAAGGAAGGATTTTTCGAAATTTAACCTTTAAGGGAGTTAAAAAAGTTTGTATGGAAAATCGTCACTTAACGGGTTCAAAATTTCACGCAAGCGAAGCTGCGGGAAAAAGCTAGTTTTTTTTTATAATTTCCCGATCCAAAAATATTTTTACTGCGAACTTTTACTCGCTGATATAGGTGAGTATTATGAAAACCCATGTAATAATTGTTAGGGAAAGAACAAGAACACAAAACATAGTTGGAAAGTGTAACAAAGAGCGTGGGAGACTGAGATTAACCTTCTGCGACAAAATTATATATGATTTATTTAGAAGTTATCTCCTAAATTTAACTTTATTACGCATATCATTACGAAATGAATGAAACGTGAGCAGATTTTTTTTAGTTTTTTTCTTATTTTAAAATTCTTGCTAACATCTTCATAGTAGAATATACATATTTTACACCGACTTTGAAAAGGAGGTTAGGCACTTGTCCCAACGCCGACGATGAGCGAGAAGCGAGTAGAGCTAGAAACTGGAAACGAGTTTGCGAGCAGCTAGAAGCAGGTGTGTAGTTCCGATAGTTTTGTCGCTGGGCTATAAGCGAGTGTGCGAGTGCGGCGAGCGATTACTCGCACCACTCGCAAATGACCGCTGGTTGGTCTCTCGGCGTGAGGTCTGACGGCCAAGCGAGGATCACTGAGCAAGTATCGTTGAGCGAGTATTATCTTTGATAGCTCTTGTCGCTCAGCGACAAACTAGTGGAGCGAGTCCTCGCCGGCAGTGTGAACAGTCAGCGATTAACTATTAATATATGCATCTCTTTTGTTTACACGGAATGTATATCTGTTTGTACGTTTCTTGAGCGAGAAAATGTAATCGATAGTTAGTCGCTTCCTCGCCGTCGGTGGGACCTTATGTAGGATTGTGTGGGTTTATACCACAAGGGTCCAACAAAGTATGCTTTTAACTCACGGTCTCTGACCAGTACCCCAAGTGTGAGTTTTTTACGTTACTACTGTAGTTGCGTCACGCCAAAAATGTCAAACAAATTTTTAGTCACGCTATTCGCCGCTAGAGGCGCTGCCTAAATTTTCATACATTTTTGGCGTGACGCAAACGCAACTACAGTAATAACGTAAAAAAACTCACACTTGAGGTACTGAAGGCCAATTATTCAACTAACAAAATTGTTGCCAAACGCAAACGAACCACAACCGTCAGTCAGTTTTTGTTTACGAAAACTGTCAAAACGATTGGTTTTGTTTTTTGTGTCAAACAATTTGACAGCTTTTGAAAACGAAAACTGTTTGAATGAAAGTTTCGGATGCCATTTCTTTTAGGAGAATTTGCCCCAGTTACAGTTCTCGCAAATCATGAGCTTTAACGTTTGTGTAAGTGCATGCGCTGTTTGACAAGTTTTCGCCCAATCAGATAGAAGTACAGCTGCGCACGCGCCATGCTATTACATTCGCGTCCACTCACACAGATGCAAAAGCCATGTCTCTTTTCGAGGACTCATTACGGAATCCCTTGCATAGCCTGTGAAACATTGTCACTAATTATGTTAAACTCTAGTGGCTAAAAGCATCAGGCTTACACACTTACAGCGGTTAACCTACTGCTACTATCGACTGTATTTTGTTGTGAGAGCAGATTCTGTTGTTATTCCACAATATTAGCACGACTAGTGTTACTTATCACCAACGGAAAATTCGTCTGGTTAATATTGGTTTTAAAGCGATAGACCAGCAGGTTATCAGTGTTATCAATTAAAACGAGATTTCGCCAGTTCAGCAACAAGGTCATAGGGGGATAGTAGATAGGCTTTGAATCTCCAACCACTCCTCCAAAATTTCATTTCAATAAGATATTATGGATGGTCTAAACCAGGGTTACTCAGTGGGGTACGCGAACCCCTAGGGGTTTGCCATTCGACGGCAGGGGGTTCGCGACAAGGTTTAGGTAGAGCATAAATTCTAGTTTGAATATTAAGCAACAGGAGTCATTATTAGAAATGTCCGTAGATGAAACTCTTCGAGCTGATTTAAAAAGGATGTCTTTGATAGATTTTTGGGCAGCTAGACAGGAAGAGTATCCCGAACTCTCACGCAAAGCGGTGAATTTCTTTTTACCCTTTGCTACGACATACTTATGTGAGAGTGGGTTTTCACACCTAAGTCATCATCTGCCTAGCCTTTTCCCAACTATGTTGGGGTCGGCTTCCAGTCGAACCGGATGCAGCTGAATATCAGTATTTTACATCGAGCGACTGCCTATCAGACCTCCACAACCCAGTAACTGGGTAATACAATACTCTTGGTAAGACTGGTTGTCAGACTTTCTGGCTTCTGACCAACAGTAACGACTGTCAAAGATCTACAAATGACAGCCGGGACCAACGGCTTTACGTGCTTTCCGAGGCACGGAGGAAACTCGCTATGGTAAATGGTCACCCATTCACAGTCCAACCTCGGCAAGCGTGGCTTAACCCGGAAGATCGGTCTATGCGGCTGTAATTATTTAGCCACGAGCTCCTCCTTTAGGTTTTCACACCTAAGTACCTAGTCATAAAAATTAAATACAGAAATCGACTTGATACCGAGTCAGAATTAAGGTTAAAATTGTCCAAAATTACTCTTAAAATTGACTCCATTTGCGACAAGAAACAAGCACACCCATCACATTAATATTTAAAAGATATTTCTTTTGGCACTTTATTTGTTACCTTTTATTGAAATAAAAACCTTATTTTCTTCAACAGTCAATTTTATGGGGGAGGGGGGATTTAATTAGTTAAGGGGTTCGCTGTCATCTGGAAACTTAACCAGCGGTTCGTGGAGCCGAAAGTTTGAGAAACCCTTGGCCTTGATTATCCTTGGGAACTCGACATTCGACGATCAGAGTATAAAGCTGTATCTAAAGGATTATATTCTATTTGTATAAAACAGGCAGTTCTAGTTAGTGGTTGGTAAATAATATTTCAATGGAAGAATTATTTCTTGTTGTATTTTAAAGATTGAATATTCTATTAACTCATGGATGAATGTAGGAAGATAATATACATTGTTTTTAGAGTTGCAGCAGTGAAGTGAACAATTTTGTAAGTAGCAACAAGGGTTTATAATACTAACAAATTATTTTAGATATTATTTGTGTATGGCATAAAATGATGCAATCTGTTAACATTGTGGAATGTAATAAAATATGTTTGGTAGATATTTGGGAATATTCCGATCTGTCCTCCTGATCTGTCTCCTTCAGGGGGCAATCAGGAATAAAAAAATCGATCTGTTCCCCTGTCACCAAGACGAACGGACAGATCGAACGAATTATTTCTGGTCTGTCCCCCTGCTGTTCTTTAGGGGGACAAATAGAAATGAAAAATAGGTTCTCATTCGTCTGTTTTTTTTTTTATAAAACAATACCACCTAAATTGTTCTACATTTTTAATTGTAGTCAAATATCCTATGTATTGTCAGAAAGAAGACTTATTCTCGGTTGTGGGATGATGTGGGCTCACCTAATTGATATAAGTTTGTTTACAATATCTAATCCAATTTAAATAAATACAGCTAATAAATTAAATAAAGTAAAGCATCATTTAATAAAACTACATAGGCTTGTGTACTTTTCCAATAGGTAAGTACTAATATACATATATGCAAATTCGTAAATGACTTAGGCATGAATGTAACTGAATGAATTAAATAATTAGTCATAATAACTTGTTAACAGAATAATCAAAGATATAGAGTGAAGTCTTGTATACCTAATAGGTAAGTACCTATTCAATGTTTATCATATACAAGACATAGGTAAGGGAGTGCGCTCACTATGGTGACGTGACATTAGGTATGGTGACAAATACAATATTAGTCGGAAAGGGGGTACTAATCCCTAGAAAGGGGTCACTTTAAGTATCACTGATGACTGTTTTAACGCAAGGGTTAAAGTTCCAATATTCAATAAATTTTATTTTCATACAAAATGATTTTTATTTCAGTTTTTTCAAAATTTCTTCGTCCCTAAGATACGAATTCAGAAAATAGAGCTTCTAATCCGCGACCCCAAATATGACGTAAAATGTAAACACAGCTGATCATAACTAAGGATAGATAGGTTTTAGCGTATTTTTTTTTGAGATTTTTGGACAGCCATTTCTCTTAAACTATTTACTTTTGGGGAAAGTTGTAGAACAAAAGTTATTCATTATTATGGGTACTTTAACACCCGGTACTTTTTCAGATTAGTATGCCCTTTCCGACTAACCTTGATATCTTCATAGCATCTGACTTGGTAACAAAAAGTCACCATGACAAAAAATCACAATCAGCGGGGGGTCTTAAATTTCATGGCCTTCAATCAATAAAAGACACAGTTTTAGTGAAGAGATTTGATCCTAATTTTCAATCAAATGATGCAATACGACAAACAGAAATAACAGATATTTTTCACATTTGTGTTTGTTCAATTCCAGGCTATGCAAGACTTTTTGAAAAGCTAGGAATCCAGTAATTCCTACTTTTAAAAGTAAAATAAAGTGTCCATCCTATGTAAAACTTGTTATTTTCTGTAATTTTTAAAGCACTTTCCCTCCATGACCATGTGTTTTAGGACACTATAGCAGTAAATATAATCATAAATTCATAATACCTATACATAAACTAATTTGGGATGTAAATACCTAAAGAAAAATCATACTGTAAACATGTAAGAAACTAATAAATTATTATCTTGTTATTAAATTTTATCAGAATTGTCAAGTTTATGAAGCATTGGGAAGCTGTTGTTCAGTGATGAATTGTTTTTATAATATGTAGTTTCGACGGGTCCTACGTATACTAGTATAAGTGTAAAAACCCAACTTTACAGGAGAGCGCTTTAAAGGTTCGAAAGCTTTTAACTTTGACATAAATTAATAGAAATATTAGAAATTTTGGAATGGACCATACCACACCACACGAAAATTTCAAATATTTCTTTTGATTTACGTCAAATTTAAAATCTTTAGAACCTTTATACCGCTCTCCTGAAAAATTGGGATTTTGCACTTAAGTACACTAGTATACGTAGGACCCGTCGGTTTGATGAGTTTGTTGTGATATTCTACAAAAAGCTTGTTGTTTTATGCAGGGCTAGTTTAAAAACGTCTTCTACATTTGTGTTACAATAATCTCACCCTTGTGTGTTTTCATGTGTGTGCGCAGGTTCCCAACAGTGCTATATGTGCGTTCACAACCCTCATATTCACATTTGTACCTCGCACTGCTGTCCTCCGGCTTCCTCTTGCTTTTATCCATGTTAGATGCGACGTCAACATTCGAATTTTGCATATCTGATACTGTGTCATTGTGACTGAAAAAAAGAATATCAATTTATACTTGTCTATGGAAGGTATCAAATATCTTGAAATTTATTTGGACTTTGTATTAGAATTATGGCTAATTGGAATCACAGTGGCAATAACAAAAGCAAACAGTAAGTTTATCAACAAACTTGAGTAAAAATAATGCTATTTGATAACAGTACTGTGATGGTATAGGATGAAAGGAAATGTAGTGAATAAAAATAGTCCTGGAACAACATAGGTTAGTGAAGTGGTCCTAATTTTCTATGTTAATATTCGTCCATGACAGGTAATATGGATAACAAACATTAGTGACATACCTCTCACTGGCCTTTCAATAGTGTACTCATTGGAGAACACAAAATTAGGATATTCGCATCACATCGTGATGGTAATGTACCAAAATAGAATGCCCAAAAACGATACATCGGCTAAAAGACCACTTGTATACAACCCCGTAAGTGCGAGAGGGATAGAACACTATTGACAAACAGCTGATTGGGTGCGAGAAGTAGGATGCGGCGAAATACGCAATAACAGATTTTATTGTCTTACAATAACAGCCAATGTAGTAAAGTACAAAATGTAACTTACGATGAAAATCCTATAAGATTTTCAGTGGTTTTGTCCTTGGGAATTATTTCGCTTTCCGACGTCACGCCGCTTTCTGGAGCTTTTTCGTCGTAACTACGCACTTGAAAACTATTAAAACTTTTGCCCAAGTCTTGGAACTTTAAATCCGTGTTAATATTAATTGAAAACTGTTCAGATGTAAAAGGCCGAAAAGTGTTTTGTGTAGAGATATCAAAGCGGCCGCTGTCAGCGAGCCATGCGGCCATGTTTCATTCAGCAGATTAGTGTTGTTCCGTATCACAAGACGACTAACGAACTGTCAAACGTACTCTGTGTAAAACCGGCAAAACATGAATCGGCAAAAAAGTCATGTAACATCGGACAGATGGCGCTAATTTCAAATATCCGTAGAGAGAGCTACCGCTATGGAAGGTAAAGTAGGCGCCTGTGGCCCGCTCTGAGGACTCCCGGCGTAACTCCCGTTATAATGAACACCACTTGTTGTCTGCGCGGGCAGTGCGTCGACCGCACGCCCTTCTACTCACGCGAATGTATCATCTTCACATTCGGACGATAATTCGCGTATAAAAGTGTGTCGCACAATTTAATTATTATTATTTTATTATTTATAGATAATAGATAATAATCACAGTTTAATTTATAAAATGTGTTCAAGAAGTTTATCTATTTACATTAATTTGGTAAGTAAATAAAAAAAATACCTAGGTTTTTTTTATGTGTGCAATAATTTATATAAAAAGTTATTGTGCTTAAAAAGTTGATTCAGCGTTTATTCCATCGTAAAATAATCCCTAGTTGAATTGTTTGATTTCTAATTCTATCGATCGCTTCTTATCAAAGTTTACCGCTCATGTATAGTGTGTGTTGAGTAGTTTTGCGGTCAAAGTTGTGGTAAATTAGTACACTAGATTGAGTTCTGAATACTTCAACTAACTTTGGTCTTGATAGAACTTTAAACGTAAGTCTACCAAATGCGTTATTTTAATTCCACCTGTAAATATTATAAGGTTTTTAACATTTATGAGCCACTTTTTAAGGCTTTTATTATTTATGTAGTCAGTTTTAATTGTTTGCATCAACCCCAAACAAAATAAAATTGCCTATAAAGCTGTCTTAAGTCATACACTGCATGGTTGACTGACTCATTGCCTATGCATTTGGAGCGAACAAGCGCTCAGAAGATAGGTAAAAAAAGTATAAAACAGTGGGTGAAGTTTATCTTTATTTTACTGTTACCCACGGCACCCATTCACCGTCTAGGCGCATTAACGTATCATTAGTTGAAGGTTGCTGACCGACATCATGTTCCATATCTTGACGACATGGTGACTATCCGCAAAAGGAAGTCGCAAGACTTTTATGTAAACCAATATCATAAACCGCAAACCTCTTTCCACCACTTTAATTTACAGTTTCTCCATAGTCCATACGCTTAGAGAGTTAATTATAGGCCTGCGTGTTAGATCTTTTAACTTTATAGTCAGAGTGATTATAAATTACCTATTAAGTAGCTTAAAAGCTAGTTAATTTATAATCACTGTGCAGTCACAATGATAATATTAAAGCATAAGAAAATATTATTTTCGATTTAATTATGTGTACCTATTTAACACGTAATAAAATCGAAAATAATAATTTTGTCTCGTATTACAATCATCGTTTTTAACACTAAACATAATAATATTGTAGAATCAGTATCTTTGCAATATTTCATATCATTATGACATTAAATGATTTATTCAAAAACCAAATTGCGTTGATAAAGTTGTCCTTACGGAGCTTTTGTTTCTGTACGCCGAAAGTAATAAGCTAACTGACATTGTAGTAGAAAGTTGTATGCCTAGTAAATATTAAAGCGCATGACTAACATTTGATAACGTGCCAAAATAAACAGAGAAACTATGGAAAGCATACACGGCAACTTTTTCAAGTTTTCGAGATCTCTCTTGCATTTCTTTATAGTATGACCATGATCGTTACTAGTCGGAAATCGAGCGTCTAAATGTCGTTCAAGAACGTGTTGTCCATTACAATAGACCTAAGAGACCATTGAACACTTTCGCTGCTTTTTCTTTATTCAAATTTCACTTTTGATCAATGCCTTGTGTCCACTGAGACTTTCTGTGGACATATAATAATAAAGTAATCGATCCCAAGAGACTGAATATTGCGTCAAAGGAAACCATATAGACTGAATAATAAATGCTGGAAGCAAAGACTATGATGCAACTAGAATACAATTTACATAAATGCTTACTTTCCTTCACAAAAAAAGATTTTTATCATTGATTTATTCAAGAGCAGCGAATAGTTTAAACCTGGAAGTTTCTTTTAAGTCTCTCGATTTGTATCAAACTGAAAACGCTGATGACAATAAAAAATATATTAAAACAATATTCACCTGACACTAGCCTGTTATACGAAGTAAGTTCAATGACATGTTATTCACATATGACCTAGAAATCTGACACTGACACTTTCTTCTTGAGGGTATTTTCGATTCACCGCACATCACTACGTTACCCTTTCGTTTCCAATGAAATGAAATGAACTCCGGATATGAGTATTGTTTTTGGTATTTTACAGCCATACTTCTTATCAATACAATCTTCGCAACAATGTGTATTTTTTTATAATTACGGTTATTCAGCTTTTAATTTATATTTTATACAATATTTTTTAAATAAAAAAAAGAATATATTGCCCCGGAGATCCAAAGAATATAATAAAACTATATTACATTAGGAATTTAACAACAACATTGCATGGGCGTAGCTAGGATTTAACTTTAGAGGTGGATTTTCAAAGAATTTAAGAAATAAACTGGCTGTTCTCACAGTAAACAGGGATCTTCGAAGGTATTTTGGAATTTTGGTCATATATCCATTTGGCCCATCTACGCAACGATACTTTTTTAACTTTAGATAGTACAAACCATTTAAAACAAGCAGCAGATAACTGAGTCAGTATGATAAGTCCACAGTTAAGTTGTGTTAATATTTCACTAAACAGATATACTCGCTTAGTCATGTAGCTATTCGGTATGACCAGTAATGTTATATTCAATACTTCTTTTTTTACTTACGATAAGCTCGTGATGTGCAGTTCCTGCGATAGCTATCAAATTGAATTAGACAAGAAAAAGGACTGGTTTTGTTTGTCAAAGATGGTCCGTGGCAGCGGGATCTGTGTCATTCGGCCACGACACACATACCGCCCTGACGGCGACTCACGCGCCGACGATGAATTCGTGCGACCAATCATATTTTATTTATATATTATACTTTTATTCCGTTTAAAGACGGAGGTAATAAGTCTTATAATTGTGACAATGTAAACCTTTTTACTGAGCGTGCCTTAGGCAAATGACCCTACGCTAATATGAGAGCTTTATCTTATATTTATACGCAGTACAACATGTAACGCAGAAATCACTAGAGTCACAATTTCAATTCTTTTTTTGCCAATAACACCAAATCAGACAATTTAGCGTGCGTGCACCGCATTCATAATAATTATTCTTCATGATATTTGTTAACTTTTCTTTTCACGTACATTCCAGGCACTCGTAGCATGCTGCGTTGTTGCAGACTGTGGCCCAAGATTGAAATACACGTGGGGCGATGCATTACAAGGAACAGATTGTGCAGGTCCGGACGGAACGCCCTACCCTAGGTAACACATTTTATATTTCATCGGTTTTTAAGTTCCGGTTTTCTACGTTTTAAAAAATGGTTTAAGAAAAAAGGGTAAAGCGAAGGAAATTGATATTTGATTCATTCGTCAGATCAGTAGGTACACTAACCCTCACCACTTTATTAGTCATCCTATTAAAAAAAGTATTAACCCTAGCTTCTAGCTTCGATGCGATAGTCTTTTTACTGTATCTATGGTTGACAAAAATTACAATGAATTTGAAATAATCCTTAAAAAGGCGGGAAAAAAATTCAAGCTAATAAACAGTACCTACATAGTTTCGTTCCCATAATATTCAAAGTTTGTTAAAGTTCGTTCTAATAGCTGAAAGAAGTGATAAAGTTTTGGTTTGTTGCGTGTACTACCACAGAATAAATCTATAACAAACAATATCTACACGCATATCAAAAAAATTATGACTTAATAGTTTATTATCCAAGTGTTTTGTTAATACTATTTTGAATCAACAACCTAATTCTGAGCGTTTCGTTAAGTCAGCTGTTGTCCAACGATTCGGTTTGTTAACTCGTTGTCATAATTATGACAAAGTTTTGGGTGACATCAAGGATTCGATTTTTATTACGGATTTGAAATTATTTCGGATAACCGATAGACTGCCAACTCTCGGAAATTCGGTATTCTTCGAAAAATAGCTCCTAATTTTGAAAAAATATATTCATTTCTAGAGGTAAGAGCAAAGTTTTGTTGCCTTGCATAAAATTTTACTCTTACCAAATCGCATCAAACTACCGCAGTTTACCCGATCTTTAACACCGATTCTTGCATAATAAGTAAATGCCCCGATATCTATGTTGGGTCCAGTCCACAGGGTCAGCAACAACCTCGATTATTCTGACTCTACCGTGTCGCAATCCACTGCTGGATAAATATGGATTATTCTGATATTTTAGTCGTTCCGTCAAAAATAAACCTGCAATTAGTGCCCGCCTTAACACAATCTTCACATAAGTACAGAAGGAGCATTTTTCTATACCTAAGCCATAATTTTTTCCGAAATGATATTAAACCCGTGTTCCTAGGTCAGAATATTAATTAGAAATAGCGTAATTTTAAACCCTGGACCTGTTCTGAGAAATGTTCTAACAGAAAACACAATTGCACACTGTTCAACCCAAGACCTCGAGCTATTCAATCTCGAAGTTTAAAAAAAAAGAACTTTGGATACAGTGACAGTCTGGCGATTGAACGCTTGCTTTTCATGTAAGAGGGTCTAAGTTCAAACCTCGCCCGTACCTCTGACTTTTGGAATTTACGTGCGGATCAGAATTTTATTATCAATTGCGTTAACGGTGAAGGAAAACGTCGTGAGGAAACTTATAAAATTAGAAGGCTTAAAAAAAGTTCTTGTTGGTGTGTGTCGACCGCACCAAGCCAACGTGGTGGATTAAGGGCTAAACCCTTTTCATTCTGAGAAGAGGCCTGTGCCCAGAAGTGGGACGGTAATAGGCTGATTATGAAAATATGTAGGTATGTAATACGCGAATAGATAAAGTTCATAACACGGAGTATGAAATACTTAGGTCTTTCTAATATTCCTTGTTTCACCAACTAACTAACATCGATAGGCTTAACTAGGTAAAAAGGTACAAATAATAAATTATACCACTTTTATGTAGACCCAGGTACATAGTTCATTCAGCATTCGACTTAAAATCTGGATCGATTAAAACTGGGTGGATTCGGACAAAGCTACAAAGCGCTGTAGGAGCTTTGTTGGCAGATCTAACTTTTATTATTATCTTGGATAATAAACAGCTGATACTGACCTAATTACTTAATCTATATATTTCTTTTCCTACCATAACGTTTGCTGTTAACTACCTATAACAGCACCCAAAACTAATAAATAACACAATGAACCAGCAATACTGTGAATCGTTAATAACACTACAGCTATAATAATTCAGCTAACTAAGCAACCGGTTAAATTAATTGGATTTGGTTAATACGCGTTTCCTCTGGGCGGTGAATACTAGTATGCTAGAGAAAGACGCCAGTCATGTTCGGCTCTGTCCGGTCCGCGTAATCGGACAACTTCGGGCATTGACGCGCCCGCCATGTTGCTATTTCGTGCCCTCCCCAGTCAGTGTACAAACATTCTACTCAGCCGAGGCTTGTTTTTATTCTGCCGTTGCAAGATTTTTCCCAAAATACCCGGTTGACTTATGTTCGAAATGGTGGATTGTGAATCAAGTTCAACTATAAAAACATGTGACGATGTAGATGTTGACAGAGATGAATTTTACCGGAGATTATACGATGTATTCAATAATAAGAAGGCGCCGAATTCTTTATTGTTATCACGCGAGAAATATGCTTGGCTCATTGAAAAGATTAAAGCGGCAAAAACAGCTGCGAGGAAAACTCCGGCAGATTATCGTCGGTTGAAAAAGTATGTAATCATTGAAACGCCTGATGGAGAAAGACTGTTTGCGGCTCCGGTTCCCGGCGATAATAGACGGCAAATGGTGGTACGCATGGATGAGATGTATGACATTATAGTACAATACCATCTTAAGTTGAACCACGGTGGTCGAACTCGTATGATGCTGGAGTTAAAGCGTAAATACAGGAATATAACTGCAGAGTGTGTTGTAGTGTATTTATCGATGTGCAAGTCTTGTAAAAATAAATCGATTAAATATAAACGGGCAAAACCAGAAAAGAATGTCAGTAAAATTTGTGAAAATGTAGAAGAAAGTTTCAACAGTTCTTGTGACCCGATCGCCGAGTGCTCAACATCGAAACTTGAAATTGAACCTGAAGACTTGATGAGAGATTTAAGAAATACAACTTATAAATGCCCCGAGCTTTATTCGCGGGGCCAAGTAGACATATTGGGCGTCACTAATGAATTTGGCGAGGAATATAAATATCTGATGGTGTACAGAAATTTCATTACGAAATATATTCATTTGAAGCCGATGAAAACTTTAAGTGTTGAAGAAGCGGTTGACGAGTTATTAGAAATATTTCTGGTATTCGGAACTCCAAATATTTTACAATCTAAAAATGGACTGGCTTTGATAAAGCCTATATGTAGGCGAATTTCAAATTTATATCCTCAAGTAAAAGTTCTCGCATCAGACTCAATTTTTACTAAAACTGATTTCAAAGGGAAATCCAATGAGGACATACTGAAGAAGTTAAATGATTGGTTGCTCAAATCTCAGAACACAAAGTGGCAGGAAGGAGTGAAATACGTGCAGTACGAGCTCAACACGACGTTCCACGAGATATTGTGTAGAACGCCCAGTGAGATGGTGTTTGGCGAGAATCCGAAAAGAGGTGTAGCTAGTTTTATGATGAAAAATGAATACGAAGATTTGATAACGGAAGAAGACCTGATAACGGTTTTAGAAAATAAAGATCCTATAGCCCCAAAACAGCTTAAATTAGATGAGTCACTGATGTTGCCCAGCAATTTTATTAAATTAGAGGCTGAAATAGAGGATGAAGCTGAAATGGAAGATGACGAAATAAATATTTAAGTGATTACATTTTAATGATTGAACGTTTGACTTGAAAACAAATACTTAGGTACCTATAATTAATTTACTTGATCTCATGTGCACACAATACAAATATTTTATAAGGGATCAAAATACTTTAATGTGTGTGAATTCAAAACCAAATCATCCAAATAAAAAAAAGTAAAACATTAAAATACTTATCGGTTGTTTTAATATTTTTATAGGTTGGTAAGTAGGTACTTTATTCTAAAACTGATGCGATGTAACTAAAACTGGAAAAACTATACCTACATACTACTGTAAATTTGACAAATCCTGTTGAAAAGTGTTGTTGGTTTAAAAAAAAGAACTCCTGACTTTTTGTCATAAACGTGTCGCTCGCCGCGCCGTTACATACTGTAATGAAATATTTCGGTATTTTATTAAATAATCAAAAAATTCTCACAGGTCCAAACTATAGCCAGTCGACAAGGGCCAAATTTTGACCTTTATTATCCCTAACTACAACAAGTTGATTTGTGTTAGGGAATAAGTCTGGGGGGTTACCATACCATGATCTCAAGCAGGAATGTTTTAATATTATTCCGAGAGTGGAAAAGTGACAGCGCTAGACAGCTTTATAGCGCCATCTCTTACCCACTCTCGTAATAATATTAAAACATTCCCGCTCTAAGAGATCATGGTAACCCCCCAGGAATGTTTTAATATTATTCCGAGAGTGGAAAAGTGACAGCGCTAGACAGCTTTCTAGAGCCATCTCTTACCCACTCTCGTAATAATATTAAAACATTCCCGCTCTAAGAGATCATGGTAACCCCCCAGGAATGTTATAATATTATTCCGAGAGTGGAAAAGTGACAGCGCTAGACAGCTTTCTAGCGCCATCTCTTACCCACTCTCGTAATAATATTAAAACATTCCTGCTCTAAGAGATCATGGTAACCCCCCTGAAGCCGGCTTTTCCGATTTCCAAAGTAGGTAGGTATGAAGCCATTCTTATTGGGGACGCTAGTGGCACAGTTTCAGTCATTAAATATTGCTAGTGACTAGATTAGTTATTTTTTATACTATTTATGTACGTAGGTACACTAGGTACAGTCAGCTGCACTAATTGGTTACCCTCCTCAAGAACAAACTTGTTCGTGAGAGGGGTAACCAGTTGGTGCAGCTGACTGTACATAATTTAAATGGTATTGTAGGAGAAGTACTCTACGGGAAGACTAGTTTACAAATATAAGTATTTGTTTTTATAATACCTACATGCATTACGGAAACAATAGAATGCAAATGATGCAAAATCCAATTTTAGCTGTAAGTTATATTATGGAAGTACCTACTCACGCAAAAGTTCCGTTAATTCAAATGCACATACTTACCTTCATTCTCTACTCGTGAGAACTTTCCCACTAAGTCCCATCTTTGTTCTTTTGCTACCTTAATGCGGTGTACCTAATATTTTCCGCACTTACTGTAATTACAAAATGATGATCATTACGTCCGTTTCTGATTACGGAGCGTAGCGGAACGTAATTTAATTTCGCGGTACCAAGCGGTGAGACGCGTGAACTTTCAGTTGTCAATTGGTTTTGAAAACTGATCACAGATGTCGCTAATTTAAAGTGTGTATTTTTTTTAAAGATGTCGCTTTTTTTTCTTTCTCAAAATTTCAATACGATGCGATAGATCTTTGTCATAATCGATAACTAGCGACCCGCCCCGGCGTCGTTCGGGTACCTACGTTTTATAGTTTAAAACTTTCCGGAACAAATGACCTAAAATATGATGAAAACCGCTTCAAAATCCATTGAGTAGCTTAGAAGTAGTAAGCGGACAAACGAACAGACGCGAAAAGTGACTTCAATTTATACTATTTAGAGAAGAGATTATCTCTTATCTCGTCTATCTTCCTGTACCTACTGAATTCAACTGAACATGGAACTTTTAATCAGGGCCGGATTATCCATAAGGCGGATTAGGCAACTGCCTAGGGGCCCCGCATCGACGAGGGGCCCCGTGCACGCACCAAGAAAAAAAGTTTCAAAGAACGGTATTTTTTTTTGAAAATTTGTATACTTCCTCAATATTATTCCTTTTTTTCGACGCACGTTGTCAGTTGATGAAATACTTCATAGATAGCAGAACTAAAAATAGCTGTATTTGACGATATAGGTAAGGTAAGCGTTAATTCGGAACGCAGCTGGCGCGCGGTCGGCTGATGAGTTAGACTTTGACTTTTAGAGATTGAAGTAACAGGATACCTACCAAAGGAGTCGATCTGATCGACTCGACATTTGCAATAAAAAAAATGTATATTAATAATAAAACTTTAAAAAAGTAAAAACCGACTTCAAAAAAAGCTAAACGAAATAAAATAATTATCATTTAATAAGTTTTTTTTATTTTATACTTTTTTAGTGCCACAAATTACAACTACAATTACAAAAACAACTAGAACGTCGTCTACTTAAGATTTGTGTATATTTTTTTTGTTTTTGTTGATTTTTTTCAGAAAGTGCTGAATCAATTTCAGTAAAATTTATATGGGACCACCTCTGAAGTATGGCCTACCAAACAAAAAAATAATCATCAAAATCCATTCATAATTGGCGGAGATATCGCGAAAAAACACAAAAAAAAACTTTCAGACGAATTGAGAACCTCCTCCTTTTTGAAGTCGGTTAAAAAGGGTAAGGAAAGAGGCCCTGAGAATTGCATTGCCTAGGGGCCCTGATAGGGTTAATCCAGCCCTGCTTTTAATTATGGTCGCATTTAGTTCGATGCAAACTCGGTTCTATCGAAAACGTTGTCTTCAAAACATGAGTATCGATATCGAAGTAATGACCACAAACTTTTAAATTCCAGGCATTTAGTGAACAGAGCTCTAAAGTCAGGTCCATGGCAGTCTTCGCGACAAGGTCGAGGCGTGCGGACTGTGGACCCGGCCATCATGAGGAGAGCGTTACTTGACGCACATGCCGGCTATTCGGAGGGCGCGCGAATTAATGGTGGCAATAGAACCGGTGAGAAATATCTAGCGTTTTTTTGCTTTATAAACGGTCGCATTTAACATGTCTGGAGGGTGCGAAAGTAGTGTCTATAGAATAGATCGATGGGTCCTAGTCCTACGTATACTAGTGCAAGTGCAAAATCACAACTTTACATAAGACCGGTTTATAGGATTTTGAAATGGACCATACCATTTCAAAATTTCAAATATTTCTATTGATTTATGGACCATACCATAGCATTTAAAATATTTCTATTGATTTATGTCAAACTTAAAAGTTTTAGAAACTTTAAACCGGTCTCCTGTAAAGTTGTGTTTTTGCACTTGCACTACTATACGTGGGACCCGCCGAGATGAGATTTTTAGTACAGACAACCAAAGAGATACATATACAGGCTTATTACATTCGTAGTTTAACAGAGATAAGCTTGTGTTGTGTGGCCAAGTTTTTGTCATCGCTTATCTGAGCGAGTCTTGCGTATAAAAAGTTATTTCACACATATTGCAAGAACAATTTTATTGCATGCTTAATGCATTTATGTCAGTTGTTTTTGTTTGCCTCTATAGCTAACTCTTTTGTTGACAACGTGACTTTTTTATCTGTAAGCCTAGCACGAATGTTGTGACGTATGGTAACGTAAACCTAACGTTAGCGCGAGTGAATTTTGAATTGGAAATACTCGTTTCGCACATAATATTTAATCGAATTGAAAACTTTATTCTTATCTATGTATGATACAAATTGTGGCTGTCGCATAAATTTAATCTAAAATGCTACAGAATAGTTGTATTTTCGATTTAAAATTCACTCACATTAACGTTACGTTTACGTTACTATACGTCAAAATATTCGTGCTAGGCCTACTAATCTAGAAAAAGGAAAACAAAGTATCTGACAGCAACTTTTTACCATAGAAGTAATAAATACTACGTACATTTTACCTACTGTAATAGTTTATTAGCGTAGCTAGAAGGAGAACGTTCTTAAGGACCTACATGTATTTTTATTTTCGCCTATTATTTCACGTTTGAACTTTGGGACTCAATAAAACTAATGTATACTATATGTCTATAAAAATAAGTACTAAAATCTAATACCAAATGCATGCAGTAATTGCGTTGAATATTACTAAGCTTGGAAATATCGTTAAACCTATTCTATTCTAGGTCGTGCCACAAACCTGCCCGGCCTAGCCGCGGCGCCCACAAACTCATGCGGCGGTACTCGTCTTTGCCGAACGCGGTATAATACTACTGCTCCGATGTACGGAGTGTCTCTCACCTCAGGACAGCCCGTCACTATCGTACAGAAGTTCCCTGACTTGCTGCAGCAAGTCGTCTTTGAGGTTTGCGAGTGAGTATTGCTTTGTAAAATTGTATTGAGATTTGTAGATAAAGTCAAAAGCCAAGGTAGTACCAGTCTACCTATATATTACTCCTTACAGTCGGTCAACGTAGAACATTGTTGCAGAGCAATCGTGCGGGGGGTTGCGGGGTGAAGGAGCGGATGTTGTGTCCCGAGTAGCCATACTGCATACTTGGGACATAACCTCCGCCCCTACATAATTTTGACATTTCATAGGACCTGTCAAATGTATGGGCGTTGACCCACTGTACCCTGACAGTAAGGGTTTTTAGATGGAGTATACGAATCCAAGTAACAAAGATGTAGAGGAACTCCCCTATATCCCTCTGCTTCTCACATACACACGACGGAACACTAAACTGCTTTGCGTCGGACTTTAATGCGAGAGGGTGGTAGCTAGCCAGGACGGAATGTAAAGACTAAAGAACATCTACTACTTACTAGGTTTTGTTAAATCTTAAAACTCGCGCTCAGCGCGTAGGTCATCGTAAAACGGGAAAAATCAATTTATCTGTCTGCTGACTACTGCCTATTGAACAAAAGCCTCATAATAGGCATCTACAATAGTCGGTAGGGAGTAGTAATAGATGAACAGACATGTAATGCGGAGGAATGAGCAAACAGGTTTAATGTAGCCAATGTAGGCTAAAATTATGATCAGTTCACCACCATCGAACGACGAGGTTCCTCCATTTACCAGTATTTTAAGTAAGATTTTGGTGTTCTGTTGCAATTGATGCAGTAATGTTGATTAAAGTGTAGGTTTCTGCTACATACTAGGTTCGTAGGTACCAGTCGACTTTATTTATACCTACCGTGTTCCTACTAGGAATGATCGTGGTGGAGTTAGTGTAAATCGAGTCAATGAGCAAATCGGTAGACTGTGTGTGTGCACACACGTTTTTCAAATGTAGTAAATTAGCGGGATTACCCCACAGTACACTGCACAGTCTGCGATTTGGACGGTTTACGAATTGGACGTCCTGCGGATTGAACATTCCGCTAATTGGACGTTTTGCGCACGCTAGACATTTTGCGAATTGGACATTCTACGACTGAACGCTCAGTAATTCACGTAACTTCAAAACGCGCCGTTCAAGTTGCAGAACCGCTGCAGTTAAGCTGCAGTTCACGCGAGCGTATATGACAGTGTTCACTTATTAAGAGAATGCGAAAAGCATTGTTTTGATCGAAATTTAACTGCAACTACACTGCAACTGAACTTCTTTACTTAGGTGAATCAGGCCCCAGAATTGATGTAGGTTTTTGACAGAAATTTAATAGAAGTAATGTCAGAAATCTATATTAATCCAGAGATTTTGGATTGAGATCGGTTATTAGTTTCGACTGTCATGTCATGTGATATATTAGGGTGGATCCACACAGCCCGGCGGCACTGCCGGCGGCTTGACCATAAGCAAAGCCACCAGAGAAGCCGCCGGCAAGTGCCGGCAAGCGCGGCTCTGAATCGATATTCGCAGTTATCAAAAACAAACGACACACTAATTGAAAGCCACTGTCCCCCCGCTGCCGGCGGCCTCGGCGGCGACATGGCCGCCGGGCTGTGTGGAATTGATCCACCGTTAAGGCGAGCTGAACCCTGGCGCGGTAATCGGGTAAGCGACGGCAATCGGGTAAGCGACGACGCGCGGGCCGAAAATCACTTTAAAAAATCGATAAAAAATATATAAATGTAATAAAAAAAAACGATCGGGTAGAATCGATTCCAAAATTAATTACCTATAAATTAATATTAATTATAAAAATGTATTATAGTAAGTACTTGTTTAAAATGAAATTTTGCTTGTAAAAAACTGCAAATCGAAGTAACTTCAGTATTTTTTTCTATCGAGAAAACTATACTGCATCGTGTATTGAACGGGTACATGGTATAGAGAAGGAATGTATCCTAAAATATAAATTTATTTTGGGTTCTAAATGTTTTAATTTGCGTATCAAAAATGAGTTCTAAAACAAGCAAAACCTACCGCGCCAGGGTTCAGCTCGCCTTAAAACTCAAAATAGGCTCTAGACTCTTACCCCCTTATTACAAAAGATGGTTTAAACCAAGACTAAGGTAAACCCTGGTTTAAAATATACCCATCACTTTCTTATGTCATATAACAAAAAGAGACGGGGCTATTTTAAAACCTAGGTTTTTCTTAGACCATCTTTTGTAATAAGGGGGTTACGGTCAACCAAAAGGGCCTTATTACAAAAGATGGTTTAAACCAAGACTAAGGTAAACCCAGATTTAAAATATACCTGTCACTTTCTTATGTCATATAATAAAAAGAGACGGGGCTATTTTAAAACCTAGGTTTTTCTTAGACCATCTTTTGTAATAAGGGGGTTACGGTCAACCAAAAGGGCCTTATTACAAAAGATGGTTTAAACCAAGACTAAGGTAAACCCAGATTTAAAATATACCTGTCACTTTCTTATGTCATATAATAAAAAGAGACGGGGCTATTTTAAAACCTAGGTTTTTCTTAGACCATATTTTGTAATAAGGGGTATCCCCCTTATTAATAGTAATAAGGGGGAGTGAGTCTAGTTCCGGTCCCTACGACTCATTCTGCATAAAGTTTGCTATTACTAATTTTGCTTTTATATTTTTCAGATCGAGTGAATGCTCGCTAATAAGAGGTACATGTTCACAAACATATGTGCCTTACTTATTCCTGGTACTCCCACTGGGTCCCGTCACTCTCACAGGTCAAGACTACGTGCTTGTAGAGTCTGGTTGCGTCTGTAGACCAGACCCGGCGCCATAGACTCATAGTATTAGACTTAGATCCTAGACCATTTATGATATGAAAATTAGGAGAAATTATATCAATCCGTCCACTAGATTATTTGTAAAATGGTAACGTCTTCCGTCATTTTGCGTTTGAATCATAAAAATGATATTTTTTTAAAGTTTATAAATCTGCTTGCTTTTGCTAGCAATGGTCTAACATTATATTAATATTATAGTTTTTATCATATTGTTTAGAAGTCACAAAGCATAGAAATACACTTCTCACTGTTTCAGGGTTGTTTCAAGGTGGTATACGTTTATGTAAAATTAATCAAATTTTATATAAAAGAACGAAGCTTTCGGTATTTTTCTATTAGATACGTATCCTTGGTTATATATACCTACGTTGGTGGCTGTTTCAGCACAATTACGCACGAAATCTACAGCACGTACAAAATATATTATTATTAATGGGGATTAGGCACCACCGTGCGTGATGGACGTCACGGACGCACCGTTTGGACGCTGCCACCCAGCGCCGAAGTACGTCCATGACGTCCATCATGCATGGTGGTATGTCCCCTTTATCTAAAACCTCTACAGCCTGACACATTTTTCTGTGCGTCTGGCGAAATCTGGAGGCGTCATCGTACAACAGCTGATTTAAATGATGTACCTACATTATTAAACATGGTGTCGCTTGGTTTTTGAAGCTAAAAATCCGCTATGCGGCGCCACTGTAGACGGAGGTGAAAGTTAAAACAAATATTTAGACTAGAATTGGTCTGATATAAAATATTTATTAAATTGTAATTGTTATGACGGCAAATCGCAAGGAGTTTCACAGTTTTGTAATTTTTTTACCTCGGTTCTCAGTGGCGCCGCCCTGGTGGCAGAAAAAAAACCTGGGTTTGGATACACTGCATGCACAGAAAACTGTCAGTCTGTTAAAGACTTATTTATTGATGTATTTATTTGACTTTTTATTAGATTGGTTATAATATGAGAAGTATTTTCTTAAAGGGAAGACTTTACTATTGGTATTAAAGGGTGCATTTATTCAACTGTAAAATCGCCGATAAATCGCAACGAATAATTTGTCGGCCATTTTTCATTATTAAAAGTTAACTTATTAAACAGACTGAATATTAATTTTATATTTTTGTTAATTTATTATAGATATTTATATTTATTTTATGTGCCGTTGTTTACGGTAATATTGTAATATTTAATGAATAGATTTTATGAGAGAACTAATAATTGTGAAAAAAAAAGTATGTTATTTTATTATGACTTCGCGAATCGCTCATGTTACGTTAAGTTACGAACAACGAATGTATCAAAGATTTAATAAATTTTAATGGAAATAACGTTTGTGTTTTATTATTTAGTTACAAAACTAAAACTGTACCGAAGTACCTAGTTAGTAGAGCTCCTCGTGAAAGAATTCGGCAGGGGAATCCATCCAGCCACCTAACGAGAGCCTCACGAGGTGTTGATCGAGTCTCTTGGCCATTAGGCCATCATAGACAATATTATTATCTTTGGTGGTTCTTGTCTTGCTAACGGTGAGTAGGTATTTGCGCAGGCACAACCTCGTAGCTACGATTATCCACCAGCAACTTGCTCTGAAATACGACCTTGTGGATTCCCGACCCAGTTCTCAAGAATGGTCATGTCACATTGTACTGGGATCGATCTATCAACACCGACAGGACTATTGTTGCCAATAAGCCAGACATACTGGTGATAGATCGATTAGAGCGTCTCTTAATGATTGTTGTTAACACTGTTCCGCATAACGAGAACCTTGTGAAAGCCGAGCAAGATATAGAAATTACATATCAAGATTTGGCACACGAGGTATGGAATCTATCCAGCCACCTAACCAGAGCCTCATGAGGTGTTTATCGAGGCTCTTGGCCATTAGGCCATTATTTTTATTCTTATATTTTATTAAAGATGGTAAAAAGGATGACTGTGCTTTTTGTGGTGTAAAACCTTTATTGTTCAACCTCTGTCATCGTCAGAGCTGTCAAAACAAAAAAGAATTTTGCGTTTCTCCGAGTTTTTTTTTTCGTAAATTTTAATTAAAAAAAACGTAGTCGTTCAATATTCTTTGCCGCAGAGCAATTGCCGCAGAGCATCTTTGTGCTTCAGAACCGTGTTCAGAACAATTAATAAGCGCTTTGGAACATAGATTTTACTATTAGACTAGTCTAGCTCTGTGTTCTAGCTTCAGAAACTTGAAATGGATGGTGAAGAGATTTTCAAAGATTTAAAAAATACAGCTTTTAAAAGCCCCGAGCTGTATTCACGCGGCCATGGACGTACAAAAAAGATCGGACGGAACTCCCGCTAAGACAAAACTGTGTCCCGTAATGGCGGCGGCTATCTAAGTGTGAATGAATTTAGGGTTGTCATGTTAGCCAAATTTACCCATTTTTTATCATTTTATTTTAAGACAAATACAGGTTGGCAGACAAATTTCTTGGAAATGTCGGCAGAATTATACCGTGCCATTTGAAAAGGTTAATGGTAAGAACCAAATCTCCCTATGAAAATATCTGCAAAATAAATGCCATGTTAGCTTAGATTGTTAATTTACATTTTGAGGTACTGCATATGTAACAACACACCGGAGTCCTCCTTTAGTTGTATTATATATCTCGTTAGCTTCAAAATGTAGATTGCAAATGACACTGTATTTGTTTGGAATTCAATCGTTTTCACCGTTACAATTTCTCATTTTTTTAATCCAATTATTTCTCCATACTTCATTTTCTTTAGGAAATCTAGTAAAAAAATATATAAATAAAATACCTAGTAATAAATAAATTGAATTGAACAAAAAACTATAAATTTCCCATATTTAGGGTAATTTGCACACGTGAATATTGACAACACTGGCCTTGTGACAGATTCTTTTCTTCTGGTGAATACATTGATTTTATTGTATACAATTGGGAATTAAGTGATTGAATTATTCATTGACCTATGAAACGTGATTCCTGGATTTTTTTTCTTCCGATCACTACGGTTTTTACACCATTTCACCACACAAGACATGCTATATTTTAATTTTTTTTGCCGCTTTTTGTCCCGACTCTGTTGACGTTGACGCGTGTAATGACTGACTTTTTTTGTGAATGTGTGCGTGCCAGCCTGTACGTACAGCAAACTGACTGACTCTGAGTGACACAGTTTTTTGTTAGCGAAAATCTGTCCGATCTTTTTTGTACGTCCATGCACGCGGCCAAGTAGACATACTGGGCGTCACTAATGAATTTGGCGAGGAATACAAATATCTGATGGTGTACAGAAATTTTATTACGAAATATATTCATTTGACGCCGATGAAAACTTTAAGTGTTGAAGAAGCGGTTGATGAAATGTTAGGAATATTTCTGGTATTTGGAGCTCCAAACATTTTACAATCCAAAAATGGACTGTCTTTGACAAAGCCAATTTGTAGACGAATTACAAATTTATATCCTCAAGTAAAAGTTCTCGCATCGGACTCAGTTTTTACTAAATCTGATTTTGAAGGGAAATCGAATGCGGACATACTTAAGAAGTTAAATGATTGGTTGCTCAAATCTCAGAACACAAAGTGGCAAGAAGGAGTGAAATACGTGCAGCACGAGCTCAACACGACGTTCCACGAGATATTGTGTAGAACGCCCAGTGAGATGGTGTTTGGCGAGAATCCGAAAAGAGGTGTAGCTAGTGTTATGATGAAAAATGAGTACGAAGATTTGATAACGGAAGAAGATCTGATAATTGCTTTAGAAAATAAAGCTCCTGTAGTTCTAAAGCAGCTGAAATTAGACGAGTCACTCATGTTGCCCAGCAATTTTACTAAAGAGGTTGAAACGGAAGATCTTGGTGAAATGGAAGATTACGAATAGATAAACGTTGTACTAATCCATTGTATCGTTATAACAGGTACCTACTAATTGTTTCTTTGACTAAATATTATTTTGATTTCATTCATGTTCAGACAATAAAAACATTATACTTACTCCTTCTCCGAGACAGATTAACGAGTAGTAGCGCGGTATCGTACTAGCGCCATCACAATTATTTCAAAGCTAAAAAATAAAAATAAAAATAAAAACTGTTCTCTCGTCAGGCAACACTGTGTGTATATGTCATTACGTGTTTTTGTGCTTAGCGCTGTCACTACGTTCTCTCAACAAAACACAAATTAAATTAATTTTCTTAGTTAATAATGTTTAAAACCATATTAAAATTGATTACCATAATTATGTTCGTAATATATGATGTGTGTAAACCATTATTTATTGAAATAACAAGTACAGTGAACTCAAGTACCGGCATGAATTTTGTTTACATTGGGTTTCGTTTACCAAGGAAACAGGTATGTAATTATTAAAAGTACGAAGAATGAACAGTCTATCGATGCATCAGTAAGGTAAGACTTGAATTTATCGAAGAATTCTTAAATTTAAAGGTTATAACCTAAAAACACCAAAAACAATTTCGTTCGGTCAAATGACCATTTCCGGTACTTCCGGTCTTTGACTAAACTCACTCAAAACTTTGTCGGTAAACTCATATTCGTTCTCTTAACGGTTTTTTCATTTCTTCGTAAGTCTGTGTAAGTGTGGATCCTCATTTTTTCGTCGGCGATCAAAGGCATTAATTAACCGTGCCTTTCAAAAAATGGGTAAACGGAAGCATAAGGACCAGGATTATATCATAAAGAAGATACGGAAACTGGAAAGGAAATTGGAAAAGATAACAGTTGAAGTTGATTCAGAAGCCTCGTCACCGCCATGTTCACCGCCGGGCTCACCGCCGTTGCGACCTCAATCACCTTTTTCACCTATACTGCTGCCTCCGGTTGCTCAACCAATCGAAGCATCGTCGTCACCTACGCATAATATACCTGCTCGGAATGTTCTGGAACAAGAACTTATTACAGGTCTGTAAAACATGAAATCCCATAACTATGTTATCCATATTCTAACACTGGACCCTTACTATATCAGTTCTTCAAACGCCTGGGTGATCCCAATAGAGGGATATACAACACATAAGAGCCACCACATGCGGGTGGACACTTGTGTCAAACCTCACAAAATACATGGCAAGCGCTATCACACTGCGGGTAGACAATGCCAAAAATTAATTTCCACACTGGAATACTATTGACTTAGCGCTATCACTAAGCGGATAGACATGTCTACATCTGTTATGTTATATTTTTTCAGAAGATAATCTACCTGAAGAACTCTTGCAAGCCCTGGGAAATGAAGGCGAAGATAATACAGAAGTCGGGGAAGCTATTCGACCAGAACTAGCACTCCGTTGGACAAGAATTACACAGACAGGACTAGCTAAAGAATCTCGGGAGGCAATTATTAAGAAATATCCTACGCCTATCAATTTCCCCAGGGCAGTGGCTCCTTTAATGAATGCGGAGATATCAGCATCACTTTCAGACCCAACCCTAAAAAGGGACAAAAGGATCAGCTATAGGCAAAATCTAACTGGGAAACTCATGGCTTGTCTTGGCAAATCATTGAGCAAGGTACTGACGGGTAATATAAGCAGTAAAACCCTTGTCGAAGAAATAAGTGATGCAGCAAAATTAGCTGCCGAAATGTATTACCAGGACTCTTCTTCAAGAAGATTTTTCGCCTTGGCTGGTGTCAATAAGGTGGTACAAGATGCTGTACGGACAGCGATACCAGATGACACATTATTTGGGACAGACTGTGCAGAAAAAATTAGGGCTGCCCAAGCTATCCAAAAAGCAGGCTCTATGATTAAGACAACGGAAAAGAAAACATTCAAACCAGCGACTCAGAAGAAACAGGTAAACTGGAGAGGCCCGCCGCAGTACCAACAACAGCAACGAGCTCGCGGCGGGCATCAGCCTCAACAGCATCAGCATCGGAGACAACCTCGATCAGAGCAAACACGCTGGAAGACTCAGAAGCCAGCCCCATCCAGCTCCAAGTCCAGATACCACAGATAGACCATCAGGTACATGCAGGTAGACTTAAATATTTTAAGAACAACTGGTGTGAAATAACCAGTGACCCAGTAGTTCTAAAATGGATTGAAGGTTATGAGATTCCGTTCAGGGAAACTCCACCTCTTTACCAAACTGTGTCACAACATTGGTCAGAGAAAGAAAAACAATTAATTAAACTAGAAATTGAAAAACTAATTACCTTAGGTACAGTCTCAGAATGCTCTTTCTGTCCAAATCAATTTACATCTCCAATATTTTTAGTTCCAAAACCCAATGGCTCATATAGATTTATATTAAATTTGAAGAAACTCAATAGTTTTATAGACACAGAACATTTTAAATTGGAAGATATTAGAACAGCTTGCAAACTGCTAACAAAAGATTGCTTTATGACCTCCATAGATTTAAAAGAAGCCTATTTTTCAGTACCTATAGCAGATAACTTCAAAAAATATTTAAGGTTTACCTTTGATGGCCACTTATTTCAATTCAATGCTCTACCTTATGGTTTATGTACAGCACCATTTGTTTTTACAAAACTACTAAAACCAGTTTGTACTTACCTTAGAAACAATAACATCATCATGACATGTTATTTAGATGACAGTCTGTATTTTCATAAATCTAAAAGGAAATGTGAGGAAAATGTAAAATTTGCAGTAAATCTTTTACAAGATTTAGGATTTGTCATCAATTTTGAAAAAAGTAACCTTAAACCAAGCCAATCATGTCAGTATTTGGGTTTTATTTTAGAATCAACAAATCTTACTCTATCGGTTCCCCAACAGAAACAAATTGCAATATTAGACAAAATTAAAACTTATCAAGTAAAAAGCCAATGTCAAATTAGAGAATTCTCTCAATTGTTAGGAACATTAAGTTCAATTTGTCCAGCCATTCCATATGGCTGGGTATATACCAAGATTTTAGAGAGAGAGAAATATTTAGGTCTGCTACATTCAAATGATAATTATGATGCAATAATGCCCCTTAAAAGTATAGTTTATCCAGAATTAGACTGGTGGAGTAAGAATTTATCCAACTGCAATCCAATAAAGCAACATAAATTTAAAACAGAAATATTATCAGATGCCTCAACTACTGGTTGGGGAGCTGTGTGTGAACTGAACAAAGCTTCAGGTTCGTGGTCAGTTTTAGAAAAGGACTACCATATAAATTATTTAGAGTTAAAAGCGGCCTTCTTAGGGCTCCAATGTTTTGCAAAAGATTTGCATGACTGCGAGGTGTTATTAAGAGTAGATAATACTACTGCAGTTGCATATATTAACAAAATGGGGGGAGTTCAGTTTCCCCATTTAAATAGTATTACTAGAGATATATGGCAATGGTGCGAAGAAAGGAATATTTGGATTTATACATCTTACATTAATACCAAAGATAATCATGAAGCTGACAGAGAATCAAGAAAAATCAACATTGAATGGGAGCTCTCTCAAATGGCTTATAACAAAATTGTAAATTGTTTTGGGGTACCGAATATAGATTTGTTTGCTTCTAGAATAAACAGTAAATGTGAAAAGTTTGTATCCTGGAAATGTGATCCTGAAGCCTTCCAAGTTGATGCATTCACTCTTAACTGGTCTAATTACTTTTTTTATGCATTTCCTCCTTTCTCACTAATATTAAAATGCCTTCATAAAATCAACATAGATAGGGCCACAGGTATCTTAGTTTTTCCCTATTGGCCATCTCAACCATGGTTCCCACTATTGGATTCAATGTTAACCAAGGAATTGTTAATTTTCGAACCAAATATAAAGTTATTATCCTCTCCTTTCAGAGGCAGTCACCCCCTTCACCAACAACTTACCCTGGCTGCAGGGCTGCTCTCAGCGAGGCATACATAAGGAGAGGCACACCAAACTCAGCCCTCCAAATTATGTTAAACTCACTGTCTAATAGTTCCATAAAACAATATGACTCACCCTTGAAATCTTGGTGGCTGTTTTGCAAGAAATATAACATAGACACCTATGAAGCTTCCATTCCCTATATTTTAAATTTTTTAAGTGAATCCTTTGAATCCGGGGCATCATATGGTACAATAAATACCACCAGATCAGCCCTTTCACTGTTAATCAGTTCTAAAATCGGATCCGATGAAAGGATTAAACGATTCATGCGAGGTGTATACCGCACAAAACCACCTACCCCAAAATATAATCTTACTTGGGACCCTGGGGTAGTATTAACATATCTAGCAAATCTTTACCCCAATGAAGACATAAGTTTAGAAAAATTAACAAAGAAAGTGGTAACTATCCTTGCCCTTACTACAGGTCATAGAGTACAAACTCTATCCCTAATAAATATTAAAAATATTAAAGTCATGAGTGATGGAATTCAGATATACATCCCAGACATAATAAAAACCTCAAAAACAGGCAACCTTCAGCCACTATTACACCTTAAAAATTTTGAAAATAGAATTGAAATTTGTCCAGTCTCTACTGTAAAATGTTACATTAATAGAACTAAAACACTGAGAAGTGATACTGATAAGTTAATCCTAACCTTCAAAAAGCCACACCATAGTGCCTCAACCCAAACTATAAGCCGATGGATTAAAACAACTTTACATGAGTCTGGAATTGATGTAAATACTTTCACAGCACACAGTACCAGACATGCTTCTACGTCAGCTGCTAAAAGATCTGGTATCAGTATAGACCAGATACAAAGAACAGCTGGCTGGTCTCAGAACTCGGCCACCTTTGCTAGACATTATAACAGGCCAGTTATTCAAGATCCAACTGTGTTCAGTGATGTAATATGTAACACCGTAAATAATATGACTTGATTTTGTTGATGTCTTAATTTGATTATTATTTTTTAATTGTTATGTTACTAATTTGATATTTTAATACAAAGATTCTGTGATTTGATTAAAGACCTTACTAATTTTACTACCAAGTATTTATTAACTCATAAACAACCCTGACTGACTTCAAACATCTACTCGTTAATCTGTCTCGGAGAAGGAGTAAGTATAATTATGTGATTAAACGAACTTACCTTAAGTGAAGTTCTATCATAATTATACGAAGCTCCTTCTCCGAGACAGAGTCTCCCAACCCGTCCCTACTGAAAGTCTCCCCTAAATAGGGTTGTTTAAGATAACTACTAGCTTTAAACGAAATGACATATACACACAGTGTTGCCTGACGAGAGAACAGTTTTTATTTTTATTTTTATTTTTTAGCTTTGAAATAATTGTGATGGCGCTAGTACGATACCGCGCTACTACTCGTTAATCTGTCTCGGAGAAGGAGCTTCGTATAATTATGATAGAACTTCACTTAAGGTAAGTTCGTTTAATCACATAATTATACGGTATCATAACGGTTTTATTGTGGTCTTTAAATCATAATTCATTGTGAAATGTTCAAAAGCAAATCTTCTAAACTAAACAAGTTTTCAAAAAACATAAGTAGGACAGTGTAGGTACCTAAGTATTATACAGCGTGGAAGGGACATCGTAACACAAACTTCGTGAAAAGGTTCCTCATAAAGCCTTAAATTAATTTACGTAAGTCATTAATATCACAAATGATAGGTTACAGATGTTGTCATTTTTAAGCGCGCAATGTACTGCGAATGCAAACAACGAGTCACAATCACAACCGCAAGCCATTACTCCGCTAACGCGGTACCGGCGCGCGGCACGGCGCGGCGGCCGTACAGTAAGTAAGTACAGTGCCTACACGCATACGCACGCACACATCACAAGTCTGAGTTCGGCACGGAGTCGCGTTGCCGCACAACGCTTTTGTAAACGTGAAAAGTAGCATACCTACGTTTACACTACTGATAAAGAAATCACCTAACAAACACATTGATAAACCGAACTTGAAATTTAGTTCAATTGACTGATTGCTTACAACAAAAAACAAAACATTGCTCGTTCGCTCATAAAATAACATAAGTAGGTACCTACCTAATGATTCCGATGAGGTACCTACCTACCTACATGGCAATTAGTTGCAAACAAATTAACACTCACCTTAATCTCTCTTATTAGGAGTGAGGGACTCCTAATAAGATAGGGTTCAAAGTGGCCGCCACCAACTTGCTCACAAATCCTAGCGCAGCGCAGAGTTTCAGCGTGGACACGGGGCAATAAGGTGGGGTCTCGGACATACTCCGCACGGAGCGTCGCAAGCGATCTCGCATTTCTGCTGCCGTATTGCACTCCGTAACAAAGTCCCTATCTTGACCCCACAGACAAAAATCTAGTGGGGTCAAGTCTGGTGATCGCGCTGGCCAGGGTTGTGGATCGAACCTCCCAATCTACTGGTCACCAAAAGTCGCTGTAAGGTGTAAGGCTGTCGCACTGGAAGAGTCACGTGTGGGGGAGCGCCATCGTGTTGGTACCACGCATCCCGGAAGTGGGCCACCGGCATCTCTCTAGTTACGGGCACTAAACGTATGGTTACGACTGTTACGTATCCGAGGCATTTTCGTTCAAAACACACACAGTACAACACAGACAAAAAAACAACTCTACTTATAATAACTAATACGCTCAAATCCAAAATCACGAAAAACAACACAACCGTTTACAATGAACGCAAATCGGAAACTGAACTGATCAAAAATCGGCGAAATTCAAAATTTTACTTCCTTTACAATTTCGCCGACAAGGCGTCATAGACTCGTAGGCACCTAGATCATGCACAGACCAATAAAATGATAGACTGTGCCAACGCATTAAGTTGTACTGACAAAATAAATTGCGAAAATGGATAGGGTTAAAATTTACTAAAGATCAGATTACATCGGTTAAACAAAGGTGTTAATGCAAAAACAAATGTTTATAACAAAAATTGCCTAAAAAAAAGGTTAATTACTAAAAAAACTTATTTTTTTACATTCAATTTATTAAAATTGATAACAGTATTGGACATACTATCAGAGATCATTAATAATCCCAGATAAAAAGTCTAAATAAAAGTAGTCAATCTGATATTAATTTACGTATTATCGCATCTGTTAGATTCATAGGCACTGGCCGCTATAGCTTTGTCGATACCGCGCGTCGGCGCAGCGGCATGTCGGCTTCTTTGAGTGAGCGCGCGCTCAGTGACTAGTGCCTACACTGCCTACTTTGTTGCACTCACTTACTTTGTTGCGATAACCTCGGTTCGTGAACTTTACCAAAACAGCTGATCGGGAGCACTTTTTAAGTTTGATTTTCATTGCTGTTTTACGTGAAAATTGTGAAATAATTGTTTTTTTCTTTTTTATCGCATTGGGATGGAAAACAATAATGATTTTATACACTATAAATTAAAAAAAACTGCAAAAAAAATCGTAAAAATTAAGAAAAAAGCGACGAAAAATTCCAACGCTGGGGGGTTCAGAATCATGTACTGGATCCATGGTACACGTATACGTTACGATGTCCCTTCCACCCGGTATATTCTAAAACCGATGCTATCTAAGGAAAAGCTATTGTTATAATTAGATACTTAACCAATCAAACGTAAGTAGGTACGTATCTGTTGATATTGTTGTTTTTATTGTTAGAATTATTCACACAACCCGGTTTATCCGAATAAGGTGAAATTATTCTATTTGGGGAGCCTATGGCACTGTTTTACAGTCTATACTGTGGTGGTGTCTAGATTAGTCTGCGTCAGAATGGCTGGCCACTTTCCTCGTTATAGTTTTCCCTCTTTAGCGTGGTACAAATTATTTGATATCTGGTACCAAATAGTACAAAATAGGTACTAAAACTTGGTATTGCTCAAACTTCCAAAATCTCTCTTGGTCCAGCCATCCTGACGCAGACCTAGATTATGTATTGTACGGTCCCTGGCGATTTTTGAAAGTGGGACCCAATAAACATGAAGCTACTCAATTTTTACTAAAATTGATTAGTTACAAAGGGAAACTCAATAAGGACATACTAAAGTTTAATGATTTGTTGCTGAAATCGCAAGCCGCGTTTCCGCTTTGCTGCCGAGCAAACATTTTGATCAGCGCAGATGTTTGCTGTTTTGCCAGTGTTCACTGAAAGCAACTAGTACTTACTTGTTTTCACTATGATAGCTAAACGACTATTTGTTCTGAACAAAAGCCTGTACGTTCGCACAGGTACCATGTTCGTCCGCACAGTTGCGTTTTCACTGTTGTGTTAAGAAACGGACGATCATCATGGACGTTGATTTGCTTTTTTTATGGTATTATTTTTGTCTTGTCAGCTTTGTGGGTCCCATAGGCACAATAAGATACAACGTTTTTTCTTGAATCCACTCCATGTTCGCTAAAAAGATCCGACGACCACCGAGCACGTCAAATGCCGAGCGAATGCTCAAACCAAGTGTTCGTTGATGCGTTCGCCGTTGCGTCGTTTTCATTGAATGATTGAGCGAGCGAGCATTCGTTCACTGAGTTCAGCCGAATATCGTTGAACGAACTCGTTCGCTCGCTCTGATGTTTCCATTTACGGTACCAGGCAAACACGCGTTTGCTCGCTCAGAACTGTTCCGAGCGCTAAGTGGAAACGCGTCTTCAGAACACAATGTGGCAGGAAGGAGTGAAATACGTGCAGTACGAGCTCAACACGACGTTCCACGAGATAGTGTAGAACACCCAGTGAGATGGTGAATGGCGAGAATCCGAAAAGCCTAAGGCTAAGAACTCACGAAACGGTTTTCACCCGCGCCTGCCGCGGTCGCGGAACAGCTGTTCTATTTCCAAACTCACGAGACCGGAGTTCTGTGCGGTTACGCAGCCATCGCGGTTGCGATTATCGCTCGCAAACTTGGCGGGCGATTATCGCAAGACGGGCGGTTGCAAGACGGGCAGTTATTTACGATCAGATTGTTTAGTTGATTTCGAGACCGCCATGGACACACACAAAAACGAGCTGTTGCTTTATACTTACTTCACCGAAAGAAAAATGGAAACTGCTCTTCAAAAACAACATACGTCGGATTTCTGTACCCCCGCCGCCCACCTCGGTCGCCCGCCAACCGATCGCAGAGCGCGCGGGCGCAACCCGCCGTGGCTGCGGGTGACCGCGAGCCGCGCGATTCTACTAGTTGCCCGCCGGTGCAGCGGGAACCGCAAACAATCGCACACTCCGTGTGCGTAAAACGCGTCATGAAATGTGCTTTAATTTTTACATATAAATCTGCATTCTACAGAAGCTGCGGGACCGCAACCGCGGCGGGCGCGGGCGAAAACCGCTTCGTGAGTTCTTAGCCTAAGCTGAGCTTTGCATTTGTGTGAGTGCACATAGAATCGATTGCCAAAAAGCAGTATAAACCGGTTTAAACCAAGCAAAGGACGCGTCTGCATTCATTCTCACACAAATGCAAAGCTCAGCTTAGTCCTCGCGGACTTTAGCTAGTTTTATGTTGAAAAATGCGAAGATTTGATAACGGAAGATCTGTTAACGATTCTTGAAAACCAAAAAAATCGTACTGCTGTAAAGCACTCGCGGTTCGATTTCGTAGTTTTGACCTCATGTTCCGTTGTGGTCATTCATAGTCCTAATCGACCGTGACATAATTTGTACGGAACATGACCTTTCCCCTCACAAGCCGGTTGAATTGATCATTCTAGCATGATTCATCAGATCACATTCACCGATTGCTGAGGTTATTGTTAATATGCAATTGTTATTATAGGTACCTACTTACTCTTAATTATTAATTTGTAACTAACAGCATTTTTATTACATTTACCGTAACATATCGATGTTGTGATTGTCGATGTGTCTGTTATTTTAATTGTTCTATTTCAATGTTCATTAGTTCACAGTAAAGGCTGGCGTCCACTCGGCTCGCCGAGTCGAGTCGAATAGAATCGCAATAATTCGCCTCCTATACATTTACTATAAAACTGCGTCAATCAGCGACGAGCCGAGATGCACCTAGTCGCATCACTCGCGCGCATTGGTTGTCACGCGAATTTCTGTTTAACGACTTGCGATTACTGACCGTTTCGCCTCGCACGGAACAAATGCGACTCGACTCGATTCGACGCGTTTCGGCCGTAATCGGGTCAGTTTCGGGTGCATGAAAAGAGCCTCCACTCCTGACGCTACTTAAGTACGTCCGGCGCACCCTGGGCAGTCAGCCCCGCTACCAACCTTGCTGACTGGCTAATCTTTTCCCCACAGCATGAGCTGTTTTCGTATAAGTAGCTCTTGCTGACACGAGAGAAGAAGGCTGTAATCGACGCAAGGTTTAAGAGAGCTTTCTTACGGCCGTTTTCAATAACCAATCTATCGGTGGTTTTCCCTATTAGAGATGGAAAGGACAACGCAGTAAAATAAGGTCTAAGTTTAAAAAATGGTTCATTTAGTTACAGAAATAAATAAATAATTATCGTATGTAATCACTGTCATCGTACTGCACTGCTGGGTGTAGTACGTCCCATAAATTGTCACTACACCATCTGCTTACTCGCTTACTCAGAAAATGGATTGAAACGTCTTTGACGACACATTTGGTGCAGTGGTTGAGTGATTGGCTTCTGCGCTACAGGTCGTGGGTTCGATTCCCACACGGAACAAAAATTGCCTACAGATAGTTGTTTCGGGTCTGGGCGTTTGTGCATGTGAGTTTTGTGTCTGTAAACGCACCCACGATACAGGAGAAATCGTAGTGAGGGATAATGTCGATTAAGAAAAACAAAAAAAAACAAAGTTCTAAAGGCCGTCCAAATAAAATTGATAATTATGTAGCTATATTTCTACTTACTCGATATAATTATAACGTTCATGGTCAGGGAACACTGGAATCTTGTCCAAAGGACTACCAGTAACTGCAGAGTCAATCATCTACATTGGGTACACCTTAAAAAGGTTGCCGTTTGGGGAAGCTGAGAATTAAACGTTTCTCCTATGATATCATTATAATTATACTAAGAGGCCTTTGCCCAACAGTGGGACAATATAGGTTAATAAAAAAACGAATACAGAGACGGATATTATCTTACAATGCAGAGACGGAATATTTATATCTGATAAGGTGACAATTTATGTATAGGAGGTGCCTATATGCAGCAGTAATCTACGGTAGATTTATTATAAATATTCATTTAATTCGGTATTAGGTCTTAGTATTAGGTAGGTACACCGACTAAACGAACAGACTATTTTCAAACTTTGACCTCATTATACAGTGTTCCGCCGGATCCTAGAAAAAAAAAGGTAGGTACTTAAGCAGGATTGTTTAGGACATTAAGTAAGACAAATACCAATACAAGCTGTTTCTGTTGGATCTGGGTTTTTTGCCCATTCTCCTTTGACATTGGTGTCGATTCTGTTATGGACAAACTAAACTTAATTTAGGCTATTGCTATCTTTTTCACTCTAATAAAATAAGAAACAGACATGACGTAAATAAGAGCTGTCAAAAGTTGAACTAAAAGTTCTACATTTAAAACGTGTCGACTAAAAACACGGTGAAGTTCGAGGCGTAAACTAATTTGACATCTATAACTTAGTTGTTGTCTATCACCGTCCTTTTCTCGCACTATCTGTTAGTAAAAGATAGCAATTCTCCAATTTTAGTTTAGTTGGTGAACAAGAGAATCGGCACCATTACCTACTTCTATGACGCTTATATCAAATTTCTATCTCTATAAAGGGAAACCACCGCTAGATAGGTTATTGAAAATGGGCGTAAGTCAATGTATGATCATTTTAGCTTAGTAAAAGCGTAAGCTAAAATAAGCTTAAGCTCAGCTTATTGGTTTGAATTTGTGACATCTAGTGGTGAACAGAATAAACTCTCAGCTATCAATTGTTTCGAAAGCTGTTCATAGATGTCGCTTTACAATGTGTTAAGTGTTAAATTTTTGACAAAAGATGGCGAATTGATCTTGCTCATCAATGCATCAGCTCGTAGTTGTCTACTGCTGAACATAAATGAAATGGTCACAGGGGATATCGCATTGATGATCGCAGACCGCGATCTACGTTATTTTTACGATTGTTCTATTTGAGGTTCTATTGTGCGGAAATTTCAGTGCACCTACTCTGCCAGGGTTGCGGAATTTGTTCGAAAGAGTTATCGCGGCCCTGGGGGTCTACTCACTAAGCACGAAGTCCGTGGTTTTGGCTTTAGTTACGAGCGTTTCCTACTCCCTATCACCTACGGACATACGATTATTTCGAGGCCCGAGCTAAAAATGAATGACAACACGATTTGACAGTTGTCCTTACTACCGATGTGTTTTTGCCCGTCCGAAAAGTTGAACTTGACACTTGTTTTGTTCACTCCTACGTTTCGGGCTACTTTTGGACGGGCGACTAACTTCGTTGACGGACTTAGGGAGTAGGCCCCCTGGCATTAGGAGGAACACGGATGGGTTTTAGTCAGTAAGAGTCTGACACTCCCTTTCGCTCCGCCCAGAGTGGAAGAAGTCATTTGATGATTTCCCATACATAAAAATAAATAAAAAAAAGGTACGTGCTTGGCTAAGTAGTACCTACTCCAGGGCAACAACTCAACCATGAGGGTAAAGAATAATGAATTCGATTACTGTCCTGTACCTACTGGATGCGGGCACATGCTTAAAATCATTTGTGACCAAAAACTCATTTTACCAATTCTAGCGTTTAAGACGTTTGCACCGGGTGTACAATGTGAGTCTCATGTACCTAATCATTAACGAAACTAAAAACTTTTCTTGGTGTCTGTTGGTTCGTGTATGTCATGCTCACTCTGTCCCGCTGATGGTGGCGTGTGTGTCGGATCGTTCGGCTCCCTACGAAGTGGTTGAGCTGAGCGATGCAGATATATGCGTCATGTTCGCAAACGGGCGCCGTGAGTTGGGACTGGTCATCTCTAATCTGCCAGGGTAAATGAATTGTAGGTACTCTTATTAGCATAGCAAATTTTAGATTATTCTAACATTTATTTTTCATAATCACAAAGGTAACCAAATTCTTCTAAATGTTTGATGAAAAAGAGTAACCATGGAGTTTATTGCCCGTTCTTTTCCGTAGGAATCTACAGGAATCTACACTTTGGAAAGCAGCAGTAACTTCTTTTTTTATCGACAATAGGAATGTTTACAGCATCAATAAATTGCAAATCTAATTAGTCCGCCAATTAGAGTTTTGAATAATAATCTACACATATTTTTTCTTTTGTTAAATCTACTTATAAATATTTGGAAAGATAAAACGCAGCAAAACTCGAGAGTGGGGGCTTGTGACGTCAGAAGCAAGTTAAAATTGTACTTGTTTGTGACGTTTTGCCAATTTTAAAAGTGTCGTATCTTCGTCAATTTTAGTTTACGTAACAAAAGAAAAATACGGGTCATATATTTTTTGATAATCTAACTGACGGACTAATTAGATTTTTTCAGTCAAATACCCTTTTCAAAAGTACCTACCTGTAACTGATCTATTTGAAATGCTTTGACTTTGTCCGTTTGTAATTCTCTAGTTTGTTTAAGGTTCAGGCAGCTGGATAGGTAGTATGTCTGGGATCCTTGAGGTAGTTAAATGGCGACAGTAAAATAATTGTTAAATAATAGTAACTTTATTAACATTGAATAAGCTACATAATCTGGCATACGTCTACACAATCACAAAATTTTATTTTTGTTCAATGCTTTTTTGTTTTGAATAGGATTTTAATTAGAAACTTCACATAATTATAAAATTCTAATAGGAAAAACGAAATGAGATGACGAGCATAAATGAAATATTGAAAATGTTATTCTATTCAAAAGTTTAGGTTTCGAGAATATAAATAAGAATAATATTGACTTAAATAAACTTCAAAAATCCCCTACAGTTTAGCTATTTGTCCTTATTAGTTTAAATAAAGACAAAACTCAAATCTCATCAAAATCCATAGCTTAATTTACGAGGCACAGAGTATCTAAATACAACTAAAATACACGCTAACTAAGAATAAAATGTCTACATTGTCTATACAATATTGGTTTGAATTACTAAAATTATGACTTAATTTCAAACCAATTGGGAAAACAGGGAAATTATTGTCTTTAGTGAGATGTCTTTCAGTGGTAGTAATTTGGTCGAACACCTTGAGATCTGACTTAAGCCAATATACTTGTAAGCTCTATGCTTCAGTAGTAAATTTCTGGTTATCCCAAATTAATAGTCAAGGGTAAATCCATCCATTTTTCTGAGTGTTGTCTTCTGTCTCATTAATTTTATCTAACTACTCAACATCTTCAGAGCTAAAAATACCAACCCAGATTACATTCTATATTTTCAAAAATTCTTTATTCATCCTAATTTCCCTAAACACAATAAATATGTAGACAAGTACTTTATTCTATAATTTATTGTTCGTAGCGGTAGTACTGTTGTGGGGCGGCGTGTTGTGGCTGTTGCGGCCGCGGTTGCGCGTGCGCCGCGTGCGAAATTTGGGGCTGGATCAGTGGCTGTGGCTTCGGGGTGGGGACTTTCACTACGATGTCTGTAGGCTGCCTTGAGACCTGTGGATGAAATGTTGTTATAAATAAACGATCTATAGTCATCAGTAATCATAGACTGTTAAATGGCTACCATGGCCATAAACCTAGGCGTTATTATACAAGGTTATTCAGAAAGGGGGTACTAATCCGAAAGGGTGTTAAAGTACCCATAATAATGAGTAACTTTTGTTCTACCACTTTCCTCAAAAGTCGAAAGTATAAGAGAAATAGCTGTTCAAAAATTACATAAAAATATGCTCAAATCTACCTATCCTCAGCTGTGATCAGCTGTGTTTACATTTTAGGTCATATTAGAAGCTCCATTTCACATGGACAAAAAAATTATCGAATTTTGAAATTTTAATACTTGTTTTAAAACCATCATCAGCAATACTTTAAAGTGGCGAATTAGTACCCCCTTTCCGAATAACATTGTATATTATCTGTGAGGTTAAGCTTTTCTTGCTATGGTCATGCTTTGAAGAGGTGATCGTTCTTTACCCCTTGGACAGCCGATGTTGCGTACTTAATCACAAAAAAGCGAACGATCTATTAAGAACATCAACGTTTATTCATCTTTCATGTTCCACTCAATTTTTGCTTCAAGCAATGCAGAACATTGGTCCTAAACTGATGAAACTGCATTGAAATTGAGACCAGAAATGCTGAGGCTTAAGGTACAGTTGCGCCGGCGGGGCGAGAATTGAAACCTCGCCGCCCCATGTCCACCGAAAATTGCCGTCGCGAGCCATCACGAGTATGCAATGACTAATAATATCAATACGCACTCTATGTGCAGCAATACGCTTCAATGTAATACTAAAAAATATTTCAATTCTCGTTTCGCATACTCTTGCCAATCAAGACCATTTCCACCGATGATGCACGATCAGAGAATTGAAATTTTACCGTACAATTTACAATTCTCGTCTCGCCTCGCCGGTGGAACTGCACCTTTCGTCAATATCAGTTCAATAATTAAAGTAATCCCCTCAATCAAAGAACTGATCGTACTGATATTCATTGTGATAACTCTGTACAATTTGGTATAGTTTAACAATAGGTAGGTAGATACAACTCGGACTTGATTTAGAGTGTACTAGATCTTTAATGCGATTAAATAATGCCAACTAAGTGTGGCCTACTTTTGATGGCCTAATAACGGAATATGGCTTTACGTATTATTTGGGTCTAATCGAAATTATTAGAGATACATTTCGAAGATTCTTAACCATGTCAGTTGTTTTATATAGTTTAGCGTCCTTTTACCTTTTGTAAATGTGAGAGCTTTGTAGACTTGCTAGATGCCTGGATACCTAGTTAATTTGTGACCATATTTTTCATTTTTTTTTGTGTGGTTCCTGCTCTTAAGTCTACTTTGCTCTCTCATAACTATTCTAAGTCATAACTGTACACTCAAATTGTTAAAGATATGGATTTTAAAAGAGTAACCATGGAGTTTCTTGCCGGCTCTTCTCCATAGGAAACGACTAATTGGAACCGTGCACCTAAATTCGACTTTTGATAAGCGCCTGTAATGGTTTATGTGAAATAAAAACTTTTGATTTTGATTTCTTGAGTTCTGAAGAATAACGTATGGTTGTAAATAATATCAGTTTTTGCTAAGTTGTTCTGCACAATACTTATAACAGGATCCGTTCTGTGTCTGCTGACGATAGACCCCATAGAAAACTGCAACGACGATATTATAGAAATATCGTCAGAATCACCATTATTTGGAAGCGGAAAGGCGATCGCAATAGGTCATCCTTGGACGCGTGGATGCTTCTCTATTTCACCTCTATTTGAATTATAATCCCTTTTGACCTCTTAAGTTAGCTACGCTTAGGGATGTAACAGCGAAATGTTGACCACCGTAAGATTCTCTCTTGTTCCTGGCTTTCAAACATAGAGAAACAATTGATCGTTAAATGAAAACCCACCTCAGCCTTGAAACCCTCCTTGGGGTCAGCAGTGTAGGTGACGGTCCTGACGAAGCCGTCGCTGTCGACAACGGAGTAGGAGCCCTTGATGACATCACCGTCTCTCTGCTCTTTGCGGTTCTGGTAGTTGGTGTACTGGTCATCGTTCACGTCGAAACCGAATTGGTAGGAAGGATGAGGCTGGAAAAAGATGATTAGATAAATATTCTGAATTGTTTAATATTATTGAGAGCTCCTACATGCTTTGTGAACGTGAAATCGCTATTGCAAAACTGAATGCACGTAGATGCTTTGACTTTGATATTCGCTTAGAAAGCCCTAAAGTTAATAGCAACATACATATACATACTATAAGACGTGATGAGCGCACAGGAGAAGTAAGATACTTTAAAACTCTAAACTGCCTTGTATAATTTCTACGATCATATAATTCACAGCTAAAAATTAACGATCAACACGTTTAAGCAACAAGTTATTTGTACGAGAATAAGTTGATGGTTACTGATGATATCAGTAAAACTTTTGTTTTTTCTTTTGTATTGCTTTTTGATGGTCTTTGCTGACCGTTCCTATGTAACCGGCAGTAATTGGCTAGACCTGAAGAGCCTCCTGCCAATGGGGGATGGGGGAAGCAAAATAATTAACCTAACTTAACCTAACTACTTATACTACACTAACATCATGGCTACCAGCAACAGCAGCACTAAGGGCAACTCCTAGTGGGACTCGGACCTCGGCTTAGGGAGATTGGGAGGGTGTCAGCTTGATAACGGCTGAATTATCAGTGTGAATTTCGGTTAGACAAATGCCAGTCTTTTTGAAATCATTCTAATTCTCTATCATGTTCCTAGCATTTGCTGCTTTAAATTCCTGTTAGAGGCACACAATTTAGCTAGGTATTCTAACACTCATAATTTATGTGAAATATTCAAAAGAAAACATGTCTCGCCACGCAATAATCAAAGAAAGTTATTTCCCATCAGGTATCGCAAAACGATCTCATGCAGCGAACGCTTTATCTACACCACAGTCTACACAACCATTACCTGTATTCAAGTTTCTTAGTGAAAGTTGTAGTCGACCGTATTCCCGCTCTTGTTAATTCGATCCATCCGTGTTGTCTATACTTCGGTTGGACATTGTATCGGTTATAAGGAAATGGACGAACTAAACTAGGTTGGAAGTATTCCGGAATAGGTTTGTATTTTAATAGCCTCAGTATTGTAAAATTCGATCGGCTTTGCTGTTACGTTGATTTTAATTGTAACGTCTACTTTTACTGTTGGATTGAAAATAAAATGAGACTCACTGTTTCCTGGTTTAGTTTATTTCTTATTAGATTAGACACAGTTACCTAGTTTTTCATATCACAATTGTTTCCTAAAAACTAATCTTTGCTCTTATTTTGTCTGTTGAGTTTTGGTTATTTATTTATTCTTGAAATAAATTATTAGTACCAATTTTCTACGTAATACTTTAATAGTTTTCTGGAGAGGCTCGTGGCTAATTATCAACCGCGCGGATCTTATCATTTGCAAGGTTAAGCTACGCTTGCCGCGGTCAGTCTGTGGATGGGTGACCGTTCGTTACATATCGAGATCCCTCCGTGCCTCGGAGAGCACGTTAAGCCGTTGGTCCCGGGTCAAACGAATACCTATGACAGTTAGGGGGGTAGTCAGAGGCCCGGAAGTCTGACAACCGGCCTAACCTTAGGATATCGGCATGCCGATAGCATTGGGTTGCGAAGGTTTGATGGCAGTCGCTCCATGTAAAAACTGGTAGTCAGTCGGAACTGGTTAGAATGGAAGCTGAACCCAAAATAGTTAGGAATTTCAATAATTTTCTGATCTAATTTTATAAAACAAATAAATACTTTGAATAACACGTTTTTATGCACATCAATGTGATCCTTTTTCCTGATGATCTTCAAAAACGTACCTAAATTCCCTTTAATAGACACATGTCTGTGACACAGTCCTATGCGGCTAGTGTGAATAAAGCTCCCTCAAAAACCTACTTCCACGAAAAGAGTTGCTGTCCCTTGTCACCATGCTGCAAATGGTGAAGACGCTACTTCGTTACTCGCCTATATCTTGGGTCATTATCATGTTATCAGTTGGTCTTTAGAGACCGTAATCTAGCAGTTACAACTTTAAAACAGTCTTTGAACTACTGCTACTCCTTCAGTTCGCGTTGACCATGGGGGTTCTATGGTTGGTATTGACCCTGGTTCTAGAGACCTGGTCCTGAGACACTCAACGATAATACTCGACCATGTATAGTGATTGAGTACGGTGGTGTGCAGCAGTTAGCAAACTTACGTCATATTCCTCGGGTTCGCGCTGTTCCTGGGCCCTCTGTGGTTGGTACTGCTGCTGCCTGTATTGTTGAGGCTGCGGCTGCGGCTGTGGTTGGTACTGGGGCTGCTGGTGTTGGGCCTGGTGTTGGGGTTGGTACTGGCCCTCGCTCTGGACTGAGTACAGTTGTTGAGCCTGGTAAAAGAGAAGATAGTGAGCCTGATTTTGATTGATTTATGCTAGTTTCTACTTGAGATTTAGTGGATGAATGACTAAGATTTTTGGTCATTTTTATTTTTATTTTGATGAATAATGTTGTTCTCATAATAATGGTATGCTTCTTCTGGAGGAATACAATTGTTTATAGATACCATAAACTATACAGAAGGTATATTGAATCATACTTGAAGATGTAATTTAGAGTATATGAGATGAGATGTAATTTAGAGAATATATGACTGTACTCAATCTCTAATAAAAATCACTGCTAGTAATGTCTTAAGTTGCACGATATGTAAGCAAATTGGCGATCGCAGAGCCAATTAAAAAGATCTTTCACCAATAACTGGCGTGATCGTGTGGGCTGTTCTTTCTTACTCTTCAATGGGGTTATGTTACAGTAAGTGGATGTCTTACAGGTCTGGGCACTGCCTGTTGTACATGTTGTGGTCGTGGAATGACTTGTGTCTGCGCGGGCGCCGGTGCTGCGGCCTGTTGGTCGGCGAGGTACTGTCTTAGTAGGTGTGGGTCAAAGCCACCGGCCTGCTGACAAAGGTATGTGGTGGTGAGTTTATGACGTAGGTGCTGTAATATGGCTTAGGAGTAATGAAGGTATTCAGTTTTGTGGTAAAGATGGGCAGGGAAACGGGTTGTGTTAGTTGGCTGAAAGGGAAGCATTAGGGACACTAGTGAAGAATTTCTTTTCGCCAGAAGTGGAACTCATTTGGGAGTTCCTATATGAGGTACCTGCTGAAAATTTTAAAAATATATCATCCATCTCTTATGTCGTTTGTTTTTTTTTTCAAGCTTTGTTATCTCTTTTGGTTAGAAGTTATCGGAAATGTCGGCAACTATGTAGTTTTAAGCATTATTATGGAAATGTGTCCACATACAAGAGGAACGTTTTATCAAGTGTTTGTTAGTAAGATGACTTGATACGAATAAAATAAATATTGATGAAAATTAAACGCTACATTTTTTACGAAAGCCGAAATTAAACGTAGTACTAATCAAAGACTATTGTTAACTAAGTATAAGTCATAAACATAATGTTAAACTACGCCTTTATATACAGATACAATCTGAAAAGTAGTTGCTTTTATAACTGCATCATCATTAACACCTACATAAAACGTAACAGGAGTTATAACACCTATTATCTCAACAATCCACGATCAATTAACTTCCTCCAACAAAGGCCTAATTTCACGGCCGTTGCATTGAAGCTATTAGAAAAAAAAGCTAACTGCTAACTTAACTACCCACTCGCGCTAATCAGTGCGATCAAAAACAGATTACATAACGATAATCCAATTATATCTCGTTACAGTTCGTTCGGAATAAAGCGCACCACTGACGTTACGAAACGTCAAAAGTGTAACAGAATGTAATAGTGTTGTGCCCTGTTACGTCGCGCTCGATTTGTCTTGGGTTGCCAAAAACACACGTGCATGTTCGTTGTGTAAAAACTGATGTTCCAATTCTTTTCCGGTCTGTTTGCAGTCAATTATGTCGGTTGGTGAAGCAATACAGTCACATGTGTTGCGAATATAATTAATGTCGGATGTGCTACATTCTGAAGTTTTGATTGATTTCTATTTTGTTTTATTGTTGCTAAATGTTTTTTAATCGTTTCATGTCATGTATTGCAGAATCATACGTAACAGAATCATGTTGAGTATTTTATTATATATTATAATTATTTAACTCTTAATAATAATTTTCTTCGTACATTTCATAATTATTTACATAACATACGAACAAATACAGATAATGATTATATTAGTACGGAAACGACTTTGCGTAAACTAGATACAGATAAAAGTAAAAGTACAAAAGAAACGCACTCTACAATAGGTTCGGTTAAGTCATGTCATTTGCAAAATAAAAGAACAAAGCTAAGTGATGCCTTGACCTAGTCGTTGTCAGACTAAGACCTCGACATTGGTCAAAGAAGAACTTTCCTTTGGTAGACTTTTGAAGCATTTCACTTTATTTTAATGAATGAAGATATTGAGCAGGATGAAATCAAAATACAATGAAAAACTTTTGTAGATGTCAAAAATAGTAAAGATGACAGGATCTTGCAGCTATGATTCCATTGAGCAAGGAGAAGAAGAAGAAAATGCTCACTAGTAAAGAGTATCCAACAACTTCTGTACGAGCTACATGAGAATAGTGGACGCCGTATTGAACAGAATAGCCAGTGAGCAAAGTTGTAGCGGGGCTGACCCAGGGTGAGCCGGACGTACTGAAGTAGCGTCACTCGTGGAGGCTATTTAAGCACCCCTAAACAACAAATCTAACTCCAAACGAAAAGATACATACTTATTGCTTTTAAAAACTAGATACAAGGTCTATCTAGAGCACTACTGCAAATACTATTGCAAAAGTTCACTTTGTGGAAATAGTATCCTTTCTAAATAACGGCAAATCAACTTCAAGAAAAGATTAAGCGTGCAAATTGATATTCGATAAACCGTTCCATTGAGCGTGTTCTAGCTCTTATGATTTTAACAATATGTTTGTCTTTAAAGGTCTCTTAATGTTCGTGTAGTTAGATTAAAATCTGTTAATTAAAATGCCTTGAACGTCGAATTGTATTGTTGGCTACAGTAGTAGCCTGTGGGTTTTGGTCTAAAATTTCAATGATTTTATAAATTTTGTTACGATTTACAGTTACATCTTCATTCATTTTCAATTTCGATAAATCATTGTTTTTAATTTCTGTATCATATAATGCTGCTAAACTTATTATTTGTGGTTTAACTAACACTTAAGTTTTGTAGATTGCTTTTGTTGTCGTCTTAAATTTAAACTTTAAGCTCTTTTGAAGTCTGAAATGACGATCCGAATTGCGGGCTATTAGATAAAATATTTTAAAAATCCTAAGTTGTCTATAGTAGTTACAGTAAGTATAGTAAATAATTTTGAATCAAAAGACCTTTTTTTATAAAATACAAGGTCAGAAACAGTTGAAATTGCAAATAAACAGCCTACATTACAAATCTACTTAGTTCACACGATGTATGTCACCCAAATGACACGGTCCTTGTTATCTTTGATGCAATGGAGGCTGAGACAGGATACTGATGCAATCTGAACAATAGACAACCCACACTTCTCAACGGTGAACGACACGCCGAGCGGTCGAGTTAAAGGTTATTCCTGATGAATAATAATGAAATACTTTGCATTGAAGTTAACGTAAGATTTTTACACGAAAAAGTTGCCACGTTTTCTTTTACACTCAATCCTTCATTGCATTCCATAATGAATTTTAATGGCTTAAGACTATGGATCAATTAGATATGGTATGGACCCTGTTGGGTCATTCTAGTAGGAGAGAAAAGACTTACATTTTTGCTTGATTACAATTCAATTTTTGAAATATGATTGATAGATATTTTGTAACTGACATTTTAATATTATTTAATAATTTCGTAATAATTGTAATTTTAATATTATTTAATATTTTAGTAATAATTTTAATATTAATATTATAAATAAATATTAGCCTGTAGCTGTCCCACTGCTGGGAAAAGGCCTCTTCTCATACAGAGAAGGAACGAGCATTGATCGCCACGCTTGCTCACTGCGGGTTGGCGATTTCAGACCATTATTAAGTCCAGGTTTCCTCACGATGTTTTCCTTCACCGTATGTCAGTGGCGTCTTAGATTAACTAAGAAAGTACTTAAGACATTGAAAAAGTCACATTGGTACTTGCCTGGGTTTGAACCCACAACCCGGTGCTTAAGAAGCGGGTCTGTAACCTCCGGGCCACCACCACAATTAAAAAATATTAATATTACTTAATTTAATTTTAATATTATATTATTATGTAAACTAGCCCGCGGTTTCACTCGCATTCCAGGGGAATTACTTCACATATCCGGATAAAATGTATCTTATGTGGTAATCCAGGATATGGTCTATCTGTGCGCCAAATTTGATCTAAATCCATTCAGCCGTTTTTGCGTGATTGAGGAACAAACATTCGAACTGACCAACTTTCCCATTTAATTATATTAGTGTGACATTGAGACAATTATTGCTTATTTGAAACACTTTTACTGAAAGCCGATTTAATGTACCTGAGTTTAAAAGTTTTGGATGATGAATAATATAATTATTTTAGAAAAAAAAAACATGATTACGGCTGGTTAGTTGCTATACATCCGAAAACCTTGCTTATCATTCTGTGAAACTACTCACTATGTGAAAAACTCGGAATTCGTGAAAAAAACTTCTTTTCCACACAAATAATCAATGTTACTTAATCTTCTTCTTCTCTCGTGTCAGCACGAATTATACGAAAATAGCTCATGCTGTGGTGAAAAGATTAGCCAGTCAGTAAGGTTGGTAGCGGGACTGACTGCCCAGGATGCGCCGGACGTAGGTACTTAAGTATCGTCACTCGTGGAAGCTAATAAAATGTATTGAACAGCAGATTAATTTTTCACGAATTCCGACTTTTTCCTATATTAAAAGTTGTGTAGAATGATGAGCAGATTTCATGGTTTTCATGGTATCAGCCATGCTGATACAATTGTAGTTTAATGTAAAAAAAAAACACTAAATTCGAGAAAATTAAAACAGCTACCTAGTGACCGAAAAGACGAATTTTTTTTGACTAGTTTTTTTTTTGCACGAATTTAGATTTTTTCCCATAGTAAAAATTGTACAAAATGATGACCAGAGTTCGTCGTTTTCGCATGTAAAGCTACCAATCATGCTGAATTTTGTTTTTTGTTCTATTAGGCAGTCGATTTACTACATAGCTTTACATCATAAGCTTCATTGCATAAATGGAACATGTAGAAATCGATAGAAATGAAAGCTGAAAAACCGCTTCAGTTTAGATCTTACGACTTTTACTTTTCTGAAATAATTAATTAAAATGGTTTATTGGTAGGAGCATCTATTAATTTTAAAGGGTTCCTTGACAATTTTGTATACTTAGTTAAATGAAAATTAATTTTAAAATAAATAAAACTGTTTTAATTGCATTGTTAAATAGTTTACGAACTTTTGTACATAATATATCGAAGTAGGTACTATTTAATTAGTGAAGTCTTGTACCTACTATAAATGACTATTATTTAGATTAATCGGAATTTATAACATTAAATCAATTTATTAATATCACTTCTTTATTTAAATAAACTCACTTGCTGATGTTGAGGTTGGTACTGGTGCTGAGGCGCGGGAACCGCCAAAACACACCCCAATACTGCCAACGTGACAAACTGACGTAACATGTTGCACACACAAAAAATATTTATTCAAAAAAAGAATTAAAAAAAGACCACAGCACACTCGCGACGTAGACGTATTACGTTATCATGCGGTGCGTGTAAGTAACTCTCACTATATATAGAGGCACCCCTTCTAGCTCGTAGGTGGTGAAGGCGGGAGTGGTGTGGTAAAATCCATGTATGTGTGTGTGATTCGAAATTTAAATTGGAGCATCCGTTTTTTGAGTGTGCTCTTGGGTTTATTTGTCTTATGCTGCGTTCATTAAAAAGGTTTTTTTTTCGGTTTATTTGAAATTTCTCTCGAGTTTTTCTACGTATGCATTTAATATTATGTCCTAGGAAAAAGTATTTTAATTATTTTAAAACCCTCAATGTTCATGTTAGGACTATGAGCAATTAAATTATCAAATCATTTTCCAACGCTATTACAATACAGGGTTAAAATGAACTGGCGAAACTAGACAGGAATCGTTAATAGAATACATTTAAATACACATACACACATACACGTAAAATAAGACACTGCGTACGCGCTCTTCGCTACTTTATTAGTTAGGTATTTTGCTATGTAAATAACTAAACTTATTGCTCTATTTTTCCTAAAATGTAGTGTCAAGCTGAGGTCCAGAGGTCCAGAGGACCCTTAGAGTTACCCGAATCACCCCCATTTATGTTCAGCGATTTTTTGTTGTTTTCGAGTTATGATTTCTTTTCATGTTTTAACCAAATCTGGGGGCTTACTATGACCTGTTAAAGCAGGACAGAAGTTGCCTGGAAGTTGAACTGCCCTGCTTTTTTGTACTATAACATCGTTAGAGCAGGCCTGCGTCAGGCCTGCTACGTTGAAGTTTACGAAATCAGTTCACCTTTTTTTGTATAGACTTTTCGTACCATGAACAAGCATTACCTTCAACTTGGTTCAATAGTCGTTCACCTTTAGTACTGTCATGGTATGATTTTTAGCGATTCAGAAGCAGGCCTGCTTTTGGACGGAAGTTGACTGGCTGGAATTTGAACGTTTTCATAAGAGGTCATGGTAAGCCCCCTGACTTAGTAACCCTGTGAAATTCCACCAGTTAATTCAGAGTAACCCTGTGTACATTCGATAGGTATCATATCTCAAAATTCAACATGGTTTGTAACCCTTTGAACACTCACACCTACACATTTATTACTTATAAAAGTCCATTAATTATGATAATAATTGCTGTATTAATAGATAATACCAATAATTTCCATACCGATGCGTAGTTGCTATGAGCTTTCCTATGCAAGTTGATATTTTATGATACTCACTATAAATCTGCCTATACTTATTATGTAAGTATATAATTAGATTGACTGCCTCCTTAGTTGTAAGCGTGACTGCTGAGTGTGAGGTCCTGGGTTCGATCCCCAGGTCGGGCAAAGTATTATTAGGTTTTTCGTGTCCCACAGAAGTAGAGGTCCTCTAGGGGCTGGCGGACCGAGGCCTTTTTTATCGTGGGAAAATCCCTTCGCCCGAGGATGGCGAAGGGTTATACCGGCTAAAAACCCACGGTGTTCCTTTTCCTGACCCTTGACCGGGGTCGCGGGATTCGCAACTGCAGGCACCGCGACCCCGGCAGGCCTCGGTCTGCCGGCCTCTGGCGGACCTCTCCTACTGTGGGGCTTAGCCCCACATCCTCATGAAAGGCGAAATACTGCGCGCCGCCTTCTCGAGCCTGTTACTGGTCGGGCGACGGGTCCCCTAACCCGCCGCCCGCAGGCCACACGGCGCTGGCAGACCGAGGCCTGCCAGGGTCGCGGTGCATGCAGTTGCAAATTCCGCGACTCTGGCCAAGGTCAGGAGAAGAAACGCTGTGAATTTTTAGCCAGTACGAGTCCGGCATAGCCCTCCGTCTTCCCCAGGCGGAAGGTAGACATGAGGAATTTCAGAAGACAAAAATTGTATTTTTCCATGTTGAATTTCTCAGTAGCAGCTTTGAGTCTGGATTTGTGCCCGGTTGATGGCAATAGGGTCGCCCCCTATTTCATGGGACTTAAACATAACGGCGGTATGAGGGTGTACTAAGTATACACCCCTGCCCGATCTTTCGGGGAATATAGGCGTGATATTATGTTAATACATAATAATTTCCATACCGGTGCGTAAGTTGGTATGAACTTTCCTATGCAAGGTTATATTTTATGATGCTATGAATATGCGTATTGGTTGCATTTTATTTATAGTCGTAGTGTTCCGGATGTTTGCAGACCCGCTTTTTAAGATGTGTATCTGAACTGAGGGATCAAATCTCAAATCCTTGCAAAACAAAAAGGCAGAATTAGTAAAAAAATGTGAAAACCTGATGGGATGCTCCAAAAATTTGTTAAACGCAATTTAAAAAAGTTATGAAATGAAATGAAAGAATGTAATGTTTATTCCACTTATTTAGGTGGAATAAAATTGAAAATCCGGGGTTCCGTCGAATTAAGCTACACCGAGTTGACGACACGTTTGGTGTAGTGGCTAAGCGATTGGATTCTGCGCTACGGGTCGTGGGTTCGATTCCCACACGGAACAAAAATTTGTATGGCCTACAGATGGTTGTTTCGGGTCTGGGCGTTTGTTTGTGAGATTTGTGTCTGTAAACGCACCCACGATACAAGATAAATCTTAGTGAGGGGCAACGTTTTATGTAAAAAAAAAAAAAGTTCTAACCAACTGCTACTGGTTGCACCTAGTTGTACCCGGGTAAACCTAGGTGTAACCGCCATTCGGGCTTTACCCGTAACACATATATTATTGAGATAAACTATAAAAATATAATAAAAAAATTAGAAGATAAAAACTACTTTTGATTTATGACAGTTAATAAAAATACGGCAAGTATCGCGGCGGTACGCACTTCCTGTTGAGATGAGGCATTATTATGGCTCGTTTCTTCTTTGTATGAGAAGGGGCTTTGACCTGCAGTGGAACAGTAACAGGCTGGTTCGTGCTGCGTAGACTTTTTCCCAACCATGTTGGGGTCGGCTTCCTGTCTAACTAGATGCGGCTGGATACCAGTATTTACACGGAGCGACTGCTATCAGACCTCCGCAACTCATTTACTGGGCAATGCTGATATCTTAAGGTGAGACCGGTTGTCAGAATTTCGAGCTCCTGACTACCCGTAACGACTGTTATAGATGTTCATCTGACACCAGGGATCGACGGCTCAACGTGCTTTCCGATATACGGGTCATTCTCAAAAACGGACTTAAAATTCGAAAAAAATAAAATGTTTTTTGATATGATTCAAATTAGTCTTAAATGAAAGGTACGGCGTTCTACAATATGTTCCACTTATGAGCCGAGCTATTTTCACTGTAGTTTCCACGAAAACGAAGAAAAAAGAAAACCTACCTCCACGGAAGTGACACAAAGCCATGGAAGTGACGAATTCATACAATATCACTGAAATATTATTGATTTACTACAGAATAAATCGTATTTTTTTACTTCAACCCTTTATTGGTGTAAACAGATATAAATAAAAAAAAAACAAAAATCTTCATCGGTCCTCCTTGTGGGAGCCCACCCACGCTGTATCTTCCGCTATGCGGTCACCACTCCAGAATCTTACGGCCCCATCGGCCATCCGTTCTGCAAGCAATGTGCCCCGCCCAATGCCACTTAAGTTTGGTGATTCTTCGAGCTATGTCGGTTATCTTGGTTCTCCTGCGGATCTCATCATTTCTGATATGATCACGCAGGGAAACTCCGAGCATAGCCCTCTCCATTGCCCTTTGGTTGATCTTGAGCCTTATTATGAGGCCCATTGTGAGCGACCACGTTTCAGTGCTGTAAGTGATCACTGGCAACACGCACTGGTCAAAGATTTTTGTCTTGAGACACTGCGGTACTTAGTTGAGACGAAATTTTTTTGCGTAGCTTCCTGAACGCTGCCCAAACGAGTTGGATTCGACGATTGACCTCTTTCTCGTAGTTGGGCCTACCTAACTGAACAGTTTGCGATAGGTAAACATAATCATCGACAACTTCGACTGTAGAGTCTCCGATCTTCATGGGAGTGGGAGGTACGTGGGTATTTGACATGATCTTTGTCTTGTCCATATTAATTTTAAGACCCACTCTTTCGGAAGCTCTACTAAGGACATAGAGCACCATGCACAATGAGGTCCTCCTTGGTCTCAGCCATGATAACTATGTCGTCGGCAAATCGAAGGTGAGTGATGTATTCGCCATTAATGTTGATGCCTAGCCCCTTCCAGTCCAGAACCTTGAAGATATCCTCCAATGCAGCAGTGAACAGTTTCAGAGAGATGACGTCTCCCTGCCTCACACCTCGCTGCAGAAGGATGGGTTTCGAGGCCTGATCCTGTAATCGGAATGACATAGTGGCGTTTTCATACAAACACTTCAGCACTTCGATACTAAATGTCGCTTTAAGGCGGTGAATCTTCACGCAGTTGGGATAAATGTTGTATTTTTTTTTTATTTCTTACATTTTTTCTGTCTCTCGCCATTCCTTTTTCTGTTTTCTTTCTGACATTTGTTCAATAGGTAGGTCTTATCTTCTTTACCGTTTCTGTGTCAAACTCAAACTCAAAACTCATTTATTCAAAATAGACTAGAATGACTTAGTTCTTTTTGAACGTCAATTTTACAATATAGACATCCCCCAAAAAGCCCTCCCTTCACCTCTTCCTAGTGTTTATGCTGTGAAGAAGAAACGGCGCAACAAACTCCCCAGCAACACAGATATGTCTGTCAAGTGAATAAATTAATTGACTCTATACAAAGAAAATCATAATATTTTTTACAATAATAAAATTATGAAAATGTCGTTCTCTTTCTTTAGCCTTAGCCTGTTTGTATAGTACTGAATCAGCCTTTATTTTCTCCTGACGTCTCCTCTCACGTTCTTTTTTCTTACGTCTAATCTCTTCTGATATTTTTTCGATTCTGCTATAATTACCTAATGCCAAGAATATGATTTCCATCAAATTAGTTGTAAAATATTGATGTTATTATCACTTCCATGGACATGTGTCACCTCCGTGGATATCAAGAATCCATGTGGGTGACGTCTATGGAGGTGACATTTTCAACTTATATACCGTTTTTTCATTACGTCACTTACTAATTATAAAAAACAATGAAATACCCAAATAACGGCTACAATTACTCATAATTATACGCTCCCTGATAGACCTTAATTAAATAAATACTTTGTGATATGTAATCCACAAAAGTGACCAAAGTAGCTTTCTAATTTTTTAAAAATCTTGCCTTTTCATTCAGTGCTCCGAAATTATTCTCCCACAAGCTGTTAACTGTCAATAACTTTGAAGATGGCCCTATGCTTGTTGTCTATGACCGTTCATAAACTGTGTTCAGCCATTTAATAAATTATGGCTGAATTCAATAAGTTTATCCATGGAGGTGATATTTTTATGATGCACAAATGTTATAAAATACTGAGAACTATTCCTTTTACTGCTCTTTGAATTCTATAGTGTTTTTTAGAAAATTCATTCGATATACCATGGCAAAATAATACGTTCTTCTTTAATTATTGGAGATTTGTAACTTTTTTTATATAGACATCGCTTCAAAGTGGACATTGCACACGACATGGAGGTGACATTTTCTACACTCTTTCAATGATAATATAATGTTTTATTATAATATTGTAAGTAATTTATTAAATCCCTAACATAATAAACTACTAAGAAACATTCTACATGAAAATTAATGAAATAATACGAGAATTTTAATTTTTAAGGCACATGCACAAAAAAAATACACTAAAATGAGAATGGCCCATACGCAGGGGTCTCGATATGTAACGAACGGTCACCAATCCACGGACTGACCGTGGCAAACGTAGCTTAACGTTGCAGATTGTTTGATTCACGCATTTGTTAATTAGTCACGACAACATCAATATCTCAACATTTTTTTTTTTTCTGTTGCTCTACTGTAGGTGGTCCTAGGGGACCATTTCTACGTAAGGGCTTGTACACAAAACTGCGATGCGACGTCGCATTGCAAAAATCTGCGAGCTACATAGAACCATACCACTATATTTTGCTGCCATGCGGCGTCGTATCGCATCGCATCGCAGTTTTGTATACAAGCCCTGACCGGGCAGTTTATTGGCGAGACCTGAAGGGTCTCCAGCCAATGGGAGGGCGGGGGGGGGGAGTAAAATACTTAACCTAAGCTAACTACTTGTACTACACTAACATCAATGACTACCTGCAACGACAGCACTAAGAGCGACTCCTAGTGGGACTCGGACCTCGGCTTAGGGCGTTGCTGGCGGGGGCTTTTGGGGGAGGGAGACAGCTTGATGAGGGCTGAATTATCGGTGTGACTGCGGAGTCTGAAGAGACGACCGGATCTACGACGGGAGAGCTCGGTGGATCGTGACCGGCGGCGCGGTTGGACGTCGCGACGTGCCTCGTCGGCGAGGACGGTATGCCGGACGGCGGCGGACGTTGTGTATTGAGCTGGTCGATTTACTCGTCTCCTGGAGGAGAGTAATTACAATAATAATTATCAGAAAAATAAATTAAATATCTTGTTGTGCCGATAGTCGTTACGGCCAATGGCCTAATGGCCAAGAGCCTCGACGAACACCTCACGAGGCTCTCGTTAGGTGGCTGGATCAAGGGCCTGATACAGGAAGCAGTCCTCCTTGACACGGCGCGTATTGTGAGGAGGTTCCTGTCTCTGGAGCCCTAACCACCGGTAGCTTGGACCCTGCTCCCGATGCCGGTGGACCTCTATTTTTATATTTTTAAATGTATTTTTATAGATGTATATTTAAAAATGTAGAAATAAGAAAGAAGATGAATAAAGATAATTACAAGCATATTTTATAGGTAGTTCTATTGCTCCAATAGTAGGAATAGCTTCGATATCCTGGTCGTGCTACAATAAAGTATCTACACATCTGTCATAGACCGGTATTGGCCCCATTAACGTTCTTGATAAAGGGCGAAGTGCTCGTCCTAATGACATTTGGCCCAATACCGTCATGGGAGTACGTCAGTATGCCTTTGCCTAGCTCTTTCAATATCTAGTTACGTGACGTCATTCTTTAGTACGTTTGTCATAACATCTAAGTTAAAAAGATGGAGTGCGTGAAAAGAGCCTCCACGAGAAGTATCGTCAATACTTAAGTACGTCCGGCGCACCCTGGGCAGTCAGCCCCGCTACCAATCTTCCTGACTGGATAATCTTTTCACTGCGGCTTGAGCTATTATCTTATGGCTCGTGCTGACATGACAGAAGAAGTTAAAATTATAGGCGACAGCAGGGGCGGATTTGATACGTTAGCTGCCCTAGACCTATGAAATATTGCCGCCCCCTACTCGCAGTAAATCACGATAAATTAAATGAACTATAGGAATTACATTAAAATAAAAAACTTGGAGTAAACTAATAGGCAAAGATCCAGTTCGATGAGTCAAACTTTGAATAATCGTAATCGCCATACGTGTAATTTTGTTTTGCGAGATGCTTTCTGCACATTATTTGAGTTTTACACTCGAGTTTTTACATATGAGTTGAGTTTATTGAGTTTGTGTTGGCGGACAGATTCACAGAAGGCGCGACTACTAAAAAAAAACCCACTAAATTTTGCCGCCCACTAAGTTTTGCCGCCTTAGACCCAGCCCTACCTGGCCTATAGGGAAATTCGCCCCTGGGCGACAGTATCATCATGTGCGGTAATAATAAGTTTGATGATTTGGGTGAATTAAAAGAGCCTCCACGAGTGACGATACTTAAGTACGTCCGGCGCACCCTGGGCAGTCAGCCCCGCTACTAACCTTGCTGACTGGCTAATCTTTTCACCACGAAATAAATTATTCTAGTATAGGTCGTGTTTAGTGTCATTTAGTTTCTCTAAACGTTCAAAGTCTGAACGTTTTGACTCATTTACATGATTAGTTAGGCGAGGTCGCGAGTCGAACTCGCCGCGTGATCAGCTCATGATTAAGGACTCCGATTGGGTCCGAAACTAATCGGGCAATCCCGAAAAAATGCACTTGAGTAAATCGTAACTAATCATATATATGAATGTGTCTCACGAAAGCTTTGACTCATAGTATTTTGTCGGCTATCTATTTCTAATTACACCCCTGACTAGCTAATCTTTTCGCCACGGCTGCTATTTTTGTTGAATAAGTACCGACACTAGCAAGAGACAATAAGATTCTGCGACCACCGTTTGCCAAGCTTGGTGAGGCCAATTTCACGGTCAATAAGATCCACATTCAATCGTGGACGTTAATAAGTTGCTGCAATTTCCTTAAAGGTCTTGAACACGGACGGTGGACGCATTTGCGACATTTATCACTCTTTTCGTTAAGAAGAGGTCCGATTAGGTCAATGGAGGTTAAAATAAATGTAAACATGAGCCATTGTATATACGAACAATTAGATTTCAGTTCACTACCGACAGCTGCTAGACTAAAGTGGAACTGGGCTGGTCATGTCTGCTGCATGTCGGAGGAGCAATGGGCTAAAGTGGATCCCAACTGGCAGAAAACGACCACGCGGCAGGCCCAGAAGAAGATGGCGGGATGAGCTGGACTCATTTTTAAAGGATTGGCCTACTATCGCACTATATCGCGAAAGGTGGAAGAAGGGAGGGGAAGCCTTTGCCCTGCAGTGGGACAACATGGGCTCATAATAATAATAAATTCACTACCGACAGCCATAGTAGCCAGGCCGTTCTGTCAGAAAATGTCTGACGTGCGACTCTGCACATATTATTTTTTACTAGACCACACACTGTTAGAATGTACCAGATACGGCAGCCTGCTGGCTCTAAAACGCGTAGAGGGTCAGAAATTTCTGAAAATATACGGCCGGACTTAAATGACACAGTAACTATTATTATGAAACAATCATCAAGATAAATACATTCATTTCCGATTAGCGAATAAACTAAATCATTTAGCTCTAAATTGAACGCTAATAAACAAATTACCATGCAGATAATAGTTTCTGAGTGCATATTGTATGGCCTTGCGTCGTTGTTAATGCCAATGCACTCTCAGATGTTCAAAATATCAATTGCTCAACCCTGCCAATGCGTTCACTTTTGTTCTAATCATTTGTTTGATAAAATGAACTTTTTGGTATTTAATTTTCGTTCATTAAGGGCGCGGAAAATTGATTCAATAAGACGTGTTGAAAGGATTCATAATAATTATTTAAAAAAAGTAGTAGGTTGTGCTGTGTAAAAATTTGCCTTGAGTGTGGTGTTCTCAAATTAACTATGCTATGAATTATGACTATTAGCACTTTAATATAATGATTGCAGCTTGCTTAAACAAACAAAGTAACTTTCTGTGATTGTTGACGCACAGAAAACTTATTATTGTAGTCACTTCACTACATAGTATAAAACAAAGTCGCTTCCCGCTGTCTGTCTCTATGCATGCTTAGATCTTTAAAACCACGCAACGGATTTTGATGCGGTTTTTTTAATAGATAGAGTGATTCAAGAGGAAGGTTTTAAGCTATAAAAGGTACACGTGCAAAGCCGGTGCGGGTCGCTAGTTAATAACATAATAATCATAGTTTTTATGGGAATTAAAATTATTGGATAACTTGACTTTTCGGTAGATATTATGGTACTTATACCATACCAAACTGTACGGTTCATTGGCTTTTATTCGTTGACGTTCACAGAAAGCATAGTGGGTCATTAAACTATTCTTTATTTTTTCAATCCCTTTAATGTAAAGTTTAAACCATTTAGCTTATGCTATTCATTAAAACTATCTACATTATGACTATGATTCGAGACTGGCAATGTATCTCCATGGCAACTTAGGCCCGTATCAAACAGCTCTCATTTGAGATATCTCCCAAGCGGAGCTCGTAGGCAGAATTCCATACATTTTACAACTTAAAAAAACATGTCAAGTCGTATTAAAAAAACGATACCTACATAAGAGGCATTTCTCAAATGAGAGTCGTTCAGTAAGGGTCTTAGTATGGTATAACATAATAGCGAAGACTCTAGAGTTCAGAAAGTCATTCCTGTAGGACGAAATAACAAGAATTACGAGGTTACTCGTCTAATTTCAGATATTGCAATAATAATAAAAGTTATACAAGACTCCTTTTGTACAGTAGCGACCAAAAGTCCATAGGCAATCTCACAAAGCAATTGCTTGACGTTTAGTTTGACTTACAACCTTCTATTTTTAAGAGACACATGCATTATCGTTGTAGTTCATAATTTCAACTCATATCTATAAGTAAAGATGGCTTAGTGGTTAAGCGTGTCCGAAAACATGCCTGGTTCATGGAGACGTGCGTTCAAATCTCACGCAGTCCAGACTTTTTGTAAGTTTTTACTCGATTGTTTGTTGATTTGTAAGTAATGAGACAGATATAATATTCAATTATCTTTTTCGCTTTGTTCACACATTTCGTAACGTTAGGGAGGTAGATCATAGAAAAGTAAATAAAGAATTTAGATTTTTGTGGGGTAGATAGACATGAGTTTTATGAATATTTAACTTGATCGGAACGAACGTTGTCGATTGGTTGTAAATGTTAGTTAGTGACGTGTGGTTTAATAGATAGCGGGATTGTATTTATTCTCAAAATGCAGGCAAATAATAATATTGAGACGAGGGCGACTATTATTGCGCTGCATAAAAGTGGTCTTAAATAGAACACAAATATCTTATGAAACCGGACTGAATGTGAGTATTAATATTATTATATTATGAAAATTAAGTCACTTCAGTATTTTGATATAGCCGCCTAATGTTACATTTTTTTTGTTTTAGGGGAATACTGTAAGTCTTTGGATCAAAAGATATGAGGAAGAGGGAAGCCTTGCTAGTCGATAGCGAAGTGGAAGGCCGTCGCTTATTGGCGAGGCGCAGCGACAACATATTATTATGGTGGACGAGTATGATATGAAACAATTGGTTTCACACCTACGAGACACTTTGCGGAATTATTTGACACCTCGCTGTAAACTGTTCGCCGTGCCCTCCACGCTGAAGAATTGCATCACAGAAGACCCGCTAAAAAGCCCTTCTTGACAGAAAGACATAAACAAGAACAATTACGTTTCGCACGGGATTACTTAGATTTTGACTGCAATACTTCCATATTGTCAGATGAAAAGACGTTTAAATCTAGTCAAAAGGGTAGGCTTCACTTATGGCGCAGGAATAACACTCGCTTGTGTTATAAAAACGTAATCCCTAATACAGACAGGTGTGGGAAAATTTAAGAGGAACCGAAGTATGTGGTAGTATTGTAGGGTCCATGCGCAAACGTCTACTTGACTGCATTGAAATTGAAAATAATTGGGGATACACAAAATATTAACACCCAGTAGGTAGATGTTTTGGTTTTAATAATTAGACGGTGTAACTAAATATTTAGTAATATTAACATATCCGTAATTATTTAATGATCTTAAATTGAGGTTTAGTTTCAATCTTCTTTTCGTCAAGAAAATGAACACTTAAGCTATAACCTCAATACATTCATTGTGACGTTACATAAAAAACATGTTTATAAAGTCTAAATCATTATACATTAGTTTTCAATAAACTCTGCTGAATACCGATACGTATAATAAGTGGGTATCAACAATTATATTATACTCTTTTCACCCAAAGATGATTCCTGGCAGCTCGGTCATTCCGTAAATTGTAGCTGTAAGGAGACTGCTATCGAAAAAACGTAAACGACATCATCAAAAGCCGTAGAATAGCTGTATTATACATGTTTTGTTTTTAAAATATTTGATTTTCTTTGTATGGTAATGATTTGTAAAGAAACGTCAGGAATCAACTTATAGTGAAAAGGGTATATATAGTGTCATTAGAATATCCCTTCCTTGTTATGTTATTATGAATTGACTAATTAAGTATACAACAAAAAATCTTATGAACGGTTACAAGAGAACTTCTTTTATCTAGGTAGGAATGTGACGTCACAATTCTCATAAAAGTTTGTTAGTATATAAGTAAATAAAGCGAATAAACATTTTTGTTATCATTTAGCACGACTTTTTTATTTCCACCTTCCTACACCAAAAAAAATTGAATACATAATCACACAAATAATGAAATAATAATACAATAACTAACATTATAAATAAACATCAATAAATTTTTTTTGCTTAAAATACAGAAATAAATATAAGTTTCAAAGAAACAAAAATTAGCTACGCATTGTAAGATTCGAACTCAGACGTCAATGATCGTGGACCCAATGCTTAGCTCCAAACAGCTATCAGGACATATAAGGTTAACGCGAATTTTAGCAATGCAATGTTAAGAACAGGTAACCACTGTGACGCATATTCTAAATGAAACAGAAATATAATGTTATTTCGCGTAGTGCGACGACAGTTCATTAGTGTGTGTTATCTGTGGAATGTTGAGACACGCACATGCATACGCATTGGCTGTATCGTGCGCGAGTTTAAAGCAATGTAGTCCTTAGCGTGCCTATGGACTTTTAAGCGTTTACTGTACTGTAATGTACATTATAGGTCATCTATATAAATAAAAAGAAAAGTCCTGACTGACTGACTGACTCATCAATGCCCAGTCCAAACCCTTTGGACCTAGAATGCTGAAATTTTGCACAGAGTTTCCCTATATAATGTAGACAAGGAATAAGGAAAGATTTTTCGAAATTCAACCACAAAGGGAGTAAAATAGGGAATGAAAGTTTGTATAGAAAATTGTCACATATAGGGTTCAAAATTTCACGCAAGCGAAGCTGCGGGCAAAAGCTAGTTAAAATAATATTTTTAGACCTCCGAATCGCAAAACAATTTTATAATCTAAAAAAAAATCCCCGAGGTGTTGATAAGCAATCGAGCTTTTGCAACTTAGCGACGATAAAAGTGAGTCACTGCTAAATCAATGCTATTTATTAGTGTTATGTAAGTGTAGCATACTAGCCGACAGATTTTAATTGATTGTAATATACAACGATACACGACAGATATAGGTGGTATCTAGTATGTAACATTGCTTGCGGCTAAAAGAGATATAAAATACGTAGATAGAGAAAGCAATTTAATGTAGGCGTTACGTCTAAATGTCGTCGGCACGGAGGTTACAGGGGGCCTACTCTCGAAGTCCGTCAACGAAGTTAGTGGCCCGTCCGAAAGTAGCCCGAAACGTAGGAGTGAACAAAACAAGTGTCAAGTTCAACTTTTCGGACGGGCAAAAACACATCGGTAGTAGGGACATCTGTCAAATCGTGTTGTCATTCATTCTTAGTTCGGGCCCCAAAATAATCGTATGTCCGTAGGTGATAGGGAGTAGGAAACGCTCGTAACTAAGGCCGAAACCACGGACTTCGTGCTTAGGGAGTAGACCTCCAGACCCGCTTGTTAAGCACTGGGGTAAGGGTTTTAAACCCAGCCATGTACCGACGTGACTTTTTCAACTTCAAAAATCAATTGTTAAAATCAAAATTTCCATTATCAGCTCGCTTGATAGACGGATCGATGATCGTAGTTAGTTTGTTGTTAGTAGTAAACAGAAGGGAATTCCTGCCCATCCTTATAACGGTAAAAAATAATTAAAGAATGTTAATGAAGGTAATGTGTCGTGGTGGTTCGGAGGTTACAGACACGCTAGGTGAGTTGTCCCACTGATCTGTCCCGTTCGGGGGGCCAATCAAGAAAATTTAATACAAATATTTAAACAGTTAGGTAATAAATTAATCAGGCGTGAGGAATATTCCGATCTGTCCCCCTAATCTGTCCCCCTAATCTGGCCCCTTCGGGGGGCCAATCAGGAATAAAAAAACGATCTATTCCCCTGTCATCAAGACAAACGGACGGATTGAACGAATTATTTCTGGTCTGTCCCCTGCTGTTCTTTAGGGGGACAAATAGAAAAAAAAAGTTTCGATTTGTTCCCCTGTTACCGACGAGGGAACAGATCGGAATAATCCGATCTGTCCCCCTGACCCCCTGTCACCCTGTCCGTTCGTCTTGATGACAGGGGAATAGATCGTTTTTTTATTCCTGATTGGCCCCCCGAAGGGGCCAGATTAGGGGGACAGATCGGAATATTCCTCACGCCTGATTAATTTATTACCTAACTGTTAAAATATTTGTATTAAATTTTCTTGAAATGCTTTGCAGAATAACCCCGTTAGAGGACAAAGAAAATAATATACCATTTAAATAATCGAATATCTTAAATGTGAACATCGCCTAAAGCTATAACAGATGATAATGTCTTACTTATATACCTCTAATGTACCTCCTATATTAAGGAATTATCTTTTTAGACCATCTACGAGCAGCATTACGTCTCGTTAGCTTATGGAAAGTAGAAGTAAACGTACAGTAATAGTTTATGACAAAATTATGTACGTGTTACTATTCGTAGCACGTTTGTCTATTAGAAGAGAATTTTGTAAGGATCCGTGATCTTAGAAGATGGACGTAACTGACGTAACATTAAGATTGAGGGGGTAACTCCGACTTAGATTTTCTCGTGATTTCTTAGGGCTCGTTCACACAGAGCATCCGCATTTCCAGGACCGTTTTTAACAGATCCCTCTCTACTAGAGGTGATGTTCACACTGCATTAACAGTACCGTTCCTCCGTGCCACGCACCGTGTGGCTTCGATCCGATAAAACGGATCAGTATTTTAATACTGTTGTGTGTGTGAACTCGCTCATACAACTACATACGCCATTGCCGAATAAAAACGTATACGATAAAACGGACCTATAAAACGGACTGCTGTATATTTTGTCGGACCGATATTTTTTACTGGATCTGGAATATTGTCATGTGTGTGAACTCGCTCATACAACTACATACACCATTGCCGAATAAAAACGTATACGATAAAACGGACCTGTAAAACGGACTGCTGTATATTTTGTCGGATCTATACTTTTTACTGGATCTGGAATATTGTCATGTGTGTGAACTCGCTCATACAACTACATACACCATTGCCGAATAAAAACGTATACGATAAATAAAACGGACCTGTAAAACGGACTGCTGTATATTTTGTCGGATCGGTATTTTTTACTGGATCTGGAATATTGTCATGTGTGTGAACTCGCTCATACTACGTACGTCATCGCCAAATAAAAACGTATACGATAAAGTGAACCTGTAAAATGGACCTTAATTGGATTGAACGAGCACTTAGACTTGATACTTCGTGGTGGCCCGGAGGTTACAGACCCGCTTGTTAAGCACCGGGTTGCGGGTTCTAACCCATGGCATGTACGAATGTGACTTTTTCAATGTCATTAGTACTTTCTCAGGTAATCCAAGACGCCACTGACATACGGTATAGGAAAACATCGCGAGAAAACCTGTACCCCAAGTGTGTTTTTTACGTTACTACTGTAGTTGCGTCACGCCAAAAATGTATGAAAATTTAGGCAGAGCCTCTAGCGGCGAATAGCGTGACTAAAAATTTGTTTGACATTTTTGGCGTGATGCAACTACAGTAGTAACGTAAAAAACTCACACTTGGGGTACTGGACTTAATATCACTGCAGGTTGGCGATATGGTCTCATATCGCCAACCCGCAGTGAGCAATTGTGCAATCGTTCCGTCTCTGTCTGTGAAGAGGCATTTGCCTTGTAGTGGGACGGTAAAAGGCATTTTTTTCTTTTAATGTTTCCTTATTTTCATGTTTTTTCTTAAGAGAACAGGAGTGCCAATAACGTCACATTTGGTGAAATATCACAGCTCGAAGGCAGTTAAGATTCAGTCAGAGCAACTGCGCGACAACTGCGGACTACTACATTATTGGCCCCCTAGGTGACCACAAAAAGAAACGGCTCCATAACCTAGCTCCAGAACTCCTTCAGAATCTCCAAGTAAACCGGGCAGTAGCCTGTAATCGTTCTGGCTGAAAGCAGTGACAGCCTAGCGGTTGAACTCTTGACTTCCATGAAGGTAGTTCGACCCTGGCCCGCACAGAGGCGCGGATCAGAACTTGATCATCACATGCGTTAACGGTGAAGGAATACATCGTGAGGACATCTGCACACTGGAGAGGACGCCAAAAAGTTATCGATCTTGATAGGTACCGCTAAACTGTGACAGGCTAGTGTGGGGTACTAAGGCCCAAACCCTTCTTATTCTGAGAAGAGGCCCGTGTCTAAATATGGGACAGTAATGGGCTACTTTTCTCGTGTCAGCAAGAGCTATACGAAAACAGTTCATGCTGTGATGAAAAGATTAGCAAGTCAGCAAGATAGGTAGCAGGGCTGACTGCCCAGGGTGCGCCGGACGTACTTAAGTATCGTCACTCGTGGAGGCTTTTTTCATGCACCCCTGTAATGGGCTGATCGTATATGATGTACATCCTTTTTCTTACTTATAGGTATTTCTTATAATTAACCGCACTACAATCCACAATCATAGTTTGTGTTTTTGCATATACCTACTTGCTTACGTCACCCTGGTCCTACCTGGGCATCGCGTTGAGTTGCATTGCGTCGCAAAGATAACAAGCAATATGACTTCTATACTTATGGCTTACGTGAGCAGTGCATCTGACAAAGCGGCGCGTATAGTCTGTTTGGAGCGGTTTGACTGCGGCAGAAATGAGCCCTGCAAACACGTCGATTGCGTCACACTGCCCTAGGACGAAGGCTCAACGATCTTCTGCCTTCATTCGCTTGGGTAACGGTGGAAGTGTGCCCGTAACATGTTAAACGATTGCAGTGTAAAATTTATTCTTTAACATTATTATTTTTATCCTAATATGAATTATTTTAAATCAAGCTTAATACCGTGCGGGGTTATTCTATACCACGCTTGATGGCAACGCTAATTCTTTGGCCAAAGAATAAGCCAGCCCTCTTGTCACACGAAGTGTCGACCAGCCTTTGGGTAATTTACTTGTAGAATAGATGTGCACTCGGACCCCATGACTCGAGCGTTTCGACCCGAAACGGCTCAAAGTCATAGTAACAAATGAGGTTACTTTAGTGTAAAATATCCTCTAAAATAAGTTGTTAATTTGATTTCCTAGTAAACCTTACGTATCCCACTTCTCTTAGTACTCAATGTAGTACAGGAAACGCTTACTAGCTGTCATAATAAATACATAAAATGAACATTCTTAGAAAGTACATTGGATTAACTGAAGGCACCACTAGCTGGAATAGTTGTTATAAATGGATTCCCAATTAAATGTTCAAATTGTATTGAGGCTTAAAGTAATAAACTATTCTTAACGAAGTTTATTGCATTCTGAAACTGGAAAACGACATAAAATAAACTATATAATCAATCAACATAATACCGGTTCCTATATCCAAAAACGAGTCGTTTTTCTAACCAATCGTAGTTAGTAAGTATATGAAAAAGAAAAAAAAACATTATTTTTTGCGACTAGTTTCTATTCGTGAATGCGAATTAACGTATACTACAACGCTTCTGTAACCAAAGGGTCAAACGGGACCCTATTACTACGACTCCGCTGTCTGTCTGTCCGTGATAGTTAGACAGTTGAAATTTTCACAGATTACGTATTTCTGTTGCCGCCATAACAACAAATACACATTTGGCCGTTTTTTTTTTAATAATAATAAATCATAATATAACTGGCCAGAAAAGAAGACAAAGGCCTCTTCTCACACAGAGAAGGAACGAGCATTGATTACTACACTTGCTCACTGCGGGTTGACGATTTCATACCATTAAGTTCAGCTTTCCTCACGATGTTTTCCTTCACCCCATGTCCGAGGCGTCTTATATTAACTAAGAAAGTACATTGACATTGAAAATGTCACATTGGTACATGTCTGGGTCTGAACCCAAAGCCCAGTGCTTAAGGCTGAGCATCCACCAGAGCTGTGCTAAGCTGCGTAGCGAGGAATGTGTTTTTTAAGCACCAATAGAATCACTTCATTTACCTAGCTTCCTCTGCGCAGCTCTGGTGGATATGGGCTTAACGGAGCGAGGTTTTTGTTCATACAAAACAAGCGAGAAATGCGAGCGAGGGATGTGTTGCGAGGAATGCGTTGCGAGGAATGTGTTACGAGGAATGTGTTGCTAGGAAAATGTGCGAGGATTTGAAAATATGCGCCTACCAGTCAGTCAATAGATGGTGTTTGGAAGAGGTAGATGATCATTTGTACACATTAACACATTACGCATTACTTAATCCTCGCACAGCTCTGGTGGAAAGGGTCACACCGTTTCACATCCTCGCTACACATTTTCGCACCGCACATTTTCCTCGCACAGCTCTGGTGGATGTCCAGCCTAACAAGCGGATATGTAACCTCCGGGCCACCACGAATTGTAAAATTATACTGTTCTTAATTTTAATCAATAGGTAACGCTCTGTAGGATATATATAGGAATTAGACAGTAGCTCATCATTGTATAACTTCGTAATACGGGTTGCAGACCAAGAGCTAAGCTAAGTTAGTTTAGCTTAGCTCGCATAGCTGACGCAGTTTTCCATACTTGTGTGCAGACCGCAAACTATGCGAACTAAGCTATGTGAGCTAACTAAAATATGCGAAGCTAAGTTAGTTGTGTATGCCGATGCGCAGCTACACGAGCTAAGCTAAGCCCCTCCCGCTAACCCCGCACACCCTTTGCACATCCTTCGCCAGTGCTGGCTTAGCTGTTGGTGTGCACGCTATTTATTTCTAGCTTAGCTTAGCCTAGCTTGCTTGGCATAGCTTAGTTTAGCCTTGGCATAGCTTAGTTTTCGGTCTGCAACCGGCTTAAGGCTTCTTCAAATTGCGCAACAACACCTACAATAATAAATATGATATCTAAATTGCATGTGATTTTGTAGAAGATATATCTAGATTCCTATCTCGGTATGTAAAGATTTTAATGCCGTTGCAATAATAAAAGGTGACTGGGTATTCTTAAGCGTGAATTACATAGAAATGGCATAAGACGCAGGCACGGCGCAGGCGCGTCGCTTTCATACATTTTGTGCGAAATAAAGGAGATGTTTAATTTTGGGCCACCACTATGTACAGTATATAGAAAAATAGGAAAAAAATAGCGGATTACCATAAAAATACAAATAAATTAATTTGAAGAAGAGTACAATTGTACTGGAATTATTATTTGGGAACGTTTTTTAATATGTTAACCCTTTCTTTCTGGTAGCCATGACAGTTGTGTTTGACATTAACATGAGTTTGACAACTTTGACAGTCTTAGGTTTCGTGGTGTGTGTGTGACGCAATCGAGTACAACACCTGTAGTTCTATTTCATTATAAATATAACGAAATCCAAGTATTTTCGTCTATAAAAAACGTAGATGGGTTATGTAAGTACACAAGAAATAAACACTATGGGGTCAATGACATGTCAACAGTTGTCAAAATGACATTTCACATAATTTCGATCCACCATATTTTTATGTGTTGTGTTGCTCTCCTTGACGAAGTTAACTTGAATGTACAATTAAACAAAGTGAAATTCTAGAAGATTAACATTAAAAAACGGTTACTTTATTGTATAGCTATAATTCCATATAGTGTACATGGTGCTGGCCCAAGCTCCATACATTTCTGAAACATCTCCTTTGAAGCGGCACGAAAATGTATGAAAGTGACTCGCTTGCGCCGTGCCTGGACCTTATGCCGTTTCTATGTAATTCAGGCCTTAAACGCCTCGTCCTCTAGAATAGAATAGAATAGAATAGAAATAATTTATTTGCATTGAATGTAGGTAAATACATGAGTTGTTACATTAATTTTAGTTTTTGTTCCTGGTACATTCTACCATTTGGCATGCAAAAATTTAGACTTTTCAATTACAATTTAAAAACTTTCACAAAAAATCTATATCAAATTATCTTGTAACAAATAATAAAATAAAAAAAATCAAAACGAATTAAAAATCATAATAATTAATAACATAGCTATACTTTGTCTGTTATGAAATCTGATACAGAATAATAACATTTTTGTATTAAAAAGGAAGAAAGCTGTTTTTTAAAAATTCTTAAAGGTTGGTCCTTGATAACTACTTGGAACCTTATTATAAATTACAGGCGCCATACCTAAAACACTTTTTTTTAATAAAGATGTTTTGTGAGCACCGGTACATAACATATATTTATACTGAGATCTGATTGTTGCACTTCGGCTTGTTGTGTCTTTCAAAGTAGGGAATAAGTTACTATTACTTTTGACGAAAATGCAAAGCTCTAATATGTAAAGACAAAGAAAAGTTAGTAGTTTATTGTCAATGAAAAAAGTTTTGCAGCTGTCTGTAACTTTTAATTTAAACATTGCTCTTAGACAGCGTTTTTGGGCTTTAAAAACATTCTCTCGTTCACAACAATTGCCCCAAAATATGACACCAAACCTTAAATTCGATACCACTAAGCCATGGTAAGCAACCAGTACAGTATTGATGTTTACCTTTTTGGAAAGGTTATACAGAACATATGCTGCTGAACCTAATTTTTTGCAAATAGCTTCGGCTTGTGGTTTCCATGTAAGTTTGCTATCAATTAAAATTCCTAAAAATTTGGCTACACTTGCTTTATCGACTGTTTGACCGTTGTAATTCAAATTTAATTCGTCGGCGTGTATACGTTGATAAAAATGCATAACTTTAGTTTTCTCTATATTTATTAATAAATTATTATTATTGAGCCAGTTGATAATTGTTTTTAAAACGTTATTAATATCAATTTCGTATTTCTCTTTATTAATACAATTAATTATTGCTGTGCTATCGTCAGCAAACAATATCATTGGATTAGAAATTTGACGTGGCAGATCGTTTATGTAGAGTAAGAAGAGAAGCGGCCCGAGCACGCTCCCCTGTGGTACGCCGAATTTGATGTATCTATAAGAAGATACATGTTTTATTTCTCGTTTAGACTTCATACAAACTCTGGAAACTTCTGTAACTTGCTTACGATCACTTAAATATGATTTTATTAAATCAAGAGCATTTCCACGTATGCCATAGGCGTTTAATTTTTCCAAGAGCTTTTCATGATTAACATAATCGAATGCTTTTGACATGTCTGTGTATATTGCACATACAGGTGTTTTAGTATCTACATTTTTCATAATTATGTTTAACAAGTCATAAACAGCCATATTTATATTTTTGTTCTTTCTAAACCCTTTCTGTTCGTCGCAAAGAATATTAAATTTTGTTAAAAAGTTATAAAGTGACTCATAGATCACTTTCTCCATTATTTTTGAAAATATTGGGATGAGAGCAATTGGTCTATAGTTTGCCATATTTTCTTTATCGTTCTTTTTAAAAAGTGGCTTAACTACGACGGTTTTTAGACTCTCGGGAAATATTCCAGCAGTAATACTATTATTAATGATATGACTTAGGGGAGCAGCTATGCTACTGGATACAAATTTTATTGCTCTTGTTGAGATACCATCATAGCCGAAGCTCTTTTTATTTTTTAAATGTTTTATTATACTCATTATGTCTATCTCTACTCATATAATCTATAAATTATAATCATGTAGGGTGACTCTCATAGAACAATCTACAACATGTAACAGGAATAATGCAAACACTCAAACACCCCAATCATAATATACAAGGTTAGTCGGAAAAGGGGTACTAATCCGAAAGGGTGTATGAATAACTTTTGTTCTACCACTTTCTCCAAAAGTCAATAGTTTAAGAGAAATAGCTGTTCAAAAATTACATGAAAAATACGCTAAAATCGCATTCGCTAAAATATCGTCAGCTATGATCAGCTGTGTTTACATTTTAAGTCATATTTGGGGTCACCAATTAGAAGCTCCATTTTCTGAATTTGTAACTAAATCAGGGATGAAGAATTTTTGGAAAAAACTAAAATAAAAAATAATTTTACATGACAATAACACACTTTCTTTAAAACCGTCATCAGTGATAGTATAAGTGGCCTGCGGATTAGTACCTCCTTTCCGACTAACCTTGTGTACTAAAATTTCACTTTGTGCTTATTAATAACAGGGTGGTACACACGGCTACACTTCAAGCTATGCAAAACCAGTATAAGCTGACCGTTACTTGTGCGAAAAGATTATACAAAGCGACGCCAAGATAAACAGGTTTTGTATAGCTTGATGTGTAGCCGTGTGTACATAATTTGAGATGGAGCATGAAGGGTAGCTACCATAATCATTGTAGCTACAGGAAAACGTTCCTAGAAGACCATCCCTAACTTTGAAAATAATTTTATATGCATTAACAGATTTTTTATTTTATTATACCTAAGGCTGAATTTTCTTTAGGTATCTCAATTAAAAACTGATACCCATGTAAAAAGCACGTTATTAATCGCATTAACACATATTTTAAATGGCTGAAACCGATTCAGTTTTCGATTTTTAACCGACTTCAAATAAGAGGAATAGCCTTAAATATAGTCATACTTAGGTTTCAATTGTTTTCTGAACGCATAACTTAGTCCCTTAAGCCCCCTTCTCCCCTATTGTGGTAAAGGTAGTTTGCAGTATAAATCCCCTCCTTCCCCCTAGGAGGCTTGCAGAAATTTGAAGATGATGTCCTCGAAAAGACGGTAGGTACGTAGAACCAGGTTGTTTTACAACCTGACATTTGCAAGGCAAGACTATCTCAGGTCAACATCATGAAGATGTTCGCTACAATGTAAACCTTCACATATAATAAGGGGCCATCCATAAATTACGTCACACATTAAGGGGGATGAAGGGGATCAACAAATTGTAACATCGTGTGACATGAGGGGGGACGGATCATAAGGTTCGTGATGTCACATGTATACATCCATATCTTAGAAGCCGAAATTAAAAAAAGCACTCACAAAATTATTTATATTCTATTTAAAATCGTTTACTACTCCTGTACTTCAGGAGCCCAATTCTACTAACAGAAACTTTTATCAATTGCAACTGAATCATTCATTTAGACAGTTTTCGTTTACAAAAACTGTGAAAAGGTTTGGTTTTGTTTTTGTTGTCAAACAATTTGATAGTTTTTATAAACGAAAACTGTCTGAATAAACGATACAGTTGCAATTGATAAAAGTTTCTGTTAGTAGAATTGGGCTCCTGAAGTACAGGAGTAGTAAACGATTTTAAATAGAATATAAATAATTTTGTGAGTGCTTTTTTAATTTCGGCTTCTAAGATATGGTGCTCCCACACTGCTGTTAAATATGTTAACAAACATTTTCTAACATTAACAAATGTTAGGAAAAGATAAAAATATCAGATAATAATAAATCTAATCTATCTAATTAGATTATTCGATAATATTTTAATAGATTCTTTGCAGATATTTTTTATTTATGTTTGTTTAGAAAATGTTTACTAGTGTTTGTAAATATTTTTAACAGCGGTGCGGGAGCACCTATACAGGCTTCTTGCCTGGTTTAGGAGTCAGAATCGTAAGACTTTACCTTGTTCTATTTGGTTTTTGTGTACAAATAAACGATTATTTAATAATTTCTAAATTTAAAATTGCAAATTATGTGACCACCTGTGACAAGGACAAGGGGAGGACTTCAAAAATCATGAAATTCGTGTAGCGTAATTTATGGATGGCCCATAAGATACAGTATGGAAGGTGCACGATATTCGTGGAAGTGAATCTGTGTTAATTTAGCTTTATTTTACGCTTAATTGTAATTTTGACTTATAGCTATAAATATTCTCAATGTTGCCTCGTTGGTCTAGTGGTCGCAAGAACAACCGTCGAGCTTGAGGTCCTGGGGTCCAATTCTCCTAAAATAATTTGTTGCCAAACGCAATCGAACCACAACCGTCAGTCAGTTTTTGTTTTCGAAAACTTTTAAAATGATTGATTTTGTTTTTGGTGTCAAACAATTTGATAGCTTTTGAAATTGAGCACTGTCTGAATAGGAGAATTAGGCCCCTGAATTCGATCCTCAGGTCGGGCAAAGTGTTATTGGTATTTTTCGTAAGGAAATTCTCAGTAGCAGCCCGAAGTCTGGATTTGTGCCCGGTTAATGGTACTAATAGCCTCGCCCCCTATTACATGGGACTTAAACATAACGACGAAATGAGGGTGTACTATACACCTCTGCCTAACCCTTCGGGGAATGTAATGGTGATGTTATGTTACGTATTTTTTTTACTTTCTGGTTGTTTTATTTAAATAATATCTTTTTTGAATTTTTTTTTTAGACGATGCGTTGAAGTCTTTTACACTAGAAAATTAGATACTTTAAATACGATATAAAACGCTCTAAAACCATGTAAGGTATTTTTGCGATAGTTAATTACAAATCAGACGATACATGTCTGACAGAAATAGGTATCTTTAAGGCCAAGGGGAACCCTCCTTAATACATGTCCCGATATTGTTTCTAAAAACTCTTTAACTTTTATTAGGTATATTGATCTAGAATTTTAATAGTCCAAGAATTCCTCAATCAAAGTTTATAAACGTGCCAACTAACACTACCATAACGGTTAACTTAATTGCAAATTAAAAATCTCTTAAGATTTCCTATGAACCATGTAATTTATTCTTCATTCTCGAGAATGAAACGGCACCATTAAAAGGTCGTTTTAACGAATACGGAAATGAACAAAACACTTTAAGAAGTACCTATGAAAGGCGGTTAATTTATTAGCATCAATAATCACTAATTTTACTGGGCGTTCGTCTCTGAAATACTTAAAAATAAATAATCAGTTCATTAGGCCTCGTTCAGGGAGACGCGGGGCGTTCTTGGCACGTCAGGCGTCGAGTCGCGCGGCGCGTCGCGCGGCGCGTCGCGCGGCGCGTCGCGCGTTTTGTTAGAAGCGGCACGTAAAAAACACAAATACAAACATAATTATGGTACTGTGTAGTTCCGTTTATGAAGACGCGGGGCGTCGTGCGGCGCGTGCACGTCATCGGCACAAAGCATTACTGGGTTATTAGATAGTGCATAACACATCCTACAATCCTGCCACGAGATTTATTTAATTAAGGTTCACCAACAGTTGTTACAGATATCATACAGATAGGAACATATAAGCAATCGTGTCTTAAATCTAACTGCACAGCCAATTACAGGCAAACACCACATGCAAAATGCTTTTTGTAATTATAAATTTAATTTTAAAGACTTAAATTGTAGATAATTATATTAATTACTAATATTAATGACGTCTGACAAACGTCGATAATAAGTCTGCGTGGACGTCTACCAGGAGGTAACCCCTTCTCCCTTCTTTTACACTTCATCTTCTGCTACACTTACGAGATCGGCGATCGGACTGGCTATGCTCTACCGTCATGACTAAATGTGCTACAGCCGGTCTGTTTGCTGCCGCCGGTTTCTATCAAATGACTGTGTGGGCCATTGGCGAACGCCGTAACTACGAGAAGGAACTCGCTGACTACCCCAAGGGACATGAAGCTATCTTGCCTCTTACTTTATAAGCACTTTATTATTGTTATGTATTGTATTAGGTATTGAATGCTCCACACATTCTATACAACTGGTGTAGCAGACGTACTCAGGAGATCCTAGGGCCGTCTGTTACATTACAGTTTCGTTCGTTTATGAGTTTGCACATGCGGGGTATAGACGAATTAGCACCAAACACTGTACGGCGAAGAGATGGAGCTAAGGGTTTGCGAGATGGTCTACGGGGTACTCTGAAATTGAACTTACATACCAACTGTGGGCAGTCAATGGTGTTATTGAACAGTTTATATGCGAATCTCAAATTCAAGTGGTCCCTTCGAGCTTCCAGTGTACTCATTTTGTAGCAGCCTAGTTTATCAAGATATTTAAATTGCCTTCTCTTTGTACGGTCAGCATCAAAAGTAGCTGAACAGTAGAGTTTTTAAACTTGGCATTAGTTAGAAAACGAATTGTTTTAAAACAAAAAGTTTAATAGATACCTAGAGCTGCTAGATATGCCTTAAATTTTTTGGTTCCTATCAATTAGTTATCTAATTAATGCAAAGTTTAAAAACTCAAATGTTCAGCTACTTTTGATGCTGACTGTACTCAAAGGGACCCTAGGTATCGGATGTGCATATCGGGGGGGTTCATGAAAAGAGCCTCCACGAGTAACGATACTTAAGTACGTCCGGCGCACCCTGGGCAGTCAGCCTCGCTACCAACCTTGCTGACTGGCTAATCTTTTCACCACAGCATCAGCTATTTTCGTATAGGTCGTGCTGACACGAGAGAAGAAGAAGGTACCGGATAAACCTTTTTTGGACTGGTTCTATCCGTAGCGAGTGGGTTGCGTAGTGATGCCTCCATATCACACTGCAGTATTCCAGGATGCTGTTGATAAGGCTATTGTAGAGAACTAATTTAGTATGTGGTCGTTGAAATACCTTTGAGATCGAGACCAATAACCAGTAACCCCGTATAAATTGTAAGTAACTCCACTGCATTTCGGCGCTAAACCGTGTTCGTATTTATCAAGTAGGTTGCAGCACATGACCGCCCGACTTTTTGTCATATGTAACTGATAACCGGTCGGTACATATGTTGCGGAACACGCAACTTACCTATGAGTGTTATAAGACTTTTAAGTTAGCAATAACCTCATTTAGAACGGACTTAGACACGCGGCTAATGTTGGGCGTTGTCTGATATTACGGGCGAATATTTAAACACACGAGTCTAGGCCGGCGATTAAAATTTTGTTTAAAAGGTCAACCCTTTTATCGAGAAACATTCATTTTGATTTAAGAATTTATAAAAATATTATGATTTGTAACGATTTACTCACGTGTATATTTCGGGATTGCCCGACTAGTTTTGGATCCAAACGGAGCCCTTAATCATGAACTGAACACGCGGCGAGGTTGCGAGTCGAAACTTCTTATATTACCTGACTTACCATATAGCATCATTAACACTAAAATGTCGAACAAGCAAAACGAATACTACAAAAAGAACTTATCGCGATGACAATGACAATGCACAAGGAATTAATTACTTTATAATTACTCACGTAATGGAAGTAGTGAAAGTATGAAGTGAATTTTCATACTACCGTCGCGTTAATGCATGCTGATAAAAACAGCGGGACAAATAAAATGTAACGTAGTGCATTTTTAATACAATCTGACATTTTGATCTCAATTGCATTCACGTTGACATTTTGGTATTGAGATCGAACAGCTGATAAATTCGTGATAGGTTTTTAAAGAGTAGCACTGACCGGATCTAGTTCATTTCATAAATGTAGATAATATATAATTTAAGTTGCTAAGTGTAAGACCCGCATTCTAATTACGCAACACATTCGTAATCGCTATGGCTTTGATTTTGACAGGTCAACAATTTCCATAGTAACGTATGTACTCGTATTAACAATTTAATCTCTCCACAAGTATGTACCACGTAATGAATATCGTTGTACCTATTGTCAAAATCAAAGCCATAGCGATTATGAGTTTTTCGTTATTAGGATGCAGCAGTGGCGAAGGGTAAATTTTTTTAAAAGGAAACCGGACCAAGAAATGCTTACCTTGCTCAAGTGTGATGCGTGAATTCCAGTAACTACTCGTTTCGAAAGGGAAGCCGATAGGAATCGAGTTGTATGGAGCCTTCGCCACTGGGATGCAGTTTCATTTAAATCCTTAGAGTTCGTCTAATTCAAAATAGCGCGGGGCGCGCTATTTTGAATAAAGGAGGCACAAGAATATTCATGGTAGTTGCTAATTAAAATATTGATTTCCAACTAGTATTACCGGAACTTCATTTCCGTGAAAAAACAACCAGGGGGGCTAATAAGGCTGCGTTCACACATGCGCGATTATTTTCGGCGCGAAAGCGCGCACGCGTCTTTTACGAGTCGCTCTCTCCTCAGAAACTTTGGAATTTAGTAGTTAGTCCCTTGTCTTAACGTACATTTTTATCGATGTAAAGTACACGCGCACGCTCAGCGTCCGAATAGCTATCGCGTAGTACACGCGTCGCAATCGTGCAACGCCCGCGCCGCCTCCACCCTCCCGGCTAGGATGGCAAATGCAATTTGAGATCTATTGATATGTCATAAGATTCAAATTATGTACAACAAATTTCAAAGCGAGTTAGACGCGGGTGCTGACACGCGTGTCGTGTGAATGCGCACTAAAGCCGCGTTTGGTGAAACATATTTCGTTTCATATTCGTAATCATAACTGCAAGTAGACGGCACCACATCCAGTCGCAACTGTAAATATGCAACTGCCAAATGCAGCTTCAATGCAATTAGGATGCAGTCAGTGCAACTGCGTGACGACTGCCGACTGGATGTGCAGCCCACTTGCAGTCATGATTCGAATATGAAACAAATATGTTACAGGATGTATATATGTTACGGGTAAAAGCCGAATGGCGGTTACACCTAGGTTTACCCGGGTACAACTAGGTGCAACTAGTAGCAGTTGGGTAGAACTAGGTGTAGCTGAAGTCGACGGAGCCCTGCTGTGCGGGGCTCCTATTTCTGTCTGCAGGGTTTAAAGTAACCTAACACGAAGGGGATGACGGGGGCTTCGTTCGCGCTAAGGTGAGCGAGCGAAGCGAGCGAACGAAGCCCCCGTCATCCCCTTCGAAGCCAACATATCCGTGTCGGGGTTCCCCTTAACCACCGGTGTGCGGGTGGGTACACCTAGTTCTACCCGCTATGATGATTCAACCTAAGGTATTGTTTACAAGGAAGCACTAAAGTCAATTAATTCAAAAGGAAAAGAAAAACAAAAAAAAAAATTTTTCTATCTTTTGTTGTTATAACATTTGACTCTTAATAGCATCAGAAAGGCGTGCTTAAAATCTTTCGGGTACCTCGGGCCCACGGTGTATATAACAGTATTATTATCCGATCTAGTAAGATAAGGGTTTTTTATATGAGAATCCCTTACATACAAAACTTGGATGAGTTGTATGATCTCATTAACATTTCTCGTTAAAAATAACCAAGTTTGCGTAACAAAATAAGCACAACCATAATTACAAAGTGCCCTAATTGGCCAGTCGGAAATCCGACCCGCTATCTCGGCCACAGTTTTGAAGTACCAGCAGTGACATAAAAACCAATAAATTGTGTAATATAGTACTTTAAATGACCATACAAAGCTATTTGAGTCAAAAGTTAACATTTCAGTTTTTGCTTTCCAACTTTCTGATTAAAATTAATTTGGAGTAAAGTAATTTGAGGTGAAAATACCTATCAGTGACATGCGTGACCTTTCCTTGTACGTGTAGGTAGGAAGATTGGCTTCAAAATGTTCTTCCTATGCATTGAAGCGACGATGCACAATTTGGGTAAGAAGTTTGGTATTTTGAACGCAAATATTGTAAGAGAGAAAATGAATATTGTACTAATAATATACAATTGTATACCTATATTTTAACTTCTTTCGTTTGAGAATAGCTCATGTCATGGTAAAAAGGTTAGCAAGTCAGGAAAGTCGATAACGGGGATGCCTGCCCAGGACGTGCCGGACGCGCGTACGTACTTTTCGTCACGTGGAAGGTCTAGCTCTAGACATTAGACGTAGATTTACCTATTTTATCGACCTGAAAATTTTTAGTAGTAGGCCAATTATTTGGGAAACCGGTCTGACCATACCTACCTGTATATAGAGTAAAGTAAGTGACTTTATACAAGGTGTAACATAAATAAGCGCACAACCTCTTAAGGGGTCACTGTACTCATCATTATGAATAACTTTTACAATGGGACCAAACACGAAATCGCGAAAAAAAAACTGCTGTTCCCTACATTAATGTTCGCATAACTCGTCAAAATGTAGGGAACAGCTGATTTTTTTTTGTGCCCTTATTTATTTTACACACACATTATCGATTTCATCTATATTTACTAAAGATTTACCAGGTTACTTGTGAATTGGAATGATTGTGACACTCTTGAATTTGATGATCATTGTCCCAATGCTCAATGTGTTATCAGTAATGCCAGCCGGTTCCTGTGGGCAAAAACGAATCGTTTTGCTTACCAATCGTAGCATATCTACCGAACTGGGCATAAAAATGGACTCGTAAGCTAATTGTACCTGTGATAGTTACTAACGTATCGGTGTCTAACAAGAAATGCTATGGGGTTTTTGCTTCCTTATTGGTAAAGATACTAGAGTCTTAATCCTAACCAATAACGCTCGGTAAATAGTGCATCATAGTTTTATAACCAAACCGAAGTGTATGTCTGTCTATGTACAAGTATTCCTATCAAACTATAATTATATCATCTACTATCAATATCAGTGGCAGTGCGTATCACGTAAGCAGCACATACAGTATGTCGCAATTTGCAATGTGCCGCGGGCGTGGTCGACACGACCGCTGGAGCGAATAAGTCCGATTTACAACTCGATTATATGAGAATGCGAAATGCGATCGATTCTGAGAATTGACCACCCCGTTATTGCAGTGTCGTAAGACTAATGGGGGCTACACGCGATGGGACGGTAGGACGGATCGGGTCGATTCCAGGTCCATCCAACCCAACCCCGTCGTATACAGGGTATACGAATTTATGTTATTCCTTCAAACCGCGTGGTCTACTGGTGACACAGATTAATCTAGCACCAGTTTTTATCAGATTCAGCAAAAAAAAATGTTTCAATAAAAAACCTATATTTATGTTTCTGAGTCATTTTAGCACCCCGAGTTAACTGACTGCACGGATCGATTAAACTGATTTCTTTATTGATACCTCATTTGGTGGTTTAGATATAATAAAACACCAAAAACGCAAAAAAAACCCGTGCGGGTTTAACCTAAATCGGGTAGATCATGTGGTTTTAACCGGTTGCGTCCCGCGTAATACCCCCGGAATATCCCGCGGTATAACACGAATTCGTTTACACCCTTTTGAGATAGAAAATCTGGTTAATTACACGTAGAGCAATAAAACAGCATTATAACTTACAGAAATCTAATTAAGTAAAACAACGATTATATCTAAAAGTATAACTAAATAAATAATATAAGAAAAGTCTTGGAAGGACGAGAATTTAGAATTTAGGACGCGTATTTGTCCCCCACATGGTGTCGGACACCCCACTTGTAGTTAGCGTTCTTGTCTGTTTTGACGAAGGTGTGAACGGGGCCCGTGACCCCGCTGGTACCACGGTGGTCATGATCGTGGTCATAGTCGTCGTGACCACGCTTAGGACGCTGTCTTTCAGGCTCTTCTAGATCTGCTGACTCAACTGAAAGAGGAAGGTTGGGTTGAGAACGTTTTGTTTGATAAATGGAGAGATCTGCTATCGTAATCTTTTCTGAGCTATTGATGCTAGATTTGATTGAGATAACAATGGATATAAATAAGACGAAGTAAAAAAAGGTAGAGATTTTAAGATGTCTCGTGCTGAAGTAATATTAAATAAAGATCTAATTCTATCACGTTAAATCGAATCAACTATAACACGTTAAATCGATACAACCATTTGATTCTGTACGATATTCGTGATGATGAGAAATTAATAAAGAATTTATTTTAAAACACTAGATACCGTTTATGGCGGACATTCCACCCATACGCACAATACATTTTGGCAGCACATTCATTGTGCGTATAGCTAAGGAGTGGAACTCCCTGCCAGTCTTTGTTTCCCGATAGCTATAACCTCAGAGTTTTCAAATCTTAAGTGAATAGGTTACTTCTAGGCAATATTGCATCATCGTCGACTGCATCTTCACTTATCATCAGTTGAGATAGTGGTCAAACGTGAGAAATAAGCTGTTCAAATTAAAATTGATGGATTCTGTTCTAGACTGAACATCAATCCAAAAGACATGATGAAGACTTCAATGTTATTATTATTATATCAAGTAGCTGAACTAACCCGGTGATCTATGGTGTGGCTGTAAATGAGGCTGCGCGTGCGGCTGCGAATGTATCTGCGGATGTGCTTGTGGATAATGCTGTGGATGCAGACGAAGATGCGCGGGCGGTGGTGGCGCGTACCTGGTGAACCTCATCGGTCCTCTGGGTACTGGGTAGAACGGTCTGGACCATGCTGATGCCGCTACAACCGTACAGGATAAGATCAACTGGAAGAAAAAGATACGAGATAAGTTTATTAAATCTGAGAAGGGAAATAAAACGTGCGATACATAATACGATTTTTAGGTTCTCTTAAAGATTTTAAAAAGAATTTAGGCAATGTTCTTACAGGATCAATCAATCAAACTCATAGAATCGGTAAAATCTAGAAAGTGCGTAATGCTTTAAATGAAATTAAATAATCTCAATATCATCAAAGACGGAATATAACTGCAATAAAAATTAATAGATATTAGTTAATTTATGTTTGTTCAAAATAATTGACCGCTATTATATAATGTTTATAGCCACACCGAAGAAAAAAACCGGTTTGTAAAAGATTTACAACCAAGAAAATTGAACAGAAGCAGTGAACTCATTACAAGAATTTAAGTATACGTTAACAGTCGTAATTAAGAAATTAAAAACTAATTGGAGTACATAAACAACACCTTACATCAATGCTAAAGTGGGCAAACGGAACTACGAAATGTATTATTAAAGAATTACGAATGGTTTTTAAACCATTCGTAACTTCCCGAGAGAGGCGATATAACAAAAAAAAAACTCACTCACACACAAACAAACTCGCAAACCTGTTAACTCATCATGCAAACCAAGTAAACAAAAATGATTGACAAAGTCTTATAATTTTTGTAGATGTAATGGAATTTAAGTTCCAAATACAAAATTATGAGCAGTCTAAACCTAACACAAAAGTGGCTTAGGACATGACTGCAGTCGCGGATCTAGTATTAAGCTTAGAATGCGGATAAGGATGGCCAATCATATACACACACACATTTTTTTAAATGATGGTCCTTTTTTATGTTTGGACATATTCATCGTGTAATAGACCTAGATCCGACATTGCATGACTGTTATTTATACAGCAGCACATCATCAACAACAACAACATTCATCTGTACTATAAAAATATCATAATAGTTCTGGTTGGATAGTTCTGCGAGACGATATTATTAACACCCTGATCTGACAGACACCAGAAACTAAATTCTCTCAATTCTGAAGTTACTTTGTTAACTAAAACAGATCTTAGCTTTCGAAATGGGAAACAACAGGACATATAAATAAAGTTGTTTGAAACAACTTCTTAAGTCAGTTTTGTAACTAAGTTTCTTTCTACATCGTTACTTGTATTTCCAGCTTCAATATTACATATTATAATTTATGTTTGCGCGAATAATTGCGATTTAATTACCCAATCTTTATCTCAGTTGCCACAAGCTGTTATAATTCTGTAACTTGATTAATTGCAATTATGTATGTATGTATGCAATATGTTAATTAAACTAGTAGTTACTCGAATTAGTGGTAATAGATACTAAAATGTTTTATAATAAACAGACATAGCTTGGCATTCTTGTATTTTAACAACTCATTGATACAGTCATCAGTGTTACTTAAAAACGTTACCTAACTTTGACTGTGTGATCAATGTGGTCATATTATATCATAATCAATTTGCTAAAACGAAGCATAGTCGTAAAAATAACCCTCATCCTCTCATTATAGTTAAAAAATGATTGAACGCTCAAACTTTTGACGAAAATATTACAAAAGTTAAACTTACCAATATTCTGGTGTCCATTTCTAAACTCATGTACTTTAGTTTAAGTGAACTCAATAGTAATGGCGACCACGGTGTCAATCAGTCTCTTATAAATAAGAAAGAAAACGAATTTATAACACTTTCTACCGACGATTTTACGGTCGGCCGCGTCGGTTCGGCCGAGATAGTTGAATCAGACAATACAAAAGAGTCCTCCTGTGGAACGAAAATATACGATCAACATGCATGCGTAATGAATTTAGATTAAAAAGAAATAAACAATCGAACATTTTTTTTGGCAAATTACATGTAACCAAGGAAAGTTATCAGAGCCGGTTATACAATTGAAGTAATGTTGTATAACATTTAATCGTTCCTAGATTTATTCAAAACTGGATGGTATGATTGAAGACACGCAGTTTATATGAATAAATGAAGGAATGTTAAACGTTGCGTTTGTTTTTTGCCTTGCCAGAATTTCAAGTGATGCTAGTTTTACAATTTTAGGTTGATGATGTTGTTTCAAGTTTCCATAGATATCTTAACTGAACTGCTAAATTAGTACATATTCGGTGTACATTAAGAAAATCATAGATAAAAAATGCAATCGTATTCTTTCTAGCCTTTTCCCAACTATGTTGGGGTCAACTTCCAGTCTGACCGGGCCTACTCCCTAAGTCCGTCAACGAAGTTAGTCGCCCGTCCGAAAGTAGTCCGAAACGTAGGAGTGAACAAAACAAGTGTCAAGTTCAACTTTTCGAACGGGCAAAAACACATCGGCAGTAGGGACAACTGTCAAATCGTGTTGTCATTCATTCTTAATTCGGGCCCCGAAATAATCGTATGTCCGTAGGTGATATGGGAGTAGGAAACGTTCGTAACTAAGGCCGAAACCACGGACTTCGTGCTTAGGGAGTAGACCCCCAGATACGGAAGAATACCAGTATTTTATACAAAGCGCTTGCCATTAGACCTCCGCAACCCAGTTACCGGGCAATGCCGATATCCTAAGGTTACAACGGTTGTCAGACTTTCGGGCAGATTACCCGTAACGACTGTCCTATGTATTCGTATGACACTCGGGACCGACGGCTTAACTTGCTCTTCAGCAATCTAGATGATCTAACCGCCAAAAAACAAATTGGGTCTAAAACATAAAATTCCGAAGCCAGCCAACAAATTGACTTAGCAAAAAAACTAATCAATGAACGATAAACTACGGTAGACTTATGAAGCGAAGAAAAAGATTTTATAATGACTTTACAGATGGACAGTCACCTCGAAAAAACTGAAAGTTAAGCAAACAGATCACGTAATCCTATTATTAGTTAATGCATCTTAAGTATTGCAGCTTCCATTATCCATTAATTTACGTTAATGTACTTTAAACTGTTTAATTATACTTATAAATAACGTATAATTTTGAATGTTGACGGTAACAAAGTGTTTGTGGCGAAATTCTGCATGAAGGGAGCTTCATGCCGTATTCTCCGCACATTCATCAATGCCAAATATTTTTTGCAAACTTAATTTTTGAAATGATTTTGTGAATTATTGCTACATTCATATTTATGATTGGTTCCGATTTATTCACGTGCATTTTATCGGGATTGCTACTATTACTGCTACTTTGTGCGTAACTACAATGCAGTTATTTGCCATCATAAACGCCTTTTTGTGACATGCTGTAGTTATTATCTGACTACGGAAAAGGGAGGGCATGCCGCTAAGACCTGTGGGTACCAACTTAAGTAGGTAATTACGGCGGCTTGCGACTACGGCTATCTCACGGACATCACTGTACCTATGTGTTGATTTGAATTTAGCAAATTGTCTATTAGAAAGGTGATTTATTGAATTGTTAAGTGATACATGATGATAATGTATGATAAATAATATTTATTTCTGTACATAAATCTGTTACAGACACTTTTAATAGTCAATGTAATGTTTTTTAAGACTAGATGGCGCCGGCATTTTCTATCTGACTAGCTCTGAGAAGAAAAGCCGAAACAAACTCAGAGGTCAGGTTTTTCAGAAAAGTGAGTTCGCTAACAGAAGAATTTCCGGCAATGTTTTCAGACAGGAATATTTTGTTATTTCATGCTTTTTAGTTGGTTTTTTATGTGGTCAGATTTTAGTTTTTTTAACTTTTGTTTTTATTAAGATGCTTACACAACACTATGTCTTTCTTTAAGTGTTGCAAGGGTCTATTAGATTTTATTAAGTGAATCGGCAGTGGCTTCTACCTATTCTACTTGGTTTCCCTAAGGGTTGTGTAGGTCAAACGGCAGCCGTGCTGCGTTTCTGCGTAAAAAATGAAACTCGCCTACCATGAACACAATGGAAGGAACTGCTTTCATCATTTCACTAACAATGACCTGAGTAAACTATAAAAGTATCAGATTTGTTAATAATGTCATCATGGGAATGAGTTCAGCTACTGCGATAGGTACTTCGCATTGTATTGCATTGACTCTCACCTTGACAATATACCATAACAGTTTCCATAGTTTTTCTACAAAATAGCCTCATTTTTACTTCGTTGTTCACGATTCGATGTAACCATGATCTCTAGGATCGTAACCCAAATGATGTTGACCAGAATTTAAAGACACTCCCAGATAAAATATGTTGTCGATCTGTTGAACATTTTGCGTACATCTGAGAGGTCAACTCACATTAGTTTTGGCTTTTAAATAAATGCGTTTTGCGGCACTTCAAGTTATAAGACTCTCGCTTTACTTAATACTTTATACAAGTTAGGTAATAAAATAAATTCCAAGAAAGAAAGGTAACAAATATCTTCAAATTATATCGTTTTTTATCAGGCTTCCGTACCCAAAGGGTAAAACGGGACCTATTACTAAGAATCCGCTGTCCGTCTGTCTATCTGTTCGTCTGTCACCAGGCTGTATCTCATGAACCGTGATAGTTAAACAGTTGAAATTTTCACAGATGATGTATTTTTGTTGCCGCTATAACAACAAATACTAAAAAAACAGAATATAATAAATATTTAAGGGGGGCTCACATACAACAAACGTGTTTTTTTTGCCGTTTTTATAGATAATGGTACGGACTCGCACTTGGCCGGTTTTTATTTGATGATACTACTTATTTCAATGGAATTCCTTTTATTTAAGACTTTGTGTTTCCTTGAGAGATTTGATTCTATCAACGTGCCGTAAAATACAGACTGGTCCTGCTTTTTTCAATTAAATTCCCAGTCAGACGAGATTTATTAAAAATCTTTGACAACAGTATTTATCTTAGTTTAATAAAATAAAATGAGGTCTTGGATAAGTAAAATTTGTATTTTTTTTTATATTTATAGTACTTTCCTTCCATGACCACTTGAATCAGAACACCCGCTCTACTAATACCTAAATATTATTATTGTTTTGTAGGATGATACAATTTCCCTTGCCATGGATAAATACAATAATTAAGCGAAAAAAGTGATCCCAGCACAGGATACAAATTCCTAAAAGTGTAGAAATGTGGGATGAGGCGAGAAATAAAAGTATGAAGTCCCACTTTAAACTAATTAATTTTATTTTTGTAAAACTACTGCGTGTACGTCCTTGCACTCCGATCGTCCTTTTTTTTGTTTCACGTCAAGGTAAAGTCCGAGACGGGCTGCAAACTGCAGACTGCACGCAAGTCACCATCGGAATACTGCCTTTAAGGTGTGCACTTTAAAGGTGCTATTCCGACAGCGACAGCAAAACTGCAACCGCAGACCGCAGCCGCAGATCACACCGCAAGCGATACTACTTTTGCAGTTTGCGGTCTGCAGCCCGTCTCGGACTTCTACCCTCATTCGTCACTCTTATTTGCTGATACACGTCTTCCCTCTCTTTCCTTCCTCTAACGTTCCATTTCACACAGATATATGGTGGGAGGTAAAGTATTAAAAAAAATATCGTACCCGCTATCCGCTTGCAGATTGCGCCAGCCCGATCATTTATTGTTAGTCTTCGGATCGTGAGGTCGGCTTATGCGGGTACGATCGGAAATCGTACCTACTACACTGACATACTTTCTTGACGACCACGTTTCACAACGCCAGATTGTAACTTGTACCTTTTTATAAGATTCTGACAAAATTAGGTACTGTTGATATAGAGAATTTCTTAATTTTATTAAACAAATGAATGGGGTTTTATAATTATGGTCTCATGTCCGGTTCCTATGGATAAAAACGAATCGTTTTGCTTACCAATGGTGGATTTTTTATTGCCAAACTGGGCATTTATATAGACTCGTTAGCTAATTTTACCTGAGATAGCCAGTGTCGGACTTGCCATAGAGTTAGGGTGGCGTTTGTCACCCGAGCTCTAGCGTGCGCCCCCCTCCGGTCTGGAAGCCCGCGTAGGCAAGGTGAAAGGGGATAGAACCTTTGTGGCATAGCCCCCCCGCTGCCATTAAGAGATTTTTTCCAAGTTGCGGCGCACGATTACTCTAACATATATGGGTAGAGGACACTTAGACAAACAAAAAATATCGGGGATATGGTGCCCTAAAGTGTCACGCTGCCGAGATATTTGGACTTAAAGATTTTTTTTTCAAGATTGCAGCGCACTTTGTAACTGGTAAATATAGATAGAGAACACTCAAACAAACAAAAAATATTCAGAAATATGGTGCCCTAAAGTGTCACGTCGCCGAGATATTTTGACTTAAAGTTTTTTTATTGCAGCGCACTTTTAACTGGTAAATATGGGTAGAAGACACTCAAACAAATAAAAAATATTCAGAGATATGGTGCCCTAAAGTGTTACGTTACTGAGATATTGTATCGAGATAATCTTGAAAAAAAATCTTTGAGTCCAAATATCTCGGCAACGTGACACTTTAGGGCACTATATCTCTGAATATTTTTTGTTTGTTTGAGTGTCCTCTACCCATGTATGTTAGTCTCATCGTGCGCCGCAATTTGGAAAAAAAATTAAAATGGCGGCAGGGGCCTATGCCAGCTTCCATACAAAAATGTTCGAACCCCTTTCTCCTCTTTTAGAAAAAAAATGATTGGCTAGTTTTAGTTATATCATAAGTTCTAACTAATTAGAACTTTATTTTTCATAAAAATATGTAGTATGCTTTGAAAATGAACACTTCCAAAAACTCTTGCCTAGTTGATTATTATTGTAGTTTAGTTTGTTGGTTAACATGAAGGTGGTATGATCTGCGCTGATTCTAGGCGGGCGGCGGACCCAGTCATAATGCCACCCGGGCTCCTTAGGCCCAGTCCGACCCCGGAGATAGCTACTAACGAATGGGAAGGTCTACTACGCAAACTTATACCCCCTTATTACAAAAGATGGTCTAAGAAAAACCTAGGTTTTAAAATAGCCCTGTCTCTTTTTGTTGTATGACATAAGAAAGTGATGGGTATATTTTAAACCTGGGTTTACTTTAGTCTTGGTTTCAACCATCATTTGTAATAAGGGGGATGGAGTCTTTTCTTGATTATTGGTAAACATACAAGAGTTTTAATTTTAACCAGCAACGCTGGGTAAATTATAGGAATCAGCTATTAATCGTCTCTTTGTGGTGGTTAGTCTATTGTCGGCCAGCTTTGCGAGGGGCTTGTTAAAAACAAACAGTATACAATGCATATTACTTTTACTTGCATAGGTACATACTACTTTTTAACTATCTTTGTTTTGCAGAAGAGAGTTATTCGAGCAATTTATAACCTTAGCTTTAGGCATTCACTGAGGGATAAATATAAAGAAATTAATATAATGACGGTCGCATCTCAATATATTTATGAAAATTTGATGTATGTTAAGAAAAATATTAGTTTGTTCTCTAAGAACCATTCATAGCGTCAATACTAGAAATAAAAATAAACTCATACTACCAATGACTAGGCTCCAAAAAATTAGTAATTCATTCAGGTGCCAAAGTATACGTTTCTACAACAAGATTCCAAGCAATATTCAAGAATTAAGTCTCAATAAATTTAAGTCCTTCGTAAAACAGAAACTTTGTAATAAGGGTTTCTATAAAGTTAAAGATTATATGGACGATAAAAATGCTTGGAATTGAGCCGCTCGCTCTTATCATAGAGATATCATTGAAATCATTGGAATTATTTCATATTTTTTTTTATTTTTTTTGCTCATTTTTGACATTCTGCATGGTGATTTATTGATAATTATTATTATTGAATTATTATTATTGAATAATTATTATTGAATTATAATTATTTTTTACCTTGACATTTTGTCGACTATTATTATTAATATGTCGTTTGTTTTTATATTATTTTATTAAATAATTGTGAATGTGAGTACTATGTAGGCTAGCTTTATACATAAATTTCCTAGAACTGTTTGGCGGTTTGAGTTTTTTTTTTTGTGACCTACGCAAATATCCGGCTGATTGGTGTCGTCGTGTGTCGGGTCGTTGAGCTCCCTAAAATAAGGTTGAGCTACACGATGGCTGATGCATGCGTGCCGTCAGTTGGGACAGGTCAACTCAAACCTGCTATGGCTCTTTCCTCAAAAGGCCATTCCAAACGTTGCCCTACATTGTTACACTCGCATAGTTTTATACCACAATGTCTGGACTTTAAAAGAGACGCTGACCTCTGAGTTTGTTTCGGCTTTTGTTCTCAGAGCGAGTCAGATAGGAAATGCCGGCGCCATCTAGTCTTAAAAAAAATTGACTTGTAAAAGTGTCTGTAACAGATTTATTTACAGAAATAAATATCATTTATCACTTGTTTATTCATAAGTTTTTGCAGTATGATATGACATCATACTGCATCATTGTAAGGCTGTTGATGTTTGACCATAGTAACACAGCGTTCTGTTAGTGCCTGCCAAAATGCATCTGTGATTATTCTATTTATTAGTTTACGTGTGTAGATTGTAGATGTAAATGACCTACTTCTTATATAAGGGGTCTCCTTGCCATCTTGCCTCCATGATCACACCGATAATTCAGCCCCCATCAAGCTGTCTCCCCCCCCTAAGTCCCCGCCTGCAACGCCTTAAGCCGAGGTCCAAGTCCCACTAGGGGTCGCCCTTAGTGCTGTTGTTGCAGGTAGTCATGATGTTTGTGTAGTTAGCTTAGGTTAAGTATTTTACCCCCCCCCCCCCATTGGCTGGAGACCCTTCAGGTCTCGCCAATAACTGCCCGGTTGCCTCCATGCCTCCTTGAAGTTATTTTAAACTTTGGTAGGTGAATACCCATTTTGTTTCAGCACTATATTTCAAATCGGCTAATTACCGACTGGTGTAAAAGTTTAAAAGCTGTTACGAAAGTATTCCGTGTAATTATCACAATTCATTTTATGTGGTCTTGCTGCGAGCTCATTTCCGTAAGGAGTTGCCTAATTATTTTGTGACAATACTCTTATAAGATTAGTGGTACACCGCGTCTTACGGCCGATCTGTTAGGTGCTCGGTGAAAACGGGGCAAGTCCTAGAGAAATACATTTAGAAAGAAAGAAAGAAAATATTGTTTATACACAGAAACTTTATTTTTCTTGTAGTCAGTAGAAACATATTTTTATACATGTCATACATAATATAATGTTTTTGTCCCTTTTATTATAATTAGTGGTAAAGTGATGGCCTGAAACACAGGTTTGAATAAACCTAGCTCGGGCAAGACGCTAGTTAGCTAAAGGCCCGTGTAACTATTTTCAGTATGTGAAAATTATTTATAATCTTAGTAATCTAGATATAACTTTGGTATTGTTGTAAGTATAGCATAAGACTTAATTATTAACTTGTGGTCTAACTGTACTTTATTTTGTAAAGAAGTTAATAATAAAAAAAAAAAAAAAATTAAACACCGATGATAAAAGAATTCCGAATTCCGTAGTATGCATGGGTTCATAATTATTAAGCTATAGGTACGTTTCACGAGACAATAATATGTAGTCGGGTGTACATGTGACATGAGGGGAAATGTGGGAATAGTTTCTTAGATAATCAAGCTAAACACACGGGAGTGTGTCAAGCTAAATTTAATTTATCTGCAACTGATTAATACCAGATGAAATTAAAGAGGTCTAGGGATTATTCTCATTTGAAAATACTATAAATCTAGTTAGAACCTATACTTAATAACGGTATAATCTGTCACTATACCTGAAATCTTTTAATTATTTAGAACGAATGAAAGACCTTGTACACACATACCTAGTTTATATTTTATTGTTGTATTATTTTGTATAATAATAATATGTATTTTATTACAATTTATATTTATCTTGTGAATTCACAGTCTTATACGAACAAAATTCAAATGATCCTTTTTTGTTACCTATTTCGATGCTTTTCTTTTTAACCTAAAGGTACTGGCACAGAATACCTTGTAGCATTAACTCTGCCATAGCGTAGTGCATAGAAGTATAAATAAATAGGTAAGTAAATTGTTCACAACGCAATATTTTGAGATTGAGTTTCTCTAAAAATGGTCCTTTTTGCCTAATATAATGTCTTTGTCATCGTACGTATCAAGTATTATATCAGTATAATGTCGAAACAAACAAACAATACACTATAATTTTATAATGTATCTTCACACGACGCTGATTCGCTAACAAACTAGTGATTATTTTACGTATTTAACACATAATGAACGTTACGACAAGCAATGTCAAAATTGTATGACATTTCAACAGAAGCACGCAACCCTGAAACTAGGGTTGACAATAAGTTGATGTAATCTACACATCAGATGTGCTACTTAATTGTGTTGCTCGTAATTTACCTTGCTAGCAAAAAACTCACGCTTGAAGTTACGTTTTACGTCATAATCATATTCGTCACACATGAGCAAGATGTTTTCACGGATGGATGGATCTTTTTATTTTACAATAAAAAGACAATACCTACCTACTCTCTAAACTGTAAAGTATGAGAATCACGCAGTAATTAATGATACACCTTTATTCATATCATTATTATGCAACTGCCTATTGCCAGGTAGTATGAGTTCGTCATGCTCACTAAAATGTCCTGCTGACGGTGGCGTCGTGCATCCGATCGTTGAGTTCCCTGCAACATGGTTGAGCTGAGCGATGCGGATGTGCACGTCATGCTCGTGAACGGGTGCCGTCTGTCGGGACTGGTCAGCTCTTAACTGCTATGGCAATCCCAAAAGGCGCATTTTTCTATTTCCTAGGTTACCATTAACCTGCATTATTCTCATACTATTTTTTCTTACGATACTGTAGTGAAATTGTCATGATCTATTAAAAAAGAGTATCCATGGAGTTTCTTGCCGGTTCTTCTCCATGAGACCTACCTTTTGGAACCGTGCACCTAGTTTTGACGTTTTAAAAGCACCTGTAATTTGGTCTACTTAAAATAAAAAACTTTGACTTTGACTTATGGTGCCTCTTTCTTCCAAAACGAAGTTGATATATTGGAAATACTTTCGGAGTTACTGTTGGACTTAGAGCAACGCGGTTCGACATAGTCGGGCGTGGCCATGCGGAACATTTCCCCTATGGCAACTCGCTTAGGCCCCATTTGACAGTTCGTGTCAAATGGGGCTTAATTTTGTTTTATTTTAATGTTTGAATGTCGTAGCTACAGGGTAGTATGCGTATATCGTCACCCTCCGCGTTAACTGTCGTATCTAGCAATTGATAATTTTTCAGTAGTTGCGTTAGCTGTGGCTTTATTAATGAATTAATAACTTTTTTATATTGCTCTTGGCTTACTCTTGGCTTGGTCAGTAGTTACCTTAAAGCCCTAAGGTATCTATTCATTTATTTCTATTCATTTAAAGCAGATACGTCATTCTGTGAGAATTTCTCTTAAAAATTATTAATTGCTAGTTACGACAGTTAGCGCGGAGGGTGACGATGTGTGAGACCCTCCCCGGGCAAAAAATTACAGACTTTTTTGTATTGAAGTAGGCGTCGACTGCGTTGCTCTAAGTTGCTGGATGTGTGAAATACCAAATAAAATGCTTAGAAATGATGACAATGTGTAGTATGTCCACCGTAGACAAGGGTTTTATCGAATGAAGAATAGACAAAATAACATATATACAGTGGCAATATGTGAATTTGTCTATTGTGCCGTCCGATTTCTAAAATACCGTTAAGTGAGTTTACTCACTTACTTACTTAGGTTTACCTAAAGGATGATGGGCACAAATGTATGGAGCCTGGTACTAGCACCAATCGAAATGAATGATATACCGTTGGAAAGGTATTTTTGTGTAGATTAAGAATAACCATAGCGCTAGTCCCGATTCACTGTCCGATCGAAGGAATCCTGTTTGAAAATTACTTATTTTTGTTACATCCTATTAAGTACACATACTTTTATTGTCATTTTTCTCCATTTTGGCATGATGTTACAATAATTATTAACAATATTTTTTATTATTTAGGTAAATAAAACAAGTTCGAAGTAAGTTTTATCATTTATTGTATGTAAGTATACAGGGTGTAAAAAGACCCGAATAGCCGAAATCTACGCACTCTGTACATCAAACTAAATTACATTGACCAAAAATAATTGCTGGGATACGACTTTTATTTTTAGGCATAAAAAAGCGCGTCCGATTTTTTTAATAGATAGATCACCCCTTACTGAAAAAATACTAAACCGATTTTGTTGTGATTTTCATCCGATAACTGAATTTTATTTAGCTCAAAATCGGTGCAAATATCATTAAAATCGGTCAAGTGAAACCGGCGATATGACTTTTTAAAATTCTATTTCGAACAGAATATGCAGTATCTTCTGAAGACTACATTTCAAAACGGACAATTGATACGGGTTTGTTGCCATAGTATTTTTTTGTACTCTAGAAAAGAGCTATCCAACGATGGTAAATTCATTTTGATTGGACATGAGTACCAAAACGCCCATCCTCCTTTGAATTATGAGCAAAAACGTGTCAAATGGTTTTGTCTTCTGAAGACATACAGATTTCTTTGTTTTACCAAACTATTGGGCTACGTTCACAGAGGGTTTAAAATTTCACCGAATTTCACGCAAGCGAAGCTGCGGGCAACAGCTGGTTATTTATAAGTGCCTGTAATGGTTTATATGAAATAAAAACTGTTGATTTGATTTGCTTCCGATCTTCGAATCCGAGAAAATACAAACCGAAGAAACTCGGCTGCAAATAATTGGGATTTAATAATGATAATTTAGATTGGAAACCTTAATCTATTGTTTAAAGAATAAACAGGGTGTAAAATAATTAGCTCTAACAATTTTGTGGAGTTAATCGATGTTGTTTAGAATATAGTTTACATTAGTTTAAGCTCTCATTGTATAATTTTTAATGAGTTGTAAGCCTAATATTGTTTTTACAAGTTTTTACTTCTAAGTCAAAATAAGGTTTATTCACTTAATTAACGGTCTATTAGAAATCGGCACCGGTATTTTTCAGTCGACAGAACCCTTGTAGGGTCATGCTACGCTTGCAGAGTAGTGTTATGAAGGAAATATTTTAGTAGACTTTTGTCTTCATCTCGAATTCATTTCATCAGTTATTTACCTACTCCAATTGTGTCACAAACCTAAAACAGATGCAGTAATGACTGTCAGTTGCGTAATACTCTGCCGTCTCATTACACGGTCCTCGCTTCGGATATACTTTGTTTTATGTCTTTGTTTTTGCGTTAACCTAAACTAATTGTTTTAGGAGCGGAGCGAGAAATGAACGAGGTCAACGGAGCTGATTTAAATGGGTCTAATAAGAAAAATATGTAGAGTCTGTGCGAAAAGAGAACCGTCATAGATTTGAGGGCGCTCAGTGTTTATTTACTGTTTAGGTATTGTTCAATACAAGAACGGTAATAGTTAATACTGCTGTAGTAAACTAGTTATCATACTACACGGTTTGACACGTTAACGTGTTTGTAGTAAACGTATGTTACTCAGTAAATGCAATCTTAATGTTAGTTCCTTTTACGCCACGACGACTCCGCGACAGTTCTCTTCTCGCACAGACTCTAGCTGATGAATCAAAACGTTAAAATTTTGGACCTCTTGAGAAAGTTAAGTGACACTAAGCACTTCTTCTGCTGCTGTATCGTCACTCGTAGGAAGTAATTTTACTGCACTCCTAGCACTTAATCGAGCTTCCTGCTCGCCTGAATTATGCTGCTACTCTTTCAAGCCTTCCATAAGAAGAAATAGAATGACCTATTATTCTGTCAAGTCAGGTTATCTGTCAAGTGCCTGTCAAGTCAGTATTCTATTAAGTCAGGTCAGGTATCAAATCAGGTTCTGAGACCGTTATGAGTAAAGGAAGTACATAGGTGATCCAAATAGAGTGGATTAGACTAAGCACATTACTTATTAGAAATAGAGGTTCACCTTTAGTCTCGTTCGCTCCATTTCTTCCTAATTGTGTGCAGCCTTATAAAACTGGTTATAACTGATATTTTCGAAACAACAATCTATTGTTACTCAATACTTTAAACACTTGATTACTCAATCGTGAATTTATTGATTAACTTTAGTCGTCAGTTGCATCATTTCCAAGGGTAATGTTTCAGAGACAAAATAGTTCTTCACTTTTTTTATTGTTGGTTTCTTCTTAATCTCAATATAAATTTGCTGTTTCTGGGTTTAAAGAAATAAGTACCAAGCAAATAAAATATGAGCTGGACTCGTTGACTTAATTTTGGAAGCTAAATTATATAAAATAATTGTCATCCACTAGAATTTGCGCTTGCAAATACGATTTAACCTTTACAGTTACCTAGGATACATGAGAGAAAAATGCTTCTAAGAATCTTGATAATTACGATGGGTTGATTCCATTACTATGATATCATACTATATTCCATTGTCGATGTTATGGCTTACAACTGTCACTCGGTCTTAAAATAATTCATGAACTTATTACCTTTTTGAGTTGAAATTAATTATCTATTCGTATTTTTACCTGATATTGTTAAGACAACTCAAACTACCCATGACTTTAGTCAAACATTTCAACTGAAGGGAAGTCGACTACTGCCGCAAGTGGAAGAGCTATAAGGTGTCTACTTAGGATGTTTCAGCTGATGTGTATCTATTAGCATTTAAGCCTATTCCTTTTATATTCAGCCCATTGCTGTCTCATTGCTGGGTACAGACCTCTTCTAAGAATGAGAAGGGTTTAGGTTTATTCTACCACGCTGGCTTACGGCTTGGTGGACTACATACACACCAAGAAGAACTTTTTTTAAGCCCTCAGATTTCATGACTTCCTCACGTTGTTTACCATCAACATTTACGCAAGTAATAATCAAATTCTGGACCACGTATTAAACATTCTGAATTCGAAAAATCTGAAGTTCGGGCTATCGAACTCGGACAAAGGTAAAGCAGAATTTCCTTTGCCAATTATTGAGTAAATATCAATTACCGTTTTTGTCCATCCTAACCTATAATAATAGTGTCCATAACAGAGTCATTTTCACAATTATTGGCTACGGAAAGCCAAACACCACTTTGCAGTCAATGACGCGGCACGATTCGTAATGGGCGCATCTGAGATTAGCAGAGATAGCCAACATTTGACTTGTAAGAATAAAATATTTAGTTCACGATATTTATGTTACTCAGTCATGATAGAACATGCGTTTAAAATTGAATCAACATCAGCAATGTAGAGAATCCATGCTTCAAAACGGTATAGGCCTTTACCGAGACCGAAATAATTAAAATTTACTTAGATACTTACTATTACCATCACTACATAGTATAAAACAAAGTCACTTCCCGCTGTCTGTCTGTCCCTATGTATGCTTGGATCTTTAAAACTACGCAACGGATTTTGATGCGGTTTTTTTTAATAGATAGAGTGATTCAAGAGAAAGGTTTATATGTATAATACATTGCACCCGTGCGAAGCCAGGGCGGGTCGCTAGTTCATACATAAGTTAAAATTGAGACCATGAGAACAATAGCGGACTAACTACTTAAACAAAAGTTTTCAGTTTTTTAAATAATTATTTTAGTAATTAAAGATATTTTGTCATTCTTTGCTGCTCCAATCTCTGACTATGTAATATTCTTTATCTTTTAGTAATTTTAAAACGGTAACATTTAGAATAGTATTTTCAAATACAAAGTTAGTCGGAAAAGGGGTACTAATCCACAAGCCACTTAAAGTATCACTGACGACTGTTTTAAAGCAAGTGTTAAAATTTTAAAATTCGTTAATTTTTATTTCCATGTAAAATTATTTTAGTTTTAGTCTTTTCAAAAATTCTTCATCCGTGCTTTAGTTACGTATTCAAAAAATGCAGCTTCTAATTTGTGACCCCAAATATGACCTAAAATGTAAACACAGCTGATCATAGCTGAGGATAGACAGATTTTAGCGATTTTTTAATGTAATTTTTGAACAGCAATTTCTCGTAAACGGTCGACTTTTGGGGAAAGTGGTAGAACAAAAGTTATTCATTATTATGGTTACTTTAACACCCTTTCGGATTAGTACCCCCTTCCTGACTAACCTTGTATAATCAGTATTGAAAAAAATACGGTTAGGCCATTCTGGCCCCCGTGGCCTCAATTTATCATTGCTGTTTTCAATAGTTTAAGCCAGAACTATTTCTGTCATCATAACGACTGTACTGTGTGTAGGATGGTGTTGTTTATCTACATCATCATTCGATATTTATGTGACATCTAAAAGACGAAATCACCTGACCTATTTTCAGTTTCCACGCAGTCGTCCTCGGCTACTAAAATTATGTACACGTATTGTATTAGTCATTACCTGAGATTTAACTGTGACAAGATCCATAATAACTAGAGATGTGCTGACTATAACTTTGACCGACTAGCCGATGACGGTTTCGGGGGTGTTCGACAACTTCCGTGACGCTTCGTTTACAGCTTATTCGCGCGCAAGTCGCAACCGCCGCCCGCCTGCGCGCGTGTCGGAACATTTTTGTTTACTTCGCATTGTTACTTTTTTATTTAATGTATTTCCTCCTATATACATTTTATTGAGAAATACATACAAAATAAGAAGCCGGATAGTTAGCGCTCTTTGCCGAATAGTTGCCGACTAGTCGCCGACAACGAAAGTGGCCGGATAGTCGGCTTTGCCGACTAGTCGCCGAATAGTCGGAACATCACTAATAATAACGTTTCCAAATAACATAGTTTTAATTATTGCACTGAATGCAACATTTCCTTGATGTATTTCATGGGCCAAGAATACGTGCGAACAATTATTTCAAAGAATCGATTGGTAAACAGTTGTTAACCACTGGTTAAAGTGAATTGTAGCTGTCTTGTCTATAAATGTACTACCGGCGTCTTTGGGAAAATACCTTCCATCAAACAGCCAAGATGTCACAACGTGTTGACAATACGGTATATTGTAGAATTTAATTATTATTTAGAACAAATATTAGTAAAAGGAAACTGTTATTAAAGTAGGTTTTTGTAAGTGAAAGTGGTGTGTGAGTGTTAATGTGATGTTCGATTGTTGTTTTCATTTTCAGCTCTTTATTTTGCATAAAGGCACAAACTCTCATCTATTTGAATGAAAATAGTATATTTTGATCATCTGTCTAAGAATCTGGTGGTGTTTTGTGTGTACGAATTTGTGTGTGATTTGAGAATTTCAGTTGATTTATGCTTATCACTGTATCCACCACGTCCGTTGTTGCTCTTGTTTTAATTGTTATAAACTTCTATGATTTTCAGAAATGGCTCTGGTGCTTACTAGCTCTTCATGCTGGATCGTTCTGGGGAACAGCGCGATCGGTCACAGTCCGGAATCCTCCAAGCAATCCATCTACCATTGAAGCTCAGGCGAAATTTTTCCAGTAAGTACATGCACTGCTTCTTCTTTGATCACTCCTTAGAAATTCTAATCTTGAATTCCAATTATCTTAGATGCCATCAATCTTTACTAGACATTTAGCTGTTTCTAGCTCGTCATTTTCCCTGTTTACTAGTATTCTTATTAGATCAGATTTTCAATCACTTAGCAGATATTCTATTTTAGAATTCTCATCAACTTAACCCAAAAACATAATAGGCCTATGTATCTATTACTGGATTTATCTCGATAGTATTTCTTAACAATCTGTATCAAAATTTTCAAGACACTGAAAAATCCAGGTGCAATTACTTCATGACTAACTTTGCACAGCTTTCGTGAAACAACCTCGTTTTGAATTTCAACTTCAGTGTCAACCTTCAAGTTACTTGGATTCTATTGTCGCTGACATGCAAACATGACCAAACATTGACACAGTTAACGCTATAGCAATTAGAGAAAGGGGTTTGGTGACTTAAAATATTTCCTTTGTCGTAATTTCATTCTTAAACTAATTACTTAGATTTCAAAATAATTTTAGCATATCTTTAGAAGCGAATTTAACATCTCATAAAAGACAACAGTCCATAATATTATAAGTAAGGATGGAAAATACTTTGCTTTATAGGGATTTTTTCTCAGTACAGTTGAGTCCATACAAGATAGAGTTTGGTCACGTCTGCGAGGATCCTAACACATGGGAGCAACGATACGAGAAGAAAGACTTTAAGAACCACAGGGACATGGGAAAAGTAAAACACATCTATTATCTCGCTCTGTCTCTAACCTCTTTCTATTTCTTTCTCTTTTCCGCTTTGCTTCGCTTGGCTGAAGGTATAGACATTTACCGACAGCAGACCAGTTTGATCAGGGACATCGGTTGGGCAGCGAAAGACACTTCACTGAAAGACATGAGAGGGCCAAGCCCTCAGAAGGAGTGTTCTCTGCCAAAGTATGCTTTCTACGCTTCATATAATTAACTAACCGCAGGAATTTTCTTTACAAAATATACAGGGTTATTGGTAAAACACTAACAACCTCTTAAGGGGTAAATTGTACTCATCATTATGAACAACTTTTACTATGGAACCAAAGATGAAATCGCGAAAAATAAATCGGCTGTTCCCTACATTTTTGTTCGCATAACTCGTCAAAATGTAGGGAACAGCTGTTTTTAGCGATTTCAGGTTTGTTATAGTAAAAGTTGTTCATAATGATGAGTACAATGACCCCTTAAGAGGTTGTTAGTGTTTTACCAATAACCCTGTATTAAAGATCTTGAAAAAAATATTAGTAACGATTTTATTATCAAACTAGGTCAAACTATTGACAATAATTTATTTAAACTAAAGGAACTTCCTGCGTCACTTTATGTATTTATCTAAACGTACCTACCTACAATAATCACTCGATTTTATTTTTATTTTCATTAAAGCTTTTAATATTTCGAACTCATAACATTCCATTCATTCAAATTAAAGACTATTGTCATAACAAACTTGTCAAGCTAACTTTCTTTCTTTTATATTAACATTCTTACTCGGAATAATTCTTTATTTAATCTATCAATATCTAATCTACCTTCCGTGTACCTATACTCTATAAAATGTCGTCTTTAATTTTATAGAGAACAATAAATAATATATATTTTCAAATGTAGGTACGATGGGGTGACAAAAAGGGAGGCTATGGAGAACACTATTGGGATCTGAACCATGCAGGAAATGCTGGTAATCATGGTGACGATAGTTATGATGGCGACGATGGTTCGTACCATGAATCCAACCGTAATGATCCTTACGATGAACCTACTGACAACACATCAACCTATGGTAATGATGACTATGACCCTGAAAAAGCAAGCTACGAAGAAAGTGGACGAGCTAAACGAGCCCACCCTAAAGTAGATAGAGGAAACAGGGGAGAACGGAAACATCCCAAATCATCCGAGAAAGAATATGAAGAAGAATCTAGACCTAAAAAACAAAACCGCAAGAACAGGGAACAACAAGAAGCAACTGAGACATCCCAAGAAGAAGAATACGCCGAAGACGATCAAGATGAGGAATATTATGAGAAGCCAAAGCCAAAGCGTAAGCAGCACAGAAAGCAAGAAGACAACCCTCAAACAAAGGAAAAGAATCAATTAGTGTTGGTTGTAAGTCACAAAGATGACGCAGAGACACAGCAAAATCAGTACGTGCCTAAAAATCAACCAGAACTGACACAGTACTTGCCTCAGAAGCAATCTGAATCAACGCAGTACTTGCCTCACAGACAACCCGAACTGTCACAATACTTACCCCAGAATCAAGCACAATTGTCACAATACGTGCCTAAACAGCACCTCGAACCTCCTCAACTCGTCCCATATGAAGGTGGAGCTGGTGTGAGGCAACATCAGCAACAAGCTGTAAGTGCAGCAACTACTGTTCCAAGACTTTTCTTAGAACCTTCAACAGGCCATGTTGTTGACAGAGCAACCGGCCAAGCTTACGTGTTGCAGCCGATAGCGGCGCATAATAATTACAATTAGAAAGTTGTGAACAGATTAGTTTAGTAATGTAGTTTTGTTGTAGTTATTTATTTTTGTAATTAAAGTTGTGTTATTGTTATCTTGTGTTGTAATTTTTTGTATGATTTCATTTACAACTGTTTGTACAAGATTTGGAGCACACGATCACACTTCCTCTGTACCGAAGTATTGGGTTGGTTAGTCACGGACTATCTCGTCTATTTTTATCTCTTTGACAAAATTTCGCTGACAACGTAGATTTATGTACAGTTAACATTCGTAAAACTATGTACCAGAAGTTCTACGACAAATGCAAATGAGCAAATTAACGTCTTTATTGCTGGAAAGTAAAGACCCAACCAGTTGGATAGCTAGGCAGGAAAGGGAACCAGCTTTCCAGCTAATAACGTTTAGGAAAACCGTGTTTACTGCACATAATCTCAAAATATCTTTGTAAGATAAAGTACCGTTTAGATAGACAATAAAATCCTTTCCATCTTAAAGAAAAAACTTGAATGCTCTCGTTGCGTGATGGACAGATTTAGTTTTTGTTGACACTTTCCTATTGACGGCAGACAAACTAAATTCATTGAAATAAATGAAGAATTTCGTTTTACTTACGAAGTTTTTATCACATCAGCAATAATTAGGTCCGAGAGTCAGTAGATGCCAAAAAATGATACTGATAATGTTGACATAGTTCAGACTGACCCCGTTATTTTATTCAACGAAGTTATGATTTTACAGTGTACAGAATATGACCACAATTTCGTTCAATAAATAAAAAATGTTTCTGATTTACTCACACAAATCGCAACTTAAATATGGCGTAGACATTCTTACGCGTCAATTATGACTTCAGCGCCAAGAATTTGATCAAAAATATTACTGTACCGTATTGGGTTGTAGGGCAATAATATTAACATTACATAAGTGTTACATAGCCTGTATTACTGCGAACGTTATGATGTCATTCTTTGCTCTTGATACGATCTGCATACCACCTTATACTTAGTTATAATCATTATGCGTAGCTTGTTGGGTTCTTTGACTTTTACTTTTGATCCGTCTAGTCTAGGCTGAAGCACGATGTTATTAATCTAGGTAGTTATTTCATTTATTAGTATTTTATTCTCGAAATAACAGTCTGGTATTGCATTACTTTATAGTTGAAGATTATTGGTTCTCTTCTCAGATTTATTATAATGAAATATGTGCTTTATATTGAAAAATATTAAAAAGCAGTTAGGCAATTATACTATATTTTATCGAAACACACTTTTAACTTTTACTTACGAAGTAACAACTATGCCTCTTAAAATCAAAACACAGTATTTCATTCACAAACCTCTTCGTCCAAAAAGGGTATAATTCCTTAACTGTATTTTACTTCACATTCAGAGTGTATTCACCTTTCTTGTTTAACAATAAACCCTCATATAAAATCTTTTACGTATTCATCCGGTCACATAGCAGGGTCCTTTTCAATGGGTTATGCAAGAGGGTCAGTAGTTTCCCATGTCCCTACTGGACTAACAGGTTTTAACAGAGGATAATCTTTATTGTCTCCGTTTTATAACTGTCTGATGGCTTGTTGGATGCGGGTGAAGAGTTCTTTGTTTCCAATTTAGATCAAGATATGGTAGGGTTTTGATTGGATGTGCGATTAAATTATTATAGTCTTCTAAATGTGAATAAACTGCAAATATAAATTTAAAGAGAGTTGCATTTCCAACAGTTTTGCAAAATCTGATCTAAATCGTAATCTATCATAATATTAATAGAAAAGTAAACATTAATTATGAACAACCAAATAAGGAACAGACTAAAGCAACAACACTAATAAACGACTTACAATTATTTTTTTCTGTAAAATCTGACGTCAATAAATGGAAGAAAAGGACAATTCTACACTATACAAAATACTTGTACCAAAACTCAAGCACTCAAGTAAAACATGATACTTCTTCAATCGTCTTCACGTAGACCCTTATGTAAATAAATCGAACAGGTTGATTTTTTGTGCCCATGGACCAGGGGAGCGCACAATGAACCTCGGATCTACCGCTATGGGGAGGCAAAGTGCGCACGCGACTGAGATGAAAAAAATATTAGGGCTGCTGTATTGTGACCCTTTTATTTGTGCTAAGTGCAATGTTAGTGTAAAATTTCATATTTCATCACCTCTAGATGAACAATTTTGGTGAATAGCTCTGCATCTCAATAGATGTTGTGATGATATTGGTGTTAGTGATGCTAGGGAGTTTGATATCGATTTACCTAAACAGAAAGATGGGTTTGGGGTCTTTGAAAGAGAAAAATAAAATTTAACCTTTTTTGTAATGGACACCCATTACGTTGATAACTAAATAAGGTAGGTCAAGCCAATGGTGCCGATATTTTAAATAATAGTTTTGCTGGGAATAGTGATTTTCAGAACTCAAGAGAGGAGAAAGACTAAGCTTGGCGAAAATCAATGACGAAACCAACATGAAAAGTGTGTATTTTTTAAGCCTTTGAAGAACAATCTTTATATAGTATCATAATTTATAAGAATAGTGTATCTTCTGAACTGTAAAGTGTAAAGACAATGGGGCATCGGGCATTGAGTACACATGTACAATAATATACAAATCGAACACGTTACGGTACCAGGTGTTCTGGTACGAGGCGTGGCGGCACTAATACTTCCGCTACGTAACATCGGGGTTAAAGAGCTAACTCTTGTTCTGTTGTTGCTTCGATATATTAGGTGACACACAGTTCCTACATTAGATACAAGTATAGACTTTTTAACCGACTTCAAAAAGGAGGAGGTTCTCAATTCGTCTGAATGTTTTTTTTTTGTTTTTTTTTTTGTATGTTTGTTACGCGATATCTCCGCCAATTATGAATGGATTTTGATGATTCTTTTTTTGTTTAGTAGGCCATACTTTAGAGGTGGTCCCATATAAATTTTATTGAAATGGATTCAGCACTTTTTGAAAAAATCAACAAAAACAAAAAAAAATACGCAAATCGTATGTAGACGACGTTCTAGTTGTAGTGCTGGTCCGAGAATTTGTACACTATTGTAATTGTAATTTGTGGCACTAAAAAGTATAAAATAAAAAAAACTTTAAAAAAGTAAAAACCGACTTCAAAAAAAACTAAACGGAGTGAAATAATTATCATTTAATAAAACTACCAGTGTCAGAAGTCGGTGTTCTACGCTGAAAACAAATTGAATGCACCGACTTCTGATACTGGTAGTTTTATTAAATGATAATTATTTTTTATACAAACATCACGCCTAAACACTAAAGATGACAGAGGTGTTTATGTAGTATCGCATGGGGTAGTCCTACTGTATGAAACAAACATAAACTACTTTATTTTACTTTTCCCAACTATGTTGGGGTGCTTCCAGTCTAACCAGATGTGGCTGAATACTAGTATTTTACACGAAGCGACTGCTATCAGACCTATAATAGACAACAACATCTAATCGTTCAGGGGTGATTCTAGCATTACAGTTATAGCTAATATCGGTATGTCAGGATTGCGAGCAAGGTAAATGTAGTAAATAAAACCAACATAGACTCTCCACCACTGAGAGTACTTGTATTTGGGTTAGTGTAAGGGGCTGTCTCCACGAGCGAGAGAATCGCGGCGATATTATCGTCGTGCCACGTATTTCTATACACTCTTAGAGGCCGTCTCCACGAGCGAGAGAATCGCGGCGATGAGAGAGTATAGAAATACGTGGCACGACGATAATATCGCCGCGATTCTCTCGCTCGTGGAGACGGCCCCTTAGTAACATGAACTACATCACAATATAATACTTTAAACAATTATTACATTATTACAAGATCATAAAATAAGGACAAGCTAGTCAGATATAAAAGGTCAGACTTATTCAGCTGATCAGCACCGAATGCTCTCGCTTCGTCGAATGACCACCGCCTTTATAACATCGGGTGCGTTGATCCATATCGACGACTACCTTCCTTTGTCAACATTGCCCAGTGCTACCCGCTACCGATAACAGACCTCCGCAACCCAGTTACTGAGCAATGACGATATCCTAAGGACTTTTTATAAGACTTTCGGGCTTCTGACTACCCGTAGCGACTGTCATGGGTATTCATTATGACAACCAGGACCGACCCTAAATCCTAAGGTTAGTTCGATTGCCAGATTTTCGGGCTTCTGACTACCCGTAACGACTGTCATAGGTACCTATTCGTATCACACCCGGGAATGAACTATTCCTCCTGTATGACTATGTGTTCCATGAATTCTTGATTATGGTATGAGCAACCGAACACAATTTGGGATAAGTACCCAAATACCTACGCATTTTTACAAGTCACCTAAAACATATCAAGTATCAAGACGTAGTTACGCAAAAAGGATCCAACCCACAACATGGTCAAAAATGAGTTAAGTGCACCAAACTGATGCTAAATATCAACACTATCGGCCAGTAAATAAGATCCAAGCAAAAACAACTGTCTATGACTTTTTATCAACCTCAGAACCAACCCACATGTATGGCAGGTCAAACATCTTCCAAACTTCAAACGTCAATATCTCTAAAGTGACTTTGTGTGGATTGGATCCTTTTTGAGAAACTACGTCCTTTAAAGATATGAAATTTCTTCTTAAGCACTGTAAATGTCTGATTTATGATTAAAATCGAGTAATTCAAAATTCATATACAAACAGCTAATTACTATTACTTTTCGTTCAATACAGACAGGAAGTAACGACCGTCGAACATTCCCACACATTAATCCTTGCCAAATAACCGCTGTCACGTACCTCGACACGTACAATCACAAGACGGTCACAGGGTGTCCACCCTTCACGGACGGCTAGACAAACCAGTTTGACCAGTTGCAACGTGGGAACCATTGTCCAGTCCTTTGCAAATATTACGATCCACCTTTATTGTCTTGTGCGTCCCATTGCCGGCACTTGTTCGTTGAAGGGTTGAACGGTGACAGGAGTGTCCCGTTCTTTGTTGTGTTTGGAAGGGTTTGTCAAAAAAAATGTTGATGGATAATCAAGATAAATTGTTTTAAAAGTGTGTTATTAAAAGGTTTACTGTTTATATTTTTTTTTGAGTGCTCTGTACTTTTTAGTTTTTAGGTAATGTTGGTTTTGTAGTGTAGATCTTTCTATATCTAGACTGGTTAGCTCGTTGCATCTGTAAGAAACAAAATCGTACAAAATAAATAAAATAAATAATCTTAATTCCTTTTACAAAATAAGTTAGGTAAAAAATTGACATATTAGCCTTATGTAGGTAAACTACGTAGTACTTAATACTTCTATTATGTAAACACGGTGAAGTTGTTCAAAAATTTCATAAAAATACCCTAAAATCTATCTATCCTTGGCTTATGATCAGCTGTGTTTACATTTTAGGTCATATTTGGGGTCACGAAGCTACATTTCCGGAATTCGCAACTAAAGAAGGGAAGAAGAATTTTTGAAAAAATCAAAATGAAAAAAAACATTTTTAATGGAAATAAAAATGATGAGTTTTGAAACTTTAATACTTGCTTTAAAACAGTGATACTTTAAGTGGCCTGCGCATTAGTACCCCCTTTCCGACTAACCTTGTGTATAAATTTTTAAAAGATTTTACATGCTCAACAAAAATAATTTCAAAAGGAAAAAAAAAACGTTCAAAAATATGCTTCACTAACTTCACGTCCGTGTGTCACTTTCGCAAGGAACACAACATGCAAATAAAGGGTCATTCTCTACAGTGTCCTTTCCCACACTAGGAAGTGGTCAAACTGGTTTTTGGACGAACCCCTTTCGCAAGGACAGCGGTGTCTTCCTAGTCCATTGTCCAAACTTGTCCGACTTGTTTTGCGATGAGAAATATATATAATTGACAGTGATTATTTTTACCTGGAGTAAATTGGAGTGTGAAAAGGTTTTGGAGCGAAAATTAAGTATAAAGACTAACTAAGTATGAGATCTATACAGGGTGTAAAATTCGTGTAATTCCTTCAAACCGCTTGATCTACTGATCACACTGATTGACCCTGCGTAGGTTTTTATCAGAACCAACAAAAAAAAGTTTTCAATAAATGAACCATGGTATTCTGTATCTGAGTAATTTTAGCGTCCCGAATTAACTGACTGCGTGGAGCGATATCGCGCTAGTCGTGCCCGTCAGCTGTGTCGCCGTGCCTTCATTCATTTATGCAAGGCATCGAAGTTTTCTATCACAAAAATAATTTTAATCAATCTAATTCCCGAGCGGGCTTAATCTATACCATTAAGTAATAGATCATGTGGTTTGAAGGAACTACACGAATTCGTTTACATTTACACCCTGTTTATAGACTGTACTCAGACTTTACTTTCGAATTAAGTAAAAGCCGATATTTATATAGCAATCTTTGAATCCCTCTGAGTGCGTGATTAGCAAATGCTACAGTCCACGAAAACGACGACTTACTAACTTGGGTAAGACAAGTTTAAAAAAAAATTAAAAATGGTTCATCTTACGTAAGTCAAGTTTGAGCAAAGTCTAAGTACGCTTTATAGATCTCAGCATAAGAAACTCTAGATTACTGATTAACGAGACTGTTTAAGGTATCAATGTTTTGAAAGATTACCTTGAATATCTTTAACTATAAGTTATAACAGTATGTAATCTTCAAGGTAAAATCAGGATAAGCAAAATATAAGTAAGCATTTAAATAGTTGCCTATCAAGTTACAAAATAATAATTAATCAATAAAAATAATAATATATCAAGTTAAATAATAATTACAAAATAGAGTCTTAATGTAAGATTGGAATCCTACGTAACCGGGCAGTTATTGGTGAGATCTAATGGGTCTCCAGCCAAAAGAGCCTCTAGGAGTGACGCTAGGTACTCAATTACGCCCAGCTGCACCCTGGGCGGTCACAGGGGCGGATTTGATACGTTGGCTGCCCTAGGCCTATGAAATATTGCCGCCCCCTACTCGCTGTAAATCATGTTTTTTTTTTTTATTTAACTTGATGCTATCGTCACCTTTTTGAGTTTTTACACTCCAGTTTTTACATTTGTGTTGAGTGTATTGAGTTTGAGTTGGCGGATAGGATAAAAGAAGGAGAGAAAAAAAACAATTTTGCCGCCCCCTAAATTTTGCCGCCCTAGGCCCGAGCTTACCTGGCCTATAGGGAAATCCGCCCTTGGGCAGTCAGCTTTGTAACCAACCTTGCTACTGACTAATATTTTGACCACGGCATAAGCTATTCTCATAAACTCGTATCGACACGAGAGAAGAAGAAGAGTGTGAGATTCCTCATTGAAGTGCCTTTTCAACACAAACTTTTGACATTGAGATAAAACATCAAAGATCTAACTATTGAAGAAATAAAACATAACATGCAAATAAAGGGTCATCACTAACACTGTCCTTTCTCACACTAGGAAGTGGTCGAACTGGTTTGGACGAACCCTTTTCGCAATTGAAGATGAAAGGACAACGGTGTCTTCCTAGTCCATTGTCCAAAACTTGTCCAACTTGTTTAACGATGAGAAAAAGATGGTAAGAGTCTGTAATAATTACTTTTACTTTGCCATCGATTGTAATGGGATAAATTTGTGACCCATTTAAAGTACTGCGATCGAATTTTTTAAAAATTTATCTCTAAGTATTTAAGTTTTGCTTATAACGCAAAAAGTCACTTTACCTATTGTGCTAAAATGACCTAATTAGATATGAAACGTTTTTTTTTAAACCATACACTAACTACAAATTTTAATGCAATGAGAATGTTTGAGGCATACATTTTAAAAGACTACCTTGAATACCTTAAGCTGATAAATAACTAACATCCGGTATGCGATCTTCAAAAAATCAGGTAATACAATACAACAGAGGTATCAAAGCCCTAAGAACGATTACCCACTGCAACCGATCCGAATTCGTGAAAATACCGATCTAGAGTAAAAATCTCGGACCGATCTCTGATTCAAATTCAAACAATTCAGGGGCCATCTTTGGCATATCCGTTTGGCGTCTGATTTGAATCCGAGGTAATGCGAAAGCGTTCATACAAACAGTACTACGGCTACTTTGGTCCGTCAATTGTTCTTTCGAATTAGAAACTCACGGATGACGGAAAGAAATCGGATGACGGATGCCGGATGTAGTGCGTAAACTACCATACAAATAGTTCTATGGCTACTTCGGAACGTATTTTCACGGATTCGGATCGGATGCAGTGCGTAACCGCTGTAAGAATCGTTTAGTTTATTTTGACAAAGGTCATCGATATTGGATCCCTGTGTTTTTTAATTCTTTGACTTGGTCGCAATTGACCATCGTCGCACCTGATGGTAAGCGCAGACAGGGTCTAAAATGGAGCACACGAATCCAATATAGGTACTTTAGAGGGATTCCCGTATAACTCTCTAGCTCTCATTATGTACACCACGGAACATATTAAACTGCTTGGCGCCTTAGCTAGCCAGGCGGACCGGATAGATCCTACCACCAAGCCTGCTGGGTTTTATCGAATCTTTCAACATCCATCCATTCCCAGCGTGTGGTGAGGAAGATTTATATTCTAGCCCGATCCCACAAGAGATAAATCAGAGCATCTCAAAAAGAGTTAGGTACGTAGAGCACTTCATAAGATTAAAAGGATGAGAAGGTCGTGTGAACATACATAGAATCTAAACTTTTAGAGACCACAAAAAAGGTGATGTGAGTAAAAGAGTGTTATGAAAATACCAGTCTTTCGGCCCCCCGATTCAGAAGTAATAGGGGATTTACACGGGTCGATTTTCGCCGCACGGCTAAAATCGACCGTCTAAATGACAATTCGACTAGGCCGCAAGTGACTAAAATCGCAAGCCCCAAAGTTGGGTGCCATCCGACTTTTGCCGTGCGGCGACAAGCCGCATGCGTGACTAAAGTCGACTGTGTAAATGATCAGTTGCAGGCGATCGCCCGCCGCATGAGGTGCGTTTTGCGCTGTGTTGTTCCGCGAGAAATGAACAAGTCGCATGCGATTTTTGTCGACCGGTATAAACGGGGTGGCGATTCGATTTTTACAAGCAATGCGACTGGTGACTTGCCGCACAGCTAAAATCAACCCGTGTAAATCCCCCATTAAATTGTCGGACGGTTCGGTAAGCTACCTCTTCGTCCTTCGTTACGAGAATCGTACACGGAACGAGATCTTCTTCTCTCGTGTCAGCACGAGCTATACGAAAATAGCTCATGCTGTGGTGAAACGATTAGCCAGTCAGCAAGGTTGGTAGCGGGGCTGACTGCCCAGGGTGCGCCGGACGTACTTACAGTCACGGACTTGAAATGTTTACCACACATAAAGTCTATAATTGCTTGCACATTACTTTTTCGTAAGGTCGATATGACACAAGTTGATTTGACATCTTAAACCTTATTGCGCACAGTGTGAGAAGGAATCGACTTTGAAATCTGATAAACATTTCGAGTCCACGACCATACTTACTCGTAAGTATCGTCACGGAACAAGATAACGAACCGAATCGGTCGACAACTGCTTATCGAAAAAGTTCTGAATCGGGGGGGTAGGCTTGCCATGATTGTCGGATCGAAAGATCATCGCACACTCAATAGTGGTTCAGACTGCTTTTTATTCAATCTTGCCGTAGTAGATTATCAGATCAGCACACTGACTCAGAACGTAACTTCACGCCTGTATTCCCCGAAGGATTGGGCAGCTGTGTACAGTAATAACCCGCTTTACGCGACCACGAATTGCGCGAAATTGTTATAGTTAACGCGATTTTAAAATTTCGGGCTTAATTGCCCCGTTTTACGCGGATGTATTGATTAGTCCATTTGCGCGTTTATTGGCGTGATTGCATTAGCTAATAGGAATCCATAGCGCAATTCGAGGTCGCGTAAAGCGGGGTATGACAGTATATCACACCCTCATTGTGCCGTTATCTCATACAATAATTCTAGGTAGGTACCTATAATAAAAAATATTTCTCTACTTGGATAAGCTTCAACTACGTTTTTATAAGCGCAGTTACCTATCTACTAATTGTTGATCGAAGATAGTTACGTACTTATTAATTAGGTACATAGTGTACATACGATGTGTTGTAAGTATATACCTAATTATAAGTTACGACACAACAGTTTTGTAAGCCGTTTAACATTTTTGTGGCTACTAGCGTTTTTGCAGTTTGGTATTTAGTATTATTGATCCTGAAGCTTACAAGGTTTAAATAATTTAAAGGTACAATTTAATTCCTTTATTCATTTTAACCATACTTTATTAAATATTGTAATATTAAATATAAAAAATAGTATCCCATCGGCATCGGGAAAAGGGTCCAAGCTGCCAGCAGTCAGGGCTCCAGAGAAAGGAATCTCCTCACTATGCGTGCCGTATTTAGGAGCACTGCTTTCTGTATAAAGCCCTTGATCCAGCCGTCCAACTAGAGCCTCTTAAGGTGTTGATCGAGGCTCTTGGCTTTAAGCCATTCGCCGTAATGACTATCGGGATAATGACTGCTGAGTCCACATCCCACATGCCGGACGACCTCGTGTGCTAGATCAATACATATTTTATTTCTTTATCTTTCTCAGCTTTCACGAGGTTCTCGTCATGAGGGACGGTGATATCAACAATCATGGTGCGGCGCTCTGATCGATCTATTATTACTATATCAGGCTTATTGGCAACAATAGTCCTATCAGTGATAATAGATCGATCCCAGTACAATGTGGCATGACCATTCTCGAGAACTGGGTCGGGCACAAACCTGTAGTACGGTACTTCTGATTCCACAAGGTTGGATTTTAGAGCAAGTTGCTGATGAATAATCCCGGCCACCAGGTTGTGTCTGTGCAAGTACTTACCGTTGGCAAGACGAGAACAAAAGGAGATAATGTGTCAGATAGATTCCCCTGGATGGTGGCATGCCCGACAGATGTCAACCGTACCATCCTTCACAATATATTTCCTGTAATTGTTCATCATCACGACTTCGTCCATAATTGCACAGACAAAACCTTCGGTTTCCCCGAAGAGGTCACCAAAACGTAGCCAGGATACGGACGCTGAAAAGTCAACATCGGGCCCATGAAGGGTCTGATCGAAGCGCCCGTGTAGCTCCTTGCTTTGCCATACTTCCTCCTCATACAGTTTAATAATAATTAGCCACACCGATAATTCAGCCCTCATAAAGCTGTCTCCCCCTCAATCCCCCACCAGTCAACGCCCGAAACCGAGATCCGCGTCCCGTTAGGGGTCGCCCTTAGTGCTGTTGTTGCTAGTAGTTATGATGTTACTTAGTGGTATAGGTAGTTAGATTAGGTTAATATTTAACTTCCCCCTATTGCTAATAACTGCCCGGTTATGTAGAAACGGTTGGCAAGGACCATCTACAAGAATTAGGTTTAATAGAAAATAAGACAGTTTAATCATTATTTAGTCACGTCTGCATTCTCTGAAGGGTGTCTGTGTTCTGTCTAGTCTACGGTGTACAAATAGAGCTATTTGCCAGATATGTAGTATTCTAAATTCTTCTGCTGAGATATTTTAATACTTACCCAACAATCATGTGGCAATTATAACTCTACACCGCACTTCGCACTTCGGCAGCCAAGTCATTGAGACATACATATTACCTACGAATTCCCACAAATAAAATAAAATTGTAATCTATCCGAAAATCAACTAGGTACTTTACCTACTAGACATTTTATTATTCCATGAGAATTACTATTCATATAATTGAAATGTAATATTACTTTACCTAGGTATGTGTACCTACCCGAAGTCAGCCTCAAAAGTTCATCGATACATTCACGTTGTTTTTTCCAAAATATTGAAGTGATGTGTTGTATTAATTATGCTTTTTTTATTTTTTAAACCGATTACATCATCTAAGTACCTTCCTACAAAGGCAGTTTTATTGAAACCACAACAAGGTCAGTTTGTGGGCCTCAAGTCATCGTTTTAGAATACAGTAGTGGAAACGCGGTGATTGAGGGATTCTACTAGGTGCTGAAACAAAGACATCTAGGTACCTACTATACACCGATTACCTCGAGGCCTATGTTCAGTAATGGCACAGGAGGTACCTACATCGCAGGCTGACGTAGGTATTATGCCAATGGAGCTCTTTTTTCCTTAGGATCCATACTTAGATTTATTTGTCTATCGTGTTAAGTGCTTTGTAAAATGTTTTTTCGCTGAAGGTAAGTACTATTTTAGGTACAGACAGCTTAGAGCATATGTATATATGCTATAAGACAGACATACCTACTAAACATTTTTTTAAATGCGATCACTTACGTAAAATATAAGTTATACACACGATCGGACAGTGGCTGACAACTACAACGCCTTTGCATAATCGTCTTTTTATAATCTTAAGCATGGGGCGACAAATAGGGCGGGGAAATCAAACCCTTTTTAATCGAGTAACAATAGAATATGCAAAAACGCACGTTACTTGGATTGCATCTTCGGTTCTATGCCAGTGGTGTAAAAGACGTGCTAGAAGATACTTCGAACCATTAGAATCAGTGTAAAGTCGAGGGTGTAAGAAAAGTCAAGACTTTCTGGTGAAGTTTAATTTTAATAAGAGGATTACACGTGGGTACATTTTTTTTAATATTCGCCTAATTTTAAACATGAGAGAACAATGTGTTCATAAATGATTAACAGTTGATATATTTTTATTAGACAATACTTTTGATTTTAATAAAACTGAATGATTGAATACACAACATCTGATGAAAATGACGTTAACAGTTTACAAAATATTAATAAAGATGTGATCGAGTTTTTATTGACCTGTTTGAAGATTTGAATATATTATTTATTTCGTCTGATGTTAATGACACATAAAATACTCTGATACTTTACTTGCTTAATTTCATTTTTTTTTTTAAATTTTTTTTTAACTTTTTCTGTTTTTTTCGCGAGTTTCATGCTTTATATTTTAGGCTTTACTTATCTGAGTAAAATCTCTTACGCTTTACTCAGGCTCGTTCATTCTAAGACGAGCGAAATCTTCGAACACAATATTATCTTCCTCCTCATTAGTGTAAAGAGAGTTTTCATAGCGGTGTCTTTCGATGGATTGCATTTTCTTCATCGCGTTAAAGCGTTGACGTTCAATGGAGCCTGAAAATTCAATAAAATATTTTTAAAATTTTTAAAAATAAACACAAATTATATGGAACTTTAAAAAAAATACCTTCAGCGGGGTGAAGCAGTTTGAAAGGCACATCGGTAACGAGTTCTCCTCCGAGAGTTCCACAGTTCAGCTTGACTCTTACGGAGTAAGAGACAACAATACCAATGGCATCAGCTGGGCACTTGCCGTCAGGCACAAGGGTAGAACTAGCCAAGTTGACATCATCTTCCTTCAGGTGTCCGTCCAAAGCAACACCTATTGAACCGAACTTATTAGTAGTGTCTCAATATATTTATTTATGTCAAAATGGATTCAAAACAGTGTCGTATGATATACACTTACCACGAATGTCCTTATTGCTGCGAGCCAAAGGTACCAAGTAGAATGTTTTGGACAGACTAGCCCCAGGTGTAACAGGGCATCCTTCGCGGCTCTCCAAAGAGGCAACATGACGGCTGAACTGAGAGTTAATCATAGTAATCTCGACATGCTGCACAACCATCGCGCGGATATTACGGACAGACTTCCTGGAGTTGTTGGAAACGATGATGTTAGCGGCGACCTTTTCTCCGTGGTAGTAGATCTCTCTATCCAAAGTCACTTCGAGGTTGATCTTTCCATTGCTGAAAGTGAACCCTTTGCTCACGAGAGAACTTGGAAGACGACGTCCACGGGAGGTCGGTGCGTGTTGCAGCTGTGAAAAAAAGAACACTTAAGTAAATTCTGAAACCTCAAGTGGGTTTTCTATTAGAATCTGATTGCTTCTTCAATTACTTTCTTAATGGCAAGGGTCACAGAGCTCCTCTTGTGGCTCTTCTGGTCTTCTTGCTCAGCGACGTAAGTCCTGACGCAGTATTCCACGCCCATAGGCTTGCCTTGATCTTCTTCGGCGGGTTGCAGCGTTATCTGAAGATCATATTATATTAGCATCGTCTTTTCCTATTTCATTGATTATGAATTTACTGGAAACGTAATTTATAATATTTTAAAATTTACCGAGCTCGGAGCCAAATCAGGAAAGTTAAAAGTAAAAGGAAAAGCATTAGGCCCAAGTTTCTTCAACAGCTTCTCCTGCACAGGTGTTAATTCCATTTTAGAGTTGATCATGGGCACAACTTGGTCCTGGCCGATGACCATTTCCTTAGAGAACTTCAATCCCATAACTTCATCTTCCTCCCTACCATAGCGGTACGTTGTCACGAGCTAAACAAGAACACATTAGTAACATTATACATATGTTAAACATTTGGCTGAAACAGCTTTGGGCACACTTCACTTTTTAAATTTCACGTAACACTTCACTTTATGTAGGTACCTGGCTATAAACTTTTCTTCCTTTCAGGTATTCGGTATCCACCACAACCACTCCATCTACGGGATCGCAGTAATCCATATGATCAATGAAGTCACGTTTGCCAAGGTAAACCGTAACTTTTCCATTTGGAGTAGTTTTCTTAAATACTTTTACAGCAACAACAAACGCCAAGGCGAAGTAATCCAACATTTTCGTTGGATTTAGTAGAAAAGGATAATTAAAAGGGAAATAAGTTTAACTTAGAAGGAATAACTGTATTCAAGTTGTTAGTTTGAATAAACTGAGTGTGATGGTTTGAAGTATCCACCAGAAATGATTGCGTCCAGGAAATTTCGCTTATATATGTAGGTAACATGTGAGGTTTCCTGCAGAATACATTAACCAGCTAATAGGATTTCATTCGTGGGCGTACTAATAAGATTTAAGCTGTATGACGCATACTCGCGCTCGAATCGATTTTGTGTCCCTTCACTAAGTTTAGGTAAGAAATCGTTGCGTTTACCAAACGTCAAAAATTGACGTTTGTTGTGACAATCTTCGCAAGGTTATGTAGCGTTATTTGAGGATTAGAATATTATTTACACAGCGAAAACTAATAGGATTCTGATATAATTCAACCTGTAAACCCAAATTAGTGTTTTCACAGCTTTATGTAGGGAAATGTGACGTATTGAGTTCAAGAATTGTAAGTTAATTTGACATAGTTTTTTCGCTTTTCAAATTACGTATTTTCAAAAATCTTTTGTTATTTTAGCTACACCCTCAGCATGCCAACATTCTTGACGCCGGGCCGGCACGGCTACAGCGTCCGTTTTTCCCGGACAAGACCGGACACCCTCGCGGTTGCTACCAGTCAGTATTACGGCCTAGCTGGAGGTGGAACCTTGTTCTTCTTGGAGCTGTCCCCTGACGGTAGCACCCTAATTGAAGTGCAGAAACTAGAATGGAGCGATGGACTATTTGATGTGGTAAGTTGGTTTTATCCAGTTACTTCAATAGAATCTAAAAATTACCAATTTTAGCAGCTATTTATCATTTAATCGTCTAGATTATTACAATATCATAGTCTAAGGAATCAAAGATAATGTACTGTGTAAAACACTGACCCATAATGTTGACAATACATTTTTGGTGTCATAGTTTCATAATTACCTACGCTATCCATGGTTTCTACAAAACATATATTAAAAAAAAAGACACTAACTGCCTTTACATAGCTAAACCATCTAATTTGCATCCAAACATGCCTGATAAAATAAGATGGGTCTGCAATTTTATTCTAATAAGAATTCAGATGTCAAACAAATCATGTAAGTAATTATAATCTGCATCTATTCCTTGCATTTCTTTGGTCTAAAAGTAACCAAGAACAAATCATAAGAATATAAACATGGTTTATTCGTATGGAAGCCTTACAACACATCAACACATGTACACTCACACATGTACTATAAATTTGCATCATCACATAATTGGATTACTCGCCTATGTTGGCATTACTTTATTTATAGACAATTGACTTAAGTTCCTGGTTAATTTAAGTACAGGATTTATCATGTAATGGTAGAGTTTGGGTTTAAGGTTTAACCGCTAATATCTTATTGTGGATCAGTGGCGGCATCTATTGATTATCTATTGCGTCAAGGATACTGATTTCCAATCAGTTTAAGTTATTTTCTGTTATGTACAGACTTAGCTTTATCTGATTACCATGGAAATGGACGACCATGATGGTAAGTATATTAAAGTTTTTTGAGCTGTGTTATGTAAATTTTACAGATAGTATACAACAATTTGTAAATTGTTGCCATGGTATTACAGCCATTTCTTACAGCACATTTTAGACAATGCTATAATATCCTACTATATCATATAGAAAGACAATAATATACTAATATACATATAAAATGTCTCCTTGTTTATTGTTACACCATGAACTACCCCTCTCTCTTTTTTTTTTGCAAATTGTGTCCATACAAAGGTTGTCTGACAGAAAAATTGCCTAGTGCGATAATACTGCCAATATTTGTATAGTAATGTTTCTTGTTTGTTTTATGTGCAATAAAGAGTAGGTAATGTAGTGCTATAAAATATATAGTATAGAGTAGTCTGAAAACACCTTCAGATTTCTTTCAGCAATATTTTTAGCGTAATGGGACTGAGCACGGCTAGAGGTTTAAAATGGCTTCTACATTTAAATGTTCAAAATAAACATCAATATCAATGAAAGCCATGAAAGAAAGCCTTACAAAGCCTACTCTATGTATTTATATTGATAATGTGTTGTTTAGTAAGGGAATTTCTGGACTTATAAATGAGGAGTGTTAAGTAGGCTGATCAAAATTCGATTTTACATTGGTTTTACAAATAAAGTCATTTTGAACTTTCAAATCATATCCATTTCCTGTCTCATACTGCACCACAATTAGCTATTTCTGTGTAAAAATGACCCTAGAATTAGTTAATTTGATCAAAACAAGCTATTTACAAGATATGTTTTAGGTAATTTCAGAAAAATTGTTTATATTGTAATTATCCACTTTTGATCAGACACTCCTCAAAAATTTAATTGAAATTGTATGTACCTAATACACTGGTATCATGTGGACTAACCAAAAAGGTAAGTTTTAGTATTTGAAAACACAGCTTGTCCATAAGTTTAGCCTTAGCTGATTTCAGTGTCAGCTTGTTATTAAACAGTTATTGTATTTACATCTAACTTTTATGCATAATTCCAAGACCTTACATATTCACATATCTTCTCTTCTTGTTCATTGGTGACAATAGGCAAAATCTTGAGAGGTCTATATCTTATATTCACCAATGGATTGGATCCTGAACAGTTGGAATTACTTGTTCAGCTTTTAAAGGCTCTTATATTCTGTTCAACGAAAGATAAGTCATGAAATAGCGGTCATTTCGTGAATTGTAGCCGTAAGGATACTGCTATGGAAAACATTTAAACAACGTCATCAAAAACCGTAAAATAGCTACATTAGCCATGTTTTGTTTTTTAAAAATATTTGATATTCTTTGTATGGTAACGTTTTGTAGAAAAACATCAGGATTCACCTTCCGGTGAAAAGGGTATAATAGTCGGGGACTTGACATGTTTACAACCCTAAGGTCTATAATTGCTTGTCACATTACTTTGTCATAAGGTTGATATGACTTAGGTTGATAAGACATCTTAAACCTTATTGCACACAATGTGATAAGGAATCGAATTAGAAATCTGATAAACATTTCGAGTCCGCGACCGTACATATAGTAATGCTTATTTTGTATAATACAAAAAATTACAATACCATAACATCATGATTTTATTTCCCAAAGGGTTGGGCAGAGGTGTACAGTAGCAGTTTTGCCGTTATGTTTAAGTCCCATGTAATAGGGACCAAGCCTATTGCCATCAACCAGGGACAAATCCAAACTCTAGGGCTGCTACTGAGAAATTCCACATGGAAAAACCCAATAACACTTTGTACCACCCAGGACAGCGCAGCAGTCGCGCTTGCGACTAGACCAACGGTTCCCAGACTTTTTTTCTCATAGACCACTTTCAATATTTAGCTGGTTCCGGTAGACCCCCTGCGGTCAACGTAGACTCCTGTCGAGTCCCCCGAGGACCCCTGGGGGTCCACCTAGACCACTTTGGGACCACTCTGGACTAGACCAATGAGACAGTCAATTTACAATGTCTGAGGTTCCTGGTTATTTCTGTTACGCGTATTTGAATATTTATATCCATATTCTACTTCGCAGACATGGTCAGGGACAACAGAAAGTGCAGCAGCCTGCGGTGCCGGCGACGGTGCTATCATAGTATGGAGGGTTGGTTGTGCGGCTCCACTGAGGGTGCTGAGGGCACATACAAGTGAGGTGTGCTCCGTGGACTGGCCTAGGACACATCTGCTGAGTGCTAGCTGGGATACTACTGTTAAATTGGTGAGTGGTATAAAAGAATAGGCAGTCATTTAAGTGTAATCATTCTGAAGAGGTCTTTTTACAAATCAGTTAGTACAAACAAAAGTGTAAGCTGGGATACTCTGTTACATTGTAAAATGAGGGGCAGGCGTTTTTGAGGGCTGTCGTTTGTTACATTGACATTCAAAATGATTTAAATAATTCTAGTCTATTTTGAATAAATGAGTTTTGAAGTTGAAGTTTGAATGGAAAAAAGATGGATAAATATAAATGATGCTGGTAGTGAAAATATACTATGAAGAATTAAGTATAATAAAATCACAGTGTACATATTTACTACATACAGTGGGTCAACGTCCATACATTTGACAGGTCCTATGAAATGTCAAAATTATGTAGGGGCGGAGGTTATGTCCCAAGTATGCAGTATGGCTACTCATACTCATACCCTTCACCCCGCAACCCCCCGCTCGATTGCTCTGCGACAATGTTCAAACTATACCTCTTTAGGGAATGCTCCCGTGTGGGAACGGGCAAGAATATAAAACTTCCTAACCGCATGCTGGGAATAGACGCGTGTTGTAAGATTCAACAAAACCCAGCACGCTTGGTGGTAGGATCTATACGGTCCGCCTGGCTAGCTACCACCCTCACATTAAGGGTGCTTTTCCACCAGAGATGTGCTATGCAACGTTGCTATGGATGCCTTTGATATCCACCAATGATATTCATTGGTCCACATAGCATAGCACTGGTGGAAACTGATTCAACTAAGCTACGTTTTTTATATGGAAGGATGTATGATGTGGATGCGTGCTATGGATGTGAGCTATGGATGCGTGCTATGGATGGTCGAGAGTGGTGTAGCTATGCCCGCCGCTTCCCGTGCCTTCCCTGTTGTCGATATGTCGCATAGCTCGAGATGCGCATCTTCCTCGCACAGCTACATAGCTTAGCATCAGTGGAAACGGTCACATAGTTTCGTAGCTTAGCTTTTACATTCTCGCAGCATAGCTACATAGCACATCTCTGTTGGAAAGGCACTCAAAAGGCCGGTGCCAAACAGTTGACTGTGTTCCGTCGTGTGTATGTGAGAGCCAGAGGGGTATAGGGGAATCCCTCTATATCTCTGTTACTTGGATTCGTGTGCTCCATCTTAGACCCTGTCTGCGCTTACCATCAAGTGCGACGAGCCTCAAATGCGACCAAGTCAAGTATCAACTAATAATTAAAAACAAAATGCTAAACTATTCCAATACACTCAAGTCGTAAAACAAGTAACGTATTGACTGACACATATTTCATACTCCATTACCATCAATAATTCGACACTAATTGCCCATTTAAGGCACTTGTCCCACCGCGAACGATGAGCGAGCAGCGAGTAGAGCTAGAAGCTAGAAACGAGTTGGCGAGCAGCGAGAAGCGAGTGGATAGTTATGTTGCTGGGCTATAAGCGAGTGTGCGAGTGCGACGGGCGATTACTCGCACCACTCGCAAATGACCGCTGGTTAGTCTCTCGGCGTGAGTTCTGACCGCCAAGCGAGCATCGCTGAGCGAGTATTATCTTTGATAGCTCTTGTCGCTCAGCGACAAACTAGTAGAGCGAGTCCTCGCCGGCAGTGTGAACAGTCAGCGATCAACTATTAATATATGCATCTCTTTTATTTACACGGAATGTATATCTATTGTACGTTTCTTGAGCGAGAAAAAAGCCGATAGTTAGTTGCTTCCTCGCCGGCGGTGGGACAACTGCTAAGTAACCTGAGTCATTACACATTAACTGTAACTCCATTAACCATTTCAGTGGGACCCCGAGTCAGAAGCATGCCTCAGTACATTTGTGGGTCATTCTCAACTGGTTTACACGGCGGCGTTCTCGCCCCACTCGCCGGCGACTTTTGCCTCAGTATCGGGAGATGGACACCTCAAACTTTGGACGTGTACCGAACCTTCGAGGCCTGCTGCAGTTGTTAAAGCACATGATGCTGAGGTAAATTGAATTTTATGGTGTTGTAAATAAGGTTTCATTTAAAAATTGGAATTTTGTTTGATTAATGTTTTTGTAGATAATTCCATGGTTTTCATGTCATTGATTTAAAATATTTTCTACACCATTTGAGGCTAGGACAAATAAAGTAATTTCAATAAAAAAAAAAAACAATTTGAAGTCTGTCTTAAGAGCAGTTTTTGTATCATACATACATAAACTCACGCCATATTCCCATGGGGGTAGGTAGAAACTGTAGAGCGCCACATGTTACGATGCTTACATCCTTTCGCTTCGTCCACGTGTGTACATCTTGTCATACGTCGATTATGAGTACTACGCACATTGTATCATTCATATTTTTTCATAAAGCGATTTTAAAAGTAGGTATTCTTATCTTATTGCAGGTGCTGTCATGCGACTGGAGTAGAACAGAAACGCATGCCCTTGCCACAGCTGGTTCTGATGGTCTCATCCGAGGGTGGGATCTCAGGAGGCTTACCTCACCTATGTTTACGCTCAAAGGTAAATATCAATTATAATTGGAAAGACTCTAAGCGCCTGCAAAAACATTCCATCAGACAGACTTTCGACTGTAATTGACTGCCATAAACTTTGCGCAGGCGCTTTAATACCTTTTAATAACTTTTTATAGGAGCTTGCTAAAATTGTGCGATTAATGTATGTTTGAATAGTAAATAGTGATATCAAAAACGTAAATAAAGCAATGCCAAAATCATGAGAAACTAAAAGTGACAAGCGAATATTAAAATTACACGAATTGGTTTACACGCTGTATAATTATTTTATGCATTGTTTCAGGGTGTGAATGTGCAGTCAGAAGAGTGCAGTTCTCTCCTCACGCGCCCTCCATCTTAGCGGCCGGCTCGTATGATTTTACTACAAGGTAATAACTTCTTTCAAAATGAAAGTGCGGTTGCGGAGAAGTATTTCGTACATTTCCTTCAATCATTGATCCAATACCCAAATGCAATCTGTGATGACGGCAGACTGTGAGAGTGCGACGGTAATACATATATTTGTGCGAGAGCGACAGAGATAAGTAATAACGTGTCATTGTAGAACATTCTTCCTTCTTCGCGACCGCACTTCAGCATCTTGTTAGCCTTAGGCTTAAAACGCACTAGCGGCCAGCCGCAATACGGCGTGCCGCTTGCGGTCGGCCGCACATCGATTTTTACATGAAACCGCATGATCTCAACGCACTGGCGCACGACGGCTGGCCGGAAATCAGTGCGTTGAGATCATGCGGTTTCATATAAAATGCGGCAGGCCGCACATCCATTTTTACATGAAACCGCATGATATCGACGCACTGACTTGCGGCCAGCCGTCAACCGCTCCGGTTGTTCTGGGGTTGCGGCGAGCCGCGACGGTTGAATGATACGGCGCGCCGCATCCTCTCCACGCACTCGGCGCGGTTAGCCGCAAGTCGCTAGACACTGTACAGCCGGGGACTTGGCAGTGTTTAAATTCGATTCCTTCGCACTTTTTCGAAGACATTATTACGATAATGTAAATACACAACTGCAGCTAGTTCTTCGACGTCAATCTTGTGCAATATTTCTAGAAGCACTGAAGTTTGCGGCGGACCGCAATAGAACTGAGACGATACGGTTAGCCGAAATACGGCGTGCCGTTACGGCAGATCGTATATATTGCGGCTAGCCGCAACGGCACGCCGCATCGCGGCTGGCCGCTAGTGCGTTTTAAGCCTAACTTCGGGCTCTAATGCTTCTATGTGCTCTATTTCAAATCGCAAGTTGCCGGTACAAGCTAATATTTTATATACTAATTTATTTATTTATTTATTTATTTATTTACAGACGAGCAGCAATTTTGCTGATAATGTCTATTTCACAGTGTTGAAAGTTCGCAGTTATTTTTTACGCTGTATTTACCATGCTGAATGTAATTTCCTGTTTATCTAGGATATGGGACCTTAAACGCGGCTGCGAGCCTCTAGAAACGATAAGGCATCACTCAGAATTCACGTATGGACTGGACTGGAACGCTCTGAGGCCACATCAGATAGCGGACTGCGGCTGGGACTCGCTAGTACACGTGTTTACGCCCAGGTCTTTGGCCTGAGATTGGTAGTCATGTGAGTACTTTATCCATTATTTCTATTAAGAGGAAGGTTTGCGAGCGTGAGAACTTATTTTAGAACCCACACTTCGACATTTCTACTAATACAGCTGCATCACATCATGTAGTGTACACATACCGAAAAACAAAAGCGCACCGAAGGTTTATTTTGTGGCGCGCCGGGTTAAATAAACCTTCAGTGCGCGTTCGCTTCTGAAGGACTAGTAAGTATGTTGCAAAAAACGCGCAATGTATTAGCTATTTATTCACCGCACCGCGAGGCACGCGTGCCCATAGTATTGGTGTCGTGAACAAAGGGTGGGGTCACAGTGTAATCGGTATTGACAGATTTAAACTTAGAATAATTACTGTAATATATTATTGTTGATTTTCTGTGTTTCTATTTTCGAATATAATGACACATAATTTTTGTTTGGGAATATTTTAGGGTATGTAAATGTTGCGAGGGAAGATAAGAGCCAAAATAAAAATGAAAACAAGATAATGTGTGATTGATTTGTAATGAAAAACAATGAATGTACATAACTCAATTACTGGGTGTAGTAACATTTTTTTCTGTTTGATATTTTAAAATTATATTTTATTATAAAAAATTTATAGGTACATCTTAGTACAATACAAAAATTAATGCTTGATAAATGATTTTCTTTAATTTATTTATTTATTGCTTGGCGCTTTGGGGCTGCTGACATCAGATAAACCATTAATTTTCGCTGTTCCGTTTCTTTGATTTTCTTTCAGATTCTCGTTTTTAAATTGCCTCAATCAAATAATTGGGCTCATTTATTTCCATTTTTCTGTCTAATCTTGAATCTGTTATTTCCGGAAGCATACAATCAAGATAAAACTTTTGTAATTTTCTTTACGTTTTCCCATTTCTATCTGAAATAGTAATAATATGCAGAAAAATATATTAAAAGAAATAGAGAACCCTTCAGCTGACAAGCTATCAAACGTCAAAATTGGCAAGTCTGACCACGGCCTTGACGTAGCCATGAAACGTGGTAAAATAAGGAAATCATTAATAAGTAATATATAAAAAACTCACAATATATTCGGACACAGTGTCCGAATTGACACATTTTAATTTCAATATTTTTTTCACTGATGATTCGGACACCAATAAAAAAAGCTGTTTTGTACAGTCATGGTGCTTAATGTTGGGCGTAACTGATATATTTTCCTAATGCATTATACATTATATTATAATTTTCAAACTGTTGTTTTTAACTGTTGTAATATATATTATATTGTATTGTATTGAAGGAACACTAATTATATTATCAATAGAGCAGAAGACTTGCAGTAATATGAAACTAAGTTTACACTAATATAAAATTATTTTAACGGTAATAAAAATTTGCTCTTGTTACTTGTGAGTTAAAGTTCATAATTGTGTGACGCTTTAATACGATGTAAAGTACGACAATATTATTTTGCCAGTAATATGAAACAATTTCACACTAATATTATATAAATATTTATGTTATTTTAACGGTGGTAAAAATTTGCTCTTGTTATTTGTGGGTTAAAGTTCATAATTGTGTGACGCTTTCGGCCGACTTAACGACTCGACGCGAGTGGCGGGCGACTACTACCTATAGACAATAATATATATTATAACAGACTTTGTTGCAAATACTATAATGGTTAGAATATTAGAAATGTATAATGAATTATATTAGCTGTTATATGTTATAATGCCCAACATTAATGGTGCTCCCACACTGCTGTTAAAAATGTTTACAAACATTTTCTAACACTAACAAATGTTAGGAAAAGATAAAAATATCAGATAATAATAAATCTAATCTATCTTATATAGATTATTAGATGATATTTTAATAGTTTTTTTGCAGGTATTTTTTAATTTATGTTTGATTAGAAAATGTTAACTAATGTTTGTAAACATTTTTAACAGCTGTGTGGGAGCACCTTCAGATAAAAAACTTTCAACGATACCGTAATAATTGTGGAAATCCGTCCTCCGCCCAGCCTATAGTTATAAAAAAACTGTTTTTAACCGGATTATAACTAAAGCAGCCGTTTTTAATAAATAATATTATAAACCCACATACATAGATAGATACGCGCCTTGGCAGTTAGGTAAAAATAAAGATGGGGTATTCCTCGAAGCGCAACCACTTTGAACCGCACCAAAAGTTTTCCTTGAAACCCACCAACGATGAAACATAGAGAAGAGCACGAAGGATTCGTGATAAATTATATCGATAGACGTTTTAAAATTCAACTGATGTTTATTTATTAAAACTACCAGGAAAGCAGAAATGAACAGGAACTAGGTGCTTAAGCGACTTACCTCCGGTTTCTGAATTACATTCGGGATAAGCAATACTTAAGTAGTATTTGAGTACTGAGTTGTCGAAAAGATGCTTTAAAATACGTAATTTTTTTGACAACTCCGTACTCAAATGTTACTTAAGTACTGCTTGCTTATCCTAGAATTCTCAATTCAGAAACCGGAGGTTACTACTTAGCTCAATAATGGTAAAAATACAGGTTTTGAAATTGAATCAATTGTTGTTTTGAAAAGTACCAGGGTGACAGAAATTAACACAAAATAGGCGCTTAGACGATCTGACTAAGTGACAGTGACCTATAAGGTAAGATATATAGGACAGTTTTAAGTTTTCTATCTTATTTTATATAAGAATAATAACGAATACTTTATATTCCTCTTTGTGTTTAATCGTTGGTGCACAACTTAGTGACATCGTTTAGGCGCCCATTTTCTGTTCATTTCTGTCACCCGTTCATACTTTTGAAAACGACAAATGATCAATTTCAAAACCTATATTTTTACCATTATTGGGCTAAGTAGTAACCTCCGATTTCTGAATTGAGAATTCAATATAAGCAATACTTATGTAGTATTTGAGTACGGAGTTGTCAAAAAAATGCTTTAAAATCCGTCATTTTTTTGACAACTCTGTACTCAAATGTTACTTAAGTACTGCTTATCCTAGAATTCTCAATTCAGAAACCGGAGGTAAGTCGCTTAAGCACCTAGTTGCAGTTCATTTCTGCTTTCCTAGTAGTTTTAATAAATAAACAATAAGGGGCAACTGAATTTTAAAACGTTATCGATATAATTCACTACGAATCCTTCATGCTCTTTCTTCTCTATGTTTCATCGTTGGTGCGTTTCGAGGAATATTTTGGTGCAGTTCAAAGTGGTGAGTCCACAAAGCTATTTATTACTGAAAAATGCCACCTTAAAGCCACAAATAGTGTTTTTGGTAACGCTTTTTTTGTCACATATACTTTTTCATCTGACTGTACTAAAAAGCTTCAATAATTTGATGGTGTCCAAATATTCAGTGAAAAAAATATTGAAATTAAAATGTGTCAATTCGGTCACTGTCCGAGTCGTCTGTCTTATTGTTCAAAGAGTGAAAAAATGCAGTCATGTCACGACACTCGCAACCCACCCTTATGCCTTGTGCGTAGATGTTTCGAGAGCTCGGTTCGAATTATAAACGGACGTGCTGTCACCTTGGATTCTAGGATGGCACTGAAAATTTTTCGCGTGCGTACTCTTTTATAAAACAAATTACGGGAGAGTATTGCTCCATACTAAAATGTATGGGGAACGGAAAACAATTTCCGTAAAAAATTAACAATGTTCAGACGTAGATTACTCTCATTTGGTTTGATTTATTAAAATAATAAAACGGTAGACGTGTTATTCATACTTTCGTGTCACGATTAAACTAAATAGATTTTTATATAGTCCTTTAAAATTAAGTAAATTCTGCAAATAGAAAAGGTCGATTTAGATGTTTTTGAGGGAATTTAACATTTTTTTTTCTCGAAATGAATGATGATTTCGCAAATATCTCGCGGTGAAACTGTTGGCACATCTATTAAGGTTCTTCATTATTTTTTTTATGTAATTCCATGCGGAGAGTTTATAGAAATTTTGAAAACAGTAAGTGCCTTTTCAGGTGTTTCTTAAGGACTCTCCTCTTAAAGTCATTCTGGATGAGAGGGGCTCGTGGATTTAACAAACGCGCGGCTTCTGTTTTTTTTTAAAATTTTAAACCATGTTTCATTATTTACCTCTCACAATTTACTAAACTATTTTTATTGCCGCGGGGGGGCCTAGCGACCTGTACCACAGGTTTTGTACCAAAACCTATTTCAAGCACCAGTCTCTTAGTGAGGCCGCACACCGGCACCACACGCTACACGCAACACACATTTACAAAATTTACGCGGAGACAAATGTATCGTGTATGCGAACATCAGAAACACAGTTGTAGCGTGGCACTAGCAACAGAATGTCGACATCATCGTCCAACGACGACAAATTTTTGATGTGGCGATTAATGAGAAAAAAAGACGTTATTGGGTTCGTCATTACACAGAGTTTAGGGGTAGGTACTTACCCCTTTCATTGAATTTTTCGCCGATCTTTGTCCATATCATTTCTGTAATCCGTCTATTGCTATACTCAGTCAGCGTGTGATTATATAAAATAGGGTTTTTTTTTCAACCTCTGCAATAAACTCAACGTAAAATTCAATGTTGTCTTTAATTTTTGTAAAGCATGGCGCCGCATAAAACGAACGTGTTCGATCTCGAATTCGTGTGGCGCGGCAAACGTCTCGCCACAAACTGCACTACTACAACTGTGTCCTTGATGTGCGGGTATACATACAAATATACGGGGACGATAAATGTGTCGCTTTTCAAATGTGGCGCTACAATTATCGTAATACAAAATGTATCTCTGGTGTGCGGCCTCACTTATGGTGAGGCTTATGGCGCTTGTACAATTTTTATTTTCTTGCCCTTGTATTGTATGTATCGTTTTCTATTACTACTATTTAATTATTGTAATAATAATTGGTCTAAGACCGTTTTAATTAAAGTAAATAAATAAATGGCAGCCAAAGCAACAAGGCCATTACAGATCAATAATAAGCTCATTTTGTTTCAGGATTCATTGGATCGTCTGTGATTAAACTGAAGTGTGAGTGGAGGAGTATCGTGCCAAACCATTATAGTGTTTATTGCGAAGACAATCAGGGTTATAATCGCTTGCAAGCGTTCACTCGGTGCAGGTAACGGTGAACAGGGATATCGAGGTTTTTGGTGATAGAAAAGTTGTGTATTGTAAGCTATTGTTTGTTATGTATCGTAGGAATAGTTGGTACTTTGTCTAAGGTGTATCTTGGCTGTGTCTTGTAAATATTTTGTTTTTTTTTTTGAATAATTTTATAATGAATTTATATTTTGACACTACGGATTATCAAATGGAGAAATTATGTTGTCCACTATCTAAACGGCTGTCAAGAACTTAAAGTATATGTATACAGGCTAGACATGGGCGTTTTTGGTTTTGAATGCAAACTGATATTTATCAGATTTCAGATATCAAAATCGATTTCAAAATCCGTTTTTAGAAATCCGATTTCAGTAGCGCCTAACCTCGCCAATTCGGTTGCGTACTTAGATTTCGTTTTATTAGCTAAGGAGTAGGTACTAACGATTTGTGCGATTTTCATCTAAACGAAAACAATAGGTACATTATTTCTAGTTAAAACACGAATCCATAAACCAAAATACATCAACGTATTATCTCGCAATTATAGTCTTTAAAAACTTAGCAGTAAAGATGATATTGATCGCATTTCATCATTTCCGTTACCGATAAACCGAAATCTAAATCGCAAAATTCATGCTATCCTTTTTATTCCGCTAAGTTCCGTTATGTTAGAAAGAGAGAAAGCGATTTTCTACGCATAAGTTTGCGTTTGGATTTTGGATTCACACACGATTCGTTTGGTGATATCCATTGATTTTATTTGTCGATTCGGATTCGTTTGTTTAGTGACAGAGATCGCTAGCGTTTGGATTAGCAAGGTCGATTTTTGAAATCGAATTTTCTAGTTTGAGAAATCGATACGAATCGATTTGTGTTTGAAATCGGTTTTTGAATTCGTTTTGATATATCTGACACATGTCTAATACAGGCTGAATTGAGAATTCGGGATAAGCAATACTAGTAGTATTTGAGTACGAAGTTGTCAAAAAATGCGTTAAAATCATTTTTTTGACAACTCCGTACTCAAATGTTACTTAAGTACTGCTTATCCTAGAATTCTCAATTCAGAAACCGGAGGTATGCCGGCAATCTTGTAATGACGATCGTTGATTTACGTTAGGCCTCATTTACACAGGGTAAGTAACTGACTCCAAACTCGAGACAAATCAGTGCTGATCCGATACTTACCTAGTCTAAATTCATCGCGACAGCGCTGTACTGACTCCAAATCAATTTACACATCAATTTACACTAGGTAAGTAGGTATCGGGTCAGCACTGACTTGTCTCGAGTTTGGAGTCAGTTACTTACCCTGTGTCGTTATGAGCAGTCCTTAATTACTTCATTTCATAGTGCTTGAATCTGTCAAAGCTAAAATATTGGAATTTACCCTTTGACCGTCATGTCAATAAAACAAAAGCGTGCTCTCGGCGCCAAGTTACGAATTCTCATCATTTAAGTGTACAAATCTGACTAAAAAGTGATTATATTTAATTAAAAAGTGATTCAATTTAATTAAAAAGTGATTCAATTTAATTAAAAAGTGATTCAATTTAATTAAAAAATGATTCAATTTAATTAAAAAGTGATTAATTTAAGTAAAAACCTAACTAATCGTCACTAGAATAAACACATAACTGTAATGTAGTCGAGACCGTGACGTGCTGAACACATTTTGCTTTGTCATGTATATGTCGTGGCCATATCGTAGAATTGATCACTTCTTGATGTGGCCGGCCATTTCATGAAATGATGTATTTCATGAAATGGCCAACTAAAATTGGCCATATCGTTTAAACGTCAACGTTTAATGATATGGCCATCCACGTTTGGCCATATCATTAATGTAGGGTTTCCATGATATCAAAGGTTTAATAAAAAATCCAAATAAAGGAAGCACGTACCATGCAAGCAAAGGAGTAGACACGGTAATGTTATACTAACAGTATTCTATCTTCATACAAACGGTCGGAACCCGAGTCATACCTACGCGCCTCGAGTTCGGTTTACACTTGGTACAAAAATAGTTAGGGCTGTCACAGTACCTAGTACCTATACCTACATGTAAAATCGATCATTTAATAACCGATTGTTTTGCCTGAACATAAAATCGATTACAAAATAATCGGTTTTTTAAATAAATATAATCGATTTTTAAAAAATTATCGATTTTTCCTTATTTTTTGAGGGATTAAATTAAATGCTTGAAATATCGATCCAGCATCCACAGCTCATATTTATTAATCTAAATCAATCAACAAAATAAACGTTAATTTAAATTTCACAAAATAAAGTTTTTCTTTTCATTTCTCCTTCCTCAGTAAAAAAATTCTTAAGGTGGATGCGCTAAGGTAGCCCGCGAAATTCAAATATTCTTGCGAATTTTGCAATTTGCAGGTCAGTGGCAGGTTATATTTTGATGATACATAAAAATAATGTACCTACAACATGTTTATAGTACCTACTCTTCATTATCCACAAAAAAGCCCGCGAATATTGTTTAACTATTGTAAGTAGTTAAGTCACATCAACCGTTTTTTGTTCAAATTGGTTGATCAAAACACTAGTAGAATCGAAAAACAAAGATATTCCTATCATGATATTAATCCTTATCCAAGTAAATAGCTTCATAATCAAGGTTGTTTATGTACATGTAAAATGCTCTTTAAATTATTCGAATCGGACCTTTCGTTTAGAAGTGCTAAATGTAAAAAAAAGGCCGTGGTGTGAGCGAACAACCCAACGTTCAGTCTATTAGTTAACTGCACAACGGCTGCACCGATTTTGATTAAATTTGGCATGAAGATAGCTCGATCCCTGGGGAAGGATAAAGGCTACTTCTTAACCCGCGACTTCGTCTGCATCCGCGATAACCAACATTCATGCGGACGAAGTCGCGGGCAAAAGCTAGTTCGTCAATAAAATCAAAAAACACCATGTATTTTTAATGAACACTTCCTATTTCATTCACGTTTTTTTTTTTTAAATAAATTATATCATATTTACAATACAATCTCCAAACTAGAAACAAACTCATGCAGGTTGATGAAATTAAAATACTGTAGGCAGGCAGCCCTATCTCGTGTTTTGTTTTCATGCGGCTGTAGGTTCTTAATTCAAAAATAGGGCCGAGTCACAATACTGTTAGTTATCATTACCGTGGAGTAGACTACGGAATTTCGACCCACAAAATATCGATTCACGTTACCGCGAAAGTTTAATAGCTTGATTCATTAACAGTTAAGGGGATCTGTTCACTGGTCACTGTTCTAACCTAACCTAACCCAAATGATTCAATATACTAAATAGTAAACTTTTAACGTGCATCGATATTTTGTGCTGTGTTCTGTAGTTTGACAGGTTAACCAGATAAATAATCGAACAAATAAAATTCTATGAAAAGTTCACGCCCAATTACCATGAAGTCATATTTTGAAATCCAATAATAGTCCATTAATTTCCGTTGCGTGGTCACCCTACTTTACTTATTATTATTAGCTTTTTTGTCAGAATAATTGTCCGCCGCCATGATGCAACATAAAAACAAAACGACATCAGCGCCTCTAACAGTAGATAATGTAACTAATTTTATGATATTTTATGATCACTAATGTTTGGCCACATCATGAAGTAGCCGTGCGTTTAGCTGATCATATCGTCAAACGCTGATTATTCATTGATCTGGCCAGGCCATATCATGATGTGGGCAGCGGGTATTGGCCATTTCATGAAATACAACCATTTCATGAAATGCTCGGCCACATCATGAAGTGATCAATTCTATGATCTGGTCACGACATATACATGACGGTGACAGTCAAAAGGTTAATATTGAAAAGACTAGCTTTTTGTGGGTATACTAAAAATGTTGACTTAAAGGTTGATCGATTGATTGGTATTTAACTATAAGACTTGTTTTGTTTCGTTTAAATATTCGATACACCTTAGACAAGGCTTAAATGTGATTTATTAATATTACGCTTGTAATATTTTACGCAAACTCTGTAAAAGCTACAACGTAAGAATTTTATTAGTTTTTTGTACTGACTGAATTTTCGCCTTTATTAATGTTATAACACGGTGCATTTTATTTAGACTTTATGTTTACGTATTAAAGGAATTATTCCTCTTTGCCCCACCAGCCGCCCCACTGGTGGGGCAAAGTGGAAAAAATCTAATTTTGGAGTGGAATTTGCCCCACCAAATTTAATTAGTGGGGCAGGGTTGGCACTGGAATTTGTGTAAGTATACTAGTATAGTAGTAGTAGTATTTTAATAACATAATATAAACAAGAAATAAAACATTGTAATTAGTACAGTTTTATGCGTCGCCCACAGGTAGTGTTTTTAAATAAAAGTACAAAAATAATTGTTTCAATTTTTTTATTTACTTTTCGTTTCTGGAAGAAAAGTAGGAAGTACTTAAAGGTAAAATTTTAAAACGTGAACTTCAACCATTATAGTGAGCTGAGTAGTTTCGCATACTTCCAGTTCATTTCTGTTTTCCTGGTACTTATAGGTATAGGACATGAAAGTTAGTTTTAATTTAGACTTCTATTGATGTAGTGAAAATAACGAATACTTTATATTCATCTTTGTGTTTAAGCGTTGGTGCACAACTTAGTGAGATTGTTTAGGCGCATGTTTTTTGTACATTTCTGTCACCCTGGTACTTTTCAAAACAACAAATGATTCAATTTCAAAGCCTGTATTTTTACCATTATACCATTATTGAGCTAAGTAGTAAGTTGCTTTTAAGCACCTAGCTCCAGTTCATTTCTGCTTTCCTGGTAGTTTTAATAAATAAATAGTTTTAAAACGTATATCGAAATCATAGATAGATAGATAGATAGATATCTATCTATCTATCTATCTATGATTTCGATATACGTTTTAAAACTATTTCATATATATATATATATATATATATATATATATATAGAAATCATTTTTATTATGTAGGTATCCTTTCATGCTCTTCTCTGTTTCATCAATTATTTTGTACTTTTATTTAAAAACACTACCTATGTACTCTACCTAAGTCACAAGTTTACATTTTACTTAGATATACATTCCTTTCCAAAAAAATATGAAATACTTAGCATACTTACTTACACAGATTCCAGTGCCAACCCTGCCTCACTAAAATTAAATTTGGTGGGGCAACTTCCACTCCAAAATTAGATTTTTTCCACTTTGCCCCACCAGTGGGGCGGCTGGTGGGGCAAAGTGGAATAATTCTATTAAAGTTTATTATCGCTGGTACTTACTAGGGTTTTCGCGTTCCCGGCCTATTTGAGTTCCCGGGAATCGGGAATTTTTTCTCTTAATTCCCGGGAATTCCCGGGTACCCGGGAATTTTCATGTATTTTGTATAAATATAGTTTTTTTCGTCTATTTCAACATTAAACTTGTGTAAGGACCTTAAACATGATAAATTGTCTAACATACCAACCGACTTTTCTTATTAAAATAAAAAATCTTACACTTATATAAAAAATTTAACTAGGAACAGTTACAGTCATTTATTGTGTGAAGTCGCGAGTTTTTTTAATGAAAAAAAAAGTTTCTTTTCATAATATGAAAAGAAGACTTTTTATAATATGGCAAAATATTACGGAATAACAGTAGGGTGAATGAATATAAAGGTGTTACCAAATTCGTGTAATACCTTAAAACCACATGATCTACTACTCGTGTAGAATGACCAAGCACGGGATTCAGCTAGATTAAAAATAAAAATTAAGTTTTTTTTTCTTGCGGTAGTGATATGTGATCGAAACACAACCAGCTAATAAAGTAAAAATATTTTTTTTTCGTTGGAACATTTTGACGCTACTCATCAATGAATGAAAGCACGGTGATACAACAGCTGGCTAGCACGAAATCGTCTTTGCAAAAAGGGCTCGAAAACAGAACTTTTTTTTAAAATAAGCTGTTTTGTATCTAAAATAAAAACCATTTAAGGTTAATCTGTGACCAGTAGGTCACGCTTTTTGAAGGAATTACACGAATTCGTTTACACCCTGTATATTTTCGTTATAAATCTCGAAATTACACAAAAGATAAAGATTTGTGAATAGTTTCTAAAAATGAAACATTTACAAAAAAAAAAACAAGCGTTTAGAATTTGTTTACTAGACAGAGACAACAGTACCGGTAAACCGGGGTTACTTTCAAATACAGGGGCGACATTGATAGTTACTAAACATTTTGCATTTGGTTAAATATCTGTGTGAAAATGGAACTTGTGCATTTTAATTTAATATTGTAGGGAACGTTGACAGTTTTCCTATTTTACCATTCAGTATAGAGGTGTCTGCGATGTTAGATGGCGATGATAAAAAATATTAAATGACACCCCTGAATATGTAAAAAAAACGAGTTTTAGATTTTTCGATTGGGGCTACTTTGAAATTCAATGATAGAACAATCAATCATCAAAGTAGAAGCTCTACGGTCCAAGTTTGATAAGGAACATTTCTCCTTTTTGCTATCGAAAACTGTGCTCTATAGTTTTTTTTATCTAGTCTATGTGATTTTATATATCTCAGTTAATTGAGTCTACATAAAATATTTTTGATGTAGCAGCTAAAAGCGAAAATAAATAAGATACAAACACATGAAGCTCAAAAAATTGATCAAAGTAACCCCGTTCTACGGTACTGTGTGCTGACATCTCGATACATTTACCTCATTCACACCACGCAGTACAATGCCTGTTTGACGCGAGAGAGACGGAAAATGCTCTAAAATCTTCGGAAGCGTGCAGACCCTTAATTTTTCATCATCATTTCTTCATTTCAAAAAATTCCCGGGTACCCGGGAATCCCGCCAAATAATTCCCGGGTCCTAAAATCCCCAAATTCCCGGGAATTCCCGGTTCCGGGTACCCGGGGCGAAAACCCTAGTACTTACCATATCACTGTTACATTCCTTATGTAGGTATATTTTTATTATGGAACTGATTTTTATTTGTTGTACTTTTATATTTTTTTATTCACTATAATTTAAGCGAACAAATAAGGAGTTTATTGTGATGGTAACAAAGTCTTTTTTAATTTTAATTGTATAGCTAATTAAAGATATATTTATTCGACCAATAATAGTTTAATGATGGAAAGTCACAATCGATGTTAATAATACCCCATTGCGCTGTGGTGGTACATTATTTAGAACACACACATTTCCTATACTTATCTTAATTGAAGAAAGTAAAAGGAATATAAGATTATACTTGCCAATATTATTAATAAATGTTATAGTTCTACGCTTTTAGTGTTTGTTTCAATACGTACTTTATGGGGGCTGAAAAATACCTACATATGTCTAATTAATTTAGGGCTGATTTTTCAAACGCTAAGTAACTTTTATCTGAGGAAATATGGCAGTTTCGACAGTTTTTGAATAGAAAATATATCAAACCGCCATATTTAATCCTTACATAAGTTATTTGACGATTAAATAATCGTCCCTTAAAAGACTAAAACCAATTGTGTTGAGAGAACTTTCCCAAAGTTTGTCAATCAAATCAAAAAATACACACGGAAAAGTAAAGCATTCATAATATAATTGTATCGGATAATTATGTCTGTGCTGTCTGTAAAACCACTCACGATACAGAAGTAAATAAAGACGTACCTATCTTTAAAAAAGAAGTTTAAATGTTGCAATTTTTAAAGGGGTTCGAACATTTTTCTATGGGAGCTGGCATAGGCCCCTGCCGCCATTTTCATTTTTTTCCAAGTTGCGGCGCACGATGTAACTAACATATATGGGTAGAGGACACTCAAACAAACAAAAAATATTCTGAGATATAGTGCCCTAAAGTGTCACGTTGCCGAGATATTTGGACTCAAAAATTTTTTCAAGATTATCTCGATAGAATATCTCGGTAACGTGACACATTAAGGCACCATATCTCTGAATATTTTTTATTTGTTTGAGTGTCTTCTACCCATATTTACCGGTTACAAAGTGCGCTGCAATAAAAAAACTTTTAAGTCAAAATATCTCGGCAACGTGACACTTTAGGGCACCATATCTCTGAATATTTTTTGTTTGTTTGAGTGTTCTCTGTCCATATTTACCAGTTACAAAGTGCGCTGCAATCTTGAAAAAAAATCTCTTAGTCCAAATATCTCGGCAACGTGACACTTTAGGGCACCATATCCCACCACATTTTTTGTTTGTCTAAGTGTCCTCTACCCATATATGTGAGTCCGTAACTTGGAAAAAAAATCAAAATGGCAGCGGGGGGGCTATGCCACAAAGGTTCCATCCCCTTTATTTTTTCGAACAACAATTTTTCAACGTCAGTTTGGGAAAATGAAAGCGTTCGCCACGCCAAACGCGGACTGGATAGTGTCGTCAGCGGGCCCTCTTGAGTTATATTCAAGGGATTACTATGAAGTGTGTCACACCAAATGTAATAGGGGATTTACACGGGTCGATTTCGAGACAATTCGACTAGGCTGCAAGTGACTAAAATCGCAAGTCCCAAAGTTGGGTGCCATCCGACGTTTGCTGTGCGGCGACAAGCCGCATGCGGCGGGTGACTAAAATCGACCGTGTAAATGGTCAGTTGCAGGCGATCGCCCGCCGCACGACCCGTGTTTTGCGCTGTGTTGTTCCGCTAGAAATGAACAAGTCGCATGCGATTTTTGTCGACCGGTGCAAATGGGGTGGCGATTCAATTTTTACAAGCGATGCGACTGGTGACTTGCCGAACGGCTAAAATCGACCTGTGTAAATCCCCCATAAGCCTGGACCCACCGTCGACTCAATCCACTCACGCCCGGCGTTTGGTGTGGCGAAACCTTTAAATGTATAGGCCTTTCTAGTCGAGTTCTTCACAGTAAATCATCGCCATTAAATTGTCGATAGCCTAGTAATGATTTTTTCATGCCCCTACTATAGTGTATTTTTTGTTGTAAACATTTGGTTTGTATATATTTTGCATTATTGTATATTCAAAACAAAATTGTATATGCCACAGGGTGACACACCTATGTATAATATAGCTAGCTTGTTATATTATTGGTTATTGTATAGAAAAACAAAAATAAATTGCGTTTTTTATATCATGAGGAGTCCGCATTTTAAAGTGACATAAATGCTATGTCCGCACTAAAATGCTGTCAGATATTTTACCTATGCATGTAGAATCCTCATGAGTAGAAGAAAAGTATAATGAAATATAATTTTACTTTGTGATGAGCCATAGAATCCTGAAAATGTAATTTATAGCTAGAAAGACTATTTGACTATCTTTTTAATCTGCAAGACTTGAGCTTTGCATCTGTAAGGAGGTGTTGAGGACAGTACAGATTCACAGCGTTATCTGTGGAAATGAGTCGAAACGCCACTCTCGTCTACATATTGCTAGTTTACAACGAAACGCCTTTTTTAGGAAAATTAAAGTGTAATTTATGACATGAAAAGCTAACAGTAGATTCTAGCTATTATTTATTATTTTATAAAATCAAAAAGGTTATTTCCTCACTGGAATTCCTAACCGTATGACCTGGATCTTACTACCATGGTATAGTAATACCGTCCTCGAGGCTTAAGCTGAGCTTTGCATTTGTGTGAGAATGAATGCAGACGCGTCCTTTGATTTTTGGCAATCGATTCTATGTGCACTCACACAAATGCAAAGCTCAGCTTACGCCTCGCGGACTGTACCTGGTATTCTCTTCCCGCGCTAGCCCAAGACTACGTCAGGCATGTCACGATCTGTGCTGTCATTTTTTCAACCTCTTCAATACAATTAAGGAGATTTTTAATTCATAATGATTATAAAATAAATTGCTAACTAGCCTAATTATTTGCTATTTCGTGTTACTCATCTATTTAGTTAAAAAGTAAACTGTATGAAATGACTTGTTGAACCTTGCTTTTATATTGAAGCAAGTAGGTAAGTGAAAAAAATAATTTTGGTCGGATAATTTATTTATACATAGTGGCAGCACTCCCAGCCGATGACGTAGGCTTGGGCCAATCAGGTGACCTAGCTATCACGGGAAGAGAATACCTGGTGTAAGGCCTCATTTACAAAAGGTAAGTAGCTGACTCCAAACTCGAGACAAGTCAGTACTGACCCTATGCTTACCTAGTGTAAATTGATCGCGACAGCGCTGTACTGACTCCAAATCAATTTACACATCAATATACACTAGGTAAATATCGGGTCAGCACTGACTTGTCTCGAGTTTGGAGTCAGTTACTAACCCTGTGTAAATGAGGCCTTATATATTATACTAGCCTACTACCATGTCTTGTAAAGTATTGTAAAGCTGTTATGATGTCGACCTTTTTAATTTAAATTTACAACTTTCTAGCTATAAATTACACCTCAAACCTTTTGCTACAGAGTTTATAACCTATCAAATAAAACAGAGTAATAATTACTACTAAGATTTTTATTTTACTTCTTATCGGGTTAGCAGGCACATTGCATTTAAACTATAGGTACATTATTTTGTTAACAAGTGCTACAGCCAAAACATGTTCCAACGGTTACTTTTGGGCGTAAAAATACAAGGATGACAGAAGATAAAATTCGCTCCGGAGTAAAAAAAAGGTTTTCATAACAGTATGTAGTATGTATATACAGTAGGACATCTTTCAATGTTTTTTTACTAACAAATCGCAACTTCAAATTACTTGCAAAAGTTAAACAAATTTTCATACGAAAACGGATCGATTCTAAAACTTAAAACAGCGACATCGTTTGACAATTTTCTAAATTAAAATTCAGTGCACCCAACTTGAGCCTTCTCAGTCTACCTTCAATCGCCGATAGCATATAATACACAGACTTCAAATGGTCCTTATCGTTTTTACAAATATCTGTTAAACTCGTAGCAGGAGACAGAAAGCAGCAGGACACAGTTGACTTGTAATAATGGTTATATCTGAGTGTCTGGCAGGCAAACTCTGTTTTGCCGCTGGGTTTCATGGTGCAGACTTCAGTGTTTGTCAAGGCTGGTACCAAACTTGCTCGGCAAACCTGCTCGGTATCCTCCATAGATTGAGCTAGGTGTTTTGTTACTGTGGATTAACTAATTTTCTGTATAAATTTGTAAGGCTGGTACCTATGCATGCCACTCCCAATATCTTTGTCCAATATTTGATCAAAAATCTTTGACGAGTGCTTCATACCACTAAACCAATATCGTTGTCGATGTCAAAGTTTAAGAAAATTATTTTTATAATCTCCCTTTTATTATAAAGACATTAGTTGCTTTATTCGGTAGGTACTCATTTATTAAAATTTTCGGTACCGAAATCGTACACGAAATTTTGTTTGCTGTCATTTTGTTTTATTTCATTATAAATATTAACATGTTAAAATCTTTGATCAAATAAATAGTGGTTATTAGACGAAAATAAATCTCCTAATTTCTTTGATCAAATGTACATTGGACAAAAAAATTGGATGAGTGGCATACCACCTTTACGCCCGCCGCACATGCTAATACTCGTATTGGTCATCAAGAGACGCGTGCGGATGGCAGCATTTAAAATCTATGGCGTAGTACCGAACTACACATTTGCTCGAGCTATTATCCGTGGTCCCAGTGGGTCGACCCATTAACGGGTCCACGGGTAATTTTATTTACCCGTAGACCCATGACACTAGAGATTACATTCGAAGAAATGTGAGTATCGATAATAAAGCTAAAAACAACGAACAAACTATGCTATTAGGTCATTGACTTAGAATAAGTATGGACCTCGGGTCATCGCTCAAAAATGTCCGAACCGAAAGTCGGTTAAAACACGATAAATTTGAAAAGAGCTACAATTGCGCGCGTCATTCTTCATTTGGGTGAACAAGCAGCTACACCTCAATGTCACATGTCAACAATGCCGTTTTGTGTGGTGAGATCGTGTAAAAACTACTCAAAAAAGTGAAAAAAGTTGATGGTGTATCATATTTTCAGTAGGTATATTATTGTTTTACAATTTTAATGTATTATTTTGTTAAGGAACATTGTATTTTACTTAAAATTGAATTAATTGCAAGAGCAAAACACACAATAACCCAACTAAACAAAAAGTATCTTAATTTCCTTCCTTTGTTTGACCAATTATGTCAACTTCATTTGGTTGGATTACCATAAGAAACTTGACATTTTTGACAGAATTTAGAACAAAGATTCCAAAGAGTCGTTATTTTTACGCGATGTTTTTTTGTATTGCGATTTTGAACCAATTGCAATTTGTTTTGTTCTATTCATTTAAACAAGTTATTTTTAAACTTGCATTGTATGCAAACATATTATGTACGAAAATATGTATGTTGTCCTTCCGTTTCAAAATTGTATTGGTTTTTCGGTCACTACCAAGTTTCCGATCGAGCTGAAATTTTGCAGGTAGGTATGTGCATATTAGATCATTAAAATGTCATTGAACTAATTTGATGATGAAGCCGAAGATTAGGCAGGCACAGGAACAAATGGTAGGCTCGTCGAGTTTCAGCTCATGTATTTTGTCATTATAAGCACTTTTCATTAGATAAATAATGACGTAGGTCCGATGATAGAGCCGTAAAACGGGCTCTAGAACTTCCTAATGGCAAATAGTGGACACGTGACGTTTGGGCTCGTTTGTTTAGTTATCATGAACTCTTTTAAATACACATGACAAAAGATTGTTTCTTTAAAAAAAAAAATGGCTCTTATTTCATTTCAGTTTTCCTCGAGATCAATTAGATGAAGATGATGATGATGCTGAGGGTGATACTTCAGCAAAGGAAGAGAAATCGCGTTTTTGAAAATGACGATGTTGTAATTTTGCAAGAAATGTTCTATGCTCTTTCAGTTGGATTAAATAACGGGTGATTCATTTGGAGGTACTTTTTTCAAAACTGGTTTTATTATAAAAAAACAAATTTATTAGGTTATCTTTATTATCATACAAAAGAACCATTCTTGACATTTATTTTTTAAAGATTATTTCTTTCAAATGTTGTCCGTAACTGCGGATAACATGCTCCATTCTGTAGTTTCAATTTTCGATGACGTATTTTCGTTTAATTATCGTGCCATGATAACGGACTATTTTTTTCCTGAAATTGAAGCTTGTGATCTCCAGGACATTTGGTACAAACAGGACGGCGCCACTTGCCACGCAGCACGTGAAACCATGGCTCTATTGCAAGAACAATTTGGTGAAAAGTTAATTTCGCGCTTCGGACCAGTCAGTTGGCCGCCTAGATCTTGTGATACACACACCCCTAGACTTTTTCTTTTGGGGCTATACAGCGTGACTTTTAATTCATTGGCAATATTTTAACCCCGTATTCTACCCATGATACTAATGTATTTAAGCCCATAATATCGTGTATTAAAATTGTCAAGATAATAATTTTAAAAACGTAACATATCTTTTCATTTACCTACATAAAGTCCAAAATTAATAAACACGATAAAAAAATAAATAGTAAAAATGATAATTAAAACTTTAATAAATTTAAAGTATCAAGATGCGTCCGCTAGTAATGCTAGTATACCAGTTTACTTACGCTACAACGTAGGTACGAATACGAGCTCTCATTCAGTAGGCATGTCCTTGAAAAGAAATGCCGCCAAACAATATTCGGCATGAACAAAGTTTACCTACATCGGGCCTCTCGATCGATCCCCGCGCTCATCTGCGGGGCCGCGGGGTGCGGCCGCCCCCTCTCGAGCAAAGAAATGCATGCGCGTCGTCGCCTGCGCCGCTCCAGTCACGCGTTTAATAGGTCAAGTGCATGACGTGTAATTCGCGAAAGACTCTGTGAACCGTAAACCGTAAGTAACATGCCACGACCACGTAGAACAGTGTACACGAACCAGCAATACCTGGATATGGTCTTGTTTTACGACCGAACGCACAGTTTTCCGCGAACCCGTCTGATGTTCTATCCCGATGAATCAAGAGACCGAATCTTGAGGTCAACTCAAAACTTACTGGATTTTGCATCATTCCACGTAATAACGTATGCCCAAGTGCCAAGAGACCTCCGTGGAAGAGCAGCTGCTGAACGTGCCTGAAAGCTATCAGTCCGAGCTGTACTACCAACATGACACTACCAGCGGGATGTTCGCACGTTCCTCGACTGAAGCTTCGGCAAGCGTTGGATAGGACGCGGCGGGTCTGTACCTTGGCCTGCGCGGTCGCCTGACCTGACGCCCTTAGTTTTTTTTTTTTTGTGGGGTTAATTTAAAAGACTAGTGCACGAGCAAGAAAGTGAAAGTCGCGAACAGTTAAGCGAAAGGATTGTTACGGCATTCGAAATAATAATTGTTAAATCGCGTACATTTGTTTTGCAAAACGTGAAAAGAAGCCATAGGCGCCGTGCTGAGCTGTGTGTACAAAGAACAAGTGAACACTTCGAGCACCTCTTAAAGTACACGTAGGTAAGTACCTCCTAAGTACTAAACTAAAACGTAGTAGTTAAGGTACTGTACTAAATAATTACAAACACACGCGCACGCCGGCCACGTAGTCCCAATCAGCTGTTTAACCAAAGTTCACGCGCGGTCGACGCAGTAGGTACAACACAAACGCGCACGCCGGCCGCGTAGTCCCAATCAGCTGTTTCACCAAAGTTCACGCGCTGCAACGCTGTAGGTACTTTTCTAAATAACTCTAATCAGCTGTTTCATTCAATTCATTTTTAATGATATTACAGTCATTACACATGTCATTTGAAACTCTTGCTAAGAATAAGTTTTACTTTGAACACCGAAGTAAAAGTTTAAATCACTTCCAATTTTCCAATTCTTCCTCTGTCTTTTTTTTAAAACATTCCCAGCGCTTGTACTTAATTACTTTTGTAGGTAATGTGCTGGGTGCGTTTACAAACTCAACACGTACATTTTTCTATGCGGAAATCGAATTCGCGACACGTAACGCAGCAGCCACACACTCAGCCGCTTTGCCAACAGTGCTGACAATTATTACGTAGCATAACTTATTATTATGTCATTATGTGCAAGCTACCATATTTCATTGATTGATGCGTAGAAGTGGTCCCTATTTTTAATTTGCTTTCTCGTGTTTGTGGCTTAGACAAACGGGCGCTATTGTGCTTCACAGGGCTTTCTGTCATGATTTTAATTTCTTTCGGACCTAACTAAATAATTTAATTTAAGTACGAGTTACACGTTAGTTCCGTAGGAAAATTGAAGCTGCTACATCGCGATCCGCGAGTTCGCGACCGAAATCAAAGCGACGCCGGCGCGCCGCACGCGCTCCGTCCCGCGCAAAAAATGAATGGCTGGCGTCGACGGTGATGGCGCGTGTGTGCGTACGTGTCACACACACTCACACACGGCACCCGTACATTTTAAATAGCTCGCAATCACAATTTGATCCTTTTTATTTTTTTGTTCATTTTGGGAAAACTCTGGGTTATTATTTTTGAACACTTTACTAGCTTTAGTTATTATTTGTTCCTCAATTAGATTCTTGGACTAAAATATTGCCAACGAATTCAAAGTCTTCCTGTATAAAGTCCGAAGTCTGTATGGATAAGCCGCGTACGATTAAGCAACTGGACGCCAACATTACTCGCGTTATTCGCCAAATACGACTCGAAATGCTCGGACGCGTCATCGAAACGTTACGGACAACATTTGAAAGAAATAATCTTTAAAAAATAAATGTCAAGAATGGTTCTTTTGTATGATAATAAAGATAACCCAATAAATTTGTTTTTTTACAAATTTTTTCAGTTTTGAAAAAAGTACCTCCAAATGAATCACCCATTATTTAGCGATCGCAATAAATATAACTAATAATAAAATCTTTTAAAAATTAAGGCTGCTCTATTACTCCTATGTTCTCCAAATGTTCGTTTAACATTAGATGAAGTTTCGAAACTTGAAAAATTGAGCAGTGCTGTCATGTTTTCGTATGGTAAAAATTGTTGCAAGCAAAATTAGGCATTATGATAACGACATAGGATTTCGTACATCGTAAATGAGCTTGTTGGTATTTGAAAGTTTATATTATGTCAATTCAGGACACTTTTATCGTGAATTTTGTACTACACTCGTTGTCCATACTTATTCTAAGTCAATGTATTAGGTCAAAAGAGTTGCAAAGAATATAATCTTGTTTTCCTATTTTTATTGTTCGAGGTCTTTATGATTTTGATTTACAATTTATTATTGTGAATATGTTTATTATCATTATTTTTTAATGTAGTAAAAAGTATTAGGCTGTCATGAAATCAAGAGGGTACTATTTAGTCTAACTAAAAAAGATTTGTCAGTTTTAAGTAAGCTTAAATAATACTGCTAGACTAAATACTACCCTCTTGATTTCATGACAGCCTAGTACTTTATTATTAGGTACATTAAAAAATAATGTATTAAATTACTACTTATTATTTTTTGAGAATAATCAGAGGAAGAGAGGTCCGAATTTTATTATTATTTTTGGATTTTAATAATTTTACCAACACTTTCAGGAGTCGCATTCAATTTTTATAAGATTTATTTAGTTTAAATTTACTCTGACGCATTGTTCGTCCGGTGTCTTTCTCCGAACAATTCAGAATAATTGCAAATCATTAAATAAATATTTATTTATTAGCACAATTTGTTCGTAGCGCTTAGCTTTATTATCGGTATTTACATTTCTTCGAATGTAATCTCTAGTGTCATGGGTCTACGGGTAATTAAAATTACCCGTGGACCCGTTAATGGGTCGACCCACTGGGACCACGGGTAACAGCTCATTTGCTCTCACACGTTTTTTTAAGTGGCAGTGGTGCTAGTGTCTGTAAACATGGAAGAAGAATTGATCGAAGTTGTTCGAAGCGCAACATACGACGTTATACGTTCATACGACGATAATTTATATTAAAAATCGTTATCATTGTTGGATACCGAACCTAAATCTATTGCGTCTATCTTGTTTAGTCTGCATTTACGAATGCCACTGATGTACGACTCAGTATCGTAACCGAGTGCGAGTGTGAGCATGTGCGGTGGGCTTTAGGGCCGTTTTTACCAACGTCGGAGAATAGAATTCGTTTGTATAGAACTTAGGTTAAATAGTCAAATATATTCCTCACCTAAAAGTTATTAAAGTTAGGTAAATTCGGCCTTTAGGCCTCCTACGCACTACAGGCGCCTCGCTTAGCGCCTAGAGTCTACCGACTACCACATGCTGGCTCGTTACGGCAACTTCGTACCGAGGAGAACTTGGAGAACTTATGACTTATTACGCGCAATGCGGCTGGACCCGTTTTTATATACGTTTCTTTTCTTTAGGCGTCTCTCTAGACACCGGCGCTAAGCGAGGCATCAGCTAGTGCGTACGAGGCCTTTGTAATATAAAAGTGTGGGAACTCGGTTATTCTTATAAAGGATGCTTTGCAAAATGCGTAGGGAATAAGTTCATATAATATGCGGACGGCCCAGACATACGAAGCGTACCTTTATCTTCAAGTTAGGAAAATCCAAATGTTTGTGACCGTGGCCCTCCACGTATGTATCTGAACGCGTATTGCGGCTGGCAAGGGACTCGAAACAAATTACATCGCACGCTCGCGCGTGCGTCTGCTAATAGAACAACGCCTAAACGCAACTAATCACAGAGCCGTATTCAACGCAGTGCGTCGTTTGTCAATAACAGGGATTGAAAGCGGTTACGGTACGAGGTTACGATACCTTTAAGATATAAGGATACCGTTTAATAAAAAGGTTAGGCCATATCTTTATTAAACCTTTTTTCGGTTTCGGTACCGAAAAACATCGAGTAAAGACTGAATCATAATAATGAAACATTGAAGCTATCTGGGGCCTCATAATAAGACAGGGCGGCGAGGCGGTATATCTAAGAAAACCATTATTTATAAAGTTTTAGGTACCGCTACCGAAATATACCGTTTTGCATTTTTTCAGATTGCTTTTCGGTACCGAAACATATTTAAGTATCGTAATATTCCGGTGATCAGAATGTAGGGGTATCATACTGTATTTTAAAGGCATTTTTATTTTCCAGTCCCTGGTTCATAAATGTGTAAGTTATCTACTTATCAGATTTGAAAATTGGGTACGCCCATGATGAAGTTTTTGTTATGTTATTGAGTTAGTGAGTGACCGAATCAATATTGAATAAGAGCGAGAACGCACAGCGTTGTGGGAGCGCTCTTGTCTCACACTTAGGCTAGTTTTACAGTCAAGCTTACCGCCGGCGCAGATCATTTAATATGTATCATTTAAATGTAGCGTTTTATACTTACACTATGCTTAGCCCTGGGCAGCGTCGGCGCTGAGCGGGCGCGCGAGTCGTTGTGGCTCGTCGGTGCCGCAGACCGCGCGGCCGTTCGCGCCTCGGCTGTCACTGAGAGCGTTGCAGTGTCACGCTGAGCGCTCGTCCCGGTGAGTACTGTCAAAATGGCTGTACTTGGCGGCGATCGGCGCGAAACTAAAACGATTCTCGCTAATAGAAACGCGCCCAACAGCTACGCGCCGACCGTCCGCGCCGACGGTCTGTTTGACCGTAAAAGCAGCCTAAAGCTCAATTTTTCATATTTGACGCCTTCTTAGATTATATACCTCTAGATGTAGCTAAGATTGTAGTAGGAACTGTGAATGTGAGAAGCATATACACAAAATTCGTAAGAAAACTGAGACAGCATCGTATCTTCTGTCTTATTAGACGTACGCTCTACGATAGGAGGATGCAGTATTTTAGTTTTAAATTACTGTCTCGTAAGCGGCCGCGCGGTGGCTCTATAGGTTTATAATCTAAGGACGCATTAATTCGGCAGTGGGCATTCTGAAAGTACCTACTACTTATTATTCAGTGATGGTACTTACGATTTTCTTTGACGCGGCCAAGTTGTTTAGTGAGCAGGTTGCTATAGTACCGGCACGATGTAACCAGGTGTGTCTTCATGCAATCTTCGATGCATCCTATAACATTGCAGAACTATCATATCACGTCGGCTTCCTCCTGTTCCCCAGTGTTTTTAGGGTTTCTTACCTCAAAATGAAAAACCGAACCCTTAAAGGATCACTTTTTTGTCAGTCTGTCTGTCAAAACAGAGATATCGAATTAAAATTGATACCGAATATTCGGTATCAATAGAGATATCCTTGAATTAGTTTCAGAATCGGTTTGTTTTAAAGTAGGGGTTTATATTTATCTTACACGCATCAGTACAAGTTTAAAGCGTCTCCTCCAAGATAGAACAATAGAGCTAGGGGGCGCGGAGATTAGTCTAATAATTATTATTCTCTAGCATTTCGACGTACATTTAGAGATTGCGTCCACGTCTCGTCTTCCGACATTGTCTAATTATTAACGATTAATTTATATTACGAATAAACACGAACATCGCGAAAACGAACATCGAACACGAATCACTATGAACGTGTTCGCCGAACACACTTGGTAATGGTACGCACATGCAAACAACGTATTCGTGTTCGTGTTGTTCGTGTTCGAAAGTGCGTACGCGGATTTATAGACTGTAGTCATGGCCTAGCTAGCTAGGCTAATCTCGGTATTATGTTCACGTTGTAGATTGCGCTACGAGCAAAGCTCGGAACCGGTTCCAAAAATATCGGTTAATAAAGGTTTTTAACGGTTTCGCATAAGGTTTTCGTTCAAAACAAAACCGATAATCATTTCACCGAAATAAACCGATTGAACTCAATGCGACGGATAGCTCTCGCCCTGCGTTAATAATAACAAGTTCTAGAGACATTTCAAGGACGAAATACCGTACCGGTTAATACAGGATAATGGACGCTAACCTTAAGATAACTTTATTTCAGAATAACGCTCAATTTACTGATTAACAAGAACGAAACCGAAGTATTAAGTTTCTTATGTACTTATGGTCTTACCGGTTTGAACATTTTACCGGTTTCAGATCCGGAGTTGCCCGCGTGCTACTTGATTTTAATCTATCCTGGACGAGACGCTTAATAAAGAACCCCCTAGGTTCTAGAGTAAATATCTTAAAAAAGCACCTTTATTTTCTTCCGGCATTTCAAACAGCTTCGCATGAGTGGCGTATTGGGAAGAACTTTCTGCAGGCGCCTCTGATTTCGTTAATTGGTACAGGGCGCACTCTGGAATACATTTTAGACTGATTAAGCACACATTATTTTGCAGAAAGCGTGGGTAAAAAGTAAAATTACGATTTGCGGACGGCCCGCATACACACAGCGTACCGTTATCTTCAAATTGGGTCAATTAATATCTTTGTCACCGTGGAAGGATCTCTTTGACCGCTTATTTTTGCTGCCTTTTACGGCATCCACAGTAGGTACCTACTAACTGTAGGTATCATAGATAAATTCGAAATTAAGTTTGAAGTCGAAAATTCGATCTTCCAACTTTACAATGAGTGGAAAACTTACTCTTATGGCCGTGGCTTTTACTGCCCTGGCAGTAACACCTGGTCGGGAACCCAAACTCAGGCCGCGTGGACGCTGACCTTATGTCCGGCATATGGGTTCTTGCAGCTTCCACCTCTAGACGAAACAAATACGCAAAGAAAACTCATCTAAGATTTTGTTTCTACGGAATTAGTATTTTGCATTCGTTTGACAATTCGTTGACGTTTGCCAACCCGCCTGCCAAGCGTGGCGAATATAGCAAACCCCTCCAACAGGAATAGCACATAGGACTGGTCAATGTGGCGATGCTTGGGAGAGGCCTATGTCCAGCAGTGGACGTCTTTCGGCTGAATGATGATGATGAACGATGCCGATGATTCGTTTGGTTAAAATTAATGGTTGGCAAAAGTTAGGTCTTAGATCAGGCACAATCCAAAGGCTTTAAAAACGAAGGTATCAATAATAACTGACCTGCATCATTGCGGGCGGAGGTACTGTCTCTGACTGGATGCTGGTTGGTGTCTTCGCTGACCACAAGCTTTGTAGTCTCGTACAGTGCTTTGTACACTAAACACAACACAATACTGTTATAAATAAATCAAAATGATCACACTCTTACGAAAACAAACGATGGATAAAGTTTGTACTACTAACCGCCATTTTCAATATCTATCTATCAGCGGTTTGCCTTAATACAGATAGAAATTTGACATTATTTCTATGGAGCTTATGTCAAATTTCTATCTCTAGTAGGCGAAACCGCCGATAGATAGGTTATTGCAAACGGCCGTTAAACGGCTTTAAATCTATTGCCTTATCTCCTTTCATTGGCATACAAATAACAAGGACAGGTACAAATAAGTTAATCAGTGTTTAAACCATTTATAAGTAAGCCGGGATATGTATAGCAGGGGCCTAATTCTCCTAAAATAAATTGTTGCCAAACGCAATCGAACCACAACCGTCAGTCAGTTTTTGTTTTCGAAAACATAATAAATGTACCTTGACATTACTTTGAAAACTTTCAAAATGATTGATTTTGTTTTTTGTGTCAAACGATTCGACAGCTTTTGAAATTGAGAACTGTCTGAATGAACGGTTCGGCCTTGGTTCGGTTGTGATTTATCAAGATTTATTTTAGGAGAATTGGGCCCCAGATAGGATTCAGTCGGGCTAATGAAATTTTGTGTAAAAGTTGCGAAGATATTATAAATCTCTATTTAATGGGGGGGATTAAATAGTCTTATAATATTTTCGCAAAAAGTAAAAATTCATATTTTAATGACAAATACAGTACATAGGTTCATAAAATGTATTCTGAATATTTTTACGCAAATTATTCACGTTCCCTAACTTGTAAACACAGTTAATTTTTTTAGATTCCTTGGCAATGTTGTAGCTTTCTTCTCGAAGCGGAATAAATCAACGCTTAAGTATGAGAGGGCGTATCTCGGGATACTTTCCCCATGATAAAGGGCAAATAACATACAGTTTCGGTACAGCAAATATTCTACATCCTATGTTCCCTTAATTTATACGTTCTGGGCCCGTACTATGAAGTGTAAACTATCATAGTTTCAGGGGCGTAGCTACCGCTGTATCAGCCGTATCAATGAAACATGGCCCCCGGTCTACAGGAGCCAAGAAGTGTGTTAGAAAAAAAAACGTAAAATGTTCTCCATAATCTCACTCAAGCTTTTAGACCGTACGCCAAACTCTTAATAGATAAACTCAGCACACCCCAAACACTCCATACAACCATAGACCAAATATAAAGAGGAATAAAGAGCAAATAAAAAAAATGCCAAAAATCTTTACCCTCCATTTGGGCTTCGCCGCAGTCGGGTAGAAGGGCCCTACGACAAATTTTGATACAGGGCCCGTCTATGGCAAGCTACGCCACTGCATAGTTCTGTCATTGTTCCGTTACGCGAGAGGAATGGCGCTTTAAAGGATGAATAGCGCCATTCCGCTCACGCAACGGATTGATGATAGAAGGATCTATGACAGTTTACACTTTATAATATGGACCCTATTCTGTCTAGCCTTTCCCCAACCATGTTGGTGTCGGCTTCTTGTCTAGGCTGAATACCAGTAGGTAGTTATAGTGAGACTACTATCAAGCGTCCGTAACCCAGTTACTTGGGCAATATTGATATCCTTAGGTTAGACCGGTTGACAGATTTTCCGGTTTCGAGTTTAGTTTCGAGACTGTCATAGGTATTTTTATGAAACTCGGTTCCGACGGCGAGGTGTAGGAGAACACGTCTGCTTACCTCTACGTGGGTTATAGGCGTGAATACAGGGTGTAAACGAATTCGTGTAATTCTTTCAAACCGCGTGACCTACTGGTGACACTGATTAATCAGAAATGATTTTTTTAATTTTTTTGAACTCTTCGCTTTCTTTTTCTGTGACATTTTAGAGCCCCGAGTTAACTGACTGCAAAGAACGATACCTATCGCGCTAGTCGTGTCCGCGAGCTGTGTCACCGTGTTGTCATTCATTGATGCGTGGCATCGAAAAGCTAAATCTGATTTTTGTTTTTAATTCAGCTAATTTCCGTGGGGGTCTATCTATACCAGTAATAGATTATGTGGTTTTAAGGAATTACACGAATTCGTTTACACCCTGTTTAGTAAAGCGACCGACTTGTTTTTACCTTTCGGCGAAAGAACTTCCCTAGTCAGTTTGCTAGATCTTCGCATATTCATTTCTGGAATCGAGCATTGAGACGTCAGCATACCGACGGATGGATTTATTTTCTTAGGATTCACGTCTGAAATTGAATTATATTACTTGAGACAATGCTGTGCTCAGTACATTAGCAAATTGACTCGACTGTGTGATTTATTCTTTTGTTTTACTTCTAGGTTTTAGAGAAAATGTTTTATTACTCTATGTTATTAGTTTTGTCTTGTTAAGAGACTAGAATGCTTAGTAATCCCAACGAAAGTTGCTTTAGTTGCTCGGCGGAGGAGCCAACTGGGGCCCAATTCTCCTAAAATAAATCTTGATAAATCACAACCGAACCAAGGCCGAACCGTTCATTCAGACAGTTCTCAATTTCAAAAGCTGTGGAATTGTTTGACACAAAAAACAAAATCAATCATTTTAAAAGTTTTCGAAAACAAAAACTGACTGACGGTTGTGGTTCGATTGCGTTTGGCAACAATTTATTTTAGGAGAATTGGGCCCCTGAAGGAAAAAAAAAGATGCTAAATATGACCTGGCTTAAATGTTCTACCTAGCCTTTTCCCAACTATACTATTGGTGTCAGCTTCCAATCTAACCAGGTGCGGTATTTTACACGGAGCGACTGCCATCAGACCTCCGCAACACGGTTGCTGGGCAATGCCGATATCCTAAGGTTAGACCAGTTGTCAGACTTTCAGGCTTCTGACTACCCGTAACGACTTCCATAGGTATTCGTACGACACCCGGGACCGACGGCTTAACGTGCTGTCCGAGGCACGGAGGGACTCAATATGTAACGAACGGTCACCCATCCACGGACTGACCGCGACAACCGCAGCTTAACATTGCAAATCGTATGATCTGCGCGGTTGTTATGTAGCCACGAGCCCCTCTGCCCTGGCTTAAATCTACAAATAAAATGCTACGCAGTATCTGACGCGAAAATGCTTTGCCATGGCTACGTGATGCAAGCTACGAGATTAGCGATCTGATTTCAATGATAATAAGGTCGTGCCGGTTCCCACTTTTTCAACTGGACACCTATTGAGGCACAGTGTGGATACCAAAACTAACGGCTGTTGGTCATGCTATCGATTTATCGCTTTACGCTTCTATAATGCATACTGTGACATTATCGATGTCGAATTTACCGTCGAGGTTGAGATGAGTTCCTTACACAAAAAAATGCAAAGATAAAAGCAGCGATAGCTAAGAGGTTGAACGCTTGCCTTCCATGCGGGAAGGTACGAGTTCGAACCCGACCTGCACCTCGAAATTTACGATTTCGTATACGGATCAGAACTTGTGCACTTGCGTTAATGGTGAAGGAAAACATTGTGAGGAATCTACACACCGGAGAGTGGTTCTCCATGGTGGTTGTAGTCCGCCAATCCACAGCAGGCTAGCAGTGGGACAGTAATAAGCTGATTGTGCCTATGCCATAAACCGGCTTATCGCAACTCGTCCATGGTAACGCGGACGCGTGCGGAGCGATGCGCCGTATCCACATCATACACCCTCATAATGTGGCTTCCCACGGTGCGTGATTTTACGGATGATACCACGCACAGCCGGTGCGCGCTACCACGCACCGTGGGAAGCCAGCTTTACACTATCGTAATACTGACTAGCTGTGCCCGCGACTTCAGCCGCGTGGAAGTCGGAAATAAATATTGTGTCGCAATAACTAAACAAATTTCTTCTTGATAACTTTAAATTCTAATATCTTTTGATTGAGCAAACCGATTACGATGAAACAAAAACTAAATGTAACTACGAAATACGCACAATATTTGTCTATAAAAGTCAACCGCATTGAGTCAGTACTTTTTACGTGATGCGTGCACAAACAAACCGACAAACAGACACAAAATCCAAAAAAAAAATATCGAAATGGATTCTATTGGTTATACTATAAAGCGCCCGCATTTTTAAAAATATTTTAGATTTACTACATGTACTATAGATGTCAAATATTCTTAACTTACCCTTTTTGGTCGGAGGTTCGATCTGCACGCTGGCATGGGCGATGCTCTTGTGGACCGCGCACCGAGGCTCTCCGTAGACAAACAGACATTCTGTACAACATACCCACATGATTTAAAAATCACTGATACAATTGAGAACATAATACGTCATGCATTTATCTTTAATGAGATGCAGCTTCTCTGGTTATTCACATTTGACTAATAGTAGTAGGCGACAAGACTTTAGTATAAATGGATATCATTCAAAATATACATATATCTATTTCACACTACTGGTTGGTGAATTAAACATTAAAATGGTTCGGGTAATATAACAAACGGGCAGTGCCTTTTCTTTTTCGAAATTAGCTTGTCACGCTACAGGGTGTACAGTAGGCTAATTCAGGCATTTTCGTAAAACAAGAAACGCAGGAAGTTTGCAGGTTTCTTTAATGAAAATGTTTTAGTTTTGTTGACAGTTTGGAGGGATTCAACACAGTATTATGCTGTGAAAAATCGTAAGGCTAAGCGTATGCTGAGATGCAGGTGACGTAGGTGCACGCAGCACAGGGCAGAGCAGATTTTGTAATGCATGAACGTACTAAGAGCTGCGTACGTTGCGGCGCAGGCGCGTGCGACGCAGACATGCGTCTGTCCTGCCCTGCGCCTCGTTGTAGTGCCGGCACAGATTTCTGCGCGACGCGTGCATGTCGACAGGTGTTATTTACTGCTAATTATAATTTTATTGCAATGACAGAACATTTAATTGAATTAATGCGTTGTGAACCTTGTTTGTATGATGTTAATCATCCAGACTATTAAAAAAAACGTTCGTCTTCTCGAACATGTCTATTTTTTGTACTAATTTGGCTTCGAGCTGCGTCGCAGCATGCGGTCGTGGCCTATGTCCGCCTCGCCTGCCCTGCCCTGCAAAATCTGTAGGTACCTACTGTGCTGTGCTGCGTCATCTGCATCCTCAGTCCCCCTCCTCAGTCAATCAACATGAGCTGAAAGTCTACTTGAAGATATGGTTCAAAAGGTACCAAATCGAATATTATATTCGTATTCGTGGTGGGACACCGTTGTCTAATGTTATATGAAATAAAGTTTAGAGTTCCTTTTTTTCTACGTTTTAACTCACCCCGTCTCATTACAAGCGATGGTTCAAGAAAAACCTAGGTTTTAAAATAGTTCTTTTTGTAATATGACTTTAGAAAGTTATGCGTATAGTCTAAATCTGGGTTAACATCACATAAGGGGGATAATGTTTGTTTCAAACGAAATCCTATCCTGTTATAATTTTTGACAGCTTTTAAAAAATCTCACCAGTCGTGTGTTGACCGTCGTTATTGGCGATACCACTACATGGAGAAGGCAAAGGCAGAACGCACTGAGTCGTCATAACACACGCAGACTTTCGTTGGTACATCTGCAGCAGCGATTCTGTTCCTAAACCCATTACATAAACGATTACCATATCTGTATGTCGCAGTAACATGGTTATAGCCGTTATATGATCATATTCCTAGCGATATGATCATATACCGGAAGATTCTTATAAGAAAGCGTTTCATAAGCATCTCCCTAGGGATATGGTCAAAACACTAGTAAAATGATCACGGAGGTCGATTAATAAACATTTCAGTAGACTAGTCTACGCTGCTGTAATGCTACACAACGTATGTTGTATTAATATAAATCGTAACATCATAAGAAGGGTACAGGCAAGAAACCAAGATAGTCAAAATTTTTCTTTTTAGAGAAAGACGCAATCAAAGATTAGAAAGTCTGCAATTTTACTCATTTTTTCATTCATGTGCCGTACTTCGTTTTTTTTTCTAGGATTATTTTAGTTTTAAGCGAAAACGTGTGAATAGAAATTAAACTACAAAAGACAAGAACGGTGTAGGTACCCATCAAAAAATATAAATTAAAAAAAAACTGACTTTCCCAGTTTTTTGCTTGCACCCTTCATACGGCATTGAAAATGAATCTTAGAAGCCCATTCTTATAAGTATCTTCCGGTTTATGATCATATCGCTAGGAATATGATCATATAACGGCTGTAACTGTGTTACTGCGACGAATATAAGAAAGCACATTGAATGCAAAGAACATGTAAAAACAGGAGCCTACCTATTCCATACACTTCGATTTTGCAAAGTTTATCGATACCACACATTTACTTTTTACAATACTGTCCAACTTTAATATGATCCTTAATTTGGACCCCATGTCGAATATGTTTGCTCCACCATGTCTGCATGGTGGTTCTAAAGAAGAAATTAACTAAGATGACTTTTTGTATAAAAGAAAAATCAAATTTAGGGTAAGGCATCAATCTACCTGTTTCGCAAGTCTCTGGGCAAGCTTGAAGTATATATTCTTTCACATCTTTGGTATTATTCTCATCTAAAATCGGAAAATCATCTTTGATTTTTAGTTTAACTATTGAATTAATTACTATTTTACCATTAGTTTCAAATATACCTGAGGTTTCTTCGTCAACCATTTTTGGTACGTAATTTAATTGTGTCTCTATTTTCTTTACATAAAAATTTGTTGATTTTTCTACGGGTAATACGTCCGCTAGACTATCCTTCGATAAAGTTAGAATTGGGGGCCCTGAAGAGAGATTTATGTTATTATTACACTGTTTATTTCATTTATTTTTAACTATACTGGATGTCCCACTGCTGACCAAAGGCATCCCCTTTTGCCTTCCAAACCTTTCTATTTTCTGGTAATCTGTGTGACAGGGTTTCCTAGTGCAGATACACTAATATATAGTCTACTACATATATACTAAACTATACAGGATGTTAACGAATTCGTGTAATTCCTTAAAACCACATGATCTACTACTGGTGGTGTAGACAGGCCCCGCACGGGATTTAGCTTGATTAAAAATAAAAAAAAACTTTTTTTTCATGCGGCTTTGTTACCGATCGTATAACCACTATTTTTTTGCAAAAAAAAAACTTATTCTTTTATTCAGTAAAAAAATAAGTTTTTTTTTTGCAAAAAAATATTTTATTTCTGCGAACATTTCGATGCCACGCATTAATTAATGAAAGTACAGCGACACGGCTGGCAGGAACTCAGGAGTCAAATAACTCACGGCTCTAAAAAGTCTCGGTAATTGAAAACCAAAAAAAGATTTGAATTTTTTTTTGCTTGCTTTTCGAATATTCCCATTTAGGGTTAATTTGTGCCACCAGTAGATCATGCGGTTTGAAGGAATTACACGATTTCGTTAACACCCTGTATAGATAGATATAGTCTCCCACAAAGAATTAATTTTATGCATTAATACATCATTTTATTTTAAAGCACCTGTTTTATAAATGCTTAAATAAATGCTTATTATTTATGTCCGTTTGGATTGAGGAGCCACTTCACGATTTTAAAAGGAAACTCACCCCCTTATTTAGTAGGAACGCAAATAATTTTGTAGGCCAAATTCTGAAATTTGTAGTAAAATATATCCAAAGTTAAATGCTTAAATAAATGCTTATTATTTATGTCCGTTTGGATTGAGGAGCCACTTCACGATTTTAAAAGGAAACTCACGCCCTTATTTAGTAGGAACGCAAATAATTTTGTAGGCCAAATTCTGAAATTTGTAGTAAAATATATCCAAAGTTATCTCAATGTAAAAGTGGCTCCTCAATCCAAACGTCTGAATTGAGGAGCCACCTGGAACACGGAAAGTATTTAATGAATATTTTTGAAAATGTTGTATCATTTAGTAGTAATTGTGTATAGTGCCTACTAAAAATCTCAGTTCAGTAGTGTTGATATTCAAGAATATACAACTTTTAATGTGGCTCCTCAATCTATACATAAGAGCGTGAATTTCCATGAAAATAATTGGTCTATTTATATTCCACTCCAAAAAACATTTAGTAGTAAGTGTGTTCGAATTTGTAGCATATAGAGAAAGTAGTAAAACTGAGTGAATTTAGTAAATAAACGCATTTTATTTGGCTCCTCAGTCCTGACGTTCTGCATAATAAATAATTGATTATATCTGCCTGAGATCACAATGGAATCAATAACCAGAGACACTAACATTTAGTATAAATGTCTACTAAATACATATGTACAAATCAACATTGTATATATTCGGCATCTGAAAAACAATTTACTTTTCGATATTCAATAGGAATTCGCTATTAAGGGTGACCATATTGTGTGTGTACCTGGGACATACAGTCAAACTAGGGAAGTCCAACTTCGTTAAGTTAGGGAACCTACGGAAAATCTTCTCGTCCAAAATACCGCAGTGTGTCGAAACAAAAGTCTTTGACCAGTGTGTGGTGCCAGTTATGACTTACGGCACTGAGATGTGGCGTTTTACAATGGGCCTCATAAGAAAGCTCAAGGTGACCCAAAGGCCAATGAACAGGGCTATGCTCGGAGTTTCTCGGCGAGATCGAGTTAAGAATGAGGAGGAACTTTGGGGGAGGTCCAACAGTGGACGTTTTTCGGCTGAAATGATGATGATGATCATTAGAACTTAAAACGGGATATTTACCATGTTTATTATTTGTTGTGAGTTTCCGATATTTCGGCACCGTTACAAGAGCCATGATCACGGGTGAACTGAAGTAATTGCGGGTGGATGTCTATGAGCAGACGAAACGGTCTACCTTCTTTCTTGTTCGTTTTTTGCGTTCGACGCCACTACCACTGTCTCTTGTATCACTCAAAACACGGTTCTTACCCTAGATTTATGTTTCTATAAGCCACGAATGACGAAACGAAGATTTTCTTTTTAAATAATGTATTCATGGTCACCCTTCAAAATAATTTCATAGGAAATTATAGAATAGCTAATAACTTCGTAGATATGTACTTTTTTATGGCAGGATTATACGTACATTTAGTAGAAATTTATACAAAATGTAGGTGTTTTTTGTTCCAAATTTCGTGACAAGTATAAGTAGATTAGAGGCAAGTCTATTTACCGAAGCATCTCAATTGAGGAGCCACATTAAATGTGCTATATCTACCAATTCATTCATTTTTGATTACTGACTCTTATCCTACAAATCTAATATACTTACTACTAAATGATGAAGAAATTGCGCATTAATTGAACTACTGCTTCTTTGAAAAATGACGAGTAGTATGTGTATGGTCTGAGGAGCCACATATAATATATGGTAACTTTTTTAATTTTAACACTGCCAAGCTCAGATTTTGTCTACTAACTACTCTGAAATACTACTAAATCATACCAAATGATGATATGTATACATCCATGATGTTCCTAATTCTGACGTGGCTACTCAATCCAAACATTTAGATTGAGGTGCCACCTTTATGTTCACATAACTATTGAAGTATTATACTACAAAATCGAGGATCGAACCTACAAAATTTTTAAACTTACTACTAAATAAGTATTTAATTTCATTAAGATACGAAATGTGGCACCTCAATCCTTACGGACATTATTATTTTGTGTCGATTCTGACAATGCCAACCCCGTAAATACGTCTACATAGATAGTCACGCAATCTACGTCTCTTTTTTATAAAATAATAATTATTAAAACTATACCTCATATTCTGGTTGAGAATTTTTTTTATGTTTCTGATTTGCATACGTCATGCCTACTCGTAGAATTTAAGAAAGCGTAGGTATTTCATACAAATGATTTCAATAATAAAGTTTATTGAACTTACCGACTGGCACTATTTTATTGTTATCATCACTTTCAGATTTCGTTAAATCTGTGAGGGAGCTCTTTTTGTTAAATTCCACGTCAGATGCTGCAAAATAACGATGCCACGTGTCACGAAGTTTATCGAAACATAACGTGTAGTTATAGGATTTAGTTTCTAAAGTCAATATGTACCAGGTTAGTCGGAAAAGGGGTGCGCCTAGTTTTGATGTTTTAAACGCACGTGTAAATTGGTCTACTTAAATAAAAAAAACTTTGACTTTGAACCAAGGAGAATAATGATTTGTTGAAAAAAAATTAAGGTAATTCGAATATTCACCCCTATCATCACCAGTGCAAGGATGAGCCACGCAAAGAACCACGCCAAATAAAAATAAAAATTAAGCATGCATTTATTGAAGAATATTGTAAGAAATTAACTCTTCTTGCTTTTTGTTTATGAAAAAGACAAAATCTTGTTTTTAAGTCGGTGGCTATTTTTTCTTTTCAATCCAATTTCATATTGTTAGTTAGAGCGGCCTTATATGTACCCCCAAGTTCCTGCGCCCCTATGCCCAGCTCCAACAGACGACATTACCGGGAACTACACGGAACCTGTATAAAACCTACAAATTGTGAATTTAAAATACATACTGGTCTCCATGGACGAGCATCTCTTTATCCATTTATCTGCAGTCATTTCGCTAGAAAATATTGGGTTGGCCATGATAGGTGGGATGATGGTGGAATTCTCTTTCCTTTTACCAATCAGGCGGGACAGGGAGATCAGTTGGTGGTTGATATCTGAGCAAAGAGATCAATATTATAAATTAATAATAACAACAACTAATCTTAGGATCAGTTTCAGTGTGGTGATTAAATACCTTCCTGTTTTGAAAAGGTCTGTCAGCATTGGCCTGTGAGAGGTCTAATAGAGGCTTATTATTGTTCTAAGAATGTAATATTATAGTCACCAACCACGCTGCTAAGTATGGTGACCAGATAAGTGGTAGGCACTATTAGCCGGTTTCTGAGTTGAGAATTCTAAAATAAGCAGAACAAGTGATATTTGAGCATTAATTTGCTATAATCTACGCTCAAATGATACATATGGTATGCTTGTCTAAAGCTGGCTTCCCACGGTGCGTGTTAGCGCGCACCGGCTATGCGTGGTATCATCCGTAAAATCACGCACCGTGGGAAGCCACATTATGTGGGTGCATGATTCGAAGCTAGTTTTTCTTTCCAAAATACCAAGTGAAAGAGAACTCGCACCGCACTTTTGCATTTACCGACTCGCGGCGGCTACGGCGCACCGCTCCGCACGCGTCCGCGTTACCACAGACGAGTCTCCTCCCATGGTGCGGCTCGTGCGTCGCGGTGCGCGATATCACGCACCGTGGGAAACAAGCATAAGAAATTCTCAACTCAGAAAACGGCTAATAGAGTATACAGCTACTAGCCGGTTTAAAAATAAATTTGGAAGAGTACATAAAACAATGTGGTATTAAATACATTCGTTTATTTTAAATAATTATATCTCTGGGTTCTGAACATCAGAACTCAAAAACAACACCTAAATTGTCAGACCCTTTTTTAGACTGAAGTTTACCAACTCCCTGGTTCAACAACTGTTTATTTTAAATCCAAGTACAATTTTCAACCAACTTCCAAAAAAAGGAGGAGGTTCTCAATTCAAGGTTCTTTTTTTTTGTATATTGTTCATTTATTCACCGGCGATATTGTCGCTAATTGTGAACAGACTTTAATGATTCTTTTTTGTTTGAAAGAGTTTCAAACAAAAAAGTCGGTGCCTTCAATTTGGCTTAGCGTGTATTGGCACAGACTTCTGAAACTGTTAATTTCATTATCATTATTTATACAAGGTTAGTCGGAAAGGGGGTACTAATCTACAGGCCACTTAAAGTATCACTGATGGCGGTTTCAAAGCAACATTCAAAACTCGAGATTTAAATTTCCATGTAAAATAATTGTTATTTTAGTTTTTTCAAAAAATCTTCATCCTTGCTTTAGTTACGAATTCAGAAAATGTAGCTTCTAATTTTCGACCCCAAATATGTATACAGCTGATCATAGTTGAGAATAGATAGATTTTGGCGTATTTTTTATGTGATTTTTGAACAGCAATTTCTCTTAAACTATTGACTTTTGGGGAAAGTTGTGGAACAAAAGTTATTCATTGATATGGGTACTTTAACACCCTTTCGGACTTTCTGACTAACCTTGTATAATATGGTAATTATTTAATTCTCTTCAGGTTTTTTTCAAGTCTGTTTTTATTTTATATTTGAAGTATTTTTTTGGTAAATGATGTTTATCCAGAGAATTAATGTTGATACACTAGCCTTACCTCCGGTTTCTGAATTGAGAATTCGGGATAAGCAATACTTATGTCGTATTTGAGTACGGAGTTGTCAAAAAAAATGCTTTACAATCCGTAATTTTTCTGACAACTCCATACTCAAATGTTACTTAAGTACTGCTTATCCTAGAATTATCAATTCAGAAACCGGAGGTTAGGTTAGCTAGGAAAGAGATACGTATAAAAGTAGAAATATTTTATAATAATAATTCGTACTGTTTTGTAGCTCGGCCTTAGAGTTCAGCGACTTATTCAAGGATTCGGCATTAGAGTTCAGCGACTTATTCAACGATTCGACATTAGAGTTCAGTGACTTATTCAAAGATTCGGCCTTATAGTTCAGTGACTTATTCGAAGATTCGGCCTTATAGTTCAACGACTTATTAATGGAGGAGTTGAAACTGTTGATTTCTATGGTTCTCTGAGACCGTAGCATGGAAGTTGTTATAGGCTTCCCCAAATCTGTTCAAAACAAGAGTGGCTTTAAATGTATACATATAATGATAACATACTAAAAAAATACGGGGTTTATAAAATAGTAGTTTATGAAACTGTTATGGTCGCGAACTCGAAATGTTTATCAGATTTCAAAGTCGTTTCCTTCTAACACTGTGCGCAATAAGGTTTAAGATTTCAAATCAACTTATTTCATATCGACCTTATGAAAAAGTAATGTGCAAGCAATTATAGACTTTAGGGTGGTAAAAATTTCAAGTCCGCGACTGTACCTACATCATAGGGGTTATTAAAACACGAGGTTTTAATAGTATCACATGAGTGTTTTAATACCTAATTATTGGCAGTTTCATATACTACTTTATCTAAACTCGAGCAATTTTAATAAAAAAATAACAAAGTTAAAACAAAAACATTATGGCGCCCAAATCTAGCAGCCCACCGCGCATGCGTGTGCTTGCGCGCGCATACGCTTAGTAGCTCGTAGCTCATTCATTAGATCATAATTGAAACAATCTTTCATGTTGTGCATTAAAACTTATAGGAATATATTATTTTAACTGTAAAATCACGTAAAATCAGCGAAATTGGTAAAATTTCGTATACGGTCTCTTCGTTAAAATTCCATTAAAATTCACAAACTCACAAAGATCCAAACTTTCACACTTATAATATTATACCCTTTACAACGTAAGGTGAGTCCTAGGATTTTTCTGCAAAACGTTACCAAACAAAGAATCAAATATTTTTTTAAAATAAAACATGGGTAATATAGCTATTTTACGGTTTTTGATTATATCGTTTACGTTTTTTCGATAGCAGTCTCCTTACGGTTACAATTTGTATATATACGGAATGCTATGTTAGGACTCATCTTTCGTTAAACATAGTGTAGTTAGAAGATAATAAACATACATTATATGGAAATGTTATTGCTGTAAAGATGGTATATACAGACACAAAGGGTTGCGCTGCTGCTACGGCGTAGCTAACGCGGTGACGTCATGCGCTACGCCAGCTACGCTGTCAGTCATGTTGCATACGCGTCATTATTTTTAAGCATCGTTGTGCATTCACAAAATATAAGTAACAACAGCAATGGATACTGTTTAGTTGGAATAATATCAGTCATTTATATTTTGTTAGAGTGGTTTCAATTATAGTTGTCGCAATCTAATAGGTCCAATTTGACACCTGTCAAAATACTGGGAGTAATGTTAACACTAGTAATAATTACTCGAAGCGTGGCATTTAGTTTCACTTTATCACGAGTGCGTATGCGGGAGATAAATAAAAAGGCGACTTGCTTTAAAGCCCGTATTCATTGTAAACATTTGTTCATAAACATAGTTGCATAAACATGTTGCTGAGTTGCTCTCAACCTGTTGCAGTCAATATTTGTGTTGCGGAGATGATCACGCCATGTTGTAGAGTTGCCGCTCGGCGAGCGAAAACATCAGTTTTGCAACTAATGTTGACGTGTGTGGACGTGTTTGTAAATAAGTTTTAAACATGGCAATAGTGTAGAGCAATGATAATTAATGAAGTTGATAGAATTATTTCAATTTTAGAAAAATACAATATTAAATACGCAGAACCTAGCAGCACTGCTTCCTCGGGCAACATTTGAACGCAAACTGGAGCCCAATTCTACTCACAAAAACTTTAAGAGCGATTACGCACTGCATCCGATCCGAATCCGTGAAAATACGGATCTAAAAAACTCGGACCGAATTCGAATAATGCTTTACGCACTGCATCCGATCCGAATCCGTGAAAATACCGATCTATAGTAAAAATCTCGGACCGAATTCGGATATCGCTTACGCACTTATCCGATCTCTGATCCAAATTCAAACAATTCAGGGGCCATCTTTGGCATATCCATTTGGCATCCGATTTGAATCCGAGGTAGTGCGAAAGCGTTCATACAAACGTCGTAAACGAAAACTCTCTGAATGAACGATTCAATTGCAATTGATAAAAAGTTTCTGACAGTAGAATTTGGCTCCTGGCGTGTGGACGATAAGTATGGCTGTAAACATTGTTGCCAGAAGCATTGATGTTGAGAAACTTTGGTGTTGAGCAACTGTTGTGCAACAAACGTTTACAATGAATACGGGGCTTTAGATCGAAGCCATGCAACTTCTGTACTCATTTATTTTGTGCTTTTATGCAAACGTTAAATCGGACCTATTACGTTGTTGGAACTGTTGCAAACGATCGAAATATTAAACATTATTCGATGCCTTAACAGAAAAAAGCAAAACTTCGAACACGAGTCGATTTAACAGAGATAGAACAATCGGGTATCTATCCAACCATGTTATTTTTATTGGTTTTTTATTGAAACCTCTTTTCCGGTTTCTGTTATCGCGTTTATGTTTTTATTATGCCTTCGCCCGTATTGGGAGCAAATCCGAAGCGTCGAATGCAAATTGTGTTAGCTACAAGTAAGAAAAACAAAATATATATTTTACTTATTCGTATTTTGGAAGTACTTACAATCGATAAAAAAATACAATTTGAAGATGTACAGACAGCTACATTAATAAGGTATTTGACTTTTTTTTTTTATTAGATATCTCGAGATAAAAAAATAAGTAACAGTTAAACATTATTCATAAATGTACAAGTTAGGGCCTTTTTGCTGTCAGGCGGGTTCGTGCCCGCGTGCGTGCGTCACCCGCATGCGTGGCGCAGAAACATGGTTTCCAAGTACAATCTTCTGGACCGCAGACTCATCACATTATAGTTTTTAAGTAATGCATTATAATGACGGATAGTTCCGGTAGCATCGGTACTGCACTGATCTTAGAAATTTACGTTGGACTTTTTCTAAACTAAATAGTGTTGTCTCTGTCTTGTGAACAATTTTAAATCGTTTATAACTTGGGCATTTTACTAAATATTTCATTGGTTTTTTCACTGTTGCTTATGATTTTTGTAACTGTTACGAGATTTCTAATAAAACAATAATAGTGAAATACCCTACTGGGTACGTCCTGGTAACTTTGGAGGCTCTGGCAATGTCCCCTGTCACTTAGACATTTATGGATGCAATAGGGAATAATGTAGGCCGCTATAATAAATATCTAGACAAAACTGTATCTACTAGAAGTACTAGGGTACAACAAAAGACCTTCCATAAATTACCAGAGGGGTACCCAATTGATGCAGCTGGTTGTACACAGTGCTACATACGAGTATCGTCGCCTAAGACTTAAAACGCACTAGCGGCCAGCCGCATTACGGCGTGCCGCTTGCGGCTGGCCGCATATCGATTTTTATATGAAACCGCATGATCTCAACGCACTGATTTCCGGCCAGCCGTCGTGCGCCAGTGCGTTGAGATCATGCGGTTTCATGTAAAAATCGATGTGCGGCCAACCGCAAGCGGCACGCCGTATTGCGGCTGGCCGCTAGTGCGTTTTAACGCTTAGAGTGAAAACCTCGGGAATATATTTGGTCATTGCACGGTTCCTGTGGGCTTTAACGCGGACGAAGTCGTGGGCAAAAGTTAGTCAATTATATTTATTACGACTAATAAATAGCCAATAAAGACTACTTTCAGTGCCTACAAACTAATTTCGCATAGAGCGGCTCTCTTGTAGATTTTAGCATCTATTCGTCGTGGTGAAATAAAAATGACCAAATTGCTCTCCCAAGGTTTCCACTCTAAGGGCCTTATCGCGGCGATTCGCGAGCGATTTCAAAGCGAGGCGAGAGCGTAGCGGGCACGCCGCGAGTTCGAAGCGAGCTCACCGCGAATTCACGGCAAGCCAAATGCGCTCTCGGTGCGAACTCGCGGGGAGCCCGCTGCGCTTTCGCCTCGCTTTGAATTCGCTCGCGAATCGCCACTGTGATAAAATTATAATGTTATAAAGATAATTAGCCTAGTTTAAGTGACAGTGTTCATTTTACTGTAAACTGTATTATTATGATCTAATAAACGATTATTATTATAAGGTCTTCGCGACGCGCTCGCTACGAACTTGCAGCAAGCTCACTGCGCTCTCACCTCGCTTTGAATTCGCTCGCAAATCGCTGGCGATGTGATAAGGCCCTTAGGCGACGATATCAAAGTACACATATCCAGTATGAGCTGATCTCGTATTGTAAAGGCTTTCCGTACAATGAGGGGTCAACTTGTACTGGAAATTTATAGCTTGATATGTAGCCGTGTGTACAATACGGCCGACGTATCTTGGTGAGTCAGAAGTTAGTTGTTTGGCTGCGCAATGAATCTTTTTGAAACGAAATTGTCTATTGCGCAGCTAATCAGCTAACTTCAGACTCGCCAAGATACGTCGGCCGTATTGTACTTATTTATGTTTTTTCTGTTAACGAATTGACATTTTAACTTACTTGGTAATGATCTGTATTCTGTGTTGGTTTGAGTATCGCAGCTCAGCACTGAGCAAGCGTATCGTGTTTCATCTGAAATTGTTGAGCTTATTAAGAGATTTTGAAGAATTATTCAGATTGACTGTTGAGCGTGAGGTCTTGGTCTCTATCCCCAGGTCGGACAAAGTGTTTTCCATGTGGAATTTTTCAGTAGCAGCCCGGAGTCTGCATTTGTGCCCGGTAGATAGCGATGGTGTCGCACCATATTACATGGGACTTAAACATAACGGCGAAATGAGGTTGTACTTATACACCTCTGCCCAACCCTTCGAGGAATACAGGCGTGATGTTAAGTTATTTAAGAAAATATTATTACTTTTTCATTGTTAGTTGTATTTAAAATTCTTTCTGATGGCCTTGACATAAGCCTCAATTTTCTTTATTTAAATTAAACGTCTCCGACGCTTAATACCAGAATCGCTAAATACCAGATTCGCAAAATACCAGATTCGCAAATTACCAGACTCGCAAAACACCGGATTCGCCATGTACCAGATATGCAAAATACCAGAAACGCAAAATACCAAAAGTACAGTAAGTAAACAACTGAGTTCTGTTTATTGACTATCTTGTATTAGTAACTATTTCTTCGATAGATAAATGAGTTCGTTACACAAAAAAGGTTGTGACTTAATAATAAACTGCACTGGCCACTTTTGCTTTGATATAAGAGATAATGATGTTCTGCAAAATACCAGAAACGCAAAATAAGGGCCTGCGCCCACTGGCGGGACGGCATGGCAAAGAATTGATTAAATTCAAATAATTTTAAACCTTATTTTAATTATTTTAGCACCTTGATTTGCTTAGTATACCGCGGGATGCTTCGTCGTGCCGAATCCGGCATGCCGAAGCATCCCGCGGTACGGTAATTATGAGTTCTAAAGCGTATAAATAAGGTTTAAACTTATTTGAGCTTAAAAAATCCCTTGTCGTGCCCGCCCGCCAGTGGGCGCAGTGCCTAAGAGAATTTGTACAGATGAAAACAATTTTTAATAATAAAAAAAATAAAATATATTAGTGATTCTGAGTTTTATACTTTAGTATTGACTTTTGTAATTTTTTCAATTAAAATTTTGTTTTCAGCTGTACAAAATCTGTTATTTTGCGTTTCTGCTATTTTGCATATCTGGTATATAGCAAATCCGGTGTTTTGCGAGTCTGGTAATTTGCGAATCTGGTATTTAGCGATTCTGGTATTACGCGTCGGAGCCAATTAAACAACTGTTTTTTTTTTTTTTTTAAAAACGTTGCCCCACACTAAGATTTCTCTTGTATCGTGGGTGCGTTTACAGACACAAATCTTACAAACAAACGCCCAGACCCGAAACAACCATCTGTAGGCCATACAAATTTTTGTTCCGTGTGGGAATCGAACCCACGACCCGTAGCGCAGAAGCCAATCGCTTAGCCACTGCACCAAACGTGTCGTCAACACGTTTGGTGCAGTGTTTTGTAAACAGCAAGTTTTTTTACACATATAAAAATGGCCGAAATCGATTTAGTAGCCGATTCTTAATAAAAACTATTTTCAGGATTTGAGTTATTATGTTACACGTTGTATAAAATTGGAGCGATGCAAATATCATAAATACTATCTACATAATACTGACCCATTTTTTCTAAAACAGCAGCGTTTATTGTCGACCCTGGAACTTGAATGGACTCTTCAAGACCGCAGTACAACGTCATCACTGAAGCACACTTGAACATTGGTGCGGCTAAAGAGAGAGCATTGAAAAAAATGTTAAGCTTAGACTAGTACAGCCAGCGCAAGCGCATACAACCCGCTTAACGAATGAAATAAAAAATGGTGGTCCATTAAGGCGGTTCGCCCACGGTGACGCACGTCAGACGCGTCAGAACGATTAACGCATCGCACTGAAGTGAACGGAGTCGCACGGCGCAGCGCTCACGGCTGACGCATTGACGCACGTCACTGGGGTGCATGAAAGGAGCCTCCACGAGTGACGATACATAAGTAGGTATGTCCGGCGCACTCTGGGCAGTCAGCCCCGCTACCAACCTTGCTGACTGGCTAATCTTTTCACCACGGCATGAGCTATTCTCGTATAGCTCGTGTTGACACGATAGAAGAACTGTACGGACACGGTTTTTGTCGCTCCATCATTCGTCACCGTGGGCGAACCGCCTAATTCGCCTAATAATAATGATGAGGCAATTTTGAATCCTATTGTTTTCCATAAACCGGTTGTGTCTTCATTTGTTTTATTTGTCATTTGCAGAAAGCGTATGTAAAAAGTAAAATTACGGTATGCGGAGGGCCAAAACATCGCTTTCATACTTGCAACGTGCGCCAGAAGCGATGTAGGAGTGATACAGTCGCATTGTATCGATTCAGCATCGCTACTGGCAGACAACGCTTTAGTAACGATACATTATAATAGTGACTGCGTGTGCTAAGGTATACGGTCAGGACACCATCGTGTTAGTATCGCTTTCGTTTTGCGACTGCATCGCTGCAAAACGTCGTCGTGGGATGTGACCCTAACTTGTACTGGTCATTTGTCTTCCCTTTTCAAATTTTGTACTCGAATTTAAACCTTTCCCTTTCACCCAATTGATCTGTTTTGCAAAAATTTGATTGATTTTGGTGATAATACAATGTGATGGAACTATTGAGCTGATCTGTACCCCAAGTGTGAGTTTTTTTCGTTAACTACTGTAGTTGCGTCACGACAAAAATGTATGAAAATTTAGGCTGCACCTCTAGGCGCACTGTTCACTAACTAATATTCGCGCGTTAATTGAACGGTGCGCCTAGAGACGCAGCCTAAATTTTCATACATTTTTGGCGTGACGCAACTACAGTGGTTAACGAAAAAAACTCACACTTGGGGTACAGATGATGGAACCAGAAATTGGTCAAAGAACTAAACGACGGCATATAGTAAAACTATTGAGGGGATGGAGGGCTTTAAAATAAAAAAAAAATGCTTTCAAATTATTATTTTGTTCACTAATAAAAATCAATAATTGTCGAGTAAGACTGAGGTTCGATGGACACTGCGTCAAAAGACGGAACGTGACAAGCCGTAACTTCGACAGGACGGAACTTTTAAACGATTTAAGTCGACGGAGCCCCGGCATGATGTGCCTTTAACTTGGTTGGTTTAGATTCGAAGGGGATGACGGGGCTGGTTGACACAGTCCCGACCGAAAACCGAAGAGACCGGGTGCCCTAACTGCTATTATACTACACTGGACCCTGAAAATCGGGTAAATTAATAAGCCCTAAAAATCTGTTTTATAATATGTATAAGTTTTTTGTTTTGGGTGTAGGTACAGTCATAATCACTAACATATACCTATGCACATAGCATGCTTATAAAATAGAGGGTCAATTCTGGCTACGGTTTTATCATAACAATTATGCAAAAGAAAAAACAAAAATAGTAATCTTCCCAGACCCGTCTATTTATCCTCCATATCAATGAAATATAAGCGTCACATAAGCGTCATACAAGCGTTATTTCCCAGCGTAATGCTTCCATGCCATTACACACAATTTTAAGGGCTTCCCAAATAAATGCCGTGAGAAATCACCGAGCAGCCCTTGTTAACCATAGGGGCGCATAATGTAGCGTGACAGAATTGCGTATGTATTTACATGCTTTTTTATTTAGGTATTTATTATTCCGGTACGATGAATAATGGAGTACGTATTGATTTTATTCGATAGTGACTTTTTGTATTTGTTCAGTGCGGCTAGCAGAGATATTGAGTTAAATAAGTACAGTCAACAAAAGAGTTGGGTGGAAGTGTGGAAGAGCGAGGTGTGGTGTTCCTTCAGCGATAAGAGAGGATCTTCCAAACAGGCAGGTCTTAGCCTGGCGGGTTACCGCTCAACGGTTGATGTTGGGCCATTGTTTGAATGCTATCTGCGTATTACATTTTGATATCACAATGTAGGATCTGTTGTTACGTCATCTTTGAGTTGTCGTTAATGTCGCCGTAGTAAGCTATACCACTGCTGTGTTTCGTAGTTCGCACGTGGTGTGATAGATGTCGCCACAGACGCAAACATCGGATATCAATGCACTACGCAGGAAATTGTCATTGTAATTGTGTGCGTAATAACTTTTTACACGTAAGACACGGTCAGACACGCGATGGCAAAGACTTTGCCACTCACACACACGCATAACTTAAAATAAGAATGTAAATAGTAGCCTGTATACTAATCTCTTTCGTTGACGGTACCGTAAGTGTGTCAAATTGTATGAAAACAAGCATGACATATTTTTTGTACCAACTACTTTCGTAAACAGTGTAAGACTGAGGTTCGACTCTACGTCAAAAGACGGAACGTGACAAGCCGTAACTTCGACAGGATGGAACTTCGATACGACTCATCTCCAACAGGATTTATCTTCTGTAGGAATGTTTTCCTACATTGTGAGTGATGATTATGTTTGAAAAACTCGGTGTTTTAAATCTTGCTATTAGAGCAACCAAAATGCTTGATAAGAGCTAGCGGCTGCTGATGCCTCCTAGGTTAGGCTGCTGGTGCCTCTCTCGGGACATGGGTGTTTCGGGAAGTACCCTTGTCGCATAGGCCGGGAGCAAACGCCCGATTTTGCGTCGACTGCCCCGAGGACACGGCCCTGCACACTTTGCAGGCGTGTCCTGCGTGGGCGACGCAGCGCCGCGAGCTAATCCACCGCGGACGGTGGTGACCTCTCGCTTCCGGCCACTTCTGTCCATGGTCTGGAGCGAGACTGCGTGGGAAGCCGTCGCCTCCTTCTGCGAGGAGGTGATGGCGACCAAGGAGTGAGCGGAGAGAGAGAGGCAGCTGCCACTCTCCCTTCCCGCGCCAGACGCACCGGGCGGCGGAGGCCGCGCGACGACCTCCGGCCACCCTAGTGTGTGGCCTGCGGGCGCTGGGTTAGGTTACCCACCGCCCGATCAGTAACAGGCCCGAGTAGGCGGCGTGACGTGTTCCACGCGCGCCTCTCAGCAGGACGTGGGGCTAGGCCCCACAAAGGATCCGCCAGCCCCTGGCGGACCGGTACCTGCCGAGGTTGCGGTGCATGCTTTGCGAATCCTGTGACCCCGGCCCACAGTCAAGTGATGGAACATCGTGGTGGTTTTAGTCGGTAAGAGTCCGGTACACCCCCCCGTCTTCCCCAGAAGGGGGAAAGACAATGAGGAATTTCCTAAAAAAAAAGGGTGCTGGTGCCTGATGATGTGCATGGCGTTCTAACTAACTGATATGATAGAATAAAACAACCATGCTGCTTGAGTGAGCTTGATTCACTAAAAATATATGATTTATTAAATACTATAAAAATTACAATGTTTGTTGCTACGTAAACGTATGTAAGGACCGCCTAGTCATCAATATTATAAATTATAATTTAATTTAGGTTACATGAGTATAGAAATTTGCTGAGCATATAAAAATTTACGAGTGGCTCGTACATCCTCTACATGACTTAAGTCCACGAAACCTCGCCATGATGTGCCCGGCCATTTCATGAAGAATGAATGAATCGAGCTTGAATTTGGAGGACTATGACTCAGTTGGTTTTTTTTTTTTTTTTTTTTTTTTTTTAAAAAAAAACGTTGCCCCACACTAAGATTTCTCTTGTATCGTGGGTGCGTTTACAGACACAAATCTCACAAACAAACGCCCAGACCCGAAACAACCATCTGTAGGCCATACAAATTTTTGTTCCGTGTGGGAATCGAACCCACGACCCGTAGCGCAGAAGCCAATCGCTTAGCCACTGCACCAAACGTGTCGTCTCGTGTCGTGGGTTTAGATTCGAAGGGGATGACGGGGGCTGGTCGAAAGAGTTTCGACCGAAAACCGAAAAGACCGGGCGCTCTAACTATACTTGGGAGCAAATAAATCGAGCCAGTTCTATTTTTCACGTAGGTATAATAATTATTATTTTTGGTATTATGGAACAGATCAATTCTAAGCATATATCGTCTAAAAGGTTATTCGATAACCTTTGTAATGAGGGTAGTTTTTTGTTTTTTAAATTATATAATTCATGAAACTAAAACTAATAACCAGGATACATGAAAAAATTAGTGGCTCGATTTCTTTGCTCCCAAGTGTATAATTGTGCCCTACCCCTTTACACCCGAACCGAAATGAGTGAGTTTCACTTTAAATTTTTTTTGGCGCCAAACCATTTACTTTCTGCGAACGGAACCTGCATCGATTGATTGTGAGGATGTCTCGCCAGCCTCACGATCGATCCATGCCGCTTGCATTGCAGAAAATAAACGGTTTGGAGTCAGATTTTTTTTAAAGTGAAACACACTCTCTTTTCAGGTCGGGTGTAAAGGGCTACACTGAATAAGAGTCAACGACCCTAAAAATCGGGTAATGTAGATGCTTAAGATGTGTAAGTTTTTGTTTCAGGTGTCGGTACAGTCATAATCACGAACACGAATGCACATAGTGAAATTGAAGTAATATTTCCTCTAAATACCGATTTTAGAGGAGCTCGAAGTTAATTAACAAATATGATTTGTAAGGTTAAGCTACGCTTGCCGCGGTCGGTCCGTGGATGCGTGACCATTCGTTACACATCGAGACCCCTCTGTGCCTCGGAGAGCACGTTAAGCCGTCGGTCCCGGGTGTCATACGAATACCTACGACAGTAGTTACGGGTAGTTAGTAGCCCGAAAGTCTGACAACCGGTCTAACTTTAGTATATTGGCATTGCCCAGTAACTGGATTGCGGAGGTCTGATGGCAGTCGCTCTGTGTAAAATACTGGTATTCAGCCGCATCTGGTTAGACTGGAAGCTGACCCAAACTAGTTGAGAAAAGGCTAGGCAGAAGAGTTCAGTTGCATTTATGTTTTTTTTTTACATGTCAAGTATTTATATTTAGCATAATAAATATGTCCCAATATTAAGTCAAGATTACAATTCATTAACATTTCACTACGTGTATACAAGCTGGTGCCTATGACTGTACAAAAATTACAACAAAACCCAAAATGACTTCAACCAAAAAAAGCTTTTTAGGACAAAAACATTAAAAGATAAACGATGTTTAGGTTAACGTGACGCTAAACTAGGGTTTGATGTACCGTTTAAGGTCCGCCATTTTATTGATTGACTGTCACTGGCTATGAAGAACAATAAATCAAGTAGAGTCGATCTATCAAGAGTATTTCGTCCTGGTTTAATATATTGGCCACGAACGTAGTATATTTATTTTGGGGGTAAAAAAAACTATTATCTATACGTTACATAAAAAGTAATTACAAGTTCAACTTGTCTTTGTCTATGTGTTTATACAGGGTTAATTGAAAAAAAAACCAACAACCTCTTATGGGGTCACTGTACTCATCATCATGAAAAACTTTTATATGGGACTAAACATGAAATCGCGAAAAAAAAATCAGCTGCTCTCTACATTTATGTTCGCATAACTCGTCAAAATGTAGGGAACAGCTGATATTTTTTTCGCGATTTCATGTTTACGCACGTTACCGCACCGTTCCACGTTGACGTCGTGACGTGGAGATTTGGACAGGCCCTATGGCTTATGACGAGGTAATGAGACGACAAATTAGGTTACGCACGCTGTGTATGTTAGGCCGGTTGGTGCGTAATGGCGGACAACACACACTATTGAGAACTTTATAGTGCCGAGAGGGCTCTATAAAGTTCTCAATAGTGTGTGTAGGTGTGCAGGTTTCCTTACGATGTTTTCCTTTACCGTTAACGCAAGTGATAGCAAAATTAAATATCCCCCGAGGAGGTATGCAGACATCGTACCGTTGTTTAATCGTATTTCGCCGTAAACGCTATTCCATTACATGTTAATACGTATTTAATGCTAGCGTAATAGGGTGTTTGACGATACCTTTAAAACTTACAGGAATATTTTAATATTAAGTACATATTAATGTTTTAAACTAAATTTGACTGCCACGTTGGTCTAGTGGCAGCAAGAGCGATTTCTGAACGTGAGGTCCTGGTTTCGATCGCCGGATCGATTTCTCAGTAGAAGCCTTTTTTTTATAGATTGGAAATCATCATATGCCTCCTACCGCTCCGGGCGGAGCGGAAGGGAGTGTCAGACTCTTACTGACTAAAACCCATCCGTGTTCCTCCTAATGCCCTTGCGTTCCAGAGCCGCGGTAACTCTTTTGAACAAATTCCGCAACCCTGGCAGTCTCAGTAGCAGCCTAGAGACTGGATTTGTGGCCGGTTGATGGCAATGGGCTCGCTCCCTATTACATGAGACTTTATACTACATTACGGCGAAATGAGGGTGTACTATACACCTCTGCCTAACCCTTCAGGGAATACAGGTGTGATGATAAATGTTATTGTTTTGAATTAATATCTAACCCATCGATCGACCAACCGATCTGCTAAGAACCTAACAAATCTGTTCTACCTTGACATACTTAAACGACAAACGGTTTACGTAAATACACGTATTTGTGACATGACATAGCGTGCCAAGGGTTATCCTTGCACAAACAATTTTAATACAACTTTTATAAACATTTCCATAGAAATAGTGATTTATAACTGACATTATAAACAGATTACAAGAACGCATAGAATTTACTTTCACAAAATATTGACGGGAAACCAAGAGTGACTATTGTAGGCCAGCCGCCCGATTCAAGGGGCCTACTCTCTAAGTCCGTCAACGAAGTTAGTCGCCCGTCCGAAAGCAGCTCGAAACGTAGGAGTGAACAAAACAAGTGTCAAGTTCAACTTTTTTGAACGGGCAAAAACACATCGGTAATAGGGTTAACTGTCAAATCGTGTTGTCATTCATTCTTAGTTCGGGCCCCGAAATAATCGTATGTCCGTAGGTGATAGGGAGTAGGAAACGCTCGTAACTAAGGCCGAAACCTCGGAATTCGTGCTTAGGGAGTTGATCCCCAGAACCTTTTCGACAAGCAGCTGTCGACCGATTCGGTTTGTTATCTCGTTCCGTCTACGATTTTCGTAACGAGAGTAAAAGAGATAGCTTATCGAGTCGTTCGGTAACTGACTAATCGAAAAGTTCCGAATGAGTGGGCTGGAACATTGGGAACGGAATGCGATAATTGCTGCATCTGTAGAGATAATGTAATGGGTGATACATTTGGAGGTACTTTTTTCAAAACAGAAAAAAATTATAAAAAACAAATTTATTGGGTTATCTTTATTATCATACATAAGAACCATTCTTGACATTTATTTTTTGAAGATTATTTCTTTCAAATGTTGTCCGTAACTGCGGTTAACATGGTCCATTCTGCAGTTCCAATTTTCGATGACGCCTCCGAGCATTTCGAGTCGTATTTGGCGAATAACGCGAGTAATGTTGGGTTCCAGTTGCTTAATCGTACGCAGCTTATCCATATAGACTTTGGACTTTACATAGCCTCAAAAGAAAAAGTCTAGGGGTGTGTGTATCCCAAGATCTAGGCGGCCAACTGACTGGTCCGAACCGCGAAATTAACTGTTCACCAAATTGTTCTCGCAATAAAGCCATGGTTTCACGTGCTGCGTGGCAAGTGGCGCCATCCTGTATCCTGTTGGTATCAAATGTCCTGGAGATCACGGGCTTCAATTTCAGAAAAAAAATAGTCCGTTATCATGGCACGATAATCAAACGAAAATACGTCATCGAAAATTGAAACTACAGAATGGAGCATGTTAACCGCAGTTACGGACAACATTTGAAAGAAATAATCTTTAAAAAATAAATGTCAAGAATGGTTCTTTTGTATGATAATAAAGATAAGCCAATAAATTTGTTTTTTTATAATTTTTTGTCAGTTTTGAAAAAAGTACCTCCAAATGAATCACCCGTTATAAGGAATGTCAAGTCGTGCAATATCAAAATCAAAAGCTATTTAAGGTTGTCACCAAAGTACTCCTTATTTAAAATCTTTCTAATTTTGTGTTCCAATTATAAGGGCGTTTGTGCACTACAAGGAATTTTACTGTCCGGCAGTCCGATTTTTTACGGTCCGATATGACACGCCATAAATGTTTATACTAGTTTGTGCACTATACGTAATTTTACCGTCCGACATTTTACTTTTCTCCATTCCGGACCGTTTTTCTGGTCCGAGATGACAGTAATGAAAAACGTGTTTATACTTGTGCACTGCGTCCGCGATCAGTATTATTATTATTCATAAGCGGGCGGGGCGTGAAGTTTCAAAGAGAGCTACCCTAAACTGCGCCGCACCGATCCGAGTAAAGACGGACAAGTGCACAAGCCAATCATCCGTTTTTTTCATGCCACATCGGTCCGTAAAAAATCGGATTGCCGGACAGTATTAAATTCCTTGTAGTGCATAAACGTCCTAACACTGAGCTGTTTTCTCCGGTTTACCTTGTTCCTCCTGTAACTCGATGTATTGTATACCGGTGTCAATCTTATTGTCACTGCCAATATGTTTGTGGTATTCTGATGCGGTCGGTCCTATGGCCTTGTTCTGCAGTCCGATGTGGGTGCTGGTACCGGTTGATACGGATATAATAGAACCGTTCCCTGGAAATATATGCCAGATTATTATGGAAAATTCGTTTTAAAATTAGACTGTCTCGTTGGTCGCAGTCGCGACTGCTGAATGAGGGTGCTGGGTTCGGGCATGTCGGGCAAAGTGTTACTGAGTTTTTCCCTGTGGAATTACTCAGTAGCAGCCCGTATCGCCTCGCCCCCTATTACATGGGACTTAAATATAACAGCGCAAAGAGGGTGTACTATACACCTCTGCCCAACCCTTCGGGGAATTCAGGCGCGATGATGTTATCATACAATTTCTTAATATGATCCGCGTGCCCGCTGAGATGATATCAGGCATTGCCTCACGTTTCTCAGAAAATACGTAGGTAACCAGTACCCCAAGTGTGAGTTTTTTACGTTATGGTTTCGTCACGCCAAAAACGTAAAAATGTAGGCAGAGCCTCTAGCGGCGAATATCGTGACTAAAAATTGGTTTGACACTTATCATGGTTTTCGTTACGGAAACGTGTAGTAAATTACTCAACTCACACTTGGGGTACAGGTTGCATTTCGAAAACCTACGACAGTCCACACGGGAAATTAGAACCCTGAAAAGCCTTACAACCTTAGGGCATCGTTAGCTCGCTGTCATCGTCTGTGCGCTAGTCACCACTGGAGGTATGAGAGTGGCAGGAGGGAAGTGCAAGACAATAGGCGCGCTTTGTCAGATTGCTTTGTCTTATCTACCACGCATTCCCTTTCTGCCGCTCCCATACCAAGTCGACCTCAACATAGCTAGGAAAAAGTTAAGCTAATTGTACATAGATAAGTACTTATGGTGTTAAAGACTTACTGTTGCTGGACCGACTATCTAAGCGATCAGAATACTGCGAATGGCGGGACATATTGACGTCACCTACCAACGCCTTCTTGATAAGAGTGTTGAGTATTACTTCTGAAACACCTACATTATATTATTAATACATTAGCAATTTTAATCCTATGTGTGGAAGGCCTAGAATAGAACTATTCATCATAACTTCGTCTACGGACGCTGGAGATAGACCGGCTCGCTTGGTGGTAGGCTCTAAACGGTCCGCTTGGCTAGCTAAGACCCTCAAATTAAAGTCCGCGCCAAGCCTTATACCGTGTTCCATCTTAAGTTAGGCTTCTGGCCACGTGGTTCGACCGCATGGTTCGATCAATCGGACTATGTGAACTTTTTTTCCAGTTGGTTCCGATCAATCGGACTACGTGATTTTTTTTTCCAGTTGGTTCGATCAAACGGTCTACGTGACCTTTTTTCCCAATTGGTTCGATTAATCGAACCATGTGTTCTTGAGACTCCTGATAGTTCGATCAATCTGACTATGTAGATTTGATAACCTATTGTATAGAGGCCGGTAGTCGGACTATGAAAACTTTATATTTCGATGAATCGAACCAGGTGAACTGGTCATCGTGGTTCGACTGCCTGGTAAGATTCTAAAATCGAACCAACTGTAAAAAAAGTTCACGTAGTCCGATTGATCGAACCATGCGGTCGAACCACATGGCCAGGAGCTAAGTGAGAGCCAGAGGAATAAAGGAATAAAGGGGAATCGCTCTATATCTCTGTTACTTGGATTCGTTTACTCCATCTCAGACCCTGTCTGCGATTCCCATCAGGTAAGACTAGGCTCAAACGTGACCAAGCCAAAGAGTTATGTACGATTTCCACCAACCGGGCCCCGCAGGAGCGCAGCGCAGCGCGTCGTAGCGGATGCTCGAGCACGCGCCCGTAGCCGACCGCGTCCGCCCGACGGCTACAATCTGCTGGAACCCGGGTGCATGCGCGCGCGTTCTCGTGTATCCGCTATCGCAGTCAGTTTCTATCTGCGGTGTGACCGAGCGGAGACGACCGGACGCGACTACAGCCGACCGGCTGCCGCGGCATACGCGCGACATCTAACAGAGTTCCAAGCAGTGTAATTTCCATGCAAACATGAAACTTAACTATTGTATAGAAGCCCGAATTTCCTTTAGTACAGTGTGAAATGCCTTCCGGCGTGCTCCAGCGCGGCTCGTTTGGCGGAAATCATACATTAAAGTCCTCCTTTGCATGTTCCATATACTGCGATCACCAATCCATTTGTCAAGCATAGTAATGGCAATGTTCCTCGAGACCTTTGTAGTAGCGGTCTACGGAAGCCTAAGTTCAGCAGCGGAACCTTGCGGTCTGAAATGATATGACGACAGATGGCTTCGCATTATGAGATGGATAAAATAAATGATAGCTAGTGCACACTAGATGGAACAGTTAGAGCGGTTACGCACTGCATCCGATCTGAATCCGTGAAAATACGATCCGAAGTAGTTATAGAACTATTGTATGGTAGTTACGCACTATATGCGACTTCCGTCATCCGATTTCTCTCCGTTATCCGTGAGTCTCCAATCCGGAAGAAATATTAACGGACCGAAGTAGCCGTAGTACTGTTTGTATGAACGCTTTCGCATTACCTCGGATTCAAATCGGACAAATGCCAAAGATGGCCCCTGAATTGCTTGGATTTGGGTCAGAGATCAGATTAGTGCATAAGCATTCGGTACGAGATTTTTAGAGTCCAGATCCTTATTTTCCCGAATTCGGATCAAATGCAGTGCGAAAAGCAATATCCGAATTTGGTCCGAGTTTTATATATTCGTATTTTCACGGATCCGGATCGGATGCAGTGCGTAACCGCTGTTAGGATTTTTTTTGGGAGAAACGTAGAAACCATCCAAATTGCCCTGGCTTGCTGGCTCTGCATTAGAGTGATTCTGGGATCGGTTCCTGCGGACCGGATGTTTTAATCTAACATTCTAATAAAATCTTTAAATCTTTCTTTTCCTTAATAGAGGATCTCCTGAAACTCAACGTCAAGCAGGAAATAAATGATGGACCATTTGACGATAATAAAGAAAACAAAAAGAAGGTACCTAAACTTAACAAAATACACATTTTATAGTTAAGATTTACGAGGTAACATTTTATTGATGGTAACTTTGAAACTAGAAAAAGATTAAACACTATATTTTTCTGCACTTTCATTAACTGCCGTTGAGTTTCGGGATACCCAGCATATTTAGAAAGAAAGAATGAAAGAAAATAATGCTTACCTAAAGCGATTACGCACTGCATCCGATCCGGATCCGTGAAAATAAGAATATAAAAAACTCGAACCGAATTCGGATATTGCTATGCACACTACATCCGATCCGAATACATGAAAATACGAATCTAGTCTAAAAACACTTATCCGATCTCTGATCCAAATTCAAACAATTCAGGGGCCAGGCCATCTTTGGCATATCCATTTGGCGTCCGATTTGAATCCGAGGTAATGCGAAAGCGTTCATATAAACAGTAGTACTACGGCTACTTCGGTCCGTCAAAATTTCTTCCGAATTGGAAACTCACGGATGACCGAGAGAAATCGGATGACGGAAGTCGGATCTATTGCGTAAACAACCATACAAATAGTTCTATGACTACTTCGGAACGTATTTTCACGGATTCGGATCGGATGCAGTGCGTAACCGCTCTTATTAAATATTACAATTTAGTACATGAAGTTTTACCTGTTTGAAAATAGGCATCCAGTCCCCTTGCCGAAGTAGCCCTGCTACAATTACATAAACAGGGCTTCATATCGGTGCCTATTTTAAAAGAAAATGTTTGATTTATCAGGTGGACGTGGCAATGGCGCTGCAGCCGCGCAAAAGCTGCTTTTAGGGTTCCATACTCAAAGGGTAAAACGGGACCCTATTATTAAGACTCCGTTGTCCGTCCGTCCGTCTGTCACCAGGCTGTATCTCATGAATCGTGATAGTTAGACAGTTGAAATTTTCACAGATGATGTATTTCTGTTGCCGCTATAACAACAAATACTAAAAAACAGAATAAAATTAATATTTAAGGGGGCTCCCATACAACAAACGTGATTTTTTTGCCGTTTTAATAGATAAACCGCCCAAGCGCGAGTCCGACTCGCACTTGGGCGGTTTTTTTTATTTTCTTTTTCTATTTCACTGCTTGTTGATGATCCTTGCGGACCGTTTTTACGTAACCGGACAGTTATAGGCAAGACCTGAAGGCCGCTTGTACACGCTAAGAAAAGTCGCCGGGCCTATGCAAGAATTCGTGTTGTTTCTACACACGAACTGTGACACTACTTCGGCGCTGAAAAAATCTTGCCTGCGCTAGACACGACGCGTGAACGTTGCTGCGGTGCGGTGCGGAGCGGGGTAGGGCAAGGTGGTCCAGGTAGTTTTAGTACATTCGTTTGTTTGCGTGGACATAAACGCACGACTGCCCGAAAACAATCTTAACGTTTACACGTTCCTATTCGTCTTGTCTGCAGTAGACACGAGAAGTTTTCATGCCTAGATTCGACAAAATTCTTGTCGTGTACGTGTACGTGTAAATTGGTCCTATCTGCAGCAGACACGGTGAAATTTCTTAGCGTGTACAAGCGGCCGAAAGGTCTCCAGCTAGTGGGGTGAGTAAAATACTTGACCTAAGCTTACTACATAAACTACACTAAAATCATGACTATTAGCAACAACAGCACTAAGGGCGACCCCTAGTAGGACCTCGGCTTAGAGCGTTGCTGGCGGGAAATTGGGAGGGAGACAGTTTGATGAGGGCAGCATTATCGGTGTGACTGAGTCTGAAGAGAGCGGTAGCAGCGTGGGACCACAACATTGCGAGTAGTCGTTTCGCGACTAAGTAGCGCTGTAGCTAACTAAAAAGTATCGATAGCTTGAATACTCGATAAAAAATATTGACCCATCTCCATTACATTTCAATTGTTTTGCCATGAGATTCTGATGTCTGGTAATCACACAAGATAATTATAATATCTTACCACGTGATGCCACTTCGCTTGGCTTGCAAAAACAGTTCGATGAGAGACAGCCGACAGATTCGTTGCTCGGCGGTATCAGTTTATCGATTGTAATTTCTGTTAAAAATCAGCAATGTATATCATTTAGGCGAAAATATTGCTAGCAATTGGGTAATATTTTAAAAAAGATGCATTAGGTCAAAATTTAAGCAACATTGGCTGCCTCGTTCGTTCTTCAAGTCCGCCGAGTGTTCTTGGGTAATTCCTTGTGGAATTTCTCAGTAGCAGCCCCCCTAGTCTTTGCCCCACACTAAGATTTCTCTTGTATCGTGGGTGCGTTTACAAACAGAAATCTCACAAACAAACGCCCAGACCCGGAACAACCATCTGTAGGCCATACAAATTTTTGTTCCGTGTGGGAATCGAACCCACGACCCGTAGCGCAGAAGCCAATCGCTTAGCCACTGCACCAAACGTGTCGTCAAATTGTTCAAATTTCATCAAAAATAGTGTTGGTGGCAATAGGCTCGCCCCCCCTATTACATGGGACTTAAACACATGGGGTGTACTGTACTATATACTCTGCCCAACCTTTCGGGGAATCAGGCTATTATGTGACTAAGAAATAATCATTTGATGCGTTTACCTGTATCTGATATATCATCCTTATTAATCAGCTGTCTCGATGATATTGACATTATTTTTGTGTCTGAAAGTAAAAAAATATGTTTAACGCGAGTTATATCAGCGTAACGCTGTCAAATCGTCAGCTCACACGCCGAACATTACACCTAAGTAGCTATTAAATTAAGATAAGAATTCATTTGTAAACTTGCTAAGTATAAGTTCCATATTGAAATCAGTCTCATTAAACCGTTCATACTGTAAAGACACATCTTTTTAAAAACTCCAACGTTTCCTCGCCGAACCTAAAGGTGTGTCCAGACCTCGTGAATGCGCTGCTCGCGAGCCGCTTGTGTGCTCGTTACAGCCTATGTTTGGTGTAACTCCGGCAAGGGTCGAGAGGGGCGCGCGTGCAGCTCGCGCGCTGCTCGTGCGCACATAGCTTCTTTCGCGTTTGAACCATAGTTCTCATAAGATCATAGTTCATCATAGTTCTCATAGAGGCTCATAAGCCTCAGTTGTGAATTTGCTTCCGAAGATGTCGGACCATACGACTGCCGTTGGCATAATTGATGCAGCATCGGCTATTTTATTACTGACAAAAACTAAAAGGAAAAACACGACGTGTTGTGGTGACGAGACGCGAGCGAGCCGCTTGAGTACGGCGCGTAGCTTGCGCGCGAGCGGCGCGGCGGCGCGCGGTTTTATAAGCGCAAACTATTAATTTTAAAGCTAAGCCCTTCTTAAATGGGAAATATTATTTTTAAAGTTCTTTTATACAAAGTGCAGTTGACATTACGAGAATAAATGATACCACGTGTTCTATGATGTGTTCTAGTGCCGTACACAAAAAAATCTGTTACTTCCAAGCACATGTTTTGTCGCATGATTTTTCAATTTCACTCATTCATGTAGATGTAGGGACGTTGAAGAAAAAACTTATGTTGACTATATCTGTTCTACACGTGTAAATAAAGATAATTTTGGTTTAAACGGATCATAGATTTACATAACTTCGCGTAGAGATCTTGATATTCGTAAAATTATAAAATCGTACGAAAATTCCTGTGACTATTGAATTTAGGTACACGATTGATTATTTGTGTTCGGTCGTAAAACCCAACATAGAATACGTGGTATCATCTAATTTATGATTAATTACGGTTTACTCACGTGCATTTTTCGTGATTGCCCGACTAGTTTCTGACCCAAACGGAGCCCTTAATCATGAGCTGATCACGCGGCGAGGTCGCGAGTCAAATTGGCGCTGCACCGTGCCGCGTAGTGTTGCGCCCGCGACGAGAGGGGCTCGCTCTGTGTCGGTATTGCTCGTGCATCTTCGTCACTTGTCGTGTCCGAGTTGTATAAGGAAAGAGTGGCGGTGCATGCCGCGCTTACTGTTACGCTTATTTACTTACAATCCAGACTGAACTCACTTTTATGTGAAGTAGATTTCACGATGCACGTGAGTAAACCGTAATTAATCATAAATATGAATGTGTCTCACGAAAGTTACAGTATCATCTAATGTTGTATCATCATCCCCACTTTGTATATGTCCCAACTAGACATTGCAGGTACCTACCTGCAAATACTAGCTTCGACAGCGGTGACTGAGTCTGGGCAGCAAAATAATCCTTTTCCACATCATTATCCAGCAGAACACATGCTGTAATTAAATATAATAATATAATACTTGCACTTTGCATTTTGACTGCCTCGTGAGTGAGACTGCTGAGAGGAGAGGTCCTGGGATCGACCAGTTTTTTTTTTTTTTGTATTTTTTGTATATCATGATAATTATGACTCCTTCCGCTCTCGGCGGAGTGGAAAGGAGTGTCAGACTCTTACCCCCTTATTACAAAAGATGATTTAAACCAAGACTAAAGTAAACCCAGGTTTAAAATATACCCATCACTTTCTTATGTCATATAACAAAAAGAGACGGGGCTACCCTAAAACCAGGGTTTTTCTTAGACCATCTTTTGTAATAAGGCCCTTACTGACTAAAACCCATACGTGTTCCTCCTAACGCCCTTTGCGTTCCAGGGCCGCGGTAACTCTTTCGAACAAATTCCGTAACCCTGGCAGGCACTGGCCGTAGCGGGCCCCATCTACTAAGCTGACATCTCTTTGAGGCGCGCGTGGAACACAACGCGCCGTCGACCCGGGCCTGGTTCTGATCGGACGGCGCGCCACCCAACGCTCGCCGTCCGCAGGCCCGCGCCTGCGGTGGCCGGGGATCGCCCTGTGACTCCCGACGCCCGGGGCGTCTCCTTCTGTTGCGGCGGCTGCGGTGTGAGGTTTGTCTCTCCCTCACGCGTTCCGCCTCCTCCTTCGCTAGCATTACTGCTTCGCAGAAGGAGGTGACTACTTCCCACGCCCCCTCGCTCCGGATGGGTTCGATCCCTAGGTCGAGCAAAGTGTTGTTAGATTTTCCGTGTGGAATTTCTCAGTAGCAGCCCGGAATCTGTATTTGTTTCAGGTTGATAGTAATAGGCTCGTCCCCTATTACATGGGACTTAAAAATGACAGCGAAATGAGGGTACCTATACTATACCATACTCCTCTGCCCAATCCTTCGGGCAATACAGGCGTAGTGTTATGTTTAGCAATTTTAACACTCTCATTTAAACTAAAATAATGCCATCAAGCAAAAATCACCCTTACTAAAATAGTTATAAGTTTGATAGATTTATAAAAGTTACAATAAAATAAAACGTGTTCGACATCATACCTGAGATAAAAGCTGACGCCTTTTCTCCAAAAACTTTACAAGAAGGAGTGACACCCGCCGATACAACACTCGTTGAGGAATCAGGTGTCATTTGTGTTTCTGAGTCTAAAATAATTTTAAAACATAATCAGCTTCAACTTCAATTTCAAAACTAACGACCCGCCCCGACTTCGCACGTGTACGTTTTACACCTTAAAACTTTCCTCTTGAATCACTATCTATTAAAAAAAACACATCAAAATCCGTTGCGTAGTTTTAAAGATCTAAGCATACATAGGGACAGACAGACAGCAGGAAGCGGGAATTCTTACCGATTATCCCCCAAACAATGTTGGGGGGATTTGACATACTCGCCACGCTTGACAGGCGGGTTGGCGATCGCAGTATATTTGTTAAAGTACTTGGAGAACGCTGCTGCCTATCCTCTACTGAATCCCTTAGTCGCCTTTTACGACACCCACGGGAAGAGATAGGGTAGTGCTATTCTTTACGTCCGGCACGACACGGACGACTGCATCACGCAATGCTTTATCATTTAATTTATCCCGAAATCATTGCGTGGTACAGAGCTCCGACAGTTCTGTATTGTACAATGGTTTTGATCTGAAAGCAAAACATTATAATATTACAATTATTGGAATATTTAGTTACCTGTAGATATTAATTTTAGTTCCTCAGCTTGACAAGCCATATCCTGTTTTTCTATCGAGCTACGCGTATGTACTTCCGTACCTTTAACAGAACAGTTAGGTTTATTACAGAAGTTAAAGAGTTGCCTACGATACGGGCTTTACACAACACAGTTTTGATAAATTAAAATCTTTTTTTTTTCTCTTTAACCGTTACAGGCTCTTATGAAAAGTGAAATTTAGGTGCACAGTTCCCTTTTGTCGTTTCCAAAGATCCGACAAAAAACTCCATGGTTGCTCTCTTTCTCTAGGGTCGGTCTCTCATGTCTGAGGATCGTGGTCAGCACTAGGGTTGCATCTGGAGCGGATGATCTGCCTCCACCGGTTTCTGTCCAGCGCGTCTCTTACAATCGTGTAGAATTTGGATGACGACGAGTCTTTTATTTGATCGGTCCATCTTGTTGGTGAACGACCGCGCGATCTTTTACCTTCGGTGTTCCCAAACACAATCAATTTTTCAAAATTTTCGTCGCCTGTGCGCACTGTGTGGCCAAAGTACGAAAGAATACGTTGTCGGCATAAGGTGGACAAGCGAGTTTTTATTCGGAGCTGAGTCAGGATCGATGCATTTGTGCGTTTCGCAGTCCAAGGTATTCTCAGCATTCGTAATGGTTGCAATGTTATGGTTAATGTTGGGTGGACGGATGAAGCCAAATTTATTCACAAGAACCTAAGTTCTTGACTGTCTCGTTGGTCTAGTGGTCGCAAGTGCGACTGCTGAGCGTGAGGTCTTGGGTTCGATCCCCCGGTCGGGCAGTGTTATTGGGTTTTTCCGTATGGAATTTCTCAGTAGCAGCCCGGAGTCTGGATTTGTGCCCGGTTGATGGCAATAGGCAGTGCCGGCGTTAGGGGGGGGCGTGATGGGGCGATGGCCCAGGGCGACAAATTCTGGGGGGCGCCAAGGTCTGAAGTTGGAGTACTAACACTTGATATTGCTTCCCTCAAGTGGGCGCCACAATATTTTCGCCCGGGGTGTCAGTGGCCCTTACGCCGGCACTGGGCCAATAGGCTCGCCCCTTATTACATGGGACTTAAAACATAACGGAGAAATGTGAGTGTACTATTCACCTCTGCCAACCCTTCGGGGAATAAGGCGTGATGTTATGTTATGAAACTAGTTCTATCCAAGGCCTTTGGATAAAGTCCGAAATTATTAAAAATTTCGGAAATTATCCAGCTATTGTTGGATATTGTTAAGTTTATCCAGACGTGGTTGGATAAAGTTAGCATTCTCTAAATAGAATCGTTAATGTTATGCATGTTTTAAAGAAAGGACATGGATTCATATGAGAACTTCCTCCACTTCACATTAATAAAAATAGGTCGAAATATACCTACTTGGGAGCAAATAAATCGAGCCAATTCTATTTTTCACGTATAATTGTTATTATTTTTTGCACCTATTATGGAACAGATCAATTCGAAACTTAAAACGTCTAAAAGGCTATTTGATAACCTTTACAATGAGGGTAGTTTTTTGTCAACTTAGTATATAATCCATGAAACCAAAACTAATAACCAGGACACGTGAAAAAAGGAGTGGCTCGATTTATTTGCTTCCAAGTGTATATGTCAGTTAAAATCAGAACACCTCGACATCACTTGGTCAGACTCTGTCCTACCTCTAGAGTGTTTTTTATTTTAATCGTGGAGACAGAAACTCGCGGATGATGTGCGACTGACATGAAAGGTCGACAAAGCGAGTCTTCTGGCGGAACATATTTAGAAAAACTGTATGCTCGCAAAATTAGACAATAGTTTTTATGAAAATGCGCAATAAACTGATCTTTAAACCAATTGTGTTTGGATAAAATTAGCGCAACAAAAATAAGACAAAATAAAATCAATAAAAACATTATCCAACTAGGTAAAGTTACATTATTCAATAATGGCTAGATTATGTACGAAGTTTGTAATAATTTCAGACTTTATCCAAAGGCCTTGGATAGACCTAAGTTTATCTGGATTATGTTAGCTTTATCTATCCACCCAGCATTAACGGTAACATTAATACCAAACGATACCAACCTTTCGTGCTTCTCTATACTCTTTCGAAAAAAAAAAGAGAGCCTCGATGAGTGACGATACATAAGTAGGTCCGGCGCACTCTGAGCAGTCAGCTCTGATAACTTGCTGCTGACTGGCTAATCTTTTCACCACGGCTTAGGCTATTCTCATATTGGAGCTCAGCTTGGAGAGGCGGCAATGGGGATTTGTGGAAGAAAAGTTCACAAATCCCCATTGATGGGGATTGTCAATGGGGATTAGTGGAATAACCCACCTCAGGGCCACGGTGTATAATTCCAAGTAAAAAAAGTCGCTCTTGACTACACTCAGGGGAAAGATAGTGGCTTACTTCTTACTGGGAATTACACTGTTGTTAGATCAAAATTAGTGAACAAGGTACCATTGGTGTAGCTGGTAGTTTTCTCAGTGAATTTTGGGCTTGATGTTGTCATGCCCATGGATACTGTGTGAACTACGGGTTTGCGTATTGGTTCTGTTTCTATCTCTGCAATTAATATAAAGCTAGTATTACAATTAATTAACGATTTCGACATTTGTGTTTTTTGGTAGCTCTTCTCAAAAGCGATTCTTGGTCTTACATAAATGATGGTCATCATTCAGCCGAAAGATGTCCACTGCTGGACATAGGCCTTCCACAAGCATCGCCACATCCACCGGTCCTGTGCTCCATGTTGAGGAGGTTTGCCATAATCGCCATGCTTGGCAGGAAGGTTGGCAATCGCAGTATGGTTGTTAAAGTACTCAGAGAACGCTGCTGCCCATCCTCTAGTGAATCCCTTAGTCGCCTTTTACGACACCCATAGGAAGAGATGGGGTAGTGCTATTCTTTACGTTCGGCACCACACGGTACCTAAATGGTGTAAATGATGGTAAATAATAATTATTATTGTTGATATTATTGTTCTACATGGCGAGAAACTTGTGAACGCCGAGAAGGATAAAGTAATTAAATATCAAGACTTGGCACACGAGGTTGTCGCCATGTGGGATGTTAATTCAGTAGTCATTGTGCCGATAGTAGTTATGGCTAATGGCTTATTAACCAAGAGCCTCGACCAACATCTGATAAGACTTGTTGGGCGGCTGGATTGTTGTTGTGCGTGATACAGAAAGCGGTACTTGTGGACACGGTGTTAGAAGAAAAGAAAGAAGAAAGAAAATACATATTTTAGCACAGACAAAACAGGCACACAATACAAAAGAAAAAAGAGACTAGCAGGAAAGTGTGCCTCACGACTGCGCCAAAAAAGCCCAGTTCAGCAAAAAATGCCAGACAACTAGTGCCTGACGCTGGTTTTCAAATGGACTTGAAGTGGGTTAATAATATCCAAGTTCACTCGCAACTATTTTCAAGATAACTACGTGTTAGGAAGTTCCTCTATCTGAGGCCGTGACCACCAGTAGCTTGGACCCTGTTCCCAATGCCGGTGGTCTACCATTTCCATTTTATATTTTTAAATGTAGGTTCTTTGTTTTTTTTTCCATGATATGTAGGTATTTCATTTATATTGTAGTGTGTAAAAAATACATTACCAGCAGATTTATCTATGATGATTGCAGTTGCATGTGGGGTGTATTTTCTTAAAATAGGATGCATGTCTTGATTAGTTCTTGTTTCCGCAATGAGATGTGTTATATCTGAAATTAATATAAAACAAATAAAACGTAGCGACAAAAATTTTATGGAGTACCTACGATTAGGAGGTTTGGTCATGTTCAGAGAATGTGTGAACGGCAATTACCTAAAGGAATTTATAAGACGGATGTCAGTGGAAACGCCAGTATTTGATACCCTATAGTAGGACACACATCAATGTGACTGGTGATGTTCTTCAAAAAAGACAGGTGCGTTGTACTCTCAACCAGCGTGCGTGTATGACAAGATGTATGAACATGAACGAAGAGAAAGGAGTCTGTCTGTAAGGAGCGTAGCATGTAGCTTTCTGCAGTATCTGTCTATCGCCATGGAAAAAGGCATTTTATGTATTTATGTAAACAAAATACTCTGATGTCTCTTCTATTCAACATCCTACATAAACCGTCAGTTACATGTAATTAATCTATTTAATTGAATAAAATATTTACTTCAAATGCTGATGATGATGATGATGACTGCCTCGTTGGTCTAGTGGTCGCAAGCGCGACTGCTGAGCGTGAGGTCTTGGTTCGATCCCCAGGTCGGGCAAAGTTATTGGGTTTTTCCGTGTGGAATTTCTCAGTAACAGCCCCGAGTCTGGATTTGTGCCCGGTTGATGGCAATAGGTTCGCTCCCTATTACATGGGACTTAAACATAACGGCGAAATGTGGGTGTTATGTAGTTGGTTACGTTGTGTAGTTTGGGTGATGTTATGTTAATTCAAATGTTTAGCTGTACCTGTGCCAGTCAAGGGTTTGTAATAAGTTATGTCGCAGCCAGAAGTCACTGTACCCGTCGAGCTGTTCTTCGAGCACGGCAGGAACGTCACATCTGTTTCTGATGCATAATTATACAAGTTAATGACTAGGCCACACCAAATGAAGCACATATGCAGTAACATACATATCCAGATTATTATAACAGGGGCCTATTATGCATAATAATCTTATAAACTGATATCCACCATTATAATAGTCCCCGGTTGGTGCCCCCACCCCATTTTAGATTAAAGTTCTCAAAGGGGCCTCTGCGCGTTGGACCTGTGTCTCCGTGTATGCCTTCCAAAGGACCGAACATCTTCCGCACGGAAGATGAGCCGTGAATTTAAGCGAGATACATAATAATACGTTTATTTCAAAATTTCTGAAGCATTACAACAGTGTTGTCTCGACTCCTGAACTAGGACAATCTGTATGACAGGGGTCGAGCATTCTCCGGTTTCATGGAACAGGTTATGAAGGCTATTTCGAATAGGTACATCGATAAAGTACTCGCCAAACTTTATGGCCACTCCGAAGATTGGTGAATGGTTGCGCAGTAGCAGTAAATATATAGAAAAATTTGTTACTGCGCAACTATTTGCCTGACTTCATAGCGCTCATAAAGTTTCGCGACTACTGTAACCTAGGCAGTGCGGCGGTTGTGCGCACCTATATGAAGTTGGCAACTGGATATACAATAAGTGTCATGAACATAAATTATTGTCTACCCAGTTGCTAATATTGTATACCCAGTTACCAAAACCTATTCTCCGGTTTCAAAAAATGCTTTTATAATCCATAATTTTTTTGATAACTCCGTATTCAAATGTTACTTAAGTACTGCTTATCCTAGAATTCTTCATTCAGAAACTGGAGGTATGTCTCTTACCCCCTTAAGGTACAAAATGATTGAGAAAGCGGTAAAATCTAGTACATACAGTACAATCGAAAGGAAGTCATAAAAAATAACTATTGTATAGTCTATTGCCAACTTCACTTAGGAGTTGTGCGCGGTGGTTGCGCGCGCACCATGTCGCATGCAGTTGAGTCACATGTGTACACGATGGCTATAGGTACCTGCATTCTGACACACGATGACCTTTTGTGTGTATACTTCCCTTGACGCGGTTTTCGTGGGAAGCCGATATTTGCTGTAGCGTAACATTGTGCTCGTCACTTTATCGCACATAAAGGCTGGTAGATCTCTTGTATCTGAAAATACAGCATGAGTATGATGACTGTGTTCAATCGTATTCTTTTATGGTAAGTATAGTGCTAGGATTTGATGGCAGGGAGTTTTCAAATAGGTCTGATTACAGGGGAGTTTTTATCAACTTCACCAATTTTATGTACTTTATCTCTCAATCACCGTAAATATAGACACAATAGATAAACAATAGCGGTGTCGTCCTGAGACAACGGGCGGGACGTTAGCGGTATGTAATTCGAATATTCACGCTGTTACAGAACGACGTAACCATAGCCGCATCGGCAAACTTCGTTAAGCCGTGTACGCACAAACGAACACGAACATCGATCACGAATTGTTCGGTAATGGTATGCGTAAGCCGCGTACGCACGAGCGAACACCGAACATCGCGAACACGAACATCGAACACGAATCACTATGAAGGTGTTCGGCGAACACACTGTTCGGTAGTGGTACGCACGTGCGAACAATGTGTTCGATAGTCGTGTTCGCGATGTTTGTGTTCGCTCGTGCGTACGCGGCTTTATGCGAACAACGTCGTTACATTTCATGCAGCGCAACTTTGTTGGCAGTTGCATGCATGGTTCAAAACAGATCACTTTCGAACTGAGTGCGACTTCAAGACCACGAATGTTTATTAGTAATGCAGTAAAATAGATCTTTAAGAAGTCGCAATAAGTGTGATTTACGCGAATATGAGCGACTGCTGTTGGTTGTTCGATCAGGTACATCGATGTAACTTATTAGTACTTGATGTATGTTGTCATTACCTGTAAGTTCATCAGCCAGTTTAATCTCATACATTTCAAAGAAGCTAGTTCCTCTTTCCACATTCGTAGCTGAAAAGTTTCGACAGATTTTATATATTAAGGCGTCTGGTATAAAGCAGCTCTAATTCAAAACTGAAAGCTTCTACAGCTTATATAATACTTCAAATTATCTATAGTTTACATTCTAAGCAATAAAACAATTCCATATATCTCTCGCAGTATCATGGTTATAGCCTAGCATTATCATATTCCTATTGAAATACCGGAAGATAAGGGGTAATGACGATTATTTCCGGCTGTCACACCAGAAATAAACCGTGTACTAGAGATAAAGAACAACATGAAGGTAATGACAATAATATAGGTAAGTAAATTCAAAGTGCTTCTACCTTACTTACTTATTTTAACAAATTACAATAAGTTTGTAACTATAGTACCCGGCAGTAAATAATACACATCGAGCTTTAGAAAGAGATAACGCCTAGCTTCGGCTTCGTAGAGCGTTGTCTCTGTCATTCATACCTATGATCAGAGAGCGGAATCTAATGGCAAAACAATTGAAATGTAATAGAAATGGGTCAGTGTTTTTTATCGAACATTCAAGCTATCGATCATTTTTAGTTCTGAACTTTTTACTTAACTAACTTAAAGCTGGCTTCCCACGGTGCGTGGTAGTGCGCACCGGCTGTGCGTGGTATCATCCGTAAAATCACGCACCGTAGGAAGCCACATTATGAGGGTGCATGATGTGGATACAGCGCACCGCTCCGCACGCGTCCGCGTTACCACGGACGAGTCTCTTCCCATGGTGCGTCGGTGCGAGCTCGTGCGTCGCGATGCGCGATGTCACGCACCGTGGGAAACAAGCATAACAGGTACATTTATTTTTTTAACAGCTTTTGCTTACTGATGGACGGACGGAAGACTTAGCAATTTTTGAGAAACAAAAAAAATAAGAGCAACACGAAATGTGTAATTGAAATAGACACGACATACAGTACGGTAATCAAAAGAGACCAAATATCATAAAAGGCTTCAAATGGTAAGCTTCCCGAGTCTTGGTACGTTTCAAGTTAAATAAGCAATAAAGATCAAAACTAAAAATAATGGACAGCTTGAATACTTGATAAAAAACAATGACCTATCTCTATTACATTTCAGTCGTTTTGTCATTAAATTCAGCTCTCTGCCTATATCTAGATACCAGACTGTAATAGGGGATTTACACGGGTCGACTTTCGCCGCACGGCTAGGCCGCACGGCGAAAATCGACCGTCTAAATGACAATTCGACTAGGCCGCACGTGACTAAAATCGCAAGCCCCAAAGTTGGGTGCCATCCGACGTTTGCCGTGCGGCGTAAAGCCGCATGCGGCGGGTGACTAAAATCGACCGTGTCAATGGTCAGTTGCAGGCGATGGCCCGCCGCATGAGGTGTGTTTTGCGCTGTGTTGTTCCGCTAGAAATGAACAAGTCGCATGCGATTTTTGTCGACCGGTGCAAATGGGGTGGTGATTCGATTTTTACAAGCGATGCGATTGGTGACTTGCCGCACGGCTAAAATCGACCCGTGTAAATCCCCCATTAGTGCTTCATGCGACAGAGATGACGCTCTAAAATTACTGCCGAGTACTGTACACTTGAAAGCATGTAACATATCAATTCACCTACCGTCATATTGACAACTTTTAACTGACATGCAGGCGTCCATGCCCTCATCAGTGCCCCCAACAAATGTTTCAGTCATTTTCTTGCTATTTTGTATCTTTAAGCTCGATTGCCCTTTATCTACTATCTTTAAGCTCGATTGCCCTTTATCTACAACTTGTACACTAGGAGTTTTTTTTTCTGGAAATAAATATTCTTAAATGTTACAATTATAGTTAGCTGAGGCCTTAGTGTGCGTCCTGAGTGACGGCGCACCGCACAGGCAGAATGAACGACGCATTAAATAAATGTTCGAAACTGTGAATTTTGAAATCAACATTATTAAAACCAAAGTAAAATAAACGAAACACTAAACACGCGCGTACGCGTCAACTTTCCCGCGTGCACTAAGGACAGGTATCGACGGTAAAGTCGTTCCGCAATGCACAATACGCCCGTGCGCCGTCACTCAGGACGCACACCTAGGGCGGATTTTAACACTGTCGGATGACATTTAAATGATGAATAAATTTGAATTTTGACTGGTATCGTATAGAAATTCTGTCAAAACGTCCAGCTTATTCCTCAGATAAGTTATCCGATGTTGTCCAAAGCAGCTCCAAGTCTATTAACCGGTAGCATGGCGGGCTGGCTACATTTAGAGGGGACGCGCCGTGCCCAGCCACGTCCAACTTCGTCAACAAGCGCTCATAGACAACTTGCCATATTAAGGGCGAGATTCACAGACCGCACTTAGACTTTGCTAACTAAAGTAAGCATTTCATACGAACGTTAACATTATTCTTGTATTAATAATGTTCATATTCGTATGAAAAGCTTAGCAAGATAAAGTCTAACGCGGTGTCTTACGTAGGCGGTTCAAGGCGAACGCGATTGCGAAACGATCCGATGCGGTGACACACGAATTCAATGCGATGCGGTGCGAAGCAGCTGCTTTGTCCTACGAGCTCGCGCACCGCCCGCTGCGCGCCGCCGCCGCCGCCGTTTAATAGCACTGTACGGCACCACATCCAGTTCACGCGAAAATATCAAGCCAACTGATCGCGTTCGCTTCGCTTCGTACCGCACTCCACGTGCGTTTGGTCACGTAAGCCACTTCAGTAGGTATCGACTGTTTGTTGTTTTCGCGTCGCGCAGCGCCGCTATGCGTTCGCTTCTAGATCGCTCAGTGGGAGTCCTGAGTGACGGCGCACAGACGTATTGCGGGTTGCGGAGCGGCTTTACCGTCGATACCTGTCCTTAGTGCACGCGGGAAAGTTGACGCGTACGCGCGTGTTTAGTGTTTCGTTTATTTTACTTTGGTTTTAACAATGCTCAATTTTAATATCTTTAATATCAAAATTCAAACGTTTCGATCATTAATTTAATGCGCCGTTCATTTTGCCTGCGCGGTGCGCCGTCACTCAGGACGCACACTCACGTAGGTCGCCGCGTAAGCGCGGTCTGCGAATCTCATCCTAAGACCGTGCACCGGGCGTAGACACGGCGCGACCGTGCACAGCACCGTAAATCGGTTTGAAACCGCGTGTAGGCGAAAACCACCGAACAAGGATATTCTAGTGATGGTTTTATACCTGTTTATAATGTACTAAATGAAAAATGGCACATAAAAGGCGAAGCGTAGGCAAAACAGGCGCTCGTTCCGAATTTTTCAGCCATGAGATCGACAGGAACTAAATAGAAATAGCAATAAAAAGCGCTTACTTGAATTGTTTAAGAAGGGGAACATTGATGGGCCTAAGTTCACTTGCCTAAACTTTGACTTTTTGAAGGCTAATGTTTGGGAACCTGAAAATTAAAAGATAGCCTGTTTGTTTCATTGCTTTATGTTGTACAAATTCATGAGTATTGTATTAGAAGATTCGAGTTCATTTTAAGAATGGATGGGAATTTAATTTTATCGCGACTCCTGCGCGGTTGACGGATTAATGATAATTCTTGAATAGTTTTCATCCAGATCTTAAGGCGCCTCCTTCATGAACGAGTGTATCGCGGCGATTGTATGCCGTGATGGCACATCATATTCAATAGTAACACGAATTAATCTCCACACGGTATCGTTACCATTAATATTTATTTATTTATTTTACTTTAATAACAACGGTCTTGGACCAATTACAGTAATTAAACATAGAGAAATGAAACGTAAAAACATAGTAAAATCTTTTACGAATCTCTCTCGCAATGCTTCAGACATACCAATAAAATCTTCTTCCAATCATCCGCAAACAGATCACAGTTCGTATTATAATCCAAGAGTTCGTTGAGTGCGGTGAGAGTACGAGGTATTGGCGATTTAGCTCGCGCTACAGTGCGACATGAAGGCAAAGCAAAAAGTTTGTGCTTCCTGTTGCGGTTGTAGTTGTCCGGTACAAAGAATCGAGCCAGCTCATTATGCAGATCTGGTGCATCAATGGACCCGCGAAAAGTTTTACAAACTGGCTATTGCAAATATGGCTGCGATACACTCGCTCATGAAGGTTGCATGCTCTATTTTTGTCACTAACCCGTCATAGCATGTCAAAGTTGAAACAATGTTCACAAAATGGATAACTGAATTACTCCCAATAAAATTAGGGAGTAAAATTGTATTATGTTCAAATGGACTTTCAACCTTTTTATTAATTTATCTGTTCTATTGTGAAAAAAAATGGACGAGGAAATAATACTTTTTAAATTTTTAACGTTGAGTCCCATTTGCGTATAATACAGTTCCATGAGACCATGTTCTGTTACAAATGCTGTAGGTCGCGTCCGGCGTGACGTCGTACGCGGCTGACGAATGATTATTATGGAAATGCACTGTTACGTGCACTGGCGGTCCGGCCGCGTTCGGTTTAACGCTGTACGCGTACGGCGTTTGTAACAGACCCACGGCCTTAATATCATATAAATCATCAACATCAATGTAGAAACAATACCTGATTCTGTATTAGTGCACAGACTCTGCCAGGTTCCCATATTGAAGATAGTACCAATCGCCGCAGACTTCAGCTCCCTCACCGCACTATTTGTGCCTAAAAGCAAAAGTGTGTAAGTATGTAGCTACGTGAAGGAAATTGTTCCAACGATTTATGGGGTGAAGTACTTAAACTGGCAGGTTTATAAGCACTGGGATTGAAGCCATAGGAAATAGGCCGTATATTAACTGTGGATTCCTCCTAATTACTCTATGAGGCTTTCAAAGATTTATTGGAAGACCTATTGGGTGGTGAGTTCTATACTTGCAAAGTTTTGGGTTATGTCTAGGACAATCTTGTATAACCCAGATGAATTGTAGCATCCATGATAACTGTTAGAACAACCTAAAATTCTTACCATAATGAGTTATAATTTTCATTATTGTGGTCTCAGACGTCGCGTGTAGTGTGGAAGATGAAATGGTTCATCTTTCCGTACACTGAGAAGCAACGAATCCGGCTCACCAACCTTAATATCTCGGAAACTAAGAATGCTAGCTTATTCAAACAAAAAGTATTTATAGACTATTTATTATAATACTTTTTATTTATTTTCATTTGAGTATCTATACAGGGTGTAAACGAATTCGTGTAATTCCTTCAAACCACATGATCTGTTAATGGTATAGATTAACCCCGCATGGGATTTAGATTGATTAAAAATAAACTACTTTTTCCCAAAATAGATAATTTCGAAGCCTTGCCAAATTAATGAAGGCACGGTGCGGTGACACAGCTGACGGACACGACTAGCAAGATATCGCTCCACGCTGTCAGTTAAATTGGGACGCTAAAATTACTCCGATACAGATTACCATGGTTCATTTACTGAAAACTTTTTTTGTTGATTCTGAAAAAAAAAACTATACAGGGTCAATCAGTGTCACAAGTAGATCACGCGGTTTGAAGGAATTACACGAATTCGTTTACACTCTGTATATTAATTACTACTTACTCAAATAAAATTAATGACTATACAATACTTTTTTTTCATTAAGCTATCATTCTTAGTTTCCGAGTTATCAAGATTTATTTTGATGACCCAGATTCACTGCTTCCGAGTCTATGATGGTTATAAACAATATTTCTACTAACCTGCTTCGTTGTAAACTAGAATATTTGTCTGAACATCAGCGTCTTCCCATATTATCGATCGTTGTAAATAATGCATTACTCGAACTGAAAAAGAATGATCATCATAGTCATTTAATTTGTGACCATTCTAAATTCGATTATAATGATATTCTAGAAGGTTTAAAAAAATGTTCTGGGTAGTGCGTGAAGTCTACCAACCCGCAGCAGGGAAGCATGGTGGACCCAAACCTTTCATTCTAAAATGAAAGGTTTTTTGTAAAACCATGTTTCTAGCGAATAAATGATTCTATTCTATTCTATGAGGCCAATGCCCCGCAGTGGATCAGTAATATGCTGATTATGATTGTACGGTACTGTACCGCACAACTTTTACTGATAATTTGATATGATATTAAATGATACGAGTCCTTTAAAGTCCAACAGTATAATGCATTAAGTTAACACCAAAGTTCAGACAGAAATAGTTGTTAAGAATAAATGAAAAAAATATATCGGGTGTAAAAAGACCCTTAACGATAACGAAAACCACATATTCTATCCATCATTGGGATCATTTTTTTCTACCAGATCATACCTGGGAAACTATTGGTTCTGGAGATATTGAAGGTCAAAGTATACATTTTTATTTATAGTTTTTACCAAAAACGTATTCTAAGTGATAACACTAAACTTTCGTCCAAACAACCTCATCAAAATTTTCAATTTTTCCTCACAAATTACGCATTTGAAGTTACAAAAACGAAACGAATATCAAACGCACACGACCGCCTTGGCTCAGCTGTGTGGCCGCTGCACGCATGCAAACGCGCGGCATCGCCACAACCACACATTGCGCGCTACAAAAAAAGCGTTTTTTTATGCCAAAAAATAAAAGTCGTTTCCCAGAAATTATTTTTGGTCAATGTAGTTTAGTTTGATGTACAGAGCGCGTAGATTTCGGCTATGTGATGGGTCTTTTTACACCCTTTAGAGTTAAGTGATAAATGATGTTGATAAGTGAGAACACACGGTGCATTCGATGACCGGTAATGAAGTGAACTGTAACTAAATGATAATGAATTATGAAAGGTGGCGGATATGCTGACGCGGTAAGTAAAATAATCTCGCAATGTACGGTTGCACTGTACAATGATGATGAATGCCATCCTGATGTTTTTACTTACACTTTCTAAATCTGGTAGGTGACCTAGAAGACCAGGTGGCCCATCGCTCCGCAGTCTTCTTCCACACGTGGTTCCATCGTCGACGGCATAAGCGACGGAGCGAGATCCGACGACGCCACGACCCGAATGTAGTTGGTACTGTGTTAGGCAAATGTTAGATGTAGTGTAAGGGCCCAAACCTACTTAGCGTATCTTGCGCCGCGTACTGCGTAAGATACGCAACGCAAAATACGCTTAAGTGTGGCTGTAGTCGCTGAAAATACACCGAATATAATTAACCTAACATCGATTGAACGCAAGATGCTTCCATTAGGCTAATGAACGTTATGACACCCCGAACAAGTTGCAGTGATGCTGCAGTTAAGTTCACGCGAGCGTACGTATCTAACAGCGATCGCCTTTTAAGACAATAAACTTAACTGCAACTACACTGCAACTGGACTTCTTTAGTTAGGTGAATCAGGCCGTATCGACGTATTAATACGCGTGGCAAGGCCGCGCAGGAGAGTTTGTATGTAGCGCGATGGATACGATGCGCATAACGCGACAAAATATGAGCCACGCAAGATACTCTCATTATGATTCACATAATCAGCGTATCTATGATAGACAAGGAAGAGACCCTCGTCCTGTAGAGGAATTATAGCAGGGTATTCACTTAGAGGTGTATCACGAAATGTATCTGATACAGTATTATTATTAACCTACAAATGAGTACGCTCGTCTTGCACCACGTATCCAACTACGTACCTTCGCGAGCGCTTTTGTGTTTGCACAAAAACCGCCACCTGGCGGGTCGCTGCGAGCATGTTGCGCGCCGCAGCAGGCTCGCACCAACGTACTCACTTGGTAGTATACATTATTAGATACATTACGAGAAACACCTCTAAATCACACTTAGCGTATCTTGCGTCGCCCATCTTGCGCAGTAATGCGTGCGCACGAAATTTCTAGACCCTATAACGCTCGGCGTGACGACGTAAAATACGCGTGGTGGGGCTGCTCAGGAGAATTATTATTTGTATATAGCGCGATGCATACGCGTAACGACGAAACATGAGCCGCGCAAAATACGCTCAATGTATCTGCTGCCTAATAGGGGATTTACACGGGTCCATTTTCGTCTAAATGATAATTCGACTTGGCCGCCAGTGACTAAAATCGCAAGCCCCAAAGTTGGGTGCCATCCGACTTTTGCCGTGCGGCGACAAGCTGCATGCGGCGGGTGACTAAAATCAACTGTGGAATAGGGGATTTACACGGGTCGATTTTTGCCGCACGGCGATAATCGACCGTCTAAATGACGACAATTCGACTTGGCCGCAAGTGACTAAAATCGCAAGCCCCAAAGTTGGGTGCCATCCGACGTTTGCCGTGCGGCGACAAGCCGCATGCGGCGGGTGACTAAAATCGGTCGTGTAAATGGTCAGTTGCAGGCGATCGCCCGCCGCATGAGGTGTGTTTGCGCTGTGCTGTTCCGCTAGAAATGGACAAGTCGCATGCGATTTTTGTCGACCGGTGCAAATGGGGTGGCGATTAGATTTTTACAAGCGATACGACTGTGACTGTGACTTGCCGCACGGCTAAAATCGACCCGTGTAAATCCCCCATAAGTGAGTACCCTGCTTATAAAGGCTGGAGTTATTATGTAAGTAGACAAAACAACTTACGTTTATACCGGCTACTGGGAAATCTTTTAAACCTGTGACATTTCTTACAACGATCTCGGGATTCGAATTTGTTGCTCTCACTGTAGTACCTCTTACATAGTTCCTGCTGCAGATTCCAGCTATGAGGATGATTGTCTATAAAAAGTGCGGCAACCATTACTTTGATCTCTACTTAAAAATAAAAAAAAGGTCTACTGGAGAAATGGCATAGAAAACATATTTTAAATTGATAGACCGATTTGCCTGCTCCTCGCTAATTTTTTTTTTCTTATTGATTTTTATTGAAAAAATCTACAGTTCAAAATCTATGAAATTTTATTTGTACCATTTTAAAAGTACATAAAGATAGTTTGTTGAAAGCGTATAAGTTGCAAATATTTGCTAATTAAACTATTATTATTAGCCAGGAATAATTGTGATCTCGAAACTAAAACGGAAAAGAAAATTTAAAGTAATAGTAGTAATACTGCCGTACGAGCAATAAATGCAGCAAGTGTTTTTTTTAAATAATGCACTGTATACAATAAGCCTAACTACTAAGGTTTAATCTTATATAATACTAAAGGTCGCTCGCAACTTCGCCCGCGTGGATGTCTTTTATTGCGTATTTCGTATTTTTCGGGATAAAAGTAGCCTATGTCCTTCTCCAGGTTCCACACTATCTCTGTACCAAGTTTCATCAAAATCGTTTCAGCGGTTTAGGCGTGAAAGCGTCACAGACAGACAGAGTTACTTTCGCGTTTATAATATTAGTAGGAATCCTCTAAATTGCACTAACTGCATTATTGCTCGTACGGCAGAATAGTCTAAACTGTGGATTAAAGCCGGAACATTAGAAGCATCTTTTAAAATAATAAGCACAATAATTATACATTTGGGAGCAAATAAATCGAGCCACTTCTATTTTTCACGTAGGTATAATTGTTATTATTTTAGGTATTATGGAACAGATCAATTCGAAACATATATCGCATAAAAGGTTATTTGATAACCTTTACAGTGAGGGTAGTTTTTTGTATTTTGAATTATACAGGGTTACAGGGAAAGTCGTACTGAATATTAAAGGACGTTATTATTCAGGTCATTTCTGATGGATTTGATTCCGTAATATGGTGTCCGAAACTTAACCGTTACAGAGATATTGAATTTTAAAGATATTTTTAAAAAATCCTTTATTTTTTGAACTCCTACCCCCTTATTACAAAAGATGGTCTAAGAAAAACCTAGGTTTTAGAATAGCCCCGTCTCTTTTTGTCATATGACGTAAGAAAGTGATGGGTATATTTTAAACCTGGGTTTACATTAGTCTTGGTTTAAACCATATTTTGTAATAAGGCCCCATGGGTCCATTTTTTTATGTATCTTGTTAGAGATGTCAATTAATAAAAATTATTAACAAAAACTGAACCCACTACTAACCACTTAAAAAGACTGCTCGACAACGGTTAGAATTAAAGAATTTTCACTAAGTGTTTTTAACAAAGATGCGCTCGTTTTAAAAAAATGTATGGAAATAATTCTGCAAAAAAAATTATAAACTTTAACGTCTCTTTAGCTATCCAAAAAGGTATAACATCTACTAGGTATGTTCATAAAATGTTATTTGAATAGGTCCAAGTGTTGTACTATACAATATAACAAATATCTTTAAAATTCAATATCTCTGTCGTGGCCATATCGTAGAATTGATCACTTCATGATGTGGCCGGCCATTTCATGAAATGGTTGTATTTCATGAAATGGCCAACTAAAATTGGCCATATCGTTGAAACGTCAACGTTTAATGATATGGCCATCCACGTTTGGCCATATCATTAATGTAGGGTTTCCATGATATCAAAGGTTTAATAAAAAATCCAAATAAAGGAAGCACGTACCATGCAAGCAAAGGAATAGACTACGGAATTTCGACCCACAAAATATCGATGCACGTTACCGCGAAAGTTTAATAGCTTGATTCACCAACAATTAAGGGGATCTGGCGCTCGGCGGCCGCTCCCGCGGCACGCTCGCTTCGCTCGCTCGCCTTCGCGCGTTATTGGTCACTGTTCTAACCTAACCTAACCCAAATGATTCAATATACTAAATAGTAAATGTTTGCAGTAACGTGCATCGATATTTTGTGCTGTAGTTTCACAGGTTAACCAGATAAATAATCGAACAAATAAAATTCTATGAAAAGTTCACCCGCAGTTACCATGAAGTCATATTTTGAAATCCAATAATAGTCCATTAATTTTCGTTGCGTGGTCACCCTACTTTACTTATTATTATTAGCTTTTTGTCAGAATAATTGTCCGCCGCCATGATGCATCACAAAAACAAAACGATATCAGCGCCTCTAACGGTGAATAATGTAACTATTTTACGATATGATCACTAATGTTTGACCATATCTGAAGTGGCCGTGCGTTTAGCTGATCATATCGTTAAACGCCGATTATTCATTGATCTGGCCAGGCCATTTCATGATGTGGGCAGCGGGTATTGGCCATTTCATGAAATGTAACCATTTCATGAAATGGCTGGCCACATCATGAAGTGATCAATTCTATGATCTGGCCACGACATCTCCATAACGGATAACTTCAGATACCATATGACACAATCAAATCCATCAGAAATGACCTGAAAATTAACGTCCTTTAATATTCAGTACGACTTTCCCTGTAACCCTATATACCTAATTCATGAAACCAAAACTAATGATCAGGACACGTGAAAAAAGGAGTGGCTTGATTTCTTTGCTCCCAAGTATAGTTAAAACGAGACTAGTTCAAAGTTCCCTATCAAACAGATAAATACTAGGAACTCGGTGAAATAAAGTTACCTGAACTCCCAGTAGGCAGTGTTTCGCTTGCGTCACTGCGATATCTACAAGACCAATCAGTTACTGGATCTGTGGAATCGGACTTGAAAAACGTCACGTTGCAATTAGAGTTGCATCTTTGACGACACCAGCCCAGGTTGGATTGGTCTTCTACAACACCAAATTCATCCATTGCATCTACAGCACCTTCAGTTGATAGGTTATCGTGTATATCCGTGAAGGCAGCGCTACTTGGCGACGTTGGCATAAGTCCTAAGCCCAAAAATGTATTAGAGCCTTTTTCCTGTCATGCGGGTTCGTGCCCTCATGCGTGCGTCACCCGCACGCATATTTTCGCCCGCGCGCGGATCTGGTCCGCATGTGGGTGATAGCACGCTCCTGGCCACGCGCAGGACAAAGATTTCGTTCACCGCTGCAGTGTCGTGCGTGTCGCCAGTGACTAAACTCGTGCACAAAGATGAACGTTAAAAAAGTAATCATGCGTGCGACCCGCGTCACAGTAAAAACAACACTGAAGGCAGAAGAACGCCGCCCGCATCCGGTTAGCACGCACGCGGGCTGCACGCTCGCAGCCAGTCCGTGTTCCGCGCGCGTGCTGCCCGCATGATAGGAAAAACATGTATGAAATGATAGGATGCGGGCAGCCTGCACGCGGACCAGATCCGCGCGCGGGCGAAAATACGCATGACAGACAAAGGGCTCTTTGTGCGTTTTTTACGCATCACAGTAAATACATGTATGAAAAGGTGAAGTTCAGGCGCCACAGGTGCGGGTGACGCACGCATGCGGGCACGAGCCCGCGTCACAGGAAAAAGGCCCTTACGGCTCATTTACACGCGGACAGTCTTTTGAAGCAAGTCTCATGCTATCTTTCTTTTACCGCCACGAATGACAGAGTCAGGACGAGTCTTGCTTTGAATAATAATATCCTAGTGTAAATCAGCCTCTGGGATAATTCAATCTATAAAAGAGACTGAATAAATTAATTTTATATCAAGATTAGAATTATTTTCCATTTTTGCTTTAATAGTTTTGCCAGATGATTCATTTGTTTTTTCTGTCTTTGCCACTATGTTTATATATCTTATAACTTGCAGCCTTCTGGAAACAGTATTAACATAAAAAAAAATCAATCTAACAAAACTTTATCTTACCTTCCATATTTTCAAAATTTGTAGTCTTTTGTAATATCTCCGATAAACATGCCGTGTAAGACGGTACAGGTACCCGGTTGTTCTGCGGTGCTGCAGTATGATGCACATTTGAAGGATACTGATAGTTTTTGTTGCTTGTCTGTATTTCTGAAACGGTAAGGAAACTTGAAACGATAAGTTTAAAAAAACCAAAGAGAATCTAAGTAGAGTCAAAGAGAAAAAGCAAATTTTAGAATAGTTGGTTGGATCACTTACTGCGACATGACAACTTTATAACAACAAGGTAAATTAGAGGCAAAGATGAAACGAGGTAGACCAAGAAGAAAGTACAAAGACCAGTTGAAGGAAAGAACGGAATTGATAACATAATAGAGAAGTAAAGGAATTGGCTCTGCATAGAAGAAGATGCAGATTGCTACACCGACAAGTGGCCAGCACTTAAAATATGGATGGATGATGTTTTAGAAAACAGATTCTAAAGATTTTAATTCGGATTGGGCTACTACTACGTATTCTTTATTTTGAGCTATGACCAGCGATCGGATAATCGGGCGCTAATAAACCTAAACTTCACTTTCATTCCCACAAAAGAATGATACGGACATGCCTTTCAGTATCCCGGATCTCGGAATCTTTTGAAATTCCTGAGATTGCTAAAAATGTTACCTGCATACAAAATATAGTTAGAACTCATTGTGAAAAGGTAAAAAAAAAATACAAAAATCGATTTGATCACTAATCTGTTAGATAGATAAATCAATTTTCACTTCTTGAGCACATTGTGCACATTATCATTTTTATTGATATTCCATTTGTTTTCAATAAAATAAAGATACGAAATCAAAATAACCATTGCAATAATTTCATTAAGTTTGTTATAGTTGTTTTTACAAAATTGTTCAATCCCGGGAACCCGGGATTACTTATTTGTTTAAAAAGGAATGCCCATATTATTCTTTTGTGGGAAGAAGTTTAGGTATACAAGCTTAGTTTTGGTATATACTAAACCTGAAACTAGTTTGTTCAGAATCACTAGGAGAATCGATTGACATATATTTCTTACACATTTTTTTTTCATATTCCAGTTTTCTACCCATAACAGTTGACGGGAATAGACACCTTGAGGCTTAAGACGGTCCTCTCGGTCAGTTTCGGTATATTAGACAACCCCTGCATAGCACATTTCAGGCATTTCACACTTTACTAGGGAACTTAACGCGACAATACTAAGGTGTGACTTGGAGATTTATTTAAAAAAAAACACATATTCAGGCAGTTCTGATGAAAATCTTGTTGGGGTGTTTCGGTTTTTGTATATACTAAAAATAAGGTTGTGTAAACGCTCGATTATCCGATCACTGGTTATGACCAACGTTAACAACGCTTTGCATTGTTTTGTGCAAAAGCTGACAAGAATAAGATACTGGGGAATTTCGGGAAATACAAGTTATGGACAACAATACAACACAATATTTAAGGAGCAACAATATGAACAGCTGTTTTAGGTAGAATTTTTAATGTTATGGGTGAATTATATTTAGCATTGCAAGTAATACCAGACCTGGTTTTAAAACTGGTGTAGGTTTCATAGTAACTTTATTTTTGGATAGTTCTGTGCCATCATCGACTTTTTGTTTCATCGACACTGACGTCGGCTTGCGTATAACCACAGTCGGTTGTTGTTTGAGCGTTTGACTGGTTTCTGTAATTAGTATTACAGTTAAATACACAACGGTAGTTTATTATATTAGTTTTCCTTTACTTTTGATGCCTTTTGTAGCCTGGTTCCTATGACCAAAAACGAATGGTACCATTTTATATTTCCAAACTGGTCATATAAATAGACTCATAAGCTAATTTTACTTGTGATAGCTACTAACTTATAAGAAGGTCTACTATGAGAAGCTATGGTGTCTGCTTAATTATTGGTAAAGGTAGAAGAGGAGTTTTTATTATAACCAATCATCATCATTCAGCCGAAAGACGTCCACTGCTGGACATAGGCCTCCCACAAGCATCGTCACATCGACCACTCCTGTGCTTCTCGCATCCAGCGGATTCCCGCGAACTTCACCAGATTCTTGACCAGAGCTAGCAGAGCCGCCGAGGACTAGGGGCCATTTCTTCTTTGTGCTATCCATGTTGGAGTGGTTTGTCATAATTGCCACGCTTGGCAGGCGGGTTGGCGATCTCATTATGGTTGTTAAAGTACTCAAAGAACGCTTCTGCCCATCCTCCAGTGAATCCTTTAGTTTTCTATGACACCCATGAGAAGAGATGGGGTAGTGCTATTCTTTACGTTAAAACCAATAACGCTCGTTATATCATAGGAATCGGCCATTAGTAAATTACAAGCTTAAAAGTAGTTTTATTGAATTTTATAAGTACATCATATCCATCATATACTGTTAATGCAAGACGGTACCAAGTATTATCATCATCAGCATCATTAGTTTGGGGTGCATGAAAAGAGCCTCCACGAGTGACGATACTTAAGTATGTCCGGCGCACCCTGGGCAGTCAGCCCCGCTACCAACCTTGCTGACTGGCTAATCTTTTCACCACGGCATGAGCTATTCTCGTATAGCTCGTGCCGACATGATAGAAGAAGATCAGCCTAGTATTTTCTCAACCAGGTTGGGCTTTTAGTTTATGAAAGACCCAAGCCTATAGCGGTTTAATATCGCTATTTAACACGGATCGAGACTATCTATTTTTGGATTCCAATCATTGCTTAACATTGATGGAGCAGTTTCTAAAACCTATTTTCAATTGTTTAAAACATCATCAAAAGTCTAAACTGACCCGTGGAACATTCCACACTTGGTCCTTTGGTTGACCTTTTATTTGGAGAGCACATATCTATACCAAAACAAAAAGTACTGTTAGACTTTACACTCAGACCTTCTGACTTCGTTTGCTTAGACTTAGCAGTTTTGAGGCTCAGGGTTTGATATCCTGAAACATTACAAGTGGAAGACGAGGGTTAATTCTGAATAACAGCATCAATCTTAAGTGTATCTGAAAATATTGTTGGTTTAATTAATAACGCAGGCTATAGGAATAGTAATTTAAACTGTTTGTAGCAACGACAGTAAAGACTTTCGATTAAACAGGAGAAATACGGAACAAATTGATATCAAGTTAAAAGTTATTCATTACCCGATTCATTGTCTTGTGTAGGAAATTCTACTTCTGATGTCAGGCACACGTTGACGTTATTGTTTAGATTTTTAAAACTATTCATCAAATTGTCCTTTCTGTCCAAAATAATGGTTGACTTTTTTGAGGCTTCTTGGTGGTAAGTTGCTGGAGAGGCGACTATATTTATAATTGAGAACAAGAATGCGATTATTAACAGAAAATCAACATTAATGGCTATGTAGTCCCGAATAATGGCTACAACATTTTCACGTGCTTATAAAGGTACTATTTCGAACCAAGCTCCCAACTGCAACTGCCGACAGCACGTGCAGCGACTGCATTAAGTCGGCCGCAGCTGCACTACTGGTTTGTATGTATTTATATGAAATGGCTTCCAAGCGCCGTGGCAGCAGCCGACGGCGACTGCACGTGCTGCTGCCGCGGCGATTGGAAGCTGCACTACTGGTTTGTATGTATTTATATGAAATGGCTTCCAAGAGCCGCGGCAACAACCAACGGCGACTGCACGTGATTCTGCCGCGGCGCTTGGAAGCCATTTCATATAAATACATACAAACCAGTAGTGCAGCTGTAGCCGACTTCATGCAGTCGCTGCACGTGCTGTCGGCAGTTGCAGTTGGCAGCTCGGTTCGGAATAGTACCTTTATAAAATGTCACTTTATGACGGTATCACTTAAGTGGCAGCATTCAATAGGACATTTTATAACTTCACACTGCGAAATCTTTGTTTCCTTGGGCTTAAAAGTCAGATGGCAGTCGCTTTGCGTAATGTGTTGTCCTAAATGAGGAGCTGTCGCGGGAACTTGCGATGCGATCAACGCATGTTCGTGCGAACATGCGATCAAACATACCTACTTATAATTTTTGAGTGTTTTAACCCGTAAACGCACTAGCGGTTGGCCGCAATGCGGCGTGCCGCTTGCGGCAGACCGCACATCGATTTTTACATGAAACCGCATGATATCGACGCACTGAATTTGCGGCCAGCCGTCAACCGCTCTGGTTGTTCTGGGGCTGCGGCGCGGCACGCCGCATTGCGGCTGGCCGCTAGTGCGTTTTAAGCCTTAGGCCCGCCGCACTTTGAACGTAGTTTCGTACGAATTTGAGTACTGCGAATACGCACGGAAACGTCTAAAAGATCACGATCGTCCAAGTTCTATGGGAGTTCGCACTCTGGGTGTACGTACGACTGACTCGTCGTATCCAGTGTGCGAGCGTCCAAATTGCGGCGAACAGTTCGCACGGCCAGATTGTTTATTTTCATCGGTCGGTAGAACATCGTCGCATGTATAGAAAGAGAGAAAGAATAGGTATGAGAGGTGCAGTGTTTCTAAGTTGTCCGTGTTATGGCTTAATATATAAGCCGCAATTTAGAAATTTTTAGAATGATGTTGCCATCTTTAACGCGGTTTAGTGATTGTTACATGTGGGATAGTGATTAGGAATGCTGATTGGGTATGGTGACTGGCGAAGCCAATTGGATATTGTAATGGATGATGATGGTTACTGTTATGTTGATTGTGGGTGATTGGCTGATTAATAATCTGTGGATCCATATGTAAGCTAGATTATAAATCACAGTATGATTGACTGATGACGCATCACACGCAGGCACGGACGTTCGCCAATTTTTCATTTGAATAAGTATTTTATTCGCAGCGCATATCGTATTGCACGCTCGCGTGAATATCCGTTAATTAAGTCTACGCCTAAGGGTAAATGGGCCACTAACTACAACCACGAGCTGCGGACTAACTTTTCCATGCATTTCGCAAAAAACCCCTGTGTATGTGTGGCTAGGGGCGGCCACTCGAAATGTATGGAAACAGGTTGTGTAAGCACTCTTGGTTGTAGTGACTGGCCCATGTATGGGTGAACTTAATCCTAAAAAAAACCCTACCGATGATAAAGGAATTTGTCGGTTGTTTGCTGATAAGCGCAGAAGTTGTACTGGTATAATCGACCTTGACAAAGGTCAAGAGAGCACAAAAATTTCAGAATACATAATAATATTTTTTAAGAAGGTTAGTCAGAAAGGGGGTATTCATCCGCAGGCCACTTAAAGTATCGCTGATGACTGTCTTAAAGCAAGAGTTAAAATTTCAACATTCGGTAAATTTTTTTCAATGCAAAATTATTTTTATTTTAGTTTTTTCAAAAGTTTTTAAGCCCTGCTTTAGTTAAAAATTCAGAAAATGGTGCTTCTATTTCATGACCTCGAATATGATCTAAAATGTAAACACAGCTGATCATAACTGGGTATAGATAGATTTTAGTGCTTTATTTTTGAGATCTTTGATCACATATTTCTCTTAAACTATTGATTTTTGGAAAAAGTTGTAGAACAAAAGTTATTCATTATCATGGGTACTTTAACCCCCTTTCGGATTAGTCCCCCTTTCTGACTAACCTTGTATAGCCACATACGATACTCAATTTAAATCCTGTAAATCCTAATCCATGCTGTATCAATTACCTGACTAGGCTCAACTAACTTCAATATGGCAGTGTCATTCTAACACGTCAGCCTTAAGCTTTCCGGCCAATGACTAGCAACATCATCACATTGAATTGTAGGTTAAATTGATTGATAGATTGTAATTTACTAACCGGTACTCGAAGTAGAATCATGGTCGTCATTTTGAGCCCCAAAATTAAAGCTTCTAGGATGTGTTGCAACGGAATTCATTGGTGTATTCAATTCCATAAACCAGTCTGAAGTTTATATAAGAATGTTATAATCTTAAGTTTATTTATAGAGGCAACACAATACTTCAACTTGTTTACCGTTGAGTCGATCACTATCAATCATATCGATACGGCCGTAAATTTGTCCTAGAGTGGGTATAGGTCTTGTTGTTGCTACCGACACTGGCGTTGGTTGGGCTTGTTCCTCTGGACAGAACTCTGGAAACCAAATGGAACAGAAACGTAAACAATTGTTTTGGCATTTACCTAAACAATTGTTTGTATATATTGAATTGGGGACATTCTCTTTGTCTATATTTGTTATTGTCAATACCTGCAATATTATGCTTTAGCTTTATCCGAATCTGTGAAAATACGGTCCGAAGTAGTCATAGAACTATTTGTATGGTTGTTTACGCACTAGATCCGACTTCCGTCGTCCGATTTCTCTCCGTCATCCGTGAGTCTCCAATTCGGAAGAAATATTGACGGACCGAAGTAGCTGTAGTACTGTTTGTATGAACGCTTTCGCATTACCTCGGACTCAAATCGGACATATGCCAAAGTTGGCCCCTGAATTGCTTGGATTTGGGTCAGAGATCGGATTAGTGCGTAAGCAAAATCCAAATTCGGTCCGAGATTTTTAGACTCTAGATCCGTGTTTTCACGAATACGGATCGGATGCATTGCGAAAAGCAATATCCGAATTCGGTCCGAGTTTTTTCTATCCGTATTTTCACGGATCCGGATCGGGGGCAGTGCGTAACCGCTCTTAGAGTCCAGATATTGTATTTTAAGCCCAGCCATCGTGACCACGGCCTGGATCTACTGACTCCTAAATACAGTCCCTTATTTTTTATGCCACTGTTCTCAGCCCGTGCCAATCACACTCAATGGCTGACTAATACATCAAAAATTTAAAAATACCTGGATTAATCAACATGTGAACTCTTTGAACATTTTTACATTCTGGTATAAACTGGTTATTGTTGCCACCTTCAGTTTTTTTCGTTGAACTGCAGCTTTCTTTGGAGTTTCCATCCTTGTTGCATTTACGCCGTGGTATATGACTTGATTTAAACTTTTCTGCTACATTAGAATGGTGATTGTAAGTGAGGATCATTTATATGAAAAAAGAATTACTATTAACCAAATCAAAAGCCCCCTTAGTATAGCAAATGATATTGACGATACAGAATAAAATAACAATATGCTAAATCTGCACGAACCCCACTATTCAAATGACCATTTGAATCATGCATTGGATTAAATTAAACATACCTAGTTTAGATTTATGCAATGTCTATGTTACGGTTAATGATAGGTGTGAATATAAACTTAAGATTAGCCGGTTAATGTTAAGTTTAGATTTAATGGTTGGCTAATGTTGTTTATCTAATACCTACATATGTTACGGGTAAAGCCCGAATGGCGGGTACACCTAAGTTTACCCGGTTAGTTAAGACGACGGAGCCCCGCTGCGCGGGGCTCCTATTGCTATGTGCAGGGTTTAAAGTAACCTAACACGAAGGGAATGACGAGGGCTTCGTTCGCTCGCTCACTCTAGACCCTGTCATCCCCTTCGAACCTAAGCTATCCGAGTCGGGGTTCCCCTTAACCACCGGTGTGCGGGTACACCTAGTTCCCGCCATTCGGGCTTTACCCGTCACATATGTATTAGATAAACAACATTAGCCAACCATTAAATCTACTTAACATTAAGCGGCTAATCTTAAGTTTATATTCACAACTATCTTTAACCGTAACATCTATAATACATACGTGAATGGGATGTTTTCATTTTGGCTTGAATGCCTGTCAATTTACTTGGGCCGGGTACGGAGTCACCTAAAAATATAATTTTAATCAAACGTTGGGAGTCAAATTAAGATAAAATATTAGGGAGTGCCTCCGCTGCCGGCGCCGGCACTCTAAAATAACGCCATTGGGAACCGGCAGTACATTACTGCCGGCAGCCGAGATTAAAAACATCGGCTGCCGGCATCCAAAATGGACACCGGCGGCGGTAATGAGTTGTTTGTTAGGTATGTTAGTTGAAAGGTAGGTTAGATTTTGGGCCCAAAACTTGTCTTCCAACTGACTAATTTCAAGAGCGAGCTCGGTAATTTGGGGCACCCCGACACGGATAGGTTAGGTTCGAAGGGGATGGGCTAGAGTGAGCGTGCGAAGCGAGCGAACGAAGCCCCCGTCATCCCCTTCGTGTTAGGTTACTTTAAACCCTGCAGACAGAAATAGGAGCTCCGCACAGCGGGGCTCCGTCGACTCTTCTTTGGAAGCTCAAACAACCTTACAAACATTCCACAACCCGTAAGTTTTTCATTTGTTTTTATTGTAAAAATGAAATCGGGTGACAAATAATCGTCTCATGAAGAGTTTGAAGAAGCCTTGAAGGTGTTGAAAAACAGTGTATGTAGTCGGCGCGGCCAGCCAGCCAGTTTGGAAGCCGGCGCCGGCACTCGTAATAACAACCGACGCCGGCAGTGGAGGCACTCCCAAAATATTAATATAGTCTCCAACTTGCCCAAATAGTCCATTTTGGCAGTAAAACTTGTAGTCGGTTTGTAGAATTTTGATGGTGTACGACCAATAATTCTCGGTAGTTTGCTATTATTCTTTCCTTTTGTTTGATCTGTGTGGCATGTAGTCTCATACATTAGTTAAAATATATGCGGAACAAAATCAGTAAAACCATCAACGATTTCTTGACCTACTGATATTGTTTAAAGATGTTGGCATTTAGTAGAATTTAAGTATTTATTTGAGTCAGTTTAGGAGAATAAAACAAAGGACATGGAACAAAACGTACCCACCTTGTAGCAAATTGAGACTAGTATCATTAGAAAGGTCTTTAAAAATACATAAATATTTTCTATGGCGACAACTCTGTATCTCACGGGAGAAAAAAGTTATTCGACGTTGAAATATGCTGAAAACCCTTTGTGAATTCACCCCGCGCGCCATTCAATCATATCCCTTGAACTAGCCCAATATTCTGCTATAGGTACCTACAATACGTAGGTGTATCTATACACCCTCGTATGCACCTAAACATCTATGCGTATATATTTTGCTATACCTAGAGTAGGTTTTCTAATGGGAATTGGGAATGCATGCATGAATGAAGTTCCCGGATGGAAAACTAAACAGGAAGACGGGAGGAGGAATACGCTCAACTCTACCGCACTTTCTGAAGCTTAAAGGTTCGCGCATATTATGACGGGCCGCAGCGGGTCGGGTCGCAGCGCAAAAATCCACTCAAATCGCTTTTATGTATTTTATATGAACTATCGCACACCATATAGCAGCTGCACCGGGCACCGCTGCAGCGGGCCGCATATTCCGCCGCGGATTTTGGTTGAGTACGATGCGGCCTGCCCCGCCCCGCTACGCCCTAAGTAAGCATTTTGCGCTGCACTGCGGCCCGCTCCGCTCCGCTGCGACCCAACATAATGTGCGCGAACCTTAACACAACCGAAAATCCACATTAAACACACAAAACGGAAAGGAACTACAAACATGTGCATACGCCGAATGTAGGAGCCATTTTAAATAAAAATATTGATGTTATTGCAAAACTTAATAAAATATATAAGGTATGCCATGATTATCTAAATTAATCTTGTTTTAATAAGTAGGCGGTGCATATGGGATAATTAATTTAAAAAAAATATTTATCTCTTTTTACTTAGTTTTTAATAAAATTCGAAAAAATTAACTTCGTCGGTCCGGCAAATGCTTGGGATGAAATAATCATTGAGAGCAAGAATACCATTTAGTGTTGATGTTTATTTTGTGTACCTTAATAAATAAAAAAACTGTAACTAATTGAATTCATAACTTCTTCATGCCTTATGGCTGATTTACACGAGGATAGTTTCTCGAAGCGAGAATCGTTCTTAGTCTTTCTCTACGATTAAAACAGAGATAGCATGAGACTCGCTTCGAGAGACTATCTCCATGTAAATGAGCCATTATTCCCCGAAGGGTTGGCAGAGGTGTATAGTACACCCACGTTTCGCCGTTATGTTTAAGTCCCATGTAATAGGGGGCGAGCCTATTGCCATCAACCGGGCACAAATCCAGACTCCAAGCTGCTACTGAGAAATTCCAGACGGAAAAACCCAATAACACTTTGCCCGACCTGGGGATCGAACCCAGGACCTCACGCTCAGCAGTCGCGCTTGCGACCGCTAGATCAACGAGGCAGTCAATAATTACTATACTAATTGAATTCATGGAGTTTTAATTAATATTTTCCGTAGCAAAAAGTAAACCTTAGGAAGCTGGGTGTCTCTCTATGAAACAGAACGACTAGTTATTCATTGGGCCTATAAAATAATTATTCTTCTTCTTCTTTTCGAATCGATGGTAATAATCCTTTTTTTTTTTTTTTACAGTACTTTGGCCCAATATGTAGCCACATTTATCGCGGCATCAGTGGCGTTTTTCGTGTCCTCCAAAGTGCAAGTGTAGGGACACTTTGGGCACTGAAGCAAATGGGCCATCGTCTGGTCAGGAGCACCGCACTCGCACTGTGTGTCGAAGGGATCTATGATCCCCCATTTTGCTAGGTTATGTTTGCATCGGCCTACTTGGGTGCGCAGTCTATTGAGCGCTTTCCATATAGGCCACTGCAAATCACATCCGAGTGGCAGGTGTTCCTGGGGTTGAACGAAGTTGGGAGGTGGTGGATGATTTTCCTCCCATAACTTACGTCTCACTGTAGATGGTTGGTCTTTCATGGCAAGTGTGCTACGCAGAAAGCTGTTCCGACTCTTAAGTCTACCCGGAGCTGTTGTGTATTTGTAAAATAATTATTATAACACTACATAGATGATTGAAAATGCAAAATAGAAGTGATCATAACTTCGGTCTCCCATTCATTTATTCATTCGTTCGTTCATTTTTGAGTTGTTCACTTATGCCTCTTCCAAATGACACCTAGTCTAAAATGCTACAAGGTGGGTACGGGTTCCAAACAAAATTACCCATTGTTCTTTAAAATCATTTATTTATCATTACTGGTGCAGTACCTATTAGAAGTAATATGGCAAATATAAATAAATACTTATACTAAGATGCTTTATAGAAGGTTAGTCAGGAAGGTGGTACTAATCCGCGGGCGACTTAATGTATCACTGGTGGCTGTTTTGAAGCAAGTTTTAAGTTTAAGTGTCGATAATTTTTATTTCAATGCAAATGCGATTTTTGTTTTAGTTTTTCAAAAATTCTTCTTATGTTACGAATTCAGAAAATGGAGGTTCCATTTCGTGACCCCAAATATGACCTAAAATGTAAACACAGCTGACCATGGATGAGGATAGACAGATTTTAGCGTTTATTTATGATATCTTTGAACAGCTGTTTCTCTTAAACTATTGACTTTTGGGGAAAGTTGTAGAACAAAAGTTATATTATGGGTACTTTAACGCCCTTTCGAATAAGTATCCCCTTTCCAACTAAACTTTAAGGTAAAAAATTGCATGACATTGATACTAAAATCTGAAACTATCTTACCGTTACTTAATTTTTCTTTAGAGCTCGACCTGTTCATCCTAATTCTCTGTGGAAAGTCGATTAATTTGAATGTTTCCTTCGACATTTCATTTTGTGAGTGTTCCATTGTGTGTTCAACATCAATATCTTTTCTTATATATCTATATTTTTGTATTTTTTTTCTAATACCTTTAATAACTATGATCTTCGGCAATAGTTTGCTCTTGATAAAACGTACACTCAGTAAATAAAATTAAGTGGTGCACGGACAAAAGTAAAAACGCATCATTTTATGGAGTTTACAACAATCGTCCAATTGTTGATCCTGTTCGCAATCCACTATAAAATTTCAACGCTTTCACACTTTTGAGAAAAAACGCTAATGAAGAAGGAATCCATACAAATTTGCAAAACTCAAATTGATTCTCATAATATTGAGAGAACTGCGTAAAAAAAAACATAGAAGTAATATTTAGTTTTAGTTTATTTAAATTTTTTACAATCAATTTTATGAATATCTAAAAAAATATTGAAAGTCATTTTGACAATATGAATTTGACACGGGTCGCAAAAACCAATATGTTTTCTTCTAAAATGATAAGTAAACTTCTTGCTAATCGTCAAAGTCTTCGCTTTCTTCTTCAATATAGATTTCTTTCCGGTCACTGGCTTTTTGCTGTGCTTGTATTTCTTCTAGTTTCTTTATTAAATCCCCTTGGACGCTGTCTAGTATTTCCTTTAAATTCTTAGCTGGAACAGTATTTTCTTAATCAATATTTTATCTTTTTATTTGTAATTGAGTTTTATTAATAGTGTCTTTGTATTGCCTCATTTTATACTTGTTATTAAGTATAAGAAAAAACGACAGTAAGGCAAATCAGTTCTGGCTTAGGACACAGCCTACGGCGTTTGTAACAGACCAGGGCCTAGGTAGTCACAAAACGCATGATAACTCCAAGTGTCCGACTGAAAATTAGGTTAGGTACGCTTTTCCAGGATCGGCACAAAATTAAGAGTTTCGGTTTAGTTTCGGATCCGGCAGCAAAACGGCCGAAACTACAACCAAAACCGAATTTAGTTCTTTTTTTTATTTATTTTTATTGTTTGTCTTGGTCCCGTTTGACCCTAATCTCACTTGATGGTAAGTGCAGACAGGGTCTAAGATGGAGCACACGAATACAAGTATCAGAGATATAGAGAGATTCCCCTATGCCCCTTCTGGCTCTCACATACACATGACGGAACACAGTAAACTGCTTGGCGCCGGACTTTAATGTGAGGGTAGAAGCTAGCCAGGCGGACCGTATAGATCCTACCACCAGGCAAAAGTTCATAATTGAATGAAATGAAATTTAAACTAAAAGGTGCTGCTATATTAGAATATATTCATACTAAAATAACCATAATCAAAATATAAATATAAATAAAATAATTAATAAAAGTAGGTAATAGTAGGTATACAATTTATTTTTTCTTTATTTTTATAGGAATGTATTCTTGCACACAAAGAACATAAATAAGATAAACCATGACCAATTAATAAAATAAAAGATCTCAAAATAATTATGGTGGCTAATAATCATTCGGCGATGATATAGTGGTGATAGATCGATCAGAACGCCGCACAATGATTGTTGATGTTACCATCCCGCATGATGAAAACCTCGTGAAAGCTGAGAAAGATAAACAAATCAAACATCTTGACTTAGCACACGAGGTTGTCAACATGTGGGATGTGGAGTCGGCAACCAAGGCCAAGAGCCTCGACCAACACCTCAAGAGGCTCTCGTTAGGTGGCTGGATCAAGGGTCTGATACAGAAAGCAGTCCTCCTCGATACGGCGCGTATTATGAGGAGGTTCCTGTCTCTGGAGCCCTAACCACCGGTAGCTTGGACCCTGCTCCCGATGTCAGTGGATCCCTATTTTTATATTTTTAAATGTATTTTTTTATAGATTTATATTTAAAAATGTAAAATTATGAATGTTGATGAATAAAGGTGATAATAATTCGGCGGAATCAAATTAGGGTACAAATTGCTTCGGCAAAGATTACGTCAGCGAATCGTTGTCGGCGTAATGAAATTCGATATAAAATACTTCGGCAAAAACACGGGTACCTATACAGGGTGTTAACGAATTCGTGTAATTCCTTAAAACCACATGATCTACTACTGGTGTAGACAGGCCCTGCACGGGATTTAGATTGATTAAAAATAAAAAAAAAAAAAATCTTTTTTTTTCATGCGGCTTTGTTACCGATCGTATCTAAATCACCTATTAAGGATTCAGTAAAAAAAAATAAGATTTTTTTTTTGCAAAAAAATTATTTTATTTGTGAATATTTCGATGCCACGCATAAATTAGTGAAAGTACGGCGACACGGTTGGCAAGAACGACTAACGCGATATCGCTCTTTGCACTCCGATAACTCAAGGCTCTAAAAAGACTCAGAAATTGAAAACCAAAAAAAAATATTTATATTTTTTTTTTGGTTGATTTTCGATAATTCCTATTTAGGGTTAATCTGTGTCACCAGGAGATCACGTGGTTTGAAGGAATTACACGATTTCGTTAACACCCTGTATAAAAGTCATGGTACCTACCGGTCTTTTGATTAAATTCTTCGGCTATTAAAGATATTTTCCTTAACGTGCTAACATGCTTAGCTATCTCACTGGCAACATCGTGTTCAGGTCCTGTGTTCACTGATCGGTCTTGCGTTGGAATCCTCCTTTTCCTCTCTTTAACTGCCATTTTTAACACCTCGCTACTAACTATAGGCATTTTAGGCATTTTGAATAAGCCAGCCTTATGTGAGGCTGTTTCCATCTCCACCATAGTATCATTCTCGATAGTATGACTAGTCTTAGGAGGTATATTTAACGTGTCATTAGGTATTAGTTCTGGAGCCAATGACTGTAATGTTTCTATTTTCATAGGAGATGGAGTTTTTTGTGGAGATTTCCTTGAGATCTTCACGGGTAAGGCATTTGTGATACTATCTATTATCGTTTCTGTAAATTGATAATACTTGCAATTGTTATTGTCTTACATGTTCATTAAAAACTGGCCAAGTGCGAGTCGGACTCATGCACTAAGAGTTCCGTACCACCACAAATCTTTCTTCTTTTTAGGGTTCCGTACTCAAAGGGCAAAACGGGACCCAATTAGACTCCGGTGTCCGTCCGTCCGTCTGTCACCAGGCTGTATCTCATGAACCGTGATAGTTGGACAGTTGAAATGTTGCCTCACGATCAATACGTCCAAGTAGCAAAACGTCCAGATACGCAAAACGTCTATTTAGCAATATGTCTAATTAGCAAATTGTCATTATAGCAAAACGTCCAACTATCAAAATGTCTATGTAGCAGAACGTCTAATGAGCAAATCGTCTGTTTCTCATAATGTCTGGACACTTAAGCTCAAAAATACTAGGTTCGTTTTTGAGGTCAGTTAAATTAAATACGTAAACTTTTTAGTGAGCAAGTAGGTAGCTCCCATAGGTTAGTTATCTCATCATTTAGGGTCAAAATACACGTCCGATAGTTGCTTCCGGGAGCCGGATCCGACTATCTGATCGGATTCATGAAATACACGTACGATTCTCGTGTCAGATTTTTTCTGGACGAAGACGACGCCTGGACGATGCTTACGATTCTGACATCCGATCCGATAGTCTGATCGTACGTGTAATTCATGTTCAAACAAATGTATGACGCGGAGGCCTTCAGATAGTCTGATCAGACTATCGAAACCGACTATTGGAGGCAAGTATCGGACGTGTATTTGTTTTGAAATTTAGCCCATGGTGCCACCTTTCCAAATAATTTATCGTTCGTCGTAAGTTGGTTTTGATTTGATTTTTTCTAGCATGTTGTATGTGGGTGAATAAAGTCCACAACATTAATAAAAAAAGTCGCAACTGTTCACCTGGGTGATTTAATTCCAAGGTGAACAAAAGAGACCAAATATGTCGCACTAATTCACCTGGGTGATATTGTCAGGTGAAATAAATCCTAGGTGAATTGAAGACACTAAAAATTCCACTTTGTTCACCCAGGTGATATCACCCAGGTGAACAAAGTGGAATAAACCTCGTGCACGAGTCCAACTCGCACTTGGGCGGTTTGTTATTATTATTATTAGGTATTTAACTATAGAGTATGCACTACATTATAATCATACCAAGTTTCACGCTTGTATGTAGGTATTAGTGTTCTTAAGATAGACCAGGAACAAAACCGTTCAAAAATTTATTTTGTTTTCGAGGTTTCTATTATGGTGACCCCCTTTGAGCTTAGACTTTTAATTATTTGACATAATAGAAGCTATCGTAATATATACCGTGGGCCCGAGGTACCCGAAAGATTTTAACCACGCCTTTCTGATGGTACTAAGCGTCAAATGTTATATCAACGAAAGTCTAATTCAGTGTTTTTTTTTGTTTTTCGTTACTTAATAAATCAATTAACTTTAGTACTTCCTTGTAAACAATACCTTAGGTTGAACTGGCAACATTTATAAATTATCGTGTGAGTGAATAAGAAACTTCTCACTTCACAACCCTCCCCGCCAAATAAGACATACGGCGAGAGGGGTATGATATGACAAAAGTCGAAACGTGGCGTTTATAGGACTTGTTACCACAGATATTTTTAGATTTGTGAATTTCCGTAAATAATGAATATTTCGAAAATTAAGCTTTATTCAACAAACTATATGCTGGCTTTTCTTCTCCAATTAGGCATCGGAATCGAAGGTCTTTCGGGTACCTTGGGCCAACGGTGTACATTCTGTGAAAATGTTAAGTGGCTACATAAGACTTTTAAAAACATACAGCCCCATGACAGATAGATGGACGGACTGACAGACGTTGCAGACTGGCTTAGTTTTAGGATATGTTGGCACCCTGTAGGTACGGAACCCTAAAAAAGACATTTGCAATTTTTACCATAAAAATAGGTTGTTAGATCTTAGTTTAAACTTACGGATAATATTTCTTGTGTCATCCAGGTTTTCTTCGTGCCTCCTTCTGGAAGCCAGTTTTCTGGTTAATTCTGCTAAGAACATAGAACAGGTTGGACCTGGGAAGGAATATAAAAAAATATGAAAGAAGAAAGAAAGAAAGAAAATTTAGCCAAATATCAACTATTTGGCTCCTTGTAGATGATCCTTGCGAACTGTTTCTACGTAACCGGGTCGTTATTGGCAAGACCTGAAGGGTTTTCAGACAATGGGGGGGCCCATTAATGAGACTGACATGAAGTAATCGTTAAACGAGCGCTTTTGTGGCCGCCTGAAAAATACTTGGCAATTGTTTGTCAGGCGGAAATAATAACCTTTAACGGTTGGGTCATTGGGCCTTAATGTACTCCTTTGGCATACTGAAGTCGATTCAGACTGATCTCGACACCTTGGATAGGAGGGTCCGTTTGCTGCTGACTGCAAATCGAATGCACCGCCCGCGTTCAACGGTGATGGGGCTGTACATTCCGCGGAAGTGTGCGGTTGAGGATTTTTATATGCTAAGACCCTCCACAACCGCCAGGTGTGCAGTCTCAAAGAGTACTCCTTTTAAACGGACGTGGGGATGCATCGAGATGTAGTCGCAGTGGACAAAGAACGCACCCCGCTCTTCTTGGCTAAAGAGAACTGGCGCAAGCCTGTAGTACTTGATACTAATGGACGTAGGGTGGTATGGCGGAGCAAGGAGCTTCACGGATGCTTCTATCGGGCTCTTCATGGGCCCGATATAGATTTTGTAGCGTCCGTGGCCTGGCTACATTTCGGTGACTTATTTGGGGAAACCGAAGGTTTTGTTTGTGCTATTATGGACGAAGTAATAATAACGAACAATTATAGGAAATATATTGTGAAGGACGGTACAGTTGACATCTGTCGGGCATGCCACTGCCCCGGTGAATCCATCCGACATTTATCTCTGGTTGTTCTTGTCTTGCTAACAGTGAGTATATATTTGCACAGGCACAACCTCGTAGCTAGGATTATCCACCAGCAAGTTGCTCTGAAATACAACCTTGTGGATGCAGAAGTACCATACGGCCATACTACAATTATGTGCTCGACCCAGTTCTCGACAATGGTCATGTCACATTGTACTGGGTTCGATCTATTATCAGCGACAGGACTATTGTTGCCAATAATACATCGTGGTGATAGATCGATCAGAGCGTCTCACAATGATTGTTGATATCACTGTTCCGCATGACGAGAACCTTGTGAAAGCCTCGACCAACATCTAAAAAGGTTCTAGTTGGGCGGCTGGTTCTCAACACGGCGCGTAATGTTAGAAAGTTCTCTCTGAGACCCTGGTAGTTTGAACCCTGTTCCCAATGCCGGTTTGCTAATATTTTTATATTTTTAAATGTTTGTTTTAATGAATGGATATTTAAAAACGTAATTTTTAGAAGATGAATATGAAATATTAATATTAGATATATTTATTTCGTTAGGTACCGTCACTTTTACGCTTCTTCGCCGTTTTCGGCTTAGCAGCGGGCTTTTTATTCTTTGCCTTGTAGCGAGCAGGTTTTTCCATGGCTGTAAATAGAAAATTAATATCAATATAGAAATAAATACCTATCTCCCTATTCAGCCTACGTCACAGATATTTAAGGGGCTAGTCATAACCGCCCGAGGCGCGCGCACAGTACGCTGTATTTCGGGCGCTTATTAAGTTTGTATGAATTTCTACGCAACGGATTACATCAAGCGCGCGACGTACGTCGAGCGCGTCATAATCGCTAATGACGAGCGTCCCACCCTTTTTACTATTTTTCCTTTTCGTTTCCTCTGCATCAATAATTAGAGGAAAAGAAACAGCACTAGGCTTGTCGATGGTTTAAAAATTACGGGAAAAATGTGGAAATTTTGTCGCATTTGACGTACGTTGGGCGTGTGTACGATCAGCCTCCAACGTGCCACCGGATGTGCGATCGGCGCTCACCTTAAACGCAGCATACTGGGCACGCGCCCCATTTTTTTTCTTTTTTTATGGATGGGAAATCATGTGACTCCTTCCGCTCTGGGCGGAGCGGAAGGGAGTGTCAGACTCTTACTGACTAAAACCCATCCGTGTTCCTTCTAATGCCCTTTGCGTTCCAGGGCCGCGGTAACTCTTCCGAACAAATTCCGCAACCCTGGCAGGTGGGGCACGCGCCCCCTACGCTTGTTATAACTAGCCCTTAAATAATAAGACAATAGAAATGCAATAAACTGTCTTTAATACCGGGACACGTGTCGCCATTTCGCAGCTACACAACGTGTTACATAATTCCCCATGAAAAAGAAAATATTAATCATGTAGTATTTTATGGTTTTTGTCATTTACCTCTCAGAGGAAATTGGGTAAGAATGTATATAACTTTCTGGGTAGTCTACTCTTTAATTTTATGTTTTCAGGGTTGCGTATAGGTGATGATTGTTTTATGTTTTATCCAAATTCTTTTTTTTTTGTGTCATACTACGATTTTTAATTATTGCCAATAGACTCTTTACAAGGGACCTTTTAACCCCCTTTCGGCTTTAGGGGTATTTTTGTAACACGTTGTGTAACATACACAACAATAATTACGCACTTACGCCTACATGTAGCTCTAGCATCCAGTGCAGCATTAATTAAACTTAATAGTTGTGTAAATACGTAAAATTTTATCCTCAACGCAAGAACGTGCGAATAGAGCAGAGCATAATTAAGATATTGGTCAGTCGCACTTAGGGGGATATACACTTCATATATCTAGGATCAATAGGATCATATCTCTTAAATGACCTCTGGAGTCATATCTGTGTATGAAGAAATGATTCATATGTCTATGACTCATAGATCTATGATCCTAGATATATGATAGTGTAATATCCCCCTTAAAAAAGTTATAGGCGTAACCGCGTAATGAAACACAACGCTCGTATCGATATAATTATCGATAAAGACATTTTATTGATGTAATAAATAAGGTGGAAGTTATATTAGTTTTTGACTTATGATCAACGATGTGTGTAAAAATACCATTCTCCCCCCCCCCCCCCCCCTTATCTCCGAGGTTTGCACAGCGAAGAATCTGGAATTACTCTCAAGCTTCGTTCTCAATATTAGCATTAACACACATGTAGTTTCACCTACAGACTCGCCATTTCGCATTGAATTTAGGAGAAAAATAAATTAATAAAAATATTAAACTAACGTAAGGTAGATTAAAAACTTTTGATTTTTATCATGACATTTTTGCACCCGGCCTGCTCATTCACGTCTCAGTGCTTCGCTGTTTCGCATATTTACTTTTGTCTTACAGTTATTTAAGTGCATTTTCTTATTTAAGTGTTAAAATGCCCAAAATAAAGAGTGACAAACGCGATAATTATAATTATATAAATAAAAAACTTAAAAAATTAGAACGTAAAATTAAACGTGGGCGATATTATCGCCATGAAAGTACATCGTCATCGGATGGTGATTTTCCTACACCTTATAACCAGCAAGGTGAGTAATTTAGTAGTTTAATATTATCATTATGTTTTAACATGTTAATAGGTTACTTTTAGCCTAGCAACCGGTGAATCATAATGCAGTACTTAAAAATACAGTTTAGTAAAATTGGTACGTTTATGTTTTTTGAATCTATAACGGATTCAAAATTGGAATATCGGATTGTCCTTTGGGGGCTTTCCACCTCCAAAACCAAGTACTTGCTGCTCGGATCTACCTTAGGGGCATTTCCATAGCTCGTACGTTAGTACAAGAATAATAATTATTTAAACTGCCTATTGGGATTGCGTGTTTCTCACAAGGAGTCTCACTTCCCAACCGTTAATAGGCTTATTTAAGCAAAATATTATTTTGCTTGCAGAGAGCGAATCAATCGTCATCGATGACGATTATGCTAAACATTGCGGCGACAGGGATCCACAACCTGGATGTTCGTACTGGAAACCAGGCCCAACATCCGAATATAGTGATGAGGGGGAGGTACCTACCCCAGTCGTTATACAGTCGCCTGCCACGACAATATAACGGCACAAGTAAACGTACTGCCGCCGAATACCACTACCGCCACTGCTCTTTCCTCTGCACAAACACCAGCTACGCCTGCTGTAGTTTCGACTGCCGTACCTCAGCTAGTGGAAGCAAGTGAACCTGAGCATTCGTCTGCTCTTCAACAAGATGTTCCCGAATTAGATCCGGATTTATTGGAAATATTAGGTGAGGATCCCACCTCTACTAAAGAATACGGCAGTGAAATTCAGAAGGATCTTGCGATTAGACTCAACCACATTGCTACCTCCGGTCTCTCCAAAGAAAACCGCAAGGAATTAGAGGATAGGTACTTGGTTCCGGCAAACTGCAAGTTTATAAGAGCGCCAACCCTTAATCCGGAGATTCGAGCGTCTTTGGTGGACAGTCAAACAAAACGAGATAAAGGCATAGAAAGTAAGCAGATTCGTACATCCTATGCCTTGTCCTCTCAGTGAGGCTATTGCCTCAATGCTCTCATCAGGTCATAAAAACCCTGACCTTCTTAAGCTATTGATGGATACAGCTCGAATCCTTGGCGATATACAATATACGGACTCGATCTCACGACGTATTTTCATTATTTCAACTGTCAAGAAAGAACTAAAAGATCAGTTATAGAAAACGAAAATAGATGAAATGCTATTTGGAAAAAACCTATCGGATACATTAAAATCAGCAAACACTATTATTAAATCTGGAGCTGATTTAAGATCAGCTTCGACGATGAAGTCTACGGCTCATAAACCGGTTAAAGCGGTCAACAGACTTTTAAACTACCGAGCCCCCCTCGAATCGCAGACAGTTTCCACCACCGCCGCCAGGGGGCGCGAGATATGCGCGGGCAGCACCATCAACAACTCAGACTACGAGACAGCCGACGAGGACGACGCACAACAATGCTTACAGGACATCGTCACGTCAGCCGCAAGGACGTCACAGACGTTAGAGACGGTAAGGCCTGCTGGCCGTCTTTCATATTTTTATGAGCAGTGGTGCTTGATAACCAGTAACCCGGTTATACCTTCTTGGATTAGTGGTTATGAAATCCTTTTTTCAGGTCTAGTTTTTCAAACAACCGAGCCATCAGAGCCTGTATATTCACAATGTGAATATGAGGCCTTAAAAGAATTGATACAAGATCTAATTTCTAATGGGGCGGTATCCATATGTCAACCATGCAAGGGCCAATATATATCAAGTATATTCCTTGTTCCGAAACCAAACGGTAAACAACGTTTCATTTTAAATCTAAAACAGTTAAATAAATTTATACCGACGCAACATTTCAAACTCGAAGATTTAAGAACAGCTTAGAAACTCGTATCACAAAATTGTTATTTATGTGTACACTCGATTTAAAAGATGCTTATTTTTCAGTAAGCATCCATCCAAATTCAAGAGAATATTTACGCTTTATGTGGGATGGCAATCTTTATGAAATTAACGTTCTACCGTTTGGTTTAAATACTGTCCCTTATATTTTTACTAAGATTCTTAAACCAGTTGCAAAATTACTAAGGTGTAGGGGATATTTATCTACCTCCTATTTGGAAGATTTGTTTTTGGTTGGTCAATCATATACTGAATGTTTACAAAATATGAATGACACAAAATTACTATTAGAATCGTTAGGATTCATCATCAACACAGAAAAAAGTTCTGTTACACCTACGAATTCTTGCAAATTTTTAGGAAATATTATAGATTCGGAAAGATTTGAAGTTAGATTACCTGATGATAAAAGAAAGAAAATTAAAAAACAATTACTAAGAATAAGAAAACTCAAACGATGTAAAATAAGAGAATTTGCTCGTTTTATCGGACTTTTAACATCGGCATGTCAGGCCGTAGACTACGGCTGGCTTTACACCAAGGACTTTGAGAGGTGTAAATATCTTAACCTCAAGACGATGAAGACTACGATAAGTTTATGACTTTACCAACTGAGTTATCGCCAGTCTTTGACTGGTGGCTTAAAGCTATAAATGATTCGGTTTGCAAAATAAAAGTTGATAAATATTCTTTAGAGATATTTAGTGATGCCTCAACAACGGGATGGGGCGCCGCCTGTGGTGATGAGACTGTCAGTGGCCCTTGGAATGAACATGAGAGAACTCTGCATATAAATTATTTGGAAATACTTGCTGCTTTCCTTGGCCTTAAAGTTTTTGCGCAAGATTCCCCAAATTGTCAGATTTTGTTACGTATTGATAATACAACGGCTACATCGTTCATAAATAGAATGGGTGGAGTACATTTTCCACATTTGACGGATATTACTAAACAATTGTGGAATTGGTGCGAAGCGCGTAAAATTATGGTTCATGCCGATTACATACGTTCTTCTGATAACGTAGTTGCGGACGCGGAATCAAGAAGATTACACCCCGACATTGAGTGGGAAATTTCTCAGAGTGCTTATATTAAAATAACACAACACTTTGGTGTCCCTTGTATTGATTTGTTCGCGAGTAGAATTAATCATAAATGTGATACCTATGTTTCTTGGCATAGGGACCCTGACGCTTATGCCATTAACGCGTTCACCATATCGTGGTCAAATTATTTCTTTTACGCGTTTCCACCAATTTCAGTTATTTTAAAAACCTTACGTAAAATTATTAACGACAGAGCCACTGGCATTATCGTTGTACCAAATTGGCAAACACAGCCCTGGTATTCTCTTTTTAAAAAAGCTTCTTACCTCAAAACCACTCATTCTGAAATCTAAGGGTGATTTAATTATTTCTCGTTGTAGCGAACGTGCAATACACCGGCAAATTACTCTGGTTGTCGGGACGTTGTCCGGATATCACTACTCCGAAGAGGAATTCCGCAGTCGTCCATACCCGTAATGTTGGCATCTTTATCAGATAGCACAATCAAACAGTAGGTATGATACTTGCCTTAGGAAGTGGTTTGCGTACTGTCGTGGAAACAATGTAGAACCTTACAGTGCATCATCATGTAATATTCTCGGTTTTTTAACGGAAATGTTTAATAATGGAGCTCGGTATGGTACCTTAAATAGTTCCCGATCCGCTTTATCGTTGTTACTTGGTCACAATATAGTAAACAATGATTCTATAAAGAGGTACCGCAAGGGAGTCTTTCGATTGCGGCCCTCATTACCTAAATACAATTTAACGTGGAACACTGATCAAGTGTTAAATTATTTAGCAGAATTATTCGTTCATTAATTATTCTTCGTTCGAAGATATTAGCATCCCTCCCTCCCTCGTAGGTATACTGAACCCCTCGTCGTGAAACATCAAACAGCTCAGCATATCTCCAAACTAAATGAGCAGGCCGGGTGCAAAAATGTCATGATAAAAATCAAAAGTTTTTAATCTACCTTACGTTAGTTTAATATTTTTATTAATTTATTTTTCTCCTAAATTCAATGCGAAATGGCGAGTCTGTAGGTGAAACTACATGTGTGTTAATGCTAATATCTTCGAACGAAGCTCTTCGAGTAATTGTGATAGAACTTCACGTACAGGTAAGTTCGTTTAATCATCAATAAATCTAGTTGATATTTCATATAAATATTACAGGAAAAATAAAACGATGTCTGAAACTAGCATCAAATATTTACAAAAAAACAAATAGCGCGGTTCCAAAAAAAAAATTGAGTTGTCTAACCTCCGGTTTCTAAATTGAGAATTCGGGCTAAGCAATACTTAAGAAGTATTTGAGTACGGAGTTGTCAAAAAAATGCTTTAAAATCCGACAATTTTTTGGCAACTCCGTTCTTAAATGTTAGGTACTTAAGTACTGCTTATCCTAGAATTCTCAATTCAGAAACCGGAGGTAAGTTACGGAATCCTCGGTGTGCGAATCTGACTCGCACTTGCCCGGTTTTTTTTTAACCCGGCACCATGGCCTCTGGGTTATAATGATCCGCAACAACTTTGATTTGTCGTACTAATATTACTACCAAGACTACGACCCTTTGCGTTCATAAAGCTGGAGTGACACCCCTTTTTTACCCGTACGTGTATATTGTCAAATGTAACGCCGCCGCGCCGCTTGCTCAGGGCTACACGTGCTTCTTCTGGTAACTGGTAATTATGACCCACCGATATAGTTCACGAAGTAAATTCCTGCCGTGTCTGTTTTTGTTAATTTGTTTACAAAAATGTGTGAAACTAGACCACAAATTGTCGACAGTGAAAAGGGAAAAAATAGAAATAAAAAAAGACAAAAATCACTTTTCACATATTTTTTTGTAAGAAATTTTTATTGAATTTTTCTGATTTTTTTTAAGGGTAGCTTTTTATTTGCTGTGCAACTGTGTGCAACATAAATTCTTAACATTATCGCTTTTTATTTAAACGAAATCAATAAAAAGTTTTTTTTTTATCTATAAATTGTGGTCTTATTTCACCAATTTTTATCTGTGCACATTATCAAAGGACACACTTTACATTAGGGCCATTTTCAAAATCAAAATAATGATTTCAAATCAAAAGAGCGGTGATTGCCAGCACATTTCCGGCTGAGTCAACATGAGTATTTACCGATGGGAATACTTTGACATGCAACGAAAATTCAATAAAGCTCGGCTTGCCAAACTCTTGGGCTCAAGGGGCACAAATTAATTTGTTTGGCGAATTACATGGGTTGAAAGTTGTGCTCAAATACCTAGTAATTAGTAATTCAAATGTGGATGTTGATCATCGTGTTCGGTCTGCGATGTTGAATTTGGACATGGGAGAACAGTGTTTATAACATACCATCACGCCTGTATTCCCTGAAGGCTTGGGCAGAGGTGTTTAGTAGACCCTCATGTTGTTGTTTCAGTCCCGTGTAATAGGGGGCGAGCCTATTGCCATCAAGGCACGAATCTAGATTTCGAACTGCTACTGAGAAATATCATACAGAAAAACTCCCTAATACTTTGCCCGACCTGGGGATCGAACTCAGGATCTAACGCTCAGCAGTCGCGCTTATGACCACTAGACCAACGAGGCAGGCAACAAAAGCGTTTTAATATGTGTACATTCTGTCTTTTTTAAGTTTTACAAATTAATATAGATTTTAGGTAAATACAAAATTTTCCTGCATTAAAAGGTATTCTACATATAAAAACAGTTATAATTACGGAACTTGCTGGAATTTTAAACTCAATCCTTTAAAGAGGTTTTTCCACGATTTGGAATTATTTCTTTCTATAAGTATTTTAAATCTAGTAAGCACATTTCAACATACCCTACCTTATCATTCCTTATCGCAATGTAAAATCAAATAGTTACATACCTGAACAGATAAACTTTAGATTTTATTAAGACAAATCAAAGCTGAATGACTATCATCGAGTGAAATAACTTTTTGCGTCGTCGTATTTTGGGCTTGATAAAATATTTGGAATCAGATTCTGACACACTCCATCGGCGAATTATTTACATCTTTAAGCTTATTGCAAGACTTGCACTAATTTACATTAATTTATTGTGACAAATATTTAATTTGTGCAAACTAAATTTGCACAAGTAAGCAAACTTTAAGACGGCAAAACGGTATACAACGTAGCACCAATAATACCGTTTGCGCAACTGTTTGTACGTAAGCCGTTTGTGCATGCAATTGCTGTCGTAATGTTTTTTTGTGCAAACGTTTGCACAAAATGTTTGTGCATGCAAGTCGCTGCGTGTACCCGAGTCTAGGCGGAATTATTCCATAGTTCCTACTTAATTTAGTATTATCAAACCAGCTTACACAACGAAGCTTACCTGCATGGTCTTATCCCACTCTTCTTTATCCTTGGAAAAAGATCTTACCTGCTTTAATAGAAGATGAAGAGATTCTTCACAACTTCCGTTCACATAATGCAATAATGCATCGATATTCTTCAAATTGACTAAAACAAATTGAGACCATAACATAAATCGTACTTACTCGATTCGTAGCCTCGGGAAGCCCCGCTAAACGGGACTTCCGAAATATAAATTAATTGCTTTCGTACTTACAAATAGCGACACTAGGAATTTTAGTCTATTTGACACGCGCCATGACATTGACAACAAATTTATGTGTTTATGCAACGAAGGAGGTTGTATAGTTTGAAGCGTCGACTGCGCAGTAAACCTCCTTAGAGTGTGATGCCCTTAAGGTTTGACTCAGACGTACCACATACGATGATACGAACCGCACAATATTGTGCAATCTTGTACAGTCCCATAAAACAGGATAATTCATGACATAATATTATATTTGTTTTGGTTATTTCATATGAGAGATTATTTTACTTCTGTTTTATTTTTAATTTTAATTTCAAGCTATTTGAATGCAGTTGGGAACGTTTCAAAAAATTATGGACAGTCTCATAATAAAATTGTCCTGTAGCATCAACGATTAAGGTAGCTGCCCTTATTACTACCCCATCTCAAATAAGTTTTTTGCGGTTTCTGGCGTTTCTAGTACCGAATTCTAATTTCAGTTGATTCGAAAGAATTTTATGATCGTTATGGGTAATAGGCTGTGAATTCAGCCCTTTTTCTCGTAGACTGTATTTTTTTCTTCAAAATCTTTAAATGCAATGCAAAATGTTTTCAGAACATTTTACGTACTAGTCGCGCGCAGAAGGTTTGCCGATGACTGCGCCTCCCACTTCACCGCTACCCGCGCTCGTCTGAATCGTACCGACCATCGACGCGTGACGTCATGAGGCCATCGGCAAACCTTCTCCGCGCGACTTATAGCTACAACGATTAAGGTAGCTGCCCTTACTGCACCATCTCAAATTACCAACCTGTATAATATTCGTAATGTGCTTTATTTCAATGTAGATAATATAATAATTATTTTTGCTTTGTAAAAAATACCTCGCTAGATTTTGATACTTCGATAGAGATACTAAAGTTTTACCCAGTCATTTGAAAAAACTATCTGTTTATACTGCTTTTTGGCAATCGATTCTATGTGCACTCACACAAATGTAAAGTTCAGCTTAGGCCTCGCGGACTGTACCTACTATATTATTTTCTTGGTGTTGCTATACATGAATTTTAAAGTCCCTTTTTTTTCCACGTAAACTATGCCGCAGGCATATTGATCTGAAAGACTACTTACTGAATACTTTACCAAAAGAAAAGCTAAGTACTGCTGTATATTTTAATGCACACAAAGATGTAGGAAACTGGGGAACTAATGGCGCCACAATCGCTAGTACCAAAACAATTTCACTGGTTAAAGTTTGTTTGACATTATTGCTAATGACAATTTAACTCATTCTGATTGGTTATAATTGGCACCAACAACTGCCATCTAGTTTGGTTTTACGTTCGCCTCTCCACTACCCAACGCGTCGCATCTGAGGCGGGGTTTAGTGCTTTAAGCTATTTTGTCATAAAATTATACAAATATCATGGATAACAGAGTTCTTGCGAAAAGTTTAAACGTATACTTTTGCTATTTCTATGTAAGGAAAATAAAATTAACGTTTGGACTGCGCCGGGTGTTGATTTGATGAAAACTAGAGTGCCAGGCCTCAAAAGAATATCACTGCATTTAAATTTGCATTAAGAGTCTTATCACAGTGGCAATTTGCGAGCGATTTCAAAGCGAGGCGAGAGCGCAGTGGGCTCGCCGCGAGTTCGCAGCGAGAGCGCATTTGGCTCCTCGTGAGTGCGCGGCACTCTGGCCTCGCTTTGAGCTCGTTCGCAAATCGTTACCGTGAGAAGCCCCTTAGAGCAACGTGGCCAGCGACGAGTCATTGTAAGACAAATATTAAAGTTTTGGTTATTATCATGGACGTACAAAAAAGATCTTTTTTGTACGTCCATGGTTAATATGGTTTTGGTATTATTCAAATAGTCTTCATAGCCGCTATTGAGCAACGGGGCTCTGACCACAACAGGAATATAGAGAGACATCCATGAATCGGGTGGCCGGCATCATTCCGCTTCGTTGACAGGAAATGGACCAGCCATAACCGTTCTGTAGGCTGATTCATGTAACTAATGAAGTTCAATTACAGTGCAGATGCAGTTAAGTTTCGATCAAAACAACGTTTTTCGTAGTCTCTTAGCGTTAAAACGCACTAGCTGCCAGCCGCAATACGGCGTGCCGCTTGCGGCTGGCCGCACATCGATTTTTACATGAAACCGCATGATCTCAACGTACTGATTTCCGGCCAGCCGTCGTGCGCCAGTGCGTTGAGATCATGCGGTTTCATGTAAAAATCGATGTGCGGCCAACCCCGCAAGAGGCACGCCGTATTGCGGCTGGCCGCTAGTGCGTTTTAAGGCTCAATCGGCGATTGCGAGCGTAATAACAGCATTCTACCATTGCGCGTCGATAGTGCACGATTCCGAACGCGACTTGATCGGTTTTCTCCTTCGATCTCGTATTCATTTGGCGAATTTAGTTTGATCAACATGCATATGCTCAGAATAAGTTTCTAATTTGAAATAGCCTACAATTGCCCTACATGTTAATATGGTGTACCTACCTACCACATTTAATGAAAGGGCTTAGACTGCGACAGCTACCGTTGCAAAAGATCGTGAGGGCTAAGCAACACTGGTACAACACATGTCAGTACGCCCGTTGTTACCGATATGAGAGGATGCGTATAAAAAATAATTATAGCTTGCGTTAATGGTGAAGGAAAACATCGTGGGGAAATATAAGCACATGAAGATCCAAAAATTAATAAATTCGATGTTGTGTGTAGTGCGACTCGTACCAGAACAGCGTGGTAGACTAAAGTCTAAAGTCTTCTCATTCTAAAAAGAGGGCCATACCCAGCGCTGCGACAGAAATAGACTGATTATGCACCAAAAGGAAATAAATGAGAATGATTGGTAATAATAAAAACAATGGCTTGAATTAAAAGGCATTACTATATTTTGTTCATAACGGCAAAACTGGTATTGTAAACGTGTTGTTTGTAGATTCTATAGTTCGATATTTCTATTAAGGCGACACACATATCTGAAAAAAATAAAGATATGTTTAAAAAAAACTCGATTAATAAAAACCTGGTAGTCTACTCCTTGTCGGGTATCAAGCTGTTTCTACCCACATGTGATGTCAAACGTGACCACAATTTGGTCATGAAGAGGTTAGGTAGCAGTTTTCTCCTTCGTTCTTCCTAGCCTATTTCCCAACCATGTTATAGTCGGCTCCCTGTATAACGAGATGCGCCTGTATACCATCTGAGGACTGCTATTAGACCCCCGCAACCCAGTTAAAGGAAATACGTTTAGATTAGTTGTCATACTTTTTCAGGCTTCTGCCTACACGTATCAACTGTCGTATAAAAGAGAAGAGAACGCTTCGAAATGTTGCCACTGCATAAACCGTAAAATGTATGATGAGGAAGACATTCTCATGGCATGTACGGATGTCTGTTTCCTTTTCTTCTTTTTGTATTCCTGTTTAGTATATTCTATCACTTATAAATTAAATCATAATATTTATCTATTTTTAATAATAATTGTTTGCTGCACCGAACGACGTCATTACGTCGGCGCAGGCTGTCGCTGAAAACCAGCGCTGGGGCTGTGTCTTGCATAGGGTCGAAGCATAATGCTGAGCGATAGCCGTTTTGCGTGGATATGACGCATGTTTCCCTCAACCTTCTTATTTTTTGGTTTTTGTGTTTATTTTCTTTTTGCGTCATGACTACCGCAAATAAACGTATTTTCTTTATTTCTTTCTTTCTTTCTTCTTCTTTCATGAATATCTCGTATGATAAACAAGAACGACGATTTAGACCAGCCACACTTTATAACAAAACTTCAATCAGAAAATCTCTGACGCGTTAATGTACTCTGCTCGTACATTTTGTACTAAACCCGTACACTGTTAGAATCTGCCGGATCTGGCAGCCTGCGGGCTCTAGTGTAAAATTTATGCACAGACGGCTTTTATGCACGCGTCAGAAATTTTTTGATAGAAATTTCATATAATTTGCGGCACGGTCTTAACATGCACGGCGGAGAGGTCTTGATTTGCAATAAACAGTCGGGATCTACGGACTAACCGTGGCAAGCGCAGCTTAACCTCGCAGGTCGTACCGTCCGCTCGGCCTCGCGCTGAGCTTTGAGTTTGTGTGAGAATGAATGCAGACGCGTTCTTTACTTGGTTTGAACCGGTTTATACTGCTTTTTGGCAATCGATTCTATGTGCACTCACACAAATGCAAAGCTCAGCTCACGCCTCGCCAGTTGTACGATTCAAGCGGTTGTTATTTGGCCACGAGCCTCTCCTGACTCCTGACTACCAATAGCAACATTACCAATCCATGACATCAAATCTGGTGAAATGACGATGTGATGACCGTTCATGGAGTATAGAAGATAAAAATAACTAGCGATTCTAAATTAATATATTTACAACATAATTATGTCTTTATGAGTCGAAGAGCTTCTTGTGAAAGAGTTTGTCCGGTGAAGTACTACCTCCATACCTATTTCTACCGCTAAGCAGCATTGCTGCATTGCGGTTTGAAGGGTATGGGTGCCGCTGAAGTTACAGGCACATGAGACTTTCCAACTTTGTCTCTAAGGCTGGTAACGCATCAGCAATCCCCTTCTGCCAGGGTTGCGGAATTTGTTCGAAAGAGTTACCGCGGCCCTGGAACGCAAAGGGCATTAGGAGGAACATGGATGGGTTTTAGTCAGTAAGAGTCTGACACTCCCTTCCGCTCCGCCCAGAGCGGAAGAAGTAATTTGATGATATCCCATCCTTAAAAAAACAGCAATATCTTTGGTGTTGTAGGTGTATATAGGTGGCGGTAACCACGTACCGTCAGGTGGGCCGTTGGATTGTTTGCCAACGTATTGCATAAAATAAGTATTTAACGGTTTATTATATATAAAACACTCACGCCTTTTTCCCATGGGGGTAGGCAGAAACTGTAGAACGCCACATGCTACGATCCTTACATACTCCTTTCGCTTCGTCCACGGTCATACATCTTGTCATACACGCACGCCGGTTGAAAGTACTACGCACCTGTCCTTTTTGAAGAACATCACCAATAACATCAATGTATGTCCTTCTAGGGCGTCCTCTACTGGCGTTTCCACTGACATTCGCCTTATAAATTCCTTTTGTTAATCGCCGTTCACTCAATCTTTCAACATGCCCAAACTACCGAAGCATACCCCTTTCAATTTTTGTCACTACATCATCTTTTAAACCGCAACTTTGTCTTATCACATCATTCCTCACTCTATCATTCAAAGTTACACCGCACATACTTCGCAAGGAACGCATTTCCACGGCATTTATTCTACTTTCATGACTCTTCTTCCAAGACCAACATTCACTTTCATACATAAGCGTTGGTACCAGTACACCATTATGGACAGCCAGCCGTGCCTTTTTGGACATCGACTGGTTAGCCACAACCGCATGCATAGCACCATTCACTTTATTTCCCGCATTTGCTCTCCTTTCCACATCTTCATCAATCTTACCATCTCTTGTAAACATACTTCCCAAATAAACAAACTCATTCACCTGTTCAATACTTTCATCTCCAATCTTTACCTTACACCCAGATACATCTGCATCTCTTTCAAAAACCATTACTTTCGTCTTACTTATATTAATTTTCATCCCTTTCCTCTTATATGCTTCGTTCATCACAGTTACCATGTCTTGCAACCCTTCCACTGATGATGCAAGCAGAACTTGATCATCTGCGTAGAGAAGACATTTGACAGGCAACTCACTCATTTCAAAGGCGTGAGTGTATGTATGTATGTATGTATATATAAAAAAGGGGTGCATGAAAAGGGCCTCCACGAGTGACGATACTTCAGTACGTCCGGCGCACCCTGGACAGTCAGCCCCGCTACCAACCTTGCTGACTGGCTAATGTTTACACCACAGCATGAGCTATTTTCGTATATCTCGTGCCGACACGAGAGATGAAGAACTTTTTAAATAAAAAGAAAAATATATTCAACATACCAATGACGGCTTATTCCGGTGGCACAGTTGGTTTCTGCAAATAAAAGAAACACGATTAATATACTCGAAAGATCTCTAAAGGAATAATATCTTTTTATAAAAATATACAGGTGTTTGGTTCAGTATCGAACTCAAATCGAGCGTGTGTTTGTTTCGCCATCTCAAGCATTGTGGGCTGTTTAGTCTCTTGGAAAAGGTGTGGGAAGGTTGTTATCGCCCACACGTTTCTTTTAGTTGTTATTACAGATAGGTTTAAAAATTGAGTACTTTTTAGTATGTTTATTTAGCTAGAATATGATCTTAGCCGCTTTGCGTTTGTGTCGGAACATTGTTTTCAATCAATCTTATCTTTATTTGCGTGATATGGGTACATTTATTTTTCATTTATAGTTTCACCTACTGAAAGCCAATTGAGTAGTCCACTTTCAAACCGCGTTAAGTGTCAATTTTTGGGATTTTTAGATAATGGCGGGAAACGGAGCAGAATTTAAAATAAATTGATTTAAATCAAAAATACAGAGCCTAAACTTGTTATATTCTGAGCAAATCGGCATCAAATGTTGACTACTCTTGCAAAACTCGCTATCTTACTTAGTTTTCCGGAACGGAACATTTTTTTTTTTCAGTTTATCGTTTTTTTTTTATCAAAGCTCATAACGCCGTTTGCAAGTGGTTTACTCAATTCCGCTATCAAAATTGTTACCGAACCGCAAACGAAACATAACCGTCCGTCAATTTTCGTCTACGAAAACGGTCAAAATGATTAGTTTTGTTTTTTTTGTGTAACAATTTGACCACAACAACTTTACCGCCCTGAAACCGGAATTCAGCGTTCTGTTCCTCATTCAGAAAGGCAAAGTTTTACGCGTACTGTATGTACATCACTTTGTTTTTACGAGTATTACGTCATATGATGCAGCTTTTCACGTGAGCAAAGCCACGGGCACAGCTAGTTGGCAATAAATTAACCTCCATCAACTGTGGGTCGGAAATGAGCAGTTTCCGAGATATGGGGGTTTGTTTTTTTTTTACTTCTTATCGAAAGATAAAATAATAGGGTACCGTAGTTGCACAATAATGTGGACTAAGAAGAGGGCTTAATAATTTTTCAATGGAATTTGTACGAAATTTTTACTTTTCCAAGTACATTTTATTACTCGTAAACTTGTAAAGCCTACTTAGCTGTGATAGTTTTCCTTTTAATTTCGTTGTCTAAATTACTACCGTGAATTTTTTCACGTATCCAAATCTAACCGTTTAGCTGGCAGGGGGGGGGGGGACACTTGACTCTTAACAAAAATTTGGACTTTAAAGCTTATTATTTCAGAAACGGTTCCCTTAATCGAAAAATTGTACTGACAAACCCGCACTATTTTTGAAAGACCTATCTAACAACTCTCCACACCATGGGGTAGACGGAAAACATCCTCACTTTAAGTGTAAAGGAGGAAAAGCAAAAAAAAAAATATTTTACCTCTTTATCTATGTTCTATGTTAGGAGATGTGGTTTCCGCACTTAGTCCTTTAAGTGGACCATTGTACTCTTTATCTTTATCGGTGTGATTAATATGTATATCCATGCCAAATTGTAGCTTTTCAGTACTAAGAGTCTCCGAGCTAAGCTGCGGACGGATGGACAGACAGACGGACGGACATTGCGAAACTATAAGGGTTCCTTGTTGACTACGGAACCCTAAAAACGACTCATTTCTGGCCATTCAATTGATACTTTTCTAAAAGCTGGTAAACTAGCAATCACTTTCGATTAAAATGCCGTCCGTCTAGTAACTTGGTTGCGGAGGGCGGAGGTCTGATGGCAGTAGCTCGTGTAAAATAAAATACTGGTATTCAGCCGCATCTGATAAGATTGGAAGCCGACCCCAACATAGTAGGGAGAAGTCTTGTAGAATACTAACAGTGATAGCAGACGTTTTTTTCCGTATTGTTGACTCAGTGGTTTGCTGGTCAGGTGCTAGGACGAGCGGGGGTGGGGTCTTCGTAATTTGACTGTATTCTGAATGGACTTGTAACCGCGCGGCCACCCCTACCGGTGCTTGGCTTCCTGTAAATTGTCACGAAATAGAACATTACCTGCATTAGAGTAGCAAGTATGCTTTAGGCTCAATTTACACCGCCGCGGAATGGAATGGAAGCGACGAAATTGTACGTAGCATAATGAACTTTATGTCAATTGTATAAAGTACAAAACAAATATGAGCTAAAAAAGGACGCGCGTCTTCCGGGAAATCCTTGCGACCTTTTTTCGCTCGTATGGGTGCCTTTAATATTATTTTTGAACCATCCTAGATACATTTTCCTATCAGAAAAACCACTATCGTTTGAAAACATAATATTTTAAGTCCACTTAAGAGCGTGTACGCCGTACGGCATTTCATACAAATTTTCAAGTCTTTGTTTTTCGTTATGACTAAACCGATTTTGATGAAACTTCACACACATAAGCAAAATAATTAGATCTAAAAAGTTAGTAGAAAACATTTTCGAAATGTCTTACTTAAAAAAAGATAATTGGAAATTTCTGTTTGTATGGAAAATTTAAAATCGGTCTAATTTTATTGTAACACTATTTTTCGAAAATGTTTTGTGCTAACTTTTTAGTCCTATGTATCCTGCTGATGGGTATGAAGTTTCATTAAAATCGGTTCAGTCATATCGAAAAATTAGGACTTGAAAATTTGTATGAAATGCCGAACGGCGTACACGCTCTTAATAGCATAGTATCCTTTTATTTATGGAAAAGAAATTGAAGCTAATTTAGGATCAGATTCCCCAAAGTCTGATATTGAAATATACTTATTCTTGATATCTAATTCTTACAAAGATGATTAATAATGTTTTGATTTCAAAGTATCTTGTAATAACTTTTTACGAATGACCAGTATTGAATAGTTTAGTCGACAAATCACCAACCAATTTGATATTTCTATTTCTAACGCCAATGTGTTCGTCAAAATTAAACGGCGTAGGCGCTGGATCGGAGCGGATTTAAAGAATAGCACTACCCCACCTCTTCCCGTGGGTGTCGTAAAAGGCGACTAAGGGATTCTCTAGATAGAGTATGGGCAGCAGCGTTCTCTGAGTACTTTAACAACCATACTGCGATCGCCAATCCGCCTGCCAAGCGTGGTGATTACGGCAAACCTCCCCTTTTGGGGGAGGCCTATGTCCAGCAGTCTTTCGGCTGAATGATGACGATGATGATGAGGCGCTGGATAGTTTTGAAAAGTAGACTAATAAAAAGTAACACTTTTCAAAAATCTCTCAAACGCTGAAGTTTTCTCACCTGATATGCCATGATAACTTTCATGTGCATCGTAAAACTCTTCCTTGGTATCAGTACACGATGGAGTTACAGAACTTGCTCCAGATATATTACTACCGGACGACACGCTAGAAGCACTCTTATTTATAGCCAGACCTTTCTTCTTCTTCTTATGTTTCTTTATCCTCATGCCTGGTGCTACATTCGGTGGGACATGTTCTGTGGGCATCGAATCATCTTTTCTTATATCATGCAGTTCGAGCACAAAAGGTACGAGAGACTCGAAAACTCCTGTGTTTTCTAAAGATGAGTCAGATTCAGAGCTGTCGGTTGTGTCGAGGAGGGCATCAATGTTCTTGTCTGAATAAGAATTTATTTTAGCGTGCTGGTAGATTATACAAGGTTAGTCGGAAAGGGGGTGCTAATCCGAAGGAGTGTTTAAGTATCCATAATAATTAATAAATTTTATTGGACCACTTTCCCCAAAAGTCTATTGTTCTTCGTAATTTTTTTCTATCCTGAGCTATGATCAGCTGTGTTTATATTTCAGGTCATATTTGGGGTCACGGATTAGATGCTCCATTTTATAAATTCGTAACTAAAGCATGGTTGAAGAAGATGAAATGATGAAAAAACTAAAATAAAAATCATATTTCATGGAAATCAAAATGATTGAATTTTTAACACTTGCTTTAAAACATTCACTAGTGATACTTTAAGTGGCCTGCGGATTAGTACCCCCTTTCTGACTAACCTTGTATAAAAATACATTCACTATTCAAAAGTGTGTATTACAATCTAATCATAGAATAAAATTACGAATTTAAAATTGCACGAATGTCCACAATTTTTCGCAAGATTTGGTAATTCATATTGCAAAAAATATTCTACATTATGCACATTGCACATTGTCGATAGATTTAAGAAAAAGTTCAACGTCACAAAGAAACCAACTAAATAAATTAACTTTAGGCAAAGTTTATTTAACAAGACTACATTGTCTATTATAAATATCAAAGCGGGAATTACATTACCTCGGTAACTGTTAATGAGTTAACACGTGCGCGAGTAGATTCTAAACACTGTTATCTGTAGATTTTAAATACTTTTATTGGTAATACGTACATCGCTCGTAGACGGCCGGCGGCCGTTAGGTGCATTCTATAGTGCACCTTATGCAATATGGAGGAAGACTCAACTCAGAATGAAGAAGAAATTTTAATGTTATCTAACTTATCAAGAGAGAATAATATGGAAGGTTTGGCGGAGAATTATTTGCAAGATAATACACAATTAGGAAGGGAGAATACTGAGAATCGGCCTTTACCAGCGGGAAAACGTGGACGGGATGTAGACGACGAGGAGAATTGGGTGACCGTAGGACGAGATGGGAAAAGATTCAGATCCCGAAGAGGAAGTTTATCAGAGAAATTTGAAGTATATGTCACAGCAGGGGTTGAACTGCCGAAAAATTTTCGTTTCGCACGCATAATGAACGAGAATAATATACCAAATATTATAAACATAAAACGAGTTAACTCATTTAAGACTTTGGTGGAGTTTGAGAATGAATTAGGTTTTACAGATATTATTGTCTTGCCAGTATATTAAGGAACAGGGTTGGAGAGTATACAGAAGAGAAGAGGTCGGAAGTTCTTATGGCGTGATCAGGAATGTAGAACTTGAGTTAAAAGAGAAGGAGATTATAGAAAGTATTACTTCGGCCTGTGAAATCTTATCAGTGAAACGTTTGCCCAGAAGAGCTGATAACGGAGAAGGGTGGACCGACAGCGAGTGTGTGAGGATCTGTTTTAAGGGACCTTCCCTCCCTGCATTTGTGAACATACACGGAATCTGTATGAGAGTGGAATCGTATACTTTTCCCGTTACGCAGTGTTCCAATTGTTGGAAGTTTGGCCATATGAGAAAAATGTGCCCCAGAAAGAAACCAACCTGTCCTAAGTGTAGCAAACACCATGAAAACTGTGAAACTACATCCTTCGTCTGTGTCAATTGTACTGGTTATCACATGGCTCTAAGCAAAAAGTGTCCTAGTTACTTAAAAGAACGAAAAATTAGAGGCCTAATGACCGAGTTCAATTGCACATATCACAAGGCGGCGACTTTGTATGTGCCAGCGATGACTCCTTCAAGATCTGAGGAACCAAGAGAGATGAGTCCGTTGCTACCACCTGCTATACCAATTTTAAACAACCCTAGATTGGGCCCAAACGCAGAAAACCAAGAGAATAGTATGAATAATACTGATATTCCACAAAAGAATCCATCTTATGCATCTGTCGTCATAACTCCATCTACTAGCAAAGGTAAACAACTTCAAGAATCTCCCAAGAACAAGAGAATCAATCAGAAGCCGCCGAAGAAAACGAGTCATAAGCAGCAAGTAAATGAAGATTTTAACTTTGAATGGGAATGTTGTTGTTCTGATTCGGATTGTAATGATAATGCGGAAACCACAACAAGAAAAGATAAGAGTAACGAAAGAATGAGCGACGAAAATAGTAATGAGAAATTGAAAAAAAAGAGAATAGACAGAGAAGAATGTATGTCATTTGAAAAAATTATGGAGAAGATGAAGAAGATATTTTTTACAGAGAATGATACATATGTAAACACTTTACTAGCGGCAGGGAAGTTGTGTGTTAAATGGCTAGTTGCATTTTTAACCAGACATATTTCTGACTTGCCTTTCATAAAACCATTCTTAGGATCATAATGGTTCATAATTTACGTAAATATAAGCTAAACATAATTCAATGGAACTGTCAAAGTTTGAAGAATAAACTTACAACGTTTGAACAATTACTATCACAAGAAAAAGTACCTACACATTGCAGCCCTTAATGAGACTTGGTGCGATGAACAAACACAGTTAAGAGTAAGTGGCTACAATATATTTCGTAAAGATAGGGGAGATGGTTATGGAGGCGTAGCAATTTTAGTTCATTTTTCGGTTAAAGCTCAAGAAGTTCAATCAGTTATGTCTAATTCGGGTATTGAAATTTTAAATGTTAAAATTCATAATTGTGATTCACTAGAAAACATTTTATCAATTTATTGCCCACCTTCTATACAAACATCACAAAATGATTGGGACGAATTGTTTTCTCTTTACAAAAGTAAAACTCTCCTGCTTGGTGACTTTAACGGTCACCATAGAAGTTGGTCAAACAGAATAGACACACGCGGAATCCAAATATTCGACTCTTTACTAAATTTTAACTTTATAACTTTAAATGATGGGTCTTCTACTAGAGTTAAATCTGTTGACGGCAGGTTGCAGGAATCATCCCCGGATCTGTATTTAATTTCAACAGATATTGCTGTCAAATTTCACTGGAAAACTACAAACGAGTCTTTGGGTAGCGATCACATTATAATTAAAATCTCGACAGAATGTGTCTCTAATATTAGATCAACAAAAAAAAGAAATTTTCAAAGGGCTGACTGGTCAGCATACAAATCATCTTTAGAAAAAACATTTACAGATTTAAATTCAATAGATGATTGTCAAGCCGCATATGATAGGTTTATAGGTGAAATCAATAAAGCAGCAGACGCCTACATTCCTCTTCTAAACATTAACCATAACCCCTGTAGTAGTTTTGTCCCTAAACCCTATTGGAATATATCACTATCTAAAGCGGTTGCCGAGCGTCGCTTGGCACTTAAGACATTTAGAAAGAAGCCTACGCCTAATAACCTAATTATCCTTCAGGACAAAATCAGGACAGCACAGAGACTTATGCGTCAAGCTAAAAGCGAATCTTTCCAAAAGTTTTGTTCTTCAATAGATAATGAGTCATCTTCGAGTGAGATGTGGAAGCGTATGAAATGGCTTAAAGGATTTGGTAGTCAAAATAGGCATATAGATAAAAACCGTATCCAATTGTTATTGCAAAGTTTAACCCCAGCATATGTCCAGGGCAATAAACCGGAATTTTCTTCAACCAATACCTTACTGGAAGTTCCTATTTCTGTTTATGAAATAGAAAAAAGCATTAAGTCATCTGATACAGCACGAGGAAGTGATGATATATCATTCTCAATGATAAAATATTTACCGGTTGAGGGCAAGAATAAATTGTGTGTATTATATAATAAGTTTTTACAGTTCGGTTTTGTCCCAAAACAGTGGCGGAATATAAATATAATACCTATCCCTAAACCAGGCCGGGATCCGAGTTCTGCTTCATCGCTAAGGCCGATTTCCCTATTGTCATGCTTGTGTAAAGTATTCCACTCGATAGTAACTAAACGATTGGAATGGTTTCTGGAAAGTAAATGCGCTTTTTCTGATTATACTGTTGGATTCAGAAAGTCTAGATCTTGTATGGATAACCTAACCTACTTAGTTAGTAAGATTCAATTAGGATTCACTGGAAATCAACCATCCTTGGGTTGCTTTATTGATATTAATAACGCTTATAATAACGTGAATATTCGAGAATTAATATTAATTTTAGATAAATTAAACGTAGGTAACAAATTATGTAATTATATATGGAATTTTTTGATTGAAAGGACTTTAAATATTAAGATAGAGGATAGGATTTATTGCAGAAACACTGGCCAAGGACTGTGTCAAGGTTGTCCAATGTCACCTTTGCTTTTTAATATTGCAACAATTGATATTTGTAAACAAATAAATAACGTCTATATTTCGCAGTATGCAGATGATTTTATACTCTTTTGTACCGGCAACAAACTTGAAGACACTATGAGCAACTTACAAGCAGGGTTGAATTGTCTATCATCATTATTAAAAAATCTCGGTTTAGAAGTATCTCCGAACAAAAGTAAAGCCTGTTTGTTTACTAGAGGTAGGAAACGTATAGAACACCTTATTGACCTGCAAATAGATAACACTCGGTTAGAAGTTGTAGATACGGTTAAGTATCTCGGATTGTGGCTAGATCGCTCATTGAGGTGGGGGAAGCACATCAACGAGTTGTGTTATAAATTAGAGAAGCATCTTAATCTATTTAAAGTGTTGTCAGGGTCAGGATGGGGTGTTCACCCTAAACATTTGCGGCGTCTGTATATTTCTCTCATTCGAAGTAGGTTAGATTACGCTTGTTTCTTATACGGCAATAGCGCTAAAACTCATTTGTACAAAATAGACAAAATCCAGAATCAGGCTATGCGAGTTATAGGTGGTTTTATAAAAACGACTCCGATCCATGTTATGGAGGCGGAGTTACATATTCAACCCCTTGAAATCCGAAGACATTATTTGGCCGGGAAATTTAGCCTTAAAGCTCGTTCATATAATGCAAACCCTGTAAACGGCGCAATCAAGGAATTGTTTGAATTTAAAAATAGTATTTTTTGGAGAGGAAAGAAACTACCATTACTTATTACACTGCATGACCAATTAAAAGATACACTTATTCATTCTAGTCCTCAATTGGAAATGTTCTCATTGAATACCTGGGTTACCAATATCGATTTGCACAATGTTATTCAGCTCGTTACTCCTTTGGTTAAGGCTAAACGCAATTATAGTATCATAGAATTACATAGAATTTTTAATGAGATTATTTTAAATTATACCGAATTTTGTAAAGTATATACAGATGGTTCAAAAGAAATAAATAGTAATAGTATTGGCGCTGCGTTCGTTGATGAAACGAATAATTTTCATATAAAACTTAAAATTAATTGTAATGTGTCAATAATGCATGCGGAACTTTTGGCCATTGCCGAAGCCCTATCGTATGTGGAATCCATTAATCATGATAAATTTGTCATTTTTACTGACTCAAAAAGTGCATTACAACACCTGGCTCGCTGCACCTCGACTTTTCGAGGTATACCGATTGCCTACGCAATATTAAAATCGATTTTGGATATCTCTTCTCGTTCCAAGATTGTTATTTTACAATGGATTCCATCTCATGTGGGGATTAGGGGCAATGACACTGCCGATTTATTGGCTAAACAAGCATCTAGTGATGGCATCGATTTTCCGCTACTTCCCACTTATAATGATTGTTTATACTTAGTTAAAAATACGTGTCGAGATCTATGGAAAGAGTATTTTGATAAGCGTTCCATAGAAAAAGGTATCTGGTTCAAGACCATTCAACCGCAGCCATTAAGTTCGCCATGGATAGATAACAGTTTACTAAGTAGGGAAGACCTAGTGCTATTGTTTCGTTTGCGTTCCGGTCATATTCCATTGAATAGGTTTGCTTACCTCATGCAGAAAGTTAGTTCTCCTTTATGCAGTACGTGTGGTCGAGATGAGGATGCATACCATGTTTTGATGGAATGTGTCCGGAATAAGAGGGAGAGACGACTACTTTTTGGTGATAGTTCCATTGGATTATGTAATTCTTATCTGGCTTGTCCGACGTCAGATAAATCAAAAATGATTCTACATATGGCTCAGATTATAAAACAGAAGGCAGATAGAGTGACAGGAACAACGTGAGTGCGGCCAAAAAAGCAAATACAAATTCAAAAGCGAATACAATCTCGAGTCAGTATGACACGAAGCGCCGCATTGTTAGGACGTCATCGATAATTTTAATATTTATGATAGTAATGCCATCTTGCGTTTATAAACATTGCAAAAACTGTTCCTAAAAACAAAATAAAGAAGATGGAGTATCTTTTCATAGGTTTTATTGATTATTTATCTATTTGGATATTATTTTACGTGATTATTATTAGTGACATCTTGGAACACAAAACCTTAACAAAAATCATTCGGTGTTGCTTGTTTATATTGAAACCATTTACCCCCTAAGTTAGGAAATAAGTAAAGAATACAGGAATAACGATTTACAAAAATATTTATTTCGATTATAGTGTTTTATTTATCGCGTTTTTTGGTTGGTATGTTTGTAGGTATGTGTGTCCGTTTGTATGTGTCTTCGTAACTAAAACTACTTAATGTATTGTCTGTCTCTAATAATAATCATGTACGTCAGTCGATTTGCCAACATAAAGTAAATATAGCTATCAAAAACATAATTACAACCATTCACGACTATACTAAATGACTGCCATAAATCCACAAAATATTTCTATTTATCATCTTCTATTCTGTAATCTGAGATTAGTAAAGGACAATGGGACAAAACGTCCCCAGTAGTGTAGCACTTTCTTACCTATTGTATATGAAAGACCTTATTAATCTCTTAATTTTATTGTATTACAGCTCATCTGTAAAATGTATAGTTTAATAGTTATTTACCATGAAAATAACATAAAAATTACCTTAAAAATGCTTATATTATTACTTCAATATGAACATAATTATTTTAGTTAGTGATAAGGGGTTATTTGAAGAGCTCCAAAGCTAGTGTAACAATAGTTCAATGTGGGAAAGAGATAAAGAGAGGCGCACGCGTCCAGAGGCGAGACGCGGCGCGCGGCCCTAGGTAGCGTTTACCATTTTCAAACGTAATATCATCCGACAGGGTTTACATTAGCTGCGCATCGTACTCAGAATTGCATCCCCGACGAACAGTTCGGTTTTCGAACCAAGCACTGTTGCAGTCGACAATTGCACCGCATAGTCGCTCCCGCTTCATGCGCTCATACAAAACGGGCTATTCTCCGACGTAGCAAAAGCCGTTGACAAGAACTGGCACAACGGTTTATTATACAAACTCGTAGAGTCTCGTGCTCATCATTCGAGAATTTCTGTCGGATCGCTCCTTCCGCTATCGCCTAGAAGGCACTTTCTCGTCTCCTCGCCCTACCCGCGCCGGAGTTGTGTAGTGATACGCGCTGTATACCAGCGACATTCCCAAATGTGGATTCGCCAAGTTGGCTCTCTTCGCTGACGACATGGCCATCTACTTTTCCGGTAGGTGTCTCGACAGTATCACTCGAACCCTTCAAACCGCAGCTAGCGCCGTCGGGGTCTGGTTCCGGAAATGGAGAATAGAGGTGAATCCCGAAAAGAGCGCAGCTGTTCTTTTCGAGAGATACTGTGATTCCCACACCCGCATCCGTCCCGTCCTCATGTTCGGGCAAATTATAATACTCTTCATTTAGGAGTTTTTGATTCATTGACTTTATAAACCGTTCATTTTGAATATAATCACTCATTCTTTAAGTCAGTCAGTAGGTATAGCATTTATTTTTCAGCCATTAATTGATTTAAAATGAGGAAATAATAAAAAATATAATATCATTTTTATTTTATTTCAAACCGATTTCATTCATTCCTTCACTCATTCTCGACTATTCATTCGTTCGTTCATTCATTCAAACTCACTCTATAGTGCTACAAGGGTGGGGACGGGGTCCATACATTTTGTCCCATTGTCCTTTCTAAAGTAGGTAGTTACTTGCATTAAAATACAATCTGACTCAACGGCAGAGATTCACTTTATATACATATGTATAACTCTGTATGTATCTGCATTTTTCGGAGACAGTAAATTGTTTATTTAATAATAAAATGAAATATTATGGGAATTTTGTCATTATCATGGCAACCGTACACGTACAAAGAGGCAACGTGTTCTTATAGTGCTGTCATGCACACATGTCTACAGACGTGCCTCACATTATGGTTCAGTACAGTCTATCTGCCTTTTGTTTTATAATCTGAGACATATGGTTAAATGTTGTTTAAAGGATAGGTAATTTACTAACTCAATGATTGTGTAACTAGTGTTATATTAAGTTGATTTGTATTGTTTTGTTTTTTACAGAGCGCCATATTCGCCATAGCGAATCAGCTCTTTAAATAAAGAAAAAAAAAAAAAAAAGCGGGAATTAATAATAAAGATCAATAGAATGCACTCAAATTCTGAAAAACTGCGAGAAACTTGTTTACAACGACATTCTACTGCTGTACACGAGCACTTTGTAATTCTTTTTGATAAAAGCTTTATGAAGCACAACTTCCTTCAAAATGCGCATCTAGTCCTTAATTAGCACATTATTATTAGACATTTGAGTATGTAAAAGTAATACACGGCGACACATTACACTCGACACTCAGTGTCGACACCGATTGTCGTAGTGTGTACATCGCTGTTACACTGAGTTGCGCATTAGCTCGGGTTTAATTTTAGTGTCGCGGTTGCGTGTGTCGAGTGTCAGTGTCGTCGTGTATCCTTACCTTATAAGACTTGTTTTCACACTGACCTTTATCCATGCCTTATGATGTATTATCTTTTTTTGTTTGTGATCTGAACAGCTTAGGAGATGTTCGATGCGTGTTTTTAGGTTTCCATAATTTAATACACTTGTAGTTCTGATTAAATGCTTACTGTATTTATTAAAATAACATTTTCTGATTTGATTTATTTACTGCCGTAAATATTAATGACAATTGACAGGTCTGATTTTGACAGCAGTGTTTGATTTTAGAATTAATTAAAAACAAAGCATCGTTTAATACGTGGAGGTTTTATTGTTCTATTGGGATGAGGAGGATAGAGCATATACCTATGCTATGCTCTAAGGGAGGATTACCACGGAATGTGTCTCGCAGCTATGGTGCGTGTGTCACAATTACCTATGCGAAGATCCAACAACACTGGCTCACGCGCTTGTTGTGACACAAACTCTCGAACTCATGCGTAAAATATTAGAATCATGCCTTATTGAGCAATTTCAACGTGTAAAAATGATAGCGGAACGAAACATTACATAGGCAGTTTTTATCATCAGTCAAATAATCGAGTACCTGGGTGATTATTCGAACAACGTTAACAAAAATTAAGAACGTCACGTCATCATCCCAAATTTAAGAATGCATATTTTTAAAACTTCAATTATAAGAATGAAAAATCAAACTATACCACTGCCGTCAAGCAATAAGACAAGAATAAAAACAATCTCAAACGAATATTAATGTTAACAACGAAGGAGAACAAAAATTTGTTAAAAAAATCTTAAGGAAATTCGAAAATTCATCCACCCCTATTGGGGTAGGGAACTGGGTAACTTATGGCGCCACCATCGTTGCTAGCAAAGCAATTTCACTGGTTAAAATGTGAGGTTTGACATATCTTTATTTCCTATTAAAATGTGTTTAACATTATTGATAATGTCAATTTAAGTCGACCAGATTGGTTGTGATGTGTATTTACGGAGGGTCAACCATCAGCTTTCGTTTTGCGATCGCTATTGGAAGTTCATGCAAGGTATGGACTAGAAAAGGGCGATTCCGGGATGTTTGTAAATCAGTCGAGTTGCCAATTGTTATGTATGGATTCTTGATAGCTTTCGCTCACAGAGTGCGTCAGTCGGCTCGAGTCGATTGCACTGCAAACTGCAACGCGCCGAGCCGTCGCTGATGCTCGATTGTTCCCAACGACCGATGACTCTTAATTGATTCGATGAGTCCGAGTTCCAAAGCGCTCGATTGTGCCCGAATATGCGATTGTGAGCTGTTCGCGATCGTATCGACTCGAGTCCTAGAGAAAACCACCAAGAATCATCGACATGCCTGAACAATCGAAACAATCGATTTAAACATCTCGCCATTGCGCATTGCTAGTACGGACGCAGACATAGACTCTATTTCAGACAGAACAGTATATACAATAGCCTAGCTAGTACTTGTAACTTCTATTGTTCAATCAGCTCACTATAAAAGTAATCTACTTTTTACCTTTATCTACCAAAAGCCACTTGCTCCTGGTCATAAAACATAGTAGGGCTGGGGTCAACAGCACTTCCCATCATAAACAGGAGAGGAAACGACCAGAAACCAATATCTCTAGACATCGGCCACTCACCACATAATAAACCGATGGGCATTTTTTATATAGATCATAAAAACTCCGGTTCGCGTTTACGATGTGATTGGCAGTGACCTTTATGTCGCCAAGTTAAGGCATGTGCTGAAAACTAATCATATTTTTATGTGGTCTTCAAATCTTTACGTATGGTTTGTTAAATAAAATGGCGAGGATGATCTACTTCTTCTTTATATTTTTATTTGGCACTATTTTTCTGTTGCTGGGCTGTTGTAAAAATGGTGTGACCTTAGGCTTGGGTCAGATAAGTTCACAATGATTGATTGGTTGTGATTATATTTTTGTATTACAGCTTTCGTGAGACACATTCATATTTATGATTACGGTTTACTCACGTGCATTTTTCGGGATTGCTCGACTAGTATCGAACCCAAACGGAGCCCTTAATCATGAGCTGGGGGCCAATTCGACTAAAAAAATTGTTGCCAAACGCAAACGAACCACAACCGTCAGTCAGTTTTTGTTTACGAAAACTGTCAAAGTGATTGATTTTATATTTTTGTGTCAAACAATTTGACAGCTTTTGAAATTGAAAACGACCTTAATGAACGGTTCGGCCTTCGTTTGGTTGCGATTTATTAAGATTTCTTTTAGGAGAATTGGGCCCCTGAACACGCGGCGAGGTCACGAGCTGGGCTTTCTTTTTATGTAAGAAAGGTGGCAGTCAATCCGACAGCCGACGTGATGGGAAATAGTTACCGCCGCATACATACACCTACAACACTGTGGTTAGGCGACCCGTCGCCCGACCAGTAACAGGGAGTCTACTCCCTAAGCACGAAGTCCGTGGTTTCGACCTTAGTTACGAGCGTTTCCTACTCCCTATTACCTACGGACATACGATTATTTCGGGGCCCGAACTAAGAATGAATGACAACACGATTTGACAGTTGCCTACTACCGATGTGTTTTTGCCCGTCCGAAAAGTTGAACTTGACACTTGTTCTGTTCAGTCCTACGTTTCGGGCTACTTTCGGACGGGCGACTAAGTTCATTGACGGATTTAGGGAGTAGGCTCTCAGGTCCGAGAAGGCGGCACGCAGTGTTCCGCGCGCGCCTCTCAGAAGGACGTGAAGGATGTGGGGCAAGGCCTCAAAGAAGTAGAGGTCCGAGGCCTGCCGGAGTTGCGTTGCATAGGCACAGCTACAGCTTTGAATCCCGCGGTCCCGGCCAAAGGTCAGGAGAAGGAACACCGTGGATTTATAGCCGCTAAGAGTCCGTAACCAAGAGGATTGCCAGGAAAAGTCTGACAATGTGTTATTAGGTTTTTCCGTGTGGAATTTCTCAGTAGCAGTCCAGATTCTGGACTTATTCCCAGTTGATGGCAATTGGTTCGCCACGTTTTATATGGGAGTTAAACATACTGGCGAAATGAGGGTTCTCTATGGTGAAATATTATTAGCCGATTCTTATCTGGCCGACAACCTTTCGCCACGTTTCATTTCGCCGAATAATTATAACGCCGAATGATTAAAGTCCCTAATTATGTTTTGTAACTTTTTGTTACGCCGACTAGTCTGCTGGCTTCTGTTTCATTAGTCAACTGTATTATTGGCCACTTTACACTTCTTAGATGTTTCATTTTCCCACCATGCAAGCAAGAAAGCAAGCTAGCATGCAAGTGTTTTGGGTTTGCTCCGCCAGAAGACTCGCTTTGTCGTTCCTTCGCTTCGCTCGCACACTCAACCAGCGCTACGCTTCGCCCTCATGCACTCGTTCCACTCAGGACCTCCTTCGCGAGCTTCTGGCTCCACGTTTTTAAATAACACTCTAGGGGTAGGACTCAGAGTCTGACCACGTGTAGTCTGGGTGCGCTGAGTCGGATTAACATTACATTCCGCTGTGTGAAAATAATGTTGTGCGAATACTTATTTGGCAAATTAAACAATAGCCAAATATATATTCGCCTAAAACAAAATTTTTGAATGATTTTTAGGCAAAATAATTATGGAGGCTATTATAATCATTCGGCGAAATTAAATTAGGCTAAAAATTGCTTCGGCAAAGATTACATCGGCGAATCGTTGTCGGTGTAATGAAATTCGATATAAAATACTTCGGCAAAAACACGGGCACCCGGGTCTCTCTATACATTAAACTTTTTACCCAACCCTTCGAGGAATACAGTCGTGATGTTATGTTATTACACGACTGCCCAAAAAAAGCAGTGTTATGTTGAATTATTTATTAGCATTGATAAAAGAATCAATGCTTATAGTAATTGGGATAGAAAAAAAAATAGCCTTAGGCAGCTGTCCCACCGCCGGGGAGGAAGCGATTAACTATGGGCTATTTTCTCGCTCAAGAAACGTACAATAGACATACATTCCGTGTAAACAAAAGAGATGCATTTATTAATAGTCGATCGCTGACTGTTCACACTGCCGGCGAGGACTCGCTCCACTAGTTTGTCGCTGAGCGACAAGAGCTATCAAAGATAATACTCGCTCAGCGATGCTCGTTTGGCGGTCAGAACTCATGCCGAGAGACTACCGGCCACCAGCGGTCATTTGCGAGTGGTGCGAGTAATCGCCCACCACACTCGCACACTCGCTTATAGCCCAGCGACAAAACTATCGGAACTACACACTCGCTTCTCGCTGCTCGCCAACTCGCTTCTAGCTCTACTCGCTGCTCGCTCATCGTTCGCGGTGGGACAAGTGCCATAGTCCCTTTGCATTTGACAACATTAAAAAAATCCACACACACACACACACTTAGTGAGCGATGTTATCGTAAATACGTCGTAAGCTAGATATCGGATCGTGTCTGAAGTGCGTGTTACACCTACCTACGGTTAACCGTTCGTTTTACTACCATGTTCGATTTACGGTGTTGTAAACAGTCGGTAATTTTAAAAGTTTTGTCGTCAAATCTGTCGCTGTGTTTTTACTGATGATGGTAAATGTTAGATATAATTAGATTTATGTAATTATGTGGGAACTCTTTCACTGATTGGAAGGTTGAATCCGTTAAATTTTATTTTTGTCACTTTGTTATTAGATAATTGTTATGCAATGTTCGCTGTTTGTAGGGAAACAGCTGAAAGCTTGACCCTTCCGATGGTATGCGGGATGCGGGAGGGAACGAGTAGTCATTCGCCTGCTAGCCGCCCGCAGCGATAGATAATAGCGGACTGGCTAATTGGTCAAATCATTGCCCTCCCGCGTCCCGCAGAACTTCAGGAGGGCCAAGCTTACTGTGATTTCCCTATAAGTGATCGAGTGATTTATTATACAAAAATGAATGGAACAGAAAAGAGAATTCGTAGGAAATAACAAAAACTTGGTTGTGATTAACGTTTCCATTTGTTTTTTTTATTTACAATTGGGTACTTTGGCATGAAATTCGGAATAAATGATTAAGGAACCATAGAATAACAAAAACGAAGAAGCTTTCAGCAATTTGCAAGGTCCTTGAAATAGGATTAGTTAGGATTAATCTCTTGATAGCGCTACTGTAAGACGAATTGATGGATAGAGGGTGCAAATAGAAATGCGATGGTTCGAATTTTATATAAAGGGAAATACATAACTACCAACTACTTAAAACAACTGTTTTAAGTCGCACTAGACCAGAGTTGTGGATTAAGGCTCAAAACCCTTCTCCCATTAACCCAGCAGTAGGACAGTAATGGACTGATGATGTTATACACAACTATACTTGGGAGCAAATAAATCGAGCCACTTCTATTTTTCACGTAGGTATAATTGTTATTATTTTTGGTATTATGGAACAGATCAATTCTAAACAAATAACGTCTAAAAGGTTATTCGATAACCTTTACAATGAGGGTAGTTTTTTGAATTATACAGGGTGTTAACGAATTCGTGTAATTCCTTAAAACCACATGATCTACTACTGGTGTAGACTGGCCCCGCACGGGATTTAGCTTGATTAAAAATAAAAAAATAAAATTCTTTTTTTTTCATGCGGCTTTGTTACCGATCATATCTAAACCACCTAATAAGGATTCAGTAAAAAAAAAAGTTTTTTTTTTTTTGCAAAAAAATAATTTTATTTTTGTGAACATTTCGATGCCACGCATAAATATTAATAAAAGTATGGTGACACGGCTGGCAGGAACGACTAACGCGATATCGCTCTTTGCAGTCAGATAACTCAAGGCTCTAAAAAGATTCAGAAATTGAAAACCAAAAATTTTTTTTTTAATTTTTTTTTGTTTTATTTTCGAAAATTCCCATTTAGGCTTAATCTGTGTCACCAATAGATCACGCGGTTTGAAGGAATTACACGATTTCGTTAACACCCTGTATAATTCATGAAACCAAAACTAATAACCAGGATACGAGAAAAAAGGAGTGTAGAAGTAAATATACGAAACAATCTATAGATTTCAGATCTGCTTATGATGCAGCGATAAATTTGATTGTGGTTGGTAGTTTTTCTAAAAATCTTATATTTAAAGTTATTGCTGTAAAAAAAGGTTGAAAGAAATTTCAATCCATTTTTACAATTCGTACGAGCACTCACATGATGAATTTATAAGACCACACATAAATTTGTATAATAACCCCGAGTAACAATTTATTATCAATATTTATGACTACTATGAAAACTTATTTCATGTCTAAAGTTCTGCTGAGTCAACGAGTAGTATTTTTACTAGAATATTCCTAGGACACATCGAGATTTATGTCTGATGCTTACAGAGCGGTGCTTGTAAAATCTGTCTAGATATTGTATTCGCGACAAGGGACATGCTTGTGACCACGAAATTTGGGGATGTAGGAATAAAGTAAAAGAAAATTGGGCTGGTTTAAATAAGGACGCTGCGTGAAAAGTGATTGATGTTTGTGGTTTAGAGCCCAAATACACGTCCGATACTTGCCTCCGATAGTCAGTTCCGATAGTCTGATCAGACTATCTGAAGGCCTCCGCGTCATTCATTTGTTTGAACATGAATTACACTTACGATCAGACTATCGGATTGGATGTCAGAATCGTAAGCATCGTCCGGGCGTCGTCGTTGTCCAGAAAAAATCGGACACGAGAATCGTACGTGTATTTCATGAATCTTATCAGATAGTCGGATCCGGCGCCCGGAAGCAACTATCGGACGTGTATTTTGACCCTTAAGCTCTGGGTCAGATAGTGAAAGAGGTTTTGTTTCTTAGATACCACAATTACCAATACAAACAGCTGCAAACTAAGCTGCATTGTACAAAACGCGAGTGGGGCGTTTGGCGTCGGCGGGACCGCGTTACGACCCGTTCCTACGGACGTCAATTTTGTAGGAACGGCTTTTTACTGGTTACCCGAGGGCGCAGCGCGCAGACGTTTTCATCCAGCTAAAAAACCTATGCGGGACGCTCGTAGTTTATTCGTATTATTTTTAAATATACCTATGTGTTGCTATGACTGAATCTTGCTTTGTTTAGGACAGTGGGATCCAGCATGTGGTGACAGAACCGAATAGTAAAATTCGACTGGCCCGGCTTTTTGCAGGATCTCCCGAATAGGATGCTTGTATAAACGCTAGTGTTGAAACACTTCCGCTTCTAAACGGGATCCTGCAAAAATAGGATGTTGCCGTGGGAACGGGCTGTTTGTAGTATTCAAGGGATTACTTACTTTGATGCAAGTCGAACCAAAAGCGAGCGAGGTCCCACCCGTCGACATAACCCGCTCACGACCCGCGTTGGGTGTGGTGAGCTCTTTAGGTATAATATTATAGATTTGCTTAGCATAATCGTTGTGACACAACATGGATGTCCGTAACTACGTTTCTCCATAGTTCTAGAGAGCAAGAAAAGAAGCTTGAGTAATGACTATTTGAATGTGAAAACTTTCGTCGATCAGAGGATTTTATAGAATGAGAAAACCAATTGCCTGACTGCCTTGTTGGCCTAATGGTAGCAAGCGCGACTGCTGAGCATAACGTTCTGGATTCGATCCCCAGGTCGGGCAAAGTTATTGGGTTTTTCCGTGTGGACTTTCTCAGTAGCAGCCCGGAGTGTGGATTTGTTTCCTCGCCCTCTATTTCATAGGACTGAAACATAGCGGTGCAATGAGGGTGTGCTGTAACCCTTCGGGGAATACAGGCATGATGCTGTTATGAGAAGACTAACAATTTATTAAGTACTAGCTTTTGCCCGCGGCTTCGCTCGCGTTTATTAAACTGAAAGGAACTCTTAACACACTACTAAAGTAAAATTTAATCGTGATTCGAAAGACACGTGGCGCCATCTCTGAATTTTATTGTTGTTTTCCTTGGGAACAGTACTTTTTTTCGAGATGAAAAGTACCCTATATCCGTTTCTGTACACCTGACAGCGTATATGCAAAATTTCAGGATGATCGGTTCAGGGGTTTGGCGTGAAAAGGTAACAAACAAACAAACCTACTTTCGCATTTATAATATTAAGTTAGGTAGTTAGGATTATTCCTCTTGTACAAATTGGCCTCTACGTTAAAACACACAGTCGCCCTACACGTACATATTCTCAAATGTATTTGAATAGAAACTGCATCCAATAACAAGTTGTCTCGTCGTCTTCTCCCGTTAGTTGGCATCGTTTGTAGTACAGTCGACTGTGAACCATGTTATACCAAAATAGACTACAACTACACCTTCTTGGAATAGGTGAGGGAAATTTGGGATATTGAATTTAATTAATTGTTAGACTAGTCGCCGAAACATAGGCCAAATTCTCCTGAAAGAAATCTTGATAAATCGCATACGAACCAAAGCCGAACCGTTTATTCAGACAGTTTTCAATTTCAAAAGCTGTTAAATTTTGTTTTCGCAAACAAAAACTGACTGACGGTTTTGGTTCGTTTGCGTTTGGCAACAATAGGCATGTTAACAGCATCAATAAATTGCAAATCTAATTAGTCCGCCAGTTAGTTTTGAAGAATAACGGACACATATTTTTTCTTTTGTTAAATCTATGAATATTTGGAAAGATAAAACGCATCAAAGCTCAAAAGTGGCTTGTGACGTCAGAAGTAAGTAAAAATTGTACTCGCCTGTGACGTTTTGCCAATTTTAAAAGTGTCGTATCTTCGTTAATATTGGTTTACGTAAAACAAAACGGGTCAAATATTTTTTGATAATCTAACTGACGGATTAATTAGATTTTTTCAGTCAAATAACTCACCCTTTTCCGATCACTGGTAATAAGGGTCATAGCAGTGCAATGATCAATTTCCCATTTTTATAAAAGAAATCTTCAAATCGTTTGGTCTCACATTAGCAGCAGAAGCTAAACACAGCCGAAATCATAGTTACAACCTTTTTCAATTCATTACCATCACAGAAACAAAGACCATAATATTAACTTTAACGCTATTTGCTAAATGGCTAATAAATTAAACATCATAATTATTACTACACTTCTAAAGGTACCTATCGGCTGTTTATCGTCCCTCCAGTTATAAAAGTCTATTAGAAAGGAGGCGGGGGTATTACGGCGTTTGCAAGTTATGGGTAAGCAGCTGCCACTAATTGTGCATGTTTACGAGCGTGCCCTAAATCTTATACATTTTTGGTATAAATGTTAAGAGCTCGCCACACCAAACACGGGGCGCGAGCGGGTCCGGTGGACGGCGGATTCGTGTCAGTATTTGGTGCGACATGCTTCCTTGTAATCCCTTGAATACTCCTAACGCGGGCCTGTCGACGACACACCACGCTCGCAATCCACGCTCGTATTTGGTTTGTGCATTTCAGTACCTAATCTATTGAATACTTAGAGTATATACCTCTAGATGTAGCCATAATTACAGTAAGAAGTGTAGAAGTGAGAAGCATTATACAAAATTGATAAGAAAATTGAGACAAAGCGTCGTATCTTCAGGCTGCAGTTACACTTAGTAGTTTACCCGAATCGGATGCCTATGATATTGCTCGAATTTGGGTAAAGTCAAAGTAAGGATACCCGAATAGGGGCAAACGACTAAGTGTAATTGCGCCATCAGTCTCATATAAACTGTTGTTTTTTCCTCGCTTGGCAAACTTTTAAATGCTAGCCAACTAACACAGAACGTCAGTTTCCCCGTATTTTTATATTTATGAGTAATAAACCCCATTAGGTAAGTTTCTGGTGTATATTTTATGCTCTACGATGGGAGGATGCAGTATTTTAGTTGTTTATTACTGTCTCTTGAGCGGTCACGCGGTGTCTCTATCTAGAGGTAAATAATCTAAGATTGAATAGGTACTAGTAACGCGGATCCGCCGACGCCACGCCACGCTCTCGCCCTACGTATAGTGTGGCGAAGCCTTTATATTTGGTAGTACTGATAATACTCGTATTTGTATTACTTAAAACTTAAAATATAACTATTGTAGATAATAATTATGTTTTCAAATAAAAATGTAATATGACTTTATTACTCGTAAACCTCAACTTAGGGTTTGTAAGATACAATGTTGACAAAATCTTTTAAGGTACAAGTCCTAGACGGGCTGCAAACTGCAGACTGCAACCGCAGACCGCAAATCAAATTGGTTTGTATGAACCAGTAGTGTCGCTTGTCTGCTGCTGTCATCAGCGGTTGCAGTTTGCGGTCGCCGTTGGAATACTACCTTTAAGGTGGCACTTTAAAGGTGTTATTCGGACGACGAGTTGCGGTCTGCGGATGCAGTCTGCACTTTGCAGCCCGTCTCGGACTTGTACCTTTATAGTGATGGCATTATAAGGATAATATACAGGGTGTAAATAGATCCATCACATAGCCGAAATCTACGCACTCTGTACATCAAGATAAATTACATAGACGAAAAATAATTGCTGGGAAACGACTTTTATTTTTTGGCATAAAAAAACGCTTTTTTTTGTAGCGCGCAATGTGTGGTTGTGGCGAATGCCGCGCGTTTGCATGCGTGCAGCAGCCACACAGCTGAGCCAAGGCGGTCGTGTGCGTTTGATATTCATTGCGTTTTTGTAACTTCAAATGCGTAATTTGTTAAGAAAAATTGAAATTTTTGATAATGTTTGTTTGGAAGAAAGTTTAGTATTATGACTTGGAATTCGTTATTGGAAAAAACTAAAAAAAAATATGTATATTTTGACCTTCAATATCTCCAAAACCATTGATTTCCCAGGTATGGTCTAGTAGAAAAAAATGATCCCAATGATGGGTAGAATATGTGGTTTTCGTTATCGTTATGTTGACGATAGGGACGTGTGGCGCTAGTTCTTTTCTGCACATGTGGTTTCCCTGGTAACCAATAGTTTTTAGAAATAGTATGTATCTATATTAGTTAGATACGATTATGATTTAACCCAATTCATACAGAATTGATTTATATACTTTATCTTTAATTTGTTTTTTCCTGTAATTGCATAATTTATTTGTAAAACATATGATGATTTTCGTTGTATAGAGTCAATTAATTTATGCACTTGACAGACATATCTGTGTTGCTGGGGAGTTTGTTGCGCCGTTTCTTCTTCACAGCAAAAACACTAGGAAGCGGTGAAGGGAGGGCTTTTTGTGGGATGTCTATAATATTGTAAAACGAACGTTCAAAAAGAACTAAGTAATTCTAGTCTATTTTGAATAAATGAGTTTTGAGTTTGAGTTAAGGGTCTTTCTACACCCGATATTTATAGTCCTACTTCATACTTTGTTTGTGAATCCGATAACAGTAGGTAATTGCTACCTATATTTAATACTTCTTCCTAGCCCTTTAACAACTATGTTGGGGTCAGCTTTTAGTCCAACGAGATGCGGCTGAATACCAGTATTTTACAAGGAGAGACTGCCATCAGACCTCCGCAACCCAGTTACTGGGCAATGTCGATATCCTAAGGCTAGACCGGTTGTCAGACTTTCGGGCTTCTGACTACCCGTAAAGACCGTCGTAGGTAGGGTTGCCAACTTTTTTTGCAAGAAATACAGTATATTCAGGTTGGAGAAAGAAAATCAACAGTATTTCAATAAAATGAACAGTACCTACTTTAGATTTTTAATGTTTTAAAAACATATTTCTCGGTGCTTCTCACACAACTTAGCAATTTGGTGTCATTTTTGAAGGCTTCATAAGCTTCACTAAAAGTGAAATCAAAATTAAAGTAAATGAGAAGCTCATTTGTTATAAAATTTATGGAAAATCTATTTCTGTCGGCCCGCCACTTTGCATTCATGACAGAAAAAAACCCTTTTCGTTCTGAAACGAGGGAGGCAACCGCTGCATGCACTGCATCGCGCGACTGTGTGGTGTGGCGAGCCTATAAATAAATACTACCAGTGATGTTAAAAACAGTATTTTTTATACTGTTTTTTTGTCCGACAGTAAAAAGTATAATGCAGTGAAAAACAGTACAATACTGTTTTTAACAGTATAGTTGGGAACCCTAGTCGTAGGTATTCTTATGAAACCCGGGACCGACGGTTTAAGTTGCTCTTCGAGGCACTGTTGCTATATTAAGTGTGGTCATCTATTTTGGTCACACACTTTATACACATAACATGGCATTTAGGCTGAAGCCCGACAAGTGTAATTTACGCCGCACGAAGTGAGTCGCGTAATTTTAGTTACGTTTGGTTTCATACAAATTGCGATTCGTCACACTGCGACGCAATATCAGTGCTTTAAAATCATTCCAGATAATTACCCGACTCTATTTGGCGTAAAATATGCTCTTCTGGTCTTAGCCTTAGGTATATGCTTATATCTAAAAGGAAATACAGGCTGTAAGGGTAAACACCGTTATCCTTGAAACCAGTGGTTTGGTTTCATTTATAGAACGTAAAATCAATGAAAAATAACAAACTTTTTTTATTTTTTTAATTTTCATTTTTCCTCAAAAGCATTTCACCCTATGCGCGGGGGCAACAAGCTACGGGAGGAGGCGCGGGGAACTCGCCGCGTGGCCCGACGCACGGCCCCGCACAGTTTGTTACCCCAGTCCTTATTCTAAGTCAATGCCCCAGTCAGTCAGATGTCTCGTTAGTGAGTGTGTGTACGCCGCGTCGCGTCGTAGCGCCGCCGCGCCGCTCATTTCCCGCGCGTATATATTTTTATTTACTCGGTCCTATATTTTTATGTTGAAGTCAACTACCCATGGTTTCAAGGATAACGGTGTTTACCCTTACAGCCTGTATATGTAATGGAAAGTGAATGTTGGCCATATTTCAGCCACCAATCATTCCACTAATAATATCGTCACCCTCCCCGCTAACTGTCGTAACTAGCAATTGATAATTTTTCAGTAGTTGCGTTAGCTGTTGCTTTATTTTAATGAATTAATAACTTTTTTTATTGATTTTGGCTTCCTCTTTTAAGTTAGTAGTTGCCCTAAAGCCCTAAGGTATCTATTTATTTATTTCTATTAATTTGAAGCAGATAAGTCACTCTGTGACAATTTCTTCGAAAGATTATCAATTTCTAGTTACGACAGTTAGCGGGGAGGGTGACGATATGACCAATAATTCCACTAATGACTGTAAGGTATCTAACTACAGATTTTGTTACGTCACATTAAGAGCCCCCGCAGACCAGAGACTTTATTCGCGCGCATAGCCGCGCGATTTGCTAGTGCTAAACAACCGATAAGTGTGCGCGCGTGGAAGAGCACCATACTGATTCAGCAGTCGGACGATAGTTCGCCGATAGTTAAGTTTGAAGGCAATCGTGTAGCCCATCAAACTTTTTATCGGTCGATACCGAATCGTTAGAATGTCCGCACTTGCATACATCTTCATACTGATTAAAGCCGGGTCCGCAGCTCCATGTTTTCGTGTTTGCGAACAGGATAACATTGTTTGCTAATCGAATAGGGGCGTGGCCTAACAGTTTTGTTAGCAAAATTGGCGCTGCGGACCCGGCTTAACATTGTTTGTTAACCGAATAGGGGCATGGCCTAACAGTTTTGTTAGTAAAAACACAATAACATGTTAGAAAGTTGACGCTGCGGACCCGGCTTAACATTGTTTGTTAACCAAATAGGGGCGTGGCCTAACAGTTTTGTTAGTAAAAACACAATAACATGTTAGAAAATTGACGCTGCGGACCCGGCTTAAGAAACCGACCAAACTATCGGTCGATAGAAAGCCTGTGGTCTGCGGGGGCTTTAATTGTAAATGTGGCTTATATCAATTCATTGTCGTCATACATTCATTCATAACCAAATTGCTGGAGGCCCATAATTTCGACCATAACATGGACTAACTGCTAGTCTAGACGGTAACTTGTATAGTTCCCTAACATCGTTACAAGTAACTACTGTATCAAGTAGTTTTGGGTTGTAACTGGCCTGTTAACGATTACTGTCATAGTTATATTTCTACTGATTAGAGATCTGTTTTATTGATCCTGCGATCCTTGTTATGTTGTAATTTGGCTTTTGGGTTGAATGTGCCTTAATTACATACCTAGTTATTTAGATGATACGGTCATCGCCCGTTTTACAAATAGTGTGAGTTAATATTGTCACAGTCTACCTATATCTTACTCCTTACAGTCGGTCAACGTAGAACATTGTCGCAGAGCAATCGTGCGGGGGGTTGCGGGGTGAAGGGGCGGAGGTTATGTCCCGAGTAGCCTAAGGCCTCTTGTTCACACACGTTTATTCACCGTAAAAATCCACGGTTAATTAACCGTGTGTAGGCACGGTCATCAGTGTTGTGTGGACTACTATAGAAGTTTGTTGACGGGCACGGCGGCCCAACGGCACGCCTGCGCCGCCGTATGCACCGTGGCTACTCCTCTTTTGCGTACGGTTTGATTTACATTAGTGTTGTATGGTAGTCCAGGAGAGTTTGTAACGGCATCGGACGTTTTCGCGACGGACAATAATTACATGACAGCATTCCAAGGCTGATTTTGTGTTACAAAATGGATATAAATCAGTTTCGGCTGGTGGTTTGCCGTATCGTGTACAAGCTCACACGATTTTTCTACGGCGCGGCTAATACGCCGTACGGTTAAGAAACCGTGCCGTGAACAAAAGGCCATACTGCATACTTGGGACATAACCTCCGCCCCTACATAATTTTGACATTTCATAGGACCTGTCAAATGTATGGGCGTTGACCCACTGTATGTAGTAAGTAGGTACACTGTGATATTGTCATAGTTCGCCCGATAACGGTATTGCACAATGTTCCTAACTGACTCTGCTGTAAGGCGCCTTTCTGTTCTGCTAAGCCTTTTCCCAACTATGTTGGTGTCAGCTTCCAGTCTAACCAGGGGGCCTACTCCCTAAGTCCGTTAACGAAGTTAATCACCCGTCCGAAAGTAGCCTAAAACGTAGAAGTGAACAAAATAAGTGTCAAGTTCAACTTTTTGGACGGGCAAAAACACATCGGTAGTAGGGACGATTGTCCAATCGTGTTGTCATTCATTCTTAGTTCGGACCCCGAAATAATCGTATGTCCGTAGGTGATAGGGAGTAGGAAACGCTCGTAAGTAAGGCCGAAACCACGGACTTTGTGCTTAGGGAGTAGACCCACAGATGCGGCTGAATACCAGTATTTTACACAGAGCGACTGCAATCAGACCTCCGCAGCCCAGTTACTGGGTAATGCCAAAGTTGTCAGACTTTCGGTCTTGTACCTACCCGTAACAACTGTCATAGGTATTCGTAAGTCATCCGGGACCGACGGGTTAGCGTGCTCTTTGGGGCTCGGAGGTATCTCGATGTGTAATGAATGGTCACCCATCCACGGAATGGCCGCAGCAAGTGCAGTTTAACCTCGCAAATCGTATGATCCGCGCGGTTATTAATAAGCCACGAGCCCCTCTGTCAGTCAGGCGCCTTTACGACAAAAACATTTTTTGAGAGGTTTCTGTAAACAGAGAGTTGTCAAATGTCGAAAGACGTTTGTATTTTGACAGCTAAACTTGGGATGTTGCTCTTAGGCCGCCATGTTGAGAGCATAGAAGTAATAAGTACTACGTACAACATAAAGTCCTTGGTTGAGAGTGGTTGATTAATTTGGCCTTAAATTTTGTTCGCTAAACCCCTTAGAGCAACTAGGTCCTCGAATCAGTCGTCATCGGTGGCCGCGTTGCTCTATTGCTTAACCCTTACAATCCGATGCGACATTGATAGTTGATCACACCGATAATTAAGGCCTCGTCAAGCTGTCTCCCCCCCCAATCCACCCACCAGCAACGCCCTTAGCCGAGGTCCGAGTCCCATTAGGGGTCCCTTAGTGCTGTTGTTGCTAGTGGTCATCATGTTGTTAATGTAGTATAAGAAGTTAGCTTTGGTTAAGTACTTTACTTTCCCAACATTGGCTGGAGACCCTTCAGGTCTCGCCCATATCTACTCTGTTACGTAGAAACGGACCACAAGGAGTATACAAAATTATTTTTAGTTTATACAAAAACCGAGACACCCCAACAAGATTTTCATCAGAACTGCCTGAATGTGTGTGTTTTTTTTAATAAATCTCCAAATTACACCTCAGTTTATGTCGCGTTAAGTTCCCTAGTAAAGTGTGAAATCCCTGAGATGTGCTATGCAGGGTTTGTCTTATACACGGAAACTGACCGAGCGGACCATCTCAAGCCTCAAGGTGTCTATTCCCGTCCACTGTTATCCGTAGAAACCTATTGAAAGAGAATTGAAATTTGTGAAAAAAAAAGGAAAAACATAATGTGGTGTAAAAACTATGTCAATTGATTATCTTGGTGATTCTAAACAAACTAGTTTCAGGTTTAGTGAATACTAAAACTAAACTTGTATGCAAGGAGTCCAAAAGAAATAACATAACATAAATAACTTCACGCCTTATTCCCCGAAGGGTTGGCAGAGGTGTATAGTATACACCCACGTTTCGCCGTTATGTTTAAGTCCCATGTAATAGGGGGCGAGCCTATTGCCATCAACCGGGCACAAATCCAGACTCCGAGCTGCTACTGAGAAATTCCACATGGAAAAACCCAATAACACTTTGCCCGACCTGGGGATCGAACCCAAGACCTCACGCTCAGCAGTCGCGCTTGCGACCACTAGACCAACGAGGCAGTCAGAAGAAATAACATGTTATTTGAATTATTATAATTTAGAACGATCTTCGAGATCGTACTACTATGAGGTATACACGACAAAATATAGGGCTTAAATGTAACGTCTTATAAGCCATCCCTTTAGTAAATGTTTGTTTCAGAGACAAATCGTCGAGTGATATTGTATGATATTTACTTGCTACAAACTTGCGACAGTGTTTATTCTGCTGTCCGAACACGCGAATTCTACGTATTGACATACGTTTTGATTTTCCGAGTCAATAGAATTGAGATTCGTTTTGGTGCGGCTCAACCATTAAGGGTTGGCCGTCAGCTGTCGGAAACAGTGTGCTTAAGCTGGCGATGTCTGTCCAATTTCTGGTATTTGTAATAACATAGTATATAGTAGTATATGATCATGGGCCTCTAAATCATAGTAAACAATAATCGTTGGGGACCCAATTCCCGAATTTATAACGTAGAGTATAAAGGTGTAAAATGAATTGTGTTGTTTTGTGTAAATATGTAGTAGGCTTTCTTGATGTAGATACTTTATTAGTAGCAGTTACCATTTTTAAGTATCATTCAAGTCTCTATAGCCTCATAATTTTCCTCTACCAACTACAAACAAAAGAAAAGAAAAAAAAAGAAATTGAGACGTTGAGGCTTACTACAATTCATGATAGTTATGACTACGACCTTAACAGTACACACGTACAACGTACACACAAGCATGCACACACACGCATGCATACACACACACTCACATACACATAATCACGCACACACATAGGCACGGGCGCACACCAACACATTTATGGAATTACAGAATTGTATTAGCATGTCTGTTGTTAATGTTAAATTATTTAGTCCCCATGACACAGCGACACGGGGGGGGGGGGGTACAGTGAACCTTGTTATATTTGTTAAATTTTAAAACAATAAATTATTCCATTCTATCTACAAATAACAGAGAGACAGTGAAAACTAGAAAACTAAAACAAATTCAAAACATTCCAGCAGACGTGACTGCACGGCATTGTGACTGGCTTAGGCGACTATAAAATGTTCAGCATTCCGATTACTCAAGCATATTCTTTGGAATTAGGTCACTGAGTTTATTAGCTGAGTTATTAAAACTATATTTAATTTATTCTTGTTTCTACTATAATTTTATTCGAATTATAACCTTTCAGAGTATGTTTTAGTGTCTAATGCTCAGTTTTTACGGACAGAAACGAATCGTTTAGTTTACCAATTGTAGTATTTTTTATTGCCAAACTGGGCATTACGTATATTATGCAAAGCTATGGGGATATTTGCTTTATGGTAAAGATAGAAGGGTCCTAATTTTAAACAACAACGCTCGGTCAATCATAGGAATTGGCCGTACACTTGCACACTGATAACATGGTATTTCAAATATCTAGTTTCTGGTGTATGAATAGATCCATCATAATATATGTTTGCTGGCCATCCAATTTTTTTTTCTTATGTAGCAAAACGTAGCAATAGAAAAACGATTGTGGAAAGGCTCATACACATCTTGTTTCCCTCTTTAGATGAAAACCGAAGCCCTCTCTTTCCATCACCCGTGATCGTTGGTGTAGAAAACCAAGCGGTAACTTAGCCGAAAATTTCAAAAGTAATAGGAAAACAATAGAAAAGTAATATAATAATAATAATAATAAGCCTTTATTGCTGCTTTTTTGTTTTTACAAAGTTTAAATATGCCTAAGTACTAAAAAAACTTAATCTAATAATTTAACTCATTTCCAAGACACAATATCGGCAAACGGTTAACGCTTGCTATTCTGGAGCAGCTTGTCTTCCGACAAAGGCCTCCTCCAAAGATTTCCACCCAGTCCTGTCCTTTGCAGCACGAGTCCATAGTGGACCAGCTACTTTCTTAATGTCGTCTTCCCATCTCTTAGTCTGTCTACCTCTGTTTCTTTTACTGTCTCTTGGGTACCACTCTGTTATCAATTTAGTCCATTTCTCTTTCTCCTCTCTCATCATATGTCCTGTCCATCGCCATTTTAGTTGCTTGTAAACGGTGTGTGCATTTTTAAAATTTGTTCTACTTTTTATTTCGTGTAATTTTACTCTGTTGCTTCTATTAATACCTATTGTACTTCTTTCAATTCCGTAAGATCCGTTTCGATTCCGTTCAGAAAAGTAATAATGGAATTCAAACATAACCTTAAACTGACCCTAAAGGCGCGATTCCATTAGGCAAGTCTTGCATGCAAGTATGACGTCACATTTGCGTACAAGTTGCTTACATTGGAAACATGTTTTCGAGACTGTGCAAATTGCATGCAGGTTTTACTTGCATACTCGTACAAGTGGAGATGTTCAACGATTGAGTTGGACATCATGGGTGACAATCACTTGTTCGCAATTCGAAAAGTGCAACTAACGTATGCGCGTTCAATTTGCACGTCACTTTAATAAAAAAATTTACAAGTTCAAACTACCTCATACAAGTTGTAGCTTGTATGCAGGTTTGTTCAAGTTGTATGCAATTTGCAACTTGCATACAAGTAACTTGCCTAATGGAATCTTGCCTTTAAAGCCAAGATACTGTAATGCGTCCTAGTGAGAAACTTATAGTAATAATTGTTAACAATTAATTCTCAATATTTTATTGCTTCTAGTACCTACTAAAATAAAATTTACTCGTCGATTTGACGTAAATATTTGTATGGGTTTAGATTGTTTAACTTTTCAAGTACTGTAATTATAGACACAATACATAAACAATGGCACTGACGATCCGGGTCGTCGCGCGGGACGATACCGGTTAAGGTTGTATCGCATAGAGTACTCTTGCAAAGTCTTTCATCTCTTTCTTGATTGAAAATAAAGCCCAACAGTCTCTTTGCATCACACGCAATCTTTAGCACAAAAACAACCGCTTGTTCTATCACTGCACTCATCGTGATATCAATCGAAAAATTACAGACAAGCATAGCTTAATCAGCCCATTACTGACCCACTGCTGGGCTCGTGTTAGAATGAGAAGTGTTTTAGGCCTTAGATGCTGGCCTGGTGCAGGTTGTTGTGTGTAGTCCTACACCATCCAGAATTTCATGGAACCCTCTGAAGCGTGCAGGTTCCCTCACGATATTTTCCGTCACCGTTAACGCAACTGATAATACAAATACTCTTTGTTGTACACAAAAGAAACAAGAAAATGACTATAAAATAGAGATGTATAATGAGCGGTCTTTATGTGGGATTCATACGGGCCGATTTTAGCCGTGCGGCAAGTCACCAGTTGCATCGCTTGTAAAAATCGATTCACCACCCCATTTACACCGGTCGACAAAAATCGCATGCGACTTGTTCATTTCTAGCGGAACCACACAGCGTAAAACACACCTCATGCGGTGGGCGATCGCCTGCAACTGACCATTTACACGGTCGATTTTAGTCACCCGCCGCATGCGGCTTGTCGCCGCACGGCAAAAGTCAGATGGCACCCAACTTTGGGGCTTGCGATTTTAGTTACTTGCGGCCTACTTGAACTGTCATTTAGACGGTCGATTTTTGCCACGCGGCATAGCCGTGTGGCGAAAATCGACCCGTGCAAATCCCCTATTATCTCTCTTATCCAAGCGGTTTCTCTTAGACAACCTTTGGATGGACATGATTTACAAGAAAAAAGAGAGGTGTAGTTCGTGGTGATAATCAGATTCTGATCTGCACATGAATTCCAAAAGTCAGGGATGCAGGCCCGGATCGGATTGGGACAGGCAAGCGTTCAACAGCTAGACTAAGCACATAGGAACTATCTTATTTGTCTTTCATCTTCATGGAACTGAATGAAGACATTAAAAAGTTTATCGAACCGTTCATTATACGTTCTGACATGTCCAAGTTAGTGCACGATGCAATTCTTCAATTTAAACTTTTGTCTGCGACAACATGAACGTTGTCGATTCTTGAACAAACTTGATTTATCTGCTTCCATTCAAATTGAAACTTGGTATTTTTCTAGCGGAAGCCTTGGATTTCATCAGTTTGTGATATCTTGTATATAGATTTTATGTTACTGAAAATAGTGTTGAATTTCAATCTTAAATTCAAATTGCAAGTCACTTCAAGCCAAGCGTCTTATTCTCAGTTTAAAATATTTATTTCGATAGTTGTTTAATCTAAGGTTTTCCAAGACCTTGTGTGCACCTTGGAAAGTCCAGTAGTAAACTGCTATAGAACGATTTGTTAGATATATTGATTTATGACAAATACATATAACACTATAGTCTCCACAACTAAATTTAAGCATTTTTTTATTGTTTTTTTCTGATTACGTCTATTTGAAGTTTTTTTTTCGTTTTAAGTAAGTTGTCAGTTTGCAAAAATGTTGCATGTGGTGTTTACCTATAATTAGGTGTGCAGTAGTACTAAGATCACTATTCATTGTTTTATGTTAATGTTTATCTGTAACATCTGTTGGTAGACCTAAGGAAATAAATAAAAAAATAAATAAATTTAAATGTTTGATTGGCTAAATTAGACTTTTCATGTAAGATTGGTGCGTGTGTATGTGAATATTATTTTGAGTGATTAAAATTGTGTCGACGCCAAGTATGTCATCATCATCATCATCATTCAGCCGAAAGACGTCCACTGCTGGACATAAGCCAAGCATCGCCTCATCGACCGGTCCTGTGCCTCTCGCATCCAACGCATTCCCGCGACCTTCACCAGATCATCGGTCCACCTTGTGGGAGGCCTACCCACGCTACGTCTTTCGGTACGCGGTTGCCACTCCAGAACCTTTCAGCCCCATTGGCCATCCGTTCTGCGAGCAATGTGTCCCACCCACTGCCCCGGTTACCATGATTCTCCACTACAAGTATGTACCTACTTGTAAATTGACAGTATTAATGAAATGTGCCATCAGTGCTACTTCAATCTAGGCCCTGAGTACGGAACACATCGCTTTTCCCTTTCTGATATGAAATCTGAACTTTTGATGGGAATGAAAGTGAGTGAAGGTACCTAAATATCCAATAAATGCCGATATACTCGCATGTTGCGACGTAATGCCCTCATTGGGAAACAGTGACAGTGTATACATTTTAATACCTGCAGGGTAGGTACCAAAAAAACTGGACTGATATTATATATTGTACAAAATGTTCATAAATTGAATTCCGACATGAAAAGTTGAAAGTAATTTAATTTCTCAATGGTTAATGAGAATTTATTTCGTAAAAGATTTTTCATAAAAGGGACAAAGTATTTTATTTGATTACGCACTTACTTCGTGTATAAAATGTAGGTAAAGACTCACAATGTAAATACTCTCCTCTGTTACTAGGTTGCATTAACATTTAATTGAAGATATCTAGGTTATTATTTCCTTTATTCATTTTTAAATTATTTATTAGTAGTATTTTTCTTTCTTTCTTTCTTTTATTACATTTTTAAATATGCTATTATGAAAATAAAAACATTTAAAAATTAAAAAATAGTATCCGACCGGCATCGGGAACAGGGTCACACAGGAGATAATGTGTCGGATAGATTCCCCCGGACGGTGGCATGCCCGACCGGTTATCGATATCTAGATAATTATTAGTACCACGTGCAGTCAATATCAAATGTAAATGATGATTGAGCAAAGTTTCAAAATAATTAAAATTGAAAACTTGCCAATTATTATTTTTCAGATAAAAAATAGAGAAGTGAATTCTTTCAAGAATCTATCTGTCTAGCCTTTTCCCAACTACGTTGGGCTCAGCTTCTAGTCTAACCAGATGCGGCTGAATAGCAGTATTTTACACTGAGCGACTGCCATCAGACCTCTGCAACTCAGTTACTGGGCAGTGCCGATATCCTAAGCTTCTGACTACCCGTAACGACTGTCATAGGTATTCGTATGACACTCGGGACCGACGGCTTAACGTGCTCTCCAAGGCACAGAGGGGTCTCGATGTGTAACGAATGGTCATACACGGACTGACCGCGGCAGGCGCAGCAGCTTAAAGGTTAGGCACAGTAGACCGGCATAGCAACTGCACAGCTGCCGCACGACGCCGCGCGTCGCCTCGAATTTAGGGTACGGCTAGCCGCCAGCGCGCTAACTACGCGTCGTCCGCAAGTTGGAAGTGTGTTAACAAGCAGGTGCACATAAAATCAGAATATAAGAATATTAAGGAAAACACTTTAACCATACAATAATATATTTTTCTTTCAACTACGTAGTAATGTTATCATTAATCGCTACAAAACCGATCACAAAATACGTATTTTCTGCTTAGAAGCAAAACAGTGCAGAAATGTTGTATGAAATCTCATTACTGCACTGCAAACAGTGCAGAAATGTTGTATGAAATTTCATTACTGCACTGTTTTTCATTAGTGCAGTTTTTTTATTTTTTATTTAGATATAAATTTACCACAGAGGTTTAATGTCTCCCGTTATGTTTAATATTAAATGTTTGCATTCTTATGCATTAGATCAAAAAGATACTGGCTGAAAATAAAAATCGGCTGAATAAAACCGAATAGGTGAAAAAAAAAAAAAAAAAACAAATGGCGCGCATTTTGTACCATTGTAAAACTTTGATACTTCTTATTTAGCAAGAAAAGTTTTAAAAAATGGAAATAAATAGCGATATGAATTCAAGTCCAGAAAGTATAAAAACAGCTGCAAATGAAATTGTTAATAACCTTTTGCCGCAAAAGTCGCAGGATAACCTTGTTTTCATTAACTTGAGTTTTTATTTTGAGTAGGTTTATTTTATCACGGGAGGTAAATTGGTAGTTGAAAGAAAAGTAGATTACGCACCTTGCTGAAGTGAGTGATTAATGCACTCGTGCTAATTTAGTGCCCTCGCTTCCGCTCGGGCACCAACATAACACTCGTGCATTGATGACTCACTTTGCGCTCGGTGCAACAATCTACTATTAATATTAGTTACAAACTTAGACTAGTTTACAGGGCGTGGTTCTTTGTATACGATACGAGGAGTCCAGGGTCTTCAGGTGTAGTAGGTAGTACTTAACTAGGAGGCTGCTGAGGCGCGAGAGAGGACGAAGTGCAGCGTGCCGGCCCTTTTATAGGCGCACCCCGCTAGTCGCCACCGCTGCACCGTCACACTGAGTGACGGCGCACGAGCGTATTGCGGATTGCGGAGTGGCTTTAACGTTGATACCTGTCCTTAGTGCACGCGGGAAAGTTGACGCGTACGCGCGTGTGTTTATTTTACTTTGGTTTTAATAATGTCGATATCATAATTCAAACGTTTTGAAAATTTATTTAATGCGCCGTTCATTCCGCCTGCGCGGTGCGCCGTCACTCAGGACACACACGAAGCTCGCAGTACGCGCGGCGCCGCGCCGGCCGCGAGGTGTAAGCTCGCAGTCCGCGCGCCGGCCGCGAGATGCAAGCTTGCTGTCACCGCGAACACAGTTGTTATATGGCATTTGTGATTGAACACGCCTAGGATTTGCATTCGCTGGCGACTCGGAGTCGGCACGCTATAAGCGCGCAGTCGGCGCGCCGTAAGCACGCAGTCGACGCGCTGTAAGCACGCGGTCTGCTCGCTTGCAGCGCGCTGTCTGCGAGTCGAGTTGTATGGTGGCGGTAAGCGCGCTGACTGCCCGCCGTTGGCTTTTTCATATTGACATTATGAAATATATTATACGACACACGATTTAATGCTCTAATTTGATTTGTGCCGTTGCGGTGCGGGTATAGTGTGCCATGATCTTAACTTTACAAATCGTATGATCCACGCCGTTGTCAATTAGCCTAGAGCCTGAAGGGAAACATGATTGTTTATAATTAATTCTAGAAATCACATACGGCTTGAAGATGATAGTCGCTACATCTAAATGGAACACAATGAATATGACGCCTTTGATCACATACCCATAATTTTCTTTGAGGTCTCTCGTCATTAAATTGAAGTACAAATTCAATATCAATCAAAGCAAGACTCTAAATTGAGGACAGGTCTTATCTTAATTGGTGCTATTGATACAGAAAATTGTCAATTTACTGTATTTTGCTGGTACATTAGTTCCACGCTCTTTGCACGTAAGGACCAGGTTTTCAATCAGATTTCTATGTGGCCACTCCAATTCGTTTCTCGTAGAAGTCGTATTGGATTTGGGACATAAGTGGTGTACATTGAGAGAAATGACAATATTCCACCTGTCATACAAGGCGTAAACGAATTCGTGTAATTTCTTAAAATCACATCATCTATTACTGCTATTGATTAACCACGCACGAGATCTAGCTGAATTAAAAATAAAAAAATAAAACTTTCTTGCCGTATTTGTAATTTATCGTAAAACTAAGGTTCCAAAAAAAAAATTGCAAAAAAAAACTGACAGAAAATTTTGATGCCACGCATGACTAACTACTAACAGAATGAATAAAAGCATAGCAACGCAGCTGGAAGGCACGACTAGCACGATATCGCTCCACGCAGTCAGTTACAGTCAGTTAACTCGGGGCGCTGAAATGTCTCTGAAAGAGAACAACATGTTTTTTATTGAAAAATATTTTTTGTTGATTCCGATAAAATTCCTTGCTGGGTCAATCTGTGTCACCAATAGATTAAGCGGTTAGCAGGAATCAAATGAATTTGAATACTTCCAATTATCCAATTCCCAAAACTGGTTGTGGAAATTTGAGGAGGATTGAAAAACAGGCTGGATTAACAAAATAATAATGTGCTTTATAATGAGAGCAGTCAGTTCCGGAAAGAGAAGGTGACAACAATTTAAAAAAAAGCTGTTCTAGGAGATGAACTGGCAAGAATCATTCATTAACAAAGAAACAATTAGTAATGGCAGAGCTCCTTGTGAAAGAGTACGTCCGGGGAAGTACCACCATGATACATATTTCTGCCGCCAAGTAGCATTATTGTGATCTCGTTTTAAGAATAAGGCCGTTTGTCCACCGCCGCCGTCACCGAGAACGAGATGACGTTGCTAGCGATACATACACTACTATGGCTGCGTGTCCACCTCACGTCCGTCATCCGAGCACCGTCATCTCGGCCACCGAGATTGTAAGTAGTTCGGTGCTACCGCTAGAACTCCGCCGAGATCGTGACGGACCGAAATGCCAGCAATATAAAATGCGTCTGCTCTTGTCCACTACATCCGAGATTGACGGCGCCGGTGCACGGATTTTTATCAGAGAGCACGGTGCGGTGCGGCTCCGACGCGGCACCTGAGCAGTGCCGCTGCGGCGTAGTACATACAAATTTCCATGCCTACCACACGGTGCGGTGCGGCGCCGCGCGGCACGCTCGCCGGACTAAGACGAGGGGAGAGGATGTAAGCGCCGGAGCGGCACCGCTATGGCGTCGCAGACCGCAGATGTGTTGACAGAGAGCCGTTCCACATGGTGCGGTGCGGCTCTTGCGACGCTGCGTTGCGTACTACGTGTGCACGCTGATGCGGCAACAAAAAACACATCCCTCAATAATTTGTAGACTTGAAACTATCGGCACGTTTCAATAAATATGTATAAGTATAGACTTGACTGAATCGTTGTTGGTAAAGCACGGTCTGGCGGTATGGCCGCAACACGTAGACTCTTGTCATGAGCGAGTCTGGTCTGGAATACTAATGTCAGACACTAGTTCTTTGAATCAAAGGACATGATTTGCGTAATTTTGAAGTAATTACATAGGAATGATTGAGATTTTATAAAATAAATTATGTTAATATTTCATTTCATTTATTTTTTTTTGTTTTAGAGATTTGACTAGTTTTAACGATTTTAAATTATTTTTTAACACAATTTTTGCTTTAACAAGGTGGACCGATGACCTGGTGAGGTCATGGGAATCCGCTGGATGCGAGAAGCACAGGACCGGTCGTTGTGGCAATGCTTGGGGGAGGCCTATGTCCAGCAGTGGACGTCTTTCGGTTTAATGATGATGATGAAGAATTTGCATTTGTTTCCGTAGTGATCCGCGGCTGGAACTTTAAGAATAATTATTGTGATCACTGATTTCTATTACCACCAAACTAAAAAATGTACTTTTTTTGCTATCGTACGAAACACGTACCAATATAAAAAATACAACATAAAACAAATGAACCAAAATAACTAATTGGGTTATTGTATAAACATCTAAGATGCATTGTGTAAGGCAATAGGGTTGCCACCTTTTTTTGGGACGAATAAAGTATTTTTCATTTTGGTAGAACAAAAATAAAGTACACAGCACAAAAAAAGAGTATTTATTATTATTTTTCATTATTTGTCTAATATTATCAAACGCCCAAATTTTGTGGCTGTGGATACCAGTTTATTTAGTCTTATAAGTACTCGTATCCAGTAACGAGCCAGAAACAATCAGTTTTACGTAAATAGAGTATTTTAGCGTAGGGGAAGGGTGTGTCAATTGTTACAGGGAGGCAATTGTAACATCGGTTATTTCACGACATCTATTGATGAGTAGTGGTAGCTTTTGGTGGTAATCGAAGCTTTATCTGATGCTCAATCTGATGCTGTTTTACTGACCAAACTTATTGGTAAAACAGTTTGTGCATGCACTGTCAGTAGATGATAGTTTAAATACCAGCAAGTTGTGAAAAATTTATGTTCGGCACACTTTTTCTTATTATAATTAAATTAAACAGTTTTACATTAGTTCAGTGGTGTTTTTGGAGGAAGTTAACATCCAATCTATACGTACAGGTATGTGAGTTGATCAAATTTACCATAGAGTTTCGTTAACTTAAGTCTTCAATGCCAAAAAGCGGCAGTGGTGCAAAAGTAACAAAACAAAGAGGGACACTGTATTTTTCACACTAGTTAATATATAATAAAGTATCATTTCATTTTCAGAGTTTATACAAAATGGTTTATAAACGACCTCGGAAGACATTGCGTGAAAACGAGTACTTAGATAATGAATAAATGGGCACATTCCAACTGTGCAAAAAATAATCCATTTTTTGTGTGTTTAAACCGTTTGTCAGAATAACTGTTTTTGATTTTATTGTTTATTATGCGTTTAATTGTTTAGCCTGAACTGCTGACACGATTTTGTTTGTTTGTTTTTTTTTATTGCCGACTATTTTTGTATGTTACAATTGACTCTCATTGCTGTTACAATTGACCCTCTTTGTGCCGCAATTGTAACATTATTACCTGATATCAATAAGTGCCATTTTGTAGAATTTTATTGACGTTTTTGTTATTTTATTTATTTGATTTTATAACTGGATAACTTAAACATATTGTGACCAAAAATTATTGCGCTGTGATTGTTAATTAAAATATTATGCAAGATTGAACTTTTTTTGTTACTATTGACACACCTCTCCCCTACTTTATTGGTGTCGTAGATTATAAAGTACGCCTACATGAAAAAGAGGACAATACTCTATTTTAGAGTACGGGTGGTAACCCTACTCAGCATTGTGCTGCATCAGTGCGTATACACGTAGAAAGCGGGTTGCCGGCGCCGATCTATCAGCGCTTGTCGGTAATGGTCCGCGCAGTTAGTCGACGCAGGTAGTCTCTATACTGTGTGGCAAACCAGCGTCAACAAGCTCCGAACTGCGCCGACAAGTTTCGACCTGCTCCGATCAGCGTTGGTAGGCCGTCATTTGTTGATGTATTTGCAAGGGAATAAGGCGTATTTTTGTTAAAAAATGCAAGCCCCTTCTTCTACCCGCTTCCTTTATGTAGTGGTTACCTGCACGGAACAGTACCGATAAGCGCTGGTAGGTCGGCGCTGGTTACCTGCTTCCTTCATGTATACGCCCTCAGTTATTAGTCCAGCGCTGATATTCTGCCAAGGCCACAAGGGTACTGGCACTACTGGCTATATCCAACACTATTCAATAGTGCGCGTCTAGGAATTGCTGTGAGATAAACAACTAAAATAATCACTAATCATACTTTTTTAGGGTTTCTTACCCAAAGAGTAAAATGGGAACCTATTACTAAGACTCCGCTGTCCGTCCGTCCGTCTGTCACCAGGCTGTATCTCACGAACCGTGATAGTTAGACAGTTGAAATTTTCACAGATGATGTATTTCTGTTGCTGCTACAACAAAAAATACTAAAAAATAGAATAAAATAAATATTTAAGAGGGCTCCCAAACAACCAAATGTGATTTTTTTGGCGTTTTTATAGATAAAGACCTAAATAAAGACTCAAACTTGGCCGGTTTTTTTGTTTATAAGCATAACATCACGCCTGTATTTCCCGAAAGGTTGGGCAGAGGTGTATAGTACACCCACATTTCGTCGTTAGATTTAAGTCCCATGTTATAGGGAGCGAGCCTATTGCCGTCAACCAGGCACAAATCCAGGCTCCGGGCTGCTACTGAGAAATAAAACACTTTGCCCGACCTGGGGGTTGAACCCAGGACCTCACATTCAGCAGTTGCGCTTGCGATCACTAGACCAACGCGGCAGTTTTTGCTAATAACATAATACAAGAATATATTTTCTTAGAATATCCGCTGCCATGATATATTTTTCCTTAATAGAATCGGGGCGAGCTTTGATATCCCAATATTGAATAATTCAAGGCAGAATGTATCAATATCTTTGTCATCGTTATTCATGTGTTATGTAGGGGAATCACATACCTTTATGTTCGTGAATTTGCATTTTATTGAACCCCAATGTTTGGTGTTACACAAACTTTTTAACAGCAAACTGTGTTTTTTTGTAATATCGATCGAAAATGTTTACATGTGAAATTAAAATTTTGTAAAAAAGTTTAGTGTAATATTTAATATTACCTTGTTCAAATCAAATCAAATCTATAAAAATATTTCACATAAACCAATACAGGCGCTTATGAAAAGTCAAATTTAGGTGCACGATTCCAATTAGTCGTTTCTTACGGAGAAGAGCCGGCAAGAAACTCCATGGTTACTCTTTTAAAAAGGATATCTATGTATAACAAATTACGTGAATATAATACTATAATTTAGAATAGTTATGCGAGAACAATGTAGTCTTGACCACAGACAGACCTGTGAGTAATGAAGTACCAAGTCAAAATTAATAAAAAATAAAAAAAACAATATGAATAATAGTAAATTACATAATTATATAGGGATATCCACGAAGTTCTCACATTTACAAAAGATAAAATGAAGCTAAACTATACAAGGTTAGTCGGAAATGTACTAATCCGCGGACCAGTTATAGTATCGCTGATGACTGTTGTAAAACAAGTGTTAAAATTTCATAAATCGATAATTTTTATTTCCATGTAAAATTATTTTTATTTTAGTTTTTTCTAAAATTCTTCGTCCCTACCTACGTTAGTTACGAATTCAGAAAATGAAGCTTCTAATTCGTGACCCCAAATATGACCTAAAATGTAAACACAGCTGATCATACCTGAGGATAGATAGATTTTAGCGATTTTTTTTATGAAAATTTTGAACTGCTATTTCTCTTAAACTATTGACTTTTGGGGAAAGTGGCAGAACAAAAGTTATTCATCATTATGGGTACATTAACACCTTTTTGGATTAGTACCCCCATTCTGACTAACCTTGTATAAAACAACTGACATATTTAAATGTCATCAAGTTTTCTTAAAGATTAACTAAATTAAAAATGTACTAGGTATATGGGTTTATAGTGTTCATGACATTTATATAACATCACGCCTGTATTCCCCGAAGGGTTGGACAGAGGTGTATAGTACACTCACATATCGCCGTTATATTTCAGTCCCATGTAATAGGGAGCGATTCCTGTTGCCATCAACCGGGCACAAATCCAAACTTCGGGCTGCTACTGACTAATTTCATACGGAAAAACCCAATGACACTTTGCCTAACCCAGGAACTAAAGCTAAGGCCGCAAATTCGGAGCGACGGAGCGTACAGCGGGGCGTTCAAGCGTTATATTGAACGTACATACATTTAGCTGCACGCTGGAAACGCTATTACGAAGACACTTCAATAGTAGTTTATGTGTTAAGTATCGTTCGAAAAAACGCCCCGCTGCACGCCACGCCGCTCCGAATTTGCGGCCTAAGACCATTATACAACCATGGCGAGTGCAGGCAGGCCAAGGAGACTGACGGTCGTCTCACTAAAAAAGCCCTCCGGCTGTCAAAGCAACAACTACGTACAGTCACAGCAGCCATCACTGGCCATGGTTCATTTAAAAACACCTCTTTGTCATTGGAGTTACAGACAGCCCACTGTGCAGAGCATGCATGGAGGAGGTCGAGACGGCAGCCCACGTGCTACTAAACTGCCCTGAAGTCGCCACATACAGGGCCAAGTACTTCGGTAACCCAGGTACTCTCCGAGAGATCACCAGTAACATCAAGGGTGTGCTGGCCTTTTTCGAGGAGTTAGGGTGGATCGAGTATACTTACCACCCATCACGCAAAATACGCGCTTAGACATGGAGTTGCGGATACCAGCCCGTTATACCTTATACCACTACACCAACGAAGTAGATTAATATTAATAGATTATTTAAAATAATAAGCTATTGCCATCCATTACCATATATTTTAGTTGGAAATGTGAATTAGCATGAATTCATTGAAATTCAGAACCTGACTTGTTCAACACGTTGTTTGAACAACTTCATAATAAATATAATTTAATACTTTGAAAAAAGTATTTTTCTTTCGTTACGTAGTTGTGCGCAGAATAATGAAGAGCTCCTTGAAATCTAGGTTTTATTGTGTGGTTTTCTTTTTGAAGACGTGTTTGTTTCTGTGTGGAAAAGTATTATAATTCTTTCAATTCAATCTTATTTTCTACAAACAGAAAACTTTAAAAATACAGATTCGGGTCTAATCGCGTAGAAACTTAAAAGGCACTAAATACCTTTTTAGGGTTCTGTACCCAAAGGCTAAAACGGGACCCTATTACTCCGCTGTCCGTCCATCCATCCGTCAGTCTGTCACCAGGCTGTATCTCATGAACCGTGATAGTTAGACAGTTGTTCACAGATGATGTATTTCTGTTGCCGCTATAATAAGAAATACTAAAAAAACAGAATAAATTAATATTTAAGGGGGCTCTCATACAACAAACGTGATTTTTTTGCCGTTTTTATAGATAATGGTACGGAACCCTTCGTGCGCGAGTCCGACTCGCACTTGGGCGGTTTTTTATTTTATCTCGAACTTTCGGCCGATTTTCACGGGTAGATTGAAGTGGTGGATCCAAAAGGCATTTAGTGCCTTTTAAGTTTCTACGCGATTAGACCCGAATCTGTATTTATACAATATGTACAAATCGCGAAAGTTTAAAAATATTTAAAAACTTTAAATTAAAAAGTTGATTATTATTTTATTTTACAGTTTTAGCATAAGGTTTTTATACAACTCTTGGTAATTAAGCAATGCAATTACATAGTAATGTTATATTTTTATAAATTTTTAATGCTGCAAGAGTCGAATTTGTGTTTTGGATGATTTCCATGCATTCAATTAATCAGCAAAAAAAAAATATCATCTCAGTTTTTTAAAATACGAATTCGATAGTAGGTAAAGTCGACGGAACTATTGTTAAAACTTATCAATAACTGTAGAACTATGGGGGATGCCACTATATCTGTTGTTTATTTGTGAGATGCTAGCAATTGAGATGCTAACTTCAAACACGTCTTATGTAGTACTCTAAAAAAACACTGCAAAAGGGTGCTTATCGCCACCAAAATCTATGGGTCCACTTGTACGCTATGACACATATTTGCGGGTCCCCGCAAGGATATTACTCTCCCCCGTAGTTCCCCGGGTTCCGTAATAAACGGCTCGTAAACACACCGTGATTTTCTTCACACGTACACAAACACAGGTTACGAACAATGAAAAGTCACTTTTAATTAATGCCGGTGTTTCCATAATAGAGGTGAAGTTTATTACAGATTGTAATCAAACATTATTATCAATGCAAATTATTTTTTATAATTGTTTCGATTTCATCAGTGATGATCAGAGATCAGAATAGGTAGAGTATAATTATACAAAGTGTTACTGACGTTACGACAATAAATGAAACCACGTGTTCTATGATGTGTTTTAGTACCGTACACAAAAAATAAGTTACTTCCAAGCACTTTTTTCGTCGCATGATTTTTCAATTTCACTCATCCATGTAGATGAAGGGACGTTGAAGTGGAAACTTATGTTAACTATATCTGTTCTACACGTGTAAATAAAGATAATTTTGGTTTAAACGGGTCATAGATTTACATAACTTGGCGTAGAGATCTTGATATTCGTAAAATTATTAAATCGTACGAAAATTTCTGTGATTAAACTATTGAATGTACATGATTGATTATTTGTGTTCGGTAGTAAAACTCATCATAGAATACGTGGTTTCATTTAATGTCGTAACGTCAGTAACACTTTGTATAAACTTAGAGGAAGCAAGTAACATAGAGTGGTTAATACCTCCTGTAAAATCCCGGAATAATTATAATGACGTTTTAATCCCGGGATTTAAAAATCACGAATTATTTATTGGACTTTATTTATAGTTACAAATTATTGATTTGAAATTTGAAAGGGGTGCATAAAAAGAGCCCCCACGAGTGACGATACTTAAGTACGTCCGGCGCACTCTGGGCAGTCAGCCCCGCTATCATCATTGCTGACTGGCTAATCTTTTCACCACAGCATGAGCTATTTTCGTATAGCTCGTGCTGACACGAGAGAATAATGTTGATTTGAAAAATCACATAACATTTTTTAGGGTTCAGGGGTTTCTGAAGCATACTAATTCACGCAATATCCTGAAACGAACACTGTAGGCATGATCTACGTGACAAATAAACATCCTTTTTTTACGGGAAACTTCTGGAAAATATCATTTTAACCGAATTTTAAGGGTATACATTTTGGCTCCTCTTGGGTGCCACACGCCATACACAAAACATATCCATGGCGCCTCTGTGATACCATCCGCACGGAATCGGTTAAGCCTACCTTAATCTAATGAGCGTGCTGCTGCCGGAGAACGCGTCAAAACTGATTATTAATGTACTTATTCTCTTGTTTGTCAAAACTGAAGATCAGTGATGTTGTATTCTTGAAACTACCGCTACTATTTGTTCCATCTATGTAAACATGTTTTTCTTAACGTGAGTTAGTTTAACGCCCCGAGTTAACTGACTGCGCAGTATATGTATATTATTTAAGGACAAGCCGATGCAAAAAATGTATCTATGTATTCACCTTTTCTCATATTTATGAAAGACAAAATTCTAAAAAAAAAGTGCTTTTTCATTCTTTGTCTTGTGAAAACGTTGATTAGTTTTTATTTAAATCAATAAAATGCGTTAAAAATATTTATTGCAAGCACCGGTTTAAACTTATTTACTTAAATTCTCTCAAAATCTAATATGCGATTTCAATGATTATTTTTTCAAAAGATTGGTTTTATTATGTTCTATGTCTCGTGTAGTGCTGGACTTAAAGTCTCGTGTAGTGCCGCACTAAAGAATAGCACTACCCCATCTCTTCCTATGGGTGTCGTAACAGGCGACTAAGGGATTCTCTAGAGGATGGGCAGCAGCGTTCTCTGAGTATTTTAACAACCATACTGCGATCGACAACCCACCTGCCTAGCGTGGCGATTACGTCAAACCCCCCTTTTGGGGGAGGCCTACACTTTTGTTTGGGAGGCCTTTGTATGTCCAGCAGTGGACGTCTTTCGGCTGAGTGATGATGATGTTCTATTGAATTGGTTAATAATTTATATTGCATAACAATTATGGACATAAAATTGGAAGCAAATACTAAGATCGCTCGCAGCACTCGGGCCGTTTGGATGTGTCATTTTCCATATTGTTTTTTTTTTCGTTTAGTCTTGTCCTTAATGAGGCAATATAGATCAATATAGATCAGTCATTTCTGAGCCAGTCTATTGACAGAGAACACCTTTTTTAAGGAAGAAATGAAGCTGAACATTATATCTAATATTGAAAATTCTTTGCCCACGTAATATCGAGTTCGGGACCTTTTCTATCTACACCTCGTAGGGTACGAGTACAAATAAAATATATATCTTTTAATTAAGACAGTTTGTGATACAATGAACTACCTATGAAAATAAATTCCCATTTGGCGCCGTCGGGTTGCGATTTGGGATATAAAGGGCACTGTTACACGATCCTTTGAATTTTTATTGCTTATTGTAAGATTCGCTGTTACGTAGGTTTGTGTCTGAATGGACTGGAGCTAGCAGGAGCTAGTTAGTTAATTTTTGCGCAGATTTTTAACAACAATGTCATAATCATAACATTCACACTTATTCAAATATAATAATCAAATTAAATTGCGAAGACATAGAACTAACTATGGCAAACAAATGATGGAGCACAATTATATAATAATCTACCAAATAATATAAAGGATAGCAAATCACTTGCAGTGTTTACAACAAGATTTAATAGGTCCGCCCAGTATCAAAGCAATGTATTATTTGGGCCAATTCGACGAACAAAATAGGGAATATGCATGTAATTCAAAACTCTTTCATTATTTAAATATACATTTTACAGGAATCAAGAAAAAAATTGCATTATTTTTTACATTTTTTAACGCATTACTTATTTTACAATTCATTACTTTATGTTACGTTTTTTTTGTGGAACGGAACGCAATCTCGAAACGCGTCGTCTTCGAAAATGCCGGAAGTGACATCAAAATCCATATGAATAAATCTTTAAATAATCTTTTCTTAGCAAACTGTTTGATTTCTCACTGAGATAAGTTAGTAAGTGCGATTTCTGCTTGAATAAAGCACAAGAAATAATTTAATTTGTATAATTTGTGGCTAAAAAAAGATGTAAACAAAGCAGTATCGTGGATTATGACGCCACATTAAGGCCGCGACAATAAAGGCTGTTTGAACTGTAGAAGAAAATTGTTGAAGTTAAATAATTGTTTTGAGCAACAAACAATAGTAACATTTGAATTTTAAACCATTTTATTTATTACACATACACAAGTATCATACACATATAACACGAACGAATTAGGATTGTAACAAGGGGTCCAGCTCATTATTCGCTGTGCTAGTGCACAGCACTGATTTTCAGCTGGCCCCTGACATTTAAAATAACATTATAAATTACACGAAATTCAACAAAATAACAAAATAGAATTTATAACCAAAAACACACATTAAACTTAAAATTTAAAACAACAATTCGATTCGATTTGATAAGAAAGTAAACAAATTCCCTTCAAATAAAATGGAATAAAATAAAATGAAAAAATAAAATGAAATTAAATATGGCTGACACTTTTAGGCTATTTTAATGCTTTTGTTGGGTTTATATTACTGTGCTTTATTGATTAAGAGAAAAAAATAATATTACATGCATATTCCCTATACGTAGTACTTATTACTTCTATGATTCCCTATTGTTGTCAAACTCAAACGAACCACAACCGTCGGTCAGTTTTTGTTTACGAAACTGTCAAAATGATTGATTTTGTTTTTTGCATCAAACAATTTGATCGCTTTTGATAAGGAAATCTGTCTGATTGAACGGTTCGGTCTTGGTTCGGTTGCAATTTATCAAGATTTCTTTTAGGAGAATTGGGCCCCTGATATATTGGAAGACTCATGTTAATGCGTATACACGTAGAAAGCGGGTTGCCGGCGCCGATCTGTCTGTTGCTTGTCGGTGCTGGTCCGCGCAGTTAGTCGACGCATGTAGTCTCTATACAGGGTGGCGAACCTGCGCCAACAAGTTCCAACCTGCTCCGATCAGCGCTGGTAGGCCGTCATTTGTTGCTGTATTTGCAAGGGAATAGGGCATGTTTTTGTTAAAAAGTCTTCTTCCCGCTTCCTTTATGTAGCTGTTACCTGCACGGACCAGTACCGACAAGCGCTGGTAGATCGGCGCCAGTTACCCGCTTCTTAGTATAGGTACGTCCTTAACCCGTGAACATTTACGGACAGATAGCTATATTAGACCAATGTTGATGAATTGAATCTTTGATGCAATGGAATTCCATAAAACTCCACCTCAGCTTTATTAACCTCTTGTCGACTTATAGGTGACTAGCTTTTGCCCGCAGCTTCGCTTGCGTGAAATTTTAAACCCTCCCGTGCCCTCGTTAAGCCCCTTTTTAGGTGTAGTTTTAAAATCCATAAAGTCCGTCTTTTGTTATTTATTTAGAAGAGTGTTTGTGCCAGCTTTCAAGTGAATAACCCAATAAGAATTTTCATACAAATCTCCAAATTCGAAAAAACTTTTACCCCCTCTTTTACCCCTTGAGTAAAATTTCCAAAAACGCACAAACATGTGATATTTCTATCCAGAAGCCTAAATATTTAATTCCTTGCGTCTTTCTTCAAAAGTACCCGATTTCTGATACACACTTTCAACACTTATTTCACCCCCTTAGGGGTTGAATTTCCAAAATCGTTGAAACATGTGTCAGTTCATTTCTCACCAGAAGACTAAATATCAAATTCCGGGCTTCTTACTTCAAAGATAACAGATTTCTAATCCCAGCGGTTTAGGCTGTGCGTTGATAGATCAGTCAGTCAGCTTCTCCTTTTAAACAAGGTTAGTTTTAGTATATACTAAACCTGAAACTAGTTTGTTCAGAATCACTGGGAGAATTGATTGACATATTTTTTCATAATTTTCTATTTTGTTTCAGTAGTTTTCTACCCATAACAGTTGAACACCTTGAGGCTTGTGACGGTCCTCTCGTGTATTAGACAACCCCTGCATAGCACATCTCAGGCATTTCTCGCCTGAAACACAGGATTACCTAGTTCAGGCACGTAAGTCTTAGGAACATAATTTACATTTAAGCAAAAGTGTACGAATTTTTATGCCCTGTAATTTTTTGAATAAAATATTATTATTATTATTTCACACATTTTTAGGGAACTTAACGCGACATAAAGTAAGGTGTAACTTGGAGATTTACTAAAAAAAACACATATTCAGGCAGTTCTGATGAAAATCTTGTTGGGGTGTCTCGGTTTTCGTATAAAGTAAAAATAAGGTTGTATATATATATTCCTATGATTCATCATCATCGTCATCATTCAGGCGAAAGACGTCCACTGCTGGACTTACGTCTCCCCCAAGCATCGCTACATCCACTGGTCCTGTGCTCCATGTTGGGAGGGTTTGCCATAATCGCCACGCTTGGCAGGCGGGTTGGCGATCGCAGTATGGTTGTTAAAGTACTCAGAGAACGCTGCTGCCCATCCCCTAGTGAATCCCCTAGTCGCCTTTTACGACACCCATGGGAAGAGTTGGGGTAGTGCTATTCTTTACGTCCGGCACCTGTGTTGGTACATTCCTATGATTTACCGAGCGTTATTGGTTCGTTTTAAGACTCTTGTATTTTTACCAATAATGAAGTAAAGACCCCATAGCTTTGCAAAGTAGATCCTCCAATTCGTTAGTAGCTATGGCACTTAAAATTAGCTTACGATTCTTTTTATATGCCAAGTTTGGCAATGAAAAATGCTACTATTGGTAATCAAAACGATTCTTTTTGGCCATAGGAACCGGGCATTAGGTATTCAATATTGACTTGGATTCTATTGTTTATTATTTTACATCTATACAAGGTTAGTTGGAAAGGGGGTACTAATCCGCGGGCCACTTAAAGTACCACTGATGACGGTTTTAGAGCGAGTGTTAAAATTTCAAAATTCGATAATACGAGTATTTATTTCGATCTAAAATTATTTATATTTGTTTTTTTTTCAAAAAATCTTCATCCCTGCTTTAGTTACGAATGAAAAAAACAAAGACTAATTCGTGACCCCAAATATGAACTGAAATGTGAACACAGCCGATTATAGCTAAGGATAGACAGATTTTAGCGTATTTTTTAAGTAATTTTTGAACAGCTATTTCTTTTAATCCATTGACTTTTGAGGAAAGTGACACTTAAATACCCTTTCGGATTAGTATCCCCTTTCTGACTAACCTAGTTTATTATAAGTACGTATATATTCGGCGATTCTTCTTCTCCTGTGAGCTATAAGTACATATTTATGAGAATAGCTCATGCTTTGGTAAAAAGATTAGCCAGTCAGCAAGGTTAGTAGCGAGACTGCCTAGGGTGCGCCGGACGTAATGAATTATCGTCACTCGTGGAGTCTATTTTCAGTTACATTCATGAGTTAATATACCAGTTACAGACAAAGCAACATTAAAGTATTTTCCAACATCGTACCGTACTTAGACAAAGATATCATTAATTCTATGTAATTCAAGCCATCGTGAAGCCAGCGCCAGCTTAAAGCGCTCGCCATACTTACGACTGTGTGTCTCTTACGTTACGGTTAGTTTCTTAGTAAATGAGGCTTGGTGATGCAAAGAAGGAAATAAGCAGAAGGAAAGGATCTTGATCTCTAACGTAACCGTAAGTACTGTTCCTATATCTTGTATCAACCCTGATCTGCTTTTTAGACCTTTCGTTCTTCAGCTGTAGGTACCTAATGTAGGTGTGGTAAAAATTTGAGGGCTAACCAAAGGAATTATTTATTTATCTTAGGAAAACTAACAGCTACAAAAATTTAATGAGTAATTATAGTTAGTGACATAAAGCCAATTACTTACAGGTTTTCACGCATAGTAACAGACATTAAAACAAAAACTTAGGGAACACTTGATGGCAGAACAATTACGATTCAATAATATAGTCTCAAAATAAAACCAGTTACACCTCACAATTAATTGAAAAACTTATGGTTAAGCGCCCTTCTTGCCGTGCTACTAGTATTAAAATAGCCAATGCTTTGTATATCGAAACAAGTTAGTCTTCTTCGAATTATTCCACTTTGCCCCACCAGCCGCCCCACTGGTGGGGCAAAGTGGAATAATTCTTAGGGTTTTATATAATCGCCCATCATAATTAAAGACGCCAGATAAAATTCAAGCAAAACCAAAAATAACATCTACCGTAGATTGCCAAAGTATAAAATCGCGTCACATTGCTTGATGAGTAAACAGAATCGAAATTAACCAGGAAAATTTTGCGATTTGCCAATACACGCAAAAACTGGGCAATAAATAGTACCTAATCTGTTTTCTAGCAAAGCAGCTCAGTACAGTACTTTTAGTAATAGTTTGGAAATTACGACTATAGTTTTCGTGACATCGCTAAATTGAATAATATATTTGTTTCTTTTCCTTGCGGGTGTGTAAAAGAGATATATGTAGAGGAGAATTTAGCGAAGTCATGACCTCGTACTAGGGCTACTGTCATACACCGGAGAGTTTGGATAATAATCGGGTGTAGCTCTATGACCCTCGGGAGCAAAGAACGGGTCACCAACATAAATCATAATATCTCGGAAATTAAGAATGATACCTAGTTTATTGAAATGAAAAGCATTTTATAGACTATTTAAGAAGTTTTATTAGTTTTATTTGAGTATTACAGTATTAAAATAGTCTATAAATTGCCCCCGAGTGTACTTTGAATGTATCTTCTACTTCTTGCCTGCACATTGGCAGAGTGGTTCCGGCGAGGATGGGTAGAGCACGTCGTTGCGGTTTGGGACTGTCCTTTCACGAAGTTTTTACGCAATTTCGCGGAAGCGACTAACATTATTTCGCACTTTCGGTCGTGGGACGTGTTGAACACAATTGTCTTACTTTTTTGGTCACATGTGACACTTTGAGTATCAAAGAAGAGGAGGGAAATGTAAAAAGTATGTAATTTATTTGCTACGCTTACACGTGAGTTTAGGGAGAAGGGTATTCGAGGGGATAGGCTAAGATGTATTTCTTCTCTTGTGACGGCACGAGTTATTTGAGAATAGCTCATACCGTGGTTGCCAGTCAGCAAGGTTGATAGTGGGGCTGCTTGTCCAGGGCCTGCGCCAGAAGTACATAAGCCAGTATCGGCACTAAAGTATACTAATGTAGAACCACTGTTCTACAGTGACGGTATCAGGTTCCATGTAGATCAGTAGATAATTGGTGGAAACTCCTGACTTTCGTAAGGAAATTACCTTCAAATTTGTAGTTCAGATCCTATTATTTTCAGCGACAAAGAGCCAGACTATTAATCTAATCAGTACCATTTAAATTCATCTATTTATAGTGTAGTTATGATAATAGTGTTTAATAATAGTCTGGTAGTAATTTAAAGTTGAGCTCGGATCTATAAATAATATCAACATAATGATAGGTAAGTGGTATCATTATCTAAGTCGTGTGACATAACCTCAAAGAGAATTATAGATAATTTCAGCTGTCTTGAGCTAAGGTAGTTATTTGTAGTTTATTTAATGAGCTAAGTAGACATAGAAGTATCTACTTTTAGATTGTGTGTAAATAAGTAGTTTAGAAACAATACAATACAGCTCTGGCAATATTAGTCGTTATACTTGTTCCATCGCTGTATCTGAAATAGATATACAGCGTGTCTCAGAAAGTAGTGTCAAGCGGAAGTCCAGAGGTAGAACATCTTTTGAGGTACCCAAATCACCCCCATGTATGTATACAAGGTTAGTCGGAAAGGGGGTACTAATCTTCGGGCCACTTAATGTATCACCGATGACAGTTTTAAAGCAAGTGTTAAAATTTCAAAATTCGATAATTTTTATTTCCATGTAAAATTATTTTAATTTTAGTTTTTTCAAAATTTCTTCGTCTCTGGTTTAGTTACGAATTCAGAGAATAATGCTTCTAATCCGTAACCCCGAATATGACCTAAAAGCACAGCACAGCTGATCATAGCTGAGGATAGATAGATAGATATTAGCATATTTTTGTAATTTTTGAACAGCTATTTCTCTTAAACTATTGTTTTTTGGGGACAGTTGTAGAACAAAAGTTACTTATTATTATGGGTATTTTAACACCCTTTCGGATTAGTACCCCCTTTCTGACTAATCTTGTATATATTTATTGGTAAAAGGAAAAGAAAAGAAAAAAAGTTAAATAATACGGAATAACTTAAAATACCTATATTATACGGTTTCAGAAGTCAGTGCTAATCCACGCTGAACCAAATTGAAGGCACCGATTTCTGATTCATGATTTCATCCATGACCTAAGAAGATTTAAAGACCTGCACACATCAAGTACTATGCGTTTCAACTAAGAATAAGACGGCCTTGGCGCCATATTGTGACTTCATGCACGCTTTTATAATACTTACACTCTCTTAATTATACAATAATCATACGAAAATAACATTCACAAGATAATAAATATTATTGAAAATTCATTTGTACAAAGTATATTTTTATTAAACGTAATTGTCATCGACGAGGTCATCCTGGGGCCCAATTCTCCTAAAGTAAATTGTTGCCAAACGCAATCGAACCACAACCGTCAGTCAGTTTTTGTTTTCGAAAACTTTCAAAATGATTGATTTTGTTTTTTGTGTTAAACAATTCGACAGCTTTTAAAATTGAGAACTGTCTGAATAAACGGTTCGGCCTTGGTTCGGTTGTGATTTATCAAGATTTATTTTAGGAGAATTGGGCTTCTGATATAATTGGAAGACTCATGTTAGTGAGAATTGGGCCCCTGTTCTTAGTTGAAACGCATAGTAATACTTAACATGTTTTTCCAAGGGTACGTCATCAGGACTACAGAATCCAGGAATCATAGAAGCACGATTACTGAATATTGTGACGCGCTTACTCTGACTTTTAATTAAATAAAACGTAATATAGTGTCATACAATGTATCAAGTTGACCCCAAAAGAAACCTTTTGAAATAAGCTGTCGTCAGTCCCTGGACATTCCCCAATATAGTACGCAAACAAAGCTTGTGTAAGGTCAATATCGCCATAACTCAGCCTTATGCGCACTCCGTCATATATATACTTGTTATAAATCTAGAGGAGTACATGATTTATCATATATAACACTGTTGTTTTCCCAGCGACGTTAGTTAGGAGATTATTTATCGACATACGATAAGTAAATATGTAGTTTTGGTACTAGTAATGATAGAGAGGATTGAGTTATGAAAGTTCCAGTGTCGGTAATTATAGTAGGATAGAGTGGTGATATTAACTGTTATGTTAACGCCCACGTTGTAACTTGTTCTTCGGATATTGACACATCACTAATTATCTTAAAGGTATGAGTTTGTTCGTTACAAAACTGTTGTTTTGTAGTTTTAATTAAGCCTATTACTTACATTGTCTCTTTTAAAATAATGTCATCAAGAACAATTTGTTATACAGGGTTACAGGGAAAGTCGTACTGAATATCAAAGGACGTTATTTTCCAGGTCATTTCTGATGGAATTGATTCTATAATATGGTATTCGAAACTTAACCGTTATGGAGATATTGAATTTTAAAGATATTTGATATGTTGTGTAGTACAACACTTGGGCCTATTCAAATAAAAATTTTCAAGATTTTATGAACATACTTAGTAGATGTTAACGTTTTTGAATAGCTAAAGAGACGTAGAAGTTTTTAAAATTATTTGCAGAATAAGTTCCATACATATTTGTATGTTAAAAACACTTAGTGAAAATTCTTTAATTCTAACCGTTGTCGAGTAGTCTTTTTAAGTTGTTAGTAGTAGGTTCAGTTTTTGTTAATAATTTTTATTAATTGACATCTCTAAAAAGATACAAAAAAAAACGGACCCTAGGAGCTCTAATCCCAAAAAAAGCCAAAAAATAAAGGATGTTTTTTAAATACACACATCAAAAGTGTCTAGGGATCAACATATATTTTTGCAATAACTTTTCTCCTGATTGATATTAATTAAAATTTTCTTTAAGGATTCATCAAATAAAGTGTTTTCGTTTGTCACAGTAACGATAAACCAAGTCACCTTTGCATTAATAAAGAAATTTGCCATTTTCCTAATAAAGGGATTTTTGACATTTGAACCACTAACACAAAAGTTCGAAAAAAAGACTGAAATAACAGTTTTCTTTAAAATTTTATTGGGTAAAATAATCCGTGTTTCTACCGCGAACACTAACAACACAAGAACATCGGTTTGGCATACTCAAAATGAGTTCATCCAAATCACGCTGTGGAATGGCCGCCCATGTTCGTTGCAACAACAAAAAAAGGTCTTCTTGCGACTGGATACCCTCCATATTCGGCAGAGCTCTTCTCTGTAGCATATCCCATGCATGCTCAATCGGGTTCAAGTCTGGCGACTGAGCAGGCCAGGGCAGGACATTGATGTTAGCTGCGGCGAGAGTCTGTCTTACAACTCTTGCGGTGTGCGGTCGTGCATTATCATGCATTAACTGAAATAAGGGACCGATTTGCGCTTGTAGAGGAACGATGACGTCTGATACAATCGTCTCAGCATAAATTTGAGCGTTGAGGTTGCCTCTGATCCAAATCAACTCAGTTCTTCCGCCGATCCAAATACCCGCCCATACCATGATGGTTCCACCACTATAAGGATGGACTTCCTGGCAGGATTTTAATCGCTGTTGGCGTCCAGGGGTTCTCCAGTGTCGTATACGTCTTGTATCCGGTCTCATACCAAAACGAGACTCATCAGAAAAGCACACGAAACGCCATTGTTCTTCTGCCCAATTTCTGTGTCCAAGAGCCCATTGATATCGAATCCTACGATTGTGCATTGCTATAGGTGGTACCCGTAGCGGTCTTCGGGAATGAAGGTTCACTTCATGCAAGCGGTTTCTGACTGTTTGGTCGCTAATTAAGTTCCCTGAAGAGTGATGAAGCCTCACGGCTAACATCATGGCGGTTATTGTTGGAGCTCTTCGAGTTAAGATTTGAATGTATCGGTCTTGTCTCCGTGTGGTGCAGCGATACCGTCCTCCATGGCGCTCAGCCACGGTACCAGTGCTTCGGTAACGTGTCCAAAGTCGACTGATAACACTCTGACTTGTATTCAGAGCTAAAGCCACAGTACGTTGCCGGGAACCAGCATCTATCATTCCCACGGCTCTGAGCATTTCTTCCCTGCTTAAATGACGTCGCCGCTCCATAATAACGTTGGTTTTAATCAGTAGTAGGGAAACAGTAGCACTAATAATGTCTTCAATGCGTTGTATGTTTTTATAGGGAAAATATTGACAGCTGATTTTCATCTTTTACTCGAATTTGATTCACAGTTCCTGATTCAAATTATGAAATGCACCAAAAAGGATCCATATAAATTTATAAAATCATAAATTTATTACAAAGCCACATCTCAATCTCAAGAAATCCGCATAAAAATGCTTGATCCCTAGACACTTTTGATGTGTGTATCTTTAAAATTCAATATCTCCAGAACGGTTAAAGTTTCGGACACCATATTACGGAATCAAATCCATCAGAAAATACCTGAATAATAACGTCCTTTAATACCTATTCAGTACGACTTTTCCTGTAGCCCTGTATAGTCTCTTTTAAAATAATGTCATCAAGAACAATTTGTTATTTATTATATATATACCTACTTTTCGTAGATCGAAACTTACCTTTACAGAAATGTAAGACTACTTTAGGGGGTATTTCATCAACCTATCATTACCTGTTCATTAAAGTAATTCGGCATCCAAACTTTTCAATAGCCAACATTTGCATTTCGCTAACATATCAATTGTGATAATGACAAAATTATTGGACAAATGTCATATTTCTAGGTCACATCTGCTTATCTGATGAATAGTTACGGACTACAAACTTTTCGAGTACTGTAATTATAGACACAATAGATAAACAGTAGCACTGACGATCCAGATCGTCGGCCGCTAGCGGATGGTAAAATACCCCCAAAATTTTATGTATTCTTCCAAATCGCTAAAGATCGATGTACTTACGATAAGATTTTTTTAAACAAAAAAATCTTCTCTTTTTGTTGTCAACAGTTGACTTCAAAGAAACGCATGGTTTTAATTTTTATTTGGCGGCTATCCTTTACTTCATGTATGTGTTCACAATAGCTGAGCATTCCAATAATGACCAATATTGGTTTAGTCTTTAGCGCAAAACAAGCTATAAAAAAACCAAAAACATTGGTGGCATAGTTGGATCCAATATGGCTAGCCATTTCAAAGCATCAGTCAAAGTAATCAGAGATACAATATAGTTTGCGCTAAAACAAGGCGTTTTATTTGAAACCATTTGGTGTTACGACGCCTTTACGCTGCGGGATTTTAGTATTCTAGGTCCTTAGAGTCGCGGTTTAATCAAATCCTTCAGACATGATTGCTCTGATGTCTTAGGATATTTTTCGCGAGACTTGCTGTGTCCTCGATTTTGGTCGTTTTTACAGGACATAGTGCAGTCAGAAAATTACCTTGTTTTACGTTAAGTATGTTCTTTATTCTTTCAATTTCCGGCTCTACTGCTGGGGTCCGTTTTGCTTGAATAAATGTATATTCAACTAAGTTATGGTAAGTTGGTCAGCGGGTGAATATTCGAAAAACATTAACAAAAATTAATAACGTCATTAAACACCATCCCAAAATTAAAAATGCAGTTGTTTAAAGCTCCAATTATGACAGTGAAAACTCAAATTATACCACTGCCGTTAAGCAATAACTATTAAACCCAGGCGAACAATGATTTGTTAAAAAATATTAGGGTAATTCGAATATTCACCCAGGCCCATTTTGAGTACTCGACGTTAACAGGCTGATTATGATGATGATATGTTTTAATAATATCATCCTGCAAGCTTTCCTTAGTGGCGGAAAGTACCTACCTATCATAATCTAATTATTATATACCGGTATATCATATACGTACTTACATCCCTAGATCAACAGGCAGCTACAAGATGATGAAAATATCGATAAGTTTTGAATTGTTGAAAAAATCATGCTGCAAGAACTTGGTCCATAGTGATAGAAAGTATCATCAAACTGGTATGTCATATACATACTAACATCTCTAGATCGATAGGCTGAAATAAGACAAAGAAAAAAGAAAGACATATCTGAAGAAAAAGAAAACGTGTATAAATATTAAAAAAATTAAGTGACATGGTCACAAAGTTATGAAAACGGCTTTAAAAATCACAACCAGCATTCTGACATGAAAATTAATTAACGAGAAACGCAATTTCTCACAAAAATTGCTGAGCGTTTCCGTCGTCTCCGCGTGGTAATCTCCAGTAGATTGAATTTTAATGGTGTGGTAATGTTTTTGTAACTTGATTTAGTAGATAGCATAACTAAAATGTTTTCTTACAAATTATGTTTCTGTAACTATCCAAATAACTTCAAACACGTATTATTTAAGCTTATTTATTATTTTCATCATTGTAATTGTTTATTCTTTCGATTCATTACTTTTCATTCAGATCAATTGGTGAATCAAATTACTTGATTTTAATTATTTTAGTTTTATAAAAATTTTCACTTTCGATTAAAAACAAATCGCATTTCTACTTCTATTCTTTTTGCAATTGTTAAATTAGTTTTTCCGCTCAGCTACAATAGCCCAACCTATGAATCAAATCTGAGATTTCAATCATCCTTATTACTTTATTACAATCACTTTCAACTTTGAATAATCATATTTCTAATTCCCTTCGTTTTGCATTATCTGTGTTCAAAAGCAGGCTCATTACAAGAGAAATTAACTTCTTCAAATATGTGTCCCACTTGACAGTTCATAAATTGTGGATAAATTCTGTAATCTGCCTTTATCTCTGTTATTTATGGTAAGAAGACGTTAACTTGGTTGGCAGTGGATTATCTTCGAAAATTCTTTGCGTATTTCTTTCTTTACATGAATTTGTAATGATCGTTTGTGTTTTGTGTTCATCTGTTTTAGACTTAGGAACTTTTGCTTACATTTATCTTTTGCTGTTAACTTTCACTACAATTTTTATAATTTTAACTTTTACTGTTGTAACTCATGCTGTATTAATAAAACCAGGATATACATTATGACGTAACATTGTTAATTTTCTTATTTCAATTTGAGTTTAATGTAAGTATATTGCAGGCTTCGTTTTACGAGCTGTTTCTGCATTATTGTCATTCCTGAATTTTGAGGTTACAATTATAAATGAAAATCAAACCAATTGATTCCATACATTTATTCTAATATTCTCTTTTTTCGATACAGTGTATAAACAGTATAATTCCTGATATGGTGTTCTATTAAGAAATCAAACGATACTCGCATTTACAATAACTTGGGAGTAAAACTTGAAAATAAAATGTTAAATGTGAAAAATGTGTAAATACTAACATTGAAGTTGGCAGTATTTTGTAACAGATTATTGAGCCTGGATGACAAAGGATGATAAAATTATGTTTTCTGGAAGCTAACGGCAATATACAGTTCTAAAACTCAACGTTAAGTAGGGGGAGAACGGCTGGGAATAAATTATATAATAATAATAAGGCAGTTTATAAAGTTTAATCGTTTTCGAGTTTTAAAGTTGCCATGAATAAAATGTTACCTCATAAATCTAATTATTAAATGAGATATGAAAAAGAAAAACTTAAAAGAAACTGTCATAACCTGCCCTACAACACAACTTAATTGTGACTTGATAATTTGTTTTTTCTTTATAAAACATCATATCAGCAATCTCTTCAAAGTACATAATTCTACATTTAAAATACACATAAAACACAAAGTGACTAGAGTTTGACTCCAATCTAGTTTGGCACCTTTATACTAGACGTTATCAAATGTTTTGAACATACAATATCCACTTAATATTTACCGTAACTTACATTATATTTATATATATAAATATATATACAACATGTTTGGTTCAAGAGATCTAGATCGTCGTACAAAATAGTAGACCGAATATGTAGACATTTTTTCTAAATAGTCCCTGTATTTTGTTCGCTACTTACTCTTTACAATAAAACACATTTAATCAGTTTTATCACACGAGATAATTATACGAAGCGAAATTCAAACAAGTAATAAGTTTTTGGATGCGTAAACATGAAATGCACTAAAATACTACACGGGTGGTACTACAAAACTTTAGACACTTGTTAAAACAGAATCTAACGTAATTTTTATAAAAAAAAGATGTTTAAGCCCTGTTTACTCAAAAAAATTGTTAAACACCATTTTATGGTAGGAGATGCTTTTGAAATTTCTTATTTGGATAACGTTGCAGCTCCTTTTAATATCTATGTTGATATAATAGTTAGAACAGAACTATATCAACCATAAGTAAGTATCCAAAAGATATCTATACATATAATAAAATCGTGGTTTAGAACTAACTAAGAAATTTTTGTCTAGAACTTATAAATCGCGCGGTAACGAAACCATAGCGCGATCTAATTCGACGCCAACGCCATCTAGGGAAGTAAAGGTTAAACATATGTTTGCATGTTTATGCAAGCATCACGTAAAAAGAGCTGACCCAATGCTGTTGACTTTTATAAACATATATTGTGCTTATCTCCAAGTAACATATTTTTTTTGTTTCATCGCAATCGGTTCACGCATTCAAAAGATATGCAAATAATCAATATCTTCTATACATTTATCAAATCTGTAGACTTTGCGTATCTGTACATAGCAAATATTTTGAAAAAACATGGTTGGGGTGTTAAAAAATAACCAAAAGAACCCATTTTTAACATTTTTGCATTTTGTTTCTTCTGTTTGTTGGTTTGTCTGTTTATCTGTTTATCTGTTTGTTTGTTCAAGCATCACGTAAAAACAATTGACCCAATGCTGTTGACTTTTATAAACATATATTGTGCTTATCTCCAAGTAACATATGTTTTTTGTTTCATCGCAATCGGTTCACGAAATCAAAAGTTATGCGAATATTAAGTTTTTTATAAGAACTTAGCATGTATTAGTTTATTTTCAATAGATGGCGTTACGTGTATCAAATAATGTTGCGAGGAAATATTTTACTACGAATAAATCCACAAATTACCTAATATTCATTGTTGAATTGGTACCTATTCTCAGTCTACGAAAGGTCTAATGAAATGCTATCCTTATGAAGAAGGAACTAAGCTTTTACAAAAAAAAAACGAAGATATTGTTATTTAGAATTTATTAGGTCAATTTCTTATTGTTGTTCACAATAAAATTAATTCATGATGTGGACTAATAGTAGGATTTTTGTTCATTGAATGTTCATACTTGTTGGGAATGCTGATGCCGAAAATAAGGTCCAAATTCAAATTGAAATCGGTGGCCATGATTATTTGCAAGGAAAGCGCTCACCCAGTGCTTTCGTTGAAATTTAGTATTTCGTAATCATTCTATCTACTCAATGCACTTTTTGGAATGTTTTTCTACATTTTATTTTATTTTGTTCATTATTGTCAGAACTATTCAAAGCCTGTCGCCGTCGTTTTATTAAGTTTATTTAATTGAGTTTTTTTAAGCTTTAGGTAATGTTCCAAAGACGTGGCCATGGAGGGAAAGTACTTTAAATATTAAAAATAGCAAATTTCACTCAAAGGAAACTTCATTTCACTTTTTTTAAAGTAAGAAATTACCTTTTACTGATTTTTTTGCCTGAACCGGGAATCGAACTGACAAAGCTTTATGTACCATCCGGTATTATATTATGGCCCCTGTTGATAGATATCTATAAGGTCAATAATAAGGATTAAATCTCTCCAACAAACACACTGTCTTAAATTGAAGGAAGTGCAAGAAATAAGAAGTAACAACAAATAAGTGTTTGAATTGAAATGTACCTAAGTTAGGTAGGTACTTAATGTTAGTTTTTATGGTCATCAATTTCAGGCACTATGTTTATTGGAGCGATCATATCGATTGGTGAAATAAAAATATAGATGATGTTTTTTCGCGTTTGTGTTGGTTCGATTTCCAGATCAGACTTTTTGAAAGCAGTACCTACCTATTTATAACTTATTAAAATTAAATGAAGTCTTCTATAAGTTTTTTTTTTAAAATATTTAAAGTTCTTTTCTATACCTACCACACCTCGAATGAAATCATAATTTAGTTCGCAGATTGTAACAAGACGGCGTTGTAGCTATTTTTGTATCGCGATATGGTTTTGTTACATCTTCAATAAAAGTATCAATATTCAATTATAATCCATTTTAGCAAGGAAATGTATAGAAATAAGCAACACGTTTTTAGTATTACGGTTTTATGAATCTTTACGGTCAATCAAGAGGAGCTGAAACTCTACATAAAGAAATGGTTCAAAAGATATAAGTGTCTTAGTGGGACAACTTTGTCTATTATTATAATAAATGGATTATTTAGTTGCTGCGACACCATGTTGTTTTCCGACTTCCACGCGGACGGAGTCGCGGGCACAGCTAGTAAATAATAAATCTGTTAAAATGAGTTGGTTATTCGAAACGATCCGCAAGGACTCAAGGAGAAGGCCTTGTCCAAAAGGACCATCTAGCAGACCAAAATAGAGAGATTAGTTCGTAAAATAATAAGACTGAACATATTACACGAAATAGTGAAAATAACACGCACGGCTAATCCCTAATGTTACGGTATTAAATGATCTTTCAGATAAGTCGAAAGTTATTTATTAAAGCTAAGTTAATGTCCAGAGATGATCAGATGAGTAAAACCGACAGAATCTATGTTGACAATTTTTGTAATGATCTCTAAAATTATTTACGAAATAAATACAAGAATTTCGGAACCATGTTATCATTAAAATTGTTTCTATTTATAACATCTTGAATCTCATTATAGCATAGATACTTGGAAATACACAGTCTCTAAATATAGTGACACGAATAGCTGTAGATATACTTGTACAATACGTTCATATAAATTAATTGTGTAGTGTGGTAAACACCCAAATTACGAGGAAATGTTAAATTTAGAATCAAATACATACAATTGTTGGATATAAATAGCAACACAATTGTTCAGGTTTAATGTACAAACAATTTATTTAATAACGTTAGCTATAATTTCAAAATACCATTTATACATTTCTCCTATATTACAACTTTTTTTATTATTGATGGGAGTCAAGAAACAGTTCTAAATATCTTGGTTACATTGTTTTTTTTTTCTTCTTAACTTTGATTTATTACCCGTACTTTACATAAAATGGCAGCACTACATATCTTCTCATAAAAACTTACCTTTTTTTTCAATAATTATGAGCTTCCATTTTAGGCTTACAAATTCTTACACAACTTAACTCTAACATTATTTTTCGATTTGATTTTTATATCAAACACTTATAATTTTATCATATTCAATATTACATTTAATGTCATCTAAAATATTACACTGATTAAAATTACACAGTATACATTTACGTACATATAAAATATACACGTTAAAACTTTGGTATACCCTACAAGTCTACAAGAAAGTGTCTTCCCTCCTTCTTTGAGGAGGATGGCAGTTGTTATTCATTTGTTGATCTGGCAGATGTAGACGAACCTTTTTGGAGTTTGTGCTGTTGCACTGGTGGAGGCGCGGTTTCGGAAACTTTACGCTGTCATCTTTTACCTGTATGTAAGGAATAATTAAAGTCGTTTAATGAAAGTCACAGGAGTGCGATAGAATGTGCTAGAACGATGTAGTTTAGAAACCAGAATTTATAAGGCCATTCAGAAAATGACAGCTATGGGTGCCTAGATTCATGGATTTAATATTCAATTTGAGCATTATCGTCAGTTTTTATGCAAATATTCTTCATAGTCTTGATTACTTTCTTATTATTTGAATTATCTATGTTATCGATTGGTAAACAAGCTGACGGCCCATCTGATCGTTCCTTAGTGGTTACCGCTGCCTATATACACCTACAACTCCAAGAGGATTGCTAATGCGTTTCCGACCCAGAGGCCACGATGAAAAGTCTTATGTATCTGTACTTTCATACGAGTATGCCATAAATTAAGTGGTAGGTTAATTTTGGGAATGCCATAATGAAAACTTTCATCTCAAATGGAAATGACGATGTGCATAAAAATTATACTTACTGTCTTTTAATGTATTCGATCATCGGAAGAGAAATCGAGGAATCCAATTTTTAAAATTGTTACATCGCTATCAATCAAATTGTGTGAAAGTAATAAAAAGTTTGAAGGAAAAAAGTAGGAATATTCAATAATCGTTGGGAAAGTTCTAACAAAGTTGAAATGGACGAAAAGAAATTGATAGGGTCGCTAATTATTAAAGTGGATGACCTTGATACGGTTGAAAATGAAAATAAACTGTTGAATAGTCTCATTGTTTACTATTCGTTGGAATTGTCTGTAATGGGATATCTGAAATGCAGAGTATATTTTTAGAGATAGGTACTATTGTTCTTTCACGTTTTTAATCTTAACGAAATGATATTAAATTATATCTTAATAAATTTAGTTAGGGAAAACAGACCTTTGGAAAAAGATGTGAAGAATTAATCGGTAATTAAGAATCAATTTTTAACAAAACTTGGCACCCTCACAACTAGCCGAACTATGTGAGAACTTGTCCTCGTTTTAGGTTCGACGCTAAATGTGGAACGATGAATTTTCTATACAGGGTTAATTAAAAAACAACAATAACCTCTGAAGGGGTCATTGTACTAATCATTATGAACAACTTTTACTATGGGACCAAATTGGAAATCGCGAAAAAAAAACTGCTGTTCCCTACATTTGACGAGCTAAGCGAACATAAATGTAGGGAATAGCTGTTTTTTTTCGCGTTTTCGTGTTTTGTCCCATAGTAAAAGTTGTTGATAATGACGAGTACAGTGACCCCTTAAGAGGTTGTGCCCTTATTTATGTTACACCTTGTACATTTTATATCCATTTCTGCCGCCAAGCAGCATTGCTGGATTCCGGTTGGAAGGGTGATGTGGGTGAAATTACAGGCATGTAAGACTTTCCAAGATTGTATCTAAGTTTGGCAACGCATGAGCAATGCTCTTGTGGTTGTAGGTGTTTATAGGCGGCCGTAACTACTTACAATCAGGTGGGCCGACGGTCTGAGTGGAAACCAATGACATAAAAAAAACTGCCAAGGATACAACATAGAAATTATCTAATATCTTATCTTATCTTTCATCACGAGATTTGGGAGCCTCCACGAGTGACGATACTTAAGTACGCCCAGCTCACCCTGGGCAGTCAGCCCTGCTACCAACCTTGCTGACTGGCTAATAATCTTTTCACCACGGCAAGAGTTGTTCTTGTTTAGTTCGTGACGTCACGAGAGAAGAGAAAAAGAGCTTTTGACGTGAAGCTGTGGCTCAGTATTTGGTCGTACTTTCTTCGACAGCTGATAAAAGAAATCAATTCATAGATTAGGTTAACTTACTCTGATTGTTAGTTCATGCCTAGTTCGTCTGTGTGATGACGTCAGCAGTTCTGTGTGTGCGCGCGACTCGTTTCCGGCGGGGCTGTCGCTAGCTCTCACCCAGCACCATAGCCACTTGTATGGAGGAATGTTCCTGGCAATAAAAGGTTCCAATCAGTAAACTTGGCCTGTCTTAGTTCCTCTTCACTTAGGCCTCCCCATAGTTGCACCAAAAGTATACGTACTTAGTAAGGTTTGATTGATTCTTCCCCGACTTCTGAAAAGCTGATCAATTTATCGCCGATTCCTATGCTTCTGCTGCGTTATTGGTTTAATATTTAGACTCTTGTAACTATCATTATCAATAATAAAGCAAAAACCCCATAACTTTGCATAGTATAGGGTTCCTAAAATTAGCTTACGAGTATATTTATATGCCCAGTTTGACAATAAGAAACACTACCATTGGTAAGCAAAACGATCCGTTTCTGTCCATAGGAAACAGGCATTAATCTATTGGCAAACGAAATTTCAACGGAAGTGATTGGTCGAACAAAATACTAACAACCAATTATATAAGAAGACAGGAGAGAGGAAAGCAAAAAATTTTTTTTTTTGACATTTTTCATTAGTAGATTTTTGCCTTTCAGAAACCGGCAGTCAGTATCGAAAATAGAACCTAAAAAACGTATGCCAAATTATCGGATATTTTCCTTTTTCTCTTTGCAATAGTCATAAAACAAAAGTTGATAGTTTTATGGCCTAATTCTCAAACGCTACTCAATTTTATGTTCTACGCTGTTAAGTTTCGTGTTGTCTCTCGCTCATTATCGCTTATGCTCGAGATTTGACGGCATCTTAAAATTAAATGGCTTTTGAGAATCAGTTGTACTCGTATAGCTAAATTCAAATTTTCATAATAAACCTCGAAATCGAAAGAAGATCTAATTAATTATAAAACCACTCATAAATACAGAGTGGTGCTTGACTAAACTCATTATTTTCAATCGACCAACTTAATTAATTCAGTGAAGACATACCAAATATGGCAAGTTAATTACATTAATGTGTACGTAAAAGCCAGAAATGTTATCCGAACGTTTAATTAAAATATTTTATGTTTTGTGAAATGGAATATTTGAGTTTATTTTGTTAATCTAATATAGTTTTAATTTCATCGGGGTTTTATTAGTAGATAAATGAACGAGAAGGGTGTTAATATTGGTTTAGTAATAAAATTTTAATTAATATTATAGTGATTTATTTTGTAAAAGTTTTATCGTAAAAACATTTTCATCGTAAAGGATAAATGATTTATTAAATTGATTGTTGTTTGAACACGAGAATTTTTTTCTCACGTGATCCGTGCCTTGAGTTTAAGAAGGCACAGAACTGTGTCTCCAGAGTACGAAGACAAATAAATTTTGACAAAAGTAATAAGATATTGACTTTCATCAATAAGGCAGGGCCATTTATTTATTTATTTGTGTCGTTATTGCCCGTGGCATATGGTCCTATGTGAAAACCAGCGTTGCGTTTTTTTTTTTTATTTATATGTCGCAGCATTATGCTGAGATAGGAGCCTTTTTTAGCCTCGTGCAGGTAGTTTAAATATTTATCCGTTTTTTTTGTATACTCTTTTTGTTTCTGTAACCGCCTGTGTGAATCCAGAATAAATAATTTTCTTTCTTTCTTTTTAGGGTTCCGCACCCAAAGGGTAAAACGGGACCCTATTACTAAGGCTCCGCTCTGTCCGTCTGTCCGTCTATACGTCTATCCGTCTGTCACCAGGCTGTATCTCATGAACCGTGATAGTTAGAGAGATGAATGTATTTCTGTTGCCGCTATACCAACAAATACTTACTAAAAAACAGAATAAAATAAATATGGGCTCCCATACAACAAACGTGATTTTTTTGCCGTTTTCATAGATAATGGTACGGAACCCTTCGCGCGCGAGTCCGACTCGCACTTGGCCGGTTTTTATTTTTTACTCGTTAAAGCCGTAAGTGGCTAGCCACAGGTGGACAGCGACAAGTGACCAGCCACAGGTGGTCAGCCATTAGCTGTTACCATAAATTTCGAGCGGCCGCGGCCACCGGCTACACGTGTGCGGCGAGTCCTTGCAAATGTATGGAAAAGTTAGTCTGCAGCTTGTTACGATAGGCACGTGTAGTTACACTACATAAATATTGTTACAACGGCCATTTTTTTTATTGCTTGATTTGTACACACGGCTACACATCAAGCTATACATTTCCAGTTTACACTGACCTCTCATTGTAAGGAAATCATATACAATGCGAGATCAGCTTATACTGGAAATGTATAGCTTGATCTGTAGCCGTGCGTACGCCTTTGACCTTCGTAGCATCTGATGGTAAGCGCAGACAAGGTCTAAGATGGAGCACACGAATCCAAGTAACAGAGATATAGAGGAATTCCCCTATACCCCTCTGGCTCTCACATACACACGACGGAACACAGTAAACTGCTTGGCGCCGGACTTCAATGTGAGGGTGGTAGCTAGCCAGGCGGACCGTATAGATCCTACCACTATATACTATACTAAAGTCCAAACATATTTAACAAGACGTTAAAGCAACAGATAGTCACTTAAACCGCACTAAATAAGACAAGTTTATGACCTAAAGCATTAACCGTTTAGTGCTTAAGTGCATTTTGACGTCAGAAGCTCGAATTCAGTGCCATGTTAGTGGCTAGATCGCGTCGTTACTTGCTATTAAAAACCTATTGTTGGTTTTGAGAGACATTTTAAAGCGTAAAAAGCTTTTCTTGTTCATATTTATGAAAATGCGCGTGCCTGAAAAAGTATTCGGATTTTGTACTTTTTTGTATGAAATGTTAGTAGAAAAATGTGTTTAGTTAGTTGAACGTTTTTAAAATGTAGAATTTGTAGAATAGTGCAATAAAATTGTAGTTTGAATTTGTATGATTTTTGTTTGAGCACGTAAAAAGTTGTAAAAATATTACATGCAGAATTCTTTTAAAATTCACAGTATAAATTATTTGTGCTGCGATTTTATTTAAAATACCTATAAAAACAGTTAAAATGTGTTGCAGAATTTTTAATTATTCGAAAAACTTTCTGATTATAAATGAATTTTTAAATTTTCATGCAAATAGCTACTCTATTAAACAGAAGTAAAGTCGCGATTCTTTTGAATTTCGTCTTCCTCAAACCTCATAATACAAGCAACAAAAAATACAAAAAATATACACGTCGACGACGCAAATATTCGTGGATCCCAGTTCTTAAGCAAAAAAATCTGAAAAATTCAGAACAGTTCCGAAAAAATAGCGCTATTTATTCTAAACTTCATAATTAACTAAAAGACTCGTCTTTTTAAGTAAGGTCTCTTAATTTTGCCAAGATATTTTCTGTGCTGACCTTTCTCAAATCACTTGAAGCGACAAGACTACCCTTAGAAGGAAACTTTAGAACTAATGAGTTGGAGAGGATAAATAATTAACGCTAAATTAACATTTAAGCCGAACAAATGGACTGTAACAATGATTAATTTTGATATTTTCAAAAGTTTGAGTGGTTTGTTCGAATGATTGACAGCATCCATTTTGAATTTGTTCTAAACCGTTGCGTAACGTCATTGTTTAATTGTGTTTAGTTTTGATTGTATTTAGTTTGAATTATCTTTTGTTTAATATAAGTACCTATTCATGTTTTAATAATAATAATAACACACACACTTATCTTGTCAACATACAATTTTCGCCTGAGATTAATTTTATTAATTTTTTTCCGCTTTATCCATCAAACTGGCCTACAAATCATTTCATTCAACAACTTTTTGCACCGGAAAATAATAGAAATAGTTTAAAAACTAAATTTATGGCCAAAAACCGTATAAATAACATTAAAAAATATATTGCTAAATTGACAACCAGAATGACAGAAGAAAATTATAATAATATGACATCACTTAGAAGAAAATATGAAAATACTACTGAAATAATGGAAAAATAACAATGTTAACAAGAGCTCGCGCCAGAGAAAAAGTTGCACGCCCAAGATCCCCGGACCCGTCGCTCCGCTCCGCCTCGCAGCCGCCGGAATCCAGCCCCTCCGTGAGTGCTGTGACACCGGCCGCTGCAGTAGCGTCGAGCTCGAGCGACGAGTATTTCTCCCCGCCTTCGTCGCCGCCACCTGTACGTCGTCGGGGAGGAGCCCGGCCGCCAGCCTGCTTGGGGCCTCAAGGCCAACCGGCCTCGAACAGGGTCCCCGCTGCTGGTGGAAATGTGTCGCGCATGCGATGGACTCAGTCCATTAATGAGAACGTCATGCGCGCATATTATGGGGCTACAGAGGGGGGAATTAACCTCACCGCGTACCGTGATAGGATGCTCCTTTTGTCTCGGGTGCTTGAGCCAGCCATCAACGTTTCGACCCAGCGACTGTCGGATCAGGTGCGTGTCATCCAACGAAATCGTAGGTTGGACGACACCGTACTTGAGCGGCTTCGCTCTGAAGTACAAAATAACCGTGCCGTCACACCCCCGGTGCAGGCCGTGGTGCAGGCACAGCTTCCTGCTGTAACTCCGCGGCCCAGTCATGGTGATGGGGAAGGTGACGGTGGGGTTATTGAAGTAAGTAACCAGTGCAGTGACGAATTGAGGAGCGCTCTGGAAGGTGCGATTTTGGAGTATCGGGCCACACCGCCAGAACTAAGACCACGCTTGCCTCGTTTGCCCATGCATAAAAAGAACAGGGCGCTGGTGTGTGCTCTGGACTCGCTGCTGTCAAATTATTTTGATGGCAGCGAAGACCTCGCCGATACCCACTCGATCCTGTACTGCGCGGCGATTGCGGCATGTCGTGTAGCTAACGTCAAATTCACAGACAATGAACGAGCTACACGACCGAAACCTGCCGTACCGGCTTGGCAGTGCAGGATTGAGCGTCGTATCGGTGGGGCTAGAGCACTCATTGGCAAACTGATCTGCTTCAGGGAGGGCAACACTCGCCCAAGAGTGATGCGCTTTGTGAGGCGGGCGTTCTCGGGGACTGGTATCAGCCCTCGAGACTATATGTCCCGTATCAGAGAGCGCATCGACTTCCTGAAGCAGAAGGTTTATGCATGGGCAAACCGCATTAGGAGGTATAAGCGTCGTGTGGAACGATATACCCTGAACCGCACTTTTCAGAGTGACCAAAGGCGGGTGTATAGAACTTGGGAGCGACCTGACCCATGTGGGAGTGATGTGCGCCTACCGGATGATGAGGCCATGAGTTCATTCTGGCGCAGCATCTGGTCGGTGCCCGTCGCTCACACCGAGGGTGATTGGATGCGGGATATTGAACGAGCGTGCGAACCAATTCCGGAAATGGGGGCTATTATAATCAGCCCCCAAGACGTAGCCGGTGCAGCCCGTCCATTGCCCAATTGGAAGTCTCCGGGGCCGGACGGGCTGCACAATTTTTGGCTTAAATGGCTACGCAGTTCGCACGCTTGCTTAGCGTCCCAATTCCAATCGTCCTTGGAGTCGGGATCGCTACCCCAATTTCTTACAACAGGAGCCACCCACCTGCTCTATAAATCTGGTAGTACCGCGGAACCCAAAAATTATAGGCCGATCACATGTTTACCGACGGTCTATAAACTCCTTACATCCATTTTGAGAGTCAAAATTTCTAACCATATTGATAACAATTCGATCATGTCTGCTTCTCAGAATGGATGTAGGAATGGGTCCCGCGGTACTAAAGAGCTTCTCCTCATTGACATGACCATTAGCCAACAGGTTCGTCGCTCCCGAAAGGATTTGTCGACATGTTGGATAGACTATAAGAAGGCCTATGACTCGGTGCCACATACATGGCTCATGAGGGTGCTGGAGTTGTATAAAATAAATACAACTCTTCGCACCTTCCTGATGTCATGTATGAGGCAATGGAGGACGGTCCTTCGCTATCCAGGATGTCGGGAAATTCGGGGGAGAGGGGAACCGGTAAGGATCGAGCGTGGTATATTCCAGGGTGACAGTCTGAGTCCCCTGTGGTTCTGCTTAGCCTTGAACCCTCTGAGTACATTGCTAGAGGGAACAAGGCTAGGCTATCGGTTGAGGAGAGAAGGTCAAGTTATATCCCACCTCCTCTACATGGATGACCTAAAACTATTTGCCCCCACTGATTTGCGACTGATGGAGCTACTGAAGGTAACTGAAAACTTCAGTAGCTCTATCAGGATGGAATTTGGTGTGGACAAATGTGCGGTCATGCATGTAAAGCGAGGGGGGATTGTGGAATCCGAGGGAACCCAACTCTCGAATTCCATACAACTTAGATCCCTCTCCCCGACTGAGACCTACAGATACTTGGGTATGTCGGAGGCTTTAGGCATCAGTGAGGCCGACATGAGACAATCGTTACGGGAGCGCTTCTTTGGCCGCCTGAATAAAGTATTAAGAAGTCTTTTATCAGGCGGAAATAGGGTGCGCGCCTTTAACGGTTGGGTCATGCCGGTCCTGATGTACTCCTTCGGCATACTCAAGTGGACTCAAACTGATCTTGACGCCCTGGATAGAAGGGTCCGTGCACTGCTGACTACGCATCGGATGCATCACCCACGCTCTTCAGTGATGAGACTGTACATTCCGCGAAAGTGTGGGGGTCGAGGTTTTTTAAACGCTAAGACCCTACACAACCGCGAAGTGTGCAGTCTCAGGGAGTATTTTCTCCAAGCTGAAGGGGAGATGCATCGAGATGTGGTCGCAGTGGACAAGGGACTCACCCCGCTCGCCTTGGCTAAAGAGAACTGGCGCAAGCCTGCAGTACTTAGTACCAATGATCGCGAGGAAGTATGGCAAAGCAAGGAGCTACACGGACGTTTCTATCGGGCCCTTCATGGGCCCGACGTTGACTTTCCAGCGTCCGTATCCTGGCTACGTTTTGGTGACCTCTTTGGAGAAACCGAAGGTTTTGTCTGTGCAATTATGGACGAAGTCATGATGACGAACAATTATAGGAAATATATTGTGAAGGATGGCACGGTTGACATTTGTCGGGCATGCCACCGTCCAGGAGAATCTATCCGACACATTATCTCCGGTTGTTCCCGTCTTGCCAACGGAGAGTACTTGCACAGACACAACCTGGTGGCCAGGATTATTCATCAGCAACTTGCTCTGAAATATAACCTTGTGGAATCGGAAGTACCGTACTACAGGTATGTGCCCGACCCAGTTCTCGAGAATGGTCATGTCACATTGTACTGGGATCGATCTATTATCACTGACAGGACTATTGTTGCCAATAAGCCTGACATAGTGGTAATAGATCGATCAGAGCGCCGCACAATGATTGTTGATATCACCGTCCCTCATGACGAGAATCTCGTGAAAGCTGAGAAAGATAAACAAATAAAATATCTTGATCTAGCACACGAGGTTGTCGGCATGTGGGATGTGGACTCAGCAGTCATTGTTCCGATAGTCGTTACGGCGAATGGCCTAATAGCCAAGAGCCTCGATCAACATCTCAAGAGGCTCTCGTTGGGCGGCTGGATCAAGGGCTTGATACAGAAGGCAGTACTCCTTGACACGGCACGCATAGTGAGAAGGTTCCTTTCTCTGGAGCCCTGACTGCTGGCAGCTTGGACCCTGTTCCCGATGCCGGTGGGATACTATTTTTTATATTTTTAAATGTATATTGTGTTTTTTTTTTTATTTATGATATGTATTTAAAAATATAATTGATATGTGTTTAAAATGAATAAAGGAATAATAATAAATTCTTTATTGTCAGGTTTTGGGTATTCATTTTAAAGTGGGTTGTTACTATTATTGAATCTAAAGATATAACGTTTAAATAGTATTATAAAAATACATTTCAATCGAACTAATAAGTTTAAGGAGGGTTAAATTAGTATGCATTTATTTTAGCTCAATTAGCTTGCAGCAAAATTTATTTCAATTCATCCAGGATTGTTCTAGGTAAATATTTTGTTTACCATCATCAACTTGCATAATTTAATCAATGTAATTAATATTTTACTTTTTTGTGTATAGACTCATTTAATTATTCACTTGACAGACTGAACTGTGTTGCTGGGGAGTTTGTTGCGCCGTTTCTTCTTCACAGCATAAACACTAGGAAGCGGTGAAGGGTGGGCGCTTTGAGGGCTGTCTTATGTATATGACGTTCAAAAAGAACTAAGTAATACTAGTCTACTTTGAATAAACGAGTTTTGAGTTTGAGTTAGCTAAATTCAAAATATCCATTGTATCTATTTCATGAAAGTCTAATAATTTTCTAGAAATCATTTATTAAGAAACTGGTATAGTTATTAGTATGTAACATAACATCACACCTGTTTTACCTGGAGGGTTAGGCAGAGGTGAGGACACCCTCATTTAGCCGTTATGTTTAAGTCCCATGTAAAAGGGGGCGAGCTTATTGCCATGCAAAAATACTGATAAAATGATTAATGTCTAGTAGATTTTTTTTTTTTTTTTTTTTTTATTTATTTAGGGGCATTTGTCTCTGAGGATAAAAGAGCCCCAACGTTACCTAAACTTAATAATCAACATAAACATGACTTATTTAAAAGAACGGGAAAGAATCATTGATGCAAAATCATATTTTCAACTATAAATTTTGCAGCATCAGATGTTGGTTCTGCTAATATGCTTAAAAACGCCCCTTGATCATATGTGTTTATGTTAAATTTTTGCACCAATGATTCTCTCACCGTGTGGTGTTTTACACATTCTGCAAGAATGTGCTGAACATCATCCAGCATAACACAGACATCGCAATTAGGGGAATCGAGTCTAGTAGAAATGCGCCGACTAGTCGGCCACGCCGATCACGGTTTCGGGGGTAATTTCCGTGACGCTTTGTTTACAGCAAATTCGCGCGAAAGTCGCAACCGAGTTTTGATTAGTTCACATTGTTTCTCGATTTTTGCTTTTTCACGGGTCCGAGAGGTGTTTTTGTAAAAAAAAGACAACACTGTTATTGTTCATTAAAGTGAAAGAGCTCCATTACAAATTAATCATGTCGAAAAGAAAGTCGAGTTTGCAGTTAATGGCGAGACCTGAAGGGTCTCCAGCCAATGGAGGGGAAGTAAAATACTTAACCTAAGCTAACTACTTGTACTATACTAACATCACGACTACCTGCAACAACAGCACTAAGGGCACCCCTAGTGGGACTCAGACCTCGGCTTAGAGCGTTGCTGGAGTAGGCTTGGGGGGGAGACAGCTTGATGGGGGCTGAATTATCAGTGTGATTCAACGTGCACTAATGACAGGCAATTGTTCTGCCGCTGTTTGTAGAACTGCCTATCATGAAAATAAGTGTGTGTTTTTTTTTTTTGACCAATTGGGCAATGATTCCCGTGAAGTCAAGTAAGAAGCCGGATATTCGGCGCTCGTTGCCGAATAATCACCGTCTACGAAAGTGGGCGGATAGTCGGCTTCGCCAACTAGTCGGCACATCACTAATATCTAGTGTTATCACTTTTATTTTACGGTATTAGTGCGTATACATGTAGAAAGCGGGTTGCCGGCGCCGATCTGTCAGTGCTTGTCAGTGCTGGTCCGCGCAATTAGTCAGCGCTAGTAGTCTCTATACTGTGTGGCAAACCAGCGCCGACAAGCTCCGAACTGCGCCGACAAGTTCCGACCTGCCCCGATCAGTGCTGGTCGGCCTAGAGTTACCATTTCCAAATTTGAAAAGTCCGGACAAAAAGCCGGACATTTGCCAAAAGGTCCGGACATTTCAAAAAAAGTCCAGACATTTTAGTCACAAAATGAAATAATTGATTGTTTTCAATTGGGATGACACTGATTAACTAGTTTATTAGTATTAGGTATTATATTAGTATTAGGTAGTATTAGTACCTATGTAGTTTAATAAAGATTGATGACTGATTTAATACTCGTTTTATTTTTAAGTAATTTAATGCGAAAATTGAATATTAATTTATTTTTTTCCATCTAAGCCAAAAATCCGGACAAATTAAAAAGCCGGACAAAGTCCGGATGAAAGGCTGAAAATCCGGACATGTCCGGATAAATCCGGACGGATGGTAACCCTAGGTGGGCCGTCATTTGTTGCTGTATTTGCAAGGGAGTTATACAATTTTTTGTTAAAAAATGCCAGCCCCTGCTTCTACCCGCTACCTTTATGTAGCGGTTACTTACCTGCACGGACCCAATTCTCCTAAAATAAATTGTTGCCAAACGCAATCGAACCACAGCCGTCAGTCAGTTTTTGTTTTCGAAAACTTTCAAAATGATTGATTTTGTTTTTTTTGTGTCAAACAATTTGATAGCTTTTGAAATTGAGAACTGTCTGAATGAACGGTTCGGCCTTGGTTCGGTTGTGATTTATCAAGATTTATTTTAGGAGAATTAGGCCCTAGTACCGACAAGCGCTGACAGATCGGCGCCGGTTGCCCACTTCCTTTATGTATACGCCCTTAAAAGTAGATTCACCAAGTTATTTATCCATTATAACGACTTAAAAAAGATTACAAAAAGGCCACATTTAAAAAAAAAAACATAACATCTCTGGAAATGTGTAAATTATGCGAGTTACTTATCATTACCTTCTCCACAAACATTTTTTACGCTAAACATTTTTAGTATTAGCAAGATTACTTTAATAAAGGTTCTTTTTATAAAGTACTTTATTTTATACTTAGGCTGAATTTTATAAAGTCTGCTCGGGATGATCCTGGTAGGAAGAAAAATTTAGTTTATTTCAGATGTTTCTCACGCCCGTCTTTATAAGTCTGTAGCTAAAAAGATTATTGAGGTGTTTTCGAAAAGTTTGTTTTATCAAAAATTCCCTAAATATTGCTAGGTTCCGTGCTACTTTTTTAAAAGCATAGAGGCTAGAGAATATTTTTCATGATTTTATTTTACCACTTTGTCGACGTAATTAATATGTATAATCCATGCCAAATTAGGCCAAATTATAGCTTTCTAGTACAAAGTATCTGAGCTAAGCTGCGGACGGACGGACAGACGGACGGACATGGCGAAACTATAAGGGTTCCTTGTTGACTACGGAACCCTAAAAAATGAAACGGATGTGGTTCAGCTGCAGTTCGACTGCGATTTTAATCAATTTTGTTATTAGAATTGGTCTACTGGTTGAGTAGTTATAATTTTAAAAGGTAATGCAAAGTCATTTTCCTACTCATCAATGAAATTATGAGTTTTTAAGTGGTTTTAGGAATAGACACATTTTTTTATACCTTGCCCCACTCTAGTATTTCTCCTGTATCGTAGGTGTGTTTACAGACATAAATCTTCACATGCACACAAACACATAGAACTGGAACAACTATCTGTAGGACATACAAATATTTGTTCTGTGCGGGAATCGAACCCGTGACCCGTAGCGCAGAAAGCCAACCTATGGCTCAGCCGCTGTGCCAAACATCATATTTGTGTTAGACAACCATTATGAAAGTTAGATTTATGAAGAATTATGTTATTATGTTAATTTAAAAACTTATTTTTCAGGACTTGAAGGTCGTGCGTTTGTTGTGTAATTTATGTGGACATATGATAATACAAATGTATGCAAAGAAGACTCCAAAATTATGCCAACAAAATTACAACTCTAGTTACAAATTTTTTTTAATGTATTCATCTGCGGACCTTACGTCCGCGTTCTTAATATTATACAAGGTTAGTCAGGAAGGGGGTACTAATCTGAAAGGGTGCTATAGTACCCATAATAATGAATATCTTTTGTTCTACAACTTTCCCCAAAAGTTAATTGTTTAAGAGAAATAGCTGTTCTAAAATCTATCTATCCTCAGCTATGATCAGCTGTGCTTACATTTTAGGCCATATTTAGGGTCACAAATTAAAAGCTCCATTTTCTGAATTCGTAACTAAAGCAGGGACGAAGAATTTTTCGAAAAAAACTAAAATAAAAATTATTTTACATGTAAATAAAAAATATCGAACATTGAAATTTTAACACTTGCTTTAAAACCATCATCAGTGATACTATATGCGGCCTGCGCATTAGTACCCCCTTTCCGATTAACCTTGTATATAATAAGTTTGAAATATATTTTTTTGTCCTGGAGTTTAGACAAAGAGGAATTTGTTTGTATGTAGGAGGTAATCTCTGACACTACTCATCCGATTTCAAAAATTCTTTCACCAATAGGAACCTACATTATCCCTAAATGCTATAGGCTATATTTTATAATCAATAAATTAGGGATCAATAACCGACATTCGCGCGGACGAAGTCGCGGGCAAAGGCTAGTATATAATAAGTTTGAAATAATTTTTTTTGTCCCGGAGTTTAGACAAAAAGGAATTTACGAAAGATAATTATAATAAAAGAACTCACCTGAGGCTAATGAATATCCTGTTAGAGAATATAAAGTAAATGACAGGGTTGGCCGCTGAGTTGAGCGGCGCGAGGCTTTGGATGAGCGAGGCGATAGCTACGTTCGCCTGCGTGTCTGGGACGTAGCCGTACACTTGCAGTAAATCGAAGATCATGTACGGAGACCAGCACAGGACGAATACTGAAACAAATTGAATGTTTATTTTTGGGGAAATGGTCGAAATCATGTTCGATTAATAGCAAAAAAGAGAATCGAAAGATTTTACCACTATAAAAAAAGACATGGTCTGTCTGTCAAATATGTAAATGTATAATCTCTAAATATCTGCCTAAATATCTGCAAAATTTTATTCAAATCCGTTTAGCCGATTAAGCGTGATTAAAGCCTGGTGTACACGGGTATAGTAAACGGTATAGTTTCACGGTAGAGTACTAACTATGCTACTAACTATACCAATGTAGACAGCATTGGTAGAGTAGAGTACTAAAACTTGAATAAGTAGAGTGACTAGACCCGCGGGCAAGCTACTCTACTACTTGCCTTCCCCCACCACGGCGCCCATTTTACTCTACCGCACACTTTACCGCCTACTCGACCCATGTATACGCGACGTATAGTAGACTAGAACTTGACGGCGTCCCGTTCATGGCGTTTTCCTTTTTCCCGGACAATATTTGAGCGACGTACGTGGCGTTCTAAGAAACACTAGTTACTCTACTAATTAAATATAAATCTATGTGTAGACAGTTACTCTACTGAAACTGGTAGAGTACTTGAAATTGGTAGAGTATTACGCTAGTTGACTCTAGCTTTAACTCGAATCGTGTACACTAGGCTTAAGTAACAAACATAAACTCATAAACTGTCACATTTATAATATTACTGTGATGCAACAGATAAATTAAAACGTATAGGTTGTATACATCGCTTACAATATTTCATTCTTTTGTTTGCAATAATTTAAAATGTCAGATTCTTGCTGCGATCCTTTTTAAACCTCGCTGCTAATTAGATTGAAAGGTGTATGGTTTAACGAGGGACGGAATGTGACGGGGCAAATACGAGTATAATATTATACGCCATCGAAATTACCATGGGTCAGATGAGATGGGGTTATGGGTAATTAAGATTTATTAATATTTATGGCACAATTATATTTAAAACAAAACAATCTTATTGTATAAGCTTGCGTATGAGTGACGCTGGCGGATTAAAATTTGATGGGGTTTGATATTCTTTGTTCTCAATTTAAACATGTACAAGTATTGTGCATTTTTGTACTTCAAAGAATCCTTTAGAGAAATAGCGAACTAATAAGATGAAACAAGATGTAGTAGAAAAAATAAGTTTTATATATTTATTATTATTTTATTATCTATGTCCTATATTTTTAATTGTTTTGCTATCTATAATAAACTACGTTCCAAATATCCTTTTTTTATTTTTTGTATCTGTTTTCGCTGCTGTTGTTCTCTTTGACCCAAAGGTTGACTGGTAGAGAATGCCTTCTGGCATTAAGTCCGCCTTAGGCCTGAATTACACAGAAACGGCATAAGGCGCAGGCACGGCGCAGGTGCGTGATTTTCATACATTTTTCGTGCCGCTTCAAATTTTTTTCGCACAAAATGTTAAAAGCGACGCGCCTGCGCCGTGCCTGCGCTTTATGCCGTCTATATGTAATTCACGCCTTATGTACCACCATTGTGCATTGAAGTATTAAATAAATAAATAATACTGAAAAGATGTAAACAAAACTTACTTCTAATCATAACACACATTACATAACCAGCCCATTATGTCCCACTGAATGGCCTCTTCTCTAAATGAGAAGTATTCAGGCCTTAGTTCACCACACTGGCCTACTGCGGGTTGGCGGACTACACACACTATCAAGAACTTTATGGAGAACTCTCAATATGTGAGCTTTCTGCTGTGGATGCGTCACGCCAAAAATGTATGAAAATTTAGGCAGCGCCTCTAGGCGCGGCGTTCAACTCTAGCGCGAATTTTATAATAGAACTAGCTTTTGCCCGCGGCTTCACTCGCGTTAATTAAGCTCAAAACAACTCTTAACAAGTTTCTTTAATATAATAATTTAATCGTAATTCGAAAGATACGTGGCGACATCTATGAACGTTATTGTTGTTTTCCTCGGGAACAGTAGGTACTTTTTTTCGGGATGAAATATAGGGTATCATGTCCGTTTTTGTACACCTGACAATGTATGTGGAAAATTTCAGGATGATCGGTTCAGTGGTTTATGAGTGAAAAGGTAACAAACAAACAAACTTACTTTCGCATTTATAATATTAGTTAAGATTAGGATGCCGCGCCTAGAGGCGCTAGTATAGAGTAGCTAGTATAGAGATTTACTTACCTAGGTTTTCAAAACATCACGCTATCAAATCATAACACGTAGTAGAGATCAACATAGTCAGTCAATTTGCGAAATACACAATTAAACACTGTCTCTGTTGAGCAGTCGGGTAAAAATTGTTGTGGACAAAAAGAGTGAAAATACCAATTCAAAAATATAGGTCAATCATTAGTAAAGAAAACTTACCAACCGTCAAATAAATGAGTATTTAATAGCACCAAAAGAAACAAATGTCGAAATAATAATTTCACATTAATAAAGCACCTCACTAACAATATTCTTCGGGGATTATCCAATAAAAACAGTCCGGTTTTACAGCTTAACTTTTTAAAAGTTCCTTCGTCCGGGAGTGATTATTACGTCACGGGTGAAATGTAATCTCGAGTTCTAGATACGGGGATAAAAATAAAGTGGAAATAGAAGCTGTTTTTCATTTAAGAGACGTTTTAAGAACCGATTAAAAATAATGATTTCATAAAAGATTCCGAATAGATTTTTAAATAAATATCGAGGGAATAAATCTATACATATAAAAAATCTGTAGACAAGGCGTGTCAGAAAATTCAAAATATTAAAAAAAATAGCGGGAAGTTTAAAAGATAACAATAGAATCCATTTTGATCATTTTTAGAATTTTTGTTTGTTCAGCTGTTTGTCAGTTTTTTGTGCACACGCCACATAAAAAGTACTGACTCTATGCGGTTGATTTTTACAGTCAAATATTATGCGTATCTTGGAGTAATATTAAGTTTTTGATTCATCGTAATCGGTTCGCTCAGTCAAAAGATATTAGCTTTTAAAGTTATCAAGAAGAAAGTTTAGTTAGTGCGACACAATATTGGTTTCCGACTTTCACGCGGACGGAGTCGCGGGCACAGCTAGTATGTTTTATTTTTAGAAATACGTATGTGTCTATTATCAGTATTTAAAGCGCTTGATGCAAATACACCGCCCTAACGAATGGGGTCCTCCAGGGCTAACTGATATACCTCCGGTTTCTGAATTGAGAACTCGGGATAAGCAAGCTTAAGTACCATACTTAAGTGGTATTTGAGTACGGAGTTGTCAAAAAAATGCTTTGAAATCCGTCATTTTTTTGACAACTCCGTACTCAAATGTTACTTAAGTACTGCTTTTCCTAGAATTCTCAATTCAGAAACCGGAGGATAGAATCCCATATGCTGAGAACGAAAAAGAAATTCATTCGACGAACGCTACCCCACTGTTCGCCTCTGTTGGCCCCAGTAAGTACCCAGGAGAAGTGCTGCAGGAATGTTGCATTGCTTGACATAACTGGAATGTTGCTTAGGCTTTTGGTAACCTACTTTAGAATGACGTCATTCACGTGAGGAAAAGAGGTCGGTTCATACAATTAAGTGTGGTTCCTTTTTCTATCTGTCCTAGTTCTACTCGTATTTCTCAGTAAGAGCAAGTGAAATCAAATATTTAATTTTGCTAAGACCGAGAAAGTGTTTTGAAACGGCATTCAATCCTTTTTAATGAATTAATAATATTATTATACTAGCTTTTGCCCGCAGCTTCGAATGCGTGAAATTTTGAAACCGTTAAGTGAGGATTTTCCATACAAACTTTGATCTCCTATTTAACTCCCTTAGGGGTGGAATTTCGGAAAATTCTTCGTTATTCCTTGTCTACATTATAAAGGGAACCTTTGTGCAAAATTACAGCTTTCTAGGCCCAAGGGTTTGGGCTGGGCGTTGATGAGTCAGGCAGTCAGTTAGTCAGGACCTTTCTTTTCATTTATGTAGATTAAAAAAATATATATGCAAATAACTTTTTCAACAACATAAAATAATGGAACGACGAAACAATGGTTGACCTTGCTATTACAATGTTCCAAATTCCAGAATGACGACACGAAGACCTTACATAATAACAAATTCTAGACAAAAACAAAGCCTTGAAGATCAGATCAGATCTGTACCAAATATTATTATGGTAATTCATGTCATCAGCCAAGTAAACGGCGACAAAGTAGATTGGGAGCGAACCGATCGATCTTTTTTCCCGATCCTTCATTACGGATTACTTACTGGTAAATGGAGTGTATGAAAACAAAAATAGGAGAGATAATGTGGGTCATTATTATTTTCACGCCACCATGCGCAAACGGTGCGCGTCCTTAGTGCGCAGGGTGCGGGCCTACTCCAATACTGTCCAGGGGCCTAATTCTCCTAAAATAAATTGTTGCCAAACGCAATCGAACCACAACCGTCAGTCAGTTTTTGTTTTCGAAAACTTTCAAAACGATTGATTTTGTGTCAAACAATTTGATAGCTTTTGAAATTGGGAACTGTCTGAATGAACGGTTCAGCCTTGGTTCGGTTGTGATTTATCAAGATTTATTTTAGGAGAATTAGGCCCCTGGTGATGATAGCTGAATGATTTGAATGCCCCTACATTAGACAATACAGCATTGTCATCACGTGCATTGACATTTATAACCAGTAAGCCTAGCTCGAATATTTTGACGTATAGTAACGTAAACGTAACGTTAATGTGAGTGAATTTTGAATCGAAACTACAACTATTCTATACCATTTTAGTTTAAATTTATGCGACAACCACAATTTGTATCATACATAGATATGAATAAAGTTTTCAATTCGATAAAATATTATGTGCGAAACGAGTATTTCCAATTCAAAATTCACCCGCGTTAACGTTACCATACGTCACAACGTTCGTGCTAGGCCTACTGGGGCCTAAATCTTGATAAATCACAACCGAACAAAGGGCGAACCGTTCATTCAGACAGTTCTCAATTTGTTTGACACAAAAAACAAAATCAATCATTTTGAAAGTTTTCGAAAACAAAAACTGACTGACGGTTGTGGTTCGATTGCGTTTGGCAACAATTTATTTTAGGAGAATTGGGCCCCTGGGCGCTTAATTTGGATTTACCTTGACCGTGGCATATATTTATAATTACTTGTTTGTGTTGTATGGCTTTACTATGAATTTTTTTATTTTATTTTGAATTGTGTGATCATTTATATTTTAGCTTCATTTATTTTAATTGCATTGACATCTTATTTTAATTTTGTGACTATTTTAATTTCTATCTATCCATTCATTTATGTTATTTGTATTCATATTTTGTTCTGGCATTATTGTGATATTTTATGTTATGTCCAGTGATCAGAAAAAGGTGAGCTAATTTACCTAAACTTCAAAGAACAGATATAAAAAGTGGAGACTTCCCTACGACAACATTTTTTTTCGGGAAAATTGTCCCGGTTTGTCAATGTTATTAATACAGAAAACTATTGAATTCGTTTCCTGGTTTTTTTTTCCAAAATTTACACAAAACCAGTTGACACGTTTTTTATTGTTTTCAAAAAAGGAGATTGTTTTTTATTTTTTGAAAACAATAAAAAACGTGTCTACTGGCTTTGTGGAAATTTTAAAAATTAGAAAAAAAATGTAGTCGTCTTGAAGTCTCTTTATTTACCTAAACTTCATAGAACAGAGACACATTTTGACGAGTTATGCGAACATAAATGTAGGTAGGGAACAGCTGTTTTTTTTTTTCGCGATTTCAGATTTTATCCCATAGTAAAAGTTGTTCATAATGATGAGTACAGTGGCCCCTTAAGAGATTGTGCGTTATTTATGTTACTCCTTGTATACCTAAGTTAAAGCAGTACCTCAACTTACTATAATCGCCTGAATTGACACTCTCACTAAGACACGCACTGTATACTGAGTATAATGCACTCTTTGTCATATACTGTATGGCAGCCGTGACTGACTGTATTCCAATGATAACTTAGAATGTTGCAGTGCGTGTCTGTGTGAGTATGTCTATTCGGAAGATTGTAGGTGGTTGAAGTACTGCTTTAGCTTATACAACGTGTTATATTATATAATTCCCCTTAAAAAATAAAATGTTAATCAAGTAGTATTTTATGGTTGTTGTCATTTATCTCTCAGAGGAAATTAGGTAATAATGTAAATAACTTTCTGGGTAGTCTACTCTTTACTTTTATGTTTTTAGGGTTGCGTTTCAGTGATGATTTTATTTTATGAATTGTTCTAAAAAAATTTTGGGTCCTACTTTTATTTTAAAATATTGCCAATAGACTCTTTATAAAGGGACCTTTTAATCCTCTTTCGGCGTTAGGGGTATTTTTGTAACACGTTGTATATACATATACTGTAGTGATAGGTCAAAATGTAAGGTTACAAAAAATAATACAGAATCTCAATCTTGATTCTGCACAAAATGTCACCTTGAACTTCACACAATATAAACACTTTAAGCGTTAAGTAATATATTTATGGTAATTTTACGCGTGGCAAGCCGTAAGAACAGCAACGTCTTCCAGTTAGACATGATGGAGGGGATCGTAAACAGTTTTTATTGTCTCCAGTTTTTGTAGCCTCTCGTCATATCGCGATGGCTCTTACATTTCTTATGACTTTCTAACAGATTTCTACCTTTGAGTATGAATAAAGCAACGGCGTAACCCGTGCATCAGGAATAGAGTATGAGCGAGCAAGCGCCCCCTTTTCGACTACCTAACTTTTGTATACAGGGTGACTGGTAATGCGACCTATTCCTTGAAAGAAGTTATACTAGAGATCATTGGCAATAAATTAACCTCCATCAACTGTGGGTCGAAAATGAGCAGTTTCCGAGATATCGGGGTCTGAATATTTTGGCTTTTTATCGAAAAAAGACTTGTGAAAAAACTACTCATTTTTAGGCACTCAATTAATACTTTTCTCAAAGTCGGTAAACTAGCAATCACAATAAAAATGTCGGCCAAAAATTTTCAATTAGTTCTCAGAAATGAAAGGTTCTTAAGTGACAAAACTTTTTATTTCAAACTAAATGATGATCGTAATTTTCTTTAAATTGTTTTATGAATAACACTTTTTTTAAATATAATTTTGTATCAAAAATAACAGAACACACAACACTAAACACTAGTATTATTAAAATTACATGCACTGATAATTGAATTAAAACTTTCAAAAAAGTTATGTTATAGTTTGACTGTACAACCAACACCAGATTTAAAACGTAATAAAATCAATTGTGAGTACTAAAAGAAAAGCTCGTCTCATCCATTGATCGACCTGGTAATTATAACATCATTACAAATAGAAGATACAAACGTTTACCTTACCTCTGTATCTGAGGCGAATTCCCATTAATTTCTCGCGTTACCTATCGCACTGAATTTATGGGCTGGAACTAATATTTGTTTAGGCAGTACAACACACTGTATTAATTAAATATACTGTATACAAGGTTAGTTTTAGTCTACATTAAACCTGAAACTAGTTTGTTCAGAATCACTAGGAGAATCGATTGGTATAGTTTTTATAGCACGTTATATTTTTCTTTTGTAACAACTTTGTTTCAATTGACTTTTACGCATAACTGTGGACGCGAATAGATATACCTACAGGGTTATTGGAAAAACACTAACAACCTCTTAAGGGGACACTGTACTCATCATTATGAACAACTTTTACTATGGGACCAAACCTGAAATCACGGAAAAAAAACTGCCGTTCCCTGCATTTATGTTCACAGAACTCGTCAAAATGTAGGGAACAGCTGTTTTTTTGTCGATTCCTGGTTTGGTCCCATAGTAAAAGCTTTTCATAATGATGAGTACAGTGTCCCCTTAAGAGGTTGTGCGTTATTTATGTTACACCTTGTACCTATATATACAATGTGTCCGGCCATGGACTAGCGATATTCTAGGTGCTTATATAGCAACTATTCTAGTACACAAATACTCTACACACTAGGGTCCAATCCACTTCCCCGCTATTAGGCAGCCCTTTTGCTTTTTTGTTGAGATGTCCCTATCTTAAAATTACGATAATGTGAATCCATTGTATTATAATATAAACGATACACAATATTCTTGCCCTCCGAATAAGCCTACTTTTATCTCAGTAGGACCAAAACTTGGAGAGATATGACGTTTTGTACACACGTACAGAATATCTCCACAAAAAAATGGAAGTGGATTGGACCCTAGTGTATAGTGTATTTGTGTACTAGAACAGTTGTTATATAAGTACCTAGAATATCGCTAGTCCATGACCGGACACACTGTATAATACCCCGAGGCTTATGACGGAAGCTCGGTAAACCATGTATTAGTACAACATTGAGCTATGCTGCGCTGTGCTGTGCTAATCTAACTTTCTAGTGCTGTTTTTTCTACAAAGGATTTTGACCTGCGCGAGTATCTGATAAACGGAAGACCGAACGGGTGGGCAGTGCGGCGAGGAGTGATTCAGCACGTATCGTGTGATCCCTGCTATATTTTAAGCAAACCGCAGCCGCACTAAGCGCAAGGCAGCACGTTTTGTTTGTAGGGAACTAAGAGGACCATTATAATCTAAGAGGAGCGGATTGTCTAAATAGAGCATAGCTCAGTATTGATTAGTCACCCTTAGTGTCTAAACACACTATCGAGGAGCTCGTGGCTAAATAATTACAGCCGCATAGACCGATCTTCCGGGTTAAGCCACGCTTGCCGAGGTTGGTCTGTGGATGGGTGACCATTTACCATAGCGAGTTTCCTCCGTGCCTCGGAAAGCACGTAAAGCCGTTGGTCCCGGCTGTCATTTGTAGATCTTTGACAGTCGTTACTGTTGGTCAGAAGCCAGAAAGTCTGACAACCAGTCTTACCAAGAGTATCGTATTATCCAGTTACTGGGTTGTGGAGGTCTGATAGGCAGTCGCTCCATGTAAAATACTGATATTCAGCTGTATCCGGTTCGACTGGAAGCCGACCCCAACATAGTTGGGAAAAGGCTAGGCAGATGATGAGTGTCTAAACACACTATGCCGACGATACGCGACCGAAGTTCGGCATGATTACGCCTGCAATGCCTTTTAAATTACCCGCGACACACCAGGCTGAAATTACGTCGCGTTTTACCAATACAAAAACATAGACGCTGAAGTTCGGTCGCGTAATTTCGGCATGGTGTGGCGCCACACTTAGACTACCCTTGTATAGCAAGCACATCTCACGCATTTCACACTCTACTGGGGAAATTAACGCATCATAAACTAAATGTAACTTAGAGATTTATTTTAACAAACAACATTTAGACGAATTGAGAACCTCTTCCTTTTCGAAGTCGGTCAAAAAAAACCGGCCAAGTGCGAGTCGGACTTGCGCACGAAGGGTTCCGTACCATTATCTATAAAAACGGGAAAAAAATCATGTCTGTTGTATGGGAGCCCCCCTTAAATATTTGTTTTATTTTAATTTAATTATTTATTTTTAAAGTGAATAATCGAAAAAAAGTTGAAAAATAGTAAATATTCTGTGAATATTTCAAGCGTCTACCTGTTGCCGTTATCAATATCGAGCAAAAACGACCAAAAAATCACGTTTTTTGTATGGGAGCCCCCTTAAATATTCATTTTATTTTATTTTTTAGTATTTGTTGTTATAGCGGCAACAGAAATACATCATCTGTGAAAATTTCAACTGTCTAACTATCACGGTTCATGAGATACAGCCTGGTGACAGACGGACGGACAGCGGAGTCTGACTGAATTACCGAAAAATTGGGGTATCTTAATTTAGCGGTATGACGTCATATCGATTTAAAACAGATAACCTAAAATTCCGGTATCCTAAAATTCCGGTATCCTATAATTCCGGTATCCTAAAATTCCGGTATCCTAAAATTCCGGTATCCTATAATTCCGGTATCCTAAAATTCCGGTATCCTAAAATTTCTGTATCGATACATTTTGATACCGAAATTAAATGATATCGATTAATAACGATTAACCGAAATATATCGGTTAAATAACGGTATACATATTTTAAGCGCGCGCTCCATAGGTCGATAGTCAAGACGTCGCTCATCTCTGTTATTGTTGTTACTTACTAGCGTTAGCATCGTAATTCGAACTACCTACTCAAAAACAAAAGTGAAAACTGAAACAAGTAAACGTACAAAACTATAAAATGATTAAAAGAGTAAGTTTTATTAAAAAAATATATATAACTAGCTTGCCTCGTATGTTTGTTTGCAGATCAACGCGTAATTTTTTCGTCATTCTTGATTCTTGATGGACAGATTAATAGACTGAATATACACTGTAGGCAACAATTTTTTTTATCGTGTTACCATCCTCAATGATTCCCTCCGTCCAGGGAATGTGAAGGGCTATACCGGACTCTTTACTGGCTAAAAACCCAGGGTGTTTCTTCTTCTGATCTACGGCCGGGGTCGCGGGATTCGCAGCTGTATGCACCGCAACCCCAGCAGGCCTCGGTCCGCCAGCCATTGGCGGACCCCTACTTCTGTGGGATCTGGCCCCATGTCCACACGCGCGGAACACTGCGCGCCGCCTTCTCAAGCCTGTTACTGGTCGGACGACGGATCGGCGAGTACTAGCATGAGGCATATAAGGGGTGAAAGAGGACATGTCATTTAATGTGTCATGCTGGTACTTGATGAGGTAGGGTTTGCCAACAGGGCCCGCTCAGTCTGTAAGTACTGATTCCTTGTTATGCTTACGATAACTCTGATGTTAATTAGTTTTTTTTAATAATTATTATAATTGTGGCGGCATCTATCCACGCCACATGCGAACTACGCAAGACATCGGTGGTGTAGACGACTACAGCAACAATATCGACAACTCTCGTAGATGACAGTTCCTACATCGCGCTATCATGATTTAACACGCAGATATTATAAATACAACTCTCAACATCAACCGTTGGGCAGTAGCCCGCCAGGCATAAGACTCCGCCTGGTTGGAGGATCCTCCCTTTGGCTGGAGGAACACCACACTTCGTTCCTCCACATAATCAATAAGAAGGCCTACGACTCGGTGCCACATATGTACATGGCTCATGAGGGTGCTGGAATTGTATAAAGTAAATACAACTTTATGCTCCTTCCTGACGTCATGTATGGGGCAATGGAGGACGGTCCTTCGCTATCCAGGATGTCGGCAAATTCAAGGGATAGGAGAACCAATCAAATTGAGCGGGATATATTCCAGGGCGATAGTCTGAGCCCGCTGGGGTTTTGCCTGGCCTTGAACCCTCTAAGCACACTGCTGGAGGGGTCAGGGTTAGGCTATCGATTGAGAAGAGGTGGTCAGGTAATATCCCACCTCCTTTACATGGATGATCTGTAACTCTTTGTCCCCAACAATTTGCAACTGCTGGAGTCACTGAAGGTAACTGAAACTTTCAGTAATTCCATCAGGATGGAATTTGGTGTGGACAAAATAATGTGCAGTCATGCATGTAAAGCGAGGGAGGATTATGGAATCCGTGGGAACCCCCGACTCTCGGATTCCATACACCTTAGATCCCTCTCCTTAACCGAAACCTACAAATACTTGGGCATGCCGGAGGTGTTAGGTATCAGTGAGGCTGACATGAAGCAATCGTTAAAGGAGCGCTTCTATGGCCGCCTGAAAAAAGTACTTAAAAGTCTTTTGTCAGGCGGAAATAAGGTGCGCGCCTTTAAAGGCGCGCGCCTTATTTCCGCCGTAACCGTTAACGGTTGGGTCATGCCGGTCTTGACATACTCCTTCGGCATACTCAAGTGGACTCACACCGAACTTGACGCCCTGGATAGGAGCGTCCAGCTCGAGCTCGCAGAGCGTACGCTGCTGACTGTATATCGAATGCATCACCCACGCTCATCGGTAATGAGACTGTAAGTCCCGCAGAAGTGTGGGGCTTGAGGCTTTTTAAATGCTAAGACCCTCCACAACCGCGAGATATTCAGTCTCAGGGAGTACTTCTCCCAAGCCGACGTGGGGATGCATCGAGATATAGTAGCAGTGGACAATGGACTCACCCCGCTCTCCTTGGCTAAAGAGACCTGGCGCAAGACTGTAGTACTGGATACCAATGGCCGCAAGGATGTATGGCGGAGCAAAGAGCTTCACGGATGATTTTACCGGGCCCTTCATGGGCCCGATGTAGATTTCCTAGCGTCCGTGGCCTGGCTACGATTCGGTGAACTCTTTGGGGAAACTGAAGATTTTGTTTGTGCAATTAGGGACGAAGTTATGATGACGAACAATTATACAAAATATGTTGTGAAGGACGGCACGGTTGACATCTGTCGGGCATGCCACTGTGCCGGTGAATCTTTCCGACATATTGTCTCTGGTTGTTCTCGTCTTGCTAACGGTGAGTATTTGCACAGGCACAACCTCGTGGCTAGGATTATCCACCAGCAACTTGCTCTAAGATACAACCTTGTGGACGCAGAAGTACCATACTACAAGTATGTGCCCGACCCAGTTCTCGAGAATGGTCATGCCACATTGTACTGGGATCGATCTATCATCACTGACAGGACTATTATAGTCAATAAGCCTGATGTAGTGGTGAGAGATCGATCAGAGCGCCTCGCAATGATTGTTGATATCCCGGTTCCGCATGAAGAGAATCTTGTGAAATCCGAAAATGATAAAAAATCAAATATCTTGATTTAGCACACGATTTTGTTTACATGTGGGAGATTGACTCAGCAGTCATTGTAGCTTTGTAGCTATATTCGTTACAGCCAATGGCTTAATAGCCAAGAGCCTCGACCAACATCTGATGAGGCTCTCGTTAGGCAGCTGAATCAAGGGTTTGATTCAGAAAGCGGTACTTCTTTTTCAAAGTTTAAAACATGTAATCAATTAATATAATTGCTGGTTAGAAATAAATGTAAGTGGAGTGGCGGGAACTCCGCCACCAGGGCCTCGTGCAGCTGCGACCGACGCAGCTCCAAGTGACGCTGCATCGGCCGCTCGCCCCGCGTCCTCGCTTCCTCGCGCCACCGATAAAGTTACGCGAGTGCTAACGCTTCGAGGCCCCAAAGCGGAGATCCGACCAGTACGCAAGCCACCTCGTAGGAGATCGTGCGATATCCCCTGATGACTCTGACGGCCAGCGCTCTCTGCGGCTTTCGCAGAACAGCGATGCTGCCGGCCGTCAGGTCAGCTGCCCAGATCGGGGCCCCGTACAGGGCCATCGATCGCACGATCCCCACGTAGAGCCGCCTGCAGGCGAGGCTCGGGCCCCCCAGATTGGGAAGCTGCGTTGACAGCACCCCGGCCGCGCCCAACAGCTTGGGACAATCGCGCACACTAGGCCAACTATCTTCTTCCATTCCTCTTCTACCTATCTTTAATTATTTTAATTGGTCTAACATCGTTTAAATTAAAGTAAAATAAATAAACTAAACAGTCGGGAGAGTGCGCATACCAGATACCAGTTGAGTTTGAAGGCAATCGTGTTGCCCATCGAACTTTTTTATCGGCCGATACTGAATCGTTATAGTCTGCGCACTTGCAAACATCTTCATACTCGTTATAAAACCGACCAAACTATCGGCCGATAGAAAGTCTGTGGTCTGCGGGGGCTCTTATCTGTGATAAACAGCCAGTAATTAGACATGTTGATATGTTTGTGTCTTTTTACCCGACTGCGCGACAGCAAAGACAGGGTTATGTTTTTCACGCGTATCTATGTAACTATGTATCTAAGTATCTATACCCTCGAAGCATCCCAACGGCTGGATGGATTTTAATGTATGAGGTATCTATCGATTCGTCTAAGTCGTGGGATGGTTATAGGCTAGGTTTAGTTTTTATAAAAACAAAATGGCGTCCGAGGTAAAAAAAAGGTAGTAAAAAAATAATTAATAAAACGTACCATAAGTTGTGGGGTATCGCTGAATAGATCTTTTAAAATTAACATGATGTTTCCTTGACCATTTTACAGCCATAAGCTCCGTTTAAGAATTTGTGTAATTCTGACCTGAAAGTTGTGTAGGATCTACATTGCGGATTAGAGCGATTGATGGTAGGTATATTATACGTGGTGTCTGTAGATAGATTTATTTAGGCCTCATTACAACGGTGGGTAATTCAATTAAAATAGGTACAATACATTGATAAAATAAAAGTAAAAAGAAGTACATACAAAAATTCAATTAAAAAAATCTAAAAACCCGCCTGCATAAAAAGCGAATACTTACAATGTCAGTTCAGTACTCGAGCGACGAGGTTGTTATGATTAGGTATAGTTGCGTGCGTCGCCGTAGGTAATTTAGAAATTCGATGTAAGTATAACGGTACCGAAATAAATATGGGTTAAATAACGGTATAAAAGAAAAGGGTAGAGAAAACGGTATCGGAAATTTGGTCTGGTTAAATACCGAAATTTAACAACAGTTTTCAGTCCCTGAGTCTTAGTAATAGGGTCCCGTTTTACCTTTTGGGTACGGAACCCTAAAAAAAAATATCAGGCAGTTCTGATGAAAATCTTGTTGGAGTGTCTCGGTTTTGTTTATACTAAAATAGCGCTGTATACAACAAAATATTTTTTTCTTTATTTACCTCTCATAATATTGTACCTATATGCCATTTTTATTTCGAAAAAACAAATCTACGTCATAAAATTTTACAAACACGTCTAAATTGATACTTTAATAATATACCTAACTTTCCTATGTTTTTGTATGCGTGTCTGTCCGTCACTGTGACATGTTGTTGTAGTAACACGAATGAGTCATTAATATAATAACATGTTGACTTTAACCAAAATTATTAAAAAAACATGTTGATTGTGTAACATGAAAATATTCTTAGTTAACGTGCATCGCGTCGCCACTCCACAGAAAATAATATAATAATTGCATAAGTAAATTAAAATCTCGAATTTAACTCTATCTTCTACATATGCATAACATACCTACGTAAACCTTTTGTTTACTAAATATAGCTATTCGTGAAAACTTGTAAAGGTACGTATACACGGTGACACTGACATTCGACACACGGCAATCGCGACACTGAAATTAAAGCCAAACTCATACGGAAGTCAGTGTAACGGCGATGTACACACTACGGCACTCGGTGTCGACACTGAGTGTCGAGTGTAAAGTGTCGCCGTGTATCCTTACCTTAATATTATTAGGTTATATTCATATTATTAACAAATGAACTATTGTGTCTGCCTAGCTGTAAGTTTTCAGAAAATTATAAAAGAAACTAAAATAAAATATTGCTCATATCAAATAGATACTTATAGATAGATTTGATGCATGACTTATGAAAGCTATTCCTAAAAAAAGTGATAGATATTAAAATGTGCTTTATTAATGAAGTTCATTATTATTAACAAATGAACTATTGTGTCTGCCTCGATGTAAGTTTTCAGAAAATTATAAAAGATAATAAAAAAAAATATTGCTTATATCACAATACATAGATTTGATGCTTGACTTATGAAAGCTATTCCTAAAAAAGTGATAGATATTAAAATGTGCTTTATTAATGAAGTTCATTATTATTAACAAATGAACTATTGTGTCTGCCTCGATGTAAATTTTCAGAAAATTATAAAAGAAAATAATAAAGAAATATTGCTCTTAACACAAATGTGCTTTATTATTGGAAACTTCGTTTGAAAGAACAATTTTTTTTTGTCTTTCATGTTAGGTTTTTTTCTCGTAATCTCTATTGAATGATGACCGTTTTATTAAGGTTCTAATGATTATCGTCAAACTTTTACGTAGTTAATAAAAAGAATAGTCGAATTGATAAAATAAATCATGAGTCGTTTTATGAAAAAGTTTTTTTTTAGGTGACAAATGATTAATGAAAGCTTTTGCTTTGAGAAAAATGGATGGCAAAACTAGTTTAGTAATCTTAACTAATATTGTAAATGCAAAAGTAAGTTTGTTTGTTTGCTACCTTTTCACGCCTAAACCACTGAACCGATTATCCTGAAATTTTCGTTGTCAGGTGTACAGAAGCGGACATAGAGTACCTTTCATCCCGAAAAAAAGTGCTGTTCCCGAGGAAAACAACAATAACGATAATAAATGGCGCCACGTGTCTTTCGAATGATGATTGAATTATATTATTGTACCTAACATTCTAAATTAACGTGAGCGAAGCCGCGGGCAAAAGTTAATACAAATATTACCAAATTGTGCTAAAGCAAAGTTTGATTATAATTAGCAAACCGCTTGTTTACTAGTAGCTTATTGAGTTGGTTACTTGTAGCACAAGTTATGTAATCACTTTTTTACCCGACTACGGCGAAGCCAAAAGGAAGGGTAATGATTTTGGCAGTCTATGATGTATGTATGTTTGTATGTATGTTTGTATGTATGTTTGTATGTATGTTTGTATATTCCACCTTAGCGCCTAAACTATGGAACCGATTTTAATGAATGAGGTGTCAATAGATTTGTAATAATGGCCCGGGTAACATAGGCTATATAAATTTTATCAAAATGTTATATGACGGAATTTAAACGTAAGATTTTATCCTCGAAAAAATTAAATTGAGATAATCATCACGTGTTTGGTATCAAAAGAAAGGTCTTGGCGAGCACATTACAAATATGTATGTATACACATATATCATATTGTTTAAGTCAAAAAATATGTTTAAAATGCGGTCGTACAGTTCGCGCGGTCCAGTCGTTTCAGTTAGAAGTCTCGACTCTGCTCAATAATAAGCTAGTTTCTATTTGTGCCTATAGGTGCCGCGGTCTATACCCTTTCTTAGAATGCGACGATGTAGACATTATACGGTTAGTGTATATGCCCGATCGGGAAACGGAAAAGTATTAAATAAAAAATAAAGTCAAAAAACTATAACCCGACTACGTAAATAAAAAAGGGGTCTAAAAAGGACGAAACAAGAAGATAACTCAAATAGAAATCCAGAAATTCATAGGTACAAAAATGGTCAAGGTAGAGCCGTGGTCGCATTTACTGTATACCTACTAGGTGCCAGGAACACCTCCATTAAACACACAGTAAGTGCGACCACGGCTCTACCTTGACCATTTTTGTACCTATGAATTTCTGGATTTCTATTTGAGTTATCTTCTTGTTTCGTCCTTTTTAGACCCCTTTTTTATTTACGTAGTCGGGTTTTAGTTTTTTAACTTTGTTTTTTATTTAAAGTAATATTGCGTTATATACAAGGTTAGTCGGAAAGGAGATATATAATCCGAAATAACTGCTTAAAGGTTTCATAAAAATACTCTAAAATCTATCTATCCTCAGATATGATCAGCTGTGTTTACATTTTAGGTCATATTTGGGGTCTTGGATAAGAAACTATGGAGCTTTCTTAATTCGTAACTAAAGCGGAGATGAAGATTTATTGAAAAAAAAAAAACGTATTTAGAAATTTTAACACTTTCTTTAAATCATCAGTGATACTTTAAGTGGCCTGTGGATTAATACCCCCTTTCCGACTAACCTTGAATACAAACTACAAAAAAAAAACAGTGTGCTGGTTTTCCTTAAAAAACATCCAACAAGTTGTGTTTCAGATATTTCTATCGTCTAAAATTAATAAAAACGTATAATAAATTAATCACTCACCGAAAACAATAACGAACGTCATCTTGACAGTTTTAATCTTGGCCTTCGGTATGATGCCCCGGCTGCTGGCTCGCCGGCTGTCCAAGTCGTCACTGTCTGCAATAAAAACACACCATTACTATCAAGTTTTACTACCATAATATTTGGCCTATTGCTTTCGTTATTCATTGCTTGACATAAGCTTATAAAAGGGAGCCGATAGTCACCACAGCTGAATAAAAAAATGTCTGACAAAAGTTTCGAAAGAAGTTCTGAAGTAATGATAATATCATAACCTGCCTAGCTGCCTAGCCTGTATCCTCCGAATGGTTGGGCAGAGGTGTACAGTTATAGAACGCCATCATTTCGCCGTTATGTTTTAGTCCCATGTAAGGGGGCGAGTCTATTGCCATGGCACAAATCCAGACTCCGGGCTGCTACTGAGGAATTCCACACGGAAAAACCTAATAACACTTTGGTCAACCTGGGGATCGAACCCAGGACCGCACGCTCTGCAGTCGCGCTTGCGAACATTAGACAAACGAGGCAGTCTGAAATAATGATATTCTGCTAAAACAGCATAAGATATTGAAACCTTCATTACGCTTTAAATAGTTTTTATTACGGCGTTGCATCTCTGCCTGTTTAAATATTTTTCTGCATAATAGCTTCTATTGAAGCGATGACATTGAAAGCTCTTTTACTTTTTTCTAACGCTTTGTAATATTATTTCGAACTAAGTACTTTGGCGTGTGCTTTGGTTTTCTTCATTCTTTCGACTTCAAAGATCTTCTCAGTAAAAAACGTGTTTGTCAAATAAGAATTGAAAGAATTTTATTTCTGAATGCGGGAAACCGAAGAAAAGTATTGTGAAGCAATTTAGGAAAGGCCCAGCTGTGGTCTAAGATAGGATTTATTGAACGGCACTATGTGGAAATGAACCAACGATCTGAAAAAGTTAGCTGAGGTGGATTAGGTGCACAAGACGGAAGACCAAGTGTTATGGCGCAACTCGGGAGAGTATACCCAACAGTGAACTGATATAATCTGAATAATTGGTCGAAACGTCGCACTGGAAAAGGTACATTGTGCCATAAGATTTTGTACACGATTAGACCCGAGTCAATATTGTACAAATCGCGAAAGTTTAAAAACACTGATTGCGATAATCTGAGCTAAAAAGCGTAATGTAAGAAAAAAAAATAACAATCGCCCCAAAACGAACCTCTCACTTTTGCTTTCATATAACCGATATTTATTGACCTCGCCAAGGTTTATCTGTTTTCATTACAAGATAATCCTTCATAACTCCGTTTATCGGTTTCTTTTCTAACCTCCGTTTACTATTCAATAAGAAACGGATAACATTTTATTTGTCGACATAAATCCGGAGTGGTTGGAGCCTATACTTTATGAACCTCAGTCATCGTCAGTTTGGGCACGTTTGCTACATTTAGCCTTGCATTTGGCCCGTTTTGGCATTTCTGAATGTTTTTGTTGTTTTGATTTCTGCCATCCGATTTCTAATTTTGAGTTATGAGCGTGGAAAATATTGTCCTAAAAATTCTGAAGCCATGCAGATGTTTTTGTTACACCAAATTATTGGGCTACTTTAAGTTCGTTGTATATATATCATTTACAGAGTTACAGGACTAATTATTATTTTTAAAATTAAACTTCTTGTTTTATTTATGCTTTTCTGTACTGAAATGTGACCATCTACAATATGGTATGATATGGTAATGTCTCAGTAAAAGTCTCTGGATCTCGTAATTGACAAGTGATAGAAAAATACGGACCAGATTGGTCGATGGAGAAATTATTTATACTATTTTTAAATATTGTTTATACTATTTTATTTCTTTTAGTGTACAATAAAGTATATCTATCTATCTATCTAACTGTCTATACAAGGTGTAACTTAAGTAACGCACAACTACTTAAGGGGTCACTGTACTCATCATTATGAACAACTTTTACTATGGGACCAAAACGGAAATCGCGAAAAAATAATCTGCTGTTCCCTACATTTTGACGAGTTTTGCGAACATAAATGTAGGGAACAGCAGATTTTTTTTCGCGATTTCGGATTTAGTCCCATAGTAAAAGTTATTCATAATGATGATTACAGTGACCCCTTAAGAGGTTGTGCGTTATTTAAGTTACACCTTGTATAAAACTCAATTTTGACAAAATGTCACTTAACGGTCTTTTAGAAATCGGAAGGCAGATTTGGTACCAACTCATTGATTTCCAATACTTTCATAATACATAATCAGCTCATTACTGTCCCACTGCTGCCCTCACGATTCAGAACCTTTTCGTTAACAGTTGTCGACCGATTCGGTTTGTTATCTCGTTCCGTCTACGATTCTTGTATCGAGAGAAAAAGAGATAGCTTACCGAATCTTTCGGTAACCGATTCATGGAATCATTCTGTGACACATTATACCGGCACCGCAACTGCACAGCTGCAGCACGGCGTCGCCTCGAATTTAGGCTACGGCTAGCCGCCAGAACGCTAACAACGCGTCGTTCGCGAGGTGCAAGATCGCAGTCCGCGCGCCGGCCGCGAGATGCAAGCTCGCAGTGCAAGCAAACGTGCAAGACGGCACAACGACGTTGTTTCGCTGGCGACTCGGAGTCGGTACGCAGTAAGCACGCGGTCCGCTCGCTTGCAGTGCGAGGGCTGCGAGTCGAGTTGTATGGTAGCGGCAAGCGCGCTGACTGCCCGCCGTTGGCTATTTCATATTGACATTATGAAAAATATTATATGACACACGATTTAATGATCTAATTTGAATGACAAGTTCATTGCTGGTTTGGAGCGGTGCCGTTGCGGTGCCGGTATAGTTTGCCATGACCTTAAGGAGTTGGACACGGGCCTCTTCTCATAATGAGAAGGGTTTTAGGACTTAGTCTACCACGTTGGCCCGGTGCGGGTTGGCGGATTACACACACCATGGAGAACTTTATGAAGCCTTCTCAGGTGTGTTTTCCTCACCATGTTTTCCTTCAAAATTAACGCAAGTGATAATCAAATTAAAAAGAGAAATGTTATTTTATTTTGTGGTTTTCAAGTCATTTATTGTTATTAATTACGTTTTTATAATTGTCACAACTTCGATATCGAGCTAACGGGCTATCTAGACTTGCTTTATTTGTGTTTAGGTTTTTGTATTGTAATTAAAATCATGATTAAGTTCGCAAAAGTTTTCATTTCGATTGATTATGAACTTTAATCTATTAGCATAAGATGATTAAAATAATTTTCTTAATTCACAAGATAATTATTAAACTTTCACGATGTTCGGTAAAACAATAATAGCAGATTAAAAAACTTTTTGGTATCTACCAAGTTTACATAATTATTTCTCTTTATCATAGCATTTTTCTCAGCATTGTCACAGTATAATATAAGCTTATATTTGTACCGTGGCATTTTGCTCTTTGCTTTTGAAATAAAATGACAATTTATTTATTTTATTCTGAGTTGAGTGCCAGAACCTTTATTCTAAAGACAAGTAGCGCCGCACAAAATTGCAAATAGAATATCTAGCTTTAATTCCACTAAACAAGATCGCTAGTTTGTATGCAGTATGCAGCACCACCCTCCCGCCCGCAAGTATATGCACATGCAGAAAAGTGAAAAAAATAAAATACAATGCAACCAAACCAATACACGACACATGTTTCGCCCCTGCACGGAGCATCCTCAGGATATGTTGACTCTTCGACCGCTAGGACGCGAGTTTTTTTTTCACTCTTTCTGCATGTGTAGGTCTAAACTTGTGGGTGGAAGGGTGGTGCTGCATACTGCATCCAAACTAGCGATCTTGTTCAGCGGAATTAAAGCTAGATATTTTATTTGTATTTTTGTATTTCCGCAAAGTAACGCCTGATGACATTTTTTTTTACTATTTACTTCTCTAGGTACCTACATTTCATTAAGACCCCGTATTCACTCATTCTCGTGGGAAATATAAAATAATTTATCACGTTATCCGGAAAAATTACGGCTTCACTAGACTTCTAATACATTTATATCCTACTAATCTAATTCAGGCTACATTTAGTCTACATAAAGAACTATTTACGAGTACATACTACGTAATAAAGCAGCCAATCACATTCCTGCAAAGTTTCCCTCAAATTACAACTTGGGGACCGCAAAAAAGTCGAGTAACTAATTACTTAGTTTAATTAATTAACTATGACTGGCTAAAACTTACATTGTCTGGTGGCCGTCGCCCGTCTGCCCAACACTCGGTTGCTTTTCTGACGAATCGTGACCACAATCACACCGTAGCAGGCAGAGATTGTCAACGCTGGGGCGACGAATAACGAGACAAAGACGCTTGTCATCCATATCCTCCATTGTAACTTGCTGATGCCTGACCAGCATTGGTATATGCCTGAAATATAGTGGGCTGTTAGTATAAGAAGTATTTTAGGCATTATTTTTTTAAACTACGGGCATTGACGTAAAAACATATGAACCTCGGGTCCGCGATCAAAAATGTCTGAACCGAATGTAGACTAAAACGCGAAAAAGAAGACTAATTTACGTCAATAGGTGCAGTCGAATTTCTGTATGGTGAAAAGCTAAATTAGGCATTGTGTTGACGACATAGGATTTAAATTAGTTTGTTGGTATTTTTAAGTTTAGGTAGTTCATGGCGGTGTGCCTTGGCGCGCGCTCTGCAGGACACTTTTTTTAAATTTTGTACTAGATTCTTGACTCTCGTCTATGACCAGGGGCAATTTTTTTCCAAACTACGGTGTTTTTTTAAAACCTAACTTGTTATTTTCCCTTTACCCAGTCTATCTCTAGTCACTAATCAAAGTAATCTGATTCATGTAATTATTAAAAAAAAAACATCAGAAAATTAGTACAATCGGATTTTTTAAACTTTACCGTAGCTTATTTAGCTAGGAATCTTATTCATATTTATTTGTAAAAAAACAGAACTTCACTCAGCATTCCATTATTTACGACTACTTAAACACTTTTACTATTGCAATATTTAAGTTCAACTACATTCTGCACACTTTTAAAAATATAGCACGATTTTCTCATGCAAGATGTCTATCTAACGGTTTAAGAGTTTCATCTGAACCCTCATAAAATAAAACCGATTAAGTTCTAAGAGCTAACTGTATTATTAAAAGCCAGACTACTAGATTGTCTGCACATATTGCGTGGGTGGTCTTGTCTAGCTTAGGTATAAAGGGTTTAGTGTGAGCATTGTTACACCGCGGTGTAACCAACCACAAAATTCAGTGGGCAGAATAGTAAAGGACTTATGGAGATAATGTTTAATCAAAAATTAATTAAAACAATTTTTTTGATTCAAATCGCAACTGCTTCTGAAATTAAAACGCGAATTCGTAAAGGTAAAGCCATATAAAGCTGCTTGGGACAATAAATAGACCATATTTTCTTTCTGCGAATCCAGGGCCATTATTCTCTATGGCATTCAAATCAAATCAAAAGTTTTTGTTTCACATAAACCATAACAGGCGCGTATGAAAAGTCGAATTTAGATGCACGGTTCCAATTAGTCTTTTCCTATGGAGAAGAGCCGGCAAAAAATTTCGTGGTTACTCTTTTAAAATCCATAACAATTTGAGTGGGTACAGTTATGAATTAGAATAATTATGAGAGAGCAATGTAGACTTACCTAAGTGCAGGAATCACACAAAAAAAATAATGAAAGATATGGTCACAAATTAAATAGGTATCCATATCCAGGCATCTAGCGAGTCTACAAACACGCAATTCATTTAAGAAAACACGCAAATAACGCAACCGTATTCAATTATATTTTTGCAGTTCACAGTGGTGCTGCTTGCACAGTACACCAAATTATTAACCGATTCGAAAAGGAAGAGGTTATTAATTGTAGGAGTATTTTTTTTCCTTTTCACCTAATTCTCCGAGATCTGCGGACGGATTTGAGTAGGTATTTTTTTTAGTTGATATTCTTGAATTGGAATATGAATTTTGTTATGTTTCAAATTCAAAAAAAATAATTGCAAATATGGGTAGAAAATACATAGATGTAAAAAAATCATAATTATAACATACAATTTGGTATCACCATATTTATAACCATTTGGCATGCAAAATACAGATGAATGCAGAAAAAAAAACTAAAATTTAAACAAATTATCAAGGACAATTTACAAATTAATTAACATAACAAAACATCATGCCTGTTCTCCTCAATGGGTAAGGCAGAGGTGCTTAGTACACCCACATAAGATATTAATTAAAATTAGTGTAGAGGACAACCAGTAAAACAATTGACTTGGTGAAAGGCACTTGCCGTATTTATTCAAACAAAACTTATGTTATTTACACTAAAAACTTTTGCACTCATTCTAATATGAATCGACTATACGTTCTTCTTTCTTCAGGGCTTCAGGGCTGCTGGGCTTCAGGGGTTCAGGGTTCAGTTCTTCGTACAGGTTCCTGGAGCGTAGAATGAGTGCCGACCAAAATGCCGGCGGATGCACCTGCTTACGTACCATTTAGGGTGGCACAAGTAGCGTATGGTGTAACCCCCCGGTAATGTTCATTTACCATTATATTTTCTCAAATTGTTCTATTTACTGTAGCTAGCTGTGGCTATATGGTCCACTGTCTATAGCTAGTAGTCATCTTGTTCTATACATTGTGACGTATTTTATGACCTTGTTTACGTCTTATTTGAAGTTAGGCTTGCCGTCCGCAACAGTCTCCCCCCAGCGTAGCCTCGCGAGCTTCTTCTTCTATATGGTCGAGGACGATAAGCCTTCTCACGGGCCTTCTAAATATGCCGCCCCGCGTCCGCACATCCGCACTCCGTACCACGCCATCAGGACCGAATATCGCGCGCACAACAAGGCCCCGCGGCCACACGTTCCGCGGTAGTAAGCCGTCAGCGATTATGACGACATCGCCTTCCGCTATTTGTTCTGCGCGACTATGTCTGACGTCACCGCGCGGTGTTAGTGTAGGTAAATATTCGTTCATCCATCTAGCCCAGAATCGATCTGCCAGCGCTTGTGCTGCTCGCCAAGCGCGCTTATCAGCTACGTCACACGTTCCAGTGACCGGTAGCCCCGATGCTGACCCCAGCAGGAAGTGATTAGGGGTTAACGCTTCTGCTTCTTCTGGGTTTACAGACACGTGAGTGAGCGGTCGCGAGTTCAATATATTCTCTACTTCAGCCATAACGGTTGTCAAAGTTTCTTCCTTTGGCATGCGCTCCTTTAGTATTACCGCGAGCGCCGTTTTTACGCTACGTATGAGCCGCTCCCAGGCTCCCCCCTGGTTAGGTGCACCAGGGTCGATAAAACGCCACTCAATTCCTTTATTGAGCGCGTAATCTTTAAGTTCAGACGCCCATTCCTTGTAGGCGTTTTTTAACTCGACGTCAGCACCGCGAAAGTTCGTGCCGTTGTCTGACATTATTGTTTGTGGCCAACCGCGACGCGCGGCCATTCTTCTTAGTGCCATTATCGCACTATCCGTACTGAGGCTAGGCAGCAATTCTATGTGCACGGCTCTAGTCACCAAACACGTGAATAACATGCCCCAACGTTTTTCTCTACGTCTTCCTATGGTTATTGTCATGGGACCGAAACAATCGACACCGCAGCGCGTAAAGGGGCGAGCGTATGCATCAAGCCTTTCACTGGGTAAATTTCCTTTCACCGGTATAGGCGGTGATTTCCGTCGCATGCGACACATAATGCATTCATTCAGTACGATGCGCACGCTAGTTCGTAATCTTATTATCCAGTATCGCTGTCGCAGGTTGTTTACTACGTGCTCTCGGCCAGCATGTCCATTTGTGACGTGTTCACGTTTTATAAGTAGGCGCGCAAGCGGATGCCTGCCGTCTAAGATCGGTGGCCTCTTTCTGTACTCTGGTACATTTGCTGCGTCAATTCGCCCGTTCAGTCGAATTACTTTATCTTCATAAACCGGGTCTAGCTTGCTGAGCCGGCTCGACTTCTCTACGTTCTTCCCTGACGTTAATCTTTTGATTTCTTCAGAGAAACTGTCGCGTTGCGCCTCTCGTATAAGCGTTAGTTCGGCTTCTTTGAGATGACGCACGTCCATTGTTGTCGCGCGTTTACGACATTTATCTATAAAGAGCAACACGTTCGCCATGGCACGCAACGCTCGATCAAATGAAGAGAATCGTTTTATGTTCATAACGTTCTCTTCTTTACACGGGCTACCACTTCGTCCTCACGCTGGTTCATTTCTTGTGGCCACTGTTCTTCCGGTTCGCGCAAGAAGGCCGGTCCATTGAACCATCGCTCGTATCGTGAAAGACTCGTTTTTCCGTGTCGAGTGACGTCATCAGCTACGTTCTGAGCGGTCGGTACCCAGCGCCATCGTTCAGCGGGGGTTAGTTCGCTTATTTCGCTCAGCCGATGCACAACATACGGTGTATATCTCGCGGAGTCGTTCCTTATCAATTGTGATGCCGTCTTAGCGTCACTCTGATAGGTCGCTTCGGTTTCTGGTAAACACACCACACCCAGCGTCTTGCCATACGGGTGTGCATTCGCATCTAGTTCTTTCGGGGCGTTAGCCTTATCCTGTTCTAGGATATCCGCGAGCAAGTGTGGTCGATTCATATTCCACTCGGCGAGTTCAAAGCCGGCCTGCTCGTGAATGGGCTGCACTTCTTCGATCGTGAGTGCGGCGATCTCTTGTGATGCGACATTGCCGACCCAATCATCACAATATTTTATTCGTGCTCTATGCTTAGGCGCACGTACGTGTAGCACTGTGGCGCCATCCATTGGGTCTTCCTTCGCCACTATAGTTCGTGGCACCGTACCGTGCACTACCCATCCTAGCTCTGTTAGTGATGCGGCCGGTTCGTTCCTTGCTCCGGTCAGGAGCTTTCGCGATACTATTAGGTGCCAATGATCTGCGCCTAATAGTATGCGCGGTCGTGCTTCTCCATAGCAGACCTCGTTCCGTGGTAGCTGTTGTAGGTGTTTATAGTTCAAACACTCAGCTGCGATCGCTTGACTGGTAATGTTGAGACTTTTGACGGTTCGCGCCTGTATCGGATGGAAGCTTGATCGTGCTCCCCTTATCTCCAATGCCACGCTCTGACTCTCTGGTTCCTGCCGCGTTGCCGTTAATCCGTGCAATCGCAGCGCGCATTTCGTTCCATGCGCGTTCACTTTTCTAGCGATTTCCTCGTCGATCAGAGTAATCGTAGATCCTTCATCGAGTAAGGCGTGAGTCTCCACTTCCAGTCCATCGGGCCCTCGAATTATCACGGGGCATATTTTCAATAGCACCGCGCCAGTTGACATTACGGCGTGAGCCGACGCGGTGATTACATTCTTTTGTTGTTCGCCTCCTAGCGCGGTTTGCTGCGTTCCGTGCAACAATACGTGATGTGGATGGCGACACTCGTTTACACCACACTTCTTGGCAGTGCAATTCATCCGACGATGACGGCTACCCAGGCAACGAAAGCATACGCGCGCTTCCTTTGCCCATTCCCATCTCTGTGGTACCGTCATCGCTTCCAACTTTCTACATTTTACTGTATCGTGTTCGGCCCCGCAACACAGACACATCTTCTCGTCTTTGTTTTCGGTTGCAGCGTAAGCAGCTGCGCCTCGCTTCCTGCCTTCTAGGCCTTTAGGCGATCCGTAGCTAGGTCTAGCTGCTGGCGCACTACGTGTTGGCTCCTTTGTTCCGGTTGCTGCAGACGAGTAGGAAAAACGTATGGCGCGATCAGCCTCTCTCATGAGGAAGCGAGACAGAGTGACAATCTCTGGCTCGCTCCTGCTTCCGTACTCTTCTGCGTAGTCGCACCATCTCGCTCTAATATGCGGACTTAACTTCTCGGTCACTTGACGAGCCAACATAGGATTCTGTAGGTACCCTTTCTCATCTATACAAGTGAGTACGCTGACTATGTTTTGAAGTCGTATTGCAAACGTATTTAGTTCACTGGCCGTTGGTCCGGGTCGCTGTAACTTCTTTATATCGTTCAACGTTTTATCAATAATAATCTCTGGGCGGCCGTAATATTGTTCAAGTGTCTGCATTATGATTGCGGGGTCGGCAGCTGTATACAACAAGGCGGCTACTAATTCTCTTGCTTCGCCTCTTACACATGTTCGTAGACGCGCTAGGTTCTCGGCTTGTGTATAGCCATACATTTTGGTTGAATCACGCATCGCTGCTCGGAATAGTAGCCACTCGTTCGGAGCACCGCTGAAGATGGGCAGTTCTTGCGCTTGTCTGGGCGGCGGGCGTTTAATAACCATTCGTTCTAACACCTCGGCTAATCTATCTATTCCTCGCTCTCGTGATCGTCCCGGCGTAGGTGATCTATCTCTGCGTCTCGGAGTCTCGATCGTAACTCCTCTTTGTTCTTGCCTCGGCGGCGGTGCATATTTATAAAAAGAGTGGTGTGATCGTTGCCCTTCGTTCTCGCGCTGATATCTTGCTCTGTTGTCGTCATTTTCGCGATGCCGTTCGGTCTGCGGTGCGCGCTCGGTACGCTCCCCCCGTGGTTCGCACAGGGCCGAGGCGCGGACTGCAGATGACATCTCTTCATATGGCGTCATGTGGGGTAGTTCATCCCCTCTGGACTGAGCGTTCTTCAGCCAATCAGCGATTCGATTGTCCACTTCTATTGTCTCACGGGCGATGACGCTTTCACGGTCTGTCTCCTCCCGTATAGTGGCTACGTCCAAAGCTAGCCGCTTCTTGATAAGGGCCGCTTCTAATTGCAGCTCCTTCCTTTGAATTTCGGCTAGACGTTCCTGGGCTTCGAATTCTGCTTGTCGTATTCGAGCAACAGCGCTGGCAGTCGATCTCTGAGAGCGCACGGACGGCGCTCTCGATCTCCTCTCTTCTCTTGTGTCAGGCGCGGCGGCAGCTGCTGCGGCGGCGGCGGCGCGTGACGTCATTGCGGCTATGCTGGCGTCTATTCTTGTCTGTGCGGGTAACGCGGGCACGCGGGGGTTCGGTTCGGTTTGCGCGCGCGACGTGGTACCGGTCGGTGCGGACACGGATGCGGACGCGGATGCTTGTGCGGACGGGGACGCGGGGGGATCTTCGTACACTCTTGCTGTCTTGTCCTCGGCTGCTTGGCTCCTCGTGGTCGGCATCTTCGGCATTTGACGCCCCCTAACAGCCCTAACAGCCCTATCAGTCCTCTTGGAGGGTCCGGGGTTAACCGGGATACGCTCCGCCAGGGATGGATACGTGCAGGATTGGACAGGTAGGATCTACCCAGCAGAGGATCGTGCGTACTGTGGGGCGCTCGGGGACCGGTGGGAAATACCCAGCCCCTTCGGCAGTGCCTACAGTCCGGCCCCCACACCACACACGACCTTACCGGCGTAGTGTACTGGTTCGGTTCGCGCCTTGAAAAAGGCGTTCTTGACGAACCGGTGGTATCGCACAATACCACACCGCCTTGATCGGCGTTAACTCTGGCCTCTAACCGTTTGACACCGTTAGGTGGTTAGAGACACAGAGCCGCGGTCCACCCGCTTAAAGAAATAGGAATGTATCAACGACGACAGTCTTGAAACACCCGGCACCTCCACAGGAACAGTTCTTGTACGCCCGGCACCTCCACAGGAACAATCTTGTACGCCCGGCACGTACACAGGAACAGTTCTTGTACGCCCGGCACCTCCAACAGGAACAATCTTGAACCCCTGCACCAACAATCTTGAGCACCTGGCACCCTGTTCTTGGATCTTCAAATCTTCTTAACTGATTCTTCGATCCGGCTTCGTAGGACCACAACGACTGGCTGTAGAGGACAACCAGTAAAACAATTGACTTGGTGAAAGGCACTTGCCGTATTTATTCAAACAAAACTTATGTTATTTACACTAAAAACTTTTGCACTCATTCTAATATGAATCGACTATACGTTCTTCTTTCTTCAGGGCTTCAGGGCTGCTGGGCTTCAGGGGTTCAGGGTTCAGTTCTTCGTACAGGTTCCTGGAGCGTAGAATGAGTGCCGACCAAAATGTCCGGCGGATGCACCTGCTTACGTACCATTTAGGGTGGCACAAGTAGCGTATGGTGTAACCCCCCGGTAATGTTCATTTACCATTATATTTTCTCAAATTGTTCTATTTACTGTAGCTAGCTGTGGCTATATGGTCCACTGTCTATAGCTAGTAGTCATCTTGTTCTATACATTGTGACGTATTTTATGACCTTGTTTACGTCTTATTTGAAGTTAGGCTTGCCGTCCGCAACAATTAGAATTAAATAAATAAATAATCAAATGTTTGGTTGTTTGTTTGAGTAGTTTGGTTGAGTATTTTATACGAATTCGAAAATGTAAACGACGTTCTAGTTATAGTAGTAGGCCACGAAGTACGTACACTATTCTAATTTGTAATACGAGTATTATATTTGTGGCACTAAGAATTATAAAATAAAAAACTTTAAAAAAAGTAAAAACCGACTTCAGAGAAAATTTAATGGGGTAAAATAATGACCATATTATTTATATAATTAACAGTTTGTTAAGTTTGTTTAAACGTAGATTTGCACCGACTTCTAAAGTGTGAATTTTATGGTATGGTTATTATTTTACTCTTCTGATTTTTTCCAATTGCAGATTTGGATGTTAACGCGACTGTGATTTTTGTGAGTTACATATTGATGTGTCATGGTGAATAAGGCTTCAGCACGAAATGTCTGTCAAAACCTTCACGTTTATTCACTGATTAGCGTAGATGGTTAGACTGTTACCACGTACCTTCCACATTGGCTTCGTCGAATAGAAACAGCATCGGTACACAGAATAGGAAGCTGAGAAACCATGCTCCAAGGATAAGAGCGCGAGCACGACGCCCTGTGGGAAAAAGACAATAATGGTAATTAAATAAAAACCATTATTAATAAGGTGACACAGGAACTCCTTAACGTAGGAATCATCTATAGTCCAGCTTAAATTTTGTATAGCAAATCTATGACCGTGAAAAAATAATTTTGCTTTGCAAATCCATTATACATTTTTGGATAACTTTAAGCTGGACTTCCGTGAGTCGCGGTCGATGCGAAAGACGCACGCGTCGGTCGCGCCGGCCGCGTCTGAGGGCCTACTCCCTAAGTCCGTCAACGAAGTTAGTCGCCCGTCCGAAAGTAGCGCGATACATAGGAGTGACCAAACCAATGTCAAGTTCACTTTTCGGACGGGCAAAAACACATCGGTAGTAGTTTCTGGGTAACCTTATTAGAAATAGTTCATACCTCAAAGGCAACCTTGAAACCCACCATCGCGTTGGAGAGTGACTTTAACAACACTTACTTATTTTGTGATCAATCGCAACAAGATTATTTATGTGATGGTTCCTTCAATTTAGTACCCCAAATCGTGCTGTCGTTATAAAGGTTAAAAGGTGTAAGTTACAAGTGACAGAGAACCCAAAATTACTTTAGAATTTGGACGACCTTATTTGTAACAAAATTAATGAAGCATGTTTGGCAATAAAAGCTACATACTTAACAAAACATCACGCCTGTAGTACCCGAAGGGTTGAGCAGAGGTGTATTATACTCTCATTTCACTGCTATGTTTAAGGGCCAAAACTGCGTTAAGCGGACGCCCACGCGTTGCCATATAAAAGTGCTCGGTCGAGGGAACACGCGCGGGCATCCGTCGCGGGGAGGCGGGCCTCGCGCCCGTGGAACGTTTCCCACCTCCGTGCGACGGACGCCCGCACGGGGGCACGCGCGTATATTCATTAAACGGGCTTACTGGCTGTTGTACTTTTTTTTTCTAGTCGTCGTTTTGTTTTGTTATGTTAAGTTCTCCATCGACACGACTGTACATGCATCATGCACACCGTTAAAATTGAACTAGCAACACTGCGTAGTTAAAATAATCCGGTCACCGCGACGGGTACCCGCGACGGAACCCACCCGCGTGACCACGCGCCTAGACACGCGACCGGTGCCCGCCGCGGGCGCTCGCTTAACGCAGTTTTGGCCCTAAGTACCATGCAATAGGGGACGAGCCTATTGCCATAAACCGGGCACAAATCCAGACTCTGGGCTGCTAATGAGAAATTCCACGCGGAAAAACCCAATAACACTTTACCTGGGGATCAAACCCGAGACCTCACGCTCAGTAGTAACGCTCAGTACTAAAATACTGTCGTCCGTTGCTCCGTCTACAATACTGGTATTCAGCTGCTTTTGGTTAGACGGGAAGCTAACCCAAATATACTATAGTTGGGAAATGGCTGAACAATTATGAAATGACACTAAGCTAGTCCAATTTTCCGAAAGAACAAAATGCCGACTTTCCCTTATCTTTTATTTGCTCCAAACACCAAACAACAGAATAATACACTCCATTTTATTTTCATAAAAATAATTTACTGCTGGAAAACAATTAACATCGTAATAATAAACAGTGTTGGTAACAATGTTCCAAGCGGAACAAATTCTTGGTTACTACCGAAGTTTGCAAAATATGCAACGACAGTTGCCTGGACTTTGTCAACGTTATAACTTAAGTTTAACTTAGGCTAAGTTATGATCCTCTACGACATACTTGAGAAGTTGACGACTTATTCTAGGATATCTAGATCAGTTTTTAATCTTTAGTGTGAATCTTTTTTAACCTCCGACGCAAAAAGAGGGGTGTTATAAGTTTGTGGCATCGTAACTCCTAAACGGATATACCGATTTTGATTTAGTTTTTTTTTTGTAAGTTGACTTAATCGAGAATATTCTTAGCTATGATTCAAGAAAATCTATTCAGCCGTTTGTTGATCTTTTGTAGTTGTTGAAGGGATGTGAGCAACTTCTACTAGTCTGATCGACTTTAAATTAAGTATCCTGTGACTTCACTTTAACCTTGACCTGATGCTGCAGTATCATATCAAATTTTCATTCATAAAAAAATAGCAATTTTTCTTTGTTTTTTTTTTTAATTCTTTTCAGGAGGTTTACATACGATATCGATACGGCAAGAAAAAAAAAGTAATGTTTAATCGAGCTAAATCCTATGTGGGGTCAATCTACACCAGTTAAACATCACGTGGTTTTAAGGAAATACACGAATTCGTTTATACCCTATAATATTGTTATCATAAAAATGGATGTGACAAGTAAATAGTAGACTTTTTCCTGCTTTTCTTGTTTTGTATATACTTTGAATGGTGCAGTTAAAAGTTTCCAAACTTGTCCTAATTTGGTAAAAGTATGAAGATGAAGAGAGTGGCCTTTGTAGAATAAGGCAGCGTTTACACCTAGCCGATGAAGGCCAACGAACGGTTGCTTATTCACGTATAGTCTTAGTGTTAGCGTCGTAGGGATTTTCCGTAATAAAGTGATGCAAGGTATTTGGTACTTACAGCTCCCTGTAAAGTTCATCGGATGCGTGATCGCATCACATCGGTCTACGCTGAGTGCCACCAACACGTATGTCGAGGAATATGTGACGACACCCTAAAACCAAAACAAACAATTTATTATTCATACATATAAAAGGAGAAGCTGACTGACTGACTGACTGATCTATCAACGCACAGCCTAAACCGCTGGGGTTAGAAAGTTGAAATTTTGACAGTAGGTTCCTTTTGTAACGTAGGCATCCACTAAGAAGGGATTTTTCGAAATTCAACCCCTAAGAGAGTTAAATAGGGGATGAAAGTTTGTATGGAAAATCGTCACTTAACGGGTTCAAAATTTCACGCAAGCGAAGCTGCGGGCGAAAGCTAGTTGATTATAATATCTTCTCATTGCAGCGCAGCGGTCAGTCCGTGGATGGGTGACCGTTCGTTACACATCGAGATCCCTGTGTGTCTCGGATAATACGTTAAACCGTTGGTCCCGGGTGCCATAAGAATACTTAGGACAGTTGTTACGGGTAATCAGAAGCCCGAAAGTCTGACAACCGGTCTAACCTTAGTATATCAGCATTGCCTAATAACGGGGTTGCGTAGGTCTAATGGCAGTCGCTCCGTGTAAAATACTGATATTCAGCCGTATCTGGTTAGACTACCGAACGAAGCGCTTTGATTCCACTTTCATTGTGAAAACCGCCAAACAGTGGAATGCACTGCCCGAGTGGGTGTTCCCCGACAGCTACAATCTGGGTGTCTTCAAGTCACGAGTGAATCGGTTTCTTCTGAGCAAGCGTGCTCCATCGTAGACCGCATCATCGCTTAACATCAGGCGAGATGGCGGACAAACGCAGGCAGAGTAATAAATAAATAAAAAAAAAAGACTACTAGAACTCCATTTCATACAACATTAGACAAAAGTGGCTCACCAAGACAGGAATATCTTTTGAACTATTTCTTCAAACAGACATTCAGATCATCTAGGTTGGTCGTTTCATGAAAGTTTTTTTTTTAATTTCTGCTTAATCAAACACGTTGTTTATACAGGGTGTCCCTGGAAGTATGGATCAAATCGAATAGGGGCGTGGGCAATGTCATTTCCACACTTTTTAACCCTGAGAATGTCGGTGAAAATTTTTTACGGTTCAAAAGTTATGACCGATTATTGTTTTTTTTTTCAATCACTTCGCATAGCAAAAAATCATAAAAAACTATCAGAGCTATAATTTTTTTTCAGGACTTTGGCGAATAGTAAGCCTTTCTTGTGGTAATACTTTTACGTAGCTATAAAACATGTGTTCAATAAGAAAAAACATTTCCTGGGAAGGCTTTTTTGGTCTGGCAAAAATTTTACTCAAGTTTTTAATACTATACGTTTGGAAATGACCTTGCTCACGCCCCTATTCGATTTGATCCAAACTTCCAGGGACACCTTGTATACCTATTTCCTTACTAAACTGGCTCTTATTCGTCGAATGCTACATGAAATAGAATATAGTTTGTTATACCAAGATTTAATCTGTACGAAATATGTTCTTTATCATAACAGCTTTTTAGTTATAATCAAATTACATGTTTGAAAGTGGCGCCTGTGACAGAAAGTTGATAGGAAACCAATTATCTTGGAATGGGCATGTAATGAGAAGGGATGAAAAGTATGTGACTAAGAGAGTGATTGATATAAATGTTGATGGATAGAGGGAAAGAGAGAGACCAAAGAAAATATTGATGGATTGTGTGAGAGATAATAATTGAACGAAAACGGAGTAAATGATAGCAAGTCGGCTAATAGGGGAGAATGGAAGAAGAAAACATTTTGTACCGATTGCAAGTAACTTGGCATAAGGGCGTGGGATAAGGACCACCTTAACCTGGAAATATTGAAAACTTTCATAACTATTCTGAAAGTGTCTAAGGCCCAAAATTTTGAATTTTTCACGATACAAATTATCAATTCCACAACCATTCTATTCTTCGTAACATTAAATTTAATAACCAGAGGGTTCTTACCTGTAAATACTTCATCATTTTGCAAGTGATAGACCCGGCCAGCCACGTGATTGTAATTCGTTGTATTAAATCTGGCAGAACACTTATTAGTCCCACTAGTAGGTCTGGAAAAACATATTTTATTACACTCGAGAGCAAGTCACCAACATAAACCTTAATAATCTCGGAAATTAAGAATGCTAAAGTATTCAAATAAACTTTTATTTGAGTAGTATTAAATAGTGTATAAAATACACTATATTTGAATAAGCTATCATTCTTTATTTCCGAAATATTAAGATTTATGTTGGTGACTCGGATTCGTTGCTCCTGAATGCAGGTATAATTATTGATTTGAGAAGTAAACAAGATTATTATTCCAAAGATTACTTTAGCTGGACACACTTTTTAATTTGTAAACAGAAAATCAAAGAATTAAATAAAGGAGATCGGACGGGTGTGGCCCAAGTGGCGTCGGAGCATGGCGCTTATTTTGTTTGAAAGTTCACTAACTAAGCTTACTTTTTTTGTATGGGTACAAAAAAATCTATCCTGGGAGAAAAAAGTTATAGTGTATATTAAAATACTCATATATCGAGCTATTTTCAACTATTTATTCAATTAAATCTATTTCTTTTACCTTAATATGGTATGTTTGTTGTTGTCTAACATCTATGATGACTCAGACGCGTAGTATGTACTACACCAAAGTTAGAAATATACAGGGTGTATACGAATTCGTGTAATTCCTTCAAACCGCGTGATTTACTGGTGAGACAGATTGACACTGGAAGGGTATTTTCGAAAATCAACAAAAGAAGAATGAAAAGAAATCCTGTTACTCTTTTTCTGAGTCATTTTAGTGCCCCGAGTTAACTGACTGCGCAGAGCGATATCGCGCTATTTGTGCTCGCTAGCTGTTTCACCGTGCTTTCATTGAATTATGCGAGACAAAGAAAAGGAGTATCGCAAATAAAAGGCATTTTTTTTTTACTTCTGTTTTTATTAAATCCTTATGAGGTGACTTTGGTTCGAACACTAAACCCTACCGCTAGAACAAAAAGGATTTTATTTTTTACTTTTAATCAAGCTAAATCCCGTGCAAGGTCAATCTATATCAATAATAGATCTTATGATTTTAAGGAATTACACGAATTCGTTTACACCCTGTATATTTCTAACTTTGGTGTAGTACATACTACGCGTCTGAGTCATCATAGATGTTAGATAACAACAAACATACCATAAAAAGTTAAAAGAAATAGATTTAATTGAATAAATAGTTGAAAATAGCTCGATATATGAGTATTTTAATATACACTATAACTTTTTTCTCCCAGGATAGATTTTTTGTACCCATACAAAAAAAGTAAGCTTAGTTAGTGAACTTTCAAACAAAATAAGCGCCATGCTCCGATGCCATTTGGGCCAGAGCCCAAACAAAAATGTCCGATCTCCTTTAATCACTAGACCTGATTTACACAGGGTAAGTAACTGACTTCAAACTCGAGATCAGTCAGTGCTGACCCAATACCAAACCCAAACCCAAAGTGCTGACCTACGACAGCGCTGTACTGACTCCAAATCAATTGACAGTAGGTAAATATCGGGTCAGCACTAACTGGTCTCGAATTTGGAGTCAGTTATTTACCCTGTGTAAACAGGTCTAAAACATAAAAAGAATAGAACATAGGTACACATTTTATTATGTTGAGCATACCCATGCAGAATGGTTCACCAACTCAACATACAGTGTGTCCGGCCATGGACTAGCGATATTCTAGGTACTTATATAGCAACTATTCTAGTACACAAATACACTACACACTAGGGTCCAATCCACTTCCCCGCTATTTGGCAGCCATTTTGCTTTTTTGTTGAGATGTTGTCAACAACTGTATGTCATTTTGTGAACCCATTGTATCGTAATGTAAACGATAAACAATAATGTTGCCCTCCGAATAAGCCTACTTTTATCTCAGTAGGACCAAAACTTTGAGAGATATGACTTTTTTTGTACACACGTACAGAATATCTCAACAAAAAAAATGGAAGTGGATGGGATGGAGGGGGTGTATAGTGTATTTGTGTACTAGAATAATTGTCATATAAAAAGTACCTAGAATATCGTTAGTCCATGACCGGACACATTGTATAAGGAAGGAAATAGAAGGTGCGAAAATATGAGCTTGTTGTAACCTGCGATTGCCAACTGCATGATGAAGAAGTTCATCCTGCTCTTCCTTGTCTTGGTAAGAAGCAGCGCCAGCACGACCGTCGCGTTGCCAGCCACGATTGTCACCAGCAGCATCCATAGGATTGCCAGTTGTGCTGACTGCATGAACAAAATATCTAGGTAATTATTTAGGCAAGAACTTAGTACTATTATTTACACAAACAATATTTACATAATCTATACATATAATAAAACATTATAAATAAAAGTAACAAACAAAGAAAAAAATATCCTAATAAAACTATAAACTAAACTAGAGCATCAAAATATCCCTCCGCATCGCTGTCTACTGGTAACGTGCCCAGAAGGCTGGCAGCATTGCCACGTTGTATGGCAATGCTAATTCTTTGACCAAAGTAGAGACCATCTTCGGGTCACGGGAAGTGTCGACCAGCCACCTTGCAACCTCTCTGTATAGAAGTTGCGCACTCGGACCTCACGACCCGAGTGTTTCGACCACAAACGGCTCGAAAATATAGTTACTAATGAAGTTATTATATTTTCGCCGCTTGAAGGCTTCCGCAGCTGCAACAGCAGCGCCAGCACAACCTGCCGAGCTAGAAAGATGGGATGGAACAAGGGTATCAACGCACGTTGCGTCGAAGAAGAAAACTAAAGAAGAAGAAGTTAATAAGTAGTGATAGCCTAACCGTTAAACGCTTGCCTTCCATTTATGAGGGTTTGATTCGATCCCTGTTCACCCCTCTGACGTCTCGTATGCATGTGCGGATCAGAATTTGCATATCACTTGCGTTAATGGTGAAGAAACCTGCACAACTTACAGGGCTCCAAGAAAGAAAAATATGTTTTGGGTAGTATGTGTAATATCAGGGGTTCTACTTCCTAAGCATGAAGTCCGTGGTTTCGGCCTTAGTTACGAGCATTTCCTACTCCCTATCACCAACGGACATACGATTATTTTGGGGCCGGAACTAAGAATGAATGACAACACGACTTGACAGTTCTCCCTACTACCGATGTGTTTTTGCCCGTCTGAAAAGTTGAACTTGACACTTGTTTTGTTCACTCCTACGTTTCGGGCTACTTTCGGACGGGCGACTAACTTTGTTGACGAACTTAGGAAGTAGGCCCCCAGGGCCGTTATCTGGCGCTGGGGTGAGAAACCTGCTCAGGTGCGCCCTAGCCATTTCAGCATGCCCTTCCCTTCCATCAGCGCTGTAGGAGGGAAGGTTGTTACACAGTATAGGTACTGTATATAAACAAGTACAAAAATGAATTTAGGTAAGTTTGAGCTGACTTCTGGGTAAAATTTTTGTCCGGATCTCGGCGCCCCATCTGCCTCAGCGACCTTGTACCCTGCACCCCTTGCATCCTCGGGTAAAACCGGACCTGTGTAATACGCCAACCCAGATAGCCCTGCGTGATGGACTAAAGCCTAAACCCTTCTCATTCTGAAAAGAGCCTAAGGCTGAATTTACACCGCCGCGGAATGGAATGGAAGCGACAATTTCGACTCATGACGCCAGAAGGCGCGCGAATTCGCGGGAATGCTCGAGAATTCCGCATAAACGCTTGGCACCGCACTACTGTGACCGTCCCGACCGACTCCTCGTTCGCGCCACTTCCCGCGGATTCCACAGACGGCGCCGACAGTAGCTAGGGGAATTCTCGAGAATGCGCGAGGATTCCCCGGAAGACGCGGGACCTTTTTTTGGCTCGTATTTAGTTTGTACTTTATACAATTGACATAAAGTTAATTATGCTATGTACAATTTCGTTGCAAAAAGTCGCTTCCATTCCATTCCGTGGTGTAAATTCAAGGTCAGTAATGGGCTGATTATTATGCTATAATGTTAGAAAGACCTTGTAGTCTTGGCTATGAATATTCCAGTCACTCCCTAAGGGGTTTTGTCTAGATTGCCAACGCTGATTAAATTGCTACAGCTTTTTGCAATATCAAAGTCACCCGCATTGGATTGATAATTAAATTTAAATGTTAACAAGTTCAAGGATATTCACGTTTTGAAACACTTTAGCCAACTTCCAAAAAAAAGAGGAAGTTCTCTATTCGACGTTTATTTCTTTCTTTGTTCAGCGATATCGCCGACAATTGTTACCAGATTTTAATGGGTTTTTATTTTTTTGAAAGAATATTCTTCCAAAGTGGATCCATTCAAATTTGGTGAAGATCTGATGAAGAATTTCGGAGATAGACAATGGAACTCTTCACTAGATAACAGCAAACCACTCGCGATTGCTGTAATCGCATATAATGTATTGCATAAGCCACTCAAAACAGAAAAACAAAATAACTTCAAAAAAAGAAAAACGACTTCAAAAAACTGAAAAGAGTAAAATATTATAACTTTCGTGAGACACATTCATATTTATGATTAGTTATGGTTTACTCACGTGCATTTTTCGGGATTGCCCGACTAGTTTCGGACCCAAATAGTCGGACAATCCCGAAAAATGCACTTGAGTAAACCGTAATTAATCGTAAACAAGAGTAAAATAATGACCATATTATAAAATCAACAATTTCAGAAGTCGGTGCCTTATTTTTTCTTCAACGTCAATTTTATAATAATAATCATCATCATTCAGCCGAATGGCATCCACTGCTGAACATAGGCCTCCCCCAAACAATGTTGGGGGGTTTGCCATAATCGCCACGCTTGGCAGGCGGGTTGGCGATCGCAGTATGGTTGTTAAAGTACTCAGAGAACGCTGCTGCCCATCCTCTAGTTAATCCTTTAGTCGCCTTTTACGACACCCACGGGAAGAGATGGGGTAGTGCTACTCTTTACGTCCGGCATCACACGGACGCTTATAATAATAATATGGTAATTATTTTCACTTTTTTTGAAGTTGGTTTTTTTTTAATTATAGGTTTCCAGAGTTACAAAGGAAGGAGAGCGATGAGAAAAAAAAAACCGGCCAAGTGCGAGTCGAACTCGCGCACGAATGGTTCCGTACTATTATCTACGAAAACGGCAAAAAAATCACGTTTGTCGTATGGGAGCCCCCTTAAATATTTATTTTATTCTGTTTTTTAGGATTTGTTGGTATAGTGGCAACAGAAATACATCATCTGAGAAAATTTCAACTGTCTAACTATCACGGTTCATGAGATACAGCCTGGTGACAGACGGACAGACGGCCAGACGGACAGCGGAGCCTTAGTAATAGGGTCCCGTTTTACCCTTTGGATACGGAACCCTAAAAAGAAAATAGTTAGCACGTACCTTTTCATATTATGTATATTTATTTAAATGGTTCTCACCATTTTACTTTGAATAAAGTTTGACAATTTTATTCATAGTTTGAAAATAGCAAATATGAACCCTAAAATACGTACTTTGAACTTCTAAATGATGGGTCTGAGTATCAAAGTTGTGACGATTTGGTGCGAATAGTTCGTCGAAGTAATTTGTAGTAAACTGCACACTGCATTTAGGGTGTCTTAGGACTGTTTGGTAGATGTCTAGAATTTTGGACATAAAATTAAAGGGGAATGTGGATATAGCTGTTAGGAATTTATTTCTTAGAAGCATGCATGGTATACAATTTTGATGGGAGTTGAAACATTTTACTTTACTGTTTCTGTTTTGTTTTATTGTATTTACATATACAAGGTTGGTCGAAAAGGGGGTACTAATCCGCAGGCCAAAGTATTACTGATGACGGTTTTAAAGGTGATTTTGACGGCACGTTTGGTGCAGTGGCTAAGCGAATGGCTTCTGCGCTACGGGTCTTGGGTTCGATTCCCCCACGGAACAAAAATTTGTATGGCCTACAGAGGGTTGTTTCGGGTCTGGGCGTTTGTGTATGTGAGATTTGTGTCTGTAAACGCACCCACGATACAAGAGAAATCAGTAAAGAAGAAATATGTGAAAACAAAAAAAAGCAAGTGTTAAAGATTCAAAATTCGATAATTTTAATTTTCCATGTAAAATAATTTTTGTTTTAGTTGTTTTCAAAAATTCTTTGTCCCTACTTCAGTTACGAATTCAGAAAATGGAGCTTCTAATTAGTAACCCCAAATAGGACCTAAAATGTAAACACAGCTGAGGATAGATAGATTTTAGCATACTTATTTTTAATGAAATTTTTGAACAGCTATTTCTCTTAAATTATTGACTTTTGGGGAAAATGGTAGAAAAAAACTCACTCATTATTATGGGTACTTTGATACCCTTTCGGATTAGTACCCCCTTTCTGACTAACCTTGTATATCAGTGGCCACAGGTTCGTAAAATTTTGGCACTTAGTTATAACGTTCGTATATTTCCCGATTTTACTTGATCGTATTGAGTATTATCAACTAAAATCGAGTAAAGTGGACACCTTCAATTATCTATTTGTAATTGTGTCAATATTAGTATCCACTCTAGGCATTATCTTATTTATTATCTAGTAGCTGAATCTCTTTTTTTTTTTTTTTTTTTTTTTTTTTTTTTCTATTGGACTGCAGTAGGTCGTCCTAGGGGACGGTTTCTACGTAACCGGGCAGTAATTGGCGAGACCTGAAGGGTCTCCAGCCAATGGGGGGAAGTAAAATACTTAACCTAAGCTAACTACTTGTACTACACTAACATCATGACTACCTGCAACAACAGCACTAAGGGCGACCCCTAGTGGGACTCGGACCTCGGCTTAGGGCGTTGCTGGCGTGGACATAGGGGGGGGGGGAGACAGCTTGATGAGGGCTGAATTATCGGGGTGACTGCGGAGTCTGAAGAGACGACCGGCTCTACGACGGGAGAGCTCGGTGGATCGTGACCGGCGGCGGTGGGGCGTCGCGACGGGCCTCGTCGGCGAGGACGGTATGCCGGGCGGCGGCGTTTGTTGTGTAGTGTGCTGGTCGATTTACTCGCCTCCTGGAGGAGGGTAATTTCGTCATCGGGTTCTAAAAGTGTGTGCCTGGGACGGCGAACTTTACTTATGAGAGAGGGACTGTAGTCGGCCGCTGCGGCGACTAGGGGGTTCGGATGGCGGGGGGCAGAGTCGAAGTAACGCTTGGAAATGCGTTTGAGGTATTGCCTGATGGTTGGCATTTTTAGATCGAGATGGAGTTGGACGTTACGCATGAACCACGGGGCAGCCGCGGCTCTGCGCAACACTCGATTCTGGAGGGTTTGGAAGGATTTAAAGCGACAAGGCTTAACGTGTGCGAACACGACGCTAGCGTAAGTCAAGATGGGGCGGATGCACGTCACGTAGATTCTCAGCTTATTTCTAAGTGACAATTTACTGCGCGTTCTAAGGATGGGGTGGAGGCGACCGACAGCGAAAGCGGCGCGAGCGCGCACCGCTTTGATGTGGTCTCGGAAACTCAGATGGTGGTCGAGGATAACCCCCAGGTATTTGGCTTTCATCTCCCAAGGGATCTGTTTGCCGAACATGAGGACGGGACGGATGTGGGTGTGGGAGTCACCGTGTCTCTCGAAAAGAACGGCTGCGCTCTTTTCGGGATTCACCTCTATTCTCCATTTCCGGAACCAGACCCCGAGGGCGTTGGCTGCGGTTTGAAGGGTTCGAGAGATGCTATCGAGACTCCTACCGGAATAGTAGATAGCCGTGTCGTCGGCGAAGAGAGCCAACTTGGCCAAGCCACTTTTGGGAATGTCGCTGGTGTACAGCGTGAACAGAAGGGGCGATAGCACGGAGCCCTGAGGGACTCCTGCGCGAATGGGGTGAGGGGACGAGAGGGTGCCTTCTAGGCGATAGCGGAAGGAGCGATCCGACAGAAAGTCTCGAATGATGAGCACGAGACGGTCCGGCACGTTGAATTGGTACAGTTTGTATAATAAACCGTTGTGCCAGACCTTGTCGAAGGCTTTCGCTACGTCGAAGAAGAGCATGCCCGTTTTGTACGAGCGCATAAAACGGGAGCTAATGTGTTCGACAATGCGGTGCAATTGTCGAATGCAACAGTGCTGGGTTCGAAAACCGAACTGTTCGTCGGGGATGAGTTTACGGGAGTCAGCGAAATCCTTTAAACGGATATAAATGAGACGCTCATAGATTTTCCCAATTACATTGAGAAGACTAATGGGGCGATAACTAGTGGGCTCACTTTTGGGTTTGCCGGGTTTGGGGATACCGATAACGGTGGCTTGTTTCCAAGCTTGCGGAAAGATGTTATTACTCAGAGCGCCATTGAAGATGGCGGTCATGAGAACTATGAGCGGGGCGGAAAAGTGTTTGATCACCTTATTGGTGATACCGTCTGAGCCGGGGGCTTTCCTAGGTTTGAGATTCCTCACTATCGTGTGGACCTCGTCTACGGTGATGGGGGGTAAGGGATCGTCGGGGTCTTCATCGGGAGGGAGGGAGGCCCTACGTTCGACCTCGCGATCCACCTTGGAAAGATGGACCGGGTCTGCGGGTTGGGTGCTGGGAGTACATTGGGCTTCTAGACTGTCGGCTAGACATTCGGACTTTTCGTCATCTTCAAAGGCCGGCCTTTGGTTCGGACGATTGAGAGGGGGAGTTGAAGCTACACAATCGGATTTTAGATTTCGTTGTAATTGCCAGAAGGCCAGATGGGATGGCTCTAAGTCGCTCAACATCTTGTCCCAGCGGGCTTCCCGAACCTCCCGTACACGTTTCTTTACAGCACGCTGTAGAGAACGCATATGGGCGCGGTTAGCTTCGCAGGGAAAAGTGTCATAGGCACGGATGGATGCGTTCTTCTCCGTCAGCAGTTCACGCACATCGTCCGGCAGCTTCCAGCGGTGTTCGTCCACCGCTGGAACCTGCCGTGAACACTCGTTCACCACGGACTGTACGTGACTGGTAAGGGAGTCGATCGCGCCCAGCGTGTCGGCAATCGTAACGATATCGTCGGGGATGGAATCTAAGTGAACGGACGAGGAAGACTTGAGGCGCTCCTCTAGTTTACCCCAGTCCGTGACAGTTTTGGTCGGGGCGGGTTGTCCAGGATCCGGGGGACCACCCCGGGGACCTAGGTGAAGGACTACGGGGCGGTGATCGGAGTCTAGCTCTTCATGCGTCTCTATAGAGCGTAGACCGAGGTTTACGTTCTTTAGAAGCGCTATGTCAAGGACATCGGGCTGATGGTCAGGGTTATGGGGGTAGTGAGTGGGACACATCGGGGCGATAACGTCGAATTCGAGCTCCGGGCTCAACTCTTCGAGGTTACGACCCGCGTGGTTGTTGGAGTTGCAGCTCCACGAGAGATGTTTGGCATTGAGGTCGCCCGCTATGATAACGGAACCTCCGCCGAGGTCAAAGAGGGCTTTAAGATCGCTCCGGAGTTGGATCTTATTACTGGAGGGAGGATTATACACCGAGACGATTGTGATCGGCTGGTGTCCTGTCATGCCTAGTCTGCATATGGAAGTTTCCAGGAATTGGAGACCAGGAGGAGGGTCTAAGGGAGTGCAGTACAGGGAACGTTTGTAGTAGATGAGAGTACCACCGCCCCTACTACGGGTCCTGTCGTTGCGAACTAATTTATAGTTTGCAATTCCAGGGTTCCTGTTGTGGGGCTTGAGAAACGTTTCCTGCACTAGGAAGATGTCAATTTGATGATCACGCAAAAAGATTGCGATCTCATCTCGTTGACCGTTAACGCTGTTAGCGTTGAAGAAGCCTAATTTAAGGGATCGGGGCTTAATTCTACAGCTTTCTGTATCCATTGGAATTTATTGGATGAGGAAAATGACTATGTCATCTAGTTCGCAGAGGACATTGATGCGAGCGATTGGATCGCCTTGAGAGGCGTTCCAAGCGGAGACTATGTTGATCGCCCACTGCGTATTGCAGGAGGAGAGGGTTTGGATAAGGCTGGGGATCGTGTCCCTAAGGAGCACTTTAGTGGACGAGAGGGAAGTGGAGGGAGCAACCGCTGTCGGCGCTGGCCTGGGAGCGAGTGCGGGGGCGGGTGCGGGGGTGTGTGCGGGGGCAGCCTGTGATGTTGGGGGACTACGTGCAGCCTGTGAAGCAGCTGGCACTAAAGTGGGAGCGGGGATAGTGGAGCTCATCAGGGCGGGGATAGCCGGGATTGGGGGTCTTGTGGTTTGTTGCTGTTGCTGGGGCAACTGGGTAGTGGGCCTTAAGGCGGGGAACGCCTGCTGATGGTTCAGCGCGTTCCATGGGGACGGCCTTTGGGGACTGAGGCGGGCGGGGAGTTGGGAAGAAAGAGGGGGAGCCGTGGAGGGACTCTCTCTTTGGTGACGGTCGGCTGAGCGTTTAGCCAGCTTAGGGTTGCGCTGTTTTGGCGCTTTAGCGCACCCGCGATAATTCGCAGGGTGACCAGACTCGCCGCATAAAACGCAGCTGGGAGGCTCGAGACATAGGGACCTATCTTTAGGACGTTCACAGTCGCTAGTGCCGTGGTCGCCCAGGCACTTGACGCACCTGGGTTTCGCGTAACAATTACGCTGTGAATGGCCATAAAGCTGGCAACGGTGACATTGACCAGGCGGACCGGACTTATTGGGGCGCTCGACGCTTATGCCAGACAGGTGGCACAAGGTCTTAATATTATAGACGGTCTTAGACTCGTCTGAAGGCTCGCATACTGCGAGGACCATGTCGTAGGGGGTGCCACCGCGGCCGCGGTGCATGCGGTGGACTTCCAAGGCGGGGATGTTTTGCGACTTAAGGTCGCTGAGGATAGCGTCGGAGTCAATCTACTTGGGGATGCCGCGGATAACGACTCTGATAAGTCGCTCATCGGGAAGGGCAAAGGTGTGGAATGACACGCTTTTTTCCCTTAACATACGCGTGAGATCGCGGAAGTCTTTTGACGTGGGGACCATGACTTTAATGCCCTGTTGGGTGGTGCGGGCACTAAGATAGTTGATCTTGCGATCAACACACATCTTGGACACATCGGTCCACTTCGCCTTGTCCTGAATGTACAGAGGCGGAGGAGAGGGCTCTTTCCTCGGAGTCGAGGTTTTCGAGCCGGTGACGGGGCGGGGGGAGGAAGGACGACTGGCCTGCGGGGAGGTAGCCGGGACGGGACTAAGGGAAGCAGCCGACGCGGGGGTCGCAACGTTTGTCTTGGGGGTTTTAGCCGGGACTTGGCTGGAGGAGGTCGCCTTATTTTTGCGGGCACGCTTTTTCCCCTTACCGACTACGGTAGTGTAGCCTTCTGAGGAAGAGGAAGCCGACGAATAGGATTCGGACTCAATATCGGAATCGGGGACTAAGGGCTCTGACGTGTCCATTGATGACGTCATCTCTGGAGCATGTCGGAGGGACGGGGAAGGGGTGTTTAAATTAGCGGAAGGCGCGGCTGCGGAGTGCAGGTGCGAAATTTCCATTGTTTCCGGAGACAATGGACCGGGAGAGAAAGGCGGAAGCGATAAAAGGCTTGGAATGCCATTGTTCTCGTCGAACAATGGCTCTCCTTCGCCGAAATAATCAAAGTCGGTATCGCAGGTGGGCGATAACGGATTAGTAGTGTGCCTTATGGGCCCACTACTAGGAATACGAGCGCCATATTTAGCGAGAAATTCGGGGTCCTTTAAAAGTTCCCGGAAGAACGCTAATAACACAGCGTCAGACATCTCGGAAAAGATGCCTGAGCCGTGTGTAAAAAATGGGAATTAGGCTTAATAAAAACGCGGCGCGCACAAGTACGCGACTATTTTTAGTAACGGCCTATAAGTCCTAACAATTTAATTTTTTAAAAAACGCGATTCCCCGGGTGGATGAGCCCGGGGGTGTGTGAAAACCCTCCCTGTCGGGTATAGACAGGGAGGTTGAGTGCCTATTGGTGAGCCCTAAGCTTGTAATCCCGTCGCCAGTCTTATTGTGCGAACGGGTTCCTAAGTCTCTAGTGAGGTGCAATACTAGAGAGTGCTAGATGGGAGAGAACGGGGTTAGAGCTAGCGTCGACTAGGAGACCCCCCAAGGCCGGTGGTACTAGCTCCTTCCAATTTTCGCCTTGCCCTGAAGGGGCGCAGCTGGTGTATTGGGTCAACACCCGCTCGGTTTCGTTAACACTGCAAAGTATCAGCCGAGGACCACGAAACTGTGGATTTTCCCTGAAGGGGCACACGCGTTTAACAAAGAAATAGGCGTTCAGCCACCGCCTTGAAAAAGGCAGCTTTTGAACTTATAGTCGTGAAGTGGAGAACACTACGGCGGGGCGTAGCGATATTCGTGAGCGAGCACGTCGAGAAAGTACGCAGCGCGAGTTGCGGCACGTCCGTCCTCAGCGAGCGTCGGAGCGCGAATAGCTGAATCTCTCTTTTATGCTCAACCTTTATAAAAAACCGGTGAAGTACGAGTCAAAATAGAGCAAAAGGTTACCAACAAAAAAAAAAATTGAATTAGAAAATTCTTGTATGAGATGTGCATCTGAACTGAGGGATCAAATCTAAAATCCTCGCAAAACAAAAAGGAATAATAAGTAAAAAAAAACCTGATGCTGAACCTGGATACTCCAAAATATTTCTCAAGCGATATAAAAAAGTTATGGTCGAGAAACTTGATCCCTCAGTTCAGGCGCTCGAAATAAGTGTCATACCATAAATATCGGAATATACCGAAGGCCCTGTTTTTTTTTATTGTTATTTATCAAGATTTATGCTACAACAACACAGAACGAGATGACGTTCCCGAAGTAGCGATACATACATTACTATGACTGCGTGTCCATCGCACGTCCGTCTTCCGAGCGCCGTCATCTCGGCCACCGAGATTGTCAGTAAATCGGCGCTACCGCTAGAAATCGGCCGAGATCGTGACGGACCGAAATGCCGGCAATACAAAACACATCTGCACTTGTCCACTACATCCGAGATTGACTGCGCCGGTGCACGGATTTCTATCTTGTGTTGAGAACCACCGAGATCGGTCGCGGTGGACACACGATTGCCGTCACATTGTTCCGAACTCGGTCCGAAATAATCTCGTTTCTCGGTGACGGCGGCGGTGGACAAACGCTCTTATGGCTGGAGATATACCCTAGTGACCGACGGACAGATAGCGTAGGCTTAGTAATATTGTTCCATTGGCACTCTTTGAGTACGGAACCCTAAACAACGGGTACACTACAATAATACAAAAAACTAAATTCCGATATTCTTAATGCCGATTTTTATAATACCGATTTTCATAATTCCGAATGGTTTAAAACTCATATGACAATTCCGATTAATCATAAAACCTACTTTTATAAATCCTAAATTACAAAACGCCTGACGTTTACAATTACGAATATCAAAATGCCGAGTTTCAATACACCTAACAATAAAAAGTCAGATTCAACATTAATCCGAAACATCAAAAATACGAATTCCGATTATTAAAATACCTATTGATTAAAAGTTCGAAATTAAAACGCCTAGTAAACCTAAATAGCAAAACAGATTAACACACAATGGTTCAACTGTATCCAAAGGAAGCAAGTTAATTATTCATACTTAAGAAGGTAGAAAAAGATACTAATAACAGAATCACTTTCCCAACTTATAATAACATAATTGTGGGAAAAATATTTTTCTCTTTAAACTCACCATTACGCAGTCGCATCTAACCAACTGCTCACCATTCCGCGCTTTTTTATTAAGTCTAAGTAACTAATCGGTTCCAGCACTCGCCGGCCGCTACCGTGGCACGCTCGCTTCGCTCGCTCGGCTCCTGCGTAGGGGGTCGCAGTTCTAACCTAACCTAACCAACTGCTCACATTTCTGTGTTATGTTTAATACTCTATTGCTTGACATAATGTTTATTGTTTTCGGAAAATTGCAAATCGGAATGCTGTTTTTCGGGCCAAAAACACATCGGATGTTTAATTCTTCGTACTTTTGAAAGTCGGAAAACAAATAAATCGTATTTATGACATTCGGTAAAAAAACTTTCGTGTTTTTTAATAATCGGTATTTTATTTTTAAGGAATTATCAAATTCGGATTTTTGAACATCGGAATATCCAAATTCGGAATATTTGGGTGTTCCCCTAAACAACACTCCTCAAAAAGTTCAAGTTATTCCAACGCTTTAATCATGATATAATAAAACAACTCAATGACCCGTATTACGTCACCATTTGTGATACTTTCCCACGAATATCAACAAAGTTTGACAGGAGCCTAAGCTTATTGGTTCATCAGTAGCTATGACGTAGATAGGTACAGTCACGTGATCTAGCTGTCACGGGAAAAGACTACTTTGTTTTATTATACCATTAGTATGGCTCTAAGAATATTAAGTGAAAGGCTTAGGTACAATTAGTATTCGGAGACGGAAAGTGAGTCTAGACTAATTTTTCACTTGAAACAACCTTCCACGTAATTCATCTTGCGCTGTTGGTTAGTGAATTTAACTGTATCAAAAGTTAAAGAACTTGGTACCTAAAAGTCAGCAATGGTGGGTCGAACAGTTCATAACCTATTATATTATAATATTGTTAAATTATTATTATTTATTATTATATTTTGACGACACATTTGGTGCAGTGGCTGAGCGATTGGCTTCTGGGCTACGGGTCGTGGGTTCGATTCCCACACGGAACAAAAATTTGTATGACCTAGAGATAGTTGTTTCGGGTCTGGGCGTTTGTGTGTCTGTAAACGTACCCACGATACAGGAGAAATCCTAGCGTTGGGCAAAGATTTTTATTAACAAAAAATAAAAAGTCTTGTATTAATACCAATAAATAAAGTCCAAGACATTTTATAAGGGACTAGGGCAACTTTTTTATTTTAAAAATCTGTTTTCAAAATGTAAATGACATTACCTACAAAGAGCCTACAAACAAGTTAACATTTATCACCGATTTATGCTAAAACCAAGTCATAAACGTTATTGTCTAACTTCTAAAATATTACTTTGGTAATAAACTAAACCAAAATCAACAAAAAGATTAGAATACGTCGTCTAGACCCATACATAAGTGTGTTCTTCCACACAATTTACTTTATGCCCCCCTTCCCCTCCCTCCTCCCCTTCGGCACATTGGTAACATATCACAATCATTTATATTATTTTATTTCTGCGACAGTTTGAAAGGCCATTCAGTTTAATGACACGTGCTATAATGAGAAAATTCATTAAGAAAATGTGCTTGGGGTGACTTAAGAACAAAAGAAAATTAACGACTATGAGGGCATTAAAAGTGATATCAGTACTTTTCAGTCACTGGTGCTACTTTTAAACTTCCTCTGATATACTAATTTCTTATCTTATCCATTCTGGTTATTTAGATTATTTCTGTGCTAAGGGAAGTTTTGGCTAAGGTAGCCGAGACAAATAAGGCCCCGTCTAATTTGAACATGCAATAATCGTATAATCTGGTGATAAAGAAATTGAAAATAAAATTTTCTATAAATTATCCAGGTATTTTTCTTTTTTATATGGTCTAGGGCTGATTTATCAATCATCAGATCGCTTGTTTATAGAAAATCAGTCAAGACGACTTTATTTCTCAGAAAAAAGTTATCTGACGATTGAAAATCGGCTCTAGACCAATTAAAAGTAAAATAAAATTATCTCAATTTTTTATACGGTTAATTGCATGTTAAAATTAGGTGGAGCCTTATTTGTCTCAGGTACCTTAGTTATACTTTTTCTAGGACAGAAATAAATAGCCAGAATACTCAATACATTTATTGCACTCCACAAGTTAAATAGATGTTACATTAATATAAGAAACATGTGTGGGCCTTGTCAGGCACGGCAAATGTAGGAGAGAGGAGGAAGTATTAGACTTCTCTAAAACCTAAACTTCTTAAAATGGTATTAAACCCTTTTTAATTTCGTACTATTACTTATACTTTATATTATGAATGGATTAGATAAGGAATGAGTATTTTAGAGGAAGTTCGCTAGTGACTGAAAAGTTGAGAAGTAGGTAATTGGGTAGCGTGGTATGGACATGTTAAAGAATAAAAAAGGCATAATGTCTATGTGCAAGCTACTTGGAAACCCAGCATACCTGTCACTAATGAGCTTAATTATACGTGCCGCGAAGCCGAACACTTCGGTGTACATCTTCCGCCTACACTACACCACTAAAGGTGCCTTTCCACCAGAGATGTGCCATGCAGCTATACTGCGAGAAAGTAAAAGCTAAGCTACGAAACTGTGTGACCGTTTCCACTGATGCTAAGCTATGTAGCTGTGCGAGGAAGATGCGCAGCTCAAGCTATGCGACGTATCAACAATAGGGAAGATACGGGGAGTGGCGGCGCGGTGCTCTGCACATAGTTACACCACTCGCGACCATCCATAGCACGCATCCATAGCACGCATCCTTAGCTCGCATCCATAGCACGCATCCACATCACGCATCCTTCCATGTAAAAAACGCAGCTTAGTGGAATCAGTTTCCACCAATGCTATGTAGACCGATGATTATGATTGGTGGATATCAAACGCATCCATAGCAACGTTGCATAGCACATATTTGGTGGAAAGGCATAAGGCGGAGGACATCGAAGACTACGTGCACCAAAGGACCAAGAACACGGCGAGAGTGCAGCTGCTGGAATCGCGCCGCAATGTCAACTTCAGGGCATTCGTGGTGCGAGTACCAACTTGTCTTCTGCATCTCGTCATGGAAGAGGACTTTTGGCAGCAGGGAGTGGTGTTCCGTCGCTTCCGCGGACAAGTGCCACACGATCGCACAGCGGATGAAATAGTGCTCAAGTGAAGTGTGTTTACTAACATAGGCTTAAATTTTATTACTAACATAAACTGTATTATTTATATATACATGTTAGTTTGTAAGGTATGTATCTATGGGCCAAAGTAGCCTAAAAATAAATGAGTTTATTATTTATTATTAATGTGCCATACTCGTACCTGATAAAAATAGAACTTGTTGATGGCTGTTTCATTCTTGGTTATGTTCTTGTAAACAGTTTCGTTGAGTTCAGCGTAGAGGCTGCAGTTGTAACAGTACTCTTCCTCCATGACGCGGTTGTTCACATCTTGTCAATAGGGTACCTGGGCACAAAGAAAAGATCGTAAATATAGATGTCGGAGATGCAGAGGGATTTTTATCCGAAATATCATCGGTGTCCGCCATGTTGCATATGGTTGAGTAGAATCAGTGCGTACACCCGGCGCGGTCGAGCTCTGGATGTCAAATGTGTCGTGACACTAAAGCTGGCTTCCCACGGTGCGTGGTAGCGCGCACCGGCTGTGCATGATATCTATCATCCGTAAAATCACGCACCGTAGGAAGCCACATTATGAAGGTATGTGATGTGGATACGGTACGCCGCTCCGCACGCGTCCGCGTTACCACGGACGAGTCTCTTCCCATGGTGCGTCGGTGCGAACTCGTGCGTCGCGGTGCGCGCTATCACGCACCGTGGGAAGCCGGTATAACACACTAGTCTCACCTCGGCATCTGACAGATGTCGAACGTCACATGCGACAGTTCATTTGACAACCTTGGCTAAAACTACTGACAGCTGTTATTGATTTGATTAATCGATTAGAGTACCTATCTCAAACATACATACAATAGATGGCGCCACTAGTACGTAAACAAGCTGTTTACTTCACTCCTCCGATGTAGATACCAGGTTTTTTATTATAATGCTTTTTAACTACCTATATGAGTTAGGAGTGGTTCGTGGCTAATTAACAACCGTACATATCATACAATTTGCAAGGTTAAGCTGCGCTTGCCGCGGTCCGTCCGTGGATGGGTGACCGTTCGATACACATCGAGACCGGTCCGTGCCTCGGAGTGCACGTTATGCCGTCGGTCTTTGGTGTTATACGGAAACCTACGACAGTTGTTACGGGTAGTCGGAAGCCCGAAAGTCTAACAACTGGTCTAAGCTTAGGATATCGACATTGCCCAGTAACTTTGTTGCGGTCTGATGGCAGTCACTTCATGTAAAATACTGGCATTCAGTCGCATCTGGTTAGATAGACTGGAAGCTGACCCTGACATAATTGGGAAAAGGCTAGGCAGAGTAACTAATATGAGTTGGATGCAAAACAGTATCACTCTTTTGCACTAGTCCTAAAAGACCAAATTCTGGTTTATAGATAAAAGCCGTCTTCGACGGAATTAAATCCGTGGAGACTACCAACCAAAATAGCGTACAACACAAATAACAAGCAACTAATTATATTCGTATCTTAATCTATAATTAAATAAAATAATGCCTTTTTTTAAACCTTATTAAGTGGATTCGATAGAATATCCTAGCCCTACAAGATTTTTTTATTTTTAATCAAGCCATTTCGTGGTAATTTATACCAGTAAAGTGGTTTATGAAATGGCACGAATTCGTTTACAGCTTTAAATGGGTATACATTTTTTTTCTAAAAGAAAAAAAAATATACCCATTTAAACCCATTTCGTGCCTGACAATTGCCTAGAAATCAAGTCAAATAATTCAAGGTCATAAGCCACATTTTTGCCTCAAACCAAACGAGACAGACCAAAGCCTAAAATAATGAACATTCTTTTAAACATATCTTACATAGACTAATCTTTACTTAAAATTCATTCTAGACTTAGAGCACCTATGTTCCATTAAAAGCAATATTTATATTGCAATGTCGCTCCAAGTTTAATCTTTCCTTTATCCCAAAATTAATCTTGTATCTTTAATGAAATCTTTGATAAAAGGTAATGGAGAGAATTAAGTCTCGGAGCGCTGTAGTGTTGTAACGATAAGTATTCTGTTTCAGCTTTCTTTGACATACCTTATTGTATTTAAGACTTGGTATGGTCAGATATTAGGGTCACCCTTATTTCATTGAAAAACAATTGACAAATTATCACTTCCCAAACAAAGTTCCGCATAATTTCATTTGCCAAATTACTACTTAGCAAATAAACTCTTCACGAATAATTGTAACGCAAACCTAATGTTTGGCAAGTGAACGTTTAAACAATAACTTGCTTACCAACTAAGTAGTACCTACTTTTACTAATTTTAATGTAGTAAAATATTTCAGTTGGTATAACATATTTTACGCAAAATAAAATAAGCCAAATATTGAGTATCGTCTAACTATTCTGGTAGTAGTTTCTGGTTTTATATTCAAAAATATGTCTCTGGCATATTTGCCGCGGCATGCTCGCTTCGCTCGCTCGGCTCGTGCGTTGTGTGGTCACAGTTCTAACCTAACCTAACCTAGCTGTTTCGATTTAAAAAAGATATAAGCGTATTACAATCATTCGACTAAATGTTTATTGTCTAAAGATTGTTTACTGTAATAATCATTTGATTAAACACGAAATGCCTTAATGATATTATCCTTGGTAATATTCTGCCGAGTAAAAATTTGACCAAATGAAAATGTGCGTACTAAAATCATTCTAAATATTGCATTGGTATAAAAAAAGGTTGCTAAAATGCGTTTGGGTAATGAAATTTTGTCAAAATAATTTTGGCAAAACAGCAGGCTCCCCATAATTAGACCGGTAGGCCTAGCACGAATATTTTGACGTATAGTAACGTAAACGTAACGTTAATGTGAGTGAATTTTGAATCGAAAATACAACTATTCTAATGCTATTCTATAGCATTTTAGTTTAAATTTATGCGATAACCACAATTTGTATCATACATACATATATGAATAAAGTTTTCAATTCGATTAAATATTATGTGCGAAACGAGTATTTCCAATTCAAAATTCACTCGCTTAACGTTACGTTTACGTTACCATACATTACGTCACAACATTCGTGCTAGGCCTACGGTTGTCAGACTTTCGCGTTTCTGACTACACGTAACGACTGTCATAGGTATTTGTATGACACCCGGGACCGACGGTTTTAGTTAAAATTCAAGTACAGCTTTCAAGTTAACAGTTATTTGCGTAGAGTACCTATTAGGTAACGTTGGTGAATACCAGCTTAAATAAATTACTTTTAAATTAAAACAATTTACTAATTGTTACGAGAATAAATTACGTCTTAAAGATGAAGCTTAAAATGTTCTGTTGGCTCAAGTGTAGGTAATTAACACAAGAAATTTCCGTTTAACGTTAGGTAAAATAATTATGTAGCGTAAAACGTTACCCAACCCGACAATACCGTATTATCTTTTGCTTGTAGTGTTGTAATATAAATTTTGCACATTAAAAATGTTGAGGAAAGTGTGTATGAAATTAGAATCACGATTAGGTACTGTTATTACTGATATTAGTTACTGGTATATTCCACTTTGTTAACTTTGGTGATATCATCAAGCAATTCGATATATTTGGTATCCTTTGTTCACCTCGGAACTAAATCACCCAGGTTTTAATTTTAATAAAAAAATAAAATAAAAAATGTATTTAAACCGTCACTCGTGAAGGCTCTTTTCATGAACCCCACGCATATTAACGCGTGTTTAGTAATAATCAAATTATGATTCGCACATGAACTCGAAAAGTCAAAGGTGCAGGCCGGTATCGAACTCAGACCCTCTTGCGTAGAACCGTAGCGTTTAACCTTAGCTAGTACTGCTTCGGTGCCCTAATGTTGACGAGTAATACGATCAATTACTTACCCTATCATTGCCGGCCATTGTTGCCGGCCACACATTGCCCTCAAAAGTTGATCATTTACCTGCCCCTTTACAGTTATTAAACTAAATGTGTACCTTGACGAATCGATTAGCACGCGGTTAATTCTATGTTTCTCTGCGCTAAGAGTGTTTGATTCCCGCACGAAGCAATTATTTGTATTGTCTGCAGATATTTGTTCAGTCTAAATATTTGTGACTTTGTGATTTGTGTCGTTAAATATAAAAAGACACAGAATTTATTAATTCTTGTAATAAATATGAGGATGTTATAAAAAATGAGATTTAAATGAATAAATGTATTATCAAAGATTCTGGTCAAATTAATAAAAAAGTTAACCAAGATAAAGCGAAAACAGAATTGCTTCCAACTTCAACGGAATTTTATATTTAAAGCATTCTTGGAACAAGTGAAACACTAAGAAATCAAGTCTGAGAGAGATTCGAAGCGTTAGATCACCCTCAAGAATTGTGAGACAATAGAATTGGTTGTTACGAGGTGACAATACATGTGCAACCTGAATAGAAATCGCTTAATACAAACCTTGTGGTTTGATTTAGAGGTAGTTCGTTTTTAATATTATATTTTGTAGTAGTTGCATTTCAAATTAATTTTAAATGATTAAAGTTTGGAACTCTTTTATAACAGTTTGAAACCATACGGTCTCCACATAGTATCAATTAGATTTTTTCTTATATCTTCAAGAATTTATAATGTCAGAGGAAACGCCAATAGAGGACGCCTCATAAAGAGATACATCGATGTTACTGGTGATGTCCTTCAAAAAGGACTGGTGCGTAGTATTCTCAACCTGTGTGCGTGGTATGATGACGAGATATTTGAACGTGGACGAAGCGAAGGGAGTATGTTAGGATCGTAGCTTGTGGCGTTCTACAGTTTCTGCCTTCCCCCATGAGAAAAAGGCGTTTATGTATGTACTTACGTATCTTCAAGATTCATGGTTACTGTTAGTCTGTATCATCCTGCAACTGAGAAAAGGCTAACGGCTTCTCAATTTGTCATGGTATTAAAATTAAATTACAAACTCAACTATCCTGCTCCAACAATGTACCTTTAAATCTGTTTTTCTCAATTTCTAAGTTTTGCAATTTGCAATTTAAATTGAAATGTTTGTCCTAATATAATTTTATAAATATCTGTTAAGGCTTTTCTATTCTTATCAAAGTTACAAATAAATAAATATTTCTTTTGCATTCAGCATTTCGATTCATACTAAGCGAAATTGAATTGGTTTGCAAAATAAATAAGCTATTGGCTTACACAAACAATCTAACAGTTAAGTTCTTGTTAATATGTTAATATCAAGTTTCTACCTAGACATTTATTTATAAAATATTTTTTTCTTTAAGTTGAATAACATTTTGTCTAATACTATTCTGATATTGTTACTTAGCTATACGTTACATACACGTTACATGTTAATGGACACTAACTCCATTAACATGGACGTCTTGCATAGACCGCCTCAAACGATCTTGGTGAGACAATTTGTTGGATGTCAATTAGTCAGCGTCTATTTCATGACCGTAGATTAGGTTTAAAAAATTCTAGGTATTTAAATATTTTTCAGAGATAACTTTGCGTTGATGAATAGAATACTTTAGATACTTTGTTTCACTATTCTCCATAACTGAACAAATTTACATAAAAAAGTCGACAGATTCATATAAATACTGTTATAAATCTCTGCCTTTATCAGATTTATCGTCTATTTTTGGATGGATTCTGAAACATTTATCTGAAAATGCAGAATAGATTAAATTGTACCACCTGGGACACCTTTTGAAAAACGTTTTATTTACAGTTAAACACGCAATCGAAAAGTTAATATTCTCAGCGACTGTTAAAATTTAATTTAATTACATGAAGAGCAAAAAAACAGCACGACACCCACTTCTACTAAAATAATTACGAACCAAATTCATATTTCGATGAGTTCCAGCCATAATTTTCTTGTTCAGCAAACAACAATAATAAATGTCTTCACAATATTTCCTTTAAGTAAAACAAAGAACCGAGAGCAGAGAATCTCTGAGAATCGTTCACACATAATGGCCATTCGTCACTCGCCACGGGAAGGAATACTAATGCCGCCACAAAATAAAGAAAACAAGGAGAAGACATAAATTCTTACTGGGATGATTTTATTTGAGACCTACATTCCTTAATTTGTTTTTGGTGTGTATAGGAATTTGTCGAGCGTACTTAACTATGAAAATGAGTGCTCGGAGTTATTATAATGAGTAACAGTGAATTTCGAAGCGAAATATGTCATAAAAGCAGAATCAATGTTATATAAAGTTCTACAGTTCTTTTTAAGCTTCACTCGAATAATTTTTAGTATACCTTTTAACTTTACTGTTTTTTTTATTTTAGATAACCTGTTGTCCTAAACATGGTTTCAAAGCCTTTATTAGCGTTCAACACTAGGTATCATTATTGCCTAACAACTTCTGACTACTGCAGTCCCCAAACCTAAATCAACTTCATCGTCCTCTTACTTAACATGTACTCGTAAAGCTCAAAGCAGTTCTCTAACAACGACAAAGATAAACTTCTCAACTTTCCCCGACACTATGACTCCTGAATAACCCATAAAATTGCCCCTTAATCAAAACACAGGTGTTCTCACCTGCCCTCTTCAATTCCTTACCTAGAAATTGAAACCGTACTGTGCAAAAAACAAGGTGGAGTTTTGTATGAAGTGTAAATAAAGTCTAATGCAATCAATCAATTGGACAGCGATTCAATTGGTATTTGAGAAAGTGATCTAATTTATCAAAATTTATCCACGGGGATTTAAATTAATGCGTCTTGCGGCTTCGCAGGTGTGGTTGAGCACTGTGATGTATTACTACCACAATATCGGCTGCAGATTAGAGATTTGCAAACGACTCTTCAATTGTTTTGATTCAAACTTTTCGCGGAATTATTGCTATTCCATAATAGTCCATGTAATTCGGAAGGTCTAAAAATAAAGATGTTTGGAAATTAATTAATTAATTTTTCGTTGTGTTAAAGCTAACATGGATAATCTAAATTTGATTCAGGTAAACCTTTAGTTAGGAAATTTCAGAATAACTTTTCGACCCTTTAAAAATTTCTAAGCATAATTACTAATTAGTATAATTATGTTGTAGGTATTCATAATTTATTAACTTCAAACAGGTAGATGTTTTTAAAATCGTTTTGCCTCTTTATTTTACTTTATAAATAGATTTCAAAAAATTAAGAAGAAAGGAAGGATAGGATGTTTGTATTGTGAGATATATCAATAGATTGTGGACAGCGAAGAAAATTTTACACTTTTTGATCTAAAGTATTTAATAGGTAGGTACCATACGTTGTAACAGTTAGTGTGCAGCAAAGAACGTATTGTTTCTCAGGTGAAAAATATGGATTTAATACATGTACCAAAACTCAATTTCTAATTCTAAAACTAAAACCTAAACTAAATTAATGTGAAAATAAACACAAACGACAAGTCTTAATTGAATTCTCAGAAAGCAAGTTAACTAACAAAGACTTTTATATCCCAAATGACCCAAATCCACGTCACCTGTGCTTAAACAAACGGAATGACAAAACAAATGTTGGTATTTGATAAAAGGAAAAAGTCCAGTAGTTTGGCAAAATTGAACCTTGGGGGACCCCTTAAATCCTGCTAATTTCCTCTTAATTTCCTTCGTGTGTTTCTTTGTAAGGATAACGTAAATAATGATGAAGATAAAGTCGATTGACGAGAGGAATTTCTGTTTTGACAACTTGTAAATATAAATATTGTTTTTGCAAATGGAAAAACTTTTTTGTATTTGATATTGAAAGAGATATACTATTTATAAATATGTAGATACGATCTTATATAAGGTCTATCTATTCATACACGAAATATTTTAGGGGATACATCTATTGGTGGTGTAGAAGCCATATAAATTAAAAAAAAGAAAAACTAAAGTATATTTTTTTTTATTAAATAATTTAAATTTACTTGATACATGTATCAAATACTGGCTCATTACTATTTTCTACATCCATTACGCTAGTTTCTACGTAGTATTTATTGTCAATGAATAGGACATTTTTTTTTTCAAATTTATTCAAAATGTCTCAAGCATTATTAGGTACAATTATAATAATTACGTAAAATAAAATAATTATAAAAAAAAACCCTTGTATTTGGCTTCTTGACCACCTATAGATGTATCCCTTAAAATATTTCGTGTATGAATAGATAGACCTAATATTATCAGAAATGCTAAAAAATATTTTGTATCCTGTGTATTATTTAGTTAAGATTTCTGATAAAATCTGTCTGGTCTGATGTTAAAGAAATTGAGGGTGTTAACAAGTTTAGGGTCCTCTAAACAGTGGAAGTGAATGTTTCTTAAACTTTAGTCAAAGTTATTTGTAGTACTTCAGTAAAAGTCAAACTAATTTCAGTTACGTGTGTCGTGACAGCGACTTGGTAGAAATCTGGTTAACTACCAAGTGAATGAGGTAAAACACTATCCACATATCTTCCTCTCTGGAATTACCGTGGTTACGAAACAAGTATGCCTCCTAAAATTGGCAGGATTTGCACCAGTTACCCATATAACTTTCGTTATTTATCTGTATCGCTAAAGCTATTCTATTTCTTGGCAGAATGCGGAGGAAACTATAAGAATTTGTGTTATGTTATAATGCAGATCTCGTGAAAAGTTGTCATTCCGTCAGCTAAAGCAACATTCGTGTAACGGAAAAGAAACACGACAAATCTTCCGAGCTTATTCAAACAACATTTGTATCGGATATTGTATCTTACGCAATGTTCAGGCATTTAAAAACTATGATGGAAATGATTTTAGATCACATATGTTTATTCACATAAAAGTTTGAAATTAAATTAAAATAAATCAGAAATGTTACCATCATGTTCTCTCATATCTTTACTTATTTCATGTGAAGGAAAAACATCCCTATATGTTATGAACTTAGTACAGAGAGTGTACTCAAGAAAAAACACACCTCGTTCATGAACCAGTCGGTTGGAAGAATGATTACTTACTATGCTAGCAAGCGTCTAACTATGACGTCAGGGAAACTTACTAACACTTTTACCAACTTCAATTTCACAGCTTACTTTCCGCTCTAGAAAGTTCTTGAAATTATAGGGGAAGAAGATAACATTCTGCCATGTTCACAGATTATTAATAATGGAGAAACATTATCTCCTATAAATGTGAGGTAAAGAGGTACATCAAAAAACTTTCGGAAACAATACCAATTGTTTTACCTATGATAAAAACATAACGGGAGCTATCGCTGAATATAGAATCACAAGCATCGATACTGATAAAATTTATCTACTGATTGTCTGACTGAATCTAGAACATGAATAACACTGACAGTACCAGAATGGACGGACACAATGTACTCACTGTGATAAACCTAATCTAAATGGATACTATTGTTTTGTTAACCAAACAACGTTGTCAGTTCACACGTCCTCTCAAAACTGGAGTGGCGCAGATATCAATTTGTTTGGAACGACAGAATAGTCTGCTCTCGGAAAACTACTGGAAAATTGGATTTCGATGGATTAAACTGTAGTTGAAATATTTGCCTATGCATTTGATAACAAGCTTATGTCTTGTTTTCATAAGGTGATGAAATTGTTGCTTCTGAGAGAAGAGGCTATCGTCGTATCTTAAGAACTGCAAAGAAAACCAGGTTCTTGTAATAGGTACGATGGTTTTGGTGGAGATCAAGGTGTTGTGTCGCATCTTGATAGAGACCTATGGAAGCTGGAAACAAAATAATCTGAGTTAATAGATTGATGATGATCATTTCCATTCATCAGCAGTTAAAAGCCCCTTTTGAAACTTAGCCTATTTAATACCAAAGACCATAATGATAGAGAACACCAAAAACTTGACTGAATAAATTAGTTAGGGATTTTATATTCTCAATTATTTCCTGAAATCTCTCTTTAGAAATAAAATAACCGAAGTTGAACGAAAAGGCTTTGTTAATAAAAAAATGTCGCGACTAATTCTAAGAGGATTACGCTTGATTTGCGACTAAACTTTTCTAATATTTTGTGACAAATCGGTATAATTGGCTCGTATTCTTGTCTTTGGCTGAATTATTTTTCTATTTGGAATATTTTATTCGGTTTTATTTCCCTATTTTTGTAGGTGTATACATAATCAAGTTATCACACTGAAATGAAGGATTTTGGCTTAGTACAAATATGAAAGTTTTTTTTATTAAGCTCATGAATAAGCTACGATAACTTAGCTGTTGAACGGTTTAAAACCAAAATTAAACAGGCGCTTATGAAAAGTCGAATTTAGACGCACGGTCCCAATAAGTCGTTTCCTATGGAGAAGGGGCGGCAAGAAACTCCGTGGTTACTCTTTTAAAATCCATAACAATTTGAGTAAGTACAGTTATGATTTAGAATAGTTATGAGAGAGCAATGTAGACTTAAATGCAGGAATTACACAAAAAAATAATTGTGAAAAATATGGTCACAAATTTACCTTGACCTTCCATGCAGGAGTTCATTACATTTATTACATTCCGAGTTCAAATTTAACCCGGCGCGCTTTTTGAATTCATATGCGAATCAGAATTTGATTATCACGCGTTAACGGTGAAGGAAAACATCGTGAAGAAACTTGCACACCTGAGAGGGCTCCATAAAGTTCTCGATGGTGTGTGTATTCCGCCAACCCGCACCAGGTCAGCGTGGTAGACTAAGGCCTACACCTTTCTCATTCTGAGGAGAGGTCAGTGCCCTGCAGTGGGTCAGTATTGGGCTGATTATTGTTATGTTATTTTTCTTCCCTACAAATTATTGTTTTGCTGCCTATATAATATGTAAACTTTCTTTTAATTGTACCTAAATACAACTAGGTACTAAAACCACAGGATGTAAACGAATTCGTGTAATTCCTTAAAACCACATAATCTGGCGTAGAATTCACCGCGCGGGAATTAGCTTAGAATAAAATTCTTTTATTTCATGCGGTCGGGTTAAGTCATCGTATCTAAACCATCTTAAGGATTAAGAAAAAAAAGTTTTTTTTTTGCAAAAATATCATTTTTTTGAATGTACATTTCGGTACCACGCATAAATGAATGAAAGCACGGCGACGCGGCTAGCGGGCATGACTAACGCGATATCGCTCTTTGCAGTTACATAGCTCGGGGCTCTAAACTGACTTAGGAATAGAAAACCAAGATTTTATTTTACTTACTTAGTTTTCAAAAATACCAATTTAGGGTTAATCTGTGTCACCAGTAGATCACACGATTTGAAAGAATTACACGAATTCATTTACACCTCATATATAATTCTAACTTACATTGTAAAGTGATTGTATTCCAAAATTCATTATTGTTTTTTCCAAACTCAAATGTTGACTAACATTAGACGACCACATTTCATGGTCCAAACTTCCACAGTTAAAAAAGAAAACCAAACAAAAATACTGTTCGATTTGCAACCAATATCAGTTGGTTTAATCAAAGTAAATCCTCGATCCAACCTCTAATAAACCAATTTAATGGTAACAGTGAAATAAAGTACCAACTTATCCACCGGGGAGGGGATAGAAACGAATAAATTTAGACAGAACATAACCCTGTCTACATCGCTGAATCAACTCGTTGATAAATGAATGACTACAAACTGATCAAGATAGGCTAAATGTATTTTAAATTGCTTTAAGATTATTCTGTAGCATGTTATCAGTAAACAGATGAGGACTCTTACCTGATAGAATCTATTAGACGTCTTTGATGATGTTTACAAGAAGATGGGTTGGGTAGTCTGCTTTTAACTTATTTATTAATAAACTATTAGATCTCCTTCTTCTTAGCGTTTCGATGACAAACTAACTACTTAATTATTTATTACGTCCCAGAATTGATTTATTTATTTATACTTTCGCACAAAATTTGTACAGAGGCAGACTTAATGCCATAGGCATTTTCTACCAGTCCACCTTAGGGTGGTCCAGAGAAAACACGGTAAGTGCACTTAATAGTGTTAGTAAGTGATGCGATGGCATTATTGCCAATAATATTTACATTTATAAATATAAAGATACAAATTAAATAAACCTAAAAATACTAGATACCATATTCACGTGCTTATGTACATAAATATGTATAAAGGTAAGTATATTAATAATCGTATCCTACATAAATATATTAGTTAATGATATTGATAAACTATTAGATAATAATATGAGGGAACGTATTGAAAACGTACCGAAAATGAGTATATAGCGTAACCTCGTTGGTCTACTGGTCGCAAGGGTGACTGCTAAGCGTGAGGTCTTGGGTGCGATCTCCAGTTCGTGCAAAGTGTTGTTCGGGTCTTTCTATGTGGAATTTCTCAGTAGTGCCCGGTTGATGGCAATAAATTCGCCGCCTATTACATGGGACTTAAACATAACCTCGAAATGAGGGAGTACTATGCACCACTGTCCAAACCTTCAGGGAATACAGGCGAGAATAGAATAGAATAGAATATACTTTTTGTACACTAAAATTGTAACACAGCTCTACAATATCATATATTGAAGGGTACAATGGCGGTCTTATCGCTGATAGTGATATCTACTAGACAACCTTTGGATGAACAGGAAGACAATGAATAAGATAGAGAGGGTAGTTCGTGGTGGTGGGGGTAGGTGAGATGTTATGTTATGTAATCTTTTAACGAACACATAACAACTCCTTTATTAAAAAAAAATAAGCCTATTGTATAAAACAGTTTGCTATTAATACCATTGCTTTCTTCATTGACTATATTTTAATCTTCCAAAGTCACCATCAATCCCTCTTTATCGCTCATGGTCACGTCTATAAAACGCGCAAATGGTAATATTACAATTTTGACAGTATACTCTAAAAATAAATATTAATTAATATCTTATTTATAACACGAAAACAATCTTTTGACAGTTTATTTTGATATGTTGACGAAACTAGGTTGTTGTTAACATTTGACATTAAACGATCTTTTGAATATATCCTGAAGTCTTCTAAAATGTTAATTCATATTCATGTCTTTGTTAATTGAAGTTTAAAAGTCTTTTCGATGTACTTTGTACATTAGATCATATTTCATTCAAACTTATTTGTACACGATGTACAAATTAAGTCTACAAATTCATCAGAGCATTGTTGCTACAAAGTAATCTTGTACGAAATTTCGCCTCGGATTTTAGGCTCAAAGCGGAGGTCAACTTATCAGAATATTTCGTTCCACAAAATGCGCTTTATCTCCTATACTGTCCTGTATTTTTTCTCTACAAGCATTCTCTTTATTCATCGCACTTGGCCGGGATTTCTTCTAACAAATTCAATTTGTGTAAGCTCCTTTACGGGATGTTGTAAGGAGTCCTGAACCTTGGCGTCCGGTATTTGTTTAATTAAGATATACGTTACTGACGTGGTATTGGGACTAGTTAAAGTGTGATACAATAAAATGGTGCTCTAACTGTGTTTAGAGTAAAAGAAATACGACAAACAGAAAAGTTTATTCCCGTTCTGGTTGTTCTTTTTGTGTTTTAGAGGAGAAAATTAGTAAAGTAAAACTTTTATACGGCTTTGTTCAATTTGTAGTCAGAATGTTTTAATAGTAGAGAATTAATTATGAATGTTTTTAAATACGAATGGCAGTCTATTCGCGTAGAATTGAGTTTATTTACGATGATCTACTTCTTCTTTCGTGTCAATTGACCAAAAATTCCAAGTTTATACAATACAATACACAAATTTATGTATACGAGTGTTTACTAAATTAAATAGCCTTTGACCAATAGCTACTAATCTTTAAAAGAGCGCTAACGTATTAAAATTGAATTTTTGCAAAACTTATCAAATACCCCTAATAGTTTAACTAAATTAAAAATCAGCTTAACAATACCCTACACATTTGCCTATCTAAAGAACGAAACAAAATCCAAGCTCAATAGAAATTATACCACTTTTATTAGACAAAATTACACTCGTGAACACAGGTCGCCTGACTCTGCAATTAGATGCAAATTTCCATAATCTTATGTACGCCCAGCAAAACAAAGGTGCAGTAATTGTTGACTATTCCTGGCGGTTACGAAAGAGTCAAGTCGTAACTTAGTACTAAAGCGTAGGGTTAAAGCTGGGTTAAGTGCTTACGTACGAGTAGATGAAGCTCTGTGTAGTATAGAACATGGAATAGATAAGGTTGTGTGATTCACTGTGGATGTTAATGAAAACCTAGGAAAGGAAATTCTTGTGTTACGAATTGTTGGTATTTGGTCACTTATGGAAGTTGTATTTATGACTAGGTCGATTGCTAAATATTGGTAGCAAATTACTAAAGCTGAATAAGGCCCGGTATCCACCAAAACGCAAAAGAGGAGACGAGAGGAGACGAGAGGAGAGGAGACGAGAGGAGAGGAGACGAGAGGAGAGGAGACGAGAGGAGAGAAGACGAGACGAGAGGAGAGGAGACGAGAGGAGATGTGCTGCGAAGCTGGCAGGTTATTTCCACCAAAGCGGAGAGGAGATGCGTAGTGAAGAGGAGATGTGAGCTGTGCGCGGAGATGTGAGCTGTGAGCGCTTGAAATCAGTCAGTTCAGATGAGCGAGCCACGGGGAGAAAGCATCGGGGAAAGGGGCGCGCGAGCACGGACTTCGTTCTGCCGCGCCGCTTGCTCGCTCGCGGCACAAAATTCTACAGAAAAATGAGACATCTCCTCTCTTCTCCGCTTGATCCATTTCCACCGAAGTTAAGCGTAGAGGAGATGTGGAAATAATTAAATTTGATTGGTTATTCAAAACACATCTCCTCTCGTCTCCTCTCCTCTCCGCTTTGGTGGAAATCGGGCCTAATGCCTGGTTCCTATAAACAAAAATGAATCGTTTTGCTTACCAATGGTAATGGTAGCAATGGACTCGTAAGATAATTTTACAAGTGATAGCTAATAATCTATATGAGGGTCTACTATGCGAAGCTTAAGAACTTTACTTCATTATTGGTAAAGAAACAAGTCTTAATTTCAACCAATAACGTTCAGTAAATCATAGGAATCGGCTATAAGTGGTTAAAGGGTGATCGTAATGAGATCTCAGTTATTAGGTTGGCAATAGAGTTTACTAAATAGCAAGCACAGTTATTTGATATTTACCATACCTACGATAATCTTATCGACAAGCTCGCAACCGTTTATAATAAACATAAAGCAAGAAAGAACAAAATACCCTTGATTTTTTATCCACAGTCTGTTCCAAATATACACATTGACACAAGACACTCGACAAAACACAATGTGTTTTAGGAAATAAAGTAAAACAAAATATACTTAGAAAAGCGGCACACTCGACGTTCTTTGCTTTACCGAAAAAGAAAATCCATCAATGACAAAACCAGTTCTTTTTAGGTTAAAAGATGAAGGGGAAAAGACGCAATTATTGTTTTTGGGCGTAGGTCTTGCCCGCTTAGCATTTTTGTCTGGATTTAAAAAAGTTTTTACGACGCGACGACGAAATATTTTAACAAAATGAAGGACTGTTTTAAGGTAGGAGCAAAGAAAATGTAGTTTTACTAAGGATTTATGATAATAAAGTTACTCGATGTAAAAGGAATGTGAGATTTGGTTTTACAAAACTTTTATATAGAATTGCTTGGTTGTCACAAGTATGACTGCTGAGCGTGAGGTCCTGGATTCAATCCTCAGATTTGGCAAAGTGTTAAGGTACGAGTTCGTAGCCGACCGCATACAGCAGCAGTGTCGTTACGACACGTCGCAGCGTCATGTCTCTGCAGTCATGATTCCGAACCCAACAGCAGATGGCTGCAGCAGACGACACGTCGTATTCCAGTTAGTTCTGAATGTTTCGTGAGACAAGATGTCTAACCTGTTTAAGATTAGCGATGGCGATTTACTTTTGTATCTTTTGATTTTATTATAATATGCATCGTACAGTGCAGGATATTGGGCCACCTGGTTTACCAGTTTTTCTTCCTCAGAATTGGAAAAACTCATTTTTTGAGAAAGATTCAACGTGTCGTCGCTCCAGTCTCGGTGGCACTACTGATTTGCGGTCGGACGACACGTCGTCTGCGGTCGTGCGACGTGTAGTCGGGTGACGTGTCGCTAGCTGCGAAAGGTATTTCATAGAAATACATAGAAACCAGTAGTGTCGGAGCGACACTTTGTTTGCTGCTGCTGTATGCAGTCGCCTACGAACTCGTACCATTATTGGGTTTTTCCCTGTGCAATTTCACAGTAGCAGCCCAAAGTCTGGATTTGTGCCTGGTTGATGGCAACAGGCTCGCCCCCTATTACATGGGATTTAAACATAACAGCGAAATGAATGAGGGTGCACTCACCTCTCACCAACCTCTGGCCAACCTTTCGGGGAATACAGGCCCACAGCCGTGATGTTAGGTTATGTTACATAAAATTGTATGAGTTCTCAAATGCTATCACAATAGATTATTGATATTTGTCTCATCAGAAACATTCGGTCCTGTGATATTGATGAGAAACATAGGCCAAATGAAAATAACACCTACATATGGAAATAAAGCAGTTAAGATCTATACAACAAAGTAGTTGAATGAAAGTTAATTAATTATTGGTATGAAACATTCTGCTTACATAAGCAGCTGATGGAAATAAATAAAAGATTTAATTTTCAGTTTTTATAATCCTTAATAGTTTATCAATATATACAAATTCATACATATTTCAGACTACGAAAGAAACTTCGTAGCAAATATTTTCTGTAATCTGGCAGAATGAAGACTTAAGCTAGAACTTGGACCATTATGTTTTACGTAACTGACAGTTAGTTTGGATGGCTTGAGTTGTGACGCAGTTGTCCCCATTTGCTCTACTCCTGAGAATCCGGTCTCAAAAAAGTTTACTATATCTTAGTTGAAATAGGTCTTTAGATTTATGAAAACAATACTTTAGCATCATTATCTTTATTTGCTTTATAATTCCAAATTGTTCCCCTTAGCACAATTAATTACAGCTTCCAAAATTTTCAAACGTTTCGACATTTTGAGAAGTTTTGTACAACATTATTACATTAAATGTTTATTATTTAATTGTTCCAGTTAATTAACTTCCGAATGCGGAATTTGTTTTGCCTTTATTTGTTAAGGGATAAATAAACGGATGCTTACTTCTGCATACCAAGAGTAAAGAGGGGTAGTACCTAATTAATGTTTGATAATTGTTTTCTTCCGGTATTTTGTAATTATAATTAACAGAATTATAAGTGGCATGTTTATAAAGCGGCTATAATATACCAATTGGCATAGGGATCAGACAGCATATCAGTGTTAGCCTAGAGCTCAGACCAAATAAAAAACCAAGACAGAGCGCTGTCAACAGTGACGTGAGGCCGGTTTCGTAAACATGTGTGCACTTAATGAGGTGTAGTTTGATTGTAGGTTGATTGAAAAATGTTGTAAATGTGTGCGTGTGTGTGTGTATACACAGAGTGGAGGTGTAGTTTTGGCATGCTTCACTGTATTGTTCGCAGCGCTCTGTCTTAGTTTTTATTTGGTCTGAGGCCTAGAGGTTGAAAGCTTGCCTTCAATGCAGTAGGGTCTGAGTTCGGTTCCGCCCCGCACCTTTCAAATTCATGTTCAGATCAGCATTCACATGACGCAACATACTCGTAATCACCTATGACTTTGATTCTGACAGGCTAACATTTACCATAGCAACGTATGTATTCACAATCCGACTTCTCCACATCTATGTACCACGCAATGAATATTGTTTTTGACACATCAATTGTCATGAATGATGTTGTTTACGTTACGCAAATGCCCTGCAGAATTTGATTATCACTTGTGTTGACGGTAAAGGAAAACATTGTGAGGAAACTAGCACATCTCACAGATCTTGATGATGAAAGTAACACTTAATGATGATAGGTTAGGTAACTGACTCCAAACTCGAGATAAGTCAGTGTACTTAGTGTAAATTGATTTGGAGTCAGTACAGCACTGTCGCGATCAATTTACACTAGGTAAGTATCGAGTCAGCACTGACTTGTCTCGAGTCCGTTACTTACCTACCCTGTGTAAATGAGGCTTTATAGGAAACATCCGCGATGGTCTTAATGGAATAGAAGGTCTTTTTGAAATTCAAATACGGCGGGACTCAAAAGTGGACCACACAGGCAGAGGCGCAAACGAAAGTAAGTTTTTTATATGAACTTAATTTTTTTATCAGATTTCAAATTCGATTCCTTGTCACACTGTGCGCAACTTAGAATAAGAACTGAAGCCAATAAGGTTTAAGATGTCACATCAACTAACTCACATAAGTATTACTTTTTAAAATTGTGAAGCGTCGGTTATGGCAAAAAAGCTATCAACCACTTTTTGATGTTATGAACTTTTATTATAACTAGTTTTTCCTCATAACAACAAGTTTTCTTTTTCACTATATTGCGAAATTTGTGAAACAATTAAAATAATAATAATAATAAACTTTTATTTAATAACTTATTTACAAAATAAAGTACAGTTACACCACAAGTTAATAATTAAGTCTTAGCTTTAATTACAAGAATACCAAAGATATATCTAGATTACTAAGATTATAAATAATTTAAACATACTGAAAATAGTTAGACGGGCTTTATATCTAACTAGCGTCACGCCCGAGCTAGGTTTATACAAACCTGTGTTTCAGGCCATCACTTTACGGCTGATTATAATAAAAGGGACAAAAACATTATATTATGTATGACATATAAAAATATGTTTCTACTGACTACGAGACTAAACATTTCTAATAATAAAAGTAAGTTATGATATGAGTAGGTATACAAAAATAATTACTTACGGAGTATTAATAGATAACTAACTTAAAGTTACTGAACTATTACTAGAATATTTTCTGTGTCTGAATAGTTAAGGTTAGTTAAATATTCTGCTATTTTGAGACTACATTTTTTATAACTTAGACTATACATGTTTAAGAGCTTGTTAAGCTTGTTGTACAAAAAGGATCCTAGGAACATATAAAATCTATTTGCAAAAGCATGTCTACTTGGGGTCCTTATGCAAACCAAATCTTTCCTTCTCTTGTCTGTGGGTGATGGGAAAAATGGAAGTTCTGTATGTTGGAGTAGTACGACATTTAGAATAAATAATTGGCGGACTGTTAGCACATCACATGACAAGTAAAGCTGGTGCGTGGGAAATATAAAAGGGCGAAAGGTAGCAACCTTTAGAATTGCTCTTTGAGCACGTTCTAGAGGCAATAAAATTGATTTTGCGGCCCCTCCCCAGGAGGTTATGCAATAGGTGAGAATTGATTGACACAAAGCTAAATAAACCTGTTTAATTAATTTATAGTCGGCTATGTGTCGTAAATGTTTAAATATATATATCAGTTTACGTACTCTAGTACATAACAGATCGATATGTTTACGGAAATTTAGATTTGTGTCAATCGTGACCCCTAGATATTTAATATGATCAGCTTTAACTAAAGCGGGACAAGTGCATGCAGTGTCAGCGTTAAAACTACAATTATTTTTATGCGCATGAATATTTGGATTAGTAAGCGGAATGTTTGTATTTCTCATTGTAAATAACATATAATTGGTTTTATCTGCATTTAAGGTTAGTATATTTTTATGGAGCCAATTAGATAATATTCAAGCCATTTTGAGTATGTGCGTAAACCTCAGCTCTTGATTTGGCATAGAATACTAGAGCCGTGTCATCCGCATATGACATCATGGCACCATTTTGGAGTGTCAAGCTACATAGGTCATTTATGTGGATCAAAAACAAGGTAGGGCCCAAAATACTTCCTTGTGGAATTCCGTATCCACTATTTTTAAGCTCAGAACTTGTGTACTGACCAATTTTTACACACTGCTGACGATTACTAAGATAGTCAGAAAAAAGTTGAAGTTGTGCACCTCTTATCCCAAGTGATTCAAGCTTGTGTAATAGTATAGAACTTGAAATAGTGTCGAAGGCTTTGGCAAGGTCAAGGAAAATCCCTAAGGAATGCATGCCATTATCGAGATTGGTTGTTATAACATTTGTTAATTTGTGAACTGCTTGACTTGTTGATCTTTTTTGCCTAAATCCAAACTGATTTTCTGAAAGTAATTTATTATCTTCAAGATATTTCATTAATCTGCTATTTATGATTTTTTCTAAAATCTTTGACAATCCTGTTAATACTGAAATGGGTCTATAGTTATTAACACATGTTTTATCACCAGATTTAAATACAGGAGTAATCACAGCTTTTTTAAGCAATGTAGGGAATATTCCTTTGGATAAGCATAACTGAAAAATGTGGGTTAGTGAAGGAAAATAAAAAAATAATGTTAACATAGCACATAATTATCCTGTTTATATGAGCCTTTTAAATCAATCAAGAAAAAAATATCTTTGTCCTGTTAATTCTTTGCGAGCAACTTAGCGACCTTATGAATTATGGACCAATTATAGACCTTAGGAAGCTAAACTAAGTCCACGACTGTACATACATAACATAGTATCTAGTCTACATGACGTCAACCACGTGACGTAATTCAATTAAACTATTTGATATCACTCCTCGCTTTGCTTATCCGCACGGAAAACCAAATTATGAAAATTATGCTTAGCTGACGTTAGGGGGAATCCTACCAATTTTGAGAGTAATATTTCGGCGCTGTAATCCCGGGTGGAAAGATCTGGGTAGCGTTAAACCTCATTTATATAGCTATGTGGGTATCTGTGGTGTAGTGTATAGTTTCTGAGTGCGTATACAGGGTGTAAACGAATTCGTGTAATTCCTTAAAACCACATGATCGACTACTGGTGTAGATTGGCCCGCAAGGTACTTATTTAGCTTGATTAAAAATAAAAAAAAATCATGTGTTCTTGGTAAGTGATCGTACTTATCTGAACCCCCTAATAGGAAACCGGAAAAAAAAGAAAAAAAATAGGAAAAAAAATAGGTATATCGTGAACATTTCGATGCCATGCATCCATGAAAAAAACCACGGCGACACGGCTGGCGGGCACGACTAACGCGATATCGCTCTTTGCAGTCAGTTAACTCCGGGCTCTAACTTTAACTCAAAATGGGATAAAATTCTTGTCAGAATGACAGTTGTCGAGTACTGTGTTCATTCTAAAACACCTCTTGTATCATTGAGATATAGTTTAATTTTCTTAGTTGTTCATATCAGTTTGAACAGTCTGTGTGTCCCAATATATTTGATGCTTCCAGGGGCCCAATTCTCCTAAAATAAATCTTGATAAATCATAACCGAACCAAGGCCGAACCGTTCATTCAGACAGTTCTCAATTTCAAAAGCTGTCAAATTGTTTGACACAAAAAACAAAATCAATAATTTTGAAAGTTTTCGTAAACAAAAACTGACTGACGGTTGTGGTTCGATTGCGTTTGGCAACAATTTATTTTAGGAGAATTGGGCCCCTGTACATATTTATGTTATTAAATGAATTACTGAATAAATCGATAACAGATTATAGAATGAGACAATTAGACAAACATACATGTAAAAAAAAAGCACAATTTTAACATAAGTACATGGGGTGATTCAGGTACCTCTAAGGATGCTCTACCTCTGGAATTCCGCTTGACACAATGTTTGGGGATACCTTGTATAATAATTATTATCCTTGATTATAATATCATCCGTGAGGGAACTGATTAAGAATACAATTTTCTTCCATCGCCGGGCAAACGAGTCTTAAGAGGCGACAAACCAGGCACCATAATTGTACCCGAAAAATGGCAATAAGCTCGCCACTACGAATAATAATATTATTCGTAGGCTCGATACCTATTACATGGGATTAATACAAGGTTAGTCGGAAAGAGGGTACTAATCCGAAGCCCACTTATAGTATCACTGATGACTGTTTGAAAGCAAGTGTTAAAATTTCAAAATTCGATATTTTTTTTCCAAATAAAATGATTTTTATTTTAGTTTTTTCAAAAATTCTTAATCCCTGCTTTAGTTACAAATTCAGAAAATGGTGCTTCTAATTCATGACCCCAAATATGACCTAAACTGTAAACACAGCTGATCATAACTAGAGATAGATGGATTTTAGAGATTTTTTTTTGAGATTTTTGAACAGCTGTTTCTCTTAAACTATTGACTTTTGGGAAAAGTTGTAGAACAAAAGTTACTCATTATTATGTGTACTTTAACACCCTTTCGGATTAGTACCCCCTTTCTGACTAACCTTGTATAAAAGAGGCGAAACGTGGGTGTACAAATTCCTTGTATAGGAGAACACCACTGCTGACCACTTCAGGGATTATAAGCGTGTTATACAGCAGAACTGGTTAGGCCTCATTTTCGAAGACGCGGAACATCGCGCGGCGCGTGCGGCGTGGCGTCTCGCGGCGCGTCGTACGATTTTTCTGTTTACGGAGCGGCGGCGCGTGTGGACCCGCATCATCACACGCGCAAACACAAACATATGGCAATGTACGATGTTGTTTTTGGAAATGAGGCGCGTGCGACGCCGCGGGCCCCGCCGCGGTTGACGCTACGTTTTACAGTGGACGGAGAATTGCAGGAATAGCTGGTCGCAACGCTGCATGCGCCGCCGCGATAAACGTCGCGTGCGACGCGGCGATGCCATCCGCGGGCTCCGCCTGCATTTCAAGCAAACGCGTGTAAAATCGCTTCTCCGTAAACGCTTTCATACAACGCCATATGTTTGAATTCAGTGCGGGCCGCGCTGCACAACGCGACGCGTGACGTCTCGCGTCTCCGTAAATGAGGCCTTAGTCTTTCATTCTCGTCATTCTGTACAACTTTTACTACCTGTATGAGAAAATCTGAATTCGTGAAAAAATAGGTTGCTTAACAAAATGTAGAGCAGTTTTTTTTCGCGTATTATTTTATGTTTCGGATTTAGAGTGACTACTCTAACTACTCATTCTGTATGTATGTGTGTGTTATCTTTGAATACAAATGCTATAACTTTGGATTGCAGCAGATTTGGATACCTAAGAGCATCGTCACATTTGTGACTGTATTAGTCACAAGTAAAAAGAAATATTCCTTTATAAAAATACATTTACAGCTTTATGATTACTTATGGTTTACTCACGTGCATTTTTCGGGATTGCCTGACTATACTTGAGATATTACAAACGTGCGAGTCATAAACCATTACGTTTAAGGAATGTGACAATGCTGCGCAAGTCGTTATCGGTAAAGACATGCCGCTCGGCCTAAACAATATTTTGCATTATGTCCTTAACCTCTCCCTCATTACCTTTTATCGACTATCGACAAAGACTTTTTTAATGTTACACACAACACCAGGGCAGTTCCATAAGGCCTGTAAGTGCGAGCGAGAGGTCCGATAAAAATGATTTATGACTCACTTCACACGTTTGTAATGGCTCAAGTGTAGTTTCGGACCCAAACGGAGTCCTTTATTAAAGCTGAACACGCGGTGAGCTCAAGAGTCGTACCAGCGAAGTCCGTTTGGGTCCAAAACTAGTCGGGCAATCCCGAAAAATGCCCGTGAGTAACCCGTAACTAATCATAAATATGAACGTGTCTCACGAAAGTTCTAATACAAAATAATAAAAAAAAACATTTCTTTGTTACATTAATGCATTACATAAACTAAACAAAAGATAGTGCTTAACTTCTAACTAATCATTAATACACATATTTGGACGTTGACCCCCAAACTAGGTATAACTTGTATCTTGGGGGCCAGAGTTACGACATTTAATGAGATCAGATTAGTAGCGTCTAAGCCTGGACAGTGTGCTTATAACTATAAAAGAAAATATTAGCATTAGGTATAACAATTTAAATAACAAAAGAACAATAGGGGCTCTTAAACACCACGTTTTTTTCCGGCGCTGTCGACGCGCGTCGCACGCAACTATAACGCGCTGCAAACACGATGTTATCGCAACGAATTTACCTATTCACACGTTCATAAAATTGTAGTATGCAGACAACGACTTTTTCGCGAGCTGTCGACGCGCTTGTAGCGCGGAGTTACATCGATACAGACGCCCTGGCACAGCGCGTCTCTTTAACTGCAAACACATACACACAGCGCGTTTTAATCCAAGGAGAGTTGATAGATACACGCTCTTTCGCGCGCGTGCTACACGCGTTTTACTTTGCAAGGAGAGTTGCTCACGCGCGTCTGTTGCGCGTGTCTCGTGAGTTTGCAGCGATGTAATCGCAAGTAATCTGCCTATTTCAAGTTTAGCAGCGCTGACAACGCGCGATAGCGAAACGCGCGTCGACGGCGCCTGAAAAAAAACGTGGTGTGTTTGAGCTCTAAAAAACAAACACAATCAAGAAGATTTTGGTAAGTGTGTTGTGTGTGTGAGTATTTGTGAGTGTGTGTATAATACAGCTATACTGATCAATAGGAAATAATCCACGACAATACTATTACACATGAGTGCTCTTAACGCGTAAAATGTCCCTTACAATGGCTAATAATTTCAGCAAGTTTTGATATAAGATGTGATATCCCCGATGTGGTATCTACATTCAAAATTGGATCAAATCGTGCGTGCAGCGCAAAGGCCGCAATTGTTATTCAAGTCAGAATCCCGAATGCTGCCGAAAATTACCGAGTACTTCCGAACGTTGAGTGTACGAATATTCGCAAAATATGAGGGCAATGTAACGGTGGCTTAAGCTTCCATATTGTTGGACATTATGATATTGTTCCAGTTTCAACGGAAGAATATATAAGAATATAGTATTGATTGTCTTAAAAGATTGTTCTTCTGAAATAATTATAAGGTCTATCTATTCATACACGAAATATTTTATGGGAAACATCTATAGGTGGTCAAGAAGCCAAAGAAAAGAGAAAAAAGTATATTTTAAGTATATCATTTTACGTAATTATTATAATTGTAATAATGAATGAGACATTTTAAAAAAGTGCCCGCTTCATTGACAATACATACTACGTACAAACTAGCGTAATGGATGTTGAAAATAGTAATGAGCCAGTATTTGATACGTGTATCAAGTAAATTTAAATTATTTAAATAAAAAATACTTCGTTTTCTTTTTTTTTAATTTATATGGCTTTTTTATCACCTATAGATGTATCCCTTAAAATATTTCGTGTATGAATAGATAGACCTTAAATATTTTAAGAACTGCAGTGCAATTCTGTAAGAAACTTGACGACACGTTTGGTGCAGTGGCTAAGTGATTGGCTTCTGCTCTACGGGTCGTGGGTTCGATTCCCACACGGAATAAAAATTTGAATGGCCTACAGATGGTTGTTTCGGGTCTGGGCGTTTGTTTGTGAGTTTAAAAAAAAAAAAAAACTCACCTCGATCGGGACTGTCAATTAGACACTTGTCGTGACACAGCGTGGATAACAAAACCACGTGTTATTGATTATCTGTGTGTTATTTGCTTCTATTATCCATACTGTGACATTATGGATATCGAGTTAACCGTCGATATTGAGGTGGGATTCTTACAGAATGACACTACTGATTTAATACGGTAATTAATGAGGGGGTACAGTAGTGCCCCGCCAACCTCGATAGGGCACGGCCATACACCTTTTCCTCGAAGCAAATCAAGGCACTTTTAAGCCACTTCTATCTTTGTAACAGATGAGAGCGAAAGATTTGTATTACAGAGTGTACTAAATCTATTTAACTGAATTGCCAAATTGAAATCGCAAGTTTTTAACTAAAATAGCTTACTAAATAATTATTTGCCATCAAAGTTTTGTTATTTCGGCACACACTAACTGACTGACTCACTATTCATCAAAATTCTAAGGTACATCTTGCAGACCTATAAACTTGATATTTCGCATTGCCAAGTCCGAAAAATATCTTTACACTAGTCGCGCGCAGAAGGTTGCCGATTACTGCCCCTCCCACTTCACCGACCGCTACCCGCGCTCGTCTGGCCTACCTACTAATCGTACCGACCATCGACGCGTGACGTCATGAGGCTATCGGCAAACCTTCTCCGCGCGACTTATAAATGAAATGCCCGACCTGGCTCTACAGGTACTCAGAACTTTTCACGGCAAAAGAGTCGCGAGACATGGCTTTTTTTACATGAAGGTTATTGGTGGGATTCGTTATTCGCTAAAAGAGTAAACTAAGGTGGTTTGGTTTTGTTGAGAAAATGTGTGAATAGCGATTAATAAAGGGAATTTATAAGGCAGATGTCAGCGGAAACGCCAGTAAAGAACGCCCGAGAAGGATATACATCGATTTATTGGTGATGTTCTTCAAAAAGGACAGGTGCATAGTACTCTTAACAAGCGTGCGTGAAAACAAGATATTTGAACATGGACAACGCGAAAGGGCTTGTCTACATCTCCACGTCATGACGTCGTCAACGTGGAACGGTGCGGTAACGCGACACGGTGCGTTGAACATGCAAATTTACCGTATCGTAACACGTTCCGCCTCTAGCCGCAAGCGCACACGTATATGCGCTCCGCCTGCGCTCTCCACGCCCGCGTGTTAGCCGTCTATGTGCTCCGATGTTTTAAAACCATACCTTATTGCTTCTCTTTTTAAAATTCAGGATCTACATGGTCAACAGTAAATCTAACAATGATCCTGACGTGCATTTTTACGACACGGTAACGTAAATTTGCACGTTATGTCAACGCACCGTGCCGCGTTACCGCACCGTTCCACGTTGACGACGTCATGACGTGGAGATGTGGACGGGCCCTAAGGATCGTAGCATTTGGTGTTCTGTAGTTTCTACCCACATGGGAAAAAAGTGTGTGTTTATGTATGTATGTATTAAAATTTGCAATACAAAATATTTCGAATGCATTTACAGTTTCAGAAATGGAAATAACAAAATTTGAAAAGCGAAGCTAAAATGACAAAACTTTTGCACTGGTCTATTATTTTGTAGTCCAAAGTTCACTGAACTTTTATGTAATAGGTTTCGTCACCATGTTTTCTTTCACCGTTAATGCAAGTCATAATCAAATTCTGATCCGCGCATGAATTCGAAAAGTCAGAGGTGGGGGCTGCCTTTGAATCCAGACGAGCATGAATGGCAAGGATTCAACCGATAAGCCCATTAAAAATGCAAAGCTCCTCCTGCTTCCTCGAGTGACGATACATGAGAAGGTCTGGCGCAACCTGCTTAGTCAGCCTCGCGACCAACCTTACTGACTGGCTAATCTTTTCACCACAGCATGAGCTATTCGTAATATTGTCTTCTAATATATAAAAATGAATTGCTGTTCGTTAGTCTCGCTAAAACTCGAGAACGGCTAGACCGATTTGGCTAATTTTGGTTTTGAAATATTTGTGGAAGTCCAGGGAAGGTTTAAATGGTGAGAAAATATGGAAAAGTTGCGAGGAAAATAGTAAAAACAACAATTTAATTTTCCCATACAAACTGTTCCTACCTGTCAAACATTCGATGTTCGTCCCGTCAGTTCGGTAAATTCGGGTAAATCAAATCAAAAATATTGTGTATCCAAAAGCACTTCAATAAACAGATTTTCATTGCAACGCATGCCGCGTACAGCTAGTTATTTATAATTTATGTTTTATTTTATTTATTTAAATTATAATTTCTTTTGTTTTACTTACATAAGTTATCTTTGTGTTAATGTTTTTCTTGTAACACGGCTTAATATCCGCACGTCACTTAGGTGATCACTGAAAATCAGCGCTGTGTTTGTGGTCCACGCCATAGCCACAGCATTATGCTGAGTGGTCACCTTTTTGTCGCAGTTGACTTTTTTATTTTAATAATATTATTATTTTTTACAATAATTATTTGCGTCTCTGTGACAAGTAAATATTTTTTCTTTCTTTCTTTTCTTTCTAATAGCTCGTACCAGCACGAGAGAAGAGACGAATACATAATGATAACCATGTTCTTACAAGTCAAATAGACATTCCATAGCACATTGAACATCTTACACCTCCCTTTTAAAATATTCAAAGAACTCATCTTAGATATAAAACGACAAATTGGATTTTTCAACGACAATAAAATTCCTTTGTATGAATACCAGCCAGTACACGATAGTGGTGGAATACTAAGTGGACTTGCAGTCCAGAAATAGGTTAAAAGGATGACGGCATGGCTTTGAATTGAACTGAGTAAAATCTCAGTGGAATAAATGAAAGTGTTCTATTTATAAAGAAAAGTTTAATTTTTAAAAGCTGTATTCAGGACTGTTAAAAGCTTTTCGATAGTGTCTCAGTATGTGGCTGTCCCATTTCAAAACCTAGTAAGGGCTTAAAACGAAATTTTACAGTGCCCCAAGTGTGAGTTTTTTACGTTACTACTGTAGTTGCGTCATGCCAAACATGTCAAACAAATTTTTAGTCACGCTATTCGCCGCTAGAGGCTCTGCCTAAATTTTCATACATTTTTGGCGTGACGCAACTATAGTAGTAACGTAAAAAAAACTCCAAGAGCACATAAACGTAAAATCGGTCAGCCTTTGAAATGTATACAGGGTGTTAACGAATTCGTGTAATTCCTTCAAACCACGTGATCTACTGGTGACACAGATTAACCCTAAATGGGATTTTTTGAAAATCAATTTAAAAAAAAATTAAAAAAAACTTGGTTTTCTATTTCTGAGTCATTTTAGAACCTTGAGTTATCTGACTGCAAAGAGCGATATCGCGTTAGTCATGTCTGCCAGCCGTGTCGCCGTGCTTTCATTAATTTGTGCGTGGCATCAAAATGTTCACACAAATAAAGCATTTTTTTTTTGCAAAAAAATAAATTCCTATTTTTTTACTGAATCCTTATTAGGTGGTTTAGATACGACCAGTAACAAATCCGCATGAAAAAATACTAATTTTATTTTTTATTTTTAATCAAGCTAAATCCCGTGCGGGGCCTGTCTACATCTGTAGTAGGTCATGTGGTTTTAAGGAATTACACGAATTCATTAACACGCTGTATGTGTTAGGTAAAACCATGTGGTTAAAGTGACTTACTAGGTTTTAAAATGATCAGAGGCAGTGAATAGCATTTACTAAGTATCGATGCTTAAATATATCTGCTTATTATATGATTTTTCAACGCTGGTGTTTTTGTATTTGGTGGAGACTTTCTAGGTTAGCAAGATTATGCAATAGAACGATTTTTGTAAAAAGTGTCCCTTACTAGGTTTTGAAATGGGACAGCCGTACGACATAGCTAACAAGTCGTATTGGCAAACTTCGTAAAACCGATCATTTCCGAACTGTTCCACTTCAAGACCACGAATGTTTGTTAGGACTGCAGTAAAAAATGATGTTTACGCTGACGCAATAAGAGTGAGTGGCGCGAAAATGAGCGATTGCTATTGGTTGTTCGATCAGGCACATCGATGTAACTTATTACTTGTGCCGAAAAATAAGCCTGTGTCGAATGTGCCGACTAATTGGAACCGTGCACCTGAATTCAACTTTTCACAAGCGCCTGTATTGGAATATGAGTTTTTTTTTGATTGATTGAAATAAGTAATTAATTAAATAAGTATGGCTCCAGACTTGTGAAGTATGCAATGTAATCAATTAGTCCAAATTACATAACGAGTTTTGTTGCTTTACGCGACGTCTTACGTAGGCGGTTTTAAGCGACGCAAATTGCGAAGCGATGCGATGCGGTGCGAAGCGGCGGCTTTGTCCTACGAGCTCGCGGACCGCTCGCCGCGGTCATTCAGTACTTTCAGTAGCACTGTACGGCACCGCATCCAGTTCGTGTGAAAATATCAAGCCAACTGACAGCTTTCGCTTCGCTTCGCGCCGCGCCGCACCGCAATCCACGTACGTTTGGTCACGTAGGCCACTTCAATATCGACTGTTTGTTGTTTTCGCGTCGCGCCGCACCGTTTCGCGTCGCTTGTAGATCGCTCACGTAGGATGACGCGTTACACAACATTTTACACATTTAGAATCCAGCCAAGCAGCATTAATCTTTTAATTCATCCTTAAATTTTCGATGTGTTTCAGTTTTGTTCAATGTTATACGATGAATGTCATTCTGGTTTGGGAACGAATAGATTCTGCACCAATCATTTAGTAAGTTTTACGTGACTGACATTTAAATTCCGCAACTCTGGAGGTTCTCCGTATAAAAACAAACTCCCCTACTCCCGTAGGCGTCGTAAATGGTGACTTAGAAATTATGCTGATTATCAAGATGCTTATAAAATTTTGTTCGTGTAAACGAATTCCTATAATATCTTAAAACCATATGATCTTATACTGGTACCTATAGATAAAATATGTACGGGATTACGGTTCATCAAAAAAAAAATGTTGTCTTGCAATAATGGTAAATGGTTTAAAATTAAATTGGAAAAAAAAATATGATAGAACATTTAATGCCATACATAAATAAATATGAAATGAATGATAAAACGACTAGCACAATATCGCGCAGTCAGTTAATTGTGGTCGCTAAAATGACTCAAGAACACCTTGCTTTTTTGTTTTTCTTTTGGTTGAATCTGATACAATCCCATGCAGGGTCAATTAGTGTCACCCGTAGGTTTAAAAAGATTACACAAACTCGGATACAGCCTAATACGATAAGCAGTAGCGTACTCTTAAAAACATAATGCGATCAACAATCTTTTTACCCGACTGCGCGACAATAAAGACTTTTTACCCGACTGTGCGACAGTAAAGACCATACCCCTTCGCCTTCCCCGGGCGAAGGGAATTCATGTGGATTTTCCCACGAAAAAAATAAATAAAAAATAATTGTTACCTATGCTTGACCCGTCGCCCGACCAGTAACAGGGGTTTACTCCCTAAGCACGAAGTCCGTGCTTTCGGCCTTAGTTACGAGCGTTTCCTACTCCCTATCACCTACGGACATACGATTATTTCAGGGCCCGAACTAAGAATGAATGGCAACACGATTTGACAGTTGTCCCTACTACCGATGTGTTTTTGCCCGTCCGAAAAGTTGAACTTGACACTTGTTTTGTTCACTTCTACGTTTCGGGCTACTTTCGGACGGGCGACTAACTTCGTTGACGGACTTAGGGAGTAGACGCCCAGACCCGAGAAGGCCGAGAAGGCGGCGCGCTGTGTTCCGCACGCTCCTCTCACGAGAACGTGGGGCATGGCCCCACAGAAGGAGAGGTCCGCCAGGGGCTGGCGGACCGAGGCCTGCCGGGGTCGCGGTGCATGCAGCTGCGAATCTCACGACCCCGGCTAAAGAAACACCGTGGGTTTTTAGCTGGTAAGAGTCCGACATAACCCTTCGCCTTCCTCGGGCGAAAGGTATCCATGAGGATTTTGGGAAGAAAAATAAAAACAAAAAAGAATTGTTACCTGTGCTTTTGCAATGTATAATAATACTGGGCCCACGATCCCTTACAAAGCGGTCATTGTAACATTATTTAGAAGGCCTTTGAATATCTAATAATGATACCCGCTCATTATTAGAGCTTTCAGTAAGCAATAATAGTGTATATGACATATGTATAAAGACATTGGCATTTGGCATTTTTGCGTCCGCTATTAATAACGTGAGATAAAATGCCAGATGTGCAAATTAATCTCACTAGTCTATGTAGAGATATTTTAAACTGATGCAGTTTATGAATATCTCACATGAAACTGTTGATGTTATAATAAAAACGAATTAAAATAGTCTTTTGTGCAATGCATTGAAACTTAGAGCATATACCTATGGAGGGAGCAAGAATACGCTTACCCCTCTGACGTACCCCCGTGACGTATGCCCATAGACGATTATAAAAACTAGTTCTCTCGCGATATCTGGCCATTTCATAACGTACCGTGTCACGACACACACCTCGTAAAAATGGTTAATTGTTCGGTATTTTCGTGCAAAAAGCGGTCTGCTTCCTCAAACATGGAGTTTTCTGTCACTAATAAGCATTATTTCGGCAAACATGTATACATTTTGCATTATTTTCAAAAATAAAATTCACGTCTTAGCTGTCATCTTTTGTGACAGAAAATGACAGAAATATTTTAAAACGAGAGGCAGTGACGGGACAATGTGAATATAATTGAATGAACGAAAATTACAAAGAGGTTTACCGCTTCTCATAATGTTCTCTGTTATTGATTTTATTTCATTTTGCCTTGTTGATACTATTTAACAAAAAATAAAAGGTTTTTTTGCCTCCAACAACAATGATAGAACTAAGTTTCAATCAAGAAATTTAACTTTAATTAATATTTAAACCCTATTACGTGTGCAGCGAACACAATCGACTGAATCGTGGTTAAAATGTTCTCTAATACATCTTTATAAGATTAGTCGGAAAGGGGGTACTAATCTGAAGGGGTGTTATTGTTAAAGAACCCATAATAGTGAACTTTTGTTCTACAACTTTCCCGAAAAGTCAATATTTTATATAGAAATAGCTGTTCAAAGATTTCATGAAAAATACGCTAAAATCTATGTATCACCAGCTATGATCAGCTGTTTATCTTTTAGGTCATATTTTGGGATCACTGTTTAAAAGCTCCATTTTCTGAACTCATAACTAAAGTAGAAATGAAGAATTAAAAAAAAACAAAATATTAATCGTTTTGCATGGAAATAAAACTGATCGAATTTTGAAATTTTTCTCAATAACACTTTGCCCCCGGTCGGGCAAAGTGTTATTGGATTATTTCGTGTGGAATTTCTTAGTAGCAGTCCAGAGTCTGGATTTGTGCCTGGTTGATGGCAATAGACTCGCCCCCTATTACAAGGGAAAGGAACTAAACATAACGGCAAAATGAGGGTTTACTATACACCTCTGCCCCACCCTTCAGGGAATACAGGTGTGATGACCATGTTAACGAGGCAGTCACGCACGGGTGTTCTTAACGTGAGGCATTTAAGCTCCTCGAATTGACAGACCACGCGTAGCGATACCGCGATAGTACTTAATATTTATTTTTACCCGGTACCTATTTAACTTTTTGTTTCTGCCGTAGTCTCTGTGACTATTCTTTATTTTATTAAAAAAAATATGAAAACACTGTAGTTCTTATCCACTTCTAAGTTAAATTGCGGAAGTTGATTGCCGTGATTTTAAAATATTTATTATTTAGTTATTATTTTAGTTGAGTGTTGATTTTTTTTAATATTTGTTAATGGTACCCAACTTTAGCGAAAGTAATATAAGACTCATTTTTATTATTATATCCCTCTGTAGTCACGGATCATCTTCCGTGCGGAAGATGTCCGGTCCTTTGGAAGGCATACACGGGGACACAGGTCCAACGCGCAGAGGCCCCTTTGAGAACTTAAATCTAAAATGGGGTGGGGCACCAACCGGGGACTATCCACGGCTGCACTATTGGAGTACAGTCATGGACCGTCCCAGGTGGGTGCAAGACTATTGTAAAATATGGTGAAAAATATCTGGTCTATGGGAAGGGGTGTTAGGTGGACTAGATAACTTCTATTGCCGGAAGAAACGGCGTCTGCCTTTCAAGTTTAAATTTGAAATGCGTTGGCAGACGGTGACTCGCCAGCTCACTAGCTGGGCCCCCTGAAATGGCGAAGGGGGCAACAAACGTGTGAGCGGCTAGAGGTGTAGAGAAGTGTGGCCCCGGTTTCGCCTTCGCGGGTCTAAAAGACCCGGAGTGGGTTTCCCCGCTATTACGCCATTAGACACTTCCACCTCCGAGCATATAGCTCTGGTGGCCCCCCTCTTGACGGCCGATAAAGGCAAGCCAGAGTTGAGACTCCTGCGGGCACTCTTGGGGTTCCACTCCAGCCAGCCAATAAAGGCAAACTGAAGACGAGTCCCTGACCGACTGTCTGAGGCAATAAGGTACGCAGTGTCGCCACTCACCATCAGCTCGCCACAAGCTGCCCTGCGGTTTGTAAGCTTTTCAGTAGACCTCATGACACATTTTTTACTATATTATGGGGTTGTAGAAAGCTAGCCTAATGTTCCCTCCGGTTTTACGTTAATCTCATGGTGAGGTTACGCCTTTCCCAGAGGGGGTTTATTATTATTAGCCTGTACTGTCCCACTGCTGGGCAAAGGCCTCCCTCCATTCCTTCCACTTGTCGCGATTCTGTGCAGCTTCATGCCAAACCTCAAGAAAGGCATCCAACTCGTCCCGCCATCTTCTGCGCGGTCTGCCGCGACCCCGTCTCGCTGTCTCAGGGCTCCATTCTTGTGCTATACGGGCCCACAGCTCATTTGGCATACGGCAGACATGCCCTGCCCAGTCCCACTTCAGCTGGGCGGCCTTTTCAGCCACGTCGACAGTTTGAGTTTTGGAGCGCAGTATTGTGTTTCGAACTCGATCAGTTAATTTAACACCAAGCATACTGCGCTCCATAGCCCTTTTTTAAAATAAATTATTGTTATTCTTATTTTTTATTTAAAGAATAATAATTACATACAAATTGTTTTCCACGAGATGAAAATATATATTTTATTTATTCATTCCTTTATCATTCAGTTTATCGGTCTTTTATCATACCTCATCACTATATTTTGCGTTTGTGTTAAACGTCAACATAAATAAATACGACGAAGTTATTGTTAGTGTGCGTGGTTTTTGTTTGTATTCCGGCTTTTATTTTAGTGTGAGTTCATAGCTACACGATATTTATATGTGTTAAGTTGTAAATGTGTGCTGTACGTGTTTACCGCGTCCCCCCCAAAATTTGGCAGAATAAAATGTTTGGGAACTTGCGCATTGCTACCTCCATAGGTATATGCTCTAAGCATTGAAAACACTTCAATTCTATATTTGAAAACTTAGACATAAGCAAGCAAAGCACGCCTCATATAATAAGAAAAAAATATAACAATGGTAAACTTATTTTGAATTTCGAATGTCAAGCATGTTTAAAAATACATTTAATCTCGGCGTTTCTTTCTTTTTTATTCGAAATTCAAACACTAACGCCCGAAAAGAAAATACTCTTTCGAAGTCTGTTACATGTAAAAGAAAAAAGATAATTTAATTTTATCCGAGACACCCTTAAAATTGAGTTTTCTTTCTTGATTGGATCCTATTATTGCTCACTTCTGTGTGAACTTAAATGTTATTTCTTGAAACATTGTATCGAGTTACGACGATGGAATCTTTAGATTAGTTTTTGTGTAAACTGCTGTACTAGCTGACAGTGCAGTGATTATGGATCAAGTACCTAACTAGAGAGAGAATTAATGCAAGAAGACGTATTTTTTTTCAAACTATCTGAAGCATCCTTCATTGTTTACGATCTAGTGCATTAAACATGAAAGATTGACAATATTTACGGATACGAAAGTACAAATTTACGCTAATATTATGAATGGGTAAAGTTTGTAAGTTTGGTTGTAGGAAGTAATCTCCGAAACTATTCATGCAATTTCAAAAAATCTTTAACCGATATTTAAAATGGACCTTCAAGATGGACATAGGCTATATACTTATTATCTACAACGCGGGCGAAACCGTGGGCACAGCTACAGCACATTATAAAACAAACCCATTGAGGTTGAATTCGAACGCGGCCCGCCACCTCTTGACTTCTCGAATTCATGTGCGGATCTTTGATTTGATCGGAGAATTTGATTATCATTTGCACTAACGGTAAAGGAAAACATTGTGAGGAAAACTGCAAATCTGAGAGGATCTATAAAATGCTTTCGATGGTGTGTGTAGTCCGCCAAACCGCACCAGGACAACGTGATAGACTAAGGACTACACCTTTCTCATTCTGAGAAGAAACCCATGCCTGGCTAATTATGATGATTAAGTTTTTTCTATTCGTGATGGCAAAATGAACTTTAATAATAAAAAACACAATTTAACGGTGTATTGCTAACGGTGAGTATTTGCACAGACACAACCTCGTAGCTAGGATTTTCCATCAGCAACTTGCTCTTAAATACAACCTTGTGGATGCAGAAGTACCATACTACAAGTATGTGCCCGATCCAGTTCTCGAGAATGATCATGTCACATTGTACTGGGATCGATCTATCATCACCGACAGGACTATTGTTGCCAATAAGCCTGAGATAGTGGTGATAGATCTATCAGAGCACCGCGCAATGATTGTTGATATAACTGTCCCGCATGACGAGAATCTCGTGAAAGCCGAGAAGGATAAATAAATTAAATATCAAAACTTGGTACACGAGGTTGTCGACATGTGGGAGATTGACTCAGCAGTCGTTGTGCCGATAGTCGGAACGGCCAATGGCTTAATTAATAGCCAAGAGCCTCGACCAACATTATAAGAGGCTCTCGTTGGGCGGTTGGATCAAGGGCCTGGTGCAGAAAGCAGTACTTAATACTCAATATTCAATATCTTTACTTCTATACTTTACTTCTCGACACGGCGCGTATTGTTAGGAAGTTCCTCTCTCTGAGGCCCTGACCACCGGTAGCTTGGACTCTGTTCCCGATGCTGGTGGGCTACTATTCCTTATATTTAAAAAAAAAAATTGTTTATGTTTTTAGAAAAATATTTAAAAATGTAATTAATAAGTTTATTGTTGATGAATAAAGGAACACAATTTTATTCTAATTCAAATATTATGTTTTATTATACATACACACATTTAAAAAAGTTTGCGGTCACTAGCATAAGCTGATATAATTTTTTAAATTAAACTTTTTCAAGAAAAATCTTTGTTGTGTGTTTTCTTGATATAGAAAACTCGTGTCTAAAGAATCTAAAAAGAAGAAGAAATCATAATAATCTACCGTAATAAAAAGATTTCGATTTTTCAAAGTGATTGCAAACTTTTTTTGATGTGTGTATGTATACTAAAATATAATATTTGATAGAATATAAATCTAAACTAATAACATAGGTAATGAAAAACATGAAATATTTGTTTCAAGCAAATTCTAAATCACATTTCACCATAAAAGCGTACCTTTTATGATATACGGAAAAAGAGACCACAAAATAGTACAAGTAATCAAGTGTGCGACAGAAGATAATTCCATACAAGACATAATATGAAACTCCAATTAGAGTACATTAGGAGATTACTTCTTGCTACGTGTTTCAACACTGCTGTCAGAGATGATTAGACGGAAGGAGGCCAACTATATATCATATATTAACTTTTAGTTAGAAACTATGTATCTTACGGTAACAGTTAGAAACTATGTGTATGTTAAGGTAACTATTAGTTAAATTACGTGTGTTATGGTGATATCAACGGAAAGCATAGTTTCACTTGCGATGAGCCATCTTTGCTTCTCGTTTAGCTAAGCCTGTTTGTAAGTAAGATACAGACTGTGGCAAGGGTTGCGATAGTCACTTATTTTTTGATACGGGGGGCAATGCCTGGTCCCAGTGACATAAATAGTACTGGTTGTCCATGCAGCACTTACACTCAGATTTGTGCGAGTCAACAAGGAACCCTTATAGTTTCACCATGTTCGTCCGTCCGCAGCTTAGCTCAGAGAATCTTAGTACTAGGAAACTATAATTTGGCATGGATATGCATTTTATTCACGTCGACAAAGGGGTGAAATAAAATCATGAAAAAACATTTCTTTAGGGTACCTCCTGTATGGTTAACTTGGGGATGTTTTTTTTTCTCGTCTTCCCCATCATGTGGAGTCGTCTTCCCCATCATGTGGAGTGTTGTTGGATAGGTCTTTCAAAAATATTTGGGTTTGTGAACACACTTTTTCGATTAAGAGATCCGTTTCTGAAATATTACGCTTAAAAGTGCTAATTTTTGTCAGAGTCAGGTGTCCCACCCCCCTGCCAGCTAAACGGTTAGTTTTGAATATGTGAAAAAATTCACGACAGTAGTATATACAACGAAGTTAAAAAGAAAACTATCACAGCTAAGTAGGCTTTACAAGTTTACGAGTAATAGTCGTCGACCAACTGGAAAAGTAAAAATTTCGTACAAATTCCATTGAAAAATTACTAAGCCCTCTTCTTAGTCCGCACTATTGTGTAACTACGGAACCCTGTTACTGGCGTGGCCCGACAGGCACTTGGCCGGTTTTCAACCAAATGGTGTTAAACTCAAATTTCTTTTGATACGTACGTGGTGATCAATGCTCGTTCCTTCTCTGTGTGAGAAGAGGCCTTTGCCCAGCAGTGGGACAGTTACAGACTAATATTTATTTATTTATTTTTACGTACACACCAAGCCGGTGGAAGTCAACAAAGGCCAACAAAAGGGGTTTGTTACAGTTATATCTGAATGAAACCGGATTCGTTCTATACAAAGTTTGGTCAAATTAATGACTATCGTTCATTGGCTAGTGTATACGAACTTAGCAAAGACTTGCGTGTGCAGAAAAGAATTTAAAGGGGACAGTGGAACCAGTCACCAGAAAGACTGGAGCGTGGTTAAAACAGGTAAAGAGTAAATAATTATGTTTGTGAGTAAAGCAGATCTCATTCAGAATGAAAGTGAGTAGAACACGTGAATCAATAAATCGTTCATCATTTATTTTGTAAGACACGGAATACCAAATATTAAATCATGCTATTGCAATTCTAATTTATAAATAACTAGCTGTACCCGCATGCGTTGCAATGCACTTTTTCCTACTTACTACCTACCTACTACCTACCTACTACCTACCTACTACCTACCTACTACCTACCTACTACCTACCTACTACCTACCTACTACCTACCTACTACCTACCTACTACCTACCTACTACCTACCTACTACCTACCTACTACCTACCTACTACCTACCTACTACCTACCTACTACCTACCTACTACCTACCTACTACCTACCTACTACCTACCTACTACCTACCTACTACCTACCTACTACCTACCTACTACCTACCTACTACCTACCTACTACCTACCTACTACCTACCTACTACCTACCTACTACCTACCTACTACCTACCTACTACCTACCTACTACCTACCTACTACCTACCTACTACCTACCTACTACCTACCTACTACCTACCTACTACCTACCTACTACCTACCTACTACCTACCTACTACCTACCTACTACCTACCTACTACCTACCTACTACCTACCTACTACCTACCTACTACCTACCTACTACCTACCTACTACCTACCTACTACCTACCTACTACCTACCTACTACCTACCTACTACCTACCTACTACCTACCTACTACCTACCTACTACCTACCTACTACCTACCTACCTACTACCTACCTACTACCTACCTACTACCTACCTACTACCTACCTACTACCTACCTACTACCTACCTACTACCTACCTACTACCTACCTACTACCTACCTACTACCTACCTACTACCTACCTACTACCTACCTACTACCTACCTACTACCTACCTACTACCTACCTACTACCTACCTACTACCTACCTACTACCTACCTACTACCTACCTACTACCTACCTACTACCTACCTACTACCTACCTACTACCTACCTACTACCTACCTACTACCTACCTACTACCTACCTACTACCTACCTACTACCTACCTACTACCTACCTACTACCTACCTACTACCTACCTACTACCTACCTACTACCTACCTACTACCTACTACCTACCTACTACCTACCTACTACCTACCTACTACCTACCTACTACCTACCTACTACCTACCTACCTACGTTAGGAACACACCTACATTGCTTAGACAACAGTGAGTGCTTGTAATTTAATATGAACTTTATATCATAGCAATAAAGCTCAAATTGACTACGTTTTAGTTAGAGATCATTTGTATGGGAAAAAGAAAAGGGCTATTTTTAGGGTTTTTCCAGCAATAATTCTAATTTTTCTCGCCGTAAAAACCATCCTTGAACTTCAACGAACATTTAAAAAAAAGATTTGGCCAAATTGGTCCAGGCGTTGTTGAGTTATGCGCTTACCAACACATTTTGCGATTCATTTTTATATTATAGATGTGCAGAAACATGTGGCTTCCCTGGAACCTCATTAACGTCGTATGCGTATATCTGTTAACTAACCTCATTACGATTAGCTTTCTTTTTTATTACTATCGTTACTCTCAAGATATCTTTATCTTATTATACAGTGATTTTCTTTGTAATGTGTTTTGATGACAATTAACCATGTCAGTTGTTGTATATAGTTTAGCGTCCTTTTACCTTTTGTAAATGTGAGAGTTTTGTAGACTTGCTAGATGCCTGGATACCTATTTAATTTGTGACCATTTTTTTTTCCTGCTCTTTCGTCTACATTGCTCTCTCAGAACTATTGTAAGTCATAACTGTACCCACTCAAATTGTTAAAGAGATGGATTTTAAAAGAGTAGGTACACATGGAGTTTCTTGTCGGCTCTTATCCATAAGAAACGACTAATTGGAACCATGCACCTAAATTCTACTATTCATAAGCGCCTGTAATGATTTATGTGAAATAAAATATTTTGATTTTGATTTTGAAAAATTGTTAGGTAATCTTAATAAAAAAAGAAGATAAATAATGTCACTAATTGGTTATTAAACACATCGATGAAGTGAAACGCGTGAAAATAATTAAAAATATTAGAAGTACCTACTAATAAAGCAGATAGGTATTATTATGTTGTGTGGGGCTGCAGGGTTACTCTTGAAAACAATTCCAATCGATCGAATTGGCGCCTAATTGGAATAACAATGAGTAATTATTGAATTGAAATCGAAATTAGAATTGAAATTGAGAATTACAGTACACTAGCCCGCGGCATTGCCCGCGTGGATGTCTTTTATCGCGTAGGTATTCCGCGATATTCGGGATAGAAATAGCCTATGTCCTTTTCCGGGTTTCAGACTATCTCTGTTCCAAATTTCATCAATCTCGGTTCAGCGGTTTAGGCATGAAAGCGTAAAAGACAGACAGACAGAGTTACTTTCGCATTTACAATATTGTAGTAGGGATTTTTATTCAAGACGCAAATTTAACTCCAAAGCCTACTGACACATCTTACTCTCAATTAATTTTACAATCCGAACAACTACCGTAAAACAAGTTGTTATCTATTTTAATGTTCCATTCTGAATGTTACTGAATTTTATGACTAAATTACTAACGGTCGGCTTTGCTGACAATAACTACGATATTCATTACGTTTATAGGTAATTTTTATTGGCATCGTAACTTACTCTGACAATGGTCGTTGTAATAAATTTTTAGTTGACAACTATTACAAGGGAAGTAGAAGTAATCAATGGTAATTAATTGGCTTATTATTGTGGAGCTAATTTTTACAACTATAAAAATAAACACGTATTTTTTTCTGTTAAGGGTAATTGAAAAATACCACAAACCTCTTAGTAGTAACTTTGTATTATGATCTTGAACAACGTTTGTTCTACGACTTTGAACAAAACTAAAGAGGCAGGACAAACTATTTTTTATTCTTTACTAGCGACTAGCGTTGAAAATGCCGAAAATAACAATTTGTTTTTTTCCACGAAAAAAACAAATTGTGGTTTTTTTCCGTTTGTTTCGCATGTCACAGAAATATTAACAGAAGGATTCATTTGGAAAGAAACAGGACTCTTTCGAATGTTTCGGTTGATGTTTTGAAAATTTGAAAAATACAAGTTTTATTGAAATTGAAATATATTTTAATATGTGAAATTTTCCCGTTTCTTTCATATTCTTCGGTTTTTTTCGGTTTCATTGGAAAAAACATGTAATATATATTGTCAAATTTTCTTGAAACTTTCGAATGAAACATTGAAAAAAAAAACAACGGAATTGGAAAAAACGGGAATTTTTCCTGCTTTTTTCAACGCTACTAGCGACCCGCCCCGGCTTTGCACGTGTACGTTTTATAGCTTAAAACCTTTCTCTTGAATCACTCTATCTATTAAAAGAAACCGCATCAAAATCCGTTGCGTAGTTTTAAAGATCTAAGCATACATAGGGACAGATAGACAGCGAGAAGCGACTTTGTTTTATACTATGTAGTGATTTATTTTAATCTAAAGGTAGTCGCGGCTTCTACCGCTTGTATTTCGTCTATCGCGTATTCCGTATTTATCGGGATAAAAGCAGCCTATGTCCTTTTCCAGGTTCCAGGCTACCGCTGTACCAAGTTTCATCAAAATTTGTCCAGCGGTGTAGGCGTGAAAGCTTCACAGACAGACAGAGATACTTTCGCATTTATAATATTAGTAGGGATGGATAAAATTTGCGTATTGTTAGGGCTCTTATACATCACGTTTTTTTCAGGCGCTGTCGACCCGCGTCGCACGCAACTATAACGCGCTGAAAACGCGATGTTATCGCAACGAATTTACCTATTCACACGTTCATAAAATTGTAGTATGCAGACTACGACTTTTTCACGAGCTGTCGACGCGCTCGTAGCGCGGAGTTACATCGATACAGACGCGCTGACACAGCGCGTCTCTTTAGCTGCAAACACATACGTACAGCGCGTTTTAATCGGTTACTTGCCGACACGCGCGTCTGTAGCGCGATACACGCTCCTTCGCGCGCGTGCTACACGTGTTTTACTTTGCAAGGAGAGTTGCTCACGCGCGTCTCTAGCGCGTTTCTCGTGAGTTTTCAGCGATGCAATCGCAAGTAATCTGCCTATTTCAAGTTTAGTAGTGCCGACAACGCGCGATATCAAAACGCGCGTCGACGGCACCTGAAAAAAACGTGGTGTGTAAGAGCTCTTATTGCACATGAAACCACAGAATAGCTAATAGTAGGTACTAATGTACAAAACAATCAAAGGATCTTCTTTTCTGTTTTATTAGCCTACAAAAAAGCAGACACCAGGTGCAAGCAAATTTTTCATACAATTGTGTAAAAAAAAGTTTCGATTTATGAAAAGTCGTGGAAGAAACGTTGTTCAGGTTCATAATACAAAGGTTGTTATAATAGGTTTTTCTTCAATTAACCTGTAAAATTAATTCGTACTATTTCTCTTGAAATTCTAACAGTTAGTGAACTGTGAACATAAATAGTAATTGAGATTTCTGTAACTCAAAACAAAACAAACTAATTAATTGTATTAAAATTACGTGACAAACGGAAACTTGTTTCAGGTAAGTCTATTTCGCCTCTTCAGCTAAAATATTAGGTAGCGGTTTAAGAATTATAGTGTTAAGTACGTTTTATTATGTCGATGTTTAAAAAAAATTGTTATTTCTATAATCTATTTTTATTTCGTATTTCTTTGTAACTTTTAATGGAGGACAATATTCGAGTTAAGAGCGTGTACGCCGTACGGCATTTCATACAAATTTTCAAGTCCTTATTTTTCGTAATGACTGAACCGATTTTGATGAAACTTCATACCCATCAGCAGGATACTTAGGTCTAAAAAGTTAGTAGAAAACATTTTTGAAATATCTTACTTAAAAAAAGATAATTGGAAATTTCTGTTTGTATGGAAAATTTAAAATCGGTCTAATTTAACTATAACACTATTTTTCGAAAATGTTTTCTACTAACTTTTTAGTCTTATGTATCCTGCTGATGTGTATGAAGTTTCATTAAAATCGGTTCAGTCTTATCGAAAAATAAGGACTTGAAAATTTGTATGAAATGCCGAACGGCGTACACGCTCTTAAGTAGTTTTATTAATTTAAAGTACATGAAATATGCTCGTGTCCGTATTTATATGTTTTACTGGGTTCCTCGCAAGATAAATAATTCCTATTTTTTTATTCTAGTTTTATTTCATGATTATTTTATTTTTCTTTGTAACGTTAAATGGTGGATAACATTCGACTTAATTTTGTTTAATTTAAAGTACATGAAAAATATGTATAATAAATCAGCCTGTAACTGTCCCACTGCAGGCAGGGGCGGATTTCATACGTTGGCTGTCCTAGGCCTATGAAATATTGCCGCTCCCTACTCGCTGTAAATCACGAAAAATTCAATAAACTAGTAAGCAAAGATACAGTTCGATGAGCCAAACTTTTAATAATCGTAATCGCCATACGTGCAAATTTTTTTACGAGGTGCTTTCGACACATTTTTGAGTTTTTACACTCGACTTGAGTTTATTGAATTTGAGTTGGCGGATAGGCTCACAGAAAGCGCGACTACTAAAAAAAAAACCACCGTGTATTGCCGCCTCCTAAATTTTGGCGCCCTAGGCCCGGGCCTACCTGGCCTATAGGGAAATCCGCCCCTGACTGCAGGGCAAGGTCATCTTAGAAGAATAGAAGTTCTTAGATAAGGAACCAGCATTGATCACCACGCTGGCTCACTGCGGGTTGGCGATTTCAGACCATTAAGTCCAGGTTGCCTCACGATGTTTTCCATGACCGTACTATGTCAGTGGCGTCTTAGACTAACTAGAAATATGCCTATGTGTCCGTATTTATATATTTCACTGCGTTCCCAGCAAGAATTATTGATTCCCATCTTTTCCTGAAGCTGACATAAATAACACAGAAAATGTCAATTCACTGCTTCCGACAGCTCATACAGTTACTCTTATGTATTTTCTCAGCGTTCAGATAAAGGCTAGCTACATTCAAACAGTCTGTTTGCCTAAAAATAGGCAGTCAAATAAAATTCACAATCGAAACACAAAAAATAAAACAAAAATGGCGCGTTCCGATATCCACGAGTTTTTAGTTTTAGAATTTTAACATATTGGGTCGACGAATCGATGTCCGGCATGATAACTGATGCAAAATGTTAGACGTTAAAAATATTTTAATTTCAAGAAAGCAAGACAAGAATTTATTTTGTAATTTAGGTACTTAGCCGCGAAGAATCGGTGGCGATAGCGTCTGCGAGCAAATCATCTGACTTATCCAGGACATAAAAAAATATTAGTATACGGGTACCTAAATACTGACGAGGATAATAATTGATAAAATAAGAAAGATAAGGCCAAAATCACAATAAAAATACAGATGATACGTCAGAACGTATGGACTAAAACACGGTGAAGTTTAAAGCGTAAACTAGTTTGACATCTCTAACTTAGTTCTTATCTATCACCGTCCTTTTCTCGCGTTGTCTGTAAAATATAGCTTTTCTCTAATTTTATCTTAATTGGTGAACAAGAGAATCGGCTCCTATATCCATCCACCATCATGAAATTACACGGGAATAAACGTACTTAAATGATAAACAGAAAAACAAAAATATACGCCTAAGAAAATGTTATCATGACGAAGACAAATCCATTTTCAATTGACATCAATATTGAATAAGGGATGAATATTTAACATAAACAGCTTCGTCAAATATTTTACAAACGTTTTGTTTGTTTATTAGATGTTCAAATCAAATCAACGGAGTTGAGGCTCATGTTGTGTGTGCTAAAACTAGGAATTGAGTTCTATTTTCGAGTATAACCAAGTTTAGATCCGTAGGCCTAGCACGAATGTTGTGACGAAAACTTAACGTGAACGTCAGTGAGTTTGGAATTGGTAATACTTGTTTTGCACATAATATTTAATTAAGGCGCTTCCCCACTGAAAGTGACGCCACTTCAAAAACAGCATTATTTCTGTCAACACACAATATATTGAAATTTCGTACGTACAACATTTTAGTCAAGTGTTGTAGAAATTTTCGAACACCAAATATCAACTCTAGAGCTTCTGGATTCGAAGTTTTAGCGATAAGTACCAAAAACGGCCTTTTTGAGCATTAATTACTAAAACTTCTAACCTAGGATGTCAAGTGTTATTTTTTGGTGTTCGAAAATTTCTACAACACTTGACTAAAATGTTATACGTACGAAATTTCAATATGTGTTGACAGAAATAATGTTTTTTTTTTCTGAAAAAACCCCACGTTTTCGATGGGGTAAGCGCCTTAAATTGAAAGCTTTATTCACATCTATGTATGATACAAATTATGCTTGTCGCATAAATTTAAACCAAAATGTTATAGGATAGTTGTATTTTCGATTCATAATTCACTCACATTAACGTTACGTTTACTATTACAATATTCGTGCTAGCTTAGTCGAATCGAATTTGATACGAATTAGAGTCAACAAAAACGCACGATAATGTGGATCGAATTGAATCTAACTACTGTTGTCGATATCGAATCGAACTCGATTAGTTCAGAACTCGAAGTTGTCGAGAGTAAACCCCTCTTATTAGAACTTTATCATCTGGTAGCCTTGATAACTGTAATTGGAAAATCGTTTGATACTGGATGTCAGGATCAAGATTTTAACTTATATACTAAAAATAAGTACTAGCTACTCTATCCTAACTAATACAATGCCCGCAAGCGCGGCGAACGTGAGGTACACATGGTGTAACAAGAAAAGTATCCACCTAACTGACCTTTTCGTTTGGACCACAACATGCGACATACGATAATTCTACAGTAGTGTGTTCGTTGTACTCAGAACCAAAACGTCAGTCAGGTGCATACTTACCTATCTTGGGGCACCGTGAGTACCGTGCCTACTGAATTCAATTCAAATGCCGTAAAATAATTTCAATGAATTTAGCCCGGAGATCGGAGTTGTGCCCTACAATTGGCTCGCCACCCATACTAATGAATGAATGCTGAATCCGTTTTTATTTTTGCATAACCCTTCGTATACAGGCTTGATGTTAAGGTGAGTATACACTAGAGCATTTTCTCGAGCATTTCCATTTAATGTAACGTTCTTACGAATGGTACAATACAAGCAAAAGCTCAATTTAAAAAAGCATTTCCATGTAATGTAACGTTCCTGCGAATGCTCGACACGGTGTTTGAAGTAATGCTCACGGCGAGTGAGCATTTACCTGGAACCTTTCTTTCTATTTTGCGTTTACTCTTCGCTGAAATGTCGGATCTGCAGGTCGCGTGTGCTGCGTTCGCGCTCGTGTCTTTGTCCGATAAAATGTTACACAAATTCGCTCGGTTGTTTGCAAAAATAAGTTGTAACAAAGCGCTGAGTGTCGTGCTTATTGTTCGGTTCGTGAAAGGGTGACACATTAGAGCAGCTCGATGTTTTGTTACAAGTAAATGCTCTAGTCTATATTCACCTTTAAACAAACCACACTCTCATTCTCTCTTATAGACCGAAAGGAGTACAATTGTTTTTTATCACTTACAATTGTACAACACATCCATTAACTTATTCATGAACACACAAGACTAGCGTAACTAACATAAGGCGCGTTTTCCTTTACGCGAGCACTTGATTAATGTCACAGTACCACACAGTAAATCTTTAGAAAAGCACTGGGAACGAATTTACCGCATGTTTGACTCCTTTCTATCGCCATGGGAACAATTTACAAGAAGCAGCCAACGACAATTTATTCCGAATCAATCCGTTAATGTTCTTGGGAAGTTTCCAATTTCGTGTTGCGGTAAAAATGGGTTATAGACTTCTAAAAAATAAACTCATCCCCCTTATTACAAAAGATGGTCTAAGAAAAACCTAGGTTTTAAAACAGCCCCGTCTCTTTTTGCTCTATGACATAAGAAAGTGATGGGTATATTTTAAACCTGGGTTTACCTTAGTCTTGATTTAAACTATCTTTTGTAATAAGGAGGTAAGAATTTTGTGGGTTTACTCAGATTGGAAATTGAACAACTTTTGTAGATTAATTTTTAGAAATTTCTACACAAATCAAAAAATAATTTTATTCGATTTGTATAGAAAGTAATAAAAATATGCGAATTTTGAAAATTTATTGCTTAAATTCCCGAAAAAAGAAACTCTAACTCATTCTTTCACCCTGTATACTTCTTGAAACATAAGATATGGCTGTGTATTGATTATATGTGTCATTGTTGTTACACATTTCCCTGAATTTCGCGGTATGCTTGAGTCAGAATTTGATTATTATTTGCGATAACGGTGAAAGAAAACATCGTGAGGAAACCTGCTCCTGACAGGGCTCCATAAAATTCTCGATGGTATGTCTGACAACCCGCACCACGCCAGAATGTAGTAGTACCGTAGCCTTAAATCTTACTCATTCTGAGAAGAGGTCCGTATTATTTGTATTACTCACGATTTACTCACGTGCATTTTTCGGGATTGCCCGACTAGTTTCGGACCCAAACGGAGCACTAATCATGAGCTGATCACGCGGTGAGGTCGCGAGGCGAACTACTCCGTTTGGGTCCGAAACTAGTCGGGCAATTCCGAAAAATGCACGTGAGTAAACCGTAACTAATCATAAATATGAATTTGTCTCACGAAAGTTATAATACAAAGATTTTGCTTATGCTTTGCTGTGTTTAAAATAGTGATAGGATTTATTTTTATTTGTTACTAACGACCCTACTACACGTGTACGTTTTATAGCTTAAAAACTTCCTCCATCTATTAAAAAAAACCGCATCAAAATCCGTTGCGTAGTTCTAAAGATCTAAGCATACATAGAGATAGACAGACAGCGGGAAGCGACTTTGTTTTATACTATGTAGTGATGACTAGAGGTAGCCCGCAGGTTCGGCCGTGTGGATGTCGTTTATCGCGTAGATATTTCGCGGTTTTCGGTATAAAAGTAGCCTATATCTTTCTTCGGGTTCAAGATTATCTCTGTACCACATCGTACAAAGCGTAACAGACAGACAAAATCACTTTCGCACTCACAATATTAGTAGGGATTGCAAAGAAACAAGTCTTCCTTAAGCTGGCTGTGCGTGGTATCATCCGTAGAATCACGCACCGTGGGAAGCCACATTATGAAGGTATGTGGTGTGGATACGGCACGCCGCTCCGCACGCGTCCGCGTTACCACGGACGAGTCTCTTCCCATGGTGCGTCGGTGCGAGCTCGTGTGTCGCGGTGCGCGCTATCACGCACCGTGGGAAGCCACATTATGAAGGTATGTGATGTGGATACGGCGCACCGCTCCGCACGCGTCCGCGTTACCACGGACGAGTCTCTTCCCATGGTGCGTCGGTGCGAGCTCGTGTGTCGCGGTGCGCGCTATCACGCACCGTGGGAAGCCGGTATAATCCGAAAGACCCCACATCCGGTTCATCCTATAAGCTAAGACCTTAGCAACAGACTAAAACGCTAGACTGAGCAAGAACATGATTAGGTTTTAATGTCAAAATTATTCGCTAACTCTGTATAATTTTCCTATTTATTCCGTTGTGGATTGGCTAAATTCCTTGTTTCCGAAACAAGGTTCTCGCATAAATTAAACTGTGGCATAAGTAGGGTAAACGCATTTATTATGGTAATCGACTCGTCAAGTAAAAACATTTGCCAGTATTTATTGAGACTGTCGCCTCTGGTATCTATGGTAAATACCACTTTTACTATTGTTCTAGAAAGTTATCTAGTTTTTTAATGTAGCGTAGAAAGAAAATGTAATTAATATTTCACCTTAGGTCCGATTTTACCAACGTCGGATAACTTTTATCTCAGGAATAAATTAAACGTTTCGACAGAATCCTAACTATCCTATCTAAAATTAAAAATGCGAAAGTAAGTTTGTTTGTTACTTCTTCACGCCTAAACCACTGAACTGAAAATTTTGTCTACGTTGTCAGGTGTACAGAAACAGACATAGGGAGGGTACCTTTCATCCCGAAAAAAAGTTCTGTTCCCGAGGAAAACAACAATAACCTTATGATAATAGATGGCGCCACGTGTCTTTTGAATCATGATTGAATTAGGTATATTGTTATAGAAACTTTAATAGTGTGTTAAGAGTTGATTGTCAAATTCTAAATTAACGCGAGCGAAGCCGCGGGCAGAAGCTAGTTTATAAAAACTAAATCGGCCCTTAAGACCAAGCCACATTTAACGTATCTTGCGTCGCGTATCTTGCGCAGTAATGCGCGCAGACAAAACTTCTAGGCCCTATTATGCTCGCCGTAATGACGTAAAATACGCGTGGTGGGGCCAGGCACAAGAATTTGTATGTAACGCAATGCATAATGCAAACATTAGCCGTGCAAGATACGCTCAATGTGTCTGCAACCTTAGTGTGTTTGTGCTGGGGCCTAATTCTCCTAAAATAAATCTTGATAAATCACAACCGAACCAAGGCCGAACCGTTCATTCAGACAGTTCTCAATTTCAAAAGCTATCAAATTGTTTGACACAAAAAACAAAATCAATCATTTTGAAAGTTTTCGAAAACAAAAACTGACTGACGGTTGTGGTTCGATTGCGTTTGGTAACAATTTATTTTAGGAGAATTGGGCCCCTGTTTAGTACACACGGCTACATATCAAGCTATAACTTCCAGTTTACACTGACCTCTCATTGTAAGGAAGTCCTATACAATGCGAGATCAGCTTATACTGGATTTGTAGCTTGATCTGTAGCCGTGCGTACATAGGCTACGAGTTTATGATTTAAATGCGAAACATCTGTCTTAAAACCTCTGTAGACCCCTCTGTAATTATGCATCATCACGTCTGTATTTCCCGAAGGTTTGGACAAAGGTGTATACACCGTGGGCCTGAGATACCTGAAAGATTTTAACCACGCCTTTCTGATGCTATTAAGAGTCAAATTTTATATGAAAAAAAGTTGAAAAAACAAAAAAAAAAATTTTACTGTTTTTTTTTTTTTTTTTCTTTTACTTATGAATAAATTAACCTTAGTGCTTCCTTGTAAACAATACCTTAGGTTGAACTGGCAACATTTAATAAATTATCGCGTGAGTGGATAAGAAACTTCTCACTGCACAACCCTTCCCGTCAAATAAGACATACGGCGAAAGGGGTATGGTATGACAAAAGTCGAAACACCGCGTTCCTGGGACTTGTTACCATAGATATTTTTCGATTTGTGAATTTCATTAAATAATGAATATTTCGAAAATTAAGCTTTTTTCAACAAACTGTATATAGCTTTTCTTCTCCAATTAGGCATCGGAATCGAAGGTTAAAATCTTTCGGGTACCTCGGGCCCACGGTGTATAGAAGGTTAGTCAGAAAGGGGGTACTAATCCAAAAGGGTGTTGAAGTACCCAGAATAATGAGTCACTTTTGTTCTACCACTTTCCCCAGAAGTCAATAGTTAAAGAGAAATAGCTGTTCAAAAATTACATAAAAAATATGCTAAAATCGATCTATCCTCAGCTATGATCAGCTGTGTTTAGGTAATATTTGGGATCACGAATTAGAAGCTCCATTTTTGAATTCGTATCTAAAGTAGGGTAACAATTTTTGAAAAAACTATAATAATTATTATTTTAACATGGAAATAAAAATTATCGAATTTTTAAATTTTAATACTTGCTTTAATACACCGTCATTTCGCCGTTATATTTTAATCCCATATATTAGGGGACGAGCCGACCACCAACCGGGCACAAATCCGCACAAAAAGAAATTCCACACGGAAAAATTCAATAACACTTTGCCCGACCTGTCGCTCGAATCCAGGACCTCACGCTAAGCAGCTGCGTTTACGACCACTAGACCAACGAGGTATCCAACTGTAATTCTAATCTCATTAAACTGAAATAACGAGTCTCATCCTCTAACAATTCCCTTGGAAAGAGACAGGGTCATCGATTTATATGGTTTATGGGAAACAAACCTTTAAACAACGCTCAACTCAAGCATTTGTGTTTTTTAGGTCTTATCGCTATCAGCGATAAGACCGCCATTGTACCCTTCACTAAATGATATTGTATAAGAGCTGTGTTACAATTTTGGTGTACAATAAAGTATATTCTATTCCATTAACTGGTCTAAGGAAACTTTGTCATTTTACATACTTTATTTTCCTTACCACAAAAATATGAAACCTTTAATAAAAGAAAGCGAACAGAAGTAAACGAAACAAGCAGCTAACAGTGACTTATCTGTTACATAAGTCACAGAAATGATACACGACATGTTTACCTGTAGGTAACTAAATACGCCTTTTAGTCTGGCGGGACTAAATAAATGAGGAGATTTACTCAGCAAATAGTTTTATGTAAGTCTCACTGATACAAATTAGTTTCTTAGTAACTTAAACCTGGCTTTGTTGGTGTTCGGCTCTGTCAAAAGGGAATGAGGATAATTTATTATAGTTGTGAAATGAAAAGTTAGAAGCAAGTTATTTTGTAAAAACATTAATGATAATGTATTCTTGCAATAAGTTATTTTGTAAAAATAAGAACATTATGTAGGTACCTATTTATTCTTGCAACGCTTTTTATTTGAACTTGTGTTTTATTTTATCAATGTCAATGAGCGTGATAATTATGTGGTAACTTAATGGTCTAATAGCCAAGAGCTTCGACTAGCATCTGAAAAAGCTCTCGTTAGGAAGCTGGAATAAGAGCTCGATTCAGAAGGCGAAGGTAATGATTTTGGACACGGCGCGTATTGTTAGGAAGTTCCACTCTTTAAAGCCCTGACCACCGGTAGACTGGACCCTGTTCAGATGCCGGTGGGCTACTATTTTATATTTTTAAATGTACATTACGAGTATTTATTTTTCTACTTTGAAAGTATCATCGTCTTTTTAAATGTTTTTAAACTTTCGCGATTTGTACACATTATAAAAATACAGATTCGGGTCTAATCGCGTAAAAACTTAAAAGGCACTAAATACCTTTTTATCCCGACGTTTCGGCCGAATTACACCGGCCGTGGTCACGGGTAGACTGAAGTTGCGGAGCAGTTGTCATCTTCGTGAAGCAAAAGTATTTTCATCTACCCTCACTCGATCTTGATTTTTATTTTATTTTATTAAGTTATCGTCGGTACTTCGACACACTACACTAACGACGTCTTTACACTCGCCTAAACCGTCCCGTCTACGGTAACACTTGCTGATGACCGGATTCCACGATGTTGACAATTTATATCCATCTTCCCGATTGAAATTCTTGTACTTCTTAATTTCAATCGCTTCACGTACGATTCTGGGATAATAGTGACGATCGGTGGAGAGGATTTTTGGACAGTGTAGTTCTATCCAGTGATTGGAACCGGACTCCAGAAGGTGCTCGGCTATTGCGGACTTATTGATCTGGCGGTTTTTGACTGCGGCGATATGTTCCTTGACCCGTTCTGCTATTGTTCTTTTGGTCTGCCCGATGTAAGAACTACCGCAACTGCAGTCAATCTTGTAGACGCCAGGTGTCTGAAGAGGAATAACATCCTTTGGAGTACGCAGTTGCCTTGATACCTTGGAGAGAGGACTATATACAGTCTTAATGGCGTATTTCTGTAGTACTGTACCAATTTTATCCGTCACTCCTTTTAAATATGGCATGAAAGCTGGTATTCTGCTTACCCCCGGTTTTTTATCTTTCCTCTTCGGACGTCGCAGGTACCCACTGTATCCGTTTGTCTTCAATACCTCCTGAACATGGGCGAGCTCCCTGTCTAAATGTTCAGCGTCGCACAGATCGTATGCTCTGTTCGTCAGTGAGGTAACAACGGATTGAAGATGACGCGGATGGTGGTGTGAATGGGCATTAAGGTACCTGTCTGTGTGTGTCGGTTTTCGGTATACAGTGTGTCCTAGGGTACCATCATGTCTCACCTTTACCTGTACATCGAGAAAAGCTAACGACCTGTCTGTTTCCATTTCAAAAGTAAAATCGATGTTCGGATGTATGGAATTCAAGCGGCTAGCTAGTTGTTCTGCTTCCTGACAACTACCCTTCATGATGCAAAAGACATCGTCGACATACCTTTTCCACAGCTTCACTCCTGCTGCCTGTAAGTCTAAGAGTGTCTCAAAATGTTCCATCCAGATATTGGCTATTACCGGCGCTACTGGGCTGCCCATAGCCACTCCGTCGATCTGGAGGTAGTGCTGTCCACGGTAGAGGAAGAAATTACCCTCTAGACATTTCTTCAACAGAACAATATACTGTAGAGGCAGGTCGTTGTCCCTTAGCTTCCGTTCGATGACATCAAGACTTTCTAAGATTGGAACGTTGGTGAATAAAGATGCCACGTCAAAACTCACCATAATCTCATCTGGTTCCAACTTCATGCTCTTGATGATGTCCACAAAATGGCGTGAGTCTTTCACGAACGATGAGGTCTTACCTACTAATGGCTGCAGTATAGTAGCTACGTGTTTCGCCAATTCGTAAGTGGGGGAATCAATTTGACTTACGATCGGGCGTAGTGGAACGCTATCTTTGTGAACCTTAGGCAAACCATATAGTTTAGGCGGCTGTACAATTTTTGGTCTATGTAACCGTTCGTACTCATCCTCCGTGAACACGTCTTTATGGTCCGCAATTAGTGCTCGTATACGTTTGGTGACTCTGGCTGTAGGGTTATATGACACCGACTTGTAAATGGAGGTGTCACTCAACAGACTACGCATTTTGTCGTCATAGTCACTGGAATTCATCCCTACGGTGGCGTTTCCCTTATCGGCCTTAAGCACTAAGATATCTTCGTTCTCACGAAGCGCTCTTAATGCTTGACGCTCTTCCGCCGTGACATTTGACTTTGGCAATGTTGACTTGCGTAAAATAACCGCAACATCCTGTCTAAGCGTGTCCGCATCTGTAGACGGTACCTTGTTCCGAATTATAACTTCCTCAACACTGCTTATTTAGTGCCTTTTAAGTTTTTACGCGATTAGACCCGAATCTGTATTTTTATAAAGTATCATCGTCATCATCATTCAGCCGAAAGACGTCCACTGCTGGATATATGCCTCCCCCAATTTGAAAGCATGATTTGTATATATGTATTTGCAATGAATAAACGGAATTTGATAATTAAGTTATCAAACTCCATTGTTATCTTTAGTAGCCACAGCGAATAATCACCATCACTCTCGCCCTCGGCAGGCAGTCGTCATGATCTGTGGTGTATCAGTTTAAAAGAGAATACAGTTATCCATTCTCTGATAGTCTAGAACTATTAGAGCTAGATTAAGCAACATTTACTTTAAAAAACTGTTTTTTCGAATTCATGTGCGATCAGAATTTGATTATAATTAATTAGATGTGTGTCGTGAATGTTTGAGATTTTGTGAGAAGATGGATGTAGGATGAGTAAAGTTAATTTCTTTACTGATAATAATGTTTTTTTTTTTTAATTTCTATTTTCTGCTGTTACGTGTTTGTAATTTTTTTTGTTTGTTATTTCTTATAATTTAACTTAGCTTTAGTTGAGACTGTAATGTTGTGCATGTATACAGGGTGTTAACGAATTCCTGTAATTCCTTAAAACCACAAGATCTACTACTTGATGTAGACAGGCACGGGATTTAGCTAGATTAATAATAAAAAAAAATATTTTTTCATGCGGCTTTGTTACCGATCGTATCTAAACCACCTAATACGGATTCAGTAAAAAAATAAGGTTTTTTTTTTGCAAAAAAATTCTTTTATTTGTGTGAATATTTCGATTCCACGCATAAATTAATGAAAGCACGGCGACACGGCTGGCAGGCACGACTAACGCGGCTCTTTGCAGTCAGATAACTCAAGGCTCTAGAATGACTCAGAAATAGAAAATCAAGATTTATTGTTGAATATTTTTTATTAGTTGATTTAAAAAAAAAAAAACCATTTAGGGTTAATCTGTGTCACCAATAGATCACGTGGTTTGAAGGATTTACACGAATTCGCTAACACCCTGAATACATATAAATAAATAAATAAATTAGCACTTGCGTTAACGTTAAAGAAAACATCGAGAAGAACACCGGCAAGGCCTCCAAATAGTTTTCGTTGGTGTGCGTAGTCCTCTTACCCACTCCAGGCTAGCGTGGTAGACTAAGGCCAAAATCCTTTTTAATCTTAGAAGAGGTCCGTGCCCATCCTTGGGAAAATAATGGGCTGATTATGCTTACGACAAATATATAAATACATATTTTTGTGTCGGGAACGTAATTGAATCAGTTTTTGGCAATCATTTTTAAAATGTCAACCACAAGGGGTTTCTTTTACCTACAGTTGACTTTTAATGCGGTCAATAAAGAACAAAATTTACGTGTTATTTCAAAGTGCGAAAAACACTATCTAAAACTATTGTTAACTAGCTGTGACTTCGACCGCGTGGAAGTCGGAAAACAACATGTTGTGTCGCAACAAGTAAACAATGTATATGTACTCCATTTACTAAAACTAATATTTTTTTTTACAATATGGTTACTGTTCATCACCCACGCTCAATGGCGTGATAATTTGTACCGTATAACCTGACCCGGTCTATAAAGGACGTGGCTGCCAATTTTGAACTGAAAACAGACAAAAATTCTAAAAACTTGTCATCAATATGCGTTGCATTACTTTTTTCAAACAATATTTAACGTGCATTTTTCGGGATTGCCCGACTAGTTTCGGACCCAAACGGAGCCCTTAATCATGAGCTGATCACGCAGCGAGGTCGCGAGTCGAACTGGCGAGCTTCGACTCCGTTTAGGTCCGAAATTAGTCGGGCAATCCCGAAAAATGCACGTGAGTAAACCGTAATTAATCATAAATATGAATGTGTCTCACGAAAGTTATAATACAAAAATATTTAACGTACAGTTTTATCGTCGTTACGATTTTATTATAATAATATGTAATATAGAAGAACGTTTATATGAGAAAAACTGTTCTTGATATGAAGAAATTACGTTGCCATGTTAAATACTAGAATATTAAAAATATAAACTCACTCACTAGACCTGTGTTGCATGATTCGAAATTACAGAACGCCACGTGTACATTCTTTTTGTATCTATAGTCTGTACAAAGGCTGCCTCAAGCATTCTCGTTGCAGGCTTTAAGTACAGCCTCCTTTGAAATTGCTAGCTTTAAATAAAACAGATGATGCAACAAGTAAAGTAAATACCTACACTGCATTATCCTGTGTGGGAAGGAGCTGGAGTATAAAACTTCCTCACCGCACGCTGGAAATAGACGCGTGTTGTAAGATTGAACAAAACCCAGCACGCTTGGTGGTAGGATCTATACGGTCCACCTGGCTAGCTACCACGCTCACATTTTAAGTCCGGCCAAGCAATTTTCTTTGTTCCGTCGTGTTTATGTGAGAGCCAGAGGGGTATAGGGGAATCCCTCTCTATACAGGGTTATTGGAAAACCACTAACAACCTCTTATAAGGGGTCATTGTACTCATCAATAATAACAAGTTTTATTAAGGGACCAAACATGAAATCACGAAAAAAAAACAGCTGTTCCCTACATTTATGTTCGTTTAACTCGTCAAAATGTAGGGAACATCCGATTTTATTTTCGCGATTTCATGTTTGGTTCCATAGTAAAAGTTGTTCATAATGATGAGTACAATGACCCCTTAAGTGGTTGTTACGTGTCATCCTACGTGAGCGATCTACAAGCGATGCGCAAACAACAAACAGTCGATACCTATTGAAGTGGCCTACGTGACCAAACGCACGTGGAGTGCGGTGCAGCGCGGCGCGGCACGAACAGTTGGCTTGATATTTTCACGCGAACTGGATGCGATGCCGTACAGTGCTACTGAATGACGGCGGCGCGCGGCGAGCGGCACGCGAGCTCGTAGGACAAAGCCGCCGCTTTGCACCGCATCGCATCACTTCGCAATTTGCGTCGCTTTAAACCGCCTACGTAAGACGTCGCGTTAGTGTTTTTCCAGTAACCCTGTATCTCTGTTACTTGGATTCGTGTGATCTATCTTAGACATTGTCTGCGCTTATCATCAGGTGTGACTAGGGTCAAACGTGACCATGTCAAATAATGTTCTGCCTAGCCTTTTCCCAACTATGTTGGGGTCAGCTTCCTGTCTAACCAGAAGCGGCTGAATACCAGTATTTTACACGGAGCAACTGCTGTCAGACAGTCTCGCGTAGTGCCGGACTTAACCGGTATCGTCCCGCGCGACGACCCGGATCGTCAGTGCCATTGTTTATCTATTGTGTCTATAATTACTGTACTTGATAAGTTAAAGAATAGCACTTCCTCATCTCTTCTCGTGGGTATCGTAAAAGGTGACTAAGGAATTCTCTGAGTAGTTTAACAACCATAATGCGATCACCAACCCGCTTGCCAAGCGTGGCGAATACAGCAAAACCCTTTTTGGGGGAGGCCTATGTCCAGTAATGGACGTCTTTCGGCTGAATGGTGAGCTGCTGTCAGACCTCCGCAACCCAGTTACTGGGCAATGCCAATATCCTAAGATTAGACCGGTTGTTAGACTTTCGGGCTTCTGACTACCCGTAACGACTGCCATAGGTATTCGTATGACGCCTAGGCACGACGCTTAACTTGCTCCCCGAGGCACGAAGGGGTCTCGATGTGTAACGAACGGCCACCCATCCACGGAATGACCGCAGCAAGCGCAGCTTAACCTTGCAAATCATATGATCCGCGAGGTTGTTAAATAGCCACGAGCCCCTCAAATGTACATGTCAAAATAATAATTTAAAAAAACACTATGTGTAGGGGACCTATTCCCTAAGTGCGTCAACGAAGTTAGTCGCCCGTCCGAAAGTAGCCCGAAACGTAGGAGTGAACAAAACAAGTGTCAAGTTCAACTTTTCGGACGGGCAAAAATACATCGGTAGTAGGGACAACTGTCAAATCGTGTTGTCATTCATTCTTAGTTCGGACTCCGAAATAATCGTATGTCCGTAGGTGATAGGGAGTAGGAAACGCTCGTACGGACGGACTTCGTACTTAGGGATTAGACCCCCAGTGACGGACAGAACGCAAAAACATTAAATAATTTAATTTCTCCAATTAATAAACACCGGATACCATAGGGACAATAAAAGCTAATGACACCTGACCTTTAAATATTCAATAAAACACTTAATTTAAGACTGACCTTTAGCTCCATAACGAACAAAAAAAATCTTAATTTTATAACAAATCTTGAAACTTTTATGAAATATTTACCAGGATTCCAACAACATTTTTTTCCACAATACATAATTAAATTCTTACAACGCTAGAGCACGCAAGACTGGAGTTTTGAACGAAACTATGTCTAAGGACTCTTGTATAAAATAATTAAGCATTCATGTTAGATATTCACTGCTTGTTTTGCCCCGAGCCTTTTGGACAAACTTAATTATGCAGAACAATTAATTTTCGGGTCACATTCTTTTCGAAATAGAAGACTCTTGAATTTACAAAATGGTTTTCAGCTATGTAAAGGGGGTGCATTTAAAGAACTTTCACAATGCACCCTGGGCAGTCAGCCAGAAAACGCGAAAGAAACGGACATAGGGTACTTTCATCCCGAAAAAAGTACTGATCCCGAGGAAAACAACAATAACGTTCAGAGATGGCGCCACGTGTCTTTCGAATCACGATTGAATTATATGCATTATTATAGAAACTTTAGTAGTGTGTGAAGAGCTTTTTTGAGCTTAATTAACGTGAGGGAAGCCGCGGGCAAAAACTAATTACTAATATTTTTCTCTCGTGTCGGCAAGAGCTATAATTATGAGAATAACTCATGCCGTGGTGAAAAGATTATTGAGACAGCAAGGTTGGTCGCGAGACTGATTGTTCAGGGCTCTTTATATGTACCCCCATAGTGGCCCCGAATACCCTAATTTTGTGCGAATGTTTATACAAGGTGTTTTTTTTTGATATCCCATAACTCTAGGGTAAAAGAGCAAGGCCAAGGAGGCGCTTCCGGCCATTGACGGTCGTCTCACTAAAAAAGCACTCCGGCTGTCAAAGCAACAACTACGTACAGTCACAGCAGCCATCACTGGCCATGGTTCTTTTAACAAACACCTCTTTGTCGTTGGAGTTACAGACAGCCCACTGTGCAGAGCATGCATGGAGGAGGACGAGACGGCAGCCCACGTGCTACTAAACTGCCCTGAGATCGCCACATACAGGGCCAAGTACTTCGGTAACCCAGGTACTCTCCGAGAGATCACCAGTAACATCAAGGGTGTGCTGGCCTTTTTCGAGGAGTTAGGGTGGATCGAGTAATTATACTTACCACCCATCACGCAAAACACGCGCTTAGACGTGGAGTTGCAGATACCAGCCCGTTACACCTTATATCTTAACTCTAGGGTATGATTGAGACCATATCAAAGAACCAACTGGCATATGAATTATTCTTCAGTCATCTTTTTTTTTTGTTTTCATTTTTCATACAATATAATTCGACAAAGTCACGATTTTTAATGTAAAACAGCCTTACGTGAAATATGACAACGTCGCATTTTCTTAGCTTTAAATATGAATGATTGGTTTGAATAAAAATGAATTACTCTTATTTATCAATGAAACTTAGATACCTATAATTTAATTATGATTGATTATATCTTCCAAACTATGCATTTTTGGACCACCTATTCTAGGAGATTTTGTGTTCTTTTTACTTAAATAATATAACCCTAGAGTTATGGGATATCAAAAAACACACGTTGTATAAATAAATTAAAAAAATACTTTTTCTTTTTCTTCTAGATTGTCCTTCGGCGTGACGGTATCGGTTAATTAAAATTCTTTGTGTCAAAAACAAGGAAAGTAATACGTCAATAGATAAACATTAGCCTAGATCTACTTCTGTGACAGTTCAATAAAAGTATTGAAAACAAATTCAAAGTAAGTTGGACCTTGATATACCGAATGACTTATTTTACCGTCTAGAAAAAAAGGGTATAACAGGTGAACGGAGTAGAACCTCATGGAATATTTTTTTTTAATTGCCTTTAATGAAATTTATCTATCAATAAATACTGCTAATTTAAAGTTTGTGTACTAAATCAGTAAAAACAGAAATTTTAAAATAATTAAATAAAGTATAGTTGTATATGGTATTTTAATTTAGGTTAAAAAACGTATTATAAAATGTTCCGAATTTAAAAATGTCAACAGCTTATTAAAAATTTATTAGTGTTAAAAAAAAAGGTTAATAGGTCGATTAAATAATATCTAAATTCAAATCATACATACCTGCGTATGATTTACAGTATGTATCTATAGATATATCAATTTCATAAAAAAAAATGCAGGAAACGAAAAAAAAAAACCTTGCCAAAGCCTTCTACTTCGTTCACCTATTCTACCAATTTTTTTTCCGAACGGTAAATAAAGTCATCCGGTACACTGTAAAAGAAAAATTACACACACGGCTACTGTTTAACATGTGCCTACGTCACCGCTATAGGCATAAAGAAATATTGACGTTGATAAATGGGGCTAATTTAGAGGATTAAAATCTGCTAGGCGGTGCCACTATAGACCGAGGTGAAAATTAAACGGATATTAAAACAGATATTTAGACTGTAAAATTATTTTTTGTATTATAACTTTCGTGAGACACATTCATATTTATGATTAGTTACGGTTGACTCACGTGCATTTTACGGGATTGCCCGACTAGCGACCTTGCCGCGTGTTCAGCTCATGATTAAGGGCCGTTCCGTTCCGTTTGGGTCCGAAACAAGTCGGGCAATCCCGAAAAATGCACGTGAGTAAACCGTAACTAATCATAAGTAGAATTAATTGGTCTGAAATAAAATTGTGACGATTATTGTGACGTCAAATCGCAAGGAGCTCGACAGTTTTGTTATTTTTTATCTCAGTTCTCAATAGCGCCGCTCCGGTGGCAGGAAAAATCGTGGATGCTCCCATTGCAGTTGGTATTAGTGTTACTAGCAAACTGGGAAATATGAGCTCATCCTTGCTCTGGTCTCCTATCATGACAACCGTATGAAGAATATAGGGGTTGGACTTAATTTAAATAATCTCACCATCTAAGTTTTAAACTGAACCGTGAGTTCATCCGTGATCATGGCACTTGTAACGGTGCCGAAATATCGGAAACTCAAAACAAATAATTAACATGGTAAATATCCCGTTCTAAGTTCTAATGATTGAATCTCACCATCCACCATAAACCACCATTAGTCATAGAGTAAGTAATGCGGCCGCCGATGGTCGTCGGCCGCGTTGCTCTCAGTCTAATAGTTTATTGGACTATACCCTGAATATACAGTGTGTCCCTAGGTCATGTGCAAAAACGAAAATGGGTGAAACTAGACAAATTATAGAAAAAGAAAAGAAATAAAAAAAAATGGCTTTTTATTATAAAAACTAGCTGTGCCCGCGACTCCGTCCGCGTGGAACTCGGAAAACAACATTGTGTCGCAGCAACTAAATAGTGTATATGTATTCCATTTATTATAATAATAGACAAAGGTGTCCCACCAAGGCACTTATATCTTTTAAAACATTTCTTTAGGTAGAGTTTCAGCTCTTCTTGATTGACCGTAAAGGTTCATATAACCATAATACTAAAAACGCGTTGCTTATTTCCATACATTTCCTTGCTAAAATGGATTATAATTGAATATTGATATTTATTGTGATAATGTAACGAAACCTTATGGCGATACAAAAATGGCTACAACGCCATCTAGTCACAATCGGCGAACTAAATCAAAATATTTTACGCAGTGCAGTCTATAAAATGATTTCATTCGAGATGTGGAATAGGAAAGTACTTTAAATATATAAAATTTCACCATTAGAAGACTTCATTTTATTTTTATAAGTTAGAAATAGGTACTGCTTTCAAAGATTTCAAAAAGTTTGATCTGGAAATTGAACCAACCCAAATGCGAAAAAATATCATCTGTAGGTATTTTTATTTCACCAATCGATAGGATTAATAATACGGATCCAATCGCTCCAATAAACATTGTCTGAAATTGATGGAAGACCATAAAACGAAAATTGACTAACTTAGGTACATTTAAATTCAAGCACTTATTAATTGTTGTTAAGTAGTTCTTATTTTTTCCACTTCGTTCAATTTAAGACAGTGTTTTGTTGGAGAGATTTGATCCTGATTATTGACCATAAAGATATTATCAACAGGTGCCACCAGATGGTATAGCTTTGTCAGTTTGATTCCCGGTTCAGGCAAAAAAATCAGTAAAGGCAATATTTCTTACTTTTAAAAATAAAATGAAGTCACCTTTGAGTGAAATCTGCAATTTTTAATATTTAAAGTACTTTCCCTTCATGGCCATGTGTTTTGGGACATTACCTAAGGCTTAATAAACTTAATAAAACGGCGATGACAGGCTTTGAATAGTTCTGACAACAATGAACAAAATAAAATATATAAAAACATTCCAAAAAAATTACAAAAAGTGTATTTTTTTAAAGTGAGGTTTTAACGCAGGACACTGTGCCAGCGACCGTTCACTGCAGCACTTACTTCAGTCTACAGCTTATACTACGCAGTATATGGAAATAATGTTCTGTTGCTCGGCATCTATGAGCAACAGCGTGATAGTTTATATACCAGCATAAGCGCAGGCCCATCAAAATCGATTCACGCGATTTTACGATCCGAATATTAAGCTTATACTTCGCAGTATGTGGAAATAATGTTCCGCTGCTCGGCTCCTATGAACAATAGCGTGATGATATATGTACCAGCAAAATTGTCGCTCTTTACGCAACACATCAGCGAAAGTCCCATCAAAATCCATCCACGGGATTTTACGTGATATCCGGACGGAAAGACAAACAGACACAATAGTTCTAAAAAAAAGTTATGGTTTCTGTATAGTACCACCGAATCGAAATTTTGGAAAAATATTTAATTACAGACAAAGTGCACTTTGAATTTTATTAATAGTAAATCGATTTATAAATACGTATTTAAAAGTATTCATAATCAAATAAATGAGTATTTCAAATTAATCTATAGTATTGCCTTGCACAATAAAAAATTTAGAATACCTACACTCGCTTATGAAATTGAATGTATTTCTCTTCCACTGCCATTCAGATAGATAGGTACCTCATCATCTTCCTGCCCTTATCCCATGTTACTTGGGGTCGGCGCAACATGTTTTCTTCTTCCATTCCGTCCTGTCACCCGTCATGGTATCACTGACTCCCTTCTCTTTCATATCATTCTTCACACAATCCATCCATCTTTTCTTTGGCCTCCCTCTTCCTCTCCATCCATCCACATTTATATTCATAACTCTTTTGGTCACATGCGTTTCATCCCTCCTCTTCACATGTCCATACCAAGACAAACGGTTCCCTTTCAACTTTTCTGTCACTGGCGCTACTTTCAAACTTCCTCTAATATACTCATTCCTGACCTTATCCATTCTGGTCACTCCACACATCCATCTCAACATTCTCATCTCCGCTACATGCAATCTTTTTTCATCCGTCTTCTTCACGGCCCAACATTCCGATCCATACAGTACGACAGGTCTTATCACGGACTTATAGATTTTCCCCTTTAACTTGAGAGGCATCCGTGGGTCGCAAGTAATTCCAGTGACCTGTCGCCATTTCATCCATCCTGAGTTGATCCGGTGCGTTACGTCTCGGTCTACTCCGCCGTCCCCTTGGACAAGCGACCCGCGGTACCGAAAGTCGAGCCGAGGTACAGATAGATAGGTACCTAATAAATTTTAAATAACATTATCTTCGTTTTTTTTTATAAAAGCTTAGTTAGTACCTTCTTCGGATAGCATTTCAATAGACCTTCCGTAGACTGAGAATAGTAATATATTCGTTGATTATATTTCCTCACAACGTGATTTGATATACGTAACGCCATCTATTGAAAAGAAATGATATACACAAATACATCATTCTAAGTTCTTCTAGAAAACTTAAAATTGGCATAACTTTTGATTGCGTGAACCGATTGCGATGAAACAAAAAACATATGTTACTTGGAGATAAGCATAATATTTATTTATAAAAGTCAACAACATTGGATCAGTTGTTTTTACGTGATGCTTGAACAAACAAACAGATAAACAGATAAACAGATAAACAGACAAACAGACAAACAGATAAACAGACAAACAGACAAAAATTCCAAAAATGTTTAAAATGGGTTCTATTGGTTATAGTTTAACATCCCAACCAGGTTTTTTCAAAATATTTGCTATGTACAGACACGCCATGTCTACAGATTTATTATATGTATAGATAATAACTTTTTATTAATTGCGTGTATTTCGCTTAAATAAACAATAATGATGACTGATGAGAACTGATGTCGCATAGCAAATAAATGCAACCCTTAAAACAGTCATCAAGTTACAAAGAACATGTGATTTTTTCAATATTCTTGAATTTTTTAGATTTTTTCCGATTTTTTTGTCGCAAAATTGTGTTCTTTCTTCACTTTTCGTTTGTGCACAATATTGAAGAACAGACTGCGTAAAAAGACTTATTCAAAAAATTCTCATTTAAAATACGAAAATAATTCCTTGACAAATATTTTTATTTACATTCTCATGATAACACAATTTTAAGGAAAAGTCTGTAATAAGTTTTTATCTACCCACACAATTTCAAAAGTCAAAAAGGAACTGGGTTACTCGTGTACCAGTACCTAATTTGGTCGTCATAACAAGTTCTTAAAAATAGAACAAACAAAGTCTCTGCGTTTAAAAATATCCAATTTTATATATGAAATAGAAATGATTAATTAGTTTGTACAACTGCTAGCGAAGTTGATTGAAAAGAAGAATATATTTTCCTCAAATCCTCTTAGATGAAAAGTTTACTATTGTTGAGTTCGTTCCAAAAGCAAACTGGGGCGTACAATAATTATGGGTACGTCATTAACAACTGTGCAATAGAGTGAGTGAAATAAAACTACAGGGAAATGTAGAACGAAACGACATTTTCCTGTGGTGTCTGTACTATACATAGATATATATTATTTTACTATTGGTCGGTTCTTCTGATTTATTGAGCGTTATAGGTAAAAAATTATGACTCTTGTATCTTTAGTAATAAAGCAAAGACCTCATACTTTGACATAGTACCTACACACTCCCAAACGTTAGTAGCTATCACAGGTAAAATTAGTTTACAAGTCTATTGACATGTCTAGTTTGGATGTAAAAATGTTATTATTGGTAAGCAAAACGATTCGTTTTCGGCTATAGAAACCGGGCATAAGGGCGTATACATAAAGGAAGCAGGTAACCAGCGCCGACCTACCAGCGCTTATCGGTACTGGTCCGTGCAGGTAACCACTACATAAAGGAAGCGGGTAGAAAAAGGGGCTGGCATTTTTAACAAAAATACGCCTTGTTCCAAATACAAATTCGCACAAATACAGCAATAAATGACGGCTTACCAGAGCTGATCGGAGCAGGTTTGAACTTGTCGGCGAAGTCCGAAGCTTGTCGGCGCTGGTTCGCCACACAGTATAGAGACTACCTGCGCCGAATAATTGCGCGGACCAGCACCAACAAGCACTGGCAGATCGGCGCCAGTAACCCACTTTCTACGTGTATACGCACTAAGGGATGAATAATATCTATTAGTAAAATAGAAAAATTTAATTAGGTAATTCTCCCCACTAGTTGGCAACACCGTTATTGTAGCTGGTGTTCTTGCTTTGTATTGTGCGTCACTGCGAATTAATAAATATTTTCCGAATTATAAACGCTGTATTAGTGTAGAAACCCATAATCCCAATAGGTTATGGGCCCAGGATACTCTGGAAATAGAAGAACGGTAGAAATAAGCAAAGAAAAAGCTACAATCTTTGCTGAAAAGTCATTGACAAAATAATTTCAAAATGGATTCCATGCGGTCAATGCATTTAGAAAAATTCGATGGAAATAATTTTCGTCAATGGAAATTCCAAATAAAGTGCGCGTTGAAGGCAAAAGGGATTGATATCACAGTGCCTAAACCGCCACAAAACAGTGAAGAATGGTCAAAAAATGATGGCATGGCAATGTTTATTATAACCTCTTCTATGGACTTCAAAACTTCAAACAAATAACATTGGTTGAAAATTGCGAAACTGCGATGGAAATAATGACAAAACTTGATTCTATATACGAACAAAAAAGTGAGCTATGCAAAATGTTGATTCACGAAAAGTTTTATCAATATAAAATGTCACCGAGTGACAGTGTAGCTCAACATATATCAAAAGTAGAAACCTTAGCTAAACAACTAAAAGAAAGTGGTGAGAGTATTAGTGACATGGCCATCATAACAAAAATATTGGGTACATTGCCACCCAAGTATAGATCGTTGCGACAAGCTTGGATGTCATTAGACCCGAAGCAATAAACTATTGTGAATTTAACTGCTCGTCTGTTGGACGAAAAAGCGAGCTTAGCAGGAGAGGAAGAGCAAGAGACAGCTCTCCTTGTTGCAAACAAAGGATGGAAGACAAAACCAAAACAAAATGAACAGTTGGCGAGTGGGAGCTCTTCAGACCATAATAAACCATCCAAACATAGGTTTCAATGTTATAATTGTGGAAAACGAGGGCATTTCTCTAGGGAATGTCGTTTTCCAAGAAAATCCAATGTAAGAAAACCTAAACAAGAAGGTGCAGATATGTTAGCGTTTTATGTAGAAAATAATAGTTGTAACGCTGAAGAGAATACTTGGATCCTAGACAGTGGTGCTTCCGCTCATATGACTTTTAGAAAGGATTTCTTTTTGGAATTGTTAGAATGCAACCAGAAATCATTAACATTAGGAAACAAACAATCTGTGAAAGTATCTGGTATTGGCAAAGTGTTAATAAAGAGATATGTCAATGGACAGTGGGAGACTAGTGAACTGCATAGTGTGTTGTATGTTCCAAGTTTGAGAAGAAACTTATTTTCTGAAGGTGTGATTATACGTAAATCATATTCTATTATCAAGAGAGATAAAAGTGCCTTAATATATAAAGATAATAGGATGGTAATGAGTGCAAAAATCACAGAAAACAACTTGTATGAGTTGAATATAAAAACGGTGGTTCCAGATACTTGTAACTTGGTTCAAAATAATCAAAGTGACATCAAAATGTGGCACGAAAGACTCGGTCATATTAATTTAAAACAAATCAAAACCATGAGCGCAAATAGTGTGGCTGAGGGCCTGAAACTGATTGAGAATGGACAAAATGACTTTGTGTGTGAAGCGTGTGCATATGGGAAGCAGTGCAAGTTCCCATTTCACAAATCTGAGCGAGGAGAATTACAACCTGGTGACTTAGTATATAGTGATGTCTGCGGACCAATGAGTTGCTCATCGATTCAAGGTATGAGATATTTTCTGCTCTTCAAAGACGCTGCAACGAGCTACAGGCATGTATATTTAATTAAACATAAAAGTGACGTCTTAGAATCATTCAAAAAATACAATGGGATTATTAAAAATAAATTCATGCACAATGTCAGAATATTACATACTGACAATGGAACAGAGTATGTTAATAAAGATTTTAAAGAGTATTTGGACCAAGAGGGCATAGTTCATGAGCGCACTGCACCATACACGCCAGAACAAAATGGTCGTGTAGAACGAGAAAATAGAACCATTGTGGAGAGTGCACGTTCAATGCTGTATGCACGAGATGTGCCATTGGATCTATGGGGAGAAGCTGTAAACTGTGCGGTATATTTATTAAATAGAACCTCTTCTACCCAGACTCCAAAGACAACACCTTTTGAATTATGGAATGGCATTAAACCTCAGTTGGGTCATGTAAAGGTATTTGGTAGTATTGGTTATGTTCATATCTCAAATCAATTAAGAACGAAGTTAGATAAGAAAAGTGAGAAATTGATGCTGGTGGGCTATGATAATACCAACTACAGAATGTATGATATAAACACCAAGAAAATAAAGATATCTAGAAATGACATTTTTGATGAACAGCAAGTCCCAAAGTCAAGAAAGAATATTGCACAAATAAGCATTGCTGATGAAGTTTCAAATATAAGCCAGAATGAATCAGAAACCTTACGTCAAAGTGAAGCAGAAGTAACCAGTGCTGAGGATACATTGATTACAACAGAGAATGAAGACAGCTTGTTGAGTTGTGATAGTGAAAACAGTGATGACCCAACATATGAACCATCTCAAGAATTAGAAGACTTAACACCACTGAGTGTGAATTTGAGACCACGACTTAATAGAAATTTTGAAGCTAATCTTGTAGAGCTGTCATTGCCTCAAACATATGCTGAGGCACTGAATAGTCCTCAAAAAGGTGAATGGTCTAAAGCCATAAAAGAAGAATTGTCTGCACACCAAGAAAATAGTACTTGGACAGCTGTCAAGAGATCCGGTCAACGAACCCTCACTACAAAATGGGTTTTTACTATAAAGAAAAATGAAAATAATCAAATTGTACGCTATGAAGCTCGTTTATGTGCACGTGGGTTTAATCAGATCAAAGATGTTGATTATCAAGAAATTTTCTCTCCAACAACACGTTATGATTCTATAAGGATTATTCTTTCTATTGCTGCAAAGTACAGTTTAGAAATTCAACAGTTTGATGTGAAAACTGCTTTTCTTAATGGCTATCTCAAAGAAAATATTTTTTTAGAAATACCTGAAGGTTTGTCAATTAAAAATGATTACGTACTAAAATTAAACAAGTCACTATATGGCTTAAAGCAAGCCTCCCGGTGCTGGAACAAAAGGTTCACAGAGTTTTTGATGAAATATGGTTTTGTACAGTCTCAGGCTGACAATTGTATTTTTATAGGAACTTTTAAACAAACTAAAGTTTTCTTAATAATTTATGTTGATGATGGTCTGGTGATTTCTTCAGGTAAACAACTTATCAAAGAAATAATAGAGTATTTGAAGCAGGCTTTTAAGATCAAGGAGTTAACTTTAAAATATTATGTGGGCATGCAAATAGAAAGGCTAAATAATAATATCTTTATTCACCAGGAAAATTATATCAACCAAATTATTGAGAAATTTTGTATGAGTACTGCAAATCCTGTTAGTACTCCTGCAGATGTCAATGTTATTATTACAAAAAATGTAGATGAAAATGTTGTTGATTTTCCTTATAGAGAAGCTATAGGTTGCTTGCTGTTTTTAAGTTCTGTTTCGAGGCCTGACATTTCATTTGTTGTAAATGTATTGAGTAGATATGTAAACAATCCAAGTCAACAACATGTAAATGCTGTTAAACGTGTAATTAGATACCTAATTAATACTAAAAATGTATGTATAAAATATGGAGAAAGTACTGGTCTACTTGGATATTCAGATTCAGATTTTGCAAGTGATCTTGATACGCGTAAATCTACTACAGGGTATATTTTTATAATGAATGGAGGACCAATTACATGGTCCAGCCAGAAACAGAAGACCATTGCTCTCTCCACAAGTGAAGCCGAATTTGTCGCTGCTTGTGAGTCTGCTAAAGAGATTTTGTGGTTGCGCCAACTTTTGTCAGATTTAGGTGAAAGTTGTGATTGTATTACTTTAAATGTTGATAATCAGAGCGCAATTAAGTTAATTAACAACCCTGTTTATCACAAGAGAACAAAACATGTGGATGTTAAATATAACTTTATTCGGGAAAAACTAGAGTTGGGCTTGGTTAAAATTAATTATGTTCCAAGTAAAAGTCAATTGGCTGATATTTTGACTAAAGCATTGCCCGCCCAAACTTTTGCCTATCTGAGAGATCAGATTTTGTTCAGTTAATATTTTGTTATCTTGGTAAAGCTATTAGATTTATGTTATTAGTAAAGTAGAAAAATTTAATTAGGTAATTCTCCCCACTAGTTTGGCAACACCGTTATTGTAGCTGGTGTTCTTGCTTTGTATTGTGCGTCACTGCGAATTAATAAATATTTTCCGAATTATAAACGCTGTATTAGTGTAGAAACCCATAATCCCAACAATATCTATGATACTATTTACGTATTTCTTAGAAGTCATTCTTCTTTGACATCTTCTATTGACTGCCTCGTTGGTCGCAATGTGAGGTCCTGGGTTCCATCCCCAGCCAAAGTGTTGTTGAATTTTTCCGCGTGGAATTTCTCAGCAGCAGCCCGTAGTCTGGATTTGTGCCCGGTTGAAGGCAATAGGCTCGCCCGCTATTACATGGGACTTAAACATAACGGCAAAATGACGGTGTACCTACTTACTATACACCTATGCCGATCCCTTTGGGGAATACAGGCTTGACGTAATGTTATGTTATGAATAAAATATATCTATGGTACTATTTTCGTATTTACTAGAAGCGTCTCTGTATCAATTGCGTTCGTACTTCAATTTATAATAGGGTCACACTTATCGTTCGGAGAATATTCATGTTCTTATAGTCGAAGTAAATATACAAGGTTAGTCGGAAAGGGGGTACTAATACGCGGGCTACTTAAGGTACAGTCAGCATCAGAAGTAGATGAGCAACTCAGGTGTCCAAATAATTAAACACATTCAAGATACCAAAAACATCTATGCAACAAAACTGTTCAAATTGATTTGAGCATCATAAACTCCAAATATATCTGAGCAGTCACATTGTCAAATATTTATTTACAAACTAAAAGTCTATGGTAAGTAAACAAGCTAAACATTCAAAGGTAACTAAGCAACACGTTATTCAGAAAGTCAGGATAGCAACGTAAAATGAATTGTATTTGATTGTACATAGAGTCATAAATTAAAAGTTCAAAAATAGATACAATGTGTACTATTGTGTCAATACAGCATTTTTTTCTTTTTCTTCATATAGCTATATCCCTTTCATTTCGTGCGTGACGTCATTGACGTGTCTTTTGTTTATAATATAATCTGATAGTCAAGTTATAGGAAAACATCGTAAGGAAATTGAAACGAGTATTTATTCCGCGCGAAAGCCATTAAATTCGCAACAATCAGTTTGAATGAAACTGAAATTTTTATTTGCTACATTTTCTAGTATATCTTCAGGAATTGAATTCGTATTAAAGAGGTACCTACAAAATACCTCGGTTCATTTTAACTATGTTTCGGATTGATAACCGTGTCCAAAAAAGTACAAAATCTGTTAAGCGTCAATTTAATTACTCGGTTAAAAGATATCTAACGATGTAAAATCAGCCCGACTAAGCACGCACTGAGTGATAATAATTATGATTTTACGCAAGCGGTTTTCAAATGCTTCTTTTTCTATCGTGTCGGCACGAGCTATACAAGAATAGCTCATGCCGTGGTGAAAAGTTTAGCCAGTCAGCAAGGATGGTAGCGAGGCTGACTGCCCAGGGTGCGCCGGACGTACCGAAGTATCGAATAGAATCACTCGTGGAGGCTCTTTTCATGCACCCCTTTTTTTCAAATGCTAAAAGCGGCTTATCTATGAACATGCACTGTAGCCTGATTTTAGTAGTCAGTTATCATCGAATCGCATCGAATATACCTTTAGCCAAAATCTAGCACGATACGTTTTAAAACAGTCACTTTAAAAAGAACCGCTAGTGCGTGCGCTGGTATAGAAAACCATACGCGTTACATTTAGTGGCTCACCGCCTGCCTTTAATTGCAATGCCTGCCTACATTTTAATCTTAATAACGTCACAGGACACTGTACACCTTACAGCGATAACACACTGGCATGGCGGTCGAATCCATTTTGCTACAGAGAGACCCACTGGCAGTGCGAACAGTAGCATATACGTGCGTTCGATTTTTTTGAAGCGCGAAATGTAATGCGCTTGAATGCGCGCATGCAAAAACTGTAAAAAAAAGTAATAACCGACTAAAAAAACATAAAATTAACAGTTTCAAAAGTCAGTGGCTACAATTTTTTTTCAGTGTAGAATTGCACCGTCTTCTGAAACTGTTAATTTTATGTTATGGTAATTATTTTACCTACTCCTTTTAGTTTTTTTTTTGTAGTCGGTTTTAACTTTTTTATAAGTTTATTTTTTACTGAATACGTTTTAGTGCCATAAATTAAACCCTCTCTCCTCCATACTCTCTCTCCCTCTCTCTTCATAACCCTTATTTTTGACTTTGCCGTAGTCGGGTATAATAAGTCCTTTCATGTTATACCTTACACGATATAATTCAAACATTCCGGAAAATGGGGGGGGGGGGGGGTTGCGCACCCCCTCATTTTTTCCAGTAGTCAGTTACCAACAACACGTATAAACAAAGCAATATTAGTTATTTGAAAATGTTGCTTTGATCTGATGAGGAGTTCCGTTCCATATCTCTGAAGTTCATCAACAACATTTTTAGGGGACTAAACGAAAAGTACCTATCTCCAAGAAAAAAAGAATTTTTCAAATCGGTTAATAAATGACGGAGTTCTGAGGTAACAAACATAAAAAAAATACAACCGAATTGAGAACCTCCTCCTTTTTGAAGTCGGTTATAAACGAGCATAAACCAAGGTCTGTAACCGCCCTAAAACGTCTAGGTTTGTAACAGGCCTTAGTATCACTGAGCAATATATTGAGAAATGGTTATTGTTTACATATTTTTGAACACTTTGGTTGCTTAGTTACATTTGACTACCTCAGTTGACAAGATGATTTGTTTGCATAGAAATATTTGAATTGCGAGTGTTCAGATGATTTTGATACATTGGATGCTAACAATAATTTGAAAGCTATTGTTGTGCAGATGTTAATGTGTTTTTGAGAGTGTAGAATTATCTGAGTACCTGAATTGCTTCTATGTATCTGATGTTGACTGTACCACTGAAGACTGTTCTAGAAAATTTATAATTTCTATAATTTTTATTTCGATGCAAAATGATTTTTGGTTTGATTTTTTCAAAAAATCTTCATCCCTGCTTTAGTTACGAATTCAGAAAATGGAGATACTAATCCGTGACCCCAAATATGACCTAAAATGTAAACACAGCTGATCATAGCTTTTGATAAATGGATTTTAGTGTATTTTTATGAAATTTTTGAACAGCTATTTATTTTAAACTATTGACTTTTGGGTAAAGTTGTAGAACAAGAGTTGTTATAGGTAGTATAACACCCATTCGGATTATTACCCCCTTTCTGACTAAACTGCATGTTTTTTTTATTCTTATTGTACTTGGTCGCGCTTGACCCTCGTCGCACCTGATGGTAAGCGCAAACAGGGTCTAAGATGGAGCACACGAATCTAACTAACAGAGATATAGAGAGATTCCCCTATACCCCTCTGGCTCTCACATACACACGACGGAACCCAGTAAACTGCAAGTAGCTAGCCAGGCGGACCTTATAGATCCTACCACCAAGTAAAAAGTTATCGGATGTCAAGTTACTAACAGGTCAAGCTAATATAAAAACAAACATTTTTCTTCTCAATAGCTCTTCTAGCAGTTACAAAGATTTCAGTTGTGGCAAAACTTATTTTATTGCGTGTGTACTTAATGGGTCGAAAACGTAATTTCTTACTTACAGAAAATTAAAGGTAAAATGTGACATATTTATTGCCATTATTGTTATTTATTGGTTTGTGCCTGGGAAATGATCACATTTTGATAAGGAAAACAGTTCAGAAAAAGAAATTAATGATTCAAAAAAAGTTGTTTTCGAGGTTTTATGTATGGTCTGGAAAATATTTGAACAATTTATATCTAAATTAAGATTTTTAAATAACAGTTTGTACATATCGATGTCCTAAATACTGGTTACATAATTTTTGTGATAATGGTCTTTGTGAAAGTTCTTGCAGTAAAATGAAATCCTGTGGGTCAATGCTACTAACATAATTGTTGCCAAACTGTTATCGAACTACAACCGTTAGTCAGTTCTCGTTTACGAAAACTGTCAAAATGTTTGGTATTATTTATGTTGTCAAAAAAAAAACAGTTTTTGTAAATGAAAACTATCGGAATGAATGGCTCGGCTTCGGTTCGGTTGCGATTAATCAACGTGCCTGTTCCTAAAATTGGCCTCCAGAGAGAACCATGGGTTCATCTAGAACATAATTCCAATCGATCGACATTCAAATTATGTCAGTTTGTACTTTTGAATGCGAAATTAACGCCAAATTGGTTTTGTGAGCGTTAATATACGAGGGCGGTTCAAAAAGTACCTGTGTTAGGAATGAAGATCAAATTTTTTTCAAAATCTTTTTTTTTATATCTTTTCGTAGACTCCTTTTAGAGATGTAAACCTCTCCCAATGTCCCTGCCATATTTTTAACTCATCAAAAAAATAGGATTTGTTAAACGCTCAAAAATATGCCTCACTCTCGACGATGACCTCCTCATTTCAGCTATTTGTTTTCCCCTTGAGCAATTTCTTTTGGTTTGTGAACAAGTAGAAATAGCAGGGAGCCAGATCGGGCGAATACGGGGGATGCGGTAGCAATTCATAACACAATTTATTCAGTTTGGCGGCGACAACTTCGGATGAATGTGCTTGTTGCGTTGTCGTGATGAAACAACTCTTTCTTCTTCGCTAAAGGGTTGTGTCTCCTTTAATTTCATGTCAAAACGGTCTAGTAACATACTGAAGTATTGTCCAGTGATCGTTTTTCCTGTTTCTTTGAAGTTCATGGAGTACGACGCCCTTCGCATCCCAAAGAATCGTCGCCATAACTTTTTCGGCCGATGGATCCATCTTCGCTTACTTTGGAGTAAATTCTCGGGGAGAAACCCATTGTTTTGATTGTTGCTTGGTGTCCGGCATGTAATGGTGAATCCAGGTCTCATCAGGTGACAACACTCCGCAAAAAAGTACTTCGGATCTCGCTTAAATTGGTCCATACACAGTTTCGAAGTTGAGAGCCGCGCCCGCTTGTTGTCCGCCGTGAGCAATCGCGGCACGCATCGGGGTGATAACTTTTTCATCGCCAACTTATCAGGTAAAATATTAATTAACGTTCCCGTCGAAACACCTACAATCTTCGCTACTGCGCACCCTTTCGTTCGTCTATCAGTGAGAATCCTGTCGTGGACTTTTTCAATGATTTCCTCAGTAACCACATCTGTCGGGCATCCTAGGCGCTCCTCATCAAAAACAAATGTAAGATCACATTTAAATTCATTAAACCAATATTTGACTGTAGTCATAGATGGGGTAGGGTCCCCATAAGCAGCATCCAACTTCGGTTTTATCTCCTCATATGTTTTTCTATCCAAAACTAGAAAGCGAATCACTAAACGATACAGCACTTTTTCCATCTTGCCGAAAACTACGTTACACGACTTACTGAAATTGCTGTAAAATCAAAACTCATCTATGAATCAGCATCAAAATTATTTTGGCGTCTTTTTATAAATGACAGCACACGATGGTAACACCAATTTGCCTTAGCAACGTAAACTGTCTTCAAACACGGGTACTTATTGAACCGCCCAGGTACAACATAATTAAAATTTAAATTGTGTATTGTTGTCAACATTTCAAAAAACGTGTACCACAGGTTAAAAAGAGCGGCACGCGCATGCGGTCTAGGGTAGTCAGTGATGTTATATAGGGTAGTAAGTAAAATAACCGCCATTGAGGAACGTCCGATATTTTTGCTATTTTCTCTTTTAATGATTAACTTTGTTGTGATAACTTCATAACTGATTGTGATTCAGTGTCTATGTTTTTAAAAAGTACCTTTAGTTCAAGGTATACAAGAGTATATTTTTATTGAAAAAAACTCATTAATCCTTCGTCAACATTTTTTAAAATAGGAATTGTATTGAGATTGGAATTGAATTGCGATTGGAATTGAAATGCGATTGGATTTATTAACAGGCCCTACAGTTGTAGCAACGTTTTTTTACAAAGATGGTCGCTGTCATATATCGTATGCCGTGCTCAACAGTTGAGTTGTATCAACATGTCCCAATGGCAATAAAAAATCGCAACTTCTATCACGCACACCTACATGATAATTATATAGGTATAATCCAGCCATTTAAATATTGTATAAAAGGTAAACACACCATTGGTAGAAAAACATTCAGCTTTTTTGAAGAACCATTAAAGGAGTTTTAGAGCCACGCGGATTTCGTCACGCGCGTCGGATTAACCTGCATGCGTTGCGTTCGAATTTCATCTTTACTAAAATGTGTTTTTTATGGATATGTGATATACGTACGAATATAGCGAGCACGTGTATAGCGAGCACCATATGCGGATCAAACCGGTGTGCAACTTGCTCGTCGATTCTAAAAACCCCTATATTAAACACATTTCTAGAAAAGTACACTGTTTTATTTCAATAATGTGTACTTATTTTTTAATTAATTTTTAAAGAAAGAAAGAAATTACGAAATGTACGTAAATTTCACACAAACGAGAAACATTACAAAGAGATGAAACATACAAACGAAATAATTTAGTCTGAGAAAATAATAGTTTTTTTTTTGTGGCGACAATTTTGCAACATACTAAAGTAGGAGAAGTATAAAATCAGTTTTTGATCTTAGTACGTAGTAGTAGTCAACAACCAAAGAACATTGAAAGTTTTTCGTGATCAAAAGCTTGTTTACCTATTATACAACATTCAACTGGCTGTACTATAGCTAATAATTTATTGAATAAAATGACTACCATGGGAATACTTCCCATTCCCATACCATGCCGTGACTAATCAAACACGTGTCATTTACAGGGACCGGTTAATAGGAGTATCATTAACTAACTAATCACTTTCACCCACTAATGGAGGGAGAACTCGCATGGTGTCCTAATAATTATTAATGGATTAAATTATATATGGAATTCTCCTTTGCAATCCTTATTATTTATTTTGAGAATGTGTTTTGATTAAATTGAACTGGATAATATACAAGGTTAGTCGGAAAGGGGGTACTAATCCGAAGCCTACTTATAGTATCGCTGATGACTGTTTGAAAGCAAGTGTTAAAATTTCAAAATTCGAAATTTATTTTTACCAAATAAAATGATTTTTATTTTAGTTTTTTCAAAAATTCTTCATCCCTGCTTTAGTTACAAATTCAGAAAATGGTGCTTCTAATTTATAACCCCAAATATGACCTAAAATGTAAACACAGCTGATCATAACAGGGGATAGATAGATTTTAGAGTTTTTTTTTTTTGAGATTTTTGAACAACTGTTTCTCTTAAACTATTGAGTTTTGGGAAAAGTTGTAGAACAAAAGTTATTCATTATTATGTGTACTTTAACACCCTTTCGGATTAGTACCCCCTTTCTGACTAACCTTGTATAATGATATATAACTGATGAATGATATTTAAATGATATATAACTGGAGTAATGAACAGGGTTAATGTTTTATCATATAAATGTTTTTAATGTAACTTTTGTGGTATGTTAAAATTATAGAATGTGATGCCGTGGTCACGGGTAGGCTCATAGTCTACCCGTGATCTGTGTAATTCGGTCCAAACATAGGGATAAAAAGAAATGTTGTGCCTTTTAAGTACGCGTTCATTGGCCCGCGCCGGACGCACCGCACGCACGGCACGCAACGGATTTTACTTTGCTTTGTATGATTTCACATAGCGCTGCGTCCACTATCCGCGCCGTCTGCACCGAACGCATGTTCTATGTTAGGAGATGTGGTTTCCGCACTTAGTCCTTTAAGTGAACCATTGTACGTGGGCCATGGCGGCCATCATTCCAACCAGCCCACCTCCTTCCAGAAGCAGATTAGGGCTCCCAGTCCGCTCAGATTTCGGTGCGCCAAGGGTTGTTTCTCGTATTCGGGTGACCCCTGTGCATTCCAGGAGCACGTGCACAGAGGGCTGTCCTTTACGCCTATCGTGTGCAAGTGTTTGTTTAGTGAGCAGTGTCCGGTTATCGTTCCAGTCACCATTCGCAGGCTGCTCCTGTCCAGGCGCAGAACGCATTTGTGAACGCAAAACTAAAATCCGCTGCGTGCCTTGCGTGCGATGCGTCCGGCGCGGGCCAATGGACGCGTACCTTTAAAATACATCAATTTTACGCCATTACACCCGAATTAGTATTTTTGTAATGTTTTATCTTCTCTTATATCACGTGCGACATACAGGGTGTTATCGAATTCGTGTAATTCCTTCAAACCACATGATCTATCAATGGTATAGATTAACCCCGCACGGGATTTAGACTGATTGAAAATAAAAAAAAACTTTTTTTTTCCAATTAAAAAATTTGTGTAACAGAAAATTTCGATGCCATGCATAAATGGTTGAAGGCACGGCGACACAGCTGACAGGCACGACAAGCGCGATACACTCCACGCAGTCAGTTAACTTGGGACGCTAAAATTACTCAGATACAGAATAACCCGGTTCATTTTTTGAAAAATGTTTTTTGTTTTTTCTGAAAAAAACCTATGCTAGGTCATCAGTGTCACCAATAGATCACGCGGTTTGAAGGAATTACACGAATTCGTTTACACCCTGTATTAGGTACACATATGCATGATGAGCCACATTCTCAAAGTAAGTTCTTCATTTCATCACACAAGGTTATAAACACAGTTTTGCTAAAAATAAACTCCTCATTGATACCTAACTTTAGCGATATTTTCTGAGAAATCGGAAATCAGGTCTCGTGGCTAAAATAAATCTACTGTTCCATACATATAACATACATTAATCAATGTTGCTTAGCAAAATGTAAGGAATAGCTGTTTTTGTTCTTCACGAAATCAGAGTAGGTAAGTCCCATAATAAAAGTAGTACAGAATCTTGACCTGAGTTCATGGTTTTCGAATGTAAAGTGACAAAGCAGTCATGCTGTAGACTCCTGTAATTGGAGAACACCGCTGCTTACCATGACAGGGATTACAGGCGTGAGTATAAATACAAGGTTAGTCAGAAAGGGGGTACTAATCCGAAAGGGTGTTAAAGTACACATAATAATGAGTAACCTTTGTTCTACAACTTTTCCCAAAAGTCAATAGTTTATGAGAAACATTTGTTCAAAAATCTCAAAAAAAAAACTCTAAAATCTATCTATCCTCAATTATGATCAGCTGTGGTTTACATTTTAGGTCATATTTGGGGTCATGAATTAGAAGCACCATTTTCTGAATTTGTAACTAAAGCAGGGATGATTTTTTTTTGAAAAAACTAAAATAGAAATCATTTGATTTGGCTTTTTTGTTATCGAATTTTGAAATTTTTACACTTTCATTCAAAGAGTCATCAGCGATACTGTACGGTCAGCAACCGCACATTGTACTTTGGTCGAGTTAGAAATACTGCAAATTTTGTTAATTAATAAAATGTAACATCGTCACGTACGCAAGTACGTCAGTCTTTCGGTTTACATCGAGCTCACTCAACATCTAACATTTTTAAACATATTTTTGAACATTTTTATTATATTTTTTAAGTAACATTATTTTGTGAAGTCTTTCGGTTTACATCGAGCTCACAACATATTTTTGAACATTTTTATTATATTTTTTAAGTAACATTATTTTGTGAAGTTTATTAAACATTTCTCTTGGACATTAACATTTACTTTAATTTCTATCAACATTCAACATTTAATGTAAAGGCTCATGCCCTTACATTTTGGTCCTTCGAGTATTTAAAAATAGAATCAGTGCCGTGGTACGGTTTCGCTTGCGGGAACATTTGAACATTGAACAGAACATTTTTGAACATTAGAACATTTTGAACATTAGAACATTTTGAACATTAGAACATTTTGAACATTAGAACAGTGTGAACAGTGAGTGATAGTTGCACTGATCGCGGTGAAGTATAATCAACAGGCAGAGGCTGCGAATCCGGTGAGCACGTTCCATTTTACTGTTTTTCTGAAATTTTGGATTCTATTGTGTGCATTCAACACCAGTAAACAACAACAATGTCTTCTTACGATACTTTACTTAACTCTCAATCTGCGAATCTTGATGCTATTAAGAGAATAAATGAAAATTTTAAGAAAGATAGTCCTACACGTAAATCTACTCTTGAGTATCATAATGACAGACTTGACAAGCTGGAGGGTTTGTGGAGTGAGTTTAAAAGAAACGACGTCCAATTATCCTTGCTTGCAAGCGAGAAGTCTGGAGCTTACTACGAGAATAGGGTTTACGAGCGTTTGGAACAATTATATGAAGAGACGAAGTGTATGATAAATAAGTCTAAGCAAAGATTATTGGCTAAAATCGAGGATGAGAGATTTGATTCCTTTAGTCTAGCTCAAAAACAAGGAGAAGGTAGCGCGATGCGTACTCAGGAAAAACCTTCGGAACAGCAACATGATGGAAATGAAATCGCAGATGAAATTAAAAACACGTCATATGAGGTAAACGTCGTAGACCAACGTACTAAAGACATAATGAATGAACAGCGGTCGCACATTAAAGCTTTTGAGAGAGCAGTACGAAGCATGAACATTGAAAATTTGAAAGAGAAGTGGCAACTTGAAGATAAATTGAGGACAGTCACACAACGCTGGGAAAAAGTCGATACAACTTATTGGAAACTTGATAACATGTTAGACGACACGCAGGCATTTGAAAGTGATTATAACAGATTAGAAAGGCTGTATGAATTCAGCAAGGAACAGATTAATAAGAAAATTTGGGAAAATAAACACCAAGAGAAATCCACCCCGAAGATTGAACTTCCAGTTTTCAGTGGCAGCTATGCCCAGTGGACAACATTTAAAGATTTATTCATAGAAATTGTGCATCGCAACACTTTTATCTCTAACGCTCAAAAAATGCAACATTTAAAATCGAAATTGAAGGGAGAGCCCGAGCGCTTAATAAAGCACATGAACATTAGTGCTGATAATTACGAAACAAGTTGGCAGATCCTTCAACAGCGGTACGATAACAAGAGGCTGTTATTTTCCTACCAAGCTAACATTCTACTGAATCAACCCAACATACAAACCCCAACGGCGGCTCAACTGAAAAGAATGCATGATACAACCATCGAGTGCATTGAGGCTATTAAAAATCTACATTTCGATGCTTCAACATGGGATCCCTTAGTGGTTTACATTTTAATGCAAAAGCTTGATTCGGATACAAGCCAGTCCTTTAATGAATCCTTGGATGATCCTAGGGGCATGCCAACATTGAGCGAGTTCCTGAAATTCATTGAAACCAAATTCATGTCAATGGAATCAAGTACGAACACGAATCGCTCACGAAACATTAACAATCAACATCAACACATTCAGCCGAAAACAGTGCATAATGCAATGTACGGTAAGCCTAAAATGCAACAACAGAACATTCAAGCTGAAACAAAAAACATACCGAGAACATTCAATAACAAGAAAACATTTCATAATTATATTATAACTTGTCCCAAATGTAATAAACAACATGGTCTCTATAATTGCAGAGAATTTTTAAGTATGTCACCAGAGGAGAGGTTAAAAACCGCTAACAACCTACATGTATGTTTAAATTGTCTTTTTAGCTATAATGGCGAAAAATGTGTGTCGGAAAAAAAGTGCAAGCACTGCGAGGAACCGCATAGTAGCATTTTGCACGAGGCCATCGAAATTACAAAATCGAGACCTAGCAAGTCTAATGTAGGTCAACGATTGAACACGCACTTAGCGCATGACAACTCAAATGAGGTGCTACTAGCCACAGCTCAAGTTAAGACTACAGCTAATGATGGAACTACGATTATGCTACGTGCCTTGTTAGATCAGGGATCTCAAGTCAGCCTTATTACGGAGAATGCCGCACAGAGATTGCAGCTAAAACGGAACAAGATGAGCGCTGTGGTGTCAGGTGTTGGAGCTTCAGCCACCACCAAGTGCAAAGGAGTGCTTCAACTTAAATGCCAAGCTTTATACAACAATTATTGCATTAACATTAATGCGCTGATTATGAAGTCAATAACAAACAAACTGCCAAGTAAAACAGTAGATATAGGCAACTTTGAGCATATACAACATTTACAACTCGCTGATCCTGAGTTTAATGTATCTCAGGATATAGATTTGCTATTGGGAGCCGACGTGTACTCCGAAATATTGTTAGAGGGGCTCATCAAAACAAACACGTCGTCTATCATAGCACAACAAACTCAGCTAGGATGGGTAGTGTGTGGCAAATACAAAACATTCAACTGCCATGTAATTGTCAACAACATTCAAGATCTTGCCCAATTCTGGGAACAGGAGTCCGTGCAAGATAACAAAGATGATATGGACCCTAACGACAAGTGCGAACAGTTATACAAAGAAACAACACAACGACTTCCTGATGGGAGATACCAAGTTCGTCTCCCTCTGAAGGATAATTTTATCGACCACCTAGGAACATCCAAACCGCAAGCTATCGCCCAATTTCAACAACTAGAACGGAAGATGGCGAAAAACCATGCGTTTGCAAAGGATTATAAGGAATTCATAGAAGAATATGAAAAAATGGGTCACATGAAACAAGTCGAGACTAACACTAGTCACAACAACATTGAATACTTTCTGCCACACCACGGAGTATTGCGACCAGGTGCTATCACAACGAAATTGAGAGTTGTGTTCAACGCGTCGGCAAAAAAAAGTTCAAAGTACAGTCTAAACGATTTAATGGATGCAGGACCGAATCTACAGAAAGACATTCTTAGCATCTTGCTGAAATGGAGACAGTACAAATATGTCTTAACATCCGACATCGAGAAAATGTACCGTTTCATAATGGTACATCCAGAACATCAACCCTTACAGAAAATCGTGTGGAGGGATTACCCACGACAACTGCTAAAAGAATACCAACTGTGTACGGTTACCTATGGTACTAAAGCCGCTCCGTTCTTAGCGCTCCGAACACTTCAACAGCTAGCGATGGACGAAGGTGACAAGTACCCGGAAGCTAAAAACATCTTACTCAACCAGTTTTTCGTCGATGATGCGTTATTTGGAACGGATGCCGTGGACAAGGCCCGTGATACGAGAGACCAGTTGATACAGTTATTAAAAGAAGGAGGGTTTAACCTCAGAAAGTGGTCCAGCAATGATCATCAACTGTTAGATGATCTGCCAGAACATATGGTTAGCCCGGCCAGTTTCAACTTTACAGAGGCATCAGCATCAAAGGCATTAGGATTGACATGGCATCCGAAACAAGATGAATTCATATTTACACCGACATTAAAAAATAAAAACAACATTGGCATTAATAAAAATTCTTCAAAACGTCAAATCTTAAGCGACATATCAACAATTTTTGATCCGCTGGGGTTGTTATCCCCAATAACAATCAAGGCAAAAATTCTATTCCAACAGATTTGGAAACATAAAATCGAATGGGATGATGCTGTCCCGGACGGAATAGAAAAGGAATGGGGAAAACTCAGAAACGAGTTAACAAACATGCAACCTTTTAAAATTAACCGATGGATTGGGTTAGAAACAAGCAAGAGTTGTGAACTACACGCGTTCTGTGACGCGTCGGAAAGGGCATTCTCATGTGTGGTGTACAGCAAGGTTCGAGAGGGGACGCAAAAACCCCAAATAACATTGGTAGCAGCGAAAACAAAAGTCGCTCCAATCCAGAAACAACAAACACTCCCCAGGCTTGAGTTATGTGGCGCTCAGCTGTTAGCTCAACTGGTGAAGAAAATAAAACATTGCCTCGATAAACCAAACATTAAAGTAACTGCATGGACGGACTCAATGATCGTGCTTGGTTGGCTAAATGGCGATATCTCGCGATGGAAGGCCTACGTCGGACACAGAGTTCAAGAGATAATATCTGTAGTGCCCGCGGAGAATTGGAAACACGTGAGATCGGAGCAAAACCCGGCCGACTGCGCGTCACGGGGACTACTACCTTCTCAGTTACACAACTTTCCTCTGTGGTTTGATGGACCTGAATGGCTTCACAGCGAGGACATCCCTGAAACATGTGATACATATTTGGCACCAGAAATAGAAATTAAAAAGGTGCATGCAGTTACGGCACAAACGAACGAAAACAATAATGACATTGTAACAAAACTTCTTATCGAAAACAGCTGTATTATGACTATAATACGCATCGTCGCTTGGGTATCGCGTTTCATTACAAACACGTCACGAAAAAATCGTCACAAGGAAGACACAACAATAAATCAGGTGAATGGCCTGCTCGCGTCAAAACAATGCAATTTGACACTCGCTGATATTCGACGCGCTACTATTATAATTATAAAACACGTACAAAAGGAACATTATGAACAAGAAATTAAAGATTTAAAAACAAAAGGGAAGGTAAGCAACAACAGTAGACTTGTGAAACTTAACCCTTACCTCGATGGAGATAACATATTACGCGTCGGAGGGAGGTTACAACATTCAAGCTTACCAGAAGATACAAAACACCCTGCTATAATACCAAAAAACAGCAAGCTGACATATCTTCTCATTGATCGTGCGCATGCTACAACACTACACGGCGGAGCGAGATTAACTTTGGCTACTTTGAGGCAAAAATATTGGATAATAGGAGGAAATAACACTGTTAAAAAATGCCTACAAAACTGTGTGAAGTGCTGCCGTTTCAGACCATCGAAACAATATCAATTGATGGCTGACTTACCTAGTGAGAGGATAACGCAATCACCGCCTTTCTATCACACAGGGGTGGACTTCACAGGATTCGTTCACGTCAAACTGAACAAGGGCCGAGGTGTCAGAACGAGTAAGGGTTACGTCGTGGTATTTGTGTGCATGACAACAAAGGCTGTACATCTAGAACTCGCATCTGACTTATCAACACAAACATTTATACTTGCTCTCAACCGCATGATAGCGAGACGAGGCTGCCCGAAACATATTTACTCCGATAACGGAACAAACTTTGTTGGAGCCGAAAAGGAGCTAGCTAAACAACTGCATATTGCTCAAACATTCAACAGCGAGTCTTTGTCGAGAAGAAACATCGAAATGGGAATAGAGTGGCACTTTAACGCCCCGAGCTGGCCAACTGCAGGTGGACTTTGGGAGGCTGCAGTTAAGTCCATGAAATATCACTTAAAACGTGTCCTAGGAGAGCAAAGGTTGACATACGAGGAGTTTTTAACACTGCTTACTCAAATTGAAGCCTGCATGAACTCTAGACCACTTTGCCCTTTAACAGAGGATATTGAAGATATTGACTACCTCACTCCATCACATTTTTTAATTGGCCGACCAGCAACGTTCCTACCACACGAGAATATCGGGGAACAAAATATCAACATGCGACATAGATGGCAGTTACTAATTAAGATGCAGCAGAGCTTTTGGACTAGATGGTCATCTGAATACCTGCAACAACTTCAAGTCCGAAGTAAATGGTTACGCAAAACGGATAACCTATCAATCGGAGACATTGTCCTAATCAAAGAAGATAATCTTCCTCCTGCAAAATGGGCACTTGGTGCCCATTTTGCAGCGTGGGCAAAATAGGCGTGGGCGTGTCGTGGTTGTTGCAACTATACAACATGTGTCTGGAATCAGCTTCAGTTCCTCGTCTCTGGAGGAAATCGAAGGTTATAGCCATCCCGAAGCCAGGTAAAGCAGCAGATGACCCCAAAAACTTCCGACCAATTTCTCTACTGTGTCACACGCATAAACTCTTTGAGAGACTGCTGCTGAATCGGCTGACGAGTGTTATTGACCCGAAGCTGATCCCAGAGCAAGCTGGTTTCAGACCCGTTAAGTCTTGCTGCAACCAGACCCTCAAACTCGTGCAACACATCGAGGATGGTTTCGAGATGAAGATGGTCACGGGTGCTGTATTCGTGGACCTTTCAGCTGCTTACGATACAGTAAACCTCAGGCGGTTATTGTGGAAAGTGGAAACCTTGATCCCTGATCAGAAATTTAACAAAGTACTCCGAGAACTTCTCCACAATCGTCGCTTTCAGGTCCATCTTCTCTCGGACAAAAGTCGTTGGAGATCACAAAAGAACGGCCTACCCCAAGGTAGTGTCCTGGCCCCGCTCCTCTTCAATATCTATACCAACGACCAACCGTCCAGCCCGAACACGTCCCGTTTTCTTTATGCGGATGACCTCGCACTCACCACGCAAGCTACCACGTTTGAGGAGGTTGAGGTCAACCTTTCAAATGCTCTTGGCAATTTAGCTAGCTATTACCTCGCTAACTCACTTAAGCCCAATCCGAGCAAAACACAATCGTGCCTATTTCATCTCCGCAATAGAGAGGCGGGTCGTAAACTGAACATTGTTTGGAATGGAGTGTTCATTGAGCATAGTGACTTCCCAAGGTATCTTGGTGTTACCTTGGACAGGTCACTCACATTTCGCAACAATTGTCGTAACATAAAGCGGAAAGTGCACGCACGCAACAATCTCCTGCAACGACTAATTGCTAGCAAGTGGGGTGCTTCGCCTAAAGTTATGCGGACTTCTGGGCTGGCGTTATCCTTTTCTGCAGGCGAATACGCATGTCCTGTATGGAGTCGTTCTGCCCACGCAAAGCTTGTGGATACAGCACTAAATGAAACGTGCCGGATTATCACTGGTTGCCTCAAACCGACCCCGGTACAAATGCTGTATCCACTGGCAGGAATGGCGCCACCAGAAGTTCGTAGAGCAGTAGCTAGCTCTAGCGAAAGAACTAAAATGGAAAGCGATACGCGTCACCCTCTGCACTACAACATCCCCGTTCGGCAAAGACTTAAGAGCCGTAATAGCTTTGCACAGCGTGTCCTCCCACTCAATGGCGAACGTTCACAGGCAAGAGTCCAGCTGTGGCGAGATAAGGCTTCTCTACCCACTCCATTTGTTGCCCCTTCCGAGGATCTCCCACCTGGGCATGAGTTGCCTTGGCTGACCTGGAAGTCTCTAAATAGACTTCGGACTCAGGTTGGTCGAAGCAAGGAAAACCTGCTCAGGTGGAAATTTGCGGGTAATTCAAACCTTGAGTGTAAATGTGGTGCCGTTCCGCAAACTATGGCGCACTTAACATCATGCCCCGCCTGCCCTGTTACCTGTACACCTCAAGAACTAATGGACGCTACGGATAGTGCTAAACTCGTTGCTGAGTTCTGGGCCGACACGGTGTAGATTGTCATCGACACGCTAAGAAGAAGAAGAAGGCACTTGGTAGAATACAGGATGTTCACCCGGGAAGGGACAATTTGATCAGAGTAGTGACAATGAAGACAAAGACAGGGCTACTAACAAGACCAATAACAAAATTAGTTAAACTCCCGATACCAGAGCCTCAAATAGAAAAACCTAACACCACAACCACCTATGTAACAAAATATACAGAAAAACAAAGGCCAACAGAAAATAACACTAATCGAAAACAGCGAGGTCATCGAACATCGAAGAGAATAAGTTCCAGTCTGCTATGTATGCTCATAACATTACTAACATTATTTCAGCCCACAAAGCAAAACAGTGACGCAATAAACGTCACACCGTTCGAACCAAACAGAGCTATCTACTTTGACAAAATCGGCAATTTACAAAGCGTACATGATGACTGGAAGATTGTTACCTACTACAATATGACGTCCTACTGGCAAGGCATAGAAAATATACATCGAGCTGTGAAACATCTGGGAGAAAGGTGCGAGCAATTTGCTTATCAAACGATGTGCAAAACTATTATGACCGAATTCGAACAGGAACTCAGTGAACTTGATCATAACAATTACATGTTGGAGACACATCATGGGCAGACAAGGGGGCGCGTCACCCGAGGGCTCATCAACGGAATAGGTTATCTAGCAAACAGCCTATTCGGCGTGCTTGACGAAAGGTTCGCAATACAATATAAACAGGACATAGAAACATTGCATAATAACAGAGACCATTTATTGAAGCTGATTAAAGGACAAACATCAATAATTGAGGCACAAAGTAACATTTTGAAGAGAAATGAAGAGGCGATGAATACGCAGTTCAATCTTCTATCACAACATCTTAACACTACAGACACCTATTTACAAAACTTGGGTAATGCTGTTCAACAAGAGGAAACTTTAACCTACTTCAACATCATGGCTGTGACCAGTTCAATCATTTTATCTAAACTGCGCCACATCCAACACGTGCTTTTAGACACAGCCATTAACATTCACCATGGTCATGTAGACACCAGACTTTTACCGCAGAGCCAGCTTTTCCAGGAGCTCAACATTATTTCTGGACAGTTACCACAACAATTATCTATAGCCGTTGACAATATTCAAACCCAATTAGCTGATATATACAAACTACTTGAGGTCAAATCTAGATTATTAGATAAATATTTCATCATCGAAATCACATTACCATTAACAGGCGACACTCCGTTCGCTATATATAAAACAGTTCCCATTCCGATGATAACAAACAACAAACATTCACTTATAATGAAAACAAGCTCAGAATATGTTGCAGTCAATATAAGAAAAGAGTCATATATGCAGCTCACAGACAGTGACTTTGAACATTGTATTAAAATTGAACCAAGTACATATGTTTGCTCTTTAAACAAACCAACACGTAACATGAGAAATCATCAAATCCCATGCGAAATTGGTGCAATAACAAACATCACACTATCAAAATGTGTCTACACATCTGAAACCTGCAACAATAAATGGACACCACTACGGAAACCTAACACGTGGCTTTATGTCTGCTGCACAGATTGTCAATTACAGATCATCTGCGAAGGTCGTATGACTGTTAAGACAATACATTCAACGGGAATATTAGAAGCCAAGGCAGGATGTATAATTAGAAATAATGAAGAAACGTATTACACACAAGTTTACTACACAAACAACGTTTATGTCAACCCGGAAATCCCGCTGATAGATCTGGAAGACATCAACAATTTAACATCTGTACAGCCGATTGATTTATCAATTGTGCAACATAACACGCAATTTGTAAGAAACGATTACGAGAAACTTCATAATTCGTTAAAGGAATTGGAAGATCAAACAAAACAGACTGAAATGTCGCAACACGATGTACACCAGTACATCGTTTCATACACTACGATGGGGCTTCTGATCCTGTCAGCAGTCGTCGCGGGAGGAGCCTACGTGTACTGCAAACGCTGCGGCAACATCACCGTCAATGCCGCCGGCGCGTCCACCACATTACCGCCACCGAAGCCAGCAAGGGCCGCGTCATCCTCCGAAAACATAGAACTGAACACGATCAGAAATGCTAGAAATGCTACCAATGCTACCTATGCAACACCTCATTCTTTTAACATTTAACAAATTTTTTTTTTTTATAAAATTATTTTTTGATTCGATTCTTTGCCCCGCCAAGATGTACGGTCAGCAACCGCACATTGTACTTTGGTCGAGTTAGAAATACTGCAAATTTTGTTAATTAATAAAATGTAACATCGTCACGTACGCAAGTACGTCAGTCTTTCGGTTTACATCGAGCTCGCTCAACATGTAACATTTTTAAACATATTTTTGAACATTTTTATTATATTTTTTAAGTAACATTATTTTGTGAAGTCTTTCGGTTTACATCGAGCTCACAACATATTTTTGAACATTTTTATTATATTTTTTAAGTAACATTATTTTGTGAAGTTTATTAAACATTTCTCTTGGACATTAACATTTACTTTAATTTCTATCAACATTCAACATTTAATGTAAAGGCTCATGCCCTTACAGATACTATAAGTGGGCTTCGGATTAGTACCCCCTTTCCGACTAACCTTGTATATACAAGGTTAGTCGGAAAGGGGGTACTAATCCGCAGGCCTCTAAAAGTGTCACTGATGACGGTTTTAAAGCATGTATTAAAATTTCAAAATTTGATCATTTTTATTTCCATGTAAAATCATTTTCATTTTAGTTTTTTCATAAATTCTTCGTCCCTACTTTAGTTAGGAATTTATAAAATGGAGCTTCTAATTCGTGACCCCAAATATCCTAAAATGTAAACACAACTAACCTAAAAGACAAAGACCTAAAATGTAAACACAACTGATCATAGCTAGCAAGTGGTAAAACAAGAGTTACTAATTATTATGGGTACTTTAACACCCTTTCGGATTAGTACCCCCTTTCTGACTAACCTTGTATTGGTATGTAACTGTGACACTTAGGTGCACTTAAGAATTTTTATATCCCTAATCTCACTTCTCCTAAACCTTCACGAACTCAAGTCTCATTTCTAAAATAATTCTCCTTTTTTCAACCACGTGAGTCTTTCAAAGATAATAAGCAAGTCATTTGCAACCAAAGTACGTGTTAAGAGAAAATTTATGAACGAAGACGTGGCAAAAGTATATGTGGGCGAGAATAAAGTAGCATTTTGTGCCTACTTTATAAGTCATAAAACATAATACGAAATTTTCTTCCCCAAAAGAGCTGTGAAAATGGTATGGAACATGAAAAGCTGAAATGAGTTATTAAAATGATGAAAAATTGCAAATTATTTCAAGATATTTATGATAAGTTACGGTTTACTCACGTGCATTTTTCGGAATTGCCCGACTTGTTTCGGACCCAAACGGAGCCTTTAATCATGATCTGATCACGCGGAGAGGTCGCGAGTCGAACTACTCCGTTTGGGTCCAAAACTAACCAAGCAATCCCGAAAAACGCACGTTACTAAATCGTAACTAATCATAAAATATTAATGTGTCTCAAGAAGTTATGGTGCAATGATATTTAATAATAGTACACCATTGACCATTGGTCAAGTGGTCGCAAGCGCCACTGCTAAGGTCCTGATTTCGATCCCCAGGTCAGGCAAAATGCGAGTTTTTCAGCGTGTAATTTCTCAGTAGTAGCCTGGAGTCTCGATTTGTGCCCGGTCGATGGCAATAGGCTCGCCCCCTATTATATGGAACTTAAACACAACGGCGAAATGAGGGTGTACTTTACACCTCTGCTCAATCCTTTGAGGAATACAGGCGTGATAATGTTATGTAGTACACCATTATCATATTGATGATGCATTGGGGTTCATCAAAAGAGAATTCACGAGTGAGGACACTTAAGTACGTCCGGCGCACCCTGGGCAGTCAGCCCCGCTACCAACCTTGCTGACTGGTTAATCTTTTCACCATAGCATGAGCTATTCTCGTATAGCTTAACCCTAAAACCCAGCACGCTTGGTGGTAGGATTTGTTTCATCCGCCTGGCTAGGTCGTATTAAAATCCGGTGCCAAGCAGTTTACTGTGTTCCGTCGTGTGTATGTGAGACCCAGAGGGGTATAGGGGAATACCTCTATATCTCTGTTACTTGGATTCGTGTGCCCTGTCTGGGCTTATAATCAGGTGCGACTTAGATCGAACGTAACCAAGTCAGATAATAAAAGAAATAAAAAGAATAGCTTGTGCCGACTTGAGAAAAGGAGAAGAAGTTCATCTTTTAGCCTGAAAACGTTTTTAAGTATATGGTTCTCCCATTGATCGCTACAATTATTTATTTTATTTATTTATTATACATATAACGTTTGCCCTACACTAAGATTTCTCTTGTATCGTGGGTGCGTTTACAGACAAAAATCTCACATACACAAACGCCCAGATCCGAATCAATCATCTGTAAGCCATACAAATTTTTGTTCCGTGTGGGAATCGAACCCACGACTCGTAGCGCAGAAGCCAATCGCTTAGCCACTGCACCAAACGTGTCGTCAAAATAACAACAATAAACAATCAAAGTCGTTATTGCCATAATTACTATACTTGGCAGATGGATTTGTGTTAGCAGTGGGCATCCACACTAATCCTTACTATTATAAAAGCGAAAGTAACTCTGTCTGTTTGTTACCTTATGACGATTAAACTACTGCACCGATTTCGATGAAACTTGGCACAGAGATAGTCTGAAACCCAGAAAAGGACATGGAATATTTTTATCGAGCGACCCAAGCCACCAGCGTCAACTAGTTTTGTTATAAACGAATGGATGAAGGACATCTATCTGTCATCTCCATCCTTATTTAACCTTACACCCACACCAACAAACGTACTCGTACAACTTAGGATATTATATTAGTCAGAGAATAAGGTGTTGAAGATGAGTTTTCTACGTAGAAGGTTATTTAGATAATGGTTAATTAAAATTTTCAGGGAATCTTAATATAATGTCACATAGTCCGGTCAAGTTAGCCCAAAAAATAGGGGTAGGTTAACAGAAATTCGCATAGAGCTGAAAATTGGTACGAATGTTCGGAACACCATTATAAATGAAATGTAAAAAGTCCCCATCGATCCCACACTTGCAAAAAAAAATATTCAAGGTCAAAGTTCGTAAATATGGGTTTTTTGCGTTTTTTAGCCAAACGGTAAGTTTTATGATAAAAATAGGTCAGACAAAAATTGTAGATTATGCAATTATCTATAAAAATTGTCTACAATTTTTCTCCTAAACGTCACCATTTCTGAGATATAGTGGTTGGAAAAGTTGTATTCTTCATAATATGCGTTTCCACGCCACCTGGAAGGTAGTGTACTTGGCGCGTTTTTTTAATACGGTTTCCCCGATAGGCCTATCCCACAATCTATTGTGATCCTGTTTAATTCAATACTATTCCAAAATATGTAAAAACTGGTACTATTGGAAATGATGAAAGCCGTGTGAATTCTAAAAAAATACGTAAAATTATCCGTCTCATTCATAATCATTTGATAATTCTGCATCCTCTTCTTCTTGTTCGTCTTCTTGTACTTCTTCTTCTGCTTGTTCTTCTTCTTCCTGCTGGGTGTAAGTAAATTGTTCTAACAGCGATGCATCAGATGTCTCCTCACTTATATTGTACGAATCCTCTTCTGATGGTGATTGTGGGATAGGCCTATCGGGGGAACCACGTTAAAAAAACGCGCCAAGTACACTACCTTCCAGGTGGCGTGGAAACGCATATTATGAAGAATACAACTTTTTCAACCACTATATCTCAGAAACGGTGATGTTTAGGAGAAAAATTGTAGACAATTTTTATAGATAATTGCATAATCTACAATTTTTGTCTGACCTATTTTTATCATAAAACTTACCGTTTGGCTAAAAAACGCAAAAAACCCATATTTTCGAACTTTGACCTTGAATATTTTTTTTTGCAAGTGTGGGATCGATGGGGACTTTTTACATTTCATTTATAATGGTGTTCCGAACATTCGTACCAATTTTCAGCTCTATGCGAATTTTTGCACTTTGAAATATGTAATTTGACCGGACTAACACTAATAGGCAGCGCGACGAGTTAAACGAAGTATAATGTGATTATATCGAGAGTTTTGCTTGTACCTACATATTTATGATTAATTACGGTTTACTCATGTGCATTTTTCGGGATTGCCCGACTACTTTCGGACCCAAACGGAGCCCTTAATCATGAGCTGATCACGCGAGTCGAACTGGCGCTGCACCGCGCCGCGTAGCGTTGCGCCTGCGACGAGAGGGGCGCGCTGTGTGTCGGTATTGCTCGTGCAACTTCGTGTACCTACGTACATTTGATGCTTGACGCTCATAAGTATTGAATGATACTATATGTATTGATCGTCCTGCCTATCCTTTTTCCAACTATGTTGGGGTCAGCTTCCAGTCTCACCAGATGCGGCTGAATACATGTATTTTACACGGAGCAACTGCCATTTACACCTCCGCAACCCAGTTACTGGGCAATACCGATCCTAAGGTTAGACCGGTTGGCAGACTTTCGGGCTTCTGACTACCCGTAACGACTGTCATAGGTATTCGTATGACACCCATGACTGACTGCTCTTCACGGCACAAAGGGGTTTCAAGGCACAAATGGTCACCCATCTACGGTGTGACCGCGGCAAGCGCAGCTTAACCTCGCAAATCGTATCATCTGCGCGGCTGAAAGTTAGCCACGAGCCCCTTACCGCATGCGTGAAAATGGTTTTAACTTTTTGTTACTATTTTGATTTTGTTTCTGAAGGTAGGTAGTAGGTAGGTAGTAAGGCCGTGGCCCCATGTCTACGGTACGGCGCCGTCCGCCGTGAAAAGACGCGGCGCCGCGTCGCAGCACGGCGCCGCGCACGGTGCCGTGTACGGTGCACCGCACGTTAGTTCCGTGGCTGGCGTAAATGTGACATGTCTAAAATTGCAATTTTTCACGGCGACCATTTTAAAGTTTTAACCTCTTCTGGTAAATCGGTAAATTAGTTTAACGTATGTATTTTAGTTGTTTTAAAATATACAGGATGTTAACGAATTCGTGTAATTCCTTAAAACCATATGATCTGCTACTGGTGTAGTGGAAATAAGGCAGATTTAAAAAAAAAACTTTTTTTTTCATGCTGTACCTATGGCTAAGTGATCGAATCTAAACCACAGGATTCAGTAAAATACAAATGTAAATGACGTCAACATCAAAATCCAAGATGGCGGCTGTGAAATTTTACAAGATATGCATCATTGGTGTCGTTTCCGTGGTTTTCGGGGCTGCTTATGACGAAAATGAGGTCAACGTCAAAATCTAAGATGGCGGCTGTGAAATTTTACAAAATATGCGTTATGGGTGTCGTGTCCATGGTTTTCGAGGTGCTGATGACGAAAACTGACCTAATTTACGTCATCAGCACCCCTGAAAACCACGGAAACGACCATGGGGCCACGGCCTAAGTAGGAAAAAATGCATTGCAACACATGCCGGGTACAGCTAGTACAATAATAAAAGAGATTCAACACGGTATTATGTTTTCATGAACCGTAATGGGAATGTCGTGGTGACCCGGAGATTACAGACCCGCTTGTTAAGCACCGGGATGCGGTTTCAAACCTAGGCAAGTACAATGCGACTTTTTCAATGTCATATGTACTTTCTTGCTTAATCTAAGACGCCACTGATATACGGTGAAGGAAAACATCGTGAGGAAACCTGGACTTAATGGTCAGAAATCGCCAACCCGCAATGAGCAAGCGTGGTGATCAATGCTTGTTCCTTCTCTGTATGAGAAGAGGCCTTTGCCCAACAGTGGGACAGTTACAGGATAGTATTTAATCTTTAATGAGCCATCAAGATGAACTGAAACTCTACTTACAGAAATGGGTCAAAAGGTGTTAGTGCCTTGGTTAGCCACTTTTGATTAATGCTATATTATAAATGGTGCATACTTCACAAAAGAAAGCCTTTTTTTTCATAACATACCACCATAACATCACGCCCGTATTCCCCGAAGGGTTGGGCAGAGGTGTATTAGGTTTAAAGAAATTTATTCTCAATAAAAACACAAAGTCACTTACTTGAGAACATTAAATTAACTTATGCTATGAAGAAACGTTCGTCGATTAAAAAAATATGATTGGTGTACCCATCCAATGTATATTTTTTTTACATTTGATTTATCTGAAATTACATATCTAGTTAGCTGAGTTTTGATTGCATTAAATGAGCTAACATTTTTAATACGTGCGGCTATTTTATTATAGAGTTGTGCTCCTTCAAATGTTTTTTTTTTACCATAGTTGGTTCTAATTTTTGTTTTGGTAAAACTAAGTATATAACTATTACAACCACATTTCGCCGCTATGTTTAAGTCCCATGTAATACGGGGCAAGCCTGTTGCCATCAATCGGGCACAAATCCAGGCTCCGGACTGCTATTGATAAATTCCACACGGAAAACACACCACGCTCTGCAGTCGCGCTCGTGACTAATGAGTCAGTTATTTTTCATAAAGGTATCAGTGTTACAAATGACAACAAATTAAAGTCCGTTACAGAAACTCAAGCCTTGTTCAGTGGTATTGGTTTTTATGTTAAATTGGCGTATTGCCAAAACACTACCTATAAACACAGTCGTTCAAGCTCGAACGACTTTGTACGGGAAAAGTTGGGATATTAACATTGTGCTGTTGTAGTTGACGATCTGATTTATCAATATACCTACAGGGTGTGGGTGTAGTTCCTTCAAATATCATGATCTACTTACTGGTGACACAGTTGGACCCTGCAAGGGATTTTTACAGATTCAACAAAAAAAAGTTCAAGAACGAAACATGGTGTTCTGTTTTTGAGTAATTTTAGCGCCATTTTAGCGCCCCGAGTTAACTGACTGTGCAAAACTAAATCGCACTAGTCGTGGCCGCCAGCTGTATCGCTGTCTTTCATTTCGTCACTCTCCGCGCTAACTGTCATAACTAGCAATTGATAATTTTTCAGTAGTTGCGTTAGCTGTGGCTTTATTAATGAATTAATAACTTTTTTATATTGCTCGTAGCTTACTCTTTAAGTTAGTAGTTGCCCTAAAGCCCTAAGGTATCTATTTATTTATACATTTGAAGCAGGTACGTCACTCTGTGAGAATTTCTCTGAAAAATTATCAATTGCTAGTTATGACAGTTAGGCGCCATCTCCACGAGCGAGTGAATCGCGGCGATATTCTCGCCGTGCCATCAAATTCAATACTAACTATCGCCGCGATAACATCACCGTGTGTAGACACGTTCTAAGAGAGTGTATAGAAATACGTAGCACGACGATAATATCGCCGCGATTCTCTCGCTCGTGGAGACGGCCCCTTAGCATGGAGGGTGACGATTTATTTATACGTGGCATCGAAAAGTTTACTAAATTCAAACATTTTTTCTCACTTTTTTTTTTTGCTTATTTTTTACATGATTCCTTAATAGGTGGTTTAGATTTACCCCTACCGGAAGAAAAAAAGATTTTTATTTTTAATCAAACATAATCCTGTGTGTGGTATTATGAATCAGTGATTACGTGGTTTTAAGGAATTACACGAATTCTTTTACACCCTGTATGTGACTGGATTTTATGGAGACTGGATTTGTGCATTATTAAAATTATGAGGTCGCCGAACCGGCTCGTTGTTGAATTCTTTGTCGCAACTATTGGGTAATCTGTGTCTCCGCTAAAAATACAATTTTACGAGTATATTTTGTGAATTTCGTAATAGACTGATTGTGTGTAACTGAGTATGTTCTTTGTTTATGGAATGCAGAACTATTCGTAAGATGATATTCGGAACAGTCGGGGACTTGAAATGTTTACCACCCTAAGGTCTATAATTGCTTGCACATCACTTTTTCATAAGGTTGTTCGGGGGCTCGCAAAGAATTGACAGGGCATTTTTTTTTTCTTTTTTGTTATGAAAAGGTAATTTAAGGAGGTGTACTAGGTAGCATAGAAAAATAAATCAATCTATTTAGTTACTACTACCCTATGGTATTTGACTGAAAAAATCTAATAAGTCCGTCAGTTAGATTATCAAAAAATATTATTTGACCCGTATTTTTTTTGTTACGTAAACCAAAATTGACGAAGATACGACACTTTTAAAATTGGCAAAACGTCACAAGCAAGTACAATTTTTACTTGCTTCTGACGTCACAAGCCCCCACTCTCGAGTTTTGATTCGTTTTATCTTTCTAAATATTCATAGATTTAACAAAAGAAAAAACACGTATCCATTATTTTTCAAAACTCCAACTGGCGGACTAATTAGATTTGCAATTTATTGATGCTGTCAACATACCTATTCAATCAAATTCGCTCAAACAATTTTCGACTAGACACACATAACCAAAAAGGAGTTCATAATATCTAAACGCGTGGTTAATAGCCTTTTTGATATAATAAGTAATACTTTTTTCAGTTGACATTACATCTTAAAGCTTATTGCGAACAGTGTGAGAAGGAATCGAATTTAAAATCTGAGAAACATTTCAAGTCCGCAGCTGTACAGCCGCGGATCAAAAATGTTTATCAGATTTCAAATTTGATTCCTTCTCACACTGTGCGCAATAATGTATAAGATGTCTTAAAAATGTACACACTCAAAAGTATTACCTACTTTTTAGGGTTCCATACCCAAAGGGTAAAACGGGACCCTATTACTAAGGCTCCGCTGTCCGTCTGTCTGTCCGTCTGTCACCAGGCTGTATCTCATGAACCGTGATAGTTAGACAGTTGAAATTTTCACAGATGATGTATTTCTGTTGCCGCTATAACATCAAATACTAAAAAACAGAATAAAATAAATATTTAAGGGGGACTCCCATACAACAGACATGATTTGATAATGGTACGGAACACTTCGTGCGCGAGTCCGACTCGCACTTGACCGGTTTTTTTAAATTGTGAAGCGTTAGTTATAGCAAAAACAATATTAACAATTTTTTATGTTATGAACTCCTTTATTGAAACTACTGTTTCCTCAGAACAATAAGGTTTTCTTTCCATTATATTGCGACATTTGTCAAACAATTAATAAATAATAATAAATAAATATTAGCCCGCAACTGTCTCACTGCTGGGCAAAGGCCTCTTCTCAAACAGAGAAGGAACGAGCATTTATCACCACGCTTGCTCACTGCGGTTTGGCGATTTGAGACCATTAAAGTCCAGGTTTCCTCACGATGTTTTCCTTCACCGTATGTCAGTGGCGTCTTAGATTAACTAAGAAAGTACATATGAAATTGAAAAAGTCACATTGGTACATGCCTGGGTTTGAACCCGCAACCCGGTGCTTAACAAGCGGGTGTGTAACCTCCGGGCCACGACGACACTTCAAACAATTAAAATAATATATTTTACTTAATTTGTATCCTCTTTAACCTTTGACTAACGACCAGGCCTATTTGTCGCATTAACGCCGAAATGACGTCTGAGAGACGTAAATAAATCTAGTGATAAAATAAAATCTATAATAAAGTTAGCGGTTCAGTAACTTATTTTATTGAAAAGTTAGTTTTGTTACGTATGTAAATAAAAGGTTCAAAATAAAACATAGTTTAATTTTTATGCACAATCAGCCTTTATTCATGAGATCACAATATTTGCTCAATTAGTTTTAGGAACTTACTTCGGTCCTTCTTTTTCTATAATTATTTATAAAAATCAACTTAAAAACTCAAAAAATATTATCTTCTATAAACACTTATCAAAATATAATAACATTTAAAACTTATAATGGAATCAATAAAAAAATGACAGCATCCCAATCCGACCGATGGTCACTGGGATAATTTACAGTTACTACATACTTGTATGCAACAAGTAAGGCACATTGGCTTATTACACTTATGACAAGAATACTTTGTACGTCTTTTTAGGCGAAGATCAGAAACATCTGATGTGGAATTCAAAGTTATCACTAATTTCACTGTATAATTATAAAATAACATAAGCTTGGAGTACCTCCACGCGGTGAAGGCGGTAACAGTTTAGGACTGATTTTCGACGACGATGGTTTATCATTGAAAATATGACTCTACTGGCCAAAACTCCCATTTTTTTTTAAATCGTATTAATATGCCTTCGAGCTTATGTTATTTGAGTGTTTAATTTCCTTTTCCATTTATCTTCGTGACACGGTAGCCTACCCGGTAACGCAGGGGAGCAGTCACTTAGATTATTAGAGAATTCATGGTGTGCGGCAATTATAGTCGTGTCTATAATATACTGATTAATCTGTCGTTAGCCGCACGCGTCTGTCGCAGACTTCGGAAACGGTGCCCTACATTTTCATGCTCTGACTATTGACGCATTAGCCGCGCGCGTCAGCCGCACGCGATCGATTGCGCGCGGCTACGATCGGCCGCGATGCACGGAATTGTACCTTTAAATGAACCTTCTACTGTCAATTAAGAATAAACACTCTTTGCCCTTTCGATTCTTTGCGAGCGACGAATGAAGCGACCTTATGAAAAACTAATGAGCACACAATTACACACCTTAGGGTGGATCGCTACTTTAAATGATCGTGAATGTTTTATGTATTCTTACTGTTAATAGCGTTTTGTTATGAACTGCCCTTTTTAGGGTTCCGTAGTCAAACAGGAACCCTTATAGTTTCCCCATGTCCGTCCGTCCGTCCGTCTGTCCGTCCGTCCGCAGCTCAGCTCAGAGACTCTTGGTACTAGAAAGCTACAATTTGGCATGGATATACATAGTAATTACGCGAAAAGAAGTGCTAAAATGAAATGACGCAAAAAAATGTTTTTATTCTCTCTCCTTTACTCGTAAAGAGATGTTTTTTTTGTCTTCTACTCCATGGTGTGGGGTGCTGTTGGATAGGTCTTTCAAAAAGATTGCGAGTTTGTAAAACAATTTTTAGATTAAGGGATCCGTTTCTGTATTAAACTTTAAAGTGCTAATTTTTTTACAGTCAAATGCCCCCCCCTTGCCAGCTAAACGGTTAGTTTTGGATATGTGAAAAAATTCACGGTAGTAGTATATATGTTACGGGTAAAAGCCGAATGGCGGTTACACCAAGGTTTAGCCGGGTACAACTAGGTGCAACCAGTAGCAGTTGGTTAGAACTAGGTGGAGCTTAAGTCGACGGAGCCCCGCGGAGCGGGGCTCCTATTTCTGTCTGCAGGGTTTAAAGTAACCTAACACGAAGGGGATGACGGGGGCTTCGTTCGCTCGCTTCGCTCGCTCTCTCTAGCCCCCGTCATCCCCTTCGAACCTAACCTATCCGTGTCGGGGTTCCCCTTAACCACCGGTGTGCGGCTGCACCTAGTTCTACCCGCTATGATGAAGGGTAAACCTAGTTCTACCCGAGGATAAGTAGGATACATCTAAGTTTAACCGCATGTGGCCGGCTGCACCTAGTTGTACCCGGCTAAAACTAGGTGTAGCCACACTTCGGCTATTAGCCGTAACATATACAACGAAATTGAAAGGAAAACTATCACAGCTAAGTAGGCTTTACAAGTTTACGAGTAATAGTCGACCAACTGAAAAAGTAAAAATTTCGTACAAATTCCATTGAAAAATGACTAAGCCCTCTTCTTAGTCCGCATTAAAGATAAAGATAAAGAATCATTTCATTATTAGCATTATAAGCATTATTGACCAACTACGGAACCCTATTACTGCGCGTGGCCCGACACGCACTTGACCGGTTTTTTATCCTTGGAAAAGCCTCATGGATACCTTTCGCCTGGGGAAGGCGAAGGGGTATGACTCATACCGGCTAAAAACCCACGGTGTTCCTTCTTCTGACCCATGGCCAAGGTCGCAGGATTCGCAGCTACACGCACCGCGAAATCGGCAGAATATAAACTGCCCTGTTCATTCGTACCATGACATTTTAATACAGCAGACTGTTCAATCGGATATAGAACTGACAAGTCCAGAACGGGCTATGATGAACCTAAGTAATACAATGGATTTTATTAATTACTAGCTTTTTCCCGCAGCTTCGCTTGCGTGAAATTTTGAACCCGTTAAGTGACGATTTTCCATACAAACTTTCATCCCCTATTTAACTCCCTTAGGGGTTGAATTTCGACAAATCCTTCCTTGTTCCTTGTCTACATTATAAAGGGAACCTCTGTGCAAAATTTCAGCTTTCTAGGTCCAAGGGTTTGGGCTGGGCGTTGATGAGTCAGTCAGTCAGGACTTTCTTTTTATTTATATAGATAATTGACTGCTGGTTTAGGGATCTTTTTTGTGGTAGATTTTACTTTTCCCCGATATAACTTTTCGGGTACCTTGCTCTTACTGAAGTGGTCTCCGTTGCGTTACCTTTTGAATGAATAATACATGAGTTTTAAAATTGAAGTTTGATTTGTGTCTGAAATCCTATTATGAGGCAAAATTTTATAAAAAAATAAGCAATGCCATTTTTACTGCTAAGTTTAGACCTTTGTACCTACATAGTGTCAGAATGAGAGTCAAAACATTTATTTCAATTAAACCATTTACAGGCTTTTGAACTGTCTAGAAAAAAAATAAGTTACTGCCGCGTTCCAAATTCCTATGGAGAAGAACGGGCAATAAACTCCATGGTTTTTTCATCAAAAAGTTGGTTATATTGTGAACAAGAAATGTAAGAACAATGTAAGATAAGCTATGCTAATTACTAGTACTTACAATTCATTTGCCATGACAGATTAGAGATGACCATGACCAGTCCCAACTGAGTGCTATTAAGTTTGCCATATGTAAGACTGATGGAGAATAAAACCGAACTTATATGCTAAGGCGTACCTCACACTACCACGCGCCACGCTCCGGTGCGCGGGTCTGCTTTTTTAACGTTGACCGTAAGTACTTCATTTTGTATATAAAACACGCATAGAGCAACGCACTGACAACGCATCGAAGCGCGTGGTTGTAGACCGCGCGCAGAACACGCGAAAACGCGCGGGGGCGCGTGGCGTCTTGCAAGGTATGGCTCACTGGAATCTGAAGTAACGCGCAGATTTTTGCGAATAGTTTTTTATTTGGTGCGGGGATATCTAAATCTGCGGCCCCGCACGGAGACGTAGATACAACCGCATGATCGTCCCAGGTACTCTCCGAGAGACCGTCAGCAACATCAAGGGTGTGCTGGCCTTTTTCGAGGAGTTAGGGTGGACCGAATGACTACATTTACCACCCGTCACGCAAAATACGCGCTCAGACGTGTAGTTGCGGACACCAGCCCGTTATACTCGTACCAATTATACCAATACCAACCGCATGATAGTGTAGGTCTGCGTCATGCGCGCATGGTTGCATCGCCCCTAGCACCGAAGCGTGGCGCGTGGTAGTCTGAGATCCGCCTAAGGGTGCTTTTCCACCAGAGATGTGCTATGCAACGTTGCTATGGATGCATTTGATATCCACCAATCATATTCATTGGTCCACATAGCATAGCACTGGTGGAAACTGATTCAACTAAGCTACATATAAATATGGAAGGATGCGTGCTGTGGATGCGAGTTATGGATGCGTGCTATGGATGGTCGCGAGTGGTGTAGCTATGCCCGCCGCTCCCCGTGCCTTCCCTATTGTCGATACGTCGCATAGCTCGAGATGCGCATCTTCCTCGCACAGCTACATAGCTTAGCATCATTCGAAACGGTCACATAGTTTCGCAGCTTAGCTTTTACATTCTCGCAGCATAGCTGCATAACACATCTCTGGTGGAAAGGCACCCTTAGCCTCATTTGAATTTAATACCTGTGTGTCGCTAACGGCCGTATCCCTTACGCGGGCCGCATGTTTAACTCCAAGGGGTCAGGAGAGTTATGTGGAAATCAGGTATCATGCATACCATGTAAACACGATTGCGGAAATTCTTAGATATACCTACCTACCTATGTATTTTTTTAACTCCGGACCGAAAGGCCTTATAATGTTCCTTTTTTAACCCCCGACGTAAAAAGAAGGATTTTGTAATGTTCCTTTTTTAACCCCCGACGTAAAAAGAGAGGACTAATAATGTTCCCTTTTATCCTCCGACGTAAGAAGAGATGTCTCATAATGTTATTTTTTCAACCCCCGACGTGAAAACGGGGGTCTTATAATGTTCCTTTTTAACCCTCGAAGAAAAAAGACGGGTCTAATAATGTTCCTTTTTAACACCTATGTAAAAAGAGTGTGGTCTCATAATGTTCCTTTTTAACCCCTCTTATAGTGTTCTTTTTAATGAGGTTTTTTAAAGCTTGTTTAATTGAGATAGTTCTGAGTTTCTGAGCATGAAAATCGGGGCATTCCTCGAACCGCACCAACTTTGAAAAGCACCAAAAGTATTCCTCGAAACGCACCAATGATGAAACATAGAAAAGAGCATGAAGGATTCGTAATCAATTATATCAGAAACGTTTTAAAATTCAACTATCCTAATTGTTTATTTATTAAAACTACCAGGAAAGCAGAAACGAACTGGAACTAGGTGCTTAAGCGACTTAACTTAGCTCATTAATGGTAAAAATGTAAGTTTTGAAACTTAATCATTTGTTGTTTTGAAAACTACCAGGGTGACAGAAATGAACAGAAAATAGGCGCTTAAACGATCTGTGCCCGGTGATGGCAATAGGCTCGCCCCCTTTTACTTTGGACTTAAACGTAACGGCGAAACAACCCTTCGCGGGCGTGTTGTTACGTTATTACTTAGTTGCATCTAAAACTTAATAAACTTAACGTTTCTGTTTATCTAAACAAACACATTAATATTTTATGACTTTGATTTCCTCCCCATCAAATCGAATACAGCTGACCTCCAAACGTATATTTACAACAAAGTAAATAAACGGACTGCCTTGAGAGTCTAGTGATCGATCGAAAGCGCAACTGCTGAGCGTAAGGTTCTGAGTTCGATCCCCAGGTCGGGCAAAATGTTATTGGGTTTTTCCATGTGGAATTTTTCAGCAGCCCGGAGTCTAGATTTGTGCCCGGTTGATTGCTATAGACTCGCCCCCTGCATGGGACTTGAACATAGCGGCGAAATGAGGGTGTACTAATACACCTCTGTCAAACCCTTCGGGGAATACAGGCGTGATGTTATGATATTACCTCCTACGCTCATTCACACACTAACATTCTACACACAAGGAGGCTTTCACATCTCACACTTCACAAAATAGATTTCTACCAAGTTCATGAAATTTTTGTATAAGATATTTTCTGTAATAAATTTTAATACCTATATTGCTATACAACCTATGTATATGTCTAAGCTTTATTATATAATCTCTAGGAAGAGCGCTGTTGTCTGAAGCACAGATATTCAGTTATCTAGTTCAGACACAGATGTCCACTGATCGTAGTTTTTAAGCTGTATTTCTAAGGGTCTGTAAATGTATAGCTAAGTATTGGCTTGAAATAAATAAATTATTATTTGTATCTCTATGGACATCACGGCTCATCTTCCATGCGGAAGACGTCCGGTCCTTTGGAAGGCATACACGGGGACACAGGTCCAACGCGCAGAGGCCCCTTTGAGAACTTTAATCTAAAATGAGGTGGGGCATCAACCGGGGACTATCCACGGCTGCACTATTGGAGTACAGTCATGGACCGTCCCAGGTGGGTGCAAAACTATTGTGAAATATGGTAAAAATAAAACTGGTCTATGGGATGGGGTGTTAAATGGTCTATATAACTTCTATTGCCGGAAGAAAACGGCGCCTGCCTTTCAACATTTAAAATTGAAACCTGTTGGCAGACGGTGACTCGCCGGCTCACTAGCTGGGCCCCCTGAAAAGCCGCCAGTACATAGGCGAAAGGGGCAACAGACGTGTGAGCGGCTAGGGGTGTAGAGAGGTGTGGCCCCGGTTTCGCCGTCGCGGGTCTAAAAGACCCGGAGTGGGTTTCCCCGCTATTACGCCTTTAGACACTTCCACCCCCGAGCATATAGCTCTGGCGGCCCCCCTCTGGCCGGCCGATTAAGGCAAGACAGAGTTGAGAGTCTTGCGGGCACTCTTGGGGTTCCACTCCAGCCAGCCAATAAAGGCAAACTGGAGACGAGGCCCTGACCGACTCTCTGAGGCAATAAGGTACGCAGTGTCGCCACTCACCAACAGCTCGCCACAAGCTGCCCTGCGGTTTGTAAGCTTTTCAGTAGACCTCATGATACATTTTTTATTATATGATGGGGTTGTAGAAAGCTAGTCTAATGTTCCCTCTGGTTTTACGATAATCTCATGGTGAGGTAACGCCTTTCCCAGAGGGGGAAAAAAATTATTATTATTAAAATATAAATAAACAGCTTCGTACACAAAACAAAGACGTACAAAGTAATGATTGTCTAAAGGCAGGAAGCGAGCTTCCCTTCGTCGCCACCGCTAAATTTCCCTTTAACGTCATTTATACCCTACCTGTTTGATCGAGGCTCCATAAAATGGAACTTTAGCTAAAATGTTTGTTTGAATTTATTTGTCGATGTTTCTGAAAAGGATAGCTAGGGGTAGGATTTGAATTATGTATCTATTGTTCATAATATTAGAATACATTTTATGGATTAGCACCATTATTTATAAAAGATGGTTAAAGGTTGTTTAACTAAAATGGGTTTTATGTTTATTGCCATCTCTATTTATTGGCATAAAAATAATAAGGACATGTATAATTTAATCAATGTTTCAAAATGGCAATATTTTATAAGTAAGGGAGCAGATAGTTTATTCAATGGTGTTTTAACTGCCCATACAAAAGTCATCACACACACCTCCGGTTTCTGAATTGAGAATTCGGGATAAGCAATACTTAAGTAGTATTTGAGTACAGAGTTATCAAAAAAATGCTTTAAAATCCGTATTTTTTTTGACAATTCCATACTCAAATGTTACTTAAGTACTGCTTATCCTATAATTCTCACTTCAGAAACCGGGGGATAGTATAGTTGCTAGTATTTAAGTTTTTGTTATTATACGGCTAACTTATTCGTAAGTAGCACTTTGTAAAATTAATTCAATGAAACAGTGGCAAAAAAAAAATAATTAAATATTTGACCAAATCCATCTCATGTTGTAATTACCTTATTTTACAGAAAATATCTTGTTTGAATGGTTTTTGGTTAACCCACAATTAAATACCGTACTGCAGAATAAATAATTTAACTTCCAAAAGCTTTCCTTATTTTAAATTTCTTAACTGTAAACCTGTAAAAATACAGTAATTGATCGAATCACAATTAAAATATTTAGCAACAATAAATAAAATATTGAATTACAATTCGACAAACAAGTGCTCTTTCTCTCTTCTACTAAACTATGCTGTGCCCGACAGGATCCATAATTGATCCCATAGTCTTAAGCCTACCATCTGTATTAAAATTACATTATGGAATGCAATAAAGAAATAGAAATTGACATCTTAATACTGAAAAAGAAAAACACAAATCAACGACACCAAACATAAAAAAAAAAAAACACAACACACTGGTCAAAAAACCTGCAACCCGTAAAACTTGGAACTATATTAGCAAAAAAACTACATCTCGGTAACATTTTAACGACTTCCTCAAAGTAATTTATCAAACTTCACAGTACGTTGGACGAGAAACATGGTACTTACAATGCTGTCGGCTTCCCAACTTTTTCAATCTTACATCTACACGAAAGTTTAATGTCACCACTACACAACACTCACAGAATAAAATACAATACTTAACACGACAATATTAATTAAATATACTTAATACAATATTACACAGACAATATTTTATTTAAAGTTTTTATATGTGTTCGGGAGTTCGCGACTCTAGGTAGAGCGCCCGTGCGGCTCTGTCGGCTGACGGTTTCAGAGTCGCTCGAACGCTGAAAACTGAAGACGGGTCGCGTCTCTACGCAACAACGTATTGTCAACGCTTTACATATCGACTCTACACGTGCGTGACAATTGTTGTATTGGAATATGTATCGCTAATTTTAATTTAACTATTAGGATGTGTATTTGGAATATTATGTTTATGGAATTGATACTGATTTAATAAAATAACTTCTGATTTTCAGAATAGAAATATGTGTGAAAAGTTACAACACAGAGCGAAATCGTATGGCAAAAAGATTGAAAGGTGATAGAGACGGGCTATTATTTTTTATCGAGTATTCAAGCTATCGATACTTTTTAGTTATGAACTTTATTTTTAATTAACTTAACAAATACTTTTAATTTTTATTGTTTACACTGAAATAACTTTAATGACACATAAATAAAACATTGTCTTCCCTATCATAAAATTCTGTTAACTACCGCGACTCGGGAAGTTTACCCTATAGACACCATTATGATATTTGATCTCTTTTGATGACGGTACTACAGTACATTATCAAAATGAAAAATTAATTACGTCATATCTTATTTCAATGTGACATTTCGTGTTGATCTATTATTTTGTGTTTCTAAAAAATGGCTAATATGTCTGTCCGCCCGTCTGTATTCTCAGCTGTTAAAAAGTATCGATAGCTTGAATACTCGATAAAAAATAATGACCCGTCTCTATCATTTTTTAATTATTTTGCCATAAGATTCCGCTCCCTGATTATTACTGATTCGTATTCAACAATGTTAGAAAGACACACAAACAGAGAAAAAAAGAAACACAAAAAAATAAAATAAACACAAGGCCTTTTTCGTATGTTTACGAAAAAATATGTATAAGTAGCTAATGTTAAAAATAATAACTAAATAGCAATAATAGTCCTAATCAGCTTATTACTGTCCCATTTCTAGGCACTGACCTCTTCTCATAATGAGAAGGGTTCACGCTTCAGTCCTTTTGAAGGCCTCTCAGAGGTACAGGATTTCGCGAATGCAATTACAATTTAAGATGCCACAAAATCATTTGTAAATTCACACACTAAAGTATTTTTTATTAAATCAAAATGACCTGGCACATTGTATCTCCCAAACTAGTTGAGTTATGAAAATATTAGTAGCCAAAAGTTTAGTCAAAGAAGATTTTTAAATGTACGGTTTCCGGGACAGGCTGTATTTGTTCAGACATATCTGTGTTGCTGGGAAGTTTGTTGCACCGTTTCTTCTTCACAACATAAACACTAGGAAGCGGTGAAGGGAGGGCGTTTTTGTGGGATGTCTATTGTAAACCTGAAGTTTAAAAGTAACTAAGTTATTCTAGTCTATTTTGAATAAATGAGTTTCGAGTTTGAGTTTGTATTATTTAATTTACTATGAGACCCTTTTTTTAAGGTTGGGAAATCATCAAATGGCTTCTTCCGCTCTGGGCGGAGCGGAAAGGAGTGTCAGACTCTTACTGTTTAAAACCCCTTCGTCTTCCTCCTAATGCCCTTTGCGTTCCAAGGCCGCAGTAACTCTTTTGAACAAATTCCGCAACCCTGGCAGGTACTGCGAGACCCTTAGACGCGTTTACTAATTCTGCTTACTACCGTCATCTGTCTTGCCCTTTCTAATGGCCAGTTTCCTCAATAAGGCGGACTATAGGACCAAAAAAAATGCTTGCATGCCAAAGAAATATCTTACACACGTAACATAACATTACGCCTGCATTCTCCGAAGGGTTGGGCAGAGGTGTATAGTGTTTCGTATTTCGCATAGAAGGCGAGCCTAATGCCATCAACCAGACACAAATCTAGACTCCGGGCTGCTACGGAGAAATTCCACACGGAAAAATCAAATAATACTTTGCCCGACCTGAAGCTGGAACCTAGGTCCTCACGCACAGCGGTCGACTAACGAGGGAGAGGTAATCTTACACACGTTCATAGACATATACAAGCTTAGTTTTAGTATATACTAAACCTGAAACTAGTTTTTTCAGAATCACTAGGAGAATCGATTGACATATTTTTTACACCACATTTTTATTTTTTCATAAATTTCTGTTTTGTTTCAGTAGGTTTCTACCCATAACAGTTGACGGGAATAGACACCTTGAGGCTTAAGACGGTCCGCTCGGTCAGTTTCGTTGTATTAGACAAGCCCTGCATAGCATATCTCAGGCATTTCACACTTTACTAGGGAACTTAACGCGACATAAAGTACGGTGTAACTTGGAGATTTATTAAAAAAAAAAACACATATTCAGGCAGTTCTGATGAAAATCTTGTTGGGGTGTCTCGGTTTTTGTATATACTAAAAATAATGTTGTATAATAAACACAACCAAAATATTATGCTAATAAACACCAGACCCCTGGCAGGCTGTAAAACGGAGTGCTAAGCAACCGTCTTTATCGCTCGCGTTTGCACCGAAATATCAATTTGACGTATAATCGCGACTTAACGGCGTCTTAGGCGGATGTAATTAACTTCAGCGGTTGGACATAATGGGCGAAGGATTAACCCGTCAACCGTCAGAATATAATCGTAGATTATGAGTAGTCTCGCTGAACGAGGTGTGAAGATGAGCGAGAGATGTAGCTGAGCGAGATTGTACGGTTGAGGATCTCTGAAGGTTGTATTTATACTCCGTTCAACAAAAGTTGAGTCCTGACATAGCGGTCATTTCGTAAATAGTACCCGTAAGGAGAGTGCTATCGAAAAAACGTGAACAACAGCATCAAAAACCGTAAAATAGCTATATTATCAACTAGGTTTTGCCCGCGGCTTCGCTCGCTCGTTTCTATAGTAATATAATTCAAACATGATTCGAAAAACACATGGCGCCATCTATTATCATAAGAACGTTGTTGTTGTTTTCTTCGGGAGCAGTACTTTTTTTCGGAAGATGAAAGGTACCTTATGTCCGTTTCTGTACACCTGAAAACGTACAGGATGATCGGTTCAGTGGTTAAGGCATGAAAAGGTAACAAACAAACTTACTTTCGCAACTATAATATTAGTTAAGATGTTTTGTTTTTTTTTTTTAATATTAGGTACTCTTTGTATTGAAACGTTTTATAGAGAAACCCCAGGACTCACCTTACGTTGCAAAGAGTATAAAAAAGGGGCACAAAACAATAAACATCTCTCTTTAAAAAAATGCCGTGTTCATCTTAACTGCCAAAATATAAACATCATCTTATCCTTACTAATATTATAAATGCGAAAGTAACTCTGTCTGTTACCTCATCGCAACTAAACTACTGAACCGATTTTGATGAAATTTGGTACAGATATAGCCTGGAATTCGGAGAAGGACAAAAACTACGTCCTTCTTCGGAACTTTTATCCCGAAAAATGTGGAATACGCGTTAAACGACCTACAACCTCTAGTTTCCAATATAATTTCAGCTGCTGAAACGTTTATTAATCAAAACCGCAATTTCAAATAACGTTCAAGATTCTGATTTGATTAGTAGTACTATTAACTGAAAACTACACTTAAGATTGCTGTGAAATATGATAGTGGTTTATTAAAAAGGATTTATTAATAAGTTTTCTCGAGAATTAATCAATTACTTAACTTAATGTAAAGGGAATTTAATCCATATATCCATATAAATAAAAAGAAAAGTACTGACTGACTGATTGACTGACTCATCAACGCCCAGCTCTTGGAAATAGAAAGCTGAAATTTTGCAGAGAGGTTTCCTTTGTAATGTAGACAAGGAATAAGGAAGGATTTTTCGAAATTCAAACCCTAAGGGAGTTAAATAGGGGATGAAAGTTTGTATGGAAAATCATCACTTAACGGGTTCAAAATTTCACGCAAGCGAAGCTGCAAGCAAAAGCTAGTTTTAACTATATTTATCATTGAATGAAGGGCTCGTTTGAGAGGTTAAACCGCTTTTCCGTGGATGGGTGACCGTACATTACACACCGAGACCCCTCTGTGCCTCGATGAGCACGTTAAACTGTCGGTCCCGGGTGTCATACGAATACCTATGACAGTTGTTACGGTAGTCAGAAGGTAGAAAATCTAACAACTCGTCTAGCCTTAGGATATCGACATTGACCAGTAACAAATCAAATCAAATCAAAAAAAAATATTTTACATAAACCAATACAGGCGCTTATGAAAAGTCGAATTTAGGTGCACGATTCCAATTAGTCGTTTCCTATGGAGAATAACCGGCAAGAAACTCCATGGTTACTCTTTTAAAAAAAAGGATATCTTTAACAACTTCAGCAAATACACAGTACTATGATTTATGATAGTTAAGAGAGAACAATGTAGTCTTGACCACAGACCTGTGAGTAATGTAATACCAAGTCTTGAGAACAAAAATTAACCAAAAAGAAAAAAATAACACAACATGAATAATAGTAATTTACACAATTATATGTATAGGCAAGTCCACGAAGTTCTCATATTTACAAAAGATAAAATGAAGCTTAACTACATAAGACAATTGACATGATTAAATGTCATCAAAACTTAGAGAAAAAATCATTGTAAGATAAGATATCTTGAGAGTAACGACAGCAATAAAAAAAAAAAAAAAAAACCATAATTGAGGATAGTTAATAGACATACACATACGTCGTTAATGAGGTACCAGGGAAGCCACATGTGTAGGAACTAATGCCAAACATTCCTGTCGTCAACGTAGTCCTTAGTCTTGTAGTATGCTTTTTGAGTGAGGACACGTTTAATATGGGTTTTGAATTTTCCCTCGGTAAGATCTGTTACAGATTTCGGCAGCTTGTTATAAAAACATACGCCATTACCTAGAATGACTTACTAGTCTTGCTTAATCTAAAGGAGAATGCCCACCAATGGGCCCCTTATTTTGGGTGCCATGTCAAGACTATTTACTTCTCAAAAATTAAGTTGTATTTTTACATGTTCAACTTTTTTTTATCAACATTTCGTTTACCCTAGCATTGGAGAACATAATTAATATTTATTTTATTGAATTTAAGTCAGTTCCGCCATTAAAACTTAACCTGAATGTTGCCAGACGATAGGTCAATTAAATAATTGTAATCGATTGAAAATATCGATAATTTACTAATCCGCTAATAGTCTCATGTATCTGATTAGGCGCGAAGTACTACAGACATTATTGTCGTTAGACGTTAGTACTTAGGTTAGTACTGCCTATACATACCTAAAAAGTATTTATCTTTTTAATTATGTAAAAAATATTATTTATTCTAAATCGATTCGGTAAATCGATTGCAAAAATATTTCACATGGTCACACCTAGACAGATCTATCTGTCAAATCAATGCATCAATCAAATTGTATCCTTCGTTTTGCGTCTACTTTTAATAATATTCCTCCATATGTAATTCTGTTCGTTACAATTTGAAGCTGTCGAGTTGTGCGTTTACGTTCCTTTAGTGTATTTGTTTTGAGATATTGGACTCCTGTTTTAGTGATAAGTGCGCAAATTGACACTATATAGTCTAAGTGAGCCTTGGACTCTTGTTTTACTCCTGAAAAATGTCTACACCTGGTAGAGGTCGGGTAAACCGCCTTCTCTCTCGCCGGTGTGTCAATTATTGCTCCGGGACGTTTAGCGCCTAATCTTCGGAGACGTCAAATCGAAGAATTAGATAAACCAATGCTTATCCTTCTGACGGCTTCTGAGATCCTGGGTAACACCTACACCGGTAAGTTTATCATATGTCATTTACAAGATTTATATGAATAATTAGGATGCCTATGTTTGGTCAATCAGGGGGTCATCGTCAACCGTAAATCTCTACTATCAGAAATTAACAACCAGCAAAACATTTAAGTCTTTCATCTAGGCAGCTAACTTCCAATTAGTTTTAAACAGTGTGCTGTGTGCAGTTTGCTTTTCTATGTGTGTCCTAAGTTTATTAAGCCATTATGCACACAATAATAATGAATGTTGATGGCGTAGTGGAAAAATAAATTGTCTGCATACTTAACTCTTTTGGTGATCATACATTTTCATTTAAAAGCAAAATGTAAATAAAAGTATTATTCATCTTAGACCTATTCTCTGGATATACCTCTTAATTATTCCCTTGTAATCATAATGGATTTACTATACAATCTAACATTTGTGTTAAAACTATTTTGTAACGGAATTTAGGCAGTGTACGGTGATCTGTGAGAAAACCTAGACCATTGCAATGAGCACATGTATAATTATGTATGTATTATTTACCTAGAAATTCACTGATTTTTTCTTGTATCTTTTCAGATATCCTCTGATGACATCCTGTGTGTTGAATGTTTTCTATTATTAGAAAACTGGACATCATCAACCACATCTCTGTCCCTTGTATCCCCTGCCCTTGGACACCTCAACATATGTTTTGCATGTGGCATGTCAATTGCAAGTTGCAGAACTCACAGGGTTAGTCAAGACTGTCCTCAAAGGAATGTTATACTAAGATGGACACCAGCACATCATGTAAGTGTTTTAATCTTGGCAGAATTACTATGATTGAACTAATTGAACAAAAATAAGTAGTATAAATATAATGTTTTCTTATTTTCAGGTCTTGCATTTGGAACGAGTTTGTCATGCTTGTTGAGAGACTGCATCGAGAGAAATACAGAGCCAGGTCATTGGTGGCGTTAACAGACTCACCATGGAGTCTGTGCCAGTGACTGATAACATGGACGATAACATTGCAGATCCTGTGATTCCTGTAGTATAGCATAAGCAATGATATAGAGTATCATTCCTTATTACTGTAGTTGCTTAGTGGGAAATCGAACAGTAGGGTGCTGCGCTCATACTATCAGCATATTGTGGTATTTAAGCTGGGGTTGTTTTAATGATATAAGCGCCCCACCGCCTTTTCTAGATCATATATACTTGAACAATAAATGTTTTACCTACTACGTATTGCTGTTTTTTTTAAAGTAAGCATCCATAGGGCATCTTACTTTAACATAACCTGGTCTATAATTGAGCCCTTCCTACACAAACTACAAATCATAGATGGCATAGTGAACTCACTAGGAAGCAGGGTAGTGATCTTACTATGTTGCTATAGCGCACAGATGTTGTTAAAGTGTTAGTCATCATCATCTACCTAGCCTTTTCTCAAGTAGGTATGTTGGGGTCGGCTTCCAGTCTAACCAACGCAGCTGAATACAGTATTGCGCATGGAGTGACTGTCCATCTGACCTCCATAACCCATACATTGGGTTATAACACGTTACCCCTCGGTAAGACTGGTTGTCACACTTGCGGGATTCTGGCTACTCGTAACGAGTATTTAAGATTTACAAATGACACTCGGAACCAGCAGCTTGAATGTGCTAGCTGACGCACAGGAAGAGTCTGTACCTACGTAATGGATGGTCACACATCCACAGTCTGACTTCGGCAAACATAGCTTAAGTTGAGATGGATCCGTGCGGCTGTTGTAACTTAGCTACAAACTCCTCTAACCTAAAGCTTTAGTCGTAGCCGTCGTAGGTAAGTATTTATTTTTAATAACACTATCTACTAGTGGTGAGGGCACAGCCCACTTAATACTGACTGCCGGCATAGCACGGCAAGGGATATTTGTAAGCGCAAGTACTTAACCTACCTACGCACGGCTACAGATCAAGCTATTCATTTCCAGTATAAGCTGATCTCGCATTGTATAGGATTTCCTTACAATGAGAGGTCAGTGTAAACTGGAAATGTGTAGCTTGATGTGTAGCCGTGTGTACATAATATCTAGTTAGCGAAGAAGATATAGTGTTTTCTAAATTCAGGAATTAGAAATGGAATATTAATACTTAAACAATATTATTTTAATTTCAAATAGGCCTAAAACAAAAAAAAAAATGTTTCATAACCTCAATTTCAGCATCCGAAAAAATAAGATTTCTCTTAAACTAGGGTGAAAAATTGAAATCGATTTCAGATTATGAAAAGGTGTCTACGCATCGTCATCAAGCCAATAGCACCGTACTGGACGGCCCAGGAGAGGGGTCTCAAAACTTCACCACCGCGCGGCGCCACTGTGTCATTCACATTCTATCGCTCAGCCATTAGACGAATACACGCAATCAAACTTTGTAAAAATCATAATCACTGATTATACGCTTTAATCGTATCAAGGAAGACTTTTAATTCATCTCCAAACATATTTTGGACCTTCAACGCCGGATGCAATATAAGGAATCGTTGCGACCAGCATAAATCGGACGCTTGCGACCAGCATAAATCGGACGCTCAAGACCAGCATCGAAGACATCAACGGACCAGCATAAAACGGTCAGATCAATCATCCTTCTTTATCCTCTCATTCTTCCTGTGTTCAGTGCTTCAATTGTGTTAATTTTGTCTGAAATCCTAACGTTAAACGGTAAATTGTTACGCGTAAAGATTATAGTTGGCATCGATTACCCTCAATTCATTATAATCGAAAAATCTTTAGCGATATTTGCATTTTTTGCCTTCCACAAACTCTAAAATGTCCAAGAATAAGCAAACTCCAACAAAAGATAGTAGTGGTGAGGATATCATAAGAGATTTAAATAAGAGAAGAGGTGTTGTTCGTGGTAAATTTACGCTTTTCATGAAGTATGTAGACTCTGTAGAAAGAATGCCGGTCAATGAAAGCATTAAAACAGAATTACAAGCCCGTTCACAAAAGGCCGATTCGTTGTTACAGCAGTTTTCAGAAATTCAAGATGAAATAGACTTAAAAATTCCTGATAGTCAAATAGAAAAGGAATTAACAGAGAGGGAAACTTTTGAAAATCAGTATTATGCTTATGTGACTAAATCTAAGTGTATTATAAACGCAGATCATGTTCAAAATCAAAATAATTATTCTAAAGTTTCCAGTAAAATTAAATTACCTACAATTTCATTACCTTCCTTTGACGGTTCGTACGATCATTGGTTGGAGTACCGTGATACTTATTTATCTCTTATCCACAATTCTAAAGAAATAGACAATGTGCAAAAATTCCATTATTTACGCTCTTCTCTTTCTGGCAGTGCATTATTAGTCATTAAATCTTTGGAATTCTCATCTGAGAATTATAGTATAGCTTGGGAGTTATTGGAAAATAGATTTAACAATAATCGTTTACTTGTGCAAAACCATGTCAAAGCTCTGTTTTCTATTACGTCGCTTAATAAAGAATCACCCATTCAAATTCGTAAATTGATAGATAACGTTCTCAAAAATATACGTTCCCTCAAAAACCTCGGCGAGCCGACCGAGTCTTGGGACACCTTGATTATTTATTTAACTACATCTAAACTCGATTCAACTACTGAAAGAGAATGGGAGACTCATAAAAGCACAATTATCCACAGTCAAAATCAGTCAAGTTCACGTACATCTCTTAATGATCTTATTACTTTTCTTAAAGATAGGGCTGATGTACTAGAAACTATTAATTTGGCGCATAGTAAATCTACGTCTGAAATTAACGTAAAAAAACCATTGTACCAACCAAATAAATCACATAGTTTCGTATCGACACAAAGTAAGCAATCATCTCATAATAATAATTTCAGACGTCCTCGTAATTGCTTTATGTGTCAAGCTAATCACCCGCTTTATTCTTGCGATTCATTTTTGAAAGTATCTATTAACGATAAAGTTAAATTCATAGAAGAAAAGAAACTATGTCGTAATTGTTTACGCGCAAGCCATTCGGTAAATGAATGTTGGTTCGGTCCGTGTAGGTTATGTAATAAGAAACACAACAGTTTAATTCATGATAAATGTGACAGTGTTAGTGCATCCACATCGTCAGCTGTTATGCTTAACTCACAGGCACCGCCACAGGATGCAACTAGTGCTAACTCCACGAACACTACTACATTACATTCTTCATCTCACACAACACACACGCATAAAACAGGGCATCAAGGTACAACTCATTCATTATTAGAGACTGTACTGCTGTCCACAGCTTTAGTGGAGGTTGCAGATAAAAGTAACAATTTTCACACTACCCGCGCTTTATTGGATAATGGCAGCCAGCATTGCTTTATTGCTGAATCATTATGTAAAAGGTTAAATCTTGATTTAATACAGTCCACTGTTCAAGTCTCCGGAGTAGGTAACTCGGTGACAAATTCCACACAGTCATGTGAAATTAATTTGAGATCGAAAACTATAGAATATAGTACACGCTTTAAATGTCTAGTTTTATCTCAAATCACAGCTCAATTGCCATCTTTAGGTACAAAATCACACATAAATATCCCTGACAACGTTAAGTTAGCGGATCCCAATTTTTATTCACCGTCAGAAATCGAATTATTAATTGGGGCGGATAAATTCTGGGAATTATTAAACGACGGATTAATTCGACTAAGTAGCGGTCCATATTTACAGAATACTAAGTTGGGTTGGGTAATATCTGGTTCATTGTTAACTAATAAAACGTCACGCAGCAATCGAGTTCAATGTAATTACTCACAAACATTAGATAATCAACTTAGGAAATTCTGGGAATTGGAAGAAATAGTTCCGCAAAATAAATACACTAAGGACGAGTCTTTATGTGAAAACCTGTTTGTGCAAAGTACGTATCGCGATAATATAGGACGGTTTTTTGTACGCATTCCATTAGCACAGTCTAGTGACACACTGGGTGATACGTATATACTCGCACTAAATCGTTTTCACGCACTTGAACGTAAGTTAGATAGATGTACACCTGAATATAAAAAATTGTATCGCGACTTTATGAATGAATATTTAAGGTTGGGACACATGAGTCGTGTTAATCAATATTCATCACCAAATTATTTCTTACCGCATCACGGTGTTCTAAGAGAGCATAGCAGTACTACTAAGCTTAGGGTGGTTTTCGATGGAAGCGCAAAATCAACATCGGGCAAGTCGCTTAACGACATTCAGTTTATTGGCCCTAGTTTACATAATGACGTATTTTCAATATTATTACGTTTTCGACAATTTCGGTTTGTTGCATGCGCTGATGTCGAAAAAATGTATCGGCAAATTAATATTCAGCCCGATCAAAGAAACCTACAGTTAATTCTTTGGCGTGAAAATAAATCTGACGATCTTGGTGTGTACCAGCTTAATACCGTAACATATGGTACCGCGTCCGCTCCTTATCTAAGCATTCGGTGCATCAAACAGTTGGCTTCCGAGTGCAAGGATGACGTCATACGGCGAATAATAGACGAAGATTTGTTTGTAGATGATCTGATAACGGGACATGATAATAAACAATGTTTATTAGATATCTGTTCGAAAGTTAGTGATGTTTTAAAATCTGGTTGCTTTCATTTACGTAAATGGATGTTTAATTCGGAGACTTCTTCAACAGATCAAACAAAGGAATTATCTTTAGGCGAAAATTGTTTAACTAAAACTCTCGGTCTTGGTTGGTTAAATCATTTAGATTTATTATATTTTACTACAAAAATTAATCAAAACGTGACTCATGTGACTAAGCGCGTCATCTTATCTATTGTCTCACAGGTATACGACCCATTAGGCTTGCTAGCACCTTCAATTATAATCGCTAAAATACTTTTACAAAAATTGTGGCTTTGTAAGTTAAGTTGGGACGATCCAGTACCTAACGACATTTTGTTTATGTGGCAAAACTTTATTAATACACTTCAATATTTACAAAACATAAAGATTCCTCGCTATGTCGGAGGAGTACATACAAAATATACAGATTTACATATATTCACGGATGCGTCGCAGGATGCATACGGTGCATGCGCATACATCAGTACATACGACGACAACTCACCAGTTACAACTAGGTTGCTTTGTGCGAAGAGTAAAGTCGCACCAATTAAACCAGTGACAATACCGCGACTTGAGCTATGCGGAGCTTTAGTTGGTGCCAAGTTATACCAAAAAATAAGTCAGTCATGGAGATTAACTTTCGATCATATATACTTTTGGTCTGACTCCACTATAGTCATAAATTGGATTAAAATTTCACCTAACTTATTAAAACCATTCGTGCAAAACAGAGTAGTACAACTTAATGAATTGACAGGTGAGTTGCCGTGGTTACATGTTGCTGGTAAGGAGAACCCAGCTGACCTTTTATCCCGCGGGCTCACGCTCGACGCGCTTCAATATTCGGATATTTGGTGGCACGGGCCAACGTTTTTAACTGAAATTAAATCTAATTTTAATCACGGTAATCACGATGAAATAATTAATTTTAACGATTTACCGGAAATAAAGTCAATTACTAATTCATTGTTTACACAAGACACTTATACACATATTTTTACCTTTGAACGTTTTTCAAATTTTAATCGCATGAGACGTGCAGCCGCTTATGTATTACGATTCATTAATAATTCGCGCGTTAAAGTTAGATCAGAACGTAGCACTGGCCCGCTTACTTCTGATGAATTAAATAAGTCAACTTTAGTTTTGGTTCGCATAGTGCAACACACGTCATTTCCCGACATTATTAATACGTTAGTGAAGAACTTACCTGTTAAATCGATGAGAAGCATATCTAGTCTTGACGTATTCCTAGATTCTGATCGCATTATTAGAGTAGGAGGCAGATTAGTAAATTCAGAGAATTTTTCTTACGGTAAAAAACATCCCATATTGTTATGTTCCAAGCATATTTTTACGCGACTTCTATTTCAATTTGAACATAAGCGTCTACTCCATGCTGGTCCACAATTGCTCTTGGCTACTATCAGGGACAGTTGGTGGCCACTTAAGGGTCGTGATTTAGCCAAGCAGACAGTACATAAGTGCATTACATGTACTCGTCAGAAAGGAAAGGCACTATCCGTAAAAATGGGTAACTTACCTCTTGAGAGACTGGAGCCGGGGTATCCATTCCTACGTTGTGGCGTGGATTATGCTGGACCTATGTTCATACTGAATCGGAAAGGAAGGGGATCAAAACTTGAAAAATGTTACATTTGCCTATTCATATGTTTCGCTACTCGTGCAGTACACTTGGAGTTAGTCACAAGCCTTAGTTCTGAGGCATACTTACTGGCTTTGAAAAGGTTCTTATCTCGTCGTGGGAAACCCGCACAAATATTTTCCGACAACGGGAAAACGTTCGTAGGCGCATTAAAAGAATTTTCTAAATTTTTAAATACTTGCGAAAATGATATTTTAAATTTTGCTACATGCGAAAATATTAAGTTTAATTTTATTCCTCCCTATTCACCGCATTTTGGTGGTTTGTGGGAGGCAGGGGTCAAATCATTTAAGTATCATCTCCGGCGTATAGGGAATGCAAACCTCACATATGAGGAGTTTTCAACATTATTGACACAAATTGAAGCTATCCTCAATTCCAGACCTATGTATCCTATGTCTTCAGACCCAAACGACCTACTTCCTCTTACACCAGCCCATTTCCTGATTGGTCGATCGCTCGTTGCACCTGCCTACGAAGACCTCACAGCTGCAAACACTTCACGCCTGATCCGATACGAGCGCATCGAACAAATGCGACAGAACTTCTGGAGACGCTGGTCGCAGGAGTACGTTGCGGAGCTGCAGACCAGGACTAAATGGCAGTCCAACACAGACACAATAGTACCCAACACTTTGGTGCTCATTAAAGAAGACAATCTGCCACCATTAAAATGGCGCCTTGGACGAGTCATACGCACTTCAACTGGAAAAGATGGACTTGCACGTGTAGCCGACATCAAAACAGCTAACGGAGTGATACAAAGATCATACCCAAGATTATGTCCGCTTCTTAAGGAGGAAGAATCCTAACTACTCTCAACTTATTCTCATTCTTCTACTTCTTCGTTGGAGGCTGTTGCTCCAAGGCGGGGGGCATGTCTACGCATCGTCATCAAGCCAATAGCACCGTACTGGACGGCCCAGGAGAGGGGTCTCAAAACTTCACCACCGCGCGGCGCCACTGTGTCATTCACATTCTATCGCTCAGCCATTAGACGAATACACGCAATCAAACTTTGTAAAAATCATAATCACTGATTATACGCTTTAATCGTATCAAGGAAGACTTTTAATTCATCTCCAAACAAAAGGTAATTTTAGGTCTACAAAACCAAGTTAAAACCACCGTGACATGTGAAGTTTTTAAGGGGCCCAAAGCTCCTAACAAGATGGGCATTGTCCTTTAGGTATCACAATTTTATGTTTATCCCGTGTATTTTTATCATGAAAATCGCTCCTAACATTAAACAAATGCAAATTTTTTCGCACATATAAAATATTTTCTAAGATATAGAGTGATGGCAAAGTTAGTATTTTAATATCTTTAAACACGTTTCTAAGGGACTCGCGGGAGTTTCAAACCTGAGTTGAGGTCTGATGGTCGTCGCTCAGTGTAAAATAGAGCGTGTAAAATACATTCTGTTGCATCTGGTTAGACTAGAAGCTAACCCCAAAATAGTTGGAATAAGGATAGGAGGAAATATTTCTTATGGTTTCAATACTTACTTACTACTTTTTAGGGTTTCGTACCCAAAGGGTAAAACGGGACCCTATTACTTAAGACTCCGCTGTCCGTTCGTCTGTCCGTCACCAGGCTGTATCTCATGAAGCGTGATAGTTAGACGGTTGAAATTTTCACAGATGATGTATTTCTGTTGCCGCTATAACAGCAAATACTAAATAACAGAATAAAATAAATATTTAAGGGGGCTCCCATACAACAAACGTAATTTTTTTGCCGTTTTTATAGAAAATGGTACGGAACCCTACGTGCGCGAGTCGGACTCGAATTTGGCCGGTTTTTTTTTACTTTTTATAATAAAACGTTTCCCCACACTAAGATTTCTCCTGTATCGTGGGTGCGTTTACAGACACAAATCTCACATACACAAACGCCCAGACCTGAAACAATCATCTGCAGGCCATACAAATTTTTATTCCGTGCGGAAATCGAACCCGCGACACGTAGCGCAGCAGTCTATCGCTTAGCCACAGCACCAAACGTGTCGCCAAAATTTAACATTTCATGCTCCAAAAAATATTGTTTTAATAGATTACCGCAAAAAAGAATGCTATAGCTGAATATAAATTAACAATAACACAATTAAAGAGAAGAAATGGTGGTCCCAACGTATACATTCTTTACAAAACTCCCCAACAGATGTCCTTGTCCCGTTTAAATGTTTGTTACGAGTTTCCTTACAATAGGTACGTACTGTGAATAATTATTCTGCAAAAAATGTTTTTTTCAATCGTACTTTAGTAAATCAAAACGTTAATATGCATGCGCTTTAATACATATTTGATTACAATAGTAGACCAATGTATCGTTATAAGTACCCTTAAGAATGTATGTACCTGCTAAAAGGCCCAAACTGGACGCATTATTCATTTTTTCCTTTACAAGAGGAAAAGAAAACATGACGATAAAAAATACTTGCAAAATTCACCATAACTAGGCACAAAATAATTTATGCGGCGATAGAATCTGACCCTAAGCGGACCCTAGTTTAGATGCAAACATCAATCGATTAGAACCTGCTTGTAGGGACCGTGGAGTATCAAATTCTCTAGTCCCTTGCCTGAGATAACCCTAAGAGCTTTTTGCGATTAAGTTGACAATACCGGCTCCAACACGGGGGCTACATTACTGGACAATACGTGACGACTATGTTTAGTATTATATTTGATAGTGTAGATTTTATAGGGTTAAAAATATTCGTGCTATTTTTGGAGTCACTCGGGTTCCTGAGTTTTGATCGTTAAAAAGTAAGTTGGATAGGTTAATATTTTATTTAATAAAGCCCGAATTATCCCCAGATGGGCAGGGCAATTTACAAACTAAACTAGGCTCCAATTAAAGCACGTGTAGCCCCAGTCAATTAATCCCATAGGTGTCACAAAAACCTTTTTAATTAGCCTAAATTAAAACATTAGTTTCACACTTTTATTTATGATCTAACCGTTTATACAAAATGAGTTTTCACACATAAAAAGCTGAAGACCTAATTTCTGGTCGTAAACCGCAGGTATAAAATATAAGAGCCGACTAACGTGCTAGGTCAGAAGTCCTTTGGGGTGGGTACCTGTCATTAGGTGATGAGGCTGGATGGATATATCTTGGGTAATTTAGTGCGTTCCAGATGCTAGGTTCGGTATAGGAGACAAAATTTTTAGAAACCTTGAATATTATTTCATTAATCCACTTTCAGGTGACGAGGTTATGACAATCAATCAGATAATAATGCGGTGACAGTGAAATAAATCGCTGAATAAAACTTTAAATTATTTTTTGATTCGGCGAGCAAGCTGTCACCTAAATTGAAATTACTTTAGGGGTACATTTCACTAAAGTCAAACTTCAAAAGTCATTTTTTCAAAACAGACTAGAATTACTTTAAAAAAAAAACTATTACTTTTTGTTTACATCAATTTTACATAAGACAGCCCCCAAAAACGCCCGCCCTTCACCGCTTCCTAGTGTTTATGCCGTGAAGAAGAAACGGCGCAACAAACTCTCCAGCAGTACAGTTCCTCTCTGCCAGGTGAATAAATTAATTGAGTCTGTACATATAACAAACATAATATTAATTATAAATTATGCAAATTAAGGATGATTAAAAAGTCGCTTCATTGTCTGCTACGGCCATACTCATTGCTAGTATTGTCTGTAACTAATGATAAATGTCCCTAACATTTATCTCAATCAAATATTTCCGCATTTTCAACTGAAATTAATAGTGTCCCAACAGGAAAAAGAAGAAAAATATGGAACAAACTTTTGACCAAACATTCTTAACTTAGTTTGGCATTTTTGGCGGATATGTTAGGAGATCAATGTTCCTTTAGACTCGTATTTTCTCACGGGACATTTAACGGCATTCACAAATTACTGTCCCAATTCAGCAAGCCTAGTAGGCAATAACGTGACAAGAGATGTGTCACGGCTTGAATGATCTTCGATTCAGTTCGTTCAAGTTTCGACAATATTCGATTAAGATTTAAATCTTGTCACAGGATACTTAGTGCATGCCTGCGTACGTTTTTCTTATTAACGAGTCATTTGGGTAGAACTTATTGAGCGTCTTGCTATAGTATCATAAGCTTTAACCCTTTACAGTGCAGATTTTACAATAAGAGCGTGTACGCCGTTCGGCATTTCATACAAATTTTCAAGTCCTTATTTTTCGATATGACTGAACCGATTTTAATGAAACTTCATACCTATCAGCAGAATATATAGGACTAAAAAGTTAGTAGAAAACATTTTCGAAAAATAGTGTTACAGCTAAATTAGACCGATTTTAACCATACAAACAGAAATTACCAAATATCTATCTTTTTTTAAGTAAGATATTTCGAAAATGTTTTCTACTAACTTTTTAGACCTAATTATCTTGCTTATGTGTGTGAAGTTTCATTAAAATCAGTTCAGTCATTACGAAATACAAAAACTTGAAAATTTGTATGAAATGCCGTACGTACGGCGTACACGCTCTTAAGGCACATACCTATTATGAAACCACAATTACTTGGCGTCACTCGCGATCATGTTAGTGGTCGCGTTTGTGCGCTGTGCCCGTTTAATGGTTTTTAGCGGGAGATCATTCTAACAATAGTTTCGATAAAATCGACATAAAGTCAGACTAGGAGGGTAGTTACAAGCGCTGTATAAATTGTGAGGTACAACTGTAATTACGTTCTTACTTTGTACACGAGGCAGGCAGACGAATAACGAACAACACTCGGACATGCATTACGCAGGCAACTTCCGTTGTTGTCGTGTGCTTAAAATGTTTTATGCACAAGACATACTCAGACAAACAATGACATAAGACTTGACCAGTCAGCACACGCACTGTACTTAGTTGCCTGCATAGAAATCCGTTTTACTTACTACGTTTTACATGAAGAACTGTGGCAAAATGTAGTGGGGAATCTTTGTACGGTGTGCTATTCTTCACAATATAAGTTCACATTATAACCAATAGGAGTTAAATTCACGACCACGGCCTTATGGGCGTATATATGAAGGAAGCAGGTAACCAGCGCCTACCGGTACTGGTCCGTGCAGGTAACCGCTACATAAAGGAAGCGGGTAGAAGCAGGGGCTGGCATTTTTTAACAAAAATACGCCTTGTTCCCTTGCAAATACAGCAACAAATGACGGCCTACCAGCGCTGATCGGAGCAGTTCGGAACTTGTCGGCGACGTTCAGAGCTTGTCGGCGCTGGTTTGCCACACAGTATAGCCTCCACGAGTGACGATACTTAAGTACGTCCGACGCACTCTGGGCAGTCAGTCTCGCTACCAAACTTGCTGACTGGCTAATCTTTTCACCACGGCATGAGCTATTTTCGTATAGCTCGTGCTGACACGAGAGAAGAAGAAGCACCGACAAGCGCTGTCAGATCGGCGCCGCCAACTCGCTTTTCACTAAGATTGCAAGACAATGCCTCAATCATTAGCTAGACAGAAGAGCAACAAGTATTTAGTAATACTTTTCTAATGGGGTATTTCACCAACCCATCATTAACTGTTCATTAAACTCTCAATAACCGTAATTATAGAAACAACAGAAAGACAATTAAGTGTCGTCCTGGGACGACGGGCGGTACGCAACCGGTTAAGCTAATTCGGTCTCTAACCTTTTCAATAGCTAACATTTGCATTGATTTATTGAATAAATACATTTTTGTTTCTAGGTCACATTAACCTCCGGTCTCTAAGTTAAGAATTTTAGGATAAACAGTACTTAAGTAACGTTTGAGAACGGAGTTGTCAAAAAAATGATGGATTATAAATATAAAGCATTTTTTTGACAACTCCATACTCAAATATTACTCAAGTATTGCTTATCCTAGAATTCTTAATTCAGAAACCGGAGGGTAGCCTATCTAGTGAATAGTTACCGACTACATTATTGATAATATTATCTTGGTGAAATATCACCTTATTCTTTTAATGCAATTTATTATTCCGTTTCATCTAAATACACACATAAAATTACATTTTTAAATATTTCTATAAAACAAAAAACATTTGAAAACATAAAAAATAGTATTCCACCGGCATCGGAAACAAGGTCCAAGCTGCCGGCAGTCAGGGCTCCAGAGAAAGGAACCTATTCACTATGCGTGCCGTGTCAAGGAGTACTGCTTTTTGTATCAAGCCCTTGATCCAACCGCCCAACGAGAGCCTCATGAGGTGTTGATCGAGGCTCTTGGCTATTAGGCCATTCGCCGTAACGACTATCGGGACAATGACTGCTGAGTCCACATCCTACATGCTGACAACCTCGTGTGCTAAATCAAGATACCTATTTAATTTGTTTGTCTTTTTCAATAACATATTTTTTTAATACAATTTATTCTAACATTTCCTAAAACAGTTATACAACCAAAATACTGCGCCGAAAGTCCCTTATTTTATAAGACCAAGTCAATCGTAATACAGTTCGTTGAAAGCAAATCCCATAATAATATGTAATTCGGAGCATCGGCATCGTTGGGGACCCATTTGATGTCGGTAATCCGAAACTTACAAAATAACTAGCCAGAGGGCAAAAGGGCCACCAATGACGTCATTGACGACCTCACAGATAGATACTATGCTATTTTCCGATCTCACTGTTTGATAGGATTAAAATGCTTCGCAGAATCCAATAAATCTATACCTAGTATTGGGCAGATTGACCTAGTTTCCAAATGGGAATTCGATCAAATTGATGTATAGTTTCGCGAAATTTATCAATGTTTTATGCGGTATTAGAACGGTTTGCTGGTTGGATGAATAAAGTGAAATAGAACGGAATAAAATGATCAATTATTTGCCTGTTTTTGTTTATTTATTTTATAGATTGGCAAGCCAGCCTACGGCTCACCTGACAGAAAGTAGTTATTTACCGCTATCTACAAGGTTAGTCCGAAAGGAGGTACTATTCCGCGGGCCACTGAAAGTATCACTGATATCTGTGTCAAGTATAAAAATTTCTAAGTTCGATAACTTTCATTTCCATGCGAAATGATGTTTTATTTTCCTGCTTTTGTTATGAATTCAGAAAATGAAGGTCTAATTCGTGACCCTAAATATGAACTAAAATATAAACAAAGCTGATCACAGCTGAGGGTAGATAGATTTTAACGTATTTTTTTGTGAAATCTTTGAGAAGCAATTTTTTTTTATGGAAACTGCCCCTCTCTAAGATTTATCTTGTATGGTGCGTTTACAGGCACAAATCTCACATACACAAACGCCCAGACCCGAAACAACTATCTGTAGGCTATAGCAATTTTTGTTCCGTGTGGAAATCGAACCCACGACCCGTAGCGCAGAACCCAATCGCTCAGCCACTGCACCAAACGTGTCGTCAATTTTTTTCAAATATTCAAATTCATATTTCTCTTTCGAATTTCTCCAAAAGTCAATAGCTTTTGGGGAAACTCGGTTAATCATTATTGTGGGTACTTTAACACCCTTTCGGATTAGTACCCCCTTTCCGACTAACCTTGTATAATACAAATACTACAAAACCAAGAGGATTACTGATGCGTTGCCAACCTTTAAGACAAAGTTGAAAAATCTCATGTGCCTGTAATTTTACCGGCACCCACACCCTATAACACAGCAATGCTGCTTAGCAGCAGAAATAGTTATGGAGGTAGTACTTCCTCGGACGAGCTCTTTCTGAAGAGCTCTACTATCATTTTCCTGCAACTATTATCCTAATGACTGAGTCATGTGTATGTATGAACCCTTTCTTGGCACAAACATCGTCCAATCGCTAGGATTTTTAATAAAATAGAGTACCAATTCTATAAAAAACCCTACATTGTTTTCAGTAAAATGGCGTTGTAGATTTTATTCCATGAAATCAAAGATAAGCCAAATTGGGCTGCGCGTATCATCTTCGTTTCTCCGTAAATCTCGTTTGTTGTACATACCAGCAACTAGAACTACATATAGACAAAACTCGTACATGATTAGAGCGAGCCGTCTATACAATACTTGTAATGCTTGCCAGGAAGTTGATATCGATATATTTAATACTAGTGTGTCTAAACTAAAGAAAACTCTTTGTAACCATTTCTTTGATAACCTAACATAGCCTTTGATTTGTATACCTACGTAAATTAAATTCGCGAATTAATCACTGTCTACTACTTAATACCTACTTAAACCGTTTGTTTACTAAACATAACTATTTGTGTTTATTTGTAATTGGCCATATTCATGTTATTAACAAATTACCTACTGTGTTTGCTAGCTGTAAGTTTTCCGAAAATTATAAAATAAAATAAAGATCATGTGATACCGACTTATGTAGAAAATGAACTCAAACCTCATTTATTCAAAATATACTAGAATCACTTAGTTCTTTTTGAACGTCAGATTAACAATAGACAGCCCACAAAAAAGCCCTCCCTTCACCGCTTCCTAGTGTTTATGCTGTGAAGAAGAAACGGCGCAACAAACTCCCCAGCAACACAGATTTGTCTGTCAGGTCAATACATTAATTGAGTCTATACAAAGAAAATCATAATATTTTTTACAATAACAAAATTATGCAAATAAAGGAAAAGTATTAATTATAAATTAAAAAAAATGTTTATCAATTCTGTATGAATTGAGATAAATCATAATCGTATCTAAATAATATAGATACATACATAAACCTACACATAAAAACTAATGGTTTCCAGGGAAGCCACATGTGCAAAAAAGAAATAGCGCCACACGTCCCTATCGTCAACGTAGTCGTTTATCTTATAGTATGCCTTTTTAATGAGAACTGATTTAACGTAAGATTTAAATTTGCCATCGGTGAGATTCGTAATTGTAATGGGAATTTTATTATAAAATCGAACACAATTTCCTAGGAATGACTTATTCGTTTAGATAATCTAAATTTAGGGACTACTAATTTATGTTTGTTTCTAGAATTTATATAATGAACGTCGCTTTTTACAATATACATTGGCAGATTTTTACGTACAAAGATAATATTTTCCAAAATGTAAACGGAAGGCATCGTCAGAATATTAATTTCTTTTTAGAAATCTCTAAGCGACTCCCGAAGACCCATATATATCGAGTCGCGATCGGCCGCGGCCCCCCACAGCAGAATACCATATGACATAATGCTGTGGAAGTACGCAAAATAAACAAATCGGGCAGTAGGTACGTCAGTTAGCTGTCTAATCCTTCTGACTGCAAAAGCAGCAGCAGAAGCAGTTATCTCCCCACTGTAATTTGGAATCTATTGTTATGCCTAGAAATACAGTTTGTTTTACTATGTTCAGTTTACTGCCGTCAAGCGTTATGTTCACTCCTACATGGGGAACGTTTGGCAACGAGAACTTTAAACATTTCGTTTTAGTGGCATTCAATAAAAGATTATTTGCTGCAAACCATTTATAAAGAGCGGATAACTACTATTTACATTTAAAATATCTTTCCTATTGGTTTTAAAAATAAGGGAAGTGTCGTCCGCGAATAAAATTATAATTATCAGATAGTGCCGACATCATTTATTTATTTATTTTATTCTAAATAGCACGGCCGAAACCAATTACACTATTTAAACATTATTTATTTATTTAACACAGTCATGCATTCTTCTCGCAAAAATTCAAACATTCTGACAGTATCATCTTCCATTCATCCGCAAACATACCAAGATCTGTAATTGAGTTCAGGAGAGCGTTAATAGCGGCTAAAGTCCAAGGAATAGGTGACTTGGAGTGTGCAACAGTACGGCATCATGTAAGGGAGATCATTAATATAAGCTAAAAACAGAAAGATTTGATTTGTAGACAAGATTTTCTTTACACTTACATAACTAGCCCACTATTAGGAGGGAACTAGGCCACTAATTATCAACTGCGCAGATCATAAGATTTACAAGGTTAAGCTGCGCTTGCCACGGTCAGTCCGTCGATGGGTGACCGTTCGCACATCGAGACGCCTCTGTGCCTCGGAGAGCATGTTAAACCGTCGGTACCGGGTGTCATACGAATATCTCTAACAGTCGTTACGGGTAGTCGGAAGCCCGAAAGACTGACAACCGGTCTAATCTAAGAATATCGGTATTGTTCAGTAACTGGGTTGCGGAGGTCTGATGGCAGTAGCTCCGTGTAAAATACTGGTATTCAGCCGCATCTGGTTTTATTGGAAGCAGATCCCAACATAGTTGGGAGAAGGCTAAGCAGAACTAATAAAAGATTTTTATACACATAAAGGGTGTGTTGTAAATAGTAGTCCAACGTTAAGGATTCGACACACCGTGTATTCAGCTATTACATACAACAATTTGAACCATTTTTTACCTAAGACAATTTTTTTTTTTATTTATCTCTTCGTTTTACTAATTTAGCTGTAATTTCAACACAATACATTATTTTCCTATTTTGTTTTTTGTTTATAACTGCTGAATACATGTGCTATCATATGCAAGTAAGTTTTAATTTTTAGTAATTTTTTTCGAAAATAAACATAATTATAAAAAAAAAAAAAAACTTTTTGTGGTATGTGATAGCTAGGGTTTCTGCTCGAGAATTCTCGAGTCGAGAAATGTCGAGAAATCATGCCAACTTCGAGACGAGAAAAAATACCTCGAGAATTCGAGAACTCGAGAAATCGAAGATTTTCTTTTATTACTGTAAAATTGGATTAAAAGTTACGTAATCTTTGCATTCTGGCTTCTGATCGTTCTCCTTACGAGGCACGAGTAAGCGAGGCAAGCGAAGAGACACATAATATACCTGCAACTCCAAGTACTCTTATTATAATGTGACATTAAAATGTCAAATAAAAATTAACTGTAAGATAAACTCCGTTCATCTATTGTTGGGTTTCTGAATACAAAATCGACGACTAGATAACTATCCAAACAATAAGTGAGTTTGTAAATTGATCACTAGATGGGGTCTCTTTTTAAAGCCCATCTAAATATACTTTTCTCGCCTTACATCTTTTTGAAATTAGGCCCCAAGTTTAAATGAAAATCTCCTCTGGTACCTATGTGCAATGATTTTAAAACGAATCATTACACACATGAAATATAAAATTTAAATCACAATATTTTCTCTTTGTTATTTTTAATCATAGCAACAGCACAATAAAACTATTAAAACAAAATAAGTAGGATTTTAAAGTTTTATTGTAATTTATAATATTGGGCGGTAAAGTTTATTTATATCTGAAAAAAAACTAAGCTAACGTACCTATTTGTGGTGTAAATGAATGGGTTCTAGGGCAGGACTTGTTATTTCACAAAGGTAAATATCAAAGTGCCCTAGTTAAAGATATCTCATGTTAAACTTTTCATCCGTGAACATTTCGGATGGATTTCTTTCGATGCCTTTTTATTGGTACTGATTTATTTGAAATAGCCTCCAGCACTTCCAAATCAGATTCCGATGAACTACTCGAGTCCATTTCGCTGGGAGTCCAAAACTCACTATCGATTAACGATTTACGCCCCAAATTGGTCAGTCAAGTTAACTGAAGTTTGAACTAAGTAAGATCATCTTCTGACTGGGGCGTCCAGAAACGCAATGTGTCATTTTATCGAACCAATAGCGGTGAAATAGATAAACTACGGTTAGGAGTACCTGAGAAACTGAAAAAATAAGTTATCTGAAGTTTGAAATAGGATTATCTTCTGACTGGGGTGTCCAGAAACGCAGTGAGTCAGCTTATCGAAATAATAGCGCTATCGAACAGATAAACTACGTTCAAGAGTACACCAGAAAACGGGAGTATGCTGATTTTTTAAGGTTTTAAAAATTTCTCGAATGACCCGAGAAACCCGAGAAATCGGGCTCGAGAATTCTCGAGACCCGAGAAAAAAAATATGTCGAGAAAACAGAAACCCTAGTGATAGCTGAATATGTCGCGTATCGACCCCTTAACGTTGGACCACTAGTTACGACACAAGGCCACGACACATCCTGTATAATAATCAGTTCATTATTATCCCACTGCTGGGCACGGGCATCTTCTCATAATGAAAAGAGGTTAGTGATTAGTCCACTACGCTGGCCTGGTGTGGACTTGTGGACCACACTCCCCATCTTGAACATTTTTTTACGCTTTCTCGATTTTGCCTGTTTTCTCACGATGTATAAATCATTGTATCACATTCGTAATTTCAATAGCTTTCATTTTGTAAATACAACAATATTCATTGCGAGGTGCATAGTTGTGGAGAAGTCGGATTGTTAATACATACGTTGCTATGGAAATTGTTGACCTGTCAAAATCAAAGCCATAGCAATTATGAGTGTCTTGCGCTATTAGGATGCTATTTCAAAATGAATTCGAATTTTATTTATTCGTAGTTGCAATTACGCATTTCAGATCTTCACGCAGAATTGAAAATAAAGCTTAAACAAGAAGCGGTTTCGGTCAACGCACTTGTAAAAGTTAAAATCGTTTCCAATAAACATTCTATTGTCTGTCAAGATGAACTTTGGTTTATTGGCTCGTCTTAAAACCGGCGGTCTACCGAACATTATTTGGTTGTAGCTGTTACTACTTGGCAATAAAATGGGAACTGATTGTAGCAACTTCGAGTTGTGGTGCATTTAGAGTTTATCGATTAAGACTTTTGTGTCTAAGTGCTACCCAAAAGTTACATGTCATACAGACAGAAATTAATTGTCTATTTCGATTAGAAATATAAGCCGTTATTAATAAAAGATCGTCATTTTTATACTCTGTTCAACGAAAGATAAGTCTGACATTGCGATCATTTCGTAAATTGTAGGATGCTGTCTAAAAAACCGGCCAAGTACGAGTCGGACTCGCGCACGAAGGGTTCCGTACCATCTATACTAATATTATAAAGAGGTAGAATTTGTTTGTTTGTTTGTATGTAGGAGGTAATCTCCGGAACTACACATCCGATTTCAAAAATTCTTTCACCAATAGGAAGCAACGTTATCCCTGAGTGCTATAGGCTATATTTTGGGATCAAAAAATTATAAATTAACGCGAGCGAAGCCGCGAGCAAAAGCTAGTCTATACTAATATTATAAAGAGGTAGAATTTGTTTGTTTGTTTGTATGTAAGAGGTAATCTCCGAAATTACTCATCCGATTTCAAAAATTCTTTCACCAATAGGAAGCTACGTTATCCCTGAGTGCTATAGGCTATATTTTGGGATCAAAAAATTAGGGATCCGTAAATTAACGGGAGCGAAGCCGCGAGCAAAAGCTATTATCTATAAAAACGGCAATAAAATCGCGTTTGTTATATGGGAGCCGCCTTAATATTTATTTTATTCTGTTTTTTTGCATTTAATGTTATAGCGGCAACAAAAATACATCATCTGTGAAAATTTCAACGGTCTAACTATCACGGTTCATTAGATACAGCCTGGTGACAGACGGACAGACAAACAGACGGACGAACAGCGGAGTCTTAGTAATAGGGTCCCGTTTTACCCTTTAGGTACGGAACCCTAAAAACGTAAACCAGATAATAAGTATTTATGCAAGTTTTGTTCTTTTTAACCGACTTCAATTCGGTTGTATTTTTTTTTTTTTTTTTTTTTTTTTTTTTTTTTTTTTTTTTTTTTTTTATGTTTGTTACCTCATATCTCCGTCATTTATGAACCGATTTGAAAAATTCTTCTTTTGTTCGAAAGGGTATACTTTCCGATTGGTCCCATTTAAATTTTGTTATGATCAGACCATGAACTTCAGAGATATGGAACGGAACTCCTCATCGGATCATAGCAAAATTCTCAAATTACTAATATTGCTTTGTTTATATTTGTTGTTGAGAACTGACTACTTGAAAAGAGGAGGGGTTGCGTGTCCCCCCCTCCCCCCCTTTGGAATGTTTTCATTATATCGTGTAAGGTATCATTTGAAAGGACTTTTTATGCCCGACTACGTCAAAGCCAATAAGAAGGGTTATGAAGGAGGGGGTTAAAATTATGACACTAAAACGTATTTAATAAAAAATAACTTTAAAAAAAAGTAAAAACCGACTTCAAAGAAATACTAAAAGGAGTAAAATAATTACGATAATATAAAATTAACAGTTTCAGAAGTCGGTGCAACTCTACACTGAAGCAAATAGAAGCCACCGACTTCTGAAACTGTTAATTTTATATTATCGTAATTATTTTACTCCTTTTAGTATTTCTTTGAAGTCGGTTTTTACTTTTTTTTAAAGTTATTAAATATTTGTCATTCTTTGTATGGTAACGTTTTGTAGAGAAACGTCAAGACTCATCTTACGTTGAAAAGGATATAAACACTGATTAAATTATACCTGTCCTTGTCATTTGTATGCCAATGAAAAGAGATAGCGATACACTTAAAAGCCATTTTCGTGTAACATCCTTTAACCATTGTTTATAAATAAGGGTTTTTAGTGCTTAGTGCTCCTAAACCGCGGCGTACCTTTATGACAAGCCGAGAAATACTTCCTTGCACGTGCAAAAAACGTGCAAAAAATATAGAAGGCCACGTGGCCTTCTGTATTTTTTTCTGGAATGGAGCACGATGTATTTAATATTACATATTTACTTAGACTGCCTCGTTGATCTAGTGGCCGCAAGTGCGACTGCTGAGCGTGAGGTCTTGGGTTCGATTCTCAGGTCGAAATGATAAATGATATTTATTCACAAAAAATGGTGTCCATAAGATGTCAGTAGTTTTTACAGTAGCTCTTTCCATTTAGCCAGTGAGGGCATGTGAATTTACTTTGATTTACATAAAATGTCTACCCAAATTGTCAAAGTAAGTATTACAATATTATCATGCAATTTAAAATTAATCAGAGTATATAAAATATGTTTTATCATAGCATTAGGTAACAAAGGGTCATTGGGTTTTTCTGTGTGGAATTTCTCAGTAGCAGCCCGGAGTCTGGATTTGTGCCCGGTTAATGGCAATAGGCTTGCCCCCTATTACATGGGACTTAAACCTAACGACCAAATGCTTGTATCATACTCCTCTGTCCCACCCTTCACAGGCGTGTTGTTATGTTATTTACCTAGATTGGTTTTGCCCTTTAGGCTTTGAAATTCAAGGACCAGCAGGCGTAACTTGACCACTTAGACCCCTATCTATAACTACGCCATCTACCGTATCTATAACTAGCAACACGCACGAATGAAAACCTCAACAACTAACATTTCAGCAACAATCAAACTAAATCAAACAAACAATCCTTGAAGTTATAATTTCAATTAAAATTATCCTTGTGGTTTCACTGTTATTAATTAGAACAGTTTGTTTCCCAGAAAGGGTTGTATTTTCGTAAGTTTACCTTGTACATGTATTCAGCGAGTATGTATACATACAGGTTAATTCAAATTAAGCGGCAGGGTATCGAAACCAATCTCGTTTTGAATATTATTTAATAAAAAATTTATTTAACTTTTGTGTCAACAATTAATAGTAGGTATCTAATCTGATGAGGAGGGACGAAACGCATGGGACTAAGAGAGTGATAAATATATATGTTGATGGATAGAGGGGAAGAGGGAGACGAAAGAAAAAATGGATAGATCGTGTGAGAGATTAAATGAATAAAAAGGAGTAGATGACCCTAAGTAACTTGGTATAAAGGCAGAAGAAGAAGATAAAGAATTACATTCCGGTGTTATACAAAACGCGAAGTAGTCATATTCTAGAAACCAGCATATTTTTTTTATGTTTTCTATAAACTGTACCTAGTAAGCTTGTATAGCCTGTTAGGAGTGTATGAAAAAAGCCTTCATTTGTAACGTTACTTAACTATGTCCGGCGCTATCTCGGCAGACAGCCCCGCTACCAACCTTGCTGACTGGCTCATCTTTTCACCGCGGCATGAGCTACTCTCGTATAGCTCGTACCGACACGAGAGAATAAGAAGTAAAGTCTGTGAAGTTTCGCCTGTTGATTTGAAGGAACCTTAAATTCATCCGACATGGAAAAGTTCTTTGTTCAGCCGTGGACAGTGTTTCTTTTTTTTAATAATCATTTTAGTTGGTAGCGTTTGGCTCTAGTTGCACTTGATGGTAAGCGCAGACAGGGTCTAAGATGGAGCACACGAATCCAAATAACAGAGATAGGTATAGAGGGATTTCACTATACCCCTCCGCCTTTCACATATACATGACGGAACACAGTGAACTGCTTGACTTTGTAGTATCACCTTCATCGTCATTTGCACCGACTGGCCATTTTTTATAATCTATACTTTTTAAGATGACAGATATTGGAATTTGAACTGAGACTTGGTTTTTGGGGACGATGAAGCGATATTGAGTAAAAGTGTTATCTAATAATTTTCTGTATGTATAAATACAATATATGAAAATACTACTAACTGTTTAATTTTGTGGAGTGCCACATATACAACACCTGTTATTTGCGTGAGGCTCCGAGGGTTTATCTTATGTGAGCTGGACAACCTGAGCCTCCACATTCTATTAAAGAAGCTGCGCCCCGATGGTAACCCCTTCTCCCTTCTTTTCACTTCGTCTCCTGCCCTAACTACACTTACGAGATCGGCGATCGGACTGGCTGTCATCTACCGGCATGACTAAATGCTACAGCCGGTCTGTTTGCTGCCGCCGGTTTCTATCAGATGGCTGTGTGGGCCATCGACGAACGCCGTGACTACAAGAAGGAACTCGCTGACTACCCCAAGGGACGTGAAGCTATCCTGCCTCTTATTCTACTCGTATAAGCACTTTATTATTGTTATGTTATGTATTAGGCTCAGAATACAGAAAGAACGTATTAGGTATTGAATGCTCTACACCATTCTTTACAACTGGTGTAGCAGACGTGCTCTCAGGAGATATTAGGGCCGTCTGTTACATTACAACTTCTAATGTAAGGGTGGTAGCTAGCCAGGCGGACCGTATAGATCCTACCACCAAGCGTGCTGGGTATTGTTGAATATTACAAAACGCGTTTATTCCCAGCGTGCGACGAGAAAGTTTTATAGTCAAGCCCGTCCCCTCACGAGATAGACTTATTTGTGGTAGACTTATGCCCGGTTCCTATAGCCAAAAACGAATCGTTTTGCTTGCCAATGGTAACATAATTTTCTGCTGAACTGGGCACATAAATAGAGTCGTAAATAAATTTTACCTGTGCTAGCTACTAACATATGAGAGTCTAGATCTATACAAAGCTATGGAGTCTTTGTTTCATTATTGGTAAAGATACAAGAGTCTTAATTTTATCCAATAATGCTTGGTAAATCGGCCATTGCAAGGCATTGAAAGTTAGTATTCATCAATGCTCGTTGACTTTATGATAGCATAATAAAAACTGCATATTTTATTATTTTTCTCATCTCGGTGGTTTCATTGTAGATCATAAACCCAGTTTTAAAAACATTCATGTTCAGTTTCAGTTTTTAACCGACTTCAAAAAGGAGGAGGTTCTCAATTCGGCTGTATGTTTTTTTTTTTTTATTTATTTTTTTATGTTTGTTACCTCATATCTCCGTCATTTATGAACCGATTTGAAAAATTCTTGTTTTGTTCAAAAGGGTATACTTTCCGATTGGTCTCATATAAATTTTGTTATGATTAGAGCATGAACTTCAGAGATATGGAACGGAACTCCTCATCGGATCAAAGCAAAATTCTCAAATTACTAATATTGCTTTGTTTATATTTGTTGTTGGGAACTGACTACTGGAAAAGAGGAGGGGGTGCGTCCCCCCCCCCCTCCCCCTTTGGAATGTTTTCATTATATCGTGTAAGGTATCATTTGAAAGGGCTTTTTATGCCCGACTACGTCAAAGCCAAAAAGAAGGGTTATGAAGAGGAGGGGGTTAAAATTATGACACTAAAACGTATTTAATAAAAAATAAACTTTAAAAAAAAGTAAAAACCGACTTCAAAGAAAAACTAAAAGGAGTAAAATAATTACCATAATATAAAATTAACAGTTTCAGAAGTCGGTGCAACTCTACACTAAAACAAATAGAAGCCACCGACTTCTGAAACTGTTAATTTTATATAATGGTAATTATTTTACTCCTTTTAGTTTTTCTTTGAAGTCGGTTTTTACTTTTTTTTAAAGTTTATTTTTTTCATGTCATGTTTTATTATTATTTACTCACCAGTTCTCACATTAACCTTTTAGACCGGTCGCACATTTCTTTTTTTTTATTATTTTATAATTGTTATGTTTTTAGGTACCCTACCTACTATAGAAACAAGTGTGTATGATTTGAATTTAGACATTTACTCCAAAATTTCTGATTTAGTATAAAAATTAACTTCAAAGTTAAGTAGGTATTTATTGATAGACAAATTTCATTGAAGGCAAATGAAAGAAAAAACTATGCCATGGGGTTCTACTCCACTCACCTATTATACCCAATTTCTTTCCAGACGGTAAAAAAAGTCATTCGGTATATAGGGTTAGGTACTTAAAATTAACTGGTGAAACGTCTTAGGGTTAGCAGGTGTCATTAATAATAGAACACGTTCAAATAAGATAAGGGCTCTTACACACCACGTTTTTTATCTGGCGCTGTCGACGCGCGTCGCACGCTACTATAACGCGCTGCAAACGCGGTGTTATCGCAACCAATTTACCTATTCACTCGTTCATAAAATTGTAGTATGCAGACGACGGCTTTTTCGCGAGCTGTCGACGCGCTCGTTGCGCGGAGTTACATCGATCGATACAGACGCGCTGGCACAGCGCGTCTCTTTAGCTGCAAACACATACGTACAGTGCGTTTTAATCCAAGGAGAGTTGCTCACGCGCGTCTGTAGCGCGTTTCTCGTGAGTTTGCAGCGATGCAATCGCAAGTAATCTGCCTATTTCAAGTTTAGCAGCGCCGACAACGCGCGATATCGAAACGCGCGTCGACGGCGCCTGAAAAAAACGTGGTGTGTAAGAGCTCTAACAGTAGTAGAGCTCCTAGTGAAAGAGTCCGTCCGGGGTAGTACTACCTCCAGTGTTAGGGTTACTGATGGTCGTAAATAAAAGCGTACTGTATTAACTATAAGTGCTGTTTAATGAAGTAAGATACGAGGGCGGTTCAAAAAGTACCCGTGTTAGGAATGAAGATCTAATTTTTTTCAAAATCTTTTTTTTTTATTTCTCTTCGTAGTCTCCTTTTAGAGATATAAAACTTCTCAAAATGGCCCTGCCATATATTTAACCCATAAAAAAAATTGGATTTGTTAAACGCTCAAAAATATGCCTCTGTCTCGACGATGACCTCCTCATTTCAGTTATTTCTTTTCCCCGTGAGCCATTTCTTTAGGTTTGTGAACAAGTAGAAATAGCAGGGAGCCAGGTCAAGCGAATACAGGGGATGCGGTAGCAATTCATAACACAATTTATGCAGTTTGGCGGCGACAACTTCAGATGAATGTGCTTGTTGCGTTGTCGTGGTGAAACAATTCTTTCTTCTTCGCCAAAGGGTTGTGTCTCCTTTAATGTCATGTCAAAGCGGTCTAATAACTTACTGAAGTATTGTCTAGTGATCGTTTTCCCTTTTTCTTTGAAGTCCATGGAGTATGACGACCTTCGCATCCCAAAGAATCGTCGCCATAACTTTTTCGGCCGATGGAACCGTCTTCGCTTTCTTTGGAGCAAATTCTTGGGGAGTAACCCATTGTTTTGATTGTTGCTTGGTGTCCGGCATATAATGGTGAATCCAGGTCTCATCAGGTGACAACACTCCGCAAAAAAGTACTTCGGATCTCGCTTAAATTGGTCCATACACAGTTTCGAAGTTGAGAGCCGCGCCCGCTTGTTGTCTACCGTGAGCAATCGCGGCACGCATCGGGGTGATAACTTTTCTTTGCCAACTTATCAGGTAAAATATTAATTAACGTTCCCGTCGAAACACCTACAATCTGCGCTACTGCGCTGCCTTTCGTTCGTCTATCAGTGAGAATCATGTCGTGGACTTTTTCAATGATTTCCTCAGTAACCACATCTGTCAGGCATCCTAGGCACTCCTCATCAAAAACGAATGTAAGACCACGTTTAAATTCATTAAACCAATATTTGACTGTAGTCATAGATGGCGAAGGGTCCCCATAAGCAGCATCGAACTTCCGTTTTATATCCTCACATGTTTTTCTATCCAAAACTAGAAAGCGAATCACTAAACGATACAGCACTTTTTCCATCTTGCCGAAAACTACGTTATACGTTTTACTGAAATTGCTGTAAAATCAAAACTCATCTATGAATCAGCATCAAAATTATTTTGGGGGCTTTTTATAAATGACAGCACACGATGGTAACACCAACTTGCCTTATCAACGTAAACTGTCTTCAAACACGGGTACTTATTGAACCGCCCAGGTAGGCAGAACTGTCGCGTATGTATTCAGCAGTGGTCCCCTCTCCGCCGCCGCGCACCTGGCGACGATGTCGAGATGATAGTGTCGACATCCAGAACTATTTCTGCCGCTAAGCAGCATTGCTGTATTCAAGTTTGAAGGGGATGGGTGCCGTTGAAAGTACAGGTGCGCGGGACTTTCCAACTTTGTCTCCAAGGTTGGCTACTCATCAGCAATCCTATAGGTGTTGTGGGTGTATAGGCAGCGATTACCACTTATCATCACGTGTGCCTTCGGCTTGTTTGCCAAACTATCTTTTATTGTTCTGTGGAGGAACGAGGCGTGTTGTTTCTCCAACCAAAGGGAGAATACTCCAACCAGCGGAGTCTTGTGCCTGGCGGGCTACTGTCCAACGGTTGATGTTGGGAGGGTAAAATACAGAAGGCCACGTGGCCTTCTGTATTTTTTGCGCCCCCGTTAGGGGAATGAAGCACGATGTATTTAATATTACATATTTACTTAGACTGCCTCGTTGATCTAGTGGCCGCAAGTGCGACTGCTGTGCGTGAGGTCTTGGGTTCGATTCTCAGGTCGAAATGATAAATGATATTTATTCACAAAAAATGGAGTCCATGAGATGTAAGTTGTTTTTACAGTAGTTCTTTCCATTTAGCCAGTGAGGGCATGTGAATTTACTTTGATTTACATAAAATGTCTACCCAAATTGTCAAAGTAAGTTTAAGTCAATATTATCATGCAATTTAAAATTAATCAGAGTATATAAAATATGTTTTATCATAGCATTAGGTAACAAAGGGTCATTGGGTTTTTCCGTGTGGAATTTCTCAGTAGCAGCCCGGAGTCTGGATTTGTGCCCGGTTAATGGCAATAGGCTCGCCCCCTATTACATGGGACTTAAACCTAACGACCAAATGCTTGTATCATACTCCTCTGTCCAACCCTTCACAGGCGTGTTGTTATGTTATTTACCTAGATTGGTTTTGCCCTTTAGGCTTTGAAATTCAAGGACCAGCAGGCGTAACTTGACCACTTAGACCCCTATCTATAACTACGCTATCTACCGTACCTATAACTAGCAACACGCACGAATGAAAACCTCAACAATTAATATTTCAGCAACAATCAAACTAAATCAAACAAACAATCCTTGAAGTTATAATTTCAATTAAAATTATCCTTGTGGTTTCACTGTTATTAATTAGAACAGTTTGTTTCCCAGAAAGGGTTGTATTTTCGTAAGTTTACCTTGTATATGTATTCAGCGAGTATGTATACATACAAGGTTAATTCATATTAACCGGCGGCAGGGTATCGAAACCGATCTCGTTTTGAATATCACTACATAGTATAAAACAAAGTCGCTTCCCGCTGTTTGTCCCTATGTACGAGTATGCTTAGATCTTTAAAACTACGTAACGGATTTTGACGCGTTTTTTTTTATTAGATAGAGTGATTCAAGAGGAAGGTTTAAAGCTATAAAACGTACACGTGCGAAGCCGGGGCGGGTTGCTAGTTATGTAATAAAAATATTATTATATTTTGTGCCAACAATTAATAGTAATGTGATGAGGAGGGACGAAACGCATGTGACTAAGAGAGTGATAAATATAAATGTTGATGGATAGAGGGGAAGAGGGACACGAAAGAAAATATGGATGGATCGTGTGAGAGATTATATGAATAAAAAGGAGTAAATGACCCTGAATAATCTATATATATAAAAGAAAGTCGTGTTAGTTACTTCACTTATAACTCAAGAACGGCTGAACCGATTTAGCTGAAAATTGGCAGGGAGGTAGTTTAGAGCCAGGAGAAGGACATAGGATACTTTTTATCCCGTTCGACATCATGTAGGTAGGTAGTAGGTAGGTAGTAGGTAGGTAGTAGGTAGGTAGTAGGTAGGTAGTAGGTAGGTAGTAGGTAGGTAGTAGGTAGGTAGTAGGTAGGTAGTAGGTAGGTAGTAGGTAGGTAGTAGGTAGGTAGTAGGTAGGTAGTAGGTAGGTAGTAGGTAGGTAGTAGGTAGGTAGTAGGTAGGTAGTAGGTAGGTAGTAGGTAGGTAGTAGGTAGGTAGTAGGTAGGTAGTAGGTAGGTAGTAGGTAGGTAGTAGGTAGGTAGTAGGTAGGTAGTAGGTAGGTAGTAGGTAGGTAGTAGGTAGGTAGTAGGTAGGTAGTAGGTAGGTAGTAGGTAGGTAGTAGGTAGGTAGTAGGTAGGTAGTAGGTAGGTAGTAGGTAGGTAGTAGGTAGGTAGTAGGTAGGTAGTAGGTAGGTAGTAGGTAGGTAGTAGGTAGGTAGTAGGTAGGTAGTAGGTAGGTAGTAGGTAGGTAGTAGGTAGGTAGTAGGTAGGTAGTAGGTAGGTAGTAGGTAGGTAGTAGGTAGGTAGTAGGTAGGTAGTAGGTAGGTAGTAGGTAGGTAGTAGGTAGGTAGTAGGTAGGTAGTAGGTAGGTAGTAGGTAGGTAGTAGGTAGGTAGTAGGTAGGTAGTAGGTAGGTAGTAGGTAGGTAGTAGGTAGGTAGTAGGTAGGTAGTAGGTAGGTAGTAGGTAGGTAGTAGGTAGGTAGTAGGTAGGTAGTAGGTAGGTAGTAGGTAGGTAGTAGGTAGGTAGTAGGTAGGTAGTAGGTAGGTAGTAGGTAGGTAGTAGGTAGGTAGTAGGTAGGTAGTAGGTAGGTAGTAGGTAGGTAGTAAGTAGGAAAAAGTGCATTGCAACGCATGCGGGTACAGCTAGTTTGGTATAAAGGCAGAAGAAGAAGATAAAGAATTACAGTCCGGTGCTATACGAAACGCGAAGTAGTCATATTCTAGAAAATTCCATTTTTTTATGTTTTCTATAAACTGTACCTAGTAAGCTTGTATAGCCTGTTAAGAGTGTATGAAAAGAGCCTTCACTTGTAACGGTACTTAACTATGTCCGGCGCTATCTGGCCAGACAGCCCCGCTACCAACCTTGCTGACTGGCTAATCTTTTCACCACGGCATGAGCTATTTTCGTATAGCTCGTGCCGACACAGGAGAAGAAGTAAAGTCTGTGAAGTTTCGCCTGTTGATTTGAAGGAACCTTATATTCATCCGACATGGAAAAGTTCTTTGTTCAGCAGTGGACAGTGTTTTTTTTTTTTAATAACCATTTTACTTGGTCGCGTTGGGGTGCATGAAAAGAGCCTCCACGAGAGACGTTACTTCAGTACGTCCGGTGTACCCTGGGCAGTCAGCCTCGCTACCAATCTTGCTGACTGGCTAATCTTTTCACCACGGCATGAGTTATTCTCGTATAGCTCGTGCCGACACGATAGAAGAAGACTTGGTCGCGTTTGGCTCTAGTCGCACTTGATGGTAAGCGCAGACAGGGTCTAAGATGGAGCACACGAATCCAAATAACAGAGATAGGTATAGAGGGATTCCACTATACCCCTCCGCCTTTCACATATACATGACGGAACACAGTGAACTGCTTGACTTCTAATGTAAGGGTGGTAGCTAGTCAGGCGGACCTTATAGATCCTACCACCAAGCGTGCTGGGTTGTAGGAATGTTTTCCTGCATTGTGAATGATATGTTGATAATAAGATCGGTGTTTTAACTCTTGCAAAACAACCGAAATGCTTGATAAGAGCTAGCAGCTGTGATGCCTGCTAGGTTAGGCTGCTGGTACCTGATGATGTGCATGGCGTTCTAACTAACTGATGTGATAGAATAAAACAACCATGCTGCTTGAGTGCGCTTGATACACTAAAAATATATGATTTATTAAATTCTATGAAAATGACAATGTTTGTTGCTAAGTATGAACGGACCGCATAGTCATCAATATTATAAGTTATTTAATTTAGGTAACACGAGTATAGAAATTTGCTGAGCATATAAAAATGTACGAGTGGCTCGTACATACTGCCGACTCAGGAAAAAGACTATAAATAGAAGGATATTGCACAACTGTAAAGTAAATGATTTGATAGTTTGATACAATATTAAAACACAAAATGATTTGATACAAAACTGGTATTGAACCATGTTTCTTGAAAAGTATTTGTAAACTGTATTTACAATTATAAGGTATTGATAATGATAAACAAAATAAATCTGTATAAAAGTAACGTCTATTCCACACTGTGTATATGGACTTAGCGACGTTCTGCTTCTGCTGGCCATCGTCGTCCGAGCTTGGATTGGGTGAGCTGCTGTAGCTTTTGAGAGGACAGCTGCCACTCGAAGAACTTTCTGTTGTATGTTAGTGTTGTGGCTGAATTGCGTCCTGCGACTGTGACGGAGCAATGTCTATAAAATGTTCTTGAATCTTGCCCGACGAACATCGGCGTGATTTGCATGAATTGTGCCACTTGTTTCTCCTGTTTTGTTAGTATTTAAACTTGAATCACAGTCGACTTACGGTTGACGCCTTGTAGAATGATTTTGTAGATACTTGCTATTAGCTCGACGTTTTGGCTTGTCTGCTGGGTCACTAGTTCTTAGCGCGCGCAACGGTGCTGCGTTGTCACCGCTTGCGTCACCAACTCGAAATATGATACACTTGCCGGGACATTTTCTGCTTGACGATTTGAACTAAATCGCGTACCGACTGTTGTTGCTCTTGAAAACTGCACCCTTCATCTTGTACCAGGCGTTTCACTTCCTCTTCTGTTTGTTGATATGCCGAAAGTACTTCTTCTCTTGTAATACTCCTGGCTGTTATGCATTCTCGTAATCTAGGCAGAGTACCTCGGCTAATTCCACTGGGTCCACTTGATCCCCGGTGCAGGTATACTCTCCAACCCCTGTTGTAGTTCTATAGGCAATGTACACGGTGTATCCATGGTTATGTTTGCCGATAGATCTTGATGATGTTTGATGATGTCCGAATCCGATCCGTATCTTGATGATACCTACTTGCTAAGGCCCGGATCCGATCCGGCTCGAAGGACCAAAAATGTAGGAATGTTTTCCTGCATTGTGAATGATATGTTGATAATAAGATCGGTGTTTTAACTCTTGCAAAACAACCGAAATGCTTGATAAGAGCTAGCAGCTGTGATGCCTGCTAGGTTAGGCTGCTGGTACCTGATGATGTGCATGGCGTTCTAACTAACTGATGTGATAGAATAAAACAACCATGCTGCTTGAGTGCGCTTGATACACTAAAAATATATGATTTATTAAATTCTATGAAAATGACAATGTTTGTTGCTAAGTATGAACGGACCGCATAGTCATCAATATTATAAGTTATTTAATTTAGGTAACACGAGTATAGAAATTTGCTGAGCATATAAAAATGTACGAGTGGCTCGTACATGGGTATTGTTGAATCTTACAAAACGCGTATAAACGCGTTTTGTAATGTGTGTTTGTGTGTGTGGGAATAATCCCAGCGTGCGACGAGAAAGTTTTATAGTCTAGCCCGTTCCCTTACGGGATAGACTTATTTGTGGTAGACTTATGCCCGGTTCCTATAGCCAAAGACGAATCGTTTTGCTTGCCAATGGTAACTTAATTTTCTGCTGAACTGGGCACATAAATAGTCGTAAATTAATTTTACCTGTGCTAGCTACTAACGTATGAGAGTCTAGATCTATACAAACCTATGGGGTCTTTGTTTCATTATTGGTAACGATACAAGAGTCTTAATTTTATCCAATAATGCTTGGTAAATCGGCCATTGCAAGGCATTGAAAGTTAGTATTCATCAATGCTCGTTGACTTTATGATAGCATAATAAAAACTGCATATTTTATTATTTTTCTCATCTCGGTGGTTTCATTGAAGGTCATAAACCCAGTTTTAAAAACATTCATGTTCAGTTTCAGTTTTCATGTCATGTTTTATTATTATTTACTCACCAGTTCTCACATTAACCTTTTAGACCGGCCGCACATTTCTTTTTTTTTATTATTTTATAATTGTTATGTTTTTAGGTACCTCCTACTATAGAAACAAGTGTGTATGATTTGAATTTAGATATTTACTCCAAAATTTCTGATTTAGTATGAAAATTTACTTCAAAATAGTAGTAGGTATTTATTGATAGACAAACATTGAAGGCAAATGAAAAAAAAAACTATGCCATGGGGTTCTACTCCATTCACCTATTATACCCATTTTTTTCAGATGGTAAAAAGAGACATCCGGTATATGGGGTTAGGAACTTAAAATTAACTGTTGAAACGTCATAGGGTTACCAGGTATCATTAATAATAGAACATGTTCAAATATGATAACAGTAGTAGAGCTCCTAGTGAAAGAGTGCGTCCGGGGTAGTACTACCTCCAGTGTTACGCGACGTTTTACGTAGGCGGTTTAAAGCGACGCGAATTGCGAAGCGATGCGATGCGGTGACACGCGATGCGGTGCGAAGCGGCGGCTTTGTCCTACGAGCTCGCGGACCGCTCGCCGCGCGCCGCCGTCATTCAGTAGCACTGTACGGCACCGCATCCAGTTCACGTGAAAATATCAAGCCAACTGACAGCGTTCGCTTCGCGTCGCGCCGCGCCGCACCGCACTCCACGTGTGTTTGGTCACGTAGAACACTTCAATAGGTATCGACTGTTTGTTGTTTTCGCGTCGCGCCGCGCTGCTTCGCGTCGCTTGTAGATCGCTCACGTAGTATGACGCGTTAGGGTTACTGATGGTTGTAAATAAAAGCGGACTGTATTAATTATACCTAAGTGCTGGTTTAATGAAGTAAGATAGGCAGAACTGCCGCGTATGTATTCGGCGGTGGTCCCCTCTCCGCCGACGCGTGTCAGCCGCGCCGCGCACCCGGCGACGATGTCGAGATGATATTATCGATATCCAGAACTATTTCTGCCGCTAAGCAGCGTTGCTGTATTCTAGTTTGAAGGGGATGGGTGCCGTTGAAATTACAGGCGCATGGGACTTTCCAACTTTGTCTCCGAGGTTGGCTACTCATCAGCAATCCTATAGGTGTTGTGGGTGTATAGGCAGCGGTTACCACTTACCATCACGTGTGCCTTCGGCTTGTTTGCCAAACTATTTTTTTTTGTTCTGTGTAAGAACGAGGCGTGGTGTTCCTCCAACCAAAGGGACAATTCTCCAACCAGGCGGAGTCTTGTGCTTGGCGGGCTACTGCCCAACGGTTTATGTTGGGAGGTTGTATATATGCTATCTGGGTGTTAAATCTTGATATCGCGATGTAGGCTTCAATAGTTCGCATGTGGCGTGACAGATGCCGCCACAGTTCATTTGAAATCAAGATACTTTACTAATACAGTACCGAAGCACGCGCACATAGTAGGTGCCTTGTTATATAATCAAATGAAGTGAGTAAATACCTAATTTTTTTAATTAAATGTGTTCTCTTTATGATGTCTAGTAATCCTATCAACACAATCTATCAATCTTAAACGCTACAAAGCAGTCCATAGGCTGGAAACCCTTTAGGTCTCGCCAATTACTGCCCGGTTACGTAGCAACGGTCCGCAAAGCACATCTACAAAAAAACATCTAGAAAAAAAGCTACAAGGTAGTGATTCTACCGATAAGCATAAATATTCATTTTTATTTGTTATCTGTTCTATTAACGATACCACGTAAATCGGTGAAGTTTCGCCAGTTACTTTGAAGTGACCCTGCATGTAAACAAAATCTATATATTGTCATCTATACGTGTCCGTGTCATTGACCTCCGTTACCCCAAACATCCTGATATCCTTCGCAACGTTATTTAACATGGAGTCAAGGCCAGTCAAGGGGAAGGGCGGGTAATGGCATGCCCCTATAAAAACTTATCACCACGAATAACAATAACGATAGAATAGATAGAACATTTGGTTTTTTGTTAACACATTCACACTAATAAATGGAATAGTGAGTTTTCCATCTATTTGTTTGTTTTACGACTAAACTATATGTAATTTACAGAAAGAACAGAAGAGAAGAAAAGACCCATTTGATCAAGTAAAATAAAAAAAAACGGTAGATCGGTTTCTCAGCTAGTTTCAACTATTTGCGCAAAAAACAAAAGTACTTTGACATAGACGTAGCTTATAGAACGAGTATTCCGTATATTTGTTTGTTTTACGACTAAACTATATGTAATTTATAGAAAGAACAGAAGAGAAAAAAAGACTCATTTCATCACGGAAAATTAAAAAAAAAACAGGTAGCTCCCCTTTCTCAGCTAGTTCCAACTATTTGCGCAAAGTACAAAAGTACTTTGACATAGGCGTAGCTTATAGAAGAAAAGAGGGGAAGAGAAGATAAGAAACACTCTTTTCATCGCTGAAAATTAAAACAGTAGGCGCGCTCGGATTTTGTAGCACAGCTAGTTCCAACTATTTGTGCAAAATACAAAAGTACTTTGACATACACGTAGCTTACAGACGGAAAGAAGAAAAAAAAAGGATATAGGGTACCTACTTATCACCACGAAATATAAAAAAATAATGGCGCGCGCGGAACCACGGGCACAGCTACTTCCAACTATTTGCGCAAAGTTCAGAAGTACTTCAATATAGAGGTACCTAACTTACAGAAGGATATAGAAGAAGAAAAGAGATGAAGTAAACTATTACTATGACGAAAAATTAAAAAAAAGCATTCGGATATGCAGCTAGCTCCAACTTTTAGCGCAAAATTCAACAGTACTTTGACATAGACACAACATAGAGAAGCAAACAGAATAAAAAATAGGCGCGTTCGGATATGAAAGCACAGCTAGTTCCAACTATTTGCGCAAAGTTCAAAACTACCATGGTACATGGAGTGGAAAAACTAACGGAAGAAAATAATGCTATGGTTACGTAAATTGTATAGAGAGGGAGATTCCTAACTTATGGTGTTAAATCACCGTGAAAATTCATGTCGCGTTATCTTGTATTTATGGCGTTAATGTTTTGTATGGAAATTATACTATGTCGGATGGTTTATTATAAATAATTTGAGGGAATTATTGTTGATCTTTTTTTGTAAGCTACAAATACAATGATCCTTTCTAAATTTTATTTGATGAATAAGTGAGTGTCAGTTTTAAGCGTGAGTTTTTTTATAACATTAAGGTCTATTTCATATATCCGTGTCGTTATAAGCAAAGAAATGTAAAATTCTATAGGCTCACACACAGTAAATTCAACAGATACATCAAATTAAATAATTAAGTTATAAGTCAACAATTGACAATCTTTTTAACTGACTTCGTCGTGAAAGTTTTTTCCAACGTAACAACACTTAACAAGAAAATGTTGCGTTAGAGTTAAAACCTGAACATTCTCGAACAAAAAACATTTGGGCATAGTAACATTTTTTATAGGAGAATTTATTTAACACTGCTGTAGCGAAGATTTCTCTTGAGTTTCTTAACAAATTCGTTCTAATTAGGTCTGAAAATAATTGAGTAAGTCTAAACAAACCTGACTTTTTCTCTAAATGGGGACAGCTAGTTCAATATTTAAAGAGAATTGCTGTTCCATTTATGGTTAATAAACGATATCTTTTAGAAACACCAGGACATATTGTTACAAAGCCAGCTGTTAGTGTATTATAGTGTAGCCATATTTGTGCCTATTGTCATATAATTGTGTATTCTATAACCTCGAGGCTAATATATGTTGTGTAGGTAAACTACTTTGAAAAAAATCTGTTACAATTTTGGTGTACAATAAAGTATATTCTATTCTATTCTAAAATTAACGTGTTGAGGTTGGTCAATCTTCCGTAGTTTACCAGAAACATATATTTCTTTGAACAAAAATCCAATATACATTTTCTAACAACGCGTTAGCTGACCTCCATAATAAATAAACAAAGAAAAACCATTGTTCATCTACCACCTATGATCCCTAAGGCCTCGTTCAGGGAGACGCGGGACGTTGCGCGGCGCGTCTGGCGTCGCGTCTCACGGTCTAATCAAACATAATGGTAATTTATAAGTGCGTTCACGTAGAAGCGTGATCACGCGCGTTTTGTTTGATATTGAGCGCTACTCGCAGCAGAGCACGCGGCGTCCGCCGCAGCTGTCGCCGTCACGTCCCCCGCCGCGTACCTCCAGTACGCGCGTGTCAGTTTGTTTTTGGCAACGAAGGTGCTTGTTGCAATTATCTTCTAGTAATATGTCGATGAAATTGTACTCCATTGTAATGACACGTCTACGTTGTGATATATGTCCAAAAAATAGTGCCAAAAGCAGTAGCTGCGGTGTCCGCTGCGGCAGCCGCGGCGGGCCCCGCCTACCGCTTCTCCGTAAACGGAAAAAACGCGCAACGCCCGCGTCTACCTGAACGAAGCCTTAGAACGCCTCGGTCTTGTGCATTGCACCGACTTGAAATCCGAGAAAATCCGATCTGAACTAGTTGTAGTAGTTAGTATTTTGTATGAATACTTGTGCACTGGCCCCGATTCGAACTTCATGGAATTCCAGCCAAGATTTCTCGAATCGTATTTTTCGGATTTGGATCAACGCAGTGAGTGCACAATCGCTGTTAGTAGCAACTTTAAATCTCATACGAAGAAATACCTAAGATAAGAATTATAAAAGAAATAAGATTGCAGTATACTGGGTTTAAACGAAATCGTGTAATTCCTTCAAACCGCGCGATCTACTGGTGACACTGATTGACCCTGCATAGGTTTTTTTCAGAATCAACAAAAAATTGTTTTAAAAAAACGAAACATGTTATTCTGTATCCGAGTAATTTTAGCGTCCCGAGCTAACTGACTGCGTGGAACGATATCGCGCTAGTCGTGCCCGTCAGCTGTGTCACCATCACCATGCTTTCATTCATTTATGAAAGGTATCGAAATTTTCTATCACAAAAAAAAAATTTGGGAAAAAAAAGTTTTTTTATTTTTAATCAATTTAAATCCCGTGAGGGGTTAATCTATACCATTAATAGATCATGTAGTTCGAAGGAATTACACGAATTTATTTACATCTTGTATAGTAGATCATGTTAGATACCTACATGCGTGAAGTTAGATAATATTTACAAAAAAAATAAGATGGCTCATTCGTATGAAGTCATCTCATTATTTTTGTTTAGTAAGTAGTATTTTAATATTGTACGCGTGTAATCTATTTATTTATTTATTTGAATCGTTATTGCCCGTAGCATCACAACGGTCCTATCTGAAAACCAGCGGTGCGGCATTAAGTTTTTTTTTTTAATGTCTTAGCGTTATTCTGATATTGGAGCCTTTTTTGGCCTCGTGCAGGTTGTTACATTTTTATCTTCTTTTTTTTGTCACTGCCTGTGAGAGTCTAGAATAAATGTTTTTTATTTTTCTTCTTCTTCTAAAGGCTTCTGGCTTCCTACGGTGCGTGGTAGCGCGCACCGACTGTGCGTGGTATCATCCGTAAAATCACGCACCGTGGGAAGCCACATTATGAGGGTACGTGATGTGGATACGGCGCACCGCTCCGCTCGCGTCCGTGTCAACACGGACGAGTAGAGTCCCACGGTGCGTTGGTGCGAGCTCGTGCGTCGCGGTGCGCGATATCACGCACCGTGGGAAACAAGCATAAGAGATGTGAGATACTTACATACGTTGTTTTAATTTTATGTACAGCATGTAAGGGTAAACACCGTTATCACTCAAACCATGGGTAGTTGACTTAAACATAAAAATATAGGACCGAGTAAAAAAAAAAAATATACGCGCGAGAAATGAGCGGCGCGGCGGCACTACGACGCGCCGTACACACACTCGCTAACGAGACAGCTGACTGACTGGGTTAACAAACTGTGCGGGGCCGTGCGTCGGGCCACGCGGCGAGTTCCGCGCCCCTCCCGTAGCTTGTTGCCCCCGCGCATAAGGTGAAATGCTTTTGAGGAAAAATGAAAATTTAAAAAAAAAACAAGTTTGTTATTTTTCATTGATTTTACGTTCTATAAATGAAACCAAACCACTGGTTTCAAGGATAACGGTGTTTACCCTTACATCCTGTAGTTTTACATAGTCTACACCAGCGGTTCAAAGACTTCTTTTCTCATAGACCACTTTCAAAATTTAGCTGGTTCCGGTGGACCCCCTTACAGCAAAATTTTTACCATATTACCATATAAAATGTGAAGATTAGATCTTTTTGTCACACCAACGTAGACCCCCGTCGAGTCTCCGGTGGACGCTTGGAGGTCCACCTGGACCACTTTGGGAACCTCTGGTCTACACCATCAAACTAAATATTTTTGGTTAGTCAGTAAAACTAGGTAGTAAATAACATCGCGACACTTAGCACGTAACGTATAACAATGTTTGGACATTGGTAGTCCAGTTAACTGCAATTTTATTGTCCACTACAAACGCCACACGCATTCCTAATCATTATGGTATGAATAATCTGACTACAATTTATCTAGGCTACATAAGAATTCCATAAAAGTACATGAAATAGATGAAGTGTTTGAGAAAAGAAAGAAAATCAATTTATTCCGCAGGAAAATCCACACAGTACGTACGATAATGCCACAGGTGTAACAGATCCTTCCGCCGGAGGGCGCGCGACGATCTTCGGCCACCCTAGTGTGTGGCCTGCGGGCGACGGGTTAGGGGACCCGTCGCCCGACCAGTAACAGGTCCGAGAAGGTGGCGCGCATGTGTTCCGTGCGCGCATCTCAGGAGGACGTGGGGCAAGGCCCCACAGAAGGAGAGGTCCGCCAGGAGCCAGGGGCGGACCGAGGCCTGCCGGGGTTGCGGTGCATGCAGCTGCGAATCCCGCGACCCCGGCCAAGGGTCAGGAGAAGGAACATCGTGGGTTTTTAGCCGGTAAGAGTCCGGCATAACCCTTCGCCTTCACCAGGCGAAGGGTATCCATGAGGAATTTACCACGAAAAAAAAGAAAAAAAAAGTTTTTACAGATCCTTAAATAAAAATACTTAACAAGCACCATGTTTATCTTAAACTTATACTAAACTAAAAAATACAAAAAATGTGTCGCATTCAGAAGCTTAACGTTTCAAAGCTTTTCAAATCTAAGGCGGATCTGACACCACCACGCGCCACGCTCCTGTGCGCGGGGCGACGCATCCACGCGCGCAGCGACGTAGGCGCTGATCTGCACCATCATACGGTTTTTATTTGCGTCTCCGTGCGGGGCCGCAGATGAATCTTTTGACAACGAGTTCAGTCGTTAACACGTCTATTATTCGCAAAAATCTGCGCGTTAGGGAGAAACCACACGGTGCGGTGCGGTGCAACGCCGCACGGCGACCATTTTGCCACATCAGCGTGCACACGGCAAGAGCAACACGATGCGGTGCGGAGCAGCACCGCACCGTATGGGACGGCTCTCCGTTAACACATCTGCGGTCTGCGACGCCGGAGCGATAGTGCTCCGGCGCTTACACCCCCTCTCATCTCGTCTTGATCCGACGAGCTTGCGGCGCGGCGCCGCACCTCACCGTGTGGTAGGCATAGAAATTTGTATGTATTACGCCGCAGCGGCACCGCTCAGGCGCCGCACCGGAGCCGCATCGCATCGTGTGGCTTCTCCCTTAGTGCAGATTCCAATATGCCATACCTTGCGGGGTGCCTCGCGTCTCCCGCGTGATCTGCGCGCGGTCTTTAACCACGCGCGTCAATGCTTTGTCAGTGTGTTGCACAAAATATGCGTATTTTATGTTCAAACTGAAGTACCGTAAAGTCAGTGTTAAAAAACGCAGCCCCGCGCACCGGAGCGTAGCGCGTAGTAGTGTGAGATCCGCCTTAATGCTGGTCCACACACCAAATCAAACCAAATCAGAGCCGATGGCATGTTGGGAATAGTAGTCCCAATGCTGCCACAATACAGCGTTATGCTAAGTGATGATGATGACCCATTCAAATGCGAATGCGAGACATTTCTGTATTTTTAGTCTACTAATAGTTTAAGGTGTATTTATTACCTAAGTAGTTTTATTTAGGTAACTGTTACACCTTTTGGCATTATAGTATGTATTGTGTCGATTTGCATGCTAAATAAATTGAGTTTCTATCTTTCTTTTTTCTTTAAAATGCAGCATGTCTGCGATTGCAGAGAGTCTCTCTATGGGTCGACACCAATGGTTCACCGAGCATTATTAGTAAAAATTCAGACTCTTGTATCTTTACCAATAATGAAGCAAAGACCCCACATCGTTTGTTATAAGTATTAGCCCCTCCCGTACGTAATAGTAACTATCACAGGTAAAATAACTTTCGAGTCTATTTTATACAGGGTTCGCAATCATGAAATAAATATGCCTTGTGATTATTATCGCAATAATTAACATGATAAGTATTGGATAATTATCAAACAACCAAACTTTATTGAACTGGTGCTACCTGTCAACTTTTACGTTAGAAGGAAGTAGTTCCGTATAAATAATATTTTCGTATTAAATTTTAACATTTATTAATATTCTTTTATTTATGTTTGCTCAACATTTCTTGATTAAAAACTTACAAAACAATACTTATAAAAAGGCAACAAGCTGCGCATTAATTAATTAAATTGGTGAGTGGAATATCACCGTCGTCCTCCTAAACTACATCAACTGGATGGGAATTATCCATATGTGAAGATTCCAAATTCAAAATCCAACTTAAATTGGATTTATCTTGATAATTATCAACTTATATTTATGTTGATAATTATCCACCTATACTTATTATGATAATTACCTATCTCGATTTTATAGGCCTAGTTTGGAAATGTAAAAAGCTACCGTTGGTAAACAAATAATATAATTTATTAAAACTTCATTCTATTAAGATCTGCGATAAGAAAGTATTTTTACCGTTTCGAGTACAATGACGTCACGTATTCAGTTGCTGGACATTGGAGAAATGCATTTGCGATGCTCGTTTGTTTGTCAGACAACACATCTGTGTCAGATGTTCGACGTTTCAGTATCAATATGTTATGAATGGGTCGGTTTGTTGTGGTCAATTCAGTAATGTTTTAAAACGAAATTCCAAAGATAGAATTTTGATTGCTAGCAAAGATGTTGTATTTGTTTTCCTTATTCTATGTAGTTGGTCCCTTTTTTGACATTGAGCATCGTTGTATAGCAACGGTTTAGGCACGTTGGCATATCCTCATCAATATGAGCTTAGTCTGTCATAGCATGTCTTGAGGGGCCAAAGGTATAAGCCTCCTGAATGTCGTTTCAGTTTTCATGAGGTTTGATGCCAGTTGATTGGGATGCATCGCAATCCTACTCTTGTAGGCAGTGACACTCTGTGTGTGTGATTTCTTCTTTCACTCTTTGTATTTTCAAGTCCCGATGCAAGCTATCATTGGTGATATACCACGGGTTCGCGGTGCATGAGATATAATCCAAATATTCAAAGATTTATTGCATACTAAGTGTACATAGGTAATAGGTGTTACATTAAATTTTAGTGTACTTACAACTTAGCGGCCTTTTACAAGCATTGCAATGCGGATGTGGAGGGCTTTAATTAATTAATATTTATTTAAATTATTAATTCTAATAGCAATGTTGTATTTATCTATTAAATTATGTTCTGTTTATATAATATTATAAATTAAATATAATTTATTCTTTCAGTATTACAAAATATATCAATTCTTTAAAATTAGTAATTATTTTCATAAACTTGTTAGATCGCTATATTAATAACAATATAAGGTACTTATGCAAAAGGACAAATGGTTTAAGTTTTTAGGTAGTCTGTAGGTAGGTATCCTCAACAATTTAGATGTCGAGTCAGTGACTAAATACCAATAACAGTGATGTTTTTCTTTGTCTTTACTGCGGAGTGTAAATCAGTAAGATGTTTTAGACATTTACTTCAATAAAATGTTTATTGATGTTTACTTATTAACGTTTTATTATGTAGTTTCAGTTTGCATGAATCAATTGCATTCCCTTTTTTAGATTTTCGGTGCTAATATTGAATTCGTTACTTTGCAGTAACACACAAAATAACACCGACTTTATTACAAGAAACATTTTGTAATTATTTTGTATTTTTGAACATGATTTATTTTAACTGATGATTAATTGACTGCCTTATTCGTCTAGTGGTTGCAAGCGAGACGTGAGGTCCTAGGTTCGATCGGCATCAGGCGAAGTGTTATTGGGGTTTTCCGTGTGGAATTTCTAAGTAGCATCCCAGAGTACCAGAGAGTGCCAGGTGGATGGTAATAGGCTCGCCCCCTATTAAATAGAACTTAAATATAACAGCGAAATGAGAGTGCACTAACTGTACACTTCTGTCTCAGAATACAGGCGTGATGAAGTTATGTTATGATTTATTTTAAATCTTTACACGTAACAAAATGATGAGGAAAATGTTTAATTTAGCCATATTTTCACATTGAGGAAAATATGTTCGAATGTTTCACAAAAAGCGAATTAAAGCTTTCTCGGAATGAGTTATTATGTATTGAGCGTTTCGTATGAAAATACGCGGATTTAAATGTCACAGATTTTCATTTTCATTTGCATGCATATTGAAGAATATTAATTAGTAGCTCCTCGTTTTCAGTAATTCTAAGAAAGGCGTTCAAAGGAGGCATTTTTTTGTATAGGGAATAGGCCCCACCACAAATTGTGACGTATAGTAATAAAATGTATGTTGGTTTATTCCTTATAATCTCTAGATTGCAGTAGTAATATTAGCAAAACTTTAAGTAACCGAAATACTGTGAAATACGACAAACAAAACATGACTCTCATATTAGGTTATTGTGAGATCATTTTTTTGATTATTCATGGTATTCCACAGTATTCCGGTCATAATGTTTCATTAATAGCTATACCCTTTTCACCGTAAGTTGATTCAAATAATATGAATAGTTAAAAAAAACGTGTAAAATATACACACATCAAAAGTGTCTAGGGATCAACATATATTTTTGCAATAACTTTTCTCCTGATTGATATTAATTAAAATTTTCTTTAAGGATTCATCAAATAAAGTGTTTTCGTTTGTCACAGTAACGATAAACCAAGTCACCTTTGCATTAATAAAGAAATTTGCCATTTTCCTAATAAAGGGATTTTTGACATTTGAACCACTAACACAAAAGTTCGAAAAAAAGACTGAAATAACAGTTTTCTTTAAAATTTTATTGGGTAACTTAAACAATTAATAATCCGTGTTTCTACCGCGAACACTAACAACACAAGAACATCGGTTTGGCATACTCAAAATGAGTTCATCCAAATCACGCTGTGGAATGGCCGCCCATGTTCGTTGCAACAACAAAAAAAGGTCTTCTTGCGACTGGATACCCTCCATATTCGGCAGAGCTCTTCTCTGTAGCATATCCCATGCATGCTCAATCGGGTTCAAGTCTGGCGACTGAGCAGGCCAGGGCAGGACATTGATGTTAGCTGCGGCGAGAGTCTGTCTTACAACTCTTGCGGTGTGCGGTCGTGCATTATCATGCATTAACTGAAATAAGGGACCGATTTGCGCTTGTAGAGGAACAATGACGTCTGATACAATCGTCTCAGCATAAATTTGAGCGTTGAGGTTGCCTCTGATCCAAATCAACTCAGTTCTTCCGCCGATCCAAATACCCGCCCATACCATGATGGTTCCACCACTATAAGGATGGACTTCCTGGCAGGATTTTAATCGCTGTTGGCGTCCAGGGGTTCTCCAGTGTCGTATACGTCTTGTATCCGGTCTCATACCAAAACGAGACTCATCAGAAAAGCACACGAAACGCCATTGTTCTTCTGCCCAATTTCTGTGTCCAAGAGCCCATTGATATCGAATCCTACGATTGTGCATTGCTATAGGTGGTACCCGTAGCGGTCTTCGGGAATGAAGGTTCACTTCATGCAAGCGGTTTCTGACTGTTTGGTCGCTAATTAAGTTCCCTGAAGAGTGATGAAGCCTCACGGCTAACATCATGGCGGTTATTGTTGGAGCTCTTCGAGTTAAGATTTGAATGTATCGGTCTTGTCTCCGTGTGGTGCAGCGATACCATCCTCCATGGCGCTCAGCCACGGTACCAGTGCTTCGGTAACGTGTCCAAAGTCGACTGATAACACTCTGACTTGTATTCAGAGCTAAAGCCACAGTACGTTGCCGGGAACCAGCTTCTATCATTCCCACGGCTCTGAGCATTTCTTCCCTGCTTAAATGACGTCGCCGCTCCATAATAACGTTGGTTTTAATCAGTAGTAGGGAAACAGTAGCACTAATAATGTCTTCAATGCGTTGTATGTTTTTATAGGGAAAATATTGACAGCTGATTTTCATCTTTTACTCGAATTTGATTCACAGTTCCTGATTCAAATTATGAAATGCACCAAAAAGGATCCATATAAATTTATAAAATCATAAATTTATTACAAAGCCACATCTCAATCTCAAGAAATCCGCATAAAAATGCTTGATCCCTAGACACTTTTGATGTGTGTATCTATTTTACGGTTTTTGATTACATACATCGTTAACGTTTTTTCGATAGCAGTATCCTTTCGGCTTCAATTTACGAAATGACCGAGCTTGTCAGGACTCATCTTTGGGTGAACAGAGTATAGAAGCAAAGGACATCTGACAAAATGGACCAAAAAGTAAAGTAGCCGGCCAAAGAAAATTATGCATATTATGATAGTACATGAATACCTAAACATTTTTTAATATTACGTCATTCCTCTAGGTATGATATCTGAGTCACTACATAAGGTTAAAATATTCCATTTCAGTCAAACTAAAAAAGAATTTGTTTGTGAAAAACATGTGCCAAACGTTACTTGTTATTTATAGAGGCAATTAAGTAGCCATCGTACAACAAGTTATTTACATTCTAAACAAAACGTTAAAAAAATCTTTAATTTTTTTCACTAAGATCGAACATTTTAACGTTATCTAGTGACTCAGATATCAGATCTAGGAGGAATGACGTAATAATAAAAAGGTTTAGGTAGTCATGTACTATCATAATATGTATATACTTTTCTTTGGCCGGCTACTTTGGATTTTGGTCCAAAAATGTATGAAGCTTGTCAGGTCTCCTTTATTTCCCCGCACTTCCTCAAAGTTTGTCTCGATTCGAAGAACATTTTTGGGTCAAATTATTCACCTCAAATGACATAGCGAATGTGGAACACGTAGATTGTTGAGATGCCACCCCATTTACGTATTGTTTGAAATATTTCATTTTACATTATCCTTGACAGTACTCACTACTGGACCAATATACCCTGATACTTGCTTTACCATACAATATATCTTTGTACAAGGGAATGTTAAGGGAGTAGAGGTGCGGGGAATGTCTTAGTACCTTTGTCGCGACGAATGACGCTGCTTTTGTTTGGATATGGTCCAAAAATATGAATATTTTATAACAATATACAATACCATTTAAGGCGTCTTATCTAACGTGATCTAGTAGTTTAATCCTTACTAATATTATAAATGCGAAAGTAACTCTGTCTGTCTCTCTGTGACTTCTTCACAACTAAACTACTGAACTGATTTTGATGAAATTTGGTACAGAGATACTCTGGAACCTGGAAAAGGACATAGGCTACTTTTATCCCGAAAAAAGTGGAGGACGCAATAAACGACATCGACGCGGACGAAGCTGCAGACAATTTCTCTATACCTAATTGTTGTTATCTACGAACATTTGTAATTTTGGTTTTTTTTCTAACTCCTACAGCCTTGCGTTCCTGTTTTAAAATGAGACAGAATATTTTTCTCAGAAAATCGGATCAGTTTTAATGAAAATTATATCCAACAGATTTTCTGAAGGTTTTATATATGTCGCAGAATCAACACAGAAGCACAACTATTAGAATGACTATTGATTATTGTTAATGTAGTAGGACGCCATCTATTGTCGGAAACGTCAAGCAGTGTGCTTGGGTGAGGTCGGTGCGGGGCGTGGTATGTCTTGTTTGACGGTTGTCAACAAGCTGTCTGCTGTCAGCTGTCGGCTGTCAACTGTCATTCTTTTTGACATTGGATGCATTTGATTTGAGTGAAGTCACTTTGTAGTGAGACACGAACAGGCCCGGTCGACTCTATATGTCGAAAATGAGACATACCTACTAGGGATACAAAAAATGTTACCCCAACAAAAATCATTATGAAAGACCAAAAAAGAGACCAAAAAATTCATTATTTTGGGTCTGTCATAATACTCCGTCAAAGGTACAGATTCTTAGTGTTACCAACAATGCATGTACTGAACTGTTGGTAGTAAATAATAATAGACGATAATGATATTTACAGGCAATTACAGACATTGTATAAATTCATTTCATATATTTTTTTAAATAACAATGAAAATTACTTCACATATTTAATTATTTGTATGCCAATGTTTCTAAAAACAAAATTAGAGTTTGAAGATATAACTTTATGGTAGCAACTTTAACAAAATAATGGCAATAATCACAAAAAGTATGGCGTGCTGATGCTAATGTTTTTGTTTCTTGTCGTTTGTTGGTTATTGTTTTGACTGGGCGAACCATCATCTTGTTGGTTAAGTGCGTTGTGTTTGTGTTAAGTTAGTTTCCCGTTTCTCCATTATTTACGTTGATTTTATCCGTGATAGTGTTGAGTTGTATTTATGAGATATAGACTCTTACCGAGACAGTGACTCTTTGTGTTTTATTATTGCTTGTGTTCTCCATTATCGTGTCGAATTGAGCATTTGTTCTTCCGCGGTAGTGTCGAGATACATTTATCGGAGATAAAAGACTCTTTCTGAGACATTGACTCTTGTTACTTTGTGTTGAAGTCATAAATATGGCTGATAATTTGAAGCGAAAATGTGTTAAGTGTGGATTGTCGCCACATGATGACCCAAACGTTAAACTACATCGATTTCCTAAACCAGGATCAACAAATATGCGCCGGTAAGTCTGAATTCATACAGAAACTAAAAAGCGTATGTTAAAATATAAATCTATACTTCTTTATTATTATTATAAACCTCAGGGGTAAAATTGGTTTCTTTGTATGTAGGAGGTAATCTCCGAAGTTACTCATCCGATTTCAAAAGTCACATCAACCGTTTTTTGTTCAAATTAGTCAAGCAAAACATGGGTAGAATGGAAAGATGAAGGCATTCCTATCATGATATTAATCCCTATCCAAGTAAATAGCTTCATAATCAAGTTTGATTATGTACATGTAAAATGCTCTTTAAATTATTCGAATCTGACCTTTCGTTTAGAAGTGCTAAAAGTAAGAAAAATGCCACAGTGTGAGAGCAAACAGCCCAACGTTCAGTCTATTAGTTATCTACACATTTTATTTTTGTAAACTTATACTAATATTAAAAGTATGAAAGTAACTCTGTCTGTCTATGTCTGTTACGTTTTCACGACGAAACAGCTGCACCGATTTTGATGAAATTTGGTATGAAGATAGCTCAATCCCTGGAGAAGGTCAAAGGCTACTTTTCAATTTGTGACTTCGTCTGGATCCGTAATAACCAACGTTTACACGGACGAAGTTGTGGGCAAAACCTAGTTATTAATAATTCAGTACCTACTGAAATTTGTCCAAATAAGACTCCACCTGACAACACTGCCAAATTTCGTTTTTTTTTTCAGATGTGAAGTGTGGGCCAAATACTGTTTTCCAGACAAACTTTGGTCATCTGTAGACTTCCAACGCAAATTATACTCTGAACATAGGATGTTATGCAATAAGCATTTTAAAGATTCAGAGTTCATTAATGTTGAGGAAAATAAATTATCCAAACATGCTGTTCCTGATATGATTGATTTTGATGAGGTGAATAAAAACAGTTTTTTTTTAATTTTTACTTAAAACATTTCAGTAAGTATTACCAATATGTTGCACTGTGAAATGTAACTCAACAATTTTTTTTTTTTAGGAAATTGATGCTCTATCTGTGAGTAAATGGTGTGATGATAATATTCAACTTTCATTTGACAAGGTATGAAATAATTGTTTATGGCATGAGTAATACTATTATTTAATCACTGAGATGTACTCAATTCATAAGGCCGATAAATGATTGATAAGCAGTTGAAGGGTTTATTACAGTGTGAAGAGAATATTTTAAAAAAAACAAAAACCTTGTGGAGGCCCTATTAGACACATATGTTGCCATTTGAATCCAGCTGATGTTAGGTTTAGGGATGTTTGTATAAGTCTTAAGCCCCACAATGGTTTTCTACCTCATGCGCTTATAGCTGCTAACTGTAAAACTGCTCAAAGTACATGCACTACTAGCCTCAGAAAAAACATGTACTATTTACTTGTATTCATTTTTTTCAATCACAAAATCATACAAGTAAAAACCAACTATGGTAAACTGTAACACTACCATTTCTGTTTTAGCACCCAGATGTCTCTGAACTGCATTATACAGTAGAATCTGTACCAGGGCCGTCACGGGTATTAATGGACATTACAAATGAAAAAAAACAAACGGTAAATTAGTTTATGTATTTCATTCAATACATTTTTGAAAATAACCAAAACGATTTCAAATATACACCTACATAAGTACAGTACTATATGGTTATTATTTTCTTTTAATTCTAGTTTGTTCCTGTCACTAAAATGGGGTCTATTGTGATACCTAAACCAGGCTCATCACAATTACTTATTGACTGTAAAAATGAGCATCAAAAGGTAATCATTGTTGATAAAATTCTTCATTATATACTAATAAATACTTAATAATTGCATTTTTTATTTTGTCGCTAATTTATTTTCAACATGATGAAATATTTATTTCAGATGGTTTCTCCGGTGCCAACTAAGCCAATCCAGAAACTCACAGATAATATTTTGTATAAAAATTGCAGAGGACAAATGAAAAAAATTTGCTATTTGCGTAGTAAAATAAAAAAAATGAAAAGAAAAGATGTATTAAATGTTCTGAGTGAAAATGATTCAGTGCAATACTTAATGAAAAAGTTAAGTCCGTCATTTGCATTGATGTTGCAATCCCAATTAAGAAATATAAAAAGGAAACACACCGGTAGAAGGTGGACTTTAGAAGAAAAAATAATAGCGTTGAGAATTTACAAAAGATCTGCCACTTGCTACAGGCTCCTTCAAAGACTCTGGTGTCTTCCTGCACCAAGTACATTAAAGTCATTACTTAGCCAATTTACCTTAAATACAGGTATCAATAATAACATTTTTGATGGCTTAAGGAAACATGTCAAAACACAAAATCCATCAGATAATGAATATGTTCTCATGTTTGATGAGATGGCAATCCGAAAACACCTGTGGTACAACAGCAAACAGGACAAAATTACAGGGTACCAGGACCATGGATCACAAGGGACAACTCAACAAGAGGCCACATATGCTCTAGTGTTTATGGTAGCCGGCATAAGAAAAAAAATTAAACAACCTGTTGCATTTTATCTATCTGGTTCTAACGTGACATCAGATAGATTGGCAGTCCTCATAAAAGAGGTTTTGGAATTTTATTATTTAAAAAATTGCTCAACTGTTGCTTTTATCTTTTTGTAAAATATCAAGGTGTAAACAGTTTTGTCATACCATGTATGCCATTCAAATTGCAATTTTCGTGCTTCTGATAGAATTTGTATTCAACTGTTTACTAATAATAATCTTTTTTAGGTATTGAATAAGTGCTTTGAAATTGGGATGAGCATAACAGCAACTGTGTGCGATATGGATGGAGTAAATAGAAGAGCCATGACAATTATGGGTGCTTCCAAAAATAATCCTAATTTCAATGTTGGAAATAATGAAGTGGTTACTATTTTTGATACTCCTCATTTGTTAAAATGTTTCAGAAATTTATTTCTGAAATATAATTTAGAATGTATCACAAACATTACGTCTGATAACACAAAAGGAAAAGGTAATTATTGTTAATTATTACTTTGTTAATAAATCTTGAAGTATTTATGTTGTTTGCATGATTCAATTGACGAAATACTAACCAGTGAAGATATCACCTGACCATTACCTGTACCATATATGTATACATTTAAAACCGTTGAGAGCTTCTATTTAGCTATAATAATTATTTGTTTGATCAATTGAACTTAAAATAAATTGTACTATGGAATCATCTATTATGAATAAACAATACTTACACCTTCTAACAAAGTTTTATTTAATTACAGGTATTGCCAAGTGGAGTCATATTAAAGATTTTTACGAACGAGACAATGTTAACCCAAATTTCGTGTTTGCACCAGTACTTAGAAACGACCACATAAACCCAAATGCGAAACAAAAAATGAAAGTGAATCTAGCAGCTCAAGTGCTGAGTCACTCTGTAGCAGCAGGCATGTTTGCCAAAATATCACAAGGTATATAATTATAGTATTTTATATTGTGCAGACTGAAGTGCGTGCCCCATGTAGAACCAACATAGTATGCATTTAAGGACCGCAAATAGACACATTGAGCAATGGTCAAGATTGCACCACTACCCGATCGCACTTTTCACTTGTGTTTGTCCTACTGTAGTTATGAATAAACCTTAACTCTTGACCATAATATTTAATCAACTCCGGTTTTGCCCTGTTCTCATGTTTATGCACATGAATGTAAAATAGTCTTCATTTCATCAGTATCCTAAAATATCGTTTTAGATTAATATTTTGGTTTTGTAATTTTCAGGAGAATTGTCTACAGATGCAACCACAACTGCCGAAGTCATATCAAATATTGACAAATTATTTGACTCAGTCAATAGCGATACGGCTGATCTCCGAAGAGGTAAACCTCACTCCACAAACATGACAGCATCATCGCCTCATCTAAAACATTACGAGGCAATGATAAAATTTTTTGAGACATTAGAATTTGTGGGGTGCCGGAGCTCACCGCCTTCGAAAGATGGTTGGATATGGACCTTGAATGGAATAAAAAAAATATTTAAAAACCTTAAACAAAGGCATAATATTAGATCATTAGCAACTCGTCGTCTCCAGCAGGATCCATTGGAGAATTTGTTTGGCACTATTCGTGCAAATTGTGGTGCAAATACCAATCCAACTTCTTCGCAATTTATTGGTGGGCTGAAAACAGCCATAATTTCAAACCTGGCCCATATACAATCGGGAAATAATTGTGAAGAAGACAATTATAATACAATAATGTCAAATTATAAAGACATGTTTTCTTCACCACACACCACAAGCCAAGAAAATATTGAAGATCCACATCTGTCCGACATGCTTGCTTCAGTGGACCACACATTTGAAGCAAGTATGACGGACTCTGCAGAAATGCAAGCTTGTGCTTATGTGTGTGGGTTTATTATAAAAAAAATGAAAGTGGCTTGTGGTGATTGTGAAAATATATTTAAAGCCACAAACGTTGAAAATGTTCACATATTCATAGAATATAAAGAATATGATGACATTAAGAAGAGATTAAATTACGCGTCCAAAAATTTAATACTTTGCGTTGAAGAATGCGCCAAAATATCCAATAATTTCTTCTTAATGTCATCATCAAAGCCAGATTTAAAAAAAACAATAACGAAAAAAATGTATGACGAAGTAAATTTTAAATTTTTACATAGTTGTGAGAAACATGCCCAAGACAATATTAAGTATATATGTAATAGTGTTTTTCACATATGTGTGAAAAGATTTTGTATAATACAAAACCGGCAATATGTAGAGGCCGCCTCTAACCGGTCTTTACAAAAGAAAATGGACATTTTAAAACATAAATGATAGGATACCATACTTCTTTTCTTTCCAAAAATATTAAATTAAATATTATTATAGTATTAAACATTTATTTGTAAATATTGGTGCCGATTCTCTTGTTGACCAACTAAATTAAAATTAGAGAATTGCTATCTTTTACTAACAGATAGCGCGAGAAAAGGACGGTTATAGACAACAACTAAGTTAGAACTGTCAAATTAGTTTACGCCTTGAACTTCACCCGGTTTTTAGTCAACACGTTTTATATGTCTAAATTTGTATGGAACTTTTAGTTCAACTAAATTTGACAGCTCTTGATTTATTTATGTCTCTTTCTTATTTTATTAGAGGGAAAAATTGTCCATACCAGAATCGGCACCATTGTATAATTAAAATTAAACAGAGTAGATCATAGACCTATATTAAATTAAATTCATTTCATATTTCCTAACTATGATCGATACCAGTCCACTTACATTCGCTAATTATTTATTCTACACTGTACTTTCATATTTGTGGATAGATTTGTGTTTTATGCCTTTTTCTCTGTATAATAAAGTAAACGCAATCTTGTCCATGTATGCAATAAAAAAGTTACACTACATAAATGTAATTAGAGCATGGTTGCAATTTATTTTGTCTTACGATGACAGAAAAGTTGTTGATTTTGAGCTAATATTTCATTAGTCTGTTAAGCAGGGCCGTCTTAGGTAATGTAGGGGTCCTTGGGGGGCTATTACACTGTCAAATATATTGGATCATTTATAGGATCACATGTCTTATTTGACATCTGGAGTCATATCTTTATAAGGAGTATGATTCATATGTCTACATTACATTATCATATATCTATGACTCAAAGATCTATGATCATATTATATTTATGATAGTGTAATAGCCCCCTTGGGCACACAGAGTTAAGGGGCCCCTTTAGAATGCCAAACAAACGTGAATGAAATCTTCACAACGTACTTTTTGTTGAGTGGCAGCACTTTGTCTCAAATTAAAGGAAACTTGCTGAGCAACCCTGGCTATCTGGTTGCTTTGTTAATGATGCGTTGAACTAAGAAATCAATGTGTTATTTTAAATTGATTTGTTAGATGAAAAATACAAAGGCACTGGGTTTCAGCATTTCGGGCCCCCGTCGGGCACGGGGCCCTGGGCCCGTTCCCCACGCGCCCCTTAGGTAAAGACGGAACTGCTGTTAAGTAATTCAGTATTTGTAAGGAATCAGGAAATATTTATATAAAATATAATAAGCTAACCACTTGAAATACGTTACTATACGCCTTTTTAGTTTAAGACCATTTTGTAAACATGTAAATTAATTAATTAATCAATGTCAATAAACATCAATTTCACTATCATAATGTGTTTTTTTTCTGCGAAAATTGAGGTTAAAGGAAGCTAGAAATGAATGTGTAATAGTATTACGGAAAAGTAGCGTAACGTTATATTTTCGTGGTAATACTATTGCAGATTCGTTTCTAGTTTCCAATTAAAAATTCATTTTGTAGGTCTAATTAGAAACCACTTTCAAATCTTCCCGCTTTGAATAGTGTAATGGGACTATGTTAGATGGCAGCACAATCGAATTCTGTCCACACTTTTTTTATATGAAGTTGTCATTCTTTGGGTTACCTATATGTGTTCTGTGGACACGAAGGCGAGAGGTCGTTTTGCCAGCCTGCACCGAACTTGCCGCGTTTCCGTACTTTAATCAGTTTCCATCGGTTTGATCATTAGAGATTTTATTATTTTGTTAACGAGAGTGAATAAACAGAGGACTATAATCAGTGTTGTGACTATTATTTCCTGCCTACACCAAGTCGAACTTGGACTCTGATGACGAGGTACCCCCAATGAGTGAACTACCCTCGTTATATAAGTCAATCTCGGTTTTTACGCGAGCGCCGGCACAAGCTATAGCTTCTCCTGCTTGTAGTTATTGCTAGCAGTCCATCTGCTTGTAGTTGTTGCAAAGCAGGATGTATAGCTGTAGGCTTATTCACATAATTTCATGACGCTGATCAAGTTACAGTAACGCTGCGAGCGTATCTGACAGCGATCGTCTATTAAGAGAATACGAAAAGCATTGTTTAGATCGAAACTTAACTGCAACTACACTGCAACTGAACTTCTTTACTTAGGTGAATCAGGCCCCTCACAGAGCAGGTTGCACCGGACTTAGGCGGATCTCACACTATCACGCGCCACGCTCCGGAGCACGGGTCGATGCATACACGCGCGCGGCGACGGAGGCGCAAATCTGCGTTTAGCTATGTCTACACCAGTGCGCTTTCATGTTCATCTTGCGTCTTCATCTGAGGCATGCGTGAAGCGCCATAGCGCAATAGCGCATGCCTTAATACTAGTTCGACAAAAGCGCATGCCCCTAGCGCACGCTAATCCGTCTATTGTATGTCGACTGACGACTGACCGAGGCGCACCGGTGTAGACGAGAAGCTGCATGCGTCTTATGGCAATCAATATTGCATGCGCTTGACGCAAGAGGAATTAAAAGTTGAAAATACAACATGAAAGCGCACGGGTGTAGACATATCATTTCACCGTCATGCGTTTTTATCTGCGTCGCCGTTCGTGGCCGCAGATTTCTAAAATGAACCTATTGACATCGAGTTTCGTCCTGGTCCATTATTCGCAAAAATCTGCGCGTTATGCCATACCTTGCGGGACGCCACACGCCCCCGCGCGTCCTCGCGTGATCTGCGCGCAGTCTGCAACCACACGCATCGATGTGTTATCAGTGTGTTGCACTATGCTTGTTTTATATACAGACTGAAGCACTTACGGTCAACGTTAAAAACGCAGCCCCACGCATCGGTACGTAGCGCGTGGTAGTGTGAGATCCACCTCAGGTACTTAAGTAACGTCTCTCGTGTTGGCTGTATTAACTCACCCAATGTTGGTTTGAAAGCTACGAAGGCAGAGATAGAATTCCACGAGTGCCAAGCCACATTACAAATTTAAAAAAATCCTTGAAGAACCCCATAATTATTGTAAGTTATCAGTATTCCATCGATCATTTAGCATGTAGCGCAACATTATTGCCGCCAACACAAAAGATAATATCCATTATTTCATAAAGAATGAGGTTCTACTCACAAAGGTTGTTTCTAAAATAATGATCGATTCATATTTCTAAAAGATTGATTGCTTTGTTTGAGGACTGGCTTCCTGTTCCGACTTTGCTCGTATTTATTTGAAGTCAGAGAAAAATTGTGTCACGTATATGTTTTAACAGTCAAATGTAGGAAAAGATGATTTTAATTCACGTAAACGATTTTGATCGGTCTAAAACGAAAATGATGACCAACAGCACTAAACGTAGGGTCGAGGTAGATGGGCAGGAAATACATTATGTCGATGAGTACATCTACTTGGGCCAGTTAGTTTCTTTCGAAAACAGGCAGGAAAGAGAACTCGATCGCCGAATCGAAAACGCTTGGAAAAGCTACTGGTCCATGAAGACGCTAATGAAGGGAGATCTGCCGATCTCCCTCAAGCGCAAACTCGTCGACATGTGTATCCTGCCCATCCTAACCTACGGTGCTCAGACCTGGTCGCTCACTGAGTTGCAAAAGTCCCGCCTTGGGGTTTGCCAAAGAGCAATGGAGCGCGGTATTCTATGCGTCAAAAGAACAGACAGAATACGGAACAGCACACTGCGCTCCAAAACGGGGATATTAGACGTAGGCAAAAAGGCTGCCAGGCTCAAATGGGATTGGGCAGGTCACGTCAGCCGCATGCAAAATGACCGCTGGGCAAAAGTCTCCACACAATGGGTACCTGAAGGGGGACGACGCCGCCGCGGTCGGCCCAGAAAGAGGTGGCGAGATGACCTAGACGCGTATCGCGAGGGCTGGTTTGAGGTAGCGCAGGAAAAGAGTACATGGAAGGACTTGGGGGAGGCCTTTGCCCAGCAGTGGGACAGTATAGGCTAATAAAAAAAAAAAAAACGATTTTGAACTGTCCTTTCTTACGAACTCACTACAATTTCATTTGAATTATGAAACTGTTGCATTTATAGGGGTTACTAAAATATGAGTTTAAAAACTGCCTGGATTTTTTTAACGCATTGTTATGTGTAGTTTCATAACTACTAGACACATTTTTAAAATAAAATACCACAGTTAAAACAAAAACAATATTATGACGACCATAGACATGTGCAAGTGCAGCCGCTAAAAAGTTAATTGAAAACTCCTTGATCGGTCCGAAGTGAACTTATACCACCTTATTACAAAAGATGGTCTAAGAAAAACCCTGGTTTTAAAAAACCCTTCAGTCGCCTGTGGACTTCGTCTATGGCTGGCCCGCTCTTTGACGTTTTAAATTTATATGCAGATCAAATTGATTTCAATTAAGATTATCATTACGTTAACGGTGAAGTAAAACATTGTGCGGATACCGACGAATCTGAAAAAGCTTGTAAAAAGAAAAAGTGCTCGATGCAGAGTGGACACAGACAAACACTGTATCTACTGTTTCTATGTAGCTGTGAAAACATTGCCTCAAGGCAACAGGAAGCTAATGTGTTTGAAAATTTTAAAGCTTTTTATTTATCAATTGTCTGCTACGCGGTATGGGAATAATTAATTCAACTTAATTATCCTACTGTAATTAATGTAATTGCTATACTAGATACCGGTAATTATATAACTGAAGTAAATAAATAAATATACTAACGACTAAGCATTGTTTCTAAGAGTGTTGCTTTCTTGTATTATTAAATTAGTGTGGTCTTCTGTGGGGGGGGGGGGGGGGGGGGATACAGATATATCTTTGTTCCAATGCAAGAAGTGGGCTTCCAAAGTGCTACAAAGTGGACTCCGCGGTCTTCGACCATCTCACGCCTCACGCAGTTTAATTTTTTTTTATTAATTGTTTGGCAAACATGCCGACGACCCACCTCAGCCCACCAGGGGCCTAATTCTCCTAAAATAAATCTAGATAAATCACAACCGAACCAAGGCCGAACCGTTCATTCAGACAGTTCTCAATTTCAAAAGTTATCAAATTGTTTGACACAAAAAAACAAAATCAATCATTTTGAAAGTTTTCGAAAACAAAAACTGACTGACGGTTGTGGTTCGATTGCGTTTGGCAACAATTTATTTTAGGAGAATTGGGCCCCGGGTGGTGGTAAGTAGTTACCGCTGCCCATACACAAGTTTAGTTTTAGTATATACTAAACCTGAAACTAGTTTGTTCAGAATCTCTAGGAGAATCGATTGACATATTTTTTACACCACATTATATTTTTCCTTTGTTTTTCATGAATTTCGATTCTCTTTCAATAGGTTTCTTCGCATAACAGTGGACGGGAATAGACACCTTGAGGCTTGAGACGGTCCGCTCGGTCAGTTTCCGTATATTAGACAATCCCTGCATAGCACATCTCAGGCATTTCACACTTTACTAGGGAATTTAACGCGACATAAACTAAGGTGTAACTTGGAGATTTATTAAAGAAAAAAAAAACACACAATCAGGCAGTTCTGATGAAAATCTTGTTGGGGGGTCTCAGTTTTTATATATACTAAAACTAAAGTTGTATATCTACATACATGGTTGAACATGCGTGGAACATCCGACGAGTTAATGCAGTGACAACCCTGATCTAAATTAAACTTTTTCTAATAGAAAAACTCAACTTCAAATAATTTAACTCACTCCACTCTCCACCTCTCTTAATTATCTCTCTACCACTCTTTTAACTATCATATAACCTCAAAAACTTTAGATTTTACGAAGCGTTTCCCAGCTTTAACGGGGCGAACTTTCGACAAATCTGTTCGAAACTTGTTCGAATAACGATATCCCGAAAAAATCTTGTAATAACTGACCGAATGTGACCCTCAGTTTTTGTGACAGCTAGAGAAATTCGTTTCATAGGAATTGATGTAGCTACCAAATGACCGACCCCATTTTGTTCTGATTGCTGTAATTTTATTTTGTATGGGTCTTATTAATACGTATGTTTTTGGGTAAAAGAAGAAAGAGGTGCTTTATTTTGCTCTTATTTAAATTTGGATCTTATTACGTTAAGGAGTGCGAGCTACCAAGCGTGATTCTCGCTCTATATTTTACCTAACGGGGTGGCTTGCGTAAGCGACAAACGCGACACGATGCGACGCCAGGCGACACGACGCGATGAAAATACACGTAACGTCGCGTCTCGCCGCAGACTGCTACATTAGACATGTGTCAGATATATCAAAACGAATTCAAAAACCGATTTCAAACACAAATCGATTCGTATCGATTTCTCAAACTAGAAAATTCGATTTCAAAAATCGACCTTGCTAATCCAAACGCTAGCGATCTCTATCACTGAACGAACGAATCCGAATCGACAAACCAAAATCCAAACGCAAACTTATGCCTAGAAAATCGCTTTCTCTCTTTCTAACATAACGGAACTTAGCGGAATAAAAAGGATAGCATGAATTTTGCGATTTAGATTTCGGTTTATCGGTAACGGAAATGATGAAATGCGATCAATATCATCTTTACTGTTAAGTTTTTAAAGACTATAATTGCGAGATAATACGTTGATGTATTTTGGTTTATGGATTCGTGTTTTTAACTAGAAATAATGTACCTATTGTTTTCGTTTAGATGAAAATCGCACAAATCGTTAGTACCTACTCCTTAGCTAATAAAACGAAATCTAAGTACGCAACCGAATTGGCGAGGTTAGGCGCTACTGAAATCGGATTTCTAAAAACGGATTTTGAAATCGATTTTGATATGTGAAATCTGATAAATATCAGTTTGCATTCAAAACCAAAAACGCCCATGTCTATGCTACATAGGCCGTCAGCAGAGAATGCCATTGTTTTGATCGCATTCTTCGCATTCGCAGCATCGCGTCGCATCGCGTTTGTCGCTTAGTGTGCGTCCTGAGTGACGGCGCACCGCGCAGGCGGAATGAACGGCGCATTAAATAAATGTCCAAAACGTTTGAATTTTGATATCGACATTATTAAAACCAAAGTAAAATAAACGAAACACTAAACACGCGCGTACGCGTCAACTTTCCAGCGTGTACTAAGGACAGGTATCGACGGTAAAGCCGCTCCGCAATACGCCCGTGCGCCGTCACTCAGGACGCACACTTGCGCAGGACACCCCGTAATATGATTTTCTTCAGACGCGGAACCATGTTAGTGTCATTAAGTTAGGTCCATACTAATGGGGATGATTTAATTATACCACGTATACAAGTATATACCACGTACACGTATCAAGTTACAGAATACGTTTCTAGCAAACAAATCTGTTATTTACAAGTTTTTATCGCATGGTTTTTTCACTCACTTTATAATTCTCGGTATAGGGACGTTAAAGTGGAATTTTATCTCAACTTTAACTGGTTTCTAATTGCGCAGCACTCTCGTAATCGCTATGACTTTGATTTTGACAGGTCAACAATTTATATAGCAACGTATGTATTAACAATCCGACTTCTCCACAACTACGTACCACGCAATGAATAATTATTGTTTTTGACACATCAACTGATGTTGGTTAAGTTATGCAATTGCCCTGCTAATCTACACGTGTAAATAAAGAACATTTTCGTTTGAACAAGACTAATATAACTTTGCGTAGACATCTTGATATTCCTGAAAATTCCTGTGACTTAACTAATGAATGTACTTAATTGTTTTTTTTTGTACTGTCTTAGAACGCTTCATAAAATAATTAGTATTATGTAATGTTAATACGTTATCCCCACTAAAACCAAAATATGGTGATGGAAACATGGTAAATAAACATCGTTCAAAGTTTTCCATAGGCTGAGCATCCACCAGAGCTGTGCTAAGCTGTGTAGCGAGAAATGTGTTTTGTAAGCACCAATAGAATCACTTCATTTACCTAGCTTCGCTCTGCGCAGCTCTGGTGGATATGGGCTTAGCGGACCGAGGTTTTTGTTCATACAAAACAAGCGAGAAATGCGAGCGAGGGATGTGTTGCGAGGAATGTGTTGCTAGGAATGTGTGCGAGGATTTGAAAATACGCGCCTACCAGTCATTCAATAGATGGTGTTTGGAAGAGGTAGATGATCATTTGTACACATTAACATATTACGCATTACACATTCCTCGCACAGCTCTGGTGGAAAGAGTTACACCGTTTCACATCCTCGCTACACATTTTCGCACCGCACATTTTCCTCGCACAACTCTGGTTGATGTCCAGCCTTATGATTAGACCAGTACACAAAAATATTACTACCACTACAAGTTTCACAGCAACTCATTAACACAACCCTTGAATAAAGATAAATTTCTAGCTAAATACTTTGCCCTCGTTCAACATTTTTACAAAATGTAGGTAGCTACTCACGAGCCTAAAGATTTATACACGTAGAACATTGAAGTATCTATTTAGATATACAAAGCTTTAATCGTTAGTAAGACTAATAAAGATAGTAAAACTAAAAGAACTCAACCTTTTAGTTTATTCTTTTAATGTTTGGAGTATTTGTTTGTGGCATATTCTTGAATAGATAAAGCATATTCTTCACATTTAGTGTTAGCTAGCTTCATCTGCTAAATCAAAGGTGCTGCCAAAATATTTGTCAAAAGTTCACAGCGATGATTCAGCCTTCATGACGCAGGGGTCCGAGTCCCACTAGGGGGTCATCCTTAGTGCTGTTGTTGCAGGTAGTCGTGATGTTAATGTAGTACAAGTAGTTAGCTTAGGTTAAGTATTTTACTTCCCCCTATTGACTGGAGACCCTTCAGGGGGCTTAGACAAAGTCTCTTTTCTTTAGATGTTAACGCCAGCGGAGAGATCAAGTTGTATTGAAATGACATTAGCTCAAGCGTAAGTAAAAGTAATTTCCATACAATTTGATCTTTCCGCAGACGTTAACGTTTGAGGAAAAGGGATTTTGTCTGGGGGGCCAGCTCACGCTGATAACAGCCCGTTTACGTAGAAAAGTGCAGGCAAATAGAAAAACAAACATGTCTAAAGTATAAGGGATTATTCAAAAAGAGTAAATAATGATGTGTGTTAAAATAACAAAAACAAAGGACAATTAAATCAGTTCAGAGACAAGAGTGAAAAAATAGTATACTTTTGCTTGCTTATATTAGAAATCTAGTAGCTACATTAATGCAACAACTGGAATTTGAACTACACACACCACAACCGCTATAATCTGTTCAACGAAAGATAAGTCCTGACATAGCGGTCATTTCGTAAATTGTAGCCGTAGACTGCTATCGCAAAAACGTAAACGACTTTATTAAAAATCGTAAATAGCAATATTACTCGTATCTATGTTTTTTTTAAATATTTATAACATACCGCGAGGACTGGTTTGAGGTGGCGCAGGAAAAGAGTACATGGAAGAACTTGGAGGAGGCCTTTGGCCAGCAGTGGGACAGTATAGGCTGACAAAAAATATTTGATATTCTTTGTATAGTATAGTTTTGTAGAAAACCGTCAAGCCTCACCTCACGTTGAAAAGGTTCATATTCATATTTATATTCATTTATTTGCATTCCACAAGGTAAAAAGATGTTAACAAAAGGCTTAGAGCTAAGAGCCGTTGTAGACTCTGTCAGGGCACAGCAAAATTTATAATTAGAAACATAGCTATTACTTAAAGTTAAAAAGCTAAACATTTATAGACACAGACACACACAAACAGTCATAGACCACTATCATTTTTTTTCTCATTTGTAATTTCTCGTCTTACTCTATCTCGTAATAAGGATTTGTTCAGGCTCAAGATTTACAAAGAAGCTGCGGTTCCATTGTTTGAAGATAATCCAACTGGAGATTGAAACTATTTAGTTAATGAAGGCTTACCTTGCCGTAGGTCGTTGCGGTTTATGCCCTGATTGAGATTCGCGTTGTTGAAGTCTATTTCGTTAAATTAGAAACTGCGTTGCATTAACACTAGTGTATACTCTTAAGTTTAAAATTAAACATACCCCCTACATTGTTATTTGGCTGTCAATACAATACAATACATTACATTTATTCGCCACAAGATATCTAAATAAAATGAAAAGTCCTGACTGACTGATTGACTGACTCATCAACGCCCAGCCCAAACCCTTGGACCTAGAAAGCTGAAATGTTGCACAGAGGTTCCCTTTATGATATAGACAAGGAATAATGAAGAATTTTTCGAAATTCAACCCCTAAGGGAGTTAAATAGGGGATGAAAGTTGTATGGAAAATCGTAACTTAACGGGTTCAAAATTTCACGCAAGCGAAGCTACGGGCAAAAGATAGTTGTAATAAAAAGATATTAATTTCAAAATTGTTGGAATTGTCGATCCTTTGTTAGCGATTATTATTAATTTGATGAGAAAATGTTTTTCATAACCAGGGGCCCAATTCTCCTAAAATAAATAGTTGCCAAACGCAATCGAACCACAACCGTCAGTCAGTTTTTGTTTTCGAAAACTTTCAAAATGATTGATTTTGATTTTTGTATCAAACAATTTGATAGCTTTTGAAATTGAGAACTGTCTGAATGAACGGTTCGGCCTTGGTTCGGTTGTGATTTATCAAGATTTATTTTAGGAGGATTAGGCCCCTGTCGTATAAGCTCAAACACAATGGATCTACAACTAGTCATTGCGAAGGGCCGATCACTACCATAAGCCACCTTCAAAGTCCTTCTTGTCAAAATAAGTCTTGGCGCGAAATCGACCTATTTTCCAGTAAGTAGTGTTAACAATCTTTCGATCCAAACCCACAATGAGACAGCTCAATGGTATCCTTATATTGTATCGTCACTAGGTTTGCATATTATGTTAGAAATTTCAAGTCAGTCGGAGCGGAAGTGATAGTGAATACCCATTGTTTGGCTAAAATCCCTACACCAACTGTGAATAAAGCCGATCATTTTGAAACGGCTGAACCGATTTCCATTAAACATGGCCTATAACTATGTCAATTAGACCAGCTTTCAAACAAATTACTCATATTACGCCGCTGGCGACCTCTAGTTATTAATAATATAATTAATAATATAAATTCTAAAAATGAACATGCAGCAATAATATTAAAAAACATGATTACTAAAAAGAATAATAATAATTATGTTGGAACTGTGTCCCCGTATACGCCTTCCAAAGGACCGGACATCTTCCGCACGGAAGATGAGCCGTGATTCCCAAAGAGAATTATGTAGGTATAAGTTACCGTAAATTATTTTATAATACACAAGTTACTCAATTTCTTCTTTACGATCTTGAATAAACTGTAACACTAATATTTCTTTCTTTGTATTTATTCCGCCAAAAACATCTCATTTGATCCCTATTTTCTTTTCCTCACTCTTCTATAGCCTTCTAGACATCGCCTAAAGAAAAAAAGGCAAACTAACAATGGATTACCAACTTGTTAAAACTATTACAGCAAATCATTCCTTTGGGACATTTAATCGGCGACCCAGGACGAAAGAAAAACAAAAATGAAAAAACTTTTCTATTCTCACTTATTTACTATAGAGGTACTGAGTTCAAATTGTTATAGGAAGGTTTTCGATCAACCTTATCTCCCTTCCTGCAGAAAGGCTTGAGCTGATCCCAGATGTGGGTATTATTTGCTCTGCGTCTCGATTTTGAAGTGAAGATGACGTAGTGTGTGATTGTATTGCATTGGAAAAGAGACGATATTTCTTAGGATGCACAAATCCAAGTGAAGTGGAAGAAAAAACAAGTGTTTTTTAGGACTGCTAAACGTGGGGTCCTGGTTTCGATCCTAAGATCGGGCAAAGTGTTATTGGGTTTTTCCTTGTGGAATTTCTCAGTAGCAGTCTGGGGTTTGGATTTATGCCCGGTTGATGGCAATAGGCTCGCTCCCTATTATATGACTTGAAGATATATACAGGATGTAAACGAATTCGTATAATTCCTGCAAACCACATGATCTATTCATGGTAAAGATTAACCTCGCACGTGATTTAGATTGATTAAAAATAAACTTTTTTTTTCCAGTTTTCTTTTTTATGTGACAGAAAATGCCGATTCCATACATAAACGAATAAAGGCACGGCGACACAGCTGACGGGCACGACTATCGCAATATCGCTCCACGCAGTCAGTTAACACGTTGACTGTCCGTGCATTTGTAATGCATTTTTGGTCTGGCTGTGACGTTCGTGCATTACATGTAATGCATTAGCCAAAGGAAACTGAACCGCGTTTCTTGGGTTGGACGTGCGAGCTAGAACTTTCATTTTGCAGGGACGTATGAATAAAGAATTAAAAAAAAAAAACATTGGACGTACCACAAAATTACCCAAAACAGACGGGACAGTCAACGTGTTAACTGGGACGCTAAAATTACTCAGTTACAGAATACATTGGTTCATTTCTTGAAAACTTTTTTGTTTTTTATTCTTAAAAAAACCTATGCAGGGTCCATCAGTGTCACCAGTAGATCACGCGGTTTGAAGGAATTACACAAATTCGTTTACACCCTGTATACGTCTCTGCCTAACCCTTCGGGGAATGCAGGCGTGATTTTATGTTATGTTTTTTTTTCAATGAGGCACTGTACACGCTCTCAAAATACGGCAAAAATTTAGATGCACAGTTCCAAAAATTTAGATGCACAGTTCCAAAAATTTAGATGCACAGTTCCAAAAATTTAGATGCACAGTTCCAAAAATTTAGATGCACAGTTCCAAAAATTTAGATGCACAATTCCAAAAATTTAGATGCACAGTTCCAAAAATTTAGATGCACAGTTCCAAAAATTTGATCCTATGGGGAAGACTCGGCAAAAAACTCCATGGATACTCTTTTTAAACATTATGTGATAACACTGTAGGTAGCAAATCGCAAATAAAGCTATAAACTAAATCAGAATAATTAGACTAGCAAAAATACTGTATCTGAAAGTTAGTTATCGAGAATTCGAGATCTATTTCATTTTAGGAAACAATTTAAATTACCACCAAATATAATGTTAGCATTAGGCATTTAGCTTAGCTTTGGGCAAAAATAACTAAAGAGTGGGTCTCTAACAGCAGGAAACAAAAACGCGGTAGACCCAGAAGAAGATGACGGGATGAGCTAGCCTTCTACCTCACGAATTGGCCTCAGATTGCAAATTACGGGAAAAATGGAATGAAGGAAGGGAGACCTTTTCCCTGCAGTGGGACACAACAGGTTCATAAGATAATGTTAGCCACGGAATACCTACTTAACCTCGGGTTACTAGACATAACAAAACAAAAACGTATTGAAACTTAACACCATAAAGCGCAATTCAGACTACGCTATAATATTTAGCATATAGCAAATATTGTGTAGCACAACGATATCGCGTTCACACAACGTTATGCTATAAAGTATTGGCTTGATGTACGCGATAAACTTGAGTGATTCTCAGAGCTATATCGTACGATTCTCCGGTCGTCGCCTCGCCTCACTTCTACCCCATCCGTCGCGAAACAGATTGCCGTCAAATAACTTGCTATACCTAGTAGACCGGCTTGCGTTATAGCATGTGAACGTCAAGCTATATAGTTATAGCTTATGACACAATATTCTTTACTATATAGCGAAATAGTATAGCGTAGTCTGAACTGCCCTTAATTCTCTCACACCCAATACCATTAGATTAGAACGTAATCCGACCGAATCTTAAACGCAACCCAAACCGCCTTATTTATTGAAAACATGTTTTTGTCGTCGACAAGGAAGCTTGGGGATATCCGCGACCCGGGCAAATCCGGGCAATAAAATGAACCGTAAAACCTGTTGGCAACATACCCGGGTACGAATTGATGGTAAGTCAAGGGCGGCCAAGGTTAAGGGCGCGTAACTTCGCCTTAAGATAATGCTAGTAAAGTGTCATTTCAGAGGTATGAAAATGGTTTCCGTAAGCGAATTTTTTACGTGATTTGATTAAAGGAAGCCCTTATAAAGGTTTTTCTTATTTTAAGTATATTTTAGGTGGTTTAATGAAGGATTTGAAATGATTTTAAATTCAGAAAAAAGAAATTGGTTTACAATAGGTACACATATCATAACATCACGCCTGTATCCCCCGAAGGATTGGACAGAAGTAATAGTAGACACCCTCATTTCGCCTTTACGTTTAAGTCCCATGTAATAGGCGGTGAGCCTATTGCCATCAGCTGGGCACAAATCCAGACTCCGGGCTGCTATTGAGAAATTCCAAACGGAAAAACTCAATAACATTTTGCCCGACCTGGGGATCGAACCTAGGAACTCACGCTCAACAGTCGCGCTTGCGACCACTACACCAATGAGAAAGTCGATTTTCGAGATTTTAAATATAATCCAAGGTTAAAATAACGGCCAATTGTTACACACTGACATTTCTCTGTTTTCTAGCTATACCTATATACAGGGTGTAAACGAATTCGTGTAATTCCTTAAACCACGTGATCTACTTGACCTGCATGGGATTTAGTTTGATTAAAAACAAAAAAAATACTTTTTTGTCTTGCGGTAGAGTTAAGTGATCGTATCATAATTACCTTTTGCCGAATAAACAAAAAAAAAGTTCAAGATTTTTTTTTATTTTATCGAACATTTTGATGCCACGCAAAAATAAATTTGCAGTCATAACTGACTGCAAATTTATCAAGTTAACACTCGAGGCTCTAAAATGACTCAGAAACAAAAAAGCAAGTATTTTTTATTTATTTTTCAAAAAAACCCGTTTTCATTTAATCTGTGTCACCGTACAGTAGATAATGCGGTTTAAAGAAATTACACGAATTCGTTTACACCCTGTATATGAAACCTATCACCGTTATTTATTGGGATAAGAAAAATTTCAAACAAAATTGAAAAAAAAAACAGTATAGGTACTTTGGTCATACCAAAAGAAATTAAAATAAAATAAATTATTTTCCCGCAAAACTCTAATATTGGACCCTCATGACCGGACATCAGATAAAATTAAGGTTGTCAACCGCAGTTTAGATTCTGATCAATGGAAGTATGAGTCAAAGGCTTTACAAGTTTGGTAGAAAATTCTCGCTGGAAACCCGAGATTAAAGGATTTCAAGTCATTTTCCTGTTCCTGGCAATTCTGTAATAGAGTAGACCAGATACCTACTTGTATTTTTATTTTACACGTGCCATTAATATTTTGCAATTTTGCCATTAAATGAAACTTTCGTCATGCATTTTTTTTTTAATTTTCGCGCTTATTTGGGCACACGAAAATGTGTTAGCCAAGTTTGGATATTATTTACGCTTTACCGGAGTAGGTGGGTGAATATTCGAACTTCCTTAAAAAAAAACAAATCTTTGTTCTCCTTTGTTGTTAACATTAATTAATATTAGTTTCAGATTGTTTTTATTCTTGTCTTATTGATTGTCGGCTGTGGTATAGTTTGATTTTTCATTATTATAATTGAAGTTTGAAACATCTGCATTTAGAACTTTGGGATGATGATAATGACGTTCTTATTATTTACAAACATTTTTCGAATAATCACCCAGTAATAGGTGTAATCACGTTAGTAATTCAAATGTGCTGTAAACAGAAATTAGGTGCTTAATGTATTACTCGTATAAGGAGCTTCATTTCAGCATTAAATTGTAGTAAAAAATCCATATACAAGGTTAGTCAGAAAGGGGGTACTAATCCGAAAGGGTGTTAGGCTGAAACCAGACGAGCGTAATTTACGGCGCGCAAAATGAGTCAGCGTAATTTTTTTGAAGGATTTAACAGACTCATTTTGCGTCATCGTGTGGCACGAATCGTGATATTGTATGAAACCGAACGCAACTGAAATTGAGCGACTCAATTTACGCGGCGTAAATTACGCTCGTCTGGCCTCAGCCTAAAAGTACTCATAATAGTTAGTAACTTTTTTTCTACCACTTTCCCCAATAGTTTAAGAGAAATAGTTGTTCAGAAACTACATAAAAAGTACGCTGAATTCCTCAGTTCTGATCAGCTGTGTTTACATTTTAGGTCATATTTGGGGTCTCTAATAAGAAGCTCCATTTTCTGAATTCGTAACTAAAGTAGGGCCGAAGAATGTTTGAAAAAACTAAAATTAAAATTATTTTACATTGAAATAAAAATTATAGAATTTTCAAATTTTAACACTTACTTTAAAACCATCATCAGTGATACTTTAAGTGGTCTGCGGATTAGTACCCCTTTTCCGACTAACCTTGTAGATATTCTTTAATTCGCAGTTTTTTTTTGGTATCCTATCGTTCACGACCTTTTAGTTTAGAAACAAACTAATACATACATAATCAGCCTATTACTGTTCCACTGCTAGGCTAAGTTTATGCCTTAGTGCACCACGCTGCGCTGGCCTGGTGCGGTTTGACGGACTAGACACACCATCGACAACTTTCTGGACCCCTCTCAGGTTTGCAGGTGTCCTCACAATAGTCACGATGTTTTACTTCACCATGCAAGTGATGATGTTAAGCGATGACGCAGTCTACGATGGAGCACGCTTGCCCAGAAGAAACCGATTCACTCGTGACTTTGAAGGCACCCAGATTGTAGCTGTCGAGGAACACCCACTCAGGCAGCGCATTCCACTGTTTGGCGGTTTTCACAATGAAGGTGGAATCAAAGCGCTTCATTCGGGTTTTTGGTATATCAACCATGAACCGATGGCGCTTTTTCGTGCTTCTGGCCGTCTGATAGAAAAAAGGGCAGGAGGAATTAGATTATACAGAGCACACTCTCCGAAATGTATCCGAATGTATGTATGTGCAGGTTTCCTCACGATGATTTCCTTCATCTGTAACGCAAGTGATGGATAATCAAATTCTGATCCACACATGAATTTGAAAAGTCAGAAGTGCAGGCCGTGATCAAACTCAAGCCCTCCTACTGAGAAGACAAGAGTTCAACCATAAGGCTATGTTCTTGCTATCCCTTTCCCTGTTGGGATTAGCTTCCCGTCTAACTGCTGCTGAATACAAGTATTTTACACGGAGCGACTGCCATCAGACTTCTGCAACCAGTTACTGAGCAATGCCGATATCCTAAGGTTAGACCGGACTACCCGTAACGACTGTCATAGGTGCCAACACCTGGGACCAACGGCTTAACGCGCTATACGAGGCACTTTCGTGCAGTCTCTAGTACAACGATCGGTCACCCATCCACGGACTGAGTGCGGCGAGCGGGGCTTAACCTTGTAAATCATATGATCTGCACAGTATTTAGGGTTCCGTACCGAAACGGTAAAACGGGACCCTATTACTAAGACTCCGCTGTCCATCTGTCCGTCTGTCACCAGGCTGTATCTCATGAACCGTGATAGTTAGACAGTTAAAATTTTCACAGATGATGTATTTCTGTTGCCGTCATAACAACAAATATAAAAAAACAGAAAAAAAAAATAAGGGGGCTCCCATACAACAAACGTGTTTTTTTTTGCCGTTTTTATAGATAATGGTACGGAACCCTTCGTGCGTGAGTCCGACTCGCACTTGGCCGATTTTTAGTAATTAGCCACGAGTCTCGCAATCACAAAGCTATCACATAAGCAAAAATAAATTAAGCAAATAATATCTCTATCCTTCCGAAGAGAGCCTTGTAGAGCTCTGTATTACTACAGAGAGCTTCTTGGTAAATATAGATATTAATAGAACAAATATTTTCCTTTACCTTATGTGTCAATTGGCTTGGTGACCCGTTTTCGGACAAGCTGGTGCTGTTATCATATTAATAGGTTCGAGTGGACTCGAATGCGGGATCTATACAATCTAATATGCTTCATTATTTTTGCAAGAAAAGGATTTCATAATAATATCGTCGGCCACCAGTGAAAACCTCAATATTGTCAAAAGCAAAATTGTACTGGAGACGGAAAAACCCGTTTCCTGAAAAAAAATGTAAGGAACTTCTCTGTTTTTTTGTGTTATTACAAACTAGAGGTTTCTCGCGGCTTCGTCGCTTGTGTGATGTCGCTTTTCGCGTCCTACACGTTTTTTGGGATGAAAGTAGCCTTCTTTTCCGGGTTTCAGAGTATCTCTATACCAAATTTCAACAAAATCGGTTCCGTAGTTTAGTTGTGAAGAAGTCACAGATAGTTACTTTCGCATTTATAAAATTAGTAAGGATGAACCATTATATACTAAGGGCTGATTTTTCAATCGTTAGATAACTTCTATCTGAGGAATGACTTACCTCCGGTTTCTGAATTGAGAATTCTAGGATAAGCAGTACTTAAGTAACATTTGAGTGCGGAGTTGTCAAAAAAATGACGCATTTTAAAGTATTTTTTTGACAACTCCGTACTCAAATACTACTTAAGTATTGCTTATCCCGAATTCTCAATTCAGAAACCAGAGGATAGACGTTTTGACAGCTTTTGTATAGAAAATATGTCAAACCGCCATATTTATTCCCGAGATAAAAGTTATCAGACGATTGAAAAATCAGTCCTAAATCATGTAATTAATATTTGAACACAAATTCTGAAAAGGATTTTTTAAATTCTTGAAATATCTTTTTCCAAGAAAACACATTTTGTCAAACGCGAATTACGAGGTTTTCATGAAAAAAAAAAAGGATTTTTGTCGTTAAATACGGGGTAATCAGCTGGTAAACAGGTGCAATATTCATAATCAACTTCTTTACTTGTATTAAATTGAACTCCGGCCAGTCATAAATATGGGTTGCGAGGTTTTGTTGCTAAATATGACATAAAACGTGTTTGACCATATTGGAGGTTTTCACTGGTTACCGACGATATGGATCTATAAATAATAAAATAAATAAAACACAACCACAGTTTGAACCAATTTTTACTGTTGGTCTCAGTTTTATTTTTTTGGTTTATCTATTCGTTACTAATTTAGCTGTAATTTCAACCCAACACATTATTTTCCTATTTTGTTTTTTTTATAACTGCTGAATACATGGTGCTATTATGCAAGTAATTTTAAAAAAATTATAATATTTTTCGAAAAAATAAAAACAATATTTTATTCTGAGACCTATGGTAAAAAAAAACGAATTCTGGTACGTGATAGCTGAATATATCGCGTATCGACCCCTTAACGTTGGACCACTATTTACAACACACCCTGTATACACTTCAGTATATAGTTGTACTGCAAATATTACAAAGTCTTCTACATACTGGTGCATTTTGCATTGGATTACTAAAATTGTTAAAGATAGAATAGAATACACTTTATTGTACATAACAATTGTAACACAGCTTGTAAACAATATCATACATTGAAGGGTACAATGGCGGTCTTACCACTGACAGCGATATCTACCAGAGAACCTTTGTATGAACAGGAAGACAATGAATAAGATAGGGGGGTAGTTCGTGGTGTACTGCTGCAAAATATATACTACACACAATACAGATATAATACTTACATATGAAAGATAGTTATTTTAAAAGAGTAACTAACCATGTTGTTTCTTGCCTGCTCTTCTCCATAGGAGAAGACAAATTGGAACTGTGCACCTAAATTCGACTTTTCACAGGCGCCTATAATGGTTAATGTAAAGCCTTGTACGGACTAGGCATTCCAATGTACGCATCGTCTAGGTATGTTGAATACGCGTACAGGCTAATTGAGCGTTCACGTCCCCTTTGTGTACGCGTTGCTGCAGGTACACGGACTAAGCGTTCCCGTGTACGCGTAACCGACTACGTGTACTTTGGAACGCTTAGTCCGTACAAGGCTTTAGATAAATATTTTTGATTCTGAATTAGATTTTTGGATCTTAAAAATAAGTCGCCTCTTAAATGATATGCACAGATAATGAAATGCACAGAAGTAAAAAAACTACATAAATTCTAGCACTAGTGGAAAGATTAATTCGTCTACATTTTAAATACGGCAGACCATAAAGATTGGATCTGCATTTAGATAAATTCATTTTATCCTCCTTACGAACGATCGCTGCATTAATCAACCCTCCACTCCGCGACTAAAAACAAGAAAAATTTGAAGCAAAAATCAAAAAAAAAGAACCTTACAAATCGCGGAGTGCAATGAACTCTAACAATTTATTACGACAAGGACTTTTACAGCTCTATAAAAATTTTCGTTCATTTCCCGCAATTAGGGGGTATCCCGCAGCGTTAGAGGTGTTAAGTTACGGGGTTACTGCAAGTAATATAGTTGACTTAATTAATTTTGAGATTACCCACAGTTTATTGCCTTCTCCTAGTATCGTCCGGATTTTTTTGCCTCTGGTAGAGAAAATATTTTTGTAGGTTTAGGTATATTTTTTCTGATGACGTAATATTTCCGAAAAAAAATTGTGGATAGCATAGCATCACGCCTGTTTTTTTCGAACGGTTGGGTAGGGGTGGTACACCATCATTTCGTCGCTATGTTTAAGTCCAATGTAATACTATTGCCATCAATAACCGTAACTAATCATAAATGTTGATTGAAAATAGGTCAAATGTATAACCAACTGAAGCTTTTCATTTATTATTATTTGAATATTTTTTTACGTTTTGGAAATACGCCAACCACCATTAACACTGCTAATGAGACTATTGTCCGTTCCACGCGCTGATTAACTGTAAAAATTCTTTAGAATTCATTTCCCATAGAGTTTCAGTTTAAATCACACTGTATTTGTACGTCTGATGCACAGCAAACTTAACAGCAGGTATTGCTAAAAAAGGATCTTGAAATTTTAAAAGAATTCTTGATCTACTGTGATTTGCTTCAATCGAATCAATTAATCAAATCTGCCTATCAAAGTCCTGTGCCCAAATCATAGATATCAAGTACAATACGGCCGACGTACCTTTGCGAGTCTGAAGTTAGCGATTAGCTGCGCGGTAGACAATTTCGTTTTTAAAAGATTCATTGCGCAGCCAAACAATTAACTTCAGATCGCCAAGATACGTCGGCCGTATTGTAGTCTCACATCTTAAAGGGCTCGTTTACGCAAGGTGGACATGTGCAAGGTGGACATCACAGACGCACGTCGGCGTTGGATGGACGATGGACGTCCGTGTGGAGGCTGCCATTCAGCGCTGACATACGTCCGAAGTGTCCATCGAGCACGGTGGTGCGTTGTTAAGCCCTCTACGCATTGTCCATCCGTGTCATCCGTACTGCTTACAGGACAGCAGATCGCCGTGCATTATGCTGTACAGCAAACTTTCGCTCTAAGTATCGTGTTGCGTCGTGCATCGTGCACGGATGGACAGCATGGGTAGACAATTCGTAGAGGGCTTTAGACTCAAAGAAATTGGCAGTGAGATGGGGTGGTAGCCGTAATGTTTGTATACTAATCCTAACTTCCTAACTAATATTATAAATGCGAAAGTAAGTTTGTTTGTTACCTTTTCACGCCTAAACCACTAAACCGATCATCCTGAAATTTTGCATATACATTGTAGCTGTACAGAAACGGACATAGGGTACCTTTCATCCCGAAAAAAAGTACTATTCCCGAGGAAAACAACAATAACGTTCATAGATGGCGCCACGTGTCTTTCGAATCACGATTGAATTATACATATAATTATAGAATCTTTAATCGTGTGTTAAGAGTTTTTTCGAGCTTAATTAACGCGAGCGAAGCCGCGGGCAAAAGCTAGTATTCAATATAATATAAGTAGTCAGTACCTATGTTAATATTTCGATATCTACGTTCGATCAAACAAACATTCGACATTTTTAACACTCGATGCATTGAGCGTTCGATTTAACCATTCGATGAAATGAACGTTCGACTATTTAGACATTCGATTTAAAGTGGTCGATCAATTGATATTCAATGATTTGGTATCCGAAATGGCACCCTTAAGAAGTCCGTCGTTATAAGATAAAGAAAAGTCCTTTCAAATATATCTTTTACACCAACTTCCTAAAACTCGTAGAATTGGACGTTGTATTTTTTATTGCTAGTCTTTATGGCTTAATGTTGTAGACTTTTTGAATTAAATTACTTTTTTCGTGATCTCGTGATCCCTAATTTTAAAATACGTTAGTCTTACAAACGGGAAACGAATTATCTGCTCGCGATCTTCTCAAGCGTACCTATTTTTATTTACATTTGGGCTACAGAATTTTTCCTTAATTTAGGCTGATGAAAAATAAACAAACCGAAAGAAATACAGAATTTAGTTGAACAGTGAATTTTTTAATGAACTTGAACGTAATCTTTGAGTTTTTAAGATAGGACTGCAAGGCCAAAACCTTGTGGGCCTACGATTTATGACATTTATTTCTCAACAAGAATACACTTATCATTAGAAATACAAGTTAATCCTAACTTAATATTATAAATGCGAAAGTAAGTTTGTTTTTGTTTGTTACATTTTCACGCCTAAACTACTAAACCGATCATCCTGAAGTTTTGCATATACCTACGTTATCAGGTGTAAAAAAAGTATTGTTCCCGAGGAAAACAACAATAACGTTAATAGATGGCGCCACGTGTCTTTCGAATCATGATTGAATGATATTATCGTAGAAACTTTAGTAGTGTGTTGAGAGTTGATTGTCAAATTCTAAATTAACGCGAGTGAAGCCACGGGCACAAGCTAATCTTAAATACATGTTAGTTGTGAAGAACGGTAGGTACTCGTAAATAAATTTGTAAGAAGTAGCACAATCTTTTAACAGTGTTGTGGGTAATAAGAAGAAATAAGTCACATAATGTTTCTTGAAGGCAAGTCTATAGCAATTACACATTGTTCATAGTAGCAAACTATACAAGGTGTAACATAAATAACGCACAACCTCTTAAGGGGTCACTGTACTCATCATTATGAACAACTTTTACTATGGGACCAAACATGACATCGCGAAAAAAAAGTCAGCTGTCCCTTACATTTTGACGAGTTATGCGGACATAAATGTAGGGAACAGCAGTTTTTTTTTCGCGATTTTAGGTTTGGTCCCATAGTAAAAGTTGTTCATAATGATGAGTACAGTGACCCCTTAAGAGATTGTGCGTTATTTATGTTACACCTTGTATAAGGCCTAGTTAGTCTATCTCTTAAAACTGATTCTCTACAAGGTTAGTCGGAAAGGGGGTACTAATCCGAAGCCCACTTATAGTATCGCTGATGACTGTTTGAAAGCAAGTGTTAAAATTTCAAAATTCGATTTTTTTTTCGAAATAAAATGATTTTTATTTTAGTTTTTTCAAAAATTCTTCATTCCTGCTTTAGTTACAAATTCAGAAAATGGTGCTTCTAATTCATGACCCCAAAAATGACCTAAAACGTAAACACAGCTGATCATAACTGGGGATAGATAGATTTTAGAGTTTTTTTTTTGAGATTTTTTAACATCTGTTTCTCTTAAACTATTGAGTTTTGGGAAAAGTTGTAGAACAAAAGTTCTTCATTATTATGGGTACTTTAACACCCTTTCGGATTAGTACCCCCTTTCTGACTAACCTTGTATAAATATTTTTCTGCACAGAATTTTCAGTCGTTGCCTACCTAATTCGTGCTTTTAGTAAAACAAATAAAATACAAACTGGTGAAAGCAAGCAATGATATATTATTTCCTTTCATCAAAATCATTGTACTGCCAACATACAATTCAAAACGTCACAATAAATCTCTACTAAACAATAGTTCTGGCACTTCAAAGAACATAGTCATTACCAAAGGATTTATCACCGATGTATTTCACCCCTGATTCCTGACGTCACGACATTCAACCCCATTCTCATACAGCGCCATAGATTCTTTATTCCCACTTTTGGATACAACCCAAGAGCAGGGATCAATTTGAGAACTTTGCCAGTAAAAAGTCTGTGGAGGAGACAGTTGCTTGTGTAAATTTCTTTGTTATGACCTTTTTATTGTCAGTGAGACTAGGAACGGTGATGTGATGTGAGTTATGTCTGTTATATTAATCTTCATGCTTGTTTTCCTAGGATGAAAATAATGTTGGGTGTTGATTTATTAATTACAACGTTAGAGGGTGTCTTTTTTTTGTTTTTTTTTTTCATTTCTTTAGTTCTTGTTTTTTTGAGATTATAGTGGTTTCAGATTGTTTCTGTTCTCGTCTCATTACTTGATAACAGTGGTAGCTAGTGTTTTTCTTTATAATAATTGGAGATTTTAGTTTTGATTTTTTGAGTTTTCTCCTTATACCGTGGTTTCAAGATCTTTGGTTCGGAGAAGAACAATAATCTTGTCAGTTAATAACTGGATACCATATAAATTATCAATCATAATTCCTTAAGAACTGCCTCGGTTAGACAACAGGCGCCCTGTGTACAACGAGTAACGGTACCTACGTTCACACGGCGTCGTGTGTTTCTCTACCGAATCGGTTTTTTGCAGGATTCGGTTTAGTATCAACAGTATTTCAATACATGAGTTCACACATGCATTCAGTTTCAAGACACGGCAAAAAATCGAATCTTGCTGAAGTTGACATCCGATTGGGCGACTACAAACCGATCCGGCCGTACTGCAAAATGTAGGATCCGGTGCATAGCGCATTCAATACATGCGTTCATACGATACAAACAGGTGTAGATTCGATTATTTGCCGGATCTTGAAACCGAATACATGTCGGGTCGCACAAGCGGGGGAGTGGGTGGGGAGGGACGTGGGACGTGTGTTCACACAGGATCCCAATCTCAATTCGGGGCCGTCGTATACGGCAACGCAAGATGTGCCGTGTGAACGCAACATTCGGTTTTTCCAATTCCGATGAAAATAAGATTCGGCAAAATAGACTCCGTGTGAACGTAGCGTAACTCGAATAGAATATCTAAAGGCCTATCGACGCTTGTCGACGGCGCGTAGATAAGACATCGTGTGCATAGGCCCTTAGGACTGGTAGCTACCAAAATTCTAGATAATTATTAAACAACTTTAGTGATATAATTTCAGAACAACACTGAATGAAAAACGAGTCGTGTTTCAAAGAAGTTTGGCGTGGAATAGCCATAAAGCAAAATACCGCCTTAATAATAGTTTAGGTCAAACTCAAACTCAAAAACTCATTTATTCAAAATAGACTAGAATTACTTAGTTCTTTTTGAACGTTAGTTTTACAATATTATAGACATCCCACAAAAAGCCCTCCCTTCACCGCTTCCTAGTGTTTTTGCTGTGAAGAAGAAACGGCGCAACAAACTCCCCAGCAACACAGATATGTCTGTCAAGTGAATAAATTAATTGACTCTATACAACGAAAATCATCAAATTTTTTACAATAATAAAATTATGCAATTACAGGTAAAATAAAAATTAAAAGTAAGATAAGTATATAAATCAATTCTGTATGAATTGGGTTAAATCATAATCGTATCTAACTAATATAGATACATACATAAACCTACATATAAAAACTATTGGTTACCAGGGAAGCCACATGTGCAGAAAAGAACTAGCGCCACACGTCCCTATCGTCAACATAGTCGTTTATCTTATAGTATGCCTTTTTAATAAGAACTGATTTAACGTGAGATTTAAATTTGCCATCAGTGAGATCCGTAATTGACTTGGGAAGCTTGTTATAAAATCGAACACAGTTTCCTAGGAATGACTTATTCGCTTTGGATAATCTAAATTTAGGGACTACTAATTTATGTTTGTTCCTAGTATTTATATTATGAACGTCGCTTTTTACACTATACATTGGCAGATTTTTACGTACAAACATAATGTTTTCAAAAATGTAAAGGGAAGGCATCGTCAGAATATTAATCTCTTTAAAGAAATCTCTAAGGGACTCCCGAGGACCCATATTATAGATCGCGCGGACTGCCCTCTTCTGTAATATAAATATCGAGTCGCGATCGGCCGCTGCCCCCCACAGCAGAATACCATAAGACATAATGCTGTGGAAGTACGCAAAATAAACAAGTTGGGCAGTAGGTATGTCAGTTAGCTGTCTAATTTTTCTGACTGCAAAAGCAGCAGAACTTAACCTACTAGAAAGGGCAGTTATATGAGCTCCCCACTGTAATTTGGAATCTATTGTTATGCCTAGAAATACAGTTTGATCTACTATATCCAGTTTACTGCCGTCAAGCGTTATGTTTACTCCTACATGGGGAACATTTGGCAATGAGAACTTCAGACATTTCGTTTTAGTCGCATTTAATAAAAGATTATTTGCAGCAAACCATTTCGATAGAGCGGATAAACTACTATTTACATTTAAAAGATCTATGTCTTTCCTATTGATTTTAAAAATAAGGGAAGTGTCGTCCGCGAACAAAATTATGTCAGATAGTGCCGACATCATGTAAGGAAGATCATTAATATAAGCAAGGAATAGAAAGGGGCCCAGAATCGAGCCCTGTGGCACGCCCATTTTTACTAGAGAAGAAAGGTGAAATAAATGTCGTTGGTTTTTATGATTCTATAAACAAAATAATGTTATTTATTATTCTACTGTCTGTTTTGCCGTCTGTTTCGTAAGTTTATTTATTATGAGTAACGTTTACCCGTAGGATGTTAATCTATACATATAAAAGGAGAAGCTGACTGACTGACTGACTGATCTATCAACGCACAGCCTAAACCGCTGGGGTTAGAAACTTCAAATTTTGACAGTAGGTTCATTTTGTAACGTAGGCATCCACTAAGAAGGGATTTTTCGAAATTCAACCCCTAAGGGAGTTAAATAGGGGATGAAAGTTGGTATGGAAAATCGTCACTTAACGGGTTCAAAATTTCACGCAAGCGAAGCTGCGAGCGAAAGCTAGTAATATAATATAGTATACAGGGTTAACTGAAAAACACCGACAACCTCTTAAGGGGTCATTGTACTCATAATTATGAACAACTTTTACTATGGGACCAAACCTGAAATCGCGAAAAAAAACAGCTGTTCCCTACATTTATGTTCGTTGAGCTCGTCAAAATGTAGGGAACAGCTGTTTTTTTTCGTGATTTCACATTTGTTCCCATAGTAAAAGTTGTTCATAATGATGAGTACAATGACCCCTTAAGAGGTTGTCGGTGTTTTTCAATTAATCCTGTATACAGGGTGTCCCGAAACTCAAAGTCTAGCCGGGAACAAAATGATAGGGCAGTTAATGACTGTTCATTAAAAATACATACTTTTTTAAATAAATAAAATTTTACTTCATAAACCTAACATATAAGAGCAGTTACGCTCTGCATCCGATCTGAATACATGAAAATACGTTCCGAAGTACTCATAGAATTATTTGTATGGTAGACTCACGGATGACGGAGAGAAATCGGATGACGGAAGTCGGATCTAGTGCGTAAACTACTATACAAATACTTCTATGACTACTTCGGAACGTATTTACACGGTTTCGAATCGGATGCAGTGCGCTTTAAGTGTCTAAACTTAATATGCCGAAGTTATGCGACCGAAGTTCGGCATGATTACGCCTGCAATGCTATTTGAATTACTGACGACACGTTTTGCCGAAACTACGTCGCGTTATAGCGTACAGACGATCTTCGGTCGGAAGTAAGTTCAGTTTGACGACACGTTTGGTGCAGTGGCTAAGCGATTGGCTTCTGCGCTACGGGTCGTGGGTTCGATTCCCACACGGAACAAAAATTTGTATGGCCTACAGATGGTTGTTTCGGGTCTGGGCGTTTGTTTGTGAGATTTGTGTTTGTAAACGCACCCACGATACAAGAGAAATATTAGTGTGGGGCAATGTTTTTAAAAAAAAAAAGAAAAAAAAAAAAAGAACAGCGAAAATTCGGTGGCAACGTATTATGTAGAGCACACATTATACACGACCGAAATTCGGTTAGATTGCCGACGAAGATCCGGGGCGGGTAGCAGCGGAAGGCAGGTATGTCTGCGCCCCGCGTGTCCGCCTACAAGTTTGTGCAATTGAATTCAGCCGAATACGTCGGAACATAAAATCAGCCACAGAACTTCGGTCGCGTATCTTTGGCATAGTGTGTTTGGACACTAATAGCACAGTCTACCTATATCTTACTCCATACAGTCGGTCAACGTACAACATTGTCGAAGAGCAATCGTGCGGGGGGTTGCGGGGTGAAGGGGCGGAGGTTATGTCCCGAGTAGCCATACTGCATACTTGGGACATAATCTCCGCACCTACATAATTTTGGTACATTTCATAGGACCTGTCAAATGTATGGGCGTTGACCCACTGTATGTAGTAAGTAGGTACACTGTGCTAATAGTTAGATTAATTATGAGGTAACATTTTTTCATGGTATCTTCCAAATTGGAATTTAACTTTTTTATATATTTCTCTCTAACCTGTCATAAACTGCCCTATCATTTATTCCTGGCTTAACGTTGAGTTTCGGGGCAGCCTGTATATTGTAAGTTATATCTAAAATCGGAGTCTCTCAGAGAGACTGTCTGTTGCACTACGTATGTGCTTAAGTTTGATATAGTTTCTTGTAGCTGGCCAAGCTTCTCATACACATTTTTTAAAAGTACATAAATTCACTTTAATTTTAAAATAAAAATAGTTTAATCAAACAACAGATTATTTTATTGTCCTATTTTTATTTTACGATATTAGCGAATGTTTGTTTTAATATAATGCCAATTTATTCCAAAATTATCCTCCCTTCATCCATTTAAAGCGAAAAAAATTGCAAATGACCCTCTTTTGAATATTCGGAGTTTAATTTTAAGGAAGAGATTACTTGACGAGCCATCGTCTACATAAAGAGGCTTAATAACGTTAATCATGAAAAATATTCGTTGCCCCGGTCCGAGGTTTGATGTGGTTTAATTTAGCGAACCATTTTCATCTGTTTGTGTTGTCCTTTCATATGGGAGGATGCACAACAGAAACCAAAGGGCCAGTTCTGTTTTAAAATGTTGCATATTTATTCAAACTCAGATTCAAAGGATTTTATTTTGAATAGGCACAGTACAGCCACGGAATCGAAATGTTTATCAGATTTAAAATTCGATTCAATGACGCACTGAGCGCAGTATTCGTTTTTAAAATTTTGAAGCGTCGATTCTAGCAAAAAGGCTATTAACCACATTTTGATGTTATGAACTCCTTTTTAGGGAACGCGTGTCTAGTCAAAAGTTGTTTAAAGCGAACTTGATTGCATTTACTAAATAGGTTGATTTCTTTTCCTATGCTGCCTAGTATATAGCCTCTTTAAATTAACCTTTTTATGTCAATTAAGAAAAAAAATCTTTGCCCTGTCAATTCTTTGTGACCGACCGAGCGACCGTATGGAAAACTAATGTGCAAGCAATTATAGACCTTACGCGACGTCTTACGTAGGCGGTTTAAAGCGACGCGAATTGCGAAGCTATGCGAAGCGGCGGCTTTGTCCTACGAACTCGCGGACCGCTCGCCGCGCGCCGCCGTCATACAGTAGCACTGTACGGCACCGCATCCAGTTCGCGTGAAAATATCAAGCCAACTGATAACGTTCGCTTCGCGCCGCGCCGCGCCGCACCGTACTCCACGTGGGTTTGGTCACGTAGGCGACTTCAATAGGTATCGACTGTTTGTTGTTTTCGCGTCGCGCCGCGCCGTTTCGCGTCGCTTGTAGATCGCTCACGTAGGATGACGCGTTAGGGTGGTAAACATTTCAAGTCCGCGACCGTACATGCACGTAGGAAACGTCTTAACAATTTAGTTGCACAGTTCCAAAAAGTAGGTTCTGTGGAAAAGAGTCTGCAAGAAACTCCGTGGATACTCTTTTAAAATAATTTCATGTACAATCGGGTATTTTTACAATGTAGTGCTTAAAATTATGTGAGAACAATGCAGGTTAATGTCAAAAATATACTATTAATAACTAACATTTTGATAGAGATAATTTATGTATCAGAAAAGCGAGTTTCGGCCATGCTAGTATGGGAACCCAATATCGTCATCAGCAATATTATAACTAACTAGAGGTGGCTCGCGACTTTGCCCACGTGGATGTTGTTTATCGCGTATTCCGTATTTTTCAGAATAAAAGTAACTTATGTCCTTCTCCAGGTTCCAGACTATCTCTGTACCAAGTTTCATGAAAATCGGTTCAGCGGACAGACAGACGGAGTTACTTTCATCATCATCATCATTCAGCCGAAAGACGTCCACTGCTGGACATAGGCCTCCTCCAAAAAAGGGAGGGGGGTTACCGTAATCGCCACGCTTGGCAGGTGAATTGGCGATCGCAGTATGGTTGTAAAAGTACTCAGAGAACGCTGCTGCCCGTCATCTAGTGAATCCCTTAAGTCACCTTTTACGACACCCACGGGAAGAGATGGGGTAGTGCTATTCTTTAAGTCCGGCACTACATGAGACTGAGTTATTTTCGCATTTATGTTAGTAAGGATTCGCAGGGATTACACTCTAAGTTAAAAATGTTACATTATTATGGACAAGGTCGATGGCAAAACTAACTCAAACCTATGCAGCAGGGCACGGTAAATGTAATAGTAATTATTATACCACGCATAAATTATAATACTTTTAACATGTGCAGAAACATCTAAAGCCTTGAATAGTATTTATCCGTTATGGGAATCAGCCTATAATAGGATAGGTCCTTGTTGAGGACAGCGGACCAGATCCAGTAATAAAACACCAAGTGTATAACTACTAGATCGACTTTAATTGTCACTATCACAATTACTTACATAATATTACATAGGATGTTAGCAAGCATGGCTTCAGTAGAGTTACCGTGTCCTATCACAATCGCAGCTAAAACAAGACTACTTGTAAGAACGTGAAAGTGGGCGGAAACATCTACGCCAAAAAGGGAACTTCCGGCTTCTAGAAGGATCGCACAACTTTCTAGAACATATATAGTGCGCACCCCAGCGTCGAATAGTGGTCAACTAAGGGTTTTCTATACATTATAGCGCTACCTCCACCTAGCGTCCACTAGCTAAATACGATCAATACAATCCCTTAAAGTGCCTCCACTATCAGGCGCTAGAGCGCGCCACTCTCTTCAGGCTTTGTATATCAGTCACAGTCCTATAATAGGTAGGCCTATTATCCAAAGTATGTCCTAAATATTTCAAATTGATACAAAACTACTTTATTTTGTTCCCTTTCCTGACTCACTCAGTCGTTACCGGTAGTCAGAAGCCCGAAAGTCTGACAGCCGGTCTAACCTTAGGATATCGTCGTTGCCGAATAAGTGGGTTGTGGAGGTCTGATGGCAGTTGCTCCGTGTGAAATACTAGTATTCAGTCTAATCTGGTTAGACTGGATGCTGATCCCAATATACAAGGTGTAACATAAATAACGTACAGTCTCTTAAGAAGTCACTGTACTCATCATTATGAACAACTTTTACTAAACATGAAATCGCAAAAAAAAAATCTGCTGTTCCCTACATTTTGACGAGTTATGCGAACACAAATGTAGGGAACATCAGTTTTTTTTTTCGCGATTTCATGTTTGGTCCCATACTAAAAGTTGTTCATAGTGATGAGTACAGTAACCCCTTAAGGGTGCCTTTCCACCAGAGATGTGCTATGCAGCTATGCTGCGAGAATGTAAAAGCTAAGCTACGAAACTATGTGACCGTTTCCACTGATGCTAAGCTATGTAGCGGAGCGAGTAAGATGTGCTATGAAAATGCATCGCCGCAAGGTAGCTGTGCGAGGAACTGTAGGTACACTGCTCTGCACACAGTTACACCACTCGCGACCATCCATAGCACGCATCCATAGCTCGTATCCATAGCACGCATCCACAGCACGCATCCTTCCATATAAAAAACGTAGCTTAGTTGAATCAGTTTCCAGCAGTGCTGTGCTATGTGGACCAATGAATATGATTGGTGGATATCAAACGCATCCATAGCCACGTTGCATAGCACATCTCTGGTGGTAAAGCACCCTAAGAGGTTGTGCTTTATTTATGTTACACCTTGTAGATGGAAAAAGGCTAGGCAGAATGAATATTATGTTATTGCCGGCAGAAAAATACATTTCGAAGCGGACGAAGTCGCAGATAAAACGAGGTGCTTTAATAAATATCCTGGCAAAATGGCGGAATACGCGACTGTCAACAGCAATATCCGTAGCGGTTACAATTTAATCGATGGCCGCTCGACCGGGTCAGTGCGTATCATGGAGTTTGCAGGGAACTTTATATAACAGTGGCAATATATGGCTGTTGGAATGGAAATAAAATGTTATATCCTTTTAATGCAATACTTATATATGTTAGAGTATGTATCCAAGGTTAGTCAGAAAGGGGGTACTAATCCGCAAACCACTTAAATTATCACTGATGTCTGTTTCAAAGCAAGTGTTAAAATTTCAAAATTCGATAATTTTTATTTCCTAAAAAATTATTATTATTTTAACTTGTTCAAAAAAACTTCATCACTGATTTAGTACGAATTCAGAAAAAGGAGCTTCTAATTCGTGACCCCAAATATAACCTAAAATGTAAACACAGCTGATCATAGCTAGGAATAGATAGATTTTAGCGTATTTTTATGAAATCTTTGAACAGCTATTTCTCTTAAACTATTGAATTTTGGGGAAAGTTGTAGAACAAAAGTTATTCATTATTGAGGGTACTTGAACACCGTTTAGGATTAGTACCCCCTTTCCGACTAACCTTGTATAAAAAAGACTGCTTCGTTGGTCAAGTGGTCGCAAGCGCAACTGCCATAAGTAAGATCCTTGGTTCGATCCCCAGGTCGGACAAACTGTTATAGGGTTTTTCCGTGTGGAATTTCTCAGTAGCAGCCCGGAATCTGGATTAGTGCCTGTTTGATGGCAATAGGCTCATCCTCAATAGAGGGAGTGAATGGGAATGAGAGCGGCCATGTAATAACATGGGACTTAAAACATAACGGCGAAATGTTGGTGTAGGTACTATATACCTCTGCCGGGAGGACACGGCGTGGCACACGCTGGCAGAGTGTGCCGCTTGGGAGGAGCCGCGCCGTGCCCTCATCTCAGGAGTAGGCGGTGACCTGTCGCTGTCGGCCGTGGTCGAGTCCATGGTCGACAGCGAGGAGTCCTGGGACGCGGTGGTGTCCTTCTGCGACACGGTCATGTCGCAGAAGGAGGATGCGGAAAGGGTGAGGGAGATCACCTCCACTCACCCGGCCCGCAGCAGACGCACCGGGCGTCGGCGGAGGGCGGACAACGCCCTCTTCCAGCCCCCCTAAATGGGTCCAGGGACGACGGACTTGGGGAAGTCTGTCGCCCCCCACACATCAGGACCCGAGGCGGCGGCGCGAAGTGTTCCAAGCGCGCCCCTCTTAGACGGCTCGGGGGGAGTCTAACACCTCACTCCCCCCGCTAACCCGAGGAGGCCCGCTGCGGCGGGCCGGCACCAGCCGGGGGTTGCGGAAGTGTCGTAAGTTCCCGCGACCCTCGGCGCAGGTGTGGGATGGAACACCGGGGTGGTTTTAGTCAGTAAGAGTCTGACAGACCCCTCCGCCCACCCCAGGGCGGAGGACATCGATGAGGATTTCCACCCCGCAAAAAAAAATGTACTATATACCTCTGCCCAACCCTTAGAGGAATACAGGCGTGATGTTATGTTATAAAAACTGCAAATCTGACCTATAACGTTGCGTATCCTACTTCAAACGTCGAAACAATCTCAAAAATATTTATCATAAAAATCGCGTGCTTTTGACACACGTCCACAAGTATATAAATGGCTCCTTCATAGCTCTTGAAGGGGATGAGTACATGACACGGACAAACATGCCAGGGGACGGCAGGGGACCACAGGGGGTGAAGAGCAGGGGTGTCCAAACTGTTCTTTAAGAGTTTTTCTTTGTCAAGTCGACGTGTAGCCAATGTCCTGATGTTTTAACGCGTATTTATGCGAAAGAGGTTAACGACCGATAATTTCTGAGTCATATTTAACTTTCGAGTAGGTAACTAATTTTTTTAAATAATGACGTAAAATGCTCATGTCTTTGTTTTTAATGGGCGGGCAAAAACTTCGAAATAATAATAAGGTCCAAATAAAATAAAACCAGCTGTTTCATACATTTTGATCGTGTAAGTATTGCACTTTTGTATGGAACAGCTGTTTTTTTTATATTTCAGCGTTGGTCCAATAGTAAAAGTTGTTCATATTCATGAGTACTGTGATCTGTGAAAGTTTGTCTTTTGATTGTACTTTAATGAAGTAGTTCTCTATTCTCTAAATATTGTTAGAAAAAAATTGTGCTTATTTTTATGGTATTGTTGTTAGGTATCGGTTTCTAAAATGGTGGCTCTGCGGCAGAGCATGACACATATTTTTTGCTTGCTACAAAATATATAAATTAGTTTAAAAAGTCTAATTTTAGAATAAATGATAAATATAAAATGAAATAACCTTGCAACTAACTCTACCTAAAATATATGAATTAGGAATCACAAACAGTTTTGTAGAAATTTGAAAAATATATTCATAATAAATATCTAGTATCACAGATTGTTGTGAGCCCTTGCCCTTATTAAGGCCTTCATCATAATAAAACATAAAATATAGCCGTAAACACTGATCACGTTGGTACGATCGTCAGCATTGGCGATCGTTATAATATACAGGGTCGTGAATTGAGATGGGGCATGTTACATAATTTAACCATTGTAGCTACAGGCATCAAAAAAATGTTTTGTGAAAACTGCCCCTTTTCTCGCTGACTGTATATAATTTTTTCAAAATCTCTGAATACAGATATAAAATATTCCAAAAGTTAAGGGTGGTCTTCTAAGAAAGCTTTCGTGTAGCTATCTAACAATGGTTAGGGTAGCTGCCATTCATGCCCCATCTCAAATAACCACCTTTTATTATTGTGGTAAAGCCCTCTTGGATACCCTTCGCCCGGGGAAGGCGAGGGGTTATAAAAAAAAAAAAAACATTTATTTCAGGCAAAAAATAACCCATATAAAAATTACAATGAATTAAAATAAGATTACAATTAAATTAAAATACAATTACAATTAGATTAAAATAAAATAATAATTAATCGACAATAAAATAATAATCAATAATACCCTGTCAAAAATACATTAATTATCAAATTATTAAATATTAAAACTACTAAATTACCCTCCTCACAAGTGATCTCCAGAGTGGGGATGATCCTGTCCGCTACAGTCTCCAGGATTTTGTTCCGGCTGCCACGCAATCTGCAGATCAGGGATACCGTCTTTTTGCGAATAACGGCGTTATGCCGGACTCTTACCGGCTAAAAACCCACGATGTACCTTCTCCTGACCCTTGGCCGCGGTCGCGGGATTTGCAGCTGCATGCACCGTGACTCCGGCAGGCCTTGGTCCGCCAGCCCCTGGCGGACCTCTTCTACTGTGGGGACTAGCCCCACGTCTTCCTGAGAGGAGCGCACGGAACACTGCGCGCCGCCTTCTCGAGCCTGTTACTGGTCGGGCGACGGATCCCCTAACCCGCTGCCCGCTGGCCACACACTACGGTGGCGGAGATCGTCGCGCGCCCTCCGGCAGCCGGTGCGTCTGGCGCGGGAAGGGAGAGTGGCAGCTACCTCTCTCTCCCTCTCCACTCCCTCTTTGGTCGCCATCACCTCCTTGCAGAAGGAGGCGACGGCTTCCCACGCACATCTCAAATAACCACCTTGTATGTACTTGAGCTAACATAGAATGATGCTGCTGTTATATATATTAATCAGCCAATTACTGTTCCACTGCTGGGCACGGGTCTCTTCTCAGAATGAGAGAGATTTTGGCCTTAGTCCACAACGGTGGCCAGCCCCCCGATTCAGAAGCTTTTCGATAAGCAGTTGTTTACCGATTCGGTTGGTTATCTCGATCCGTCGATGATTCTCGTAGCGAGAGAAAAAGAGATATCGAATCGTTCAGAATAAGAAGGCTGGTGCGGGTTGGCAGACTTCACATACCAACAAGAGCTTTTTGGAGCCCTCTCAGGTGGGCACTGTGCAGCAGTGGCGAAGGGTGAATTTTATTAAAAGGGAAGCCGGACCAAAATATGCTTACCGTGCTCAAGTGTGATTCGTGAATTCCAGTAACTACTCGCTTCGAAAGGGAAGCCGATAGGAATCGAGTTGTATGAAGCCTTCGCCACTGCTGTGCAGGTTTCCTTGACCGTTAACGCATGTGACACTAAATTAAATTCTGATCTTTAAAGGATTTCGAAAATTCAGAGTCGATGCGGGCGGGGATCGACCTCAGACCCTGCTGCATAAAATGACTAATACCTTAATTCCCTTTTAAGATACGTACGCGAGAAAAAAACTCAGACCTTAAGTATAATAAATCAGGAGCCTCGTGGTACAGTTTTAGGGCCCCAAAAGCTGTTATTTTTTAGCCACCGAGTCAAAAAGCGAGGTGTTATAAGTTAGAACTCTTTGTCCGTCTGTGTGTCTGTCTGCGGCTTCATAGCTCCCAAACAGATCACTGATTTCAATGCGGTTTAAAAGTTGGTTTAATCGGGATTGTTGTTGTTACAACTGCTCTACGTTCTTTCTCACACATTTTTACTTGCAGTGTCAATGGAGGGCCGTGCGCTGTTATCGTTGTTGATCTCTACATTGTTATGAATATTAGAACACTGAATTGACAAGTAGGTAGGTACTCAAAGCAAATACTGCATGCATAATAAACATGGCACACATAGGTAATTCAATTGATGTTCTCTCCAGATCTCCTGTTCTACTATCTGCATTCAACTACATAACTAGGATAATAAAATCAATCATGTGTCGGTAATCTCGTTATATACCGTACATCTGAGTGATGTACCTAATAGGATTAAACTGTCAGTCATATAGTATTGATACGTAGGTCCTGTTGTTTACCGGTTTAGAATAGTCGTCTTAGGGACTAATTACACTTATTCAGCTCCATTCGCGTTTCGCTGAACGATTTTGGTCACACTTATGCAGTTTTGCTTCTATCAGCCGCGTGCAGCGTCGTAAGAATGAGGAAAGCCGTCATAGCGTGTTATCTCCGCTGAAACGCTTCTATCTACTGCGGACGGCGCTGAATATGCTGCAAAGACGGTAAGCTACTCATTTTGTATTCTGCCCTCAACATGGACAGTTCTATGTGCGATATTTTTATCGTTTCGCTTCTTGCAGAAGAAATAGAAAAAAAATTACGTAAAAAATTAAATCGCAAACGACAGTGGGTCAACCCACTTTGGAGAAATAGAAAGTTTGGAGAATACGCGACATTGGTACCCCAATTAAAAGAAAATAATAATTATTAAATTTAAAGAGCATTTTCAGATAGATATTGCAAAATTTAACAAAATTGGGAGTCGAGAACCATCCGTATACAACGCTGTTCCACCGCGTTCGACGCTGAATGCGGCGTAACAGCGCTGAATGTGGTGGAACAGCGCTGAACGCGGCAGAACAGCGCTGAACTCTATGTATAGCACTCGCATGATAAAAACACATTTGTCCTCATTTTATACTTGTTTGCCGCGAAAGCAGAATAGACGCGGAAAGCTGAACGGATGCGTACGCGTCTCCATACAAAATCGTTGTTTTCTATGGACATAAGCTGAATAGAGATGAATAATTAGTGTGAGTAGTCCCTTAGGCTCACGCTCGGCAAGCGTAATTTATGCCGCTTAAGGTGAGTTGCGGATATTTCTGAAAGGATTTAAAAGGATTCATTTTGGTTCGTAGTGTGTCATGAATTATGCAACTCATTATTCGCAGCGTAAATATCGCTCGTCTGACCTTAGCTTTATTATTGATTCATGTATAATGGTCAAATTACTGATAATACACTCGCATGGAGATTCAATACTGAGCGTCTAATTTGTTGCCTTCCATATAAATAGAGGTCACCAGAAGCTGTCTTTAAACGCCCTTAGTGCTGTTGTTGCAGGTAGTCATGATGTTAGTGTAGTACAAGTAGTTAGCTTAGGTTAAGTATTTTACTCCCCCTCCCCCCATTGGCTGGAGACCCTGCACCCTTGGTCTCGCCAATAACTGCCCGGTTACGTAGAAAGGGTCCCCTAGGACCATCTACAGAAGTCCAACAGAAAAAAAAACTGTCTTTTAACGTGGTTATAGCAAATCTCAGTTTTGCTATTGGCCAAATGCTCAAACACTATTTCGTAATCATCGTAAATCATCATATGACTCCTTCCGCTCTGGGCGGAGCGGAAGAGAGTGTCAGACGCTTACTGACTAAAACCCATCCGTGTTCCTTTGCGTTTCAGGGCCGCGGTAACACTTTCGAACAAATTCCAACAACCCTGGAATCTAGGACCATCTAACTTTTTTTAAATAAAAATAGAATATCACAATACCAAATATATTTTTTTTCATATAAATTTTAACAGCATTATAAAGTATGGATAGCCTAATGGTTGAATGCTGTTGAGTCATCCCACTCAACAGCACAGCCGTCGCGCGCTACTAGAGTGCGCGCAAGATAACTCTGTGCGCGACTGAGGGCGTCCTCAACGTTGCAATCATCGCAAAAGTTATAATTACCGCTTTTTAAGCTTATATTTTTTTATCGCCATACACATTTTTCCCGTTAAACATTCCTACAATCAGGTAGTTCTATTCAAAATTAATAAAACGGCACAAACTTTGGTGGACCACGATTAGTTCCGATTTCGGCCGCGCGCAGACTTATCTTGCGCGCACTCTAGAGGAACGGGATGTGCACGACGGCTTAAAGGTCAACCCGTCAGCGACCGACTTCTAACCAGTCAGCTGCTACATGCGTAACGCACAGCCGAGCTCGTGCATCTTAACGAATTATTGTTTTATATATATACTGTAATTGCAAAGCATTGTACATTGTTTTATAGTTATTACATTACATCATTTTTATACAGTCCACTAGTGTATGTTATTGATACAACCCAAAGTTATCGTAGCCCCAACATTGGTCCTTCGAGCCGGATCCGACCGGATCCGACCTTCCATGCAAGAAGGGTAAAAAATTTCTCCCGGTCCGCACCCCTGATTTTTTGAATTCATGTACGCATCAAAATTTGCTAATTATTTATGTTAAACGAAACCATAGCCAGGAGTACTAACTGAGAAGGCTCCAATAAATTCTTGATGGTGTGTAAAGTCTGCCAACCCACCCAATACAACGTGGTAGACTAAAACCTGAACCCTTCTCATTCAGTAAGGCCTTTTTTTTCGTGGGAAAATCCTCTTGGATGCCCTTCGCCCCCTAAACCCTTCTCATTCAGTAAGGCCTTTTTTTTCGTGGGAAAATCCTCTTGGATGCTCTTCGCCCCCTAAACCCTTCTCATTCAGTAAGGCCTTTTTTTTCGTGGGAAAATCCTCTTGGATGCCCTTCGCCCCTAAACCCTTCTCATTCAGTAAGGCCTTTTTTTTCGTGGGAAAATCCTCTTGGATGCCCTTCGCCCCCTAAACCCTTCTCATTCAGTAAGGCCTTTTTTTTTCTTGTTAACATCTACTTGGATGCCCTTCCTTCGCCCGGGGAAGGCGAAGGGGTATGCCGGACTCTTACCGGCTAAAAACCCACAGTGTTCTTCTCCTGACCCTTGGCTGGGGTCGCAGGATTCATTCTGTAAGGCCTGAGTAAAGGCCCGTGTCTCGCAGTGAGGCGCTGATGGACTAATAATACCCTTATAAAGTATGGAGAAATGGTACTTATGAAGCCATAAATAAATGCCATCGAATGCATTCTGGCACGATCTCAACTGGCGTGGATGCCAGATAGCATTTTATTCATTCAGGGATTAGCTGAGGAAATAGCTAGTTAGAATTTAGTGAAAATGCATAGAAGAATGAGAATTTATAGGCTATTAAAATCGCTTAAAATGGGGACATAAATGGTGATTTAAAGTTGAAAGTAGTTAGAAATTTATTTTTAAACTTAGAATTTTTGATAGGATTCTTTTTAAAAATGGAGACTGCTTTCGCTTATTCTGGAGTTTCCAACATTATAAAATATGGTTATTACAAGCCAACAACTATGAGTAAGTACAATATGTCGGTACTTATCATTTCTTATACTTAAAGAAATGAAGCTTTAGAAATGCGACTTAAAAGGTCTTGAACCGACATTGCAGAAGAATTTAGCTACACGAGATGGAAAGTAATAAGTGAAAGAATAATGGTGTTGTAACAATCTAATAGGTCCGATTTGACACCTCGCTGCTTTGTATAAATAATGACATAATTAAAAAAGCTTATTTTAGAGGAGAGCCTTACATCTTTGAAGCAAAATGGCGACAAAATTCAAGATCAATGGCAAATGACATTTTGTGATGCCACTTCGTAATTCTTGCTGATATGAATGTGAGTTTTATTCGCAAAGAAATAGGGCTATTTTGGATTCCGCTTTATCCTTATCTAATTTGAACATTTTGGATTGTGTCGTTATTCATGCAAAGCAGCGACCTGCCAAAATAGGTGTTATGTCAACACTGGTAATAACTACTCGAATGCAAGGCGTTTAGTTTAAGTATTATATGTTATAATTATGATCTGTGCTTTAATTTTATTTTACCATGAGTGCGCTACGTTCAGATAAATAAATAGGCGACTTTATTTAAGATTGAAGACATACAACGTCGGTACACATTTATTTTGGGATTTTATGCAAACGTCTCGTGTAGTCTAGACTTAAAGAATTGCACTACCCCATCTCTTCCCGTGGGTGTCGTAAAAGGCAAGGAAACGTGGGTGTAATATACACTCCTGCACAACCCTTCGGAGAATACAGGCATGATATTATGTTTTTTTTTTCTTTCTAATATTTGATATTTTTTACTTAAACGTCCTCCACCGAAACGTCGGGACTCACTGTGAAAAGGGTACAATCAGTACTAATATAATACCTTACACTCAGTTGCAAGAAAGGTCCATTAAATTTTAATGCTCTCATTAGAATGTTAATGCTCCATTAACCTCTTCTGTCCATTGCAAGAAGCTAGATTTAATGGAATAATTAACTATCTATTAAAATTAATTTTTGATGTGTCAAACTCCCCATGATTTCAATGTAAGATAATTAGTAAATGAAGAACGAACTACGACCTAATTAGTGTTCATGCAATAGCCGTTAATTTAATGGAAACATTATTCTTAATGACGGATTAGTTAATGATCACCTAATGGTATCTTTCATGCAACTCAGTGTTAGTCACTTATATCAAGCATTGATGCCGACGGTTGCTCACAAACTAAACTTGATTTATGCTATTGCCATCTTTTTCACTCTGATAAAACAAGAAAGAGACGGGAGTAAATAAGAGCTGTCAAATTTTGTTGTACTAAAATTTTCATAAAGATCTAGACGACACGTCGGAACGTGTCACCTTTGACTTAGTTCTTATGTATCACCGTCCTTTTCTCGCGCTGTTAGTTTGTAAAAGATAGCACATCTCTCATTCTATAGTTGGCGAACAAGAGAATCTGCCAAGGAAACTCATAAATCCTAATTTTAAAAGAACGAAAAGTATATCCTTCAACCACTAAAACTTACCACAATCTCGGAAAATAGTGCACTTAAGAAAATAAAGTGAATTTAGGAATCGCATCTCTCGAAACTTAAGGCGTTGATATATCACCAGAATTGCAAGTTTAAAACGCGGCAGTTTCACCAGTTTAAAATATGGCTCAAGTTAAATTGTTTCACGGTCATATATCTGCGTTCATATAGTAATTTATTGAAATAAACTTTTGGACGTGACTTCTTGAAATAGAGCTTCGAAATAAGCGAGTTAAATTTATGTTGAGGATAGAATTCAACAAGACAAGACAACTTCTTGCTAGTAGAATAAGGTAAAAATTAGGATGACTTAGGCTTGTACACAATATCTGAATTAACTTAAATGATCATCATCCTACTATTACTTAAGGGTATCAAGTATAGCATAAATTGATTCATAGTGCTGGGGCCTAATTTTCCTAAAATAAATCTTGATAAATCACAACCGAACCAAGGCCGAACCGTTCATTTAGACAGTTCTCAGTTTCAAAAGCTGTCAAATTGTTTGACACAAAAAACAAAATCAATCATTTTGAAAGTTTTCGAAAACAAAAACTGACTGACGGTTGTGATTCGATTGCGTTTGGCAACAATTTATTTTAGGCGAATTGGGCCCCTGGCTTCGTAGTTTAGCTCCCTCAAATAGGGTAGCTGTTGGGACAGGTCCAATCAAAACGCTCTGGATATTTCCTCAAAAGGCCAGTCCAGGCGTTGCTCTGCATTGTGCTCACATTTTTTTTTGTTATAGTAAATACATTTGGACTTTAAAGGAGACCTTGATACCTGAGGTTTTTTCAGCCTTTACCCATTGCGCCATCTAGCTTTAAAAAAACAAACCAACTTGTAAAAGTTATTTTTAAAGATCATTTCATTTCATTTTATTGCAATCCATGGCGGTGCTGCTAACATACTCAAATATGACAAATTTCAACACAAGACTACATTGGTGAATATTTCCGCTGTTTTAAGCTCCTCAACTGCCTAGTCTAAGGCACGTTTAAGGCGGCTATAAAAGTGCTAAATCGTTTTATTTGTACTACATTTCTTGGCAACACTTCTTTGCAGCCAATAAAAACATTAAAATTATTAATAGGTTGTTTCGTGGGCCATACAATGTTTTTTTTTAATTTCTTTTTTTATGTTTAGCAACTTACTAGCTGAAAATATGACTATTTTGCTTGTTCAGGTATATTATGTATTATATTGGTTAAGTGAACTGGTGTTTTTTGAGCTAGATACCAAATTATAAAAAAAATGAAGTTGACTGCCTCGTTGGTCTAGTGGTCGCAAGCGCGACTGCTGAACTTGAGGTCCTAGATGCGATTCTCAGGTCGGGCAAAGTACATCGGGTTTTCCCGTGTGGAATTTCTCAGTAGCAGCTCGGAGTCTGGATCTGTGCCCGGTTGATGGCAATAGGCTCGCCCCCTATTACATGGGACTTAAACATAACGGCGAAACGTGGGTGTACTATACACCTCTGCCAACCCTTCGGGGAATAAGGCGTGAAGTTATGTTTATTTCAAATTATAAAAAAAATTAAGTTGACTGCCTCGTTGGTCTAGTGGTCGCAAGCGTGACTGCTGAACTTGAGGTCCTAGATGCGATTCTCAGGTCGGGCAAAATACTATCGGGTTTTTCCGTATGGAATTGCTCAGTAGCAGTCCGGAGCCTGAATTAGTGCCCGGTTGATGGCAATAGGTTTGCCTCCTATTATATGGGACTTAAACATAACGGCGAAATGAGAGTGACTATACACCTCCGCCCTTCAAAGAATAACAGGCGTGATGTAATTTTATGTTAAAAAGTTGAATTCAAAACTGTTGTTATAAAAATAAGCATGGGCAAATAATATTTCAACAACGTCTTAATTGACATTATTTTCATCTTCAATCATCACTCCATCAATCATACTAAAAAGAATACGTCTACAGCTTACATATCGAGTTCTTCGACATGTCATAGCCTTTTGATTAATGAGGATATTAATCCAACCCCAAATATAAGTAATCCTTTTGCCTTCCATGACCCAGAGCAAAATATTATCAAAGCTGTATCCAAAGGGCAAATACAACCTTTTCCATAATAAGACGAAAGAGAACAAAGGATATCTGGCTATCAGCACAATTGTCGTGCATGGCTGACAATATTGTAATGACATAGCCCGGAGCCCGGATATCTCTGAGTGGTTATCCGCCACCCCGCAAGGGCAGAAGGTCAACGTTGAAGGTCAAACTGTTACGTACATCGAACTTTTTATTGCTCAGATTTGACGTCCGTTGTCGTGTAAAGTGGTTGCTTAGTGGGGTTTTTTATAACCGTTGTCAGCATTATGCTGTGTTCTCGAAATGGATAGGCAGGAGTGAACGGTGTGGTCATTTCGTCACACTCCGCGCTAACTGTCGTAACTAGCAATTGATAATTTTTCAGAGAAATTCTCACAGAGTGACGTATCTGCTTTAAATGAATAGAAATAAATAAATAGATACCTTAGGGTTTTAGGGAAACTAGTAACCAAGTCAAGAGTAAGCCAAGGGCAATATAAAAAAGTTATTAATTCATTAATAAAGCCACAGCTAACGCTACTGAAAAATTATCAATTGCTAGATACGACAGTTAGCGCGGAGGGTGACGATTTGTGGGTGTATGACTGAAATATTAATAGGGTCTGTGGCGGCATCTATATCGCCACGTGCGAACTATCCTACATCGCGCAATCAAGATTTAACACGCAGATAGTATATATACAACCTCCCAACATCAACCGTTGGGCAGTAGCCCGCCAGGCAAAAAGACTCCGCCTGGTTGGAGGATCCTCCCTTTGGTTGGAGGAACACCACACCTCGTTCCTCCACAGGTCATCTTTATTGGGCACAGAGAACTAATTAGCTCATTACTGTTCCACAGCTAGGCACGGCTCTCTTCTCAAAATGAGGACTGCCCTGGTGCGAGTTGGCGGACTACACAAACCATTGACAACTTTATGGAGCCATCTCAGGTTTACCTTACCGTACCTTAATATCGGTTGTGATTGTTTTTTTTTTTCAACCTATATTGTCCCACTGCTGGGAAAACGTCTCCCCCATAGCCTTCCACTCATCTCTATGCATTGCTTTCTCTGGTGGCCAATCTCCCATAAACGACTCCAAGTCATCACGCCAGTTCCTCCCTCGGCGACGACGTCCGTCTTCCGGCACCCACTGCGTGACGACTCTATTGATTATTAGTATTAATTTAATAACTTTATTTAACACATACCACTAGAGTTGCCAACTCCCCCGGAATTCCTGGATTCTCCCGGAAAAAGGAGATTCGATTTAAAAATCTAAAGAATTCTTTGATTTCTTCGTATCTAATCAAAAGGTTCTAAACAAACTGGTCGCAGCGTAAAAAAATACAACTTTAAATAAAAACTTATTTGATTTTTAGAGTTCCGTACCCAAAGGGTAAAACGGGACCCTATTACTAAGACTCCGCTGTCCGTCCGTCTGACCGTCTGTCACCGGGCTGTGTCTCATGAACCGTGATAGTTAGACAGTTGAAATTTTCACAGATGATGTATTTGTGTTGCCGCTATAACAGCAAATACTAAAAAACAGAATAAAATAGTTATTTAAGGGGGCTCCCATACAACAAACGTGATTTTTTGCCGTTTTTGTAGTTAATGGTACGGAACCCTTCGTGTGCGAGTCCGACTCGCACTTGGCCGGTTTTTTTTATTTTATTTACCTCCCGGATTTCTGAATAACTGAGTTGGCAACCCTACATACTAGACCAGCCTACTTTTGATTCGCAATTGCAATTCCTATGTCCATGACGACCCGTTTGGTGCAATGGATGAGCAATCGGCTTCTGCGCTACGGGTCGTGGATTCAATTCCCGCACGGAACAAATATTTGTTTGGCCTATAGATGTACTTAATCATAATTTAATTGTGTTGAATTTTAATTTAATAATGTCGTCAAATTTAATTTCAATTTAACTTCAATTTAATTTCAATTTAACTTCAATTTAATTTCAATTTAACTTCAATTTAACTTCAATTTAATTTCATTTGAATTTAGTTTAATCAGACCGACAGATATTTGTTTTATTTTTCAATGTTAATTTTTATCACGTCATCTCAATACTATGTATTACCAGTTTTGTTACCTTGTGCAATTATTTTATTGTGATTTTGAGTGGTTGTATTGTTTTAGTACAATTTATTATTTTTATTTTATAATCTAATCTCATTTATTATGTAATAAATTATTTTTTTGCTAATATTTTAACTAAGAATTTAACGAATAGTTGATCACCTTTTAATGAGAATGTTGCGCATGCCTATAAGTGATATATTTACACAGAATCGAAGACTTGTGTTACCTATTGTTATTACCTTTGTAAATATGTCGTTGGTGTACCTTGTTTAAATAAATAAATAAATAGTTAGTTGCATGTGAAGATTTGTGTCTGTAAACGCACCCACGATATAGGAGAAATCCTAGAATGGGGCAACGTTTTATTTAAAAGAAGAACTACTACTAATTCCACTAGAGCTAGAATGATAAATTATAGAACAGTAATAATGCCGCTGTAGCTAGAAGAGAAATTATAGAACAACAACAAAATAATGCATTTGTTTTGCCATTGCTTTAAATTCCAATCGTCACAAATCATAAGCCCGTTGAAGGGTAACAAAATAGGACAAATTCCAATAGTAACGTATCTTTATCAAAACTGTTATTCTTATTACATCTTCCATTCCGTTATAAGTGTCCTCAACTGTATCTAAGTACCATAACCTTGGAGCTTGTCCATGATACGTTCAAGTTTATTTTATTTCAAATTTCGTTGTCTTCTTCGTATCTAATGATGATCATTTGCATATTATAATTATCTATGTACGTGTATGTAAGATTATTGTACCTTGTAATGTTAGCAGGTAATAGAAGTGCTAAACAAATGTATCGTATTAAAAAAAGCATTAATTGGGTACTCCCCTGGTAACGTTGCAGGGTCTTGTAATGTACCCTGACACTTGTAGTTTTATGAAAATAATACGGAATAATGTAGAAGTCTTTAAGAATACCTGCATAACAATAATTGTCTCTAATAGAAGTACTAGGGTGCATCAAAAGAGATTTTACAAGTTACCAGGTGGGCGCCCAGTTGATGCAGCTGTCTGGTAAAAAATCTGCATTTAAATTTTATATCAATCTAACATCGAGGTCGCAAACAGTTTTTATTATTTTGACGGTTTAATATTAATTTTACATTCATCATCGTCCAGACCTCCACTGCTGGACATAGGCCTCCCCCAAGCATCGACTCACCGACCTTTCCTGTGTTTCTCGCATTTAGCAGATTGTTAGGATAAGTTTGTTCTTTAGTAGAACTTAACGTCGTCAGAACAAGAAAATAAAGTTTTTATTAGTAATTAACAAATAAAGGAAATTATAAAAAAATAGCCGTTTTGCGTGGATATGACGCATGTTTCCCTCAGCCTACTTATTTTTTGTTTTTTGTGTTTATTTTCTTTTTGCGTCATGTTTACCGCAAATAAACGTATTTTCTTTCTTCTTCTTCTTTCTAAATACCTACCAACAGGATGAATAAACTTAATTTTAAATTACCTACGAATGATAAAAAACTAACATTTTCACAAAATTTTCTCGTTATTTCCCGATTAGAATTAAAAAAAAAACTGATTATCATGTTTTAATTGAGAGTATTCCGAGCAAAATAAATTAATTACTTCACAATCTAATCAAGAAGAAAATAAATAAAACAAAATAATTTTACTCAAATAGAATTTAAAACATTATCCCATCACAAGATATTTTTAGCTGAACATTTGAAGAGGACCAATTTGATCCTGTCAATAGCATTGGCGGCCATCTTGAATGGAATTCCACGCTCCTGACAATTTCCATTCACATTTCTGTCTTCCAATATCGTTTCTTTCAATCGCTGTATCTCAGTTGGTTACGGTCTTTTGCTACATTTCAATCAAATTATAACTTTTTTACTTTATATAAAAAATGTAGGTATTGAGATTTGGGAGCTTAAGAAGTCGTTCGGATGTCTTTCGTTTGTTGAAGATAAAATTTTACTTAAAACTATATTTATTTAAAACCAATATCTTCTCTGAGGCTATCACCGCACCAAACATATTTATTATGCTGGATAAAATGAGAAAATATATTAGAGACAAACAATGTATTCTTGACCCATTTGAAAAATATTTAAGTTTCCACGTTTCATTTAAAATACTGAAAGGGGTTTAGTGGTGTGATATATTAATTCCCGAAGTATAATCAACTCGTTGAAACAATAGAAAATACGATAAAACTTATCGCCTCTCAATTTCATTGGCGACGGCATTAAAAATTTAGTTCAGTTTCGATTGCCGGTTTCATATGCGATGAGTTGCAACACTTAGCTACAAATAGCTCGATGTATTGCGAACAGTTACATTTTTGCTGTTTGTTTAGTATTCGAATACCGTCAGCTCTAAACAGTTTTGGAGTTCTCAATACGAGAGTTTTCTAGGAATGTTTTCAGACCTACGTAGGTACTGATGGAATGTTTCTCAAAGCGGTACATAGATCGATGGATTTGAGTCAATAAGATAAAAGGATTCAACTGATATTTGGATACGTTTTTTGGCTTTCATTATGTAACGCAATTACAAAGGGTTTTTGTTTGATATAGACGGAGCCAATAAATTGGTTTGATTAATTCCTTTGACATCTAAAAGTTCTTTACTTTTTTGCGAATAAAGGCTCATTTACACGGAGATAAATTCTCGAAGCGAGACTCATGCTATCTCTGTTTTCATCGTAGAGAAAGACAAAGACAGAATGAGTCTCGCTTCGAGAAACTATCCTCGTGTAAATGAGCCTTAAGTTTGTAGGTTAGTTGTAGCTGTCACACTAGAGGTCGCTCGCGGCCTCGCCCGTGTGGATGTCGTTTATTGCATATTTCGTATTTTTCGAGATAAAAGTAGCCTTTGTCCTTCTTCAGGTTTCAGACTATCTCTGCACCAAGTTTCATTAAAATCGATTCAGTGGTTTAGGTGTGAAAGTGGTGAAAGCGTAACAGACAAACAGGTAGAGTTACTTTCGCATACTAACTAATGTCCTAACTTCCTAACTAATATTATAAATGCGAAAGTAAGTTTGTTTGTTTGTTACCTTTTCACGCCTAAACCACTGAACCGATCAACCTGAAATTTTGCATACACATTGTCAGGTGTACAGAAACGGACATAGGGAACCTTTCATCCCGAAAAAAAGTACTGTTTCCGAAGAAAACAATAATTATGATAATAGGTGGCGTCACGTGTCTTTCAAATCATGATTGAATTATATTATTGAAGAAAGTTTAGTAGTGTGTTATGAGTTTTTTTTTTAAATTATAAATTAACGCGAGCGAAATCGCGGGCAAAAGCTAGTTATAATATATTGTGAAGTCCATATTTTGGTTCTGTGTTTGTATTCTTCTATTTTATTTTATTTGATATAGGTACAACATATATTACTCATTAGTACCTATACAATTGTTTATACCTTAGATCAACGCAGTCGACATAGTCGGGATTGGTCATAGCAATCTCTTTCAATACAAAAAAGTCTATAATTTTTTGCGGGAGGCGTTTCACACATATGCATTCTACATTGTGGCTACGACATACGCACATTGAAAATAAAACAAAATTAGGCGAGTTTACAGGTGGGGAAATGTTCCGTATGGCCAATTACAGATCCTAATTTAAAAAAATGACATTCTGTAATTAGATTATACTAATTAATTACTTTCGTTTTTGTTCGTCAATGATTTATCTATATCTATTATATAAAAATGAATTGCTGTTCGTTTGTCTCGCTAAAACTCGAGAACGGCTAGACCGATTTCGCAAATTTTGGTTTTAAACATTTGTGGAGGTCCAGAGAAGGTTTAAGTGGTGAGAAAATATGGAAAAGTTGCGAGGAAAATAGTAAAAACAACAATTTTATTTTCCCATACAAACTGTTGCTAGCTGTCAAACATTTGATGTTCGTCTCGTCAGTACGGTAAACTCGGGTTACCTCAAATTAAAGCACGTATTAATTATGGGTTTCGAATCGACAATCGGAAATATATCCAAAATATTCGGATTATCACGTATTTAGATTTTAAAAATGAAAATTGTGTCACACTTATTTTCTCTAAGTGGCATTGCAACGCATGCCGGGTACAGCTAGTTATAAATAATTATCATATTATAATAAGGTTACAAAGATTGGAAACTCGAACTCGTTCGAAGTTGTTGTTATAATTTTCTTATTGGTCTTATTATAAACGTATTTGTCTTAAATGCGATTGTAAGGGCAAAATGTTGGAGAAGTCATTTGTTTGCTTCGCCCTATTTGACCGAGGTCAGCCAATACTTCAGTCTGAACCAGTGCGTTTGATTGCAATACAATAAATAATATTGCTAAATCTCTCTATAAGCCGATTCGTTTACGAAAATGTTGACAAATATTTTGAAAATGTTGTTACGTTTTATTAGGAAAAGTTTTAAAACGAATTGTGACGTTTGGGTTTTTTTTTTTGTTATTGCTAGCGGGTAACATTGGGTAATGATGACAAAAGAAGGTAGTCGTAGATATGGATGAACGCACCCGATGTTATAAAGGCGGTGGTCATTCGATGAAGCGGAGCATTCTGTGTTGATTAGCTGAAGAAGTCTGACTTTTTATACCTGACTAACTTGTCCTTACTTTATGATCTTGTAATAATTGTGTAAATTATTATATTGTGATCTAGTTCATGTTACTAACACTAACCCAAATACAAGTACTCTCAGTAGTGGAGAGTCTATGGTGGTTTTATTTACTATATTTACCTTGCTTACAATCCTGACATACCAATATTAGCTATAACTGTAATGATAGAGATACCTTTATGCTTGTTTCCCACGGTGCGTGATATCGCGCACCGCGACGCACGAGCTTGCACCAACGCACCATGGGAAGAGACTCGTCTGTGGTAACGCGGACGCGTGCGGAGCGGTGCGTCTAAAACTGGCTTCCCACGGTGCGTGGTATCGCGCACCGGCTATCATCCGTAAAATCACACACCGGTGTGTGATGTGGATACGGCACATCGCTCCGCACGCGTCCGCGTTACCACGGACGTGTCTCTTCCCTGGTGCGTCGGTGCGACCTCGTGCGTCGCGGTGCGCGCTATCACGCACCGTCTGAAGCCAGTATTATCCGCCGCGAGTCGTTAATCTCAAAGGTGCGAATTATCTTTCACTTGGTATTTTAGAATGAAAAAACAGCTTCGAATCACGCACCCTCATAATGTGGCTTCCCACGGTGCGTGATTTTACGGATGATACCACGCACAGCCGGTGCGTGCTACCACGCACCGTGGGAAGCCAGCTTTACCCGATTATGTTGTTGTGTCTTTTACATTTTTAATCACAAGTGGACCTAGACATCCTACATTTTTTTATAGAGGACGCCAATGCTTCTTGTCGGCAGATGAGCAAAAGTGACAGTTTGCCAATTATTATGCAAATAGTCTTTCAGGATTGTTAATTGAAGCGATCGACCCGGAGGTATATACTACTTATTTATGGATTGGCAATGATAATGAAACTTTGTTGTCCCTTTACCAACTAGCCAACGTTAAAATTCCGTGGCAGGCGTGAATATTTTGACATCTGAAATTACATGGTTTTTTTTTCGATTTGTTTATACGCATCCCAACCTCCCACATCCCAACCGTGGGTTTTTTTTTCATAATTTTTAGGAATTACTCTAGAACCCATGCATAAATGGAGTTGTACTTTTTTTTCCTATAAAAGCATAGGCATGGGAAGCGTTTAAATAAATAGAAAAAATTATCGAGGTGTATATCGAGATGTCAACATATTCACGCCAGCCACAGACATCAGGATCAGGATATCTTAGGAGAATGTACATAAAATATTTTCAAAAGATATAGACAGTCTCCTTAGAACGTTTTTCTGTAGCTACAACGGTTAAGGTAGCTGCCCTTTACTGCCCCATCTCAAATTACCACCCTTAAAATTATTATTTTTCTCCAAACTTCCGGGTCAGTTTCTGATACCCCTTTGCACAAGGGTATAAGTCATAGTAGTTAAACAGGGTCAGTCAAATAGGGGTACTAATCCGAAAGGGTGTTAAAGTACATAGGTACAATACGGCCGACGTATCTTGCCGAGTCTGAAGTTAGTTGTTTGGCTGCGCAATGAATCTTTTAGAAACGAAATTGTCTACTGCGCAGCTAATCAGCTAACTTCAGTTTCTTCTTGTAACAGTTTTCGGTATGAAGTCTTAAGTTTTAAAGAAATTGTAGTTGTTCGTAGGTGATTAGGCAGGTAATAAACAACCACTTTAAACAGTCCGAATAATGCGTTTATTACAATCGGTAAATAAGCCAGAAGGAGAAAGTTACAAAGCTTAGGATTGAGCACAGTAAATAATAGCGAGAAAGGAACCGGAAACAATACGGAAGTGGTTAGCGGAAGCGAAAGAGCACACAAGCGACACGGGCTCCGCGACCGATGTATCAATCTGGACTACCGGGCGGCGCAGGCGCATCTCCCTATGCGCGCGGCGCGGTACATAGCTGTACGTATGTGGTAATGAGAACTGGCCGGTCGCCGCATACTACCGAGTGTCATCCGGCGATGCTTGTGTATTTAATTAAATTAGTTTAGATTTGTTTTGGGTTGTGAATGAATGAAAGTGTGATTTATGTGAGTAATGCGTGACTGTGTATTTATACTAAATGTAAATATGTATTATCTAAATTTATTATATGTATTTAGGTTGAGTATTTAATATATAAAGATAAATGAACTAATAAATACAATAAGTTGCCTACATCACTCCCCTCCAGAGACCGGGTCTAAGGGCGATAATAATTTGGAAAGTGCACCCTCCTTCCCGAACGTGTCGTCCGTGTGGTGGCTGGACAGTCTTGTGGCTCCGGCTGAAGAGTATCAGGAAGATGTGTAACGGGTTGTGGTGGGCTTATGTCATTCGACAGTATATAGGCTGGTTTCAGGCGGTCTATGCTTACTGTCATATCTTTCCCCTTGACGCGAATTGTAAAATACTTGGCACTCTTCTTCAGAACTTCGTGTGGCCCTGTGTAAGCAGGCTGAAGTGAGCCACGTAACACTTCTTCCCTTAGAAATACGTGATTACATGTGGCAAGATCTTTGTACACGAAGATTTTGCGTGCAGAGTGGTGTTGGGTCGGGACCGGTCGTACATTCTCGGCGTGGGACTTCATCCGTGCCGAGAAATCGGTTATGTCGGTGGTATAGCCAGTGACGTCATGGCCAAAAAATTCGCCAGGGAGGCGTAGTGGTTCACCATAAACCAGCTCGGCTGATGAAGTTTGGAGGTCTTCTTTGTAGGCACTCCTTACGCCGAGTAGTACAAAGGGTAACGACTCAGTCCAATTTACGTCAGCATGGCAGGTTATAGCTGCCTTCAGCTGACGGTGAAAACGTTCGACCAAACCGTTGCATTGTGGGTGGTACGCCGTTGTCCTGCGATGATCGAAACCGATGGATTTGGACAGTTGCTGAAACAGTGCCGATTGAAACTGTCTTCCGCGGTCGGTGACGATTTGAGACGGACAGCCGTATCGGGACACCCAACAAGACACAAACGCTTTGGCGACCGTTTCGGCGGTGATATCGGTAATTGGTACAACTTCCGGCCATCGCGTGAATCGATCGACGAGTGTAAGGCAATACCGATAATCACCAGCTGGCGGTAATGGGCCGATCAGGTCTAAATGGACATATTTGAAACGCGCTGAAGGTAAATCGAGCGTCCCTAAAGGTGACGCGACATGCCTGTTTACCTTCGTGCGCTGGCATGCCAAACATGCCTTAGACCATTCACGGCAATTCTTACGCATAAGAGGCCAGACAAAGCGTTGTGCAACCAGTTTGGCTGATGCGTTAGCACCTGGATGACTCAGAGAGTGCAGGCAGTTAAATACCTGCTGACGTAGTTGTATGGGGACGAAAGGTCTAGGAGTCGCTGTACTGACGTCGCAGTACAACTCAGTACGACTACCAGGGACTGTCGTCTTGATTAGGCGAAGCGACGTTTCGCCTTGGAGATTCGCTGCAAGCTCAGGGTCTGTGGCTTGGAGTTTGGCCATCATTTCAAAATCGACTGCCATCTGCAGCTCGTCAACCCGGGAAAGTGCATCAGCCACGACGTTGTCTTTACCCGAGATGTGCCGAATATCAGTTGTGAACTGCGAGATGAAGTCTAAATGTCTATACTGACGTGGAGAGCAGTTACTTTTTCTCTCATTAAAAGCGTAACACAGCGGCTTGTGGTCAGTATAGACAGTGAAGTGAGTGGCCTCTAGCATATATCGAAAATATCGAATACTCTCGTAGATCGCAAGGAGCTCGCGATCGTATGGAGAGTATTTCACTTGCGATGGGCTCAACTTGCGCGAGAAAAATGCTAGAGGCTGCCAAACTCCATCCTTACGCTGCTGTAGGACTCCACCTATCGCCGTATCAGAGGCGTCAGTGACGAGTCCTAACTTGGCTGTTGTGTCGGGATGGGCTAAAAGAGCTGCGTCACAGAGGTTCTTTTTGCAGTCCTCAAAAGCTTGCAGAGAAATTCCTGTAATGTCGACGGGATGGGAAGCTTTAACTGATCCAGTCATGCGTTCAAGGGGGCCTGTATTTGAGCAGCATTGGGCAAAAATCGCCTGTAAAAATTGACCATCCCCAGAAAGCGTCTCAGCTCCCTAACGGTCTTGGGAACGGGGAAGTCAGCTATGGCTTTCACCTTGCTGTCGAGAGGTTTAGTGCCCTCTTTTGAAATATGATATCCGAGAAACGTTACTTGGGAAACGCCGAAGACACACTTGCTGATGTTAATAAGTACGCCGTAGTCTCTCATTCGGGTGAAAAGCTGTCTCAGATGGTCTTCGTGCTCCTGCTTCGATTTGGAGAATACAAGAAAATCGTCTAAATATGGGTAGCAAAAATCAAAACCACGGGTCATTTCATCGACGAATCTCTGAAAAGTTTGACCAGCATTACGTAGGCCAAACGTCATAAAAGGAAATTCCCATAAACCGAAGGGTGTGGTAATCGCGGTCTTTGGAATATCGTCCTTAAATACTGGAACATGATGGTAAGCTTTGACTAAATCAATCACTGAAAAAAATAAACAACCAGACAGACTGTTCGAAAAGTCATGTATGTGTCGAATAGGGTATTGATCGGGTATGGTTCTAGCGTTAAGTTGTCTATAGTCACCACACGGACGCCAACCATTATCCTTTTTGGACACTAGGTGGAGAGGTGACGCCCATTGACTATCAGACGGACGTGTCGTACCGTTAGCTAACATAAACTCAAATTCTTGTTTAGCTATCTTGAGTTTGTCCGGCGCGAGACGACGAGGAGAGCATGACACTGAGGGGCCTGGTGTAGTGCGAATATAGTGTACAGTGTTGTGTTTGACGACACCCGGAATACCAGCAGGGCGTGTTATTTCCGGATATTCGGACAAAATACTGTGAAATTCACTATTCCCGGCAGTCGAGATTTTTACACTCTGGACATAACAATCAAATTTATATATAGTGGCTACGGTGCTGACATTGGTTAGACTATCGGTAAGTTTTTGTTTACTGACATCGACAACCAGTTGGTAAAATGAAAGAAAATCTACCCCGATTATAGCTTTTGTGACGTCAGCAATGACAAAACGCCACGGAAAGTTACGACGTAACCCCAAGTCTAAGTTTAATTGTATGTAGCCGTACGTATCGATAGTAGAACCATTGGCAGCACTTAGTTGATATGACGTTTTACAACGGCGGCGGTCACAAAGCGCGGATACAGGGTACACACAAATATCACTACCGGTGTCTATTAAAAACTGTATATTTAATACGCGATCCGTGACGAAGAGGCGACCCGTAGAACTAAGGCAGTCGTCCGTCGCCATCACTGACTGCCCGGGGAGTTTCCCGCCTTGAAGTCACAGGGCTTGATGCACTTCACTGCTTTGGTACCATGTTTGTTGTGGTACCAACAGATCGGGAACCGCCGATAACTGGATTGCGACCTGTGCGGTGTCCCGCTCCGCTGCCGTTGTTGGGATCGTGAATCTCGTTCGCGAGGTCGCGATTGCCGATTCACTTGAGCTGTGAGTGCGCTCACTTGACGAGTCAGCTCCACAACTTGACGCGTCAGCTCGTCCATCGGTGATGACGAAACTGCTGAAACCTGTTGCGTCGGCGTCGCGATGTCGTTAATTCTGTCTGCGAGTTCAGCTAGTGCATCTAGAGACAACGTTGATTGCGACGCAACGATAGATTGCATTCCCGTAGGAAGGCGACTGCTCCAGATGGTCCTTAAAAAGTCTTCGGGTATCTCAGGGCCCGCGAGATGCTGGAGATGCCGCAAAAATTGTGAAGGCTTGCGGGTACCAAGCTGCTCGTGCATCAATAACTGCTTGACTTTGTTTTCACGAGACACTGACAAGCGTTTTATGAGCTCGTTTTTCAATCTCTGGTAGTCTGGTGGGCCGGTGAGAACATCCTCCACCTCTGCAGCATACTGCCTGTCTAATGTGGCCAAGATATGGTAAAATTTTGCCACCTCATCCGTAACCTTCATAATGGCAAACTGGCCTTCCACTTGCGCGAACCATATCGCTGGTTTTTCAGGCCAGAAAGGTGGTATTTTCATGTGATGAATCGGCGTGGGCGAGGAGGGTATTTTCGCTGGATCCGAAATGGGTTCCGCCATTTTGAGGCGACGCTCACGTGAGCGCGCAGTCACCTGAGACTTCTTGGAGCTATCGCTGCTGCTAGACATCAACCCTCTTGATCGTGCTCGTCGGGGTCACCAATTGTAGTTGTTCGTAGGTGATTAGGCAGGTAATAAACAACCACTTTAAACAGTCCGAATAATGCGTTTATTACAATCGGTAAATAAGCCAGAAGGAGAAAGTTACAAAGCTTAGGATTGAGCACAGTAAATAATAGCGAGAAAGGAACCGGAAACAATACGGAAGTGGTTAGCGGAAGCGAAAGAGCACACAAGCGACACGGGCTCCGCGACCGATGTATCAATCTGGACTACCGGGCGGCGCAGGCGCATCTCCCTATGCGCGCGGCGCGGTACATAGCTGTACGTATGTGGTAATGAGAACTGGCCGGTCGCCGCATACTACCGAGTGTCATCCGGCGATGCTTGTGTATTTAATTAAATTAGTTTATATTTGTTTTGGGTTGTGAATGAATGAAAGTGTGATTTATGTGAGTAATGCGTGACTGTGTATTTATACTAAATGTAAATATGTATTATCTAAATTTATTATATGTATTTAGGTTGAGTATTTAATATATAAAGATAAATGAACTAATAAATACAATAAGTTGCCTACAGAAATAATCAACAATAATGAAACAACAAGTGCACGATTGCGCGGCCATAACTTCCAAGGTGAATATATAGTAAAATATTGATCTAGAGTTTATAATTCTCTATTCGACAATTTTTGACAAATTCCTTCTTCAATTGACAATAAGAATTAGAACTCTAACCCAAGTAGTTGCTGAGATCTCCATGGCCGCGCAATCCACCGCGTTACGTTCGCGACCTTATAACTTCTTTATTTCTACTTTGAAAAATTTTTGGTATGTTCCGTTCGATTTTGACAAATCCCGACAATTTTTTGTGAAGTCTTTTTCTGGTTGGATAACTTGGCGGAGCAATCGTAACGCACACCCAAAGAGGTCGTACATCTCATAAAACTTACCGTACCGTAAATAATCATAAATAGTAATAAAGTGGATCAAAAACCACCTACAATATAATCCAAATTAGTGAGAGCCACTCGTTATAATTAAGTTTCACCTAATACATAACCACTACTGGGTGCTGGGCTCTAATTGCGTAGTTGGACCTCCATTCAGAATAGTTTACTCGTAATCTAAGGGTTCGCTTGCTGTCATGTGCCGGTGGACCGATTTAACTTGGGTCCGATTTAAGTTTATGAATGATGTTATAATTGCTGTTAGAACTTTCAGGAACATTGTAACGTGGATTTTGTTAAACTAGTTTGTATCTTACCTTAATTTTTAAAATATTTTTATCTACACTCTTATCGTAAAGTTCTAATTATAACTTAAAAAATAGTACTAAAATGACATACTGTAAAGAGTTGATCTCGATTACAAATTAATACAACAATTTTACTAAATTAAAATATCGTGCATTCTCACTCGTAAAACAAAATCAACTCTTAAAACAACATACAATCGTAAATAATTATAGATAATTTGACAGTTTTTACCATAGTGTACATACTTGTGCGAACGGGCCTCTGCGGTTAGCAAGGAGGTTCGAAATGAGATATATGTTACAAAACCTACTATAAGCACGTGCATTTCTTTTTTTTATTATAATACAATTTAATTTGTTTTGCGGCTGCACATTGTCTATCGTGACGTGCGATAGGGCGGTTAGGGCGCAAGCGCGCGCAAGCACGCGTATGCGCGGTTGGCTGCAGGGCTTGAGGGCCATAATAATTTGGTTTTTAATTTAAAATAGGTATGTACCTATTGCATGAGTTTAGATAAAGTAGTGTATTAAACTGCATATAACTAGGTATTAAACACTCGTGTGAAAACCTCGCCTACGGCTCGGTTTTTAAACTCACACTCATATTTTAATAATTATGTAACAGTTATAAACGATATAACTAGTGGAATTAACAATGCCACTACATTTAGCAAGCAATTATAATGTTTGAGTTAATAAAGTACACAAATAAATAAGCACTGCACCCTTTTCGACTTAATTCGGAATAGCATGTTCAGATGTGCATATCATGCTATTCATGAAACGAGTTTCAGATCGTGTAGGTACAGGAATTCCGTACGAACGTTTATTCACATGCATTCGCGATTTTCAGACGAACGAGCAGATAATTGTTGCTTCATCTTGAAAAATTTCTCAACCTACACAAATATAAAGTGTAACATTGTAGGTTATGAATAAAACATTTTAAACCGCTTAACTTAAAAACTCAAATATATTCTCTAATATTGTAAATAAACCTATCAAAATGCACACTTTTATCTCTTTAAGAACTGTCGATTTCGCATAATATCAACTTACTCGCATAATTTATTAATATACTGCGATATGAATGTTAGATAGCAAGTTGGAAATAAACTTAGATACTACCTGCATTCTGTATAAAACTGTTACATGATACCTTTAATGTATAACCAGAGATGGAGAATTTTGATTTTGAATCTAAGCTTTGCTTCTTGTATAATTTGATTTTTGTTATAAATAGTTTCTAACTGGTTAGACCAAGAATAGGCAAACTTTTTTTCATCAGAGGCCAGAAAAATGTAAAGCCTTGTACGGACTAAGAGTTCCAATGTACGTGTACCTAGTCGGTTACGCGTACATAGGAACGCTTAGTAATAGTATGGAGGTGCCTCTCTTAAGCCTTGTACGGACTAAGCGTTCCTGCGTTAAGAGCGTGTACGCCGTTCGGCATTTCATACAAATTTTCAAGTCCTTATTTTTCGATATGACTGAACCGATTTTAATGAAACTTCATACCCATCATAATATACAGGATACAAAGGACTAAAAAGTTAGCAGAAAACATTTTCGAAAAATAGTGTTACAATAAAATTAGACCGATTTTAAATTTTCCATACAAACAGAAATTTCGAATTATCTTTTTTTAAGTAAGACATTTCGAAAATGTTTTCTACTAACTTTTTAGATCTAATTATCTTCCTTATGTGTGTGAAGTTTCATCAAAATCGGTTTAGTCATAACGAAAAACAAAGACTTGAAAATTTGTATGAAATGCCGAACGGCGTACACGCTCTTATCCGACCACGCGTATATTTAGAATTCCAAAAAAATGCATTTTGTTCTTCCAAAACTAACATTTTTGGCTTAAATAATTACGGTTATTTGTTATGGCTATACACTCTTGTTCTAAAAAGGAGGAATGGCGGGACGTATTAAAACCCTTCGCGTACCATGGACAGTCAGCCCCGCTAGAAGCTTTGCTGACTGACAAATCTTTTCACCACGGCAGGCATGAGCTACTGTTTTACACATCGAACAGACGCAAAAAAAAAAAACTCCTATCAGTTTACTAGCGTTCTTGTCCTCGGTCCACAGTACTGAGAAATTAACCAGTAAAATATTATCATCCTCACTGGTTGATTATGAGGTACCATGCTTGACCGATGCTGTGAACGCCTGGAAAATGGCTTGTCCTAATACGGTATTGCCCGTCAATCCATCAACCGTCAACCGCTGAGTGTGCTCGCTTACTGGCTGTGGGTAGATGGGAGTCGGGTCTATGGCTTCAGGTGCTTCCGTCGTCCAACATAGGTAAGTACTATGTTGGACAACTACTACTTACTACTACTACTATTTGTACATAGTTTTATTAATTGTAATTATGTAAATAATGTTTGTGTAAATATTATCTGATTTAAAATTAATTAAACATAGTCTATGGAAATCCTTAATTTAACAGTTGACTTTTTGACTTAAAAAGAATAATGGATTTGAGAAATCTATCTGCCCCAAATATTCTAAAAAAACATACATACATACACTCACGCCTTTTTCCCATGGGGGTAGGCAGAAACTGTAGAACGCCACATGCTACGATCCTTACATACTCCTTTCGCTTCGTCCACGGTCATACATCTTGTCATACACGCACGCCGGTTGAAAGTACTACGCACCTGTCCTTTTTGAAGAACATCACCAATAACATCAATGTATGTCCTTCTAGGGCGTCCTCTACTGGCGTTTCCACTGACATTCGCCTTATAAATTCCTTTTGTTAATCGCCGTTCACTCAATCTTTCAACATGCCCAAATCTGTATTTTCAAACATTATAAGGCAACATTCAAAGTATCACTAGCTGAACGTTTTGCAAAGCGAAACGAGACGCGACGCGACAAAATCCCGCATCTAACATCGTTCCTGCTCCCAATACCGAGTTATATGTGAATAGTTAAATTGAAATTCCCTAGAGTTGAGTGCCCTCTCAACTTTGGCCGAGTCTCGCCAACTTACTTCAGAGTTAAAGCGGTGAAAAACCTTGGGAGAATTTCCAATTACCTTTTAGCTTTGAGATTTAGTACACATTTTAACTGTGTTTTATTTGACGGAAATAAAGATACAGTATGTAGTTGCAGTTGTTGAAGTGTGGTGCCGGACGTAAAGAATAGCACTACCTTATCTCTTCCCGTGGGTGTCGTAATAGGCGACTAAGGGATTCACTAGAGGATGAACAGCAGCGTTCTCTGAGTACTTTATTTATTTATTTAAAGACTTTGGAAGACTTACAGCTAAATACAATGGTGATACTGATAAATAACAGTATGATAATCTGATAGCCAATTACAGGTCGTCACGTCTAGAGCTTGTGATACTTGAGATATTTATACTGTGGAACACAATATACACACTGCTAAATAATGACTAAAGAAAAAGAAGACATTAAAAAACTTAAAAACATGCATGCTGATCATTACCTAAGATTTATGTAAAAAATAATATAGGTAGTTACGGTAGGATAATTCCCATGAGAACCAAGATGTTGAAAATCAATGTTAAGGATTAAAAAAAAAAAGTCTAGAGAATTTAAGCTTTAAAGAAATTCATTGATAAACTCTTTTTTGCCGAGGTCACACTTGTTTCAAAAAGATCAAAGTTGAATTGTCGAATTAACAGCCATGCTGCGATTGCCAACCCGCCTGCTAAGCGTGGCGATTATGGCGAACCACACCCCCCGTTTGGGGGAGGCTTGTCAAGCAGTGGACGTCTTTCGGGTGAATGATGATGATGTAGTAGAAAGTTAGAACCAATTGTTTTATACATTGTACAGGTCAATCGGAACGAGGCGAACGAACGTAAACGATTGGGTGTGAACACAACAGCGAAGGCAAGCGAGCATTCGATGTTCATCGGCGAAAATCATTTTTTTTTTAAACGTTGCCCCACCCTTTGATTTCTCTTGTATCGTGGGTGCGTTTACAGACACAAATCTCACAAACAAACGCCCAGACACGAAGACCATCTGTAGGCCATACAAATTTTTGTTCCGTGTGGGAATCGAGCCCACGACCCGTAGCGCAGAAGCCAATCGCTTAGCCACTGCACCAAACGTGTCGTCATTCGTACGCCTATGTTCGCTTTCGGTCAGTTGATCTGTTTAAGGCATTAAATGACGCGATAAACTGAAAATTCTATTTGAATAAAAATTAATCGCAGGTCTTTGCTCAGAAATAGCTCACTTACGCAAATATTCTCTCACATACCTACCACGCTCATATTCCCAATAATTTAATGTATAATGTACGAAAAAAATTACCTACGCGTCTTGCAAATTTAAAATAAATGCTGTGATGAAAATAATATTTTACATAACATACCATCACACCTGTATTTCCCGAAGGGTTGGGCAGAGGTGTATAGTACACCCTCAATTCGCCGCTATGTTGAAATCCCATGTAATAGGGGGCGAGCCTATTGCCATCAAATCCAGACTCCGGGCTGCTCCTAAAAAATTCCACACGGAAAAGCAAAATAACACTCCCCAACCTGAGGATCGAACCCAGGGCCTCACGCTCAGCAGTAGCGCTTGAGACTACTAGACCAACAGGACGGTCCTCTTCTAATTTAATAATCAAATATTCAAATAATCTTTTAATTTATACAACAACAAAAGAAATGAACCAGTGAAAATACAAAAAAAAGTAAACAGACACGCCACAGCTGGCCGTCCGTAAAAAGTCAAAATAAAAAGGAAAAAGTCATATTTTCACAGATCTTTGTCTATTTTTGTTCACACATTTGCATTCTCGTTTCACCATTCCATCTCAGTCGCTAGTGCTGCCACCTAGCGAACGTTGACACGAAACTGATCAATTATTCACACTTGCGTGAAGAGAAACATGAAGAGTTGTGGACTAAAAAAACAATATAGTAAATTGGTCTTTATGTAATAGGACTTACAAAAGTACCTAGTATTTGTAATGAGTGACATTTATGTTTCCAGGGGCCTAATTCTCCTAAAATAAATCTTGATAAATCACAACCGAACCAAGGCCGAACCATTCATTCAGACAGTTCTCAATTTCAAAAGCTGTCGAATTGTTTGACACAAAAAACAATCAATCATTTTGAAAGTTTTCGAAAACAAAAACTGGCTGACGGTTGTGGTTCGATTGCGTTTGGCAACAATTTATTTTAGGAGAATTGGGCCCCTGTTATATTGGCATCGTGCTTGACATCCCTGAAGGAAAAAAACACACACCCTAATCTGAGAATAAAACCGTTTTTAAAATGACCGAGTGTCATGCATTGTAGTCGTTAGGGGTAGTCAGAAGCCCGAAAGTCTGACAACCAGTTTAATCTTAGGATATCGGCATTGCCCAGTTATTGGATTGCGGAGATCTGAAGCCCAATTCTCGTAATTAATTTGAAGCAAGACTGAAGGTTGACCGAACTGAGATTAAATTATGAATTGAATAAAAATTGTATTCTGGTACACTTAAAGTTCGGTCCGGTTTCAGTATCATCTCAGTCTATCTCGATATACATAATGTCAATTCCATCAACATCTATTACCGATAGCATACCGATATCAACAGTCATAGATTAAAATTCTAGAAATAAATGAGAATTCCAACTTGTCAAAATGGCTCGGTACATAATACCCTTTTGGCTTCAGTCAACTTTCAATCTCATTTCAATAAAATCTCACGTTTGACGTTGTTTGTTAACGATCAAAAATACCATTTGTCATATTTATGAGTTTGAGACTTTACTGAGACTAGATCGAAACTATATTATGAACATTTTTAATTGTGAGAATTGGCCTTCTGATCATAGTCGCGCCGTGTAAAATACTGCTGGTATTCAGCCGCATCTGGTTGGACTGGAGGCTGACTCCGACATAGTTGGGAAAAGGCTAGGCAGATGATGATAATTGTTTAAAATGACACAGATGGCTTCGTGCTCATATGAAATATAATTGACGGTCTATTTATTGTAATTTAAATATTCTCTAATACTTACTTAATGCTTTTCCACCAGAGATGCGCTATGCAACGTTGCTATGGATGCGTTTGATATCCACCAAATCATATTCATTTGTCCACGTAGCATCGCACTGGTGGAAACTGATTCAACTAAGCTACGTTTTTAATGTGGAACGATGCGTGCTATGGATGGTCGCGAGTGGTGTAGCTATGTGCAGAGCACCGCGCCGCCGCTCCTTCCCAATTGTCGATACGTCGCATAGCTGGAGCTGCGCATCTTCCTCTCACAGCTACCTTGCGGCGGCGCATTTTCATAGCACATCTTACTCGCTCCGCTACATAGCTTAGCATCAGTGGAAACGGTCACATAGTTTCGTAGCGTAGCTTTAACATTCTCGCAGCATAGCTGCATAGCACATCTCTGGTGGAAAGGCACCTTTAATTAAAAAAACCAATGATGATCTCGAGACTTTAAATATGAATTGTTATTAGTAATCAGTGTCAAACTTTAACTAATAACGTTTTTTTCTGTTTAGCAGACTCTAAAATCACACACGTTTAAAATTACTTCGTGTAATGCAAATGCAATAACAATAACTTATTGGTCACATATCATAAATAAAAGTTGAGTAGTCTTTACAAATATTTTGATATAAACAGTAAACCTTGTTAAGGTTTGTTAACTTAAATCGATTTTGTAAACAACAATATTTTCTCCGAAGTATTTTACTAAACACCTAACACTACAAAATATATTTTTATGGCAGTGTCTAATTTTAAATTCAGGTTTACGATCCTTTTTATAACATATTTCTCCCCATCCCATATTTGTTTATAATATTATTTATAGTAACTTCTCGCTGACTATCAATATTCCCTTGAGCTCTGACCTACTTGCATTTTTAGCAACAATTTTATGGGAATATAGAACTTTATCTGTATGAGAATATGATCAGAAATAGCGAAGCATTGAATATAAGTTATATTTTACTTTGAAAGAGATTTGCATTAGATTTCGCTCGTCGAAGTATGATTCCCCATCTTTTTTATTATGTTTCTCTCTTAGTTCACGGCTCATCTTCCGTACGGAAGACGTCCGGTCCTTTGGAAGGCATACGGGGGACACAGGTCCAACACGCAGAGGCCCCTTTGAGAACTTTAATCTAAAATGGGATAGGGGGCACCAACCGGGGACTATAATACACGGCTGCACTATTGGAGTACAGTCATGGACCGTCTCAGGTGGGTGCAAAACTAATGTTGAATATGGTAATGAAAATATCTGGTATATGGAAAGGGGTGTTTAGTGTATCGGTTAACCTCTATTGCCGGAAGAAAACGGCGTCTGCCTTTCAAGTTTAAATTTGAAATGTGTTGTTATTATGTTTTATTATTATTGACAATCAATCTGGCGTATTATTTTCATTCAATACTCCTGCCTGCCTAGCCTTTCACAACTATGTTGGGATCAGCTTCTAGACTAACCAGAATTTCACACGGAGCAACTGCCATCAGACCTCCGCAACTCAGTTATTGGGCAATAAAGATGTCTTAAGATTAGACCGGTTGTCAAATTTTCGAACTTCTGACTACCTACCTGTAACGACTGTCTTAGGTATTCGTAAGACATCAGGAAAGACGACTTAACGTGCTCTCCGAGGCACGGAGAAGTCTCGATGTATAATGAATGGTCACCCATCCACGGACTGACCGCGGCAAGACCTCGCAAATCGTATAAACCGCGCGGTTATTAATTAGCCACGAACCCTTCCTGTTTTCATTCAATTCATTCAAAATTCCTGTTTTTATAAAAATGGTGCATGCATTACTTCCTTGGAATTTCTAGGCCAAAGTAAATGAAAATAAAAACAGGAAAATTGTTACAGAACGCAAAATCATTTTTTTTTTCAAATATTTTTTGCTTCGTAGCACAAATTGTTGTCATGGAATATCAATTACACTGTATTAATAAATTGTACCGTATTTTAGACATCGACTTAATTGCCTCTTCATCCTACATCATTGAGTTTCTATTAATACTTTATCTAGATTATTTTGAATTGAAATTGTTTAAAACTAAATTTTGATATGCATAGAAGAATTACTTTTATGAATGCATAATTTGTATTTTATCTGGCGTTAATTATTTTCAAAAATCCCTATTCTTATTTTATTCGACAAACCTATTATTATTAATATTTTGACTTTGTATCCTACATTTATAATCCGATTGTACCTACCTGCAATTACTATTATTTAAATTTTTACATGCCAGCTCTTGGCGAAACATGTATGCCACATATTTTATACCGTGATTCATGCAAATAAAATTTCATTTCATTTTAATCCAAAGTATAAAATACCTCATCAATCAAAAGATTTTATTGCCATCAACTATCATAACACATACTTCTGCGATGAAAGTTTTATAGCATTATAAAATATTTTTATACGTTAGGTTCGGTTTCTAATCCAGCGTTTAAATTGTGTGCTGAAGTCTAGACTAGCCGCGATCTCCCACGCGAGTCACAACTAAATAAATAAAGGATTATTTCCTTTTTTCGATTTTGATTCAAATACAAGTTGCAGTCACAGCGGATAATAATCGATTACTTATATAAGAACCCGATGTAATCGCCGCCCGCCATGAGAGTAGTTATCATTATAATAATACAACGTGTTACATAATTCCCCTTATTTTGGGGTTGTTGTCATTTACCTCTCAGAGAAAATTAGGTAAGAATGTAAATAACTTTCTGGGTAGTCTACTCTTTACTTTTATGTTTTCAGGGTGGCGTTTCAGTGATGATTTGATTTTATGACTTGTCCAATATTTTTTTAAGGTCCTGCTTATTTAAAAATATTGCCAATAGACTCTTTACAAGTGACCTTTTAATCCCCTTTCGGCTTTAGGGGTATTTTTTTAACACGTTGTATATCGTAATTAAGTTTACAGTCTCATGTAGTGTCGGACTTAAAGAATAGCACTACCCCATCTCTTACCATGGGTGTCGTAAAAGGCGACTTATGGATTCTCTAGAGGATGGGCAACAGCGTTCTCTGAGTAGTGAGTTTAAAAACCATACTGCGGCGATTATGGCAACCCCCCCCCCCCCCCCTCCTTTTGGGGGAGGCCTATGTCCAGCAGTGGGCGTCTTTCGGCTGGATGATGATGATTAATTATACTTGCTATTGTTATATTGATTATCTACCTACCTCTGAGGCTTCTTAACTTAAGGCCCATAGACCGCAAGTCACTAGTAGGTACTATGGGTCCATGGCCAGCCTACCTAACATCATTATTAGATAATATTCCAGGGTTCAGTCCTACCGAATAAAAAGTATTTTAAGATTCCCTTGTTTTCTTTGCCTAAAATTCTATTCGAAATTCGTGGAATTATTTAAATTTTGAATGTGTTCCGCGGCTATAAAAATGTTAAGAAAATCTGCTCAAAGGTCTCAATTTTTTTAGTATTAAATCTTTGAACTTCTATATTTCCATACTATTAAGTTTTTGAGAATGTTGTAGAACAAAAGGTATTCATTATTATGGGTTCTTATAATCCCTTTCGCATTAATACCCTCTTTCCGACCAACCTTGCATAACAATTTACTGTATCGTTTTTTATTCTAGAACCCCCCATGTTTCTCTTCACGCAAGTGTGAATAATATATTAGTTTAGTGTCAACGCTCGCTAGATGGCAGCACTGGTGACTGAGATGGAATAGTGGAACGATTAGGAATGCAAATTTATGAACAAATATAGACAAAGATCTGTCTCTAATAAAATACTACTGTTGCTCATTTTAACTCTGACTGCCGTATTACCCCTGGAGCATACCTACGTAGGTCAAGACATTAATCAAATATCGCATAATATATTTCTTCTTTAAAGATTTATTTATTTATTTACATTAATTAAAACGGTCTTAAACCAATTACAATAATTAAAGATAGGAATAGAAGAAGATAAATACAGTAAAAGGGAAAGAAAATAAATTATTAGGGATCACCTCTTTCATAAATCCCTTACACGTCTGACAGTATATTATTTCTCTCATTCATGATGCATTCCTCTCGCAGTACCTACTCCAGAGATTCCGACAAAATCACCCTCCATTCATCGGCAAACATCAAAATTCGGTCTATAAAGATATATTGAATATTCGCAAAAACCCTGTAAGCCTGGCTTTCCACCAGAGCCGTTAGGAAGCGGAGCTGCGAGCGACCAAAGATCCACCAATAGGATTGCTTCATTTTTCTAACCTCGCACAGCGCAGCAATCGTATTGGTGATTTTTTTCCTCGCTCTGCTTCCTAGCCCATCTCTGGTGTAAAGCATAAGGCTCAATTACACGGAGATAATTTCTCAAAGCGTGTCTAATGCCATCTCTGTCTTCATCGCAGAGAAAGACAAAGACAGAACGAGTCTCGCTTCGAGAAACTATTCTCGTGTAAATATCAGCCTTTTGTGTAGGTCAAGCATAAAAGACCAACCGAAAACTACCCCAGCGCTATTCGTTTGCTTTGAGCCAAAGTATCACACACGGAAAGAAATCAGACAACAGAATGAAGACGCAGTAGTTCTTTATGAACGCAACAGATGGCGTAACTTGTCAGTGTTTCGAATAATATTCTGCTGCTTTGCATGAATACCCACACAATCCAAAATATTCAAACTAGATAAGAAAAAAGCGGAATCCAAAATAGACCTTATTGTTTGCGAAAAAAACTCACGTTCATATCGGCAAAAATTACGAAGTGGCATCACAAAATGTCATTTGCTATTGCTTTTGCATTTTAGCGCCATTTTTCTTCTACAATGTAGGTAATCTCAAGGCGCTTCCCCCAGCAAAAGTGGCGCCACTTCAGAAAAAAAGCATAATTTCTGTCAACACACATCATATTTAAATTTCATACGTACTTACAACATTTTAGTCAAGTGTTGTAGAAATTTTTGAACACCAATTATCAACACTAGAGCTTCTGGATTCGAAGTTTTAGCGATAAGTACCAAAAACTGCCTTTTTAGCATTAATTACTAAAACTTCTAACCTAGGATGTCACGTGTTAATATTTGGTGTTCAAAAATTCGATTCGTTATGTAAAGTAATGTGCTGATTCCAAAACTATTTCGAAACTTTAGTTTTCTCAACCTTATTTTGCTATTCTCAGCTCTTGAAATTTTAAGACGGTGCTTATTTTTACATAACTACACGAATACGTCAATCGTATAACGCACCGATCAAGTGTGATCAAGCATTTTACCGCCCTGATTCACCTAACTTAAGAAGATCAGTTGCAGTGTTAAGTTTTGATCAAAACAACGCTCTCCGTATTCTCACTGTCAGATACGCTCGCGTAAACTGAACTGCAGCGTCACTTTTATTTGATCGGTGCGTCATGAAATTACGTGAATAGCCTACAGAGCGGTGACAATTCTTTATGTAAAGTCAAAGGTTATATCAGAATAAAGACGAAGTGGAACTTGAGAGTAGAAATGTTGGAGTCGCGCCATAACGTTAACTTCAAGTCGTTTGTGGTGCGGTTCCCAACTCAACACCAAGATATCTTCATGAAGGAAGACTTTTGGCCGAAAGGTGTCGTATACCGACGTTTTCGCGGAAGGTTACGTGACACCACGCAGCGCAACACGACGCCGTCATCACTTCGTGTATAATAGTTTTAGTAATATTTTAATATACCTAGGTATAGTAGTAGTAGTTTTTATTTGTAAGTTTATGTAAGTTTATTTTATATTTGAATGTATGTATTCGTATGTATAAATTTGTAGTCTTCAATAGTAGTAATATTGTATTTGTATCTATTAATTTTGCTTAGCTTCCACGACACAGGGAATCCTAGTGTGGGAGCTAGTGCCAAATATAAAATTGTTATTATGTAAGTTTATTGAATTTAATAAAGAAAGAATTGAATTGAAAGTTAACAAATGCTGATTCCAAAACCATTTCGAACCTTTAGTTTTCTCAACCTTATGATACTATTTCCAGCTCTTGAAATTATAAAGCGGTGCTTATTTTCACATAAATACACGGATGCGCTTGATATCTATTTGACCTCTAAATTATAAGACAATGCTTATTTTCACATAAATACACGGATGCGCTTGATATCTATTTGACCTCTAAATTATAAGACGATGCTTATTTTCACATAAATACACGGATGCGCTTGATATCTATTTGACCTCTAAATTTCGTCACACGTCTCTACCTAACTGAATGTTGTAAAAGAAATCAACACTAAAACTATTCAGTGACATCACAGAATAGGATGACTAGGAAAAGATTAGAAAATACCTAATTATAAAATAACTACTGGATAGTAAACAAAAATATTCAAATTCGTTTCTTATAATAGCCTAATCTTTAATATAAGTAAAAAAATATAAAAAAATACCAAAAAAATACTTTACACATCATACTGAATTGTATTAGGTCGTTTTTGGAGTGGCTTACTTACTTCTTAATTTAAATTTAATCTCAACAAGGCTTTAGCGTGCTTTGGATGAGACCAGAGTCCAAAAATGGACTATGATGGTGACCATGAGGAGGATATAAGTAGGTAGGTAATTCGGTCTGTTTTTTGTACTAAATTGTACTTATTGTAGCAGGGTTAAGAAAAACAACAAACCTCACTGATACGACATTTAATAGCTTCTCTAATAATATACTTTTAAACATATTTTTTACAATAACTATTCACAGTACAAAAATAATTGTACATTTTCAACTACGCGATCTGATAAAAGCTTCTTTACAATTTACAAGATCATAATAACTATGTATAATATTTTTACAAATCTCGATAATACTTATTTTAAACGGGTACTAATGCTTAAATTTAAATTCCTTAAATCGATACGTACTTAATATATTTTTCAGTTCCTTATTTTTACATTCCACTCTATCAAATTATATTCTCAATCTCATTTTTTTCTTATATCTATCCGATTTAAATTTGGCTTTTTGCTCTTAACAAATTTATCTTCCCATACATTAATTTGAATAACATTTATCACCTTATTTATACATTTAATTTTAGACCTGGAAATCAAATAAAAACAGTTAAGGTTTAAACTGAAATTTCATAAGTCGACATAAACCGATCATATTTGAAACATTTTTGATCACAACATCTTTATCTTACATTGAAATGTAAGGATGATCAAAAGAAACTATTCAACAATAGATGGAAATTGCCAGTTTTTTTTTTGACATTACTGTTTTAAAGCCCAAACGTTGAATTGTTTGTAAATCATAATCAATTTCTCTAAGTGTCTTCTCATGAGAAATGGGCCTATCCTTCCCAGAATGAAAGTTATCAAATATCGTCAACTTATTCGGGAAATCCCTTAACATTTTTGGCAAACTATAAAGACTGTTCGTAAAAATATATCTTACACTATATAAATAAAATGTAAATAAATGCTTTCATCTTCCTTACAATTATAAATTTCCAAGAAGAATAAATTATTAAACAATGTTTGACTAGAGTTTAACTGATACTTATAAACTGCTGAAAAAAGTATAAATATAGTTTAATATTAAATTGCATGCACTCAAACTTATGAAAATAACTGAAACCTGTTTTTTAACTCATAGAGCAACGCGGCCACCGATGAATCGTTGATGAAGCGTTGCTTAAAATTGTTACCAGATCAAATATAAAACCAAAAACCGAACTACATAATTTTTCAATGTTTTCTAATGTTTTAATTTACAAATAGAAATGTCAATTTTTATTTAACTCACATCACTGTTTATGTTTAGTTTCTAAAGGCAAACCACCATAGCACGATACGACGGCGCAACAGTTTACTGTCGGTAACATAGAGAGATAAATACCCCAGTAAATCCCTTCTGATGCTTTACGCAATAAATACACTCTAATGTACTAAATGTGTCAACATCCAACAAATACGACAGATCACATTCTATACAGATTCTTAACTTCTTACATTTAATGCCCATTCACGCAAACATACGCAACGGTCGTTTACAAGATTTTTATCGGGGAAGCACGTGGAAAAACATGACTTTAAAACAAATGTTGTGAATGTATGAAGAATACACTGGGCCAAAAATAGAAGAATTTAAGTAAATAACTTTATCTCTAGTGTATAATCTGTGGCAACGCTATGTATGATACAGAGAGTTAGCTACTGCCTCTGTACACACGTGCGGCGTGTGAGTGCGCACACGCCGTGCACTGGCGCTAGAGCATGACGTCACGCGCCGGCTCGTGCACGGCGCGCTGTCAGTCGCGCGCCGACACCAGCACCAGCAGCTGTGTGCGGCGCGCGTCTACTGGCGGACGGGACATGCTACTGCTACGTGTGCGGTTTAGTATCTGAAAACACATTGAAAGTATGCTTTCAAATAACCATAATAATATCAGAACTTTAATAGTGATATATTTCAGTATCTAGGTTACGAGATATATTGAGTTATAGTTCAACTAAAAGCTCGAAATTATTAAATAATTAATTAGATTTTTTTGTCAAATCTCCGTTCTGAACATCATCACAATACCTTACTCACAATAAAAGCTAGAAATAATCATTATTATTATTAATCAGATCTACTCAACAAATTGTCCTTTGTTGGATAACACCCCACCATGGGACTCAAATTAACTTTAAAATAGGTATCTCTCCTTTCATTCATCATCACAGCGGTACTTCAAGTATTGGCTAGAACGATTTTCCATGAAGTATTTAATTTTGTTCAATATGTCCCAATTGGGCGCCAAAAAATCTATTGGCCCCCGACATGGGACTCAACTAAACTTGGATATAGGCTTCCAGTAGTAATAACAATGATGACAGTACTCAGTGTTATCTAAAAACAGCCCTTCGTAATATGTTTAATTCTGTCCAACAGATTTTGTCCTTGTTGTGAGAGAATAATTTATTGGCACCCCAACGTGGGACTCAAATTACCTTTAAAATATCAGAATACCCTTTTTAATCAGCATTAGAACTTAAAGTGTTTTTTAGAAATAGTTTTCCATGATGTATCTAATGGTGTTTAACAGATTGTACCAATCTATTGGTGATCCAACGTGGAACTCAAACTTTTAAATGTTGTTTTACAACGAGAAGTTATTAATATTCACCGTTGCAACAGAATGAGACCTTCTCGCGTGGGTGGAACTTAGCAGGTCAGAGTTGGCTGTCGAGTCAGATCTTGAGCGTACCGTTCCTCGAGCATGTCGTTTACGTCTGCGGCCGCACCACAACCACTTGTAAGGCGGAACCCGTCTGCAATCAAAGTTATACCCACTTGTACGGTGCTACTCGTCTGAAATTGAGTATTGTATCATGAATCGGTTTGTAGTGAGGTAACATTTTGGTGTAAGTATTTTGTAGAGAAATGTTTGATAGTATAAGTATTATAAATAATGTAAAGTGTAGGATACATATTCTGTGTCATATTGAATTGTAGTTGATAGAATAATAAATACGACAGTATTCGGTGCCAAGCAGTACTACGTTAACCTGAGTTTGATTGATAGATACTATGTCATATGTAACATAGAAATAAACCTATAAATACTGCATGTGTGTTCTATGTTACTAACAATTGCTTCCATGAATACAATCAACTTAATTATTGTATATTTTTTAATGCCAATCAACATTTTTCCATACCTGAGGCTCGAATAAATATGAGGAGAAAACATGCAGCATATTAATGGATTCGCTGCTGAATTCAACGGCGCGAGGCTCTGGATGAGAGTGGCTATGGCTAGATTGGTCTGCGTTGGAGGTATGTGGTTGTACACCTGCAGGAGATCGAACACGATGTATGGGGACCAGCAGAGCACGAACACTGTAGAAGATAGAGTTATAGTTAGAATAGTTTATTTTACCTTGCATTGGTATTGGCAAAATTAATTTTAATGTAAAAATCTCGATAACTATCCCTGAAGTACTCAGCGAAGATTTAGTTAGTCTACATACATTTTTTACTGACTCTCAGACTAGCGCGGAAATAACCAATTATTAAGTATTAGCTATGTGTTTCTGCATCACGGCTTTATTAATAAATAGTTGAACGGCAAAGTTGAGTAATTATCAATAAACAATTCAGTGAGCTGAGTAAACAATGTGAGGTTGATTCGCCTAAATTGTTTACTCGATTAGATGTTAACGAGGTAGTAACAAAGTTCTCAAAATATCAATGAACAATATATTAATCGCGTTATCTTTCTAAACTGTGATTGGTGTGTACAAATAATTAAATTAATTCTAAAAATAAGAAATTAAAATACAACAGTTTAACTGAAATTAAAAAACTCTTACCCCCTTATTACAAAAGATAGTTTAAACCAAGACTAAGGTAAACCCAGGTTTAAAATATACCCATCACTTTCTTATGTCATATAGCAAAAAGAGACGGGGCTATTTTAAAACCTAGGTTTTTCTTAGACCATCTTTTGTAATAAGGGGGTTAAAGTTATTTTAGATACCAAGCAATGGTACGGGAAAATTTTAATGTAAAGGTAGATTCTCAGATTTCTCCTCCTCGGCATCGGAACTAGGCACCATGATCTCTGAACTCAACCGAGCAAGCCTCGAGGTCGGACTGAAGATGAATATGTCGAAGACCAAGTTGATGACTAATAGCACGAAACGTAGGTTAGAAGTCGATGGTGCAGAAATCGAATACGTCCAAGAATATGTCTATCTGGGCCAATTAGTTTCTTTCCAGGCCAGACAAGAAAAAGAAGTCGAAAGACGCACAGAAAACGCCTGGAAGAGCTATTGGTCCATGAAAGATCTTATGAAGGGTAACCTCCCTCTCACCCTTAAGAAAAAGCTCATGGACGTATGTATTCTGCCTATCCTCACCTACGGTGCTCAGACTTGGTCTTTGACAAAACATCAGAAGTCCGCACTCGGGGTTTGCCAGCGAGCCATGGAGCGCAGTATCTTAGGATTCCGGTTATCAGACCGTATAAGGAATAGTGTACTGCGCTCCAAAACTCAGATCGCCGACGTTGGTCAGAAAGCCGCAAGCTTAAAATGGAACTGGGCTGGTCACGTCTGCCGCATGTCGGACGAGTTGTGGGCAAAACTCACCACTGAGTGGAGCCCACATAACGTTAGACGACGTCGCGGTAGGCCCAGAAGGAGATGGCGGGACGAGTTAGACACTTATTCGAAGGATTGGCCGCAGAAATCAGTAAATCGAGAGGAGTGGAAGGAGGGTAGGGAGGCCTTTGCCCTGCAGTGGGATGACCATGGCTAAATAATAATAATAATAATAAAGGTAGATTCACCATCTGTTCAGAGCTGTCCAACCCGTGACACTATTCTGACAAACATAATGACAAAACCATAACAAATGTACGAATTAAATACGATAATTCGGTCAATAACTTCACAGAACTGAACTTGAGCTAACCATTAAAGAAACAGACCGTACCAAAATACATTAATATATCATCTAAATATACCAACCGAAAACAATAACGAATGTCATCTTGACACTTTTGATCTTCGCTCTAGGAATTAGTCCCCTAGAACTGGCGCGTCTCGAATCCGGGTCGCTTTCCATCTGACCTGAAAAAGTTAAATATACACCACATTTAATTCTAGCCGTTAATTCTCATGAATTCTATTTGGAGGAATCATTAGCAGCTGTCAGCTGTATCTGTTTCTTGTTACATTTTTGTGGCGAATTAAGTGCTTCGTTTTGTTTTACTGTTGGTTCTAGTTATCCGTTGGTGAACGTTTCTGGTGTTTGGAAGGGCGAGAAGATAAAAATAATGTTTCAAGATCGTTTTCAAATAAGTGATTTAGAAGGTTGCGGTCGTGAGTGATAGAGGGAAATAAAGCGGTTCGATTTACGATCAAACTTTATAAAGTTTGATCTCATACTAAAAATGTAATGGAAACAATAACAGTTTTCTTTAACGATACTTTTCGTCTTTTGGGAAAGATATTTTCATCACCCATTGTATTATTTCATATATGTAGTAATATTATATTCGTAAAAAAGTCTAAAGTTTTCTAAAATACTCACCATTCCTCAAAGTCTTAGTTCTCCTAGAATTAATAGGCGGGCTCATGACAACAGCCTTGCTCTTCGTCCATATAGTGAGGACAATCACAGCGTAACAGGCTGCTATCGTCAATGCTGGGAGGACGAAGATCATAATGGAGATCAGGGACATCCATATCTGCCATCGTCGGGGGCTGCCCAAGTCTATCCAACATTGCATTTGCCCTGGAAATGGCACGGAATATTGAATAGCATAATTTAAACTTCGTACACTGTTTCCATAAAATAAGAGACACAACTAAAGAACGATGAAATTGTGCCAGAAATGGTTATTAGGCAGTAATTAGGAAGGATATAGTCTTACGTAACTTTAAATATAATTCGTTCTATCCATTATGTATCTTCAATATTTGTATCTCTTGCTCGTCATCAAATGTGTAGCTTTTTGATATTATTTTGATTATGGTATAATAAAATCTCTTGATCTCTCGTCAACTTACAAAAATATGTATCTAAAATTACTAAATTATGAAGAAAAATCGAAGTCACCAAAAGTCAATTCGTTTACTGGGATGGAAAGCGATGTGAAAGTGGGTCAACATTTGAAACTGGATCATTTTTTCGTTAACCATGCTATTAGGACCCTTTTCTCATTTCTTGGGGTCGAACCCTAAAAAATGGAACCGTCCCATTTGGGTTTGATTTCTTCCGGAGTGAAGCTATTGTGTGGTTAATTTGATAAATACGACAAATGACACCCGTGGATAAATTGAGGAACTGGAAAATTATTGTAATTTATTTTGCTTTCCTAAAAAAGTGCGTCGAACTTTTTTCGAACGGTTTTCTATAATTCTGAATGCAAATGTGTTCATTTCAATGTAAGTAGATTCTTGTTAATTTTAACACTCGTACACACATATGTAGCGTATAATACAAGGTATTAAAATGGCCTTACCTTGAATTTCCTTCACTTCGTACAAAATAAGAAGTGGAATGGAGAAGAATATACTGATCAGCCACGCCGAAACGATGAGTGCTCTCGCCCGATTCCCTGAAATCCAATAACGAAATAATTTTAATAAAATTTGAAGAGGAAATGTAGATATCGCTTGATTTGACGATGGCAGAAACTGAATTTAAAAGTATTGCTTTCTTATTATTCTTATTCTTTTTTTCTTTAGATTCTTTTGGTTCTGAGAAGTAATAGGAAGGTTGATGATTTAAATAGACTGCATAATTGTTTTGCAACAATATTTTTCTTTGCTTATTTATTTCATGAATGAGTCACAGTACAACTAAAGTGGTCTTTAGACGGTAATACAGCACGACATGCCTTACATGCTGTCATACATAGTTTATTGATAGTTTGCATGTCATTCGCATCAATCGATACTGTACAATTAAACGATTATGCTTGCATGCACGTAAGGTATGTCATGCTACGTTATCATATAGGGACCGCTAATACTATCTGTACGTAAAAGTACTCTGTGGCTATTACTTCAAGTCTTATTAAATAGAAATATCTCAAATCATAATGAAGATAATAAGACTTTTGAAACTTAAACGCGGTTTTAATCTAAATTATCTCGTAAAATAAATTCGTTTTCCATCCGCCTATTAAAATGAGAAGGGAAATAAAAATGTAAGTAGCAAGTTTAATTTAATAAATTGTTTGTAAATATTCTTAAACTTTCTACTTGAGCAGTTGCCCAGCTTAATTTTAATATATTTTTATAACTCATAGTCATACCACAATATTAACCGTCGGAATATTTTGTTAAGGAATTCTATATTATAGAAATTCACATGACTACTACGAGTACAATAAAATGTATCATTGAATCAGATGTTGAGTAACAAATTACTACAACATACATAGTTCAATTATTTCGTCATGTTTTCGACCCTTTCTTGTATCAAATGCGTTGAACATCGATGGCATCTGACCCCTTGAAGTTAGATCATATATAGTATAGACCAACATTCTATATTCAAGACACATAAATAGGTAAATGAATACTTACAGCTACCGGAGAAGTTCATAGGATTAGTGATGGCGTCGCAGCGGTCTATACTCAGCGCAACCAGCACATACGTAGAGGCGTACATCACCACAGCCTGTAATTAAAGCAAACAGTAATAAAAAGTTGAAACGCTTCGACGACATTAAACGACATCTTACTACAGATAATTTATTAGGCCGTGATAACATCGAAATGTTAAGGATGTTGACAGAGGAAAACAAAAAACACTAATGGTACAGTTAGGATCCGGTACAAAAACTTTGACATTTTTACGGTGTTTATGTTTACGGACCCCAAATGCTTGTCTAGTTATAATAGCAATTCCTTTATTCATCTTTATACGTATACAAACAAAAAATGTAAATACGTATCTTCTAAAAAACATACTTTTCAAAATATAAAATATCCAACGGCATCGGGAACAGGGTCCAAAGCCCAGGTTCCAGAGAAAGGAACCTCCTGACTATGCGTGCCATGTCAAGTACCGTCTTCTGTATCAAGCCCTTGATCCAGTCGCCCAACGAGAGCCTCATTAGACGTCGGTCAAGGCTATTAGCTATTAAACCATTGGCCGTAACTACAATCTGCACAATGACTGCTGGATCATCATCCCAGATAGCGACAACAGCAATTCCTATATTATTAATCATTTTGGCAAGGGCAGTATTATATTTAACATCATCATCATCTGCCTAGCCTTTTCCCAACTATGTTGGGGTCGGCTTCCAGTCGAACCGGATGCAGCTGAATATCAGTATTTTACATGGAGCGACTGCCTATCAGACCTCCACAACCCAGTAACTGGGTAATACGATACTCTTGGTAAGACTGGTTGTCAGACTTTCTGGCTTCTGACCAACAGTAACGACTGTCAAAGATCTACAAATGACAGCCGGGACCAACGGCTTTACGTGCTTTCCGAGGCACGGAGGAAACTCGCTATGGTAAATGGTCACCCATCCACAGACCAATCTCGGCAAGCGTGGCTTAACCCGGAAGATCGGTCTATGCGGCTGTAATTATTTAGCCACGAGCTCCTCAGTATTATATTTAACATCGTCATCATAAAAAAATGTTCTAATGAAAAAAATAATTAAATGATTAGTTAGTTCTGGAGGTCCATTAACTTGGTGGCAATTTAAGTTCTGAACTAGAACACTTGAAAAATTATCTTGATGTCCAAACTTTGCATTAGCGGACCTAAGTTTTTACAATTCTCTTTTTAATTCATATAATTAATTAATTGCAGATCTAAAATTCTTCTTTGATTTATGATGAGGTTTTTCTAATGCTGATGAAAGAATCATTACCAAATTTGGTAAATAAAGTAAGAGGAATTTTTAAAATTAATGGTCTTTTTTGCTGGGCAGTATAAAATATTTTTATCCAACTTTAATTAAGTCACAACGCGAGGTAAATCTCTCTGTGAAATGACTGGCACGGCATGATAAGCGTCTAATAAGTTATTATGTGTTTTTCAACGTATGTTTCAAAACATTTTGTATGTACGAGTATGTGTAATAAATCCTTATTAATGACTGCTTCGTTGATATGAAGTTCGTACGCATATCTGCCGAGCGTGAATTTTTTTTTGGGCTCGATTTCCAGGTCAGACAAAGTTAGATTCTGGTTTTATTAGATCATTTTTAGTAGCAATCCGCACCAATTCAGCGTGATGGACTTAGGCCTAAAGTCTCCTTATTCTAAGAAGTTGTGCCCAGCAGTGCGAAAGTAATTTGCTAAATATGCTATGCTTGTAGCAACCCGGAGTTTGAAATTCAATTGGGCGTAGGAAACGACAATATGCTCACCCATTGTACGAGATTTAATATCAATATCGACGAAATTTGTACACTGTACACTTTTGTCACACCATTAATTATGTTTGGCACAATCTGTACGTTATTTATTATTTCTTGCGACTTAATTATCATGTTGTTTAAACTTCTCTGTAAATTCATTATGAGTCAATTCATGAAAAACTACATCAGATGCGCACTAGTTCATCTGTTTGTTTATTATTTCGGTAACCAGAATGCTCGCGGTAACTGATTTAAATATTTTTTGTTTGTATTGGCGCCAATTTTACTTTGTTAGAACTAGATTATGCGTCAGCTGTTGTTATTTTAATATTTTATTCATTACCTTGTTCATGTGAAAGAAGATTTCATCCTTATTATATCTACGAAGGTTGTATCGAAAATTAACTATTGTTATGAATTTTTCATCGTACTTGGCAACAATAGATAAGAGATTGTTGAAGCATTTTCTAACATATTATTATGATTAATTATGAATTCGTTTATTTACTTCGCTTTTCGCGTTGCGCATATAAATCATAATAGATAATAGTTAGCATTATATAAAAGCAGAAATAGGAATATTGCGCTTGGCATACTCCATGTTCTAGTTTTATTTTCTTCTTGTTCGTTTCTCTTTTATCATAGCGGTCGTGGCCGTCATGTAGTAGGTACTATGAGTTACTGCAACTGATTTGGCTCGTCTCACGATTCTCGCCATCTCTCCGTGTTAGTGGTCATTCTGATACAAGAGGCCACCCACGGCTTATTTTATTTGGTCAGTCTATCGCATGGATGATCTTCCGCGCGGACTGGTGCCTACTTTTACAAGTTAGTCAGAAAGGGGGTACTAATCCGAAAGAGTGTTAAACTACCCATAATAATGAGTAACTTTTGTTCTACAACTTTCCCCAAAAGTCAATAGTTTAAGAGAAATAGCTGTTCAAAAATTACAAAAAACATACGCTAAAATCTATCTATTCTCAGCTATGATCAGCTGTGTTTACATTTTAGGTCATATTTGGGGTCACGAATAAGAAGCTCTATTTTCTGAATTCGTAACTGAAGTAGGGACGAAGAATTTTTGAAAAAACCGTTTATACCGTCATCAGTGATCCTTTAAGTGGTCTGCGGATTAGTACCCCCTTTCCGACTAACCTTGTATAGTAATGTGAAACCACAAAATGTTATTTTAATTGACTTGAAAGAATTTATTCCAGTTTCTATCTGCGTAAAGTGATCTTATGTCATTAGAACGATAAACCGATCATCAAAAACAGAAAAACTTGAGTATTTTAATTCCACTCCACTTCTTAGCTATCATGCTTGTTATTTTCTTATAAACTTAAATTATTCCGTTAATTTAAAAATCTCCGTCTCTTCCCGATTTCAATTTCAAACCGGGGAAAAAGATTTCAGATGTCACTTTTGGTCGCAGGTGGACCAAATGTCGCGTCTCAATCCGAGATATATTTATTGGTTCCAATTAAGTTGGATATAACTTAAAAACGTGGTCCAAATCACACTTGTTCAAGTACAGCATCACCTCACTAGCATAACGTTGCATATACCTTATTATATTCGATAAGCATCATCTTTGATATCTTATGAATTCGAATCACAAAATAATGTTTTAAAATTCTTAAATCTTAAAATTATTATTGCAATCAATAGGATTAAATTTTACCTTTTTAATGTTTTACCTATAAAATTACTGTAGGTACCATTTTAAACGCACAACCTGAGAAGTCTATACCCATAACTATGACTAGAAACCGTAATTACTTAACCCCATTTATAGGTACTGTTAGTAACACGTGCAACTACGAAACAAACAATATTTGAATTGATCCAAGAAACACCTCGAAGTATACAAGTTCTGTATAATTCCACTATTAGGTTAGTCGTCCAGACGGATTTTGTTTATAAACAATGACTATTTTTATTTCTGTTCCACTCACCTGTAGAAACTTCACCGTCTTGCACATAAATTCTCCGGCAAGCCACGCTATAGTTATCTTCTGAACTATGTCCGGGAACACGTAGATTAGGCCGACGAAGAGATCTGAAAAAGAGTATGGTAATGAAATTTGACGGTCTAGTAATGATAATGCCTACCAAATGATTGTATTGTGACGCCATTATAAGAATAACATAAATGACTGTGATGATTCTGAGACTACACAGCTTCGAAGGTTAGACGAACTATTACAGATAGGCTAAGCTTACAGTGAAATAATCACGAGCTATTCTCGTATAGCTCGTGTTGACACGAGAGAAGAAGAATAGTGAAATGCAAATCAAGGCTGCACTACAATACAATTGATATCTGCAACTGACCACCTACACACTATTTTCAAAACTTTGATATTCTACGAGATTTCTAGGTAAATGAAGAAAACCTGGAACTTGCTATATCTTAGATGCATCGCGTTGGCTCGCTCAAAGTTAGCCTTTTATAGCGAATTTCTGGTGAAATGGTTAAATACAAAATATTTATCTTATATATAAAAATGAATCCTTATTTCCCTTGGTTACGGCATCACGCGTGAGCGGCTAGACCGATTACGCAAATTTTTTTTTGGTTGTGTTCGTACTTATCATATGAAAAAAAAATGATATACAGGGTGTTAACGAATTCGTGTAATTCCTTCAAACCACGTGATCTACTGGTGACACAGATTAACCCTAAACAGGAATTTTTGAAAATAAACTAAAAAAAAATTTTACAAAAAAATTTTGCTTTTCTATTTCTGAGTCATTTTTGAGCCTTGAGTTATCTGACTGCAAAGAGCGATATCGCATTAGTCGTGCCTGCCAGCCGTGTTGCCGTGCTTTCATTGATTTGTGCGTGGCATCGAAATGTTCACACGAATAAAATATTTTTTTTGCAAAAAAATAATTTCTTCTTTTTTTGCTGAATCCTTATTAGGTGGTTAAGATACGATTGGTAACAAAGCCGCATAAAAAAATAATAATTTTATTTTTTTATTTTTAATCAAGCTAAATCCCGTGCGGGGGCTCTCTACACCAGTAGTAGATCATGTGGTTTTAAGGAATTACACGAATTCATTAACACCCTGTATAAAAAAACGAAATAATCTCAGTATGTCCACATTCTTCATTTGTTTACCGTATGCATGAAAATGTTTTTAACTGTTTGTTACCATTTTGGTTTTGTTTCTGAAGGTAAGTAGTAGGCAAGCAGTAGGTAGGTAGTAAGTAGGAAAAAGAACATTGCAACGAATGCCGGGTACAGTAAGTAAAATATAAAGTTAGCATTGATAAATGAATGATAGTGCTGGCCTACACATTCCAAATTAATTATGTCATAATGTGGATTAGTGGTCAATATGACGAACCCACAGATGTATTTGACAGTTTAAAACCAGTAAATATCAAATTAAATTATATTGCACGATTAGTATCAAGATTTGGAAATTGACTATCGTATGCAGGTATTAAATTAAACTTGATGTATAGCAAATAATTGGTTTGATCACGTATGTAATAGTGGTCTATTACGTTTGACTACTTGTTTCACTACCATAGCGGGCTAGTGGTAGTAAACATTGTTGGCTGCCTAACTTCTGTTGCTATCCGAAATTATCGGTTTCAACGCTTAAAAATTCTTCGTTCCATTTTCATTCTTTTAAAAACCTTTTATTTAATCTTGTACCCAACTTTTGATCTCTTAACATCATAAATTACTTACAGAATTTTATTAATCATTAAGCTTTTTACCGTTTCCATTATAGGAAGAGCCTTAAAAAACATTGGATCGTAAAATTTTCCACTTTGGCAGAGTTTTAGCTGAAGTCTATGATGTATTGAACGTAATGTCGTTACGAGAATACGGGTCATACCTCAACCCCCCAATATTTTCCCATAACTGTTATCGTAACGCCAAAGCACTCATGCATTTCCTCAAGTCGTTTGTACAGGGGAAGCGAGTGCGGACTCTGATAAGGACATAGCAAAACCGATGAGAAGCCCATTATTTGTTTTTCTTTTCCAAAGTTAATATTTGCAGTGGAGGAACCATTTCCCTTAATCTTGTTAGGATTGTGCATTAAGGTGCAAATGGTCCCTTCAAAGGCTTTTGATGATGTTTATCTTTGAAGTTAGTATCATCTGCATGGTACCACTTTCCATACAGATTTTGAAGCGCAAGAAAAGTAAACCTGCTCATTATGCGGAGCACGTTGCAGAAACGATTCGTGGGTATGTACTGTAGTTATTTTAAATAGGGAGCTTACAATCGTTCATACCATTAAGCTAATGTCTCATTGAAATCCAAAACGAGTGAGGTCAACGCATCTTTTATTATTATAGTAGGCTTGATCATAGAACCGTATTCGTCTTGGCCATATAACAAATTGAACATCGCTGTTGGGGGAAGATTTGAGTTGGATAACATTTTAGTAAAGAAAAAAATTGAAGTTCATTTCAAGAAGTTAAGTTAAATTGAACATTTCAATTACATAAATCAGTTGCAATTTATATAGGTAATTCTAGAGACTGGAACCATCTTAGCAGATGATTAATGTTAGAATTAGTTTTAAGGTTGTTTTGTTGAATAATACTACTTTTCATTTACCCATTGGGAACAAAAGATTTAGTTTTTTTTTTCATAAATTGTTTGGGACATCTCCAGAAAATGGGTCACGATGTTCCTTACTATTGTTTAGAAGACTTTGACGTGAGTGCGACTAAAATTTGACCACATGACTGCTTCTATTATATACAGTCATATGCACTGAATGACTGAACATCATTAATCATTCATTCCGAAACCAACTTATTAATTCCCAACAAAGGGTGTAATCACCTCTACGTCTTACAGAATACGGATGAAAATAGAACAGAATTTGGTTTTCAGAGCAGTAAATATGAGTTTGTCGGTTTATAAGCTTTGCAAACACGCTGATTTGTTTAGATACACGCCCGTTACTTCATTTTTATAACAATGTTACTCAACTATTTGTACGGTATGATCGAAATAGAACTACGCGGAAACTATTGCAACTACTTCTGGACTGACAGCTCACGGATTCTTGGAAATGATATATTTTGTAAGTGATTGATAGTTTGTACTACCATCAGTTTTAAGAACGTTGATGATGCGGAACATTTTGGTTCTAATTTTTAATGATGACTTGGTTGCTAATGTTTAAGGCGTCTTATTCGTATTGAATGCTTCAAACACACATAAAAAGCAGATTTTTACATAAAGCATTTTGCAATCAGTTATTTTAGATGTCTTATCATATCAGTGACAAATCCCCACTGTACAAAACTCTATTATTTACTTTTTTTCCTCTGTGTGGTGCCGAAACATCCATGGAATGTAACCGTCCTTTAAAATCTGCAGCACTTTTGGTTAAATACTCAACGGTGCTTAATTTGAAGTCGCCGTTAAGTCTCCTGTTGTCTCTGTCATTTAAAGGAGAAGAGACAGTGATAGCACGAAATCAACGGCAACTTAAAATTGAGTAGCGTTTGAGTATTTGGCCATAGATAAGAGAATAGGAAGGCCACTACTTTTAAAAAATCACAACTTTATAAAATAGGTTAAAACACATTGCTGCTCCAAATGTTTTAATCTAAACGAGTTTCCGCATCAAACAACTTCCTAATTCGACTGCTGGTTTTGGCACAAACAGTGCAAGCAAGGCGGGTGATGTCACTGAAAAGCGGACACCACATAAATCTGCCGTGTCAGTATGCAGCAGGGATGTGTGCTCACTGAAATCTAGTGAAGTGTAGGGTGGATTTATAAAATGTTAGGTATGTCTACATCACTTTGTTGTATGCCAATTTATGAAGTCAACGCTTTGTGGTTATTGTAAGTAGTTTTTTATTTACAGTACGGCCGAAATATCCACGACAGATTAGTCGCAAATTATCAACTGCGCAGATCATAATATAATTTGCAAAGTTAAGCTGCTCTTGCCGCGGTCAGTCCGTGGATGGGTGACCATTTGTTATATATCAAGAACCCTCCGTGCCTTGAATAGCACTTTAAGCCGTCGGCGTCGATCCCGGGTGTCATACAAATATCTATGACAGTCGTTACGGGTAGTCAGAACCCTGAAAGTCGGACAACCACTCTAACCTGAGGTATTTACCCAGTAACTGGGTTGCGGAGGTCTGATGGCAGTCACTACGTGTAAAATATTAGTATTCAGTCGCATCTGGTTAGACTGAAAGCTGACCCCAACATAGTTGGGAAAAGGCTAGGTAGATACATAGATATATGTCTACATCACTTTGTTGTATGTCAATATGTTTTGCGGTCAACGCTTTGTGGATATTATGGTTATGGTTTATAACAAACTAGCAGCTTCGCTTGCGTGAAATTTTGAACCCGTTAAGTGACAATTTTCCATACAAACTTTCATCCCCTATTTAACTCCCTTAGGGTTTGAATTTCGAAAAATCCCTTCTTAGTGGATCTTTTTGTTACGTAAGGAACCTACTGTCCAAATTTCATATTTCCAGCTTTAGTGGTTTAGGCTCTGCGTTGATGAATCAAATGTCAGTCAGTACCAGTCTCTTTATATATAAGATTGCCTCGAAATGTAAAAGATCAAAAGTCGATGATTACTTTCAAAAAATCTCTTAAGAATCATATTTTAAAGGAATCAAAACTGTAAATTGTCTTCGGGTACTGTACCTATCTAACCTATTCTTGTTGTGTAGCCGCTGCGTCACCTTATGTAATTTAACTTAATTAGATATAAGTTTTTCTCATGTAAGTGAATATCATTCTTTTTGAGAAATAAAGTTCTTAAACCTTATTTTTGGTACAGTACGGTCGAAATGTCTTGGCTCCCTGAACTTTTAGGAACAGCATGGCGTTTAATTAACTTTAAACTAACATCATCTTAAGATCGGCCATTTTTGAAGTAAAGTTTATTTGATATTTTTTACAGTAACTGTTTCCTTCTTCAATATACATGCGCGAAATTTTAGAGAATCTATATTCAGGACGCCCAAGATAAATCGATCGTACTGTACATTCGGATAATATCATTCTATTAAATAAATCTGCGATGTCAAACAGGAGTGTTACTATCCCATTTTCATATTCGGAATATTGTACCAGTCTGTGTACTGTGTGTTACAATCCCATTTTCATATTCGGAATATTGTACCAGTCTGTGTACTCTGTGTTACAATCCCATTTTCATATTCGGAATATTGTACCATTCTGTGTACTATGTGTTACAATCCCATTTTCAAATTCGCAATATTGTACCAATATGTGTAGGTATTTTTACTTTAGCATCGCGTAAACATTTAATTAAATTATAAAACGTTACGTAGCGAGTCATTAACAAGATTTTCTGAATTATTTAATCATGAATGTGATGAGGGAAAGTTCCCTTGTCTGATTAGCGGGAATTTTAGACGAAAGGCGAAGGAACAGTCACTCACACTCCGTTCGGCTATATTTATCATTACTAGCTGTACCCAGCATGCGTTGCAATGCACTTTTTCCTACTTACTACCTACTTACTACTTACCTACTACCTGGCTTCAGAAACAAAATCAAAACAGTAACAAAAACTTAAAATCATTTTCATGCACGCTGCATACTGAGATAATTTCGTTTTTTTTTTTAAATATCAAAATTTTCTTTCGTAAGAACCTTTTCATGACAGACATGAACACAACAAATAAAAAATTGCGAAATCGGTCCAGCCGCTCACGCGTGATTCCGTGACCAAGGGAAATAGGGATTAATTTTTATACAGGGTGGTTCAAAAGTCGTGGATCAAACGAAACGGGGTGATAGTTGGGGTTATTTGCAGCATTTTATGGTAGAACATTTTTTTTTACAGTAAGGTTCTAAAGTTACAAAAATTTTTTCATGAGACTTAAAAGATATTGAAAAAAGTGCCAATACTCATAAATCATGGTACCCACTGTCATAAAAGCACTTTCAAGCAACTAAGCACCATTTATTGTTTTGAAATAGGTATCCATTTTACTTTAATTGCCTATTTATTACAAATTTTGAAACACTCTTAGTGTCATAACTTTTAAGGAGATCAAGTTAGGGCTCTGCCACACAGATATTTTTTACTGCAAATAACCCCAACTATCACCCTGTTTCGTTTGATCCACGACTTTTGAACCACTCTGTATACATAGAAGATTTAGTTTTGGTTCCAATGCTATTGAGCTTTGTAAAGAGCTAAATCAAATCCTGACCATAGATTGAGCTAACAAAAAAATATTTGGACACAATGCTGGACTCAAAAATGATAACGTCAACTCCAATGAACGGAAACCATTAATCAACATCTATTATTTTTTGACAAATGACTTTTTCGATACTTCAAAACTCTAGTGCGCAGTGCACTAGAGTTTCGAAGTACTTATCCGATTCGTTTCCGAGAAATTACGGCACGTAAAAACTTTCCTGGAAATGTGTGCGATTTGGATTGATGTGCACAATTTCGTTCATACAAAATATAGTACTGCAACTAGTACGGATCACGTTTTCTAGGATTCGGATCAGACTCAGTGCACAAAGCGCTTTTAGTTCTTAGATTTCTGTCAATTTTGTTTTAGAACCTTTTATTTTATCTTTCGTGAGACACATTCATATTTATGATTAGTTACGGTTTACTCACGTGCATTTTTCTGGATTGCCCGACTAGTTTCGGACCCAAAAGGAGCCCTTAATCATGAGCTGATCACGCGGCGAGGTCAATAATCGGGCAATCTCAGAAAATGCACGTGATTAAACCGTAACTAATCATAAAGATAAGTGCGTCCTGCTTAAGTTTTTGTCAATAATTTTTAAAGTATTATAGTATATATACGAGTATATATGTAAAGTATTGTGTTAGTATTATATTACTCAATAATATTTATTTAACTTTCCAATGTTCGTTTTAAATTCTTTTTTTGTCTCACTTTAGGGTAGCATTAAGTCCGCCTTGTGTACCACCAATGTACATAAAGTTTAAATAAAGAAACAAATAATTCCAAAAAAAATTTTTTTGCGATCCTTTAGGCACACCGCCATAATTATGTCCAGCGGAAACCTCACGAAAACAAGAGTAAGGTCTATTTTAAGTTGCGATTAACCCTCCTTATGCGATTTATGGGAAGGAGATCGTATTTTTTGTTACTCGGCTCATTTGTCGGACAAAAAGTGCGGTACCGTCACACTTTACCCGTAAATGGGTAAGGGTTAATTGAAAGATAGATTTTAGCAATATTTTGTTGTAGGTGTACGCAAGCAAAATGATGTTAACCCTAGAAAGATAATCATTTTAGATGTACGTAAAAGATAATCATGCGTAAAATTGACGCGTGGCCTTTTATTGGCTTATTTTATATAATATACTATTATGATGAATAAAATCAAGTGGGTATTCTTTTTATTACCCATAAATGAAACAACTAATGTAATATTTATGTACTTAATGTATTTTTAATATATAAAACTGATCAAAAACTATATACTTCTTCAAAAATCAAATAAATTATCAGAATAATTAAATAGTAATTCAAATACTCAGTAATTTGCCATTTGTGCCTAGACAAAGTAAATGAGAGATAAAAGAATCTTTTTATTTTAAATCAGTAGGTATTAAACAGTTTTGGCATAATATGGCTAATCTGCAGAGCAACCGGATTTTTCAAAGTCAAAGTCAAAGTTTTTTATTTCAAGTAGACCAAATTACAGGTGCTTTTAAAACGTCAAAACTAGGTGCACGGTTCCAAAAGGTGGGTCTCATGGAGAAGAACCGGCAAGAAACTCCATGGATACTCTTTTTAAATAGATCATGACAATTTCACTACAGTATCGTAAGAAAAATAGTATGAGAATAATGCAGGTTAATGTAAGAGATAAACTCATATATGAATACCTACCTAGGAAATAGAAAAATACGCCTTTTGGGATTGCCATAGCAGTTAAGAGCTGACCAGTCCCGACAGACGGCACCCGTTCACGAGCATGACGCGCACATCCGCATCGCTCAGCTCAACCATGTTGCAGGGAACTCAGCGATCGGATGCACGACGCCACCGTCAGCAGGACATTTCAGTGAGCATGACGAACTCATACTACCTGGCAATAGGCAGTTGCAAAATAATGATATGAATAAAGGTGTATCACTAATTACTGCATGATTCTCATACTTTACAGTTTAGAGAGTAGGTAGGTATTGTCTTTTTATTGTAAAATAAAAGGATATTAAAATAAAAATTGTTAAATAATATCAAACTAATTTGCCAGAGCAATTAATACAATAATTAATTAATTAAAAGGCACATTTGAATTAAAATATGCAAAACCAAAAAAAAAATGTATACATATTAAAAAAAAACTGATAAAATAACGTACAGGTTATTTTAAGTCAATAAAATTAAAAAAATAAAAGTAAACATTACAATAATGTTAGGTCATAATACCTACAGCCAGTTACCTACACAGGGCCAGAGGGTCGCAATGTGCAGGAAGGAGTTGTATGCCAGGCTTCCCTATCTTCGATATACTGATTTATGCTGTAATAAGCTTTAGACATCAAAATACGCTTAATAAGCGGTTTGAACTTTATATCTGGTAAATCAGTAATACTAGATGGTATTTTATTGTAGAACCTAACACTGTTTCCCATAAATGACTTGCTAGTTCTTTTTAGTCTAAAACCAGGTACTGTCAGCTTGTGTTTATTGCGAGTATTTATGTTGTGGACGTCACTTTTCTTGTTATACTGAGCAATATTCTTTCTGATGTACATAATGTTACTTAATACATATAAGGATGGTAGGGTAAGTATATTTATTTCCTTAAATAATTCACGGAGCGACTCACGGCAGCCTAGATTGTAAATAGCTCGGACTGCTCTTTTTTGTAATATAAAAATAGACCCTACATCAGCAGCCGAACCCCACAGTAAAATCCCGTAAGACATAATACTGTGAAAGTATGCAAAGTACACCAACCTAGCCGTAGCTACGTCGGTCATCTGCCTAATTTTTCTAACAGCGAATGCAGCAGAACTCAGTTTACCTGCAAGTGCCTCTATATGAGGTCCCCATTGCAGTTTAGAGTCCACTGTGATGCCCAGGAAGACAGTTGAGGGAACCAGATCTAACACTTTCCCGTCCATTTCTACATTTGAACTAACATGGGGTACATTTGGGGTAGAGAATTTAATACATTTGGTTTTCCCTGCATTAAGAAGAAGATTGTTAGCAGAAAACCAATTGGAGATTACATTAAGTGTATTATTGGGTTCTACAAGATCCCTGTCCTTCCTATCTACTTTAAATATAAGAGATGTATCATCAGCAAATAGGACTATGTTAGACATTGTGTCCTTTATTATATTTGGAAGGTCATTTATATATACAAGGAACAGAAAGGGGCCTAAAATTGATCCTTGAGGCACTCCCATTTTAACTAATGAGCCTACAGAAGTGACGTTACTAATAGCAACCCTTTGTTCCCGGCCTGATAAGTATGATTTCACAAGATCAATAGATCTACCCTGGATTCCGTAGTATTCTAATTTCAGAATGAGCGTGCGGTGATCAACGCAGTCAAAGGCTTTAGAGAGATCACAGAACACTCCCACTGCATCCCGTGCTTCCTCCCAAGCCCCCAATACTGTTTTGATTAAGGTGGATCCAGCATCCTCCGTAGATCGTCCCTTCGTAAATCCAAACTGTTGATCGTGAAGAATCCCATTTTTATTGAAATATTCTAACATTTGGTTTAAAATTAATTTTTCGAAAATTTTGCTTAAGGCTGGTAGCACAGATATTGGCCTATAATTAGATGCGTTATTGAGGCAGCCTGTTTTAAAAATGGGCACAATTTTACTGCATTTCATTAAATCGGGAAAAATGCCATCCATGATGCAAGTATTAAATATCGCCGCCAAAATAGGCGCGATGTTAACTATTATTGACTCGACAGCTTTAACTGACAATCCCCATAAGTCCTCTGTTTTCTTTACTGCTATTGTTTTAAAAGTTTTTATTATATCTATATGTGAAACAAAACTGAATTCGAAAGGAGAATGCCCATATCCCGTACCACATAGCGTCACAAGTACGTTAACACCGAAAATAATGTTTTAATTATGTGTAAAAACTACTGATTTTTAACCGTCTTTTTTAACCGCATTAAAAAATATCAATTAAAAGATAATAAATAATTAACAATTACCTACTTCCGCAAAAATGGCATATCCATCATAATAAAAGTTCATTTCCGAAAACGTATTCGTTCCGATTACAGTTGTCAATTATTTTCGCTATCAAGGTAAGTGAATCTACAAGATCATATAATAGAAAATAATTAATTCTATTTAATCGTTTTATTTTATCTCACCATTTAATTAAAAAAACATTGCGTATTTCAGATATTATTCAAAACACCTACAGTCAAGGAGTTTCGGTATATAGTGTATAGTCTATGTTTCGGAACACCGAATTATGGAACTGTCAGTATCAATGTCAATTTGATTATGGCGTTTTGGTATTTGTATCAACCAATGTTTTTTTGCTGCGTTTAAGTCGTTCTAGTAGTTTTATTGAATACTTAATTAATTCACTACGTCTGTAATAACTATTGATAGTGTTGAGATAGTGACTCTTGTTTCCTGGCGTATCGATATAGTGACTCTGAAGTTTATAATAATGTAACAGAGCTGCTAGACATCTAATGGATGATTTTAAAATATCTTGTGCGCTATTAAATAAATACCACAAGCTCACTGAAGACCCACCAGAAGCAGCACTTTATGTCACTATTGTAAAGGCCAGGCATTTACTCCAGAATCATTTGTCAGATTTTGTCAACCGTGAAAATATGAACAGAAGGAGTGCACTATTTCTAACGATTGATAGAAATATTATATTATGGATAAAAAAGGATGGAAATATACGACTGAAGATACTGCCCGTGCACGGTAAGTTGACCTGAGCGCGTAACGACCTATAGGCGAGAACAGCAAGCGTGCGGGCGCATTCGAAGTAGTCCGGGTCTCAACTTATCGCGCACGTGTAGTATATCTATAATATGCAATGCACTTCTCAGCAATGCGGCCTAAAACGCATACTTATATGATAAATAGATAAATAATGGTAATCACGACTATTACAAATTGCAAAAAAATATAATCAGGCGTTTTCTAACTTTTTTGAATATTTCGAAAATGTGGTTAAATGTTGATAAAATCTTGTTGGTAGTGAAAAGTTAAATAAAAACTAGACTCTTGAGAGTAAATTTGGTTTGACGCAAGTTGGTACGGATCCCCATACAAAAATGGGCATTCTCCTTTGCAGTATTAGGTACATGCAAATTAACATTTTTCTTTAAGAGTGTTACCGCAGCTAGGGGGGACGATGGAAGATATTTAGTAGTCTCTATAGGAATATTTGTAAAAAATTGCTCGAAAAAATTTGCGACTACAGATTTATCTGAAACTAGTTTGTCATCTATTTTTATGTTTAATTGACTATCCGCAACCCTACGATTACCAGTTTCAGTATTAATTATTTTCCATGTCGTTTTTATTTTATTATTGGATTTCTTTATCTGATATTGGATTTCTTTATCTGATTTGAAAGCTGATGGTGAAGTCTATACTGCAGTCTGTTCTTCCTCAAAATGTTTTTCTCCACTTGGTACTGGCTTCTCCACTATCCCGTCGTCCATTGAAGCATCTTTCATGTAGATCTGCACGTCATCTTCGGTCTCGTGGCTATGCATTTCACCATAGGTGTTTTCACCAACAAAATCGTCATGAGGCTCTAAAAGAGCGGCTAAGATTGGGTTTTCATCTAAGTTTCGGCTCCCCGTTACAGCGTTGTTTCGTTATGGAACCTATAAGTATAACTATAATATAAGAAAACAAAATAAACGTCACGAAAAGTCATAAAATGAAAAGAAGTTTAAAATTTCAAAAGTCACGTAAAAGATAATCATGCGTAAATTTGACGCGCACAGTCGTAAAATTTCAAAATTGGTGAGACTTACCTCCGTGATATTTGCATCTTGCAGAAGCTTCGTGCAACGAGAGAGATGTCTGAAACGCACAACGCGTAATTCGCAATATTGAGAAAATTAGAGTAATATTTCGTTCACGCATGCGTAATTTTTACGCAGACTATCTTTCTAGGGTTAACGGAATTGAATGATACATGGATCGTATTTATTCACCTGATAGACAGAACTGCTGGGGAGTTTGTTGCGCCGTTTCTTCTTTACGTCATAAACATACTAGGAAGAAAAGCGGTCATTTTTGGGGGGCTGTCTTTTGTTACATTGATAACTGTAGTTGTGACAATCTAATAAAAGGTCCGATTTGACATATGTCAAAATACTAGGATTAATGTCAACACTACAGGTCTAGCGCATAACTGATTCAGTGCCTGGGGTATGGCAGCGGCACGGGAGGGGTGACATATATGACGAGACATGACGTATCCAAACTATCTTGCTAAACACGTGATAAATATAATGAAGATATCTCTTACGATATTTTTACTACTACTAGATAATGAAAGTGATTCAAGCCATTCATGGGATCCATTCAAGGGATTCGGGTACAGACGATAAGGAATCTGATTAATTAAATATGGGATTTCGGGATTTGTTTCTTGTTTCAGTTGAAAATATTAATACTTATTAAATAAATTAATTTAACTTAGTTTTTTGTTTACATTTCACACGCAATTATATTATTTAATTTAACTTAAGTTTACACACGTAAATATCGTAAGAGATATCTTCATTATATTTATCACGTGTATAGCGAGATAGTTCAGACACGTCGTCATATGTCACCCCTCCCGTGCTGCTCCCATACCCCCGGCACTGACTCAGTTATGCGCTAGACCTATAGTAATAATTCCTCCAATGGGTGGCATTCAGTTTCATTTTATCAATGGTGCGCTATGTTCAGATAAATAAAAAGGCGACTTTCTTTAAGATCGAAGGCGTGCAACGTCTGTACACAATTATTTTGTCCTTAGCAAACGTGAAATCGGACCTATTACGTTGTTCGAACTGCAAGTTATTAATGAGTTTCGAAGTTCGAAGTTAACCGTTCGGTATAGTGTTTTTCTTTCAGGGAATTTTATTATACAATTTAAACAAGTCAGTTTCATTAAATATTATTGCATTAATACAACACAATCTTTACTTCACATCGTGTTCTAATTAGATTTAAAAAAAGTAATGTTCTGTACTTGTGCCTTTGTTGTTTCGTATATTTTTATTATTTAATTTAGTTTTTAATGCAAGGAATTTTGAGGACTTTTTTTTTCAAAATAAGTAAATGCTATACGGAAATTAGATACTTTTATTATTGTCCTTTTCTCAAAACACATTTTATACGTAGTTTTTTTTACTTTTGCCTATCTAGAAAGATATTAAAGCCCGCAATTTTGCTATCGCACGTAATACAGGAAGCAATACAAGTAAATAAAAAAATACATAATATTTACATGCTCGTCCTACTATGAAAATAACGAAAAAGCAACGTAAACATAGCGACGGTAAAGGTAATGATCAAAGGCTCCTAAGAACCGCAAAAGAATTTTCATTTCAAAATCTCGAACACAAATGAAATTACTAGTAATATAAAAGCCTTATTGGTCTACTAGTCGCATGCGCAACGGCTGAGCGTGAGGTCCTGAATTCGATCCCTAGGCCGGGCAAAGTGTTAGTGGTCAATCAGATTGCACTAGCGGGTGCGGGGACGGGCGCGGGCGCTTGGGTCTTGGCGTCTGCGTGTTCACAATAGCGCCGAACGAGCTATCGTACAACGCTTCGGCGGGTGAATCAAAATGGTTTAGAACCACACGCGCAGTCATCTAACAGACGCTATATCACTGTGAACGATACGGGCGGACTGAGCCATGAGTGGGCAATCAGACTGCACTAGCGGGTGCGGGGGCGGGCACGAGCGCTCGGGTATTGGCGTCTGCGTGTTCACAGTAGTGCCAAACGAGCTACACACACGCAGTCATCTAACATACGCTATATCACTGTGAATGATACGGGCGGACTGAGCCATTAGAAACACCCGCGCCATCCGCGCCCGCGCCCGCCTCATGCGGACGCGCGGCTCGCGGGAGCACTGTGAATGCAACTGGCGTCTACATACATTTTGATTTACATGCGCCCGCGCCCGCCTCGACTCTGAAAGAGTACTTATTCTTCCGTGAAGAATTTCTAAGTAGCAACCCGGAGCCTGGATTTGTGCCCGGTTGATGGCAATAGGCTCGCCCCCTTTTACATGGGACTTAAACATAACGGCAGAATCAGGGAGCACTATAATACACTTCTGCCTAATCTTTCGGGGAATACCGGCGTGATGTTATGAGTTATGCTATGTTAATATAAAAAGCTAATAATGGAGTAACATTATGATTCCTGAATAACACGAAACCTCTACTGTGAATTTGTGGCGAGATAGATGCCGCCACATCACTCTGGTGACGTCACACACAACCTTCGCAGCCTCGACAGCCACACATCATTCCCTCAGCAGCTCAGCATTCAATCGAGCAGCAAGCAGTGAGTCCCACAGCCAGCCAGCATCCTCGGCTTCAACGGGTGATGTGACCACTAGCCTGCAGTGAACGCGCAAGCCTAGTCACGACCCTCAGCCCACTCCAGCATCATGGCGCATCATACTGCACTTCGGCCGGTCAACTAGCAGAGGCACTTCTCTCCTGGTCGACGCAGTCCACAGCCACCGTTCACAGTTTCGACTCAAAGAAACCCTTCACTGGCCCTGGCAAGTTCTCAAGACTCAACGACCGCTGACTCATCAAGACGATCGACCTCCGGTCTCAGGGGGGGAGTGATGTGGCGGCATCTATCTCGCCACAAGCGAACTATCCTACATCGCGCAATCAAGATTTAACACGCAGATAGTATATATACAACCTCCCAACATCAACTGGTGGGCAGTAGCCCGCCAGGCACAAGACTCCGCCTGGTTGGAGGATCCTCCCTTTGGTTGGAGGAACACCACACCTGGTTTCTCCACATTGGTGACCCCGTTCAAGAACACGAAAATGACTGAGGACAGAGCGTGCACGAGCCAAGGAGTGTCAGCAGCGGAAACATTTCGCGTGGGTGTGCGCATACCGCCGTTCTATCCAGAGAAGCCAAGTCTCTGGTTTAACCAGATGGAGGCGCAGTTCATCCTGTCGAACATCAAGTCGGACGACACAAAATTTTACTATGTCACCGGCAACCTCGATCCCCAGTACGCTGCCGAAGTCGAGGATATTATCGGCAACCCTCCATCCACCGGAAAATACGAGCGACTTAAAGGTGAGCTTATTAAACGGCTGTCGGCATCGCGTGAGAAAAAGGTGAAGCAGCTTCTCATGCATGAAGAGCTGGGTGACCGGAAGCCGTCACAATTTTATCGCCACCTTCTCAACCTCGCTGGCCCAGGTGTACCGGAAGAGTTCCTGCGAAGCATATGGACGACCCGCCTACCCGCAAACACGCAAGCCATCGTAGCTTCGCAGTCGAGGATGGACTTGGCTGAACTTGCAGAGCTGGCGGACCGGATCCACGACGTCGTCGGTACTCAGTCGGCATCAACAACTGCCATACCAACTGCTGCATCGGTGAGTACCGCGAGTACCAGCGTATGCTCGGAAGTCGCCGCTCTGACCAAGCAGATGGAGAAGCTGGCGGATAAGGTGGAGCGACTGTCTCGCTCCAGAGGACGATCCCCTAGTCGCACACGCTATCGATCAGGCTCATCGCGATCAGAGTCCAGCTACAGGAAGTTCCCGCAGTGCTGGTACCACCAGAAATTCGGAGACCGAGCCAAAAAGTGCATGAAGCCGTGCGACTACCCTACATCGGGAAATGCGAGGGGCAATCAATAATGGCGGCCGATGATTGTCCGAGTGCTGGTCGCTTATTCGTCACCGATCAAAGGTCAAAGATGCAGTTTTTGGTCGACACCGGCAGCGACCTCTGTGTCTACCCCCGATCGGCATTATCAAGTCGACGAGAGAAGACCAACTTCCAATTGTGCGCGGCTAACGGAACACCGATAAATACATACGGGTTCATAAGTGTTAATCTTAACCTACGATTGCGCCGTGACTTTGCTTGGCGATTTATCGTTGCCGATGTAACAAGGGCGATAATAGGCGTGGATTTTTTATCTTTTTATAATTTGGTTGTTGATTGCAGGAATCAACGCCTTATTGATAACTATACAACGCTCTCCACCCCGGCGTCGCCTGTCCGTCGTTCTGACGATGTTTCCTCGGTGAGGGTAAGTTTGGGTGATTCCGCGTTTACACACATACTACGGGAATTTCCCGACATCACTCATGCATCCTCGCCGCACGGTCGACGCACGTGCACCATGACTTGAAAACTAGTATACTCGACTGTACGCGTAGATATAGATGCAAAATCTAGCGGTCCAAGTTTCTACCGCGCTAACTTCCGGTGTTTATGTTTTTAATATAATACGACTGTCCTATTGTGTCTACTACTCCTTCTTATCTTAAATAAGTGTAATTCTTGTGTGTGTGAACTGTGTCTGTGTAACAATAAACTTTCGATCTTATTCTTGTGTACTTTGAACTTTATTTCTTCTACCACCTACCACACACAATCGCCTACACTACAAATTCTTGGTACACACGGCTACACATCAAGCTATACATTTCCAGTTTACACTGATCTCTTATTGTAAGGAAATCGTATACAATACGAGATCAGCTTATACTGGAAATGTATAGCTTGATCTGTAGCCGTGCGTACAGCTATTAATCCCTACTAATATTATAAATGCGAAAGTAACTCTGTCTGTCTGTCTATTACGCTTGCACGCCTAAACTGCTGAACCGATTTTGATGAAACTTGGTACAGAGATAGTCTGGAACCTGGAGAAGGACATAGCGTCAGTGAAGTTCTAACAGTGCGTAAGTCATTTTGTGACTGTGAAAACAGACAACGCTGCAAAAGTCACAATATTACTTGAAATGAAGAAGATTATTAGGATTTTCAAAGGTTTAAATCATCAAAGAGTTTATTTGTAATGATAGTTAAAAACAATATTGCGTTCAGCGTAGGTTGCGCTCGTTTTGAATCGTTTTTTCACTCTCTTGTAAAGTAGCTATTTACTAGCTACACTAGTTGATCTGACCTATTGAGAAACACTAGAAGGGTTGAGGATATTGAAATAAAACCACATCTGTGCTCTGACCTAGCTGGTATCAAAATCAAAATTTATAAAATTTACTTCATTGACCCATACTCAATGTTGTGAACGAAACCATAGCGCGATGCAAATCGACCCTAACGCCATCAATCGAGCGATGGGCCAACTTTCGCACTATGGTTTTTACAATCGATACTCTTTGATATGGTTTGAGTATTGGTCGTAAACAGTAGCCATTTTTGACTTCCGCACTGTTAGAACTTCACTGACGATAGGTTACTTTTATCCTGAAAAACGCGGAGTACCTACGCAATAAACGGCATCCACGCGGGCGAAGCCGCGGGCGACCTCTAGTCTAATCTATAAAGGATTTTTTTAACGTAATGCTTCGTAACATTATTAAAAAAACTACTCATACTCCTTTAAATTTATTTTGGAGAAAATTTCTGGTATACATATAGTTGTAGTGTATTATAGCTACGAGTTTATGTATACGGCTGTCCCATTTCAAAACCTAGTAAGGGCTTAAAACGAAATTTTACAGGAGAGCGCATAAACGTTAAATCGGTCAGCCTTTGGAAAGTATTTATGTTAGGTAAAAACATGCGGTTAAAGTGACTTACTAGGTTTTAAAATGATCAGAGGCAGTGAATGGCACTTACTAGGTATCGATGCTTAAATATATCTGCTTATTATGTGGTGTTTTTGTATTTGGTAGAGACTTTCTAGGTTAGCAAGATTATGCAATAAAACGATTTTTGTAAAAAGTGTTCCTTACTAGGTTTTGAAATGCGACAGCCGCATAATCTTAAATTTTCCCTAGATAATACAAATAATCCAAATACTCTTTATTGTACATAACAACAAAAAGGATACATTATTTAAATAAAAGACATGTACAATAATGGCCGGTCTTTTTGCTCCAGGCGATTTCTGCCGTACAACCTTTTAAAAGACTGCTTTGATTTTAATGAAATGTCTCTTTGTGGAAGTATTAGCTATGTGTATACAAGTTATTGGTTCGATTTATCTATAGCTTTATATTTATATCTAAAGCTTAAAAGCAGTCGATACATTTCGTCGGCCATCAGTGAAAATCTCGTTAAAGCCAAAAGCAAAATTTTACAGGAGACGAAAAAACCGTTTCCTGATTTTTTTTGTTAGGAATTTTTTTTTTTTTGTTTTAGTATAAATTAACCATTACTACTAAATCGTGTAATTAGTATTTGAATATGACTTCTCGAACGGTATCAAAATGCGAATTATGAGGTTTTCTTGGAAAAAAAATGGATTTTTAACTTTATGTGGGATATGATACATATGAGACTATTTTTAAAACTAAAAAGGGTTAACAGCAGATAAACAGGTGCATCATTCATAATCAACTTCTGTATTTGCATTCAAATTGAACTCGAGCCAGTCTAAAATATGGGTTCCGAGGTTTTCTTGCTAAATATAACCTTAAACGTGTCTGACCAAAATTACTATTTACGAAGTTTTCATCGGTCGTCGACAATACAGAGTGTTAACGAATTCGTGTAATTCCTTCAAACCACATGATCTTTTAATGGTATAGATTAACCCCGCACGGGATTTAGTTAATTAAAAATAAAAAAAAGTATATTTTTCCCAATTTTTTTTGGCATGTATTTAACGCGGCGACAAACTAATCTGATTTAGGGTTTTAAAAATAATTAAAATGGATAGCAAAAATAATAGGTTGGCAGCTACAGTGAAGTAGCATTTTAAGCAGGCAGGGGGTTTTAAAAATAATTAAAATGGGTAGCAAAAATAATAGGTTGGCAGCTACAGTGAAGGAGCTTAAGTCGACGGAGCCCCGCTGTGCGGGGCTCCTATTTCTGTCTGCAGGGTTTAAAGTAACCTAACACGAAGGGACCCTTCGAACCTAACCTATCCATGTCGGGATTCCCCTTAACCACCCTGCTAACATTATTAGTCGCCAAGTCATTATATTAGTCGCCAAGTCATCATTTATAGCTCCTCGCCTCATTTTATTAGTTGCAAACACTTAGTCGCCTTTTAAGTTATTAGTCACCTGGAAAATAATAAGCCTTTTTTTTATGTGATACAAAATTTCGATGCCATGCATAAATGAATGAAGGCATGGCGACACAGCTGACGGGTTAGACTAGTCCGATATCCCTCCATACAGTCAGTTAACTTGGGATGCTAAAATTACTCAAATACAGAATACAATGGTTCATTTTTTGAAAACTTTTTTTTTGTTGGTTCTTAAAAAAACCTATGCAGGGTCACGTGGTTTGAAGGAATTACACAAATTCGTTAACACCCTGTATACGAAAAGGTACAATTTAGGCTGGTACAGAGAATTTATCACTATTATCCACTTCCAATACCTATCGGTACTATGAAATACACTAGAAGCAACCGAAACACAATTTGCAAACAGTTTCCTGTCCATTGCATTAACGAATAAATGGAATTCATGAACCGATTCAACCATATTCCAACAATTGAACCGAATAAAATGTGCATACAGAGAATTTAGATCCACAAATACACATAGCTATGTATAAGCAAAATCCGTTTGCAGTCAAATATTTCGAGGTTGTGCAAGAGATTTGGAATAACACCGAGCGTGACATGAAGTTGAAAGAAATCGTAACTAATATCCTAACTATCCTAATCCTAACTCATCATCTGCCTAGCCTTTTCCCAACTATGTTGGAGTCGGCTTCCAGTCGAACCGGATGCAGCTGAATATCAGTATTTTACATGGAGCGACTGCCTATCAGACCTCCACAACCCAGTAACTGGGTAATACGATATTCTTGGTAAGACTGGTTGTCAGACTTTCTGGCTTCTGAGCAACAGTAACGACTGTCAAAGATCTACAAATGACAGCCGGGACCAACGGCTTTACGTGTTTTCCGAGGCACTGAGGAAACTCGTTATGATAAATGGTCACCCATCCACAGACCAACCTCGGCAAGCGTGGCTTAACCCGGAAGATCGGTCTATGCGGCTGTAATTATTTAGCCACGAGCTCCTCTCCTAATAATCCCAATCCTAACTATCCTAACTAATATTATAAATGCGAAAGTAAGTTTGTTTGTTTGTTACCTTTTCACGCCTAAACCACTGAACCTGTCATCCTGAAATGCATATACATTGTCAGGTGTACAGAAACGGACATAGCTGGAACCTTTCATTCCGAAAAAAAATACTGTTCCCGAGGAAAACAACAATAATGATAATACATGGCGCCACGTCTCTTTCGAATCATGATTGAATTATATTATTATAGAAACTTTAGTAGCGTGGTAAGAGTTGATTGTAAAATTCTAAACAGTGATTTTCTTTGTAATGTGTTTTGATGACAATTAACCATGTCAGTTGTTTTATATAGTTTAGCGTCCTTTTACTTTTTGTAAATGTGAGAGCTTTGTAGACTTGCTAGATGCCTGAATACCTAGTTAATTTCTGACCATATTTTTCATTTTGCTTTTTTGTGTGGTTCCTGCTCTTAAGTCTACTTTGCTCTCTCATAACTATTCTAAGTCATAACTGTACCCACTCAAATTGTTAAAGAAATGGATTTTAAAAGAGTAACCATGGAGTTTCTTGCCGGCTCTTCTCCATAGGAAACGACTAATTGGAACCGTGCACCTAAATTCGACTTTTCATAAGCGCCTGTAATGGTTTATGTGAAATAAAAACTTTTGATTTTGATTAAATTAACGCGAGCGAAGCCGCGAGCAAAAGCTAGTTGTAAAATTAAAAACTTTTTGAAAATTCTGTGTCCCGTCTTTCTGTAAACTATTGATGACATAAGATGTTTATCATTAGTTACGGTTTACTCACGTGCAATTTTTGGGATTGCTCGGTTTGTTTCGGACCCAAACGGAACCCTGACAGCGGTAACGCGCTGCGTCCGATCCGAATCCGTGAAAATACGTTCCGAAGTACCCATAGAACTCTTTGTATGGTAGTTTACGCACTACATCCGGCATCCGTCATCCGATTTCTATCCGTCATCCGTGAGTTTCTAATTCGGAAGAAAAATTGACGGACCGAAGTAGCCGTAGTAATGTTTGTATGAACGCTTTCGCACTACCTCGGATTTAAATCGGACGCCAAATGGATATGCCAAAGATGGCCCCTGAATTGTTTGAATTTGGATCAGGGATCGGAATAGTGCGTAAGCAACATCCGAATTCGGTCTGAGATTTTTACTCTAGATCGGTATTTTCACGGATTCGGATCGCAGTGCGTAAAGCAATATCCGAATTCGATCCGAGTTTTTTATATCCGTATTTTCACGGATTCGGATCGGATGCAGTGTGTAATCGCTCTTAATCATGAGCTGAACACGCGATGTGAAATCGACGGTTCTCTTTTTGCACAGACTCTAAAAGAGATCTCTATTCCATATACATATTATACAGGGTGGAAAAAATCAATGGGCCCTGAAGGGAAACCACTTTAAATCCTTAAGATACATTATTTTTCTTAAAGGAAACATTCCTTTATTTTTGAAAAGAAACAAAACTGCATTCACAGATTTCTCGACAACCTTACCTTAATCGGGAATCGAACCAGCTAAAAATAAAAAAAATAAACACTCGCTATTTTATTCTACTAATCGATAGGATTATTGTCAAACGGAACGTTCTATTTTTAAACTTTTCGTCAGAACGCTCCGTCTAAGAAGGAAATGTGCATAGAATTATTATTACCAATTAAATGATTTTCTTATCTAAGTCTTGAACGAGGTACTTAGAGATAAATTAGCAAGCTTGTACTTCATAGAATGTCTTTGGATGTTTGAGTTTTAGGAAAATTATAACGTGTCTTTTACCTACTTGTTAAAAGTGAACAGTTCTAGTCTAGGTAATGTTGATTAAAGCCCTTGTGTACTACCTAAATATTAGATTTCATGGATATCTTGTACGACAGACGAGTGTCAGACCTAATGTTTATTGGAGAAATTTTATCTCCAACATTGACTGTATCGACTAATGAAATAAAATAGCGAGTGTTTATTTTTTGATTTTTTTAACTGGTTCGATTCCCGGTTTAGGTAAGCATATCGAGAAATCTGTGAATGCAGTTTTGTTTCTTTTTAAAAATAAAGGAATGTTTCCTTTAAGAAAAATAATGTATCTTAAGGATTTAAAGTGGTTTCCCTTCAGGGCCCATTGATTTTTTCCACCCTGTATATCCCGTCAAAATACTGAACAAAATCCTATTTCAAAATCTTGAGATATGAAGAAACGTAAGAAGCCAAACCCATAAGTATCTCTAACTGCCTAAACTGGCATTTTTATTACTCAATCCTTTCAAGATTTCCATCAAGGTCTGAGTCAATGGGGCACAATAATAGTTCATTCCCAATTTACTTGATGTAAACTTTTTACAGTACGCTACATTTCAGACAGATTACTTACCTAGCCAACATAGTAATCTCTCTGAAGTCTATCACTACTAGTGTAGTAGAGAATTTTAGAGATTTGGGGCACTAGGCCCAAGCCACACACAGTGTTTCGTTGAGTGCTTAGAGCTTGAAGCTCAAAGCTCAAAGCTGCGCTGCGTATTAGGTGAACCCAGCGAAACGATGCACTGGTTATTATCGCACCACTGACGCTTGGAGCCGCACTGAATGACAATTAGTCCCATAGTGAGTCTCCGAGTGAACGGACGTGTCACCTGGTTCAGCAAGCCACGCCGCGCGCTTTGTGGCACGCTACTAATCAAGCGAGAATGTAAACGAGAATAAAAGACGTCATCAAAACCTGTAAAATAGCAATATTATCCATTTTTAGGGTTCCGTGAAAACGGGACCCTATTACTAAGACTCCGCTGTCCGTCCGTCTATCCGTCTGTCACCAGGCTGTATCTCATGAACCGTGATAGTTACAGTTAAAATTTTCACAGATGATGTATTTCTGTTGCCGCTACAACAACACATACTAAAAAACAGAACATAATAAATATTTAAGGGGGCTCCCATACAGCAAACGTGATTTTTTTGCCGTTTTTATACAAGGTTAGTCGGAAAGGGGGTACTAATCCGCAGACCACTTAAAGTATCACTGATGACGGTTTTGAAACATGTGTCAAAAATTCAAAATTCGATAATTTTTATTTCCATGTAAAATAATTTTTGTTTTAGTTATTTCAAAAATTCTTCGTCCCTACTTTAATTACGGATTCAGAAAATGGAGCTTCTAATTCGTGACCCCAAATATGACCTAAAAAGTAAACACAGCTGATCATAGCTGAGGATAGATAAATTTTAGCATATTTTTTTTGTAATTTTTGAACAGATATTTCTCTTAAACTATTGACTTTTGGGGAAAGTGGTAGAACAAAAGTTACTCATTATTATGGGTACTTTAACACCCTTTCGGATTAGTACCCCCTTTCTGACTAACTTTGTAGATAATGGTACGGAACCCTTCGTGCACGAGTCCGACTCGCACTTGACCGGTTTTTTGTATTACAACTTGCGTGAAACAAATTCATACTTATGATTAGTTACGGTTTACTCAGGTGTATTTATCGGGATTCCCGGACTAGTTTCGGACCCAAACGCAGCCCTTAATTTTTAATATTTGATATTCTTTGTATGGTAACGTTTTGTTAAAAAACTCCAAGATTCACCTTACGTTAAAAAGGGTATAGAGGTCCATTTGAGATATTGACGTAAGATTCGGTTTTTAAACTCCTAGAGTACGCGTACGTCGAATTCGCGTCGAATTAAGCGATTGGCTTCTGCGCTACAGGTGGTGAGTTCGATTCCCACACGGAACAAAAATTTGTATGGCCTACAGATGGTTGTTTCGGGTCTGGGCGTTTGTGTATGTGAGATTTGTGTCTGTAAACGCACCCACGATATAAGAGAAATCTTAGTGAGGGGCAATGTTTAAAAAAAATAAAAATAAGATGCTGGTCACCAACATGAACCTTAAATCTCAGAAACTAAGAATTATACATAGATTATTAAAAAAACTGTTTTTAAAAACTATTAAACATTACTCAAATAAAATCAATAAAACTTCTTAAATAGTCTATAAAATACTTTTTATTTGAATAAGCTAGCATTCTTAGTTTCTGAGATATTAAGGTTTATGTTGGTGACTGGGATTCGTTGCTCCCAAGTATAAATAATCTTACCGGCAATAGCGAGCTGCATGATAAAGAAGTTCATGCGACTCTTCCTGGCGTTTGTGCAGAGGAGCGCGGCGATTACCGAAGCGTTGAGCACCACTATCGCCACGAACAGCACCCACATTACCGTAAACTGGATCGACTGGAAGATAAACAGGTAGGAATAAGTCACGGAACAGAGAAAACAACTGGAAGTGTCCCTGTACTTCCTTAGTACGGAAAACAGTGTCGCCAAACTGACATGCAATTATATTGAAAAATATTTTTTACTTTATAGAATAATACTTTTCTGTTCACTAAAATTGTAACACAGCTCTTATTTGTCTTATATATTGAAGGGTACAATGGCGGTCTTATAGCTGATAGCGATATCTACCAGACAACCTTTGGATGAACAGGAAGACAATGAATAAGGTAGGGGGGCGTAGTCCGTGGTGTACCGCTGCAAAATATATACTACACACAATACTTAGAAAAAATACTATAATTATATAATATAAAATTAGATTACGCTTAAAAGGCAAACATTACCAAGCAACATGTTGGCAACTTTACACTAGAGCATTTTGAAGTTTTTTTTTTGGAATAACAAATAAAATAATCGCCTATTTGTCATAACTACGTGATTCCAACGAATTGTAAGTGCAGTTTAAAGGCTTATAATAAAATGACATTTAAAGATTATGAAATAAAACTTTAAAATGCTCTAGTGTAAAATTGCCAACATGTCGCTAGGTAATTTTTGCCTTTCAAGCGCCGATATATATATATTTATACACCCATTTTTCGTCCTGCTATTATTTTTATACGTTAAAATTGCACAAAAGGTATGATTCTAACATTTTACGTACGAGTTCGAGACGTCGTGTCATAGCAAGTAGCTACTTGCGTGAGCCAGTCGTTCTGACACTTCCAGTTGCTTCTTCTATTTCTTGGAATAAGTGAAGGGTACAAGCAAAAGACCGCAACATTGGCTCACGCGATATAAGCTACTTGCTGTCACACAAAGTCTCAAACTCATACGTAAAAATATGAGAATCATGCCTTATTGTGCAATTTTAACACATTCGAGTCCACCACACTTTTCACAGAGCTCATATGCCATGCCGCCTTATATAAGGTCTATCTATTCATACACGAAATATTTTAAGGGATACATCTATAGGTGGTCAAGAAGCCAAATAAAAAAAAATGTTGTTGAGTAGGTATATTATTTTACGTAATTATTATAATTGTATTAATGCTTGAGAAATTTCGCATAAATTTGAAAAAAAAAAATTGCCCGCTTCATTGACAATAAATACTACGTAGAAACTAGCGTAATGGATGTTGAAAATAGTAATGAGCCAGTATTTGATATGTGTATGAAGTAAATTTAATTTTTTTAATTAAAAAAATATACCTATACTTAGTTCTTCTTTTTTTTAATTTATATGGCTTCTTTACCACCTATAGATGTATACCTTAAAATATTTCGTGTATGAATAGATATACCTTATATATTGCTAGTGGACCTTCTAGGAATAGTAGATATAAAGAAGGTGAAATGACACGAGGATAATTATGAAAAAGTGATCCTACAATGTGTGGCAACTCGCTGCAGTATTTGCATCTCCACGTGCCTAAAGTTGTTGGGGACGATAAGTACCTTGTATGTGCTAAATTAGGATACATTCCTCCTCTATACAAAGTAGATTTATTGAGATATAAAAAAAATCAAAGAATTGTATGGAAACGAAAGATAAATTCAATTCAAACTGTATGATTGGTAGAAAAAAATATTAAACTCTCATTAATCTTTCCTTTCAAAAACTTCGCTGCAAAATTAATTCACATTTATTCAGAAGTCTCTTATCAAGTCGGCACATTCAAAAGGTAGTCAGCTATACAAAATAATATGTTCGTTATTGCTATATTATCTTTCGCCTACGACTTTGTTTGCTGGATTACTATTTTTTATGAATGAATCCCTGAATCTTATCAAAATAGGTGTGATAAGCAGTGGTCGGAAAACGGTGAGCTAATTTACCTAAACTTCAAAGAACAGAGACAAAAACTGGAGACTTCCTTACGACAACATTTTTTTTTCGGGAGAATTTTCTCGGAGATTTTCTTTCATTTGTTTTCAAAAAATAAAAGACAATCTCCTTTTTTAAAAACAATAAACAATCTCTTTTTAAAAACGATGAAAAACGTGTCATCTGGTTTGTGAAAATTTTGGGAAACAAAAATAGGAAACGAATTTAATTGTTTTCTGTACTATTAACATTAATATTAAATGCACTTTAGTGATGTCCCGAAAGCCGGAATACTTTTCACGAAAAAAAATTACTAATAAGTAATACTTCGTCACTTGTTATAGAACATTATAGGTCAATCAATATACCAGTCAAAAATCTACTAATATCAGTATCTAGTAGATCTGTTTTTTAAGTTGCATAGAGAGTCATCGTTTGTCAACAAGACTATCTGTCTAGCCTTTTCCCAACCATGTGGGTGTCAGCATCCAGTCTAACCGGATGCGGCTAGTACCTATTTTACACGGAGCGACTCCCATTAGACTCACGCAATCTAATTAGATATATGTAGTTACTGGCAATGCCGATATCTCATAGCATGTACGGATGTCTATTACTTTTTCTTCTCTTTTATATTCCTGTTAAGTACCTATATATTCTATCACTTGTAAATTAAATCATATTAGTTATTTGTTTTTAATAATAATTGTTTGCTGCACCAAACGACGTCATTACGTCGGCGCCGGCTGCCGCTGAAAACCAGCGCTGGGGCTCTGTCTTACATAGGGTCACAGCATAATGCTGAGCGATAGCCGTTTTGCGTGGATGTGACGCATGTTTCCCTCAACCTTCTTATTTTTTGTTTTTGTGTTTTATTTTCTTTTTTGCGTCATCTTTACCGCAAATTAACGTATTTTCTTTCTTTCATGTCCTACGGTTAAACCGGTTGTCTGACTTTACGGGCTTCTAACTACCCGTAACGACTGTCATACGTATCTATTCATATAACACCCGGGATCGACGGCTTAACGTGCTCTCCGAGGCACGGAGGGGTCTCGATGAGTAACGAACGGCCACCCATCCGCGGACTAACCGCGACAAGCAAAGCTTAACTCTGCAAATCGTATGATCTGTACGTTTGTTAATTAGCCACGAGCCGTTCATCTTGTCAACAAGACAAAAAAACGAATATTAGACAGTTTTCCAGTATTTTTTCATAGAACGCATCCTTGTTTTCGTTAAAGTTTTAAGCTGTGGTGCAAACTCTACTTAACTTCACTCATCAGTTTTGGAGATTATCCCAAATAAAGATCGACAGACGGCCTCTTTTGGAATGTTGTTTGATTCAAATCGAAAATGTGGCGCGTTTAGTGTCTAAACACACTATGCCGAAGGTACGCGATTGAAGTTCGGCATGATTACGCCTGCAATGCTATTTGAATTACTGACGACAAATTATGCCGAAATGATGTTGCGTTATAGCTTACAGCTGAACTTCGGTCGGGCGTAAGTTCAGCGACAATTCGGCAGCAACGTATTCTGTAGAGCACACATTATACGCAACCAAAGTTCGATTCGATTGCCGACGAAGATACGGGGCGGGGGGTAGCAGCGGGAGGCAGGCATGTCCGCGCCCCGCGTGTCCGCCCACAAGTTTGCGCAACCAAATTTCTGCCGCGTAAGTTCGGTATTTATGGTGTGTCATATCAGCCGAATACGTCGGAACGTAAAATCAGCCGCGGAACTTCGGTCACGTACCTTCGACATAGTGTGTCTGGACACTTAATGTCCAGCGTAAGTATGAAAATAAGAGAGTTCCATACTATTATAAAATTAGATGTGTTTGATTCTGTTCGATGATTTTGACGATCTAAAAGTGATTTTAAGTAAAGACATAGTCTCTCTTTACGATTTTTCCGGTATTGTGGGTGCGTCAATAGACACATCTTCACACAAACACAAGCAAAAACACCCAGACCCAAAGCTGTCTTTAGCCATACAAATTTTTGTTTGTTTAATAAAAGTTGTATGCTAAAGTTGATCGCACGTGTAACTACAATTGATCTACCTAAAACATTCAACATCGCTGGGAAATGGGAGCTTTATACCGGTGAATTTTATACCGTCTGGAAAAAATGGGTATAATTCGTGAACGGAGTAGAAGGTTTTGGCATAGATATTTTAAACGTTTTTTTTTTCGTTCCCTTATTATAAAATTCATTAATAGATACCTACTATCGAAATTCAAATCATTCGCAGGTGCGTATAATTTGAATTTAGATATTATACAAGGTTAGTTTTAGTATATACTAAACATGAAACTAGTTTGTTCAGAATCACTAGGAGAATCAATTGACATATTTTTACACGACTTTTTTTTTTTTCATAAATTTCAATTTTGTTTCAGTAGTTTTCTACCCAAAACAGTTGACGGGAATAATCAATTTATTCATTTCAAAATTTCTATTTTTATTGTTTTAGTATGAAAGTGTACTTCAAATTAGTAGTATTTATTGATAGATCAATTTGAATATGCTCGAGCAATACCGACACAGAGCGCGCCCGTCTCGTCGCGGGCGCAACGCGACCTCGCCGCGTGTTCAGCTCATGATTAAGGGCTCCATTTGGGTCCGAAACTAGTCGGGCAATCCCCTAAAATGCAGGTGAGTAAACCGTAACTAAACATAAATTTGAATATGGAAAAATGAAAAAAACAAATATGCCATCAGCTTTTACTCCGTTCATCTATTATACCCATTTTTTTCCAGACGGTAAAAGAAGTCATCTGGTATAGGCACCTACAATATTAAGTATCGCTCCGAAAATATGCGAGCCTTATACAAGGTTAGTCAGAAAGGGGGTACTAATCCGAAAGGGTATATGTACCCATAATAATGAGTAACTTTTGTTCTACCACTTTCCCCAAAAGTCAAAATTTTAAGAGAAATAGCTCTTCAAACATTACATAAAAAATATGCTAAAATCTATCTATCCTTAGCTATGATCAGCTGTGTTTACATTTTAGGCCATATTGAGGGTCACAAATTAGAAGGTCCATTTTCTGAATTCGTAACTAAAGTAGGGACAAAGAATTTTTGAAAAAACTAAAATAAAAATTATTTTACATGGAAATAAAAATTATCGAATTTTGAAATTTTAACACTTGCTTTAAAACCGTCATCAGTGATACTTTAAGTGGCCTGCGGATTAGTACCCCCTTTCCGACTAACCTTGTATAATAATGATAAAACACACATTTTGTTTATCAAAATTATTAAGTTTGTATGTAGGCCGCACTACCGGCACTACTGTTAAAAGCCTGATGTATCGTCGTGTATACTGATAACATTATCGCGACAGGCTCTCTCGATAGCCGATGACGTTAACCCCAAAATATCCATTACACGATTAAAACCTTTCAGGTTTTATTGTACACATAATCCACTGAAAACGTTGTGGGTGGAACGAGATTTGTAAGTTGTTTTGTTCAAGTGTCTAGAATTTTTATTTTGCGTAGGAGTTTAGCAGGGTCTCCATTGTTTCATCGAAAAAAAATTGACAAATTATCACTTCCCAAACAAGTTTCCGCACAATTTCGTTTGCCAAATTACTACTTAGCAAATAAATTCTTCACAAATAATTGTAACGCAAACCTAGTGTTTGGCAAGTGAACGTTTACACAATAACTTGCTTACCAACTAGTACTTTTACCAATTTGAATGTAGTCAAATGTTTCAGTTGGTATAACATATTTTAAGCTCGTGCCTTCCGTCGTCACAGTTCTAACCTAGCTGTTTCGATTTAAAAAAGATATAGGCGTGTTACAATCATTTGACTAAAAGTTTATTGTCTAAAGATTGTTTGCTGTAATAAATCATTTGATTAAAGACCAAATGTCTTAATGATATTATCCTTGGTAATATTCTGCCGAGTAAAAATTTTACCAAATGAAAATGTGCGTACTAAAATCATTCCAAATATTGCATTGGTATAAAAAAGGTTGCTAAAATTCGTTTGGGTAATGAAATTTTGACAAAATAATTTTGGCAAATGGCAGGCTCCCAGTTTAGTAATCAATCCGTCAGACCAACTGCCCCCAAGCGTGTTTGTTCTCTGCCAAAAGGAGGCCATTTCAGCTGGCTCCTACTTTTCGAGATGTGTCTATACCGATAACTGACCATTTTGAGCTCTTGGGCGTTACTCTGAAGTCAACCCTCAACTTTGGCTCCTATATCGAGTCCAATGCTTAATTGGCTGCTAAAAATTTTCTTTCATAAGAACCTTCTCCTGACAAGTACGAACACAAAAAAAACATAACATTCGAAATAAATATAATTAACTAGCTTTTGCCCTTGACTTCGTCCGCGTGAAAGTCCACAGGAACCGTGCAAACCAAACGCATTCCCGAGGTTTTCACTCAAAGGCAACGATAATTGTTGTTTACTTGACATAATAAGTACCTACTGCAGTTAGTTCGGATCGTATCTTCTCGGATTCAGATCAGGGGGTCTACTCCCTAAGCACGAAGTCCGTGGTTTCGGCCTTAGTTACGAGCGTTTCCTACTCCCTATCACCTACGGACATACGATTATTTCGGGGCCCGAACTAAGAATGATTGACAACACGATTTGACAGTTGTCCCTACTGCCGATGTGTTTTTGCCCGTCCGAAAAGTTGAACTTGACACTTGTTTTGTTCACTCCTACGTTTCGGGCTACTTTCGGACGGGTGACTAACTTCGTTGACGGACTTAGGGAGTAGGCCCTTCAGACGCAGTGCCCTTGCCAATAACTTCCAGTAGTTGTCAAGGTACTTCAGTCTACAACGTAGGTGTATTAATAATTATGTATGTCAACAATTTTGATGTATTCGCTGATATTTGGTTAAACTTTAACTTTATGAGAGTCAACATTCCTCGCTAATCCTATGACTTTATTGAAGTCGATGAACTCTCTTCTAAATATTAATAAGTTTGGATAAGCCTGGTATTAACTAATCTGTACTCTTTAGACTAATTACAATATTTGATAAGCTGTACACACATTGGATAAAATACTCTGTGTGTTCATACAGTTTTTTACATGAGTCAGACGATCGTTACATGATGTGAGAAGCTCGAAAGTTGAACAAACGATCGAATTATCATTCACAATATTGTATTTACTGAAATTTATTAATTTGACTACCTAGTGGTCGCGTGTAATGCCGGACTTAAAGAATAGCACTACCCCATCCCGTGGGTGTCGTATAAGGCGACTAAGGGATTCTCTAGAGGATGGGCAGCGTTCTTTGAGTACTTTAACAACCATACTGCGATCGCCAGCCCGCCTGTCAAGCGTGGCCATTACGACAAACCCCCTCCCTTTCGGGGGAGGCCTATGTCCAGCAGTGAACGTTTTTCGGCTGAATGATGAGTGGTCCCAAGCGCATCTGATGAGCATGAGGTCCAGGGTGCGATCCCCAGGTCGGACAAAGAGTTATTGGGTTTTTGGAATTTCTTAGTAGCAGACCCGAGTCTAGATTTGTGCCTGGTTGATGGCAATAGGCTCGTCCTCTATTATATGGGACTTTAAAATAATGGCGAAATGAGGGTGTACTATAAACCTCTACCCAACCCTTCGGGAAATATAGGCGTGATGTTATGCTATATTGATTTAACCCTTTGACCGCCACGTCAAAAAAGCAAAAGCGTGCTCTCGGTGCCAAGCTAAAATTTCATCCTTTACAATTCAGTTCCCGGAACCCGCCTCTCGAGTCCATTTACAAGTTTTGGGCAGTGAAAGGTTTAAAAGACTAACAACCATGAAGTTTCTTGCCGGCTCTTCTCCATAGAAAACGACAATTTGGAACCGTGCATCTAAATTCAACTTTTCATAAGCGCCTGTGATTTTTGAAGGTCTAATGATAGTTGCGCCGTATAGCAAAAGTGAGCGAAAAGGCTATGCAGAGAGGTTCACTGTTCAAACAGCAGACACAATAGTTAAACAATGCAGCAAATCATAAACAGGGTGGAAACGTTAAGTGTCAACAGACGATTATTTTAACAATATAACAGATATAGAAAAACTTTCTACCAATATCAAAACTAGGTTGCCTAATAGCTGGAGAGCTGATGACGAATTTTGGGAAGGTACTTTAGGCCTTTATTATTTAGCATAGGTAATAACCGCAAACGCGCCGCCAAACCTCGATTCCAGGTTCACCAACATTGATTAGTACGCGCTATCATAGTTTCAAGATGCGTAAAGTACCTTCCCAAAATTCGTCATCAGTTCTTGAGCTATATGGAACATAATGGCACGATGATCTTTTTTTAAATTTAGTCGCTATTTATCCAAAATTTTATTATAACTACGACCATACATTCATTAAATACGGTTGTTATGGGATTATTCCGCGAGTATAAACAAAAGCTATTTAAAAAATTATCTGGTATCGAAACTTATTGCATAAACTGACATAAATATTTATTCAGAATAGAACTTACTACTTACTTAGTCATATTCTCATATTTTTTGCGAGTTTTTTTTTATTATTAAATTAAATAATCTTTATTTCAGATAAGTTACATCCATAGTTGGTTATTAAAAAAGAGACAAAGAAAGTTACAAGTCAGTAAAAAAAAACGTAAACATGCATCTTTGAACAATGACATTCAACAAAGAAGCGTCGTATCTCCCTGCTATGGTCTTCAGGATTATGATTTTTTATTTCTTTTTAAAAAAAAAACCTTTGTTCCCGCTTTTTTCTTTTGTTAACCACGTTCCAATATCATATAGACTGAAATTGGCTACCAAATGAATAAAGCGATGGAATGATCGTCCAAACAGATTGCTTTCCATACTTAATTTATAGCCGCAATCAAATTTCAAACACAATGGCGATTTAAATTCGTAAACATATTTATGTCATTTTATTGGGTAAGTAAGCTAGTGATATTAGCTAACAGTCTGCTGTCAGATTTCTAAAAAGCCATTAAGTGATTTAACCGAATTTTGAGTTACCAGTAAAAACGTAGAAAATCTTGTCACTAGAAATTCTGAAGACATAGAGATGTTTTTGCAATACCAAATTATTGGACTATTTTTAACCGCTAGCGGCCCGACCGACGATCCGGATCTTCAGTGCCATTGTTTATCTATTGTGTCTATAATTACAGGACTCGATAAGTTAATCTCATTGTATAACTTTTAATGAATTACTACAGGACTAAAATAGTTTTAAAAATTAAGTTTTTTTTAGTAATTTTTTAGGCTTTTCTGTACCAAAATGTGACCATCTACAATATACAGTCTCTGTAAAAGGTATATTACAGTCTGTGTAAAAGGTATATTACAGTCTCTGTAAAAGGTATATTACAGTCTGTGTAAAAGGTATATTACAGTCTCTGTAAAAGGTATATTACAGTCTGTGTAAAAGGTATATTACAGTCTGTGTAAAAGGTATATTACAGTCTCTGTAAAAGGTATATTACAGTCTGTGTAAAAGGTATATTACAGTCTCTGTAAAAGGTATATTACAGTCTCTGTAAAAGGTATATTACAGTCTGTGTAAAAGGTATATTACAGTCTCTGTAAAAGGTATATTACAGTCTGTGTAAAAGGTATATTACAGTCTGTGTAAAAGGTATATTACAGTCTCTGTAAAAGGTATATTACAGTCTTTGTAAAAGGTATATTACAGTCTGTGTAAAAGGTATATTACAGTCTGTGTAAAAGGTATATTACAGTCTGTGTAAAAGGTATATTACAGTCTGTGTAAAAGGTATATTACAGTCTGTGTAAAAGGTATATTACAGTCTGTGTAAAAGGTATATTACAGTCTGTGTAAAAGGTATATTACAGTCTGTGTAAAAGGTATATTACAGTCTGTGTAAAAGGTATATTACAGTCTGTGTAAAAGGTATATTACAGTCTGTGTAAAAGGTATATTACAGTCTGTGTAAAAGGTATATTACAGTCTGTGTAAAAGGTATATTACAGTCTCTGTAAAAGGTATATTACAGTCTGTGTAAAAGGTATATTACAGTCTGTGTAAAAGGTATATTAGAGTCTCTGTAAAAGTCTCTGGATCTCGTAACTGACAAATTATAGAATAATACGGATCAGACTGGTCGATAGAGAAAACGTTGCGCTTTTACGTAGTTTACAAAGTGTAACATAAATAACGCACAACCTCGTATGGAGTCACTATACACATCATTATAAACAACTTTTACTATGGGAACAAAGAAATCGCGAAAAAAAAATCAGCTGTTCCCTACATTTATGTTCGCATAACTCGTCAAAATGTAGGGAACAGCAGTTTTTTTTTTCGCGATTTCTTCTTTGGTCCCATAGTAAAATTTGTTCGTAATGATGAGTACAGTGACTCCATATGAGGTTGTGCGTTATTTAAGTTACACCTTGTATAAAAACTCAAATTTGAAAAAATGACACTTAACGGTGTTTTAGAAATCGGACGCCAGACTTTCAATACCTGTAAAACTAACAAAGTAATCGTCTGTTAACACTTTAAGTTTCCAACCTGTATATGTTTCACGGGACAGGAAAAAGGTTAATACTCACATCATAAAAATAATAAATATTAAGTTCGCTGGTGCTGTTGGTGATATTCTTCAGGTGACCGTGATCATCATCAGGGGTGAACACTGTCGTAAAGTAGGACGTGCGCGGCGTCGTCTGCTCCTCCAATTCTTCCATCATGATGTCTGGTTCCATAATCCTGGAACAAAACATATTTAATTTAGTATAGGAAGCTGTTTAATAGTTACCAGGTTAAAGTAGGAGTGGTCATGTTAATGGGTTCAGGGGCGACGGACTTGGGGAAGTCTGTCGCCCCCCACACATCAGGACCCGAGGCGGCGGCGCGAAGTGTTCCAAGCGCGCCCCTCTTAGACGGCGCGGGGGGAGTCTAACACCTCACTCCCCCCGCTAACCCGAGGAGGCCCGCTGCGGCGGGCCGGCACCAGCCGGGGGTTGCGGAAGTGTCTAAGTTCCCGCGACCCTCGGCGCAGGTGTGAGATGGAACACCGGGGTGGTTTTAGTCAGTAAGAGTCTGACAGACCCCTCCGCCCACCCCAGGGCGGAGGACACCCATGAGGATTTCCAACGCGAAAAAAAAAAAAAAAAAGGAGTATTCATGTTACTCCAATGCGCCCGGACAGATGAGCAAAGGTCGTCTCTCATTGGACGTCTGAAGGAGGACATCGTCGTCAAATAGAGATGATTGGAAGACAAAAGGGGAGGTCTTTGTGCAGCAGTGGGACAGACAAAAATCTAGTAAAAAAAAATTAGAAGCTAACCATATCGTGGTCTATTTTTCTTGAATTGGGTGTGACGGTGGTAGTTATGGCGACTAGCGGGGTGCGCATATAAAAGGGCAGCACGCTGTCTCGCGTCTCAGCAGCCGCGCAGCCGCTAGTTAAGTACTACCTACAACACATGAAGACCCTGGACTCCTCGTATCGTATTGTCTAAGAACGACGCCCAGTAAACTAGTCTAATTTTGTAACTTATTAAAATATATTATTGTGTGGTTAAAAGTGTTTCCCTTAATATTCTTATGTAAGTAGGTACACTCCTGCTAAACTGCTTCTGCTTCTTGCTAGATTCTGATTTTATGTACACATGCTCGTTAAGGGTTACTCCTCAAGTCACCCTTAACCCGCTAAGTGTGACACTGGCGCCCAACGTGACATGGCGTGACATGGGATCTAATAAGAACTGTAAGCACGTCCAGCGCACCCTGGGCGACTGCCAACTGGCTGACTAGCTCCACTACCAACTTTGTCGACTGGCTAATCTTTTCACCACGCCATTATCTATTCTCGTACAGCTCGTGCCGATACAAGAGAAGATTCCTGGATTCGATTGCCGAAAATATTGAGTGCGAAATGTTTTCCCAAAACAGTTTAGCCTGTCGTATCTCAAATAAGGTAACACAAGCTATTATCAAATCAAGCTACAACAAAAATGGTATATTCCACTATGAGCACCTGGGTGACCGAGGCGACAATTTAGTGTTCTTTGATCACCCGTGAATATAATCACCTAGGTGTTCATAGTCTTTCTCTTTTTTTTTTGTATAAAAACGTTGCCACGCACTAGGATTTCTCCTGTATCGTGGGTGCGTTTACAGACACAAATCTCACATATAGAAACGCCCAGACCCGAAACAACTATCTGTAGGCCATACAAAGTTTTGTTCCGTGTGGGAATCGAACCCACGACCCCTAGCGCAGAAGCCAATCACTCAGCCACTGCACCAAACGTGTCGTCAAGGTTTACTCCATTCAAGTTATGATTTCGATATCCTTAAAATAAACCACATTCTAGTTTCCCTAAAGAAGAGGTCCAAATACCAAACAAGATAACGTTGTCCTTTAACATCGTCGAGGGTTGAAGCCCACTTGTTTGGCATATCGAGTAAAATCGGAACTGCGTCATACCTATACATTATGATGTGTGTGTGTGTGTGCGTACAGTCCACAACATTTTTAGCAAAACTAACATGTACGTCACTTGCAGGCAGCCTTCGACACATCACCCAACATAGACCGACTCGTCACCGATGACGGCGAAGTGACGCCGAGCTAAACGCCGACAACGGATTTTGACGAATTTGCAATTTCACCTCTTGTATTAAGTCCTACTATATGTCTATGCCTAGTATATGTCACTATGTCGGTCACAATTGTGGTGCCACGTAACTATTAAGACTTGATGTGCCTGATCGAAGAACCAATGCCAGTCGCTCATTTTCACCCCACTCACACTTATTGCGTCAGTGTAAAGATTATTCTTTACTGCAGTACTAATAAACATTTGTGGTCTTAAAGTGGCACTCAGTTCGGAAGCGATCGGTTTTACGAAATTTTCCGAGGAGATTTCTTAGTTATGTCGTACTAACTGTACGACTCGCTTGCCCAGTCACGGAGTAGTTTTAATAAAAACTTTAAAGTAAAAGCTATAAAATGGTGTTCCCTTGTTTCGCAGACAGAAATTTCATAGAATTTCATTTCCCAGAATATGTTTCATATAATATTCGGTCCTTGTATTTTTATTTCGAATATTATTGTTTCAAAGACTGTTTATTTGAATGGAACATATTTCACAGAAACACAATTCAATGAATTTTTAATCACAAATATTTTGTTTGCCAAACTTATCAAACAGTAGAATTATTTTTTAACGAATATTGTTTGTTCACACCCCGACATGGATAGGTTAGGTTCGAAGGGGATGACGTGGGCTAAAGTGAGCGAGCAAAGCGAGCGAACGAAGCCCCCGTCATCCCCTTCGTGTTAGGTTACTTTAAACCCTGCAGACAGAAATAGGAGTCCCGTGCAGCGGGGCTCCGTCGACCTTAGTCCCAGAATCTGTTTTTGGTGTACATATTTGGTTGGTGGTGTGTCACTCGATAAAATGTTTTTCTTGGTAATAAGTTTCATATTAACTAAACAATATGAGGATAAAGAATATTTGATTTGTTATTCTATGATATGATTATTATATTCTAACATTAAACTTTATGTGAAACAAAAATTTCTGATTTAAAAATCTTCAAAGTAAGTATTCTACGTATTGATTACTCTATGAAACGAAAATACGAGAAAAAGATGTGAAACGAAATTCTATAAAACTATTAGCTATAAAACAACGTACAGCCGCTATAAATTACCCATATTCTGCGAATCTTTCTATTAGGCAAGATCGCGGCCCAGCGCGGAAAAAATACTTACTTATATAAAAAAAAGAATTATCTAATTCAAAATACTACAAATCGTCGCTTGGGAGTGACAACCTCGGAAATGTAATTTGGTGATTTTTATTTTATCACGACTTCTAGGTACTATAATTACAAGAGAGCCATTATGCGAAATAATTTTGCAGGCACAGAAATTAAGCCTATATTGGGTATAATAACATTCGTAATAAATAAAATCAAGGACACGTTTGGTGCAGTGGCTAAGCGATTGGCTTCTGCGCTACGGGTCTTGAATTCGATTCCCACACGGAACAAAAATATGTATGGGGTACAGATAGTTGTTGCGGGTCTGGGCGTTTGTAATTTGTGTCTGTAAACGCACCCACGATATAAGAGAAATATTAGTGTGGAGGAATGTCACACCGATAATTCAGCTCTCATCAAGCTGTCTCCCCCCCTAAGTCCCCGCCAGCGACGCCCTAAGCCGAGGTCCGAGTCCCACTAGGGGTCGCCCTTAGTGCTGTTGTTGCAGGTAGTCATGATGTTAGTGTAGTACGAGTACAAGTAGTTAGCTTAGGTTAAGTATTTTACTCCCCCCACCCCATTGGCTCTCCAGCCAATTTTTTTTTCTATTAGGCTGCTGTAGGTTATAACCGGGCAGTTATTGACGAGATCTGAAGGGTGTCCACCCTTCGGGTCTCGCCAATAACTGCCCGGTTACGTAGGAAGGGTCCCCTAGGATCACCTACAGCAGACCAACAGAAAAAAAAAGATGAATGTCCTATAAAAAAATAGGTTTTTCTCTCGGCTTCGTCGGGTAGAAAGCCCACAGGAACCATGCAATGAACAAATGCATTCCCAAGGTTTTCACTCCCAGGCAACAAAATAGGCCACACGAACTTATTTTCGTCACCATCTTTCCACATGGAAGCATTCATACATCTTGCTTGGCTTGCACTAACCACATAATTAAAGTTCAGCTTTAGAAAATTCTATTTTCGTTACATTAATCTTAATTAAACAACGATTTCGCGTCAAGTCGCTCGGCAAACTAAGTGTTTACTCCGTTTTTGCTAATGCAGTGCATTTTCACAAATAACTTTGTAGGTAGGTACAGTCGTGAGCACCAAAATATACCAAGCGAAATTTTAAATTAATTAACGATGGTGTGGTAAGGGAAATCTTGAAATATTATTTAGATATTATTTGAGAACACATGCAAATACGTGGCATAAAATTGTTTTATGACCGATATATACAAGGTTAGTTGGAAAGGGGGTACTAATCCGCGAGCCACTTAAAATATCACTGATGACGGTTTTAAAGCAAGTGTCAAAATTTCAAAATTTATTTTCAAAAATTCTTCGTCCCTACTTTAGTTACGAATTCAAAAAATGGAGCATCTAATTCGTGACCCCAAATATGACTTAAAATGTAAACACAGCTGATCATAGCTCAGGATAGATACATTTTAGCACATTTTTTTGTAATTTTTGAACAGCTTTTTCTCTGAAACTATTGACTTTTGGGGAAAGTTGTAGAACAAAAGTTACTCATTGTTATGGGTACTTTAACACTAGAGTGCACGCGCCCGTAAATACTCCTTGAGCGCACGCGCGGGCTACAAGCGTAGCCCACTTACAGGTCAATTAATTCTCCAAATAAGACAGAAAATGAATAAAACACAGTCTATAATTACTATACATCTTTATTTTTACCACAATGATTCATACAATCAGCAAAATTTAGCTTTTTAATTATAATTTGAAACATAAACAAAAACTTCTTAAAAATTTGCTATATTTGGAAAGTTTGCGATCTGTTAGGCTTATTTTCATTTAGGAACGTTATATTTATCATAAAATTGGTTTCTAAGTATCTAATTGAACCAATTATCAAAATAATTGGTAATAAATCACTCTGTTGGTATACATTCACGTCACACGACTGCCTGATATTCGGTACAAATGCGCCATCGTTTACTGCGGTCGCTAGCCCTGCTGCAAAAAGAACACCAACCAACTCCTCCCCGAATAGGCATATTATGTTCTGGGGTTTGTTCTGCCAGTCCTAGAAGTAGTGTGATTTCAGTTTTATATCTCTGGATATATTTGGATGGGATATACGACGCTCAATAGAAGTTCTTGCAAGATCGATTCACTTCTTCTATTTGCGTCTTTTGCTTCACCTATTGGGCCTAGTAGACGAAGTAAAATGTTGTGAGATCTGGTTCTTGAAGTGGGCGGTGGAAACTTACTCCATTTTGTACCATTTTATAATGGTACAACGGATTGGTAGGAAGCGAAAGTCAACAGAGGAACGTCTTCATTTTCATCCTCGTCCCGCTCGCCATCTTGTTCCTTATGAGAATGGTGAGGAGATCTAAGCGGGTCACTTTGTTCCGCGAATCCACCTTCTACCTCACTTTCACTCAAAATATCGTCGTCTTCGTCATCTTCCAGCTGCCATCTTTGTACTTATTTACACAAATCGTTCAAGTTAAACGACGTCTAAAAAATTACCAAAACATAATTAAGCCGCATCAAATATCCATAAATACAAACAACAAATACTTTAAAAAGTAATTTATAGTACGTTTTATAGTAATACTACAGCCAATGTATCATATTTACCTCAATTTTACCAACTGTACAGTAAAAAAATTACTTCCTCCAACGCTCGCGCGGGCTACAGGTGTAGCCCACCAACTTCAAAGAAGATTTGTGAAGAAGTCCGTGTGCCCTGGGAGCCGGCACGCTACTGGCGGGAGCGGGTGCTAGTACTTGAGGAATACACTAGACGATTGCACTGTAGTGCGCCAAGTTAAGAAAATATACGACAATATTACACGCTGGGTTACATATGTAGCCCGCGCGTGCGCTCTAGTGTTAACACCCTTTCGGATTAGTATGTTTCTGACTAACCTTGTATAATGACATTAAGTACCTACTTCTATTACATTTCTGCCAAACACTTACATCAATCCATAGATTCTGTATTGAAATCGGTTACGTTAGTGGCGCTTTGTTCGCACGCTTTGTTTTTTACGAGCGTTCTAGACAGCTGCGTCAAAACAAATTGACCGTTATATAGGAAGGAATAATAACCAACCACTGCTAAAAAATAAATTTTAAGTAAGCTCTCTATGTTACCTTTAACTTAAAATCTAATACGATTATCTGTAAAATGATAGACGACAGCGTGATGCTTAAATTTATAAAATCTTTACAAATCGCTACCAAAAAATTCAATTGGAAAAGATATTTCGAGAAAATTTAAATATAGCTGCGGTATTCAAGGGCTATAAATTACATAACGCACTCAAGGTCGCCATTTTTAATTTTAGCATTGTACAGTCAATAACAAAAGCAAGTTAGGATTAGGTACTCAGTTTGAAAACTATTTTGAGAATGATCACTCGCACATTATTATTTAATTGCGACCCGCCCCAGCTTCGCACGGGCACTATCAATCTGCCTAGCCTTTTCCCAACTATGTTGGGGTCGGCTTCCAGTCGAACCGGATGCAGCTGAATATCAGTATTTTACATGGAGCGACTGCCTATCAGACCTCCACAACCCAGTAACTGGGTAATACGATACTCTTGGTAAGACTGGTTGTCAGACTTGCTGGCTTCTGACCAACAGTAACGACTGTCAAAGGTCTACAAATGACAGCCGGGACCAACGGCTTTACGTGCTTTCCGAGGCACGGAGGAAACTCGCTATGGTAAATGGTCACCCATCCACAGACCAACCTCGGCAAGCGTGGCTTAACCCGGAAGATCGGTCTATGCGGCTGTAATTATTTAGCCACGAGCTCCTCCACTATAATATGCATTTATTATACATAAATAAACCTTCCTCTTGAATCATTCTGTATATTGATGAAAACTGCGTACAGACGGCGGAAAGCGACCTTGTTTTATACTATGTAGAGATTTAATCAAAGAACGATACGGTAGTGTATTTTTAAAAGAATAGTATTATAATTTTAGGCTAACAATTAACTCCAGCGAAAAGATTTTGAATTCTGGAATATTCATCAAATTTTGCTGTTGGCTGTACATTGTAAATCCTTTAGATATTACATAAATAAACATGGCAGTAAATGTCTAAGCTTCCGCTTTTGTTGTGTGAAAATATTTTCTTCTGTATTTAATAGACCATCTTGGTTTATGTTCATCGCTGAGATAATATAAGATGCGTGAGCATTGAGTATAAAATATATTTAACAGCTATTCTTTGATATGAAATTTTGTTTGTTCCTATTGAATGTACATAGTGTATTTGATGTACCTATCTAAAAATAATCTCCAATAAAGTATTAAATAAAAACAATGTGGAAATTACAGGTCTAGCGCATAACATCATAATATCTTGGCCACATACTTACCCCTGATCTCAAGGACGATGAAGACATATTGAGCGGGCGCGGAGGGCCTTGTCGGTTAGAGCGAACATGCTGGCTCGCAGGTTTGCCCGTTGTTCAGTAACCGTTAAAATTACTCTTTTCAGAGCGTACTGCACTACGTTTTACACGAGCAGCCTGTGGGCTAGATATACTAAAAAATCGTACAATGCCCTCCGCGTGCAATACAATAACGCATTCAGGGTGCTGTTGAGGCTGCCCCGCTACTGCAGCGCGTCAGGGATGTTCGCGGACGCACATGTGGATTGTTTCTTTGCCACAATGCATAAGCGCTGTGCGTCCCTGGTGCGTAGGGTGTGGGGCAGTAACAACAGTATCCTGTTTCTAATTTCGAGCAGGCTGGACTGTCCGTACGTGAATCGCTGCTGCGCCATTTCCCATGGAATGGTGCAATTGCGGTGAAGCGTCGGACAGTGCGGCCGCTGTGTATTTTTGTATGTATAATTAATTTAACTACTAACATAGAATAAGTAATTTACTAACAAATGAGTCATAGTTACTTGATAAAATAAATGAATTGAATTGAATAACTGAGTCAGTGCCAGAGGTAGCTGCGCGGTGCGGGAGGGTGACAGTTGTCACAAGTTGACGAATCAGTGAGCTCTCGTGTCGCGTCACCACTTCCCTCCCGCACCGCGCAGCTATAAGTCGCGCGGAGAAGGTTTGCCGATAGCCTCATGACGTCACGCGTCGATGGTCGGTACAATTAGTAGGTAGGCCAGACGAGCGCGGGTAGCGGTCGGTGAAGTGGGAGGGGCCGTCATCGGCAAACCTTCTGCGCGCGACTAGTACTTCAGGCACTGACTCAGTTATACGCTAGACCTGTAGTTTTCATATTGACTTGGTCGCGTTTAATCCTAGTCGCACCAGACGGTAAGCGCAGACAGGGTCTAAAATAGAGCACACGAATTCAAGTAACAAAGATATAGACGGTTTCCCATATATCCTTTTGGCTCTGACATGCACACGACGGAACACTGTAAACTGTTTGGCCGGACTTTAGTATTCAGGTGGTAGCTAGCCAGACGGACCGTATAGATCCTACCACTAAGCGTGATGGGTTTTGTTGAATCTTACAACACGCGTCTATTACCAGCGTGTGGTAAGGAAGTTTTATATTCTTGCACAATGGGAACTCTTTCACACGGACCTCTTCTATATACAAGGTGTAACATAAATAACGCATAACCTCATAAGGAGTCACTGTACTCATCATTATGAACAACTTTTACCATGGGAAAAAACCTGAAATCGCGAAAAAAAAACAGCTGTTCCCTACATTTTGACGAGTTATGCGAACATAAATGTAGGGAACAGCTGTTTTTTTAATTATTATTTGTGTTACACCTGTGTAATATAACACTTTAGTTAGATTAATTGGCATTTGATGCTGAATACGGAGCCATTCATAACCCACTTCACCTAAGAATCTAAACTTATAATTATGTTATGGAATACCAGCGATCCGATTTTACAGCGAATTCAGAAGTGAGATCTTAAGCCGGATGAACGAACACGAACATCACGAACACGAACATCGAACACGAATTACTATGAAAGTGTTCGTCGAACACACTATTCGGTAGTGGTATGCACGTGCAAACAATGTGTTCGATATTGCATGGCTATTCGAATCTATAATAAATTACCGAACTGTCTAAAAAACCTTAATTTAAACATGTTTAAGCGTAGATTGTTTGACTTATTAATAAGCAAATGTTATTATTCAACGAATGATTATATCTCAAAGACAGAAATTTGTAAAGTGTAAACTTAGACTGCACCTAATTTTGTTTGGGAAACTCTATAGTTATATTTAAATTGTTGCACCATTAACATTAAATTATTATTAGAAATGGAAATATTTGTACACCAGAAATGGTAGAATATAAGAGATTTCAATAGTTTGTAACACCTACTGCACTATATTTTAACAAATGAACTGATCTTTCTTTCTTTCTTTCTTTCTTCGTGTTCGCGATGTTCGTGTTTGCCGAACTCACTATTTGGTAATGGTACGCACATGCAATCAACGTGTTCGATATTCTTGTTCGTCATAGTCGTGTTCGTTCGTGCGTATACGGCTTTACAGCATAGCTGTCAACATTCCTGATTTTAATGTGGTAAACTTGACGGCCATGCTCGATGATAGTTCACTATTTATTTCGCCCCCAACGATCGTAAAACATATTTTTGATGATTTGTTCAACCGTATTGTATGTTTAGATTTTTGTGATTCGAACTAAGGAGTACCAATAAAATACTCGTAAAAGAAGTCTGTTGTGCGAAATGTGTGGATTCCTTTGTTTTGAAATAAATTAGGGTTTTTCTTTGCTTTTCTTTCAGTAATGGCGATTGATGAATTCTTGGTAGGTACTTAGTAATTAATATAAACAGAAACTTCCAAACCAGATAAACGGTTTTATTATTATTTCTATGTACACAATTGTAAACTCAAATTAACATCTATACATATAAAAGGAGAAGCTGACTGACTGACTGATTTATCTATCAACGCACAGCCTAAACCGCTGGGGTTAGAAAGTTGAAATTTTGACAGTAGGTTCCTTTTGTAACGTAGGCATTCACTAAGAAGGGATTTTTCGAAATTCAACCCCTAAGGGAGTTAAATAGGGGATGAAAGTTTGTATGGAAAATCGTCACTTAACGGGTTCAAAATTTCACGCAAGCGAAGCTGCGGGCGAAAGCTAGTTATCTAATATGCATTTATATCAATTCGTGGTGGCCCGAAGGTTACAGACCCGCTTGTTAAACACCGAGTTGCGGATTCAAACCCAGGCATGTAAAAATGTGACTTTTTCAATGTCACATGTACTTTCTTAGTTAATCTAAGACGCCACTGACATACGGTGAAGGAAAACATTCTGAGGAAACCTAGACTTAATGGTCTGAAATCGCCAACACGCAGTGAGCAAGCGTGGTGATCCATGCTCGTTCCTTCTCTGTATGAGAAGAGGCCTTTGCCCAGCAGTGAGATACTTACAGGCCGATTTATTATTTATTATTATTAACCCTTAGCAGCATCAAGTGACGCTATTATATTGATTCTGTGTCTTATGCCTCATTTACACGATGCAAGTTTCTTTCCTGCATGCAATAAAATTGAAGCAATAAATTACTCGCATTGTCTAAACAACACGTAACATTCGTGCTCTTTATGCATAATTTTCCATTCAATACTGTCCTTAGTGATGAATGATTGAAAAATCACATTTATATGAAAGTACATATACATATTTATACATTATTGTATAAAATAACCGCCAAAATACCTTTTTTGAACAAAAATCATTTTCATTAAAAATTAATACTATCTATAAGGGGACTTCTCCACAAAGACACTGAATTTTTTTTATTTTGAAGATTGACCCAATTACGCCTTTTTGTAAACAAAAGAGACACTTGCAATTATTTCGTTTCAAGATTTGCATACAATAATTGCATTCAATTTTATGATTACCATCCGCGTATAAACAGTTGCTTACAATTCTTGAAGAGCAAATATTGCACGTAAGTATTTCATTGCATTCAATAATTAATCTGGCATATATTTACAAAAAACTTGCATCGTGTAAATGGGGCTCAATTATTAAAAAATAAAGTGACATTTCTGACATTTCTATGGCACCATAAAAATATTCTTTGTACCCAAGAACGAAATGAGGCATAAATTTAAAAAAATAACAAAACAAAAGGAAACTTTAATTAAACATTCACAGAAGTCTTAAAAAGGTTGTTTTTCTTCGTAAATGACGGTTGCAATAACAGTTCACACTGGCCACATAATGGAAGAAGAAAAAAGGTTTTTATAATGAGACGGGCCATGAAAGGGCCTTACATTCCGTCAATTAATCTTAGGAAGGTTTTTGGACGATGGTTCGTCCCATCATTAGGTGGGTACATAATTAAGGTATACGTATCTATATATATGGAAGCAGGGACGTTATCGTTATAGTCTTTGTGCAAAGCTAAATTATCGCTCAAAGGTTAGTTTAGATTCGAAACTAACCTTTGAGCGATAATTTAGCTAAACTCTAAACTTTAGATAAACTAAATATGTAAGTCATGGTGCTAATGCAGAGCAGAGTATTTCCACGCAAAATTACTTATTATTGTAAATGCAAAAGTGAGTTTGTTTGTCTGTCTGTTTGTTATTTCTTCACGTCTGTACTACTGAATGCCATTTTTTTAGAAAGAGTTACGATGTAATTTTATGTTTTGGTTTAATTTTATTACGATAAGAATATTATATAGAATATTATACGTAGATTAGTTTTAAGATATATGTTTATTTTTAAGAACGCGTTATGCGTCCGCTTGGGCTTAGAAATAAATACTTTTTCTTTTTTTCTTTCTTTCTGAACCAATTTCGATAAACTTGGCACAAATATAAACTGAAACCTGGAAAAGTTAAAGAACCATAGGATAGTATTTACTGACATACCATGCGAGTGAACCCGCGGGTCTCGGGTAATTAATTTTAATTATTTAAGATCAGTTATTATAACTAACTAGCCTGGCTTGTAAACTTTGACTGCTGGGTAACGAGTTCATGGCTTCGAAATAAAACGCTTAACTGAACTGAGAGAAAACTGTTGTAAAACCGGTCAAGTGCGAGTCATCCTCGCACACAGGGTTCCGTACCAACAAATAAAAGGATAGCAGTGCGTTGAGCGAAAGTATAGATGGATAACTTGACGACACGTTTGGTGCAGTGGCTAAGCGATTGGCTTCTGCGCTACGGGTCGTGGGTTCGATTCCCACAAGGAACTAAAATTTGTATTCAGCTGCATCCGGTTCGACTGGAAGCCGACCCCAACATAGTTGGGAAAAAGGCTAGGCAGATGATTTATACCTCAAAAATAGATACATAATCTGTTAAAAATTCCACTGGCTTCCTCTTACGGCTGCCGAGATTGTGACAGACGGACTGACAGCGTAGCCTTAGTAACAGGGGCCCATGGGCTCTTGTTGGGTACTGTAGGCCTAGTACGAATATTTTGACGTATAGTAACGTAAACGTAACGTTAATGTGAGTGAATTTTAAATCGAAAATACAACTAGGTATTCTCTAGCATTTTAGTTTAAATTTATGCGACAACCACAATTTGTATCATACATAGATATGAATAAAGTTTTCAATTCGATTAAATATTATGTGCGAAACGAGTATTTCCAATTCAAAATTCAGTCGCGTTAACGTTACGTTTACGTTACCATACGTCACAGCATTCGTGCTAGGCCTACGGAACCCTTAAAAGGATACTGCTGCTTCTTTTATTGCATTATAATATTTTATTTTCTCAATATATCTTAGTTGCGTTTTACGACACTCCTCAGGAAGAGATGGGGTGGCATAAATTTACAATTCCAGAAACCATACGTTATGGGGATCGAGTTTTACCCTCGTTAAATGAAAAATAGGTCAAATGTGAAGAAATAAATTGAAAGTTTCAGCAATTTAATCAATTTTTGTATTATAACTTTCGTGAGACACATTCATATTTATGATTATTTACGGTTTACTCACGTGCTTACGTGATAGTTCGTCTCGCGACCTCGCCGCGTGTTCAGCTCATGATTAAGGGCTCCGTTTGGGTCCGAAACTAGTCGGGCAATCCCGAAAAATGCACGTGAGTAAACCGTAAATTAATCATAAATATGAATTTAATCAATAACACAACTTTATTTTTAAATAAATACACCGTGGGCCCGTGGTACCCCAAAGATTTTAACCTTCGATTCCGATGCCTAATTGGAGAAGAAAGGCTAGGATATAGTTTATTGAATAAAGCCTAATTTTCAAAATATTCGTTATTTACGGAAATTCACAAATCGAAAAATATCTATGGTAACAAGTCCTATGAACGCGGCGCGGGCGTTGCGACTTTTGTCATACCATACCCCTCGCCGTATGTCTTAATTGTCGGGGAGGGTTGTGAAATGAGAAGTTTCATAACCACTCACACGATTATTTATCAATGCTGCCAGTTCATCCTAAGGTATTGTTTACAAGGAAGTACTGAAATTAATTGATTTATTAAGTAGCGAAAAACAAAAAAAAAAAAAACAAAAAAAAACTGAATTGGACTTTCGTTGATAAAACACTCATAATACCATCAGAAAGGCGTGATTAAAATCTTTCTAGTACCTCAGGCCTACGTTGTATAATACGTTAGCACTTAGTCCGACGGTCCACCTGATGATAAGTGATTACCTACCACCGCCTGAATACGCCTACCACCAACAAGATTGCTAATGTATTGCCAACCTTAAGGTACAATTCCGTGCATCGCGGCCGATCGAAGCCGCGCGTGTTCGATCGCGTGCGGCCGACGCGCGCGTCTAATGCGTCAATAGTCGACGGGGGCGAGCCTATTTTTTTTCTTTTAAAAAAAGTTACCCCACACTAGAATTTCTCCTGTATCGTAGGTGCGTTTACAGACACAAATCTCACATACACAAACGCCCAGACCCGAAGCAAATATCTGTAGGCCATACAAAGTTTTGTTCCGTGTGGGAATAGAATTGACGACCCGTAGCGCAGAAGCCAATCGCTCACCCACTGCACCAAACGTATTGCCATCAACCGGGCACAAATCCAGACTCCGTGCTGCTACTGAGAAATTCCATACGGAAAAACGAAAAACCCAATAACACTTTGCCCGACCTGGGGGTCTGGGGGTCTTCTCCCTAAGCACGAAGTCCGGCCTTAGTTATGAGCGTTTCCTACTCCCTATCACATACGGACCTACGATTATTTCAGGGCCCGAACTAAGAATGAATGACAACACGATTTGACAGTTGTTCCTACTACTGATGTGTTTTTGCCCGTCCGAAAAGTTGAACTTGACACTTGTTTTGTTCACTTCTACGTTTCGGCCTACTTTCGGACGGACGACTAACTTCGTTGACGGACTTAGGGAGTAGGCCCCCTAACCCAGGACTCACGCTTAGCAGTTGCGCTTGCGCCCGCTAAACCAATGAGACAGTCACCTAATAATAATTTACATTAACGTTTTTTTAAGTATAGTGGGTAGTTACTTCCCTGGACGAAGTATTTCACAAGAAGCTGTACTACTATACAGGCTGTAAGGGTAAACACCGTTATCCTTGAAACCAGTGGTTTGGTTTCATTTATAGAACGTAAAATCAATGAAAAATAACAAACTTTTTTTTAAAAAAATTTCATTTTTCCGCGAAAGCATTTCACCCTACGCGCGGGGGCAACAAGCTACGGGAGGGGGCGCGGGGAACTCGCCGCGTGGCCCGACGCACGGCCCCGCACAGTTTGCTATCCCAGTCAGTCAACCCTCTCGCTAGCGAGTGTGTGTACGCCGCGTCGTAGCGCCGCCGCGCCGCTCATTTGTCGCGCGTGTATATTATTATTTTTTTTTTACTCGGTCCTCTGTTTTTGTGTTCACGTCAACTACCCATGATTTGAATGATAACGGTGTTTACCCTTACATGCTGTATATTTAATAACTCATGCTTCAAAAGTTTACCTTCATTTCATGCAATAAGTTCCATCTACAAATAAATAAAATTCATGCTTCAACTAACTCGTTCTCATTCAGTTCTCTTTTTCTCCGTCAGCGAATGTCCGTTCGAATTTAATTAAAAACTTTAACAAAAGAACTGGTGCTAAAATTAAAAACTTGTTTTAAAATGTCTTTCCTTTCAACAAATAACTTAAAAGGAACTATAATTAGTAATACAAAGTGAAATGAGCCGTTTCAAGTAAAATGTTACTTAACTTAAAAGAGTACTTACTACGAGTGCAAACATATACAGGATGTAAACGAATTCGTATAATTCTTAATGCTCTATTATTGCTTCTACGCAACGATGCATAAGTGTGCGCCCTGAGTGACGCCGCACGGGCGGATTGCGGAACGGCTTTACCGTCGATAACTGGGGCCTAATTCTCCTAAAATAAATCTTGATAAATCATAACCAAACCAAGGCCGAACCGTTCATTCAGACAGCTCTCAATTTCAAAAGCTATCAAATTGTTTGACACGAAAAAGAAAATCAATCATTTTGAAAGTTTTCGAAAACAAAAACTGACTGACGGTTGTGGTTCGATTGCGTTTGGCAACAATTTATTTTAGGAGAAATGGGCCCCTGTCCTTAATGCACGCGGGAAAGTTGACGCATACGCGCGTGTTTAGTGTTTCGTTTATTTTACTTTGGTTTTAATAATGTCGATATCAAAATTCAAACGTTTAGAACATTTATTTAATGCGCCGTTCATTCCGCCTGCGCGGTGCGCCGTCACTCTGGACGCACACTGAGAGGTGCGCTTCCTTGGTGAACAAGCTTGGTGAACAGGGTGCGGGCCAGCTCTAACAGTATCCTAAACATGATTGCATGCAGATAAGATTGCATAAACAACGTGTTACATAATTCCCCTTAAAAATGAAAATGTTAATCAAGTAGTATTTTATGGTTGTTGTCATTTACCTGTCAGAGGAAATTAGGTAAGAATGTAAATAACTTTCTGAGTAGTCTACTCTTTACTTTCATGTTTTCAGAGTTGCGTTTCAATGATTATTTTATTTTATGACTAGCTTTTGCCCGCGGCTTCGCTCGCGTTAATTTATAATAAAAAAAAACTCTTAACACACTATAAAAGTTTCTTTAATACTTAATATAATTCAATCATGTTTCGTGAGACACGTGGCGCCATCTATTATCGTTATTTTCCTTGGGACAGTACTTTTTTTCGGGATGAAGGATACCCTATGTCCGTTTCTGTACAACTGACAACGTATATGAAAAATTTAAAGCCTATAGCACTCAGAAATAACGTAGCTTCCTATTGGTGAAAGAATTTTTGAAATCGGATAAGTAGTTTCGGAGATTACCTCCTACATACAAACAAACAAACAAACAAACAAACAAACAAGCAAACAAATTCTACCTCTTTATATTTTAATATATTCTTTATATTTCTATTTATATTAGTATAGATATAGAAGAGTTGCGTTTCAATGATGATTTTATTTTATGATTTGTCAATATTTTTTTTTGTGTCCTACTTTTGTTTCAAAATATTGCCAATAGACTCTTTACAAGGAACCTTTTAATCCCCTTTCGGCTTTAGGGGTATTTTTGTAACACGTTGATGTGGGTCGCTGTTGCGCCGTCTCTCATGGGATGAGGCAGCGGTGAGTCATGGTCATGTATAAAATGTATATCCCTTATTAACATAGTTTTTAGGGCTCCGTACCCAAAGGGTAAAACGGGACCCTATCACTAAGGCTCCGCTGTCCGTCTGTCCGACTGTCTGTCCGTCTGTCCGTCTGTCTGTCCGTCTGTCACCAGGCTGTATCTCATGAACCGTGATAGTTAGACAGTTGAAATTTTCACAGGTGATGTATTTCTGTTGCTGCTATAACAACAAATACTAAAAAATAGAATAAAATAAATATTTAAGGGGGCTCCCATACAACAAACGTGCTTTTTTCGCTCATTTTTGCTCGATATTGATAACGGCAACAGGTAGACGCTTGAAATATTCACAAAATATTTAGTTATGTATTGACTTTAAAAATAAATAATTAAATTAAAATAAAACAAATATTTAAGGGGGGCTCCCATACAACAGACATGATTTTTTTGCCGTTTTTATAGATAGTGGTACGGAACCCTACGTGCGCGAGTCCGACTCGCACTTGGCTGGTTTTTTATTAGTATTACTAACTTATTGAGTCCTGGGGGGTTACCATGATCTCTTAGAGCAGGAATGTTTTAATATTATTCCGAGAGTGGGAAAGTGACAGCGCTAGACAGCTCTCTAGCGCCATCTCTTACCCACTCTCGTAATAATATTAAAACATTCCTGCTCTAAGAGATCATGGTAACCCCCCAGGTCCCTTGAATAAATATTTTTCTATTCTATATTACTGGTATTAGATTAACACCGCACGGGATGTGACTTGATTCATTATTAAATATTAAATCCTTTTTTCTTCTAGCGGTACCTACGGATAAGAGAAAGGGAGGATAAAAAAAAATCTTATCAAATATTTTATGTGTTCGATTTTGATGCTGTGCATAAATTAAAGCAAGGCGATACAGCTGGCGGATACGACTAGCGTGGTATCGCTCCGCACAGTCAGCTAACTCAGAGCACTAAAATAACTAAAGTACAGGAAAACGCTTTTTTTTCTCCTAATATTTCCCTTGAAGGGGCTATCTATGTCACCAGTTGATCACGTAGTTTAAAAGAATTACTCGAATTTGTTTACATTCTGTATAGTTGTCCGTGAACGTACAAGTCCGAGACGGGCTGCAAACTGCAGACTGCATCCACAGACCGCAACTCGTCGCCCGAATAACACCTTTAAGGTGCACACCTTAAAGATAGTATTCCAACGGCGACCGCAAACTGCAACCGCAGATGACAGCAGCAAACAAGCGACACTGGTTCATAAAACCAATGTAACTTGCGGTCTACGGTTGCAGTCTGCAGTTTGCAGCCCGTCGAGGTCTTGTACCTTAAATAATTATTTTGTTCTCGCCTTAAGTACCTAAGTAGGTGCGTAAGCGCTTTAAGACAATATGATTGGCTGTTCTTTGTGTATTTACAACTGTAGTGACGTCAACCAATCAATTCAAATATAGATTTATAGTCGTGAACTTGATCGTTCAAGTTCAAGGCATGCGTATTTATTTGAATAAGATTATTTTAATAATTGGTTTTTCCCGTGACGCGTTAGAATATATTCCTCGCTGCGCACGCTGGGAATAGACTTTCACACCGATCATTGAGCCCTCATCAAGCTGTCTCCCCTGATGACACGAGAGAAGAAGACGTATACCTTCACTTCGCCGTCATTTATTTATTTACTTTAATTAAAACGGTCTTAGACCAATTACAATAATTAAAGATAGTAATAGAAAACGATACATACAATACAAGGACAAGAAAATAAAAATTAAAAATTAATTCAAATAAACTCTTTCAGAAATCCCTTACAGTGCATCTGACAGCTGACAGTATATTCTTTCACTCGTTCATGATGCATTCCTCTCGCAGTACTCCAGACATTCCGACAGCTCTTTTGTTTTTTTTTAATTATGTAGAAAGTAGTAGAAATGGAGGAGCTCGTGGCTAAATAATTACAGCCGCATAGACCGATCTTCCGGGTTAAGCCACGCTTGCCGAGGTTGGTCTGTGGATGGGTGACCATTTACCATAGCGAGTTTCCTCCGTGCCTCGGAAAGCACGTAAAGCCGTTGGTCCCGGCTGTCATTTGTAGATCTTTGACAGTCGTTACTGTTGGTCAGAAGCCAGAAAGTCTGACAACCAGTCTTACCAAGAGTATCGTATTACCCAGTTACTGGGTTGTGGAGGTCTGATAGGCAGTCGCTCCATGTAAAATACTGATATTCAGCTGCATCCGGTTCGACTGGAAGCCGACCCCAACATAGTTGGGAAAAGGCTAGGCAGATGATGTAGAAAGTAGTAGAAATGATTATGAAGTCCCATGTAATAGGTGGCGAGCCTATTGCCATCAACCGGGCGCAAATCCAGACTCAGGGCTGCTACTAAGAAATCCCACAAAAAGAAACCCAATAACACTTTGCCCAAACTGGGAATCTAAGTCGATATCGAGTCGAAATCATGAGGACTTCACGGTCAGCAGTCGCGCTTACGACCACTCGACCAACGAGGCCGTAAAATTTTCAAAAATGTCTATCCTATTCCTATAACACAATTCGATTCTCATCTCAAATACATCACCGAGCTTAAACGAATACCTACATCTCCCATTCGCTACGTCATTCGTCTAACTAACTATAGTTGGATAATGTTCTAATACCTTGGCGAACGGATTAGCAATCGCACTATGACGTCATCAGTACGCAGGTAGGCTGGATTGCTGATTTAACCCCGTTAATGTCACCTCTTATGAGCCGCCTCAGACTGCAACCAAAGAGGAAGCTGGGACATTTAATTACAAGAAAGAGCTACTTAAAAATAATTCGAAGTAGAAAAATTTGGTAAGTAGTTGTTTTATTTACTGCCTGGTTAGTCTTGTGATCCAAAGCGAGACTGCTGAGTGTGATGTCCTGAGTTTGATGCAGCCGAGTAAAGTGTTATTGGGGTTTTCCGTGTGGAATTTATCAGTAGCAGCCTGGAGGGTGTGCTATACACTTCTGCCTAATCCTTCGGGGAATACAGGCGTGATGGTATGTTCAGTCATGTTTGTTGACTTATTTATAAAAATATCAAAAATGAAATAAGTATTCTTCAATTTTACAGATGAAATATAAAGGACATTTTAAAATTTTTGGTGGAGGCATTTTCGGTCTTTAGCGCGTAAAATGGGCATTACCTATACGGAGTAACCTCAAGCTCTTATCAATCGAGCGGTCTCTGTCTAGTGATCAATTTTAAATCGCTTATGATTCGTCATTTTATTAAATACTAGCTTTCGCCCACAGTTTCGCTTGCGTGAAATTTTGAACCCGTTAAGTGACGATTTTCCATACAAACTTTAATCCCCTATTTAACTCCCTTAGGGGTTAAATTTCGAAAAATCCCTTCCTCGGGATGCCTATGTTACAAAAGGAACCTACTGTCAAAATTTCAACTTTCTAACCCCAGCGGTTTAGGCTGTGCGTTGATAGATCAGTCAGTCAGTCAGTCAGCTTCTCCTTTTATATGTATAGATTTAATTGGTTTATTCGATCTTGATGATGTTTTTTGTAAAAGTTTCGAGATATCTAATCCGATTGTCTCACAGATTCATAAACTAGTAGCCATGCCTATATTTTATATTGGCTGTGTGTCAAATTACTCCCAGTTTTTCCTCTTGTTCGCATAGTGTGGCAGTGAAATAGTGACATGATAGAAATAATGACTGTTTTTCTTCGGAAAGTGATTCTCACACATTAACATTTGTCTTCCTCCTAATATTCGTATATTTCATTTGTTCCGAAGTCGTTGAGTCCCGAATGTGGTCATACTTTTTGTCTCTTGACCCATATTTTAACAGCAATATCCGGCTGTATCCAGTTACGGCCGGGTTTAGTTGACATTACGAAGAAATGTGGAATAACGTCACAATCCAAAACTTCTGTTTACTCGTTCGACATCCGTTTTCAGATTAAACTGTTGGATGTGAAAAGTATTTTATCTATGAAACATACCTCCGGTTTCTGAATTGAGAATTCTAAGATGAGCAGTACTTAGTAACATTTGAGTACGAAATTGTCAAAAAAATGACAGATTTTAAAGCATTTTTTTGACAACTCCGTACTCAAATATTACTTAAGTATTGCTTATCTCGAATTCTCAAATCAGAAACCGGAGTTTAGTTCCATTAAAAATTGCGTCATTTATTAGACTTTTGTGTTGTATTGACAGGTGACTAGGGATCTTTTGTAAATGTCAGCAACAGCCAGCATCAAATATATCGGGTCGAACAGACTGTTTAAAATGATCTGAACAACCAAGAAAATTAAACTATCCGTATATTATACCTATACAAGGTTAGTCAGAAAGGGGGTACTAATCCGAAAGGGTGTTAAAGTACACATAATAATGAATAACTTTTGTTCTACAACTTTTCCCAAAAGTCAATAGTTTAAGAGAAACAGCTGTTCAAAAATCTCAAAAAAAAATCTCTAAAATCGATCTATCCCCAGTTATGATCAGCTGTGTTTACATTTTAGGTCATATTTGGGATCATGAATTAGAAGCACCATTTTCTGAATTTGTAACTAAAGCAGGAATGAAGAATTTTTAAAAAAACTAAAATTAAAATCATTTTATTTGGAAAAAAAATATATCGAATTTTGAAATTTTAACACTTGCTTTCAAACAGTCATCAGCGATACTATAAGTGGGCTTCGGATTAGTACCCCCTTTCTGACTAACCTTGTATAATATTAAACCCACCATCACAAGATCTAATACTGTGATCTAATAAATGTCGATGATCTAATACGTCATCAAAGAACTGCTATAGATGAACGACAGTGCACACTACCCCTTAGTGGAACGTAGGCTTGTGCCTTGAAAGTCTTTGATGTTCCACTACTTCATTGTATTATATCTACTCTGCTCTAGTTTCTACTTGTCTTTAAGGCCAAGCCGCACCAAACGCAGGGCGCAAACAAAACGTGCCGTCGGCGGGCCTACGTTCGTTGTATTCAAAAGCCGACAATACATGTTCGCCAAGCATCAGCCAATGCGAGCGTAAGCATATTGATTCAAGGCGTGCTACAGTCTACATGTTGATCAGGTTCGAACTATACCAATGCGAATAAGGCCGACAAACATGTGGACACACCTTGCAGAAAGCAGGCGAGTCGCTTTTGATTTGTGCAGAAGAACTGGGGGCTTACGATGACCTCTTAAAGCAGGGCAGAAGTTGCCTGGAAGTTGAACTGCCCTGCGTTTTTGTACTATGACATCGTTAAAGCAGGCCTGTAGCAGGCCTGCTAAGTTGACGTTTACGAAATCCGTTCACCTGTTTTTTTTGTATAGACTTTTCGTACCATGAACAAGCTTATCCGCTCAACTTGGTTGAATAGTCGTTCACCTTTTGTACTGTCATGGTACGATTTTTAGCGATTCAGAAGCAGGCCTGCTTTTGAACGGATATTGACTGGCTGGCATTTGAACGTTTTCATGAGACGTCATGGTAAGCCCCCTGACACTGTTCCGAAGTGTAGAGCGGGGCGAGCGACCCCGAGTGGTAGCGAGGTACACCAAACGAACGTCTACATGCTAAGTGAGCGACGATGTGCAATTTCGAGGCTAGACAAATGGGTTGTCTGTACGTTGGTACCTTCGCTCGGCGAGCTATGGCCAAAATGTATTGCCGGCTAAAGGATTACTAAGAAGCATGTCACATCAATTTGAGCGCGGGCCCACCGTTGACACTAACCACTCGCGCCCCGCGTTTTGTGTAGCGATGTCTTCACAAGTAAAAGGTAGGAAGTTCATGCATGACTGAACCATCTCAGGAGTTATAAATAATAAGACACAACCACGAAGATGATACTTCTGAGGTTCCGTAAGAAAATTTAGTTGAAGTAAAACGTGTGCGGGTTTGAAATCACTAGCCACCGATATTGCCGTTAAGTTCTGCGGCTTAAGCCAAACTAGTGCAAACTTACAACACTCAAAGACTTGGAGCCGTTTGAAACGAAGTTCCTCATAATTGGAAAATGCATTACGATTGAAAACTTTTATAGTTAAATGCAGCCCACACGATTTGTCTGAAGAACTCTGACTAGATTGTGCCTGATTCTGACCGAAACATATGAAAGGTGAATGATGATAATGCAACATAATATTTAAACATTATCATAACATCATGCATGTATTCTCCGAAGGGTTGGGCAGAGGTATTTAGTACACCCTCATTCTGCTGTCCAATGGGGACAAGCCTATTACCATCAACCGGCCACAAATCCAGACTCCGGGATGCTACTGAGAAATTCCACACGGAAAAACCCCGACACATTACCAGACCTGGGGATCGAACTCAGGACCTCACGCTCAGTTGTCGCGCTTGTGACAACTAGACCAATGATGGAGTCGATTTACCTTTGGATGGGATAAAGAAGCTTTGAACTTCCTACTTGCCGGTGGATAACGACTTAAGGTATTGGCACATTATACCGGCACCGCAACTGCACAGCTGCAGCACGACGACACCTCGAATTTTAGGCTACGGCTAGCCACCAGCGCGCTAACTACGCGTCGTCCATGAGGTGCAAGCTTGCCGTCCGCGCGCCGGCCGCGGGGTGCAAGCTTGCTGTCACCGCGAACACAGTAGTTATATCGCATTTGTGAAAGGAGCACGGGTGACGCCGACGGTGCAACGATCTTGTTTCGCTGGCGACTCGGAGTCAGCGCGCAGTAAGCACGCGGTCCGCTCGCTCATAGCGCGCGGGCACCGAGTTGAGTTATATGGTAGCGGCAAGCGCGCTGACTGCTCGCCGTTAGCTTTTTCATATTAACATTATGAAATATATTATACGACGCACAATTTATTGCTCTAATTTGAATCACAAGTTAATTGCTGGGTTGGAGCGGTGCCGGTATAGTATGCCATGAACTTTACAGCGGGAAGGAATTGATTTCACAAAACATGGAACAGAGTTAGCTAACTATCAATTATTGATGTTTGCAATAATTATTTGGTCATTGACTATTATATTTTTTTTTTTCAGAATGTTTTATTATTGCTTATTGACATTATACAAAGTCACAATATCCAATGTTAGAACTTTTTCTATCTTATTTAAAATGCGCTAACTTATTCAAAAGCTTTCTATCTCTTGACTATACCTACCCTTTTCAACGTAAAGTAAGTCTTGACATTTATCTACAAAATGTTATCTAGATACACACGGCTACACATCAAGCTATAAAAAACCAGTTTATCTTGGCGTCGCTTTGTATAATCTTTTCGCACAAGTAACGGTCAGCTTATACTGGTTTTGCATAGCTTGAAGTGTAGCCGTGTGTACCATACAAAGAACAACAAATATTTTTTAAACAACAAAACTTGGATAAAATTGCTATTTTTCTGTTTTTGATGATATCATTTATGTTTTTTTCGATAGCAATCTCCTTACGGCTACAATTTACAAAATTACCGCTAAATCAGAACTCAGGACTCATCTTTCGTCTCCAGACGAAAGCGGGAAAAAAATCAGCTGTTCCGTACATTTTGACGAGTTATGGGAACATCTGGGAACACACGTAGGGAAAGGCAATTTTTTTTTCGCGTTTTCAGATTTGGTCCCATAGTAAAAGTTGTTCATAATGATGAGTACAGTGACCTCTTAAGAGGTTGTGCGTTATTTATGTTACACCTTGTATATAGCTCCAACATACAGACAGATAGTACAGCGACTTTGAGTAAACTAAAAATTATACAATAACAACCAAGATAAATACATTTGGTTGGTCCACATAACATAAAATTAAATCTAAACTTTCTACTGTTATACCCACATTACAAAGGCACCGATATTAACCATTGGACTGTACCCTTTTCCCAATATTCGGCTGATAGGCTTACAAGGGTAAACTTACTGTTCGCGTATTTACTTACGTTACAAAGAATTCAATATACCGTATTGACAAGGATGGTAATATTAGAAACAAATTCCTTTGTGAATATTTATTTGGCTTCAATAAACTACCTTTGTAGAAACAAATTAATGGAAGGACTGGAAATTATTTTGATAAAAATTGAAAATCGAAAACTCTTTGAAAATGAAAGGATTTTCATAGTGTTTTTCGTTTTCTAGTAAGGGTCAAAATACACGTCCGATAGTTGCTTCCAGGAGCCGGATCCGACTATCTGATCGAATTCATGAAATACACGTACACACGGCTACAGATCAAGCTATACGTTTCCAGTATAAGCTGATCTCGCATTGTATAGGATTTCCTTACAATGAGAGGTCAGTGTAAATTGGATTGTATAGCTTGATGTGTAGCCGTGTGTACAATTCTCGTGTCCGATTTTTTCTGGACGACGACGACGCCCTGACGGTGCTTACGATTCTGACATCCGATCCGATAGTCTGATCGTACGTGTAATTCATGTTCAAACAAATGTATAAAGAAAGAAAGAAAGAAAGAAAAATCAGTTATTCAGCACAAATTAATAACATATAATAATAACATAATTAACACATATATTATGACGCGGAAGCCTTCAGATATTCTGATCAGACTATCGAAACCGACTATCGGACGCAAGTATCGGACGTGTATTTGGGCTCTAAAACTTTCTTGCAGTAAAATTAGGTTCGTGGTTCGATAACGCAGCGTTTCTTTGGTGGTGATTGATTGGGAGCGATATTGATTCTTCTGTTGTGGGATTCCGTGCCGGTGAAATTATATGTATAGCGGTTGCCGGATGTCGACATGTTAGGAGGTACAGTCCGCGAGGCCTAAGCTGGGCTTTGCATTTGTGTGAGTGATCACACAAAAATGTGCCAAAAAGCAGAATAAACCGGTTTAAACCAAGCAAAAGACGCATCGCGCTCTAGGGCGACGTCACACCTGCACTATCTATGTGCACTCACACAAATGCAAAGCTCAGCTTAGGCCTCGCGGACTGTATCTATGACGCTTCCATAGTCGCGAAAAGTGAAGAAAAGATTGGAAAAAAAAATGAATACAATAATCTTGCTCATTTCAAATTGGTTATGATCGCAAGATCAAAATTTCAGAATTTGATAATTTGCGTTAATGGTGAAGGAAACATCGCGAAGAAGAGCTTAGAAAACATTCTCGATGATGTGTGTACCAAGCTAGCGAGTTGGACTAATGCCTCGGCCCTTCTCATTCTGAGAAGAGGCCATACCCAGAAGTGGTACAGTAACGGGCTGATTAGGATAATTTAAACTTACTGCAATTATAGTTTTCTGCCAAACGTCGACGTTGTCTGATGTCTAGCAGATTAGGACGTGGTCTGTTATGGTCAGCGCACACCGAACTGCAAAATGCTCGCGCATGGTCGAGCAAAATATTGACTGCTCGACCATGCAGGCGGCATGCAAGCGGCACTGCGTCTACATATCCAAAAACAAAATGCGGCAATACTGAATTAGAGCGCGGGCGGCTCGCGGTGGCGCGGCGGTGCGGCTCGAGCGCGCTCGAGCATGCTCGAACACGCATCTTGCAAGCTCGAGCATGGTCGAGCATCAAGTTTAAACGTGTATTTAATTTTGCAATGAATGGTATAGTCATAATATTAATTTTTCAGTAGTCTCAGAAAATGCTCTACTCTGCTCTTGGTATGCGCTGACGCTTACGCAGCGTCTATGACGCGGCGTCAGGTGTATAAGAGAGACCACTATATGTAGTGTATTTCCATAATTATCATTCTTCGGCAGCGTACACCATGACACCGGACGCGGTCTACGGCGTTTTTAACAGACCACAGCTTTAGCGGTTCATTGTTAATTGAATATTTGCTACTGAAGTAACAATGACATAATTAGACATTGCGTCAGGTAAAACAAATTTTACAGGTTTATACCTGTAAAATTAAAAAGTATTACGTATTTTTTTAAACACAATTTTTCCTCAATTGAAATAACTTCCAATAAGTGTGAAATTAATCAAAAACATTCGTTCAAACAAATAAAAGAAACAGAATTGATTCATTTAAAAACAAAAAACTCGCAGATTCAGAAAATTTCATTTGTTCAAACAAATAAAGAATTCGTCAAGAATAAGTAAAACACGCACGAACTGTATGCGAAAAGATATTTATTGGTATGACAGAGTTTTACGCAAAACACATGTTTATAAACACGATCATTGAATTATGAGTAACAAGTGCGTAACCGCAAGTTCCTCTAATATGATAAAATGTAGGGCGATCACCGGATTTTGTGGCCAGGTCAGGAACGTGTGTGGTCTGTGATTTTCATGTCGTATTTTGATTTCGGTTGATAGCTACTTAACTAGTATTGATTAAGAGACTAGGGATAGACGTAGATTTGCATCTTTAAAGTTAGAAAAAAGCAATCCCACCGGCCCCCTTCTACCATCAGACATATAGACGCGCTGTAAGTTACCATCCAGACCTAGTTGCCATTCCACCAATTCGCATTAAGCGCTTCCAAACATCCTTCATAATTCGCACGGCAAAAGAGTAGAACTCACTACCTGCGTTTGTGTCCCCGAACGCTTACAACCCGAATATCTTCAAAGTAAGAGTGAACAGGCCTCTTTTGGGTAAGCTCGCTCCATTGTACACTTTGTCTCTGTCACCTCTGACCTTGACCAGAGTCAAGAGCAAATTAATCTCAAATAAAAAATAAAAAAACAACGCCGTCAGGTGCCGACGCACAAAAATAAAATAAAAGTATTAACAAAACCAAAAAGAAACTATTGGGAAAAATACGCGTCATATCCGCGAAAAACGGCCATCGCTCAGCATAATGCTGTGACTCATGTGCGAGACATAGCGCTGGTTTTTAAAGACAGCCGTTGTTAATTGAATGAAGAAATTCAATAGCATTTTAGATGTAATTATTGGCAAACAAACTGACGGCTCACCTGATGATTCTTTTATTTTCTGACTATTAAATTAAATCACTTCTTTTGTTCACGATTTCAAACACTACCTTGCACGTGTCTAAGGAAGTGCCTTAAAAAGCTGACGCTTTAAAAATAAAATGAGGAAGGAAATCGTTTTATTGGACAAATTAAATTCAAAATATAGCATTTCTCTAGAATAAATCACAACACGAGTCATTTTGGCAAACACATTATAGAGAATGATCATAATTTTTCTTTCCATCTTTCGGAATAACTTTCAAAGTATAATCATTCGTATGAAATCTGCACGAACGATACGTTTTCCATATATCACTTTCGGGTCAATGAGGCTAATAAATATTCTGCTAGAGTCCAGCTTTTCCGTTCCAAGTAGGTTCTTAAGAAACAATTTAGCCTAGTGTTTGTTTTTATAGCCTGGACATGGACGTGCGAGAATTGTGAAGTGAGAGTTCGATTGCTGGGTCAGGAATAATTTTCTTTTATTTTGTGATCTCTGTCAACTGCCCAGTACTTTGTTGAAGCAACTCAATTATTTTTAAGTGGCCGATTACAAATTTAAAATTAAAACTTTTGTATCTTGACCAATAATGAAGAAAAAAATTCATGATTTTCACTCATAATTATGTTAGTAATTAGAGCTCAAACACACCACGTTTTTTTCAGGCGCCGTCGACGCGCGTTTCGCTATCGCGCGTTGTCGGCGCTGCTAAACTTGAAATAGGCAGATTACTTGCGATTGCATCGCTGAAAATTCACGAGAAATGCGCTAAAGACACGCGTGAGCAACTCTCCTTGCAAAATAAAACGCGCGTAGCACGCGCGCGATGGAGCGTGTATCGCGCTGGAAACGTGTGTGCGCTGTGTCACCGACCGACATCGAGGAAAGGGGCGGGGGAGAGGCCTGCGGCGCACACTTCATCCGTACTTCATACAGAACGCTGTACGTATGTGTTTGCAGCTAAAGAGACGTGCTGTGCCAGCGTGTCTGTATCGATGTAACTCCGCGCTACGAGCGCGTCGACAGCTCGCGAAAAAGTCGTCGTCTGCGTACTACAATTTTATGAACGTGTGAATAGGTAAATTGGTTGCGATAACATCGCGTTGGCAGCGCGTTATAGTTGCGTGCGACGCGCGTCGACAGCGCCGGAAAGAAACGTGGTGTGGAAGAGCCCTTATAGATGTAAAATTGGCTAACGAGTAAAATATTCCCATTTGGCAATAAAAATGCTGCCATTGGTAAACAAATCGTTTTAGCCCGAAAGTCTGACAACCGGGTCTAACCTTAAGATATCGGCATTGTACAATAACTGGGTTGCGGAGGTTATTAATGTTCTGACTTTTCTCAACCGTGTTGGCGTCAGCTACGAGTCTAACTAGATGCGGTTTAATACCAGTATTTTACACGACTGCCATTAGAACCCCGCAACAGCGTTATTGGGCAAAGCCGATATCCTAAGGTTAGACCGGTTGACAGACTTTCGGGCTTCTGACTACCCGTAACGAATGTCATAGGTATTCATATGACACCCGGTACCGACGGTTTAACGTGCTCTCCAAGGCTCCTTACGAGTAACGAACGGTCACCCATCCACGGACTGACCGCGGCAAGTGCAGCTTAACCTTACAAATTATAATGGTCCGCACGATTGATAAATGAGCCACGAGCTTCTCGAATTGGGCCATTAATATGAATTTCAATAATAAGTGTCTAAACATACTATGCCGAAGGTACGCGACCGAAGTTCTGCATGATTACGCCTGTAATGCTATTTAAATTACTGACGACACATTATGCCGAAATTACTTCGCGTAGAGCCGAACTTCGGTCGGGCGTAAGTTCAGAGACAATTCGGCGGCAACGTATTCTGTAGAGCACACATTATACGCGACCGAAGTTCGGTTTGATTGCCGACGAAGATCCGGGGCGGGTAGCAGCGGGAGGCAGGCATGCTCGCGACCCGCGTGTCCGTCCACAAGTTTATGCAATTGAATTTCTGCCGCGTAAGTTCGGCACTTATAGTGTGTCATATCAGCCGAATACGTCGGAACATAAAATCAGCCGCGGAACTTCAGCCGCGGAACTTCAGCCGCGGAACTTCAGCCGCGGAACTTCAGTCGCGTGTCTTCGGCATAGTGTGTTTGGACACTTAGAACTGACATAATGGTCCCTGTGATTTCAACTAAGGTTGTCGTGTTCCCAGACTTTTTGAGTCTTTGATTTCAAGGTCACACGCTCTGTAAGGATTCCTAACAGCGTTACCTCGAAATGATCAGGTATGCCTGATTAAAAAACTTTACTATACTGTAATTGGTTTTACCCTGAATTTTCTGTATTTCCGTTTATACGCAAACCAATTATTTGGAATTTAATTAAATAAGTTATTTCGTTATAAATTTCGGGTAACGAAACAACCAACAACGAATTAGTGTTGTTGGTGTTGCATTTTGGGGAAATTAGTCCCAACGCTGCCATAAAACAGCATTCTGAGTGATAACCCATTCACAATCGAATACGACACATTATAGTATACTTAGTTTTTACTAATAATTAAGTGTAATACACGATACTTGTTTAGTATACCTACTAACTATTTTTAGGTAGCTGTAACACCTTTTGGCATTATATTATTTATTGTGTCGGTTTGCAAGCTGAATAGATATTCATGTTGAAAGTCAAGGCGATTGATAAAGGAATTTACAAGGCGGGTGTCAGTGGAAACGCCAATAGAGGACTCTAGAAGGACATACATCGATGTTATTGGTGATGTTTTTCAAACAGGACAAGTGCGTAGTACTCTCTACCGGCGTGCGTGTATGAAAATATGTATGAACGTGAACGAAGTGAAAGGAGTATGTAAGGATCGTAGCATGTGGCTTTCTACAGTTTCTGCCTACGCCCAAAGGAAAAAGACGTGAGTTTATGAATATATATATGTATAAATTGATTTTCTTTGTATATTATTTACTTCAGAAAAGATACCTACCAATGTAATTTTATTTATTTACGATTCCTATCTCTCGCTCTCAACAAACTATATTAAAGTTTCTCTTCAATATATATCTTGTTACACCTTCTATAAGACCGAAAACAAGATTGCAAACTAAATACAAACGTAAGTACAAATATCAACATTCAGTTGTAATTAGCGACATACGATACGCCTTCGCCACAAACCTCTTTGAACTCAAAGTCAAACGTTTTCTAATCACGGCGTGTCACTGCCTCGCTGAGCTAGTTGCGTTTAATTTAAGATGACTTAGTTTATACATATGAGTAATAGTTTAAATGATGTTTGAAGAAGCTTTCGAATGGAGATATTCGTCTTGAGGTTTCCGGCAAAGCGTATATAGTAAAAGTTAGGAACTATTTACATAAACCCGCTTGAATTCGCAAAACCCTAGATGGTTTTTGGACGAATTTATCCGCATAATTTGTGAAAGATTGCTTGATTATGTATTTTTAGCTACGAAAGCATTCTAAGGGCATGTTCAGATGACACCCGCGCGCCACGCGCGTCAGCACCAGCGTCTAACTCGTTTTGAAATTTGTTGTATATAATTTAAGTCTTATGACACATCGATATTTCTTCTTATCGATAGTTCTCAAATTGCATTTTCATCCCACCTATTCGAAAAGGACGACTTGGTTCGCCTTTAAGTGCGCCCAAAGGTGGTGTTTACTATAAGAAATTTTTAGCGGGCAGGAATGAGTTTTTAATCCTCTTTATTAAATAAGTGCGCCGCAATTATCTTTGCCGCGCACTTTTTGAATTTTGTAACATCTTAGTGTTCAGCGCCAAAGAAATCGAACGCAAATATTGTTTGAAGACTGGCTGGTACAACCGGCCCATAGTCGCGCCGCCGGCGCCGGCGCCGCGCGCGCCTGCTGATTATAAAAATAAATTAATAATAAAGAATGAGAACGTAGCGCTAGCGCGCGTTAAATTAATTTCATATTTGCGAAAACGTCTCAAATGTAAATATAAGTTTTTATTTGTTTTATTATTAGATACTATTTAATTTCAATTTAGTCGTTACTCTGTTTTATTAAATAATAATATTACAATAAAATATGAGGCGCCTTTTATTTTCTCATAGTGGGTGATGAAAAGTAGAGTGTATCACTCGGGCGCAAATTTTTTTTTTGGCTCGGGCCATATACTTTGAATCCCTCGCTACGTTCAGGATTCTACTAAAGAATCCCTCGCTACGCTCGGGATTCTACTCTAGAATCCCTCACTTCGCTCTGGATTCAAAAAAGCGCCCTCGCCGTAAAAATATTATTTTGCTCCCTATTGTGATACAATCTACTATTGCCATCCTAGCCGGCAAGGTGGAGGCGGCGCGGGCGTTGCGCGATTGCGACGCGTGTACTACACAATAGCTATTCGGGCGCTGAGTATGCGTGTGTACTTTACATCGATAAAAAAATTACGTTAAGACTAATTATTAAATTCCAGTTTCTGAGGAGGGAACGACTCGTATGGGAAGCGCGCGATTTCATAATCGTGCATATGTTGAACGCAGCCTAAAGCATGCGTGAGCGTGCAGAAGCATGGGATAACTAAATCGATTCATAATGGTGAAAGCATGAGTAGCATGTTCATACTAAATGCCCATTTTCGGTGAGTCAAATCCTCATGAATAGTTCGAAATTAGTCGGGCATTTCCGAACAACATACCTGCGTACCTAATTAAAATCGTATACATCCATAAACCATCCAAATGATTGCAAATTGATGCTGTATAATACGATTCGTCCCTTAATATCATCTTACGATTGTTTTGTTGTTAATAAAAAAACAATTTCAGTCAACATTATCTTTAGGCTGAAGCCAGACGAGCGTAATTTACGTGGCTCAAAATTACGCCGAGCCAGACGAGTGTAATTTACAGGACGCAAAATGAGTGCGTAATTTTTTAAAGTCCCCGTCACGAGAAGCTATAAATTTTGTAAATAAAGAACTTCTACAAAGTTACGTAGCGACAATTCAATCAACAACAAATAATCCCAAATTCAATCAACTCAAAGTTACATACGTGTAATACGAAACTAACGAGCAATTTCACTTAGTCGGGTTATATTTTAGCGATATAAAGCGCTATCGTCTAATGTTTTGTGGTACCGGAACGTGTCTGACTCATGGAACGTCAACATTTGGCCCGCCATTTTGAAGTAAGTTCACACTGACGCTGTCAATGCTGTCATTTGAGTTTTGAATGCGTTTCAGTTTATTTGTGTTGTTTTCGTAGATTATTATTTATTATTATATAAATAAAATAAAAACCATTATATAAAAATAAAAATCATTACAAAACTGTTTTTTTTATTTGTTCCAAAGGTTGCGAACCCCTAAATGTGTGTTTACAAAATTTATAGCTTCTCGCGACGGGGACTTTAGAAGGATTTAGTCAGTAAATCCTTCAAAAAAATTACGCCGACTCATTTTGAGCCGCGTAAATTAGATACGCTCGTCTGTCTTCAGCCTTAAAACACTCTGGGGCTCATGGCTAATTAACAATCGCTCGGATCATATAACTTGTGAGGTTAAGCTGCGTTTGCTGCGGTCAGTCCGTGGATGGGTGACCGTTCACTACACATCGAGACCCCTCCGTGCTTTGGAGAGCACGAAAAGCCGTCGGTCCCGAGTGTCATGTGTATACCTACGACGGTTGTTACGGGTAGACAGAAGCCCGAAAGTCTAACAACCGGTCTAACCTTTGCCCAGTAGCTGGGTTGTGAAAGTCTGATGGCAGTCGCTCCATGTAAAAGCACACATTTCATGTTATCACATCATTTTAATTACCATATCTATTCTCTGGCGATCGTTGATTGCCATTTGTCTTTTTTTTTTTTTTTTTTATGGGTGGGAAATCATCATATGACTCCTTCCGCTCTGGGCGGAGCGGAAGGGAGTATCAGACTCTTACTGACTAAAACCCATCCGTGTTCCTTCTAATGCCCTTTGCGTTCCAGGGCCGCGGTAACTCTTTCGATTAAATTCCGCAACCCTGGGTTGCTATTTGTCTACAGACGCTCTTTTGAGAAGTTTTTACGTACCGCATGCGACCAGCCATGTCTTGTTCGTGGCCGTGGTCGCACCAATGCGAGTTCGCTTTTAGATATACCCGAAGATGTCCTTGGATCATTGAAATCGTCTCCCCTCACCCAAAACTAGACAACATCTTATTACGACTATATCGACATGTTTCGCTAATAAACTTCCATCCCCAATCGCGTGTACCAATTTGCGAATGAACAGCGGTCTGATAAATTATTACGTAACAATCCGTGTCCATGAAGATGTATCTAAATCCCAAAGCAATGGAAGATTAATATGTACGGGTTGCCAAACACGGTTTCAATCGGTTAAGACAAATATTAGAAGGACGGTCGGAACAGCGTTCAAGGTGCTGACCCTACTGTGATTGGGTAAGTTTGCAAGGATCCTGTGCAATTATGTTTGCATATTGAGTTTGTGGTATATTGTGATTTATTAGATAGAATAGTAAAGTTAACAATTTGTAAATCAAAAAGACTGGTTTATATGAAAAATTGTAATTGAGGAGCTCAGGATCAAAAAGTGTCATTTACACTTTTGACTCGATTCGTTTTTTTTTCTCGAAGCTTTAGATTTTATCAATTTCTGAATAGATTTGGTTCAAAACGTGCAATTTTCTAAGACATTATAGCATCTCCGAGTCGCATTCTAATCAAAAAGTGACATTTGCAAGGCAAACAAACCTACTCGTAAAAAGTTTTTTTCTGATTTCTGAACAAAAATGAAAAGTGAATAGAATATACTTTATTGTACACCAAAATTGTAAAACAGCTCTTATAAAATATCATACATTTCAATGTATTGACCACCATTGTACCCTTCAGGGTACAATGGTGGTCTTATCGCTGATAGCGATATCTACCAGAGAACCTTTGGATGAACAGGAAGACAATGAATAAGATAGGGGGGTAGTCCGTGGTGTACAGCTACAAAATATATACTACACACAATACATAGACATAATACTTATTGAAATTAGCACCTCTTATTCCTTACCTCCTCAATTATTCAGAGCTGCGGATTATGTGAATATAAATAATAATATCTTGCCATAATAACGCTGCTATAATAATGACTGCCTCATTTGTCTAGTGTTTGCAAGCGCGACTGCTGAGCGCGAAGTCCTGGGTTCGATCCCCAGGTCGGGCAAAGTTTTATTCGGTTTTTCCGTGTGGAATCTCTCAGTAGCAGCCCGTAGTCTGGATTTGGGGAACACCCAAATATTCCGAAATATTTTATTCCGAATTTGGATATTCCGATGTTCAAAAATCCGAATTTGATAATTCCTTAAAAATAAAATACCGATTATTAAAAAACACGAAAGTTATTTTACCGAATGTCATAAGTACGATTTATTTGTTTTCCGACTTTCAAAAGTACGAAAACGTTCTTGGCCCGAAAAACAGCATTCCGATTTGCAATTTTCCGAAAACAATAAACATTATGTCAAGCAATAGAGTATTAAACATAACACAGAAAGGTGAGCAGTTGGTTAGGTTAGGTCAGAACTGCGACCCCCTACGCACGAGCCGAGCGAGCGAAGCGAGCGTGCCGCGGCAGCGGCCGGCGAGTGCTGCAACTGATTAGTTACAAATACAATACAAGTACTTAATAAAAAAGCACGTGATGCGTAATGGTGAGTTTAAAGAAAAAAATATTTAAATAAGAGAAAAATATTCTTCCCACAATTATGTTATTTTATATAAGCAGGGAAAGTGATTCTGTCATTATTATTGCTCCCTCTGGATAAAGTTGAACCATTGTGTGTTAATCTGTTTTGCTATTTAGGTTTACTAGGCGTTTTAATTTCGGACTTTTAATTAATAGGTATTTTAATAATCGGAATTCGTATTTTCGATATTTCGGATTATTGTTGGATCTGACTTTTTATTGTTAGGTGTATTGAAACTCGGCATTTTGATATTCGTAATTGTAAACGTTAGGAGTTTTGAAATTTAGGATTTATAAAAGTAGGTTTTATGATTAATCGGATTTGTCATATTAGGAGTTTTAAACCATTCGGAATTATGAAAATCGGTATTATAAAAATCGGGATTAAGAATATCGGAATTTAGTTTTTCGTATTATTGTAGTGTACCCCTGGATTTGTGCTCAGTATATGACGATAGGCTCGCCCCCTATTACATGGGGCTTAAATATAACAGCAAAATAAGGGTCTAGTATACACCTCCGCCCTACTCTTCGGGGAATACAGGTGTGATGGATAAAAGGAGTTTTTATGATTTTTTTTATGATATGTATTCAAAAATATAATTTATATGTATGTTTACAATAAATAAATGAATAATAATATGGAGTTTATGAGTTTCAAGAGACAATAACTTTCGAAAAGTTAAGAAAATTCACATTATTTTACAAAAAAAATAATGGCATCTTTTTTTTTCTGTTTGACTGATGTAGGTGGTCCTAGGGGACCCTTTCTACGTAACCGGGTAGTTATTGGCGAGACTGAAGGGTCTCCAGCCGATGGGGGGGGAAGTAAAATACTTAACCTAAGCTAACTACTTGTACTGCACTAACATCACGACTACCTGCAACAACAGCACTAAGGGCGACCCCTAGTGGGACTCGGACCTCGGCTTAGGGCGTTGCTGGTGGGGACTTAGGGGGGGCAGACAGCTTGATGAGAGCTGAATTATCGGTGTGATAATAATAGCATCTTTTGGTTTTTACGTTTAAATACCTCCCTATATCCAAAGCTTTACGTGACAACGGGAGGTTAGTTAAAGAAGAAAGAATTTCATTTTAATGAATCCATTTAACGGATTAACTCTGTAATTCAACATGTTCTGAATTAACTCTGATTAGCTAGGTATAAAAGGCGAGTTTGAAAGCCTAACATACTCTGTGTCATTACCCCATAATACGTGAAACTACAACACACTCGTTAGCTTGTTATTTCGGTCTAAATACATGTAAACACACAAATGCACTTAATTCTACATAACTAGTTCTGAAAGTACTAAAAAGCTGGCCCACGGTTATTTATCGTAAAAGATCAATCCAATCGAATTGGGTATCATGAACCTTACTCGTTTTATCTTCAAGAAGCATCCTAAATTTTGCATCAAAATTCTGATACAATATTCTTTTAACACTTGCCTATAAAAATTATGTTGAGTTAAAAGTCTATCTTTATTTAATTCTGTTTAGTTATACAATATTTACATAATTACAAATAAAAGTATATACAAATATAGAAAAATATATCCTAATAAAACTAAAATAAGGCATCAAAATATTCCTCCGCATCGCTGTCGACTGGTAACGTGCCCCAAAGGCTGGCAGCATTGCCACGTTGTATGGCAATGCTAATCCTTTGACCAAAGTAGAGGCCAGCCTTCGGGTCACGGGACGTGTCGACCAGCCGCCTTGCAATATCTTTGTATAAGAGTTGGGCACTCGGACCCCACGGCCCGAGTGTTTCGACTCCAAACAGCTCGAAAATATAATTAGTAATAAAGTTGTTACATTATTTTTCCCTCAAACAATGTTCGATCTTGGCCTGCTTGTGATTTTTCGAATTCATGTGCGGTTCAGAATTTGATTATCACTTGCATCGGTGAAGGAAAGTATCGTGAGGATATCTTCATAATGTTCTCGATGGTGTGTGTAGTACGCCAACCCACCAAGCCAGCGTGGTGGGGGCTCATTATGAGAAGAAACCCGTGCCCAGCAGTGGGACAGTATAGACTGATTAAACTTATGCAGTTTTTTCCCCATATTTGGTGCATCAATATAATTAAAAACCATCGAAATTTATTATTTCGACCTGTAACGGAATAGGAAAAATAAACTTAAATATTGCAATTTATTCTATTACTTATTTGAATATTGCAATATATTCTATTATGATTTGCCCCGTCTGTAATATATTATTTAGAGCTTACTCGTTTCCAGGAATAATTGTTTTAACACTGGCTCATTGAACATTAAATTTAATATTGGAAAACTGGAACTCGGAAATTAATAAAGCTACAACATTTAAGTTTATAACTCTAAACTCTCTCGATACGCGTTGCATAATTTCCGTTATTAATTTTTCTTTTAATATTTCACTCTCAAATTAGTTTTCAGTACGGTTCATAAAGTTCTACAGAATGACGATTGTAATTTATTGAACGAAGCTTGCAATGAACGAATATATCTATGGAGTCGGAACAAATGAAGACTCGTGTAAATATCAAAGCGATATGAGACTTCTCAGAGTTTAGGGCGACTAATAATTGAGTGGATCTGTTACAGAATATACGTATACTCCATTATATTCAATTTATGCAGGAACTGTTACAGATCAGCCAGTCTGCACATTGTATACAGGGTTAATTGAAAAACACCGACAACCTCTTAAGGGGTCATTGTACTCATCATTATGAACAACTTTTACTATGGGACCAAATCTGAAATCGCGAAAATTAAAACAGCTGTTCCCTACATTTATGTTCGCTTAGCTCGTCAAAATGGGAACAGCTGTTTTTTTTCGCGATTTCAGATTTGGTCTAATAGTAAAAGTTGTTCATAATGGTGAGTACAGTGACCCCTTAAGAAGTTGTCGGTGTTTTTCAATTAACCCTGTACATTACGGAGATACTTTTTTTTCTACTTCTTTTAGATGATCCTTGCGGACCATTCCTACGAAACCGGGCAGCTATTAGCAAGACTAGTAAGTTTGTATTACATACTATTTTTAAGACGGTCTTATAGTACCCGGATGTTTTATAACGTTGGAACATGCTTGTAGATAAAATGCTGATTAGTTTAACTCTAATTGTAATGTTGAAAATCTATACATATAAAAGGAGAAGCTGACTGACTGCCTGATCTATCAACGCACAGCCTAAACCGCTGGGGTTAGAAAGTTGAAATTTTGACAGTAGGTTCCTTTTGTAACGTAGACATCCACTAAGAAGGGATTTTTCGAAATTCAACCCCTAAGGGAGTTAAATAGGGGATGGAAGTTTGTATGGAAAATCGTCATTTAACGAGTTCAAAATTTCACGCAAGCGAAGCTGCGGGCGAAAGCTAGTAATTCATATGGCATAAATTGCACAGCACTCAATAGTTTAGCAAACATTGCGGCGGGAAGCGTCAACGTCAGGTCTCTAATGACGCTATCCGATTTCTAAAAGACCGGTGACATTTTGTCTTTGACTTTTTTTCATTTAAAATACGTAAATGCGCAACATTTTCTCTATCGACTAGTCTGGTTCGTATTTTTCCATCATTTATCAGATCCAGACACTTTTACAGAGACATTACTATACAATATTGAAGATGGTCACGTTTTTGTACAGAAAAACATGACTAAAAAACAAAAACAGTATTAGTCCTGTAACTCATTAAAATTTATACAATGAGCTTAAAGTAGCTCAATAATTTCGTATAACAAAAACAACTGCATGTCTTCAGAATTTCTTGGGACAACACTTTCTACGTTTTTGCTCATAACTCAAAATTAGGTTTACTCACATAACGACCTTTTAGAAATCGGACGGCAGAGTGTCTCTCTGTGTTGCCAGCGCCTTCGTGTTATGCACAGCCGCTAGGGATGGAACGCATCGTAAGATAACCGCTTAACATAATGTATAATCATTATAAAATCTGTTCAGCGCGCCCCGCAATCTCCTTCACGGTCTAGTGAAATGCCGCTTGGCTGCGTCAGGGCTCCAATGCGTGACAATTTTGGCCCACAGCCCCAATGGCATATGACAGCCTGTCGGATCCCACTCGGCCTTAACAAATTCATAGAATGGCTACAAATAATCTGGATTTGCACATCACAATCTTGGCAAAATACTACATTAATTTCAGAAACTAAACGTTATAAATTAAAAGGGATTATCGATATTAATGGCTTGTTTTAGAGAGTTGTAAATCAATTTAAAAGATATTTATGTTAGTTGGTCACAAAATAGATGTGTCAGTTTTAACGATTATTGTTGGGCGCAGTTGGTATTCGTGTTAACGGAAAATTTGGGATTAAGGTTACATGCACCGACTTTTATGGGAAAAAAGTTTGTGCAAAAGTTTTTGCAACCGATTCTGACTGTGTCGGTTGCGCAAATCTGTTCAACGAAATATGAGTTCTGATGTAGCGGTCACGTTATAAATTGTAGCCGTAAGGAGACTGCTATCGGAAAAACGTAAACGACATCATCAAAAACCGTAAATAGCTATATTATCCATGTTTTTTTTTCATGTTTGATATTTTTTTATATGGTAACGTTTTGTAGAAAAACCCTGGGACTCATCTTACGTTAAAAAGGGTATTACGGCAATGCACGGTATACCGTTTTAACGTACATGCTTGCTTAGATGTGCAAATTAAAATGTGTACAATAGAATAGAATAGAAATTTATTCTCGCAAATACATTTCTATTCTATTCTCATGGGTCTTAAAATAATGCAGGTACAAATCAACATGTTTCGCCGGCACAGCGGAATGCAAATTAATTTAAAATAATTAAAATTTTGTTAATTAACTTTATAATATAGACTAGGAAGTTTTAGATTTAATATTATATAAGACTGAATTAATTAAATTACAATGTTTTAAACATTATGCTAAGACACAACTTTCAGTTAAGATTGAGTACGTAGCTGGGACCTTTCGTTTCCATTATTTTCGTTTTATACTGAAATAGTAGATAGCCGATTAGTTGTTGTATTCGTCATAATGAGAAGATTTTTTCCGCATATTTGCTACTAGATAATCTAGACACTATCAATAAATTAATGAACGCTGTTAGAAACGGTATTAGATCTCCATGCCAAGAGTTTGATTCATCCATCCAAAAGTTCTGGTTACTTGTCGTTATAGCAATCTCCATCTTTCTCTATCCAGAGCCAATTCCCTCATTTCTCTGTATGTTGTCACTTACGTATTTTCTTTCAATTGTTCTGTGTACTTTCTTCTTGGCCTACCTGGCTTTCTCTTTGCTTGTAATTTACCTTCTACGTTATTAGATATAAATCTGTCGTGTCGCAGTAAGTGATCAATCATTTTCTCCCTTCTTCTTTCTATTTGTTCTAGAATTTGTTTTTTCTCTTTGACTCTACTAAGAATCTCTTCGTTGGTTACTTTTTCTGTCCATGATACTCTTTCCATCCTAGAGTTTGATTACCAGGTATTGAAATTTAAGTTTGATATTTCTAGGAAGCTTGCACCCTGGCGCAAAAATTGCACTGTGTAAAAAACAAGGAACTTTATTAACAAAGTTAGATGTAGTTACAAAGGTGCATCTTCTTTCTTTACTTCATTTTTTTTTATTATTATTCCTCTTTGTCGCGTTTGGCCCTAGTTGCACCTCAGACTAAATAAAAAACCAAGACAGAACGCTGCGGACAATACAGTGAAGCATGCCAAAACTACACCTCCGCTCTGTGCATACACGCTCACACGCACACATTTACAATATTTTTCAATCAGTCTACAATCAAACTACACCTCACTAAGTGCACACATGTTTACGAAACCGGCCTCACGTTGCTGTTGACAGCGCTGTCTTGGTTTTTTATTTGGTCTGAGAGTTGCACTTGATGGTAAGCGCAGACAAGGTCCTAACATTGAGCACATCAATCCAAGTAACAAAGTTATAGAGGGATTGCTCTATACCCCTCTGGCTCTCACATACACGACGGAACACAGTAAACTGGGAGTCTACTCCCTAAGCACGAAGTCTGTGGTTTCGGCCTTAGTTACGAGCGTTTCCTACTCCCTATCACCTACGGACACACGAACTAAGAATGAATGACAACACGATTTGACAGTTGTCCCTACTACCGATGTGTTTTTGTTCGTCCGAAAAGTTGAACTTGACACTTGTTTTGTTCACTCCTATGTTTCGGGCTACTTTCGGACGGGCGACTAACTTCGTTGACGTACTTAGGGAGTTGGCCCCCTGCTTGGCAGCCGGACTTTTATATGACGATGGTAGCTAGCCAGGCGGACCGAATAGATCGTACTACCAAGTGTGCTGTATTTTGTTGAATCTTACAACACGCGTCTATTCTCAGGGTGCGGTGAGGAAGTTTTATATTCTAATCTGTACACGGTGAAAAAAACAAACAAATTGTACATTTAAATGCACATCGTTTTCATCTGTTTCCAACTGCACAGTTATTTTTCACCAAATCTGTAGTAAGTGATATGTTTATAGTGTAATTATGTAAAACAGTTGCGGCATCCTCAGGAAATTATCTATTTATCTGTACCCAAAGCACGTTTTGCGAACAGACTGTCTATTGCTGAAACTGCTCGATATTTTATTTAAAGTCAGATAGCGAGCGATATTTATTTGACAATAAAATTAAACTTAACTTCTAGTTCAGTATTTATTTGGCAAAATAGTAGAAAGTAAGATAGAAAAAGTAAGATTAGTCATTGAAAAACTTGTAAATTAGGTAATTTTGGACGTTAAGATAGTAAGATCTTGAAGTCCAGTGATTCATTTAGCTGTCAAGTAACTAAGTTCACCAGAATTTTTATTTACAAAATTGTCCTTTCTTTTCTCACTATAATTATGATCATAAAATATCACTAAACTGGAGAAGTGCCGTAAAATAAAAATATTTGAATTTTATTATCCAATAAAACTTGTATGAATAAATTGTTTGCATGTAAGATGGATACAAAAATATGCAAGATTTAAATTGCAAAGAGGAGATGATTGCATTATTTTTATTTATGCTTATTGCTCAAAAGAAAAATAAAAATCTTTATTCATACATATTGAATATTTATATCGGTGCAGGTCGTTTACATGTCAATTTCGAACATAAAGGAACAATTTTCTTACCTATACGTACGAAAAATATTCTTTATAGTAATTTGAGTCGATCATATTTTGTTTTTATTAGTGGAATCGATACTTTACTAATCCATTAAGATGATACTGTAATTCTTTCTATTCGAATTGCTTGGTAAGTAGGTTACCTATTTAATATTTCCATAGATAGGATAGGTTTTAGTACAAATCCATGAATGTTCAAGTTGTTACATCCATTATAACTATCTGTGAATGTCTTTAATATGTGAGTAGATGCCATTCACTCGCCACACTAAAACCCAGTGTTATCATGTCCCAGTAATAATTGGGGTGCATGAAAAGAGCCTCACGTGTGACAATACTTAAGTACGTCCGGCTCACCCTGGGCAGTCAGCCTCGCTACCAACCTTGCTGACTGGCTAATCTTTTCACCACGGCATGAACTATTCTTGTTTAGCTCGTGCTGATACGATGGAAGAATTAATAATTCACACAATGTCTCTGAAGATCGTACATACTTTAATATTATCGATTGATTTTGTGAATCGATACTATCGTGTGACTTTGTTGTCGACTTATTATACGATATAATTAATCACAACACATTTTTTTTATGTTATGTCTGACACATACACAAACACATACACACACACACACCACACACACATACACACACCATCGCACGCACGTAACCAACAGACTAATGATAATAAATAAATATAAATATAAGTAAGTAAATAAAAATGAAAATAAAAATTATAAATTCAAAAACTTTTGTAACTTACTTAGATTCTTTTCACACTTTTGATACTTTTATAACTTTAATTTTAATTTAGCATGTTACACTAATTGTAAGATATAAAAGAGCGGCGCCTCCTGGCACAGGCATCTATATGCTTAAAAGGAGACGCCACCAACTGTATAATGTACAACGTGTAATAATGAAATAAAACATTTTTGATTTTTTTTGATTTTTGATTTGATGTCTATATGTGTATGTTATGTATAGTTATGTCTGTCTTCTATCAACTCGTACTTATTCGTCAACCGCACGTGTCGAACGAGAATAATCGAACAAACACCTTAATAGGTTCTCCAATACCCTTTCTAAGGGTCTTAATTATTCGCGAAATATATTTACAGATCGCTAAGTGTTAATATCGACGGCACCCTAATGATCACGGCCTCATCTGTATTCATAAAGTATTAGGTCCTAGCCTGGCAGTTACAAATTAAAGGTGTGAGGTTGGGTCAATTAGTGTTTAAATATTTAAGGGTTAACGTACCGTGTGTCGAATATATTCTGTTGGGAATTGGTTAACACACTAACATATCATTACACAAATATACATTTATTTTACTAATGCACTAACCTAATTTTAAATAAATTAAAAAACAAATTTTAAATACTTGGTATTTCTAATAAAGTTTAAGTATCTTAAATTTTAAGTATTTCAACTTAGTTACATTAATTTGTTTGTTTATTATTTAATTCTACTTTTTGTTTTTATTTAATTCTAGTTTTGTTTTTTTTATTTTAAAAGATAAGATAAGTAGATAAAGATATTGGTTGTAGGGAATGAATAAAAGCTTTTTTTATTTTATTTATTATTGGTTCGGTTTCGTTTTCACAGTAGGGGTGCAACGGATAGAATATTACATTGTTTATTTCTCATGGGAAAATCAAGAGATTGGTAAGGGATTATTTAAGGTGTAGTGCAATTTTAATATCTCACTGCGTTGCAAGTTTGTTTTGTTTGAAAATGAAGATGAGACGTTAATTTCGTCTCCGTTTGAGATTTTTCGTAGAAATCTTGGTCATTCCGTTCATTTTATTTAAATAAGACACGTGTTCGATGCATTATACTTTAATTTTCGGACACGTGCAAACCCCAACCTTGTCACTTACATATACACACACACACACACACACACACACACACACACATACATGGATTTAACATACACTAACAACCTCATAAATAGTATGTAGTTCCCATAATAGCTTGTGCGAGTCAAAGAATAAAAGAACTGTCTCCTTTAATTGGATGTCACATTATAAATGGAAACAAATTTCGGTAAATGAATGGGAGCAGGTCAAAAGGTTACGATTTGTTAGAAGCGGTGGTGTAAAAATAGATTTTAAACGCAACAAAGAAAAAAAATCGACATAATTTTCATTTGTAAACATTTGTTTATAGATACTGTTTTCGAAACAAGATTCACGTTCTTCTGAAACATTGATACGTATTGCGATAAACACTACCTACTGTCAATTTTTGATGGCCAAAACTCCGAAACATTGTTTTTATAAATATTTATGCGGAGTTTTAAAAACTACTGACAATTTGTATCAGAAGCATTGTTTACACACATCGCTTGGCGAGTAAAATGCGTGTGAATGAAATAATATTGAACCCGGTAAATGAATCCTTATTTATCAATGTATTTAATTAAGAAAAACTTGGGGTGCATTAAAAGAGCATCCACGAATGACGATATTTAAATATGTCTGAAGCACCCTAGGTCATCAGCTCCGCTACCAATCTTGCTGACTGGCTAATCTTTTTACCATGAACTATTCTCGTATAGCTCGTGCCAATGCGAGAGAAGAGAGATTAAAAAAATAACGTTAGTAAATTATATTTATTACAAAAATCATAAGCAGTCCGTTAGAAGCTATTATGCGTGATTGTGCCGTAAATAATGTATGATCATAAAACCTACCACACCGGATATTTCGTCAATAAATTCATACTTAATCCAAACGTGTTGGTATTGATAAATGATCGATACTCTTATCCTTACATACTAATCCACTGTCTACAAAATTTCCTCTAAATTGTATTGTATAAAAATCTCACGCGCCTTTTAGTGCTAAAAGAGACTGTTCACACATTAATTCTGTCTGTTCGTGATATCCACCACAATGTCCAACTTTAACTTAGCTGTTTATTCCTGCTGTGGCACAAGTCACAAACTTTGATGTATTATGGAAAGCGGTGTTTGTATTAATTATAAGTTTGCTATAAATTGTTTGCGTGAATATTTTATCGGTTGACATAAACGGGTACGGGTAATGGGTATTAATTATTAGTGCCTGAAAATAAAAAGCAAATAAGTTTAAAGGCTCTACGAACAAAAAAAAATACAATATCAAAAGGAAAGATTGATAATGTGGTCGGGTACGAGTAATGGTTGTTAATTATTAGTGCATGAAAATAAAAAGCAAACAAGTTTATAAGCTGAATGAACAAAAAAAAAAACATTTTCGTATAGCTTTTACTGAAAAACAAACTATTAACAATGTGGTGGACGACGATAGTTCGGCAGGACCCTTATTCACTATGATACATCAAAAGGTTAACCCATGTTACCATACGAATGTTTAAACAGAAAAATGGATTATTTATTAATTTTGAATTCACTGAATTGGACATAATTCGTCACCCTCCCCGCTAACTGTCGTAACTAGCAATTGATAATTTTTCAGAGAAATTCTCACAGAGTGACGTATCTGCTTCAAATGAATAGAAATAAATAAATAGATACCTTAGGGCTTTAGGGCAACTACTAAACAAGCCAAGAGTAAGCCAAGAGCAAAATAAAAAAGTTATTAATTCATTAATAAAGCCACAGCTAACGCAGCTACTAAAAAATTATCAATTGCTAGATACGACAGTTAGCGCGGAGGGTGACAAATTATCATAATTTGCGTGTTTTCTTAAATATGATAAGAATCAGGGCCCGGTGAAATAAGTATATAGGTAAATATTCAACACAAGTTATCTGTACAAAGTCATCTTCACAACACTAATATTAAAACAATTCAAGATTTTATTCTTACAAACACAATAAGCTTATCAAAAGCTTGCGTTCTCTCGCATTATCTTTTAACTTGCACCACAGGCTAACTAAATAACAGAGGAGCCGTACTTCATCACCAACTAACTCTAGTTAAGGTGTTACCTTCCCCGTTTACGCTAATAAAGTAGCCTCCGTCGCATACTGATCAAATTCGAGGACGTATGGTTAATTTATGGTACCGTCAACCTCCTTCCGTTGCCCGTTATCATTAGCAATTGTAATTTTTCGGTGTTCATTGCAAATTTTAGAACAATTCCTATGCTATTTTGCAGTCTGAATTGTAAAAAGTTCATTAGATATTTTATGATCATTTTATGTGCTGGGAAAGTAGTCATTGGTATTGTGTGTTTTTATGATTCTTGCACGATTTTGTGACATGAATCTTGTCTAGGCAAATTGTGTGTAATTATCATATCAGTCGTAAGTGAGTACCATAATTATAACCTACCTTATAAAAAGTTCAGTAATAGGAAGACCTATTGAAAAGTCAATACTCTTTAAGTAAGTTACACACACACCCACACTCATACACACACACACAAATATTGCATATCAAAAGAGCATGCGTGCATCTTTTAGTACTTTTATTTTACTGTTTTATTTTTTGTGTTATTGCACAGAATAAAGGTTAAATCTACCACAATTGAGCGAAGACACTAGCTCCTGTAACACAGGTTGCTACCTAGCTCAGGAGCCAGGGCTTCAAATAAATATGTAATACCTGTATTTTATGTTAATAAATTATTATTTGTATCTCTCTTTGAATCACGGCTCATCCTCCATGTGGAAGATGTCCGGTCCTTTGGAAGGCATACACGGGGACACAGGTCCAACGCGCAGAGGCCCCTTTGAGAACTTTAATCTAAAATGGGGTGGGGCACCAACCGGGGACTTTCCACGGCTGCACTATTGGAGTACAGTCATGGACCGTCCTAAGTGGGTGCAAAACTATTGTAAAATATGCTAAAAAAATATCTGGTCTATGGAAAGGGGTGTTTTGTGGATCGGTTAACCTCTATTGCCGGAAGAAAACGGCGTCTGCCTTTCAAGTTTAAATTTGAAATTTGTTGGCAGACGGTGACTCGCCAGCCCACTAGCTGGGCCCCCTGAAAAGCCGCCAGTACATAGGCGAAGAGGGCAACAAACGTGTGGGCGGCTAGGGGTGTAGAGAGGTGTGGCCCCGGTTTCGCCGTCGCGGGTCTAAAAGACCCGGAGTGGGTTTCCCCGCTATTACGCCTTTAGACACTTCCACCCCCGAGCATATAGCTCTGGCGGCCCCCCTCTGGCCGGCCGATAAAGGCAAGCCAGAGTTGAGAGTCCTGCGGGCACTCTTGGGGTTCCACTCCAGCCAGCCAATAAAGGCAAACTGGAGACGAGGCCCTGACCGACTCTCTGAGGCAATAAGGTACGCAGTGTCGCCACTCACCAACAACTCGCCACAAGCTGCCCTGCGGTTTGTAAGCTTTTCAGTAGACCTCATCTTACATTTTTTATTATACGATGGGGTTGTAGAAAGCTAATCTAATGTACCCTCCGGTTTTACGTTAATCTCATGCTGAGGTAACGCCTTTCCCAGAGGGGTTAAAAATTATTATTATTATTAAAAAAAATATCACCATTTACGAAACTAAACACTTTACTTGGTATCTGGCGGTTAGAGTATGTCATGCTCACTCAAATGTCTAGCTGGTGGTGGCGTGTGTGTTGGATCATCGGTTCCCTACGAAATAGTTGAGCTGAGCGATGCTAATACATGCGTCATGTTTTTGAATTGGAACTGGTCATCTCTAATCTGCCACGGAAAATTAATTTTAGGTTCTCTTATTAGCATAGCATATCTTACAGTGTTCTCACATTTATTTTTCTTATTCACAATTTAACCAAATTTTTGTAAATATTTGATGAAAAAGAGTAACCATTGAGTTTATTGCCCGTTCGTCTCCATAGGAATCTTTGGAACGCGGCAATAACTTCTTTTTTTTCGACGATTCAAAGCTGCCTGTAAGTGGTTTAATTGATGCTTTGACTTTGACTTTGAAATTATGCTGGAAGTAGTTTGTCAATTTCCAGCTCACCACTTTTCACCAAATTTTCTGTCCATCTGTTGTAATTATTGGATAGCAAATGTACGATTTGAAAATCAGTAAGTACTCTAATGATTTGATGAGGTATTGGTGGAAATGGGTGCCTAAAATCCCGCGCATATTGAACGTAACCAGGCATTTAGTACATATTCCGACGTGATTTGAGTTCGTCAAAATTTTGCCATATTAGGCACGAACTGAAATAGAATGCATGATGAACTGAACGTTAGCGTCAAAGGTACTAATAGTGCGCCAATGTATATCTACGTGCGTTTTGAAATGTTATTTTTTTTTCGATTTCAGTATCTTTATTGTGGATCATAGGTAGATACATAATACAGGTCTTAAATAGTTAAATGGTGATCAACTACGTCCCGCCCTTAGGGCATACAATAGTAACATACAAATTAATTATAAATTCACATGTTACATTGGGACTTTCAAGTCTAGTCAGGAAAATATGAAAGTACCTGTAAATTATAACTGATCGTTTGAAATGCATTCCAAGGCGTGCGCAGCCTCAATTCCTCGATAAGTAAGAACGTTTGTGCTTTGCGTTCGTTTCGAATCTGAGAAAATACGATCCGAACAAGTTGAAGTGGGCTTCCTCCAAAGGTCTTTCCGCGGAGGAAGGACATGTACAGCTTCTAAAAAATATTGAGAAGTATAGGCAACACTGGTATTGTTGGTAGTCCAGATGTCCATAGGTAACCACTTACCATCAGTACCCCAACTGTGAGTTTTTTACGTTACTACTGTAGTTGTGTCACGCCAAAAATGTATGAAAATTTAGGCAGAGCCTCTAGCGGCGAATAGCGTGAACTTTTGGCTATGGAAACGTGTAGTGAACTACCCAACTCAATTTGTGGTACTCCGAAAACCGAACTAAAAAACTGGGTGACGGATCACACGTTTTCCAATCAAGAAAGTGTTTCGGATCCGACGATCGATTTGATTTTCGCGATTTGACGTTTTCTCTTTCATTTACCCTACTCCCAAATGTTATTTGACATCTAGTAGTTCGCTGTTTGACAAAATTTTGATCATAAATAAGGTGTTAAAAAATCAACTCTAAGAATTTTATGGGGCTACTCGGTATCAGGAATTGAACAACTTTTGTACTACAACTTTTCGAAATTCGCGTATTTTTATTATAACTTTTCTTACAAATCAAAAAAATATGTTAATTGATTTGTATGGACAGGCATAAAAAAAATTGGCGAATTTCGAAAAGTTGTAGAACAAAAGTTGTTCAATTTCAAATACCAAGTAACCCGACAAAATTCTTAGAATTGATTTTTTAACACCTTATAAGTTCGATGTTCGTGAATGTTTCGTTTCGATTCAGAACTTCGATATTCGATTTTCCGAGTAGGCCCACATGGCCGCCCGCTGGTTCGTCACTCTATGGCATAAAAAAGTAAGTACCTACTATTTTTATGAACGGTTGTGCATTACATCCGATTCGAATTTATCGATTTACATCCAAGCTTCTTCAGATCGTATTTTCTCGGATTCGAATCAGACGCAATGCACACGCACTCTTACAGTGAACATTCATACTGCCTCATATTGTATGTGTGTCTGTAACGTAATACGGTCTGTATTGAAATCAAACTCTATTGAGCAGAAAATGCGGCAGTCATATGTTTGATTTCCAGGGCGTAGCTATGTATTTCTCTTTAGGTGTGTACGGACTAAGCGTTCCAATGTACGCGTAGTCGGTTATGCGTTTAAAAGAACGCTTAGTAATAGTATGGAGGTGCCTGTCTTAAGCCTTGTACAAACCAAGCGTTCCTGCGTACGCGTAACCGATTACGCGTACCAATTAATGTACGCGCTGTCCGCACACACCTTTTCACGGCTTAGTAGTCGTTTCGCTCGAATTCGGTTCGCACGAATCATGCGAAAAGATACTTTTCAAAATTGATTATTTAGTAGGTGGCGTTTCGCACGATGCGTTTTTATTTTCGTGCCAATCGACCACTTCATAAATTAAGTAGTGGGCTATTCGCACGAATTATATTATAAGGATTAAAAAAACCCAAGTACAGTCGCAAACAAACATTATGACATTAATAAAATTTAAAAGTTAACAAACCACAATTCAGATTGTATAATATGTTACGGGTAAAACCCGAATGGCGGTTACACCTAGGTTTACCCGGGTACAACTAGGTGCAACCAGTAGCATTTGGTTAGAACTAGGTGTAGCTTAAGTCGACGTCGTATTTCTGTCTGCAGGTTTAAAGTAACCTAACACGATGGGGATGACGGGGGCTTCATTCGCTCGCTTCGCTCGCTCACTCTAGCCCCCGTCATCCCCTTCGAACCTATCCTTTCCGTGTCGGGGTTCCCCTTAACCACCGGTGTGCGGCTGCACCTAGTTGTACCCGCTACGATGAAGGATAAACCTAGTTTTAACCGAAGATAAGTAGGATACATCTAAGTTTAACCGCATGTGGCCGGCTGCACCTAGTTGTACCCGGCTAAAACTAGGTGTAGCCACACTTCGGCTATTACCCGTAACATATACTGGGTGTAAGAGACGGTGTACCAAAAACTGAAACAGTGAATTCAGCCCATTATTCTGAATCGAAAATAAGTGGTTCTTTCTCTCGGAATTTTCCGAAATTCCTGGAAATTGCTAATTTTCCTATGTTTTATTGTATTGCAATAAGTGTTTTGGCAGGTAAATAAACTGAGTGTAAAGAACAGGTTACCAAAAATTTACACAGTGAATTTAGTTCATTATTTTGAATTGAAAATCCGTGGAAAATATCAAGGAAATCTTTCGAATTTTCCGATTTATTAAAAACGCATTTTATTTTTGCAACATGCTGTGTGTCCTAATAGTATTGCTTATTTTACAGCAGAGAAATTTAAAATTTGTGAAAAGAAAAATCGGAAAAGTCGGAAAAATTCCGAGCAACATTTCCACTTATTTTCAATTCAGAATAATGGGCTGAATTCACTGTTTCAGTTTTCGGTGCACCATCCCTTACACCTGGTATATTACCTATAGATATTTGAAATACATCATAAATTGACAAATTATTGCACACACCTGAATTTTACTAGTGTTATAGGGAATGAGAGAAAGAAAGCCAATTATCGGTATTGCTTGTTGTCTCCCAACCTTTTTATTGAGTTTAAAGCTAAACCTATATTCTATTTCAGTGCCAAATTAAAAGCTATTCATACATCACAGCATGAACAAGTAGGAAATACCTAAACATAGTTTCAAACTATCATATCTCTGAATGTAAATTGTAATTTACTCTTGACACTTGTACGCCACTGTACTTTTCTTTTATTTTAATTCGTGTAATATAATTCGTGCGAATAGCCCACTACTTAATTTATGAAGTGGTCGATTGGCACGAAAATAAAAACGCATCGTGCGAAACGCCACCTACTAAATAATCAATTTTGAAAAGTGTCGTTTTGCACGATTCGTGCGAACCGAATTCGGGCGAAACGACTACTAAGCCCTTTTCACAGGTAACTAGAAGTCGCCCGCGACGTCGCTCGCGTGGATGTCGTTTATCGCGTATTTCGTATTTTTCGGGATAAAAGTAGCCTATGTCTTTCTCCACGGTCTAATCTATCTCTGTACCAAATTTCGTCAAAATCGGTTCTGCGGTTTAGACGTGAAAGCGACACAGAGAGACAGAGTTACTTTCTTAATTTTAACATTAGTAGGGATTTGACGTGTATTGTTCCGTGGCTTGATTTTCTTCGAGATCGATTCCAATAACAGAATGGTAGCGAACATTTTTGATCAGCAACGCATCAAAGATTGTTATATACGCTCAATATTTATCGCGATATTTGGATGGCGATCAGGTATTAGCTATGTTAATATCGCAATTATTATAAATTGATTAATAGTTGTTAATTATATTGAATTTATAAATATTTTAGCCACACGAATATGTTAATTTGTATTGATTGTTTAGGACATATAATAATTTAACAAAATAAATTTATGGCAGATGTCAGTTTTGAAGGACATACATCGATGGTATGATATTCTTTAAAAAAGACAGGTGCCCCTGTAACCGGCGTGCATGCTTGATAATATGCATGAGAGTAGGCGAAGCGAACGGACTATGTACGAATCGTAGCATGTAGCGTTCTGTAATTCTGCCCGTCCCGATGGGAAAAAGACGTGAGTTTATGTATGTATGTCTGTAATAATTTAACGTTTATTCGTTTTGGGTGAGACATGATGTACATGCCAAAAACCATATAACATCTTTGTAAAAACCATGTTTCTTGCAAATAAAAATCTTTATCGTTACCTTTATTGGGCATTTAAACAATTAAAACATTGATCTAAATACTCAATAAATATCACAATCCAGGATCGCGAATATTGAGCATGGAGCATGCGCTGTACCTCACGTAGCTTTAAGACATTTAAACGGTCTAAAACTTATTGAAAGGAAAGTGAGAAAGTTTAATAATAAAGTATAGAGTTTAAGTATAAGTGCGAATGGGAATAGCACGTCGCTTTCTATTACATTAGGAATGAACTATGGTTGCTACGTGCACATTGATCGTGTGCAAGCTATTCATTATTATGGCGTTGTACTTGTAGGTACTATCCATTCCTATGGGTATACAACTTTATTTTTAGTATAGGTATACAAAAACCGAGACACCCCAACAAGATTTTCATCAAAACTGCTTGAATGTGTTTTTTTTTAAATAAACCTCTAAGTTACACCGTAGTTTATGTCGAGTTAAGATCCCTATTAAAGTGTGAAATGCCTGAGATGTGATATGCAGGGGTTGTCTAATATGCGGAAACTGACCGAGCGGACTGTTTCAAGCCTTAAGGTGTCTATTCCCGTCCACTGTTATGCGTAGAAACCAATTGAAAGAGAATTGAAATTTATGAAAAAAAAAATGGAAAAATATAATGTGGGGTAAAAACTATGTCAATCAATTCTCCTGGTGATTCTGAACAAACTAGTTTCAGGTTTAGTGTATCACTACATAGTAATTATAAAACAAAGTCGCTTCCCTCTGTCTTTTCCTATGTGTATGCTTAGATGTTTAAAACTACGCAACGGATTTTGATGCAGTTTTTTTTAATAGATAAAGTTTTTCGAGAGGAAGGTTTTAAGCAATAAAACGTGCACGTGCGAAGCCGGGGCGGGTACCTACTAAAACTAAACTTGTATGACATTATACAGTTTTAAGATAGTTTTGTTTCTTAACTAACAACCGCGCAGATAATTATGATTTACAAGGTTAAGCTGCGTTTGGCGCGGTCAGTCCGTGGATGGGTGACCACTCGTTATACATCGAAACCCCTCCGTGTCTCAGAGAGCACGTTAAACGGTCAGTCCCGGGTGTCATACGAATATCTATGACAGTCGCTACGGGTAGTCAGAAACCCGAAAGTTTGACAACCGGTCTAACTGGGTTGTGGAGGTCTGACGGCAGTCGCTCCGTGGTAAATACTGGTATTCAGACGCATAGTTTAAGATTGGAAGCTGAACCCAACATTGTTGGGAAAAGGCTATGTAGAACAAAGATAGTTTTGTTTCATAATAAACATAGCAGTTGCTTTCATATAAGATGTGAATATAGCATGAAAATATAATCAACCTTTTTCTGTCCTACTGCTGGGCAGTGCTGGGCATGTGTCTCTTCTCAGAAAGGGAAGCGATTAGACCTAAAATAAACCACACTCGTGTTGGCCATGCGTGGGTTAGCGGATTATAAACACCATCAAGAACTTTTTGGAGTCCTTCTGACCCTCACTTACACCTAAAAGTAAGTTGTGGTAGGTACTATTTGTGAATAGGTCTGTTTAAGGTTAATTTATTTTGAGAATTATACATTTACATGTAACGTAAAATTTTCACATTTAAACTATAGGTACCTACCTAACTATAATTAGTCGTCTTTTTATAAAAAAAACATCGTTGCAATTTACAATTTTATTTCGTACGGTAGCAAGCTTTGCAATTATAAATCTAATTTAAAAGTAGTTATTTTTTAACAGAAAATGAATGTGTATAAAATATTTAAAACAAGTTTTTAAAGATCCACATACAAGTTTGCTACTTGGAATATGTACCTACCTAATAGATTTTTTTATTTTCTTATTTTTTTACTTAAACGTAAACCAGGTCAGGTGTGCAGGTTTCCTCACGATGTTTACCTTCACCGGTAACGCAAGTGATAATCAAATACTAATCTGCACATGAATTCGAAAAGTCTGTTCGGGCCGGGATCAAATTGAGATAGATACATGGAAGGTAACCGTTCATCCGCTAGGCCAGGGCTGGGCAAACATTTTTGACCAGGGGCTAAAAAACCGCAAGACACTTAGCAGGCGGTCAGAATAAAGTAAAAAATGCATTTTTCTCAAATTATTAACATTTTTGTCTCAAATAATTACGTGAGGAGCTCGTGGCTAAATAATTACAGCCGCATAGTAGATCTTCCGGGTTAACGTTCCGGGCCACGCTTGCCGAGGTTGGTCTGTGGATGGGTTACCATAGCGAGTTTCCTCCGTGCCTCGGAAAGCACGTAAAGCCGTTGGTCCCGGCTGTCATTTGTAGATCTTTGACAGTCGTTACTGTTGGTCAGAAGCCAGAAAGTCTGACAACCAGTCTTACCAAGAGTATCGTATTACCCAGTTACTGGGTTGTGGAGGTCTGATAGGCAGTCGCCCCATGTAAAATACTGATATTCAGCTGCATCCGGTTCGACTGGAAGCCGACCCCAACATAGTTGGGAAAAGGCCTAGGCAGATGATGATGATGATGTCTCAAATAATTACGTCTATTTGTTATGGCCCTAGACTGTTGCTCTAAAAGGGAGGTTTGGTGGGCCGGATTAAAACCCTTCGCAGGCCGGATTTAGCCCGCGATCCATAGTTTGCCCACCCCTGCGCTAGGCTATCACTGATTGCATGATGTGAAATAGATTTGAATTTTTTGCTCCTTACTTGTATTTTTTTTCTCTTCTACTAAAATATATTTGAATTCTTACTATAATAGTAATGGATGAATCTAAATAACTAATGCGTAAACATTATCTCCAAAATAAACTAAAGTTAAAGTACATTTTCTACCTCCATTACTAATACGTAAGCCTCGAAATATAGATCCATTATAATATTGCAAATCTGTCATTTGAAGGCATCAAAATGTTGAACCTATTCTTTGAAATATAAAAATGAATGTACTCATACATTTTATGTACCTACTTACCTAAATCGACTGCTCTAAGCAAAGATAAAGTAAGCGATATGACTTGACATGAGTGTAATAGTAAAAAAGCTTTTTTTAAATAATATTTGTTTTGTTATGAGACTGCCTCGTTGGTCTATTGGTCACAAGCGCGACTGCTGAGCGTGAGGTCCTGGGTTCGAGCCCGATAGGGGTCACCATTAGTACTCATTCAGAGTAGAGGCGGAAGCGGGTGCTAGCGTGGGCGCGTGTAAATCAAAATGTATGTAGACGCCAGTTGCATTCATAGTGGTCAATCAGACTGCACTAGCGGGTGTGTCTTGCCGTCTGCGTGTTCACAGTAGTGCCGAACGAGCTATCGTACGATGCTTCGGCGGGTGAATCAAAATGGTTTAGAACCACACGCGCTGTCACCTAACAGACGCTATATCACTGTGAACGATACGGGCGGACTCCACCGCGCCCGCGCCCGCCTCATGCAGACGCGCGACTCGCGGGCGCACTGTGAATGCAACTGGCGTCTACATACATTCGATTTACACGCGCCCGCGCCAGCACCCGCGCCCGCCTCCACTCTGAAATACGGCTTAGAACCACACGCGCAGTCACCTAACAGACGCTATATATCACTGTGAACGATACGGGCGGACTGAGCCATTAGTGGTCAATCAGACTGCACTAGTGAGTGCGGGGGCGGGCGCGGGCGCTTGGGTCTTGGCGTCTGCGTGTTCACAGTAGTGCCGAACGAGCTATCGTACGACGCTTTGGCGTGTTGATCAAAATGGTTTAAAACCACACGCGCAGTCACCTTGTAGTGACCTACACATTTACCTAACTAATTATTAAATTAAATTAAAGTAAAATCAGTAAAATCAAACAAAATATAAATTATATATTTCTTATATCTAAAATTAATTATAATTTATATAAACATATTTACAGAGAACTTAAAACTAGAATTATATAAAATTAACATTTAAATTAAACTATTTACAATATTATACTAAATTAATGTTCAACGAACAAACGGACAAGTACAAACATTTTCTTAGTAGTTAATTACGAATCAGTCGGCCGGCGCAACTGTGACGCGTCTATTGTTCTAGCGACAACCCATCGCTCGCAATACGTCACGCGGGCCAGGTACATGAGCGGGATAGCATCATCGTGCATTGCACTCATGCATCCTCGCCGCACGGTCGACGCACGTGCACCATGACTTGAAAACTAGTATACTCCACTGTACGCGTAGATAAACATCAAAATCTAGCGATCCAAATTTCTACCGCGCTAACTCTTGTGTTTATGTTTTTAATGTAATACGACTGTCCTATTCTAACTACTCCTTCTTAAACAAGTGTAATTCTTGTGTGTGTGAACTGTGTCTGTGTAACAATAAACATTCGATCTTATTCTTGTGTACTTTGAACTTTATTTCTTCTACCACCTACCACACACAATCGCCTACACTACATTGGTGACCCCGTTCAAGAGCACGAAAATGACTGAGGACAGAGCGTGCACGAGCCAAGGAGTGTCAGCAGCGGAAACATTTCGCGTGGGTGTGCGCATACCGCCGTTCTACCCAGAGAAGCCAAGTCTCTGGTTTAACCAGATGGAGGCGCAGTTCATCCTGTCGAACATAAAGTCGGACGACACTAAGTTTTATTATGTTACCGGCAACCTCGATCCCCAGTACGCTGCCGAAGTCGAGGATATTATCGGCAACCCTCCATCCACCGGAAAATACGAGAAGCTAAAAGGTGAGCTCATTAAACGGCTATCGGCATCGCGTGAGAAAAAAGTTAAGCAGCTTCTCATGCATGAGGAGCTGGGTGACCGGAAGCCGTCACAATTTTATCGCCACCTTCTCAACCTCGCTGGCCCAGGTGTACCGGAAGAGTTCCTGCGAAGCATATGGACGACCCGCCTACCCGCAAACACACAAGCCATCGTAGCCTCGCAGTCGAGGATGGACTTGGCTGAACTTGCAGAGCTGGCGGACCGGATCCACGACGTCGTCGGTACTCAGTCGGCATCAACAACTGCCATATCAACTGCTGCATCGGTGAGTACCGCGAGTACCAGCGTATGCTCGGAAGTCGCCGCTCTGACCAAGCAGATGGAGAAGCTGGCGGATAAGGTGGACCGACTGTCTCGCTCCAGAGGACGATCCCCTAGTCGCACACGCTATCGATCAGGCTCATCACGATCAGAGTCCAGTTACAGGAAGTTCCCGCAGTGCTGGTACCACCAGAAATTCGGAGACCGAGCCAAAAAGTGCGTGAAGCCGTGCGACTACCCTACATCGGGAAATGCGAGGGGCAATCAGTAATGGCGGCCGATGATTGTCCGAGTGCTGGTCGCTTATTCGTCACCGATCAAAGGTCAAAGATGCAGTTTTTGGTCGACACCGGCAGCGACCTCTGTGTCTACCCCCGATCGGCATTATCAAGTCGACGAGAGAAGACCAACTACCAATTGTGCGCGGCTAACGGAACACCGATAAATACATACGGGTTCATAAGTGTTAATCTTAACCTACGATTGCGCCGTGACTTTGCTTGGCGATTTATCGTTGCCGATGTAACAAGGGCGATAATAGGCGTGGATTTTTTATCATTTTATAATTTGGTTGTTGATTGCAGGAATCAACGCCTCATCGATAACCATACAACGCTCTCCACCCCGGCGTCGCCTGTCCGTCGTTCTGACGATGTTTCCTCGGTGAGGGTAAGTTTGGGTGATTCCGCGTTTACACACATACTACGGGAATTTCCCGACATCACTCGTCCACATGGTATACACCGCACTCCGAAACACAATACAGTACACCACATCCGTACTACACCAGGACCACCAGTATCCTGTACACCTCGCAGATTGGCCCCGGACAAACTGCAAATTGCTAAGGCCGAATTCGAGGCCATGTTGCAGTGTGGAACCTGTCGCCAGTCCGAGTCACCGTGGTCGTCGCCTCTCCACCTAGCGCCGAAGAAAGATGACGGATGGCGCCCCTGCGGCGACTACAGGATGCTGAACGCACGTACCATCCCGGACCAGTACCCCATCCGACACATCCAAGACTTTGCTCATAGTCTGTCTGGCTGTACCGTCTTCTCTCAGATTGACCTGGTGAAAGCTTATAACCAGATTCCATTGAACCCTGATGACATCCCGAAGACTGCGATCACGACGCCGTTCGGTCTTTTCGAATTTCCGTTCATGACGTTCGGTCTTCGAAATGCCGGACAGACGTTTCAGCGCTTCGTGGATGAAATGCTCAGGGGTCTGGACTTTACGTACGCCTATCTCGATGATTTTTTGGTCTACTCGAAAGACCAGAAGACCCACGAGCACCACCTGCGTCAACTTTTCACCAGACTCAGAGATTACGGTATGGTCATTAACAGTTCCAAGTGCGTCTTCGGTGTGTCGGAGGTAAACTTCTTGGGCTACCACATCTCAGCCAAGGGCACAAGGCCATTACCATCAAAGGTCGAGGCCATACAAAATTTTCCCGCTCCCAAAACCGTAAGAGAGCTACGGAGATTTCTTGGGATGCTCAATTTTTACCGTAGGTTCATCCCAGGCGCAGCAAGCTTCCAAGCACCCTTGAATGCTCTGCTTACCGGCTCTGTGAAGGGTTCACACCCGGTCAATTTTTCACCCGAGGAGCATCAGGCATTCCAAACCTGCAAGGACAGCCTTTGTCAAGCAGCACTGTTGGTGCATCCAGATTGCAGCGCTAAGTTGGCGTTGGTCACGGATGCTTCCGACAAGGCTATTGGCGCAGTGTTGCAACAGCTGAATGCAGGTGCATGGGAGCCGCTTGCTTTCTTTTCGCGCAAGTTGAGTCCAGCACAGGTTAAGTACTCTCCATACGATCGCGAATTGCTCGCCATTTACGAGAGTATCAAATACTTCCGGCACATGCTGGAGGCTCGTGACTTTGTGATTTACACAGACCACAAGCCTCTAACATTCGCCTTCCACTCTCGTAAGGAGAATTGTTCGCCACGGCAGTTCCGTCACCTGGATCTAATAGCCCAGTTTACAACGGACATCCGTCATATTTCTGGGAAGAACAATGTCGTGGCAGACACCCTTTCGCGCATCGAGGAGATTACTCAACCAGTGCCCGTGGAAAAGATCGCTGCAGCTCAACTTGACGACCTCGAGCTAAAACAACTGCTGGATGGAGTAACCGCATTACGCCTGCAGCAGGTCAGCGTACCAGGCTCACGAGAGCAACTATATTGCGACATTAGCACCCCTACGCCAAGACCATTTGTGCCCAAGGAATTGCGCAGGTCGATTTTCACAAGTCTGCACTCCTTGAGTCATCCAGGTACCAAGGCATCTGCAAGGTTGGTCGCTGATCGATATGTTTGGCCTAGCGTTAGGAAAGACTGCCGTGAGTGGGTACGTTCCTGCCTAGCTTGCCAGCGCTCAAAAACTACACGGCACGTCTTTGCTCCAGTAGGTTCCTTCAAATTACCGCAATCCAGATTTGCGTTCATCCACATTGACCTCGTGGGACCTTTGCCACCGTGTGAAGGGTTCCGCTATTGTCTCACTGCCGTCGATCGCTTTACGCGATGGCCTGAGGCAATACCGCTCACGAACATAACTGCAGAAACAGTGGCAAAGGCCTTACTGAGTGGATGGATTGCTCGTTTCGGCTGCCCATCCGATATTGTAACCGATAGAGGCGCGCAATTCGAATCGGCGCTCTTCAAGTGCCTTTCTGCAATCGCTGGGTTCCAACGTCGTAGAACAACGGCATATCATCCTGCCTGCAACGGATTGGTGGAGAGATTCCACCGTCAACTTAAAGCAGCTATCACTTGTCACGCTAATGACAGTTGGGTGGAATCTCTTCCACTAGTCCTGTTAGGCGTACGCAGCGCTTATAAAGAAGACGCCCAGGCCTCTGCTGCCGAACTTGTTTACGGCCAACCATTACGTCTGCCTGGTGAGTTCTTCGAGCCGCAGGCTGATGAAACGTTTGACATGACCGACTACTTGTCAAGGCTCCGGAGTATTGTCAGGAATCTGCAACCATCACCAGCAGCCAGACACAACAACAATTTCAAAACGTTTATTTTCAAGGAATTAGCTTCCTCTACCCACGTTTTCCTTAGAGACTGCACTGTTGGTGGTGGCCTGAAACCAGCATATTCTGGTCCTCATCAGGTCATTCAACGAGGTGACAAGGTGTTTAAAATAATGGTAGGTGGCAAACAGGTTACCGTATCGATTGACCGCATTAAGCCGGCCTTCATACTGCGTAATCCTCACACATCATCCTCACCACCAACCACTAACATTCATCACAACACACCACAGTCACCACTCAACACTAACACTCATCACTACACACCCAACGCGGATAACCGGAACTTACCTTCCGCTGACGATAGCGTCGTCAAAACGACGCGGTCAGGACGCCGCGTTAAATTTCCCGACTATTATCGCCCTTGACGGTCTCTGGAAGGGGGTGATGTAGTGACCTACACATTTACCTAACTAATTATTAAATTAAATTAAAGTAAAATCAGTAAAATCAAACAAAATATAAATTATATATTTCTTATATCTAAAATTAATTATAATTTATATAAACATATTTACAGAGAACTTAAAACTAGAATTATATAAAATTAACATTTAAATTAAACTATTTACAATATTATACTAAATTAATGTTCAACGAACAAACGGACAAGTACAAACATTTTCTTAGTAGTTAATTACGAATCAGTCGGCCGGCGCAACTGTGACGCGTCTATTGTTCTAGCGACAACCCATCGCTCGCAATACGTCACGCGGGCCAGGTACATGAGCGGGATAGCATCATCGTGCATTGCACTCATGCATCCTCGCCGCACGGTCGACGCACGTGCACCATGACTTGAAAACTAGTATACTCCACTGTACGCGTAGATAAACATCAAAATCTAGCGATCCAAATTTCTACCGCGCTAACTCTTGTGTTTATGTTTTTAATGTAATACGACTGTCCTATTCTAACTACTCCTTCTTAAACAAGTGTAATTCTTGTGTGTGTGAACTGTGTCTGTGTAACAATAAACATTCGATCTTATTCTTGTGTACTTTGAACTTTATTTCTTCTACCACCTACCACACACAATCGCCTACACTACAACCTAACAGACGCTATAACACTGTGAACGATATGGGCGGACTGAGCCATTAGAAACACCCGCGCCACTCGCGCCCGCGCCCTCCTCATGCAGACGCGCGGCTCGCGGGAGCACTGTGAATGCAACTGGCGTCTACATACATTTTGATTTACACGCGCCCGCGCCCGCCTCCACTCTGAAAGAGTACTTAGTGCTGTTATTGCCATGCTATGTATAGTCATGATGTTAGTGTAGTAGTTAGCTTAGATTACGTATTTTACTTCCCCTCATTGGCTGAAGATCCTTTAGGTCTTGCCAATAACTTCCCAGTTGCGTAGAAAAGGTACGCAAGGATCATCTACAAGCAGTCAAATAGAAAGAAAAGGACGTTTCAGTCTTTGTTTGGCTTTTTGATTAATGTTGTTGTTTTTTTTCCCTTTCGTCCGTGTGGTGCCGGACGTAAAGCATTAATTACCCCATCTCTTTCTACGGATGTCGTAAAAGGCGACTAAGGGATTCACTAGAGCACGTATGGGCAACGTACGGCCCGCCTCAGTTTTTGAATTGGCCCGCGACATATTGCAGGGTACGCGCTGTAACTATAGAGCTAAAGTTAAATAATACGAAAAAAAAAAAAACGAACACAATCCCCCTTATTACAAAAGATGGTTTAAACCAAGACTAAGGTAAACCCAGATTTAAAATATACCCATCACTTTCTTATGTCTTGTAACAAAAAGAGACGAGGTTATTTTAAAACCTAGGTTTTTCTGAGACCATCTTTTGTAATAAGGGGGTTTAAGTTCAAACACAAATATCACATTAACTGTTACACATAAAGTAACTTCATTAGTAACCTAATAAATATACCGTACGTAGATAAATAAGTTAAGCTTTTTTTATTTCCTGCTATGACCCGCGACTGCATATAGTAAAGTTTGGCACGCAACTTGCCAAAGGTTGCCCATGCCTGCACTAGAGGATGGGCAGTAGCGTCCTCTGAGTACTTTAACAACCATACTGCGATTGCCAACCTAAGCCAAGAGTGGCGATTATGGCAACCCCCCCCCCCCCTTTGGGGGAGGCCTATGTCCAGCAATGGATGTCTTTCGGCTGAATGATGACGATAATGATGTTTTTTTTTGAATAATTTATTTTACTGGTCCTTAAGACTATTTAAAAGAAATAAAAGGCATTTAGTTGTGATTTTTTTCTATTAGAACATTTTAAACACGTAGTTTTTACATTTCACTGACATTGATCGCTTATAAGGTATAATACTTAACATTACGTTGACTCACAAGGTTTTCCTAATGGACCCCTTTATAATAATAGCGTAGAAAAGGGTTTCTTGGCCAGTTAGTTTTCTTTTGTTTTACTATCGATAAAATATGAAGTGTTCAAAAGAACCGACTCTTTTAAGGGGTATTTTTTATGCAAAGCTTTCGTATTTCTTTGTTCATTGTAACGTTATGAATTGAAATTGAAAGGAACTAAAAAAAACTGTTTTTTTGGGTGGTACACACGCCTAAACAGGGTGAAAACGTGTCAACAGACGATTTTTTCGTCAAATTATGAGATATTTAAAAAGTTAAAGCTAATATCAAAACTAAGCTGCCTAGCAACTAAAATAAGATAAATATTTATTCGAAAAATAACTGCCTTATACCTACCAATAATTTTGATTTTACCTATTTAGTACCTATGCTAAAGCCACTTGGACTGTCATCAAAAATGAAATAAATAAAAATACCACCCCTAAAGATAATATAGATTCAATAAAATTAAATGGTATTGTAGTTACAGACCCTGTAGAAATAGCTTCTACATTCAATAACTATTACGTGAATTTGACGCAAACGTCACCGCAAGCTGTTCAAAATTATAGGCAAAATAGATATGTCAACTCAATGTTTCTTAAACCAATGTCAGAAAACGAAGTGCGCCTTGAAATAATGTCCCTGTCCAACACTAGATCAGAGGGCTATGACGAAATTAGTACTAAAATCATAAAACCTTGCTGTAATGAATTGACTAGTATCTTAACCCATTTAATAAACATGTCTTTTGCAGCAGGAACATTTCCCGATAGGTTAAAATTATCAATTATTAAGCCGTTATTTAAAAAAGGAGATAAAAGTGATATTAGTAATTACCGTCCAATTACATTGAAACCTATTTTTTCAAAAATTTATGAGAAATGTATGTATAAAAGGCTAATAGAATTTTGCAATAAATTCCAAATAATAAGTACTGAACAGTATGGATTTCAAAAAAAGAAATCCACATCATTAGCTATTTACTCTCTTATGAAGGCAGTACTTTCAAATATTAATAATAATCATCTGACTACGGGACTTTTTTTTGATTTATCAAAAGCCTTCGATTTTGTGTCGCACAGCATATTGTTGGATAAACTAGAGACTTTTGGGATTAGAGGACCTGCACTTGAATGGATATCTTCCTATTTAGGCAATAGACAGCAACGTGTCATTATTAGTAAAATTAACAGTAATAGAGATATGATACCATACTCATCAGAATATAAGCAAAATAAATGTGGTGTTCCGCAAGGAAGCGTGCTTGGTCCAATATTGTTTCTTTTATATATTAATGACATCATAAAAATAACCAATCATAAATGCATATTATTTGCCGACGATATATCAATCATAGTGACATCAGATAAAAAGAAAAACAAGACTGACCATGAGTTTGACATAAATAATACAATAGATAAATTACTACTTTGGGTTGACATGGATAATTTAAAAATAAATTTAGATAAATCCGTTTATATCCAATTTAATCAATCAAATAATAATAAAAACAATATAAAACTTAATATTAATAAAATCGAAGAGGCGATCCATACAAGGTTTTTAGGCGTAATAATAGACAAAGATTTTAACTGGAAAGAACATGTAGATAATGTAAGCACTCGAATCAATAAATTTGTATACGCACTGAAGCAAGTTAAAAACGTAACTAACATAAAAACTGCAATTATGTCATACTACGCCTATGTTGAGTCGCTACTGCGATATGGTCTCGTAATGTGGGGTAATGGTACCAATAGGGATAGAGCATTTATCGCGCAAAAAAGTGCATCAGAGCAATAAGTGGTATTAAACCTGATGACTCATGTAGACCAATGTTCAAGAGGTTTGGTCTGCTACCTCTACCATGTCTGTATATATATGAGGTATGTATATTTGTAGTTAACAACAAACATTTATTTAAATCACCAAATGATGTAAGTCCCAGAAACAGACGAGATCCTCATAAACTGGTATTAAGTGATTTGCCAAGACTTGCGAAATACAACAAAAACTGCCTTGCAATGTGCGTACGTATTTATAACAAAATACCAAGTCGCTTTAAAATATTGAACTCGAGAAAATTTAAGACAGAATTACACAAGTGGCTTATTGAATGTAATTTTTACTGTTTAAAAGATTTTATGGATGTGAGATGTTGATTCCTTTTGTCAAAATATAAATTTTTGCATGCTATGTTATATCTTAGCGAAACATGTTGAGCTACTGTAATAATATTAACATCAATGTATACCATGTTTTACGCAAATAAATGATTTACTTACTTACTTACTTACTATGGAAGTTATTTATTTCCAGTATAAACTGACCTATCATTGTAAGGAAAACCTATACAATGCGAGATCAGCTCTTACTGGAATCCTATAAAAAGATCTGATCTACATTATTTTAAATGTGAATTTAAGATGCCTTTCTTAACGTGATGCATAGGTGTTGAAGCCGGTGATCTTGTATGTAACCAAGCAACAAAATTATACTTGAAATAAGAAAATGAATCATAAAAAACTTTTTTCCTTTTTGGCACCTTACTTAGCAATAGAAATCGCGTGACCAACAAGAAATCACTCGTTTATAAGCGCACGCGCTTTCAGCAAATCGGAGCCTCACGGAAAAAAAAAACAACAAAAAGGAGTAATAAAATTCCCCAATAAAAAAAACACCAAATACCTCCGGTTTCATTTACAAAACTAATTTGTTCAATATTTATTCGCGTCAACTTTGATGTTTCGTAAATTCCATATAAAATTGAATTAGTGCCGTACCGCTGAACCTGTTTGGAGAGGTTGAATTCAAAGCCCGGTTTCAGGGCCGGATTTGACAATAGGGGCTTTAGTCTCGGGCCTCCACAAGATATGGGCCTCCACATCATGAGTTAGGTATTGTTTTTTTTAGATGAAAAAGAATTGACACATTTTTATCATTTTTAGGGTTCCGTACCCAAAGGGTAAAACGGGACCCTAATACTAAGACTCCGCTGTCCGTCCGTCTGTCCGTCTGTCACCAGGCTGTATCTCATGAACCGTGATAGTTAGATAGTTGAAGTTTACACAGATGATGTATTTCTGTTACCGCTATAACAAAAACTACTAAAAAACATAATAAAATAAATATATAAGGGGACTCCCATACAACAGACGTGATTTTTTTGCCGTTTTTATAGATAATGTTACGGAACAATTCGTGCGCGAGTCCGACTCGCACTTGGCCGTTTTTTTTTGTATTTGACTGTTTATCAATGGTCCTTACAGACCGCTTCTATGTAACCGAGCAGTTATTGGCGAAACCTGAAGGGTCTCCAGCAAAGGAAGGGTCTCCAAACAAAGAAAAAAATTGACGTAACGTAGAGACGACGTACTTTTAATTAAAACACTTCTTCGTTTCTTAGGGGCCTCAGAACCGTTAAATCCAGCCCTGCCCTGTTTGCTTTTTATTTGATACGTAATGGCATGTTGATTCGTTTATTATTGTTTATTTTGTACATTTAAATGTGGTAGGTACAAGTAAAACACTCGTTAGCTTGTTCATGTGTGGGTATGGGTAGGATGTGAGGACTGTTGTAGATATTTGAATTTGATTAATTTATTTAATTTATGAAAAATTTCAGTTATGTTTGTCTTCATATAAATGAGTACAATATTCTTTTTAGTTTTTTATTACTTACTGGTATCTAGTTTACCTATGTTAGCGACACTACAATTTAATCGTTAAGGAGTGATTCTATCATTACAGTTATCGCTAATATTGGTATGTCAGGATTGTGAGCAAGGTAAATGTAGTAAATAAAACCAACATAGACTCTCCACCACTGAGAGTACTTATAATTGGGTTAGTGTTAGTAACATGAACTAGATCACAATATAATACTTTAGATAATTATTACAAGTTATTACAAGATTATAAAATAAGGACAAGCTAGTCAGATATAAAAGGTCAGACTTCTTCAGCTAATCTATACAGAATACTCTAGACGAGTGTTCCGTCGTACGGTCCAAGAAGCAATCCCCCGGGCGCACCGAGCGAGCCGGTCTCCTCCCTCCAACGGGCAGTGGTGGTCCGATGTTGACGTCACGGTTAGTTATGCGGTAGACAACAGATGGCGCTCACTCCACGAAGTTCCCGACACGGCCATCCTGCAAGGCGCATGCCCCAGGCGCCCCACGAGTCTAGGTAAAACACTGAAACAAAAGCAGCATCAGAACTAGTTGTGCAAGTATGAACCGCAAGCCATAATACGCTTTTGAAACATCAGCAAATGCCCACTCTATTACAGCTAGGTCAATTGTACTTAAAGGGGCTATGTCACACTTAAGAGCCCTGGTTTTCCTAGAGCTTACCACTTGGAATCACTTGCATTTAAAGAGCTTTTCGCTGCACTTAAATGTACCAAGTTGTTTTCCAAGCTTTATTCACATTTGCTGGTGTTTCCATCCTGGCGAGGACTATGGTACATCAAGGCCTAACTTCAGTGTCGCCTTCGGACCTTAAACAGAAACAAATAATACAGTACACATCTAGGTTACACCTGATCACTCATCTTTGACTCATCATGTTACTCATGTGCATGTCCATGACCAAAGCAACATGAAAAGCATAAAATAATGTTGGAATCGAATAGAGCCTGATATCCCATCGTCAACCAACAAGCTCATCAACCCTAGGTTGAACTAGTTGATATTTATTTCCGTATCAACCTGGTTGTATATTCGTTCATAACTTTTCATAACAAACATCTTACAAACATTAGATTTCAACATTTTCACTTCCTACGAAGCGTGTCACAATAAAATACTATCTCAGATGCCTATAAGAAAGTTCTTCTTTTGTTAAACATCAAATTACAGTTACTCAATAAATTATTATTATGCATAAACACTTAACATGAATAATAATAATTTTATTATTTATACAGTATTGGAATAATTTTGACATTAATAAACAGGTCGGTGAGACCCACCCCAATATCCGTGTAACACTTTTTCACACCCATGACGCCGGGTTAAAATATTTCTTTGTTAAATATCTCAATGATTCACAAAGCCATAATACGCATTGGAACCATCAGCAAATGCCTCTATTACTGCTAGGTCAACCGCACTCAAAGGGACTATGCCACACTTAAGTCCTGGTTTTCCTAGAGCTTACCACTTGGAATCACTTGCATTTAAAGAGCTTTCGCTGCACTTAAACGTACCAAGTTGTTTTCCAAGCTTTATTCACATTTGCTGGTGTTTCAATCATGGCGTAGATTATGATAGAAATGTTTTATTTAGTTTCGCAAGTGAAATAATATATATAAGCAATACTATATGTGAGGCTGTGTGGCCACTTCGTTTTATTTACATTAATGTATAAAGCACTGTATTTATTAATTATTTACTTTGAAGAGTCTTTGTGCCAAATTTCAAGTTCATAACCCCATGGAGTAATGATTTTCATACAAACTTTCAACTCTTATAATTTCACCCCCTCATGAGTTTAATTTACAAAAAACGCTCAAACACGTACTTCTACACGACTTCTATTTCTAACTAGAAACTTTAATATTTATTTCATTTATCAATTTATAGCATCACCCGCCTTGGATTTTGCCAACTTATTTGGCATCATCCGCCTGGGCTTTATCAACATAAATACATTTTAAACCATAAGTAATAACAATCTACTTTTAATTTCAATAAACTATTTTGCACCATTCTGTAACAAGAATTATAGCAAAACTAATAAAAACATATAGGTTTCAATATTTACAAAACATTACTTTTTTCTGCATTTTCATTTATTAATTTATAGCATCACCCGCCTTGGATTTAGCCAACTTATTTGGCATCATCCGCCTGGGCTTTATCAACATAAATACATTTTAAACCATAAGTAATAACAATCTACTTTTTAATTTCAATAAACTATTTTGCACCATTCTGTAACAAGAATTATAGCAAAACCAATAAAAACATATAGGTGTCAATATTTTCAAAACATAAATTTTTTTACTGCATTTCATTTATTAATTTATAGCATCACCCGCCTTGGATCTAGCCAACTCATTTGGCATCACCCGCCTGGGATCCTGCTTTCTCAACATGGCATCACCCGCCTTGGATATAGCCACATCACGGCATCACCCGCCTGGGTTCCAGCCCTATAACAATTGCTTCGTCATGTCCCAACCCCGGTTTGCCATACCGGGTGGTACCTCAGGTCAACCCTGGTTGCATCTCACGACAAACTCTAATGCGACTGCAACGCATTTATTTACAGAAGCAAATATAGATACCATATTTTGTTATTTTACACGAATAAACACATATCATTTAATATTTATTTTACTCGAATAAATACCCTTTGATATTATATTTCCTTCATCAAACTCCCTTCACACATAGGTAGGTATAATAAAATGGTTGCGACTCACCGGATTTATCACCTTTTCTCGGTCTCACCATTGTAATCTCACTCGTATAATCAAGTTTTCGTCAGTCCGTCTACAGGGGAGTATATTAAGTAAAATATTTATATGTGGGTATACAATCAAAATGTGGACTGGTTTTTTCTTGTTCCACTTCTGATGTTAGCGACACTACAATTTAATCGTTAAGGAGTGATTCTATCATTACAGTTATCGCTAATATTGGTATGTCAGGATTGTGAGCAAGGTAAATGTAGTAAATAAAACCAACATAGACTCTCCACCACTGAGAGTACTTATAATTGGGTTAGTGTTAGTAACATGAACTAGATCACAATATAATACTTTAGATAATTATTACAAGTTATTACAAGATTATAAAATAAGGACAAGCTAGTCAGATATAAAAGGTCAGACTTCTTCAGCTAATCTATACAGAATACTCTAGACGAGTGTTCCGTCGTACGGTCCAAGAAGCAATCCCCCGGGCGCACCGAGCGAGCCGGTCTCCTCCCTCCAACGGGCAGTGGTGGTCCGATGTTGACGTCACGGTTAGTTATGCGGTAGACAACAGATGGCGCTCACTCCACGAAGTTCCCGACACCTATATTATTTCATTTATGTTTGAAGAAATATAAGTTATAGTAAATAATATGGATCTTGTTGGACCCTGTTCCTGATGCCGATGGGCTACTATTTTTTGTATTTTTAAATAATTTTTTTTATAATAATAATAAAAATAATTGATACATTTAGGCGCCAAATAGATCGATTGTTTTGCTGGGTTTACCAAACGCCTGTTTCAATAAGCTTGATCTGAAGCAAATTATTTATTTTTAATGCTTTTGCATACGAATCTATTAACAACCATACTGCGATCGCCAACCCGCCTGCCAAGCGTGGCGATTATGGCGGACTCCCCCCCCCCCCTCCACGTGGCTTGGGGGAGGCCTATGTCCAGCAGTGGACTTCTTTCAGCTGAATGATGATGATGATGATCCGAATATATTCTTATCTACGTATTTATTGGTCCCATACAAATACAGACGGGTAAAATTATATTCCCTTCTTATCGAAGACTCCGGTATTGGCTATAATATATATTGGCCCGAATACAACATCCTAAATGAAACCAGTAAACAAACAACAAAGGTACGTCCCGCTGTCAGTGAGATCTCGTGTAAACATCGGCAACGTTCGGAAAACCGAAGATTTATGCGCCTTTTACACCAACCTTCGTAATACATAAAACCTTCAGCTTGTAAACTGTGAATAGTTGTATATAGTAACACGTGCTGAGTTAACTGTAACAGTTACGGATTGCGGAACTTTATTTTATGAACTCTATTTTGATCGCAAAATTGTATGAAAGTTTCAGGCGGAATGTATATTTAGAGGGCGATCTCAACTGAATGCTATGACCAAAAACAGTACCTATACAAGGTTAGTCAGAAAGAGGGTATCTACTAATCCGCGGGCCAATTAAAGTATCACTGATGACTGTTTTGCAGAAATTGTAAAAAGGAGAATGGGCGCTTTTGTATGGACTGTTTCCCCAGTGCTGTATCAAGTTATGGTATATGTCATTTTAAAGGTCGTAACAATAGCTTTACTTTGTTGTATGACAACAACACGATACAGCACTGGGGACAAAACGCTCATTCTCCTTTCAATATTCGCCAATTTTTACTTCCATACAAAATGATTTTAATTTTGTTTAGCGTTAATTAGATATACAAAGTTAGTCAGACAGAAGGTACTAATCTGAAAGGGTGTTAAAGTACCCATAATAATGAATAACTTTTGTTCCACAACTTTCCCCAAAACTCAGTAGTTTAAGAGAAAGAGTAGAACAAAAATCTCAAAAAAAAAAATATACTGATATCCATCCGCAGCTATGATCAGCTGTGTTTACATTTTAGGTCATATTTAGGGTCACGAAATGAAGCTCCATTTTCTGAATTCGTAACTAAAGCAGAGACGAAGAATTTAAAAAAAAAATTGCAAGGAAATAAAAATTATTTAATTTTAAATTTGTTTTAACAAGTGCTCATCACTCATAATTCATCAGTCATAATTGAGTGGCCCACGGATGAGTAACCCCCCACGGATGAGTAACTCATCAGTCATAATTGAGTGGCCCACGGATGAGTAACCCCCTTAACCTTGTATCTCTTGTATATATACAATCCGAATTTCATAGATTTGCAGCCGAGTTTCCTCGGATCCTATTTTCTCGGAATCGGATCGGGCGTAGTGCACAACCGCTCTAACAAATCAACCCATAAAAGTGTTCAACGTGCACCTGTTTTATTAGAACATGAAATAAAGGGTAATTAATTAAATAGACCAAGGTGAGGTCTATCGTCGGGAACAGTAATAAAATCCACAGGTGAATAACGATGTTTTAATGAGATATAACTTTAAACATCGGTTTGAATTATGTTTATGAAACCGCTATGCATAAGCTGTTTCATATCAACTTTATTATAGCTTTAATATTTTTCTGAATAACTGGTTTATGACGAATTATTTAAAAGTTGTTTATTTGTCAGATATTTTTACCAACAGCAGTGAATTAGCGGCATTCCATTTAGCGCACCAATTTGAATAGCACCAATCGAAACACATTTCATCACTGACAGGACTATTGTAGCCAATAAGCCTGATATAGTGGTGATAGATCGATCAGAGCGCCGCACAATGATTTTTGATATCACTGTCCCGCGTGATGAGAATTTCGTGAAAGCCGAAAATGATAAAAAAAATATATCAATGGCACACGAAGTTGTTGTCATGTGGGATGTTGACTCAGATGTCATCGTGTCGATAGTCGTTACGGCCAATGGGTTGGTAACCAAGAGCCTCGACGTACATATGATGAGGCTCTCGTTAGGCAGCTGGATCAAGGGTTTTGATCAAGGGTTTGATTCAGAAATAGGTACTTGCGTACACGTCGCGTATTGCTAGGAAATTCCTCTCTCTGGAGCTCTGATCGTTGGTAGCTTGGACCCTGTTCCCTTTTTAATATTTTTATTGAAATATTAAAAAATGTAAAATTATAAGTTTAAAGATGAATAAACGACAGTAATAGGGGATTTGCACGGGTCCGACCGTTTAAATGACAATTCGACTTGGCCGCAAGTGACTAAAATCGCAAGCCCCAAAGTCGGGTGCCATCCGACTTTTTCAGTTCAGTTTCAGTTTCAGTTGCAGGCGATCGCCTACCGCATGAGGTGTGTTTTGCGCTGTGTTGTTCCGCTAGAAATGAACACGTCGCATGCGATTTTTGTCGACCGGTGTAAATGGGGTGGCGATTCAATTTTTACAAGCGATGCGACTGGTGACTTGCCGCACGGCTAAAATCGACTCGTGTAAATCCCCCATAGTAGGAATAGAAATATTGTAGATGTGATTCGAGTTGGTGCGATTCAAATTGTTGCGCTAAATGGAAGGCCACGCGAATTGTGATGTGCATGGTGGTATGATGATAATGAAACATTTAGGACAGTCTTGAAAAAAAAAAGGGTATACATATAACGGGGTCTTTCATTATATTATGTATATTTAATAAAACTCATCATCAAATGTAATACTTTCAATGCCTAAGTTCAAAATAGAGTCCGAATTTGACCTTAGGTCAATATTTAAAAAGGTGAGCCTTAGATATAGATTAATTTATTAGCTAGCTGTGTGCCCAAAGGGATTTATTTATTCTACTATGTATTATTGTTAAAATATTGCTCTGGATGATCCAGAGCAGTATTTTAGTTAGTTGTGGTGATAAAGTGGGATGTCGCTGAAAATCAGCGCTGTGGCGCGGCTTAAAATGCAACTTACAGAAAAGTTTAAAAGTAGGGCACCTGGGAGACCTTTGACCAGCAGTGGAACAGTACTGGGGCTAAGTAAAAAAATGATACCTAAGTATATTACTAAAACAACCACAAAAACATACAAATGAAATTAAAAATGGTCTTCTTCTCTCGTGCCAGCACGAGCTATAAGAAAAAAACTCATGCTGTGGTGAAAAGATTAGCCAGTCAGAGAAGTTGATAGCTGGGCTGACTGCCCAGGGTGTGCCGGACGTACTTAAGTATCGTCACTCGTGGAGGCTCTTTACATGCACCCCCTAATGCATTAAAAATGGTAAATGAGGAAAACCAGCTGTTAGTACCACGCAGTACCCACGCAGGTAGAAGACAAATTTAATAATTCTCAAATGCAAATAAAATTTCAGTTAGGAGTACGCACCATATTTGACCCAGATACATCAGGTTTGACCCGCATAATCGACGATGAAACAGTATATGTTACTAAAGCAATACACAAAGCAATTATAGAAGTTGATGAGACAGGAACGGAAGCTGCCGCCGCGACTGGTAAGCATAATGATTATAATTTTTAGTAATCTTCTATACAATGTCTATGGAAAGCTTTCTTTCAGTTTCCATTTGAGACGATTTCATTCACATACCACCAGCTACCTGATTCAGAAGTTTTCTATAAGTCAGTTGTCGAACGATTTGGTTTTTTGTCGTAGTCAAAAAGTAGTCGAATCGTCAAAATGAAATAAACCAATTTGGTTTACCGACACGATCCGAATCAGCGGGCAGGATACACCTCAGAAAAAGTAGAGAAGAATGTGTTGGCAAAGATCGTTAAGCAAAAAGCAGCTAACGAAAAAAATACAATACTTATTGCTAATATCAGTTCAGGCGGACAGGTTTTCGCAGTACGAAGTTTATCACAGGAAGTTGCTGACAATATCCTAAGTTGCCTCAAAATAGAAAAGAATAAGACGTCTAGAAAAAAATATTTTACTCATAAAAGTTTTGAAACATTTGTCAGATAGTTCATTCATCATTCATTTTTTGGCTTAAAGCGTAGCTTATTTTTTAATGCCTACTACTTAATATATGTATATTCATGATTACTTTCCGAGTTGTTACCTTACACATTGCGTCATGTGTACTAAACCACTTGTGCATCACATTAATTTTAATGCCTATATAAAATTTACTTGTACACATAAACACCTATATATTTTTTATAATTTCTACAACTGGATTCTTCTGCGGGAAAAATAATATTATGAAAGCATTTTCTAAGTGTTCATTTATCCAAACTTACTGTATTTTTTTAAGACTTTTGGATGATTTTAACTATGACTGTTATTATTTCATAATCTTGCCCGTAATTACGGATTTTCTTTTTAATTATCACTAGCTGTGCCCTTCACCTTCAAAATTCATTTATTCGAAAAATACTAGAATTACTAATTCTTTTTGAACGTCAATATTACATAAGACAGCCCCTAAAACCACTGCCCAACACCGCTTCCTAATGTTTATATGTGAAGACGAAACGGTGCAACGAACTCCCCAGCAACGCAGTTCTGTCAGTCAGGTGAATAAATTAATTGAGTATACTATACAAAGAAAAACATAAAATTATGCAAATTGGGGATAACAAAAAAAGTATATAAAAAAAAATGAAACCTAAGTTTTTTTTAAGTTGTCAGAAACCTTCATGCAACTGCCAACAAAAACAGAACCGTACAAAGTTTCAACTTAATCGGATGAAAGATGCGCGAACTCATAGAAGACGAACACACAAACAAACATATTTTTTTTTGTTTTGTCATTATTTAATGCCAATTTATAAAAGTTTTTTAGTACTGCACCTATAGCGCACTTCTCGTAGCTCTTTCGGTTTTGAATTTCCCTATAAACACTGTATTACGTATAGTTTTGTCGCTTTGTCGATTAATGACTCTTGAATTAGTGTCTCAGCAAAGATTTTATGTTTGAAAAACTTATAATTTGTAGTAAGCGCAAAGCGGGCTACTCACATACCTGCCGCAGGGGCAATCTAGGGTGTAAAAGTGGGGATGACCCATAGTTGTGATGTGTATAGGCAAGCAGGGGCAATTTCCTAGATTGGCCCTGCGGCAGGGAAGCAGGAGCGCGAGACTATCCTTGGTCCCTAGATAGTCCCTGCCCTGCTACGTTGACGCGTGTGTAGCGCGATTGGGGCAATTTCTCAATCAGTTGGTTGGTAACTGTCACTCTTCAAAAGAAGCAATATCCATTCGTAAAACTTTTGAAGGTCATCTACTTCCAATTCTTTCATAATATTCATGTAGCACTCATTTCTTTCTGTAGCCACTTCTTCACCCAGTATCTCCTTTTCCTTCTTTTTTTTGCGGCAGCACCACAGAAAGAGCCCGGCTATAAGTACAGATCTTTTGATTTTTCGATAATAATGGTGCCATTCTCAACACGTGTGTTTAGCTTAACTTATATCTGAACACTGAACGCCAGGCATGTGTGTAAAGACAATTCCGATATTGCTGCGACCGCCGTGCGCCCTAGATTGCCTCTGCGGCAGGTGTGTGAGTAGGCCACTTTAGTGTTCATAATTCCAGGACTTTCGTATAAGCTGTCGAAAGAATCCACAATAAGTCTAAACTGTTGTGGCGACATCAGTCACTCAACATGCGAACCACGCAACACTGCAGTGGTGCAGCAGATTACAGCGACTATCACGACAACTCCCAAAGTAGACGCCATGATAGATTCTACATCGCGATATCAAAATCTAACACGCAGTCAGTGTACAACCGCCCAATATTAATCGTTGGGCAGTAGCCCGCCAGGCATAAGACCCGCCTGGTTGGAGGAACTTTCATTTTCGTTGGAACACCATTCCTCGTTCCTCCACACTGTTAATATTGAGAGTAAAGATACAGACACTCAGTGCCGTAACTAGCCTTTTGTGCGCCAGGTGCGAGTTTCTATAACTACTGTTAAATGCTCTAACGCAGGAACGAGCAAGATTTTTGCACCTACTTAGCGTCTGCGCCCTGTGCACTGCACTGCTGGCACCGCCCTAGTTACGGGACCGACTCTAAAAAGAAGCCGTACTAAAGATGTTATTGAGGTGCGTGAACAAACAGCAATCCACAATGAATTGATTCAGCTTATCGCAGTTCACATTAATCCTTCCCAGGTTGCTCCATAACATCTATTTCTCAGCACTCGGTTCTTAGAGAGACTCGTCCAGCGCACTGCCTCTTCAGCTTTAAATGCTGTGAGTTATGTTAGGGACAATCGGAGGTTATGCTTCAAAAAATTTCTTTGCATAGTTGGCTTCGAATTATTAAACCAGCTCTTTTGTCAGCTCGATTTCTTAGCACCGTTCGTTATAGCAGACAAGAAGGTGGGACCTATTATAATGAACACTCACAGCTAACTTGATTTTAACCTGCTTAATAATCGTTGTAATTTAATAACCCACTCTGATTTATTAATCTTTATATTGCTATCGTTTAAATTACTTGTAGTTTTTGTCACCGCTTTTGAATGGTTTCTTCTACATCCTATTCCAGAATCATCTTTTTATTTTATTCCAAAAAGACAACCGTCATTGTCTTAATTTCTTAGGTTTGCTGTGATTTCATTATCATATTTATAAATCTATGTTACTTTTCTTAAATACCACTACCGGTACCACTGTATGACATGTAACCGCTAATCCTTTATTCTTTTACATGTAATTTATTAAGCCTCTAATTTGAGCCATCTGACGTTTTGTTTTTATGTCGTATATTCATGATTGCAGGAATACAAGTTTCAGCTGTGTCTGCTATTTTGAATCAACCTATATTCCATGCTAATCGTCCGTTCATGTTCTACATCACATTTTCCAGAGAGCAGTTGTTTGCGGGAGTCTTTTCAGGATAGTAAGTGTGTAAAAATTCAATAAATGATGTTAACAACTTGGAAGTTAATGTTTTTTTCAAAACCTAAATCTTTGCATGTTCGCGTGAGACTCAAATACCAAAAGTGCTAATTACTCACGAAAAAACTTACCACAACTTTTTGTTGTTATTTACGAAATTCATGCAAAATCTGTCACAACGCATTTTGGACGGTTAATCATGATAAAAAAAAAAAAAAACATAACACTGAGTCGACGGAGCCCGCCCTTGTTTTATCAAATTATTAGATACTAGCTGGTGCCCGCGGCTTCGCTCACGTAATTTAGTTTTTTTTTAATGTATAAGTATGTATACTTAACAGATCATCGTAAAATTTTGGGGTAAGTACAGAAAAGGACATTAGGTAGGTTCCTACGGGAACGCGGTTAGCAAACCGTTATTATAATGTGAACGCCTTAATTTCTCTCTAATCCCGATTCCGAAAGTTGCATTCAGCAATGGTTACCTATCATAAGGTCGAAAAATATTTGACCAAATTTCATTTCACCTAAAACTTTTCAACTATTATCGTTTCGTTTTTTTTTACTTCATCGAAGTCACGTCTGCCACTGTATCAGTTGACCTAATACATTTCGTTTTTTTTCGTTACTCCGACGTTTCATTTGGTCGAAAAACTTTTTACCGTAGTTACACTTAGCCGAAATAACATTTGTTCGAAGTATTATGTTTCCGAACATTCGTTATACCACTGCAGCACAACATATTGATTTTTTATGACACTATTTTAATTTAATATTGAAAAGGGAGTGCCTCCGCTGCCGGCACCGGTTGCCATTACGAGTGCCGGCGCGGTTAACAAACTGGCTGCCGGCGCCGCGCCGTCTGCATACAGTGTTTTTATACACCTTCAAGGCCTCTTCAAACTCTTCATGAGTCGATTATTCGTTACCCACTTTCATTTTCACAACAAAAACGAAGGAAAAACTTAAGGGGATGTTTGTAAGATTGTTTGGATCTCCAAAGCAGAGTCGACGGAGCCCCGCTGTGCGGGGCTCCTATTTCTGTCTGCATGGTTTAAAGAAACCTAACACGAAGGGGATGACGGGGGCTTCGTTCGCTCGCTACGCTCGCTCACTCTATCCCCCGTCATCCCCTTCGAACCTAACCTATCCGTGTCGGGTGCCCCAAAATATCGAGCTCGCTTCGCTCGCTCTTGAAATTAGTCTGTTGGAAGAAAAGTTACAGTTTTTGACCCAAAATCTAACGTACCGTTTAACTAACATATCTACCAAACAACTTATTACCGCCGCTGGTGTCCATTTTGGGTGCCGGCAGCCGATGTTTTTAAGCTCGGCTGCCGGCAGTATTGTACCGCCAGATCCCAATGGCGTTATTTTTGGGTGCCGGCAGCGGAGGCACTCCCTATTGAAAATGGTACCAAGTAATCGGCTATATATTTGTGACCAAATAATATTCCGTAAAATGTTGTTTCAGTGTGGTGAAAAATATGGCAAATAAATCATTTGGCAAATGAAAACAGTTTAAAAGAAGCTTCGGCCAATAGCAAAAAGTTATTTTGTAAATCGGCGAAATATAGTTCGGTAAACTAATACCTATGACAAATGATACTTCGATGATCTAAAAATATGTCAAATAATGCATATAGCAATAACAAACATACAAAAAAAAAAGAAAACAAAAAAAAAAAAACATTCAGACGAATTGAGAACCTCCTCCTTTTTGAAGTCGGTTAAAAAAGACGTCGGTCAATAGTTTTCGGTAAAATTAAATTTGAACAAAAAAAAATCGGAAAAGTGATCGGTTCCCTTCAGCAATATATGTAATTATGTAAGTTTATCATGGTAATCAGTGCCGGATTAAGACAGCGCGGGGCCCGTAGCAAATATGAAAGGGGGCCCTTGAGTTGCATTACTTATTAATTTTACTGTTATAAAACAGTGGTATTACACTGATTTTATATTAGCCCAAAGCGATCGAGCGATCGTCAAAACATAAATAATAACACAAAAGCACGTAAAAACTAAGAAACTAACACGAAATAAAAAGGCCGGTATAAAAAAACAAAAGTAAAAAAATATACGCCTGAAAAGTATAAATTAGCATTATAAGCGTTTTTTTTAATCGTTACCTTTTCATTGTTATTTAAGTTTTTTAGGCTTAATTTCTTAAATAAATAAACGTAATGAAATGGTTTGTTTGAATATACAAAAGAAAATAGTCGAGTGGAGCAGTTCATACAAAGCGTAGCAGTAGCGCGAGCGCAGCGAGCGCGATTTTTTTTTCGCACTTTTGGCGAAAGCATGACGTCATTCTAAGTGCATTTATGGCTTTTGGCTAAATTCTCAAATGCTCAATTTTAAGTTGCCGATAAGTCTAGTGCTGTCACTATCGTTGGACTCTCGTGATAAGTTTCACTCAAAAAATTACGCTCAGGCAGAGATGAGTGGCTTTAAATATGCGGAGCCCCCTTTCGCGCGGGGCCCGTAGCAATTGCTACTCTTGCTACGTGGTTAATCCGGCACAAATGGTAATCACAACTTCAGCTGCTGCTAGAGCCTGATTAGTAATCTTCTTTCGTCTTTCTATCAATCATCGTAGTTTGTTATTTACAAAACTTGTGCTTAAAACCCCTGAAATGTATAAGTTAGCATTATAAGCGTGTTTTTTTAATCGTTACCTTTTCATTGTTATTTAAGTTTTTTAGGCTAAATTTCTTAAATAAATAAACGTAATGAAATGGTTTGTTTGAATATACAAAAGAAAATAGTCGAGTGGAGCAGTTCATACAAAGAGTAGCAGTAGCGCGAGCGCAGCGAGCGCGATTTTTTTTTCGCATTTTTGGCGAAAGCATGACGTCATTCTAAGTGCATTTATGGCTTTTGGCTAAATTCTCAAATGCTCAATTTTAAGTTGCCGATAAGTCTAGTGCTGTCACTTTCGTTGGACTCTCGTGATAAGTTTCACTCAAAAAATTAAGCTCAGGCAGAGATGAGTGGGTTTAAATATGCGGAACCCCCTTTCGCGCGGGGCCCGTAGCAATTGCTACTCTTGCTACGTGGTTAATCCGGCACTGATGGCAATCACAATTTCAGCTGATGCTAGAGCCAGATAAGTAATCGTCTTTCGTCTTTCTATCAATCATCGTAGTTTGTTATTTACAAAACTCCTGTGCTTAAAACCCTCTTTCCGTGGTTACAACAATTTAATCTACTCTGATGACACGTAGCGATGCGGAGTTTTATACTAAGACTCGTATATTATGTAGGTACTACCAGAACTGTAATTTTGTGTTATTAAGCCATTATAAGAAAAAAAAGTGATGTGAATTGGTTTTAAAAGATAACTATAAATCCACATAAATGTTTAGGTAACGACCAAAAAGTAATTAATTTTAGTTATATTCTAAAACTTCTCTGTAAACTACGTTCGTAGTTTTGCACTCGGTATTTAAAATGTATAGAGATTTAGGACTGGTGACGCGAGAGCAAGCGACGTACAGTTGTCCGTGTGAGAAGCAGCTTGTCCTGAGGTCGACACCTGCAGCCGTCAGTGTCTGCCCCTGCGACTTGTTTATGGTCATAGCGAAGCATACGCACACAGGAAACTGCACGCGCTTACGGCGCGTCTCGCTAACGCCACAACCCGTTAGAATTTCCGCCTCAATGATGTTCCTCTGCAAAGAAACGACTTTTACAGAAGTTTTAAAGAAACGACAGATAATGTCGGTATTTTTCCCAAGATAAAACTGTGTTGGAGATTCCGCAGAACACCAACATGACGGCAAACAAATGTCGCAGACGACTGGGACTGTCACTAACGCTGGCCTCCTCGAGAGTGTCATCCCAATGTTGGTCACCGTCTAGAAGGTGAAGTACTACGCAGGCAGCGCGGTATGTGGGATACTCTACGCCATCAACTGTCCTCAAGAACGAAAAAAAATGTTTTTGCATGTTGCGTTTTATCAATAAATACCATGATAATTTACTATTGGTATAAAATTACTTGGGAACCTGAATTTTGTATTACAGACACTTTTATAATACTAAGCAAGACTAAGCTGCAAAATGAAACATAATTAACCGACTTTATAGACAGACTTAAAAAAGGAGGTTTTATGTTCCACCTATATGTATGTTTGTTCACCATTTTCTCAGAAACGACTGATTCGATTTGAATGGGGTTTTCGCTATTCGACTGCATATTTTTCTTATCTGATGAAGACATTCAGAGATAGACAATAGACCTCTTTAATAAATGACAGCAAATTTTCCGCGATTATTACAATCGTATGTCTAGGTGTTGTTTACACCGTTCCATTGCAAAACTTCACGGCTGTTTGCTTTGGAGGGATAGGCAAATGTGTAGGTACTGTAAACTCTCTTTTCGAGAGTTAAAACACTTATGATTGCTGTTGCCACTGACGCCAACGCCATCTAGTTAGGTTCAAGGAACTATTTTGTTTGAATATATTTTTATAACCGAATAGCTTGACAATTTATACCCTATAACCTGACCCGACCTGCAACAAATATGTTTTCCAAATATCAACAAAATCTGTCCAGTAGTTTCGGCGTGAAGCTCAAACATACAAACAGATAAACAGACAGACAAAAATTCTAAAAACTCTCTTTTTGACATCTGTAGCGTTTTTCCAACAATTTGCACTTATTTTTTCTGGAAAATATTCAATGTACAGATTTTACTTCGTTACGATTTTATTATATGTATAGATTAGGAGCAAATATATAAAATCAACAAAATCAGTTCCTTCTAACCTAACCCAAGCTAATCCATTTCGTCGGGGTGCCCTAACCTAGTAATTGGAACCAACTTGGATGTAGCGCTCGCCGGCCGCTGCCGCGGCACGCTCGCTTCGCTCGCTCGGCTCGCGCGTTGGTGGTCACAGTTCTAACCTAACCTAACCCATTGGTCGGGGTACCCTAATCTAGTCACTCCGTCCTACTTGCATGTAAACATGCAATGAGTACGCGTTAGTTCAAAAGAGTTTTATATTAAATGATTTTCGATCAGATGAACGTCTAATCATATTAGACGAAATGAGTATTCAAGTATATAAATGTTATATCTAAGGAGATTATATCAACAGTTGGTATAACTCACGTTTAATAAATCTTGTGAACGTTATTGAAATGAAAATATACCAAATACCTTTATATGACATGAGACGCACCCAGTTCAAAGCGATCGGGCGATCGTCAAAACATAAATAACAACACAAAAGCACGTAAAAACTAAGAAACTAACACGAAATAAAAAGGCCGTAATACACGCCTGAAAAGTGTAAATTAGCATTTTAAGCGTGTTTTTTTAATCATTACTTTTTCATTGCTATTTGTTTTGAGGCTTAATTTCTTAAACAAATAAATGTAATGAAATGGTTTGTTTGAATATACAAAAGAAAATAATCGAGTGGAGTAGCACAAAGCGTAACAGCAGTGCGAGCGAAGCGAGCGCGAATTTTTTTCGCGTTTTGGCGAAAGCATGATGTCATTCTAAGTGCATTTATGGCTTTTGGCTAAATTCACAAATGCTCAATTTTAAGTTGCCGATAAGTCTAGTGCTGTCACTTTCATTGGACTCTCGTGATAAGTTTCATTCAAAAAATTACGCTCAGGCAGAGATGAGTGGGTTTAAATATGCGGGGCCCCCTTTCGCGCGGGGCCCGTAGCAATTGCTACTCTTGCTACGTGGTTAATCCGGCACTGTTCACCGCCTTAATGGTTGAATTTACAAAACCGTTCAAACACGTGTACATATATTTCTAACCAAAAACCCTATTATTTGATTTCATGCTTTTATTTTCGAAAAAACTTTCATCTCCTATTTCACCCCCTAGCGGTAGAATTTCCAAAAACCCACAAACAACTCAAACTCAAACTTACTTCAAAAGTACCAAATTTTCTCATACAAACTTTCAACATTTATTTCACCCCCATAAGGGCTGAATTTCCAAAAACGCTTAAACACATGTAATTTTGTTTCTAACCAGTAACTATATCATTTGATTTCATGCTTTTAAGTTTAAAAAATCTTTCATCCCTATTTCATCCCTTAGGGGTAGAATTTCCAAAAACCCTTAAACACGTTTATGTTTATTTCACACTTAAAGCCTATATTTTTAAATCCATGTTTCTATCTTCAAAACTACCAGATTTCTCATACAAACTTTCAACACTTATTTCACCCCCTTAGGGGTTAAATTTCCAAAAACGCTGAAACACCTTCATTTATTTCTAACCAGAAACTCAAGCTATTTACTTGGATAAGGATTAATATCATGATAAGAATGTCTTCAATTTTCGATTCCATCCGTGTTTTGATCGACTAATTTGAACAAAAAACGGTTGATATGTCTTAACTATAATAGTTAGACATATACCCACTCGGACTTTTTTTTGGATAATTAAGTGTACTATAAACATGTCGTACATTATTTTTATGTTATCAATAGTTTTCGCAGCGCACGCCAAATAATAACTTTTATAAACAAATTTTTGATACCTTGGGTTACATTATTGTATTTTTCTTACGGATCCCTAATTTTTTGATAATTAAATATAGCCTATAGCACTCAGGGATAACGTAGCTTTCTATTGGTGAAAGAATTTTTGAAATCGGATGAGTAGTTTCGGAGATTACCTACCCCCTACATACAAACAAACAAACAAACAAACAAACAAATTTTACCTCTTTATAATATTAGTATAGATTTAGTTTTATTAAATAGCAAGTCTCAAAATGGGTGAGCACACGGTTTCATAGATATCTACGAAAAGTTCCGAAGGCAATATTGAAATCAGTTGAAATTTAACTTTTAAAATATCGGTAGCCTTGTGAACCTGTGACCTGGGATATAAAAATGCAATATTGGTATAACAGCAAAATATTATATGAAAAATATAAATCCAGGTCCGCCTCTATATGAACGACGTTGATTTACGTTGGATATTGAATTGAAAATAATTCGGCTATGCAATACACATACAAGCAACTAAAAATAGTTGCTTGTACATTGCATAGCCGGAGAAAGTGGTTCAGAACAACTTTTAGAAGGCGATTGAAATAAATAAAAAAACAGGTTCAAAAATGCATCCGCGTTGAGCGAAAAAAATCTGACTGTCCAGATTAATCTGGAAAAAACTAAAATAAAAATAATTTTACATGAAAAAAATTTATCGAATTTTGAAATTTTAACACTTGCTTTAAAACCGTCATCAGTGATACTATAACTGGCCCGCAGATTAGTACCCCCTTTCTGACTAACCTTGTATAAACATTTTAATAAATGCAAGCAGTATGTTAGTTCTTGATCTTCAGAAGTTGAAAGCAGTAATTGTCAATTATCATCATCTGCCTAGCCTTTTCCCAACTATGTTGGGGTCGGCTTCCAGTCGAACCGGATGCAGCTGAATATCAGTATTTTACATGGAGCGACTGCCTATCAGACCTCCACAACCCAGTAACTGGGTAATACGATACTCTTGGTAAGACTGGTTGTCAGACTTTCTGGCTTCTGAACAACAACTGTCAAAGATCTACAAATGACAGCCGGGACCAACGGCTTTACGTGCTTTCCGAGGCACGGAGGAAACTCGCTATGGTAAATGGTCACCCATCCACAGACCAACCTCGGCAAGCGTGGCTTAACCCGGAAGATCGGTCTATGCGGCTGTAATTATTTAGCCACGAGCTCCTCGCTCGAGTAATTGTCAATTATAATGTAGTTAAATAAAATAAAGTCCTACAAAAAACAACATAAGGGTGGAATTAGGATTTCGTTTGTTGAAAGCCAAATTGGTTTCCTCTTGAAATTGGCCCCTTTTATCTCTGAAACGTTGGAGACTTTTCATTTGCAAGTAATATATTTATTTAGTAGACAGGGGAATTAAATAGACGATTAATTGCTCACTTCTGCTTAAAATGTAGAGCTTTATGTCTGTATATCCCGTAACGACAGGCAGATATGTATTAAGCCAGGCATGTATTTAGGTTTAAGCCTTAATTGGGCATGCGGTTTTAAGAAAAGTAAATAACTAACAATTTGGCATTTTTTAATAAACAATAACAAGAAGAATAAAAAAACTTTAATAAAGTAAAAACCGACTTAAAAAAAACTAAACGGAGTAAAATAATTATCATTTAATAAAACTACCAGTTTCAGAAGTCGGTGCATTCAATTTGTTTCAGCGTAGAACACCGACTTCTGAAACTGGTAGTTTTATTAAATGATAATTATTTTACTCCGTTTAGTTTTTTTTGAAGTCGGTTTATACTTTATTAAAGTTCTTTTTTATTTTATACTTATTAGTGCCACAAATTACAATTACAATAATGTACAAATGCTCGGACCAGCACTACAACTAGAACGTCGTCTATATACGATTTGTGTTTTTTTTTGTTTTTGTTGATTTTTTCAAAAAGTGCTAAACCAATTTCAATAAAATTTATATGGGACTACCTCTGAAGTATGGCCTACCAAACAAAAAAAGAATCATCAAAATCCATTCATAATTCGCGGAGATAACGCGTAACAAAAATACAAAAAAAAAACATTCAGACGAATTGAGAACCTCCTCCTTTTTGAAGTCGCTTAAAAAATACTTTTTTTTTATGTATCATTTTAATTTGTATAGTCTTAGGTATTTTAACAATCCACGATATTTTGCATAGTGCCTTAGTAAATGCTAAAGATGATGTGCCTACCACAAAAAAAATAATCTGATGGTATACCTAAATATATTTTCTGTTAAAAAATATTTAATAAATCAATCAATTAATTAATTCACTGGTTCTTTTAGGTGTTATACACGGTGCTAGCTATCAGCGCGGGGCCATTTTCTTGCATGGATATTAGAACAACTTAGAGAACCAGTAATGAAATAAATGAAGTGTAAAAAGAATTTTGTAAAAAAAAAAATACAATTAATTTCATTTTCAGTGATACCTTTATCTTCAGCATTCACTAAGACGCTATGCAAAATATCGTGGATTATTAAAGAAAGACCTTATACAAGGTTAGTCGGAAAGGGGATACTAATCCGCAGGCCACTTTAAGTATGATAACGGTTTTAAAGCAACTGTTAAAATTTCAAAATTCAATACTTTTTATTTCCATGTAAAATAATGTTTATTTTAGTTTTTCCAAAAATTCTTCGTCCCTACTTTAGTTACGAAATCAGAAAATGGTACTTCTGATTTATGACCCCAAATACGGCCTAAAACGTAAACACAGCTGATCATAGTTGAGCATGGATAGATTTTAACCGACTGTAAGGAGTAAGATATAGGTAGACTGTGGTATTATTGTAGTAAAGTGTATGTAGCATTAACTTTATTCGTCAAAGGGTTGTGATTTTATGGAAATCTTGCAGAATTTACATATTTTTTGTTACTTTTATTACGTTAATGTATTTTGCCGGAATTCTTCTGTTACCTTTTCCCCACTGTGACCTGGACCGTAAAAAGGTTGGTTAGTCTTATCTCTTTATTATTATTATTCAAATTAGCTTAATGGTTAATTACAATTTGTTGAACAAGAATTACTAAATCAAAATAATAGAGTTTTCTTATTTAGTTAAACCAATGTTTAACGTATTCATAACTTCAAAATAAATTCCAAAACGGTTTTCTTTAAAAAAACACTGTTAAAAAATATGGGCTCCTTTTATATAGAAATTCCACTAGAGTTCCAATCTAACTAAAACGCTCTTCAACTCCAATATCGTTTCATTTTCATTTAAATACCTATATCAAGTTTACATTATTTCATTTGCCCTAAAACCACAAAGAGATATAAATGACCGCAATCCATTAAATAGTACAATTAAATAATTAATTAGTGAACAGTCTGTTGAACGGTAATTAACGAGGCTCTTCATCAAACAGTCGTTTCTGATTTAATTCTCTTAATCAAGCCATATCGTGCTAATCATGCATTAATTATGGACTTGGCATTAATATAACACCCTATAATGCTTGACGAATTAAGCAGACGTGCTTAAACAAATAAGCAAGCAAATGTTGTAATACTGCCCGTGGCTTTACTGCAGCCCATGGCAATTAGGGTAATTAGGGGGAGGGTACATAATGCGGATATATTGGAGAGGGACTGTGTGTCCCCGACGGATACGCGGGACGTCGGCGGGGTGGCCGCGTCTGCTGCCGGTGCCACGCGCGCGCACTAACTTACTAAGCGAAACGCCTCTGACGCGCGCACTGTGCACGCTCAACCTCATAGCTGAAGACGTGGATATATTTCATTGTAGTCTGAGTGAATTAAAAAGATCGCACTTTTTTAAATTTCTTACTGCTATTCTTAAATTGTAGAAATTAAGAAACCTCAATATCGAATTGGATTTAGTCTGTAATGATATTGTTGGGAATAAATAAAAAAATAAAATAAAACAATTTCGTAACTGGGACCTTTTACATGAAGCTGTCCATAAGTAGCATAAAAATATGCGTAATTTTTTTTTATTAATTTAGAACTGTAATTTAAATATATGAGTAGGTACATGTGTTATTTTCTTACAGATTCTATTATTAATCCTAGATAGGTAAGTATTTTAACAATATAGAAAAAAATACTGTATTTAGCAGTTACCTCTATGCGATCGGGGCCCTTATTGGCCGGAGGCCCCTGACATTTTACCAGTCTTGCCACGTTTTAACATTTTGTCAGTACCTACTCCATTGAATGCTGCAATAAGAAGCTAATAAATTGAGAGCTTTTCATCTATACAGCATGTAAGGGTAAACACCGTTATCACTCAAACCATGGGTAGTTGACTTAAATATAAAAATACAGGACCGAGTAAAAAAAAAATTAAAAAATATACGCGCGAGAAATGAGCGGCGCGGCGGCGTTATGACGCGGCGTACACACACTCGCTAACGAGACAGCTGACTGACTGGGGTAGCAAACTGTGCGGGGCCGTGCGTCAGGCCATGCGGCGAGTTCCCCACGCCCCTCCCGTAGCTTGTAGCCTCCGCGCATAGGGTGAAATGATTTGAGGAAAAATGAAAATTTTACAAAAAAAAAAGTTTGTTATTTTTCATTGATTGTACGTTCTATAAATGAAACCAAACCACTGGTTTCAAGGATAACGGTGTTTACCCTTACAGCTTGTATAAATCTATATAAATAAAAATGAATCAATAGCCGAAATAAATACTCGTATACGCGCATAACTTCCGAACGACTGCACCAAATTGGATAACTTTTTTTTGTGTGTTCGTTTTTGTCAGTACCAGGTTTGTATAAAAGAAAATTTAAATAAAATCGTATTCACGAAAAAATAAATGGCGGTACAAAGTTCGCCGGGTCAGCTAGTTTAATTTAATTATCATCCCAGTCCAGAACTATGTGCTAAAAGGACATAATACAACGGTGAGCAAGCGGTCGGTCTTTGAGTTGACAAAATAACAACACAGAGCGACATCCCAAACATTTTACATTAATGAATACCACTGCAATGCTTTCAAAAAGATTGCAAATGACGACACTAGCTCAAAGTCACCTCGTCTCGGCGCTGATCGAAGATTTAATTAACAATAGATCGTCAAAAAACCAGACACGATCACGACATGCCATTTAGGTACCTACTAACATTACGTGAAAATAGTCAAAATGGTTACTAATTGAAGAAATAGAGTAAAAAAGCATAATAATTATCTGTCTGCCCACGGAGGGATGTTTGGCTTAATTATGATATCTATGTGAATGTAACGACATGTTAACACGCCATACATGATTTTGGTATTATAAAATTGACGTTTATGTGACTTCTTAGGCTTGTTTCACACGTACCACAACTACACCACAACCACGGGTGCATGAAAAGAGCATCCACGAGTGACGATACTTAAGTACGTCCAGCGTACCCTGGGCAGTCAGCCCCGCTACCAACCTTGCTGACTGGCTAATCTTTTCACCACAGCGTAAGCTATTTTCGTATAGCTCGTGCTGACACGAGAGGAGAAGAAGAGAATAACCACAACCACACCACAACAACAACACATGGGCGGGCACTAATTTGTATGAAAATGAATAGTTTAATTCACACCGACCACATTTTAACAGTGTGGGCGATACCGACCACATCGCAACCACCAGCGACACCGCGCACTAGCAGCCGGCCACCTCGCAAACGCAACGTTGAAAGCCGGAGTCGAGCTGTCTGTCTATAAACATTAGCCAGCAAAGTAACCACATCGCAACTACTAACGACAACGCAACCACATTGACATTTTGCAGTTATCACAACGCAACTGCAAGAAGCTGCAGCGACACTATAATATTCACATGTGACCACTGCGTGACCACTTTTTGTCGCTGCAATGTGGTTTGGTTGTGGTATGTGTGAATTCTCCCTCATTATCTTTTCTCGTTTCTAATACTTTTTATCGCTGCAACCCTTTGAAGCAGTTTGCAAATTTACGACGACACGAGTTCAAAGTTACCTCGGCTCGTAACCCTGATCGGTGATTTAAACAATACACAGTCTGATCAAACCAATGCGATCATTGCATACCTTACAGGGTGATTAACCTATATGCTGATAGATGAATTATGTGGCTTTTATTTTGTTTTGTACTATAGACCCCCCCCCCCCCTCCGGCTTCGCACGGGTGCAATGCAATTATTATGCAATATTAGGATAAAAAATGGTTATTGTGGGTTATCCCTACGAGATAGACATATACTATTGTGAACTTTTTTGTAGACCTTTTTAAGGTGTACAATACTGTAGTACATTATTTCGATCTATCTCGTAGGGTTCAGCCAGCGTTTGCAATGCAAACGCAAAAAAATGAGTTTATTTACGACATCACATTAGAAATCTCTAAAATTATCAGTGTTACTCTACTATATTATGCATGTGTTATACACATAAACCTTCCTCTTGAATCACTCTATCTATTAAAAAAAACCGCATCAAAATCCGTTGCGTAGTTTTAAAGATCTAAGCATACATAGGGACAGACAGCGGGAAGCAACTATGTTTTATACCATGTTAGTGATTTCAATAAATACGTCTAATGTGCGCGTGCGAATGTGGTGTAATTTTGTTTTGGCATGGTGGTCTTGAAGATTTATTTGGTACTTGAGGTCGCTCCCGGCTTCACATCGTTTATCGCACATTCGGTATTTTTCGGGATAAAAGTCGCCTATGTCCTTTTCCAGGTTTCAGACTATCTCTGTATCAAGTTTCATCAAAATCAATCAATATTAGTAGGGAAGTAAGTTTGTTTACATCAGCATTTTAGGAGTTACATACATCACATCACGTCATCAGCCCGTTACTGTCCCACTGCTGGGCACAGGCCACTTCTCAGAATGACAGGTTTTAAGCCTTAGGCCACCACACTGGCCTCGTTTGGTTTGGCGGTCTACACACCCTCGAGAACTGTTTGTAGCCTTCTCAAGCTGGCTTCCCACCGTACGTGGTAGCGCGCACCGGCTGTGCGTGGTATCATCCGTAAAATCACGCACCGTGGGAAGCCACATTATGAGGGTGTGTGGTGTGGATACGGCGCACCGCTCCGCACGCGGTCGCGTTACCACGGAGGAGGAGTCTCTTCCCATGGTGCGTCAGTGCGAGCTCGTGTGTCGCGATGCGCGCTATCACGCACTGTGGGAAGCCGGTATCAGATGAGCAGGTTTCCTCACGATGTTTTTCTTCAGCGTTAACGCAAGTGATAATCAAATTATAGGAGTTCGAAAAGTGTTCTGCTATTACAAGAGTCTGTACACCTACGTTTCGCCTCTGGTATCCCATGGTGGTGAGCATATTGTCAAATTTCGGCCAGTTTTATGGTGCCAGGTTCATCGCTTTTTAAGACTCGCTTGCCTTAGGGGAATTGTATTCTTTAACCATCCCTCTACGGGCTATACTTTATATTTTAGAAGTTATTTGATTTATAACCTTTTTTGTAGACCTTGAATTATTGAGCAGATCTTTTGTCTCGCATTCGTTGTTAAAATAAAGGTATTATTAGCTCCCTACTCGACCCGTACATATGTTGACTTGGCTTACCTAGAAGTCTTTAAACAGACTTCGGACTCCGATTGGCCGAAGCAGGGAAGGTAGGGATTCATAGACAATTCTAACCTAGTGCAAATGTGGTGCTGCTCCGCAAACGATAGGATACTTTTATGGACGCTACTGATAATGCGATACTCGTAGCTGAGTTACAGGCGGACACAGTTTACATTGCCATCGACACGCTAAGACGGAGAAGAAGAAAAAGCTCCCTCTGAAGGAAGCCGAGCACTGAGTAGCCAATTAATGTCTGACCTGGCAATCAACTCTAGGAGCACAAGCAGCGGTTGTCTGAACAATCAGAATATTTCAGAATATTTTATGATCATATTCCGAGAAGTTACACAACTAGTATAATCTAGATCTAGCGAATCTAGATTCGCTTCTTGGCATTCAATTTTTTTCTCAACTGAAGGATATTAATTGTCCATCAAATTGATTGAACTATATACATTAACGCTATCACAGAATTCTGAAGTTCTGCCTGTAAAATAATGTAGTTTGTGAAAGTAATTTCCGTCAAGCAATATTGTACTCTATACGAAAGTAGCGATGAAAATAGTCCCACCGGTTTTCTCGTAAAATAGCAAGATAGAACTTTATTCCCTGGCTGCCAAAAAACAGAATAGGAAACTTGTATTAACTTGTTATAAGTTGTTTCAAAACTTTGTGTCAAGAGATGCTCTTATTTCATCGTATCATATCAACTCGTCCACGTCAGACAGCTGCAACAATTGAGTGGCCCCCTAGTAATTCATGGAAGCTCTTTTACCACATGAGTAGCATGTGCTTTTACTGCACTTTTATCACACTCATGTCGTAAAGTTCCAATTATAAACTCAAAAATAGTACCATAATGACATACTTTATCACGTGTATCTTTTAATTTTAAAAAGTTTTGGTAAAAACAGTTCTCTTAACAAAACCATGCTCTAGAATAACTTTTTTCTATTAAAATACAGACCGTGCCGACGGATATTTTGCACCGACCAAGAAGTTTTCAATTCATTTTTTTTAGCGGCTGCACATGTCTGTCACTTCGCGCGCTAAGGTGCATGCGCGCGCAATAACTTATGCGCGCGCAAGCACACGCATACACGGTAGTTAACATTTGGTTCATGCACTCGGCCGAGCGGCCGGTGGTGCGAAGCTACCATCCGCGGGATTAAGCCTGAACGCCTCTAAGGCCGAAGCCAGCCTAGCCGAATCCGGCAAGTATATGCTCACTGTGGAGCCCCGAGAGTCGAGAGGCTCTAAACAATGTGACTTTACTAGTCGCGCTTCACCACGTGAGGTGCGACGTCGAAGCCCATTTGGATCGCGGAGATCGATGCTGTCCATTTAACGCGTGCACCACGGCTCCGAAGGTCCGAATTTACCTCAGTTCGATGTCGGGGCTCGGAATAGTCTGTAGACGACTTCCGTTCCTGGCGGGGTGTTGGATTTGGGTGTCATAAGATTGTTTTTGTTTTTAAACTGAGTGAGTTTAGATAATGTAGCGTATGAAACTGCACGTAGCTAGGTATTAAAACACTCGTGTAATAATAATCGCCTACGGGTAGGTTTTTAAACTCACACTCTTGTTTTAATAACCCCTATTATGTAACAGTTTCACAAATAATGTGCTACTATTAGATACTATTTTCGTGTAAATATTCATATTGTAGAAACTACCATATTCATAGAATAATCCTCCAAATTTACCAGGGGAGTACTATTTAATGCAGCTGTCTGTACGTGGAAACGTGTTTCGGAAACTATCTGCATCATTTTTCTGAAACATTGTTTACAAGTGAAGACATAGCTTTATAGTTCTTGTTACTAAGAGGCTCGCAGTTAAATAATAACGTAATCCAACCAGCGGTGCAAGCACAGATGTTTTATCGAGTCGATTCGAGATATTTATGTATTCTAAACGTTAAATTTGACTTATCATATAGATAAAACGACAACTTATGTCAAATTTGACGTTTAGAATAGATACATTTCTCGAACCGACTCGATAAAAAGATTCGTGCTCAGACGGCTGGGATGGGTGACCGTTCATCAGACTCCGATACCTCTCCGTGTTTCGGAGCATGTAGCCTTCATCTCCGATTGTCATACGAATATCCTATGACAATCGTTACTAGCATTTAGCGAAACCCGAAACAACTGTTTTAACCTTAGGATAGGTATAGAAATTCCCCATAAATTAGATTGTGAAAGCCCATGCGCATTTGGTTTTCGCCGTGAAATAATGTTGGTAAGTATTTAGATTTAGTTGACATTTAATTTAGATTTACATATCACTTATGCTTTATTGTACACAAGACAATTACGGTATAAGTGTGGCGCCACACCATGCCGAAATTACGCGACCGAACTTCGGCGTCTATGTTTTTTATATAGGTAAAACGCGACGTCGGGGGCTGAGTCACCCTCGTCCGTGGGAAGGCACCCTTAGTTCGAAACCCCACACGTGGTCCCCGGGTGGTGCCAATCAGGTGACAACCTACTGGTGGTAGGCTTCGGCCGTGGTTAGTGACCACCCACCGGACAAAGCCATGCCGCCAAGCAGCCTAGCTGTGTTCCGGCTTGTTGTCCGGTGACACCGTTCGGGAAAACGGGTCGGAGTAGTTGCTTTACTGCTGCATGACCGTCTTGCCATGCGTCGTTGCGCTGCATCGGGTATCTGGTCATGGAGGGTAGCGGGATCCGAGGCACGGTGCACCGCTGGCCGACCGCAGTTAGTAGGGGGCCCAAGTAGTGAGCTAGCCATTCACGAAAGGCTGCCCCGCCAACTCGCGAAAAATCCCGGAATGCGCCATCGTGCCGGTTGGCGACCGGACGAAAGGGCCCGATGGACACTTCCGGGGGGGCTCGGGCGTCCCCGCAGTCTCCAGATCAGTTCCCCAATGATGAGGCATTGCGGCGCATGTCTACTGGCCAGCAGCGTTGAGCCTCGCTCCACTGCCGTTTTCCCACCGAATCACTCGACGACACAAAATATGCAGCACAAGAAAAATAAGAGTAAGGTTTCACAGCGGCTGCACGCCCTTTCATTTAAAGTGCACCTCACAAACATCCGAGGACTGCACTCAAATCTCGTACCAGTCCACTATCACCTAGAGACTGACAAACCTTCACTCTTATTCATCACGGAGACGCAGATCGGGGGTCCGTCTGACGTGGCGTACCTATCGTACCCAGGGTATACCCTGGAGCACAATTTTAAGCCTCGAGCTGGAGTGTGCCTATACGCCCGTGATGACGTCTCCTATCGGCGTCTCCGTCAGCTTGAAGACCCCACATTCTCTGTGCTGTGGGTAATGGTGGATATAGGTATCGAGAAAATTCTTTATGCCTGTGTCTACCGATCGCATAGTGGAGATGAGGAGACGGCCAGACTCACAGCATACCTAAGTGAGGCGGCGGAGGCGGCTCAACTGAGGTACCCTACAGCCCAATTAGTGCTTCTGGGGGATTTTAACGGCCACCACCAGGAGTGGCTTTTCCCATACCGGGACACTGACCATGCTGGGAGAAAGGTGCGAGAGCTTGCTCTAATATTAAATCTTACCCAGCTGGTCCAGGGGGCTACGCGGGTACCTGACGTTGACACGCACACGGCTTATTGCTTGGACCTTCTGCTGACAACTGATCCAGACCGCTACTCAGTAACGGTTTCGTCACCTTTGGGTAAATCCGATCACTGTCTGGTGAAATCTGTATCTGTTTACTCCCCGCCCGATCTCAGCCCTAGAGGCACTCGGCGGGTGTAGCGATACAGGTCAGCAGATTGGGATGAGATGCGGTCTTTCTTTGCATCTTATCCTTGGCAGTTGATGTGTTTTTCGTCTGATGATCCTTCGACCTGCGCGGACGCTGTGACGGAGGTGTTGCATCGGGCCATGGAATACTACATTCCTTATTCCGATGTACCATTGTCCGGCAAAGCTCGCCCGTGGTTCGGGCCTCAATGTGGTCGCGCTGAAGCCCGTAAACATGAGGCATACCTGGCCTGGGTTGATGCTCGACACCGTAAAGCGAAGGACATTCGTCGGAGGAAGAAGGCGTTTAACAAGGCTGCCAAGTCCTGCAAAAAGGTTCTTCAGAGGGCTCGCTTTGACCACATTAGTCGAATAGGGAACAAATTGGCTTCGTACCCTGCGGGTAGTAAAGCGTTTTGGTCCCTAGCTAAATCAGTCGAAGCGAACTTCTGCCGCCCCTCCCTACCCCCAATGCTGAAACCTGATGGGACGCTGGCTCACACCGCTGAAGAGAAAGCTAACTTGTTTGCTTCTCTGTTTGCGGAGTCTTCACGCCTGGATGCTGGTAGTGCGATACCTCCAACAGCGAATAACTGCGCGACATTTATGTCGGAAATTCGCATTCGCCAAAAGGAGGTTCGCAAAACGCTACGCAATCTTGACGTGAACAAGGCCAGTGGCCCAGATGGTATTCCAGCCATAGTTCTGAGGACATGTGCGCCTGAGCTGTCTCCTGTGCTGACGCGCCTCTTTCGTCTCTCTCTTGAGACTGGTCAAGTGCCGAAATCGTGGAAGCTTGCCAACGTGCAACCCGTGCCCAAAAAAGGTAGTCGTGCTGACCCTGCCAACTATAGGCCCATCTCAGTTACGTCCATACTCTGCAAGACTATGGAACGTATACTTAATAGTAGGCTCCTAACGTACCTAGAAGCTAATGACCTCCTCAGTGATCGGCAATACGGATTCCGCCGAAACCGGTCTACTGGAGACCTTCTAGCGTACGCTACTTACGTATGGAGTGAGGCCATCGAGAAACATGGGGAAACGCTCGCCGTTTCCCTGGACATCTCGAAGGCTTTCGACAGGGTTTGGCATGACGGCCTTATTGGTAAGCTTTCTTCATTCGGCTTGTCTACCGGTTTCGTTGCGTGGATATCGGACTTCCTGAGGAATCGTTCGATTCGAGTGGTCATTGATGGCTGCTCATCAGATCGAATGGCTATTAATGCCGGTGTCCCCCAGGGGTCAGTGCTCTCTGCAACGCTTTTCCTGCTGCATATCAACGACCTGCTAAAGCCCGGAACCTTTGGGTATGCAGACGACAGCACTGTGGTAGAGAGCTATGTAGCCAATGCACGGACCAGTGGACCGCAAATCCAGTTTCTGAGAGAGGCCATGGTCGAGCGCTTGAATTTGTCCCTTAAGGCAGTCTCCGATTGGGGCGATGCCAACCTGGTCAAGTTCAATGCATCAAAGACCCAGGCGTGTCTGTTCTCTGCCAAAAGGAGGCCATTCCAGCTGGCTCCTACTTTTCGAGATGTGTCTATACCTATAACTGACCATCTTGAGCTCTTGGGCGTTACTCTGACGTCAACCCTCAACTTTGGCTCCTATATTGAGTCCAAAGCTCAATTGGCTGCTAAAAAGCTGGGTGTCCTCTCGAAGGTGCGGCGGTACTTCACATCAGAACAGTTGCTTCAACTGTATAAAGCACAGGTTCGTTCGTGCATGGAGTACTGCTCGCACCTTTGGGATGGCTCAGCCAAATACCAGCTTGAGGCGTTGGAGTCCATTGAGAGGCGTGCCAAGAAGCTCATCAGCAACGACTCCCTTGTTCAGACCAAGCTCCAAAGTCTTGAGCATCGGCGCAAAGTTGCCAGTCTGTCGGTTTTTTATCGGACACATTTCGGAGAGTGTGCTTCAGATCTGCATGATCTAATACCCCCCTGCCCTTTTTTCTATCGGACGGCCAGAAGCACGAAAAAGCGTCATCGGTTCATGGTTGATATACCAAAAACCCGAACGAAGCGCTTTGATTCCACTTTCATTGTGAAAACCGCCAAACAGTGGAATGCGCTGCCCGAGTGGGTGTTCCCCGACAGCTACAATTTGGGTGTCTTCAAGTCACGAGTGAATCGGTTTCTTCTGGGCAAGCGTGCTCCATCGTAGACCGCATCATCGCTTAACATCAGGCGAGATGGCGGCCAAACGCAGGCCTAGTAATAAATAAAAAAAAAAAAAAAAAAAAAAAAAAAAAAAAAAAGTAATTTCAGCCTGGTGTGTCGCGAGTAATTTACAAAGCATTGCAGGCGTAATCATGCCGAAATTCGGTCGCGTATCTTCAGCATAGTGTGTTTAGATACTAAAAGTACAATTTAGTGAAGTCGTGTACAAAGACGAGATTAATTCAAAAATGAGTTTTCTGCCAGCAAACCTTTGAGTGATAGAGATAGATTGATAATGCGGCTGAGGGCAAACTGTAGTATACAATTGTGATAATTCATTTATTTATTGTTTGTCACAAATGAAAAGCCAGTTCTCATAATTGTCTTATTTATATCTACTTATTAATACCTACTATATTTAATTTACATTTCGTTTGATTGAAATTAGATATAGTTTGGATCTAACCGCATTGGATTAGACTAGAAACAGAACAGCTAAGATTTGCTTGTTAGCAGTTGGGATAAAGCTAGGATTTGATTAATGCTGGTCTGATATAACATACTCATACCTTTACATTTTGTTGGTAAGTAACTTAAATAAATAATGACCTTATTATCCTTATTAAACATTTTAACTACTTATTCAAATAGTATTTGTTCTGAACAAGCTTACCATACAAACTTTTAAGAAGTTTCTACTTTGGATATTCGATACTTTTAACGTTTTTCCCTAAGTTCGCTTCGCAACCAAAAGTTCAAGGGCGGAATGGAAAAGATTATAATTGTTTTAACCACTTTGGGTAAAATTTAACAGGGCGGTACTGTCTACAATGATAATCGAATTCATCTGTTTGATGTCATGTCAACGACAACAATTGAATGAAGCCGCAGTGGTCAAAGCAAGAATCATCATTCTAACCGACTTCTTCAAAAGGAAGGAGGTTCCGTACCATAATGGTAAAAAGAGCGATTACGCACTGCATCCGATCCGGATCCGTGAAAATACAGATAAAAAACTCGGACCGAATTCGGATATTGCTTTTCGCACTGCATCCGATCCAAATTCGTGAAAATACGGATCTAGTGTCTAAAAATCTCGGACTGAATTCGGATATTGCTTAAGCACTTATCCGATCTCTGATCCAAATCCAAGCAATTCCGTCCGATTCCGAAGTCCGATTTAAATTCGAGGTAATGCGAAAGCGTTCATACAAACAGCACTACGGCTACTTCGGTCCGTCAATATTTCTTCCGAATTGGAGACTCACGGATGACGGAGAGAAATCAGCAAATCAACGTAGTGTGGGACGCCCTGCGGCACGATGGACCGACGATTTGAAAAGGTTGGCGATCTCTGGGGGAGGCCTATGTTGAGCAGTGAACGGCAATAGACTGATATGATGATGATGATGAAACCATTTTCAAAAAAAACGAACGAAATAATTACGTACCATAATTATTATAAAATAAACAGTTTCAGAAGTTGGTGCTAATTAGGGTTTTCGCGTTCCCGGCCTATTTCAGTTCCCGGGAATCGGGAATTTTTTCTCTTAATTCCCGGGAATTCCCGGGTACCCGGGAATTTTCATGTTTTTTGTATGAATATAGTTTTTCTCGTATATTTCGACGTTAAACTTGTGTAAGTACTTTAAACATGATAAATTGTACCAATAATTTATACCAAAATACATACCAATCGACTCTTATTAAAATAAAAAATCATACACTTAATTAAAAAAATTACTAGGAACAGTTACAGTCAAGTAATGAAAAAGTCTTCTCTCTCTTCATAAATAATATGGTAAAATATTATGGAATAACAATAGGGTGAATGACTATAAAGGGTGTTAACAAATTCGTGTAAGAACTTAAAACCACATGATCTACTACTGGTGTAGAATGACCGAGCACGGGATTTAGCTTGATTAAAAATAAAAATAAGGTTTTTTTTTTCTTGCAGTAGCAATATGTGATCGAAACAACCAGCTAACAAAGTACAATTAAAAAAATTAAAATTGCTAAATAAAATTTTTATCCGTTGGAACATTTCGACGCCACTCATCAATTAATGAAAGCACGTCGACACAGCTGGCTAGCACGACTAGCACGAAATTGTTCTTTGCAGTCGGTTAACTCGGGGCGGAAAAAGGGCTCGAAAACAGAACTTTTTCTTTGAAAATAAACTATTTTGTATTTAAAATAAAAACCATTTATTTAGGGTTAATCTTTGACCAGTAGATCACGCTGTTTGAAGGAATTACACGAATTCGTTTACACCTTGTATATCATCATTATAAATCTCGAAATTACACAAAAGATAAGCATTGTGAATAGTTTCGACAAATGAAACATTTACAAAAAAAAAATCAAGGGTTAGAATTTGTTTACTAGACAAGAGACAACTGTACCGTGTGCTGACATCACGATACATTTACCCCATTCTAAGCTCACACTACGCAGTACAATGTCCGACAGTGTCCGTTTCACGCGAGAGGGACAGAAAATGCTCTAAAATCTTCGGAACCCTTCATTTTTCATCATCATTTCTTCATTTTAAATAATTCCCGGGTACCCGGGATTCCCGCCAAATAATTCCCGGGTCCTAAATTCCCCAAATTCCCGGGAATTCCCGGTTCCGGGTACCCGGGGCGAAAACCCTAGTGCTAATCCATAAAAAGGTTTAACATAAACTTAAAAAAAAGTAAAAACCGATTTCAAAGAAAAACTAAAAGAAGTAAAATAATTACCATAATATAAAATTAACATTTTCAGAAATCGGTGGCTTCTATTTGTTTCAGTGTGGAGTTGCACCGACTTCTGAAACTGTTAATTTTATATTATGGTAATTATTTTACTTCTTTTAGTTTTTCTTTGAAGTCGGTTTTTACTTTTTTTTAAAGTTTATTTTTTATTAAATACGTTTTAGTGCCATAAATTTAACCCCCTCCTCTCCATAACCCTTCTTTTTGTATTTGACTCGGGTACCAAGAACAAATAAACAAAGCAATATTAGTTTTTTGAGAATTTTGCTTTGATCCGATGAGGAGTTCCATTCCATAATTTTGAAGTTCATGGTTCAATCATAACAAAATTTATATGGGACCAAACGGAAAGTATCTCTATAAAGTATCTCAAACAAAAAAAGATTTTTTCAAATCGGTTCATAAATGACGGAGTTCGGAGGTAACAAACATAAAAAAAAAAACATCCGAATCGAGAACCTCCTCCTTTTTGAAGTCGGTTAAAAAGAAAGTTCTTACTATGTTTTATCAAGATGTTAACTAATTGTTTACTGCAGCTGCTTTATAACGTTTCTATAAATCAGTTATCGACCGATTAGGTTTCTTATCTCGTTTTGTCTACGATTCTCGTAACGATAGATAACGAGATAACAAATCGAATCGTTAAACAACTGACTTATCGAGTTCTGATCAAGGGCCGGGCCTAGCACCGTAGCACGCACTGCAGGGGCCTACTATGAAAATCAAGCTGCGACGTTCATTATCTAACTCAAACAAAAGTACTATACGGAAAAACTAAACTACTGAATCTTGCACAACGCTATACATTTGCACTTGCATGCTAATAAAAAATATTACCACCAATTCCATTCAATACAACATACAGTTACATAAAGAAACAATAACTTCAGAAATAAAAATAAGCTACAACTATTGAATGTACGAACTCATTATGGAAAAAAAAATTGTTTGAAGGAGCACAGCTATACAATAGATTACCAGAGGATATTAAAAAGTGTGATAAAATCAATGAATACAAAAGTAAACTTAAGAAATATGTATGTACATTATAACTTTTCCAACGTCCTAGAGGTATATTATTATAATATATATACTAGCTGTAGCATGCGGTGCAATGCACTTTTTCCTACATACTACCTACCTACTACCTACCTTCAGAAACAAAATCAAAATAGTAACAACAAGTTAAAACCATTTTCATGCATGCGGTAATCAAATGAAGAATATGGACATACTGAGATAATTTCGTTTTTTTTTTTAAATATTGAAATTTTCTTTTATAAGAACCTTCTCCTGACAAATACGGCAAAACAACAAAAAAAAATTGCGAAATCGGTCCAGCCGCTCACGCGTGATGCCGTGACCAAGGGAAATAGGGATTCATTTTTATATCCATAGATATAAAATTGTTACCACTTTTGTATCACATTATAAGCGAACTGTTTTATTAGTTCTTATGAGAAATTAAACTCTTTAAACTTAAGTTTCGGCTGACGGATCGCACGTTTTTCAACCACAAAAGTGTTGTCATACAATCGATTCGATTTTCGCGAATCACATTTTGTCTTTCGTTCACCCTACTCATTGTTTGACAATACTTTCATCGTATATTTATTAGTTCAATGTTCGACGTTGTTTCGTTTCTATCCGAAACTTTGACATTCGTTTTTCGGAGTAGGCCTCGGGGACCAAGATATGATTGATGGAATTTATTGACTTTCTTATGTGTCGACAAAATACATACTACATGAAAACATGTGTCTGATATATTATTTTTTAGCTCTCATGTGGTAGATTATTCTGCGTAGTAGTATAAAACACTCATACCTAAACATCATTCAAAAAAACAAAATCTGTTTTTCAATTATGACGTATTGTTGACGTATTTTGGGTACCGCGTAGGCGGAATATCTGTTTTGTTATTTTTCATTCAGTAGAAGAAATAATATTTTTATTATAAATTGACCTTCTTCTTAACGGTCATGTCACGTCAGGACATTGGGAGTGATCAATTTCTACGTCGTAACGGCACAGTAACCCGCTGACGCATCATAAAAGCTTTCAATAAAGTTTAGGACCAAGTTATAGGCGATAGCGAGTAATGAAATTGGTTGTCGTTACGTTTGTGATTGTGGTAATAAATGGGCGTCTGATTCGCGTAGGTGTAAGGTCAATCGGTCAATCAATCCGACTATTACAATCGCCAGCTAGCCATTGAACTCAACCAAAAAAGATATAGTATGCACACAAAATTAAATGCACAACCTAAGAATAGGTATATCTAATCGTTTTTTTTTTTTGCGTTTAATGGTTTATTTCGGAATTAACCAAACTTGATAAACAATAGCTACTGACCTAGAACAAACTCGAAACAACTTTATTGCCTACCACTGACGACTGGGTTGGCAGACTACACACACACACACTTTTTGGAGCCCTCTCAAGTGTGAAGGTTTCCTCACGATGTTTTCTATCACCGTTAACGCAAATGAAAATCAAATTCCATTCTGTATACACGAATTCAAAAAGTCAGAGGTGGAGCCTATGTCGAATTCAGACTCTCACGCATGGCAGGCTCGGATCAATAATCCTCTTGATCGAAGATAGCAGGCAAGCATTTATCCGACTAGACTGGAGAGCTTGATACCGTAAAATTTTATAGCGAAGGCGGATTTACGGACACATCATTTTCAAAGTACCAATATTAACCACTAATTCACCAAACCATTACCTTAAAACATAAACGCCTCTGCTCGTAACTTACATCAGAGTCTATAACGCGTATTTTTTCCTTACCTTTTATTACCCGTAGGTGTGAACTGGCTTTTATGCCCAATCAAATCACATTGTAGCTAGCACTTGGCTTGCTCGTATCATCAGAACCAATTACTGGTAATAGAGCAGTCAACGCGTGATGCCCGAATGTTGCCCGCATAAAATTTTAATTATATTTTTCGTGGTGGATGTACTATTAGGTTATGATTTTATGTAGGTGTGGTAATAATGTCAGTGACGGTACATTATTATTTCTCCACATTTCTTCATTATAACATAGGTCTATCTTAACTCTTTAGCCTCCACGAGTGACGATACTTCACTACGTCCTGCGCACCCTGAGCTGTCAGCCCCACTACCAACCTTTCTGACTGGCTAATCTTTTCACCACAGCATGAGCTATTTTTATATAGGTAGCTCGTGCTGACACGAGAGAAGAAGCCTTAACTCCTGGTCTATTCCCAAAATCTGAATTTTTTTATTCATTCATTCAGCCGAAAGACGTTTTAATTAAGGCTTCTAAAGAAAGAATTTTACAACAAAAAAAAAATCCTTTAAAAAAAAACGAATGAAACAATTCATCATCATCATCATTCAGCCGAAAGACGTCCCTACTGCTGGACATAGACCTCCTCCAAGCATCGCCACATCGACCGGTCCCGCGCTCCTTGCATCCAGCGAAATCCCCCGACCTTCACCAGGACATCCATGTTGTAGGAGGCCTACGCGCGCTATATTGCTCCCGCGGCCCCCGACCTAAGTGTGTGAGGGAACACCGGGGTGGTTTTAGTCAGTAAGAGTATGACAGACCCCTCCTTCCACCCCAGGGCGGAGGAAATCCATGAGGATTACAAACCCGCAAAAAAAAGGCCTACGCACGCTGCGCCTTCCGGCACGCGGTCGCCACTCCAGAACCTTTTGGCCCCGTCGGCCGACCGTTCTGCAAGCAATGTGCCCCGCCCACTGCCACTTAAGTTTGACAATTCTTCGTGATAAGTTGGTTAGATCGGAATATGTATTATTAATGTTTTGAATTTAGTAAAATAGATGATAATTATGTCCGGTTATTGACAACAGGTTGAAATAGGACAATTATCAATAAAATTAATTACGTCATCTGCAAAATATCAGTGTACGCTCGGCTAGATATAAAGCCAAACTATCCAGTATGAGCTGATCTCGCATTGTATAGGCTATCCGTGCAATGAGAGGTCAGCTTATACTGGTGATGTATAGCTTGATATCAAGCTATTACACCTCTGAAACTATTTACGAGTAATGTTGTAATATTATTACGATTTGTTATTCAGAGCTGGGTCCCCTGCGCATGTGTTGTTCTATAATAAACAAAAACGTGTACTAAAAAAAAAAAAAATGTTTTCCGTGTCCGACGGAAAACATGTTTTTTGTAGATATTATTGTGTAATAGAAATCATTTATTTGCTAAAAATGTAGGTATACAAATAAGGTGTTAAATAATAATATTAAATAGTCCCGTTACATTTTACCTTGCGGCATGCAAAAATATTCTTTTAACAGAAAATATTAAAATGTAAGTGCACAGTCACTATTATAAATTAATAAATTCCATCTAAATTACAGTAGAAAATAATCCAAACATCAAAATTAAAATTTTCAATAACAATTATCATGCTAATAACATTTTTTTTAAAACAAACTAAATTAAGAAAATTACAACAAAGATAACAATTAATTAATAACTATGACAACTGATATATTTTAATTTTAATTATCATTTAAGAAATCTTTTACAGTGTAGTAACATTTATGAATTAACAGTTTAGTTAACTGTTTTTTAAACATTTTTATGTGTAGGTCTTTAATATTTAGAGGAAGTTTGTTATACACAATAGGACCCATGGACAAAATATTATTTTTTAATAGGGCTGTTTTATGCCCACCTGTGTATAGTAAATTTTTATATTGGGATCGTATTGGTCCTGTACGTTGTCTTATATCAACCATTGATGTAAATAAATTCTTGTTTGTTTTAACGAATAAGGCTACTTCAAGTATATAAAGACTGGGTAAGGTTAAAATGTTTAAGGACTTAAACACTGTAATGTGTAGAGCAAAACAAGCGCTCGCAACCCGGCTTAAGAAATCATGTCCGAGCACAAAACAAAACAATGTATAAAGTCGGATCTGCTGCGACCATATTTTGTTAGAAATAACCCTAACTTGTTTTACTAAGAAACTTGGGGCATGGCCTAACTGTTAGCCGAATAAAAAACTTAAAAAAAAGTAAAAACCGACTTAAAAAAAACTACAAAAGATTAAAAATAATTACCTTAACATAAAATTAACAGTTTCAGAAGTCGGTGGCTTTTATTTGTTTCAATGTATCAGTCGCACGTTACGTACAGAAGTCGGCAGTTCAATTAATATATAATTAATGTGTAATGTAAATAAGAAATGAGTCTTTGGTACTTATAAACAAATAAATAATAATAAAATAATTGTACCGACTCCTGAAACTGTTAATTTTCACGTAGTTTTCTGTGATGATAGTTAAAACAGAGATTGAAAGCCCTCATCAAAACTTTTGCTGAAGGGAACCACATACCAAAACGTCATCTAAGTACATATTTTTCGTTTTTGTTGTTTTTTTTTTCAAAAAGCGCTAAATATATTTCAATAAAATTTATACCTTTAGGACCACTTCTGAACTATGACCTACCAAACAAAAAAATAATCATCAAAATCCATTCATTATTGGCGGAATAATCGCGTAACAAACATACAAAGGTTGACTGGTAGAGAATGCCTTATGGCATTAAGTCCGCCTTGTGTATCACCATAGTGCATAGAAGTATAAATAAATACAAAAAAAAAAAAACATTCAGACGAATTGAGAACCTCCTTCTTTTTAAATTCGGTTAAAAAAACGCAAACATGTTATCCGAAAAGATTGGAAAACATCCCCGCTTTTGCCTGCGGGGGGAACGTAGTCATCTGTCATAAACACTCGCCAAATTACAATATTGTTTGACATCTCTGACTGACATCTATAAATTAATCAAAAGCAATATAATGTTGACTTTTTGTTTATCAAATTGCAACAGACTGCAATGTTTCGTTAACATGTTCATAAACATGTTTTGTAAGTTTGTTTTGTTAGATTTTTGTGGCAGCAGAGTCAACTAAACAGAAATTTCTATCAGAAAAATTCTGACGCGCAACTCTGCTCGTACGTTTATTTACCAGACCCCGCACATTGTCAGAATTTGTCAGATCCGAAAGCCCGCTGGCTCGAGTACAAAATTTATGCGCAGAGAACCTTCGCGCCCACGCCAGAAATTTTCTGACAGTAACTGCGCGACCGGGCTAAAACTGTTGTTTTTATGCCACAAAAATCTAACAAAACAAACTTACAAAACAATCCAATTAGTTTCAATGACATCGAATTATAAAATTGACAAAATTCGCACTAAAGATATATCGAACTTGCTTATAATTTGCATCGTCAGATAACTCTTTGCGATCCATCTCACGAAACACGATATCTTTATCGATAAATTGAAAGATGTATCGCTTAAAAAGATAAGCATGACACCTTTCTTCGAACATTATTCATGAAACGATACCTTTGAATATTTAAATAGCTGTATTATATACAGTACTTTCAAGACTTCTAATTTATTTTTCACTTCAAAAGCTGCACTAATCAAAACATTAGTTTGCAAATGTTTGTGAACAAAATAAAGCTAAATCAGTTTCTAGATCTATAAATCTTGTGTAAATACTTTTTGATTGCACGTAGTAAAACTAATGTTGAGTACTTTACAGCATAAAATGTTTTTGTTTTTATGTTTAGAGGACAGTAACGATCTTTTTATTTAGAGTTTATACGACCTTTAGAATATAGACTTTTTGATTACAACTGAATTGGTTTAATTAAAACCCAATTTGGTACAATATGTTGGACTCATCATTCAGCCTACTTATAGTACCTACATGAGCCAGATGGTATATTTTGTCAGTCATTTCCTCTCAAGCGATAACTCTTGGAATGCTTCAGAGAGTTGTATTATGTAGCATGGTGAACATCAGCTGCCGCTCCGTGGGTGGGTTGGGCAGCGGCAGCCTCTCAATCACGAAAAAAAATAATGTTTTCAGTCATTTCCTCCCGACTGAAAATTTGTTAAATGATAGGTAATGCAATTATCCGAAGATAAAAAAAAGGCAGCTTGCCGTACCGTGGTGGATTATACGTCAGCTGGTCAAATGAACATGCAAAAAAAAATTTTTCGTTCAGTGATTTCCTCTCACTTGAAAATGTGTCAGATGATAGTTTACATGCTATTTTGAATAAATAAAAACGTCAGCTGGCTCTATGTTGGTGGAAAGGTCGTCAGCTGATGCAGTGAAAGGTGGAGCATGGGAGCTAGACGTGAGCTCCGATCGCTCATTTAAATACGTCAGCTCGATAGCTGACGTATTTAAATAAGCGATAAATTAAGGTGCTTAGCCTAATTACTTCGTCGTAAACGAACTTTAAACCACTCTCCTGTAAAGTTTATAAATTGGCTTTTGGTTACTCTTTTTGGCTATTAGGCATCGATCTTCTTCTTCTTCCTGCCCTTATCCCATGTTACTTGGGGTCGGCGCAACACGTTTTCTTCTTCCATCCCGTCCTGTCAACCGTCATGATATCACTGACACCCTTCTCTTTCATATCATTCTTCACACCATCCATCCATCTTTTATTTGGCCTCCCTCTTCCTCTCCATCCATCCACATTTATATTCATAACTATATAGGCTATTAGGCATCGATATGAGATACATTATATAAATAAAAAATAATATTCAAAATTCAACATTTCAGTCAAATTCACCACAACAACTTCCTGAAAGCCAATAACTATATCCCAAACTCCTAACTAAAACAAATCACGTGCAGTCTATATTTATTAAGCCCGAAGATTTGAAGTTGAGCAATTAACGAAACTAGGATTAAGTTACAGTTAATTAAGTATTTATTCAGATTTATGTGACATCAATTTATCGAGCCTTATTCGACACCGAGTTTAAGTGATATTTTAACTAATAAGGGTGATATTTGACACGAGACAGTGATAAACGTGGAGGGGACTAAATTCTCCGAAAGTGTGACGTCGTAAGATTTAGACAGATTTTTTGCTATTTAATTTCTGCGATGGACTGGTTCGAGGTTGCACAGGAAAAGAAGACTTGGAAGAACTTAGGCCTCCGTGGGGAAAAATTGTTCGAAAAAAAATGTCATCGATTGAGATTTAAAGTTAAGCATGCTTCAATTTTTTTCATTTTTTTTCAATTGTTCTGCTGGTATGATAATCAACAATACTACTCACCTACTATCAAGCAGCTACATTTTCCTTAATAAGCACAGAAACGAGAAACTACTAACTTCTTTGAAGATAAAAAAGTAATTGTAAGAAAGTGCTGTAGTATTTCCCTGGACTTTGATTAACAAGAGTCGTTGGGATCCAGATTACTTTGAGCTTGGCCCTTTTTTCACATCTTCGGGTCAGTGATCTCACTTTTTTGTTCGTTCAATTCACTTCTGAGTAGACTTTCAAGGTGTATTTATCACATAAAGTCCGCATATAGGTACACCTTTCAATCAATTGTCACTGTGCCTATTGTGACGATTTTATCGAAGAAGTTACTACATGGAAGTATCAGTAATTTAGGTCGATGAATACATCTTTTATACTGGCTGAGCTCGCGGCTCGGTCCGCGTGTATTTTTTTTAATTTTCCGTAGCAAAAAGTATCGTGTGTCCTCCCAGGTCAGGTACCTACAACTGGCGAGGCGTAAGCTGAGCTTTGCATTTGTGTGAGTGCACATAGAATCGATTTCCAAAAAGCAGTATAAACCGCTTTAAACCAAGCAAAGGACCCGTCTGCATTCGTTCTCACACAAAAGCTAAGCTCAGCTTAGGCCTCGCAGATAGGGTTACCGTCCGTCCGGATTTGTCCGGACATGTCCGGACTTCTAGACTTTTGTCCGGACTTTGTCCGGCTTTTTAATTTGTCCGGATTTTTTGGCTCAGTTGGAATACGAGTAATAAAACTTACATAAGTAATAATTATCAAATAAGTCTTTAAACTTTATTAACTTCTCATTCATCTAAAAACAAGATATAAATCTTCTTTAGCAATCAACTTAACGAGATCAAAGAATATATCTTCGTATGTTTGCATTTTGTGACTAAAATGTCCGGACTTTTATTGAAATGTCCGGCTTTTTGTCACGACTTTTCAAATTTCTAAATGGTAACCCTACTCGCGGACGGTACAAATTTACAATACGCGCATTTTATCTGTGCCGCCTTGTAAGCTTATTCACGTAATTTCATGACGCGCTAATCAAGTTCACTGACGCTGCATATAGGGTGACTGGTAATTAGTGACCGATACTTTAACACATGATTGTACTCATGATAACAAACAACTTTCCCAAAGAAACATTATTTTTATTTTATTTTTTTCATTTAAAATTTATTAATAAACCGTTACGGAATGGACGCGGCTCGTATATGGTTTTTTTTTTTTTTTTGTTTTATTAATAATGTTTCTTTGGTAAAGTTGTTTGTTATTATGAGTACAATCATGTGTTAAAGTATCGGTCACTAATTACCAGTCACCTTATATCGGGTGTAAAAAGACCCTTAACGATAACGAAAACCACGTATTCTACCCATCAGTGGGAGCATTTTTTTCGAACAAACCATACCTGGGAAATCATTGGTTTTGGAGATATTGAAGGTCAAAGTACACATTTTTTTTTTAGTTTTTTCCAGAAACGATTTCTAAGTCATAATACTAAACTTTCTTCCATACAAACATTATCAAAAATTTCAATTTTTCCTAACAAATTCGCATTTGAAGTTACAAAAACGCAATGAATATCAAACGCACACGACCGCCTTAGCTCGGCTGTGTGGCCGCTGCACGCTTGCAAACGCGCGGCATCGCCACAACCATAATTTGCGCGCTACAAAAAAAAAGCGTTTTTTTTTTTCATGCCAAAAAATAAAAGTCGTTTCCCAGCAATTATTTTTGGTCAATGTAATTTAGTTTGATGTACAGAGTGCGTAGATTTCGGCTATGTGATGGGTCTTTTTACACCCTGTATAGTTCACGCGAGCGTAACTGACAGCAATCGCCTATTAAAAGAATACGAAAAGCGTTGTTTTGATCGAAAATTAACTGCAACTTCACTGCAACTTCTTTAGTTAGGTGAATCGACCCCTGAACTTCGTGCAGGTGGTTTTGCAATAGATTGTTTAGGTACCAAATGAGTTATAATTATATTATGAATAGTTAAGGTTTACTCACGTACATTTTTTGGGATTGCCCGACTAGTTTCAGACCCAAACGGAGCTCTTGATCATGAGCTGAACACGCGGCGAGGTCGCGAGTCGAACTGAACAATTCGGGCTATCCCGAAAAATGCACGTGAGTAAACCGTAACTAATCATAAATATGAAAGTGTCGCACGAAAGTTATAATACAAAAAGAGTTAAAATTAACACCACCTTAGGATGAACCATTAGTTAAGCCAAGTTTGTTTGATATACAGTAACTGTTTCCTACCTGAGCATACACGTGCAAAAGTTTGGATAGCCTATGTTCAGGGCGGCTAAGATAAAATGTGCGTATTGTAACTGTTTACCAAGAAACATCAAAATAAGTTTAGTAGTTTAGATATAAAATTGTAGCAAACAGATTAACAGATTTACTTTCGCTTGTATAACACTTATTGGTGTAAAACTGGAAAATATAAAATAACATTTTACTGAAGAAATTAATAAAGATATGTAGGTCTCAATAATTATATAATCTACATCTATACATGATTAGTCAGAAAGGGGGTACTAATCTGAAAATGTGTTAAAGTAGGAACCCATAATAATGAATAACTTTTGTTCTACCACTTTATCAAAAGTCGATAGTTTAAGAGAAATTGCTGCTCAAAAATTACATAAAAAATACGCTAAAATCTGTTCATCTTCAGCTATGATGAGCTGTGTTTACATTTTAGGTCATATTTGGGATCACGAATTAGAAACTCTATTTTCTGAATTCGCAACTAAAGCAGGAATGAAGAATTTTTGAAAAAACTTAAATAAAACTAATTTTACATGAAAATTAAAACCATCGAATTTTGTAATTTTAACCCTTGCTTTAAAACCATCGTCAGTTACTCAAGAACGTACGTTAGGTTAGAGTACGTGGTGTAATTTTATAAATATCTAACCATTTCTTCAAATGACATTCGTGCCGTTTTCATCATAAAACGTATTAAACCCATTATGACTTTTTCAATTCGCTGCATCGTTACTATCGCGTGTCGGTACTATTTTATTTAATACTCGGTGATTCTAGATTCACCTATATAATGTCCCGTGAGGCGTGCGAACATTAAGTTGTATAAAAAAGTCAATTTTTCTTCGACACTCCTTTCATATGATTTTTTTATATTGCTAGCACAGCTGGGCTTTTACGATGGTATTAGTCCATCAAAGGTATTCTATACTTTATCTAGAAGTAGCTGTTTTTTCTGTGTCATAAAAACGTGTACCTTTTTATGAAGGAATAGCCAATACCTTGTCCCTAATATTATAGTACGCAATGAGTTACCTCAGCAAAAATTTAACACCCTTGTTCCGAAAAACCGTCTCACCTCCGATACACAAGAATTCATGACGTCCTAATATCATTCACGCGAAGAAATCTATAAAAATAACATGTAAAAAAATATTCCTTGATGATGAGGAATGATTGTACGTACCTACTGATGGCAGGATAACATCAATCTGTAAAAAAAAAACAATTCATTAGAATAGGTTTCATGCTCAATACATTTTAAGAGAAACATTCAAAGGGGCGTGATACAGTAATCCTTAGGCGTGAATTACACAGAAGCGGCGTAAGGTGTAGACACGGCGCAGGCGCGTCGCTTTCATACATTTTTTGCGAAAAATATTTGAAGCGGCACGACAAAACGCATGAAAGCAACGCGCATGCGCCATATCTGCACCTTATGCCTTTTCTGTATAATTCACACTTTAAACATTGAATTATCTAGAAGTCGAAATGCAAAACAGACAGTTAAATCGGGTAGCTGCCTATATTTTTTGCATTAGATATCTCGAAACTTTTACAAAACACATTGGCAACAGTGATGCATAAACAGTCAAATAGCAGATGACGTCACACTTCAAAAACTTAATATTAATAGGACGATTCGTTAAAGACGAATAGACGCTCATATTCATAAACTAAATAGTACAGTTCGTGAAAACGATTATGCATTGACGATTCGTCATAAAGAATCGCAAGTAAACGCTCCGTCAAAAAAACGAATGTCACATATCGTCAGTGAAATTCTAACAGTGCGGAAGTCAAAAATGGCTACTTTACAAGAGAGTGAAAAAACTATTTATAACGAGCGTAACCTACGCTGAACGCAATATTGTTTTTAATTATCATTATAGATAAACACTTTGATGATTTAATAAACCTTTGAAAATCCTAATAATCTTTTTCATTTCAAGTAATACTGTCACTTTCGCAGTGTTGTCTGTTTTTGTCACAAAATGATTTACGCACTGTTAGAACTTCACCGACGATATGGACAAGACGATTCGTCCTGACGGATTTGTATTTTCTTGGACGCATTCCTAATTTTTCACGATCCATGAGCGTGTATGAAATAAAAACGATTCGTAGGTGTGTGAATGATATATATTACTCGTACCTTAATGAACAAAGACTACTGCAAGTCACTACAGTTTAGATCTATGGACCTCGACATACACAAAAGAAGAAAGGCTGAAAACTTAGATGAAATGGAAGACTTCAAAAAGTAATACCTAAAGCTTCCATTTTGTCGCCTTAAATATAACATTAATCAAAAGTATCTTTCTTATTCTTTGTCAAGGTCAAACTTCACAAAGACACGTGTTTAATACCGGGACTTTGAATTATTACCGTCATATATTGAAAATTTGACTCGCTAGGGATTTTGAGAGATAATATTAATTTTTCATTGAAGATACTGGTTATAAGAATGCGCGTTATTTTTCCTTTTCGACTGCTGTAGATGGTCCTTGGGGACCAATCTACGTAACCGGGCAGTTATTTGCGAGACCTGAAGGGTATCCAGCTAATGGGGGGAAGTAAAATACTTAACCTAAGCTAACTACTTGTACACTAACATCATGACTACCTGCAACAACAGCACTAAGGGCGACCCCTAGTGAGACTCGGACCTCGGCTTAGGGCGTTGCTGGCGGGGGCTTGAGGGGGGGAGGCAGCTTGATGAAGGCTGAATTATCGTTGTGACTGCGGAGTCTGAAAAACGACCGGATCTACGACGGGAGAGCTCGGTGGATCGTGACCGGCGGCGGTCGGACGTCGCGACGGGCCTCGTCGGCGAGGACGGTAAGCCGGACGGCGGCGGAAGCTGTGTATTGTGCTGGCCGATTTACTCGCCTCCTGAAGGAGGGTAATTTCGTCATCGGCCTCTAAAAGTGTGTGCCTGGGACGGCGAACTTTACTTATGAGAGAGGGACTGTAGTCGGCCGCTGCGTCGGATGGTGGGTGAAGAATGCGCGTGCCTTGAATTTGAGTCTTGTAGGTTAGCATAATTTTGTCCAATCCAACTGTAAGAAAAACAATCTAACTAATAATACTTTGTGTTATACTCTGTTTAACGATAGATCAGTCCTGATCCTAACATAGGGTTCATTTCGTAAACTGTAGCCGTCAGGAGACAGCATCGAAAAAACGTAAACGACATCATCAAAAACCGTAAAATAGCTATATTGTCCATGGCTTTTTTTTTATTAGGGTTCCGTACCCAAAGGGTAAAACGGGACCCTATTACTAAGACTCCGCTGTCCGTCCGTCTGTCCGTCTGTCACCAGGCTGTATCTCATGAACCGTGATAGTTAGACAGTTGAAATTTTCACAGATGATGTATTTCTGTTGCCGCTATAACAACAAATACTCAACAACAGAATAAAATAAATATTTAACCGCTAGCGGCCCGACCGACGAACCGGTTCGTCAGTGCCACTGTTTATCTATTGTGTCTATAATTACAGTACTTGAGACTTTAAAGGGGCTCACATACACAAAAAACGTGATTTTTTTGCCATTTTTATAGACAATGGTATGGAACCCTTCGTGTGCGAGTCCGACTGGCACTTGGCCGGTTTTAAAAATACTTGATATTCTTGATATTATGGTAAAGTCAAGACTCACTTTACGTTGAAAAAGATATAGTAATTTTAATTTATCTCTATGTCGATATAAAATGTTTTAATTGATTCGTTACTTCTGAAATGTTACCTAAAATATTGATTACATCAATAATGCAAAAAGAATTTGTTCTTCATTCAAAAAATATTTTATCTTTGGCGCAAAACTAGATCATTGTCTGGCCAGTGGCCATGTCATGTCAACGCCTTTACTCTGTCAAGTTGTCATAAAAAATTCTGACCCTTTTAAAAACATTTTCGCACTATTTCTCACAATAAACACATACATTCGATTATTTTTCTTCAGTCTATTATTTCTAAAGACCATTGTTGACTGATAAATGAACTACTTTAGTAACAAGCTGTCATCAATTCAACATTTTCTTTTCACACTAAAGGCTGAATAGATGTTTTACTGTTCGAAATTCGAAAAATAAAGTATTCTTTTCTCTATTCAATTAAGGTTTTTTGATGAAACTAATGGAAACAATAACTCTTTACTCTTCTAACTTTTACTTAAATAAGACAGTAACGAAATTACAATGTCAACTGACATTTCAAAATATTAGTTAAGGTACAATAAATTATTTAGACAGATAATACTATTGTCATGAATTTAATTATTTTTCAGTGAGTACAAACTATGAAACTGTACATCAACGGCGGACTACACACACCATCTACATCTACATCGAGAACTTTGTAAAGCCCTCTGAGGTGTTCAGGTTTCCTCACGATGTTTTCCTTCACCGGTAACGAAAGTGATAATCAAATTCTGATCCGCACTTGAATTCGAATCGAAAAGACAAAAGTGCGGCACCTCTGATTTTCGATTTCCTGGATCGAACGCAGACCATCCTGCATAGGAGGCAAGCGTTCAACCGCTAGGCTATCACTGTTATAAATACATAAACTACATTATTTTATTCACGCAATCATAATAATACTAATGCCTAAATGGGGCGCATTTAAAGAGCCTCTACGAATGACGATACTTAAGTACATCCGGCGCACTCTGGGCAGTAAGCCCTGCTACCAACTTTGCTTACTTATTCTCGTATAGCTAGTGTCGATAGGAAAGAAGAATGCCTACTTAAACTTAAACAATCTAATCTAATTTCTAAATTTTCTAACCTTTTAATGAGAATGTTGTGCATGCCTATAAGTGATGTATTTACATAGAATCTAAGACTTGTTTTACCTATTGTTATTACCTTTGTAAATATTATGTCGTTGGTGTGCCTTGTTTAATAAATAAATAAACAAAACAAAGAATATTTCTCACGACCTCAATCTATGGCGGCGATCAACTATAGCCACCATGGCGTTGAACTTGCTCTACCATGCCTAATAATAACATACTCGCTTGAACTTGGCCCTTTTACATCAACGATATTATTAGAACGTCCTTTGGTCTTCATGAGATATTTTGAGCTTATTATTTTTAACATTAGCTGTATCGTCGTGCTGTGCATTATAAATACCATACAGCATTTCCTTTGAACTTTGTAGTTTATTTTTTATTTTTATCTATTTGTTTTTCACGTTGTCCTGCATTGACAATAATAAGCTTATGCATGTTGAGTACTGAACCCATGTTCATGGTGGCTTCTAGGGCCATCCTTGAAGGCCAATCATTTTTTTTTAAATCCTTGTTTAACTGCAGTTCCTTCAAAGGCGTTTCACTGTCATCTTTTTTAAAAAAAAAGTCCAACAACCGAAAAGAAAGAGCCAAAGAAAGATTGCGACTTTTAAAAATGTTGCTACAATAATTGGCCTCCTAATCCAACTCAGAGCTTGTACTCAACTGATTTAGAAAACTGTCGCGAAAAAATGAAGGATGGTATCATTATCATGGAAAATAATGGATGGCTTTTTTATTTCCTAGGAAAATAATAGCAGCGTGATTCTAAAAAGTTTATAATAAAGCTATGACAATTCTCGTACTAATTTTTTTTCGAAGAGATTTATTCATCAAATCATAAAGATTACTCATATAATCGTAAAAATTCTGATGATTATTCCAATAGAGATTGATAACGATAATTCAGTCTGCTCTGACCGGGATTTGAAATTAGAACAAACTTTATTTCAGTCGCCATTTTTAATATTTATCTTCTGCGATCGCTCGTAAAGATATTAATGCTCCGTTTACAATGTTAGACACTATTTTACTGTCGTGTTAAAATATTTTATTTAAGAATTTGAGGAGATTAATCTTTTGTTGAGACTGAGTAATATTTAGAGTAAAAGGTCAAAAAATGTAATGTTTTTATTTATAGGATTGATGACTTTGTCGGTAATCGAGTATGTATCAAAATACCTAAAATCAAAATGCCTCAATCTAGGCCATCAAATGGCCTAGATTGGGGCATGTTGATTTTTAGTATTTCGACCGTTAGGTATTGTGACCTGTGATTATGTGTTTTAAAATTAGGCAAACTGAACTTAGGCTTTACAAAGGTATTTTGAAACGTACCCGGTTGATTTAAGTTTTTAAATTAGACCAGTTCCTCACGTTGTCTCTTGGTTGTCATAGAAATGATAGTTGATGAACAAGATGAAAGCAGCAGCACCTCTTATCGGCCCATCAATATACTGAAAATATTAGTGTTGCCTAACTATCTGTAGTTGATTTATCGATAGTTAACCTTGAAAATTAGTAACAATATCGATAGGGCTATCGATAGTATTAGAATGTAACAATACTATCGATACCGTCGATCGAAAACATCAAGCAATGCTATTGATGAAGAGCAACAGTATCGATACTATTGAGTACTAATACTGATTTTACTACAATCACCGTCGATAATAACGATAGTTTACATATAATTGATTTAACCATAGTTGAACAAATTTCGTTAATATTGTGCTGATGATGAGTAAAATTGGGCTGCAACACTATCAAATTTTGTTCAACTTACGATAGAGCAAAACTATCGATAGTATCATCAACAGTGCTTGTAGTAAAATCGATACTATCGATAGTGTTACTAAATTCCGATACTATCGAAAGCCCTATCGATATTGTCTATCGTTACTTGTTTTCACAATAGTATTGACAACCTTACAAGAGACAATCGATAGTTAGACAACACTAATAGGCATTACATAGTACATACCACTAAATGAAAGGTCGCGAGGGCGACGATACCTTTATATTCACGTTTAACAAATAAACTTCAAACTTCTGGACTTCCGCTCATAAATTGTCATATCAATCATTGTACCATAACTAAACCAATATCTTCAAATTTATTACAAAAATAAAAAGCCAGTAACATAAATAAAACAGAAAAATACTCGTAAATCGAAACACAACTATTTTAATCCACCGGCTGATCTAGATTCCAACCTAGGCATAATGGAGTAGCCTAGGCAATAAATCAGTGTAACATTGACTAATGCGCTAATGCTTTTACTGTTGCGAAGAATTCTACCCTTAACGAAACACTGAATTATCTCTTAGAACCTGTGCACACGACGTCTTTTCAACGCGTGTTTACAGCAAACTATAAACTTACAGTTTGCCGTTAATGCGCGTCGATGGCGTATAGAAAAGAGTTACCGGTCACGATCCACCGAGCTTTCCCGTCTTAGAGCCGGTCGTCTCTTCAGACTCCGCAGTCACACCGATAATTCAGCCCTCATTAAGCTGTCTTCCCCCCCTAAGCCCCCGCCTGCAACGCCCTAAGCCGAGGTCCGAGTCCCACTAAGGGTCGCCCTTAGTGCTGTTGTTGCAGGTAGTCATGATGTAAGTGTAGTACAAGAGTAGTTAGCTTAGGTTAAATATTTTACTTCCATCCCATTGGCTGGAGACCCTTCAGGTCTCGCCAATAACTGCCCGATTACGTAGAAGGGGTCCCCAAGGACCAATAGAAAAAAAAGTATAGATAAGATGTCACTTTTTATGTATGGAGTTTGCTGTTAACTCGCGTCGACGGCGCGTAGAAAAGACGTCGTGTGCATAGGCCTTAATATGCAAAGAAAATAGTTAGTAATTAAAAACGATTTCCTAAAAAGTACATGCAAAAAAGTAATGATTTATAATACTTAAAGCTTATTTTGGAGCTCGTGACTAATTAGCAGATCATACGATTTACAAGGTTACGCTGCGCTTGCCGCGGTAAGTCTGTGGATGGGTGACCTTTCGTTACACATCGAGAGCCCTCCGTGTCTTGGAGAGCACGTTAAACTGTTTGTCAATTAAAATATTTTTGTGATTTGTATGGAAAGTTATAAAAAAAATACGCGAATTTCGAAAAGTTGTAGAATACAAGGTTAGTCAGAAAGGGGATACTAATCCAAAAGAGTGTTAAAGTACCCATAATAATGAGTAACTTTTGTTGTACCACTTTCCCCAAAAGTCAATATTTTCAGAGAAATAGCTGTTCAAAAATTACGTAAAAAATATGCTAAAATCTATCTATCCTCAGCTATGATCAGCTCTGTATACATTTTAGGTCATATTTGGGGTCACGAATAAGAAGCTCCATTTTCTGAATTTGTAACTGAAGTCGGGCCGAAGAATTTTTGAAAAAACTGAATTAAAATTATTTTACATGCAAATAAAAATTATCGAATTTCGAAGTTTTAACACTTGCTTTAAAACCGTCATCAGTGATACTTTAAGTGGCCTGCGGTTTAGTACCCCCTTTCCGACAAACCTTGTATAAGTTGTTCAATTTCTGATACCGAGTAACCCCATAAAATTCTTAGAGTTGATTTTTTTACACCTTGTATAAAGTCAAAGACTACATAATATGCATATGAACCAACATACATACATCCTGACCATTACGGCGTTGCAGCCTTCACAAACTTCCAACGCTTGGAATAATCTTACGATTTGTTATACCCAAGGGGCTCAGTTACGGCTTTAGTCCTTAAGATGTGATTTACGATGCCAGCTATTTATAACTATAATGCACTTACTTTTTGTAATAATTAGTGAGAACTGTACCTTGTAAAAATGTTTATAACCTATAAATAAGTTGGGTGTTGCCATAAATATTGTCTTAATTGGTGAGTACAGTTTTAAAAGAAGTGATTACAAATCCTTGAGCCAGTGTTACTTTGAAACAGTATATTTTAATGGAAATCTGATAAACCGCAGACATAGATCATTCTTACAAAATTTAATTGATTTGAATTAATTTATATCCAAAATTGGATCAAAGGATCAGTTCCTGCCTTCCGGTTTGGAGGAACGTGAGGGATTACAGGTTTTACTATAAATTATATTATGGTTATAATATTCAGACTTTTAGAAGGTAGATTTTTGAGGAACTAATTATTCCTCTCTTAAATTCACGGCTCATCTTCCGTGCGGAAGATGTCCTATCCTTTGGAAAGCATACGGTGGACACAGGTCCAACGCGCAGAGGCCCCTTTGAGAATTTTAATCTAAAATGGGGTGAGGCACCAACCGGGGACTATCCACGGCTACACTATTGGAGTACAATCATGGACCGTCCTAGGTGGGTGCAAGACTATTGTAAAATATGGTGAAAAAGATCTGGTCTATGGGAAGGGGTGCTAGGTGGACTGGATAACTTCTATTGCTGGAAGAAAACGGCGCGGCGTCTGCCTTTCAAATTTAAAATTGAACTGTGTTTGCAGACGGTGACTCACCAGCTCACTAGCTGGGCCCCCTGAAAAGCCGCCAGTATATAGGCAAAGGGGGCAACAAACGTGTGAGCGGCTAGAGGTGTAGAGAGGTGTGGCCCCGGTTTCGTAGATTTTTGAGGAACTAATTATTTATTATTAAGATCTCATGTAAAATGTACCAAAAATCACACAAATAAATGAATTTGAATTTGAGTCAAATCTAAATTTGTGGTAAATTGTCAAGAAAATATTGTCCAATAGACATATCACTAACATCGAACTACTACTAGTATAAAAAAGCCAAGGTTTGTTGGAGCCGCTCCGATTTGTTATTTTCGATAATTGCGGTCTACGGGGACACTTCTCATCAAAATATAGAAAAGGTTTATCAAATAAAAGGACTTCGATTGCAATTATGCCCAATAAAACAAAAAATTGTCATAACATGACAACTTTTATTCTTTTCATATAAAACGTCTGCGACGATACAATAGACCGTCTTCAAATAAAGGGCTGCAAATGTTCACAAACACAAAGTTACGTGAGATTTCTAAGTAGTTCCTACACAACTCGTACTAATATAATATCATCTTTTATTCGGAAAGGTGTCGATAGTATTTTTTTCTGTTCAAAAACTTATAAACACACTATTAGATAGTCTATTGGTATGTCTACACCAGTGCGCTTTCACTTTCATCTTGCGCTTTCAATTTTCTATTCTTTTTGCGTCAAGTGCATGCAATATTCATTGCCATAGACGGATTAGCGTGCGCTAGGGGCATGCGCTTTTGTCGAACTAGTATTAGGGCATGCGCTATTGCATGAGCTATGGCGCTTCAGGCATGCGTCAGACGAAAGCGCAAGATGAACATGAAAGCGCACTCGTATAGACATACCGTAAGGACGTACTAACAAGAATACCCTTTGGCAGTTGTACCCAAACGTTTTTTTTTTGTTCTCTTTGCTCTTGACTCTGGTCAAGGTCAGAGGTGACAGAGACAAAGTCTACGATGGAGCGAGCTTACCCAGAAGAAGTCTGTTCACTCTAACTTTGAAGAGATGCGACCGGTCTAACCGAGTCGGTCGCGGAAACGTGTAATGTAGCCGATGATAATTATGCAGTGCAGTCCAGACGTCAATATCCTGATGTAACTGGTGATTCGAAAAAATAGATTAGTACGTAGTAACTTCATTAAGTATCTATTTAATTTTAATGTTGGTACAGTAAAGCATATTTCAGAAATGTACCTAATTTTCTTTATTAACAGGTATGTAGGTAGGCAGTCGATCACTTACTGCCGAAATATTTTGTGGGAGATCGACGACAAAGTCTGAGCACCCCTGCTCTACGGGAACTATAAGACGATTTTATTTCAGACCCATAGGGTAGGTATACGACCATATTTTTTCATTAAAAATCTCAAAAGTATTACAAAACTAGCTATTAAGCAACAGTGAAAAAAGCAACGAAATATTTGATAAAATGCCCAAGTTATGAACAATTTTAAATTGTTCACGAGACAGAGACAACACTACGTAAAAATGACGTCATAACTTAAAAACTTCATAGAGTGTTGACATCACTCCATAAAATATCCGTTTCGTGTAACAAGGACAGAAAATGCCCCTCCACAAACTTCTAAAGCATGTATGTCCTCTATTTTGCCAACGTTTTTTTTCTTCGTATACCTACCCTGTTCTTTCTGTACTTTCTTTAAAATAACACCAAATTGTTGTACCTACATTTTTAATAGTAGACAAATGACAAGTCCACTTGCAAACGGCGTTATATGCTTGGATAAAAAAAAACATAAACTGAAAAAAAAAGATTGTTCCGTTCCGGAAAATTAAGTAAGATAGCGAGTTTCACAAGAGTAGTCAACATTTGATACAGATTTGCTCAGAATACAGCAAGTTTTGGCGCTGTATTTTTTGATGTAGGTATATGAATTTATTTTAGTGTCCAAAAACAATAATTATGCCGAAGACACGCGACCGAAGTTCGGCGGCTGATTTTACGTTCCGACGTATTCGACTTATATGACACACCATAAGTGCCGAACATACGCGGCAGAAATTCAATTGCACAAACTTGTGGCGGACACGCGGGGTGCGAGCATGCCTGCCTCCCGCTGCTCCCCGTCCAGGATCTTCGTCGGCAATCTAACCGAACTTAGGTCGCGTATAATGTGTGCTCTACAGAATACGTTGCCGCTGAATTTTCGCTGAACTTACCGACCGAAGTTCGGCTGTACGCTATAACGCGACGTAATTTCGGCATAATGTGTCGTCAGTAATTCCAATAGCGTTACAGGGGCCTAATTCTCCTAAAATAAATCTTGATAAATCACAACCGAACCAAGACCGAACCGTTCATTCAGACAGTTCTCAATTTCAAAAGCTATCAAATTGTTTGACACAAAAAACAAAATCAATCATTTTGAAAGTTTTCGAAAACAAAAATTGACTGACGGTTGTGGTTCGATTGCGTTTGGCAACAATTTATTTTAGGAGAATTTGGGCCCTAGGCGTAATTATGCCGAACTTTGGTCGCGTAGCTTCGGCATAATGTTTAGACACTTAAATACTGGTCCGTTTCCAACCATCATCTGCCTAGCCTTTTCACAACTATGTTGGGGTCGGCTTCCAGTCGAACCGGATGCAGCTGAATATCAGTATTTTACATGGAGCGACTGCCTATCAGACCTCCACAACCCAGTAACTGGGTAATACGATACTCTTGGTAAGACTGGTTGTCAGACTTTCTGGCTTCTGACCAACACTAACGACTGTCAAAGATCTACAAATGACAGCCGGGACCAACGGCTTTACGTGCTTTCCGAAGCACGGAGGAAACTCGCTATGGTAAATTGTCACCCATCCACAGACCAACCTCGGCAAGCGTGGCTTAACCCGGAAGATCGGTCTATGCGGCTGTAATTATTTAGCCACGAGCTCCTCCACCAGGTCCGTTTCCCACTATTATCTAAAAATCACAAAAATTGTCACATAGCGCGGTCTGCAAGTGGACTACTCAAATACCCTATTGTACAGTCCAATTACTGTTTTACGAATAATATCGGTTTCAAATCGGTCCAAAGTGGCTCCGCCTGTTGGCTTTTTAACTTCAAATTAGTCCCCGTTCCCCTGTTACACGGTCTCTTCTTAACTGGTCTCCAGGGGAAATTGTCGATAAAAAGCCATCGAAATCATATCTACAAAGAATTTGTAGGGAAACGGTGCGTGAAACTTTTTATCTCAAAATGTATTTATAATTTTACGATATCGTAAAATGTAAAACGTTATATAAAATGTCTGAAGTTTATTTGATTTGCTTGTTATTTGAGTTTTATTTCGTGTGATAAGGATGTTTTGAGATGTTAATTTTATGTCTGTGCTCAACGTTAAGATTAACAGCTAATATCAAAATATTTATAAAATGTTTTTAGCGATGAAGTGATGATTTGACGATAATTTTATCTATTTTAATCTTGTTTTATAGTTAACTAGCTGACGCACGCGGTTTCAGTCACGCATCCTAGGGGAACTATTTTATGTACCTAGTACAATATAAAATATCATGTGTGTTATTCCAGAGCATAGTCTATCTATGTTCCTAACATCTAAGCCGTTTATGTATGATTGGATAACAAACATCCATCCAATTTTTAATAATATTTTATGTGATAAATTTTGAGTATCGATAAATCCTTGTTGTCCCGTCCAAAAATCTTTTACATAGGCAGAGATCAGAAGAGAAATTGAGAGAATAATAAAAAATCAAAAAAACAAGAAAAAACTTTTGCCAAAAAAAGATAAAACTCTATCGGAACGGCCCCCCCAATTAGGCCATATCCGGATGGCAGCACCAAAAGACGGAGCTTCACACATGTTGTAATAGACATTTTATATCGCCCGGAAAAACGGAGATCAGTTCCCTAATCCCTTCCTTTCGCAAAGAGCTCCCAGTTCCTAAGCTATTCCACCTAATTAACTTGGCCTGCCTAAGTCTGGGCCCAAAATTTACTCATATTATGACGTCACGATCATTTACTTGATATACCACGCCTTGTATGAAATATTTCATCGTCTGTGATGAAATATGGAGCTGCTTCAAGTTGCGGTTGAGACGATCTTGAATGTCCTTGGAACGAGGGATATAAGGTAGGAGACAACCGGTTGCAATCTCCAAGGATCTCCAAAATTTCTGGCAGTAAACATGTAAATATAAACAACATAAAAGTCTATTGTGCGACGGGAGTTTTGTGTTGCAAGGTAAAATATATTTTCCCCTTTATACGCAACAATAGGCTCAATATCCCTGAGAATTGTACGAATAACTATTAGAGAAATATACCTAGTTGGTCCTTTGAGAATAAGGACTCGAAGGACCAAAAAAATGGAAAGGAGTACAAAACATAATTACCTACCATATTATAAAATTAACAGTTACATACTTCGGTTCCGTCAATTTTCAGCCTAGCTTCTCCATTAAATTCATAAAGGACCAACTGGAGAAACTTCCGCACAAAATTAAAAATAAAAACTCAAATCGGTCACCAAATCTCGGAGAATACGGGGTAAACTCAATAAAAAAAAAAGTTTCGCGTCGAATTGATAATCTCCTTAGTCAGCTTTCCCAACTAAGAACTGATTTATATGTTAATAAGTAAAGGCAATTACTCGGCTAATAGAATAAATATGGGTCCACACGTCCCTTTGTTAGTAAATCAGGGTTAATTACTACTCGGCTCAAAGCCATGATTCAACATGGCGGTGGTAAACAAAGCACTTGAATAAGGCTGTTACCCTTTCTGATAAGCGGGGTTAACGATTTTATGGAAGCGATTGGGGAAATTGAAAAGAAAGCTTCTGAAGTTTTATTATCAGGATTATTTACATATTGATAAGAATTATACACAAACATCTGTTATGTGTGACGATAATAGTGTAGTGTTGTTTCAGATAATAATTCATCAATATACAACGTGTTACATAATTCCCCTTAAAAAAGAAAATATTAATCAAGTAGTATTTTATGGTTGTTGTCATTTACCTCTCTGAAGAAATCAGGTAAGAATGTAAATAACTTTCTGGGTAGTCTACTCTTTAGTTTTATGTTTTCAGGATTGCTTTTCAGTGATGATTTTATTTTATGACTAGCTGTGCCCGCGACTCCGTCCGCGTGGAAGTCGGAAAACAACATTGTGTCGCAGCAACTAAATAATCCATTTATTATAATAATAGACAAAGGTGTCCCACTAAGACACTTATATCTTTTGAACCATTTCTTTATGTAGAGTTTCAGCTCCTCTTGATTGACTGTAAAGATTCATAAAACCGTAATACTAAAAACGTGCTGCTTATTTCTATACATTTCCTTGCTAAAATGGATTATAATTGAATATTGATACTATTATTGAAGATGTAACAAAACCATACCGCGATACAAAAATAGCTACAACGCCGTCTTGTTACAATCTGCGAACTAAATTATGATTTCATTCGAGGTGTGGTAGGTATAGAAAAGAACTTTAAATATTTAAAAAAAAACTTATAGAAGACTTCATTTAATTTTAATAAGTTATAAATAGGTAGGTACTGCTTTCAAAAAGTCTGATCTGGAAATCGAACCAACACAAACGCGAAAAAACATCTTCTATATTTTTATTTCACCAATCGATATGATCGCTCCAATAAACATAGTGCCTGAAATTGATGGAAGACTATAAAAACTAACATTAAGTACCTACCTAACTTAGGTACATTTCAATTCAAACACTTATTTGTTGTTACTTCTTATTTCTTGCACTTCCTTCAATTTAAGACAGTGTGTTTGTTGGAGAGATTTGATCCTTATTATTGACCTTATAAATATCTATCAACAGGTGCCATAATATAATACCGGATGGTACATAAAGCTTTGTCAGTTCGATTCCCGGTTCAGGCAAAAAAATCAGTAAAACGCAATATTTCTTACTTTAAAAAAAAGTGAAATGAAGTTTCCTTTGAGTGAAATTTGCTATTTTTAATATTTAAAGTACTTTCCCTCCATGGCCATGTCTTTGGAACATTACCTTAAGCTTAAAAAAACTCAATTAAATAAACTTATTAAAACGACGGCGACAGGCTTTGAATAAATCTGACAATAATGAACAAAATAAAATTAAATATAGAAAAAAATTCCTAAAAGTGCATTGAGTAGATAGAATGATTACGAAATACTAAATTTCAACGAAAGCACTGGGTGAGCGCTTTCCTTGCAAATAATCATGGCCACCGATTTCAATTTGAATTTGGACCTTATTTTCGGCATCAGCATTCCCAAAAAGTATGAACATTCAATGAACAAAAATCTTACTATTAGTCCACATGAAGTCATGAATTCATTTTATTGTGAACAACAATAAGAAATTGACCTAATAAATTCTAAATAACAATATCTTCGTTTTTTTTTGTAAAAGCTTAGTTCCTTTTTCATAAGGATAGAGATCATTAAACCTTTCGTAGACTGAGAATAGGTACCAATTCAACAATGAATATTAGGTAATTTGTGGATTTATTCGTAGTAATATATTTCCTCACAACATGATTTGATACACGTAACGCCATCTATTGAAAATAAACTAATACATGCTAAGTTCTTCTAGAAAATTTAAAATTCGCATAACTTTTGATTGCGTGAACCGATTGCGATGAAACAAAAAACATATGTTACTTGGAGATAAGCACAATATTTATTTATAAAAGTCAACAACATTGGATCAGTTGTTTTTATGTGATGCTTGAACAAACAAACAGATAAACAGATAAACAGACAAACAGACAAACAGACAAAAAATCCAAAAATGTTAAAAATGGGTTCTATTGGTTATAGTTTAACACCCCAACCAGGTTTTTTCAAAATATTTGCTATGTACAGATACGCAAAAGTCTACAGATTTGTAAATGTATAGAAGATATTAATTATTTGCATATCTTTTGAATGCGTGAACCGATTGCGATGAAACAAAAAAAATATGTTACTTGGAGATAAGCACAATATATGTTTATACAAGTCAACAGCATTGAGTCAGCTCTTTTTACGTGATGCTTGCATAAACATGCAAATATATGTTTAATCTTTACTTCCCTAGATGGCGTTGGCGTCGAATTAGATCGCGCTATGGTTTCGTTACCGCGCGATTTATAAGTTCTAGACAAAAATTTCATAGTTACTTCTAAACCACGATTTTATTATATGTATAGATTTGTCCATTTTTTTTTGGGTCCTACTTTTATTTTATAATATTGCCAATAGACTCTTTACAAGGAACCGTTTAATCCCCTTTCGGCTTTAGAGGTATTTTTGTAACACGTTGTATAAATAAATACACGAAAATGTGTGCAAAAAATCTAAACAATTTGGAAAACGTTGAAACGATATCAACTTACGTTCGATTCGGCACGGGTGTTAATTGCACTGCAGTGACCGGCAATCATATCAGAAATGATGAGATCCGCAGGAGAATCAAGGTACCCGACATTGCCCGAAGAATTGCCAAACTTAAGTGGCAGTGGGCGGGACACATTGCTCGCACAACAGATGGCCGATGGAGCCGAAAGGTTCTAGAGTGGCGAGTTGGCGACCGTGTACCGGAAGGCATAGCGTGGGTAGTGGGTAGACCCCCCCCCCCCCCTCACAAGGAGGATTGGTGATCTGGGATAACATAACGATGCTGGGGGAGGCCTATGTCCAGCAGTGGACGTCTATCGGTTGAATGGTAATGATGAATATTATTATTTTTGAAATTCAAATATTGATTTTTTTTTATTTGTATAATACTCTGCCTAAATAGTCTGATATTGTTTTATATTTATAATTTTGATAATATAATTTTCCAAACTGTAAAGTTTGAGCATCATGCAGCAATTAATGATACACCTTTAATCATATCATATTACTGCCCATTGTCTAGTAGTATGAGTATGTCATGCTCACTTAAATGTCCTGCTGATGGTGGCGTTGTATATCCGGTCGTTAGGTTCCCTACAATATGGTTGAGCTAAGCGATGCGGATGTGCACGTCATGCTCGTGAACGGATGTCGTCTGTTGGGACTGGTCAGCCCATAACTGCTATGGCAATTCTAGAAGGCATATTTTCTTTTTCTATTTTCTACTCTTATGTGAATTATTTTTTTTCATTAACCTGCATTATTCTCATTCTATGTCGCACGCTACTGTAATGGAATTGTCATGAATAGTCATGATCTACTATTTTAAAAAGAGTATTCATGGAGTTTCTTGCCGGCTCTTCTCCATAGAACCTACCTTTTGGAACCGTGCACCTAGTTTTGGCGTTTTAAAACTGCCTGTAATCTGGTCTATTTGAAATAAAAAACTTTGACTTTGATGATGATGATGATGAACCGGCAATCCGAACACACTCGGAAGTTGGCGTTTTGATACGTATAGCATGGGACCACGGCCTATTCCTATGAGAGTTCGAATACGAACTCGGATCAAGCATACCAGAGACGTCGGGATAAAAAAGGTATTTTGTGCCTCTTAAAGTTCTAAGAGGCACAAAACGGGTACGCGTGTAGACCCGAATTTATATTTTATAAGCATACTCGTGTCACATCAAGGATCTCATTGACATTATAATATTCATGCAGTCGCATAGGACGTAAATAAAACCGGCCAAGTGCGAGTCGGAGTCGCGCACGAAGAGTTCCGTACCATTATCTATAAAAACGGCAAAAAAATCATGTCTGCTGTATGGGAGCACCCCTTAAATGTTTGTTTTATTTTAATTTATTATTTATTTTTAAAGTGAATATAAAACTAAATATTCTGTTAATATTTCAAGCGTGTACCTGTTGCCGTTATCAATATTGAGCAAAAACGAGCAAAAAAATCACGTTTGTTGTATGGGAGCCCCCTTAAATATTTATTTTGTTCTGTTTTTTAGTATTTGTTGTTATAGCGGCAACAGAAATACATCATCTGTGAAAATTTCAACTATCTAACTATCACGGTTCATGAGATACAGCCTGGTGACAGACGGACAGACAGACGGACAGACGGACAGCGGAGCCTAAGTAATAGCACAGTCTACCTATAGGTATCTTACTCCTTACAGTCGGTCAACGTAGAACGTTGTCGCAGAGCAATCGTGCGGGGGGTTGCGGGGTGAAGGAGCGGAGGTTATGTCCCGAGTAGCCATACTGCATACTTGGGACATAACCTCCGCCCCTACATAATTTTGACATTTCATAGGACCTGTCAAATGTATGAGCGTTGAGCCACTGTATGAGGTAAGTAGGTACACTGTGGTAATAGGATCCCGTTTTACCCTTTGGGTACGGAACCCCAAAAAAGAGGCAAAAATAACATCGAGTGGAGAGCAAGCGAGAGAGATTTTATGTATATTTATTTCTAGACGTACCTTAATTTAGTCTTGTCTCTTTGGTTGGATTATCTAAACAAAAGTTTGACGCAATTTGTAAGTTTAATTGTGATGAAGACTTAGTACAGTTGTAATCCTTGTTTAAATTTATTGTTGTTCTTGTTGGGCGACGTTTATTAAACATATTTTCAACAATATCTTTGTAAGCGAGCTTTTAATTCAAAAGAGTGCCAGAAAATCCTTTACAACTTTGTTTCGTATCTCGATTTTTATTTCGTGCTTTCGAAAGATTAGCTAGGAATTTTCCGACGCTGTCTTTGCAACTCGTTCAGTGCAGTAGATAGAGTGGTTCACAAAAAAATACACAATAGGTAATATCCTCCTCGACATGGCGCGTATTGTGAGGAGGTTTCTGTCTCTGGAATCCTAATCACCGGTAGCTTGGACTCTGCTCCCGATGCCGGTGGACCCCTTCTTTTTATATTTTTAAATGTATACCGTATTATGTATATCTAATTTTTCCTAGAAGATTTGTATTTATAATCATCATCATAATTCAGCCGAAAGACGTCGATTGCTGGACATAGGCCTCCTCTAATAGGGGGGGGGTTGCCATAATCACCACGCTTGGCAGGCGGGTTGGCGATCGCAGTATGGTGGTTGTACTCAGAGAACGCTGCTGCCCATCCTCTAGTGAATCCCTAAGTCGCCTTTTGCGACACCCAAGGGGAGAGATGCGGTAGTGCTATTCTTTACGTCCGGTACCTACCACACGGCTGTATTTATAATGAATGATAACTAATGAGATGCTATATAAATAAAGTTGAAAGGGAGGTGCCGTCTTCTTTCAGAATTAGAAGTTAACCACTCCACCTTTAAATCCAACAATTTTAATAACTATTTTACAATAGTTTTGCGCCCACACAAGAGTCCGTGACTATTCTAATAGTGTAGTGGATAGTACCCGTCTGGTACCCATTTTAGGTTAAAGTTCTCAAAGGATCCTTTGCGCGTTAGACCTCCTGTGTTCCCCGTAACTTCCGTAAGCCTTCCAAAGGACCGGACTTCTACCGCACAAAAGATGAGCCGTGAGATCCAAGAGCGATACCCTACGAATGTTTCTTCCAAGTTAGGATGTATGCATTTCGTGTCTTATAGCATCCGTGACATGGTAAACCCACATTTTAAACAGGCTTCATAAAAAGGACGAAGTTCTCAATTTGACGAGTTCAGTGATTTTGTTGCTAATTGTGAACTGATTTTAATGATTATTTTTTGTATTATTTGAATATTACCTCGAGGTGGTCCCGTTTGAATTTGGTAAAGATGTAATGAAGACCTTCACGGATATACAATGGAACTCTTTAATGGATAATAGCAAATCACTCGAGATTGCTGTATTCTCATGTTTAGGTATCGTTCTCAAAATATAAAAATAAAATAACTTATAAAAAAAAGATAAAAAAACTGAACTAAGTAAAATAATTACCATATTAATATAAAATGAACAGTTTCAGAAGTCGGTTCAATTTGGTTCAGCGTGGATTATCACCGTCTTCTGAAACTGTTATTTTTCTAATACGGTGATTATTTTACTCTTATCAGTTTGAAGACAACGTGTTGCGCCGACCCCAAGTAACATGGGATACGGGCAGGAAGAAGAAGAAGAGTTTTTTTGCAGACGGTTTCTCTTTTTTTAAACGACGATTATAATCACAATAGTTTATGACCTGTGACCACGGTTTAATAAACAAAGAACTAGGCATTTGTAAACGACAAAGGCACACTTTTTTTCTGCAATTTACATGCCCATTGCATAAAGAAGAAAGCATTGTTTTTTAAATGCTTTTAACGATGAAACATAAAAAAAATGCAAATTTTAACGACACAGACAACTGGAACCCATTCTTGCGTCTAGCTTTAAACTCTAAAGGGAGGAGACCAACAAATATGTATGTTATTCTAAGAATGCAGACGCTTACAACGAAACGTATAAATGTAAATACAGCGTGTTCAGAGACACAATATTCTGAGGTTAACGACACACAGCTAAAAATATACAGCATAGTAAATTCTGAACGGTATTTTTATTTTTAGAATAATGAAATCTCGGAAATTAGAGTGATTATGAGAATATTACGCTTTTTCACAGTAAAGGAACATAATTTTTCTTTATTATGATCGTTTTTGTAATGATTTTAGTCTAGTCTTTATTTAATGTAGCGTATACACTGAGACAACGAAGGCGAACGAATGTTCGTCATTTGTTGAATTTGACTAAACTTTGTATCATAATAATAAAATGTAGGCCGTATTGCCTAGGCTGGGGCACCGATGAGTGCCCTAGCCTCGGCAATATGGCGCTCGAACCTGCACTGCCAAGCCGGTACGGCGTTCTTCGGTCGTGTGGCTCTCTCATTATCTGTAAACTTGATATGAGCCACACGACATGCCGCAACAGCCGCGCATTACAGGATCGAGTGAGTATCGCCAAGGTCTTCGCTGCCATCAAAATAAATGTAGAAATAAGGAAGAAGATGAATAAACGTGATTATAATAATAAATATTCAATTTTAGAGAAGTCTACGTGTAATGCAGCGTAGGGGAAGATTGCGATCATTGGACTAGCTCTTTCATTGGACCACCAAGGTATTTCCAAAACTGTGCAAGCTAGCAGCATCCAAACTAGTCGAAACGAGTCCTTGGAGACTCAGTAGCACCCCCCTCTTACCTCAGTGACGTTGCGGCACATGGCCAGGAGAGACACGTGTGGTTGTGTTTGCGGCGGTCAAAATATAATCATTTCACTCAGTACAATTTGACGTAAGTATCATTGTATTCATATTTGTCTGCTTGCACTGTTATGAAATATTGGACAGTTTATTTGAGATTCCCTGAGTGTTATTCAATTTTGCCTAATCATGATCATTCATATTAATTAGTTTAGTTTTTCTCAACCAATACCTTGTTGCTATCAATGGACCTCAAATGAGTTCCACCGTTGGACCGGTCCAATCATAGCAACTTTTTATCTATTTATTTTTTTAGCCATAATAATGGGAATAGGTCCTGATTATTTCACTATACCCTAAATTCCTATCTCAGATAATTTATGTAAACAAAGGGGATAACAGATCAAAAAAATATTTTATTAATGGTAATTCACTGAAAATGCTGGAAAAAGGGTTAGATTCTCTTTTATGTACTGATTTTAGAAATAATAATTTAAAGAATATCATACCGTAATTACTTTTATAAATTTTCAGTTTTCAACAAAGTTATTAAAAAAAGGAGATTTTCTGGTATAAATTTATTTATGATACTGGTAACACTGTAGGAGTACAAAACATTTTCAAATTTCGTTTAACAAAATGTCAAAGTTGTTTATTGTTTGTCTTAGCGACTTAACAATACATTCGTTTTCTTTTCCCGTTTTCGCTGCGTGTTTGTTAATTTTGTTATTGTGCTATCATCGTGTTAAGTTTTTCATCTTGTTGGTGTTTGTTATATTTCCTTGTTTTTGTTGAGTTCGTTTGTTAAGTTTTATTTGTTATTTGACAAATGGAGCCTCAGCCGGGGCCCTCGAAGGCAGCCGACTTTTTGTCGCCTGTTAAAAAGCGGCCTCGAACATCTATGAGTGCCACAGAAAAACTTATGGTGATGAATGCGTCTATGGACTGATTAAAGTGATTATATGGCGCGTCTCCGACACACTACACAAGACATTGTTTGGCTACGGTATTTTGTTTGCATTGTTCTTAAAATTAACTTGATTTTAAATGATTACTTGGTAAACATTTAATGATAAAATGTTTTGTACCACTAACCTGTCACTTTGACAATGACATTTCTTTGTTTACATAAATTATCTGAATTCTGGAACTAAGGTATAATTATGTATTAACCCGTGAGAAGGCGCGCTATGAGCAATTTGCTCACACAAAAATTAAAAGTAAAAATTTTTGGTGATACGGACTTCCTAACGTCTCAAGCGCCTAGGTACCTTCCTAACTATTCATCTCCTTCGCCCTGACGCAACTCTCACGCTGGTCAGATCTGTTGCGACCCCGCAGCGAAGTGTTTCTGGAGGCTGCGCACCGTCGTGCGGCAATTTGCTCATCACGCGCCCATCCGTGTAAGTATTATTTTTCTAATAAAAAAGCATTATTGTATTTTCTAGAATACATTATTTAATTTATTTATATTAAATTGGTTAATTATTACGTAAATACTCTATAGTAATATTTTGATAATAATATTTTTTGTTTTTATCTACAACACACATGTAAAATGGGCAATCGACGTCATGCACAAATTTGTTCGTGGCTGGAAGAGGATTCTGGTGATTTGCATGGAGAAAATATCGTCAGATCTCAAGTTTCTAATGAAGCGATGTGTGGCGGCTCCTAGACCTATTGCAGAGCCTAGACCAAGCGGATTCTGTTCAATATTATGTCATAGACGTAAGAATAGACGGTCAAAAAAAGCTTGTACTTTGTGCAAGCAATTACTCTGCACCGAACAGATCACATATATGTGTTCAATGTTTTTCGAGAGGCACACTCGTCTAGATCTTATGGAAGGGTAATTTTTTAAAGTTTTTGTTATATGAGATTTTTTATTGTGATTCATATGAAGACTGTCAAAATTAGAAAATAAAAATAAGTTGATTTGTTATTTGCTTTAGAAGTTACATTTATGTTTCTTAGTGTTAATTAAAACACTTATTTTCTTACTTATTAAACATTATTTTATTCATATAAATCCATTACAAGCCAATAAGTACTATAAAAGTGGAAATATGAGCATCTAAAGTAGTGTGAGCAATTTGCTCGCGCGCGCCTCTCCGTGTAACAAACTGAGGCGCGCCTTCTCACGGGTTAAGTACTTATGTATTTTACTTATTATATTTCATTAAAACCATAGAAAAATCATTCATAATCATTCAGCCGAAAGACGTCCACTGCTGGACATAGGCCTCCCCAAAGCATCGCCAAATCAACCGGTCCTGTGCTTTTCGCATCCAACGGATTCCCGCGACCTTCACCAGAAAAATCATTATAAATTTAAAATTCCAGAATGTCGCCAAAAAAAAGAAAGCTTTTTGTCATAAGTTAGTAATATAGACGATTAATTTTAATTAGTTGCCTCGATTGGACCTCTAGAACAAATTTCTCGAAGTCCATTGATGGCAACTTGGTGGTTCAATGAAGGTGCCCATGGTCCAAAGAAGGCAACAGCCCAAAATTGAGTTTTCTTCGTTTATTTCAAAAAGTGTTAGCCCGAATTGTTTGTGCGTTTGATTATTATAAATAAAGGTCCTACGAAATAAAAATAATGAACTGCTTTCATTTTAACACTTATACTTTTTGAGATATGAGGTCGTAAAGTTATGTGATCCATTCATAGCAACCTTCCCCTATATACCTAGCCAACGAACGGGTCTCGATACATCTAAAAACCGAATGAAATAGGATTCGTTCTGAAGCTTATTTCAATCGGATTTTAGTATCTGTAATTGTTAGATAGATCTAAACACTAAAATGTAATGTTCTGCCTAGACTTTTCCCAACTATGTTGAGGTCAGCTTCCTGCCTTACCAAATGCGACTGAACCAGTATTTTACACGGAGCGACTGCCATCAGACCTCCGCAACCCAGTTACTAGGCAATGCCGATATCCTAATGTTAAATCGGTTGTCAGACTTTCGAGCTTCTGACTACCCGTAACGACTGTCATAGGTATTCGTATGACATACGGGACCGACGGCTTAACGTGCTCTCAGAGGCACGGAGGAGTCTCGATGTGTAACGAACAGTCACCCATCCACGTACTGGTCGCAGCAAGCGCAGCTTAACCTTGCAAATCGTATGATTTGCAAGGTTGGTAATTAGCCACGAGCCCCTTCTAACACTAAAATCCTAACTTAATATTATTATAATATTATAAATGCGAAAGTAAGTTTGTTTTTTTGTTACCTTTTCACGCCTAAACCACTGAACCGATCATCCTGAAATTTTACGTATACGTTGTCAGGTGTACAGAAACTGACATAACCTTTCATCCCGAAAAAAAGTACTGTTCCTGAGGAAAACATCAATAATGATAATAGATGGCGCCACGTGTCTTTCGAATCATGATTGAACGATATTATTATAGAAACTTCAGTAGTGTGAGTTTTTTTGAGCTTAATTAACGCGAGCGAAGCCGCGGGCAAAAGCTAGTAAAATATGAAATTCAAAATTCAATTTAAAAGTTATAAATTGATTGGAGTTTATAAAGGCAAGTTAAAATGAAAGGTGGTTCGTAATTTAGCTGTTAGCTTTGTGGTTTGATGATAGCCTAGTCGTTTGTATTTTATTATGCTAATAGACAATTTTAACTTAAAACTTTATAACAATTTGAAACAAGGAATTTCCACTACCGTAAAATAAGGCTATTAAAGAACCCAAATCTATTGGAAAATATTTTTTGACAATCTATATTGAATTTAAATCATTGATAAATGACTCATTTATTGTTTATTCCTTATGCCGTGGCCAAGTGACAAGAATACAAGGCGTTTGTGCAAATTAATGCGTTAATTAATAGCGTTAAGCGTAAGTGTGGCCCCAGCATTAGAAAACACAAAGGAGAATGATCAAAAGTGGTACCAAAAAATCTCATGGATCAAGATCAAAATATTATTGTAATTATTTTCAGAAATGCTTCCACCGTAAGCAAGTGAACGGAACTGCTTGAGCGAGTAAAAAGGAGTTCGTTGTGTCATGGTGTCGAGAACTAGTTTTGAACGGACCCCGCTAGCACCCCGCCCCACCCGAAATATTTTTGGCAGAACTCTCGCAGGAAATCGCCTTTGACAGGTCTCTGTTTATTATGGCTGCTCAGTCAAAATCTTGGTTTTGTTACGCTTCTTTTTCTTATTGTTCCTATAGATTAGTAAACATCTATTTTGTATTTATAAAAACATTTTCAGAATCGTCCGACATCATCAGTTTTCAAGAAAATTACAAATTAATGGCACTGGCGGACGCTCACTCCGCAATGGCCGCTGATAATGGAAGCATACAACCTCGCCTACCTTCATCTCATTTCCTGCCCAGCTCACTCCGAAATACCCGCTAGCAATGGAAGGCAAAAATCAGTTTTCTGAAAACTCTTTCTTGGTGGAAGGCAAAACTACTTTACTCCCTTCCTCTCAGCCATTTCCCGCTCATTACCCTTTCGCAGTGGAAGGCGGGCGAATACAGAGCGTAGAGATCGGTGGAAATAAGTTTTTCATCCCATCTATTCGAAAAGGACGACTTGGTTCGCCTTTAAGTGCGCCCAAAGGTGGTGTTTTCTATAAGAAACTTTTAGCGGGCAGTAATGAGTTTTTAATCCTCTTTATTTTCAAATTCAATTCAAAAAGTGAGCCGCAATTATCTCTGCCGCGCACTTTTTGAATTTGGAACATCTTATTGTTCAGCGTCAAAGAAATCGAACGCAAATATTGTTTGAATAAAGACTGGCTGGTACGACTGCCCATAGACGCGCCCCTGAATAAAAATAATAATAATAAAGAACGAGAACGTAGCGCTAGCGCGCGCTTAGTATTTAAATTAATAAATCATAATTGAAAAAAATCAGAAATCGAAAATGTCTCAATTGTAAATATAAGTTTTTAGTTGTTTTATTACTAGATACCTACTATTTAATTTCAATTTAGTTGTTACTCTATGTTTTATTAAATAATGATATTACATTTTATAAAATGAGGCTCCTTTTATTTTCTCATAGTGGGTGATGAAAATTAAAGTGTAACATACGGGCGCAAAATTTTTTTTTGACTCGGATGACGTACTTTGAATCCCTCGCTACGTTCAGGATTCTACTAAAGAATCCCTCGCTACGCTCGGGATACTCTAGAATCCCTCACTTCACTCTGAATTCAAAAAAGCGCCCTCGCCGTAAAAATATTATTTGGCTCCCTTGTGATACAATCTACTATTGTGACCTCACACGTTATGATTAAAGCCCGCTAAAATTGCGGCTATTTGAATGTCGTATGTTGGCATATAATTTTCTAAATATTATTTTCATACAGAGTGAAATTTTAAACACCCAACAAACCGAAATGGGAGATTGTACTCATCACTATGAACAAAATTTACTATGGGACCAAACCAGAAATCGCAAAAAAAATACAGCTGTTCCCTACATTTATTTTCGCATATCTCGTCAAAATGTATGGAACAGCAGATTATTTTTTCACGGTTTCATCTTTGTTCTCATAGTAAAAGTTGTTCATAGTGATGAGTACAATCTCCCATTTCGGTTTGTCGAGTGTTTACAATTTCACCCTGTATAATTATACTTTTTAGATACAATTTATTTACGTCGTTTAATAATGTGATTGATCGATTATTGACCATATTGGCATGAATATAGCGTACGGGATTTTTCGATATATTTATTAAACCATCTTTAACTCAAATATTGAAATATACAAAAACATTGAAATCGTTCATACATAGCACCTGTGCCTTGGCCATAATGGTTAAAGAAGTACATCCCCGAATTAATTTCTAATTAGCCCCGCGTTTCTTAAACAGCCCCAGTCCATTTTACCTTTAGCATTTTTCTGAGGTTGAATGGATCTTCCCACGTATAGGTAGGAAGATGCATGCACAAATGCATGACCAGCTAGTTAACATCTACAGTTAAACATAATAAATACGTGATGGCATGCAAAAACCAATTAAAGAAAACGATTAACTAATAATGCCCATTGGCGATTAGGTAGATAGTTTACGACTATTACTACTGCGATTATTAAAACCGACACGAAATCGTTAAAACAACGCAAATCCATTTATTAAATACTGCATGAAACCACTTGGCTCACAAGTGAGTCGCAAGGATTATATATTCACTACTTATAAACATTTTTTTTCATTTTAATAGGGTATTTGACTGAAAAAATCGAATTAGTCCGTCAGTTAGATTATCAAAAAATATTTCACCCGTATTTTTTCTTTTGTTACGTAACCAAAATTGACGAAGATACGACACTTTTAAAATTGGCGAAACGTCACAAGCATTTTTTACTCGCTTCTGAAGTCACAAGCCCGCTCTCTCAAGTTTTGATGCGTTTTAGGGCGGATTTTTTAAAAAGTGTACCTACATATTTTATAATGAAGGTTTTAAACGTTTCCTCTGACTAACTTTTTTATGAATTCGTTGCATGTTTTTCTTTATAACTTTTTTAATTGTCACTGATTACTAGTTGGTCATGTAATGTTAAGGAATAATAACAAATAAAAAGTAATATAGAAAAACATGCAACGAATTCATCAAAAAGTTAGTCAGAGAAAACGTTTAAAACCTTCCTAACCTAAAATATGTACACTTTTTAAAAAATCCGTCCTTTATCTTTCCAAATATTCATAGATTTAAAAAAAGAAAAAAAACGTGTCCATTATTTCTCAAAACTCTAACTGGCGGACTAATTAGATTTGCAATTTATTGATGCTGTCAACATGCCTATTTTAGATATTTTTTTTAGGTATTTTGTAACACGTTACACCTCAGCGTGGGAGCACCAATAGTCGTAACGACACCCAAATTGAGAGAGAGTCTCCTCTTTTAACCGACTTCGAAAAGGAGGATTATTCCGGAACCGCACCCTGTCAAAAAAAGCATCCAAATATACTTAGATACCAATCAAGGACATCCATCTTCCATCCATGACATCATATTAATTAAACATCACCAGGCAACCAGAAGCAGGCAACAGTTTACTGTTTAAACGTATAACGTCATATGACGTAGATCTCTGCGGGTATTAATTGCTTAACCGCAGGCGGTGCCGCGGGGCGATGCATGTCAGTGAAGCGAGCTCCCGGATTATTGCTAAGCTAAGGAGTTCTTATTCTGCATAATGCAAGCTTTATTTATATTGGTGAGACTAGATGAAGAGAGCGACTTTGCCTGAGCATTTTTCTTTAATATCGGATGAGGCGTTTTTAATTTAAAAAAAACTCGCGTTTTTAGTAGGTATTATATCACAATGTAAATCGGTGTTTTTTTTTTTTTTTCTTTTTTCTATTGGACTGCTGTAGGTCGTCCTAGGGGACGGTTTCTACGTAACCGGGCAGTTATTGGCGAGACCTGAAGGGTCTCCAGCCAACGGGGGGGAAGTAAAATACTTAACCTAAGCTAACTACTTGTACTACACTAACATCATGACTACCTGCAACAACAGCACTAAGGGCGACCCCTAGTGGGACTCGGACCTCGGCTTAGGGCGTTGCTGGCGTGGACATAGGGGGGGGGAGACAGCTTGATGAGAGCTGAATTATCGGTGTGACTGCGGAGTCTGAAGAGACGACCGGCTCTACGACGGGAGAGCTCGGTGGATCGTGACCGGCGGCGGTGGGACGTCGCGACGGGCCTCGTCGGCGAGGACGGTATGCCGGACGGCGGCGGACGTTGTGTATTGTGCTGGTCGATTTACTCGCCTCCTGGAGGAGGGTTATTTCGTAATCGGGTTCTAAAAGTGTGTGCCTGGGACGGCGAACTTTACTTATGAGAGAGGGACTGTAGTCGGCCGCTGCGGCGACTAGGGGGTTTGGATGGAGGGGGGCAGTGTTGAAGTAACGCTTGGAAATGCGTTTGAGGTATTGCCTGATGGTTGGCATTTTTAGATCGAGATGGAGTTGCACGTTACGCATGAACCACGGGGCAGCCGCGGCTCTGCGCAACACTCGATTCTGGAGGGTTTAGAAGGATTTGAAACGACAAGGCTTAACGTGTGCGAACACGACGCTAGCGTAAGTCAAGATGGGGCGGATGCACGTCACGTAGATTCTCAGCTTATTTCTAAGTGACAATTTACTGCGCGCTCTAAGGATGGGGTGGTGGCGACCGACAGCGAAAGCGGCGCGAGCGCGCACCGCTTTGATGTGGTCTCGGAAACTCAGATGGTGGTCTAGGATAACCCCCAGGTATTTGGCTTTCATCTCCCAAGGGATCTGTTTGCCGAACATGAGGACTGGACGGATGTGGGTGTGGGAATCACCGTGTCTCTCGAAAAGAACGGCTGCGCTCTTTTCAGGATTCACCTCTTTTCTCCATTTCCGGAACCAGACCCCGAGGGCGTCTGCTGCGGTTTGAAGGGTTCGAGAGATGCTATCGAGACTCCTGCCGGAATAGTAGATAACCGTGTCGTCGGCGAAGAGAGCCAACTTGGCCAAGCCAAGTCGCTGGTGCACAGCGTGAACAGAAGGGGCGAGTTAATCGGTGTGCTTCCCAAAGGTATTTATAATGGCTGTAACTGGCCAAATTTAATGGGAAGTCCTACAAAACAAAAGCAGATGGCAGCACCACCGGAAAGCGGAAAGTGCACGCACGCAACAATCTCCTGCAACGACTAATTGCTAGTAAGTGGGGTGCTTCGCCTAAAGTTATGCGGACTTCTGGGCTGGCGTTATCCTTTTCTGCAGGCGAATACGCATGTCCTGTATGGAGTCGTTCTGCCCACGCAAAGCTTGTGGATACAGCACTAAATGAAACGTGCCGGATTATCACTGGTTGCCTCAAACCGACCCCGGTACAAATGCTGTATCCACTGGCAGGAATGGCGCCACCAGAAGTTCGTAGAGCAGTAGCTAGCTCTAGCGAAAGAACTAAAATGGAAAGCGATACGCGTCACCCTCTGCACTACAACATCCCCGTTCGGCAAAGACTTAAGAGCCGTAATAGCTTTGCACAGCGTGTCCTCCCACTCAATGGCGAACGTTCACAGGCAAGAGTCCAGCTGTGGCGAGATAAGGCTTCTCTACCCACTCCATTTGTTGCCCCTTCCGAGGATCTCCCACCTGGGCATGAGTTGCCTTGGCTGACCTGGAAGTCTCTAAATAGACTTCGGACTCAGGTTGGTCGAAGCAAGGAAAATCTGCTCAGGTGGAAATTTGCGGGTAACTCAAACCTTGAGTGTAAATGTGGTGCCGTTCCGCAAACTATGGCGCACTTAACATCATGCCCCGCCTGCCCTGTTACCTGTACACCTCAAGAACTAATGGACGCTACGGATAGTGCTAAACTCGTTGCTGAGTTCTGGGCCGACACAGTGTAGATTGTCATCGACACGCTAAGAAGAAGAAGCACCACCGTAAGTACTCATAACAACCAATCACAATTTGTCAAATTGTGTGTGTGTGGTTCAAACACATTTTAACCAATGAAATTGCTTTGTACCAACGATAGTGACGCCATAAGTTCATCATTTTCTTACCCCATTAAACCAATTTTAGCGACATAGTATGCGTCTACGTTAACTTAAAGAATGTGCGGTACATTATTTGTAACAGAAGCACGAGTCGTAATTTAAATTAATATCGGTTAAGATATAGGAAGTATCTAAGTCAGCCTTCAATTAATTTAAAATTGGATGTGTATTCGATTTAGGATCGATTTTTCAATCGTCACATAACTTTTATGTAAGGAATAAGTATGACAGATTGACATATTTTCTATACAAAAGCTGTCAAAACGTCAAACTTATTCCCCAGATAAAAGATATCTGACGGTTGAAAAATCAGGCTTTAGCCTGAATTTTTATCGATTTGTTTTGGTCCTTACGGTAACTGTACACAAGGATCGATTTTCATAAGACTGCCCAAAAATAGGAGTGTATGTTCTCAGGGTTAATGCATGTTTGTATGTATGAGTGTGAGTTTCTTTGTTCCACCATAACTTCTAAACGCCTGAACTGATTTAGATTTATGTGGTATCGTTAGAATCCTCGAATTACTCCCGTTAACATAGACTGCTAATAAATTATGTTTTCAAAAAAAAATGTCCCCCTGACTGCGTCTGAATTTCAGATACATACAGAATTTGCTGAGTTATGCTGAAAAGTTCTACAGAACTAGTTTCTAAGCAGTCTTGTGTTTTATTATACCTACTTGAGCATCGTCTAATGGATTTATTTTAAACTTTAATGGATTTCTTGTTTACAAACAGATCAATGCACATTTTAATATGGCCAACAAAACGCAGGGCATTTTCGTAGTAACTGAAATTACAATTCTCTTTTCGGGTTCTAACAATTAAAAAGTATAAAGGTCAGAGACCAGACGCAACAAAGAGATTTCATACAAACTCCTTTGACCACCTATCTAACAATTAAAAAGCTCCAACCGCACAGAACGATGTGAACTGAAAGCTTTTCTCAGTTAAATGTGAGTAAATAGTGATCCCTTAACCGTTCATCCTTTTACTCAGCTTGAGAGATAAGTACTTAAACTTTGTTTATAATTACTTTATGTATTAAATAAGTTATGTATGATGAAGTGAGTTTTTTAATAAATAATCCCCGATTGGTGCTCCTCCCATTTTAGATTAAAGTTCTCAAAAATACCTTTGCGCATTGGATATATGTCCCCCGTATGCCTTTCAAAGGATCGGACTTCTTTCACATAATTTCGTAGTTTTGTATTTTAACTATAAAAATGAAATCCAAGGTAATCCTTCTTTTCCACAGTTAATCCTCGCACAAGCAGTAGATCGACCTACAGTTCATAGCACGAACGTTCATTCGCTCTAACGTTCATTCGCACTAACGTTCATTCGCACTAACGTTCATTCGCACTAACGTTCATTCGCACTAACGTTCATTCGCACTAACGTTCATTCGCACTAACTTTCATTCGTATTAACGTTCATTCGCATACGTTCATTCGTACTAACGTTCATCGTACAACCGTTCTGTCGACCTACAGTTTTTAGCACGAACGATCTTTCGCACTAACGTTCTAACGTTCATTGCACAATTTTACTGTACTTCGACCTTAAGTTACACACCCTGTTTCAAATCCGTATGTTATGTTAACAACTAAGATTACAGTAGGAAGAACTTAGCAATAATGTAAACTTTTAGAAATGAGATGTTTTCATCCAATATCTCTGCATAGTATAAAACACAGTCGCTTCCCGCCGTCTATACGCTTAGATCTTTTAAACTACGCAACGGATTTTGATGCCGTTTTCATCAACAGACAGAATGATTCAAGAGAAAGGTTTACATGTATAAAACATACATATTATGTTAGAGGAAAACGCGGAAAACGCTGTAAACAACATCCACGCAGGCGAAGCCGCTAGTGACCGCTAGCACAGTAGACATATAAGCTAAAGCAGTACTTCAACTACCTATAATCGTCCGATTTGGCACACACACACAGACACGCATTGCAACAAGACAAATAAGGTATTTTCGGTATACAGTTCCATACAAAAACAAAAAACTACTCAGTATACAGAGCGTGTCTGTGTGAGTGTTTCAATTCATGAGATTATATTATAGTAAGTTGAGGTACTGCTTTAGCTTATATAATATGTCTACTGTGCCTCTAGCCTACAATATTTTAATACATATTTCTAACTTACATTATGTTTTAAAACATAAAACAGTGATAGCCTAGCGGTTGAACGGTTGCCTTCCATGCATGCATGAAGGTCCACGTTTGAACCAGGCCCTCACCTCTGACTTTTCGAATTCATGTGCGGATCAGAATTTGATTATTAGAGTGCGCGCAAGATAACTCTGCGCGCGACTGAGGGCGTGCTAAACGTTGCCGTGATCGCAAAAGTTCAAATTACCACTTTTTAAGCTTAACTTTTTATCGCTTAACATCATTTTCCCGTTAAATATTCCTACAATCAGGTAATTCTACTATCAAAATTGATAAAACGGCACACACTTTGGTGGACCATGATTAGTTCCGATTTCGGCCGCGCGCAGACTTATCTTGCGCGCACTCTACTTGCGTTAACAGTGAAGGAATCGTGAGGAAACCTGCACACCTGAGAGGGCTCCATAAAGTACTCGGTGAGGTGTTTAGTCCATCAACCCGCCCAGGCCAGCGTGGTTGACTAAGGTCTAAATCCTTCTCATTCTGAGAAGAGACCAGGCCCAGCAGTGGAACAGTAATGGGCTGACTATGATTATAACATTTAAATTAGTAATCTTCTGGTTTTTGCAAAATGTCGTGACTATGAGATTATTATAACCACTACATAGTATTAAACAAAGTCGCTTCCCGCTGTCTGTCCCTATTTATGCTTAGGGGCCGTCTCCACGAGCGAGAGAATCGCGGCGATATTATCGTCGTGCCACGTATTTCTATACACTCTCTTAGAACGTGTCTCCACACGGCGATTTTATCGCGGCGATAGTTAGTATTGAATTTGATGGCACGGCGAGAATATCGCCGCGATTCACTCGCTCGTGGAGATGGCGCCTTAGATCTATAAAACTACGCAACGGATTTTGATGCGGTTTTTTTTAATAGATAGAGTGATTCAAGAGGAAGGTTTTAAGCTATAAAACGTACACGTGCAAAGCCGGGGCGGGTCGCTAGTGTATGATAATCTAACATTAGCCGCGACCTGGATCACGTGAAAAATCATCTCTAAGAATAATTTTAGTCTGATGTGTGTACGTAAATTGAATAGTAATGGTATGTCTACACCAGTGCGCTTTCATATTCATCTTGCGCTTTCAACTTTCAATTCCTCTTGCGTCAAGACCATCATCGTCAACACCGGTGCGCCTCGGTCAGTCGACATACAATAGACGGATTAGCGTGCGCTATTGCATGCGCTATGGCACTTCACGCATGCTTCAGACGAAGACGCAAGATGCTTATAGTTGACAAGGTAGTGACAAAAATTTAAAGGAGTATGCTTAGGTGATTTGGTCATGTTGAGAGAATGAGTGAACGGCGATTAACAAAAGGAATTTAAAAGGCAGATGTCAGGGGAAACGCCAGTAGAAGACGCCCTAGAAGGACATACATCGATGTTATTGGTGATGTTCTTTAAAAGGATAGATGCGTAGTACTGTCAACTGGCCCGCGTGTATGACAAGATGTATGAACGTGGAAGAAGCGAAAGGAATATGTAAGGATAGTAGCATGTGGCGTTCTGCATTTTCTGCCTACCTCCATGGGAAAAAGGCGTGAGTTTATGCATATAATAGATTACAATATTGCTAGTCACGTCTACTTTAGTGTAAGACGCTTATGTTTTTTAAAGTGTGCAAAATACGCAAGTGTGCTTTTTCTGTCAGCTTAAACTTACGAAAACAAATGCTTAGCTCAGGTGCTAAGCTTTCGGCGCCTCCAGGCTAAGCCGCTCTTAGCTCCAAAAGCCTGTAGGTAAGCCCCACCTATGTATTTACATAAGATGTTGAACAGACCTTAACGTTAATAGAAGAATAATTCACCATTTTGACAGACCTTTTGTTTATCGAATAGATCGCTCGAAATTGTCGGAAATGTATCGAACTACAACTTCGATAAAACACAAAAAATGCAGCGTAGAAAACATTAGCTAGCTTTAATAAAATGGCCGCCCAGTATTGGTAGCATCAAATGAGTTCTCTAAAAAAGTGAAAAACATATTTTTCTCTGTTTTTTTCATTCTACGTGGCCAGTCAATATGTTCGTGGCTGAGAGTATTTCGACTGCGGTCAAACTTAATTTGTACCAGTCAGTTTTACTCTCAGAATAAATTGAGTGCCAACGCATTCTGAAAGGTAGGTATACTTTTTTTTTCTGGGACAACCATTTTGTTTGTATACACTATGGTTTCTGGTGAATTTGAGGTCATCCCCTCTCCACCCGCGGTTGTCCTAACGGCAACTCAGGCCTGAGTAACACGGACAGTGACCTGCAAGCTACACTGCGTGCTAGATGACATATCCTAGCGAACCAACGCATGCTTAATATCGCTATAGCCACACTGATGCTTGAAACCACGCTGTATGACTATTAGTGCAATTTCACATACCTAGTGAGTCTCCAAGTAAACGGACGCATAGCACCTAGTTCAGCACAGCACGCCTCGAGTCAGGCTACGCTACTAACCTAAATGGCATCAAGACAGCGATACAGGCCACACAGAAAAGACCTCGGGCAAAGACGAGGCGACGATGAGTAGCAATAAAGCGCAGACGACGAAGCCTCGCTATGTCGTGTCCGCGCCCTGTGGCCTTTGTATGTGGTCAATCAGACAGCACTTGCGGCTGCGGGGGCGGGCGCGGACGCTTGGATCCTGGCGTCTGCGTGTTCACAGTAGTGCCGAACGAGCTATCATACGACGCTTCGGCGGGCGAATCAAAATGGTTTAGAACCACACGCGCAGTCACCTAACAGACGCTATATCAGTGTGAACAATAGGAGCGGACTGAGTCATTAGAAACACTTGCGCCACCCGCGCCCGCGCCCACCTCATGCAGACGCGCAGCTCGCGGGAGCACTGTGAATGCAACTGGCGTCTACATGTCATTTTGATTCACACGCGCCCGTGCTAGCATCCGCGCCCGCCTCCACTCCTGAAAGAGTACATGTTTTTTTGCATCCTCGTCTCGTCTTCGTCCGACATCTCTTTTGTGTGGCCAGCACCTTAAGGCTGTGGTATTAGGCGTCCTCTTTTCTGCTAATAGCAACATACCATCGCCAGTCCATCTGCCAAGCGATTCAGCTCTGACCGTTAATTGTGGCATTCATTCGGAGGCCCATGTTCAGCATGGCGGTGGACGTTTACGGAATGATATGATGAAGATAATAATGGCTTAGTAACAAATTCGTCGTCATATTAAAAATATGAAGAGAAATCTAGTCCGTGAGGGGACGGTTTAAAAAGACGATTCCCCTCCATCGTAGGGCAAGCGTATCGTAAAAGGCGACGAACCTGGCACCATCATCGTGCCCGAAAAATGGCAGTCACATGTCGCAGCGGATGCTCGAACACGCGCCAGTAGCCGACCGCGTTCGTCCGACGGCTACAATCTGCTGGAACCCGGGCGCAAGCGCGCGCGTGCTCGTGTATCTGCTATCGCAGCAGTTTCTACCTGCGGTGTGGCCGACCGGAGCCGACCGGACGCGACGGCATCCGAGCGCAGCCGATCGGCTGCCACGGCGTACGCGCGGATCTAACCGAGTTCCAAGCAGTGTAAATTCCACGCAAACATGAAACTTAACTATTGTATAGAAGCCTGAATTTCCTTTAGCACAGTGTGGAATGCGCTCCGGCGCGCTCCGGCGCGGCCCGTTTGGTGGAAATCGTACATTAAAGTCCAGGTTTCCTCGCGATGTTTTCCTTCACCATATCGGTGGTGTCTTAGGTAAACTAAGGAAGTTCATAATGTCACTAGCTTTCGCCCGCACAAGCTTCCCTTGCGTGAAATTTTGAACCCGTTAAGCGACGATTTTCCATACAAACTTTCATCCCCTATTTAACTCCCTTAGGGGTTGAATTTCGAAAAATCCCTTCTTAGTGGATGCCTGTGTTACAAAAGGAACCTACTGTCAAAATTTCAACTTTCTAACCCCAGCGGCTATGCATTGATAGATCAGTCAGTCAGTCAGCTTCTCCTTTTATTAGTATAGATTGAAAAAGTCGCACACACACAACCAGCCACATACAAGAGGCGCAACGTGGGTGACTCCTTTAATAGGAGAACCCTTTGGAGATTACAGGCGTGAGTATGTATGAAAATAAATCTAATTGAATAAAGTTGACCTACCCACCCAATAAAAATAGGTAGATACTCAATGCCTGAACCGCTTTGGGTCAAATGGAGTAATAAACCTCAATAGTTCCCTCTATTAGGGGATAAACCCTATAGTCCCGCTACCCAAATCCTCAGCTCCATAGAATCTCAATAGATACTCAATAGTAGTTTAGAAATCTACGATTTCAATTCAATATTAGTTTGAATACAAATGTACCAAGTTACGTAGGCTTAGAGAGTCAACGAGCATTAAACCTATCGTTACCTTTATCATGCTTCATTTAATTTAGACTTTAACTTCGAAAATTGTCTATAACGCATAAATTGAAAACAAGATTTGAAACGATTTGATTGGAACTGTCTCATCCGAATTGATTTAATAATCTTTAAAGTGAATAGTGTTTTATTTTTTATCTGTAGAAATATCTAATTATACTACTGTTCAATTTTTTTGAGTATACACTGAGTCATTTTTTTTTGGGTGTGTTTAAAAGCACTTCAACAAAAAAAAATGTTCAAGGTACACTTCAAAAATGTTGCTTTCTACTACAGAATTAATGATTTGCATTATAAAATTAAGGCCTCATTCACGGAGACGCGGGGAGTCGCGCGTCGCGTGCGGCGTGGCGTCTCGCGGCGCGTCGTACGATATTTCTGTTTACGGAGCGGCGGCGCGTGCAGCGGCCCGCATCATCACACGCGCAAACACAAATATATGGAAATTTACGATGTTGTTTATGAAGATGCCGCCGCGGGCCCCGCCGTGGGCCCCGCCGCGGTTGACGCTACGTTTTACAGTGGACGGAGAATTGCGCGAATAGCTAGTCGCAACGCTGCGTGCGCCGCCGCCGCCGCGATAAACGTCGCGTGCGACCCGGCGATGCCATCCGCGGGCTCCGCCTGCATTTCAAGCAAACGCGTGTAAAATCGCTTCTCCGTAAACACTCTCATACAACGCTATATGTTTGAATTCAGTGCGGGCCGCGCCGTACAACGCGACGCGCGACGCCCCGCGTCTCCGTAAATGAGGCTTAATTATTTGCACTATAATCAACTCAAATTCATTTGTTTCTGAACGCAACTATTAAACGAATGGTGGAAAGTGATCCGCGAAGCGAAACGTTTCTGGCACTCGCCGGCCGCTGCCACGGCACCGCTCGCTTCGTTTACTCAGCTCGTGCGTTAAGTGGTCACAGTTCTAAAATAAATCTTTTAGCTATCTATTTGTTATTTTATCGCTTATTGCTGGGGATTTTGAAGTTAGAAGTATTAAAATTAAAGTGCAAACTATTAATTTTAAGGCTAAACCTTATTAAAATAGGAACTATTATTTTCAAATAATATCCCATTTTCTTTCGTAATCCACATAATATTAAAGCAATAGCACTGGGAAATATTTGTGTTTCGTGTGCGTTATAATAATTAATGTCTATTTTCATCCAACAAAAATCGACCACCTATAATCGTCTACGCCATACTTACTACTTAACAAAAGGTGGGCTTTCAAAATAAACAGTAAAAACCATTCTTAAGAAAAATAAACAAAAATCATCAATTGAATTTGCTTATTTACTTAGACACCTACGTCAAACATGTCGGCGGTTAGATATTCATAACTTTCATTCGACACAACCATTAATAAAATTCTAATCTTCATCAATGAAAGGTCAATATACAGAGTGTTAACGAATTCGTGTAATTCCTTCAAATCGCGTGATCTACTGGTGACACAGATTAACCCTAAAAGGGATTTTTTGAAAATCAACTGAAAAAAAAATTGAAAATAAAATCTTACTTTTTTATTCCTGAGTCATTTTAGAGCCCCGAGTTAACTTAGGTACTGCAAAGAGCGATATCACGTTAGCCGTGCCTGCTAGCCGCGTCGCCGTGCTTTCATTCATTTATGCGTGGCATCGAAATGTTCAAGCGAATGAAAAACATTTTTTGCAAAAAAAAAAAACTTATTTATTTTTACTGAATCCTTATTCTAATAATGGTTTAGATACGATCACTTACCACTACCGCATGAAAAAAAATGGATTTTATTTTTTGATTTTTAATCAGGCTAATTCCCGTGTGGGGTCAATTTACACCAGTAGTAGATCATGTGGTTTTAAGGAATTACACGAATTCGTTAACACGCTGTATGAACCTTTGCTATTTACAGAAGACCCTACATGACCTTTTTATAAATAAATACATTTATTTTCGTTGGATCCCAGTTTTGAATCCCAGTTTAATATTTTTGGCGTTGGATCCCACAAAAAATTATTATGTATTTCCGTTGAATCCCAAATTCTAAAAATGCAAGAGAATTAAGTTTTACTGTCGTTGAATCCCAAAAACTATTTCCGTTGGATCCCAAATGCTTAAAAAAATCTGAATGCGGGTACTTCCAACTACAAAATTGTTTATAATAAAATGAGGGACACAGCTAGGGTTGCCACCCGTACTTTATAATAAAGTATTGTACGTTATTTCAGGTAATTGTACTCTATACTTTATGAGAACAATAAAGTACGCGAAAATACTTTATTTCGCATGATTTCATTTTATAGTATTACCACAGTGTACCTACTTACTACATACAGTGGGTCAACGCCCATACATTTGACAGGTCCTATGAAATGTCAAAATTGGTAACACTTGTCATAGGGTTGTCACGTAAAATAAATTACACAAACTTTATCAAACAAACGTCCAAATTAATTAACGTTTTATAGAAACAGTGACACGCAAAAAGAAAAGCACGCATGCGTAATTTTGACGATTGACAAAATAATGCAAAGGTATGTTGCAGCAGTTTCGCCATCTTATCCTGGAATATTCTAACAATATTTAAAACTACAAATTTTGTCGAGGTAACAGTCGCAAGTGGCTAACGCTTGCGGGGGTAGGTAAGAGTCATAAATTATTCGCAAGTCTACGATGGAGTCATAGAAAATTACTTATTATTCATGGTTATTACTTCTATGGTTTTCGTGGGTGCTGATGCCGGAAATAAAGCCTAAGTATTCCTCGATAATAAAAGGCGGTAAAAAAAATTTACCAGTTAAATGAGATTTGCCAGGTAAAACGTGGTCCCTATCTTGGTGTTTGAGAATTGATCTTGTTTTTGTAATCAGCGTCCCTGAAAATCATGGATTTGACACCCATGACGGCTAATTTAAATTTTTTTACGGCCACCATCTTGCATATAGATTTTGACCTCATTTTCGGCATCAGCATCCCCGAAAACCATGGAAATGATACCTATGATGGTTAAATTGAAATTTTAATAGCCGCCATCTTGGAAATGGATTTTGACCTCACTTTCGGCATCAGCATCCCCGAAAACCATGGAAATGACACCCATGACGGTTAGATTGAAATTTTAATAGCCGCCATCTTGGAAATGGATTTTGACCTCATTTTCGGCATCAGCATCCCCGAAAACCATGGAAATGACACCCATGACGGTTAGATTGAAATTTTAATAGCCGCCATCTTGGAAATGGATTTTGACCTCAATTTCGGCATCAGTACCCCCGAAAACCATGGAAATGACACCCGTGACGACGAATTTGACATTTTTGTAGCCGCCATCTTGGATTTCGATTTTGACCTCAATTTCGGCATCCGCACCCCAGAAAACCTTGGATTTGACATCAATGACGACTAATTTTCTTGGCCGCCATCTTGGATTTGGATTTTGACGTTATTTTCGGCATCAGTGACCCCGAAAACCATCAAATTAACACCCATGATGATAAGATGAAAATTTTCATGGCCGCCATCTTGGATTTGGATTTTGACGTCATCTTCAGCATCAGTGACCCCGAAAACCGTGGAAATGACTTCCCACGAACAATCATTTGAAAATGTATGTATGCCGCCATCTTGGATTAGTAAACAGAGTTTATAATAAAATTCTCGTAATAAGTACACATACTATCAATAATAAATTAATATAATTTCTGCCTCGTTGGTCTAGTGGTCGCAAGCGCGACTGCTGAGCGTGAGGTCTTGGGTTCGATCCCCAGGTCGGGCAAAGTGTTATTGGGTTTTTCCGTGTGGAATTTCTCAGTAGCAGCTCGGAGTCTGGATTTGTGCCCGGTTGATGGCAATAGGCTCGCCCCCTATTACATGGGACTTAAACATAACGGCGAAACGTGGGTGTATACTATACACCTCTGCCAACCCTTCGGGGAATAAGGCGTGAAGTTATGTTTATGTGTATAATTTCTATGAACGATATCAATCAAATTTGAAATCAAAAAGTGCGAGCCCTGGAATTTATGTCCCGAGTAGCAGTATGGCTACTCGGGACATAACCTCCGCCCCTTCACCCCGCAACCCCCTGCACGATTGCTCTGTGATAATGTTCTACGTTGACCGACTGTAAGGAGTAAGATATAGGTAGACTGTGGTATTACTTTTATATTTTACTTCAATTTAAATATAGACTGTAAAGATGCCGTGCAATTGTTTAGTAGAGATACTAATTTGATACAAACTGCAAAAAGCAACAAAAAATATGTTTTTAAATATAATAAATAATAATAAAGAAAAATATATTGTACTTTATTTTGATACTGTGTACTTTTTTTTTCTTACCTTTAATAACCAATGTACTTTAATTGCAAAAGAAAAAGGTGGCAACCCTAGACACAGCCTTGAACGTCCACCCGTGCGATCGGAATTTCTCCGCTATTTTCGTGTTCTCCTCAGCAAGCCTTTCATTTGATACCCATACTGTGGTAGGACAGAAAAAATAACTAGTCCGCCATCTTGGATGATCCGCCATATTGGAATTAGAATAACGTCACATAGCTAAGCATGCATTGTCATCCAAAATAAGGAATTATTCCACTTTGCCCCACCTGCCGCCCCGCCAGAAGAGCATGAAAGGATACGTATTAAATGATATCGATAGAGGTTTTAAAAACTGTCCTAATTGTTAATTTATTAAAACTACCAGGAAAGCAGAAATGAACTAGAGCTGTGCATATGCAACTTACTACTTAGCTGAATAAAGTTAAAATACAGGTTTTGAAATTCAATCGTTTTGTTTTGAAAAGTACCAGGGTGACAGAAATGAACAAAAAACATGCGCCTAAACGATCTCACTAAGTTGTGCATCAACGATTAAACACAAAGATGAATATAAAGTATTCGTTATTATTCACTATATCGATAGAAGTCTAAATTAAAACTGCCCTTTATCTTACCTGTAACTGTCATGTCCTATTCCTATACTACCAGGAAAACAGAAATGAACTGGAAGTAGCTGCTTATGCGATACTACTTAGCTCACTAAAGGTTTTAAAATTTTACCTTTAAGTACTTCCTACTTTCCTTCCAGAAACAAAAAGTAAATAAAAAAAATCAAACAATTATTTTTGTACTTTTATTTAAAAACACTACCTATGTACTAAGTCACAAGTTTACATTTTACTACACATTTCTTTCCAAAAAAATATAAAATACTAGCATACTTACTTACTTAAATTCCAGTGCCAACCCTGCCCACTAAAATTTAATTTGGTGGGGCAGATTCCACTCCAAAATTAGAATTATTCAACTTTGCCCCACCAGTGGGGCGGCTGGTGGGGCAAAGTGGAATAATTCAAAATAAGCGTATATACCAAATTTCAGCTCAATCGGTTAAAGATAACTGATTTAAAATTTAGTTGCAAGATTCCACCTGGACAAACATAAATACATACATTGCAAGTTAAATAAAAGCTTGTAAAAAGTTGACCTGACCTATGTCTTTGTGTGCAAATAAAGTATGAATTCATTCATGTTTCTTGTGTCTTTCATTCATTCAATCATGTTTCTTCTATCTTTCATTCATTCAATCATTTAATAGTCGGTGGGCCGAACACGCGCTGCTTTTTAAAATGTTTGATAAAGATAAATCACTTTTCTTCTGAAAAGTACACATGTTGTTATAACACGGGATTCAATGGAAATAGCAAATGGGACCCATCGTTAATACCTAAAAAATGGGATCGAAAATTGGGATCCAACGAAAATAAATGAATAAATACCGCCCACAGTTGATCGAAGTGTCAAAATTCTTTTATAATTAACACTTTTCAGAAAGGTATCTAATTCAAACTCCCTTGCAAATGGGAGTAAGTTTCCGAACACTCTTAAGCCCAATATCATCATCTAGCCGTCGTCCACACGTCCACTGCTGGACATAGGCCTCCCACAAGCATCGCCACATCGACCGGTCATATGCTTCTCGCATCCAGCGAATTCCCGCGACTTTAGTAAGCCCAATAAACAGCTTTCATTTCGACACGTTTGGTTCAGTAGTTGAACGATTAGCTTCCGCGCTACGGGTCTTGGGTTCGATTCCCGTACGGAACAAAAAATTGTATGGCCCATAGTTGTTTCATATCTGGACGTTTGTGTATGTGAGAGAATCAAAGGGTCCCCACCCTTTAAAGCGAAAAGAGTAAAGTTAAAAAAAAAGATTCCTCTTAAGCGTAGTTTTAAAATTATCTACATAAGAGATATTTTATACAAAAATGGCAAATTTTTGGAATTCAACTTTATGGTAGATGCTGTTGGAAGATCTCTAAAATGAGAACTGTTTAAACAGTAATTAGTGGATGAATACGTGAATGAAATAGGTCCTAAGCTAAAAAGTTCTTGCTCAGTCCAATTTTGTTTGTTTAAAAGCTACCTTACATTAATTTGTAGGAGTAATTAAAATAGATTCAACACTTAGTGTTTATAATTTATTTAAGATGGAATTCAAGCAAATAGAGCTGTTTGAAAAAATAATAACATTTTAGTAGTTAATATTTAGTAAAGTAATGTTTCCAAAACGGTCTTTAACATGGTGGTAATTTGAGATGGAGCTGTCAGGGCAGCTACCTTAACCGTTGTAGCTACGGGAAAACGTTCTTAGGACAATGTACATATTTTTTGGAAATATTTTGCTCCTCGTTTGCAGATTTTGAGAAAAATTGTCAGTCTCCTAAGTTTCTCCCCGTTACTGCCCCGTCTTAAATTAACATCCTGTATATTTAATCGTTAATATAAAGATTGTATAAAATAAACCTAAAACAGAATAACTGGACGTTCTAATCGAATGCTGATTATATAAAATTATTGCTGGCATCGTAAACACATGAAAACCATCAATATAATGAACCATTCGGTTCAATTTACATTATATTCAGTAGAACACACACAAACACACACGTAAACATAATAGACACGTTGCACAAAACGCTGAAACGTTTAACATAGATATTTGCTGAAATAATTAGCCGTTTTAACGAGCAACGATACGTTTTAGAGGATTATGGAACATGTTCAGTTGCAGCTGACCAAAAATACAAGGTTATTCGATAAACCAAAGGGTAATGGGGGACCTAGCTGAAAGGGTGTTTAAGTACCCATAATAATGAATAATTTATGTTCTACAACTGTCCCTTAAAGTCAAAAGCTTAAGAGAAATAGCTGTTCAAAGATTTCATAAAAATACGCTAAAATCAGTCTATCGTCAGCTGTGTTTACATTTTAGGTCATATTTGGGGTCACGAATTAGAAGCTTCATTTTCGAATCCGAAAATAATGAAGAGATGAAGAATTTTTGAAAAAACTGAAATCAAAATCGTTTTGTAGGGATGTATAAATTATTCGATTAAGGTATTTCACTGAAAAAAACTAATTAGTCCGTCAGTTAGATTATCAAAAAATATTTGACCCGATTTTTTTCTTTTGTTACGTAAACCAAAATTGACGAAGATACGACACTTTTAAAATTGGCAAAACGTCACAAGCAAGTACAATTTTTACTTGCTTCTGCCGTCACAAGCCCTGCACTCTCAAGTTTTGATGCGTTTTATCTTTTCAAATATTCATAGATTTAACAAAAGAAAAAATACGTGTCCATTATACTTCAAAACTGGCGGACTAGTTAGATTTGCAATTTATTTGATGCTGTCAACATGCCTATTTTGAAATTTTAACAGTTGCTTCAAAACAGTCATCAGTGATACTTTAAGTGGCAGCTTAGGTTAAGTATTTTACTCCCCCCCCCCCCCCCCCCCATTGGCTGGAGACCCCTCAGGTCTCGCCAATAAACTGCCTGGTTACGTCGAAATAGTCCCCTAGGACCACCTACAGCAGTCCAATACAGAAAAAAAAACTTTAAGTGACCCACGGATTACTAGGCCCTTTCCGACTAACATTTTATCCATTTTTATGCTGAATGTAACTGTGAATACTTACCACCTTTTCATGTAAAGTCGTAGATTACCAAGGCATTTGAATTTTGAATGCCCCTTAGTTTGGGCAGGTGTTATGAGAGGACCTTTAATGGGGAAAAATATGCCATTACTGTATCGGCTTAAGGTCCCACTCGAGTAGTGTTGGGTAGGACATGACTTGAAAAAGAGTTTGTAAGAGTAGCCTCTTTTTTGCTCTGAGCCAGTACAATGTACTACTTCAAATGAGGCGAGGCGTACTAAAGCTCGGTGATACGATTGAAGTAACGAGTACGAATATGACATTTGACGTTACTGCGGCGAGTCGAGTCGCGGTCGCGTAATGTCCACTGACATTGACACACTGACAATGACGTGCTATTGTAGCATGTGCCTCGTTCCCTCTCTGTCTCACCCTACAGTTTACTTACCGAGAGTAACGAGTAATGCGACTACCGCGACATAAAAGTTGAAGTAGTACACTTTTAAATGTTGAGCCGCTCTTACATTTTGACGTCATGTACGGGACAAATGTACTGCCTCTTGTATGTCCTACTCAACACTACACTCGAGTCGGCTATGTATAGGTGACTGGAGAACGCTGCTGCCAATTCTTTCGACTTCACATTGACATTATCGGTCTCCTTTATGAAATGTACAGGTGAATAAGTGTGACCTATTATTTGCTTTAATCACACGGAAAGGGATGACCCTTACCTTCCTTTTTATAGGGTAAGTATAGGAATACTTACCCTATAAAAATAAGGATAGGATGGCAATTAACATTTACACTGTTTAGGTGCTCAACCTCAATAATTATTGAGCCAAATTAATCTATGTATTACATTAGCATTGGTTATTTCACCTTATTAGGGTTGAACGTATTTCATGGTCTGGATATTTCATGGAAAATATTTTACATAAATCTACATAATAAATAGTTAATTTTATAATATGTTTAAAGATGAATAATAGGAATTGTTAAATATTATAAAGAATCATTATGAAGTAACATTTTAATTTATTCAATGTATACTTTTTATTATGAAATCTTATGTGATTGGTATAAAACTTTATTCAATATTTTTTAACCTAATTTAATACAATATAAATTTAAACTAAATCTATAGTAAAAACAAAGAAAAATTATATCCTAAACTAAACTACCAATATAAACTAAAAGAGTGCATCAAAATATTGGTATAAAATTATTTTTGTAATTCAGTATATACCTAAATTAATTTTGTAATTCATACAGCAAGAAATGAAAAGCTTTTTTTTTATTTTATTATTTTACCTTATTAAGGTTGAACGTATTTCATGGTCCTGGATTTACGGAACATGAAAATATTTTACACATCTACACTATGGTATTATTGTATGATTGATACTTGATACCCGTGTTAGTTTACCATAGATAACCTCTATTTGGTACAGATGGTTAAATAATTAAAGGAAAAGTTCTGGAAAAAAAAACAATTGTTTTAATATACAAGATGTCCCAAGGTCCATCATTAGAGGTACCCGAATCAACCCCACGTATGTTCCGCGATTATTTGTAGTTTTCGAGTTACATGTTTTTTCATGACATGACATTTTAGATCATAGTGTCATGAAAAGCGGAGAAAAGGCGTGTTTAAAAAAAAAACAGATTCTCTATACATCTGGTTTAGAAAAAAAATTGTTCACGTCACTGTGATCAAAAATGTCACGTCATGTGTACTTACTTGTAAAAACATACATCTCGAAAACTAAAAAAAAATGCTGACATTTGAGCAGTTTTGACCTCACACGTGTCTTTTTTTTGTTTGATTTAATTGTTTTTTTTTATTATTATTTCCTGTGCGTGTCCCGAATAAATACCTTATCTTTCATTCTTTATTTGTAGCCACAAAGTCACACAAAGGAATAACTTCCACAGCAAATAAAAAAACAGCTTATTAAACGTTCCTTGAACACATCAGATAAAACTTTTCCCGAATAAAAAAATCCCTTTTCCTTTAAGCGGCAGCCCTACAATTTTCCTTATACACCACTTAACGAAGCACAATGTGGCTTAATATTAATTTGGGGTCAAGCATCCTTAAACCCTTGAACGCACAAGACCAGTTAATGGAGAAAATCTCGGCCATGTAAACAATGATTAGTAATTTCTTACTGCCGGGAAAATTCGCCCGTGTATACTCGGGTTTCTTCAAGTAATTGGCTCATTCTTTATTCCCAGGTTTATCCGTGTATTTCTGGCGGAAAACATGCTGTCTGCTCTCCTCTTAAAGTAGGGTGAGGGTGGTCTCGCGAGGATTTGCAGCAGCTTAATGGTAATATTATGTTGTTCTGCCTAACCTTTATCAACTATGTTGGGTTCGGCTTCCAGTCTTACTAGATACGAGTAAATACCAGTATTTTACACGGAGCGATCGCCATCACGAAACACTCCCGGTGTTTCCGTTTTCGACCCGCATTTTTCTACCCACGAGCTAAAATGTATAGTAATAATTCCAATTTGAACCTTCTGAAATGGAATAAAATATTCATGGGTAGAAAATGCGGGTTAAAAACGGAAACAACCACCATCGGACCTCCGCAATGGTCAATGCCGATAGCCTAAAGCTGGCTTCCCATGGTGCGTGGTAGCGCGCACCAGCTGTGCGTGGACCGTGGGAAGCCACATTATGAGGGTGTGTGATGTGGATACGGCGCACCGCTCCGGACGTGTCCGCGTTACCACGGACGAGTCTCTTCCCATGGTGCGTCAGTGCGAGCTCGTGTGTCACGGTGCGCGCTATCACGCACCGTGGGAAGCCGGTTTAAGATTAGACCAGTTGGCAGACTATCGGGCTTCTGACTACCTGTAACAACTGTCGTAGGTATTCGTATAACACCTGGCACCTAATTCTTCAATGCTTTTGCACTATACTGTCTCTACAGGGTGTTAACGAAATCGTGTAATTCCTTCAAATCACGTGATCTACTGGTGACACAGATTAACCCTAAATAGGAATTTTCGAAAATCAATGAAAAAAAAATCTAAAAAAAAATTTTTGGATTTCAGTTTCTGACTCTTTTTAGAGCCTTGAGTCATCTGACTGCAAAGAGCGGTATCGCGTTAGTCGTTCCTGCCAGCCGTGTCGCCGTACTTTCATTAATTAATGCGTGGCATCGAAATGTTCACAAAAATAAAATTATTTTTTTTGCAAAAAAAAAAATCTTATTTTTTTACTGAATCCTTATTAGGTGATTTAGATACGATCGGTAACAAAGCCGCATGAAAAAAAAAGAATTTTATTTTTTTATTTTTAATCAAGCTAAATCCCGTGCGGGGCCTGTCTACACCAGTAATAGATCATGTGGTTTTAAGGAATTACACGAATTCGTTAACACCCTGTATATTGGCCCCAATTCTGTTTAGCGTCGACTAAATTAGACTAAAAATATTGCAATCTTTTTCGAGTAGACAATAAACTAGACAGAGATGGAAGAAAATTAGGGCAGTCTAATTCAGCTGAATTAAAAACAGATTTTTAACGACAATTCAAAACATGCCACCTAAAACATGCTGAAGTTTAATAAAATTATAAACTAGTTACACGGTTGTAAAATTTATAACTTTCTTGTGTTACAAAATAAGCTAGGCAACACATTATAAAATAAAACTGTCAGAAAATTTCTGACGCGTGAGCGAAGGCTCATACATTTTGTACTAGACCCCGCACACTGTCAGAATTTACCGGGTCTGGCAATCTGCAAGCTCTAGTAGAAAATGTATGCGTAGACGGAATTAGCGCACGCGTCAAAAAATTTCTGACGGAAATTTTATGACAGAAATTTCTGTTTTTTTTTTATAAGATTTGTACGTGCCCGTCCGCAGACTTTCAGAAATTTCTGACGTGCGACTGTGTCCATACATTTTGTTCTAGACCCCGCACATTGTCAGAATTTGCGGGATATGGCAGCCTGCTAGCTCTAGTACAAAATGTATGCGTAGAGGGCCTTCGCGCGTGCATGAGAAATTTTCTGACAAAAAAAATCTGTTGTTTTGATCAGATTGGTAGGTCCTTTAGCCCAACCGCACACTTTCAGAAATTTCTGACGTGTGACTGTGCCCATACATTTTGTACTAGACCCCGCACACTGTTAGAATTTGCCGGTCCCAGCAATCTGCGAGCTCTAGTAGAAAATGTATGCGCAGAGGTCTTCGCGCACGCTTCAGAAATTTCTTATAATCTGCGGCCGGGATTTATAGCAACTTTTTTTTAAAGATTGGTCTGTCTTTAATGTCATATAATATACAAGCAATTTGTCTTAAGAGTCTACAGGTTGCTCTTCGTATTCTCGTACGAAGAAAAATGTGATCGAATCCTCAGGGCAAAAACAAAAAATATAAATAACATGAAACCCATTAAACTATCAAAACAATTTTCCGTATATTTATTTCGAGGCGTAGTGTGATAAATGTAGGGCAGTCAAAATGTCCATTACACTTACAGAAATAGATACACCATGTAGATATAAATAGTATTACGAGAAGAATGTATGATGAATACTTTTGTGTTATACAGATTATTTATGTAACATGTTGACCTGAATGGTCCCGCCTAAAAGTCGATAATCTCTTGCCTGAGTTTTTGTATTAACAATAAATATAAAACATCAAAGAAATAAACAGATGCTTTTAGATAATGTAAAATATTGTGCACGTATTTTATTTTATGGAAGCACTTATGCTCGACTATTATAGTTTTTACTATGTTTCACCAAACTCGCCCCTTCCCGTAGGCTTGTAGAAAAAATATCGATGTTTTTTGTTCGATATATCGATATTTTTGGCGATATCTATTATTTCATTAAATCGATAAAACATTATCAAGTATCGAAAATGTATCAAATTCGATACATTTCCAATAGCAAGTTTCTTAGTTTGATCTAGTTCAGTAGATCTGTAACTATTACTATTTATGAATAGAGAGTGACAGATTTATTAGAGAGATTTATTGAGCTAGACTAGTAATAAAAACAAACAAAACACGAAAGCGGTAGGCGATGATGGCCTTCAACTTCAAATGCTCCTACCTATCCTTACTGAAATAGTCCCTGTCATTACACATTTGGTAAATTATTTATTATACACAAGCTCCTTTCCCTCTGCCTGGAAGAAGGCTCATGTCTTGCCGCTACCCAAAGTCTCAAATCCCTCCTTGCTATCCCAGTTTCGTCCAATATCCATCCTCCCAATCCTATCCAAAGTTCTTGAGAGTGTTGTTCAGAATCAACTGTCTTCTTACCTCTCCTCTAATAGCCTGCTAAGTCCTTACCAATCTGGTTTCCGCGCTGGTCATAGTACTGTAACCACTCTCGTCAAAGTAACTGATGACATACGACTGGCTATGGAAAATAAGTTTCTAACGATATTGGTTTTATTGGACTTTAGCAGTGCCTTTAACTCAGTTGATTTTGACATCCTCTTAGGAATCCTATCCTCTCTTAATGTCTCTTCACAGGTAATTGAGTGGTTCAATTCTTATCTTCACGGTCGCTCGCAGTCCGTTCGCTCAGATGAGGTCTCCTCTGAGTGGTGTGATTTGGCTGCGGGTGTCCCTCAGGGTGGCGTTCTCTCTCCTCTACTCTTCTCTGTTTTTATAAACGCCATCACTAAAGTCCTGACTTCTAGCTATCATCTCTATGCAGACGACTTGCAGCTATATCGTCACTTTAAGGTAGGGGACATCGCTGAAGCTGTTGATGACATTAATAATGACCTTGAAAATATCAACAAGTGGGCTAAGTCCTTTGGACTTTTGGTTAACCCAGCTAAATCTCAAGCTCTCATTGTAGGTGGCAGATACATGTTTAACCTTTTAAATAACCAGTCTCTCCCTCCAGTTGTGTACAACTCTGCGCCTATAGCATATTCCAAAAGTGCAAAAAAATTAGGAGTATTTTTAGATTGTAACCTCTCCTGGGATGTTCACATTGCGGAGGTAAGTAGGAGGGTGTACTACTCGTTCCAGTCTCTCAAACGTCTCCAGAAATTCTTACCATTTCGAACTAAGGTTACTCTTGCGCAGTCTCTTCTTCTGCCACTAATGGACTATGCAGATGTCTGTTTTCTTGATGCAACGGAGGAACTTCTTAATAAACTTGAATGACTGCAGAACTTGTGTATCCGTTTTATTTTTGGTCTTCGAAAGTATGACCATGTGTCCGAATTTCGAACCAGATTAAAGTGGCTACCAATTCGACAGCGTCGGGATACTCATGTTCTAACTCTTCTTTTCTCTATTCTTCACAATTCTAACTCTCCTCTATAACTTCGAGAACGCTTTGAGTACCTTGTCCCCAGGGGTAAACCTTGTCGCACGGCTTCTTCTCTTCTGCTCCGTACTCCGCGACACACTTCCAGCCGTTACGATGGTTCTTTCACTATTCGTGCAGTGCGTCTTTGGAACTCACTGCCACATTCACTACGCGATAGCCCTTCTCTTAACGTCTTCAAGAGTAGAATTAGGAAGCATTTCCTCTCTGAATGATTGATAATATTATATTATTTATGTAGGTTTATTATAGTATATATTTTATATTATATATTTATTCATATATATTTTCATGTTGTATATTTATTTAGGTATATTATATTTTATGTTATAGCATAAATTTTAATAAGTAATGTAAATAAGACAGTTGTACACTGGAGTTTGCCCTCAGCCACACTATCAATCTCTCTCTATCACTCAAAGGTTTGCTGGTAGAAAACTCATTTTTGAGTTAAGCTCGCCTTTGTACATGACTTCATTGAATTGTAATGTTTTACTGTAATTTTCTTGTGTACAATGTACAATCTATACATATAATAAAATCGTGTTTCAGGAATAACTTAAAATATTTCGTCTAGAACTTATAAATCGCACGGTAACGAAACCATAGCGCGATCTAATTCGACGCCAACGCCATCTAGGGAAGTAAAAATTAAACATATGTTTGCATGTTTATGCAAGCATCACGTAAAAAGAGCCGACCCAATGCTGTTGACTTTTATAAAAAAATATTGTGCTTATCTCAAAGTAAATTATTTTTTTTGTTTCATCGCAATCGGTTCACGCAATCAAAAGATATGCAAATAATCAATATCTTCTATACATATCTCTATACATATAATGAAACAGTAAAAAAACTGTGTCTGTACATTAAATGTATTAAAAAAAAAATTGAGGTGGGTTTAGAAACAGTAATGGAGCACAAATCCAAAAAAAAAAATCTGTCTGTTTGTCTGTGTGTCTGTTTGTTTGTACACGCTAATCTTCGGAACTACTGGACGGAACTGAATGATTTTTTTTTGTTGCATAGTTCTTAAGTCTGGGCAACATATAGGCTATAATTTATCTTGGAAACTTGAACACCTGATGCAGAACCGCAACAGACCAGCTAAACTATAAGAGATACAAAAATGGTACTGTAGCAAAAATTGTTCCACGTGATGAGCATTTTCTGTTGAGAAAATAAATTTGAAGATTTGGAACACCTGATGTGGAACTCCACGAGCCCAGCTACACTATAACATATATTGGAATGACGTCTTAGCAAGAGTTGTTCAACCTGATGAGCACTCTCTGTTGACGTATAAAAATTGAAGATCTGGAACACCTGTTGTGGAATTCCAAGCGCCCAGCTACGCTATAACTTATATAGGAATGACGTTTTAGCAAAAGTTCAATCTGATGAGTACTCTCTGTTGATTTATAAAAATCGAAGATCTGGAACATCTGTTGTGCAACTCTAAGAGCCCAGCTACACCATAACACATATAGGAATGACGTTTTAGCAAAAGTTGTTCGGTCTGATGGGCATTTCCTATTGACTTATAAAAATCGAAGATCAGAAACATCTGATGTGGAAATCAAAGCTATCACTAATTTCACTGTATAATTATAAAATAACATAAGCTGGGAGTGCCTCCACGCGGTGAAGGCGGTAACAGTTTAGAACTGATTTTCAATGACGATGGTATATCATTGAAAATTTGACTCTACTGGCCAAAACTCCCATTTATTTTTTTATTTTATCGAATAAATATGTCTTCGGGCTTATTTTATTTGAGTGTTTAATTTCCTTTTCCATTTATCTTCGTGACACGGTAGCCTACCCGGTAACGCAGGGGAGAAGTCACTTAGATTTTAATTGATCAGGTATCTTCACAATAAAACTATAATCATGCCTAGAAAGAGGTCAAATCTTTCCCAATGTTCCAAAGGAGCTAAAAGATTGAGGATCATAAGCTCCCAAGAATGTACCGAAGAGCCTCCGGAGAGACTTGATGCTGTTCGAGAACATCTGGCTGCAACTCGCTCTGTGGAAACCTTTTCGGATCGCGAAGCACGCCTGCGTTCTCAGCGTATTTACGCATCTACATCCAGGTCTCTAGAGACCAGTGAAGAATATGAAGCGCGACTGATCGCTGATCGTGAACGTCACGCATTGTCTCGCGAGTGGGAGATGTTCACGGATAGAGAATTACGTTTGAGTTCTCAGCGTACCTAGATACACATCGATTTCGAGGTCTCTAAAGACAAGTGTGGAACGTGATGCGCGACTGACCGCTGATCGTGCAAGTCATGCATTGTCTCGCTAATCGGAGACGTTCACGAATAGAGAATTACGCTTGAGTTCCAAGCGTATCTACGCATCGACTTCTAGGTCTCTAGAGACAAGTGGGGAACGTGATGCGCGACTGACCGCTGATCGTGAACGTCACGCATTGTCTCGCGAGTCGGAGACGTTCACGGATAGAGAGTTGCGCTTGAGTTCTCAGCGTATCTACGCATCGACTTCTAGGTCTCCAGAGACAAGTGGGGAACGTGATGCGCGACTGACCGCTGATTGTGCAAGTCATGCATTGTCTCGCGAATCGGAGTCGTTCACGAATAGAGAATTACGCTTGAATTCCAAGCGTATCTACGCATCGACTTCTAGGTCTCTAGAGACAAGTGGGGAACGTGATGCGCGACTGACCGCTGATTGTGCAAGTCATGCATTGTCTCGCGAATCGGAGACGTTCACGAATAGAGAATTACGCTTGAATTCCAAGCGTATCTACGCATCGAATTCTAGGTCTCTAGAGACAAGTGGAGAACGTGATGCGCGACTGACCGCTGATCGTGAATGTCATGCATTGTCTCGCGAGTCGGAGACGTTCACGGATAGAGAATTACGCTTGAGTTCCAAGCGCATCTTTGCATCGACTTCTAGGTCTCTAGAGACAAGTAGGGAACGTGATGCGCGACTGACCGCTGATCGTGAACGTCACGCATTGTCTCGCGAGTCGGAGACGTTCACGGATAGAGAGTTGCGCTTGAGTTCCAAGCATATCTACGCATCGACTTTTAGGTATCTAGAGACAAGTGGGGAACATGATGCGCGACTGACCGCTGATCGTGAACGTCACGCATTGTCTCGCGAGTCGGAGACGTTCACGGATAGAGAATTGCGCTTGAGTTCCAATCCAAGCGTATCTACGCATCGACTTCTAGGTTTCTAGAGACAAGTGGGGAACGTGATGTGCGACTGACCGCTGATCGTGAACGTCACGCATTGTCTCGCGAGTCGAAGACGTTCATGGATAGAGAATTGCGCTTGAGTTCCAAGCGTATCTACGCATCGACTTCTAGGTCTCTAGAGACAAGTGGGGAACGTGATGCGCGACTGACCGCTGATCGTGAACGTCACGCATTGTCTCGCGAGTCGGAGATGTTCACGGATAAAGAATTGCACTTGAGTTCTCAGCGTATCTACGCATCTGCTTCTAGGTCTCTAGAGACATCAGACGTTTCAGATCTTCGATTTTGATGGCCCCGTTGTCGTTGGCATAAGCAACAGGATCCGCGTACGAAGTCGCGGGCAGAAGCTAGTAAAGAATAAGAATAACAATAGAATTTGAAAATTTCACCGATGTACCGATGTTTTTTTTTCGATATATCGAAATTGATAGCAATATTTTTTTAAATATCGATTCGATATTTATCGATACTTTTTGGGACTTCCTGCATTCCTACCTACCTTCCCATAAGGAAGGAAGGGATAATCCCGTATTAGGGAAGTAAAAGGTGAATGGATTTTGAGCAACTAGTATAAAAGTAATAAAAATAAAAGTAGGTATTATAAAAATCATTTATTGGGAGCCATGTACGAGTAACTCCCAGCTGTAATACGTAGGTACTCATGAGAGCACAACCAATTATTTTATCAATATGAATTCTATCAATAATCAATGATAGCGATAATACCTATGTTGAAGAAGAAAACAAATATTTTGGGATATTCAGTACTCTTTGAAAGTGCTTTGCTTATTCGTTTTATGATGGTAGTTATATAATTACGTGTATGTTTTGCTAAATTAACTATATTGTTTTCAATTCATCCAGAATTGTTCTACTTATACACTTTATTTATGATCCTCAATTTGCATAGTTTAATCACTACATAGTATAAAACAAAGTCGCTTCCTGGGGCCTAATTCTCCTAAAATAAATTGATGCCAAACGCAATCGAACCACAACCGTCAGTCAGTTTTTGTTTTCGAAAACTTTCAAAATGATTGATTTGGTTTTTTGTGCAAACAATAAGACAGATTTTGAAATTGAGAACTGTCTCAATGAACGGTTCGGCTTTGGTTCGGTTGTGATTTTTCAAGATTTATTTTAGGAGAATTAGGCCCCTGTCTGAATGGACGGTTCGGCCTTGGTTCGGTTGTGATTTATCAAGTTTTATTTTAGGAGAATTAGGCCCCTGCTGTCTGTCTGTCCCTATGTATGCTTAGATCTTTAAAACTACGCAACGGATTTCGATGCGGTTTTTTTTAATAGATAGAATGATTCAAGAGGAAGGTTTTAAGCTATAAAATGTACACGTGCAAAGCCGGGGCGGGTCGCTAGTTAATGTTATAAAAATGAATATTACCTTTTTTTGCTTATGGACCCAATTAATATTCACTTGACAGAGAAACTGTGTTGCTAGGGAGTTTGTTGCGCTGTTACTTCGAAATCGGTAAAAGGCGGGCGTTTTTGGGGGTTGTCTATTATAACATTGAGTGCAAAAAGATCCTAAGTAATTTTAGTATACATATAATGCGTAAATAAGTTTGAGGATGTCACGCCAGCCTCACGATCGATCCATGCCGCTTGCATTGCAGAAAATAAACGGTTTGGAGCCAGAATTTTTTTGAAGTGAAACTCACTCTCTTTTCAGGTCGGGTGTAAAGGGTTATGCAAAATATAAGATACATTTTAACCGCAAAAACTAAGCTACAGAATATTATTTATGGACCTCAGAACAGTCACGCCTCCTTCAGAAGCCAATAAGGTCTTCCCCACAGTACGCGCCGCGCACTCGACGCTAGCGCTCATTACACTTTCCAAGAACGCACACACTCAGGAAGCGCTGGTGTGTAGGACGCCTAAGAAAGAACGTAGGTAAAACACGTGTCATTATTAAACCAAATAACAAAGAAATACCGTTCTAGAGATTCTTCTACGAAAAAGTAATAAGTATAATGTCAGTAATTTACGAGCAATCTTCATAAGTCATATTGTAATTTCATTATTGGGCCGACAAGATTTGATTTGATATAATCGTCGTTCAGTGCCAATAAAGTCTCGTATCAATATTAATATTTTTTTTTGTATTACTTACGAGAAGCTTCAGCTGACAGCAAAATATTTTTGGGATGGTTTGAATATTTTTGTGTAAGTATTACTTTTTGTAATACTTCTATTCACAACACTATGTAACGTGATTTTTAAGTTACGGACAAGATTTTTAAGCACCTACTTTTTTTATATGGCAGTTACCTGTTTGTTGTTTGTAGTAAAAAGCAGTGATAGCGGTTGAATTTTGCAGGAGGGTCAGAGTTCGATCCCGGCCCGCATATCTGAGGGCCTACTCCCTAACTCCGTCAACGAAGTTTGTCGCCCGTCCGAAAGTAACCCGAAACGTAAGAGTGAATAAAACAAGTGTTAAGTTCAACTTTTCGGACGGGCAAAAACACATCGGTAGTAGGGACAACTGTCAAATCGTGTTGTCATTCATTCTTAGTTCGGGCCCCGAAATAATCGTATATCCGTAGGTAATAGGGAGTAGGAAACGCTCGTAACTAAGGCCGAAATCACGGACTTCGTGCTTAGGGAGTAGACCTCCAGGCCTGCGTGGTGTACTAAAGCCCAAAACCGTTCTAGTTCTGAGAAGAGGCCTGTGCCCACAAGTGGAACGATAATGGGTTGGGCTAAAAAAATATCATTCAATCCAAAACGTAACTCCAATATAATCGACATACCGTTATCAATAATTCTGTCAATTCCAAATTATTGCGACATCAACCACAATACGATAGTAAAATGATGTAATTTTGTCGAGAAAATCCATAACTATATAATTCTTTTATACCGTAGGCTAAGTCACGGTAATGTTATACTCATTACCGTGGCTAAGTAGTTCAAAAATCTTAATCGAAAAACTTCCTGCCAAAAGTAGATTAATGGAGAATAAATTACACAGCACTGACATTGGCCTTAAACTTATAAAATTGAACCAAATGTCAATGTCAAAGTACAACGAAACTTCATTCGACCGAGTTATGAGGTGCCCTGTCTAAATAGGTACGCGAAGAAGAACTGAACTTAATTTCACTGTGTTAAGTTTGACATTTGCAATCATGGTTTCTTTGCAAGCAGCGCCACTGTAATAGGCCAAGATATAATGGGCACCCCGAATTTCGAAATTTTTCGAACACATTTATGAAATAAAAACTGCACGTATTTTAATATCACTCAAAGTATTGCGTGTTAAAGGTTGACCAATTTAAATACAGCTGTTACTCGTATTAAAATTAAAGTAATTTCGAAAAAGTAATATCTCATAACGTACATACGTTTACGCAAAATATTTAAACCTATTTGCGTACCAAAGGTCATTTTTTGCAATTACACTTCAAGATTTTATATAATATGTCAAATATAACACTTGAATCTTTGATGTAACACTGGAAATGTAGTAAACACGTAATATACACGCCTTTTCATACATCATCACACGTAATAAATATCAGACAAATTAAAAGGATAAATAAATTAAAGATCAAATGCATACTTAGCGAGGTGTCTAAAATATTTATGATTTTCAAATTTTATGTGGCAAAAAATGTAGTGCAATTTTTATTCAAAGTGACAGGTTTTACAAAATAAGCTTTCTTCTGTTGTTATTTCCATATTTTTATAATTTTTAGGCTGATCGCCTGCAGCTTTTGATCATCGATCATCGGCATCATATTCTGGGGCAACTCTACAGACAAAGAAATCATATTTAAAGCGCAAAAAAGATGTCTTAGAGCAATATTCAAATTGCAAATGACTGATAGCTGCCAATCTTTCTTTAAAAAATATAAGATACTGACTCTGCCATCTTTATATATTTTGGAGATTGTAGTATTTGTTAAGACAAATCCTAACCTATTTCAGAGCATGGCAGATGATTATCCCCGTAACAGACGTGATAACAGTAAGTTATGTCTAAATCAGGCTAGAACTGCACTTATGTTCAAGAGTGTTTTTTGCATGGCGCCAGTCATTTATAATAAACTCCCTAAGAGTTGGAAAGACTTTACAATTGCAGCATTTAAAGCCAGGGTTAAATCACTTTTGACTGATAAAGCATATTATAATATCACTGACTTTCTAACGGACAAATTTACTTGATTGTTTGTACTTCATAAAAATAATATTGAATGTACCTATAATAATTATAAAATAATTTTGTATTAATTTAATGAATTTATTATAGAATGATTTTGTATTAATTTAATGAATTTAAATAATAATAATATTTATGATAATTGTTATGAATGAATTATGAGATAATTATGTAACTTGGAATGCTTAATTATTAGTGCTTTAATTAGTAACCGTAATACCTAAATATTTGCACGCCATTTCATATGGCAAACATGTCGGGACAAAAATATTTTATGTTGAAATCTTGCATGCAATTTGTATGTACACACATGTTTAAGCGAATAAAGTTATCTTATCTTATCTTAACACGAATCACTATGAACGTGTTCGCCAAACACATGTTAATGGAACGCACATGCAAACAACGATATTCGTACCCATTCGTGACGTTCTTGTTCGAAACTGCGTACAACTGGCGAGGCGTAAGCTGAGCTTTGCATTTGTGTGAGTGCACATAAAATCGATTGCCAAAAAGCAGTATAAACCGGTTTAAACCAAGCAAAGGACGCGTCTGCATTCGTTCTCACACAAATGCAAAGCTCAGCTTAGGCCTCGCGGACGGTACACGGTTTAAGAGCGCAAGTGCTCTACGTCCGATCCGAATTCGATAAAATCCGATCCGAACAAGCTTTAGTACTATCTTATTTATGATTAGTTACGGTTTACTCACGTGCGTCGGGATTGCTCGACTAGTTTCCTACAAACGGTGCCCTTAATCATGACCTGAACGCGCGGCGAGGTCGCGAGTCGAACTCACGTGAGTATACCGTAACTAATCATAAATATGAATGTGTCTTATGAAAGTTGATACAAAAAAGCAATACTATTTGTATGAACGATTGTGCACTACATCCGATCCGAATTTCATAGTTTTGTTGCAGTCGAGTTTCCTCGGGTTCAGACTCAGTGCAATAAGCGCTTTAAGGTCGTTTTTGCAGAGCTGTTGTTGAATCCGAGCGCCAATTTTTATGAACCTTTTATTACGACACTGGGACAGTCGTGGCGTGCCGTGAGTTAACGCTTTAATTGGTTTTACATCGCTTAAACCTTGTATTAAGCGCTTATGAAAAGTCGAATTTAGGTGCACGGTTCCAATTAGTCGTTTTGTTTGGAGAAGAGCCGGCAGAAACGCCAAAAAATCCACTAATCTAAGTATCATAATTATTAATATTGCATTTTCAACGTAAGGTCGTGACGTTTGTCTACAAAACGTTGCCATGTAAAGAATATCAAATATTTTTAAAAAACAAACGTTGATAATACAGCTATTTTACCGATTTTGATGATATCGTTTAGGTTTTTTCTATATACAGTCTCCTTACGACTACAATTTATGAAATGAGCGCCGTGTCAGGACTCTTATTTCGTTGAACAAAGTAGACTCAATCAAAACATTCTTCAATACTTCTGCTACGTATAAATTTATTCGATCAATAACCCACCTTCACAGTTATCAAAACAATTTCAGTTCAAGTTCATTCTTTATTACTTTGAGGTGCCTAATTCGGTCATTTTATCATTAACACGTCAGAATCTGTCTAAAATAATCTAACAGAAAAAATACAATCATTTTTGGCAGTTCAATCACATGAGCACTCGACGTTCCGATCTGCGCCGGCGCCTCAATTCCATGTGACGTCACATAGAAAACAGACGTTAGTAATTTATTTGTTGGCAACACTATATCACTAGACTAACGATGCTGTAAACCAGATACACATTTTTGATGTATTTTTTAAATTGCATTCGTTTTTTTATGTGTGTTATCGTTTTCAGGATGAGATTGTTCTTGAATTTTAAGCAATTTTTTCCACTTAAAATCGGCCCGCAAGGTGGACGGATGACCTGGTGAAGGTCGCGGGAATCCTCTGGATGCGAGAAGTACAGGACCGGTCGATGTGGCGATGCTTGGTGGAGGCCTATGTCCAGCCAGCAGTGGACGTCTTTCGGCTAAATGAAACACTTATAATCAAAATCCCGGCTTTGCCATAATTACTAAGCATGGCAGACGGATTGATGATCGCAGCCCATCCTCTTGAAGTAACCTTTACAGGGCAACAAATCTAATGGTGGATACAGACTTTGCGAGGCATGCGCCGCGAACGGCGCACAACGAATGCCTTTGAGAAAGGCGTGCGTGTTTATAAAAATTACCAACATATACTCGAGTCGAGCCATCGCGTGCGAAGCAAATGCCTCGCTTGTCTGTCTTCATGTTTGTGGCGTTTCATTTTCTCAGTCGAGGCGTGGGTGGATATCGTACTTATGCGGCGCACACCTCGAACGAACATGCGCGACTACGTCCACACCTAATGCAATGCTCGCACTGAGCCGCCTTGATCTTAGTTAACGTTAGCTCGTCCTCGCACGTGCGCGTGCGTAGCACATGCCTCGTCACGAATATGAAGGTACACACCTTGCGAGGCATTCGTTGTGCGCCGTTCGTGGCGCATACCTCGCAAAGTCTGTATCCGCCTTAAGAAATCGCTTTTAATGTTTAACATTCAACCACTGGCGTTTGAACGGAAGGTCGTCGAGCCATTCGATTGGCTAGTGGTCAGATTTGGCAGCCAATCACGACACCAAAGACAAGCCTAGTCCAATCAATCTGAAAATCTGACAGCTGTCAATGGTTATTTTTTAGATTTGTTGCATTGTAAAGTTGGGTTTAGACCAAACGAGCAAATGCTCATTCTATCCCCATTCCATCAAATTCGTTTGGTGTAAACAGAGACAGAGCATTCTACTCTTTTCGAGATTCTATGGAATGTTTTAAGAAAGCTCTAAAAATGCTCGCTCGCTTGATGTAATCGGCGCACGAGCGTGCGAACACTGCGAACAGTTGCTTCAAGCGTTCTTTGGTGTTCGGACGTGCTCGCTCCTCGACGAAAGAGCACTCGTTCGCCTGATCTAAACATCTCTAGAGCATGTGCAACAATTCCAATTCTTGTTTTTTGTTATTCTTCCTCGTTGGAATTATTTTGGTGTAAATGATCAAAACCAATTATCGTTTACATCAAAAAAGCAACAAACAACGACGCTCTGTGTTCTTGTTCTAGCTCTAGCTCTATATTTGTTTGGACTAAACCCACCTTTAGATAAAATAACTTTCGTAAGTACGAGTATACTATAGTGACATCTTCACACGTTCGCAGTTCTCTCAATCTCGGCAGACAATATCAACACATTACCGATTTATCGTAAGGGCGAAATTAAACGGAAATTACAATGGTACGCCTGAGAAAATGTGAATTTATCGTGGCGCCAAAAGCCATGTTTTGTACTGTAAGAAGAAAAGAAAGAATGAAAGAAAGAAGCATTATTTATTCGAGCCTCGCATAGGCAGTTACAGCGTTTTTTTTTAATCCCTGTTACCACCTGCACGAAGCCTAAAAATGCTTCTACATCAGCATAAGGCTGCGACATTTAAAAAAAAAACAAAATTCTGCTGTTTTGCGCTGTACTGCGTCCTGATATTGTGAAAGATGGTGATGGATAAAATGGATTCATATTTCTCCAGTACAGGATCCAGCGTCGCTGGCTTGCAACGCTAGATTGAAAGACTAAATTAGCGTTGGACCACTTCTTCTTTTTTGTCGGTACGAGCTATATGAGAATGACTCATGCCGTGGTGAAAGGATGAGCCAGTCAGCAAGGTTGGTAGCGGGGCTGACCGCCTAGGGTGCGCCGGACGTACTTAAGTATCGTCACTCGTGGAGACTCGCGTTGGACTAGCGTAAACACGTTTCAATCCAGTCCAGTATGCAGTAATTCATTTGGATATCTACTATTGGTCTAACTGGTCCCATGCGGTCCGGTGTCCGGCGTCCTCCCCGTCGGCGTGCAGGTGGTGGCGACGTCGGCGGAGAGAAGTACTCGTCGCTCGAGCTCGACGCGACTGCGGCGGCCGGTGTCACAGCACTCACGGTGGGGCTGGATTCCGGCGGCTGCGAGGCAAAGCTGAGCGAGGCCGAAGGTGATGGACGTGTTCTTTGTTGCCTGGCTTGACTTCTTGTTATCATTTTGTAGTGATTTTGTCTGTTGACACTGCATCCAGCGACTGCATCAGTTTATATCCACCTTAATGTAATCAAGGATTGGTGTCGTACCTACGTAATCTGGACTGGGTCATGTCGTAATGGATTGTTGCACCTTCTTGAATGATCAATCAATCAATTATTAGCCAATCGTGGGCAATGCAGATACTAGACTCTCTCCCAAGTGTTGTAGGTATAATTATGTATAAATAAGTTAACCAACTGACTGTGACTGTGACTGCCTCGTTGGTCTAGTGGTCGCAAGCGCGACTGCTGAGCGTGAGGTCTTGGGTTCGATCCCCAGGTCGGGCAAAGTGTTATTGGGTTTTTCCGTGTGGAATTTCTCAGTAGCAGCTCGGAGTCTGGATTTGTGCCCGGGTGATGGCAATAGGCTCGCCCCCTATTACATGGGACTTAAACATAACGGCGAAACGTGGGTGTTACTATACACCTCTGCCAACCCTTCGGGGAATAAGGCGTGAAGTTATGTAAGTTAACCAACTGTAAAGTGGGTAGGTGATTTTATTATAAACAGCAGAGCAGTTGCGTATCATAGCTAACATCAACCATGACAATAGACGTGTTAAAAACAATATTCATTGCGTGGTACATAGTTTTGTAGGAGTCGGATTGTTAACACAATGTTTCTGAGGAAATTGTTGACCAGTCAAAATCATAGCCATAGCGATTACAAGTGTGTTGCGTAATTGGAATGTTGGTCTTTGATTCACGCGTAGCTTACGTACATACATACACATTTGACATGGCGCAGCCATGACCTACGGTCCCACTGGGAATCTGATTTTGAATCAAATCACCCGGTTTTTTTAGCATTCCGCATCTAGTCTATCCGGTATCAAAGCTGCCTTCTTCAGGTCCTCAAATACGCTACGTTTGCCGAGACGGTCATATCGTTAAGAACTTCTCTCGCAAAGACTCGTGTGACCTAACACTCATTGGTTTATCGACAGAAGTGGCTAGGTCACAGCAACCTCGACTAGCTGATTTTGCGAGTTGCGTTGGTAAATCTTACCTCCGGTTTCTGAATTGAGAATTCGGGATAAGCAATACTTAAGTAGTATTTGAGTACGGAGTTATCAAAAAAATGCTTTAAAATCCGTCATTTTTTTGACAACTCCGTAATCAAAAGTTATTTAGGTACTGCTTAACCTAGAATTCTCAATTCAGAAACCGGAGGTTAGTCTTTTTTGGAAAATGAAACTTCAAAAAAAAGCTATGAATTTGTAGACTAAATTAATCTCGACCTTATTTACGACTTATGCTTATCCCAAGAGGACGTTCCGTGATGCTTTCAAAATAAAACAATTTTGTCGGTAAGAATTTGACGACACAAAAAATAATTGGATCGAACACTTTGATATTCAACCGCTTTAATTATCTCCCCCAGGAAGGAAATGGTATTTATTAAAAATATTCTAAGGGACTTTTTTCAATAAAAATGTAAAGCAATAATCGGCATAAAGTCCCAATTTATCGGGGCAGACAAGTTTATCAGAGTACGGAAATTGAACTAATTCAATACAAAAAACAATAAAATACCAATAAGCAAAGTTCAAAGAACAAAAAGTGAATTAAACTTTTAATTCAAACGATTAGCTATTGTTTTCTTTGTTACTCTAGTCGTATTAATATCGCGATAAAAATACAAAAATGTATAAAGCGCACTTCAGACTACGCTATAATATATAGCATATAGTAAATATTATATTGCACAACGATATCGCTCCGCATACATTTTATATGGACACGTTTACACAACGCTATGCTATAAAGTATTACCTTCTCAGACCGTACGATTCTCCGGTCCCCGCCACGCCTCTCTTCTATCGCCCGTCGCCCAATGGATCGCCGGCAAATAACTTGCTATACATTAGTGGCGAAGGCTCCATACAACTCGATTCCTATCGGCTTCCCTTTCGAAATATGGCAAATACTAGTATCTATTATTTTAAATTATCATTTAAACAAATAATTGGTCCGGCTTCCCTTTTAAGAAAATTCACCATTCGCCACTGCTATACATAGTAGAACGACTTGCGATATAGCGTATAGTGTGAACGTCATGCTATATTGTTACAGCTTATGACACAATATGCTTTACTATATAGCGAAATAGTATAGCGTAGTCTGAACTGCGCTTTAGAGCGATGTTTCACACATTTCTTCGACCGGTGATAACACGTCGAAATAAAAACAAACATTTTATAAGGATGTGTTCACATCGATGTCACAAAAGCTCACGTTCGAGTAAAGTGATGGCCCATTTGGGTTTTCGATTTACATTTTAAAAATGGAACTCTTCTCATTTAATGTTGTAATGCCTTAGAGTCGACTTTGTCTTTTTATGTTACAAGCTTGTAAAGTTGGTTTGTGTAAATAAATGCGATTTTATAGAACCGGATCGAAGTTTTTTTATTTTCTTACTTATGTAATTTTTTTCAACAAATTGCAGAAGTTGTTTGAGTGAAAATGTTTCTGTAATTATGTCTCAATTTTGTTGGTGATTTAACGATGCATTTTCCACAAATGAATGAAAAGAGTAAAATAATTATCATAATATTATAAAATAAACAGTTCAATACAATTTAGTTCAGCGGGAATTAGAACCGATTTCTGAAACTGTTAGCTTTATAACATGGTAAGTAATTATTTTATCCTTAACAGTATTGTTTGAAGTCGGCTTTTATTTTTACCAAACACCTTTAGACTGTCACTGACCTTTATAAGGTCGAAAGGCCGAAATCATAACAAACTCTTGAAAAAAACTAAACTACAGGGTGTACCTAAACGAGTTCGTGTAATTCCTTCAAACCACGTGATCTATTGGTGATAAAAATTAACCCTAAATGGGTATTTTTGAAAAAGATATGAAAAAAAAACAAAAAGAAATCTTGCGTTTCATTTCTGAGTAATTTTAGAGCCCCAAGTTAACTGACTGCAAAGAGCGATATCGCGTTAGTCGTGCCCGCCAGCCGTGTCGCCGTGCTTTCATTCATTTATGCGTGGTATCGAAATGTTCACGAAAATAAAATAGGTATGTTTTTTGCAAAAAAAATGATTTCTTATTTTTTTACTGAATCCTTATTACGTGGTTTAGATACGATCACGTACCTACCAAAAATGCACGAAAATTATATTTTTAATCAAGCTAAATCCCGTGCGGGGCCGATCTACACCAGTAGATCATGTGGTTTTAAGGAATTACACGATTTTTTTTACTCTCTATATATGAACAAAAAGCTAAAACTTCATAAAGTATCGAAAAGTGACAATAAAAAACAAAGTGAGCCCGTAGCAACAATACGTTACGCCCAAAAATTTCCATATCAATCCAGTCTGAAAGCGTGTCCGTGTATCGCGATCCTAACGTAACATTGGCCGTGAAATCGATACGTTTATCGTACAGTGATCGTAATAAAACGTGGCGCGTCACTACATCGTATGCTTCCTACCCGAATTACGTTGTCCGATTTTTGGGATCCGTTTTGAAAGACTCGGAGCGGATGTATGGTCACGAATGATATTGAAGCTTCTAATATGTATTTTAAACTATGTGTAGGTCAGCAGATTTTGGCTCTTTGGGGTGAGCACAAATGCAAGCTGTATCTGACAGTGTTTAACATAATCAATTTTATTATGACTTACTAACGATTACGATTATATGTATCTCTTTTAATATCACGGCTCATCTTCCGTCCGGAAGATGTCCGGTCCTTTGGAAGGCATACGGGGGACACAGGTCCAAGGCGCAGAGGCCTCTTTGAGAACTTTAATCTAAAATGGGATGGGGCACCAACCGGGAACTATCCACGGCTGCACTGTTGGAGTACAGTCATGGACCGTCTCAAGTAAGTGCAAAACTATTGTAAAATATATCTGGTCTATGGGAAGGGGTGTTTAGTGGGTCGGTTAACCTCTATTGCCGGAAGAAAACGGCGACTGTCTTTCAAGTTTAAATTTGAAATGCGTTGGCAGACAGTGACTCGCCAGCTCACTAGCTGGGCCCCCTGAAAGCCGCCAGTATATAGGCGAAGGGGGCAACAAACGATTATAATTACGATATTACGATTACTAACTGACGATTAATCACAGATTTTGACGAGCATTATTCAAGAACATCTATAATTGAAGTCACTTTGCGCGTCTGTTTATACGCTTACTTTTTCTAAACTAATCAATGGATTTTTATGCGGTTTTCATTTTAATTTAGGTAACTTCTTCCGAAAAGTTTTAAGCTGTAAAACTTACCCAAACGACGCCGGGACAGGTCGCTAGTTAATTATAAATGAGACTCAGATTGATTACATTGTTGACAGTATTGAGCTTTACGTACGTATGTTTTTTTGGTCATGTTATGTATGTTATGATTAGAAGTACGTCTTGTTTACATCTTTTTAGTTCGCTTTTATGCAGGCGGGTTTTTTGATTTTTTAATTAACTTTTTTTTATTTACGTCTTTTTAGTATTATTTTATCAATGTATCGTACGTACTTATAAGTACCTAGCGTTGTAATGAGGCCTAAACAAATCTATCTATAGACCTTATTTAATATAGTACCATCACTCGCTCTAGTTCGCAACAACTTTCAAGTTGTGTAATTCTTAAACGGAGCTTATGGCTGTAAAATGGTCAAGAGAACATCATATTGATTTTAAAAGACCTATTCAGCGATATCCCACATAATATGGTAAGCGACTTTTTTTTTGTTTCTCCTCCCTTTTCGTATTTCATGGCCACCATCTTGATTTTATAAAAGTAAAACCTAAGCTATAAGCATTGCACTGCTTAGACAAATCGATAGAAACCTCATTCATTAAAATCCATCCAGCCGTTGGGCTGCTTTGAGGGTATAAAGAATCCCACACACATAGATACATAGATAAGCGTGAAAAACATAACCCTGTCCTTGCTGTCGCGCAGTCGGGTATTTTTTTTTTAAGATAACAAAATAAAAATAGCTCCTTCCCTGCACATGTCTGACTGTTGGTGTCATACAATAAAATAAAGCTATTATTACGACCTTTCAAATGGCATATACCACAACATGATACAGCACTGGGACCAAAACGCTCATTCTCTTTTTAGCTTAGTTCCTAAAAATATATAGATAGTAATAAGAAGCCTTTTACGTTCTAAAAGTTCAGATATTGACATGAAAAATACATCAGTAGATCCAAAACATGCATAGTATTCACCCAAAAGGTATTAAAATTGCTTTTACATTTACATGTCAGTCTGAAAGTAAGTGATTGTGTGTTATGCCTACTCATGCATGATATTATTCTATACAATCACATTTAAGAACACCTTTTATGTTGGTAACACGATTTAAGTTTTTTTTTTTTTAAAACGGCATATTATGATTGTATTCTTGAGTAAAATATCAAGTTTAAACAGTGTGTCCCTGTATAATGTGCCCAAACGAAAATGGGTGAAAATAGAACACAATTTATCGACAAAAAAATGGAAAAAACTAAAAACAAATCTTAATAAAATCGCTTTTTTAGAGATTTTATTATAAAATACATTAACATTTTATTAAATGCGCGTATTTCGTTTAAATAACAACAACAATGATGGTTAATAATTGATGTTGCGTTGTGGTCTAATTTCACCTATTTTTGTCTGTGCACATTATCCAGGAACACACTGCAGACATATGGCAAATAGGATTAATTTATAATTTCATGCTAGAAAGGTCCTTTGACGAATTTTTGAATTGTTCATGTAAAAAGGTTATGAAGAAATGGCTTATATCACTCTCTTATGATGAGACTGAGGAACTAGTAACATAAACGCACGTTTACGCACGCACGTATACACACAAACACCCCATCATGCACGTACACACACACACACACACAAATACTCACACACAAAAACACACAGTTTCTAAAATCTTCTTAATTGTGTTTTTCTTTTTTTGTTCTTTTGTTATTTAAATTGTTATACCTAATGCTAATATTTTATACTTACTTGTATAAGCACACCAGGCTTAGACGCTACTAATCTAATCTCATTAAATGTCACAACTCTGGCCCCCAAGATACAGGTTATACCTAGTTTGGGGGTCAACGTACAAATATGTGTAAAAATGATTAGTTACAAGTTAAGCACTATGTTTTGTTTATTTTATGTAATGCATTAATGTAACAAAGAACTGAATAAATAATTATTATTATAACTTTCGTCTAAAACCCTAGACTTTGGATCCAAGCCGCAGGGGTTCAGTACCGAAGGCACTTGGTGAGACACATAGATACATTTGACTCATCTTTCTGTTCAATGTTCAATTCTTTCCTTTCTACGGTGTTTAATCTTGGTCCTTGACAAAGATTAAGTTCGTTACGTTGTTTGTCATACTCATCCGCATCAAAGATGATCCGAATATTATTGTCGAGCACGGACATGAGAATGCATGCTTTCATTCATTCTGAATGGGCAGACCTATCGAAATCTGCAATGCAATAAATGCAAAAAAAAATATAACTGTACTAAAGAAACCTTTCTTAGGTGTACTTAAACCCATACTTGATTATGTAAGAATGTTAAGAAATAAATAAAATAAATATTAGCCTGTAACTGTCCCACTCCAGGGCACAGGCCTCTTCTGATACAGAGAAGGAACGAGCATTGATCACCACGCTAGCTCACTGCGGGTTGGCGATTTGAAACCATTATGTCTAGGTTTCCTCACGATGTTTTCCTTCACCGTATGTCAGTGGTGTCTTAGATTAACTAAGAAAATGTACATATGGCATTGAAAAAGTCACATTGGTACATGCCTGGCTACATAGAAACCGCAACCCGGTGCTTAACAAGCGGGTCTGTAATCTCCGGGTCACCACATCTCCTATACTAATGTTAAACCCGCGGTTTATGTTGGTACTAGCTTTAGCCCGCAGCTTCGCTTGCGTGAAATTTTGAACCCGTTAGTGACGATTTTCCATACAAACTTCCATCCCCTATTTAAAACTCCCTTAGGGGTTGAATTTCGAAAAATCCTGCCTTATTTCTTATCTATATTATAAAGGGAACCTCTGTGCAAAATTTCAGTTTTCTAGGTCCAAGGGTTTGGGCTGGGCGTTGATGAGTCAGTCCGTCAGTCAGGACTTTTCTTTTATTTATATAGATTTTTGTAATTCATCAGGTAAACTTTGTTTGTTGTTTTATGTTGTTTAAAAAACAATAAAAACGGTCCTAAGGGTCTCAAGGTCTGCCAGCGTACAATGGAACACAGCATCTTACATGTTAGATTAATGGATAAGGGTGGAAACATTACACTGCGGTCCAAAATACAAATCACTCACATTGCTCGAAAAGCCGATTAACAGACATGGGATTAGGCTGGCCATGTTTGCTGGTGGCCGTTTGAGCTACGGGCGAAAATTACCATACAGTGAAGCCTTGACAAAACAAAGCAACGACCAGACAGACTGCAAAAGCGATACCGGGACAAGCTGGACAAATGGAATATAGACTGGTAAATAATCATTGGCGCAAAACTGTGCCTGGGAGAGTACGTTGAGCTGTCGGTCCCAGATGTCATACGAATACCTACCTATGACAGTTGTTACGGGTAGTCAGAAGCCCGAAAGTTTGACAACCAGCCTAATCTTAGTATATCAGCATTGCGGAGGTCTGAAAACAGTCGCTCCATGTAAAATACTGGTATTCAGCCGCATCTGCGGTGCGAGCACGGACCTTTTATCGAGTCGATTCGAGAAATTTATCTATTCTAAACGTCAATTTTGACATAAGATATAGATAAAACTGCTGTCGTTTTATCTATATCTTATGTCAAATGGCCGTGCTCGCAGGGCTGGTTAGACTGGACGCTAACCCCAACACCGTTGAGAAAAGGCTAGGCAGAACATTGGCGCAAAACTGTGTGGACTGAAAATCACGGGGCGCCTTTGCCCAGCAGTGGGATGTTACAGGCTAATAGTAAGTCGTTAATATTATACTATCCTGTTACCAAGTCTTAGTACATATTAAATTGAATGTATGAATTGTTTACAGACGGAATACATATGCATTTAATTTAAAACTCTTTCATTATTTAAATATACATGTACAGGAATCAAAACACAAATTGCATTTTTTATACATTTTAACGCATTACTTATTTTACAATTCATTATTTTAAGTTACGTTTTTTTTTGTGGAACTGAACGCAATCTCGAAACGTGTCGTCTTCGAAAATTCCGGAAGTGACATCAAAATCCATGTGAATAAATCTATAAATTAATCTTTTCTTAGCAAACTGTTTGACTAGTCACTGAGGTAAGTTAGTAAGTGCGATTTCTGCTTGAATAAAGCACAAAAATAATTAAATTTATATGATTTTTGGCTAAAAAAAGAGATGTAGGTAAACAAAGCAGTATTGTGGATTATGACGTCACATTATGGCTGCGACAATAAAGTATGTTTGAGCTGTAGAAGAAAATTGTTGAAGTTTAATAATTGTTTTGAGCAAAAAACAATACTAACATTTGACTTTTAATACTTTTCTTGGGTTTATATTAATGTGCTTTATTGAAAATTTATTGAGAAAAAAAAATTACATGCATATTCCCTATTCATAACATACAACCTCATCTGGATAGAGTATTCACTGCTGTTTCGTGTGTTAATAAGAAGTACGGCTATCAAAAAAAATTGAAAACGGTCCGAGTGGGTGTTACGAAGGCTCTGTAAACAGATGTGTTTCGAGTGGGCTTGTTTGTCCGACCCTACTTCATATGAGTTGACGTGAAGTTCGGCGTCAATGGCTATGGTAGAACAGAGAGGTTCCAATTTAGGTACACACAACATTTAATAAATAATAATACCCAAAAATAAATATAATTTAAGTAAATGTTTTTTTTAAATGTAAATGCGTTTATCTTGACTTCATCATAGCCATAAACCATGTTGTGTTTGATGGCAGGTTTATTAAAAAATTTTGGTTACCTCTGAATATTATGTAAATTCATTATTTATTTCATCATTATATCTTGATACAATAAGCACGAATATGTGCAGTCTTTTAAAATAACCTCGAAAAGTAGAATGTGCGTAAAACAAATTGAATTCGTTATCAAACTGCTAGGAATCATGTAACAAAATATGAGTCGTATAGAATCAAAGGTGGCGATCTCACTTGTGGTCATGTGTAGTGTCGGTCTTAAAGAATAGCACTACCCTATCTCTTCCCGTGGGTGTCGTAAAAGGCGACTAAGGGATACTCTGGAGGAAGGCAGCAGCGTTCTTTGAGTACTTTAACAACCATACTGCGATCGCCAACCCGCCTGCCAAGCGTGGCGATTATTGCAAACCCACCCCCCTCTCTTTTGAGGGAGGCCTATGTCCAGCAGTGGACGTCTTTCGGCTGAACGATGATGATGAATCTCACTTTTTGGCACATTTGAGTTAACGACGTAGAAAATTCAAAAATATTTATTGTATACTGTTTGTTTGACATATCATGACTATAAATGGCCCTATTCTTTGCTTAATCGACACAAAATGTCGATTTTGTCCCAAAAACTGCAATTCTTAAGTAGGGCAGAGTTGCTTAATTTATCATTTTTTCGTTTGCTCAAAAGTTGCTAAAAGTCTCATTTTTACCACATTTGATTTTACACGACTCATAATAATATAATAAACAGGGTGAAATCGTAAACACTCGACAAACCGAAATGGGAGATTTTACTCATCACTATGAACATCTTTTACTATGGGACAAAACCGGAAATCGCGGAAAAAAAATCTGCTGTTCCCTACATTTTGACGAGTTATGCGAACATAAATGTAGGGAACATCTGGTTTTTTTTCGTGATTTCCGGTGTGGTCCCATAGTAAAAGTTGTTCATAGTGATGAGTACAAATACAATCTCCCATTTCGGTTTGTCGAGTGTTTAAAATTTCACCCTGTATAAACTTAATAAGCTTATTTCTGTCAAACCAATGGTATATATATAAGTCAGTTTGCGGTTATTATAGTTGTGGTTGAGTGTTTGGCCGAAATTAAATCTGTTTCTTAAATAGTTTTGTAACTCTATCCTCGCTTCTTCAATGTACCTACTTCGAAGTAAGTGGTATGGTTTTATCGTTATTATCTATACAGATCTGGATATTGTCTAACATAATTCTATTACTGATAGCTTTTGAAATTAGATCGTTTTACTAACGGCACCTATATTAATTTTGATGTAAACAAATTTTGGTAAGTAATTACAAAAGTATCTATATTTTAGTTTGTTCAAGAAATTAGTAATTAAATTAGACTAAGTATACATAACACCATAATATCACGCCTGTATTCCCCGGAAGGTTGGGCAAAGGTGTATAGTACACCCTCATTTCGCCGTTATGCTTAAGCCCCATGTAATAGGGGGCGAGCCTATTGCCATCAACTGAGCACAAATTCAAATTCCGGAATGCTACTGAGAAATTCCACACGGAAAACCCAATAAAACTTTGCTCGATCTAGAGATCGAACCCAGGACCTCACGCTTATCAGTCGCACTTGCGACTACTAGACCAATGAAATAGTCTGTATTGCGAATACTGCTCAATACTTTATACATTCTCGCATCTCGCCTCTTTTTCGCGCATTTACCAACTTTCCGTTCAACCCTCCGTGCTTCGCGGTTTTTTTAAACTCATTTATTTGAAAGATGTCCAAAGCAGAATCTAAGTTCAAAACCCGTCAATACAAGGTGTAAACGAATTCGTGTAATTCCTTCAAACCACATGATCTATTATCGGTATAGATTAACCCCGCAATCACTTGCGTTACCGGTGAAGTAAAACATAGTGAGGAAAGCACAACTCTTTTCTCGACGGTGTATGTAGTCCACCAACCAGGGGGCCTGGGGCCTAATTCTCCTAAAATAAATTGTTGCCAAACGCAATCGAACCACAGCCGTCAGTCAGTTTTTGTTTTCGAAAACTTTCAAAATGATTGATTTTGTTTTTTGTGTCAAACAATAAGACAGCTTTTGAAATTGAGAACAGGGGCCTAATTCTCCTAAAATAGATCTTGAAAAATCACAACCGAACCAAAGCCGAACCGTTCATTCAGACTGTTCGCAATTTCAAAAGCTGTCTTATTGTTTGACACAAAAAACAAAATCAATCATTTTGAACATTTTCGAAAACAAAAACTGACTGACGGTTGTGGTTCGATTGCGTTTGGCAACAATTTATTTTAGGAGAATTGGGCCCCTGTTACAGTTAAGTTTCGATCAAAACAACGCTTTTCATATTCTCTTACCGCCATTTTCAATATCCTATCTATCGGCGGTTTACCTTACTACAGATAGAAATTTGACATTACTTCTATGGAGCTTAATATGTCAAATTTCTATCTCTAGTAGGCGAAACCGCCGATAGATAGGTTATTGAAAACAGCCGTTAATAGGCGATCGTTATCAGATACACTCGCGTGAACTTAAATGAAGCGTCACTGCAAGTTGATCGGCGCTTCATGAAATTACGTGAAACAGGCTAGCGTGATGGTCTAAGGCCTAATTCTCATTCTGAGAAGAGGCTTATGCCCAGCAGTGAGACAGTAATAGGCTGATTACGTACATACATCAAAAAAAGTTTGCGATCACTTTGAAAAATGTTGTAGCCGAATTTTCTAATCGGGATTCAAAGCGATAATTATCATGATAAATATAGGTTGATAGTTATCTAGATAAATATAAATCAGATTTCAATTGGACTTTGAATTCGGAATCTTCACATACATAACTAAGCTAGTGATCGCAAACTTTTTTTGATGTGTGTACGTTTATATCATCTCTATCAAAGTTTAAATGTAAATTTATTATTAGTATATTTCTTTACCATTTATATTTTACACTAACTTTTGCCCGCGGCTTTGCTTGCATGAAATTTTGAACCCGTTAAGTGACCATTTTCCATACAAAGTTTCATCCGCTATTTAACTCCCTTAAGGGTTTAATTCGAAAAATCCTTCTTTATTCCTTGTCTACATTATAAAGAAAATCTCTGTGCAAAATTTCAGCTTTCTAGGTCCAAGAGTTTGGTCTGGGCGTTGATGAGTCAGTCAGTCAGGATTTTTCTTTTTATTTATATAGAAGACTAACCTGCTTTATTCTCACATAATTTTTAACATCACATTGTAACAATACCAAATTGTACATTAAATTATTTTAAAAGAGTATTCATGGATTAGACCACGTCTGTGGTCTAGTGGTTTGAGTATCGGACTGCTGATCACGAGGTCGTGGGTTCGATTCCCACAGGACACAATATTTATGTAATGAACATAAGTGTTTGTGTTGGTCTGGGTGTTTCTTATGTATTATAAGTATGTATTTACAAAAAAAAAAAGTATATAAGTATTGTTTCCATTGTCTAGTACCCATAGTACAAGCTCTGCTTAGTTTGGGACTAGATGGTGCTGTGTAGAAAATGTCCCAAAATATTATTCTTGTATCTCTTTGAGATCACGGCTCATCTTCCGTGCGGAAGATGTCCGGTCCTTTGGAAGGCATACACGGGGACACAGGTCCAACGCGCAGAGGCCCCTTTGAGAACTTTAATCTAAAATGGGGTGGGGCACCAACCGGGGACTATCCACGGCTGCACTATTGGAGTACAGTCATGGACCGTCCCAAGTGGGTGCAAAACTATTGTAAACTATGGTAAAAAATAATATCTGGTCTATGGGAGGGGGTGTTTAGTGGATCGGTTAACCTCTATTGCCGGAAGAAAACGGCGTCTGCCTTCCTTTATTAATTATATTATTATGGAGTTTATTTCCGGCTCTTCTCCGTAGGACCTATTTTTTGGAACCGTGCAACTAAATTGTCGAGACGTTTCCTAAGTGCTGTGACGGTGCATTCGAAATAAAAAAACTTTGAATTTGAAAAAACCGGCCAAGTGCGAGTTGGACTCGCGCACGAACGGTTCCGTACCATTATCTATAAAAACGGCGAAAAAAACCGGTTGTTGTGTGGGAGCCCCCTTAAATATTTATTTTATTCTGTTTTTAGTATTTTTTGTTAAAGCGGCAACAGAAATACATCATCGGTGAAAATTTCAACTGTCTAACTATCACGGTTTATGAGATACAGCCTGGTGACAGACGGACGGACGGACAGCGGAGTCTTAGTAATATCCCGTTTTACCCTTTGGGTACGGAACCCTAAAAAATGCTATTTTCGTGCAATATTACCTCCATTTATACCATAGAAAGTGTTTTTCCAGCAAAAGTTTGCAGCAAGCCTGTCAGGCCGTGGTTTCCTGAGGCTAAAGTTTGAATAGAACTTATATTCCATTTCAGCTCGAATTCACAAACACTTTCGGACGGGCACTTTTGTGAACTTTGTTCCGTAACATCTAACTACGTAGAGAAAAACTATTATGTTTGTTTCAAAAGTGGACTCGTACTTGATGTAGGAAAATAATAGTACATTATGATAAAAGTCAGCTAAGTTGGTCATTACAGTCGAGGATTGATTGCAGCCCGAGCCGAAGGCGAGTGCGTATACAAGGTTAGTCGGAAAGGGGGTATTAATAATCCGAAAGAGTGTTAAAGTACCTATAAAAATGAATAACTTTTATAAGTTTTTAAACTGACATGGTCACTAACACAATCATTAGAACTTAGAACGGGATATTTACCATGTTTATTATTTGTTTTGAGTTTCCGATATTTCGGCACCGTTACAAGCGCCATGATCACGGAGGAACCATCCGTGATCCATTCATCCGTGATCATGGCGCTTGTAACGGTGCCGAAATATCGGAAACTCAAAACAAATAATAAACAAAGTAAATATCCCGTTCTAAGTTCTAATGATTGAATAACTTTTGTTCTGCAGCTTTCCCTAAAAGTCAATAATTTAAGAGAAATAATAGCTGTTCAAATATTTCATAAAAATATGTTACAATCTATCTACCCTTAGATAGATAGATGGATAAATACATTGTCAGGTCATATTTGGGGTCACGGATTAGAAGCTCAATTTTCTGAATTCGTAACTAAAGAAGGTTTTATTTTTAAATTGTCATCAAAATTATTTAAGTTTGTAATTTTAACGCTTGCTTTGAACGGTCATCAGTGATACTTTAAGTGACCTGCGGATTAGTACCCCCTTTCCGACTAACTTGTAATATACTAAAGCTGAGAGTGTAATGACCAATGCTCATGCGTTTCATACGACGTTTTTCAGCATACTTGCGAGGAAAAAATACCGGCCAAGTCCGAGTCGGACTAGCGCACCGAGGGTCCCGTATAAAAAGTTATTAAGTCTGATTTCTAAAACACTGTGGTAGTTACAGACATAATTTTATTTTTTCCTGTAATATTCACATAAACCTCTATCAATTTGATTTATTCATTTCTCATTATAAGTCAAAAACTATGCGGCATAAATGAAAATAAAAGTGTATTTTAGAATATGCAAATGAAGCTCTTTCATATGATTCCACATTAGAATTGATGACCCCATTTTAAAATTTCAAAGCCCCACTTCTGTAGGTACCTTTGCAATGAATACAAAAACATATTTTCAATTATTTACTTGCGTTATAAATGGACAAGCATTATTTAGAACAGCAGTAACAGCTACTTAACGAGCAAATGCGTTAAAGTAAGATATTTGTGAGTGTCTCTTTGGTAACTCGTTCCTAAACATCGCGAATCCAACAATGTTTACCAAACGCTTGTAAAACTCAAATACCCATCAACGCCGTCCTAATTGATTTACACTGCAACTTGGCGCTACCCCAATTTGACCCAACAATACCATCCACCAGGCTACTAATACGATAGCCCCGGGGGAACATAAATCCGTTTTACAACTTGCAGTAATCCGCATTCATGATAACTGCCCTTTTCATGTCGGAGCCACATCTTTTTTATAATTTATTCGGGTCATTTAAATTTTTGCAGGTAGGCACCTGTACGGGAAATCTCGTATGGAAATATGCCGGAAATGAAACGAAAACATTGGTTATGTTACCTTGGATTATATGGTATTCTAATTGGATATGTTCGTGCCTGTACCGTTCTGATACAAGATAGAGAGAGAGAGAAGAGTGAAAGAAAAACATTACCTATAAAAACGGCAAAAAAATCACGTTCGTTGTATGGGAGCCCCCTTAAATATTTATTTTATTCTGTTTTTTAGATTTTTTTGTTATAGCCGTAACAGAATTACATCATCTGTGAAAATTTCAACTATCTAATTATCACGGTTCATGAGATATAGCCTGGTGATAGACGAACGGACGGAGAGCGGCAAAAAAATCACGTTTGTTGTATGGGAGCCCCCTTAAATATTTCTTTTATTCTGTTTTTTTAGTATTTGTTGTTATAGCCGCAACAGAAACACATCATCTGTGAAAATTTCAACTGTCTAACTATCACGGTTCATGAGATACAGCCTGGTGACAGACGGACGGACGGACAGCGGAGTCTTAGTAATAGGGTCCCGTTTTACCCTTTGGGTACAGAACCCTAAAACAGAGTGCATCGATGCTTATCGCTTTATAGCATTGAAAATACGTATTGGTAAAATGGGGCTTTTTGAAAACCATGAGGCTAATTGGCATGAACATGAAATAAAACGTCTGTCCTCAATTTCAAATATTCAAATTAGGTTTGTTGGGGCGATTTCGGATATGGGGTAAATTCGTTTAAATAAAATTGCCACAGAATGTGTCGTCAAAATATTACGACGCGGACTGAAGTGAGGAGCAGATAAATGCCGTCGCACTCTATTCTTGCCAACAAGAAATAAATATCATCACATTCTACGGTAAATCCATTTTACCGATTTTACCCCACATCTGGATTTGCCCCAACGCACTATACACGGTGCTTTTTAATCCACTAGGGAGCTTCTGCAGAAATAGTGTCTTTTTTTTTTTTAAAAAAACGTTGCCCCACACTAAGATTGCTCTTGTATCGTGGGTGCGTTTACAGACACAAATCTCACAAACAAACGCCCAGACCCGGAACAACCATCTGTAGGCCATACAAATTTTTGTTCCGTGTGGGAATCGAACCCACGACCCGTAGCGCAGAAGCCAATCGCTTAGCCACTGCACCAAACGTGTCTTCAAAGTGTGTACACGCAATGTAACTAATGAATTTAATTTTAGGGATATTGTACCTCTCAAACCGTATACCTAGGTAATAATTTGATTGCAAAAAAATAGATTTCTCTGTTTTGATAATATGATGGATGGTTTAGATAGGATTTGGTATGTTTATCACTATCGTGGCTCCCTAGCCAATAAAAAAGCACCGTGTATACAATAACATTAATATCACAAATACATAGCACCGTAGTGTTTTAAAAACCACGTTTCCTAACTGAATTCCAGTTAGTCCCATAGTTTTCAACTAGCCCCATTTTAAGGTACAACATTACTGTTATCCTTTTATCCATACTGAAGTATCAAAGTATCAATGCACCATTGACGCAGTGGCTAAATGCACTTGACTACGCACTAACAGTTAACACAGTACGGTACGTGGTAGGTTCCCGGACACGAAACAAAATATATTCGTACTTATGGCTTAAAAATCTATGTTCAAACTCTAGATGTTTGTAACTGGAGTCCGCGCACCCCTGCGTCGTATTAGTAATAATTATACTAAGGTTTTTACAGAATTAGACATATTTGCAATGCCGGCTAATAAGTTTCGTAACTGATCAATCAATCAATAATGCCTTTAAATAAGTTTAATAATTGTTTTCTCCTTTAATTTCGATTCGTTTTGCTCATAACATAAATATTCTGTTTTGTATTTTGTGGATAACGGTGTGAGTTGCACATTTGTATCATGTATTTGTTTTGTAAGTTAGCTCATAAGATCTAATGTGTAACTGTTTGTTAGTCCCAAATAAATAAATAAACTGCATTACACTACATAAAAGATACTACGGTACGGCATCATACCTACATAAAAAACCTTCCATAAAAAACACATCTTTAAGTAGAGACATTAAATCTTTTAACTAATCACCACCAACTCGTCAAAACCATTTATAAATTTCAGGTGTTTCAAACGATTTCCGCGCCAATAAAACATAAAACTGGCTAGGATTGGTCCCATTTGCCGCCAACCTTTACGTTATCACCGCAAATTTATGGCTCCAATATGAGAAAGTTTTTGTCATCGTCAGGACCGCTCAACATTTGGGGAGTACGCGTTATTCATAACCATACTTTTTGTTTATCTACGCAGATAAAATGGGAACTGTTAGTTCGCCTGGCATTGAAAAATCTCACTTCGTTTCAAAGTAAGGGATCGTTATATGCTGAGTAGAATTTTGAATAGTTCCGATTTGAGATTAGATGTGCGCCTCGCATTCATATGGCTTTATTAAAAAACTTTTTGATTTATTAATCGTACCTTACGTTGCTTGAAATAAACAATCAATGAAAGTAAAATGTACCTAAATAACTGCAATAAAATTAATTTCAGGACGCTCGTATATTGTATAACCCATATTATGGTTTTAAGAAAAGTGAATAACAATTTGGCATTTCTTTATATTTTTTTATTTTATGATTATCACAGAAATTTTTAAAAATAAAAGTTTAAGTAGAAGTCTTTGCACTTTTCATCTTCCAAAAAGTTGGTAGCTAATATAAGATCTTTATTAATAAATTGTTTCTGTAACCTTTTCACAAGTTAATCATAAAGCGCGTATGTAAGGAATTTCTTACTTGATTGCGCGTGCTAAGCTCTCTTGCTAGACATTTTGATATAACAAATTGCTTGAGTAAACACAAAATGTTCCTACCTAGGTTTATGAAAATTTTCATACAATGTTTTCCCCACACAAATTCTGGATAATATGTTACGCCTGTAACCATAAAGGTACTAATATTATTATACGTTCACATATTAGTGACTTAGTCGCAGCCAAGAATTATTGCAAAATTATGTTTCTGTGTAAACAATAATAATACTGAAGATTAGCATTGCTATATAACGTGGCACTGCTACCAGTCTTCTGAGCACGTTACCTTTTAGTTTATAGTTTTGTAAGGATATATTTTTCTTTATTTTGTATTATTAATTATGTTAATATTGTTAGTTAATATCGTATCATTCTAAAGTCAATATTTTTTCTTCATATTACTATTAAATGGGCAGTATTATAAAATGCAAAATCTCTACATCTAAACAAGTCTAATCATTATCAAGCCTGAGTGGTCACCACTATACAAGCAGTTTACCAAGGCGTTGCCATGACACAAACTTTCAAGGCTTTCTGCCAAATACATCGCAGTTTCCCAATTCCCAGAATAAAAAGAAAACTTGAAATAAGAAAAAAATACTTCCAACTTTTCTGATTAGTACGAATGGAATTTTGCAGAGAACTAGAAATGCTTCAATTCTGAGTCAAACTAATAAAGGACATCAGGCAAAATTCATACATTGGTGTTTCAGAAAAAAAAGTTGCGCGTCCCGACCTAGTATTATTTGTAACAGCTAAGTCGTATATAAACTTTGAACAGTTACTATAATCATAACGTTGTAACTGCATTTCCTGTGGTAATTGATATACGAAACATGACTATTTATTATAATACATATTTTCAATATAAGGTAATTGATTTGATAAAAACCACTGTTTATATAAATTCATCAGTTTTTTTTTTCTAAACGTCAGTTTGCATTGCAATAATTCTTCCAGACTAGGTAAATTAAATTTTTTGGACCAGGCCCTTTATCCATTCTTCATGCCAGTGACATACCATATTCTCATATATATTCAGGCCATGACGTAATGTGGTGATGATTCTGGGTGCCATAACATATTTCTAGGAACTGTTCACTCACAAATTGCCACTACTAGTGTAAACAGCGTAAATGCAGAGAGTTCCAAAGATTTCTATCATTATTGTCGACTTAACTTTGGCCCACCATGTGTTGTTGTTTCCGGCAAACAATATATCATCCGCCTACTTTTCGAGGGCGGGACGTCGGAGATCATGTCAAGATGTCAGATAGCAACATCCTCGTGTGCAATAACAACAACAGCCTATAAGAAGAGGTAAAAAAAACCTGTTAGTAGAAGGACTTCTACGAAGGATGGTCTGAATACAATCCCGGCACATTAATAATCCGCCGGCCAAAACAAGGCATATACTCTAGCCAGAAAACCACCCATTGCCACCAGGTTATGTCAAACCTCAGGAACGCCTACCTCCAACCTCCACCAACTGCGGTGGCCTATTTGGAAGTCCTTGAACCGACTGAGACCACAAGTAGTCACTACAAATTCAATACGGCAATATGGGGTATCATCAACTGCTACCAAGCTGACTGTGAGTGTGGCGCTCCCGAACAGACTATATCCCATCTGCTCCAGTGTCCTCTGTGTCTTACGTCTTCACTATGGAGGACCTGGAGGCTATGTTCGGAGTTACCCTGCGAGATCATATCAGAAATGATGAGATCCGCAGGAGAACCAAGGTAATCGACATAGCTCGAAGAATTGCCAAACTTAAGTGGCAGTGGGCGGGGCACATTGCTCGCAGAACGGATGGCCGATGGGGCCGAAAGGTTCTGGAGTGGCGACCGCGTTCCGGAAGACGCAGCGTGGGTAGGCCTCCCACAAGGTGGACCGATGATCTGGTGAAGATCGTGGGAAGTGGATGCGAGAAGCACAGGACCGGTCGATGTGGCGATGCTTGGGAGAGGCCTCTGTCCAGCAGTGGACGTCTTTCGGCTGAATGATGATGATGATGATGGAGGACCTTAATCGGGCCACTGATAACGCAATTCGTGTAGCCACCTACTGGGCCAAACTAATTTGACTATCGTATCGACATGATAAGAAGACCTCCGACTTTTCGAATTTATATGCGTATCAGAATTTGATATCTCTAGCGAAAGACCGTGAGGAAACATGTACACCTAAAGCTCCAAACATGGTTTGTGTAGTCCACCAACTTGCACCAGGCCAGCGTGGTGGTCTAAGGCCTAATAACCCTTCTCATTCTGATAAGAGGCCTGTGCACAGCCGTGGGACAGTATTGAATTGGGCTGATTGTGCTTATGCTATGCGGTCACCAATATATTTACGAAGAGCGAAGATAAAGGTTTTATTCCCTCAAAGTTGCCGTGGACTGGTGTATAAGGAAGATGCACTGAATATTGACCTGCATTTCCTAGTGAATTTTTACAGGCTAGCGTGACAACGGCACAGGCACGGGCGGAGGCAACAAGTTCACTGTAAAATAAAACTTATGTATGTACTTGTAAAGAATAGAATAAGAAAGCACGTTGACGACCGTCACTCGCTCCGTCGCTGCATCGCCGCCCGTCCGTCCTTTGTTTCGTTCCGTCCCGTCGACAACGTGCTCTCGTATTCTATTCTCTACGCTGATATAAAAAAGCTTTATTTTACATTGAACTTGTTGCCTCCGCCCGTGCCTGTGCCGTTGTAATGTGAATAATCCCTAAATGCCGTAGCTTAAGTCACGAAGCACACAAAATTTTTTTGTATCCGAAATCAGATGTCGGATTTTCCCAACTCTATTTAATACATAAAAATTTTACTATCCTTATTTTTAGCAACACTTCCTAGAGTTCGTTTTCTCAGATGACAAATTATGACCGATCATATTTGACGTCACTTTCCAAATGTATGTGAATGTCAATTTATTTTCGCCGTGATATAAAAATATTACGCCTGAAAAGTATTATATCATCAAACGGAATCTTTGTAAAAAACCAGGAAATATATTATATTAATGTTGTCTTTGATTTCCGGACTAAAATACTCGTGGTTTTTCTTCATGGCTACTTAATTTCTTATAATGTTTATAATAATATTTTTATTAATGTATGTTTCTTCTAAAGCCATCAAAGAAACACGGAATTTGATGTTTATTTTCTGTCTCATAGCGTAAATCATTCGGATCACGTCCATGTAACTAATAGGCAACTTGCCCATTATTATAACAACTTATAAACATGTACTGTGAACATGGACATATTCTGGTACTCACAGTAAATAATCCTGGAAGAGATATTCCTACCAGCACCAAGCGTGGCATGATATTAATTTTAAAAAAAGTCAGTGAGAAACTTCCTGAGATAAATCATAGTCGTTATTCACAACGCAACGTTCATTGCGGTGACCGTATAGTAGCCATTTAGCTGCTGCATAATAGCAAGAAGGGAACTAGTTTTTTTTTAATCTTAGAACTTACCGTTTATTGTTTGCATATGGGTTCATGTATCAGGGCTTCTCATATCAGCAACCACTTATAGATCAACCTGCAACAAAAAGATAGATAATTTATTATAAATTTTCGTAACCATAGATACGCACTCTATAAACACTAGAAGCGCAGTAATGGGGCTATAATAGTGGAGTAATATTATAATTAGAACGCGTTCGTCCTATACTAATATCACCGTGTGTTCTGCTATAAAAATAGATAAATCATATTTTTCTATTTGAATGGCAACTATCAAGCAATTTCTCATTATTACTCCTCTACTTCTGACAATGACCTACATTGTTCTCACATTACCTTAATATTATTGTGTTTATGAAATATATTGAATGAATCTAAAAGTACCTATATACTAAATTATTTAAATACCTACTATTATAGGTAATTTTGTTTTCAATTCATCCAGAATCGTTCTACACTTATACTTTGTTTATCATCCGCAATTTGAATAATTTCATTATTGTAATGAATATTACCTTTTCTGTGTACGGACTTAATTAATTTATTCACTTGACAGACAGATCGGTGTCTCTGAAGTTTGTTGCGCATTTCTTCTTCACAGCATAAATACTAGAAAGCGGTGAAGGATTTTTGGGGACTGTCTTTTCTAACATTGACGTTCAAAAAGAACTTTCTTGTCTATTTTGAATAAATGGGTTTTGAAGTTGAAATTGAATGTGATATGTGACTTTTAAACATTTGCAATATATTCCGAAGTTTTCGTTGATTTGTTTAATTAATGAAGTTTCAGTAACAGGTCTTATGCGACTTATGACTGGAGCTTCATTAAACCTAACCTTGACTGATTTATAATGACTTTATAAGAGCTTTGAAAGATTTTGTTTTGAGCTCCCTTCGTTTTGAATTATGTAAGTTTCAGAACTAGGATTCATTTCAACGTTTATTCCGCCCACGTTATTAATGTTTTTGTTCAAAGTAATGTAAACTCAGTAATTATTTGTTGAAGAGATCAGATGACCGTCGATCAATGTAACAATCTGATTATCCTGCCGTATCTTCGCTCATCAACCGCGCGGAACATAATATGATTTGCAAAGGTTAAGCTGCGCTTACCGGGGTCCGTCCGTGGATTGGTGACCGTTCGTTATACATCGAGACCCCTCCGTGCCTAGGAGAGCACGTTAAACTTTCGATTCCGGGTGTCATACGAATTCCTATGACAGTCGTTATGAGTAGTCAGTCAGAAGCTCGAAAATCTGACAACCGGGATAACCTTAGGATATTGACAACGCCAATAACTGGGTTGCGGCGGTCTCATGATAGTCGTTCCGTGTAAAATACTGATATTCAGCTGCATCAAGTTAGGGCGTATACATAAAGGGAGCAGGTAACCAGCGCCGACCTACCAGCGCTTATCGGTACTGGTCCGTGCAGGTAACCGCTACACAAAGGAAGCGGGTAGAAGCAGGAGCTGGCATTTTTTAACAAAAATACGCCATATTCCCTTGCAAATACAGCAACAAATGACGGCCTACCAGCGCTGATCGGAGCAGGTCAGAACTTGTCGGTGACGTTCGGAGCTTATCGACGCTGGTTCGCCACACAGTATAAAAACTACCTGCGCCGACTCACTGCGCGGACCAGCACCGACTAGCGCTGACAGATCGGCGCCGGCAACCCGCTTTCTACGTTTATACGCACTTAAACCTGACGCCAACATAGTTAGGCAAAAAAGCTAGGCAGAAGATCTGCATCCTAATTGCGCAAAACACTCGTACCTAATGGCTTTGATGTTGACAGGTCAACAATTTCCATAGCAACGTATGTAATATCAATCCGACTTCCCCACAACTATGTACCACGCAATGGATATTGTTGTATAGTCAAAATAAAAGGTATTATAATTACGAATGTGATACGCAATTCGGATGCTGGTCAGACTAAAAACCGACAAATAGTCAGGAAAAGGATAGGCAGGTGACTTAGAGCCATTACGCACTGTCGATTGGTCGCCAGAGACTTGGTCTCTCGGCGACCAAAACATAAGCATAGTCCCCCGGGCGACCGGCGACCAAGTGCGTAAACACCTATTTAAACTGTAGAAAGTCACACTCGCCGTCGATCAAGTCTCTGGCGACCAGTCGACAGTGCGTAATGGCTCTTAACGAACACAGATTTCATGTGAGTTAGTATTATACATACATACATAAACTCACGACTTTTTCGCATGGGGTAGGCAGAAACTATAGAACGCCACATGCTACGATCCTTACATACTCCTTTCGCTTCGTCCACGTTCATACATCTTGTCATACACGCACGCCGCTTGAGAGTTTAAGAATATTACCAATAGTATCGATGGAAGTCCTTCTAGGGCGTCCTCTACGGGCGTTTCCACTGACATCCGCCAGTAAATGTCAAGCAATGATTGTAGGTAGCTCGTTCCACTTAAAAAATATTAACATTCATCACCTTATGCCGATAATGTTCAACCACTCAGTCATTCCTCTATCACCTCACTTAAAGGATTTGGGTTTGCACATTGACGATAGGCTAAGTTGGAACAAGCAGGTGGCTCAGGTTAGCCAGAGCGTCACGGCCATACTGCGATCTCTCTATAGATTTAAGCATTTCCTCCCATCCACCACTAAAACCCTTTTAGTCCAGTCTCTTGTGCTCCCAGTAATTGATTATGCAGATGTTTGTTACTCTGATTTATCCCAAGAACTTCTGAACAAATTGGATCGTCTTCTTAACAATTGCATTCGTTTTATTTTTGGACTTCGTAAATATGATCACATTTCTCATTTCCGTTCTCAGCTTAAATGGCTGCCTATCCGGCAGAGACGTTCCCTCAGATCTCTCTGTATGCTCTTCTCCATTATGAACGATTCATGTGCTCCTGGTTATCTAAAAATATATTTTCAAGTTTTGGGCAGTTCTCACAATCGCAACCTTCGTGCTTCTGAAAATTTAGTTCTCCAAATTCCTTCCCACCGCACTGGTTTCATATCTAACTCTTTCGCTGTCTCAGCAATCAAACTTTGGAACGGGCTTCCCCTTGATATTAAAAAAGCCCCGAGTAAATTCTCGTTCAAACGCAAAGTTAAGGAATACTACTTGAAGTCGCTGCACTCCTAATTATCTAATTAGTCTTTGTCATAATTACATTTAGATTTCCATAACATTTTGTATTTGATATATATTATATCTATATATTTTATTATTTATATATAATATATGTATTTTATGTAATTTATATTTGTCTTAGGAATTTGTATTCTAAGTATTCAGTTCAAAATTTTCAACTCTTTTTTATTTATTTTTTTGCTGTACCTATTTCGATGCTTTTATTTTTAACCCAAAGGTTGACTGGTAGAGAATGCCTTATGGCATTAAGTCCGCCTTATGTACCACCATAGTGCATAAAAGTATAAATAAATAAAAATAAATAAATATAAATAAAACCTTTGGTTAATCAGTATCACCTATATCTACTACAAAAATCTAAATAATGACTCAATCAAATCGATGCCTCCCACGTAAGTTGTTGTGAGCCACAAATTGCATTTTTGTGTTTTTCACGTAAAAGTGTCTAATTTATGTAGATATATTATCTGTTCCAAATATAAAATACCGAAAAAACGATATATATTTTTGCAATTGCATCGAAATATCAAATCGGAAACTATCCTAAAACTATTTTATGTGAAACGCATTTTCTATGAGACATTTTCTCTACTGTCAGCTGGCATTAAAATCTGAATCAGTTTTGATAAATGGTTTATAACCATCAAGTGCCACCGGTCTACGTGTGTGAGTCCCCAAATGTACTTATTATGCGAAGGGGAAAAGGACGCTATGAAAGTATGCTCTTCCGTAGAGTGCTGATGTGGGGGTGTCCTTGTGAAGTGACGGTTGGGATTGCTACCTGGTTGTGAATTATGTAATAAAGTGCAGGCGGTCCGGTTCCTATATCTTACTGTCTGTTATTGGTTAAAAGTACGAATCGTTAACAGTAGGTAAAGATGTTTAGTCTGCGTACAGTGCTATTGTAGGATTGCATTTATAATTACCTACTACGAGTAATCTCTATGAAATAATTACATACAGGGTGTGTCGCAAATAGTGGTCCAATGTTAAGGGGTGGACACACCGTGTATTCAGCTGTCACGTACCACAATTTAAACTATTTTTTAACATAGGTCTCAGAATTTTATTTCTTCATTTTCATTCAAATTAACTCTTCGTTTTACTAATTTAGCTGTAATTTCAACCCAATACATTATTTTCCTATTTTGATTTTTGTTTATAACTGCTGGATACATGTGCTATCATATGCAAGTAATTTTTAATTTTTAGTTATTTTTTTCGAAAAAAATATAATTCTAAAATAAAAACTAATTGTGGTAAGTATGTGATAGCTGAATATATCGCGTATCAACCCCTTAACGTTAGACCACTATTTACGACACACCCTGTATACAAAATGTAAAATAACAGAGGGCGTTCCCTTAAACCCGTTATTCTACATCATTAATATATTAAAATAAAAAATATAAATACAAAAATAAGCAACAAAATAAAAGAACGAAAAAAAAAGTCTAACAATTCGGAACGGCCTGTTCAAGACCAAAATAGTAGCGTAGATAGGTTAAATGCGATGTTGCCGTGTTTTCCAAATTGTGTGCGCAAACAAGTGCGCGTGAACATTAAGCGTTGCGTTTATGTACCGTAACATTTTTTTTTGTTTTTTTTTGGTCTTTTTGGGAATACTTTTGAAAATACTGGAACGCCTTTCGTTAGTCAACACATCTACTGTATTTTATTGAAAAAGGGGTGAAAGGCGATACTAAAGAAGTGGAAGTCGTGGGTAAAGACAACACGTTTAGTGCATTGATTGCGATTCCCACACGGAACAAAAAATTGTATGGCTTACATATACAGGGTGTTAACGAATTCGTGTAATTCCTTAAAACCACATGATTTACTACTGGTGTAGACAGGCCCTGCATGGGATTTAGCTTGATTAAAAATAAAAAAATAAGAAACTTTTTTTTCATGCGTCTTTGTTACCGATCGTATCTAAACCACCTAATAAGGATTCAGTAAAACAAACAAGTTTTTTTTTTGCAAAAACATAATCTTATTTTTGTGAACATTTCGATACCACGTATAAATTAATGAAAGTACGGCTGGCAGGAACGACTAACGCGATATCGCTCTTTGCAGTCAGATAACTTCAGGCTCTTAAAAGACTCAGAAAACGAAAAAAAAAAAAAAAATAATTTTTTTTGCTTCATTTTCGAAAAATTTCGTTTACGGTTAATCTGTGTCACCAGTAGATCACACGGTTTCAAGGAATTACACGATTTCGTTAACACCCTGTAGTTGTTTCGGGTCTGGGTATTTGTGCATGTGAGATTTGTGTCTTTTTTTTTTTTTTTTTCATCCTATTTTGTCCCACTGCTGGGCAAAGGTCTCCCCCATAGCCTTCCACTCATCTCTATGCCTTGCCTTCTCTGGCCAATCTCCCATAAACGAATCTAAGTCATCACGCCAGCGTTTCCTAGGCCTCCCTCGGCGACGACGCCCGTCTTCCGGCACCCACTGCGTGACGACTCTAGCCCATCTGTCTTTATGCATTCTGCATACATGACCCGCCCAATCCCACTTCAGTCTTGCAGACTTATGACCCACATCGGCAATTCCTGTTTTGGAGCGTATCGTGGTATTACGTATTCGGTCACTGAGCTTAATACCCAATACGCTACGCTCCATCGCTCTTTGGCAAACCTTGAGTTTGGACTTTTGAGACTCAGTCAGGGACCATGTTTGAGCACCGTAGGTTAGGATGGGCAGAATGCACAATACAGGAAAAATCCTAGTGTGGGGCAACGTTTTTTACAAAAAAAAACCCTCGTTATTCATTTATAATTACAGAAATAGAAACAAGTTGGTTTTAATTACGGAGAAAAAATGTAATGACGCATTAAAAGTTTAATGACGCAGCTCAGATCATTATTTGTTGCATTGTTGCATACTTATTTTATGGTATGACGTGAATCTTGACTACACTTGCATCACTCATAGTCTAACTCACTCTAAGACGTACTTCATAATCTAGTTACCTATTTATGTACCTACATGAATAAATGAAAAATTATGTTAGTAAATGAAATTGAAAGTGGTTAATACAAGAAAGCTTTTACTCCACTAAAGATTTCTTAAAAAATAGTTCTTTCCGCTACTGCGCTTATTAAGAGACATTATATCATGCTGTTAGATAAATTATGTAATGTAACGTTTAATTCTATTTTTTTGGAAATTCTAAATTTATTTGACATACTTAATGTGTAACTTAATTTAATATTTGCATGCCTATATTACTGGTGAAATATGTCTTGGTCTATTTTTTATGTAACAACTTGTGTACCATATTTCAAGCAAATAAATAAATAAATGGAGCAACTTATAATTTGATCAACGAAAAATGGGTCTGTATCGGTCCGATTAGGGTTGCCAACTCTTTCTCGGTCAAAAATAGTAGTTCTAAAATTATTACCCACAAAAATATAATAGATTACAAAAGGATAAAAACAAAAATTTGTAGGTTCCAAACAAGAATATTTTTTTATAAGTTAACTTCAAAAGTAGGTAGTTACCAAAACACAAATTCGAGAGCGCGAAAATCGAAATTGCCAAATTGTCAAACTCAAAGTGAATACAACTGTCAATTTGACATACCAGACTCGTTCAGAAATAGTTAATTAGGTACGTTTTCCGTTTACACATTTTGAAATGAATATTATAGCATTGAGTTTGATGCCTTTAAAATGTAGTAGTTTCGCCTACTATACAGGGTGTAAACGAATTCATGTAATTCCTTCAAACCGCGTGATCTATTGGTGACACTGATTGATCCTGCATAGGTTTTTTACAGAATCAACAAAAAAAAGTTTTCAAAAAATTTGCCGTGATATTCTGTATCTGAGTAATTTTAACGTCCCAAGTTAACTGACTGCGTGGAGCGATATCGCGCTAGTCGTGCCCATCAGCGGTGTCACCGTGCCTTCATTAATTTATGCATGGCATCGAAATTTATCGATTATTATTATATTTATATATCACATAAAAAACATATTTTGGAAAAAAAAGTTTATTTTTTAATCAATCTAAATCCCGTGCGGTGTTAATAATAGATCATGTGGTTTGAAGGAATTACATGAATTCGTTAACACCCTGTATAATATAATAGCAAGGGTATACATGAGAAAGTAAAAAAGTATAGCCCAGTCATTAAAATTATCTATAAAAGGTAAACAAAGCTTTTATCATAAAACACTTATTATGCTTTATGAATCCATTAAACACACACATTACCTTAAACTCAGTCTAAAATAATTTTTGTTTTCTAGAAAATGTTTATTTTTAATGGATTCTTAAAACTAAATGAACGTTTCACGATCAAAGGTTTGTTTATATTTTATACAAAACTAGAGGTCGCTCGCGGCTTCGCCCGCGGGGATGTCGTTTATCGCTTATTCCGCATTTTTCGATATAAAAGTAGCCTATGTCCTTTTCCAGGTTCCAGACTATCTCTGTACCAAATTTCATTAAAATCGGTTCAGCGGTTTAGGCGTGAAAGCGAGACAGACAGAGTTACTTTTGAATTTATACATATTGTTACTAGCGACCCGCCCCGACTTCGCACGTGTACGTTTTATAGCTTAAAACCTTCCTCTTAAATCACTCTATCTATTAAAAAAACTGCATCAAAATCCGTTGCGTAGTTTTAAAGATCTAAGCATACATAGGGCCGGTCATGATCCACCGAGCTCTCCCGTCTTAGAGCCGGTCGTATATTCAGACTCCGCAGTCACACCGATAATTCAGCTCTCATCAAGCTGTCTCCCCCCCCCTAAATCCACGCCAGCAACGCCCTAAGCCGAGGTCCGAGTCCCACTAGGGGTCGCCCTTAGTGTTGTTGTTGCAGGTAGTCATGATGTTAGTGTAGTACAACTAGTTAGCTTAGGTTAAGTATTTTACTTCCCCCCCCCCCCCCCATTGTCTGGAGACCCTTCAGGTCTCGCCAATAACTGCCCGGTTACGTAGGAAAGGTCCCCTAGGACCACCTACAGCAGTCCAAATATATAAAAAAGCATACATAGGGGCAGGCAGACAGCGGGAAGCGACTTTGTTTTATACTGTGTAGTGAAGTAGGGATTGAAACAGCCGGGTTATAGCTATGTTTGTTACTCATACCGTAACGACCTAAAAAAATTCAAATATCTGCTCCAACGAAACTGAAAAAAGAAACGTGTAAGACAAACTACGCAGTGTCGACTTAAAATCGTTAGTATAAAAATGTGACGAAGCTACGAACATAAAAATAATAAGTTCCACGTACAGATAAAAAAACCGGCCAAGTGCGAGTCGGACTCGCGCGCAAAGGGATCCGTACCATTGTATGGGAACTCCCCTTAAATAATAGTTTTATTTTAATTTAATTATTTATTTTTAAAGTAAATATACCTATAACTAGATATTCTGTGAATATTTCAAGCGGCTACCTGTTGCTGTTATCAACATCGAGCAAAAACGACCAAAAAAATCACGTTTGTTGTATGGGAGCCCTCTTAAATATTTATTTTATTCTGTTTTTTAGTATTATTTGTTATAGCGGCAACAGAAATACATCATCTGTGAAAATTTCAACTGTCTAACTATCACGGTTCATGAGATACAGCCTGGTGACAGACGGAGAGACAGACAGACGGACAGCGGAGTCTTAGTAATAGGGTCCCGTTTTACCTTTTGGGTACCGAACCCTGAAAAACACTCCATTTCGTAACGAACATGAAGATTACTACGTAAAAGAAATTCTATATATGGCGGATGAACGGATTTGGATGCATTGGATTTAGGCACGAGAAGAGCCGCTACGAGTACTTGAGTACGTCCGGCGGACCCTGGGCAGTCAGCCTCACTACCAAACTCGCTGACTAGCTAATCTTTTCACCACGGCATGAGCTATTCTCGTACAGCTCGTGTTGACACGAGAGAAGAAGAAGAGAAGATCAATAAGTGAGTCGTATCGTTACATCATAAACCGATTTGTTCAGTTCTAAAGATGCTCCCACACCGGTGTTCACAAACGTTTGTCAAAAGAAATATCCGGTGAGGGAGCAGTTCGGTATATCTAAAAATATTTCATTTACAATCCCTAGCAGTTTCAAAAAGTAACGTAAACAGTTTATAGCTGTCAGCGAATGACTGAACTTTTCGCGACAAAACATATTTAGTAACCTTTTGCTAAAAACTGTTTCAAACTATTTCCAAATTTCTGAGAACACCGATGTGGGAGGGAGCACGGCACGAAAGAATTTATATAAGTATCTTGGCAATATCATCAGCTGCTTCATCACCAGAAACATCTACTTATTTCAACGCAGGAATGGCAACATTTACCTGAAAAGGATCTCTCGGAGTGACATATTTTACAACTTCCATCCAATCTAGATGAAACCATTGTCACAAAATGGTTGTATTATGGAAGTAAAACCTTATTTTTTTCTCTGCCGCTGAATTTATCACACAAAATGCCCGAGACACGGCGATTACCTACGTAAAATGTCTCGTACTACACGATTTCATATTTTTACTCACGGCCGCAAAAAAATGTGTGACGTGTTTTCCCCAATCATCTTGTTTACTTGTTACTCATTGATGAGCAGTATGATGATACAGCCAATTAACGACCTATTGATGTTGAAGATTGGGTGAAGTAGGAAATGCCGGGATGAGTTAACGGACAAAGGTAGAAAATTGTTGGCATGTTAAAAAATCATGACAAGAACGTTATCCTTGTGATCCCTGTGATCTCAATAACAAATCATTCGATTAAGAAGGCCACTTTTTTAGAGTTCCGTATCCAAAGGGTAAAACGGGACCCTATTACTAAGACTCCGCTGTCCGTCCGTCTGTCCGTCTGTCACCAGGCTGTATCTCATGAACCGTGATAGTTAGATAGTTGAAATTTTTACAGATAATGTATTTCTGTTGCCGCTATAACAAAAAATACTAAAAAAACAGAATAAAATAAATATTTGAGGGGGCTCCCATACAAAAGTTTTTATAGATAATGGTACGGAACCCTTCGCGCGCGAGTCCGACTCGCACTTGGCCGGTTTTTATTTAGTTGCGTTTGACCCTGGTGGCAGATAACAACAAGCGCTGAAAAGTAAGCCCAGAGAGGGTCTAAGATAGAGCATACGAATCCAAATAACAGAGATATACCTAGAGGGATTGCCTTATACCCCTCTAGCTCTCACATACACAGGACGGAACACATTAAACTGCTTGGCCGACTTTAGTGTGAGGGTGGTAGCTAGCCAGGCGGACCGTTTAGATCCTACCACCAAGCGTAGTGATTTTGTTAAATCTGACAACACGCGTGTATTTCCAGCGTGCAGGGAGGAAATTTTATGTTCTATCCCGTCCTCACACGGGGGAAAACACGATGACAACGATGTTATCCTTATCCGTACAATCTCAACAACAAATAATTAGACTAGGAGGGGCCACATATTTTATCACTAAGACAATGAATGGACAAGTTAATGGATTCCATAAAAAAACATAATGCAGAGTATTTATTAAGTAAGGAACAGAGATGTGTTGCTGGGGACTGTTGCGTCGCTTCTTCTTCCCAGCATAAACAGTAGGTAGTAGTGAAGGGTGCCCGAATTTGGGAGCTGATTGTAATTTTGACATTTAAAAGGTGCTGTTTTTTTTTTATTTTTTATTTTCATGGGTTTGCTCTTGACCTTAGTCTAGGTCAAAGGTGACTGAGACAAAGTCTACGATGAAGCGAGCTTACCCAGAAGAAGCCTGTTCACTCTCACTTTGAAGAGATTAGGGTTGTATGCGTTCGGAAACACAGACGCAGGCAGAGAGTTCCACTCTTTTGCTGTGCGAATTATAAAAGACGTTTGGAAACGCTTAGTGCGAGTTGGTGGAATAGCAACCAGGAAGGGATGGTAACCTGCAGTGCGCCGTGATTTTCAGTTCAGTTTTAATAAATGGGTTTCGATTGATTTATTGATACTCTACTGCATAAGCTGTCTTCGATAAAATCCTATACAAGCCGATTACATAAAGAATGGGAATGAAAATGGCAGTGCTACTATTACTGTAGTTATTTGTCTCTCGCTCACACACGTTCTCTATGAGTAAAAGGCAAATAGAGGGTCCGCCATTTCTAAACCTATTCTTGGGTCGGGTTGTACACAATTATTTATGTATTAGTATCTACTCAGGTGCGTAGTAAGTATTCATGACATGTGTACGCACTATAAGCTTGATACTATACAGTATGTATCCGAGTACGTGTAATTCCTTCAAACCCTAAGATCTACGGGTAACACAGATTAAATATGCATGGGTATTTTAAAATTTAACAAAAAAAAACTTCAAAAAGAAACTTAGTTTTCTTTACCTATATCGCGCTTACGACAAGTGCGTTATCGCTCCGTGCATTCAGTTAAATCAGGACGCAAAAATGATTCACGTTAAAAAAAATGTTTCTGCCCACCGTGCTTTCATTCATGCGTAGCACCGAAATGAATAATCACATAAAAAATACATTTTTTTTCTTTTTTTTACACCTTTTTATGTGGCTCAGTTACGACCACTAACTTCTATCGCAAGATAAAAAGTTTTGATCAGGCTAAATCCCGTACAGGCTTAATTTATACCAGTAGTAGATTATGTGGTTTTAAAGAATTACACAAATTCGTGTACAGTCAACAAAAGAGAAGAGGTAGGTATACAGGAAAACAACGGATATCAATGCACTACGCAGCTAATTGTCATTGTAATTGTGTGCGTTAAAATTTTTTTACGCATGACTCGCTCAGACAAGCGATGGCAAAAACTTGACCACTCAACATAAGCGTAACTCTTTTAAACTACGATTGTTATTAGTTGCCTGTGTACTTATCTTTTTGGTTGACTGTACACCCTGTGTTGTCGTGTACGCTGCAGTTGTAAGCACTAATTCTAAATACTTGAACCATATACGCAGTGTGACAGGTGGTTCTAATTCCCATAGTTCCCACTGCGCTGCCTTTGAAATTTATTATTGGCTCGGGTTACGTGATCGATGATCTACTATCTTACTACCGATTATAGTCTAGCCATTTCAATTTTCTATACAGTATATATCTATATGTATAAATAAAAAGAAAAGTCCTAACTGACTGATTGACTGACTCATCAACGCCCAGCCCAAACCCTTGGACCTAGAAATGTAGACAAGGAATAAGAAAGAATTTTTCGAAATTCAACCCCTAAGGGAGTTAAATAGGGGATGAAAGTTGGTATGGAGAATCGTCACTTAACGGGTTCAAAATTTAAGCTAGTATAAAATAACAGAGGGCGTTCCCTTAAACCGGTTAATCTACATAATGAAGAGAAAAAAAAAAAAAAAAAACGGAACGGCCTGTTTAACACCAAAACAGTAGCGTAGATAGGTTAAATGCGATTTTGCCGTGTTTTCCACATTGATAGACAAGGGCGCATGTACAGTAAGCGTTGCTTTTACGTACCATTTTTTGATTTTTTGTGTTATTTTGTTTTTTTTTTTTATATTTTTATGTTACCACATACAGCGTTAGAGCAAATATCTATAGTCTTCACAGAGTTTGGCTTGGATAAAGAATCCGTAGCCCTTAGCTTACATGGTAGACTCTACGCTTCTAGAATATAGACTGATAGGAAAGTTCGGAGGTTCTAATGCTTGTAACTTAATCTCGGTATGTATGTCACTGTATCATTCGTATAATATAGGTAAGTAGGTATCTATGTTCTATATCCTTACTAGCTTTTTTCCGCGGCTTCGCTCGCGTTAATTAAGCTCAAAAAAACTGTTAAAACATTACAAAAGTTTATATAATATTATAATTCAATCGTAATTCGAAAGATATGTGGTGCCATCTATAGACATTATTGTTGGTTTCCTCGGGAATAGTACTTTTTTCGAGATAAAAGGTACCCTTTGTCTGTTTCTGTACACCTGAACACGTTTATGCAACATTTCAGGATGATCGGTTCAGGGGTTTAAGCGTGAAAAGGTAACAAACAAACAAAATTACTTTCGCATTTATAATATTATGACTAAACTTTTCTTATGACTTTCCTTTTTCCCCTTTTTTTGGTGACGGGCACGCTGGGAATCGACACGTGTTGAACAACTTGTAAGATTCAACAAAATCCAGCACGCTTGGTGGTAGGATCTATACAGTCCACCTAGCTAGCGCCAAGCAGTTTACAGGGGGGATTTGCCATAATCGCCACGCTTGGCAGGCGGGTTGGCGATCGCAGTATGGTTGTTAAAGTACTCAGAGAATGCTGCTGCCCGTCCTCTAGTGAATCGCTTACTCGCCTTTTACGACACCCACGGAAAGAGATGGGGTAGTGCTACTCTTTACGTCCGGTACCACACAGACTCCTGTATAGGCAGCGGTTGAACATACAATTACGTTGGCTGCCGGCTTGTTTGCCAATCTATTACCTACATAAAAAAACAAGCCAGCACTTACTTCAATAAACAACCAAGAATCATTAAATAATTTTCATAACTAAAATAAATCTACCCTCTCATTCACTTCTACAAGGTTAGTCGGAAAGGGACACACACGAGGAGCTCGTGGCTAAATAATTACAGCCGCATAGACCGATTTTCCGGGTTAAGCCACGCTTGCCGAGGTTGGTCTGTGGATGGGTGACCATTTACCATAGCGAGTTTCCTCCGTGCCTCGGAAAGCACGTAAAGCCGTTGGTCCCGGCTGTCATTTGTAGATCTTTGACAGTCGTTACTGTTGGTCAGAAGCCAGAAAGTCTGACAACCAGTCTTACCAAGAGTATCGTATTACCCAGTTACTGGGTTGTGGAGGTCTGATAGGCAGTCGCTCCATGTAAAATACTGATATTCAGCTGCATCCGGTTCGACTGGAAGCCGACCCCAACATAGTTGGGAAAAGGCTAGGCAGATGATGAACTAAAATAAATCTACCCTCTCATTCACTTCTACAAGGTTAGTCGGAAAGGGGGTACTAATCCGCAGCCCACATAAAAAGTATCACTGATGGTTGTCTTAAAGCAAGTGTTAAAATTTCATTATTCGGTTTTTTTTTTCAATGCAATATGATTATAATTTTTGTTTTTTCAAAAATTTCTCATCCCTGCTTTAGTTACAAATTCAGAAAATGTTGTTTCTAATTCATGACCTCAAATATGACCTAAAATGTAAACACAGCTGATCATAACTGGGGATAGATAGGTTTTAAAGCTTTTTTTTGAGATCTTTGATCACCTATTTCTCTTAAACTATTGACTTTTGGAAAAAGTTGTAGAACAAAAGTTATTCATTATCATGGGTACTTTAACCCCCTTTCGGATTAGTACCCCCTTTCTGACTAACCTTGTATATTCCCTAACAAAACGAAGGAAATCTAGAAACTCGAATATATAAACCACACTCTTCGCTCACAATCAAATTATCCACAATTTGGGCAACCTTGGCATATGTACAACAGCTGATGTTTATTTACCCGCATTATTTACCATCCTCGGAGACAGACGTCAATAGTGTCATTGTTTTGCTTTTAATTAACACGCCACTATTATAATAATGTTTGAGGTTTTACGATTATTCGATAGAATAATTGAAGGTTTCGTTGAGAATTGTGTGTTCTGCCTAGTCTTTTCTCGATTATGTTGGGGTTAACTTCGAGTCTAACCATTGTACTCTTTCATGCCGACTGTACACACTCACCGAGACAGCCCGAGACGCTATCTCTATCCTTAACTTTTACATCAAATAGTGAAAAGGACAGCTACTAAGTCTCGGGCTGTCTCGGCGAGTGTGTACAGCCGGCATCAGAGTGAAGGCGGGTGCGAGTTATAGCGCGGGCGCGTGTTAATCAAAATGTATGTAGACGCCAGTTGCATTCACAGTGCTCCCGCGAGCCGCGCGTCTGCATGAGGCGGGCGCGGGTGCGGGTGGCGCGGGTTTTTCTGGCTCAGTCCGCCCGTATCGTTCACAGTGATATAGCGTCTGTTAGGTGACTGCGCGTGTGGTTCTAAACCATTTTGATTCACCCGCCGAAGCGTTGTACGACAGCTCGTTCGGCACTACTGTGAACACGCAGACGCCAAGACCCAAGCGCCCGCGCCCGCCCTTGCACTCGCTGGTGCAGTCTGATTGACCTCATATGCGGCTGAATACCAGTATTTTTACACGGAGCGACTGCGATCAGACCTTCGCAACTCAGTTACTGGGCAATGCCGATATACTAAGGTTATACCGATTGCCACACTTTCGGGCTTCCGAGTATCCGTAACGACTGTTATATGTACTCGTATGACACTCGGGACCGACGGTTTAACGTGCTCTATGAGGCATGGAGGGGTCTCGATGTGTAACGAACGGTCACCCATCCACGGACTGACCGCGGCAAGCGCAGCTTAACCTTGCAAATGATATCATCCGCGTGGTTGATAATTAGCCACTAGCCCCTCCTCCTTATGCTTACAACGTTAATATTGTAAAATAAACATTGCCTTTCTACACTACAGTCCTTATTAACTTATCTTTTATTACTAGCGACCCGCCCCAGATTTGCACGGGTGCAATGTATTATACATAAAACCCTTCCTCTTGAATCACTCTATCTATTTAAAAAAAACCGCATCAAAATCCGTTGCGTAGTTTTAAAGATCTAAGCATACATAGGGACAGACAGCGGGAAGCGACTTTGTTTTATGTAGTGAAGTGTTGTGGGGGTACATAAATTATTTATTAAATAAATAAAAATATATTGAATAAAACAGAGATTGAAAGTCCTCATCAAAACTTTTGCTGAAGGGAACAAACCAAAACGTCATCTAAGGTTTTTTTGTTTTTGTTGATTTTTTCAAAAAGCGCTGAATCAATTTCAATAAAATTTATATGAGACCACCTCTGAAGTACCTATGGCCTACCAAACAGAAATAGAATCATCAAAATCCATTTATAATTGGCGGAGATATCGTGTAACAAACATACAAAAAAAAACAACATTCAGACGAATTGAGAACCTCCTTTTTTTAAGTCGGTTAAAACAGTAGTAAACACAGTTAGAGCCTTGCTATGCTAATATTAATTGGGCCCTCTAATTGAGCACCTAGGGAATAGTCTCAAGGCTCAATAAGCTCTTAAGCTTGTTACTAGGAATAATATTTAAAATTTTGCATATTCCAAGCATTTTGAAAATTATATTTTAATTCTTATTTAAATTTCACGGATACTTACTGGTTATTTTAGATTTTATTGAAATTTTAAAGTAGGTATAATAAATGGTTGGTTGGTATAGATATTATGTACCTATCTTTAGTACTTAACAATAATGTCTAGACTAATTTAAAGTGCTTCATAATTTAATTTTTGCTCTTTACTTCATACGTCAAAAACGGACGGTATCTCTATGCTAAGGATTTTAATAATTCTATTTTCGCTTCAAAAACAGTAGTTTAGACAAGCGAGACGAGCTCAAATAGTTTTTACGTATACATATATACATAAACATATATCCTGAAAAATGTGAATAAAAAAACAAAATCAAAATTCACCATTCTAATTGCGCAACACTCTCGTAATCGCTATGGCTTTGATTTTGCTAATACAACGATATTCATTGCGTGGTACATAGTTGTGGAGAAGTCGGATTTTTAATACATACGTTGCTATGGAAATTGTTGACCTGTCAAAATCAAAGCCATAGCGATTACGAGTGTGTGGCAGTTGTGCTGCACTGCAAACTGGCTTCAGGCGGCACAACATATAGTAGGCATACTAGTATACGAGTAGGTTGTGGTCGAAGACCATTTTATTTTGCCTGTCTTAACTTTTTGTGCACAACTTTTGCACAGTACCTACCCTTCGAATGATATAAGTTTCATTCCCCTCTTTTTATAACAAATACTAATAAAAAAAAGTAAAACCCGACTTAAAAAAAAACTAAACGGATTAAAATAAATATCGTATAATAAATTATTAGTTTCATAAGTCGGTGCATTCAATTAGTTTCAGGGTGGAATTACACCGACTTCTGAAACTGATAATTTTAATATGTGATAATTAAGTATTTTACTCCGTTTAGTTTTTTTTTTTGAAGTACGTTTTTACGTTTTTTAAAGATATTTTAGTGACACAAATTATAATTACAATAGTGTACAAATTCTCGGACCACTACTACAACTAGAACGTCGTCTATGTACGATTTGTGTATATTTTTTTAGTTTTTGTTGATATTTTCAAAAAGCGCTAAATCAATTTCGATAAAATTGATATGGGACTAAACAGAAAGTATATCCTCTCAAACAAAACAAGAATTTTTCGAATCAGATCATAAACGACGGAGATCTGAGGAAACAAACATAAAAAACAACCGAATTGAGAACCTTCTCCTTTTTGAAGTCGGTTAAAACCAAATGTGGCATAGCTGATGATAGACAGATTTAAGTGTATTCTTTATGAAGTCTTTTATAGTCTCTCAATAATCTCTAAAAAGATTGACTTTTGAGGAACCTTGTAAAACAAAAGTTATTCACTATTATGAGTTCTTTAAAATACTCTTTCAGATTAGTACCCCTTTTCCAACTAACCTTGAATATGTGTATTAATAATATACACACAGTCATACAATGGTTTGACCGCAGTTGCTGACCATGCCGGTCACGATCCACCGAGCTCTCCCGTCGTAGAGCCGGTCGTCTTTTCAGACTCCGCAGTCACACCGATAATTCAGCCCTCAACAAGCTGTCTCCCCCCCCTAAGTCCCCGCCAGCAACGCCCTAAGCCGAGGTCCGAGCCCCACTAGGGGTCGGCCGTAATGCTGTTGTTGCAGGTAGTCATGATGTTAGTGTAGTACAAGTAGTTAGCTTAGGTTAAGTATTTTGCTCCCCCGCCCATTTGCTGGAGACCCTTTAGGTCTCGCCAATAACTGCCCGATTACGTATAAATGGTCCCCTAGGACCACCTACAGCAGTGAAATAGAAAAAAAAAAGTTTTGACCATAAAATAAACAAAAGCTCGCTTTATGAGTACAAAAGTGTCCTCAGTTCACTCTGTTGAGTTCCACGCACTACTAATAAAACCACCAAATACGGGTAAAATCGGGTAAAAAATAGATCTAATCAAATTCTTCTGATCTTCACACTACTGTAATTACGTAATAATCTAACTGAATGAAGCTTAATTGTCGGTAACGAATCAATTATCGATCAGTGTACCGAAAAACAGAATTGTTATTCTTTACCAGACTACTTTGAAATAAACTAATTTAAGAAAAGTTAATCTTCGGTGAACTGAACGCTCAAAAAGTTTGTAAAATTAAGTCTAGATATTTAAAACAGCTTATCTACTATAATACTTAGGCCATACCGAAAGTTTGTGGATTCTGGGGCCTAATTCTCCTAAAATAAATTGTTGCCAAACGCAATCGAACCACATCCGTCAGTCAGTTTTTGTTTTGGAAAACTTTCAAAATGATTGATTTTGTGTTTTGTGTCAAACAATTTGATAGCTTTTGAAATTGAGAACTGTCTGAATGAACGGTTCGGCCTTGGTTTGGTTGTGATTTATCAAGATTTATTTTAGGAGAATTGGGCCCCTGGTAAAATAAAAACCTCAACAACTAATTCAAATTAGCGCCACAAAGAAAAAACAAATGATAGACGTAAAAGATGAAAGTTTCTACAGCCAAAGAGTGCTATTTTTTTTTCACTTTTTAGTATCTTTAAAGCCGGGTCCGCTGCGCCGTGTTTTCGTGTTTGCAAACAGGATAATATTGTTTGCTAACCGAATAGGGGCGTGGCCTAACAGTTTTGTTAGCAAAAACACAATAACATGTTTGCCGAGACGAATGGATAACATCCCCCACGTTCGCCTGCGAGGAGGGGAAGTGACGCATTTTGTGTTCGCGCTCCCTAGAGGAAGACGCCATCAGTGTTGCCAGGACTCCTGATTTTCCAGGATATCTCCCGATTTTAGTAAATGTCTCCAGATGTCCCGGACTCCCACCCAAAACTTCCGATTTTTTAAGCACACCACGGCTTAAACTTTCTTTATTGTTTTGCTAACATTCATATTTATGATTATTTACGGTTTACTCACGTGCATTTTTCGGGATTGCCCGACTAGTTTCGGACCCAAACGGAGCCCTTAATCATGAGCTGAACCCGCGGCGAGGTCGCGAGACGAACTGGCGCTGCAGCGCGCCGCGTAGCGTTGCGCCCGCGACGAGAGGGGCGCGCTCTGTGTCGGTATTGCTCGTGCGTCTTCGTCACTTGTCGTGTCCGGGTTGATACATGAAATAGTACCGATGCATGCCGCGCTAACTGTGTCGCACTCCAGACTTAACTCACTTTTATATGAAGTAGACTTCAGAGCTGGTTTCCAGGCAGGCGGCAGTGTCCAACCACCGTCTCTATTGAAGTTCGGATGACGGCTGATTTCGATGGCTTCACGTACTTTTCGCGGCACGAAATATTTCTCCTTCGCTAGTACGGAAGCCTTATCGAAACGTATAAAGTGAGCCGTGCCCGTGTTACAGACGTGTTCTGCAACTGCCGACCTCTTGCTGTCCATACTCTTCATACTACTTATGTGTTCGCTAAGTCTGGTTGCGATATTGCGGCGAGTTTCACCTATATAACTCAGGCCACAGTCGCACGGTATCTTGTATACACCAGGAACGCCTAGCGGATCTTTGTCCTTTGGTGAGCGTACCAACTGCCGCAGTTGTCCAGGCGGGCGATAGATCGTCCTGATGCTATATCTTCGGCGTAACAGGTGACCTATTTTGTCGGTAACTCCTCGCACGAACGGCAAAAACGCAGGAGTACGTTCCGCTCCAGCCGCTCGTCTACGAGCCGTGTCCACCGTATTCAGACTACGAGTGCATCGCCGCCACTGGTAACCGTTGCGCTCCAGTACGTTCTGTAAATGACGTAACTCCGTGTCCACGTACTGAGGATCACACAAACTGAGCGCCCGGTTAATCTAATTAAAAATAAAAATAGTAAACCGTTACGGTACGGTTACGATATCGGACTACCGTCGTAAGTTGATGAGTGTAAATAGTTGCGTATACGATTTACATCTCCAGTTATCGGGGTTTTTGGATGCGGATTTGTGGAGTGTACTGGATGCGATGACGCATAGTCGAACGGAGACTATTGGATTCAACGCGATAAATAGGCAACACAATAAATTGACGAACTTGATAGACGGTATGAAAATCTACCCACATACCGATGATAAGGCAAATTCAAAGAACACTTATAATGCCTCAACGGTCGTCAATCTATCATCTAAACAATTGCCTGAGGAAACTATATCGGTCCTATCCCTTGGACTCAATTTCGCGCCGGCTCCTCGTAAAATACCGATCGAGGACATCATCACCAACATCGAGAACACTATCGTGCGTAATAGAATACCGCACGGGGATGCCGAGTGCCTTCGACAAGATGTATCATCGCTATTACGTAAATCATCGCCACCAAAAAACAATATGTGCCGCCAGGATATCGTGGCCTTGCGTGATTTACGTATTGATCCGGACCTACTAGTGTTGACAGCAGATAAAGGTAATGCAACTGTTGTCGTCGATACCGAAGCCTATGATATTAAAATCACGCAACTGGTGAGCGACACAGCTGTTTACAAGAAAGTTGCCTACAACCCGACAGCCAGGGTGACTACTAAAGTTATCAAGCTATTACAGGGCTTAAATAACAAAGAGCTGATGACACAATTACGACCACACAACCCTACACCACCTAAGATTTACGGATTGCCGAAAATCCATAAGCCGGATTGGCCGTTAAGACCCATAGTCAGCCAAATTGACGCACCTACTTACAAATTGTCGCGTCATTTGGCTACTATATTGCTACCCTACACCGGGAAATCGAGTAGCTATGTAAAGGACTCAAGGCACTTTGTCACCTTACTAGCGGATGTGCAGCTACAAGACACAGAAATGATGGTCAGTTTTGATATCACCTCACTTTTTACCAATGTACCAGTGGAAGAGGTCATAAATATTATTACAACCCAACTGAATGGTGCTGCGTTACCCACTGAATACATTGAGTGCATTAATTACTGTCTGAAAAGTGGCTATTTCTTGTGGAAGAGTGAGTTCTACCTGCAAGTAGATGGAGTGTCCATGGGTTCACCACTCGCGCCGGTGGTAGCTAACATTTTTATGGAGTGGTTTGAACACCGGGCCTTAGAATCCGCGTATTGTAAGCCGCGATACTGGTGGCGATATGTTGATGACGTTTTCGCCATTATTGACCGGGGTGCGCTGGTGGGTTTTACGAGTCATCTGAATGGAATTCACAGGAAGATAAGGATCACAACAGAAGAAGAAGATGCAGGAGTTCTGCCGTTTTTGGACGTTCTCGTCATACGTGAGCCCGGCGGTCAGTTATCACACACTGTTTACAGGAAACCGACTCACACAGACCGTTATCTACGCGCAGACTCCCATCATCACCCTTCACACCTATCTTCTGTACCCAGAACGCTGATTAACCGGGCGCTCAGTTTGTGTGATCCTCAGTACGTGGACACGGAGTTACGTCATTTACAGAACGTACTGGAGCGCAACGGTTACCAGTGGCGGCGATGCACTCGTAGTCTGAATACGGTGGACACGGCTCGTAGACGAGCGGCTGGAGCGGAACGTACTCCTGCGTTTTTGCCGTTCGTGCGAGGAGTTACCGACAAAATAGGTCACCTGTTACGCCGAAGATATAGCATCAGGACGATCTATCGCCCGCCTGGACAACTGCGGCAGTTGGTACGCTCACCAAAGGACAAAGATCCGCTAGGCGTTCCTGGTGTATACAAGATACCGTGCGACTGTGGCCTGAGTTATATAGGTGAAACTCGCCGCAATATCGCAACCAGACTTAGCGAACACATAAGTAGTATGAAGAGTATGGACAGCAAGAGGTCGGCAGTTGCAGAACACGTCTGTAACACGGGCACGGCTCACTTTATACGTTTCGATAAGGCTTCCGTACTAGCGAAGGAGAAATATTTCGTGCCGCGAAAAGTACGTGAAGCCATCGAAATCAGCCGTCATCCGAACTTCAATAGAGACGGTGGTTGGACACTGCCGCCTGCCTGGAAACCAGCTCTGAAGTCTACTTCATATAAAAGTGAGTTAAGTCTGGAGTGCGACACAGTTAGCGCGGCATGCATCGGTACTATTTCATGTATCAACCCGGACACGACAAGTGACGAAGACGCACGAGCAATACCGACACAGAGCGCGCCCCTCTCGTCGCGGGCGCAACGCTACGCGGCGCGCTGCAGCGCCAGTTCGTCTCGCGACCTCGCCGCGGGTTCAGCTCATGATTAAGGGCTCCGTTTGGGTCCGAAACTAGTCGGGCAATCCCGAAAAATGCACGTGAGTAAACCGTAAATAATCATAAATATGAATGTGTCTCACGAAAGTTTTGCTAACATGTTTTGCTAACTTGTTTTGATAAAGGCGCAGCGGACTGGCTGTTTTGCTAACATGATTTGATAACAAGTTTTGTTAGAAATTTGCCGCTGCGGACCCGGCTTAACGCAAGTGGCCAGCTCCAGAAACTTTCAGTATGGCCCACGTATACAACCTAATCTTTTCTAACATGCAAACCAGTCACATAAGAGCCCACTCAGTATCATATATCGTCAAAGTTCCCAGCTATGCATTACTCACGGATTACCTAATTGCCCCTACAAATAACGACCTTGTGCCTTTAGAAAGACCCAGAGGGCTCATTAATTGACTAAACAATAGCCTAAGCTATACCAAAGAAAAAACCGCCAAAGGCACACAATGGTGTTGCTCTCAAAAAATCGTTTTTAAACCAAACTAGTTAAAAAACCTTTTAAGCGCTCTTCTAACTATGATAAATGCAGTCCGCTTACTAAGACTGTCTAGTAACGTAAAGAGGCTTATTTTTTTATTAAACTTTTGTCCGCCATGGACGTCTATGGACGTCAAACTTTTGAACTGTAAAAAAGTGGTGTTTTCGACGTGCCATGCCGTCGGTGGCGTCGTGAGCACGTTTTAATTTGACGGCCATAGACGTCCGTGGCGGTTAAAAGGTTAAATAAACTTAGGCTTAAGAAACACAAGGATTACTCCTTCTTCTTCACTTGTGTCGAAATGGGTTATTTGAGAATAGCACATAGCATTAGCATAATTAGCCCATTACTGCCCGTCTGCTAGGCACGAGCCAGTCCATCATGCTGACCTGGTGTGGGTTGACAGACTACACACTCCATCGATAACTGTATGGAATCCTCTTAGATAAGCCAGTCTAAGAGGTTGGTAGCAGGGCTAACTATAAGCCCGGCCATACACGGGCAGCTTGAAGCAGTCAGGATCGACTGCTTTAAGCTGCAACTGCATAGTAAACTACAGCCTTCTACGTACGTACATACACGAAACAGCTCGAGCAGTTGCAACTGCTTCGGGCGGTTAGCGGCACGTCGTGCGGTCAAACAGTCGCCAGACATACACTAACTGCTCGAGCTGTCCGTGTATGTTTATCACTGGCTAACTGCTCGAGCTGCCCGTGTATGGCCGGCCTTAGGTGTTAAAAAATCAACTCTAAGTATTTTGTGGGGTTACTCGGTATCGAAAATTGAACAACTTTCGGTCTACAACTTTTCGAAATTCGCCAATTTGCCTTGTGTAATCTATACATATAATAAAATCGTGGTTCAGAAGTAACTAAGAAATTTTTGTCTAGAACTTATAAATCGCGCGGTAACGAAACCATAGCGCGATCTAATTCGACGCCAACGCCATCTAGGGAAGTAAAGATTAAACATACATATGTTTGCATGTTTATGCAAGCATCACGTAAAAAGAGCTGACCCAATGCTGTTGACTTTTATAAACATATATTGTGCTTATCTCCAAGTAACATATTTTTTTTTGTTTCATCGCAATCGGTTCACGCATTCAAAAGATATGCAAATAATCAATATCTTCTATACATTTATCAAATCTGTAGACTTTGCGTATCTGTACATAGCAAATATTTTGAAAAAACATGGTTGGGGTGTTAAAAATAACCAAAAGAACCCATTTTTAACATTTTTGTATTTAGTTTCTTCTGTTTGTTGGTTTGTCTGTTTATCTGTTTGTTTGTTCAAGCATCACGTAAAAACAACTGACCCAATGCTGTTGACTTTTATAAACATATATTGTGCTTATCTCCAAGTAACATATGTTTCTTGTTTCATCGCAATCGGTTCACGAAATCAAAAGTTATGCGAATTTTAAGTTTTCTAGAAGAACTTAGCATGTATTAGTTTATTTTCAATAGATGGCGTTACGTGTATCAAATAATGTTGCGAGGAAATATTTTACTACGAATAAATCCACAAATTACCTAATATTCATTGTTGAATTGGTACCTATTCTCAGTCTACGAAAGGTCTAATGAAATGCTATCCTTATGAAGAAGGAACTAAGCTTTTACAAAAAAAAAACGAAGATATTGTTATTTAGAATTTATTAGGTCAATTTCTTATTGTTGTTCACAATAAAATTAATTCATGATATGGACTAATAGTAGGATTTTTGTTCATTGAATGTTCATACTTTTTGGGAATGCTGATGCCGAAAATAAGGTCTAAATTCAAATTGAAATCGGTGGCCATGATTATTTGCAAGGAAAGCGCTCACCCAGTGCTTTCGTTGAAATTTAGTATTTCGTAATCATTCTATCTACTCAATGCACTTTTTGGAATGTTTTTCTACATTTTATTTTATTTTGTTCATTATTGTCAGAACTATTCAAAGCCTGTCGCCGTCGTTTTATTAAGGTTATTTAATTGAGTTTTTTTAAGCTTTAGGTAATGTTCCAAAGACGTGGCCATGGAGGGAAAGTACTTTAAATATTAAAAATAGCAAATTCCACTCAAAGGAAACTTCATTTCACTTTTTTTTAAAGTAAGAAATTACCTTTTACTGATTTTTTTGCCTGAACCGGGAATCGAACTGACAAAGCTTTATGTACCATCCGGTATTATATTATGGCCCCTGTTGATAGATATCTATAAGGTCAATATTTATACTTACCCTAAACTCTGATAAAACGATGTATATGCCATTCTATATAAGAAATCCTAATCAACCCCCCTTAGAACTTACCTTAAAATCACATTCAGATGCACATGTTCATCCAGCAAACGGTAGCAGTTGTACGTGTCCTTTGTTAACCAGGAAAACCGAGGTAAAATATCTTGGCGTTATACTTGACTCATCACTGAACTTCCGTGCACATATCTCTTTACTTCAAAGTAGATTAAGAAAACTAATATATGTATTTAAGAACCTACGCCATGTAGCCGACATAAAAATCCTAAAAAAAGTTTATATGGCTTTATGTCAATCTCTTCTCTCTTATTGCATCTTATGTTGGGGTGGAGCCTCCAAAACAATTCTTCTTCCTCTAGAAATTGCTCAACGGGCAATACTTAAAGTTAGCTCCTTCCGTCCCATCTATTACCCTACACATCTTCTGTATCAATCCTGGAAATTACCCACTGTTCGCCATCTTTTCATCATTACTACAATCCTCAAACAACATTCCCTTACCCCCCCTATACGAAGTAATGTGCTTAAACGACGTCGCAATGCTGTCGTCCCTCGGCCCCTACAGTTTAAACACTCATACACTCATAGATTTTTCTGTTTCAATGGTCCTTTTCTTTACAATAGATTAAACGCTACTCTTAATATCTACACATTAAACAAACGGGAATGCAAAATTAAACTGTCTCACTTCCTATTTACCTGCGATTATCAAACTACCGAGGATCTTCTTAAAACCTTAAGCTAGAATAAAGGCTTTTAATTATACGCTCGCATCCACGCACGCACACGTAGCACACCCATGCACACAACACTCACACTTACACATACTAGCACACACACACTCACACACGCACTTACAGTTCACTCCTAAACACATTTTATAGTGTTAAAAACATAATACTAATTGCCCAATCAATTGTTATTAGTGGCTCACAACTTTTGGGAGAGCACTGTGACCTGAAATACAGGCTCAGCCTAGCTCAGGCGCAGTTGCACATCTTTTATTATGTACATAGAATAATAACTACAATGTATAATGTTCTACCGTCTCATTTTTTATATGGAAATAAACAAAATTTATTATTATTATTATTATTATTATTATTATTAATAATAAGGATCAAATCTCTCCAACAAACACACTGTCTTAAATTGAAGGAAGTGCAAGAAATAAGAAGTAACAACAAATAAGTGTTTGAATTGAAATGTACCTAAGTTAGGTAGGTACTTAATGTTAGTTTTTATGGTCTTCCATCAATTTCAGGCACTATGTTTATTGGAGCGATCATATCGATTGGTGAAATAAAAATATAGATGATGTTTTTTCGCGTTTGTGTTGGTTCGATTTCCAGATCAGACTTTTTGAAAGCAGTACCTACCTATTTATAACTTATTAAAATTAAATGAAGTCTTCTATAAGTTTTTTTTTTAAATATTTAAAGTTCTTTTCTATACCTACCACACCTCGAATGAAATCATAATTTAGTTCGCAGATTGTAACAAGACGGCGTTGTAGCTATTTTTGTTTCGCGATATGGTTTTGTTACATCTTCAATAAAAGTATCAATATTCAATTATAATCCATTTTAGCAAGGAAATGTATAGAAATAAGCAACACGTTTTTAGTATTACGGTTTTATGAATCTTTACGGTCAATCAAGAGGAGCTGAAACTCTACATAAAGAAATGGTTCAAAAGATAGTGTCTTAGTGGGACACCTTTGTCTATTATTATAATAAATGGATTATTTAGTTGCTGCGACACAATGTTGTTTTCCGACTTCCACGCGGACGGAGTCGCGGGCACAGCTAGTATCATAATAATTTTGTACAGGGTGTAAACGAATTCGTGTAATTTCTTCACACCACATGATCTATTAATGGTATAGTCGTAGATTAACCCCGCACGGGATTTAGATAGACATTTTTTTTCCCAAATGTACATTTTATGTGATAGAAAATATCGATGCCATGCATAAATGAATGAAGGTATGGCGACATAGCTGACGGGCACGACTAGCGCGATATCGCTCCACGCAGTCAGTTAACTCGGGACGCTAAAATTACTCAGATACAGAAAATACCATGTTTCATTTTTTGAAAACTTTTTTTTGTTTATTCTGAAAAAAATCTCTACAGGGTCAATAAGTGTCACCAGTAGATTACGCAGTTTGAAGGAATTATACGAATTCGTTTACACCCTGTTTAAACGATATAATGTAGTTCTTGTAACTGTAGTTCTCCAGGATATTCTAACAACTCCCTCATTTTCCTTTTTAGCCTCGTTTTACATTTTATAATTTGTGTTCTATTAAAGCACGATATAGTGTAATGAAAACCTCCGATTACTTAAAAGAATACGCAAAGCTAAGAATACCCCATAATTATTCTCGTCGGGATCTAGCCTAATACACCCGTCTCATTATTATAATCAAGTGGCCTCCGAAAGAGGTCTCATTTCCACGAGGGATCTCCGGGAAAAGTATCCTTCCATATAGCGGGATCTTGACCCAAAGTTTTTGTGTAGAATTGGAATCTTCGGACGAAATGTAATGTTTTGGATGATTGCCTGAAGGGCACTAGGAACTTCGTTGTTCCAAGAACTGTTACGTATAAGAAGTTCTAATGACATCAAAGTGTACTTACATGTAGAACATTTTGCTTTCAAACATTAATTTAAGGCGCTTCCCCGTCGAAAATGGCGCCACTTCAGAAAAAAAGCATTATTTCTGTCAACACACAACATATTGAAATTTCGTACGTACAACATTTTAGTCAAGTGTTGTAGAAATTTTCGAACACCAAAAAACAACACTTGATATCCTAGGTTAGAAGTTTTAGTAATTAATGCTAAAAACGGCCGTATTTGGTACCGCTAAAACTTCGAATCCAGAAGTTCTAGTGTTGATATTTTGGTGTTCGTGCAATAGTTCGAGGGACTAAATAAGTCTTTAAGCCGAGGTAAACACTGTGCTTTTCATTACGAATACAAGGACAGTAATAATAAAAACATGAATTATATTTTTTTTTTCTTTTTCGTCCATTATTTTTCATTTTCATCATTGAAAAAATGGTAAATATTTTGCCCACATCTATGTTATTTTAAAGAAATACCTATTTGAAACTAAATTAGAATAAAGTCACTTAAAAAATATATTCTTCAATTAATACTTAACTTTATGTTATTACAATTTTACATCGCGATGTAATTGAGTGGCTGTATAGAAAGTTGGAACATAGTTCAATAGAAATGTGAAAATATAACTAGTTTTTTTTTATAATTTGACAGCTGTCAGTTGAAAACGATTGTCCCTAGGGCTGAAAAGTATTATTTTCAACCCGCTCCTCAGGCAACTTCAGACCTACTTTCCGAGTATGAGTAATGAAAAATAGTTTTTTATTATCTATGTAAGAAATGACGTAGCACCTAATTGCGCAAAACACTCGTAATCGCTATGGCTCTGATGTTGACTTGTCAATCATTTCGATAGCAACACACCACAACTATGTACCTATGTAGCGCCACAACTTTGTACCACGCAATGAATATTGTTGTAATGTCAAAATGGCAGCTATTGAAATTACGAATGTGATACGCAATTAGCTATGTCTACACCAGTGCGCTTTCATGTTCATCTTGCGTCTTCGTCTCAAGCATGCGTGAAGCGCCATAGCGCATGCAATAGCGCATGCCTTAATACTAGTTCGACAAAAGCGCATGCCCCTAGCGCACGCTAATCCGTCTATTGTATGTCGACTGACGGCTGACCGAGGCGCACCGGTGTAGACGATAAGCTGCATGCGTCATAAGGCAATCAATATTGCATGCGCTTGACGCAAGAGGAATTGAAAGTTGAAAGCGCAAAATGAACATGAAAGCGCACGGGTGTAGACATACCAATTCGGACGCCGATTGCGGGTTTAAACTCAGGTATGTTCTAATATGACTTTTTCAATGTCATATGGGGATACTATCTTAGTTAATCTAAGGCACCATTGACATACGGTAAAGAAAAACATCGTGAGGAAACCTGGACTTAATGTTCTGAAATTGCCAACCCGCAGTAAGCAAGCATGGTGATCAATGCTCGTTCTTTCTCTGTATGAGAATTCATTTGTCCTAAAGTAGGACAGTTACAAGCAGATATTTTTTCTATAAATTTTTATGTAGATTGTTCACACTGACGACTTGCTCATGCTCAGCGATGCTCGCTTGGCGGAAAGAACCCATGCCGAGAGACCAACCAGCGGTCATTTGCGAGTGGTGCTAGTAATCGCCCGACGCACTCGCACACTCGCTTATAGCTCAGCGACAAAACTACCGGAACTACACACTCGCTTCTCGCTACTCGCCAACTCGTTTCTAGTTTCTAGCTCTACTCGCTTCTCGCTCATCGTCGGCGGTGGGACAAGTGCCTTATACTGATAAAAATGACGTGTCTTTCGTTGCTAATAATATGAACACGGCAAAAATGCATGCGCTTGTTATCCACGTACATTTTTAATATAATGTTTACTCGTAATCATAGTAAGCAGGTCGTGTCCAGTAGGTATTATGTTATCGTGAATATCTAGTGTTATTACGCCCTAAAAGTACGTTGTTGATACCACATTATAATACCTTTTAAACCTTTAGATATTAAAATAGCAGTATGAAACTCACCAAACAGAATACTAGTAGGTCAATTACAAAATGGTTCATCCTAATCCTATCCTATCTATGTATAATATTATAAATGCGAAAGTAAGTTTGTTTGTTTGTTACCTTTTCACGCCTAAACCACTGAACCGATATTCCTGAAATATTACATACACGTTGTCAGATGTACAGAAACGGACAAAGGGTACCTTTCATCCCGAAAAAAAGTACTGTTCCCGAGGAGAACAACAATAACGATAATAGATGGCGCCACGTGTTTTTCGAATCATGATTGTATTATATTATTAAAGAAACTATTAGTATAGTGTGTTAAGAGTTGACTATCAAATTCTAAATTAACGCTAGTGAAGCCGCAGGCAAAAACTAGTGTATATATAAATAAATTAATCACAAACTGTTTACCAGCAACGCCTTAAGCCACGGTCCGAGTCCCACTAGGGGACGCTCTTAGTGCTGTTGTTGCTTGTACTCATGATGTTAGTGCGGTATAAGTAGTTAGCTTAGTTTTAAGTATTTTACTTCCTCCCCATTGGCTGGAGTTCCTTCAGGTCTTGCCAATAACTGCCCAGTTACATAAAAACGGTCTACAAGGACCACATTCAAAAAGTCCATAAAAAACACTTATAACTTAACATAACTTACATAACTTCACCCCTTAGTCCCCGAAGGGTTGGCAGAGGTGTATAGTACACCCACGTTTCGCCGTTATGTTTAAGTCCCATGTAATAGGGGGCGAGCCTATTGCCATCAACCGGGCACAAATCCAGACTCCGAGCTGCTACTGAGAAATTCCACTTGGAAAAACCCAATAACACTTTGCCCGACCTGGGGATCGAACCCAAGACCTCACGCTCAGCAGTCGCGCTTGCGACCACTAGACCAACGAGGCAGTCAAAACAATACTTATAACTTCTTACTAAAAATTAATATTTTACTTCCGTTTTAGTAGAAGTAGAGCTACTAGTGAAAGATTTCATCCAGGAAGTACCTACCACCTCCATACCTATTTCTGTCACCAAGCAGCATTGCTGCATTCCGATTTGAAGTGTATGGGTGCCGGTGAAATAACAGGCACATGAGACTTTACAACTTTATCTCTAAAGGTGTGTACGGACAGCGCGTACAATAGTATGCGTAGTCGGTTACGCGTACGCAGGAACGCTTAGTTCGTACAAGGCTTAAGACAGGCACCTCCTTAATACGAGTATTACTAAGCGTTCCTGTGTACGCGTAACCGACTACGCGTACATTGGAAGGCTTAGTCCTTACACCTTAAGGTTAGCAACGCACCAAAACTCGATGACAAGCCAGGAACAAAAATTATAGGGCAGTTAAACAATGTTCGGAAAAAAAAGAACAAAAAAAAACTTTTACATGTTTCAAAGTTATCTACTATCTACTTCTACTTCTATCTACTAATCTACTAATATTATAAAGAGGTAGAATTTGTTTGTTTGTTTGTATGTAGGAGGTAATCTCCGAAAGGAATCATCCGATTTAAAAAAAATCTTTCACCAATAGGAAGCTACGTTATCCTTGAGTGCTATAGGCTATATTTTATGATCAATAACCGACATTCACGTGGACGAAGTCGCGGGCAAAGGCTAGTCATTAATAAAATTTTACCTCATAAATCTAACTATTAAATGTGTTTTTTTCTGAATTGACATTAATTTGGTATGTCTACACCAGTGTGCTTTCATGTTCATCTTGCGTCTTCGTCTGAAGCATGCGTGAAGCGCCATAGCGCATGCCTTAATACTGGTTCGACAAAAGCGCATGCCCTTAGCGCACGCTAATCCGTCTATTGTATGACGACTGACGAATGACGAGGCGGCACCGGTGTAGACGATAAGCTGCATGCGTGTTATGGCAATCAGTATTGCATGCGCTTGACGTAACAGGAATTGAAAGTTGAAAGCGCAAGATGAACATAAAAGCGCGCGGGTTTAGACAGGTACCATTAACGAATGTTCGGAAAAAAAAAACTTTTACATGTTTCAAAGTTATGTGTTTTTCTTAAGTATTCTTTCTGAATTGTCATTAATTGTCCCATCATTTTGTTCCCGGCTTAACGTTGAAACATCCGTTTATGCTGCAGAAACCACTATCCATCAGTTTGGCTTGTTTACCAACCTATCACATAAAAAAACCTATTACTCTCACCACACATGAGTACTAAATAAACAAATACGGATAGGCAATACATCACCAATAACCGGATAACAGCACTACTTCGCGTCTACTCAATAAAAAAATTCTTAAGGGAAATAAAGTAAATCAAATCACTAATGCAGGATATTGAACCTCTTACCGGTTCCGGTTATAACGGTTTTTGTTATGATAATGGCGGATTGGAATTGTTATTTTAGACTAGTTGCTTTTCCATTAGCCACAGTGGCATTTATATTTTAATTTGTGGTTTTTGATTACTGGCGCATAAGAAATATACAAGGTTAGTCGGAAAGGGAGTACTAATCCGAAAGTGTCTTAAAGTACCCATAATTATGAGTAACTTTGGTTCTACTTCTTCCCCAAAAGTCAATAGTTTAAAAGAAATAGCTGTTCAAAAATTACATAAAAAATATGCTAAAATCTATCTATCCTCAGCTATGACCAGCTTTGTTTACATTCTAGGTCATATTTGGGCTCGCGGATTGGATGCTATATTTTCTGAATTCGTAACTAAAGCAGAGATGACGAATTTTTGAAAAAAACTAAAATAAAATTTTTTTACGTGATAATACAAATTATCGAATTTTGAAATTTTAACATTGGCGTTAAAACAGTAATCAGTGATACTTTTAGTGGCCTGCGGATTAGTAATACCTTTCAGACTAATATGGAACAAATAAAAAAAAAACTAGCTTTTGCCCGTAGCTTCGCTTGTGTGAAATTTTAAGCCCTCCAAAACACTCAAACACGCGTACATTTATTTCTAAACAGAAACCTACATATTTAATTACATGCTTCCCACTTCAAAAGTACCAGATTTCTCATACAAACTTGCAACGCTTTATTTCACCCCCTAAGGCGTAGAATTTCAAAACACGCTTAAACACCTTTATGTTTATTTCTAACCAGAAGCTTTAAAATTTAATTCCATGCTTCTTATTTCATATACAATGTACCTGATAACACCATTAACTTTCCCATTAATTTTGTTGTTTGTTAAAAAAGTAGAGACAAGAAACTTGATGTAATAAAAATGAAGAATCTTTCAAATGCAATTTCAATGAGCATAAACATTAGGAAGCGGTGAAGGGTGGGCGTTTTTCAGAGTTGTCTTTTGTAACATTAACGTTTAAAAATAACTACGTAATTCTAGTTAATTTTGAATAAATGAAGTTTTGAATGATTTTCATCTGAAACTTTCAAGATAAAAGTTATTATAAATCGTTACACTTCATTTTCAAAAGCTTCTAACAAGCTAATAAATATTACTAAAACATCTTACAAGTAACGTTATAACCTTATTCAAATAATCACTAGATGCAAAGGAAAATTTCTCAATAACCACATGGTATTCGCAATAATTATCGTAATAAATAAACAAAGTTCTCTTTGAATCGGCGCCAGCGCCGGACATCCGACAGCAATTGTTTATACCATGTCAGATGGCTGGATCAACATATTAATGACATATTGGAGCAACAGATGTGGAAATTTAACATGACATCAGACAGGAAAGCGTTCTCGAAATGATCTCAAGGACTGCAATAAAAATGAATTTGAAATTTCACTTCCTTGAATCGGTTAATTGAATTTCTGACTGGACAACATATTACTCACGATTAATTGGAAGACAAGTTATTTGTATTCAAGATTTATTTTACTTTATCTGAAAGTAGTTCAAGTTCAGAATCACAGGAAAAAATTATATAGTTTTTATACCACGTTACATTATTCTTTTCTAAAAAGATTTATAAAAAAAACAGGAAGTTTTACTAAAAATCTTTTTCACGTGTCTCGGCTTTTGTGTAGAAACCCTAAAAATAGCGTTGCGTATTTTTAAATTCAATCCTACGCAAAATGTTAGGGTGCATACCTACCTACTACCTACTCATTGGCGAATGTGCACGAAGGCACATAAGGAAAACGCAAGACTAGGAAAAAGCTAAAATAAAAATAAAAAAAACACGATGCAACGATCGCTTTCACACTCAACAAAACACTTATTGAAAATCCGCTACGTAAAAATAATATAATGAACGCCGAATATACATATAAATGAATGTAATATACAAGATTAGTTAAAAAGGGGGTACTAATCCGAAAAGGAGTTAAAGTACCCATAATAATGAGTAACGTTTGTTCTACCACTTTCCCCAATAGTCAATAGTTTAAGAAAAATAGCTGTTCAAAAATTACATAAAAAATATGCTAAAATCTATCTATCCTCAGCTATGATCAACTGTGTTTACATTTTAGGTCATATTTGGTGTCACGAGTTAGAAGCTCCATTTTCTGAATTCGTAACTAAAGTAGGGCCGAAAAGATTTTGAAAAAACTAAAATAAATATGATTTTACACAGAAATAAAAATGATCGAATTTTAACACTTGTTTTAAAACCGTCATCAGTGATACTTTAAGTGGCTTTCCGACTAGCCTTGTTTAATGAAACATCTCGGATATGTTTAAATCAATCAGGGGTACCCCCTGTAAGTAATTAATACTCAAGCTGCGTGATTGCCAAGTCCGAAAAATATCTTTATACCTAAATCAAAACGAGACTTGGCACTATATTTCATCTCAGAACTTTTTACGGCGCGTTTTTTAAAAACTCGCGTGACTTGGCTTTTTTTTTACATTAATGTTTTTGTTTGGATCTCTTTTATCCAAAAATAATGTCTTCTTTTGTCGAGTTTTCAATAATAAAAGCAAATGAGCTCATAATATAGGAGCCGTTTTTCCTCATGAAGCACCCAGATTTTAATTATAAAAATATAACGGTTGGTACTACACGTGTCTTGGAGTTAACAATAACTTGAATGTGCTCTAATAATTTTCTCTAACTACATTCTCAAATTACATAGAATAGGAAACAACAAAAAACTCAAAATAGATACTATTTTCGAGTGATCTGAAATTTCATTTTCATGGATTATTGTATACCTAAACTTTATCCATTTTAATCAACAAACAAACTATTCATAGTAGTGAGGTTTTAAATAACCGTAATGGGTGCGTTTGGGGTACATGAAAAGAGCCTCCACTAGTGATGATACTTAAGTACGTCCGGCGCACCCTGGGCAGTCAGCCCCGCTACCAACCTTGCTGACTGGCTAATCTTTTCACCACAGCATGAGCTATTTTCGAATAGCTCGTGCTGACACGAGAAAAGAAGAAGAAATAAACGTAAAGCTATTTACTATCAACATTATCCTCTTCATTAAGAAGAGTACCTAAGCTGTGTAAAAAAAATAGCATTAGTAAGACGCCACTTTAACTACATTAGCTCTAAACTTTACAATAATATAAATAGAAGCATACAAAGTTATCCTCTAACAAAAACTTTAGTTAGAAAAAAACTCTCAGAGTTGCTAAAGTATTTTTTTTTAACATAACACACATTATTCCTCAAACAATAATTTAATACATAAACACCCCCCTCCCTCACTCACACTCACTACTCACATACTTCCCAACAACCAGTACACATTGACACATTGTTAGAACCTTTTATTTTAATTATTGTTTTCTTTTAAATTTTTAATTATTAGTCTGGAACAAATGCACCATGTTCTTGACCTGGGCGTTGACAGCTGCGCCACAGTTTAAACTTTTGTAGCTATCTTCGTTATCATATTGTTAATTTGTGTCCTTTAAGTTGTTCCAAATAAACATAAACATTTAAAGCAACCAAATTACTTTGCTTTACTTGTTAGAGCCAGAAAAAAATGCTTGTCCTCCGAAATCCCTTGAAAACCCGCGTACAACATCGTGAAATGAGCCCGATTCGTCGCTTGAATGAGAGATCCCGAAAATTAAGGGCCTTTGTAGATTTCAAATTGGAAATGCAAATCCAATGTTGACAAATGAAGATCGATTGACTCGAATTCCGGGAAAGTCAAGTTATTTTGGTAAGTTATTAAAGAACCAAGTAATCTAAATGAAACTTGTTTTTAGAACTTTGAAAGTAATGAAAAAGTAAAAATTATATGAGTAATGAAGCTAATTGCCTCGTTGGTCTAGCGTCGCAAGCGCGACTGGTGAGCATGAAGTCCTGAGCTCGATCCCCAAGTCGGGCAGTGTTATTGTATGAATCTTAAAAGTAATAATTATATAAGTAGGTAATGAAATAGTAAAAATTATAGGTATAAGGTACATTTGCAAATAATCTTAAACAGCATTGAACCGGGTTTTGACATGGGTCACAAAATAGAATATTTTGAATGAAAACAAAATTATTATTATGTGTTGAAAGAAAAACACACAGCGTCGATATGAAGATGATTTTGTGAACGTACTTATTAATCCCTGCTCTATGGTAATATACCTGTTTGTCACCGGCGAGGTAGCCAATATTTTTTGATATTTTTATGAGGTATGTATGGCAACCCTTTTGAACTGTCATAGTCTCTTCACCAGGAAGATATTCCTGCGACGCTGTGTGTTTTTCTTTCAACACATAATAATAATTTTGTTTTCATTCAAAATATTCTATTATGTGTTTACTTAAAAACACACAGCGTCGATATGAAGACTTGTTTGATATCTGCTGGTGACAAACACAAAACGCTATGTGATAGAATAATAAATGTTTAAAGAAGCACAAGAGAATTACTTATATTAAAGTAATCTCACTGTTGATGTTCAATCAGTCTTAGAGAGAATAAATCTCTACAATTTCTTAACAGAAATGTCTTGTAATAATTATAAATCAAAAACAAATTAACTTCTTCATAATAAAATCAACACATGACATTACATCAATTAATCCTTAATAATATGAGAAACCTGAAGATTCTCAAAGAGCAATAAGGTTCCTTTGTAGTCATTCCTATTTCTTTACAATAGGATTTCCTGAAAATATGTTAACTTCCAGTTTCTCCTACACATAAGACATAAAGACAGCATATCATGCATAGGACGGGTCTCTATCCAGCCGGTTGAGGCTACTGTAGACCTGAATGATCCTAAGGTAGCTGCTACTCCTATATCACTCAAAACAGGTCTTTACCAATCCCTCGTAACAGTTTAAGAGGTAGAGACTAATTCGCCAATTATTGTAATATATAAGTCATACTGTAATCTGTCTTCTTGGCTTTTCATTTCTCCTGATAGGAAAATTAGATGTTTGATACATTTAACTGGGTAAACCTGTTGTATTGGGTGTTAGCAATAGCCATCCTGATTGGCTATGCCAAACCAAGCTAGTCCTAGAAGCTAATATTAGCCTTAGGATTATATTATTTGCTGAAAGAAATATATGGAATTCTTCTGTTTTTCAAGTAAGGTGAGACCATACACTTGTCTTTTAAATACTAAAACAAGAAAAGCTACTTTGAAAACAACTTGAGGATGCCACACTGGTGGCTTCAGGTTCAGTAGTTGAGCTGTGGCTATAGTCTTATTATTATTTAGCACTACTTGCTTCAGAAGTGTATCTTCAGCTTGTTCTTGTTTCATCTGACAAAATGTAAAAAATTGACGATTTATGTGATGCCAACTGAATTATACATGTATAGCTAACATTGTGCTGTAGGCAAGATCTGTACATGTAAATAGGCAAAAAATCTAGCTATCTGTTATCTGTGACTCTTTGAGTATTGACTTCATCATCAACACATCAAATCACCAACTTCTAATGGCTGGATAGTAGGTGTCAATTATCCATGCCTCCATCTGGTATTTAACAGCTGTTTTTCTATCTCTGACCAACAGTGGTTTTATTCTCCCCACCTCCAACTAACCTAGCCTGAGGGGTCAGTTGGTGTACATAAGCTATGAGCTGGAGGTAAGCCTGATGCTGGGTCTATTGGACTCTCCGAAAGTCTTTCTATGGTCACTAACGGCTCTAGGGCTAGGCTTTCGTGACTTCATATCCGCTACGCTAACCAATAGGTTTATTCCCACAGTGGTGTTATGGTGGTAATTCTATTGGTCTTTGGCATTGTTTAGTTGCGCTATAACTCGAGGAGTGAAATTGGGGGGAGGAAATATCCCCCCTAGGCGAAATTTCCAATTATGAATGACGGAATTCGCGAATTCAAAATTCATGTTAAGTGATGTCTGCAATCTAGCAAGACGTGTCTGTTGAACACGGTTGTTTCTGCAGACGAGAAGAGATCTGCGTCTGAAGTGCCCCAACGATGTAATAATCGGTTTGTTGCAGTGGGCAACAGACTCCACTTAAATAGCCGTTGTCTTGAGAGGCAATCGGCTGTGCAGTTGTACCCCTCCGAGAGGTAATGAGCTAATAGAAATCTGATTTCCTTGTCAACTTCAACAACTTGCGATTCATATTGAGAAAACTCAGGGATCGTATTCCACCTTCGATCCACACTGTCCGAATATCAGACTGGACTAAAAGGTTATAACAATCGAACAAAAATTAAACATTACAGACCATGCGATCGATTCCGAATCGACACATACACTGCTAACAGCTCTTTCCAATTAAAGAGGCTATTTACCCTGTTCTCCCATTCAGATGCCTGACATCTGAATATCGATCAACTGTGCATCCCAAACCCGCGTCCGCTGCGACGTTTGTCAAGACGATAAGGTATGGTCGTTGGTGTAAAACCGTCGTGGTCTTGGCGGCCTAAAATTGTCTAACACCTTTGGTGGCAACATTCGACTCATTCTATGGTTGCGTAATAAGCATCTCACTTGAAGCATTCCAGGAAAATTTTAAGGTACTGACAGTGTAGTCAGCCCCTTGAGGACCAAAAACGGCGAAATTCAATTGAATTAGTAAATTTTTATTTACTTTAGCATAAATTCTCTTCAGAGTATCGCATAATAAGCCCTGTCTTTCCATTTTTTTTTTTTTTTTTTTTTTTTTTTTTTTTTTTTCGGGCAATACTATTTAGTTTATTCTGGTATTCCATTTGATCTACTAGTTTCAGTATCACTTTTGGGTAATTTAGTTGCCTTCCCAGTTATTCCAAGAGTCTGAAGACTTCCACAGTCTGACAGATCAACTTGCACTGGTTCATTCCAAGAGTCTGAAGACTTCCACAGTCTGACAGATCAACTTGCACTGGTTCATTCCAAGAGTCTGAAGACTTCCACAGTCTGACAGATCAACTTGCACTGGTCCATTCCAAGAGTCTGAAGACTTCCGCAGTCTGACATATCAATTTGGACTAGTCCTGGTGGACCAAGGAAAAATCTTTTAGATAGACTAAAGATTAATGGCAAATTGGCATGAATTTTCTTGTGAGCAATACATACCAATTCATCGCCCAAAAAGGAGAGATGAAATTTGTAGTAACTCACCCTCTTAAAATAATACTATGTGTTAACAAGGGGATTTTGCTCTTGGCATGTAAATAATATGCATTGGAAATATCCAATTCCACTATGCAAACTTATGCCTGCCAAACCTCTGATATTACGGCATGAAAAATTAGTCAGAAATTCTTGGTATGAATGAACATACATGTTCAGTACATGGAGGTCGAAAACAGGGCGGAGGCCACCGCTGCTCTATGGTACTAAAACATTTTCAACAGGAAGCGTAGGCTTGCCAGTTTTTTATTTTCTGATGCCTGTCTGTGTGGGTGTGCACCTGTTGCTCCTTCAAGTATTTTATTATCTGTGTCATTTCCGGTGTGACTTTGGTACTGTATCACCTCATTATACTTGTGGAAGGATATATTATTATCAGAGGGCTCATTCAAGAATTGAATGTAAGAACCAGGGAAAAATAATAATTATAAAGCAGTCCGTTACTAGAACTATACATGCTGTTTTTCTTCCCCTTAATATCTAAATACTGACAGTAATTTCCTATTGGAAGGAAAGGACTAATATTCCTATTATTAAGTCTGGTTTCCTTTAGGAATCTCCTATAGAGTCTTGTTTTATCAGTCTATAGGTTATCCTATCTGAATTGCATTGATGTGGGTGCATTGAAGTGGGCTTGTTCTCCGGTAAAGACTTTACATTGCTTACTTTCTTTCAGTAAGTAGTCATATTGAGTTAGGTACTTGTACCCCCAAGGATTGTATAACTGATGTTAGTGTACAAAATGAGCCAAATCACAATGCAATCAAAGATATGTTCTACAGTTATCAGAACTCTTCTCATACCTTAGAAGTTACCTACGCTGATCAAAGCCAAACAAACTTATTATTTATTTATTTTTAAAACAAATTTCTTTACATTAATTTGCCAAGTGAGTTGTTGGCTCAATTGTAAAAAGTGTCTGAACAATGCTTGGAGTTACACTTTTGATTATCTTTGCAGTATTGGTCACCATCTCGTGGTTTTCTTAGTCCAGTTGCCCCGAGCTAGGATTGACTAAAAACTCCGCCGTGGAGCATGACGGTACCGCCTTATAAGGAACGGTCAGAGTGGATGTCCACTCAGTTATTAGATTTAGTTTGCATAATTTTATGGGACAGAATATTGCAAATAATTTGAAATCTGACTTACTTGGTGGTTTGACTTACTATTCGTGAGTCAAATATGTCCTATAGTGGTTTTTTCTGGTCCTCTACCTGGGCGGGAACGGCTTACTTACCACCTGAGGTCCTGACTGTAAAGTTTGCCTCTCCATTGTCCTGATCTAATGTATCGGGAATCGGGACTTTGCTTCTCTCCGTGAGAATACGATTCGAAGTCACGAATCGTCGCATTTTCACTTATTTTACTAACATATCCGTAACTTTGCACTTCCGCACTCCAAAATTACGTCGATACGTACGGGAAAACTTAAGAAAATTCACTTTTGCCGAAGCGAAAAAAAGTTTTCGACCGGTGAGCGGGAATTTCACAAAACGCTATGACAGTTCAAAAGGGTTGCCATACATACCTCATAAAAATATGAAAAAATATTGGCTACCTCGCCGGTGACAAACAGGTATATTACCATAGAGCAGGGATTAATAAGTACGTTCACAAAATCATCTTCATATCGACGCTGTGTGTTTTTAAGTAAACACATAATACAACGTTAAAAACATGTTCCCCAAATCTTGTCATTTTCTGCTTTGCAACTCGGTATGTAAAGTTGGTTTTTTGTATTTTTTTTCTCAAAGATTAGATTATTTATGAAACTAATTTAAATATTTTTGTTAACTACACGGTAGTTACTTTTTAATTATTTTTTAAACCTTTACTAGGGACCCTATTCTGTGACGTCACTGAATAGTTTTAGTGTTGATTACTTTTACAACATTTAGTTAGAGAGTTAGTTTTTAGCTTTGAGGTTAAAAATTTGATACATTGATTAAAATTGATATTCAGAAACTTGTTTTTGTATTGAAGACTCTAAATCGAACGTATTTAGCCCGTTCCGCTGAATCTTTCACGAAATTTAGAGGTCAAATAGATGTCAAGCGCATGCGTGTATTTATGTAATAAAATAACATTTAAAAAAAAGTACTGTTTTAAGCTTTCACGGTTTGTCTCTAAATTTAAAATGTCACTTACGGGATATCTTCCGTGATTATTTATTGGTTTGAGTTCCCGATATTTCGACGCTGTTGCAAGCGCCATGATCGCGGGTTGAGTCAATCCCGTAAGTGACATTATAATTTAAAAAAAAGTTAAAACCGACTTAAAAAAAACTAAAGAGTTAAATAATTACCATAATATAAAACTATCAGTTTTAGAAGTCGATGCAATTTTACACTGAACCTAATTGAAGGCACCGACTTTTGAAACTGTTAGTTTTATAATATGGTAATTATTTAACACTTTTTAGTTTTTTTTGAAGTCGGTTTTTACTTTTTTTTCAAGTTATTTTATTTTTCTATTTTTAGTGGCATAAACAATACACAAACATGCAATTACATCAATCTCGGGTAATTTGCTGTTATCCATTGAAGAGTTACATTGTCAATCTTCGAAGGACTTCATCAGATCTTCCCCAAATTTAAATGAGACCATTTCGAAAGAATACTCTTTCAAACAAAAAAAGAATTTTGCAAATCCGTCTGTACATGACGGAGGTATGACCGAATATGCATAAAAAAAGAATTACATCATCCACATAGCTGTAATCAAAAAAATGCTCACAAAATAAAAAGTACTGAACCAAATTGGATGAAATTTTTATGGGACCAAGTGGCAAGTACCTATACTGCATCAAAAAAAAATCACACTAATCGGATTAGAAACCTCGGAGTGATCGGTGTACATACATAAATAAAAAAACCGACCGAATAGAGAACCTCCTCCATTTTTAAAGTCTGTTAAAAATAAGCACCATATTAGAATTTCAAGAGCTGGAAATAGCAAAATAAAGTTTAGAAAACTAAAGTTTAGAAATGGTTTTGGCATCAGCATAAGTTAACTTTCACTTTACATAGGTACTGAATTCACACAGAAAACTCTTCCAAAAAGGGTTGGCACAATCACAGTACACTTAAGAATACTTGACCAAACTTCGTCCTAATATAAGACAAATACTAAACCGATTTTCATCATGGAAAATATTCCACCCTACTAATTTGTTTTCTATTATTTCTCTTAATAACTTCAACGAGACCTTCCTATTTGTCCTTGAAGCCTCCAAGGACGTGCAAGCAACAACCATTTGCGAATTCTTACTAATACGATTTCCGTGTCAAACAAAGGTCAAATTCCCTACGAACATAGTAAACGTTATAATTGTACGATTCCGTACCCCCATATATCTTGCGGCAAGTCTAAAAAGTCAAGGATTCAACCTTGTTTGAAGGACGAAACTAAGAAAGGACGGCTTAGCTTCCCGCGTAGAATCAAACCGATGGAGAACACAAGGTTAACCGATTGGTATTTCTTTAATTAATTTGATAAACTATTAATGTAATTTGATATGGTTTATGAAGTGCGAACGTACTTGGAATTGGAATATAATCTTCCAGGAGTTACCTACTCATGGGATATAAGATGTTGATTGTTGATGCTGTTGACGATTGGCAGTAACAGGTGTAGTAAGAAAATGGAAACTTTTTAAATTATACCCTTTTCAACGTAAGGTGAAAACGGGTTTGGGGCGCATGAAAAGAGCCTCCACGAGTATACTTCAGTAATACTTCAGTACGTCCGGCGCACCCTGGGCAGTCAGCACCGTTACCAACCTTGCTGACTGGCTAATCTTATCTTTTCACCACAGCATGAGCTATTTTTTTACTCGTGCTGACACGAGAAAAAAAAACGTAAGGTGAGCCTTGACGCATTACAAACCGTTGAATTGCCATACAAAGAATATCAAATATAAAAAAAAAAAACAATGGATAACTTAGCTATTTCACGGTTTCCGATGATGTCGTATACGTTTTTTCAGTCTCCAATTTACGAAATGACCGCTATACCAGGACTCATCTTTTGTTAATGAAAGTTGATTATAATAGTATATTTTTCAGGAGTGCAGCTCGTATTCAAACTCGGACTCACCCGCCTGGTAAGCAACCGTTCAACCGCTAGGCTGTCAGTGATTTAGGATACACAAGCTCAAACATTTTTGGGGGAGTAAACTTGTAATCCACTGCAATGTTTTCGAATTTGGACGGATTTTAAAATAATTGTTTAAACAAACGTAAGTAGTAGCTTGAATTGTTGCAACGGGCAGAGGAACTACGATTCCTAGTATGCTATATTTACTTCCAATAGTTTACAAAGTATAGAGAAGTTTATAAAGAATAGATACTATAAATAAATGTAGTCTTCTTCGTTTCTTAATTAAAAGAAAAGGCGAGTAACAATTAACAATACACTGTTTTCCTTTAATTGCTTTGTAAATAAACAATGTCTTTTTATAGGTTCTTATGTATGTCAATCTATTTGTAGCTTAGAATCACTAGAATCACTAAAAGGTTCATTACGTCTGAAATTCCAGAATCCGAACTAATATTATAAATGCGAAAGTAAGTTTGTTTGTTTGTTACCTTTTCACGCCTAAACACTGAACCGATCATCCTGTTTTGCATATACGTTGTCAGGTGTACAGAAATGGACATACCTTTCACCTTTCCGAAAAAAAGTACTGTTCCCGAGGAAAACAACAATAACGTTCTTAATAAATGGCGCCACGTGTCTTTCGAGTCATGATTGAATTATATTATTATAGAAACTTTAGTAGTGTGTTAAGAGTTGATTGTCAAATTCTAAATTAACGCGAGCGGAGTCTAGGGCAAAAGAGCAAAAGAGGAGCTCGTGGCTAAATAATTACAGCCGCATAGTCGGTTCAATTGTAGGAATATGGTTGAATCGGTTCATGAATTCCATTTATTCGTTAGTGCAATGGACAGGAAACTGTTTGCAAATTGTGTTTCGGTTGCTTCTAGTGTATTTCATAGTACCTACCGATAGGTATTGGAAGTGGATAATAGTGATAAATTCTCTGTACCAGCCTAAATTGTACCTATTCGTATACAGGGTATTAACGAATTTGTGTAATTCCTTCAAACCGCGTGACCTACTGGTGACACTGATTGACCCTGCATAGGTTTTTTTCAGAACCAACAAAAAAAAAAGTTTTCAAAAAATGAACCATGGAGGAGCTCGCGGCTAAATAATTACAGCCGCATAGACCGATCTTCCGGGTTAAGCCACGCTTGCCGAGGTTGGTCTGTGGATGGGTGACCATTTACCATAGCGAGTTTCCTCCGTGCCTCGGAAAGCACGTAAAGCCGTTGGTCCCGGCTGTCATTTGTAGATCTTTGACAGTCGTTACTGTTGGTCAGAAGCCAGAAAGTCTGACAACCAGTCTTACCAAGAGTATCGTATTACCCAGTTACTGGGTTGTGGAGGTCTGATAGGCAGTCGCTCCATGTAAAATACTGATATTCAGCTGCATCCGGTTCGACTGGAAGCCGACCCCAACATAGTTGGGAAAAGGCTAGGCAGATGATGAAGTCTAGGGCAAAAGCTAGTTGAACATAAATAAAGTAAATCCAGCGTAAAACTAGAAATAATTATTTATTGCAACTTCTTTTTTTTCATAAAAATTTTTTTTCGGGGCATATTTAGGGTTCTATACACAAAGGGTAAAACGGGACCCTATTACTAAGACTCCGCTGTCCGTCCGTCTGTCCGTCTGCCACCAGGCTGTATCTCATAAACCGCGATAGTTAGACACTTGAAATTTTCAGATGATGTATTTCTATTGCCGCTATAACAACAAATACTAAAAAACAGAATAGATAATGGTACGGGACCCTTCGTGCGCGAGTCCAACTCGCACTTGGCCGGTTTTTTCACTTTTCGTAACTATGGAATCCTCATAGGTCGTAATATACATCGTGTCCCAGAAAGTAGTGTCAAGCGGAAATCCAGAGGTAGAGCACCCTTAGAGGTACCCGAATCACCCCCATGTATGTTCCGCGATTTTTTGTCGTTTTCGAGTTACGATTTCTTTTCATGTTTCAACCAAACTCTGACTTTAATTACATTTTTGTTCATAGTGACGTGAATAGTTATTTTTTTGTAAATTACACGAATAGAACACGCATTTGTCACGCGTCATACACCAACATCATTGCACTACAAAACAGCGCAAATTTTACTACATACCAGTACATCTATCTATACATATAAAAGGAGAAGCTGACTGACTGATCTATCAACGCACAGCCTAAACCGCTGGGGTTAGAAAGTTGAAATTTTGACAGTAGGTTCCTTTTGTAACGTAGGCATCCACTAAGAAGGGATTTTTCGAAATTCAACCCCTAAGGGAGTTAAATAGGGGATGAAAGTTTGTATGGAAAATCGTCACTTAACGGGTTCAAAATTTCACGCAAGCGAAGCTGCGGGCGAAAGCTATTAATTATACAGTGCAAATTATGCAATTAATAACACAGTATAATTCGTACATCGTCTGTAAACACAAGATAGCATTTTTTTTGCAAAATGTTGCATGATTTCTACTTTATAGGGACGTATAGCTGCGACACAGGTAGGTGCGTGAATAAGTGAATGTCGGGCAATTACCTTGCTTTAATATTGCCACTATTGAGCACGGGCAACGCATCTATAGTAATATCATTGCATTTATCTCAAATATTCATGACACTATGATCAAAAATCATAACTCGAAAGCTACACTAACTAACTATACAGGATATAACATCCGGGAACCGGTATACAATTCCACCGGCACGAATTCTCACAACAGAGGAATCTACGTTGCTCCCAATCAACCAGGCGCTCACAAATCTGCAGACCATGTGTCTCTCTAGTCTACAAAGGAGTGGCGAGATGACCAATTTTGTAAGAGTTGATTGATAAACAAACAATAAAAACACACTAAATAATTTCCTACAAAAAGTGTCTGGAATAACCCAAAAAATGTTAGATGATAAAATGTTAGATAATAAAATGTTAGATAATAAAATGTTAGATAATAAAATGTTAGATAATATTTCAAAACCGGCCAGGTGCGAGTCGGACACGCGCACGAAGGGTTCCGTTCCGTACCATCCTAACTAATGTTATAAATGCGAAAGTAAGTTTGTTTGTTTGTTACCTTTTCACGCTTAAACCACTGAACCGATCATGCTAAAATTTTGGATATACGTTGTCAGGTGTACAGAAACGGACATAGGGTATCTTTCATCCAAAAAAAAAGGTACTGTTCGCGAGGAAAACAACAATAACTTTCATAGATAGCGCCACGTGTCTTTCAAATCACGATTGAATTATAATATTAATAAAGAAGAAACTTTAGTAGTGTGTTAGGAGTTTTTTTGATCTTAATTAACGCGAGGGAAGCCGCGGTCTAAAGCTAGTACAGGATATAACAATCGGGAACCGGTATACAATTCCACCGGCACGAAATCTCACAACAGAGGAATCAACATTGCTCCCAATCAAGGACCAGCCGCTCACAAATCTGCAGAGCATGTATTCTGTTTCTCTAGTCTACAAAGGAGTGGCAAGATGACCAATTTTGTAACAGTAAATTGCTACAGAAACAATAAAAACACAGTAAATAATTTTCCTGCAAAAAATGTCTGGAATAGGTATGTTATCGGCATCAATAAATTGCAAATCTAATTAGTCCGCCAGTTACCCCCTTATTACAAAAGGTGGTTTAAACCAAGACTAAGGTAAACCCAGGTTTAAAATATACCCATTACTTTCTTATGTCATATAAGAAAAAGAGATGGGGCTACCCTAAAACCAGGGTTTTTCTTAGACCATCTTTTGTAATATTTTTCTTTTGTTAAATCTATGAATATTTGGAAAGATAAAACGCATCAAAACTCGAGAGTGGGGGCTTGTGACGTCAGAAGCAAGTAAAAATTGTACTTGCTTGTGACGTTTTGCCAATTTAAAAAGTGTCGTATCTTCGTCAATTTTGGTTTACGTAACAAAAGAAAAAATACGGGACAATTATTTTTTGACAATCTAACTGACGGACTAATTAGTTTTTTTCAGTCAAATGCCTACCCTATTCACCAAAAATAATTTTAAAAAAGGAAACGAAATAAACAACATTTCTTAGTTCTTTCATTACCTTCATTAGTGCAATCTGAGAAGGTTTTAATTGAAAGAAACGTCTTTGTCGTTAAATTGCCTCAATTTTATTTTTCAGTCTTCGCTTCCTCGCACTTTATCTAATTAAAGTTTCAATTTTGCAAGTGGCTTGCACGATTAAGACAATTTGCGTGCTAGCTTGTTTTATTTACACTATTACTTGTTAACTGCAGCGTGCGTCTTGCAAGCAGAGCTTGGAACCGATTTACAAATAACCGTTTACTAATCTTTCTATATCGGTTATGTCGATTTCCTTCGGAGTGCGACCGTCTAATGAACGTAGTGAAAAATAGGTTTATTGGTATACCGTTTAATAATAGTTAAAAATAAAATAAAACCGAAATGAAATGTCTGTGTGTACATGGCATTAACCGGTTTGAATATTTTTTCCGGTTTTCAAGCCCTACTGGCTAGCGTGTTGGGGACTGCAAAACAAGTCCTCTAGCATGGAGTCACTAGTGTTTTTTTTTTATAGATAGCTAACACTTATTTATACTGAGTTTAAGCAAGCCACGGTAATTTGGAATGGTAAATTACCGCCTGACGTTAGACAAACTAAAATATTTTGCTCTTATCCCCCTTCTTGATGATGAAATATGACATTCTTGTGATTAAATCAATACGATCGGAGTACGGCGGTATTTATGATTAATTGCCCTTCAATTAATCGTGAGCTTTCAAAGTAATTAACACAGGTGCTTTATAAGTAACTACGCTTCAAAGTTTTCATTACGGAAACAAGTCTTTGTGTTTTGACATTAGATTAATTTCTTTAGCCTTTAAATAGAAACTGCTGGATGTAAGCCTTCTCACGATCACGTTATTGTTTTTTGTATTGCTTCTTCTCTATGTTTATTCGACTGTTTTGATTGTATTAGTAGGTACTAATAACAACCAAAATAGCTGAATAGGTTTATATCTCAGACCAAATAAAAAACCAAGACAGAACGCTGTCAACAGTGACGTGAGGCCGGTTTCGTAAATACACACATCAAAAGTGTCTAGGGATCAACATATATTTTTGCAATAACTTTTCTCCTGATTGATATTAATTAAAATTTTCTTTAAGGATTCATCAAATAAAGTGTTTTCGTTTGTCACAGTAACGATAAACCAAGTCACCTTTGCATTAATAAAGAAATTTGCCATTTTCCTAATAAAGGGATTTTTGACATTTGAACCACTAACACAAAAGTTCGAAAAAAAGACTGAAATAACAGTTTTCTTTAAAATTTTATTGGGTAACTTAAACAATTAATAATCCGTGTTTCTACCGCGAACACTAACAACACAAGAACATCGGTTTGGCATACTCAAAATGAGTTCATCCAAATCACGCTGTGGAATGGCCGCCCATGTTCGTTGCAACAACAAAAAAAGGTCTTCTTGCGACTGGATACCCTCCATATTCGGCAGAGCTCTTCTCTGTAGCATATCCCATGCATGCTCAATCGGGTTCAAGTCTGGCGACTGAGCAGGCCAGGGCAGGACATTGATGTTAGCTGCGGCGAGAGTCTGTCTTACAACTCTTGCGGTGTGCGGTCGTGCATTATCATGCATTAACTGAAATAAGGGACCGATTTGCGCTTGTAGAGGAACGATGACGTCTGATACAATCGTCTCAGCATAAATTTGAGCGTTGAGGTTGCCTCTGATCCAAATCAACTCAGTTCTTCCGCCGATCCAAATACCCGCCCATACCATGATGGTTCCACCACTATAAGGATGGACTTCCTGGCAGGATTTTAATCGCTGTTGGCGTCCAGGGGTTCTCCAGTGTCGTATACGTCTTGTATCCGGTCTCATACCAAAACGAGACTCATCAGAAAAGCACACGAAACGCCATTGTTCTTCTGCCCAATTTCTGTGTCCAAGAGCCCATTGATATCGAATCCTACGATTGTGCATTGCTATAGGTGGTACCCGTAGCGGTCTTCGGGAATGAAGGTTCACTTCATGCAAGCGGTTTCTGACTGTTTGGTCGCTAATTAAGTTCCCTGAAGAGTGATGAAGCCTCACGGCTAACATCATGGCGGTTATTGTTGGAGCTCTTCGAGTTAAGATTTGAATGTATCGGTCTTGTCTCCGTGTGGTGCAGCGATACCGTCCTCCATGGCGCTCAGCCACGGTACCAGTGCTTCGGTAACGTGTCCAAAGTCGACTGATAACACTCTGACTTGTATTCAGAGCTAAAGCCACAGTACGTTGCCGGGAACCAGCTTCTATCATTCCCACGGCTCTGAGCATTTCTTCCCTGCTTAAATGACGTCGCCGCTCCATAATAACGTTGGTTTTAATCAGTAGTAGGGAAACAGTAGCACTAATAATGTCTTCAATGCGTTGTATGTTTTTATAGGGAAAATATTGACAGCTGATTTTCATCTTTTACTCGAATTTGATTCACAGTTCCTGATTCAAATTATAAAATGCACCAAAAAGGATCCATATAAATTTATAAAATCATAAATTTATTACAAAGCCACATCTCAATCTCAAGAAATCCGCATAAAAATGCTTGATCCCTAGACACTTTTGATGTGTGTATGTGTGCACTTAGTGAGGTGTAGTTTGATTGTAGGTTGATTGAAAAATGTTGTAAATGTGTGCGTGTGTGCACAGAGCGGAGGTGTAGTTTTGTCATGATTGACTGTATTGTTCGCAGCGTTCTGTATTGGTTTTTTATTTGGTCTGAGGTATATCTATGCTTACTGGAGCCCAATTCTCCTAAAATAAATCTTGATAAATCGCAACCGAATCAAGGCTGAACCGTTCATTAAGACAGTTTTCGTAAACAAAATCTGAGTGACGGTTGTAGTTCGTTTGCGTTTGGCAATAATTTTGTTCACTCCCAAACTGAATTTCGACAAATCGTTCTACGACAAGATTTTAGTTCGACACTATGGAACTCCGACATTACGCTACTCCCGCAATTATGGAACTTCGACACCTAATTTGGGGCACCCCTACACGGATAGGTTAGGTTCGAAGAGGATGACGGGGGCTAGAGTAAGCGAGCAAAGCGAGCGAACGAAGCCCCCGTCATCCCCTTCATGCTAGGTTACTTTAAACCCCAGTGTCGAAGTTCCATAATTGTTGGAGTAGCGTAATGTCGGAGTTCCATAGTGTCGAAGTAAAACCTTGTCGTAGAACGATTTGTCGAAATTCAGTTTGGTAGTCCATTTTGTTAGTCGAATTGGCTTTTGATTTTCGCGTCGAATCAACTTTTGCATACGCAAACTGTAGAATGCTTTACAATCTAAAAGTATGTACACGATTTGACAGATGATGCAGATGAGTCTAAAAACCATCCAGCATTTTGCGAATTGATGCTGATTAATGTAATACTCCGTGTGGTGCCGGACGTAAAGAATAGCATTACCCATCTCTTCCCATGGGTGTCGTAAAGGCGATTCATTAGAGGGTGGGCAGCAGCGTTCTCTGAGTACCTTAACAACCATAGTGCGATCGCCAACCCGCCTGCCAAGTGTGGCGATTATGGCAACCTATGTTCAGCAGTGGACGTCTTTCGGCTGAATGATGATGATGAATGTAATTAGTCCCTAACGCGGCGTCTTACGTAGGCGGTACAAAGCGACGCGAATTGCGAAGCGATCCGATGCGGTGACACGCGAATTCAATGCGATGCAGCGGCTTTGTCCTACGAGCTCGCGAACCGCCCGCCGCGCACCGCCGTCATTCAGTAGCACTGTACGGCACCGCATCCAGTTCGCGCGAAAATATCAAGCCAACTGATTGCGTTCGTTTCGCTTCGCGCCGCGCCGCACCGCACTCCACGTGCGTTTGGTCACGTAGGCCACTTCAAAGGTTCGACTGTTTGTTGTTTTCGCGTCGAGCCGCGCCGCTTCGCGTCGCTTCTAGATCGCTCACGTAGGATGCCGCGTTAGTCGCCTCTTGCGACACACACAGAAAAGAGGTTACCGCCTACTCTTAGCAGACAACCACGTGGCCATTGCTAGCTCCATATTAACTCTTTCCCCTGCAAATGTTTACAAAACTCCAGATGTAAATAATGAAACGTCTTTAGTGTTATTAACAAGGTTATTACAAACAGGAAATCTTTTTTTAAGTTTACGATTCACATACGAATAACATGATAAACATTTAATATTCTTTCATTTTTTATTTTGATTTTTTGCGGGAACAATTCTTTTTTAACAGAAGAGTTGGGCAGATCTGTATAGTACACCCACGTTTCGCCGTTATGTTTTAAGTCCCATGTAATAGAGGGAGAGCCTATTATTATCAACCGGGCACAAATCCAGATTCCGGGCTGCTACTGCGAAATTCCACACGGAAAAACTCAACAACACTTTGTCCGACCTGGGGATCGAACCCAAGACCTCGCGCTCAGCAGTCGCGCTTGCGACCACTAGACCAACGAGGCAGTCATTGTATTGTTTATGCCACTCAAAACAGAAACATAAAACTACTTTAAAAAAAAAAGAAAAACGACTTAAAAAAAAACTGAAAAGAGTTAAATAATTACCATATTAAAAAATTAACAGTTTCAGTAGTCGGTGCTAATCCACGCTGCACCAAATTGAAGGCACCGACTTTTGAAACGGTTTTCCTAAGCCTTTTTTTTGTATTTCTATAGCTCTGTCGATTAACTGGGTGAACGTAACATCTTGACATACGACGTCACCGAAAATAGAAACAAAAACAAAACAAAAGCGTATTATCTGAACTAGTAAAAGTCAGTAAAGCGAACTGGGTCATTGCGGCCCTCTCATACGAGTGCGATGGGTCAAACTACCATTACTTATGCACATTATGATTGGGACCACACATGCTACTCGCAACAGGCTGCTAGTAGTTTTTGTACAGTTTTTAGGAACAAAGCACACGACGTTACTGGAAACTAGGTAAAAAGCAGACCTAAATATTTATTTTGGTAAATAAGTGTTTAACCGCTAGCGGCCCGCCCGACGATCCGGATCATCAGTGCCATTGTTTATCTATTGTTATTATAGTATATGTTACCGGCCAAACCCGATTTCAGGACAAACTAGTTTTGCCTAGGCTAAACTAGTTCCTCCTATACGCGGTAGGAGTAACTAGTATAGCCTAGTCTAAACTAATTTGGCCCAAGCCCGATAGGATAAACTAGTTTAGGCTAGTCCAAACTAATTTGTCCTAAGCCCGATGGGATAGACCAGTTTAGGCTAGGCCAAACTAGTAGATCCTGATATAAATACGCACACTCTAGGATAAACTGGTATGGCCTAGTCTAAACATTATAGTATATCTAGAAAGTCAAAATAAATAGATAAACTGATTGAAATACTCCGTAATTGGAAAAATAATAATTTTTATTAAAACCATACTGATTCGTCGTTAAAAGTTATGGATAATTGGTAATACAAACAATCATACCATAACAAATAATAAGTGTTTTTTTAATAGAAGCAATAATCATATCTCAATTATTAAAATTGTTTTTTATTTTTACAATTTTTACGGTTTTTATGGTGGCACTTAGAATTGGCTTATTATTTTCCAGGTGACTAATAACTTAAAAGGCGACTAAGTGTTTGCAACTAATAAAATGAGGCGAGGAGCTATAAATAATGACTTGGCGACTAATAATGTTAGCAGGGTGTTTAAGGGGAATCCCGACATGGATAGGTTAGGTTCGAAGGGGATGACGGGGGCTAGAGTGAGCGAGCGAAGCGAGCGAACGAAGCCCCCGTCATCCCCTTCGTGTTAGGTTACTTTAAACCCTGCAGACAGAAATAGGAGCCCCGCCCAGCGGGGCTCCGTCGACTTAAGCTCCACCTAGTTTGAGCGACTTAAGCTCCACCAATGATGTTTCTGAGATCACCTTTGATGACATGTTTGCTCAATTACTTTCGACTCTGCAATTTTTTTTTGTTTAGACTAGGCCATTCCAGTTTATCCTAGAGTGTACGTATTTATATCAGGATCAACTGGTTTGGCCTAGGCTAAACTGGTCTATCCTATCGCGCTTAGGACAAATTAGTTTGGACTAGCCTAAACTAGTTTATCCTATCGGGCTTGGGCCAAATCAGTTTAGACTAGGCTATACTAGTTACTCCTATCACGTATAGGAAGAACTAGTTTAGCCTAGGCAAAACTAGTTTATCCTGAAATCGGGTTTGGCCGGTAACATATATAATTATAATTATAGACATAATTACAGTACTCGATCGGTCCTGTGTAGTACTGTAATTAGAGACACAATAGATAAACAATGGCACTGACGATCCGGATCGTCGGGATAAACTCATTTATTTTCAGGCTACTTTGGCCCATATACCTATAGACCTTACAAACTAACATGTACAAGGTTAGTCGGAAAGGGGGTACTAATCTGAAAGGGGGTTAAAGTACCTATGATAATGAATAACTTTTGTTCTACAACTTTTTCCAAAAGTCAATAGTTTAACCCGGCGAGCATGAGGTGAAAAAAAGTTACTTCAAGAATGTGGCAGGGTGGGACATACCCTTATCTTAATGTACCGTAATGTTATTCTTATTATTATTATTTTAATTTTGTTAATTTATTTTGTAAAATAATGAACTATTTAATGGAATTACATGAGAGAAGTTCTTTATAAAATAATAATTATTTATTTATTCACGTTTTTCTTATACTATAATAATTATAGGAACAAAATTTAGGGTTTCACAAAAATTAAGGATTTAACAAAAATCTTAATCTTTGGAATGTAAATCAGCTTAAACCTAAAAGATAATGAGATTTTCCTCGTAATTAAACTTTTTGAAATTTTTTTATTTGAAAATTAATGGATTTATCAGTACTGTTGAGATCAGCACAATTTTCGCAAATAAATTTTGCAGGCTCCAAACATTATGGGCTTGGCACAAGCATTACAGGAATGTTTGGTTTTTCTATCCTTCTTATATGGACAATCCTGGCATCTGACATATCGTCCGGGTACATTTGCATGTCTAGGTGAGGGCTCACTGAGCTGTTTTTCGATTCGCTGGTGGAAGTAATTTGTTTTTTTTTTTTTTTTTTTCTTGAATATAGGTGTTCGTAAATCATTGATTAGGCCAAATTACGAATGAATTCTGTTCTCTTGATCGTAACTAATGAAATAAAATAAAAAATGTTCAATAAATAACTAATGACAAATCCATTTACCTATTATAATAAAAAAAATATAGAACAAAAAGCTAAAAACAACAAACAAACAACAAAGACAACAAACAAACAACAAAGAGCTAAAAATAACAGAAAAAAACTATTAAAACAGTTAAAATTCATGATTATATCATTACGTAAACAAAATACGTCAAAAATGAGGCAGGGTATAACATACCCGAGACAACTTTGGGCACGTATATCCCGGCTATTGCGTCACGCCACACTGCAATCACGCCACTACCCCGTCCCACACGCCCCTGCCTCCAGCTACTGAGCGAGCTAGTGTCGCCAGACGAGGATTTTAAAATATACACTACTTTTAAATTTTACCAGGGTGTGAGATACCCTGGCTCATGCTCGCCGGGTTAAGAGAAATAGGTGATCAAAGATCTCAAAAAAAAAGCTCTAAAATCTATCTATCCCCAGTTATGATCAGCTGTGTTTACATTTTAGGTCATATTTGGGGGTCATTAATTGGAAACACCATTTTCTGAACTTGTAACTAAAACAGGGATAAAGAATTTTTGAAAAAACCAAATTAAAAAAAAACTGGCATTGAAAAAAAATTACCGAATTTTGAAATTTTAACACTTGCTTTAAGACAGTCATCAGTGATACTTTAAGTGGCCCGCGGATTAGTACCCCCTTTCCGACTAACCTTGTATATGTTTAATAATACAGTTTATGTTAGTAATAGAACTTAAGCCTATGTGTCATTCACTGTGCGATCGAGTAATCGATCGTTTAAGATAGAGGTAGAGAAATGTTATGCGTAGCTTTATACAGTTTATGGGCCTTTGTAGCCTGTGTTATATGTATTTGTAATATAGTAATGCTGTATGTGTATTAGTTTCGCCTAGCTTCCACGACAAAGGGAATCCTACTGTGGAAGCTAGTGCCAAATGTAAGTTTATTATTATTAAAGCGTACTATTATTATTTATAATTTAAAACTGTTTTCAGTTTATGACCTGAGTTACGTTAAAAAATAAGAGTTAAATAACATTTTAAATAATAAGACAAAAAATCTAATCATACATGAATCTAATGGCATGACAGCCGACATTTTTTACGTTTCGACACTTCATATCCTTTGTCACACTCGGGATCAAAACAAATCTAATGACAAACTAACTCATTTAAGTCTTAAAACGCACTAGCGGTCAGCCGCAATACGGCGTGCCGCTTGCGGTTGGGCGCACATCGATTTTTACATGAAACCGCAGGATCTCAACGCACTAGCGCACGACGGCTGGCCGGAAATCAGTGCGTTGAGATCATGCGGTTTCATGTAAAAATCGATGTGCGGCCTGCCGCAAGCGGCACGCCGTATTGCGGCTGGCCGCTAGTGCGTTTTAAGCCTAATAAAATCCATTTAACCCTTGGGATGCTATATGGGCATAAAGAATCCCACATACACGCGAAAAACATAAGAGGATATGAAATCATCAAATGACTTCTTCCGCTCCGGGCAGAGCGGAAGGGAGTGTCAGACTCTTACTGACTAAAACCCATCCGTGTTCCTTCTAATGCCCTTTGCGTTCCAAGGGGTCTACTCCCTAAGCACGAAGTCCGTGGTTTCGGCCTTAGTTACGAGCGTTTCCTACTCCCTATCACCTACGGACATACGATTATTTCGGGGCCGGAACCAAGAATGAATGACAACACGATTTGACAGTTGTCCCTACTACCGATGTGTTTTTGCCCGTCCGAAAAGTTGAACTTGACACATGTTTTGTTCATTTCTACGTTTCGGGCTACTCTACGGACGGGCGACTAACTTAGTTGACGGACTTACGCGGCGTCTTACGTAGGCGGTTCAAAGCGACGCGAATTGCGAAACGATCCGATCCGATGCAGATACAGATACAGATGCAGAGATCCGATGCGGTGACACGCGAATTCAATGCGATGCGGTGCGAAGCGACGGCTTTGTCCTACGAGCTCGCGAACCGCCCGCCGCGCGCCGCCCTCATTCAATAGCACTGTATGGCACCGCATCCAGTTCGCGCGAAAATATCGAGCAAACTGATCGCGTCGCTTCGCTTCGCGCCGCGCCGCACCGCACTCCACGTGCGTTTGGTCACGTAGGCCACTTCAATAGGTATCCACTGTTTGTTGTTTTCGCGTCGCGCCGGGCCGCATCGCATCGCTACTAGATCGCTCACGTAAGATGCCGCGTTAGCGAGTAGGCCCCCAGGGCCGCGGTAACTCTTTCGAACAAATTCCGAAACCCTGGCAGGAAAAACATAACCCTGCCTTTTCTGTCACGCAGTCGGGTAAAACAGGAAACATATCATCGCAACAACACACAAAAATTACGATCCCACCTTTCACTTATCCCCAATTTAAATCCCACTGTCACTGGCCCCAAAAGTTCTGTCACAGAGTGTCATTAACCAGAAAGGTACAGTGACGTCACAGCTGTTGCTTATGACATGAACGTGATCAATATCTGACATCCGAGCTTAGTTCGACGCTCGTATTTTACGATAATCGCTTAGGATTATCGATAAACGTAAGGATGATCGGAAGGAAGAGATCATTTAAGTTCAAGCGGTTTGGTAAGGCCTTTGCCCCGAATTTTGATGGAAAAGTTTCATCTAACATGAAGGAATAACGTTTAGTAGGCACACGAAAAGTTTTCATGAAAATTTCCTTAAGGCCAGGACTATACGGTATTTGCTAGCCTGGCACTAAAGTGGTGTATGTGACATTTTTCGATAATTCAATCATGATTCGAAAGACACGTGGCGCCATCTATTATCGTTATTGATGTTTTCCTCGGGAACAGTACTTTTTCAGGATGACACGTACCTTATGTCCGTTTCTGTACAACTGACAACGTATATGAAAAATTTCAGGATGATCGGTTCAGTGGTTTAGGCGTGAAAAGGTAACAAACAAACAAACTTACTTTCGCATATATAATATTAGTTAGGGCTAGCTTTTGCCCGCAGCTTCGCTTGCGTGAAATTTTGAACCCGTTAAGTGACGATTTTCCATACAAACTTTCATCCCCTATTTAACTCCCGTAGGGGTTGAATTTCGAAAAACCCTTATTCCTTGTCTACATTATACAGGGAATCTCTGTGCAAAATTACAGCTTTCTAGTTCCAAGGGTTTGGGCTGGACGTTGATGAGTCAGTCAGGACTCTACTTTTTATTTATATAGATAAGTTTTTAAACTGGCATGATCACTAACACTGTTTAGCACCTAAAACGGGATATTTACCAACTTTTTTTAATCTCTTTTGTGTTTCCAATATTTCGGCGCAGTAGTTTAATAGTTTATACGTGAACACGCTTGCAACAGTGCCGAAATATCGGAAACACAAAACAATTAAAAAATATGGTAAACTAGATCTAACTAATAGGTCACCCGCGGTTTCGCCCGCGTGGATGTTGTTTATCGCGTATTCCGTATTTTTCGGCATAAAAGTAGCCTATGTCCTTCTCCAGGCTCCAGACTATATCGGGTGTAAAAAGACCCTTAACGATAACGAAAACCACATATTCTACCCATCATTGGGATCATTTTTAACCGACTTCAAAAAGGAGGAGGTTCTCAATTCGGTTGTATTTTTTTTTATTTTTTTTTTTTTTTATTTTTTATGTGTGTTACCTCATATCTCCGTCATTTATGAACCGATTTGAAAAAATCTTTTTTTGTTCGAAAGGGTATACTTCCCGATTGGTCCCATTTAAATTTAGTTATGATTAGACCATGAACTTCAGAGATATGGAACGGAACTCCTCATCGGACCAAAGCAAAATTCTCATATTACTAGTATTGCTTTGTTTATATTTGTTGTTGGGAACTGACTACTTGAAAAGAGGAGGGGATGCGTGTCCCCCCCCCTCCCCCCCTTTGGAATGTTTTCATTATATCGTGTAAGGTATCATTTGAAAGGACTTTTTACGCCCGACTACGTCAATGCCAAAAAGAATTGTTATGAAGGAGGGGGTTAAAATTATGACACTAAAACGTATTAAATAAAAAATAAACTTTAAAAAAAAGTAAAAACCGACTTCAAAGAAATACTAAAAGGAGTAAAATAATTACCATAATATAAAATTAACAGTTTCAGAAGTCGGTGCAACTCTACACTGAAGCAAATAGAAGCCACCGACTTCTGAAACTGTTAATTTTATATTATGGTAATTATTTTACTCCTTTTAGTATTTCTTTGAAGTCGGTTTTTACTTTTTTTTAAAGTTTATTTTTTATTTTCTAGCATACCATACCTGGGAAACTATTGGTTTTGGAGATATTGAAGGTCAAAGCATACTTTTTTTTTAAGTTTTTCCAAAAACTTATTTTAAGTGATAACACTAAACTTTCTTCCAAACAACCTTATCAAAATTTTCAACTTTTCCTCACAAATTACGCATTTGAAGTTACAAAATCGCAACGAATATCAAACGCACACGACCGCCTTGGCTCAGCTGTGTGGGCCGCTGCACGCATGCAAACGCGCGGCATCGCCATAACCACACCAAGCGCGCTGCAAAAAAAAAGCGTTTTTATAAGGCAAAAAATAAAAGTCGTTTCCCAGGAATTATTTAGATTTGTAGATTTCGGCTATGTGATGGGTCTTTTTACACCCTGTATCTGTACCAAGTTTCATCAAAATCGGTTCAGTAGTTTAGTCGTGATGAGGTAATAGTATGTCTACACCCGTGCGCTTTCATGTTCATCTTGCGCTTTCAACTTTCAATTCCTCTTGCGTCAAGCGCATGCAATATTGATTGCCATAAGACTCGAACTAGTATTAGGGCACGCGCTATTGCATGCGCTATGGCGCTTCAGGGATGCGTCAGCTGAAAGCGCAAGATGAATATGAAAGCGCACTGGTGTAGACATACCATATATCCTTCTCCAGGCTCTAGACTATATCTGTACCAAGTTTCGTCAAAATCGGTTCAGTAGTTTAGTCGTTATGAGGTAACAGACAGACAGACAAAGTTACTTTCGCATTTATATTACTAGCTTTCGCCCGCGGCTTAGCTCGCGTTAATTTAGAATTTCACAATTAACTCTTAACACATTACTAAATTTTTTATAATAATACAATTCAATCATGATTCGAAAGACACGTGGCGCCATCTATTATCATATGAAGGTTGTTGTTGTTTTCCTCGGGAACAGTACTTTTTTTCGGGATGAAAGGTACCCTATGTCCGTTTCTGTATACCTGAAAACGGATATGCAAAATTTCAAGATGATCAGGGCAGTGGTTTAGGCGTGAAAGGGTAACAAACAAACAAACTTACTTTCGCATTTATAATATTAGTTAGGATTAGGATATCACGTATTCAGTGCTAAAGTATTCTTTTAACGAAATTGATTTACCAATTTTGCTTGGATAGAATTTCCATTTCGAAGTTTAATAATGCTCCTAGATTGATTCCGTTAATGTTTTTACATATACCACTAGTTCCAGGCAATCTCGACGGTCAGAGTAATAATACCGACTTGAACATGCACGGGAACAGAAGCCAAAGCGGTCACACAGAATAATAAAAACTAGGTAATATTATTCTGTGCGTTACACAGTTCCAATATAATCTGACCTCTCATTGTACGGAGAGTCTACACAGTGCGAGATCAGCTCATACTGGAATGTATGGCTTAACATGTAGCCGTGCGTACAGAAACCTGACTCCCAGCTAATGCATCAAATATCTAAGTACCTAGAAAAATGTACTCCGTGCATCCGAAATTGAGCTTTACCGTTAGGCGAGAGAGTTCCCGTTCCGTTGTGCTTTCGCGCTCTTATCACATTTCGGTTCGGTCAACGGATTTCTTTCTAAGGGTGTTACTACAACAATCGATCGATCGTCGATCGATGCCATCGAACGATATCAGTCGACGTTTAGTCGATCGATTAGTGTAGTAAAAACTATCGATGGACGTCGACTAATCCATTGTACCATCGATCGACGATCGATCGGTTGGTATGGTAACACCCTAATACTTCGTGGTTTGGTCACTTACTAACATTTAGTTCGGTTTTCTTTTGTGTTTCTTCAATTCCGGAGTTGCAACGCGTAGGCATAATTTCATTCCTAAGCCGTGGAGTGACATAGGCTTGCCGGTCGTCATATTAATATAGTCTCAGTCTACCGTATTTAATATTCATAAAGAGGTTAACTTAGGTTAGCCTGAGCACACACAGATATACTTTATCATAGAACTTCCTCGTATTAAAGAAGAAGATAAGTAAATATATTTTCTTTACAAAGAAACTTCCCATTCCCACAGACCTGATTCCAAGCTCTAAAAATAAAAAACAGAACAAGACTTTAAAAAACAAACCGTAGCACAATTGAACGAACGAAATCAATACAGACATCCTATACAGTTGACACAGTAGTGAATGAACGAATGAAATGTAAACAATAACAGAACAAAAGGGGGTGAACGAATTAGCACGGCCAGTGGTTCGTGAAACGGGAATATTGCGTAACTTGCGTACTGGCGTTGTCGGATCTGAACGATAGGCGTACGTGAGTTTGTCGTCGCGAAAAGTGACGAGGGACGCTCGGTTGGGTTGAGTCTATTTATTTTGATGTTTGACGGGAACTACGCACTTACAAATAGTACACAGGTGCATGTAGCCCTCCCCTATAGATCCCTTCGCTGATTTTAGGGTGATAAATTGTTTTGTCGATAGCGCGGTTTCCACTTGCGATCCGGCTATTGTGCTCTGGGATACGTTGTCTTACAAATTAACGTACTCTATGTAGGCGTTTTATTTATGTTTATATTTTGGGAGTACCTCCGCTGCCGGCGCCGGTTGCCATTACGAGTGCCGGCGCCGGATTCCAAACTGGCTGCCGTCGCAGCGCCGACTTCATTCACTGTTTTTTTACACCTTCAAGGCCTCTTCAAACGACGATTATTCGTCATCCACTTCCATTTTCACAATAAAAACAAATGAAAAACTTAAGAGTATGTTTGTAAGGTTGTTTGAGTTTCCAAAGTAGAGTCAACGGAGCCCCGCTGCACGGGCCTCCTTTTTCTGTCTGCAGGGTTTAAAGTAACCTAACACGAAGGGGATGACGGGGACTTCGTTCGCTCGCTTTGCTCGCTCATCCCCTTCGAACCTAACCTATCCGTGTCGGGGCCCCAAATTAACGAGCTCACTTAGCTCGCTCTTGAAATTAGTCAGTTAGATGACAAGTTAGTGTTTGGCACAAAATCTAACCTACCTTTCGACTACCTACCACAACTTATTACCGCCGCCAGTGTCCATTTTGGGTGCCGGCAGCCGATGTTTTTAATCTCGGCTGCCAGCAGTAATGTAGTGCCGGTTCACAGTGGTGTTATTTTAGGGTAGCGGGCAGCGGTAGCACTCTCTTATATTTTATTAGTCCATACTGACGATACTTCAGTACGTCCGGCGCACCCTGGGAAGTCAGCCCCGCGACCGACTTGCTGACTGACTAATCTTTTTACCACGGTTTGAGCTATTTTCGTATAACCGGTGCCGACATGAGAGAAAAACGCCGTAAGCGACCACTACTGCACGTGGAGCTCAATTATTATGCAAGGGACATAACAATGAAGGTTCAAAGGGGAGATTGTTTAACCTGTGTAGTACTGTAATTATAGACACAATAGATAAATAAACAATGGCGGCCGTACCGTTTTCGGTACACTTGGGCGGTTGTGATTAATAATAGCAGATGCCAGAAATTTTACAAACTCATAACTCATTTATTCAAAATAGACTAGAATTACTTAGTTCTTTTTGGACGTCCAATACAATAGATAGTCAAATATGAACGTGCAAGACTTGTTAAAAAAATATATTTATTTAATTAAAGACACGTGTGCTCAGTATGAGCATTATAGTACAAGAACAACTAAATCTAATTTACATGGGCTTATATACTAGTGGAGGTTTAGCATGTGTGTGTCTGTGACTGGACCTCACAGTGGGCCAGTAACAGGAAGCCGCTCGTATGTCAAATCATACTTCTAATTGTTATTGCTATCTAATGATGAATTAATAATTTATTGGTAATTTATCTTATGTTTATGGCTACCTGGAATTGATGGGTGGCATGGCGTGATTTTAGTTTATCAATACAGTTCGGGGTAATGGTTGGCCATGCATAACTAGATATCCCCCAAAAACGCCCTCCCTTCACCTCTTCCTAGTGTTTATGCTGTGAAGAAGAAACGGCGCAACAAACTGCTCAGCAACACAGTTCTGTCTGTCAGCTAAGAAAGAAAATCATGATATTTTTTACAATAAAAATTATGCAAATTAAGTAAAAGTATTAATTACAAATTTAAAAAAAAAATATAAATCAATTCTGTATGAATTGAGATAGATCTCAAATCTAACTAATATAGATAGATACATACATAAACCTACACATAAAAACTGTTAGTTACCAGGGAAGCCACATGTGCAGAAAAGACAACTTTCTCAATCCTCGCTTCTCAAGATGACGTCACAGAATTCTGCATCGCACCATCAAAATTAACACGTAGATTGTATTATACACTCGAGAGCAATGAATCCGGGTCACCAACATAAACCATACATTTCGGAAACTAAGAATAATAGCTTATTAAACTAAATACTTTTAATTTGAATAAGCTATCATTCTTAGTTTCCGAGATATTAAGGTTTATGTTTGTGACCCGGATTAATTGTTCCCGAGTGTACATCTAATCCGAATTTCCTTAAATCTTATTTACTCGGATTCAGATCGAACGCAGTACATAAGAGCTCCGAGAGGTACTTAATACACACTAATTTTAAGTGCACAATTATATTACGATGATGACGGCTGTGAAGCCTTTAAAACGAACAATTACTTTAAAGCCCGTATTTTTGCTATGAGCCAAGTATCTATTAATGAACATTTGTTTATAAACAAACAAATATTTGACTGTCTCGTTGGTCTAGTGGTTGCAAGCGCGACTGCTGAGCGTGAGGTCTTGGGTTCGATCAAAGTGTTATTGGTTTTTTCCGTGTGGAATTTCTCAGTAGCAGCCCGGAGTCTGGATTTGTTAATTTGATTGATTGATTTGTTAATTGCCCGGTTAATGGCAATAGGCTCGTCCCCTATTACGTACACACATCAAAAAAAGTTTGCGATCACTAGCATAATTATGTATGTGAAGATTCCGAATTCAAATTCCAAATGAAATCTGATTTATATTTATCTAGATAACTATCAATCTACATTTATCATGATAATTATCGCTTTGAATCCCGATTAGAAAATTCGGCTTCAAAAAGGCTACATCGTTTTTCAAAGTGATCGCAAACTTTTTTTATGTGTGTATGTATTACCTATACACCTCTGCCCAACCCTTCGGGGAATATAAGCGTGATGTTATGTATGTTTATAAACACTGTATTATGAAGTATGTATTACTCCCGAATGTACTATTTCCCAAAGTCAACTGTTAGGCAGCAACTTTCCAGGCACTAAAACCCATCCTGGTAGGAGAACGGCCGGCTTTCGCTGAAAACCAGCGCTGTGGCTCTGTCTCGCACGAGTCATAGCATTATGCTGAGCGATGGCCGTTTTGCGTGAATGTGACGCATATTTTTCCCAATAGTTTCTTTGTGATTTTGTGTATAGTTTTTGAATTTTTGTGCGTCATGTTGGCGCAAATAAATAATTTTTCTTTCTTCTTATTTTCAGAACCTTCCCTTTTTGTGTGGTACACACAACGTTCCTCCACAACGACCTAGCAACACTACAAATTCTCAGTCACGCATCATCATCATCATTCAGCCAAAAGACGTCCACTGCTGGACATAGGCCTCCCCCACGCATCGCCACTACCCATGTTGGGGGGATTTGCCATAATCGCCACGCTTGGCAGGCGGGTTGGCGATCGCAGTATGGTTGTTAAAGTACTCAGAGAACGCTGCTGCCCATCCTCTAGTGAATCCCTTAGTCGTCTTTTACGACACCCACGGGAAGAGATGGGGTAGTACTATTCTTTACGCCCGGCACCCCACGGAATCATGTCCCCTTATTTATTGTTAAACCGTGAACTACCCTCCCTATTTTGTTGCAAATCATTTCCATCCTAAGATTGTCTGGTAGAAATCGGCTAGTGCGATAAGACCGCCCATTGTACATCTCTATTTTAATAGTAATGTTTCTTGTTTGTTTTGTGTAGGTAATTAAGAGTATTGTATTTATTTTCCAGGTACCAACTGCTGCTTAGCCTGCCTAAGTTCTAGAATCAACAGAGAGAAAATCGTGGTCTATTCTTTAGCTATTCTTTACGTCCAGCACCACACGGACTCAGTCACGCATGTAAAGATAAATGTATCTCATTCAATTGTGATACACTATATATCACTTTTCACAACGAAAACGCACGGTCGGCTATCGAAACTACAATTTATATACAGCCGAAAATTCGATTGATGTCATCTATCATGTGCCGAATAAAGGGCCACCCTCCTTTTTTTCTTTGGGTGTTGTATCGAGATCGAATCGGCGTTTATCGACACATTCGCGATACTATAACATCACTATTAGAGAATCATTCCTTATAACCCATTGTGGGTGTTGTCAAAGGCGTTAAGTCAAGAGGTAGGTACGGCTATGAGATTCTCTAGTAGAAAGAAAGGGAAAGAAAGAAGTCTTGACTAATATCAACAGTCGGCGATGACTTACCCGTCTGCTAAACGTGATGATTGAAATTTCTGCTTTAATCGTGGGGGGTCCATGTTGAGGTAGGGACGTTTACTGCTTGATAATAATATGATAAAGATAATCCAAGTATGCAAATATCTTTACAAAATTTGATATTTGGAGACGAACCTGGGGGCCTACTCTGACAAATGACGTCGAAGTTTTGAATCGAAACGAAACAACGACAAACATCAAACTTATAAATATACGATCAAAGTATTGTAAAACAATTAACTACTAGATGCCTATAAACATAGTAGTGCGAATCAAAAGACAATGTAAAATCGCGACAATCGAATCGATCGTCGGAACCGAAACAATTTCGTGGTTGGAAAACATGCGATCCGTCAGCCGAAATTTTGTAGTTCGATTTTCGGAGTATTAAACAGGAGAACATCACATTATATCTATCAGTATATGTATCGTATGTGTTTTCACAAAATTCGATAGAATTCATTTCCTTGTGAATTGAAAAGGAAACACGCTTATATTTCTCGTGGAGAGAACTGAAAACCTAAATCGAGTGTCCGTTCCAGTGCTTGGCACTTAATTTATCTAGTTGACAATACTTCAGACCTAACATAAGTGTGTTATTCTCCAATTCTCCACTAAAAATAATACTAAGTTCCTTTAAGTGGACTATTGAGTACCTAGTATTTATTTTGAACAAATAAAGATTTTGTAGCTCCAACTCTAAAGGGCGCCTTTTAAGCTCAGTAGTAGTAAAAACTTTAGTCTTAAAGTGATAAAGTGAAATGAATAAAATAAACATTAAGTATCGCAAAAAAAAAGTGAAACATTAGCTCGCGATCGCGAAACTTTATTTTCTGGGGTACCAATTACCTGACAGCACTCAAAGAATTTACGAGTAAGATAACTAAGTACTTATTTTTTAACGTGTTACTCAATGGTGCCGATTCTCTTGTTCACCAACTAAACTAAAATTAGAGAATTGCTATCTTTTACTAACAGACAGTGCGAGAAAAGGACGGTGATAGACAACAACTAAGTTAAAGATGTCAAATTAGTTTACGCCTCGAATTTCACCGTGTTTTTAATCGACACGTTTTAAATGTCGTCTAAATTTGTATGGAACTTTTAGTTCAACTAAATTTGATAGCTCTTATTTACGTATGTCTCTTTCTTATTTTATTAGAGTGAAAAAGATGGCAATAGCCTAAATTAAGTTTAGTTTGTCCATAACAGAATCGGCACCATTATCTGAGTTTTACTTTAGGTACTAGAGATCGCTCGCGGCTTCACCCGCGTGGATGTCGTGTGAAGAAGAAACGGCGCAACAAACTCCCCAGCAACACAGTTCTGTCTGTCAGGTGAATAAAATAATTGAGTCTATACGCAAAAAACAGGTAATATTAATTACGACGGTTGTTGGTTTCGGCCGATAATTAGTCAAATCTAAAGTGCAATAATCTAGTTCAATTAAACTTTAGCTGTCTTCTTCTCTTTACTGTGCCTGATTGAGTCCGTGACAGATGACCTCCTCGTTTAAACTATTAGCCTAGGTTTAAGTTGTTGAATGTTAAATCCCAACGCGAACGTAAAAACGCGACCTTAGGAAGGCTGAGTGCCTGTAATTTTCAAGTGTTATTCTATCTGACGGCGACATTCGAATTGCCTGGCTTACCAGCCGGCAGCCCACCGAGTTGGAAAATTCTTTCTAGAAAATAGTGATGTGCCGATTCGGCCATTTATGGTGTTCGAATATTTTAGTACTCGTTATAAAAAGAATCGAGTTAGAACTCGAGTCACGGACTCGAATTTTATTCGAATATTAGTTACTCAAAAATTATTCGAGTACTAAGGTCCTATACTCGAGTACTTCATCGGATGCGAGTACTATCTCACTTCCAAAAACACAAGCAAAAATTTCAAAAGTGTCATAAAATACAAATCAGTTTTATTGAACAGACAGTAAAAAAAAACAAGTCGAAACCTTTATTTTTCGGATGGTGTTGAGAGGCCCCAACAAATTGACTATGAGCAACAACATAAGGTCGTGATTTAAGTAATCGATTCAGTATTCGAGTACTATGAATACTCGAAATCTTTACTCGAGTTTTGAGCATTCGAATACTTTAAAGACTCGAGTACACGAGTACCTACAATGTACTCAAGTTTGTACTCGAGTCTACCTAACTCGGCACATCACTACTAGAAAGTAACTCTTCATAGAATTCATTGGTTTACCGAGTGCGTCATTCACCAAATCCCAAAACAATTTGAAAGTTAATTCTTACCAAAATAATTTAACACATAGTGCCAAGAATAAGGAACCAGTAATCTCTTTGGAACGTGTTCAGATGATCAGATAACTTTTGACGAAATGAAAACAATGAACTCGTAGATACCATCATTTGGCAGAGAATAATCTTGATCCGTGCTATTTTCTGCTGTATATACACTATGTAAACAAATTAAATATGAACGAACAATTTAAACCCATAAACAAGGTTTAAAGGGCGAGCCTAATAACGGCTACTGAGAATTCCTCACCCTGGGATTCGAAACCATCCTGGCTTTACGGTTGGCAACCGCGCTATTGTCTATTCTGCCCACACAAGATGCAGAAATACACAATACAATCGGAGATACACATCGTATTTAAGGCGTGAATTACATAGAAACGGCATAAGGTGCAGGCGCGGCGCAGGCGGGTGATTATTCGAAAAATGTTTGTAAAAATAAAAACGTCATTATCATCATCCCAAAGTTCTAAATGTATTCAATTATAATAATGAAAAATCAAACTGTACCACTGCCGTCAAGCAATAAGACAAGAATCAAAACAATCTGAAACTAATATTAATGTTAACAACGAAGGAGAACAATGATTTGTTAATTTTTTTTTAAGGAAGTTTCGAATATTCACCCAGGCGCGTTGCTTCCATACATTTTGTCGTGCCGTTTCAAATATTTTTCGTACAAAATGTATGAAAGTGACGCACCTGCGCCACGCCTGCACTTTATGCCTTTTCTATGTAATTCAGGCCTAAGAGGGCTGCACTGAAAATTCCTCTGTCTAGTCTTTTCCCAACTGTGTTGGGGTCAGCTTCGTGTCTAACCAGATACGACTGAATACCAGTATTTTACTCGGAGCGACTGCCATCAATCCTCCGCAACCCAGTTACTGGGCAATCCTGATATCCTAAGGTGAGGACTGCACTGAATAATTAATTAATTTTCAATATATTAATTTCAAAACTATATCGGGTGTAAAAAGACCCTTAACGATAACGAAAACCACGTATTCTACCCATCATTTGGATCATTTTTTTCGAACAAACCATACCTGGGAAATCATTGGTTTTGGAGATATTGAAGGTCAAAGTTCACATTTTTCGCCACAACCATAATTTGCGCGCTACAAAAAAAAGCGTTTTTTTTTAATGCCAAAAAATAAAAGTCGTTTCCCAGCAATTATTTTTGGTCAATGTAATTTAGTTTGATGTACAGAATGCGTAGATTTCGGCTATGTGGTGGGTCTTTTTACACCCCGTATACTTATTGACTTAGCATCACTAAACTTAACTAAACGCAACAAAAGGCAATTTAAAAGCTCTAACTTCTTGCGAATGTAAACAACAGCGACAGTCCCACGACTGAACACTGTCTCCCAAAATACAAGCTCTAGCTTAGTTTGGGAATCAGTATCAGTACCTCTAATGTGCCATTAATCAGTACCATTAATACAAGGTTAGTCGGAAAGGGGGTACTAATCCGAAAGGGTGTTAAAATACCCATAATAATGAACAACTTTTGTTCTACAACTTTCCCCAAAACTCAATAGTTTAAAAGAAATAGCTGTTCAAAGATTTAAAAATAAACAAGCTAAAATCTATCTATCCTCAGATATGATCAGCTGTGTTTAAATTTTAGGTCACATTTAGGGTCACGGATTAGAAGCTCTATTGTCTGAATTCGTAACTAAAGCAGGGATTAAGAATTTTTGAAAAAACTAAAATAAAATTAATTTTCCATGGAAATAAAAATTATCGAATTTTGAAATTTTAACACATGTTACAATACAGTCATCAGTGATAGGTACTATAAGTGGCCTTCGGATAACATAACACACTGTGAATGTATTCATTTATGACAATAAACCTTTTTACTTATTTTAATTTTCTTTATTAAAATGTTTTCCTAATAATCCTTGTAAGTATTAATTTTCAAACTTTACCAAAATATAAATAGTAATAATATACAACAAATCTCTAAGAGCGTGGCCAGCGTTTAAGATTGCCTAGTAACCAGTAGGTTATCTGTGCTTCAGCATAACATTTGAAGTACTTACCTACTTCAGACCTTCCACTACGTATTACTTAGTCTAATTTATTAAGAGCACTAATTTAACTGAGCCAAGATTCTGATATAACCGTTTGATCAAGATTTCTCCTTGATTAAATGCCTCTAAAACCACTTAAACAAGTTTAACTCAAAATACGTAAACCTTTAATCATTATTGGTTGCCTAGAGAATTGCGAATTATTTTGGTGTTATTAATATCAATTATTTATTGGGAGATGAATTAATTCAAGTGTTATTAAGAAAGGTTTATAGAAATAGGTATAGTACGACACAACTAAGAAGTCGCATCTGCGCTTCGTAAAACCGATCACTTTCGAACTGAGTGCGACTTCAAGACCACGAATGTTGTTAGTATCATTGTAGTAAAATGATCTTCATGCCGATGCAATAAGTGTGAGTGACGCTAAAATGAGCGACAGCCATTGGCTGTAATTTGTATTCAAGCAAAAATGTAAGCGCTCTTCCTCTCTCCCACTGAAATATGCTGTTCCCAACAGGGTCCATAATTGATCCCATTGTGTAAAGCCTATTTGCATTTTATAAACTGTGGATAACGGTGTGAGTTGCATAATTTACGTTATTTTTCGTAATTTTTGTCTAAGTTATAATGTGTAACTGTTTGTTCATCCATAATAAATAAATAAATAAAAAGCCTACCATCTGTTAAAATTACATTATAAAATACAATAAAGTATTGAGTCGCTCAATCAGGTTTATTGATGTAACTTCTTAGTTGTATCGTATTCGTCGTACTAAACCAAAATTTTATAAATAGGAAATATTGATTTACGCTCGCCAATTTTGGGTCTACTGTGTACCAACCTACATTTTTTCAGTGATCCATCTTACGATACCCAGCACCACTGACCTTAATCTTACATCAAACATGAAATAGTGGTCCTTTCTGCACTCCCTATGTTCCTTCAATTACAGTAGGACCATTTTGACCAACTCCTACCAAAAATTTCGTAATTCATGAAATCATTTCAAAAATAAATATCACGCCTACACAAAGTTAGTCAAAAAGGGGGTACTTATCCGAAAGGGTGTTACAGTACCCATAATAATGAATAACTTTTGTTCTACAACTTTCCCCAAAAGTCAATATTTTAAGAGAAATAGTTGTTCAAAAATTACATAAAAAATACGCTAAAATCTATCCATCCTCAGCTATGATCAGCTTTGTTTAAATTTTAGGTCATGTTTGAGGTCACGAATTAGAAGCTTCATTTTCTGAATTCGAAACTAAAGTAGGAACGAAGAATTTTTGAGAAAGGTAAAATAAAAATTATTTTACATGGCTTTAAATCGAATTTTGAAATTTAAACACTTGCTTTAAAACCGTCATCAGTGATACTTTAAGTAGCCTGCGGAATAGTACCCCCTTTCCGACTAACCTTGTATTCCCCAAAGGATTGAGCAGAGGTGTGTATACACCCTCATTTTTAGGGGTGTATGAAAAGAGCCTCCACGAGTGACGATAATTCAGTACGTCCGGCGCACCCTGGGCAGTCAGCCTCGCTACCATCCTTGCTAACTGGCTAATGTTTTCACCACGGCATGAGCTATCCTTGTATACTCGTGCCGACACGATAGAAGAAGAAGAAGACCCTCATTTTGCTGCTATATTTAAGCCCCATGTACTAGGGGGCGAGCCTATTGCCATCATCCGGGTACAAATCCAGATTCCGGGCTGCTACTGGGAAATTCCACATGGAAACACCCAATAATACTTTGCCAGACCTAGGGATCGAACTCAGGCCTTCATGCACAACACTCGAGCTTGCGACTACTACACCAACGAGACAGTCAGTCTAGTTGTCATTTGAAATTTTCTGAGAAATCATTGTCTTGTATACTTACAGGGTGTTAACGAATTCGTGTAATTCCTGTAAACCGCGTGATCACACATGGTGACACAGATTGACCCCGCATAGGTTTTTTCCAGAACATGCAAAAAAAAGTTTTCTAAAAATTAACCATCGTATTCAATATCTGAGTAATTTTAGCGTCCCAAGTTAACTGACTGCGTGGAGCGATATCGCGCTAGTCGTGCCCGTCAGCTGTGTCGCCGTGCCTTCATTCATTTATGCATAGCATCGAAACCTTCGATGAGTTAAAAAAAAATGGGAAAAATAAAGTTTATTTTTAATCAATCCGTCTTCTGTACTCCAGCATGTTACACCATTGCCTGAGTCAACTCAACCTTTGAGGAATAATGATAGCAAGATGTGCAATCATACTGTAGTATTCACTGACAAATTGGGTGTAGGATTAGGGACTTCTCTTCAAAATTGTTTATCCCATTCTGTCACCAACCATTGTTACCCTAATTTACACTTTAACTTTATAGTAGAAAATATTGTAAATTCGCATTATGATAGTCAAACTACTGTTGTATTGTTAATAGGAAATAGTATTGGAGTAAGGAAAAGGGACATTGTTAATGGTGTTGGCACCTTATTAAATTTAAAGATTATAGGGAAAATTATGTTGTGTGCTCTGCCTTATTCAGACTTGTTATCAGTTCAAGATAATAATTATATTCATCACTTGAACAACATAATGTATATGTTGACATGCCGTCATAGTGACAAATTATTGTATTTTGACACTAACAAGTTTGTTAGTGGTTTTAAATTGTCCCAGGAAGCAATGTTTCTTCCTAGTAAATGCAGGCATCTGATTGCTACATTGATAGCGTATAATATTAACTCTGTTATAGCAAATATAACACAGACTAGGTTAAGTAGCGACTCAGTATTGTCCAGTTTTTCTAACAATACTGCGATAGATTGTTTAAACTTTTAGAGCCGACAATAGAGAAGCATAACGATGATGTTCTGCTATACCACCAGAATATTAATCGTTTCTCTAGCAAGATATTAGATATAGAATTATTAGTAGACAGATATTGCATTGATATTTTATGTTTTTGTGAAACATGGCTGAAGCCAGATCAAATGCATTTTAATGTAAATAACTTTTTGGTTGCCAGTGCGTTCAATAGACTATCCGCTGTGGGAGGTGGTACTTTAATTTTATGTAATAATAGTTTAAAATTTAAAGAGCGAAAAGACATTACTTCATTATCTATTGATCGCTTATGTGAGGTAGCATGTGCGGAAATAGAAAATCGTGTTGTAATATGTGTGTACAGACCGCCGGGCTCAAACTTTTCTTCTTTTTTAATTGCTATGGAAGAGATTTTAGGAAAAGCTTTTAGGAACAATAAATTAATTTTTGTTTGTGGTGATTTTAATGTTGATATTTTAGTGGACTCACCCGACAAGAGTAAACTCTTAGCATTATTTAATTCTTTTAATTTAAAACATATTATAAATCAACCCACTAGAATTACTGCCGCTACCAGTACATGTATAGATAACATTTTTACAAATAGTGTAGTAAACAACACATCCGTGATTAGTGGCGTTAGATCTGACCACATGGGTCAAATTGTTAACTTTAAAATAAATAAACAGTTATTATCAACCAAAAATATTAAAATTAGATTAATGACTAAAAATAAATTGCAATCATTGCAGGATAATATTGAAACTCAATTGTGTCTTACTCGTTTTACATCAGATGACCCTGACCAAAATTATAATAAGTTATTTCATATAATATGCCAAGAATTTAATAAATCGTGCCCTTTAAAGAATATTAAATTTAACAATAAATGTAGCTTTAATGAATGGGCCACAAAAGGTATAAGAAAAAGTAGAGATGTGCTTTATGACTTATATTATGAAAAGTCTTTTAATTCTGATAAATCTTTTCATGATTATGTCAGAAACTATTCAAAATTATTTAAGAAAGTATGTTATTTTGCAAAATCAAAATTAATCAGTAGTAAAATAAGTAAATCTAAAAATAAAATAAAAGCGGTATGGAAAGTTATAAACACTGAAACTGGTCAAATGAATCCTAGGGATCCTGAAATATCTTTGAAAATTGAAAATAAAACTTTATCGGAAAAGGTAGAAGTTGCTAATGCATTTGAATTATTTTTTTCAAATATCCCAATCGAAGTCACGAAGTCACTTGACTCGTCACCATCAGCAGCAGAATCGTTGTTGAAACAATTTTTTTCTAAAGATATTCCAAATTTCGAGTTTAAACATGTTACACCATTTGCAGTTGTAAAAACTTTTAAAAGCTTAAATGTTAAAAACACTGAAGACCTGTGGGGTATTTCTATTAAGGTACTTGAATCCATTATTGGTTGTATAGCCCCGACTCTTGCAAAAATATTTAATCTTAGTATAGATAGCGGTAATTTCCCTGATCTGATGAAACACAGCAAAGAGATCCCAATTTTTAAATCAGGCTGCAAGCATAATCCCTCTAATTATAGACCTGTTTCAGTGCTTCCATCATTAAGTAAGATCTTTGAAAAAATTATGCTTGAACAGATGTTGTCTCATTTTAATAAAAATAGGATTTTACACGATCGACAGCTTGGCTTCACGAAAGGTAGATCGACGACAGATGCGGGTGCGAAATTAGTCACTCATATCTTGGAGGCTTGGGAAGGGTCGCAGGATGCTGTTGGCATCTTCTGTGATCTTTCCAAGGCTTTTGATTGCGTGGATCATAAAACGCTCATTTGTAAGTTAAGTCACTACGGGATTCGTGGACGTCCTCTGGAACTGGTGTTATCCTATCTTTCCAAAAGACAACAAAAAGTAGGCATATCTGGCATAACATCTTCAGGGTCTCTAGTAAAAATGGGCGTGCCACAGGGCTCGATTCTGGGCCCCTTTCTATTCCTTGCTTATATTAATGATCTTCCTTACATGATGTCGGCACTATCTGACATAATTTTGTTCGCGGACGACACTTCCCTTATTTTTAAAATCAATAGGAAAGACATAGATCTTTTAAATGTAAATAGTAGTTTATCCGCTCTATCGAAATGGTTTGCGGCAAATAATCTTTTATTAAATGCGACTAAAACGAAATGTCTGAAGTTCTCATTGCCAAACGTTCCCCATGTAGGAGTAAACATAACGCTTGACGGCAGTAAACTGGATATAGTAGATCAAACTGTATTTCTAGGCATAACAATAGATTCCAAATTACAGTGGGGAGCTCATATAACTGCCCTTTCTAGTAGGTTAAGTTCTGCTGCTTTTGCAGTCAGAAGAATTAGACAGCTGACTGACATACCTACTGCCCGACTTGTTTATTTTGCGTACTTCCACAGCATTATGTCTTATGGTATTCTTCTGTGGGGGGCAGCGGCCGATCGCGACTCGATATTTATATTACAGAAGAGGGCAATCCGCGCGATCTATAATATGGGCCCTCGGGAGTCCCTTAGAGATTTCTTTAAAGAGATCAATATTCTGACGATGCCTTCCCTTTACATTTTTGAAAACATTATGTTTGTACGTAAAAATCTGCCAATGTATAGTGTAAAAAGCGACGTTCATAATATAAATACTAGGAACAAACACAAATTAGTAGTCCCTAAATTTAGATTATCCAAAACGAATAAGTCATTCCTAGGAAACTGTGTTCGATTTTATAACAAGCTTCCCAAATCAATAGGCTTGTGTCCATTAAGAATAAATATAATGGATAGGGGTTTATAATGATTAATTATATTATGGAGAAAATAACAAACAATTTTAATTATTAAAAGCGTTAAAGATTAATAATATTTTTAAAAAATAAATTTCGTAAAATGAAACCTTTAATCACGTGACAGTGAACACCAATCAGAAAGCGTTACGTCACGCCGTGCGAAACTCCAATCTTGTCTTTGACGTTTCGAGTATCACTACCGGTTCTTGATAAAATTTTGGTTTTTAACAATTAATATCAAGTTGATACAGTTTTTGCTAATTATAATTTGAAAGAATTAACCATGGAATCTGGATTCAGCAAAGCAGACAGTAATAATTTGCCCAGAATCGATGCCGTTATGCTTGGAAATTTTTTCGCGTCGAACAGTGACTTTTGCTCATCTGAATTTCGCAATGTTAAAACTTCCTTGTAAGTATAAAATATTTATTATAAGCTTAAATGCTATGTGACATTTCAGTTCGGTATACAACAAAATAGCTTTATAATGGTAATAACTAGGTATTTTCCATTTCAAACTTTAAATCATTTAGGTAGTTATGTTGTTTGATATTATACGTACTTAAACTTGTATCAGAAGTATCTATAAGAGAACAACTTGGAGTACAACTTTCTTTTGATTCATTCAGACACTCTTCTATTATCATCTTTCTTTGTTTTTTTAGAATATATGGCCGTTCTGTACTGCTGCATGTTCGTTTTCTTCTGTCTTCTTGACATCCAAATTTACTTGGCATACAACCTGGTTTCATGCGCACTTGTGATACTGTTCCCTTCATATGATACTCCATATAATTAATCATATCATTTGGCAACTAGAATAATAAAAAGAGTATGTTTGTAACATTAATTAGAAAACTAAAATAAAACGTTCACTCCTAAAAGTGAAACAACTTAACCTGAACTCATGTATTTCTTATTTAGAAAATAGGGATTCTACAAAACACATCTAGTTTGCTCGAATTAAGTAATAGATTGTATTGTGTGAAATACATCAAAATGATCTTCACAAAAATACATTCTTGAACCTGTTGATAAAGTATGAGCATCATCTCTTCTTGCAAGTTTTAGCCACTTTTTCCGTATTTCTCCATTGTTTGGAACATATATAAATAACTTGTTTGGCGTTTTTATAGTCGTGCTATCACACTGGGGCACTATACAGTACTTATAATATGAGAAATTCATTTTTAAACGATAAGAACTAGCTATAACGTACGAAGACACGATCGCTCTTTGGTTTGTTTCGCACGGCGTGACGTCATTCAAGACGCCATGACAGTCTTGTGCGTTTTGGAACCAAATTGAAATTGGTTTTTTAAAACGCGAAATTTATAATGTAAACGCTCGATAAAAAATAAATAAAACTTTTTTTTCGATAAAATGCCTAATAAGCTAAAATATTAAGCAGTTATTGAAATTTTGTCAACTAGCCTATTACGGATCTCACTGAGGGCAAATTTAAATCTCACGTTAAATCAGTTCTCATTAAAAAGGCATACTATAAGATAAACGACTATGTTGACGATAGGGACGTGTGGCGCTAGTTCTTTTCTGCACATGTGGCTTCCCTGGTAACCAATAGTTTTTAGATGTAGGTTTATGATGTATCTATATTAGTTAGATACGATTATGATTTAACACAATTCATACAGAATTGATTTATCTACTTTATTTTTAATTTGTTTTTACCTGTACTTGCATAATTTTATTATTGTAAAAAATATGATGATTTTTGTTGTATAGAGTCAATTAATTTATTCACTTGACAGACATATCTGTGTTGCTGGGGAGTTTGTTGCGCCGTTTCTTCTTCACAGCAAAAACACTAGGAAGCGGTGAAGGGAGGGCTTTTTGTGGGATGTCTATAATATTGTAAAACTAACGTTCAAAAAGAACTAAGTAATTCTAGTCTATTTTGAATAAATGAGTTTTGAGTTGAGTTTGAATCTAAATCCTATGCGGGGTTAATCTATACCATATTCATAGATCATGTGGTTTGAAGGAATTACCCGAATTAGTTTACACACTGTAGATGGCATGTTCTTTTTTGTTAAAATACAAAGAGAACTGTTTGAACTTAACCCTTTGTCCCAATGAAAGGGAGGGTTGATAGAAAATTCATACAATCTTGCGACAGAACGCTATGCTTAGTTGATTTGTTACCATGTCGCATACTTGAATTATTACTTAGGTACACGTGAACACAAACGTTCTTGAAATATTTTCACAGTCGAGCGAAATAATGAGTTGTGATATTTATGATGTAGAAGTAGAAATTAAACAGCTTGCTCTAACTCTGATTTAATAAGAAAGTTATGAATTAATTTTTGCGTCAATTCAAAGTCAAAGTCAAATAGTTTTTATTTCAAGTAGACCAGATCCCTGGTGCTTTCAAAAGGTCAACACTAGGGGCTCGGTTCCAAGTAGTAGGTCCTTTGGAGAAGAACCGGCAAGAAACTCCATAGACACTCTTTTAAAAAAAGTAAATGGTTTGACAATTTTCATTGTAGTAATGTGAGAACAATGCAGAATAATGTACATGCAGTTAACAACATGAAAATCAATGAGAAAGTTAGCCTTTTAAAATGATTGCCATAGCAGTTACGAGCTGACCAGTCCCAACAGACAGCACCCGTTCACGAGCATGACGCATGCATCGGCGTCGCTCAGCTCAACCATGTTGCAGGGAACTCAACGACCCGATGCACAACGCCACCATCAGCGAGACATTTTAGTGAGCATGACAGACTCATACCGATAGACAATAGGCAGCCAAATATTAATAATGAAAGTGTAACACTATACGCTGCATGGTCCTCACATTTTACAGCCTTTTGTAGAAATAATAATAGAATAGAATAACATTAATAATTGCCATTCAATGTCAAACTAATATAACCAAATATTAGCAATAAATAAATTAAATGTCAAGAAAAAAAAACAATCAAAATTGGAAACATTAGAATAAAAAAACTAAGATAAAATGACATACTTATTGAGTCAATAAAATAAAAAATAATTACAATAAATAAGCATTTGAATTAATTATTAATATAAGTGAACATTTTATAGGACTAAGTGCGATAAAAGAAAAACTAAGTAGACATTATGCCATTTTTAGAAATACAATAAACGTATCAATTTTAAATCATTTTTTTAAGCATATAATGTCTCGTTAGTCTACTGGTCGCAAGCGCGACTGCTGAGCGTAAGGTCCTGGGTTCGATACCCAGGTCGGGCAAAGTGTTATTGGGTTTTTCTGTGTGGAACTTTCCAGTAGTAGCCCGGAGTCTGGATTTGTGCCCGGCTTTTGGCAATACCAATAGGCTCGCCCCCTATTACATGGAATTTAAACATAAAGGCAAAATGAGGGTGTCCTATACTCCTCTGCCCAACCCTTAGGGGAATACAGGCGTGATAATGTGTATGTTCTATTTCCATCCCAAAAATAATGAAATATTTGCCGAAAAATGATGGCTATCCTGTTTTATTATGGTTCCGTAAAAGAATTACAAAGAAGGAAACCAGATAGTTTCGTCAAGTACTTCTATTTGCCAAGGAAGGCCCTGTTCTAACTTAACTCGACGATACGTTTGGTGCAGTGGCTGAGTGGAGGTGTAACAAAAAATTGTATGGCCTACAGATAGTTGTTTCGGGTCTGGGCGTTTGTGTATGTGAGATTTGTGTCTGTAAACGCACCCACAATACAGGAGAAATCCTAGTGTGGAGCAAAGTTTTTAAAAAAAGAAAGAAAGAAAGAGCTATAAAATCTAAAAAAAACAAATATTAATACTTAGCACTTGATATTCCGACAGTACCCAATGCTCTACCCTTATCTAAAACATTCGTGAACGAGATACTTTTCTACAAAACAACTAAAAAAAACAATAAGTAAGATACATGACACGCTACAAGATATTTTTCAATGATTTACAACAGTCTGTCTCGACGTAAGATAAAGTCAATTACGTTTCATTGAGCTAACTTCCTCATTGTTCGTAGATACAGCTTTACGATCAATTTAAACAAATTTAAAACAATTTTCAGTCATGTGAGATGTAGAAGATTATGATGGGATAACATCTTTGAGGATCAACTTGCTTCTAGCGATGAACTAAAATAGATGGATGGAAATTACAATAGCAGTAGCTGTTTGAAGTTTGAAAGAAGTTGATCCGTGAAAAGATTTCAAATCATGGAAATAATTTGCCTTTCCATACGCATACATTCGTTGATGTCAGTTCCAATTTAGTAGCTGAAAATCAGAAGTGAATTGCCTTGTATAGTTGCACTCGAAGAGCGCAGAGAATAGTGTGCAATGGAAAAGACCTAGGTTGGATGGATAGGTACGGGTTGAAGAAAGAGAGGGTTGCATATTTGGTTCTCGTTCAGGAGTTTGATCGTATTGCCACTTATCTTTCTGTGGGTGCAGCAAAACGATGACTAATTAATAATGCACGAGAAAGAGCGACAGCATCGTCATTTGCGCTAATTACAACATCATCATCATCATTCAGCCGAAAGACGTCCTCTGCTGGACATAGGCCTCCCCCAAAAGGGGGGGTTTGCCGTAATCACCACGCTTGGCAGGCACGTTGGCGATCGCAGTATGGTTGTTAAAGTACTCAGAGAACGCTGCTGCCCATCCTCTAGAGAATCCCTTAGTCGCCTTTTACGACACCCACGGGAAGAGATGGGGTAGTGCTATACTTTAAGTCCGGCACTACACGAGACTCGATAACACACATTGAGCTAATATTGGGTACTTCAAACTTGTTGAATTGTATAAAAACAAGCGTGTCATAGTTTTCGTTTGTTGGAACCTACAACGTAAACATTACATACTCCCATGGGCTTCTTCGCTGTGAAAGATCACGCACACGCATCATGCAACCATTTGTGCTTCCAGAAACAAAACGGTCCAGAGGGAACTGACTTAGCAGCGTAACCTGTAGAAAGATTGCTCCTACCGAATGGCATGCAAAGTAAGCTAGCTTGCATTATCTGTTTGATTGTAATAGTCTGTGGTGCAGATTAGGGCAATATTCCGTCAAAACCCCTGTTCCAAGCTGATGAATAATGATGAGTTTCCTCTTTCGTCAAATTTCCTGACTGTTTATTTTTAAGTTAGAGTACTTACTTTCATCATCTCATCATCATCATTTCTTTTGTCATGGAGATTTCGTATTGCGTTTGATAAACTTGCGTTTGCTAAGCTGCTGTCCTATGTCTAAAAGACCGTAAAGTGACATTTTGTCAAATTTGACTTTTACAAACTACGTAAAAGCGCAACATTTTCTCTATCGATCAGTCTGGTCCGTATTTTTCTATCATTTGTCAATTACGAGATCCAGAGACTTTTACTGAGACATTACCATACATATAAAACCATACCATACCTGTAGATGGTCAAAAAACATGACATGAAAACAAAAACTTTAATTTTAAAATATATATTAGTCCTGTAACCCATTAAAAGTTGTACAATGAACTTAAAGTAGCTCAAAAATTTTGTATTATCTAAAATATCTGTATGTCTTCAGAATTTCTAGGGACAACACTTTCGACGTTTTTGCTTATCATTCAAAATTAAGTTTAGTCACTTAACGGCCTTTTAAACATAGGACGGCAGCTTAGCAAACGCAATACGAAATCTCCATGACAAACAACGTAATTAAGATGAAACAAAATTGAATACCAAAATATTCAATAAGGTCTTCGAATCAAACGTCGGCGACGCGTTTCACCTCTGATTGAATCACATTCCTTCGGTATTACGAACAGTATTGCATATAAATTGTTATCCAAAATAATTATACGAAGATACGCACTGGTTTATGTAAATGCAATTCCTGATTTCTTTATACGTGTTCGTGTAAAATTGTCATGTTTATGATCGAGATATGAGAGTTTTAAATAACGTTTTATTTAAAGAGATCGTTATTGGATTTTATGTTGGTAATGTTTTTGAGAGGATAAAATATTATCATTACCGTTATCCTTCATGAGGGACAAGTATTGATGATTATTTGTAGGTTTAGGAGTTGATTCATTGATAATAACAAAATTTGGGCCAGCAGTGGCCACTGTGGATGATGATGAAAGAACTTCTTATATAATTTCTCGTTATTCATTTTAATTAGAAATGAAATGACCAGCACAGGACCGGTCGATGTGGCGATGATTGGGGAAGGCCTATATCCAGCAGACGAAGTTTTTCGGCTGAATGATGATGATGACCAAAGGCGATTCTCGTAAAGCAATATACCTATGCCCACATGGTACACCAGCGATTTTTTTTAAATTCAACTTTCCCTTGTCTAGGTGTTGCGTGCTATTTATTGCTTAAACTTTATTGTATGTAACCACCTACCTTTCCTCGTGTACATACAAAACATTACGTTGCTCTTATACCTAAACTACAATGAAAACAAGTACAATATGTTCCATGTGTCGGCATGTTCCAATTTTGCTTTCATCTAAACGTTTACTCAACCGAAATTTCTGTGTCCGATCGCACCGTGTGCACTTTCAAAATATCCTTTCCAAAGCTTAAAACGCTTCGGAGTAGGGCAAAAGCTGAATTCCCACTTTAACGCTAATCCAGGCTATTTGACTCAGCTGTGATTTCCATGAATTTAATAAATTGGCTGCACTTTCGGAATATCTACAATGTGGAGTGCCATCAACCTTATCTTGTTCAACGTTATTTGCACCTACGGAAGCCTGTTGCTGGCTGTTATATAGCTTGTTAGTATATCTAATAGATTAGTATTGGGAAGTTTTATCTGCTATACTTTTTGTCACTTTTGCAATATTGCTAATATTAGACCGTTCAAAGTTTCCTTCATTGCTTGAATTTCGTTGACCGTTGATGTAAGAGTTTTAATAGGATTTTTAAGGACCGCTAAGTCTAAAGCATTGGTTGTGATGATAATTGTGTTTGTTGTTTGTATACCTCAAATTGACCCTTATCTGGTAGATACTATTTTCTCTTCTCCATCTTAAAATTGACTTGAAGAAATCGCTGTTTGCGATAAGGTCACCAATTGTACTTTATTTTACTACATTGTATATATTATTATAAAATGTACGATAAAGAGCATATAAATAAATACAGTAAATAAATGGTGAAGATGAATAAGTTAAATTGCAGCAATGTTGTATGTAATGAACATAATAATATGTATCTTTGTTGCAATAAAGTTGAAACGGGTTGCTAAAAGAATGATTATATCTTAATTTTCTATCCTCGCTTGACCTATAAAAATCTAGATTTTTACCAAATAAAGTAACGTATTTACTTAATTATCCTTCAAAATTTCGCAAACATCCTCCACCGGAAACCAGTATAAACACATCGCAACATCAACGCTATTCTACAAAACAAAATAATCTCAAAGTGCACAAGGCTTACCAACAATAATTATTATGAAGAACAAGGAAAATTTCGCGACCACTTCACCCTGACCAGATTACCTAATGTAGCGAGACTACAACATTATAAACATAATGGACCAAAGTGAGATTGTTGTTGTTATTAAAATTGTAAATTATTTCCTTACTCATATTTGTATGTGGAAGTTTTAGTAAGACTGCGTTATCGCGACCGCAAGGCACGTACGGCTCGCGGCGTGTTGCAAGGAACGACGTGAACGCTGACACGTTTCCGATACATTGTCACGAGTTTAAGACTGAAGTATGACAAACATTACGTCGATAGACGAAACTGTGGCAAGCCTCAACTTCGACAGGACTTATTCTCAACATGACTTTAGTCGTCGGAGCCCTGGGTAGGGCTCCTATTTCTGAGTAGAATGTTCACAAGAAAAACCACTGCAATAACGGGATGAAGGGGGCCTTATTTCGCTTGCTTTACTCACTCACCAGCCTCCGTCATCCCATTCAAACTTAAGCCCGTCAGGGTGCTCTAAGTCCCGAGCTCGCTTCGCGCGCTCTTTCGAAGTTAAGACTTGTCGCAGTTCCGACGTGGTATCCATCGGACTTCTGTCTTACACTTGCCATCACGCAGCACGCCTGGTGCTGCTGTGGTTGCTTTTAAAGAAATAACCACTTTTCCTCCCGAAGGTATCGTAAACGCGTCTTTCTGTGAGCTAATAACTTCTGAAAGCACATTTGTGAACTACTTATAAACGGTGTAATAAAAAAAATCTAAAAGTAGATTCAGGTACAGTACGACACAACTAAGAAGACAGCATCGGCAAACTTCGTAAAACCGATCACTTTCAGACTGAGTGCGACTTCAAGACGACGAATGTTTATTAGTACTGCAGCAAAAAAAAAACTTTACGCTGACGCAATAAATGAGCGTCTCCCATTGGTTGTTTGATCAGGTATCGTAGAACGGGGTTACTTTGATCAATTTTTTGAGCTTCATGTGTTTGTATCTTATTTATTTTCGCTTTTAGGTGCTACATCAAAAATATTTTATATAGACTGAATTAACTGAGATATATTAAAACACATAGACTAGATAAAAAAAAACTACAGAGCATAGTTTTCTACAAAAATCAAAGTCGGACCGTAGGCTTTTACTTTGATAAATATTCCCTGTTTTATCATTCAGTGTCAAAGTAGCCCCAATTAGGACTCGAAATTTGTACATAATCGGGGATGTGATTTAGTATTTTTTATCTTCGCCATCTAACTTCGCAGACACCTCTGTACCATATGGCAAAATAGGAAAACTGTCAATGTTGCCTATACAGTTAAGTTAAAATGCATAAGTTCTATTTTACAGAAATATATGGCCAAATGCAATATTTTTAGTAACTATCAATGTTGCCCCTTGATATCAAAGTGACCTCAATCGTACTCCGATCACATCTCGTCTGCCAAGCGTAGTAATAACGACAATGCCCCTTCACCGTCCATTGAAGCAGTCATTGAAACGTCCATACTCAACAATGGAAAGGGGAATGCCCATCAGCCACATAAAAAAATGCCTGAAATGAACAACAATGAAATTATACGCTAAATTTTACTACAAATCGTAGGAAACCCGTTACAATTTCAATAATTATCATAAAACTAGGTAGAAGTCAATTACAAACATTATTTCTGAAATATAGGTTAAGTCTAGGTTAAGGATTAAGTACGGGTTAAAAAATGGGTATCGTGTGCAGAAATAAAATCAAAAGCCTTTAAAAATGGCCACAGTCTTCGTTATATCATAAAAAACCAATCACTACGTACCTCAAGTCGCAAGCGTAAACCAAGAATTATGTAAACAAACAATCGAAAGAGTTAAATGCAGTAATGTCAAACTGTCAGTAAGGCAAAGGTCATGTGGTTCATACAGCCTACAATACGTTTTCTATTTAGAACATAATTTGATTTTAATTAATGTTGACATGCATATATTATTTTAATTAGATTTAAGATACACGTAGGTCAAATTATTTAAATTAATGATAACTGTGCACTAATTCTATAAAATAGTTCGTTACGGATAATTTGACGTTTCCTGTTTGGCTGAATGTCACTTACTCATGTCAAAGAAACATTGACCTCCAATAAAAAATAAGAATGAATTAAAAGGATATCAAGTTAAATATTTTAATGATCCCTATATTTTTACCCTACTTAAACAAACTTGAGAATTATTTCGTTATACATATTTTATTTTAAATACAATTAAGGACTATTCGTATTTTCTGTCCATTTCAGGCATTTTATGGGCGTTCCCCTTTACAGATGATGATGATGGTGATGTTACATGATGCAGTCTACAAATTAAGCCACTTATTACAGTAGCTCACGTTTGGGTGATAAGTGGACAATTATAGTTTTATTTGCACGACAGAATAAACATGCCGATGATAATTTATAACTAAAAATAGTTTGGTCGATGGTCCGTCTGAGTCCGGACGCGTAAATGACGAAATCAATAATATTATGATCGATAGTTATATCATTTGTCATCAGACATTTATAGTTCAAATTACTGGGTTCTTTTAGTCGATTAATTTTGTATTTACTGTCTGCCTATGCTAGCCTCGTGAGCTCATGATATAAGCTAATAGATAAAGGAGTAGAAACGAGTGTACCTACCGCAGTACAGATTGATTCCGAGGGGGGGGACGGAATTAAGTCCGATATCCAATTAGGAACAAGCCTAATAATGAGCACAATTTAAAATCCCGGGTCACGAGGCTGGCTCTGGGGGCCTACTCCCTTAGTTCGTCAACGAAGTTAGTCGCCCGTCCGAAAGTAGCCCGAAACGTAGGAGTAAACAAAACAAAGTGTCAAGTTCAACTTTTCGGACGGGCAAAAACACATCGGTAGGGACAACTGTCAAATCGTGTTGTCATTCATTCTTAGTTCGGGCCCCGAAATAATCGTATGTTCGTAGGTGAGTGTAGGTGAGTGAGAGTTGGAAATGCTCGTAACTAAGGCCGAAACCACGGACTTCGTGCTTAGGGAGTAAATCCCCAGGTACAGATTGATTCCGAGGGGGACGGAATTAGGCCCGATAACCGAGGAACAAGCCTATTACTGGACAAAATTTAAAATCCCCGGCTACGATAATATTCTTTTTCTTTTATCTTTGCCTTTTACTCGGAACAGTCCCGTATCGTATCGTTGTTGCGTTTACAGACATAGGTATAACATATCTTTTTATTATTATTTGGCTTTGTCGCGTTTAATCTTAGAGAACCTAGACCTTATGGTAAGTGCAAACACGGTCTAAGATAAAGCACACAAATTCAAGTAACAGAGATATAAAGGGATTGCCCTACGGGGTGTCCTGCGTAAGCGACAAACGCGATGCTGCGAACGCGAAGAACGCGATCAAAACAATGGCATTCTCTGCTGGCGGCCTATGTAGCAGTCTGCGGCGAGACGCGACGTTACGTGTATTTTCATCGCGTGTCGTCTGGCTTCGCATCGCGTCGCGTTTGTCGCTTACGTAGGACATCCATAGCTCTGCCAGGGTTGCGGAATTTATTCCAAAGAGTTACCGCGGCCCTGGAACGCAAAGGGCATTAGAAGGAACACGGATGGGTTTTAGTCAGTAAGAGTCTGACACTCCCTTCCGCTCCGCCCAGAGCGGAAGGAGTCATATGATGATTTCCAATCCATAAAAAATAAAAAAAATAAGGACATCCATAGCTTTCGGCTCTCAAATAAACAAAATGGAACACAGTAAACTGATTGACGCCGGCCGGACTTCAATGTGAATTTTTCATCACATGCAACTGCTACCTTAACTGCGTAACTATGTAGAATACCGATATAATAAATATTATTGATATATTCATTTTGCTCTAAGATTCCAGTAAAAAATTTTTAGAAAACAAAAACAAATGATGAATAATTTTTAAGGTTTTCTAAAAACGTGTAAGTACCTATATTTGCAAAATGTTCAATTAATTCTTCTTTGCCGCTGCGGTCACCGGTGCCCGACAATCAATAGATTTTCCATTGCACGTATTTCTATACCTACTACGAACTGACGTCTCAGTATCCAAATAAAAAAAAAACAATAATGAATCAACGCAAGATTATTACATTTTTTTTTATGAGAATTAGTTTTTATTGTTGTTACTTACGATATCGATTGTTATTTTATTACTTAAAATACAAAATATAACCGTTTATCATTTATAAAGTCACAAGTAGCAATTAAAATATGTAATCGACAATTTAGATAATACCGATGCTCGATACAAAATAAAATTAACAACATTAACTTGATGATACAATTTACTCTCGGATAATTTGATTTTAATAACGCTGATTGCTCTATTTAACGCCTGGGCATTCTACAGCACTATTAAAAAATAGCGCGTTATTTTAAGGTTAAACTGTAGGCCGAAGCAAGCTATTAAATAGGATAGATATATGATAGGATAGAAAAATAGGATATTTTAAATAAATAAAAACCGTATTATAAGTGACTTGTGAACAAATAGTATTTTCATATCTTCCAATTTTGGATTCCGATTTTTAGCCTCTGATCAAATCTTTGTTCGCACTTCGCAGAGTTCAACTTTATCCAATACAGAGTGTTAACGAATTCGTGTAATTCCTTCATACCACGTGATCTACTGGTGACACAGATTAACCCTAAATGGGATTTTTAGAAAAACAACTTAAAAAAAAAACTTGGATTTCTATTTTAGAGTCTTGAGTTATCTGACTGCAAAGAGCGATATCGCGTTAGTCGTGCCTGCCAGCCGTGTCGCCGTGCTTTCATTAATTTATGCGTGGCATCGAAATGTTCACACAAATAAAACTTTTTATTTGCAAAAAAAATCATTCTTTTTTTTTTACTGAATCCTTATTAGATGGTTTAGATACGATCGGTAACAAAGCCGCATGAAAAAATAATAATGTTATTTTTAATCAAGCTAAATCCCGTGTGGGGCCTGTCTATACCAATAGTAGATCATGTAGTTTTAAGGAATTACACGAATTCGTTAACACCCTGTATAGTTTGGTACTCTGGATTTAGGATGGATTTACGGCATTGGCGTGCACAGAGATTTCAGACAGGGTATGCACAAAAAAAAAGCTGGGTTCGTCATGACCACGGAATGCTAATTCAGATTTACCTAGAAAACAAACTACATCAATCAACCGTTTGAAGATGTTTCTATTTCTGTCGTCTTTCGCGTTGTGCCCTTCAATACCTAACTTTAACTGGCTATTCAAACTAGTCTCTATTCTACCTTTATCAAAAGTTTGGAACTTTTAAGCAGGATTCTAGATGTTTTTCTGAAGAATCATGCTTAGCAGCCGCTTTGTGAAAATTATTTAAATCTGAGTATCCGCTAAGTCCAAACATTATTTTTAACTTGATTTATAAACAAAATGCAAGGGAAACAATCCAATGTATTTGTGTGTACACAACGAATTAGCCAGTAATAGTCAGCATAAAACATTTTATGAAAATAACGAGTAGTATTTATTACCTTTTCTTTGAGTTTAATCCAACCCGGGTGTACGCCTTCCCTTTGCAATCAATTTAACTGTTTCCTCAAAAGATAACGTGAAAACGCGGCCGATTTTAATTTATTTAAACACATTTCGCCAGCACAAGTCTCACAGGTATAATTTTCCATTTTTACAGTAAACTTACTAAATAATTACTCGACAGTCAATCACTTGCGCCAAAAAAAACAATAAGGCGAAAAAACTTTGCAATTTATTACGTTACGAACTAATTAATACGAACGAATGAATCATTTGGTTAATCCGACTAAAATAAGTCGACTCTCTGCAATCAACAATTAAACGGTGCATTTACGGGTTCTCAATTTGGACGGTTTGCAATGTAAGCTATGCCTCCAAAACTCCAACACACGCACACATTTTCACGCACACAGTCACTCTTTTGCTGTGTACTACACGAGATGCGTTGTATGAAGAATAAGCCAGGCGTAGTACAGCTTATGCTCACGGGAGGCGCTGCAATGCGCGGTCGCGGCGGCATGCGGCGGGTATTCCCCGCTCCGAGTTAGTTCCAAAAAAAGCAATAGAAGGCGTGAAAACTAAATTACCATGATTTCTTTTAATTATAGTTATTTATCACTTAGAGGGGCATGTATGGAACTGCAGGGTATGCAGAGCTTATTTGCATGTATGGAGTGCACGCCACTGATTTACGGTACCGTTGATGCGGGTAGAATTTGACTCAATCGCCGATGAGTATACACGCTGACTTTTAATTGGTTGTTTTACTAGAACAAACGTTGTTCAGACGATGGTCTACTAAAATAGAATAGCATAAACAAAAAAAAAAAAAACTAGGCTTTCTTAAAAAGTCTTGTTGCTCAAACGTGTTCCAACATTAACCGTAACATTAAAGTACTCATCGCGCCAATCGCGGTGAAGTTCCCGGCAAATAACTTGAACCATCATGACGCCGACTGCGCAGGTCCCCCCCTGGTGTCTTTGGTGGTGTCTTTTTTGAGTTTTTTTAAAGACCAATGTCGTTTTTTTTTTCTTTGTTTCATGCATTTTACTTGTAGTAGACCATTGTCTGACTGAACTGAACTACGTTTGTTCTAGCAAAACAACTAATTAAATGTCAGCGTGTATTCATAATCACCATTAAAGTTTTGTGCCGAATGATTAATAACCAAATTAATATCGTCTTTAAATAAATACGAAGAAGATATTTTCCAGTCGGATAACCAAAGTACCTACCTAATATTAAACATAAAATCACATAACATCACGCCTTGTATTCCCCGAAGGGTTGGCAGAGGTGTACACCCACATTTCGCCGGTATGTTCAAGTCCCATGTAATAGGGGGCGAGCCTAATGCCATCAACCGGGCACAAATCCAGATTCCGGCTGCTACTGAGAAATTCCACTCGGAAAAACACAATAATACTTTGTCTGACCTGGGGATCGAACCCAAGACCTCACGCTCAGCAGTCGCGCTTGCGACTACTAGACCAACGAGGCCTAATATTATTGTAAAAAAAAAACTACCGTCATAATGGTACATACGTGTCTACGTGACATACGTGCCTCCACAAAAAAAAATATGTATACTTGAAAAAAAGAACCTCATCATCATCTGCCTAGCCTTTTCCCAACTATGTTGGGGTCGGCTTCCAGTCGAACCGGATTCAGCTGAATATCAGTATTTTACATGGAGCGACTGCCTATCAGACCTCCACAACCCAGTAACTGGGTAATGCGATACTCTTGGTAAGACTGGTTGTCAGACTTTCTGGCTTCTGACCAACAGTAACGACTGTCAAAGATCTACAAATGACAGCCGGGACCAACGGCTTTACGTGCTTTCCGAGGCACGGAGGAAACTCGCTATGGTAAATGGTCACCCATCCACAGACCAACCTCGGCAAGCGTGGCTTAACCCGGAAGATCGGTCTATGCGGCTGTAATTATTTAGCCACGAGCTCCTTGAAAAAAAGAACCTAATATTAATAAAACTTACTATAAAGGGTCACAGAAACACTAACACCATCTTAAGGGGTCATTTTGTACTCATCATTATAAACAACTTACTGTGGGACTAGGGTTACCATCCGTCCGGATTTGTCCGGACATGTCCGGACTTTTAGACTTTTGTCCGGATTTTGTCGGGCTCTTTAATTTGTCCGGATTTCTTGCCTTAGATGGAGTACGAGTAATGTAACTTACTTATGTAATATCAAATAACTTTTTAATCTTTATTAACTTCTCATTCATCTAAAATCTTTAACATTCAACTTAACGATATCAAATAATAAATCTTCGTATGTTTGCATTTTGTGACCAAAATGTCCGGACTTTTATTGAAATGTCAGGCTTTTTGTCAGGACTTTTCAAATTTCTAAATGGTAACCCTATGTGGGACCAAACCTGAAATCGCGTAAAAAAAAACAGCGGTTCCCTACATTTATGTTCGCTTAACTCATCAAAAGGGGTTCTGAACAAGTAAATTTTTTCTGAAAGTCATTTTTTTTCTTTTATTTTAGACCGTGCTTCCTTTAGTTATGGTGAATAATTGCCACACATACGGATGGACGAATATTAAGGTTACCTACATAATCATGCGACGTTATATGCACAAAGAGACTGCGGACTTGCAAGCCTGGGATCTACAGAGCCTAATTAACAATCTTTAGTTGTCACAGAAGTCCTGTGGAACATACAAATGAAAAGGCATTATTAATTGCTGATATTATTACGTTATGTGTGTATGTAGCTTTTTACATTTTCCATTTATTTACTTTTTAAATCCGTATATTTCCGATCTCAGACTGCACCGAAAATAGCTATTTCTCTGTGAAAAATGTTCCTTAAATTTTTAATTTTGGTCATAACGATTTATTTTATACAAAAAAAGTAATAAGACGTAAGTTTTTGGTCATTTCTGAAAAATAGTTTATGATAGCACTTTTCACCAGACACTCCTCCATTGCCCTATCAGGTAGCGTACATACCCGTTTATTAAATGCAACATGATTCATTATTATTTACTAAACGAGCATTTAATATCAGTTAAAAACAGTTTTTCTTTTAGCTATTATACTTAAGTCCTTAATAGTCCTATGTTAGACAAATTAATCATCTTGCAAATTCGCCTCTATTCATATGTAAATTTTCCACACATGGGTATGATCTCGTATGATGATAATATATGAATCTTAAAGTGAACACGTATTTTAAAACTGCACTCCCAATCAAACATGTATCATCAATCTATTTATCTTAACATCTCGCTTTTAGTTTTATATTCTTAACGAAAATATATTACCTAACAGCCAGAACGTGAATTCAGTTTCCAAGAATAAAACATAGACAGACTAAACTGAAGAAGAAATAATTATAGACAAATTAATAGTTTCATTCCTTGTTTACTTTTCAGTATCACTCAGAATATGTACCTGGATCTATAAATACTGAACATTTTTTAGGGCTCCGTACCCAAAGGGTAAAACGAGACCCTATTACTAAGACTCCGCTGTCCGTCCGTCTGTCCGTCTGTCACCAGGTCGTATCTCATGAACCGTAAAAGTTAGACAGTTGAAATTTTTACAGATGATGTATTTCTGTTGCCGCTATAACAACAAATACTAAAAAACAGAATAAAATAAATATTTAAGGAGGCTCCCATACAACAAACGTGATTTTTTTGCCGTTTTTATAGATATTAGTACGGAACCCTTCGTGCGCGAGTCCGACTCGCACTTGGCCGGTTTTTCTTGACTAGCGACCCGCCACGGCTTCACACGTGTACGTTTTATAGCTTAACACCTTCCTCTTGAATCACTCTATCTATTAAAAAAAACCGCATCAAAATCCGTTGCGTAGTTTTAAAGATCTAAGCATACATATGGACAGACAGCGGGAAGCGACTTTGTTTTATACTATGTAGTGATTTTGGCGCGATTGACCCTAGTCATCATACCTGATGGTAAACGCTGACAGGGTCTAAAACGAGCACACGACTCCAAGTGGCATAGATATAGAGCGACTCCCCTATACCCCTCCGGCTCTCACATACATACGACGAAACACAGTAAACTGCTTGGCACCGACTTTAATGTGAGGGTGGTAGCTAGCCAGGCGGACCATATAGATCCTACCACCAAGCGTGCTGGGTTTTGTTGAATCTTACAACAAACCAAATCAAAAAAAAAACACATAATCCAATACAGGCGCCTATGAAAAGTCGAATTTAGGTGCACGGTTCCAATTAGTCGTTCCCTATGGAGAAGAGCCGGCAAGAAACACCATGGTTACTCTTTTAAAAAAGGATATCTTTAACAACTTCAGTAAATACAGTACTATGATTTAGGATAGTTAAGAGAGAACAATGTAGTCTTGACCACAGACCTGTGAGTAATGTAATAACAAGTCTTGAGAACAAAAATTAACCAATAAGAAAAAAAAAACACAATAGGAATAATAGTAATTTACACAATTATATGTATAGGCAAGTCCACGAAGTTCTCACATTTACAAAATATAAAATGAAGCTAAACTATACAGGGCTACTGGTAATTCGACGTATTCCTTGCACCACGTTATAGGGGGGCTAATATGCAACAAATTTAACCCCACATATGTTCTACGAAATTCAATGGATTTCGAGATATTGCAATTTTTATATTATTTTTAATAATACCCAGAATTCCTTCTTAAACACTATTTATCTCTAAAATATCAAATTGATCGGCTTTGATTATGATATTAGCTTGTAGCTGATACTTTTACGAAACTTTCTGCGTATTTAACTGTTCTTAATGACCATCCAATTGAAAGTAATCATTAAAAGTTAAATAAGTGTATTAGAAAATGATCGAGGTACACGATAAAGAATGATGTTTATCTCAAAAATTTACTATGACACTAAGTGTACAAAATGCAAGACAAACATCCTTATTTAATCAGCTATCCAACGAGGTATAGACGTTCAAAAAATATTTAGAATCTAATGTAAAATGTCTTGTAATACTGACAAAGGCGATTTCTGAAAAATCTCTACAAGCACGCAGGTGGCCCGTTAAGTGCAATTCATTGCATAATCCTCGCGTAGAGATTAAACAGCAGTCTGTCGGGCACCAACTGTCCTCTAAATGTCAGGATTAGATTAGGTCAGGTCGTTAGGTTATGTTTGGTCAGGGTTAGGTAGGTTAGGTTAGGACCTAAGTGTTCTTGCGGAAGTGTCGTAAGTTCCCGCGACCTTCGGCACAGGTGTGAGATGGAACACCGGGGTGGTTTTAGTCAGTAAGAGTCTGACAGACCCCTCTGCCCACCCCCAGGGCGGAGGACATCCATGAGGATATCCAGTAGGCAAAAAAAATATGGTCAGGTTAGGTCGTTAGGTTAGGTCACGGTTAGGTTTAGGTTAGGTCACAACTTCGATGCCCTGGGATCTAGAGGCAAGGGCCCCCGCGCTGAGATATCTGCACCTGCGTCATCTGGAAGCTGAGGTTGCCATGCCGCCTCTCCAGCCACTGCTCCATTACGGGTCTTACCGCCACTAATGCAGCATGCCCTGCGTTGGGTTGCGCAAGTCGTTCCCTCCACAGCCACTAGGATCTGGCGGAGACCACTCCGCTCAAGTGCCTCCTCGCTTTGGCGATATCTCAGCGCGAGGGCCCTCTCCTCCAGATCCCAGGGCATCGAAGTTGTGACCTAACCTAAACCTAACCGTGACCTAACCTAACGACCTAACCTGACCATTTTTTTTTTTGCCTTCTTGATATCCTCATGGATGTCCTCCGTACTGGGGGTGGGCAGAGGGGTCTGTCAGGCTCTTATTGACTAAAACCACCTCGATGTTCCCTCGCACACTTAGGTCCTTTTTTTTTTTTTTTTTTTTTTTTTTTCGGGGTGGAAATCCTCATGGATGTCCTCCGCCCTGGGGTGGGCGGAGGGGTCTGTCAGACTCTTACTGACTAAAACCACCCCGGTGTTCCATCTCACACCTGCGCCGAGGGTCGCGGGAACTTACGACACTTCCGCAACCCCCGGCTGGTGCCGGCCCGCCGCAGCGGGCCTCCTCGGGTTAGCGGGGGGAGTGAGGTGTTAGACTCCCCCCGCGCCGTCTAAGAGGGGCGCGCTTGGAACACTTCGCGCCGCCGCCTCGGGTCCTGGTGTGTGGGGGGCGACAGACTTCCCCAAGTCCGTCGCCCCTGGACCCATTTAGGGGGGCTGGAAGAGGGCGTTGTCCGCCCTCCGCCGACGCCCGGTGCGTCTGCTGCGGGCCGGGTGAGTGGAGGTGATCTCCCTCACCCTTTCCGCATCCTCCTTCTGCGACATGACCGTGTCGCAGAAGGACACCACCGCGTCCCAGGACTCCTCGCTGTCGACCATGAACTCGACCACGGCCGACAGCGACAGGTCACCGCCTACTCCTGAGATGAGGGCACGGCGCGGCTCCTCCCAAGCGGCACACTCTGCCAGCGTGTGCCACGCCGTGTCCTCCCGGCAATCGCCGCAGTGGTGACACCGGGCGTCTGGCTCCCTGTTTATGCGACACAGGTACTTCCCGAAGCAACCGTGCCCCGAGAGCACCTGCGTCGCCCGAAACGACAGGGAGCCGTGCCTCCTCCCGAGCCAGCGCTCGAGCACCGGCCGGACCGCCCCGACGGTGGCGAGGCCGGCGGTAGGGCGTGAAAGCCTGTCCCGCCACTCCGCCACCAGGGCCTCGTGCAGCTGCGACCGACGCAGCTCCAACTGTCGCTGCATCGGCCGCTCGCCCCGCGTTCTCGCTTCGCACACTTAGGTCCTAACCTAACCTACCTAACCCTGACCAAACATAACCTAACGACCTGACCTAATCTAATCCTGACATTTAGAGGACAGTTGGTGCCCGACAGACTGCTGTTTAATCTCTACGCGAGGATTATGCAATGAATTGCACTTAACGGGCCACCTGCGTGCTTGTAGAGATTTTTCAGAAATCGCCTTTGTCAGTATTACAAGACATTTTTACATTAGTTTCGAAATATTTTTTGAACATCTATACCTCGTTGGATAGCTGATTAAATAAGGATGTTTGTCTTGCATTTTGTACACTTAGTGTCATAGTAAATTTTTGAGATAAACATCATTCTTTATCGTGTACCTCGATCATTTTCTAATACACTTATTTAACTTTTAATGATTACTTTCAATTGGATGGTCATTAAGAACAGTTAAATACGCAGAAAGTTTCGTAAAAGTATCAGCTACAAGCTAATATCATAATCAAAGCCGATCAATTTGATATTTTAGAGATAAATAATGTTTAAGGAGGAATTATGGGTATTATTAAAAATAATATAAAAATTGCAATATCTAGAAATCCATTGAATTTCGTAGAACATATGTGGGGTTAAATTTGTTGCATATTAGCCCCCCTATAACGTGGTGCAAGGAATACGTCGAATTACCAGTAGCCCTGTATAAAACAATTGACATTATTAAATGTCATCAATACTTAGAGAAAAAATCATTGTGTTTATCACGTCCAATCCCAAGGTGTGGTGAGGAAATTTTATATTTTAGCCCATCCCCACATGAGAGAATTCTACACTGTATTTTATTATAGGTTGATGAGTTTTTATGGGAAGATGTACACATTTCGCTCCTTTAGAATTAAAGAGACCTATTTAAAAAACGAAGGTTTTGGAAAAGGTTGAATAAAGTTTCATATACAAGGTTAGTCGGAAAGGGGTACTAATCCGCAGGCCACTTATAAGTAGTATTACTGATGACTGTTTTAAAGCAAGTGTTAACATTTCAAAATTCGATAATTTTATTTCCATGTAAAATATTTTTACTCTAGTTTTTTCAAAAATTCTTCGTCCCTACTTCAGTTACGAATTCAGAAAATGGAGCTTCTAATTCGTGACCTCAAATATGACCTAAAATGTAAACACAGCTGATCATAGCTGAGGATAGATAGATTTTAGCGTAAATTTTTTGTAATTTTTAAACAGCTATTTCTCTTAAACTATTGACTTTTGGGGAAAGTTGTAGAACAAAAGTTACTCATTATTATGGATACTTTAACACCCTTTCGGATTAGTACCCCCTTTCTGACTAACCTTGTACAAGTATTTATACATTTTGTAGAAACGGGAGATTATTCGGTTGCATTACATTTCTACGCCACAATAGGCCTCTGTTTAATTAAGAGTCGATGAAGATGGGTCAGTCTATGAGTAAAAGTTAAAATCTTAAAATTTCGAATAGGTCTCTTTAATTCTAAAGGTGCGATTGGTATTGTCTTATTTCACAAGTTTAAGCTAATTAACCGATAGTACCTACTACTGAATCAGGCATCGATACCTCCCAAAGCTACATCATTACCGTAATGATTTCCATTGTTAACAGTCTATTCAAGTTAACAAAGTGTTAATTAATTATCTCATAATTGGTCGTGACTGAATTTACTGAAAGTCACAGAGTTGTGTATTCCTGGTAGTGATTACCTACACGGTCACAAGATGCATGGAGCCGCAGGCTACTAGTTACATGCTCCGTCGTTTTCTTATAACAATAATTGACAATCGTTGGAACACAAATTGTTACAATAATTTAATGTACCTGTAACATATACTTGGGAGCAAATAAATCGAGCCACTTCTATTTTTTACATAGGTGTAATTGTTATTATTATCTCTTTGGGAATCACGGTCCGGTCCTTTGGGAGGCGTACACGGGGACACAGGTCCAACGCGCAGAGGCCCCTTTGTAATTGTTATTATTTTTAGTATTATGGAACAGATCAATTCTAAACATACAGGGTGTAAAAATACCCATCACATAGCCGAAATCTACGCACTCTGTACATCAAACTAAATTACATTGACCAAAAATAATTGCTGGGAAACGACTTTTATTTTTTGGCATGAAAAAATACGCTTTTTTTTGTAGCGCGCAAATTATGGTTGTGGCGATGCCGCGCGTTAGCATGCGTGCAGCGGCCACACAGCCAAGCCAAGGCGGTCGTGTGCGTTTGATATTCATTGCGTTTTTGTAACTTCAAATGCGTAATTTGATAGGAAAAATTGAAATTTTTGATAATGTTTGTATGGAAGAAAGTTTAGTATTATGACTTGGAAATCGTTTTACGAAAAAACTAAAAAAAAAAGGTGTACTTTGACTTTCAATATCTCCAAAACCAATGATTTCCCAGGTATGGTTTGTTCGAAAAAAATGATCCCAATGATGGGTAGAATACGTGGTTTTTGTTATCATTAAGGGTCTTTTTACACCCGATATATCACCTAAAAGATTATTTGATAACCTTTACAATGAGGGTAGTTTTTTGTATTTTGAATTATATAATTCATGGAATTAAAACTAATAACCAGAGCCCCTAGCATGAGTTTTTAGCAAAATCGAGTAGTTATCGTAACGTGTTTACCAGACGCAAACGAAGTCGATACTATAGTAAAGTATTTCGGCAGCATGAGTTCATAAAAACGTCTTACGTTAGCTCGTTACTATTACTACTCGATAGTTCTACTATAGTTAATATAGGCCGAGAATCCACTAGCGAATGGAATGGTTTGGAGTGAATGGTGCGTTCCGAACCCAAATAAAAAAAAAGTAAAGTTTAGTAAAATGTTAAAATATTAATATTTTGTATTACATGGGACCTAAACATAACGGCGAAACGTGGGTGTATACTATACACCTCTGCCAACCCTTCGGGGAATAAGGCGTGAAGTTATGTTATTAATATTTTGTCGGATTTTGTCAATTTTTGTCGTTTGATTTCGATCTTTCGAACGGTCCCGTCAGTGACGTTTATGTTTGACCTTGGTTGTAGAAAAATGTAAATAAACAATATTAATTCGATCAAATCTTTAGTTGTGTTATTGTGTTCGTTTTATTACAAAAACCTCGACAAGCACGAGTTACACCCAATTCCTCCTAATGGTGGAATGTATGGAAAAGTAAGTACATCACGTTATTCACCCATATTTCACATAAACCCATACTATTTATAAATCCCACATTTATCAGAGAGACGAGCCTATTAATTGAAAAGTAAGTTCCTCAATATAGATTCATGCTAGAATTCATTTACCTCAACATAGGTAGTGCGTCAAATGAAGTCAAGAATTATTTTCAAGTATCAATTTTATGATTTCAAGAATTATTACCTATTCAATAATAGATAGATAAATAGAAATACTTTATTGTACATTGATAGGAAGAAAATAAGGAAACAACAAACACAATTAATCATTACTAGTAGGTAATAGGAATATAGAAAATAAATGTTAATTCAAAACCAGGCTTACATAGTCACTACAATAGGTGTTTTTTTTTTTAGAAATGGAGACTTTTCAATACTCTCTTCGGGCCCCGAGGACGCCAATGGTGCAGTGAATGTTGGAAGGAGCTCACTACCATATTAAACAGTGAAGGAGAGGGCAAGACAGCATAGGAAGATAAGTGAAGGAAAGTGAGTACCTACCTATGTGATGACAACAATATTATTCTGATAGCACCCGGGACCGATAGCTTAACATGCTCTCCGATGCACGGAAGGGTCTCAATGTGTAATCAATGGTCACGCAACCACGGACTGACTGTGGCAAGCGCAGCTTAATCTTGCAAATCATATGATCCACACGGTTGTTAATTAGCCACGAGCCCCTCCCTTACACCACTTAAACTACTTAGTCCTTAAATTTGGCAGTTAGGTTCCTTATAGGGTGTAGGCATCCAATAAGAAAGCATTCAATAAAAACCCACCCCTAAGAGGATGAAATGGGGGTTGGTAGGTTGTATGTGAATGAAGTCACAGAAAACAGTAAATAAATAAATGATTAAATCTGCCCTATGCACCACATTATTAGTTTTTATTATTATGTAACAATATTAATTTCTATGTGACAGGTTGCGACAGGAGCTGCAGCATCTGCTTATGGTGACATGGCCGTGGCGGCAATCACAGACGCTCATATAATTGGTATGCACCTATCCAGAATAATATTTAAAAAAAAAACTAGATTCAATATGATCAATGTCTACTCTTCTCTACTGCATTGCTCAAATCAGGCATCATCTTTGTTACATTTAATTTTACAATCTTTTAAATTGGACTTAGGTAATATACAACTTCTTTTGCCAACAGGTGATGAAGAGTGGAACGTTCCCCGTACTAGTTTTACAGAACAACAGCACCACCTAGACATGGTACACTCAGTCATACGTCGCCTAGGCCAACCTCCAGCCAGGTCAATCGTTCACAACGAATGCAGCAGCAAAAAAGAAAGAAGCAAATGAAGAGTGTAGAAGAGATTTTTGTAAGAATGGAGAATAATGTCAGGGAAAACAATAGAGAGTGTGATAGGCCTAAAATGGAGAGAGAAGATTCATAATAATTAAGATTAGTCACCTCTGCTTGGCCCTTCGGGGAATACAGGTGTTGTGTGTTAAATAAAAATATTTTTTTAATCAAAACAGTTTTTTTATTTTGTACTATCTTATTTACAACATAATTCAAATAAAAGTTTTTTAATTCGAATAGGCAGTACTTGCACTTGGAAAATGTTTCGACAATTTAGTTGCATGGTTCCAAAAAGTAGGTCCTATGGAGAAGAGCTGACAAGAAACTCCATGAATAGTCTTTTAAAATAATTTCATGTATAATCGAGTATTGTTACAATGTAGTGCTTAAAACTATGTAAAAACAATGTAGGTTAGTGTAATGTAAAAAATATAGTAACAATAATTTACATTGTCAGTACATTAAATATTTTTCAAAAAACAATATTAAGTACTATCTTATCAAGGAGATTTTGGAGGATTTGATTTTTTTCTGTTATTTATAGATTTACATCTGTATTCAACAGAAAAAAATCAAATCCTTATCCTACTAATAAGTAAGGCCCTTAGCACTCAACATCTTATTAGGTCATCAGATGCTGGTGGCATCTTGCTGTGTAGAAGAAGAGGCTTTGGGTGTTTCCATCACTAAATCATTTGGGTCATATCCATCTGGGTCAGGAACTGTAAATTGAAGATCTAGGTTGTGTAACATACAACAAGAGAAGTATAATTGGCTTCAGGGCTTCCTTCAATTGCATTCAGGATAGGTGTCATCATCCAAGGTCTTTGTAGGTACCCAGAATCACCTGTAACAAATAAGCCTTATTTAATCTAGTTTCCAGTGAAATTACAATATTTCAGTAAATGTACACAATATTAAATATTACACACCTAATAATCACACTTGCTCATTGTTATTATTATATATTATTGCAATTGCTGCATGTATGTGTTGACCTGGCTATTTTCCCAAATAAAAGTGTTGTGCGTTGCTCCACCATATTTTGGGATTGACATTTAGGATTTTGCAATCACTATCACAAACCTGTTGGAAAATATACATATATTTTAAATCTTAATTATTGTGGATAGTACAGTCAACAACAATATTTGAAAGTTTATAAACTTACAACTTGCACATTCAGGGAATGAAAATGCTTTTGACAATAAAAAAGATGTTCCACTTCCTTTTTTGGCCTGAATATGTGGTTAAGGGATCCATCTATGCAGCCACAGACCCTGGAATTCCAAAGTTTCTAAAAAATCTGAAAAATTCAATCAATTTACATATTATGTACTACAAGTGCAGCCTACCTACTATATTGAAATTAAATAATTTAAATATTGTGGCAATGACAATACCTTTGTCTTCAAATTGCTTATCTACACTTAGCCTAAGGTCTACTATGCTAATTAGGTATATGCCCCAAAACACATTTACAATAATAAAATATTATTTCCTATTTTTATCATGGTTTGTTTACCTTTTTTAATCCCTGTAACCTTGTAAACTATTATGGTTACATTCATCCCGTCTTCACAGGGGGTTAGTATGGTTCGTAGTTTAACTGATGCATACCATGATATCAATCTTAACCTTCCCAGACCCGAAGTTATCACCTCCAAAGTGCGAGGAGGAAACTTAACATTTAAATTTATATTTACTTTGTTATCTATATATTTTGTTGCTTATCATGGTATGTATTGTGATTTACATTGTGCCTTGTTATATACATGTCAAGGAGTCTAATTAACAAATAATCTAACTATGAATCAAGTAATTAACACCTAAATAACTACTATTTCCATATAAATTACACATAAAAAATACTTATAACCTAGGTAACCTAAACGAAAGGACCTATTCTTATCAGCTAAAAACTGGATAGTAACATTATTCTATTTACAATGAGGTTGAGTGTAGGCCGCTAAGTTATTAGTGTTACTGCTTGTACCTGATTCATTTATTATGCTGTCGTGCACACTTTGCTTTATTAAGTCTCTATCTGCCCTTGAAGTAGGAAACTTAATAAAGTGTTAGCCACTGCTGGGTGGTGGGCTTCAGTAACATCTTTACTGACAGTAGTTTGCCCCAAGTTCTTGCCCATACCAACTATGCGTTGATATGAACCCATGGCATAAAATAATAAAGCACATTTAACACCTGAAAGTTGTAAACATATATTAGTATATTGCAATAATTCTATCGCAGTTTTAATAAAATATAATTTGGTAGTACTTTATGCTCCAAAGTTATCCTTTGGGACGACTTGAGACCACTTTTGCAACGTAGTTCGTTGCAAAAGAATTTAAAAGCTTGTTTGCTTAGCCTGTATCTGTTTTTAAACTCCCTCTCATTAATGTCTAATGGATCCGTCATATTACCAACACGAATCCGTTGTTCAATCAAGCTGTAATAAGAAGAAAAGAAAGAGTTACATACAATATGTTACAAAAATGGTTTACAAAAAGAAATTATTGCTTGTGTTTGTAAACATAAAATAAGTTGTACCAACCTCAATTCACGTCTTCTTTTCTTGTCCTAGCCTAATTAAACGGAAGGCAACATAGTAATAGCCGTCGTGTCTTCCTCTTTGTGCCATTATTTATCATTTTAAGACAATAACACTGGTAAATGGTGGTAAATACTTTTGTAGGTTAGCTTTCTCACTAAGAAAAAGTCAGTGAGACGGTTTCCGTATTCGTGTCGACCGAAACTCGAAACGTAATGTCAAAATGAAAACTCGTGCTACCGATTCTCATACATTTAGCGCATTTACGTCAATTTACGTAACCGTAACTATTCGAACTCGATACGATAGCGGTTGTCAAAAACTTGTGCTATGGAGTGTTTAGTTCCAAATACGCACACGTGGCGCTAGTAAAATTGGCATACAAAATTTGTCGCAAACGAAACGATAACGTTAACTACACGATTTAGCAAAAACTCGTGCTAGGGGCTCAGGAACGTGAAAAAAGGAGTGGCTCGATTTCTTTGCTGCCAAGTAGATATTTCGCCTGTATTTTCCAAGAATATAGCTAAACTAGAAGTCCCTCGCGGCTTCGTCCGCATTGATCTCGTTTGTCGCGTATTCTATGTTTTTCGGGATAGAAGTAGCCTATGTCCTTCTCCAGGTTCCAGATTATCTCTGTACAAAGTTTCATAAAAATCGGTTCAGCGGTTTTGGCGTGAAAACGTAACAGACAGACAGAATAGGCATGTTGATAGCATCAATAAATTGCAAATCTAATTAGTCCGCCAGCTAGAGTTTTGAGAAATAATGGACACGTATTTGTTCTTTTGTTAAATCTATGAATATTTGGAAAGATAAAACGCATCAAAACTCGAGAGTGGGGGCTTGTGACGTCAGAAGCAAGTAAAAATTGTACTTGCTTGTGACGTTTTGCCAATTTTAAAAGTGTCGTATCTTCGTCAATTTTGGTTTACGTAACAAAATAAAAAATACGGGTCAAATATTATTTGATAATCTAACTGACGGACTAATTAGATTTTTTCAGTCAAATACCCTATTACTTTCGTATAAATATTAGTAGGGATGGCTAAATTGTCGTAGGTACAGTTACAGTTCACTTATGATTGTATGCAGTCTTTAAAGGAGGATGCCTAGTGCAAGTGAGCAACACAACTCCAAACTGCGTACACTAAGTGCTATTTTTTTTTTACCCGACTACGGCAATAATTATGTATGTACGGACAGCCTTAACTACTAAACCGACTTCAATAAATGATATCAAATATTTTTAAAAAGCAAAGCATGGATAATACTTATAGCTATTTTACGGTTTTTGATGATGTTGTCTACGTTTTTTCGATTGCAGTCTCCTTACCGCTACAATTTACGAATTAACCGAGCTGTCAGGACTCATCTATGGCTGAACAGAATATGCAAGGTGTAACATAAATAACGCACAACCTCTTAAGGGGTCACTGTACTCATCGTTATGAACAACTTTTACTATGGGACCAACAAGAAATTGCGAAAAAAAATCAGCTGTTCCATAAAGCAGGATGGGCGTTTTGGTACTCATGTCCAATCAAAATAAATTTACCATCGTTGAATAGCTCTTTTCAAGAGTACAAAAAACTACTATAGCACGTATCAATAGTCCGTTTTGAAATATAGTCTTCAGAAGATACTGGATATTCAGTTCGAAATAGAATTTAAAAAAATCACATCTCCGGTTTAGCTTGACTGATTTTGATGATATTTGCACAGATTTTGAGCTAAATAAAATTCAGTTAACGGATGAAAATCACAACAAAATCGGTTTACTATTTTTTCAGTTAGGGGTGATCTATCTATTAAACAAATCGGACGCGTTTTTATGCCTAAAAATAAAAGTAATTTCCCAGCAATTATTTTTGGTCAATGTAATTTAGTTTGATGTACAGAGTGCGTAGATTTCGGCTATGCGGGTCTTTTTACACACTGTATACATAAATACAATAAATGATGAAACTTACTTCGAACTTGTTTTATTTACCTAGATAATGAAAAATGTTAATAATAATTATTGTAATACCATGCCAAAATGGAGAAAAATGACAATAAAAGTATGTGTACTTAATAGGATGTACCAAAAATAAGTAACTTTCAAGCAGGATTACTTCGATCGGACAGCGAATCGGGACTAGCGCCATGGTTATTCTTAATCTACACAAAAATAACTTTCCAACGGTATATCATTCATTCAGATTGGTGCCAGTACCAGACTCCATACATTTGTGCCCATCATCCTTTATGTTCGCTTATCACGTCAAAATGTAGGGAACAGCTGATTTTTTTTTCGCGATTTCATGTTTGGTCCCATAGTAAAAGTTGTTCATAATGATGAGTATAGTGATCCCTAAAGAGGTTGTGCGTTATTTACGCTACACCTTGTATATAGGACACTCTCTGGATCAAGACTTACCCAAAGTCTTGATCCAGAGAGCGTCCAAAGCGTCACAGGAAAATTATTATTTCTAATAGTGAAGCCTAATAACGCTCTTAATTTAATGGATTGATTCAATTCAAATCGATTGATGACGATAAAAAAATTCTATGACTATTTTATGAAGGTAAGGTTATTAGGTACGTTGAAATTATTTTTTCGGTAAGTTTAACCTAATACTTTTTTTAAATAAATCATTCCCTATGAGTAATTAAAATAAGTCTATAACTTTATTTTTAAATTAAATGTATACCTAGACATGCAAAAGCCTGTTTGTAAATAGTAATAAAATGTAGATGTTGTAAAGAGAAGGCATAAAATATTTAAAATTAAAACAGGATAGGCTGGTAACTACAATTATAATTATAATTAATAATGTATTTGTGCAATTATATACAATGTGCGTTTCATGTAGGTATGTATTTTTTATGTTTGATATCCTGCGTTTGTTTCTTTGAATATTTCTTGGAAACGTGATTTAAAAAAAAAAAAAACTTTTTTTTTATATTTAAATCTTATTTGAATGCAAAAATGAAAGAAACAATTATTTTTTTCTATTTTATGAAATTATTACCTTTTCCTTTATGAGAATTAACATTTATGCAATAAGTTTTTTAACCTAAATTAATGCAATATACAATTTAATCTAAACTAAATCTAAAGTAAAAACAAAGAATAATTATATCCTAGACTAAACTACAAATATAAACTAGAAGAGTGCATCAAAATATTCCTCCGCAAATGAAATATTTTAACCTGCTAATATTTTTAACAGCTTTGTATGATAAGTGATAACTATGACCAATTATACAGTAAGTGGCATAGATGCTAATAACAACAATATTCTAACAAAACTTCACCTAACTATAACAAGAATGTCCCAAAGAGAAAATTAAGTTATTGCTTCACGAAACTTCGTCCTTAAACTTTGCAAAACTCATAACTAAGAATCAAAACGACAATAAATAAGTATTAAATGAAATAAACATAAATAAAAGGCAGTAACATACTTACTTATTATCCCGTAAATATGTATAAAAGTGATTTTATGCGCGCTCAATACGACGTGTTTATTTTTAAATGAAAGTCTTTTTGAAGTTTATTTTATTGAATACAATGTAAATTATTTTGTGGTTGCGATTTTATTTTTAATGTTGATATACAAAAACTTCGGAACATTTTTTATTAGGTCGTAGCCGTCTCAAAAACAGTTTTTTAAATTGTTGCTTAAAGAAATATAAACTTTTAAATAAATTATTTTATATTGTATTTTCTTCTTGCCTAAATGCATTTTAAAATCCCCGCATATAAAATAATAACAATATAATCCAAGGAGTTCAGGTGCCATAAATTGTTCATAAAAGTTTAAATTACAACGTTCATAGTAAATTAAATACTTAATTATAATTACTTACACTTGCCGCCTTGACTTCAAAACTGCCGAGTTTACAACTCAAAGCAACATTGTCAGTTCAAACTCACATAAAAACAAACTTATAACAATTTTAAAACTTCACACTTTCGAAAAAAATAAACAAAAAATTAAATTAATAAAAAGAATATTAATCATTCATAAACTCTTTAATTATTTTAAGTCACGTCGCTTTGGAACATTTTGTTTTGAAAAGATTTTTTTAAAGTTTCCGAGCGCGGGAATCTGCGAGGGCTGTGGGCGCGTTCGTTCGCAACCGCAGTTAGTCGACAAATGAAACGAACGAAGAACGCTCCCGGTTCGTCACTATCAAACGCTATCCCATCTTTTTTGCAACGGTTGCGTATCAGTCAATTAAGGAAGATTACACTTAGATTGAATGTTGGCCGTTTTAAAATCGGGGGACCCTAACCGTGGTGTGATTCCTTATTTGAATTTCGATTCGTTTAGTTGTCCCGTATCCAGGTTAAGTGTCTCCTTTGAACGTCAACATTCTTTCAAAAATAAGATTGCATTTCCTCTACCTACCGCAACGATTTTTCTTTTCGCTTTATTTTCACTCGCACACAAAGTGTCTTCAAAGTGAGAGAATTCTCTGTGGGATTTAATTAAACAAGGGCGGTTTTAAGACGTTGTTTATTTTCATTCATTTATTCTAATAGAATTCTTCGCATTCTACGATTACCTGTATTACTTTAATTCTGTAATCTTGATCTCTGTTTGTTGAACTTTGTTTTGCACATAAAATATTACTTGTTATTGTTACTGTGTGTATTTCTTTCATTGTGTTGTTTTGCGCAATTTCATTATACTTTTCACACTACATTTATTAACATTCGGAAACGATTTCTTACGTTGAACTTTTCTGAGAAGTTTTTGTTAAAGCTTTTTATTTATTGTTTCAAATAATTATGGTAACATACCTACCAAACTCGATTCTTGAAGCTTTTTATTTATTGTTTCAAATAATTATGGTAACATACCTACCAAACTCGATTCTTGAATAATGTTGAAAAGAAATTCTCATCATTGGCCTGATTACTTTGAAATAGTTTCAATTAATTATGGGTGACACCGGAAAAACGGGGTGACGTGCGAAATACAACAAGTTTTATTGGCTGTAACTGTAACCTTCCCGCCTTTGAATTTAAAGCACATTTTTAACCACCGACGCAAAAAGAGGGGTGATATAAGTTTGACCGCTATGTGTGTCTGTCTGTGGCACCATAGCTCTTAAACGGGTGAACCAATTTAGGTGCGGTTTTCTTTATTGAAAAGCTGGTTTTCTAGTGGTAGTTCTTAGACATGTTTTATCAAAATCGGTTCAGCTGTTTCAGGGTCATCAGCTGTTTTGTTTTTGTTATTTGCGTAGGGGGTTTTTTAAATTTTTAATTTATGTTACGTACAGTAAAACTTAAATTTACTTCACCTGTAAAATAATTCTGACGGATTTAATTAATTCTGGAACATTTCATAGGCGTCAACAAAGTGCTGCGAACTTAGTTGTTAACTGGTGTAGTAGTTATGAATGAAGTTATATGTTTCTTAGAGCGGAGAAGGTAGGATGTTATTCTTATATGAAACTTCTGATATTCTATTAAGTAATAGATTGGTACAGCTTCATAAGAAACTTAACATTTTGGAATTTTAATATGTTGCATAATTTTGTTTTTCAACGTGCTGCTTCTTCTGCTCAAACATAAAACGTAATAAAAGGTCAAGTTACTATAAAAAAATAATAAGGGATCGAAAATTTGAAAACAAAAAAATTTCCCCTTTTACTGACTGTATATCACCGTCATGTATATCATCTGACTGCCTCGTTGATCTAGCGGTCGCAAGCGCGACTGCTGAGCGTGAGGTCCTGGGTTCGATCCCCAGGTCGGACAAAATGTAATTGGGTTTTTCCGTGTGGAATTTCTCAGTAGCAGCGCGGAGTCTGGATTTGTGCCCCGTTGATAGCAATAGGCTCGCCCTCTATTACATGGGACGTAAAACATGACGGCGAAATGGGGGTGGAATGTACACCTCTGCCCAACCCCTCGAGGAATACAGGCGTGTTGTTATGTTATGTATATCATCTTTAACAGGATGGCTGAAGGTGATGTGGCGATCATCCTCTGTTCACCGATAATCCTAACTAATATTATAAATGCGAAAGTAAGTTTGTGAGTTACCTTTTCACGCCTAAACCACTGAATCGATCATGCTGAAATTTTGCATACACGTTGCCAGTTGTACAGAAACAGACATAGGGTACCTTTCATCCCGATAAAAAGTACTGTTCTCGAGGAAAACAACAATAACGATAATAGATGGCGCCACGTGTCACGTGCCTAAAGAAACTTTAGTGGTGTATTAAGAGTCTTTTTTTATTATTATAAATTAACGCGAGCGAAGCCGCGGGCAAAAGCTAGTCTTACATAACATAGAATTAAAACCACCATGGTATTCCTAGTTTAAAAACCTATGCCCAGGGTTCGCTATAGCATTTACTGCAACAATACGTATACCTAAGACGAGCGTTTTTTTTTATTATATCCTTGCCCCACACTAAGATTTCTCTTGTATCGTGGGTGCGTTTACAGACACAAATCTCACATACACAAACGCCCAGACCCGAAACAACCATCTGTAGGCCATACAAATTTTTGTTCCGTGTGGGAATCGAACCCACGACCCGTAGCGCAGAAGCCAATCGCTCAGCCACTGCACCAAACGTGTCGTCAACAAAATACGGTTTACCAAACGGCATTAGAGGTGGGAGAACGTCAATTGATTAGAAAGAGATAGTTAAACAAACAACATACAAGTGTCGTTCTAACTAGATACACGTAATTATTTACAAATCGTCTACTTCCTGAATTACCGATAAGTACCACTTCTGTTAATTATATTGAGAGCTTTTTATTTGCATCCTGGCTTTTGATTGGTTTATTCATGTGAAAGTATGTTTTATAGTTAATCAATCAAATTCATAATGACTTTATATTGTCATTATTTCGACACATTCTAACGGTTCTTAATTGTGTATGTAGTAGTAGTAGAGTAGTTATTGAAAACATCACACAAGAGATTTGTGTCTGTAAACGCACCCATGATACAGGATAAATAAAAGAGTGGGGTAAAGAGTGATGAAAAAAAAACCTGTCTGCATTTCACGGATGCGCTGCAAAGGCATTTGACAAAAATAAATGCCTATGTGAAATTCAGTACATTTAAAATGAATACCCTATTTTGATAATTACACGTTCGGATGGTAATGCGGCTGTGTTATTTGCTTTGTTAGGTTTTGGTGTGTCATTGTGAAGAAAGCACTTTTTTTATTTATTTTTTATCTTTCTAAAATCCTCATGCATACTCTTCGCCCGGGAGTTATGCCAGACTCTTACCGGCTTTACAACACACGGTGTTTCTTCTCCTGAGCCTTGGCTTTGATTCGCAGCTGTATACACCGCGACCTAGTGAGTGAAGCCCCTGGACATAATGTTGGGACCTCTAGAATAATGTTTTCCTCCTCCCAGGTCTCCTTGAAGGTTCCTTGAATTCGCGAATTGATAAATATACTTAGGAGCAAACAAATCAAGCCACTTCTATTTTTCACTTATAAGTAATTGTGATTATTTTGGTATTATGGAACAGATCAATTCTAAACAAATATCACCTAAAACGTTATTTGATAACCTTTACAATGAGGGTCGTTTTTTGTCAACTTAGAATTATATAATTCATGAAAACTAATAACCTGTACACGTGAAAAAAGGAGTGGCTTGATTTCTTTGCTCCCAAGTGTATATAATGCGATGATAGCAGCAACGACAGTACGACGGAGAGTGGATACAGATGAATCTGACTAAAAAATCTTATCTTAGAAAATTGTGTTTTAATAAACCATTTTTATGTAGCTATTGCTTTCTGCTCGCACAAATATTTTTTTCGATAACAATTTGAAATGTGTCAACTCTAAGAGCGATTACGCACTGCATCCGATCCGAATCCGTGAAAATACGGATATAAAAAACTCGGACCGAATTCGGACATTGCTTTACGCAATGCATCCGATCCGAATCCGTGAAAATACCGATCTAGAGTAAAAATCTCGGACCGAATTCAGATGTTGCTTACGCACTATTCCGAGCTCTGATTCAAATTCAAACAATTCGTCGGTCAATTGTTCTTCCGAATTAGAAACTCACGGATGACGGATGCCGGATGTAGTGCGTAAACTACCATACAAATAGTTCTATGGCTACTTCGGAACGTATTTTCACGGATTCGGATCAGATGCAGTGTGTAACCGCTGTAATTGTAAGATGTCAAAAACGCCATCATACCATGCCGCTGCTGTAGTTAAGTTAATCTTTGTATATAAGGCTAATAACATGAGTTTGGCTATCAAACCCTATCAATCTTAATTTATAGACAGCTGTGTCATATTGATAAGTACTTATAATTATACCTTGTTAGTTAAGTAATTGTTAGCTTAGGTTAATAAATGTATGTCAGCATAGCAACCTAGAATGTAGCATAAATAATAATCTAGGCACGACTGTATGCTAGGTAATGTGTATGTGGCCTAAGCCACATTTTTTCGTATGGGACTTTTGTGCAGTAAATGATTACAAACATGCTAATAAAATGAAAATAAATAAAACATAATCGCCCTTATTATAAAATATGGTCTAAGAAAAACCTAGGTTTTACGATAGCCCCGTCTCTTTTTGTTATATGACATAAGAAAGTGATGGGTATATTTTAAACCTGGGTTTACCTTAGTCTTGGTTTAAACCATGTTTTGTAATAGGGGGGAATATGTCAAAAAAGATTTAAGACATTTTTGAATTAATCACTGTCGCCCAAGTGTACCGAAAACGGTACGGCCGCCACTGTTTATCTATTGTGTCTATAATTACAGTACTACACAGGTTAAAATTAGCATGTTTGATATTATTTACCGCACATAACTCTTATACGAGGGAATGTGGATTAGGTCACTTTTGCGCTAACGGCCTGAAATATTAGCTTGTTACTGTACCACTGCATCACACCGATAATTCAGCCCTCATCAAGCTGTCTATCCCCCCAAGCCCCCGCCAGCAACGCCCTAAGCCGAGAGCCGAGGTCCCACTAGGGGTCGCCCTTAGTGCTGTTGTTGCAGGTAGTCATGATGTTAATGTAGTATAAGTAGTTAGCTTAGGTTAAGTATTTTACTCCGGTCACGATCCACCGAGCTCTCCCGTCGTAGAGCCGGTCGTCTCTTCAGAGTCCGCAGTCACACCGATAATTCAGCCCGCATCAAGCTGTCCCCTAAGCCCTCGCCAGCAACGCCCTAAACCGAGGTCCGAGTCCCACTAGGGGTCGCCTTTAGTGATGTTAGTGTAGTATAACGTCAGTGAGTGAAGTTTTAACAGTGCGTAAGTCATTTTGTGACTGTGAAAACAGACAACTGCGAAAGTCACAATATTACTTGAAACGAAAAAGATTATTAGGATTTTTATAGGTTTAAATCATCAAAAAGTTCATTTGTAATGATAATTAAAAACAATATTGCGTTCAGCGTAGGTTACGCTCGTTTTAAATGGTTTTTTCACTCTCTTGTAAAGGAGCCATTTTTGACTTCCACACTGTTAGAATTTCACTGACGCTACGTAGTTACCTTAGGTTAAGTATTTTACTTCCCCGCCATCGCCAATAAATGTCCGGTTACGTAGGAAGGGTCCACAAGGACCAACTACAGAAGTCCAAAAGAATTTTAAAAAAAGTACCACTGCTTGGCAAAGGCCGCTTCTCATACAGAGAAGGAACGAGCATTGATCACCACGCTTGCTCACTGCGGGTTGGCAATTCGGTATGTAAAGTTTTTTTTTATTAAATATTAGGCTGTTTTAAGAACTGCCGGAGTCGCGGTGCATGCAGGTGCGAATCCCGCGACCACTGCCAAGGGTCAGGAGAAGGAACACCGTGGGTTTTTAGCCGGTAAGAATCCGGCATACCCCTTCGCCTTCCCTGGACGAAGGGCATCCATGAGGATACTCCAAAGAAAAAAAAGAAAAAAAAACTATTTTAAAAAACTAATTTGGATATTTTTGTTTTCTACGCGGTAGTTATTTTTTACTGTATTTTTAAAGTTTTTCTAGTGATGTCGTCACGCGATAGGAGTAGTTCAATTCTGTTGCCGGGTACGATAGACAAAGAAACCAATTGTTTGTCTACGCCAAGTACAGAAAAAGTGAAAGTATATGTACCATAAATGACGTGTTATATTCAAACAAACAACTACGACTATTCGTAACTATTTCGTGATACGTCACGAAATAGGAAGAGAGGTCAAATAGATGTCAAGTGAATTCATGCATTTTTGCTAAAATAAACACCACTTTTATAATTTTAAGAGCTAAAAATTGCAAAATATTGGTTACCAAACTAAAACCTCGAAGTGGTTTTGGAATCAGCATAGGATAACTTTTATTTTACATACCTGTTATCGGTAGCGGGTAGCACTGGGCAATGTTGACAAAGGAAGGTAGTCGTCGATATGGATCAACGCACCCGATGTCATAAAGGCGGTGGTCATTCGACGAAGCGGGAGCATTCGGTGCTGGACGGCTGAAGAAGTCTGACCTTTTATATCTGACTAGCTTGTCCTTTTATTATGATCTTTTAATAATTGTGTAAAGTTTTATAATTATTGTGATCTAGTTCATGTTACTAACACTAACCCAAATACAAGTACTCTCAGTGGTGAAGAGTCTATGTTGGTTTTATTTACTACATTTACCTTGCTCGCAATCCTGACATACTGATATTAGCTGTAATGATAGAAACACCCCTAAACGATTATGTTGTTGTGTCTTTTACATACCGAATTTCAGACCATTATTAAGTCCAGGTTTCCTCACGATGTTTTCCTTTACCGTATGTCAGTGGCATCTAAAATTAACTAAGAAAGTACATATGACATTGAAAAAGTCACATTGGTACATGCCTGTGTTTGAACCCGCAACCCGGTGCTTAACAAGCGGGTCTGTAACCTCTGGGCCACCTTGATACGACTCTAATACTAAAACTAAAAGCTACAATGTTGATTATAGCTAGTGCAGCAACAGAATTAGTATCGATGTAGTACAGACAGGTAGATAGGTACCTTACCACAGTAGATAATAATAGGAGAATTATTAATCGGGCGAATAAATAATATATGGAAGACTGTTAATGAGATACTTTAATACTAAACCGAGCGGCATTAAAATATATTTGCGAAAAAATTACTTAACTGGCGATAATTATGAATGATTAAAATTCGTAAAATGAGAAACCCAAACAAACATACAACAATAAAGTGAGTGAAATTTGTTCGCTTAAGAATTATTATACTGATCGTTGTGAATAACTCGTACCTCAAATTCGTAATTTTAAGTCGCCGTTGTCAATATTTGTGTTCGCCCTCAGTCTTTCGCCCACTTAGTATTTCAGTACGCCATAATCAGTATTTTTGACACCCTTACTTTGTATTTATATTCTATTCCGAAAGATTTTACCCTTCGATTCCGATGCCTAATACTGAGTATAATGCACTCTTTGTCATGTACTCTATGACAGCCGTGACTGACTGTTGTATTCCGATGATAACTTAGAAGTCTTGTTGCAGTGCGTGTCTGTGTGAGTGTATTTATTCGGACGATTGTAGCTAGTTGAAGTACTGCTTTAGTGTACATACTGTGTAGTTACTGTACCGATACTTGTACGTAAAGCGACACGTCCACGATAGAGCAATAGAGCTAAGGGGCTTAGAGATTAATCTAATACATTCTCTCGCGTTTCTACGTATACGTAGAGATTGCGTCCACGTTAAGATCTCCTCACACTTATCGACGAGGAATCTGTGCGGAAGTCCGAGCAGAGGCGAACGACGTCGGATATACCCTTCCGACCGGCCTAGCCCGATTCCGCGTCGATAAGTGTGGGGAGACCCTTATCCTCTGACCGTGTCTATTGTAGACTGTAGTCATGCCTTAACTAGGCTTATCTCGGTACTATCTCAGTGCATGCCTCAGATTGACGCGGTATCTTAAGCTCCATTTCTCTCTCGTGTCGGCACGAGCTATACGAGAATAGTATATGCGGTGTTGAAAAGATTAGCCAGTCAGCATGGTTGGTAGCGGGGCAGACTGCCCAGGGTGCGCCGGACATACTAAAACACGTGTGAGCAAAGTACGGTCCGCGGGCCGTATCCGGCCCACCTCGGTTTTTGAACCGGCCCGCGATATTTTGAAATTTCAGATGAACAGATGAAAATCTGGAAAACTCGTTACGCCGCTGTAAGGCAAAACGCTTCACAAAAAAACAGCCCTCCCCCGTCAGCATAGGCTTTGACTCGCAGAGTCACTCTTAGTTTATATGTATCTTCTCAGGTCTAGGACCTGATGGGATCTTAAATCCAAAACTTCTCACACTTGCTGATAAAGAGTTATTTGTAAAACACCAACAACCTCTTAAGGGGTCATTGTACTCATCATTATGAATAACTTTTACTATGGGACCAAACCAGAAATCGCGAAAAAAAAATCTGCTGTTCCCTACATTTATGTTCGTATAACTCGTCAAAATGTAGGGAACAGCTAATTTTTTTTCGCGATTTCTGGTTTGGTGCCATAGTAAAAGTTGTTCATAATGATGAGTACAATGACCCCTTACGAGGTTGTTAGTGTTTTACAAATAACCCTGTATAATTCAACTGTGTGTGAAAAGAATTACACAATAGGTTGCAAAAGATCCCCGATCTCGATCCCCGAGTCCCGGACAAACTGCGCCAAATAAAATACACCGAATGCACTTGTAAAATTCTGATTTGCAAGTGACATGTAACCATTTTTTTACTAACCAATGAAATAAAAAAATAGTCTATTCTATTCTTACGCCTCTGTACAACTGGAATTCGTCCAGATATTGATAAACGGGTTTCCGCACTTTCTTTTTTTTTAATCTTTTTTTTCTATTCATTATTACACTTTTATGACTATGCAAGCCTCATAGTTACCTCCAAAAGGTCAAAATCAGGGAACCGCTATACAGTTCCACCGGCACGGACTCCCACAACAGAGGAATCAATTTCAGTCCCAATCAACCTCCTCCAAAAAAGCATCAGTCGCTTACAAATCCATAGAAAGACTGTTTCTGAAGTTCATACACAAATATCACATTAACTCATCATCATCTGCCTAGCCTTTTCCCAACTATGTTGGGGTCGGCTTCCAGTCGAACCGGATGCAGCTGAATATCAGTATTTTACATGGAGCGACTGCCTATCAGACCTCCACAACCCAGTAACTGGGTAATACGATACTCTTGGTAAGACTGGTTGTCAGACTTTCTGGCTTCTGACCAACAGTAACGACTGTCAAAGATCTACAAATGACAGCCGGGACCAACGGCTTTACGTGCTTTCCGAGGCACGAAGGAAACTCGCTATGGTAAATGGTCACCCATCCACAGACCAACCTCGGCAAGAGTGGCTTAACCCGGAAGATCGGTCTATGCGGCTGTAATTATTTAGCCACGAGCTCCTCACATATCACATTAACTGTTACACATAAATTAACTTCATTAGTAACCTAATAAATAGATAAATAAATGAAGCTTTATTATTTCCTGTTAAGGCTCGCGACTGCATTAATATAGTAAAGTTTGGCACGTGTCAGAGTATGTAGAATTGTAATAATTAAAGCTTTTTATATTATGTTCCGTTTATTGTGTTTCTTGTTTCTTTTTACTTTTAAAAGCATTTCTAAACGAACAGACAACCATGGGTCATGATTTCCGAACGAAAGTTATGATCTGTGGCAATGTTTATTCAATACAAAATACTATTTATTTCACAATTAAAAAGAAACAATGCCATTATCATTTATGATGTTTAGAATACTCCTTATATTTTATTTTATTATTTCAACTTGATAATTTGTCATTATTCCATATGTTATGTAATTAAAGTAAGCTCAGTTGATGTTATGTTTTATGGAATCTTATTTAAAGGTTACAATCTAATGCTTATAAAAATAACGTAATTACCTGACTATGTTTCAAAACAGTTCTGCTAAATTAGATCTTATTATTGTTACCAATGTTTAAAGTTATTTAGTTAAAATGTATGACAATCTCTGATTGGTTGAAAATAGCGCCTTATGATTACTTTTGTGCTATTGTTTGGTAAAGTTATAAAAAGGGAGGTAATTCTCAAAATTAGGCCAGTCTATATTTTTACATTAGTCTTGGAACGATTACAGGAAGATACTAAGTTAAGTACTCTGATTGTTATTTTACACTGTTACTATGCTAGTCTGATTATAAATATGTCTATGCTAATTTGATTGTAAATAATTATATATTATTTGCTATGTGTGTTTATGTATATTATTTAGCTTGACATTGCTATGGTCTGACCTATATTATTTTATTATCTGACTAGCTTGTCCTTATTATTTTCTATTCTTGTGAATTATATTGTGTATAACATGTAACTAACAACTAACCCAAATACAAGTACTCTCAGTGGTGGAGAGTCTATGTTGGTTTCATTTACCATACCCGCTTTGCCCCTGATAGGTAGATATTGGTCTTAACTGTAATGCTATGCTCACTATATCCATTTCTATAACCATAACAGCCTACATTATTGCTATTCCTAATATCTAGTACATTGATATTGCTAAATTATTGTTCAAGTGAAATTAGTAATTATTAGTATACTTTAGTCAAAGATATTTGTAGTTTTCATAATAAACTATTCATGGTAAATAATTCAGGTTTATATATTATTCTATCTTTCTCTCATTACATTTATACATACCTACAGCTATATTTATATTTTTATATGTCTATATGTATAATCCAACATCAGAAGTGGGATCGATCTCTGGCCTCGCATAACAAATTATTAATCAATTTAATTATTTTAAGAATGGATGCTGTCGCAACACCATCTCAAAACGACGATGACATCGCGCTGCCGATCCTTGTTCCCGAGAAGTACGACGACGGAGCTGCGCACTGGTGTACGAGCATTGTGGCCCTTTCGAAGGACTTCACGTGGAGCGGTGCGGCGTCAAGACAGGGGATATAAGCCGATCTTGGATGACATCGCCCTGCCAATCTTTTACCCCTGACAAAAATTGTGAAGAAATTCAAGACTGTGGCTAAAGCCGGTAAGGCCCTCAGGGGCTCTGAACATTGATTTGACTGATGCAAATATTAATGAACCCTCTTGATAAGTTTATTGTATAATTAAAATAAATAAATGCATAACTTGCTTAAATAAATAAATCTATAACAATGAAATTGCAAGTCTGGCCTGATTGATAGATTTGAATATCGAACGTTATCATAATCTCATCTCACTGATCACATCCAGTTGCGTCTTGATCCGTAGGTATAAAATTAAAAATCTCTGATAATTATTTAGTAATACCCACATGTTAAAATTATGAAAAAAATATTATTATGAATATTTTTTTACCGTCAATTGTAATTAATTGTATTATTTGAAAATCGTAAAATATTTATTTGATTTTTAATAAGTCCATGACTTATTGTGTATAGTAACTGGATTGCTTAGTGATTTGTGCTAATGAAATGTAGTTGGCCGACAAGAAGTGTGTATTTCTCATGTAAGTGAATGATAATAATATGTAATCCTTATTAGAAATAAAGTGATAAATATTTCATTAATTAAAAGGAAGTCCGATAGTATTTCGTGTAAAATAAATATGGTATCTATATTTGTTTGTGTAAATAAATGCGTTGCAGTTGTATTAGAGTTTACGGTGAAATGCAGCCAGGGTTGACCTGAGGCAACGCCCGGCAAACTGGGGTTGACCAAAAGGCAACGCCCGGAAAAACCGGGGTTGGTCAAAGGCAACGCCCAGCAAACCGGGGTTGACCAAAGGCATCGCCTGAGAAAAAAAAAAAAAAAAAAAAACTGAAACCCTAACATGACGAAGCAAATGTTGATAAAGCAGGATCCCAAGCGGGTGATGCCAAATGGGTTGGCTAAATCCAAAGCGGGAGATGCTATAAATAAAAAAAAAATGCAAACAAAAAAAAAAGTTTTGAAAATATTGATACCTATTTGTTTTTACTGGAGTTGCAAAATAAAAAAAAAAATGGGTACCTACAATATAATTACAAAGGAATCATAGACAAGGTACTATTCTATAATAAAGATGATATTAATGTAGGTACATATTATTATCATAAATTGTTTAATTATTTGAAATATAAACATTATGTATATATATAATTATGATTATGTTAGAACCGCTGAAGTCTGTTGCTTTACTTTTAACAAGCATGTGCAGCAGAAAGCAACTGACCGTTGTCAGACCGTTATTAGAAATAAATTATAAGTATATTTAGAACAAATACTTCAGTGACGAAGTATATGTCAGTATGGCCGTGACGGGGTACCAATTATTGTAAATAAATGAGTATTTTTTTTAGTAAGCAGGTACTTCGGGGACGAAGTACGTGTCAGTATGGCCGTGTCAGAGTATGTAGAATTGTAATAATTAAAGCTTTTTATATTATGTTCCGTTTATTGTGTTTCTTGTTTCTTTTTACTTTTAAAAGCATTTCTAAACGAACAGACAACCATGGGTCATGATTTCCGAACGAAAGTTATGATCTGTGGCAATGTTTATTCAATACAAAATACTATTTATTTCACAATTAAAAAGAAACAATGCCATTATCATTTATGATGTTTAGAATACTCCTTATATTTTATTTTATTATTTCAACTTGATAATTTGTCATTATTCCATATGTTATGTAATTAAAGTAAGCTCAGTTGATGTTATGTTTTATGGAATCTTATTTAAAGGTTACAATCTAATGCTTATAAAAATAACGTAATTACCTGACTATGTTTCAAAACAGTTCTGCTAAATTAGATCTTATTATTGTTACCAATGTTTAAAGTTATTTAGTTAAAATGTATGACAATCTCTGATTGGTTGAAAATAGCGCCTTAAGATTACTTTTGTGCTATTGTTTGGTAAAGTTATAAAAAGGGAGGTAATTCTCAAAATTAGGCCAGTCTATATTTTTACATTAGTCTTGGAACGATTACAGGAAGATACTAAGTTAAGTACTCTGATTGTTATTTTACACTGTTACTATGCTAGTCTGATTATAAATATGTCTATGCTAATTTGATTGTAAATAATTATATATTATTTGCTATGTGTGTTTATGTATATTATTTAGCTTGACATTGCTATGGTCTGACCTATATTATTTTATTATCTGACTAGCTTGTCCTTATTATTTTCTATTCTTGTGAATTATATTGTGTATAACATGTAACTAACAACTAACCCAAATACAAGTACTCTCAGTGGTGGAGAGTCTATGTTGGTTTCATTTACCATACCCGCTTTGCCCCTGATAGGTAGATATTGGTCTTAACTGTAATGCTATGCTCACTATATCCATTTCTATAACCATAACAGCCTACATTATTGCTATTCCTAATATCTAGTACATTGATATTGCTAAATTATTGTTCAAGTGAAATTAGTAATTATTAGTATACTTTAGTCAAAGATATTTGTAGTTTTCATAATAAACTATTCATGGTAAATAATTCAGGTTTATATATTATTCTATCTTTCTCTCATTACATTTATACATACCTACAGCTATATTTATATTTTTATATGTCTATATGTATAATCCAACACACGCAACTTGCCAAAGGTTGCCCACGCCTGTACTAAAGTATCGTCACTCATAGATAACGTGACTATACGTCCCGTTTTGGGCGGGACAGTCCCGCTTTTGCGCTGTGTCCCGTTGTCCCCAAAAAAAACAGAAATGTCCCGTTTTGAAAAAAAGGTAACCCGTGGCTACAAATTCAATATAAAACGGGCGCTCATTTATTAATCGCATCAGAAAACATTTTTATAATCAAGAATACAACAAATCACGCCAATACATTTACATCTGAAAACTGATAATTATTTTAAAGCAAATTAATTGCTCATTCGAAAAATATAGAACGAGCCCTCCAGACTATACTAGATTAGTTCCTATTTCCTTTTTTATAAACGACATTCTTATAAAAAATATTAAACTTTCCAGTCGTCCCGCTCTGAGGGAACAAAATTGGTCACGTTACTCATAGAGTCTCTTTACTAGTACCACTACTACAAAGGGTTAGAAGAAAAAGGGTTACTAATCTGAAAGGGTTTTAAAGTAAATGAACAAGTTTTGTTCTACAACTTTTCCCAAAAGTCAATAGTTAAAGAGAACTAGCTGTTCAAAGATGTTATAAAAGTACGCTAAAATCTCTATCTATCGTCACCTGAGATCAGTACCCCAAGAATGAGTTTTTCTACGTTACTACTGTAGTTGCGTCACGCCAAAAATGCATGAAAATTTAGACAGAACCTCTAGCGGCGAATAGCGTGACTAAAATTTTGTTTGACATTTTTGGCGTGACGCAACTACAATAGTAACGTACAAACTCACACTTGGGGTACTGCTGTGTTAACATTTTATGTCATATTTGGGGTCACGGATTAGAAGCAAAGTTTTCTGTATTTGTAAAAAACATTTTGAAAGGAAGTAAAAATGGTTGAATTATAAAATTTTAAAACTTGCTTTAAAACAGTCATCAGTGAAACTTTAAGTGGCCCGCGGATTATAACCCTCTTTATGACTAACTTTGTACAGGTAATTAACTACATACCTTGACTTATTTATAACTAGAGAACTTATATTTTTCTTAACAATTCTTTCCATCCAATGGTTGTCTGGAAGAAATTGCTTTATGCGATAAGAGCGCCATTGGTAATGTTCTTGATTACCTGTATTCCTTCTGTTTTATTTCTTTTAGTGTACAATAAAGTATGTCTATCTGATCTATCTATCTATCTAGAGGTCGCCAGCGGCTTCGTCCGGGTGGATGTCGTTTATCGCGTATTTCGCGTTTTTCTCTACTATAATATGCAAGTATTATACATATAAACCTTCTTCTTGAATCACTCTATCTATTAAAAAAAACTTCATCAAAATCCGTTGCGTAGTTTTAAAGATCTAAGCATACATAGGGATAGAGAGCGGGAAGCGACTTTGTTTTATACTATGTGATTTAAATTCCCAACGGATATAAGCACAACGAAACCAATTTCTCCTATATTGACCAACACAAACGTACATACAACTGACCCGCCACACATTTCTATTAAGGGCACATCGTAATAGCAACATCAAATAAATTGATTTACCACCAAATTCGCTAACACATAACTTTCGAAATATTAATAAAAATACATGATATATGAGGCAATAACAATAATCCAATGACTTTCGACATTTGTATCTTCATAATAATCATGATAAAATGCCCAAGTAATTTCGGAGTTGATAAAAATCTGTAGTTTGTTACTTTGATGGCCCATAACTGAGATACAGAAGTGAGGTGTAAGTGCTATAACATTTTTAGTACTTTCATAACTTATATCTGTCAGGAGAGGCATAAATAAACTTACTTTCCATCTACCTACTATGAAAAAGATTATAAAACTTAATGGGAAGTGTCGACTGCTGACGACTGACTAAGAGAAGGATTCCATTCAAAATGCCAGCATGACCACCTTCTTGAGGGTGCCTTTCCACCAAAGATGTGCTATGCAACGTTGCTATGGATGCGTTTGATATCCACCAATCTTATTCATCGGACTACATGGCATAGCACTGGTGGAAACTGATTCAGCTAAGCTACGTTTTTTATATGGAAGGATGCGTGAAGTGGATGTGTGCTATGGATGCGTGCTATGGATGCGTGCTATGGATGGTCGCGAGTGGTGTAACTATGTACAAAGCACCGCGCCGCCGCTCCTCGTACCTTCCCTATTGTCGATACGTCGCATAGCTCGAGCTGCGCATCCTCCTCGCACAGCTACATAGCTTAGCATCAGTGGAAACGGTCACATAGTTTCGTAGCTTAGCTGTTACATTCTCGTAGCATAGCTACATAGCACATCTCTGGAGGAAAGGCACCCTTAACGTTAAACCCACTAGTAAATAGGGTTGAGGACGGGCTCGCATATAAAACTTTCTCACCTCACTCTGGGAATAGACTCGTGGTGTAAGATTCACCAAAACGTGCTGGGTTTTGGTAGGATCTATGCAGCTCGCCTGGCTAACTACCACCCTCACATTAAAGTCAGGCACCATGCAGCTTCCATCGTGTGTGTGTGAGAGCCAAAAGGGTATAGAGGAATCTCTGTATATCGGTTATTTGGCTTCGTGTACTCCATCTTGGACCTTGTTTAAGAACCTGTCCAACTGAACCAACTTTTTCTGTGGACACACCAGCAGCGAGTGTACTCCTGGAAGTTTTGCGTCTTGTCTGACTTACCACAAGCTGTCCGTGAAGGTTTTAACAAAATTTGGTTTCAGTACAAACAGGTAAGCAAGCACTTGCGTCAATACTTTGGACAATTTAACTTGATAGTGGATTTAGCACTTTAAACCCGTGTGGAATTTAAACCTCACTGGTCCTAAAAGACTGACACTGCAGAAACACACATCGTGTTTTGAGGGAGACGTAGACCCGTATTAATAAACTGCTCTCATTTGAGAGATCTCCCAAGAGGAGCTGCCATAAAATACGGTATATCAGAATCAGAATTCTATACATTTGACAACTTTGCTTCTTAAATTCATCTTAAGTCATGTTAAAACGGTGTCGTTAAGAGGGGTCTCTCAAATAGCAACCTTTGACTCCTTATTATCATGTGCATCCTAACTAACATTATAAATGCGAAAGTAAGTTTGTTTGTTATCTTTTCACGCCTAAACCACTGAACCGATCATCCTGAAATTTTGCATACACATTGTCAGGTGTACAGAAACGGACATAGGGTACCTTTCATCCCGAAAAAAAGTACTGTTCCCGAGTAAAACAACAATAACGTTAATATATATAACGAGGGTAGTTCACTCATTGGGGGTACCTCGTCATCAGAGTCCAAGTTCGACTTGGTGTAGGCAGGAAATAATAGTCACAACACTGATTATAGTCCTCTATTTATTCACTCTCGATAGCAAAATAATAAAATCTCTAATGATCAAACCGATGGAAATAGATTAAAGTACAGAAACGCGGTAAGTTCGGTGCAGGCTGGCAAAACGACCTCTCGCCTTCGCGTCTCACACCAAAGTGACTTCCCTCAAATCAAATGCATCCAATGTCAAAAGAATGACAGCTGACAGCCGACAGCTTACGGACAACCGTCAAACAAGACATGCCACGCCCCGCACCGACCTCACCCAAGCACACTGCTTGACGTTTCCGACAATAGATGGCGTCCTACTACATTAACAATAATCAATAGTCATTCTAATAGTTGTGCTTCTGTGTTGATTCTGCGACATATATTATGGCGCCACGTGTTTTTCGAATCATGATTGAATCATATTACTATAGAAACTTTAGTAGTGTGTTAAGAGTTGATTGTCAAATTCTAAATTAACGCGAGCGAAGCCGCGGGCAAAAGCTAGTCAAATGTAATTATGAAGTGTGGGGCGACAGTTCATTTCTATTTCCTGAATTCTGTTTTTTCTGATTAACCTCTATCGAAGCCAAATACATCTCTAAAGTAGATACAAAGATAAAACACACTAACGTGGTCAAAACATTAAGTCGTCTAATTTACGGAACAGTCGAACAAAAACCGAGTCCCTTGAACTTACACATCCATTAATCTCTTCAACGATGTATCCTAGCGACGAGATAGTCAAGATAACATAAGGAAGAAAGATAAATCGTTGGCAGATTATCTGGCGGAACTAATGTGTGCGAAAACATTATGTGATGACCTTGATAACCGAGTGAAGTCTTTTGATAATAAATCTGTATGTAGGCGTGCAGATGACGGATAATCGGAAATGGAACAACTGATGATTTTAACGCCAACTTGTGGAGAAACTTGGTGTGGTGATCCTCCAACCAAAGGGAGGATCCTCCAACCAGGCGGAGTCTTGTACCTGGCGGGCTACTGCCCAACGGTTGATGTTGGGAGGTTATATATATACTATCTGCGTGTTAAATCTTGATTGCGCGATGTAGGATAGTTCGCATGTGGCGAGATAGATGCCGCCAAAAACTTTCTAGAAAAATCTATCATCCATATAATAAATAGTATCTTCGGGTCTGGGGGCCTACTCCCTAAGTTCGTCAACGAAGTTAGTCGCCCGTCCGAAAGTCCCCCGACACGGAAAGGAGTGAACAAAACAAATGTCAAGTTCAACTTTTCGGACGGGCAAAAACAAGTCGGTAGTAGGGACAACTGTCAAATCGTGTTGTCATTCATTCTTAGTTCGGGCCCCGAAATAATCGTATGCCCGTAGGTGATAGGGAGTAGGAAACTCTTGTAACTAAGGCCGAAACCACGGACTTCGTGCTTAGGGAGTAGACCCCCTGATCAACTGTTGCCAAACCTCACCGAATAATTTCGGCGCTAAGGCCGGGCGCTCATTGTAATTTTTTGTCACGGTGACTTTTTGTTACCAAGTTGAATTCTATGAAAGTATATATTTGTCACCGTAATGTCATGTCACCATAGTGAGCGTACTCCAATATATCTTCATAGCATTCGACTTGGGTACTAAAAAGTCACCGTGAAAAAAATCACAATCAGCGGGGCGGGCCTAAGTGAGAATATATGACAGAATATACAAGTAAACAACAGTTAATGCAGTAGGCTAATATTCATTATACATTTTTTTGAAGCGGGAAACCATCTCGTTGCTTTCAGGTTTCTTTAATAGTATAATTTTCCTTTCCAAAAACTGTAATTTTTTTGACAACAAAAGCAATTCCAAACATTTGACCTGCATGTTACTTGCTTCAAATAATACTTGACTAAGCCTACTAGACAGGTTTGCTAAGACTGTCACTGACTACAAGGCAAGGCCACTTATCGTTTTCTGATCAAAATCGATGATCCATTATGCGCCAAATCCACTGGCAAACTTTGTTGCACAATTTAATGATTGCAAGCGCTCGCTCCGTTGTTAAAACTTGCAGAAATGCAGAAATCTTCTAGTAAAACTTCTAGTTAACGTTTTGGACCCTAGAGTGAGTGTAGACTCGATATTAAACATTGACGCTTCATGTTAGAATCACCAACAAAAGTAGCTGAGTAAAAACTTCATGATATACCTACTTAGAGCTGTCTTAAGCAGCGCTATCTTTAAGTTTTTATTTTATATCATTTTTTTTTTTACTTTTCCCCTCAGTACGTTTTCTCTTTATCGTGGGTGCGTTCACAGATACAAATCTCACATATACAAACGCAGACCCGAAACAATTGTCTGTAGGCCATACAAATTTTTGTTCAGTGCGGGAATTGAACCCACGACCCGTTGCGCAGAAGCCAATCGCTGAGCCACTACCCCAAACATGTCAATTAATTTTTCATTTATTACCGTACTATGGTACCGTAATCAAAAGAGATCAAATATCATGATAGTGTCTATAGGAACTTCCCGAGACGCGGTAGTTATCAGAATTTTTTGATAGATAGGACATTGTTTTATTTATGTGTCATTAAACTTTATTTATGTGTGAAGAATGGGGTGCATGAAAAGAGCCTCCGCGAGTGACGATACTTAAGTACGTCCGGCGCATCCTGGGCAGTCAGCCCCGCTACCAACCTTGCTGACTGGCTAATCTTTTCACCACGGCATGAGCTATTCTAATATAGCTCGTGCAGACACAATAACAAAAATAAAAAAACATATAGGTACATGTCGTCTAATGTTCAGCTAATGACTGTACACACAAAAGTGCGTGGATTTTCATGGTTGGCTTATATTTAGAGATTTTGTGCAGCTTTAGTGGACCGTGCCTCTATGTGCGTGGGATTGAGCACCATTCAACCGCGAAATACGTACGAGTAAATCCAGAAGTGCGTCAGTGACGTCACAAAAGCCATTACAGTATGGATACGTGTTGCGCCTAAACATAGGTACATACTACAGGCAGGTTTGGAAAGCTATGTATTTTAACCGACTTCAAAAAAAAGAGTACAACAGTTTCAGAAGTCTATGCTTTTAATTTGGTTTATCAGCATGGATTAGCACCGACTTCTACAACTGTTAATTTAATAATACAGTAATTATTTTACTATTTACAGTTTTTTGAAGTCGGATTTTATTTTTGATTTACACCGTGGGCCCGAGGTAGGCCCGAAAGATTTTAACCTTCGATTCCGATGCCTAACTGGAGAGGAAAAGCTATAGGTAGGTACCTATATAGTTTGTTGAGAATAGCGTAATTTTCTAAATATTCATTATTTAACGGAATACACAAATCGAAAAATATCTATGGTAACAAGTCCCAGGAACGCGGTGTTGCGACTTTTGTCATACCATACCCCTTTCGCCGTATGTGTTATTTGACGGGTAGGGTTGTGAAGTGAGAAGTTTCTTGTCCACTCACAAGATAATTTATAATGTTGCCAGTTCAACCTAAGGTATTGTTTACAAGGAAGCACTAGAGTTTTTTTCATTCATAAGCAAAATAAAAACATTTTTTTTTTTTTATGTAACATTTGACTCTTAATAGCATCAGAAAAGCGTGGTTAAAATCTTTCGGGTACCTCGGGCCCACGGTGTATATATTATTATACAAGTTACAACCCAGTCTGTTGCCAAAGATACCTTCAGTTTTTTTCCCCAAAAGTTGTTGAATTAGAGTTGTTTTTGTTAAAAGAAATAATACATTAATCCCTAAAAGGTTTTCTGACCAAACATACGTACGAAAGGTCGTGGTCACTTCCTAGTAAGTAGACAATTTCTTTTTCTTAGAAACGAAAATGATCACTGAAAAATAAAAGTATTTTTCCTGTACAAAAAAACAAGCACACATAAGACAGATATTTAATATAGATATATATTTGTTCACCTATCGTTTAAGTTGTAGTTTAGAGACTCAATAAATCTTCAGGTCTAGGATACGTGCAAGTTCTAAATTGGTCTGAAAAAGTTCAGTGACTCCATAAATTCGTTTAATTGTCCCTTTGAGGATCGAGTTTATTGAGCGAATATGAGAATAACTTTTATAAAAACAAGAATATTATTTGCCCCCACAATTATAGAGGGTGTAAACGAATTCTTGTAATTCCTTCAAACCGCGTAATCTACTGCAGACACTGATTGACCGTGCATAGGTTTTTTTCAGAATCAACAAAAAAAAGTTTTCAATAAATGAACCATGGTATTCTGCATCTGAGTAAGTTAGCGTCCCAAGTTAACTGACTGCGTGCAGCGATATCGCGCTAGTCGTGCTTAGTTTTCTATCACATAAAAAAATTGGGAAAAAAAAGTTTATTTTTATTTTTAATCAATCTAAATCCCGTGCGGCGTTAATCTATACCTACCATAAATTGATCATATGGTTTGAAGGAATTATACGAATTCGTTTACACCCTGTATAGACCACTACAATAAATTGATTGGAGGGAATATTGCGAAACGCAGCTTGAGTGTGAAGCCTGATTTACACAGGGTAAGTAACTGACTCCAAACTCGAGACAAGTCAGTGCTGACCCGATATTTACCTAGTGTAAATTAATTTGGAGTCAGTACAGCGCTGTCGCGATCAATTTACAATAGGTAAGTATCGGGTCAGCACTGACTTGTCTCGAGTTTGGAGTCAGTTACTTACCCTGTGTAAATCAGGCTTGAAGTTTGAGTTCAAACCTGGCACGCACCTCTGACTTTTCGAGTTCATGTGGGAGACAAAATTTGATTATCACTTGCATTAACGGTGAATGAAAACATAGTGAGAAAACTTGCATATCTGAGAAGGCTCTAAAAAGTACTCGATGGTGTGTGTAGACGACCAACTCGCACCAAGCCAGCGTGGTGATTTAACAGGTTCACTGTCCAGATAGCAGACACAATAGTTAAAACCAATGCAGATGTTCATATGTGATTCACGGGACAGGGAAATGGTTAAACCCTTCTCATTCTGAGAAGAGGCCTTTGCCCAGCAGTGGGACGGTATGGGCTGATTATGTTAATATTGCCAGAAGTCCCAATCGCTTAGTGAACGTGTGCGATGGCCCACGGAATTACGTTTGATCTGTAGTGTCATTCTGTAAGAAACCCACCTCAATATCGACGGTTAACTCGATATCCATAATGTCACAGTATGGATAATAGAAGCAAATAACACACAGCTATTCGACAGTATAATCAATAACGCGTAGTTTTGTTATCCACGCTGTATCACGACAAGTGTCTAATTGACAGTCGCGGTCGAGGTGAGATTCTTACAGAATTGCACTGCTGATCGCAGGAAGTTGTTGTTAGCACACAAATAAATTTCACTAAATTTTTTTCGTGCTCCCCGAATTTTGTCCCATTAAGGGAACCATGAAGTAGACCTATCACTCTTAGTCCCACCGCGTTCTACGATTATAAAATCTCCCTTATCAGATATCTTTACATAGAATAACTTTATCATCCGCATAGTGAAGTGGTAAGAAAGTAACTCTTTCTGTCTGTTTGTTACCTCATCACGACTAGAATACTGAACCGATTATGATGAACCTTGGTACTGAGATAGTCTGGATCCCGTAGCCATCTATACTACATAGGCTACTTCTATTCCAAAAAACGCGAAATATACGATAAACGACATCCAGACGAGCAAAGCCGCGGGAGGCCTCCAGTAGATAAATAAATGACACAATAGTATAATTTAACATTACTGCTGCTGCCTTGATGGGCAAGGTAATACGTAACGTAATTATCACCACACGCCACAAAATCAAGTGGATTGTATTTAAAATGGTGGAAACCACACGACAAAAAATTAGCCAACCACTTTCCGATTGATGATTCAGCCGAAAGACGTCCACTGCTGGACATAGGCCTCCCCAATAAGGGGATTTGCCATAATCGCCACGCTTGGCAGGCGGGTAGGTATGGTTGTTAATATTCAGAGAACGCTGCTGTCCATCCTCTAGTGAATCCCTTAGTCGCCTTTTACGACACCTATGGGAAGAGATGGGGTACTGCTATTGTTTACGTCAGGTACCATACAGATCTTTCCGATTGTTTCACAATAAAGAAAACTGCTAGTAAATCTTACTTGTATCCTATTCTAGGTCTAGAATAAAACATATTTAAATTCAAATATTTGGCTACAATAGTCTTTAGTTCAACTAATAAAGATACTACGCTGAGAACTAACACAGAAGTTGAGAATGCTAACTTGCTGACGAATGGTAAAACGTGGTAGATTGAATCCAAAGTTTCTGTTATATGAAGTCTTGAAAAGCATGATACGTTTAACTTACTTTAATTATTCTAGCCGTTTATATAGAGTTATGTTTGAAGTAAGTTTGATGTAATTTTGACTTACTGCCTTTTGTGGTTTCACAGATATGATATGAAGCGACGCACGAAATTTGATGACCGTGCATTGTAGAAGATTCAAGCAGCTTTGACGAAATGAAATGAAATTATTTATTTAGAAAATTGGATATTTAAAAATCACTTTCAAAAATCGGTTAGTTTTTAAAAAATAGATGGCTTCGGTGTTTCCTATCTATCTATGAGAAGAAAGACCGAAACAGACTCAGAGTTTAAGATCTCTTTTAAAATCCTAACATTATTTTCTGCAGCAAAAAAAAATGTGTGAGGACAATGCAGAGGAATGCCTATACCTTAATTCCATATCTCAGATAATTTATGTAAACAAAGAAATGTCATTGTCAAAATGACAGGTTAGTGGTACAATACATTTTATCATTAAATTTTTACTAAGTAATCATTTAAAAAATTAAAGTGAATTATAAAAACAATGCAAACACAATACCGTAGCCAAACAATGTCTTGTGTAGTGTGTCGGAGACGCGCCTTTTAATCATTTTAATCAGTCCTTTTAAGTCCAATATTAGACTTCTCAAAATCGGACCAAATTTCCACTTGGAACAGTTTACAGTCCTTTTCATCCAACATGTGGCAAGACTTGCTAAACTTACAAAATTAATCTATGAATGAGAGTTATGTGTTGTTGAAGATGTAAGTAGTTAAATAAAACATCTGATTCAAGATCTGATTTCAAATCAGTAGCTTCGATTAGAATTAACTACCATGAAATATTTTTTCATGATGTGTCTGAATCTGAATAACTATCACTTTCAGAATCAGATGAAACAATGACAACAACAAAATGAAAAACTTAACACGATGATAATATGTATAGCACAATAACAAAATTAACAAACACGCAGCGAAAACGGGAAAAGAAAACGAATGTATTGTTATGACGCTAAGAAAACAACTTTGACTTAACTTTTTTCTTCAAAATATGAAAAATAATAGCCTGCATCTCACAGCACCGATAATAGAACGTCATGGTTTAATCAAGAAGTTGAAGACCTTAGATTGCCGAAAAGGAGCTGGGCCTGATGGGATACCCCCTATATTTATTTCCAAGTGCGCCGTTCCTTTGACGACTCCACTATTATTGATTTTTAATAAATCACTTTCTTCGGGAATATTTCCTGAAGCTTGGAAAAAAGCTAAGGTTGTACCTATTTACAAAAGTAGTGATAGTAATAATGTAGCTAATTATAGGCCTATTTCTATCTTATCCACCCTTGCTAAGGTTTTGGAGTCATTGATTTGTCCGTACATACAGTCACACTTAAAGCTTTATCTGAGTAACTCCCAGCATGGTTTTGTCGGTTCCAGATCTACGAATACGAACTTGGTCACTTTCACTGAAACATTGGTAGATACTATTGATTCCGGCAGACAAGTTGACGTAATTTATACGGACTTTAGTAAAGCCTTTGACCGTGTTTCGCATAATATCCTTTTACATAAGCTATCGGCATATGGTATCACAGGTAATCTCTTGGTTTGGTTAAAATCTTACTTAGAAAACCGCTTCTTCTTTGTCGCAGTGAATGGTTTTCAATCAGGCATCTGCAGGGCCGTGTCGGGCGTTCCACAAGGCTCCCATATCGGTCCAATTTTGTTCAATGTCTTTGTTAACGATATCCCTCATTGTTTCCGTTCCTCCGAATATTTCATGTATGCCGATGACCTAAAATTTTGTAAAGTAATCGATTCGAGGGAAGATGTTGAGTTGCTTCGGAGTGATTTGTATAGGCTGGTTGACTGGTGTGTTGACAATGACATGAATTTAAACATAAAAAAATGTTATCACGTCAAGTACTCAAGAAAAAAAAAATTGGTGTCATCTGTGTATTGCATTGGTTCTGATGTTATTCAAGAGGTAGAACAGATCAGGGACTTAGGCGTGTTATTTGATAATAAACTCACATTTGTGCCTCACGTGGAGAACGTGGTTAACAGAGCATCTAGAATGCTGGGATTCGTCATTAGGAATGTAGTTGGCTTTCGACGCAGTAAAACCAAAATTTTACTGTATAACTGTCTTGTACGTAGCATTTTGGAATACTGCAGCACGGTTTGGAGACCGCACTATGCCACACATAAGTTAAGACTGGAGCGAATTCAGAAAAGGTTCCTTTGGCATTTGGCATATTCTTCTGGAATAGCCAAAAAGAAGTCATCGTATGACGCTAGATTGTCACACTTCAAGATGGTCTCATTAGAGAAACGCAGAAATATAATTGATTCTCTTTTCTTATTTAAGATAGTGCGATACAAAATAGACTGTCCTCAATTGTTAAACAAAATAAAATTCCGAGTTCCAGCAAGATACCCTCGCGCTCCTGTTACCCCCTTTCATCCTCCGCTTCGCAGAACCGTTCTCGGCGCCAACTCTGCCATTCCCCGGCTATGCAAACTGTTGAATGGTTGCAGCGATCTTGTTGACATATATGCAGACTCACTTGGCAAGTTCCGTAAAATCACATATAACAATATATAGTGCAATGTAGCCAACCTCTTTAGATTTATATTGATATTAAATATTTATATTGGTAATGTTTAGATTACACCATAAAATTATAGCGCATGTGGTGCTTACCTGTAAAAAATTGTAACACTAGACTTTTATATATAAGCAAGATCCTTTGTAATTTTTGAGTGTTAACAATTGTTGGTGAGCCAATAAAATAAAATAAAAAAAAAATAACTTTGAAATTTTGTCAAACGAAATTTGAAAATGTTTGGTACTCCTACAGTATTACCAGTATCATAAAATACTTTATACCAGAAAATCTTCTTTTTTTAATAACTTTGTTTAAAACTGAAAATTTATAAAAATAATTACGGTATGATCTTTTTTAAATTATTATTTCTAAAATCAATACTTATACGAGAGTCTAACCTTTTTTTCCGGCATTTTTAGTGAATTACCATTAATAAGATATTTTTTTGATCTGTTATCCCCTTTGTTTACATAAATTATCTGAGTTAGGAATTTAGGGTATAGACTGTCTGTTTGTTACCTCGTCACGACTAAACTACAGAACTGATTTTGATTAAACTTGTTATAGACATAGTCTGCAAAATGACATACTTTTATCCCGAAAAACGTGGTATACGCGATAAACGACATACACGAAGGCGAAGGCGCGGGCAACTTCTAGCTAGTAGTAACGTTGGCAACGCATCAAGCGCTGAGCTTTGGGCTGATGAATAAAATAATCCCCAAAAACATACAAAGCTCTTCCGGTCACGATCCACCGAGCTCTCCCGTCTTAGAGCCGGTCGTCTCTTCAGATTCCGCAGTCACACCGACAATTCGCCCCCCTCCATCCGAACCCCCTAGTCGCCGCAGCGGCCGACTACAGTCCCTCTCTCATAAGTAAAGTTTGCCGTCCCAGGAACACACTTTTAGAACCCGATGACGAAATAACCCTCCTCCAGGAGGCGAGTAAATCGACCAGCACAATACACAACGTCCGCTGCCGTCCGGCATACCGTCCTCGCCGACGAGGCCCGTCGCGACGTCCCACCGCCGGCGGTCACGATCCACCGAGCTCTCCCGTCGCAGAGCCGGTCGTCTCTTCAGACTCCGCAGCAACGCCCTAAGCTGAGGTTCGAGTCCCACTAGGGGTCGCCCTTAGTACTGTTGTTGCAGGTAGTCATGATGTTAGTGTAGTTTAAGTAGTTAGCTTAGGTTAAGTACTTTACTTCCCCCCATTGGCTGGAGACCCTTCAGGTCTCGCCAATAACTGCCCGGTTACGTAGAAACGGTCCCCTAGGACAACTTACAGCAGTCCAAGAAAAAAAAATTGAGCTGTTTTTACATTCAGATCTAGATAATACTTGAAACAAATAATATAGGAAGAAATATGTAAATAAGTTGAAAAAAATATATATATAAGTACTTTTCTATCGCTCAGTCTTTGCACGTTATTTTATTTAATGTTTTCACACGGGTCAGGAATTCCGTCAACCAAATGCTCTGTAAGTTAACGAAACGCGACAACTTTATTGTCAGGCTTCTCCGAATTACATTCGTTAAACGAAAAAGTTTCAATTTGCGACAACCTTATATCCAAATAAACAACAGCTTTTCATCTTGCTTTTATCTTGACAATTTTGTGAAAGACCACTCCAATGCAATTTTGTACAATTTCATATTTCTACAGTCCATTTTCTTGATATGAACTGCATTCAGAAAATGAGTAAAGTTTTAGTATCTAACACAATCGTAAAATATGTTGGAGAAACTTACAAGTTTAATAATATTTGGTGCTAGGGTACATAACGGCCTAATAAGATGGTGTATTTACTCAAGGATGAAAGGATTTTTTTATGACTAATAAAGATAAAGACACCAATTTTGTAGGTCCATGTAATATTCATTTTTTTACATAACACTTAAATCAGTTATTCAGCGTATCTTTTTAGTTTACCAGGCGAATCTATACCCAAACAAGCGGGACACCGATTCCATTCCCTCGCGTGGAATTATTATAATAAACAGATTCAAATATTCAGTATTTTCGATTTGTGTGTGACTGTGAACAAGTAAAGACCTCTTTTTATTTCCAGAGAGACTATTTCAAAATATCGTTTTACGTTTCGATTGTGGCCCCAGTGAGGATTCCAAAAGTACCTAGTAGGCAAAAATAAATATACACAGGTCGTCAATAACAATATTGGTAAAGAAGCTGGTGCGAGCACAATACCAATCTCGAGTTACGTATCGATTTTTTAAACAGAGAAGCTCAATCTTTAGTTTCCGTACATAAGGACCAATTTCTGGTTGATAAAACCAGAGCGGTATAGGGAAAGCCCTCTATATCTCTGTTACTTGGATTTGTGTGCTCCATCTTAGACTATGTCTGTGCTTATCATCAGGTAAGTCCAGGGTAAAACGCGACCCCTTCCCGCGCCAGTCGCACCGGGCGGCGCCGGAGGGCCCGCGACGATCTCCGGCCACCCTAGTGTGTGGCCTGCGGGCGACGGGTTAGGGGACCCGTCGCCCGACCAGTAACAGGACCGAGAAGGCGGCGCGCATGTGTTCCGTGCGCGCCTCTCAGGAGGACGTGGGGCAAGGCCCCACAGAAGGAGAGGTCCGCCAGGGTCTGGCGGACCGAGGCCTGCCGGGGTTGCGGTGCATGTAGGTGCGAATCCCGTGACCCCGGCCAAGGATCAGGAGAAGGAACACCGTGGATTTTTAGCCGGTAAGAGTCCGGCATAACCCTTCACCTTTCCCAGGCAAAGGGTACCCATGAGGATTTTTCCACGATAAAAAAAGGGTAAAACGCGACTGAGTCAAACAATAAGAACATTAAAAACCATTGTGTGTTAACCAGAAGCTTTTAAGACTCAAGTCGTCAATAACGATATTGGTCTTCTTCTTCTCTCGTGTCAGCACGAGCGATACGAAAATAGCTCATGCTGTGGTGAAAAGATTAGCCAGTCAGCAAGATTGGTAGCGGGGCTGACTGCCCTGGGTGCGCCGGACGCACTGAAGTATCGTCACTCGTGGAGGCTCTTTTCATGCACCCCGAATATGCATACGATATTGGTAATTTAGCAAGAGCGAGCACAGTATCAATCTGCAGCTATACATAGATTTTTTAAACCAGAGAACTTCAACCTTTTTTCCCGAAAATAAGGACCTAATTCAGAGTCTCAAAACCGTTGGCAACTCGAAGCTTTTAACACTAGACCGACTAACTATGGAATTCGCCGTGACACCTTTCAATATAGATTCGACAGATCAATGGACACCATTATCTTATCGATACAACGTACGTAGGTGCCTATCAAATTAACATATGAGCCGGCCAAAATGGTGATAACACCTATTTGCTTACCACTTGTCGGTTTTTCACTTACCTGGTTAAAACGTTTAGTTCGTTCAAATTCTTCGTAATAGCCACCCGGAATAGCCCCACGGTTAATTATGAAGTTTAGAGTTAATGAACGAACTCAGATTGCTATCGAGATTAGATTTATTAAGCTTATTAGGATCCATTACAGAGCTAATGCTTCTTCAAAGTATTAGGTAAATCCACTCGGGAGCAATGAATCTGGCTCACCAACATAAAACTTAGGGAGTGTCTCCGCTGCCGTTGCCGGCATCCAAAAATAACGCCATTGGGAAACCGGCGGTACATTACTGCCGGCAGCTGATATTAAAAACATCGGCTGCCGGCGCCCAAAATGAACACAGACGGTGGTAATAAGTTGTTTGGTAGATATGTTAGCTGAAAAGTAGGTTAGATTTTCGGCCAAGCACTGTAACTTGTCTTCCAACTGACTAATTTCAAGAGCGAGCGAAGCGAGCTTGCTAATTTGGGGCACCCTGACACGGATAGGTTAGGTTCGAAGGGTCTTTCGTGTTAGGTTACTTTAAACCCTGCAGACAGAAATAGGAGCCCCGCGCTACGGGGCTCCGTCGACTCTGTTTTTAAAACCCAAACAACCTTACAAACATCCCCTCAAGTTGTTCATTTGTTTTTATTGTGAAAATTAAAGTGAGTGACGAATAATCGTGTCATGAAGAGGACTTGAAGGTGTAAAAAACAGTGTATGTAAACGGCGCGGCGCGGCGCCGGCAGCCAGTTTGGAAGCCGGCACCGGTACTCGTAATGGCAACCGACGCCGGCAGCGGAGGCACTCCCTAAAACTTAATATCTCGGAAACTAAGAATGCTAGCTTATTCAAATTAAAAGTATTTTATAGACTACTAGAGGTTTCTCGCGGCTTCGCCCGCTTGGATATCGATTATCGCGTATTCCGTATTTTTCGGGATAAAAGTAGTCTATGTCCTTCTCCAGGTTCCAGACTATCTCTGTACCAAGTTTCATCAAAATCGGTTCAACAGTTTAGGCGTGAAAGCGTCACAGACAGACAGAGTTACATTCTCATTTATAATATTAGTGGCGATTTAAGAAGTTTTATTCATTTATTTGAATAGAAAACAGTCTATGAAATACTTTTTATTTGAATAAGCTATTATACTAACGAGGTTTTACACCAACCTATCATTAATTGTTCATTAAGCTAGTTCGGTCTCTAAACTTTTTAATAGCTAACATTTACATTTCACCACACATCATTTGTGAAAATGAAAAAATATGGAATATGCATGTAATTATTTTTTTCTCTTAATCAATAAAGCACAGTAATATAAACCCAAGGAAAAGCATTAAAAGTCAAATGTTAGGTACTATTGTTTATTGCTCAAAACAATTATTTAACTTCAACAATTTTCTTCTACAGTTCAAACAGCCTTTATTTTCGCGGCCATAATGTGACGTCATAATTCACGATACTGCTTTGTTTACATCTATTTTTAGCCGCAAATCATACAAATTAAATTATTTCTTGTGCTTTATTCAAGCAGAAATCGCACTTACTAATGTCGGGAACTTCGTGGAGTGAGCGCCATCTGTTGTCCGCCACCTAACTAACCGTGACGTTAACATCGGACCACCACTGCCCGTTGGAGGTTGGAGGGAGGAGACCGGCTCGCTCCGTGCGCCCGGAGGATTGCTTCTTGGACCGTACGACGGAACACTCGTCTAGAGTATTCTGTGTAGATCAGCTGAAGAAGTCTGACCTTTTATATCTGACTAGCTTGACTTTATTTTATGATCTTGTAATAATTATCTAAAGTATTATATTGTGATCTAGTTCATGTTACTAACACTAACCCAAATACAAGTGGTGGAGAGTCTATGTTGGTTTTATTTACTACATTTACCTTGCTCACAATCCTGACATACCAATATTAGCGATAACTGTAATGATAGAATCACTCCTTAACGATTAAATTGTAGTGTCGCTAACACTAACTTACCTCAGTGAGAAATCAAACAGTTTGCTAAGAAAAGATTATTTAAAGATTTATTCACAATGGATTTTGATGTCACTTCCGGTATTTTCGAAGACGACGCGTTTCGGGATTGCGTTCCGTTCCACAAAAAAACGTAACATAAAATAATGAATTGTAAAATAAGTAATGCGTTAAAAAATGTAAAAAACAATGTAATTTATTTATTGACTCCTGTACAATATATATTTAAATAATGAAAGAGTTTTGAATTACATGCATATTCCCTATTATGTATTGAACACAAAAATTTCATATGTGTCATGTCTAGGTCACATTTAGTTCATTAATTACTATGGAGTGTAGGATCAAGCAGATCATTGACCGCAGAATCAGCCCTCTCACCAGTGACTCTGCAGCATTATCATCATCATGGTTAGACTCACATTTTCGATGGTTATCACGATATGAGTAGCAAGTCATAGCCTCGTCGTTCAGGGTAGGTTGTGTCGCTTATAGTTGAGGTTGATAAACATGAATGAAACGCGTTTACTTTTCAATCCAGGATTCTGTTTTTTTACATACATACACACATAAACTCATGCCTTATTCCCATGGGGGTAGCCAGATTTTGTAGAACGCCGATCCTTATTATTCCTTTTGTTTCGTCCACGTTCATATCATACATCTTGCCATAAACGCACGCCGGTTGAGAGTCTGTTTTTTTCACGTGGGGAAATCCTCCCAACCGGATTCAACCAAGAGGACCTCCGCCTGGGGAAGAAGAAGGTTATGTTGGACTATTACCGACTAAAACCATCTCGGTATTCCTCCCACTCCCTACGACAAGGTGCACGGTTTTTTATTTATTTTTTATTTTTTGTAAAAACTTACCCCCTCACTAAGATTTCTCCTGTATCGTGGGTGCGTTTACAGACACAAATCTCACATACACAAACGCCCAGACCCGAAACAACTATCTGTAGGCCATACAACATTTTTGTTCCGTGTGGGAATTGAACCCACGACCCGTAGCGCAGAAGCCATTGCACCAAACGTATCGTCTCCAAATTAACTCGCGATTTCGGTGCCCTCTGATAGCTATTGGCCCACCATTTGCAGACGGGCCCCATCCCTCAGTGCGCCTTCAAACTCGGCCGTACTATCCATTACAGACCCTACAATCATTCTTTGTCACCTCTCTCAAAATTATCAACTCTCATAATAATAAAACTTCTTATCGATCTTGGTGGTTTCAAATCAATCAATTTAGTTGAGATAATTTTTCATCTTGCAAGTAGTCTGTTAATACCCTCAAGCACTATCACCATTTCTTATGTACACACGGCTACAGATCAAGCTACAATTTCCAGTATAAGCTGATCTCGCATTGTATAGGATTTCCTTACAGTGAGAGGTCAGTGTAAACTGGAATTGTATAACTTCATGTGTAGCCGTGTGTACAAACAAAAGCTGATTACGGAACTGCCTGCCGACAAAAACTAACGCTTAAGGGTATGTAGGACTAACAGGTCAATAATCACATTAGTAAGAACAGTTGGAGTCATTTCATTAGACGCAACTTTAGAAATGAGTAGTGGATTACTTCATAGAGATCCGTAAAGCAGAAGGTAAAAACAGAAGCCTTGAAAGCAAAATTCACGGGCTATATTGTTTTCACGATAAGAAGATTAAAATGACACATGTCAATAGGAGTTGCTAGACATGTGACTGTAGTCGATTCAACTATCGATACAATTTGTAAAATTTCAGCGAGAATTTGACAAATTATTGTAATGTGATTTTATGTACATTTCAAATACTTGTGATTTGAGTAATTAGGATTAAGTCAATTAGCATGCATATCTTCAACAATAGACGATTACGTGCTGATGTGATAATGAATCCAGCAGGTATGGGATGAGTGAAAATAAATGTTTATTTATCACCAATAATAAGCCCAGGGGGCTTACCATGTCGTCTTAAGAAAACGTTCAAATGCCAGCCAGTCAATATCCGTTCAAAAGCAGGCCTGCTTCTGAATCGCTAAAAATCGTACCATGCCAGTACTAAAGGTGAACGACTATTCAACCAAGTTGAACGGATTGTACATGGTACGAAAAGTCTATACAAAAAAAAAAGGTGAACGGATATCGTAAACGTCAACGTAGCAGGCCTGCCGCAGGCCTGCTCTAACGATGTCAAAGTACAAAAAAGCAGGGCAGTTCAACTTCCAGGCAACTTCTGCCCTGCTTTAAGAGGTCATGGTAAGCCCCCAGTAGCCGGGTCGCGAAAAAGAGGTTTATCTTGCGAAAGGTTCGTCGGTCCTGAATTTTAGATGTGTTACGTTAGGTGTTTTTATGAAAACACCACACCCCACAAACAGACACACAGACACAGAGAGAAATAAACAGCCAAACAGAAAGACAGACATGGGCTTCAAACCTATAAAATACCTCTGATTTTGAGTCGGGAATGAAAAATAAAGAATTTAATTTTCTACAAAATTGATGTGAATAATTTTTGGCATAAAACCCATAAGGAGTTATTTAATAAAAACTCATTTTTGGGTTCTTCAACCCAAGATGGCAGAGCGCGCCGAGGTCACTCAAGGTACAAAATTTGTAATTTTTATAAGAACACAATACATATCCATAACACGTATCCAAAATTTAGGACTGACCGACCTTTTGCAAGGCAACTGGGCTATAATGAGCCTTATTTTAATTATTCAATCAACTGAGCCTATCGTCTATAATTATTACGATAGTCAAAATATTCATTCTGTTAATATAAATTTATCGAAATTATTTTATCGATACGCACGTCTCTGGCGACTGGTACCATCTGACGCAAGTTTGAAAACGCGGGTTTTTTCAAAATCATTTATGTAATATATAATTATGGCGTTAAACACATATATCTATATTGTTTTTATGTTTCTGATTTTAAAACAACCTTTTGGGTAACGCTTTATTAATATTTTAAATTGATTTAATACTTGTTGAATTAAATTGTCATACACAAGCGCCATTACAATTTATTTTCATGTCATGAACTGACATCTGCCAAATTAATCAACTTACCGTGAAAGCAATATAGACACACATATCCAAAAAGGAGTTCATAACATAAAACGCTTCAAAATTTTAAAAAGTAATACTTTTTTCAGTTGACATGACATCTTCAAGCTTATTGCGAACAGTGTGAGAAGGAATCGAATTTAAAATCTGAGAAACATTTCAAGTCCGCAGCTGTACAGCCGCGGATCAAAAATGTTTATCAGATTTCAAATTTGATTCGTTCTCACACTGTGCGCAATAAGGTTTAAGATGTCTTAACAATTTACACACTCGAAAGTATACCTTTTTTAAATTGTGAAGCGTTAGTTATAGCAAAAACACTATTAACCATGCATTTTTTAATTAATCAACTTACCGTGAAAGCAATATAATCATCTGCATACAGCCTGCTCCCGTAGACAAGTGGCAGTGGAGGCACAAACTGTATCAATTTGACGTTCGGATTTTAAAATGTTATCAACGTCAAACGTCAGACTGACGTCATAAGAAAAAAAGACGTAATTACACACAACAATGTAACCGATTTCCGAGCTTAAAATAATAAGTTAAAGTCGGGAATGGGTAACTTCGTTTTGTGTAATTACGTCCTTTTTTCTTGTACATTGAACTTCTTTGAAAATGGAATCGTTCGAAGCGACTGCCACTTGTCTAGGGCCTCTGTTGCGCCATTTTTCTTGAAGGCCTTCTAATTTTGAAATTAGTTATTTGGTGCAGTACTATGGTGCAGTTTACCGACGTCAGATACCATTAATCTGAGGAATAAGTTAGATGATTTGACAGAATTTCTAAACATAAGCCGTCAAAACATCAAAATTATTCCTGGGTATTTTTCTTCTCTCGTGTCAACACGAGCTATACGAGAATAGCAATATTGGTGAAAAGATTAGCCAGTCAGCAAGGTTGGTAGCGGGACTGACAGCCCAGGGTGCGCCGGACGTACTTAAGTATCGTCACTCGTGGAGGCTCTTCATGCACCCCAAATTCACTATCGACGTTGGCAAAATCGGGGCTTACTTATTTAAACCTAGTCCTTAACATTTTTAAAAAAATAATACAGTACACTCAAAAGGATAACTTAATGTACTTAATGTTTTAACCATGGACGTACATTTGTACGTCCATGGTTTTAACAAAGCAGTGTTCGGGCTGGGATGTTTCAGGCTGGCGTACACAGAATGCGAGACTGATGCGTAATGACAGCGACGTGTATGCGAGGTGTCAGACTGAATGCGGGACGAAGAGAATTCGGAACAGCAAGCTATTTCAGGTATTTTTTGAAGCAGAAAACGTGCGTGACATTCATGTTTCTTTAAGAGTACAGTTTTCATTTACAAAAACTGTCAAATTATTGGAACGAAAACTGTACGATTAAAGAAACCGGTTTTTACTACACGTTTCCTGCTATAAAAAAATCATGAATAAGCCTACAGTGTCGAACAACATTTGTAAAACAACTTCTAAATTGTTTTTGAACTTTGTTACTATTTAACTTACAATTTATTATTTATTAAATTTTGTTGTAAAGGAGGATGGGCGTTTTGGTACTCATGTCCAATCAAAATGAGTTTACCATCGTTGGATAGCTCTTTTCAAGAGTACAAAAAACTACTATGGCAACAAACCCGTATCAATTGTCCGTTTTGAAATATAGTCTTCAGAAGATACTGGCTATTCAGTTCGAAATAGAATTTAAAAAAATCATATCGCCGGTTTCGCTTGACCGATTTTGATAATAATTGCACAGATTTTGAGCTAAATAAAATTAAGTTAAGTGATGAAAATCACAACAAAATCGGTTTAGTTTTTTTTCAGTTAGGGGTGATCTATCTATTAAAAAAATCGGACGCGTTTTTTATAAGTATGCCTAAAAATAAAAGTCGTTTCCCAGCAATTATTTTTGGTTAATGTAATTTAGCGTAGATTTCGGCTATGCGGGTCTTTTTACACACTGTATACTTACATACAATAAATGATGAAAATTACTTCGAACATGTTTTATTTACATAGATAATGAAAAATATTAATAACTAGCTGTGCCCGCGACTCCGTCCGCGTGGAACTCGGAAAAAAACATTGTGTCGCAGCAACTAAATAATGTATATGTATTCCATTTATTATAATAATAAACAAAGGTGTCCCACCAAGGCACTTGTATCTTTTAAACCATTTCTTTAGGTAGAGTTTCAGCTCTTCTTGATTGACCGTAAAGGTTCATAAAACCATAATACTAAAAACGTGTTGCTTATTTCCATACATTTCCTTGCAATATGGATTATAATTGAATATTGATATTTATTGTGATAATGTAACGAAACCTTATCGCGACACAAAAATGGCTACAACGCCATCTATGTAGTTACAATCGGCGAACTAAATCAAAACATTTTACGCAGTGCAGTGTTTAAAATGATTTCATTCGAGGTGTGGAATAGGAAAGTTCTTTAAATATTTAAAATTTCACCTATAGAAGACTTCATTTTATTTTAATAAGTTAGAAATAGGTACTGCTTTCAAAGATTTCAAAAAGTTTGATCTGGAAATCGTACCAACCCAAATGCGAAAAAACATCATCTGTAGTTTTATTTCACCAATCGATAGGATCACTAATACGGATCAAATCGCTCCACTAAACATTATGTCTGAAATTGATGGAAGACCATAAAACTAACATTGACTAACTTAGGTAGGTACATTTCAATTCTAGCACTTATTAATTGTTGTTAGTTCTTATTTTTTGCACTTCGTTCAATTTAAGACAGTGTTTGTTGGATAGATTTCATCCTGATTATTGACCTTAAAGATATTTATCAACAGGTGTCATAAAACAACAGATGGTGTAGCTTTGCCAGTTCGATTCCCGGTTCAAGCAAAAAAATCAGTAAATGCAATATATCTTACTTTTAAAAATAAAATGAAGTCTCCTTTAAGTGAAATTTGTAATTTTTAATATTTAAAGCACTTTCCCTTCATGGCCATATGTTTTGGGACATTACATAAGGCTTAAATAAACTTAATAAAACGACGATGACAGGCTTTGTATAGTTCTGACAACAATGAACAAAATAAAATATGTAAAAACATTCCAAAAAATTTACAAAATGTGTATTTTTTTAAAGTGAGGTTTGAACGCAGGATACTTTGAGCCAGCGACCGTTCACTGCAGCACTTACTTCTGTCTACAGCATATACTTCGCACTGTATGGAAATAATGTGCCGTTGCTCGGCATCTATGAGCAATAGCGTGATAGTTTATATACCAGCATAAGCGCAGGCCCATCAAAATCGATTCACGCGATTTTACGATCCGAATATTAAGCTTTATACTTCGCAGTATGTAAAAATAATGTGCCGCTGCTCGGCTCCTATGAACAATAGCGTAACAGTTTATGTAAAAGCAAAATTGTCGTCCTTTATGCAACACATCAGCGAAAGTCCCATCAAAATCCATCCACGGGATTTTACGTGATGCCCGAACGGAAAGACAGACAGACAATAATTATTCTAAAAAAAATGTTTTGGTTTCTGTATCGATAGTATAGTACCCCCAATCGATTTTTTTTAAATATTTAATTACAGACAAAGTACACTTTGAATTTTATTAATAGTACCTATACATATACATTTATAAATACGTATATAAGTATTTATTTAAGTATTAATAATAAAAATGAGTATTTCAAATTATTCTATCGTATTGCACAATTAACAATTTAGAATACCTACACTCACTTATGAAATTGAGTGTATTTCTCTTCCACTGCCATTCAGATAGATAGTACCTAATAAATTTTAAATAACGATAACTTCGTTTTTTTTTATAAAAGCTTAGTTAGTACCTTCTTCGGATAGCATTTCAATACCTAGACCTTTGTAGACTGAGAATAGTAATATATTTGTTTATGGTTGATATAAGTTTGAATTAAAACCTTCGAATGTTGACTGTTACCACAGGTTTTGCAATAAAGTTAAATGCACAATACGGAAAAACGGACAGGAAAGTTATGGAAGGGTACTCATACTCACGGTTCCTGCTGTCGTTGTTACTCGTAGTAGGTGCACCTATAGTCTTGGGACGTGCCTTTATATGTTTATTACACTCAAAAACAGACACTTCACAATGTTTTAAGAGTTTTTGTTCGGAGCCGGTAAAAAGCCGCCCTTTTGGGTTGTTGGAACGAATGAGAGAGTGATTGATAGATTGAATGTTAGAAGGATATTGGGTGAATGGAAAAGGAAGCGGAAGTGTATTGTGCAGTCGTTTTAATACTTTTTACATACTTTAACAATATTCGTTGTAATATAGGTAATTATTTCCTCACAACGTGATTTGATACACGTAACGCCATCTATTGAAAAGAAATGGTATATACAAATACATGCTAAGTTCTTCTTCTAGAAAACTTAAAGTTCGCATAACTTTTGATTGCGTGAACCGATTGCGATGAAACAAAAAACATATGTTACTTGGAGATAAGCACAATATTTATTTATAAAAGTCAATAACATTGGATCATTTGTTTTTACGTGATGCTTGAACAAACAAACAGATAAACAGACAAACAGACAAACAGATAAACAGACAAACAGATAAACAGACAAACAGACAAAAATTCCAAAAATGTTAAAAATGGGTTCTATTGGTTATCGTTTAACACCCCAACCAAGTTTTTTCAAAATATTTGCTATGTACAGACACGCCATGTCTACAGATTTATTATATGTATAGATTATTATTTTAATACCATGCCAAAATGGAGAAAAATTACAATAAAAGTATGTGTACTAGGATGTAAGAAAAATTAATAAACTTTTAAGGAAGATTACTTCGATCGGACAGCGAATCGGGACTAGCGCCATGGTTATTCATAATCTACACAAAAATACCTTTCCAACGGTGTATCAATCATTCCGATTGGAGCCAGTACCAGACTCCATACATTTGTGCCCATCATCCTTAGCTTAGTCGAAAAAAAAATGGCATGTTGTGGCCTCCTATAATTGAAGGAGTACTCGGATATAAGGCTCATTCTATTTACCAATTTTTGTGATTGTCTGTGTATGTCCTTTGTTGGAAGTCCTTAATAAATACATTTTAACTGACAATAGGCTCTAATTGGCAATAAGGTCGCCCCTTATTGACAATGGGCTCGCCCCCTATTACATGGGACTTAAACATAGGACGGCGAAATGTGGTTGTATGATACACCTCTGCACAACCCTTCGGGGAATATAGGCGTGATGTTATATTATGTCATTATAAAACCCCGTATTCATTGTAAACATTTGTTGCACAACAGTTGCTCAACACCAAAGTTTCGCAACATCAAAATGTTTTCGCTCGCCGACCGTCAACTCTTCAACATGGCGTGATCAACTCTGCAACACAAATGTTGACTGCAACATGTTGATAACAACTCAGGCACATGTTTAAGCAACCATGTTTATAAACAAATGTTTACAATGAATACGGGGTTTAATTATAACAACGTTGCTATCACGCACTCGCTCCGCACTCTGTGTATGCTAGGCTTAAGAGAATAAGGACCAGACGTAATAAATTAAACCTGCTTCACATGACACTTCAAAGACTTAACAAGACATTCATGACTCAAAGAACACCATAGAAATGGTAAATTGGACACAAAACATCTCCATACGAATCCTTCTGTCCGCAAATTAAACTCGCACTTGACCGATTCTTTGTTGATTGTAAGTAGGCAACTGCCGACAGCGACATCGAGTTGATGAGTAACATTCATCAAAAGCCTATTCATGTGCTAACTATTTGGTTAGAGAAACTGTACTAGAGGTCAATGTCTCAATGAGACATGTTTTTATGAAGGTGTCTTTGTGACGTGTAGTACAAAATTCAACTTTATGTACCAGTAAGGTAGTTACTATAATAATAAAATAATGTCTGCCAACACAATTCATTTTTAAATTTGAAAGGCAGACGCCGTTTTCTTCCGACAATAGAAGTTAACCAGTCCACTTAACATTCCTTCCCATAGACCAGATCGATGCCTCCCACTTAAATTATTGTAAACCAAGAATTGCATTTTTGTGTTTTTCTCGTAAAAGTGTCTAATTTTATGTATTATTATCTGTTCCAATTATAAAAATAGCAAAAATATATAAAGTTTTTCGGTATTTTTATATTAGGAACAGATAATATTTATAAAATTAGACACTTTTACGTGAAAAACACAAAAATGCAATTTGTGGCTTACAACAACTTACGTGGGAGGCATCGAGATATTTTTTACCATATTTTACAATAGTCTTGCACCCACCTGGGACGGTCCATGATTGTACTCCAATAATGCAGCCATGGATAGTCTCCGGTTGGTGCCCCATCCCATTTTAGATTAAAGTTTTCAAAGGGGTCTTTGTGTGTTGAACCTGTGTCCCCCGTATCGTTGTCCAAAGTACCGGACATCTTCCACACGGAAGATGAGCCGTGAATTATAAAGAGATACAAATAATAGTAAAACAATGCAACGGAAAGAATTAATATTATCATGAAGCTGCTGAACTAATTGAGACTCACATATCCATATTCTGTTACTTTCTTAGCACTTATTTTTGTGAGTTATGTAAAGTCTGGAATTTTATTGAGTGATAAATAAGCTAGTAGAAGGAGTTTTCAACAATTTATAACTTCGAGTCGAAAAAGTAAAAATAGTAAGAAATTATCAAAAGTGGTTATACTTAGTATAACTGCCTATTATAAGAAGAAGAAGAAAGAACAACGGATTTCATTAATTATAATTACTGATTGTGTAACACATATTCATTGCCTTTTGTCACCCGGAAAAAAATAGATCACGCTGGTGCTTAGTTAAATTATCTAAAAAAAAAAACAAAATAGAAAAACAATCACAGCTACAAAGGACGATGCTCATGGATGTATGGAGTCATGCTGCATCAAAGTCAAACTTTGTTTTTTATAGACTACACTTTTATCATATTAACTCCTACAAAAGTTATATTTGTAAACAAAACGCGAGTTTCGGAGATTTTAGAAATAATCTAAATAACCTGACAATGTGGACATGTTATACACGATTTATTATTGCTCTAAAAAACAGTAATCCGCATTTATTGCATTCTACATCTCTATGACAGGCTGTGAACGGCCAATTAACCATAGATCAAAAAATGATGATCAAAAAATGATAATCGAAAAATTCTAATCTATTCTAGTTGTTTTTAACTAATGTAGAATCGGCAAAATATATTTTTTACATGTTTTTTGAAAGACGTGATCATGACACTTTCAAAATTCAAGGTTACAGTAATCATAAATCATGTGAAACGGACGTCGTGTACCTAAAGGGAATAAAACAACATCAACACTTTTTACTTTAAATTAAATTCCCTGTTCAAAAATCAAATCCCCGAAGCGTAATGTCATAAAAAATTATGAAAATAATTACTAGAATATGTTGATCTTGATGCATGAGACTTTTTGGTACCACTTTTGGTCATTCTCCATTGCACTTAAAAAAATCCTTTTTTTTTTTTATTTATTACTAGGCCTGCGTTTGGCCGCCATCTCGCCTGATGTTAAGCGATGATGCGGTCTACGATGGAGCACGCTTGCGCAGAAGAAACTGATTCACTCCTGACTTGAAGACACCCAAATTGTAGCTGTCGGGGAACACGCACTCGGGCAGCGCATTCCACTGTTTGGCGGTTTTCACAATGAAAGTGGAATCAAAGCGCTTCGTTCGGGTTTTTGGTATATCAACCATGAACCGATGGCGCTTTTTCGTGCTTCTGGCCGTCCGATAGAAAAAAGGGCAGGGGGGTATTAGATCATGCAGATCTGAAGCACACTCTCCGAAATGTGTGCGATAAAAAACCGATAGACTGGCAAATTTGCGCCGATGCTCAAGACTTTGGAGCTTGGTCTGAACAAGGGAGTCGTCGCTGATGAGCTTCTTGGCACGCTTCTCAATGGACTCCAACGCCTCAAGCTGGTATTTGGCTGAGCCATCCCAAAGGTGCGAGCAGTACTCCATGCACGAACGAACCTGTGCTTTATGCAGTTGAAGCAACTGTTCCGATGTGAAGTACCGCCGCACCTTCGAGAGGACACCCAGCTTTTTAGCAGCCAATTGAGCTTTGGACTCAATATAGGAGCCAAAGTTGAGGGTTGACGTCAGAGTAACGCCCAAGAGCTCAAGATGGTCAGTTATCGGTATAGACACATCTCGAAAAGTAGGAGCCAGCTGGAATGGCCTCCTTTTGGCAGAGAACAGACACGCCTGGGTCTTTGTTGCATTGAACTTGACCAGGTTGGCATCGCCCCAATCGGAGACTGCCTTAAAGGACAAATTCAAGCGCTCGACCATGGCCTCACTCAGAGACTGGATTTGTGGTCCACTGGTCCGTGCATTGGCTACATAGCTCTCTACCACAGTGCTGTCATCTGCATACCCAAAGGTTCCGGGCTTTAGCAGGTCGTTGATATGCAGCAGGAAAAGCGTCGCAGAGAGCACTGACCCCTGGGGGACACCGGCATTAATAGCCATTCGATCTGATGAGCAGCCATCAATGACCACTCGAATCGAACGATCCCTCAGGAAGTCCGATATCCAGATAATTACAGCAAACTACTTACATCTTACTTTTTCCTTTTAAAACTCTTCGGAAATACTGACAAGAAATCGAGATTTACGAAGTCACCCGATTGTAAATCAAACAGTTTGATTTATTAATCGTTCAGTCGGAAAATTGGAGGCATTTTCCCATTTACATTTCCCCTAACCGCTTCTTATAAGTTTGTCACCTGAAAAAACATTTTATGCAATTTTTGTTTTCCTCAAACTTTGCGTAACAAATATCCTAGCCAAAAATGACATAACATAAAACACAATATCACGCCTGTTTTTGTGTTCGCATAACTCGTCAAAATGTAGGGAACAGCTGTTTTTTTTTCGTGATTTCGCGTTTGGTCCTATGGTAAAAGTTGTTCATAATGATGAGTACAGTGACCCCTTAAGAGGTTATTAATGTTTTTCCAATAACCCTGTTTATTGTGGACTTTGTTCAGAATTTTTCTTTTTTTTTTCTATTGGACTGCTGTAGGTGATCCTGGGGGACCATTTCTACGTAACCGGGCAGTTATTGGCGAGACCTGAAGAGTCTCCAGCCAATGGGGGGGGGGGGGGGGGAAAAATACTTAACCTAAGCTAACTACTTGTACTAACTACACTAACATCATGACTACCTGCAACAACAGCACTAAGGGCGACCCCTAGTGGGACTCGGACCTCGGCTTAGGGTGTTGCTGGCGGGGGCTTAGGGGGGAGAGACAGCTTGATGAGGGCTGAATTATCGGTATGACTGACATTTTTTCCATACAAACTGTTTCATCTTATTTCATCCTTCTCGTACTAAATATAAATGAGATTGCTTCTGAATTTTGTATTATTTCTATAGCTTTTGTTTTCAAAATTGATTGTTTTATACTTCTTGGCTGCATTTTCATTGTTTTGCTCATAAGTATGCACAAAGTCGTTGGCAGAAAATAAATAGAAACTAAAATACAAACATTTGACCTTTGTACCTAAGGTTTAGTACTGAATGCATAAAAATTTACGAGTTCGGCTCTTATTTTTGTGGCGTGAAAATAATGGGGGAGTACTAAACTCGTAAATAATGAGCCGAGATAAAAATATATCAGAATGATCGAGTCTACCACATAAATCTTGGATTGAATTGAAAAAAAGAATTGTTATACATACATAGACTCCGCGTACTTATTTTTGACCTATGTACCGTAAGTACTTAGGTGATCGGAATAGGTATACCCTTTTGACCGTAAGTTGATTTCTGACGTTTCTCTACAACACGTTACAAAGAATATCAAAAATTTTAAACAACAAAACATGTTTATTATATCTGGTGTCAACTTGTTTCGCAGACAGAAATTTCATAGAATTTCGTTTCTCAGCAAATGTTTATATGTCCTTTTATTTTTATTTCGAATATTACTGTTTCAACATATTTCACAGAAACACAATTCAATGAATTTTATAATCACATTTTTTTATTTAACAAACTTATCAAACATTGGAATTATTTTTAACGAATATTGTTTGTTCGGTGTATTTTTCCATGGTATTTTATTTCAACGAAAATATAAAAATAGACGTTATGCCATCTCAAGAGCGAGCGAAACGAGCTCGGGAATTTTGGGCACCCCGACACGGATAGGTTAGGTTCGAAGAGGATGACGGGGGCTAGAGTGAGCGAGCAAAGCGAGCGCACGAAGCCCTCGTCATCCCCTTCGTGTTAGGTTACTTTAATTAAACCCTGCAGACAAAAATAGAAACTGTCACTCGATAAAATGTTTTTTTTGGTAATAAGTTTTATATTAACTAAACAATATGAGGATAAAGAATATTTGATTTGTTATTCTATGATATGAATATCGAAACATTAAATTTTATTTGAAACAAAAATCAATGATTACATTTTTTTCAAAGTACCTAAGTATTCTGCGTATTGATTATTCGATGAAATGATAATATGAATAAAATTTTATGTGAAACGAAATTCTATAAAACCATTAGCTATAAAACAACGTACAACTATTATATCTAGTTTACGGTTTTGGATAATGTCGTTTACATTTTTTCGATAGCAGTCTGCATACGGCTACAATTTATGAAATGACCGAGCTGTCAGGACTCATATTTGGGTGAAAAGAGTATAGTGTTATTAAGAAGTTTTCATGCCGAAAGTTAGTATGGACATTTCCTGTTATCATGTGAATCCACGATTTTACGATTCTTTGTAAGACAATACAATATTATTATACACTCAAACTATTTTTAATCAGTAGTTAAGGCAATATTACCTACTTTTCTTTTTGCTTTGTATATTCTACTCCACTTTATTTCAAGACCATCGTTCATGCTTTTGTTGTATCTATACTGTGGAAGGCGCTGATACCTGTGATACAATGTTCATCATTAGTACAGGAACCAACGTTACCTCCACACAACACACACACACACACATTTCAAAAGCTTCCAACCTTTCTCGACCTTATTTGACACAAAAACTATATAATTATTATCGTTTTTGTTACAAAATAGCCCTGCAACACGTTCGAATTGAATAAAACTGAATTTGCAACTTTAAAGCAAAACAGCTAATTCTGAACAATGCAAATGTATGGAAACATATTTTCTTGATAAAGTATGGTAAAGTGCATTATAATTTCAAAATCGCGGTGGCGTGTCCATAAACATAAAATATTTTGCTTGGTGGTAGAATCTTTACGGCTTGACTAGCTTTCAAGAAAAAGGAATTAATGAGTGGAAGAATTGTCAAGTAATTAATTCTAAAGGCTAGCGTCCACTAGGCTCGCCGAGTCGAGTCGAATAGAATCACAATCTTCTCCTTCTCTCGTGTCAGCACGAGCTATACGAAAATAGCTCATGCTGTGGTGAAAAGATTAGCCAGTCAGCAAGGTTGGTTGGGGGGCTGACTGCCCAGGGTGCGCCAGGCATAATATACCTAGTAATAATAATATATTTTAAGTATCGTCACTCGTGGAGGCTCTTTTCATGCACCCCCTTGCATGAATCGCAATAATTCGCTTCCTATACATTTACTATAAAACTGCGTTGATCAGAGACGAGCCGAGACCGAGACGCGCCGAGTCGCATCACTCGCGCGCAACGCTTGTCACGTGAATTTCCGTTTTAACAACTTGCGATTACTAGCCATTTTGCCTCGATTCGTCTTCACACGGAACAAATGCGACTCGACTCGATTCGAAGCGTTTTGGCTGTAGTTGACGCCAGGTTTGAAGGTGTAATTCTACGTCAAAAAGGTTTAGTTGTAGAAGGCCTCAAATTCAATGGTTTTCTCATATGAGATTTTCTTACCATTTTATTACCTCTCTCCTTATCTTTACTGGGACACATAAAAATATGCGTGTCTTTGCAAAACTTAGGATAACCGGGTTCCCAACTTAGGGGTTTTTCTCCCAAAAGGGGGTAAATAAGTGGGATGAGATTTTTAGTGGTATTTTTAGGTATAGGCCCTGGGTAACTCAATCCAGCCAATCATATTTATTTGTTGACCTAGCGACACGTAATGACATCTAGTGCAATTCCTCGTAACTAAGAAAGAGGAGTTTCAAAAAAAAAAACAACATTCAGACGAATAGTTAACCTCCTTCTTTTTGAAGTCGGTTATAAATGAAACAAATTTCACTTGTTTTAACCATAATTACAAGCATAACAATGGATTTGATGTTTTTCTGTCGACTTATTTTTTTGATATATTACATCTAAGTATTCTGTGGTGACTGTAGCCTTTGGTTACTTTGTCTATGCTTACTGGAAATACGTTGGTTGGTTGTAAATTGTTTTATTTTTTATTTTAGTATAATTCTATTTTAGTAATTACTTTCAAGTAATTGTTTCGATTTTAGAGGTTTTCGACTTTGGCTTTAGGGGTAAATATTTTGGGAGTTGGTAACACTGGATAAGACTCCGGCTGACCCAAGAGTTTAGCACGTCTCTAGATTTTATTTGTAATAAAAGTCTTATTACATTTTGTTTGTTGTCAACTTATAATACTTTTTTATGTTGAAACAAAAATGGTGGTTGTTACATAAAAAATGAGAGTTTTCAGTTTATTTTGACTGTCTCGTTGGTCTAGAGGTCGTAAGCGCGACTGCTGAGTGTGAGGTCTCGGGTTCTCGATCCCCAGGTCGGACAAAGTGTTATTGGGTACTAGCTTTTGCCCGCGGCTTCGCTCGCGTTAATTTAGAATTTGACAATCAACTCTTAACACACTACTAAAGTTTCTATAATAATATAATTCAATCATGATTCGAAAGACACGTGCGCCATCTATTAACGTTATTGTTGTTTTCCTCGGGAACAGTACTTTTTTCGGGATGAAAGGTACCCTATGTCGGTTTCTGTACACCTGACAACTTATATGCAAAATTTCAGGATGATCGGTTCAGTGGTTTAGGCGTGAAAAGATAACAAACAAACTCACTTTCGCATTTGTAATATTAGTTCGGATTAGGATTCCGTGTGGAATTTCTCAGTAGCAGCCCGGAGTCTGGATCTGTGCCCGGTTGATGGCAATAGGCTCGCCACCTATTACATGGGATGGGACTTAAACATAACGGCGATATGTGGGTGTACTATGCATCTCTGCTCATCCCTTCGGGGAATAAAGGCGTGACGTTATGTATTTGTGTTATATTTTGACTTATTACTTTATTACTAGAACTAGAGGTCGCGAGCGGCTTCACCCACGTGGATGTCGTTTATCGCGTATTCCGCGTTTTTCTCTATTATAATATGTATGTATTATACACATAAACCTTCCTCTTGAATCACTCTATCTATTAAAAAAACCGCATCAAAATCCGTTGCGTAGTTTTAAAGATCTAAGCATACATAGGGACAGACAGCGGGAAGCGACTTTGTTTTATACTATGTATGTAGTGATTTCGGGATCCACCAACTTGTGTGCGCTCTCTACCAACTTCTACTATCAACTGCTATCTGTCGAGCTGCTTTTTGGCAGTTTCATATGTACGTGCTGGCCATATGGGGCGGCTACCGGGGGTGCAAGACCTAGGGGAGCGCAAACTTGGCCGTTCAAATATAACTAAAAAAGTACGCAGCAGATCTCGCGTTGAAATATGATGCCGATTTAAATGCAAATGAGTGTCTGGAGATTGAGAGCTACAAATATCGAATAAAATCGTTGCTGCCTAAATTTTTAACAAAATTCTTAATTAATTGGCTTTTTTTATTTAGCGTGTTTTTTTTGAGGGGGGTAAATTTGATCCTTGCCCTGGGCGCTTATGACCTTAGCTAAAATACTGGACTTTGCACCACAATATTAAATAAAATAATCAACTTAAGTAAGAAAAATGGATTCTTTAGCAAGCACGAGATTATGCACCATAACAGAGACAGTTGTAAGCCGCATTTTTATAACTTAAAACTACTTACGTTCCCATCTCTATATATTTACGAAGTAGCTACTTTCGTTAAAAGTTACATTAATTTATTTGAATTAAAGCCCCCACGGGATTCCAGGTTGAGGCAAAGAGATACTGGTGCCCTACAGGTGGAACATGGCAATACAGCTCTTTTCAGTAAAAGTATCTTTGTGATGGCTCCACAAATATATAATAGATTACCTCAGGAAATTAGAACTTTAAACTTACCTCTCTTCAAAAAGAAATTAAAACATTTTTTAATAAATAAGTGTTACTATACTATGACTGAATTTATGACTGATAGAGATAGAATAAATACATAAATATGGAATAATAAATTTATAGATGTAGAATAAATGTTAAAATATATTGCAAGTGAATAATTTAGAATAATATTGAATATTGCAAGATTAATGTCAAATGAACCAAAGCTGTTATAATTATAATTAGTCTTTATTATGAGTGTATAGGTAATTAACAAAATTGTAATTATTTTATATTAATTTGCATGCCGCTGTGCCGGCGAAACATGCTGATCTGTACCTGCATTATTTTAAGACCCATATGTACCCACCGTGTTTCTCGCAAATAAATTTCTATTCTATTCTATTCTATTCATAATTTTGATAGATTACAACCAGTTTGTGTCACGGCCAGTCGCCTTAGCTATACGGCTATTTATCGTTTAAGTTTATAAAGCTATAAATTACATAACATAACAAAACATCACGCCTATATTCCAAAAAGTGTTGGCAGAGGTGTATTGTGCATTTTCATTTCGCCGTTATATCAAACTCCCATTTAATAGGGGGCGAGCCTTGCCATCAACCGGGCACAAATCCAGACTCCGGGCTGCTATTAAGAAATTCCACACGGGAAAACCCAAAAACTCTTTACCTGACCTGGGGATTGAACCCAGGACCTCACGCTCAGCGGTCGCGCTTGCGACCACTAGACTAACTAGGCAGTCAGCTATAAATCATGTATCGAATTAATAAAACAGCCTGTAACTGTCCCACTGCTGGGCAAAGGCCTCTTCTCATGCAGAGAAGGAACGAGCATTAATCACCACGCTTGCTCAATGCGGGTTGGCGATTTCAGACAATTTAGTCCAGGTTTCCTCCCGATGTTTTCCTTCACCGTATGTCAGTGGCGTCTTAGATTAACTAAGAAAGTACATATGAAATTGAAAAAGTCACATTGATGTTTTAAAACAAAAACTTTATTGGTACCTAGAGCTGCTAGATACAGCTCTAAGTATGTCTGAAAGTTTTTGTTTCCTATCAATTAGTTGTCTAATTAATGCAAAGTTTAGAAACTCAAATGTTCAGCTACTTTTGTTGCTGACCGTACATGCCTGGGTTAGAACCCGCAACCTGGTGCTTAACAAGCGGATCTATAACCTCTGGGCCATCACGACATAATAATACACACGAATTAATATACCTACTTAAAATTTTGCCGCATTACATCGCTAATAACTAACTCCATACATAACAAGGCCATCATTATACCATACCACATGGACATGCTCGTGCAAGCTACTTCCCTTATTATCTGCTATTAACACCCATCGTCGATGGCTTCCTGCTAAACACCGAGAATTGGAATAAATTATGGAACATAAATCTATGTTGCTATGTGGGGTCGATAACTTTGTTACTGTACTAGTTGTTGAACGCGGTTTCGCTCTCATCCTAGGGGAACTAATTTATACAGGTTCAAACCACGTGATCTACTGGTGACACAGATTAAAATTAAATTTTCGAAAACCGAAAATTAAAAATTTTTTTTGGTTTTCAATTTCTGATTCTATTTAGAGCCTTGAGTTATCTGACTGCAAACAGCGATATCGCGTTAGTCGTTCCTGCCAGCCGTGTCACTGTTCTTTTATTAATTTATGCGACGCATCGAAATGGAATAGAATAGAATAGAATATACTATTTAATAATGTACACCAAAATTGTAACATAGCTCAATTATACAATATAATTTTCGAAATGTTCACACAAATAAAATTATTTTATTGCAAAAAAAAAATTCTAACTTTTTTACTGAATCCTAAGGTGGTTTAGATATGATCGGTAAAAAAGCCGCATGAAAAAAAAACTTTATTTTTTTATTTTCAATCAATATAAATCCCGTGCGGGGCCAGTCTACACCCAGCAGTAGATCATGTGGTTTTAAGGAATTACACGAATTCGTTAACACTCTGTATACCCGGATAAAAGTATCATAAGTGTTAATTCAGTATACACGGCTACACATCAAGCTATACATTACCAGTTTACACTGACCTTTCATTGTAAGGAAATCCTATACAATGCGAGATCAGCTTATACTGGAAATGTACAGCTTGATCTGTAGCCGTGCGTACCTACATGATTCTGTTTTTTTATTGTTTGTCTTGGTCGCGCTTGACCCTAGTCTCACCTGATAGTAAGCGCAGACAGGGTCTAAGATTGGCCACACGAATCCAAGTAACAGAGATAGGTATAGAGAGATTCCCCTTTAACCGCTTTTTCTTCCGAAAATCCTCATGTATGCATGCCCTTTGCCCTGGGAAGGTGAAGTGGTATGCCGGACTCTTACCGGCTAAAAAACCACGGTGTTCCTTCTCCTGGCTCTTAGCCGGGGTCGCGGGATTCGCAGCTGCATGCATCGCGACCAATCCCCTATACCCCCTCTGGCTCTCACATACACACGACGGAACACAGAAAATTGCTTGGCGCCGGACTTTAATGTGAGGGTGGTAGCTAGCCAGGCGGACCGTATAGATCTTACCACCAAGTGTGCTGGGTTTTGTTGTATCTTACAACACGCCTCTATTCCCAGCGTGCGGTAAGGAAGTTTTATATTCTAGCCCATCCCCACGCGGGATAAGATCTATCTGTGTGTCTCATCCAAATCCGGTCAGCCGTTTACGCGTGATTGAGTTAAGGAACATTCATCTATCTTTACAAACTTTCATATTTTAGAATAGTATGATAATTGGGTTCCCTACTAACGTATAAAAAATAAAAGCGTATAAAAATGACTTATCGATATAACTATCGAAACACTATTCTACGAATATTGTTACATCGGTGACTTTACATCGATGCCTTGATAATGCGACGCCTTGTTTCTTCGACGTTTCTTTCATAGAAGCTTTATTTGTTCGACGTAACGTTACTTCGGAAATGTTTCTTCGGTGTTTCTTTCATCGAAGCTTTATTTGTTTGACGTAACGTTACTTCGAAAATTTTACTTCGAATACTATATCTGTGATTATATGTTAAACCGATAATATGATATGATATAGAATGTGTTACAACTGACTACTTATTATATTGAATATTAATATACAAAAATTACGGCTATGTCGAAGGAATATACAGAATTTACTGCTTCATCATTTTTTTATTTGTTTTTCAATTCAATAAAATAAGTAGTAAGTATATTAATATTTCGATAAAATGAAAATGCGATGCGTTGAATGTTCGATCAAATAAACATTCGATATTTTGAACGTTCGATCTAACAAACATTCGATATTTTGAACACTCGATGTATTGAGTGTTCGATTGGTTGAATGTTCGATTTATTAACCATTCGATGAAATGAACGTTCAACTATTTGGACATTCGATTTATAGTGTTCGATCAATTGATATTCGATGATTTGGCATTCGATATGACGTAGTACACCCGCATGAAAAGAGCCTCCATGAGTGACGATACTTAAATATGTCCGGGCACACCCTGGGCAGTCAGCCTCGCTACCAACCTTGCTGACTGGCTAGTCTTTTCACCACAGCATCAGCTATTTTCGTATAGCTCGTGCTGATACGAGAGAAGATTAAATTGACACCTATATTTAACCGGAACATATACACTACACCTATCTATACACCTCTGCCCAACCCTTAGGGGAATACAAGCGTGATGTTATGTTTTTTTTTCTCAATCTCCAAAGACATGACAGTTTCTCTGTGTTAAATTACCACCGTTGCTAAACACGTATTTTTTGCTTAGTTAAACATCAAAGTGAGTTGTTAACATCAGTTTATCGACCTCAACCTCTGGGGAATACTGTAGAAGACTGAATTTGTAATAAAAATGTTATTTTTGTCGAATAAAAAAAAAACAGGGATAGGTTTATACCTTAGGGAATCCAACTTCAAATAACGTCTTTGCAAAATTTAAGAAGTAAGTGGCCTTTTGGCAAATAGTAAATCATTCTATCTACTCTACAAGGTATTGTTAGAGATGACTTGAAAATGTTATATCAGGCTAAGTACCTGTGCTGTTGACTGTAACTTGTATAAAGTTTCTAGTTTAGATCAAATTTTCAGATGCTACATATTAAAATATCGATCAAGCGCGTCATAACGTAGTTTTCTATAATTAATCTAATGAAGTTAACACTGGACTCTTTGTCTGTCAGGGAAATCACAAACAAAATAGCTATTTTAATAACGTTTAAGATTATATTAACATTATAAACGAGACTGATATTTAAAGTTGTAATTGTCAAGTTTTTTGAGCTTTTCTAAACTTGGACTCATGATCCATAGGGTTGTTTTGAAGCAAATAACATAATTAAGCAAATGCTCTTTGCCTTAACACTAAGATTTCATGCAACAGTCGTTAAGGGCGTCACATTTACATTAAGACTTTGAAATTCGTATAATGCGTGCAATGCAAAACCATGTCGCAATAATTTATCTACACGCATCACCATTAACTTCACCAATTTAGTGCGGCTCATTTAAAGTTCGCATTACTATAAGAATGGCTTTCTTCATTGATACTTAACGAACACTGCAACGCGAAAATGCTTTTATTGTATTACTTCAACATTTTAACACAAAAGTAGAGATCAAAGAGAATTGTATGAATAAAAATGGCGTTTGGACTATAAAGCCAATAAGGGTTTGAACAGTCCTGCACAATATCACCCGTTTCATTATAAGGTGCCTTCACGCGTACTATATTTTTATTATTGTGAAAAATCCCTATTTTTCTCTTTATTCGCAAAGAATAGGTTGACCTTCGTGACGTCTTACATGGATATCTTTGAGAAAATCACTTACATTCAAAAAGGTATGTTGAGCAAAAAGAAACTGAAAGATTTTTATTTAGGTTCGTGTATTATTTGTTGACGTGAATTGAATGAACAATGTACGAATTTAATCTATATCTATAAAAGGAGAAGCTGACTGACTGACTGATCTATCAACGCACAGCCTAAACCGCTGGGGTTAGAAACTTGAAATTTTGACAGTAGATACCTTTTGTGACGTAGGCATCCACTAAGAAAGGATTTTTCGAAATTCAACCCCTAAGGGGGTGAAATAAGTGTTGAAATTTTGTATGAGAAATCTGGTATTTTTGAAGTAAGAAGCATGAAATTAAATATTTAGGCTTTTGATGAGAAATAAACATATACGTGTTTGAGCGTTTTTGGAAAATCTACCCCTAAGGGGGTGAAATGGGTTGTTAACATTTGTATGAAAATCCTTATTCCAGGGGTAATTAACTTGAAATTTGGCATAAACACTCTTCAAAATAAATAATAAAAGAAGAACTTTTTGGAAGGTACACTTAAAAAGGGGGTAAACGCGGGTTTAAAATTACACGCAAGCGAAGCTGCGGGCAAAAGCTATTGCAGTAATAAAATTAAACATTAGTAAGTACCTACCATGACTTACATTTTGTATAGTACTTTGTCATCATCAGCTATAGTTTTAAGATTGATATTAAATATACTACCTATTTTGATACTTTTTGCGGTGACATCAGGTAATCTATTTTATTAATTTCGTTTTGTTTTTTCATACATCGTCAAGATTTTCAAATTGCAAACATAATAAAGAAAATACACAAAAAATAATGTCAACGAAAACCTACCACCAAAAAAAGAGCCGCTCTATGCGAAATAATTTTGTAGGCACTCAAATTAAGCCTTTATTGGGTACTAGCTGTGCCCGTGGCTTTGCTCACGTGAACAATACGTCCATAAAGCATCATTTTGTCGCAATAAAAACAGAAAGTGATGTGGGTATTCTTATGAAGGATCCTGGCGCAGTTTTTATGTGCTGAAAACCCAGGTGGATTTTGATTCTAAGTGTCCGATATATGCCACGCTTTGCCATGTAGAGTAGATTTTTTAATCAAAAAAGGTCCTTTTCTTAATCTACAAACTGTTGGTTTCTTCTAAAATAATAATATGATAAAATAATAAATACCTATAATTGACTAATTTTTGCCCGCGACTTCATCCACGTGAAAGGCCATAGGAATTGTGCGATGACCAAATTCATTCCCCAGGTTTTCACCCTAAGGCAATGATATTGACATTCTATTTTGTGTATTTTTTTTATTACGTTTGCATTTTTGAATTAGCTTACATGTGGTTTATTAAGTTATATTTCGTTTAGTTTTATTGTTTGCTTAAAATCTATTTTTTTATTTTATTAAATATATTTATAATTTATATTTTTAAGGAGAATTTCAGTGGAAACGCCAGTAAAGGACGCCCTAGAAGGACATACATTGATGTTATTGGTGATGTTCCTCAAAAAGGACAGGTGCGTAGTACTTTCAACTGGCGTGCGTGTATGACAAGATGTATGACGGTGGACGAAGCGAAAGGAGTATGTAAGGATCGTAGCATGTGGCGTTCTACAGTTTCTGCCTAACCCCGTGGGAAAAAGGCGTGAGTTTATGAATGTAAGTATGTATCACTACATAGTATAAAACAAAGTCGCTTCCCGCTGTTTGTCTGCTGTATGTATGCTTAGATCTTCAAAACTACGCAACGGATTTTGATGCGGTTTTTTTAATAGATAGTGATTCAAGAGGAAGGTTTATAATGTATAACACATGCATATTATAAGTACCCGTGCGAAGCTGGGGCGGGTCGCTAGTTAATATTATAATTTTAACTTTGCCACTTGTTACATTTAATATTTGTTCGCCGTATGAGGCTACACATCGTCGGACTATGTTATTGACTTTATACCTTACATATATGTATGTATACACATGTCTATACAAATAAACAGTTATCTTATCTAATCTTATCATCATTTCATCATAATCATTCACAGCTTGAGGGTTAATACCTTTTTATGCTAACCATGACCTATATAACGTTTCTTTGTCTACTTTAAAGAAGAAGACTTTCCACGTGTGGGGACGGGCTAGAACAGGGATGCACAGACCGGCCCGTCGCCCGACCAGTAACGGGCCCGAGAAGGAGGCGCGCAGTGTTCCATGCGCGTCTCTCAGAAGGACGTGTGGCAAGGCCCCACAGAAGAAGAGGTCCGCCAGGGGCTGGCGAATCGAGGCCTGCCGGGGTTGCGGTGCATGCAGCTGCGAATCCCGCGACCCCGGCCAAGAGTCAGAAGAAGGAACACTGTGGGTTTTTAACCGGTAAGAGTCCGGACTCTCGCCCGGGAAGCCGGGTCGAAGGGAATCCATGAGGATAATCCCACGAAAAAAAAAAAGAAAAGACACACAGACCGCGGTCCTGCGACCCTCCGTCAATATACATGCGGCCCGCCAGCATATTAAACTCTTATAAGCGTCAGGATGAAAGTACTGCAATATTTTAACAATAGGGGCCAGCTTAAGATCTCTAAATAAATAATGACTTTGAATTTTATTAAATGCTCTCCACTGCCAGCGATTGGGGTGAGATACTTTGATATCAAGGGACGACATTGATAGTTACTAAAAATATTGCATTTGGTCATATATCTCTGTAAAAATGGAACTTATGCATTTTAACTTAACTGTATAGGCAACATTGACAGTTTTCCTATTTTACCATACGGTATACCTAGAGGTGTCTGCGAAGTTAGAAGGTGATGATAAAAAATACTAAATCACACCCCTGTTTATGTACAAAATTCGAGTCCTGATTGGGGCTACTTTGACACTCAATGATAGAACAGGGATTATCAAAGTAAAAGCCTACGGTCCGACTTTGACAAGGAAACTTCTTTTTTTGTCAAAACCCCTTTAGTTTTTTTTATGTAGTCTGTGTGATTTTATATATCTCAGTTAATTCAGTCTTTATGAAATATTTTTGATGTAGCATCTAAAAGCGAAAATAAATAAGATACAAACACATTAAGCTCAAAAAATTTATCAAAATAACCCCATTCTACCACTTTTCTACGTACGTTCTACGTACGTACGTGTTCTACATACTTATGCATTTTTTAAGGAAACTTTTTTTTTTTTTATTTGTTTTTAATTGTGGTGGCCCGCCTTTTACTCACAGTCTGTACGAGTCACCCCAAGGTCTGTGCATCCTTCGGCTAGAATATAAAATTTTCTCACAACACGCTGGGAATAGACGCATGTTATAAGATACAACTAAACCCAGCACGCTTTGTAGCAGGATCTGTATGGTCCAAGCAGTTGACTGTGTTTCGTCCTGTGTGTGTGAGAACCAGAGGAGCATAGGAGAGTCTCTTTAATTCTTTGCTACTTGGATTCGTGTGCGCCATCCTAGACCCTGGCTGCACTTACCACCAGGGGCCTACTCTCTAAGTCCGTCAACGAAGTTAGTCGCCCGTCCGAAAGTAGCCCGAAACGTAGGAGTGAACAAAACAAGTGTCAAGTTCAACTTTTCGGACGGGCAAAAACACATCGGTAGCAGGGACAACTGTCAAATCGTTTTGTCATTCATTCTTAGTTCGGGCCCCGAAATAATCGTATGTCCGTAGGTGATAGGGAGTAGGAAATGCTCGTAACTAAGGCCGAAACCACGGACTTCGTGATTAGGGAGTAGACCCCCAGGTACGAATAGCGTCAAATGGAGAAGAAAAAAAAACCTCATTTCATATCCTTTACACTCAGTACATTAACTCTCTTTTCGTCTTATTGAATACTCGATCCGTCTTCACAACGCTTCTGAGACCTCCCGAGACCTTACTTCAGTGATCAATCATAACGATATTAAGGCATTATTCAAAGTGAGGTGTAATATGGCAAGGCCAAACAAAAACATTTTGACCAATTTATTATAAAAACAATATTTGATATGCTACCTTTTATACAAATTGAAAATAGTTGGACTATGTTTTTTTGTTTGTTTTTTAAGTTGGTCGACTTTAACCATAAGTCTCACGTGATGGTAAGCTCAGATATATGGGATTTACACGGCAGGCGACGGTCCACTACGGCCCACGACGGTTCGGCGGCGAAAATCGACCATCTAAATGACAATTCGACTAGGCCGCAAGTGACTAAAGTCGCAAGACCCAAAGTTGGGTGCCATCCGACTTTTGTCCGCATGCGGCGGGTGACTAAGGTCGACCCGTTACCCCACACTAGGATTAGAAAAGTTCAGACCCGGAAAAAATATCCGTAGGCCATACGGTATGTCTACACCCGTGCGCTTTCATGTTCATCTTGCGCTTTCAACTTTCAATTCTTCTTGCGTCAAGCGCATGCAATATTGATTGCCATCTGGCGCATGCAGCTTATGTCTACACCGGTGCGCCTCGGTCAGTCGTCAGTCGACAATAGACGGATTAGCGTGCGATAGGGGCACGCGTGCTTCAGGCGAAGACGCAAGGTGAACATGAAAGCGCACTTATTTAGACATAGCTTAACAAATAGTTGTACCGTGCGTGCGGTAATTGAACCTTTTTTTTTTTTTTTTTTTATGGATGGGAAATCATCATATGACTCCTTCCGCTCTGGGCGGAGCGGAAGGGAGTGTCAGACTCTTACTGACTAAAACCCATCCGTGTTCCTTCTAATGCCCTTTGCGTTCCAGGGCCGCGGTAACTCTTTCGATTAAATTCCGCAACCCTGGCAGGCACTGGCCCTAGCGGGCCCCGTCTACAATGCTGACATCTCTTTGAGGCGCGCGTGGAACACAACGCGCCGTCGACCCGGGCCTGGTTCTGATCGGACGGCGAACCACCCAACGTTCGCCGTCCGCAGGCCCGCGCCTACGGTGGCCGGGAATCGCCCTGCGACTCCCGACGCCCAGGGCGTCTCCTTCTGTTGCGGCGGCTGGGGCGTGAGGTTTGCCTCTCCCTCACGCGTTCCGCCTCCTCCTTCGCTAGCATTACTGCTTCGCAGAAGGAGGTGACTGCTTCCCATGCGCCCTCGCACCGGACCATGGATTGAACCAGGGTCGGACGCGAGAGGTCGCCGCCGCGCGGTAATTGAACCTGCGACCCGTAACGCAGAAGCCAATCGCTCAGCCACTGCACCAAACTTGTCGTCGGCGTAATATAAACATAATAATATCTTATAATAACATTAGCTTATTTAGATTCAGACAAGAGTCAAACCTTTCGTCTAGTTATTTTAATATCGTTTTTGCTCTGAAAAAGTATCTAATCTAAGTATTTCATGAACAAGTGTTCATCACTTTCCGAGTAACATGCAGGAAAACGGACACTGCTCTTTATAACGCAATGAATTGAAATTATTTTATCCACGAGGATATTCCACATACAATTTACGCGAATTGTAAAAAGATAAGAACATGCGGGGCGTATGCGTCATCGTGATATATTATTTAAAGAGTGTTTATCAAAAACAATGTCCTTACGACTTGACATTGTTTGTTTTATTGTCATGATAAAGTTCCAGTTAATAATATTTACGTTTCCTTCCTCATGGATTTGAAAAAATAAACTTTAAAAAAAAGTAAAAACCGACTTCAAAGAAATACTAAAAGGAGTAAAATAATTACCATAATATAAAATTAACAGTTTCAGAAGTCGGTGCAACTCTACACTGAAGCAAATAGAAGCCACCGACTTCTGAAACTGTTAATTTTATATTATGGTAATTATTTTACTCCTTTTAGTATTTCTTTGAAGTCAGTTTTTACTTTTTTTTAAAGTTTATTTTTTATTAAATACGTTTTAGTGTCATAATTTTAACACCTTCATAACCCATCTTTTTGGCTTTGACGTAGTCGGGCATAAAAAGTCCTTTCAAATGATACCTTACACGATATAATGAAAACATTCCAAAGGGGGGAGGGGGGGGACACGCACCCCCTCCTCTTTTCCAGTAGTCAGTTCCCAACAACAAATATAAACAAAGCAATATTAGTAATTTGAGAATTTTGCTTTGATCCGATGAGGAGTTCCGTTCCATATCTCTGAAGTTCATAGTCTAATCATAACAAAATTTATATGGGACCAATCGGAAAGTATACCCTTTCGAACAAAAGAAGAATTTTTCAAATCGGTTCATAAATGACGGAGATATGAGGTAACAAATATAAAAAAAAAAAATAAAAAAAAAATACAACCGAATTGAGAACCTCCTCCTTTTTGAAGTCGGTTAAAAATCGGATGTATCGGGGAAATACAATATGATTGCCGATAAAAATAGGCCTTTCCACTTTATACCCGAAGATGTATGAGTATTATACCTAGGTAATTCTTTACCTATGTAAAGAAAAATTTAACCTATGCTGATTCCAAAACCATTTCGAGGTTTTAGTTTGGTAAACCATATTTTGCAATTTTTAGCTCTTAAAATTATAAGATGGTGTTTATTTTAGCAAAAATGCATGAATTCACTTGACATCTATTTGACCTCTCTTCCTATTACGTATCACGAAATAGTTATGAATAGTCGTTGTTGTTTGTTTGTATATAAAACGTCATTTATGGTACTTTTGCTTTTTCTGTACTTGGCGTAGACAAAAAATTGCTTTCTTTGTCTATTGTACCCGGCAAAGGAATTGAACTCCTTCTATCGCGTGACATCAAAACTAAAGAAACTTTAAAAATACAAAAAAAATAACTACCGCGTAGAAAACAAAAATATTCAAATTGGCTTCTTAAAATAGCCTAATATTTAATAAAAATATTTTAAATAATTCCAATAAATAACTTTACACACCGAATTGGAAGTGCAACGTTCTCATGTCTGCTCATAACAATTCTACTATAACCACCGATCCACCTAACCAAACGTGGTGATGGCAATATCTCCTTTCTACAAGTTGTAATCGAATTCGTGTAATTCCTGCAAACTGCGTGATCTACTGGTGACGCAGATTAACCCTAAACAGGTATTTTTTGAAATAAAAGAAAATAAAAATTATCATCATCATCATCATTCAGCCGAAAGACGTCCACTGCTGGACATAGGCCTCCCCCAAGAGGGGGGGGAGTTTGCCGTAATCACCACGCTTGGCAGGCGGGTTGGCGAACGCAGTATGGTTGTTAAACTACTCAGAGAACGCTGCTGCCCATCCTCTAGAAAATCCCATAGTCGCCTTTTACGACTCCCACAGGAAGAGATGGGGTAGTGCTATTCTCACTACACGAGACATAAATATACGATAAATAAGATTATACATATTATGTATATGTACAACGTGTTACAAAAATACCCCTAAAGCCGAAAGAGTCCCTTGTTACCTTTTAATCCTACCTTACCTTAACCTGTACCTTTTAAGTCTATTGGCAATATTTTAAAACCAAATTAGGACCCAAAAAAAAATTGGAGAATTCATAAAACACAATCATCACTGAAAAGCCACCCTGAAAACATAAAAGTAAAGAGTAGACCACCCAGAAAGTTATTTACATTCTTACCTAATTTCCTCTGAGAGGTATGACAACAACCTTATAGACTACTTGATTAGCATTTTCTTTTTTACGGGGAATTATGTAACACGTTGTATAAGACATAAAAATAATAGTAAACACTTTGTCTTCTATTTCTGAGTCATTTTAGAGTCCCGAGTTAACTGACTGCAAAGAGCGATATTGCGCTAGTCGCCCGCCAACTATAGCACCGAGCTTTCATTATTTGTTGCGCATAGAAGTGTTCACTCACATACAAGGTTAGTCAGAAAGGGGGTACTAATCCGAAAGGGTGTTAAAGCACCCATAATAATGAGTAACTTTTGTTCTACCACTTTCCCCAAAAGTCAATAGTTTAAGAGAAATAGCTGTTCAAAAATAAACAAAAAAAAATATGCTGAAATCTATCTATCCTCAGCTATGATCGGCTGTGTTTACATTTTAGGTCATATTTGGGGTCACGAATTAGAAGCTCCATTTTCTGAATTTGTAACTAAAGTAAGGACGAAGAATTTTTGAAAAAACTAAAATAAAAATTATTTTTCATTGAAATAAAAATTATCGAATTTGAAATTTTAACACTTGCTTTAAAACCGCCATCAGTGATACTTTAAGTGGTCTGTTAGTAAGTAAGATTAGTACCCCCTTTCTAACTAACCTTGTATAAATAAAAATTGCATTTTTTTCTGCTTCTTTTTTTCCGTGTCCATATTAGGTGGTTTAGATACGATCACTTATCCCTACCGCAAGAAGAAAAAGAACTTTACTTTTTATATTTAATCAAGCTGAATCCCGTGTGGGGTCAATCTATACCAGTAGTAGATCATGTGGTTTTAAGGCACGTATGAGCAACGTACGGCCCGCGACATTTTGAAATTTCGCGCGAAAAAAGGGTAAGTACGTGCTGTTACTATAGAGCTAAAATTCACATTAACTGACAAATATCACATTAACTGTTCCATATAAATTAACTTCATTAATAACTTAATAAATAGGTAAATAAATTAAGCTTTTTAGGGTTCCGTACCCAAAGGGTAAAACACGACCCGATTACTAAGTGCTTGTTCACGTTAACTCGCGGGCGCGGTGGCGGGCGCGGTCGCGAAATATCAAACGTATGGCATAATATGCAAGTGTTCACGTACAAAACGCAGGTGCGGGCTATGTAGCGGGCGAACTCGCGACGGCGACGGGAGCGTGCGGCGCGCTCGCGATAATATCAAACGTATGAAGTTGTTTGCGAGTGTTCACGTCGAACTAGCGGCGGAGCGCGCGATTCATTCGCGTCGTCAGGTAAGATCAACCCGTTTGAACTTGTCGCTGGAAATGATAGCACGTTTTTCATCATGTCGTTTAATACAGAAGAATTTATCAGTGCTATTCAGGCAAGAACTCCAATTTGGCAAAGCAAACACCATTACCATATGAACAGAAACGTTCTTAATAAGTTATGGAAAGAAATTGTTGAATATTTTCTTGATATGGAAGGTAAATAAAAAGTATTCATATTTATAGGTATTTTAAACTGCTTTATTTTTGTAACTACAGTATAAGGTATGAAATCCCATTTTAGGAATGAATTTTCGATTAAAATAAAAGATCGTCGTCCATGTTTACAACCTCTGATAACACGTCACACTTGCGCAAACGCCTGGCGGGCAATGTGAACACGAACTCGCCAAGTCCACCGCGCCCGCCACCGCGCTCGCACCCGCGAGTTGTACGTGAACAAGCACTTAGTCCGTCCGTCTGTCCGTCTGTCACTAGGCTGTATCTCATGCTGGTGGCGGTTTTCTTGGTTGGTTGGCTTAATGAATAAAGAACAGTAATTATTATACACTAATTACTGTGCTTTATTCATTAAGAGAAAAACATAATTACATTCATATTCCCTATTACACATTCACTCTGTACAGGGTTATTGGATAAACCTTAACACCCTCTTAAGGGGTCATTGTACTCATCATTATGAACAACTTTTACTATAGGACGAAACGAGAAATGTAAATGAATTAATGTAATGAAATGTAGGGAACAGCTGATTTTTTTTCGCGATTTCATATTCTATAATAAAAGTTGTTCATAATGATGAGCACAGTGACCCCTTAAGAGGTTGTGCGTTATTTATGTTACACCTTGTATATGAATATGGACTCCACTCCACACCCTGTTTACGTAAACTGCCTACACAAACTTCTACGTTATATAAAATGAGATATCAAACAGGTATCCCTCAAGTTCTGTCCTAAATAAATATAGTCTGGTTATGATATTATATTTCTTGGGATAATTTACAACATGGCCGACTGACCCTAAGGTTACATGTTAGAACGGGGGCGAACATCTAACTAATTGCAGGTCTCGTAACACGAAGGCTTAAAACGCACTAGCGGCCAGCCGCAATACGACGTGCCGCTTGCGGCAGGCCGCACATCGCTTTTTACATGAAACCGCATGATCTCAATGCACTGATTTCCGGCCAGCCGTCGTGCACCAGTGCGTTGAGATTATGCGGTTTCATGTAAAAATCGATGTGCGGCCAACCGCAAGCGGCACGCCGCATTGCGGCTGGCCGCTAGTGCGTTCTAGGCTTAAGTCTGCGAAGTTTCACTAATTTAGGTCATTTTTACGACAAAATGCATGAAATAAGTGATGGAATTAAGCGTTACCTTGCGGAAATCCATGACATACAAATATGGAAATCCTAACTATCCTATCCTAACTAATATGATAAATGCGAAAGTAAGTTTGTTTGTTTGTTACCTTTTCACGCCTAAACCGATCGTTCTGAAATTTTGCATATACGTTGTCAGGTGTACAGAAACGGACATAGAGTACCTTTCGTCCAGAAAAAAAGTACTGTTCTCGAGAAAAACAACAATAACTTTCATAGATGGCGCCACGTGTCTTTCGAATCTCGATTGAATTATATTATTATAGAAACTTTACTAGTGTAACCTCCGGTTTCTGATTTGAGAATTCGGGATAAGCAAATACCTAACACCGTGACCTAAGTAACATTTGAGTATGGAGTTGTCAAAAAAAATACGGATTTTAAAGCATATTTTTGACAACTTTGTACTCAAATGTTACTTAAGTATTTGCTTATCCCGAATTCTCAAATCGGAAACCGGAGATATTAAGAGTTTTTTTGAGCTCAATAAAGCTAGTTATACAATACTTAGCTTTAATTCCGCCAAACTAGGTCGCTAGTTTGGATGCAGTATGCAGCACCACGCACCCGACAACAAATATATGCACATGCAAATGGAGAATTAAAACAATGCAACATGCAACCAAACCAATACGACACGTGTTTCGCCCCTGCACGTGGCATCCTCAGGTTATGTTGTCTCGTCGACCGCTTGGACGTGAATCTATTCGCGATTTCGTTTCTTCGCGAACGCGAATTCGCGTGGTTGGGGTGGTGCTGCAGCATACTGCATCCAAACTAGCGATCTAGTTTGGCGAAATTAAAGCTAATAATTTTATTTCCATATTTGTATAAAATACGTCATAAAACCTTATTTATGAGGTACCTTGTAGTTAAGTTTCCAATAGAGTCCTTCCTTATCATAAGTTCCTAACTCAAAAAAATCGGAACCCGGTTACTTTGTTGAAGTGCCAATGTCAAGCCCTTTTATTGTTTCGTAGACTAATGTTATACTGTGCTAATGTTTACCTGTTATTGACGAATTGTAAATTGATAAACGCAGAAACACTAACACTAACATTTTATATTCATTTTTTCTTTTTTTTCTTTTTTTTTTTCTTTTTTTTTTTTTTTTAAAACATTGCCCCACACTAAGATTTCTCTTGTATCGTGGGTGCGTTTACAGACACAAATCTCACAAACAAACGCCCAGACCCGAAACAACCATCTGTAGGCCATACAAATTTTTGTTCCGTGTGGGAATCGAACCCACGACCCGTAGCGCAGAAGCCAATCGCTTAGCCACTGCACCAAACGTGTCGTCAATTTGACATTCATTTTGACATGTTGGTGGAATACCTCCTCAACCTCCCGGATTTACATTAAAATGCGACAAGCCATATTGCTTCAAGCATTATCATAACTTTTGTAATACGACAGTTATTAACTATTCAGAAGATGACCAGCTGAGCTCTCGCCTAAACAAATATTTAACTGATTTAAGTGATCCAAACTTTTGGGAAGTTGTACTAATCGGTTAAAGTTTGATTGCTGTTTTGTTAGACGTATAATGTAAGTGCATAATTATATTGAACAATGGAATTGATTAATTTATCTTTGTTTACGTTTTCCTGCGTTATTTAAGTGTGAATTACACAGAAACGTAAGGCGCAGATACGGCGCAAGTGCATCGCTTTTATACATATTGTGCGAAAAAAAATTGAAGCGGCACGAAAAATGTATGAAAGTGACGCGCATGCGCCGTGCCTGCGCCTTATGCCATTTCTGTGTAATTCAGGCCTTAGACCCGTATTTATAATACCTCTCAACATGGCGGCTTGAACAAATGTAAACTCAATCTGAATTTCATACATTATAAAAACAGTTTAATTTATTAGTAAATAAATTAATAGTAATAATAGGTACAAGGTTAATCGGAAGGGGGGTTCTAATCCGAAAGAGTGTTAAAGTACCCATAATAATGAATAACTTTTGTTCTACAACTTTCCCCGAAAGTTTAAGAGTAACGGCTGTTCAATGTTTTCATAAAAATACGCTAAAATCTATTTATCCTCGCTGTGATCAGCTGTGTTTACATTTAAAGTTATATTTGGGGACACGGATTAGATCCGCATGGTGATCAACATCTGCGTTATAAAGATGTGCTCAAAAGACATCTAAACGATTGCGCTATTGACCCTTAGTGTGCGTCCTGAGTGAAGGCGCATCGCGCAGGCGGAATGAACGGCGCATTAAATAAATGTTCGAAACGTTTGAATTTTGATAAGTATCGACATTATTAAAACCAAAGTAAAATAAACGAAACACTAAACACGCGCGTACGCGTCAACTTTCCCGCGTGCACTAAGGACAGGTAGGTATCGACGGTAAAGCTACGGTAAAGCCGCTCCGTAATCCGCAATACGCCCGTGCGCCGTCACTCAGGACGCACACTAAAGGCTGGGAGAGGTTCGCTTCGCATAAGTCGTCTTGGCGCTCTATTATCTATAAAATCATTTGAACAAAAACAGCTCGATACACTAAACGAAAAACGCCAAATAAGTAAGGAGAGACCTAAACCCTCCTACACCTATACTTTTAACTCTGCAGGCCAACTTTATTGCATAAGTTGTGACCGGGTATTCAAAACGAAATTCGGTCTGGCGAGTCATAATAGGGCACACACTAGGAAATAGGTTTTAAAGGGTCGCCGTTATCGAAATCGATAAGGAGGACTATAAAACCAAGCAATGAATATAGGTGTATTGTCGAAATGAAAGCTATTGAAATTACGAATGTGATACGCAATTCGGATGCTGGTTTAAAAAGTATCAGATTGCTATTGTTAGCAATTTAAAACCCATCGGTGAGAGATATACCTCTGCCTGTACCTAGGAAACTGCATTAGTAAAGATAGATAGCTATATCAAGAATCCAATTAATTGTTAGTTTCGAGGTAACGAGAATCCTTGAAGTGCTGTGCAGCCAAAATTAAACCGCTTGACATATTACCATGTACCTGGTACATAATGACTGTATTGCTCGACATTGCGACGGTATGTAGTTATATATAAGTATATGTCGTGGCCAGATCATAGAATTGATCATTTCATGATGTGGTCGACCATTTCATGAAATTGTTGTATATGGCCTGGCCAGATCAATGAATAATCAGCGTTTGACGATATGATCAGCTAAACGTACGGCTACTTCATGATATGGTCAAACATTAGTGATCAATCATAAAATTAGTTACATTATCTCCTGTTAGAGGCGTTGATATCGTTTTGTTTTTGTGATGCATCATGGCGGCGGACAATTATTCTGACAAAAAAGCTAATAATAATAAGTAAAGTAGGGTGACCACGCAACGAAAATTAATGGACTAATTATTGGATTTCAAAATATGACTTCATGGTAATTGCGGGTGAACTTTTCATAGATTTTTTTTGGGTGCGAATTAAACAGACTTCTTTTTAATAGCAACATTCGCCTCTAAAAATCTACATTTCCTTCTAAATTACTAAGTCAGCCACAATTACCGAGCGTCTGAATGATACTATCTTAGCCACTAGTTATCCTCTATATAAGCCACTGTTCGTCACCCACTTTCATTTTCACAATAAAAACAAATGAAAAACAAAAAGCAGAGTCGACGGAGCCCCGCTGCGCGCGGCTCCTATTTATGCCTGCAGGGTTTGAAGTAACCTAACACGAAGGGAATGACGGGGGCTTAGTTCGCTCGCTTTGCTCGCTCACTCTACCCCCCGTCATCCCCTTCGAACCTAACCTATCCGTGTCGGGGTGCCCAAAAATTTAGTTGGCGTTGTAAACAAGACGAATTAGTTTATTAGAGGTTATCTCATTTTCCCGTTGCTTAGTTATAAAATGAGAAGTTTGGTCACGTAGCCAATAAATAAATTTGTGGCTTGATTTATTATTTCTCATTTTTTTTATTCGATTATTTATCTGGTTAACCTGTGAAACTACTTACAGCACAAAATATCGATGCACGTTACTGCGAAACTTTACTATTTAGTATATTGAATCATTTGGGTTAGGTTAGGTTGGAACAGTGACCAATAAAGCGCGAAGGCGAGCAAGCGAAGCGAGCGTGCCGCGGGAGCGGCCGCCGAACGCCAGATCCCCTTAATTATTGGTGAATCAAGCTATTAAACTTTCGCGGTAACGTGCATCGATATTTTGTGGGTCGAAATTCCGTAGTCTACTCCTTTGCTTGCATGGTACGTGCTTCCTTTATTTGGATTTTTTATTAAACCTTTGATATCATGGAAACCCTACTGTTCAGGAACGGGGGCTTCGAAGACCTTTCAATGACTTATTTTATTCGTTTATGCGTATAATCGTTTATTAAAAATTAATTACAAAATATGTCGTTATCGTATGCGTGAAAGAATATGTGTGTGTCAAAAAATCTAGACGTTTTTTTCGAAGGCCTCCTGCAGCCGTCAGATTGCCTCCTCCGTTGTTTACTAGATGGCGTTGGTAGTAGCGAGCGCGCGCGGCGACATGCCCCCGGCCTTGGGAGCACCTACTCCCAACGTTGATGAATCGGGGTGCGTTTCTTCAGGTTGTAGCGGCAAAGGGCATATTTTCGAGAAAGCCCTTCTCGTGGTCCCCGTCGCAGTATAGATGTCTGCGACACGGGAGACTCCGTCGGTACCTGGGAACACCTTAGTTATGCGTCCAAGCCGCCACTTGAGGGGTGGCAAATTGTCGTCCTTGATCAGAACCAGACTGCCCAGAGATAAATCAGGTTGTCTAGCCTTCCACTTTGTTCTTAGTTGTAGTTCCGATATGTATTCTTTTGACCACCGTTGCCAGAAATGCTGACGTAACTGCTTGATACGATGATAGCGGCTGAGTCGTGTCGTCGAAGCATCAGTCACATCTTCGGTCGGTGGAGCAGTCAACGGCCGGCCTATGAGGAAATGACCAGGTGTGAGAGGAGTGAGATCGGTAGGATCGGTGGATAAAGGTGTCATTGGACGGGAGTTAAGGACGGCCTCGATTTGTGTTAAAACCGTGCTTAGTTCCTCGTATGTAAGTTTCGCATTACCGGCAACGCGCCTAAGGTGATGTTTGCATGACTTTATCCCACTCTCCCATAGGCCTCCAAAATGTGGTGAATATGGTGGTATAAATTGAAACTGAATGCCATCAGTTGTGGCGAAGTCGACTATTTGATTTGAATTATTGAGAAGGAAAGAAGATAATTCTTTAGCGGCACCTACAAAATTTCTACCATTGTCAGAATAAATAGAATGCGGTTTGCCCCTTCTGCTAATGAAACGTCTAAGCGCTAAAATATACTGTTCAGAGGATAGACTAGTAACCAGTTCTAAGTGCACAGCTCGAGTTAGAAAACAAATAAAAAGACATACGTAACATTTTTCTAGCCGAGCACCTCTGCCCTTACGATTTAAAATCATCATTGGACCTGCATAATCCACTCCCGTACGGATAAATGGAAATCCAGCGTCCAAACGTTCGGATGGCAAGTTGCCCATCAGTGGGCTTAACGTCTTGCCTCTAATTCGCGTACAGACTATGCATTCACGCACGATTTTACGAACGAGATTTCTAGCACTCAACAACCACCACTTTTCACGAATATTAGATAAAAGAAGTTGTGGGCCGGCGTGAAGCAAACGTTTGTGTTCATGTCGAACCAATAAAACGGATAAATTATGTTTGCTACACAATAACATAGGATGTTTTTTGTTAAAATCAAAGTTTGTTGAATTACTAAGTCTACCTCCGACACGAATTAATTTGTTATCGTCTAAAAATACGTTTAATCCTGAAATACGGTTCATTACTCGATTATTAGTCTGTATTGGCCTATTATTTAATAAACACTCATACACCTCAGGAAATGATTGTCTCTGAGCAAAGCTAACTAGTACGCGCTGTGATTCATTTAACTCGTCAGCTGATAAGCAACCGGTTTTTTGCACTACTACACCGCTACGTTTCGTAGCTTTGCTTATGTTATTTATAAATCGCAATACGTATGCCCATATACGTATAACTTTGTTAAAAGATGAATAAGTTTCGAATTTAATTAAATCATATGAACGAATACAAACAAAATTGTTAACATTACATTTTAATTCTGGCAAAGTGTTGGCATTAATTACTCATTGCATGACGAGGAATCCTTAATTGTTCTAAATATTTTAATGTCCCAAAAAAGTTATTCCATGCTGCGGCAATATCAGGTAACACTGAAGTGTCCCAATCAAGTTTAGTAAGCCATAACCTTTGCAATAATATTTTCGCCATAATTACTGCTGGCGAAAGCAAACCGAGCGGGTCATATATTTGCGATATTATAGATAACATTACTCGTTTAGTTACATTAGACTTATTCGAACAATCATTAATTTTAGTAACGTAATATAATTCGTCACTAGTATTTTGCCAACCGATACCTAGCGTTTTGTTCTGTGAGTGTTCTCCTTCAAACAAATGCTCAGGCGCACTACTAGTGACGTCAGCGTTGAATGTCCACTTACGTAGTGAAAAACATCCAGACTGCAAAACTTTCGCTGTTTTTTCACAAATGGTTAATAATTGTTGATGATTATCACTACCGGTAATTAAATCGTCTACAAAAATATCTTTGGTGATAATGCGCGCTATCACTTCATCCTCACACTCTAAAGCAAGCTGTTGTATACAACGCATACTGAGGTAAGGCGCTGATGCCGTCCCGTACGTCACTGTATTAAGCTGATACACCTTTAGAGGGTCTACTGGTTTATCTCGCCAAAGTATGAGCTGCAACGACCGTTGATCCGGTTGGATCAAAACTTGCCGAAACATTTTCTCTACGTCGGCAGTTGCAACGAATTTATACTGCCGAAACCGTAACAATATAGAAAAAATATCATTTTGCAAAGCTGTACCCGGCAACTGGATGTCGTTTAACGATTTATTGGATGAAGTTGCGGCACTAGCATCGAAGACTACTCGCAGTTTAGTCGTCGTACTGCTTTCCCTAACTACGCCGTGATGCGGCAAGAAATAGTACGTTTTATTAAAATCGTGTATATGACTAATGTGACCCAAAGCTTCGTATTCACTCATGAAGTCACAATACATACGTTTATACTCGGGTGAACGTTCGAGTTTGCGTTCAAGCGAGAGGAACCTACTCTTAGCTAAATTATATGATTCACCTAAGATGTCAGGCGATTCCTTTAATGGGACGCGCACAGAAAATCTACCACCTGATTCACGCTTTGTCGTTTTATTAAATAAGTCCTCACACAATCGCTCATCATGTGTGAGTACATTAATTGATGGTTGAACATTTTCTATTTCCAAAAATCGTTTAAGTTGTTCGTCTATCGATTGATTGAAGTTACAATGAACTTGCATGAACTTGTTTTGACTTACGTCTTTCGTATACAACGGACCAGACAATAACCATCCAAACTTCGAATTTTGGAGGTACGGGCCATTTATTAATCGAATTCTACTTTCGTCTATAATTTCCCAGAACAGATCCGCACCAATTAATAAATCTATTTCCGACGGATTATGATAAGTGGGGTCTGCTAGCTGGATATTATTTGGAATACGTATAAGATCGGTATTTATGCTCGTCGTGGGCAAACTGGATGTTATGCGCTTCAAGACGAAACATCGTACCTTTCTACTATAATCGTTTAATTTGGAACGTATAATTATTTCACATGACTCATTACACTGTGTCACGGATTCAGAGACGCCTGAAATACGAATAGTGGACTGTATAGAAAGCGTATTTAATCGTTTTCTAAGTTTATTTGATATGAAACTATGTTGACTGCCATTGTCTAATAGCGCTCGGGCTGTATGCACACGTTTATCTTTATCTATAATATCCACTAACGCGGTGCACAACAAAACCGGTTGCAATGGATGACGTATTGAACTACGAGTATCTTCCGCGCGGCCAGATGTGTTATGCATACCTATAGCTAAAGAGTGCATTAAAGTCGAAGAACAGGCAGGTGACGTATTAGGATCAGCTGTGCGTTCGTTACGCACACACTCACCACTCTTATCGTTTAAATGAAGCAAAGTGTTATGTTTGGCTTGACATTGCTTGCAAGGCCCAAACATACATTCTGTAGACGAATGTCCTGCACGTAAACAGTTGCGACATAAACATTTCTCATCTACAAGTTTAATTCTATCCCTAACCGATAAGTTTAAAAATTTATAACACGTGTAAAGTGCATGACTATCGTTACACGAGGGGCAGTTAATTACGATACGTTTACTAGGGTTATAATTGGAATATTTACCTTTAGAACTTGTGCCACCTGCGGTTACATAGCTATGCACTTGTACGTTATTTTTGTTCTGAGAAACTTTGGGTTCGTTTATAACTGAAGGTTTCGTTTGAAATTTACTGTGACTGGCGTTAATCATGTCTAACATGTCGGCTTTATTCCTTAAAAATGATAACAAATCCTCTAGTTTTAACTTCTTATTGTTGTCGGAAATAATAGAACCTTTATGTTTTTCCCAGTCACGCTCAGTAGATGAATCTAACTTAGTTGTAATTAAGAAGATAATAATTGTATCCCATGAATCAGTGGGTTCATCTAAAGTTTTTAGGGCCCGTAAATTCCTCAAAACAGTATCGATTAATTTCCGTATTTGCATATGAGATTCCTGCTTTAACGGCGGAATAGAAAATAAAGATTTTAAGTGGTTGTGTACCAGAAGTCTAGCGTTGTGATAACGATTTTCCAATAATTCCCAAGCGTGTTTGTAATTATTGGCAGTAAATTCTAAAGCACTTATTACTTGTGACGCATTCCCGGTAAGTGATGAACGCAAGTAATGAAACTTCTGAATTTCATTTAAATCCGTACGTTCGTGGATCATTGTTACATACGTATTTCTATATTCTAACCAATGATCAAATAGCCCATCAAATGAAGGCAACTTAATATCAGGAAGTTTCAAATTTGCTCGAGATATACGACCGTTAGGTTTTGAATTTGAACTGTCACTAGTCTCTCCAATTTCAATAAAATTTTCGGCTATCGCTAAAATATCAAAATACAATGATTCAAAAGATTCTACGTATTCGCAATTAGAAGAAACTTCAGCGTCAGAGCAAAGCAACTCAATTTGACTCTCAATCTCATTGAATGTTTTATAATGATCAGTAGCAGCTTGCATCCTAAACTTAATCTGTTTTATTTGTAATGGGGATGGGCTGCTATCCTCAAATGCGTCTAAATACTTTTTGAATTGTGTTAAACGGCATCTCAAGTTACCTCTTTGCTTCTTGAGGTCAGAGAGGTCACTAGATCGTTTCTTAGTTGGAGACACTGAATAACTAGGGGAAGGCGCCGCTAATTTATCATCACCACCCATTTTAAAGGCCTACGTATAAGAATAGGTTAAAGTACTCACGGTTTAAAGTCTGCAATAACCTGGCTCCCGAGGGTGGAGTAGCGTATACTAACTTCTGGAATGCACAAAATCACGGTTTTAACACTGATCGCATAGGAAAGGTGAAGGCGGGATCAAAGACCTGACCGTTGAACTGAAGAATCACGAAGATGAGTTTTCTCGTAGGCACCGGTGCGATGACTTGCAAGATTTCGTATTTCTCGCCTTTTCTTCTTCTCTTATCCGGTTCGATGGACCATATGTTCAGGAACGGGGGCTTCGAAGACCTTTCAATGACTTATTTTATTCGTTTATGCGTATAATCGTTTATTAAAAATTAATTACAAAATATGTCGTTATCGTATGCGTGAAAGAATATGTGTGTGTCAAAAAATCTAGACGTTTTTTTTCGAAGGCCTCCTGCAGCCGTCAGATTGCCTCCTCCGTTGTTTACTAGATGGCGTTGGTAGTAGCGAGCGCGCGCGGCGACACCTACATTAATGATATGGCCAAACGTGGATGGACATATCATTAAACGTTGACGTTTAAACGATATGGCCAATTTTAGTTGGCCATATCATGAAATACAACCATTTCATGAAATAGCCGGCCACATCATGAAGTGATCAATTCTAAGATATGGCCACGACATAGGTATATACAAGGTTAGTCGGAAAGGGTGTAGCAATAGGTAGCAATCCGCGGACCACTTAAAGTATCACTGATGACGGTTTTAAAGCAAGTGTTAAAATTCGATAAGTTAATTTTTAAAAAAAACTTTTTATTTCTATGTAATATAATATTAAGTATTTTAGTTTTTTCAAAAATTCTTCGTCCCTACTTTAGTTACGAATTTAGAAAATGGAGCTTCCACAGCTAGTCATAGCTGAGGATAGATAGGTCTTAGCATATTTTTATGTAATTTTTGAACAGCTCTTTTTCTTAAACTATTGACTTTTGGGAAAAGTTGTTGAACAAAAGTTACTCATTATTATGTGTACTTACTTTAACACTCTTTCGGATTAGTATCCCCTTTCTGACTAACCTTGAATATTAGATACTAGCTGTGCCCGCGACTTCGTCCGCGTGGAAATCGGAAAACAACATCGTGTTGCAACAACTAAGCAATGTATATGTACTCCATTTTTTAAATCTAATCACTATTATTTCCAATAATGTTACTGCTCGTCACCCACAATGAATAGCGTAATAATTTGTACCCTATAATCTGACCCGCTCCTATACGGATGTGACTGCCAAATTTCTACTCGATCTGTCCAGTAGAACTGGCGTGAAGCTCAAACATACAAACGGACAAACAGACAAAAAAATATGTTTTTTGGCATCAGTATCATTCTTAGGATGCGTTGCACTTTTTTTTTTTAATATTTTATGTACAATTTTAACATCGTTAAGGTTTTATTCTTCTATATATCTGCTGTTCCCTACATTTGACGAGTTATGCGAACATAAATGTAGGGAACATCTGATTTTTTTTCGCGATTTTCGGTTTGGTCCCGTAGTAAAAGTTGTTCATAGTGATGAGTACAATCTCCCATTTTGGTTTGTCGAGTGTTTACAATTTCAACCTGTATGAATAGATATTGTTGCTAAAAGAATTAATAGAAACAAAATTGAAAGTTAATAAGCTACCTGCAGGTAGGGCATCCAATTCCGCTGGTTATTTGTAAATCGGGATTTGCAGGATCGACGATTTTTGATCTCGCGAGATCTCAGTATTTGCCAAATCCCGCATGTATTAATGCCGCATGCTGAGCTGTGTAAGCCTTTGTGTTGTAAAGACGATTTAAAATGGTAAAAATAAAAATCGTTATACTTACATTTATTGCATTTATTTATGAGAAAATATTAAATTCAAATCTAATTTAGAAAATGAAGCCATCTTTTGCTAGAAATCATTTCAGAGAAAATAGATTTCGTATACGAAAACCGTGTCAAAAAGTTTGGTTTAGATGTGGTTTGCTTGCGATTTGTTAACAATTACAATAGTAGAATTAGATCTTTGTCATTCTTCTTAAATCTCTAGGACGAAAAGAAAAGCAAAAGTATATTAACAAACATTTTGGGTGACTCGAGGTAAGTTTTAATGACGTTTTCCTCTAAAATAGTCTTCTTCCTGATGCTTATCCTGTTATGTAAAAAACGGTGAAAAAACAAGTTGGAAAACCGTTACTGATCACAGGTTTCTAGGGCAACGTAACATACCTCTGTTTTGTGAACAAACAAAAATCCATACATATTCAAATCATTGTGAACTCTGTTCGTGTATCAACACAAAAGTTGAACGAAAAAATGGCTCCGAAAAGTTTGGATAGATAGCCATGTTTTTTCCAGGTAAAGTTTAGACTACCGTGCCGTAGATAAACTATAAAAGAATAGGAAAAGTTTGGTATAAAAGATTGAAGGTAGTTATATCTAAGGGTACACACAGAGTAGCATGGGAAAAGCAGAAAACGAAAATTGCCTTTTAAATAAAGTTGCGTTTTAACCATATCAAGAGTTCTGATTTTTTAAAGTGTATATAAATAATGTCACCAACATAAACCTTAATTATCTCGGAAACAAAGAATGCTACCTTATTTTTTTATAAATTATTTAATAAAACTCAAATAAAATTAATAGAACTTTTTAAATAATTTAATAAATGCTTTTGGTTAAAGGATTAGCATTGCCATACAACGTGGCAATGCTGCCATGCCAGCCTTCTGGGCACGTTACCAGTTGACAGCGATGCGGATTAATATTTTGACGCCCTATTTTAGTTTATAGTTTTATTAGGATACATTTTTCTTTATTTGTAAATGTAAATTTAATATTGTTTGTGTAAATGTTGTATAACTAAACAGAGTAGATAATGTAATTGTAACTCTTAAATTAAGTCAATCCTAAATATCAAATTCATCTACATCAACTAAATTACGTAAAATTATTCCTACGTTTGACGATATGTAAGTGAATGAACGAGATAGTTAGATGAGATAGAACGGGAGAAATGCTATAGTTGACGTTTTGCTGTTTTGACACTTGGTAAGCAGTGGCTTAGCTTTGTGAAGCCTCGCCCACGGCGACTTTGTGTAGCGATGCTGTCGCGCATGTTTATCGATACAGCCGTGATGCTGTCGCTGGCTGTGTACCTTCGCCCAGATTCTGTACGCGATAGTAGCGATGCAGAAGCGCGTTTACAAAACGCGCGACAGCGTCGCTACAAAAAGTCGCCGTGGGCGAGAGGGCTAAGACTCATAAAATCGGTGTCGTAAAGTTAGGACATGTCCGAAGCATTTAGGCAGCTCATAAGATTGGTGCAACGCATTTCTAAGGCTAAGTGCATCCTAGTGCAGACGGGCATGAAAGTTTATCCGTAATTAGTCTATGATAACTAGCTTTTGCCCGCAGCTTCGCTTGCGTGAAATTTTGAACCCATTAAGTGACGATTTTCCATACAAACTTTCATCCCCCATTTAACTCCCTTAGGAGTTGAATTTCGAAAAATCCTTCCTTATTCCTTGTCTACATTATAAAAGGAACCTTTGTACAAAATTTCAGTTTCTAGGGCCAAAGGTTTGGGCTGGGCGTTGATGAGTCAGTCAATCAGTCAGTCAGTCAGGACTTTTCTGTTTATTTATATAAATAAACACAAGTTCACTCATATGTCTAGGTATTATATCCTTGATTTAATCTTCATTCATTCCACATTTTCTTCCTGTTTCTACTGCTGCGTCGCTGTACGTTTCCGCTTTCGCTGCCGTGTCATCTCCTCCCGCACCTATACACAGTTCCATTTCATCGGACATAAACCCACTTATTTTAGACTTTGAAGACAAGACAGTTCGTTTGATCTCATGTCACTTCGATAAATCTTATAAGAAAGCTTTATTTGACATAATTCAAATAGGGCTTAACAAATACTGTCATTGTCTGTCTAGGAATTCTCGGGAGAATGTAAGCTCAACTCAGGCATTGTTGCTTAAAACCTGTTTTATTAGATAACATAAATCAAGCCTGTATTCCCTGAAAGATAGCGCAGAGGTGTATTGTACACCCTCATTTCGCAGTAATGTTTAAAGTCCCATGTAATGGGGGGCGAGCCTATTGACATCAATCGGGCACTAATCCAGATTCCAGACTGCTAGCGAGAAATTCTATAACCCAATAACACTTTGTCCGACCTGGGGATTGAACCCAGGACCTCACGTTCAGCAGTCGCGCTTGCGACCGCTAAAGCAACAAGGCAGTCATAATAATCTCTATTTAGTATAAAACAAAGTCGCTTCCCGCCGTCTGTACTATTAGATCTTTTGAACTACGCAACGGATTTTGATGCGATTTTCATGAATAGACAGAATGATTCAAGACGAAGGTTTACATGTATTATGTGTGAATTTTAAATCGTTTATGGTGCGGGTTCCAACTCAACATCTAGATACCTTCCTAAAAGAGGAATTTTGGCCGAAGGGTGTCGTGTATCGACGTTTCCGCGGAAGGTTACGCGACAACACGCAGCGCAACACGACGCCGACACTACGTGTACAATAGTGCGTTATTAAGTTATATCTAATATGTATGAATTTATTTTGATATGTATGTTAGTTTTTAAGGTATTAATCTATGGCCTTTTGTAGCCTGTAATATGTATAGTATAAGTGTATCTATTAGTTTCGGCTAGCCTCCACGACACAGGGAATCCTAGTGTGGAAGCTAGTACCAAATGTAATATTATTATTATGTAAGTTTATTGAATAAAAAAAAAATACATGCATACGCGATAAACGACAAACACGCGGGCTAAGCCGCGAGCGACCTCTAGTATATCATATATTACTACTATTTGTATGACTATTTCATAGATTTGCAGTTTCCTCGGATAATATTTTCTCGGATTCAGATCGAAAGCAATGCAATTCTTTACTCTTGGAAATAATTCCGCTCTCAATCCAGTTCCGATTTCACAACATGTAAAGAAAACATGCGTACCTACTCTTGAATGAAAGTAGACAATATACTATTTCCACTCTAATTTCGATTAATCCATTCAATAAATCACTTAATATTAAACCAATTTGGTGCCAATTTTGCATTCAAAGGATAATATTATTGCCTGGATTAATTCCAATAACGAATGATCGGAATTATTGGTAATTGGGTTTTTCTAATATGATATTTTTATATTATAACGTTTGTAAGACACATTCGGTTTACTCACGTGCATTTTTTTCGACTCGCGACCTTGCCTCGTGATCATGATAAAGGGCTCCGTTTGGGTCCGAAACTAGTCGGTCAATCCCGAAAAAAACACGTGAGTAAACCGTAACTAATCATAAATAAAATATTTTTAGTTAGAAGCTTGAGAAAAGTCATCAAGCCGAACAAAAAAAAAAAGTATTATCCCACTTTGATTTACGTTAAATATTTCTTTTTAAACACGGGTGGCTAATTAACAACAACCGCGCCGATCATACAAATTGCGATGTTAAGCTGCACTCGCAGCGGTCAGTCCGTCGATGGGTGAACGTTCGTTACACGTCAAAACCCCTCCATGCCTTGGAGAGCACGTTAAACCGTCGGTCCCGGGTGCAATACGAATACCTATCACAGTCGTTACGGGTAGTCAGAAGCCCGTAAGTCTGCCAACCGGTGCAACCTTAGTATATCAGCATTGTCCAGTTACTGAGTTGCGGAGGTCAGATGGCAGTCGCTCCGTTAAAAATATTGGTATTCAGCCGCATCTGGGGGCCTACTCCCTAAGCACGAAGTCCGTGGTTTCGGCCTTAGTTACGAGTGTTTCCTACTCCCTATCACCTACGGACATACGATTATTTCGGGGCCCGAACTAAGAATGAATGACAACACGATTTGACAGTTGTCCCTACGACCGATGTGTTTTTGCCCGTCCGAAAAGTTGAACTTGACACTTGTTTTGTTCAATTCTACGTTTCGGGCTACTTCGTTGACGGACTAAGGGAATAGGGCCCCTGGTTAGACTGGAAGCTGACCCGAACATAGTTGGGAAAAAGGCTCGGAAGACCGTACATTTAAAGGACTAAGTGCGGAAACCACATCTCCTAACATAGAAGGCTCGGAAGAACATTCCTTTGTAAACGTACATAGAACTGCTGCTTGCTGCTATTCAAAAATCGTTTACCGAATGTAGAGCGAGATTGTTGCTGGCTCTAAATAAAACTAGATTCAGAATTGAGTGTTTGTAGCGTACACCACATCGCTTAAAATATGAAGGAAGGCAATATTCGCATCAATCGCATCGCACTTGTAGCTGCCATATCAACGTTGTATAGTTTGGTAGGTAAGACAGAAGTTTCGCTAATATTAGATAAAATCGAAAAAAGCCGATTTGATGTCTGTCTATGTGGGACAAGATCGAACCAAAATAATTTTCAATATGAAAAATGACATCCAAACAGCCCGAGTGCTGCAGGCGATTTTAGTTTTTGGTGCCATTTTTTATCTATTATTATACAGTATTTTAAACTAACGAAAGGCGTTCCCGTTAACCAGCAATACTATAGAGTCCATAGACACAAAATGAAAACCAAATAAAAATAAATCAAATTATCACAAAAAATAAAAAACTGATACGTAAAAGCAACGCTTACAGTACATGCGCACTTGCCTATTAATTTAGAAAACACGGCAACATAGCATTTAATCTATCTACACAACTATTTTGGTCCGAATTTAAAAAATTTTTTTTTTTGCTTGTTTTTTACTAGCTGTTGCCCGCGGGTTCGCTCGCGTTAATTTATAATTTAAAAAAAAAACTCTTTACATACTATTAAAGTTTCTTTAATAGGTACCTAATATAATTCAATCATGATTCGAAAGACACGTGGCGCCATCTATTATAGTTATTGTTGTTTTCCTCGGGAACAGTACTTTTTTTCGGGATGAAAGGTACCCTATATCCGTTTCTGTACACCTAACAACGTATAAGCAAAATTTCAGGATGATAGGTTCAGTGGTTTATGCGTGAAAAGGTAACAAAGAAACTTATTTTCGCATTTATAATATTAGTTAGGATTTTCATATTAATGTATTAATGATGTAAATTAACAGGTTTATGGGAACGCCCTCTGTTATAATTTAAGAAACTGTATATGGAGAGAAAAGGTTTCAAACATATCCTATTTACGTCGATCTTGTCCTAACTTACCATCTTAATTGTAGATATACCTACTCGTAAACCTACGTTTTGCTTATGACAAATTCAACCAACAATTACCTACATCTCTTCCCTTAGGAAACTTATTAAGTGAGAACAATTGATGTGCTTCCCTATTTCGGAACCACAAAGGAAGGTTTCAAGGTACCTACGTCACTGAAAATATATTTTACTCCCAGATGCCCAAAGAAACATATCCCATCCTGAAACAAAAACAGATAATAAATAAGTTATAAGTAAACTTTACATTATTATTCCTTAATAATTTTCATTCATAATTTGTTTACACCTGTACTTCTCTCTCCAATTTGTTATGCGTTTATGTACCTTCGTCGGGGCAACTCGGTCTAAAAATACCTCAGAAATTGGTTGCACAGAGTTGCAGTGCTAATAAAGATTAGGAAATAGTTCCGGTGAAATTTTCATACCTGTTTCAAGTGGTTGTAACCAGGCTAAAAGCATTTTACGCAATAATTCTGCAATGGTAATTTAACATTTTCAGAATTATGGTAACGGCGATTTGTGTATTACTCTGTGGTCTCGGGATAAAGGAATGGAGATTCTGATTCTATTTTCGAATTTAATTTCGTAAGGAATTTGGAATCTCTTTTGAATATGACAATTCATAATGGTATAGAATGTTTTTAAAATTGGAAATGCTATATCGAGATTTTGTCGTAGGTAGTGGTAGTCTTTTTTTTTTTGTTTATTAATATCTGTTCCATTTTGCTTTTTTTTCCTTCATAGTAAAAAGCACTAAAATTGAAAATAATAACAAGAAATACGTTGTAATCGAATGTGTAATTCCTTAAAACCACATGATCTATTACTAGTGTAGATAAACCGGGGATCAAAAATTAAATTAAAAATTGATTAAAATGGAAAAATGAAAATGTTTTTTTTTCTTGCGGTGTGAAGTGGTCGTATCTTAACCACCTAATAAAGTTTCAATAAAAAAGAAACAAAAAAAAAAAGCAAATATAAGCTGACGGCAAGCGCTACACTGGCGCGATATTGCTCCGCGCAGCGGCGCAGTCAGTTCACTCGGGGCGCTAAAATGACAAAGAAAAAGAGTTTTTAAAAAAAAACGTTGTCTCTTACAGAAACCTGCAGAAACCCACTCAAGGTTAATCTGTGTCACCAGTAGAGCACGCGTTTTGATGGAATTATACGAATTTACTTGTTCACATTCGAACACTTTCATTGTTCGCACAGCTAAGGAGTGGGATTCCCTGCCGGAGTCTGTGTTTCCTGATAGCTACAAACTTGAGGTCTTTAAGTCAAGAGTGAATAGGTTACTTCTAGGCAAGCGTGCTTCACCGTCGACTACATCATTGCTTACCATCAGGCGAGATAGTGATCAAACGCGAGATAAAAGATAAATAAAAAAAAAACGTTTACACTCTGTATTATCTTAATCTTTCATAAGATTGTTAAAACAGTTTGAACAGCTTCAATCCAAGCGACCTCAGTCGCTACAAGTCAAAAGATAAAGTTCTACAAAACAAAATGTCCACTGCTTGTATAAGAAATTGTAAAACCGAGACAGCTTTGTACTTTTTAATGCTTCTAACAATGTTAAACCTAGCTCGTAAGGCGCGTTTACATTTAGCGAGTGTGTACGGGCGGTTGAGAATACATCGTAACTAACCCATTGTTAACTTTCTGGGGTAGTAAAAAGCAAGTTATTGTGTAGACGACCAATGTAAATGTAGGTTTTAAAAATGGGTAAGTAATGGTATTATGTAATGGTTCCTCACGTGACAAACAGATGATCTGATGAAAATCAAGGGAAGCCGATATAGGCGCTAATGGCTCGAAGTAGTTGCATCATCTATAGTGTGCGATTTTCGGCAGCGCTGCGTCCCGGAATCGTCTACGCACGCAGTGCTACCGCAGCTCTGTCGTGGCGATGCGTCCCCGTCTACCCGACAATGTCGAATGATGCCTTAGAATAGAATAGAAAAATATTTATTTAAGTGACCAATAAGATAGCAATACTAAAAACTATATTAGTTAAGGATATACATGTTAGAGATAGTAATTAATACGTTGCTTATAATTAATTCGGATGGCAACACTGAACAGGTGCCATAGATGTCATGCGAGCTGTCAATGTCAAACTGTTAGTCAGCTGTCAATGTCACTGTCAGTAGTGCGTTCGTTGGGATATCTCTCTCACTTGCTCTCCAACCAGCGCCAGCGCCGGGTGTGCGCACTGACTGCATAAGGAAAACCAACATGTCGGATGCTAGCGACGACCACGTGCAAACAAATCGGCTTGAATCCGCGACAGCAGCGGTGGGATCGCCCCCAAATTCACCCTGCGTGTCTGCCGCGATGCCTGCTACTCAAGATCGGGAATATTTTACGCCGAGATACGAGACTCAAGAAAATATGGCGCCGGGTCCGTCGACATCAAAGCGTGACGAACGTGGCGTACCTCCACCTGAAGCATGGACAATATTTTTCCAAAATATGATGGCGGGCTTCCAGAACTCCAACCAGAAATCCCCTACGAACATCGTGGATCCGAGAAAACTGAAGGCAAACGAGGTTTATTTACCCCCATTTGATCCGGACGATTGTCAGTTTACCGCAGCCCAGTGGTGTGAGGAGATCGAACACCATATGAAAAACAATTCGTGGACGGATTATGAAACCAGGAACGCCGCGTTCACTCACTTACAGGGACGTGCTAAGAAGTGGGCCGCACGTTCGTACCCTTTGTGCAAGACCTGGGAAGAGTTAAAGGAACGTCTCACTCGACAGTTTATTTCAACTAGAAGGTTCTACGATTTGTTTCGCGATATGGTGGAGTACAAGAGCGACCAGGCAGCAACATACATCGAGTATTCTACCAACAAGTTGGCGCTGATAGACCGGTTGGATACTGGCTGGGGTGAGTCCAACAAGATTGAAGTGGTGATCTCCGGCATCGTAGACGCTCAGGTACGCACAGATCTGCTTAAAAATACCCCAACTAGCTTTGTGGCGCTTGATAGACATTTAAATACGTATCCTAGCATTAAGAACCTTAAGCGCCATTCCGATAAGACACGAAGTGAGCATGAAGTTTCTAAGCGACCTAAGTTAAGCGATTCAGATGCGGTTCGTCGTTGTCACTATTGCAATAAGATAGGACATTTAAAAAAACATTGCTTACTGTTGCGTAATAAAAATAAAAGTGATGGTACCACTCACTCTCGTCCGTCCAACGATAAATCTAGCGACAAGCCAACTGTTACACAATGTTCTTACTGCCACAAACCTGGACATTCTGAATCTACTTGTTTTACGAAGCAGCGAGAAGAAAAATCTAAAGATTCCAAAGACTACAAATTGCAAGCGAAGTCGGTCAATGTTTGTTCACCTTCTAATGACTCCTTGATTAAAATATGCGTAAGTGGCTATACCCTACAAGCATTGATCGACAGCGGTTCAGAATGTTCGCTGATTAAAAAGGAGATAGCTGATTGTCTACCGGATAAAAAGGAAATCTCGTTTACACGCCTCACAGGTATTGGCTCCGTACCATGTTATTCATTTCGGAAAATGACTACTTATGCTGAGTTTGACGGGTTTCATACTGAAATAACGTTTGTCATTGTTGACTCACATTTGCTTCCACACGACGTGATTTTAGGTAGGGACATATTTAAGACACCTGGTCTAGTGTTCACCCTTGACAGCGACGGCGCTAAAATTATACGCGATGCTAGTGTCAATATGTGTCTCACTATAAACACAAACACAGCGTTAGACCAAATTAACACTGACCTGACTGAGCAGAGTGATGTTGATAGATTAAGGTCTATATTGGAAAAATACAGAGATAATTTTACTAGCGGCAATTCTAACACCACCGTTAGTACGGGAACGATGCAAATTAAACTAAAGAACCCCTACAAAATTGTACAAAGACACCCGTATAGGTTAGCTCCTTCCGAACGAGCCATAATGCGAGAAATTATAGCTGACTTAGAAAGAAAAGAAATAGTGCGTGAAAGTTCTTCGCCGTTTTCTAGCCCTGCCCTGCTCGTTAAGAAGAAAGACGGTTCTGACCGCCTTTGCGTAGACTATAGGGAGCTTAACTCCAACACTGTGCGAGACAACTACCCTTTACCGTTAATATCGGAACAAATTGATGCACTTGGGCGGGCGTCTTATTTCTCAAGTTTAGACATGGCTTCAGGGTTCCACCAAATTATGATGGCATCCCAGAGCGATATCGAAAAGACCGCGTTTATCACCCCGGATGGTGTTTGGGAATATTTGAAAATGCCTTTCGGGCTCTGTAACGCACCTTCCGTTTACCAAAGGGCCATCAACAAAGCACTAAAAGGACTAAAAGATAAGATAGCACTCGTTTATATGGACGACGTCCTAGTATTTTCAAAAACCAAGGAGGATGCGTTCCAGAACCTTGACCAGGTATTGTCCGCCCTGTCACAAGCCGGTTTTGCTTTTAATTGGAAAAAGTGCACCTTTCTGAAGTCCTCAGTCGAGTACCTGGGCTACGTCATCGCTGACAATAGTATCAAACCCAACCCCGTAAAGATAAAGGCTTTAGCCAACGCTCTCCATTGCCGACTTGCGTGAAGGAGCTGCGCCAATTTAACGGCCTCGCTGGGTACTTCCGAAAGTTTGTGCCTAGCTTCTCCTCTATCATGGCGCCCCTATACTCCCTTACTAAAAAGGACGCCAAATGGGCCTGGACTCCCGAACATACAAAGGCTCATGCAACTGTGATAAGACATCTGACTTCTGCACCCATATTGACGATATTTGACCCCGACAAACCAATCGAGCTACACACAGATGCGAGTTCGATTGGGTATGGAGCAATTTTATTTCAAAAGATTGACAATCAGTTAAAAGTTATCGGTTATTTTAGTCAGAGAACAACTGATGTAGAAAGTAGATATCACAGTTACGAGCTGGAAACCCTCGCAGTATTTAAAGCACTAAAACATTTTCGGCATTACCTACTCGGCAGAGAATTCAAGGTCGTTACAGACTGTAACGCCTTAAAGGCATCACGTCATAAGCGCGAACTTTTACCTCGCGTACACAGGTGGTGGGCGTACATGCAAACTTTCGATTTCGAAATAGAATATCGAAAGGGTGAAAGAATACCACATGTAGACTACTTAAGTCGTAACCCCACTGATTGCAAAGAAGTGAATGTCTCGCGTGTGAATGATGAATGGTTGCAGGCTGAACAAAAGTTAGACCCCAACATCAATCAAATTATGGAATCTATAGAAAATGATACGATTGATGCGAATCTTAGGTCGTCTTATACCTACAAAGACAATTTACTGTACAAAAACTTCCAGGTAGATGGTAAAACAATTAGTCGCGTTATAGTTCCTAAAAACTTCCGCTGGCAAATAATTCAAAGGTTTCATGACGAATTAAAACACCTCGGCTGGGATAAGACCTTGTCTAAAATAAGAGAATATTTTTGGTTTCCCAACATGTCCTCGTCCGTTAGAGCGTATGTCGACCACTGTCTGCCATGCAAAATAAATAAGAACCCTTCTGGTAAAAAACAGTCTACCTTACATCCCATAGATAAGATTGCGGAACCGTTCCATACTATCCACATAGATACCAGTGGTAAATTGACCGGCGGAAGGATTTCCAAAGAATATGTTATTGTTATTATCGACGCTTTTACCAAATTTTGCCACTTAACTACAGTTAAAGATCTAACTTCGCGATCTGCTTGTGAAGCTCTCAGAAGTTTCGTTCACATATTCGGTACACCCAAACGTATTATCTCCGATCAAGGCACTTCGTTTACAGGACAAGATTTCCAAAACCTTTGTAAAGAGTGGTCTATTGAGCTCCACGAAATTGCCCGTGGCGTAAGCGGCGCCAACGGACAGGTAGAGCGGATAATGTCCGTGCTAACAAATTGTTTTTCAGTCGCTGAAAATCATGAAAATCGGTCTTGGAAATCTGTTATTGGTGAGGTCCAACTAGCTTTGAACTGTACCGTGTCTAAAAGCACTGGCAAGAGTCCATTTCAGTTATTATTTGGTTGTAACAAAAACCCGCCTAGACTAAATTATCTCACGATAGATCTTGGTACTAGCAACGAACGGGATTTGACAGAAACAAGACAGACAGCTAAGAGTAGGATGGACGAGCAAGCGATCAAAGACAAAATACGTTATGATGCTAATAAAGCCGCTATTCGTCCTTTTGTAGTAGGCGACCTTGTCTTAGTTCAGAAAAATCCACGCATTATTAACAAGCTAAGCGAAAAATTTAATGGTCCATGTAAGATTACTAAAGTCTGTCCAAATGAACGTTACATGGTTGAGCCGTTATCTGGAGGACGGGCCCAATATGTGTGCCACGAACGTCTACGTAAATACCCAGCTAGCTTACCTGAATTATCAGAATGTCTCGATCATGTAGTATCCAAAGATGATTAGTTTATTTTCAAACAAATTGTGTTTGTTAATTTGGTATTATAATTTGATGCGCTGATTAGCGATACCGTACTGAAATACTAGATCTGGTCATGTGGTTGATTGTAACCCTAGATTAATAAATGACTTGTGTTTACCGCTGATTGACAAAATGTTTTATTTACATGCTGAAAGCTACTACGCTTTGTCACAAGAATGGATTGAAAGTCTTGTCGCTTTGTCCTGGTGATCTGCTGAAAGCTACTACGCTTTGTCACAAGAATGGATTGAAAGTCTTGTCGCTTTGTCCTGGTGATCTGCTGAAAGCTACCACGCTTTGCAGTAAGGATGGGTTCAAAACTGTTTGACCCTTGACCACTGCTGAAAGTTTCGACGCTTTGCAGTGTGTATGAGGAAGCACTCCTTCTAATTAATGCTGAAAGCTTTAACGCTTTGCAGTAACTTTTGGTATCAATGTGCTGAAAGCCTTTACGCTTTGCTTTTTGTTAAGTTAAAAGCTGCTCGCAACGTTTTGTTTGTGTGCTTGCCGAGCTGAGTGCTGACATTTACGCTGACCGTATCGGCGAGTAGCAACGCGAGAGCGCGTTGATGAGCAGAATGGCCGTGTTAGAGATAGTAATTAATACGTTGCTTATAATTAATTCGGATGGCAACACTGAACAGGTGCCATAGATGTCATGCGAGCTGTCAATGTCAAACTGTTAGTCAGCTGTCAATGTCACTGTCAGTAGTGCGTTCGTTGGGATATCTCTCTCACTTGCTCTCCAACCAGCGCCAGCGCCGGGTGTGCGCACTGACTGCATAAGGAAAACCAACATGTCGGATGCTAGCGACGACCACGTGCAAACAAATCGGCTTGAATCCGCGACATACATTTTATACATAACTATGACTCACCGCTGCCTCATCCTATGAGAGACGGCGCAACAGCCGCCCACTTATAAACAATCTAATCTGCTTGCAATCATGTTTAGGGTACTGTAAGTGCTGGCTCGCACCCTGTTCACCAAGGAAGCGCACCTCTTACGCATCGTTGCGTAGAAGCAATCGACATGACGTGCGTCTGCGAACATTCCCGATGCGCTACAGAAGCGGGGCAGCTCGACCAGCACTCTAAACGCGTTATTCAAACTCAAACTCAAAACTCATGTATTCAAAATAGACTAGAATTACTTGGTTATTTTTGAACGTCAGATTTACAATAGACATCCCACAAAAAAGCCCTCTCTTCACCGCTTCCTAGTGTTTATGCTGTGAAGAAGAAACGGCGCAACAAACTCCCCAGCAACATAGATCTGTCTGTCAGGTGAATAAATGAACTGATTCTATACAAAGAAAATCATAACATTTTTGCAATAATAAAATTATGCAATTACAGGAACAGTAAAAATTAAAAAAAAAAGTACTTATATCAATTCTATATGAATTGACATAAATCCAAATCGTATCTAAATAATATAGATACCAGTGTCGAAGGCTCCATACAACTCGATTCCTATCGGCTTCCCTTTCGAAACGAGTAGTTACTGGAATTCACGCATCACACTTGAGCAAGGTAAGTATTTTTTGGTCCGGCTTCCCTTTTAAGAAAATTCACCCTACGCCACTGATAGATACACACATAAATAATATGAATACACACATAAACCTACACATAAACACTAATGGTTTCCAGGGAAGTCACATGTGCAGAAAAGATCTAGCGCCACACGTCCCATCGTCAACATAGTCGTTTATCTTATAGTAAAGTATTGAACTGAAACTTAGACTTCTTACTCAACCAATGTAAACGCGCCCTTTTATTCATTTCCAACGTGATGGAGTAGTCCGTTATACTTATTATCTGACTTAATAAATTATTTGCTAGCTTTTTTGTGAACAAAAGAAATAAATGTTAGATACATTAGAATGAGAATGATTTACTAAATACTTTTGTGTTTAAGTGCCGTTTTGACATTAATCATTTTGTATTGTGTTCATAGATTTATTGTTATTACTTTATTGTTTTAATTTTGAAAATAATTTATTCGAATACACAGTGGCCAAATATTCTCTATACAGGGTGTACACGAATTCGTGCAATTCCTTCAAACCACGTGATCTACTAATGACAATGATTGACCCTGCATAGGTTTATTTCAAAATCAACAAAAAAAAAGTTTTCAAAAAATGAACCATTGTATTCTGTATCTGAGTAATTTTAGCGTCCCAAATTAACTGACTGCGCGGAGCGATATAGTCGTGCCCGTCAGCTGTGCCGCCGTGCCTTTCATTCATTTATATGGCATCGAAATTTTCCGTCACATAAAAATTTTATTTGAGAAAAAAAACTTCATTTTTATTTTTAATCAATCTAAATTCCGTACGGGCTTAAGCTATACCACTAATAGATCATGTGGTTTGAAGGAATTACACGAATTCGTTTACACCCTGTATTATAGACCGTTCCGTTTTTAGCCATTATTTTGTTCGTGTCCTGGGGCTCAATTCTCCTAAAATAAATTGTTGCCAAACGCAATCGAACCACAACCGTCAGTCAATTTTTGTTTTAGAAAACTTTCAAAATATTTTGTTTTTTGTGTCAAACAATTCGACGGCTTTTGAAATTGAGAACTGTCTGAATGAACGGTTCGGCCTTGGTTCGGTTGTGATTTATCAAGATTTATTTTAGGAGAATTAGGCCCCTGTATCTATATTTTATTTAGTGTATTGTATTTTAATATGAAGAACATGAAACCATGGTCCGGTATTTGAACTACATACTGATGTACTAGTTATGGTTTTTTTTAATAAATATCTCTTTGTTGTAGAAGTTTCGGACAGCCCTGTATGCAGTCTGCATGGAGTAGAACGAAACCGCAGCCCAGGTGCTACTAAATTACCCTTTTTTATCGTTTGTAAATCCTCATGGATTCCCGGGGAAGGTGAAAGGTTATGCCGGATTCTTACTGGCTAAAAACCCACGGTGTTCCCTCCCCTGACCTATGGCCGGGGTTGCGGGATTCGCAGCTGCATGCACCGCAACCCCGGCAGACTACTAAATTACCCTGAGGTCGCCATCAACAGGACTATAGTACTTCGGCAACCCGACTACTCTCCGAGACTACTTTCCCTGGTACCTCATTAACGTCGTATGTGTATGTCCATTAACTAACCTCATTACGATTAGCTTTCTTTTTTATTACTAACGTTACTCTCAAGATATCTTTATCTTATTATACAGTGATTTTCTTTGTAATGTGTTTTGATGACAATTAACCCTGTCAGTTTTTTTATATAGTTTAGCGTAATTTTACCTTTTGTAAATGTCAGAGCTTTGTAGACTTGCTAGATGCCTGGATACCTAGTTAATTTGTGACCATATTTTTCATTTTGTTTTTTTGTGTGGTTCCTGCTCTTAAGTCTACTTTGCTGTCTCATAACTATTCTAAGTCATAACTGTACCCACTCAAATTGTTAAAGATATAGATTTTAAAAGAGTAACCATGGAGTTTCTTGCCGGCTCTTCTCCATAGGAAACGACTAATTGGAACCGTGCACCTAAATTCGACTTTTCATTAGCGCCTGTAATGGTTTATGTGAAATAAAAACTTTTGATTTGAGACACCGTCAGCACATTAAAAGTTTTTTTTATTCAATTTTCTTTTCGAGGGATTAGTTTACTTTTCGTGACTATCCTGGATGTTTTTTTTTTACCGTCTGGAAAAACAATGGGTATAATAAGTGAACGGAGTAGAAGGCTTCGGCATAGCTTTTTTTTTCCTTTACCTACCTATTGTGATTTTTTTACATCCATAGATACCTACTATAGAAACTCAAATCATACGCAGGTGTATTTGATTTGAATTTAGATATTATTTAATCGATTTATTTGTTTCAAAATTTCCGTTTTTATTTATTTATTTATTTATACTTCTATGCACTATGGTGGTACATAAGGCGGACTTAATGCCATAAGGCATTCTCTACCAGTCAACCTTTGGGTTAAAACGAAAAGCATCGAAATAGGTACAGGAAAAAATAAACAAAAATGAGATGACAATTTCGAACTGAATATAGTACGAATTCATAAGATAAATATAAGTTACATAAAATACATAAATACAATTAATAAAATATATAGATATTATAATAAATATCAAATACAAAACATTACGCTACGGTATAGGAGCTGTTCTCTGTCAGATTCTGAATGGAGAGGAAAGAGTCATAGCATATTATAGCAAGTCTCTTACTAGTCAAGAGAAGAACTACAGTGCTACGGAGCGCGAGGCTCTGGCTGTGGTTTCTGCAATTGAAAACTGGCGTTGTTATGTGGAAAACGGTAAAAAGTTTATCGTATATACTGACCACGCTGCGCTAAAATGGTTTCTAACTCTAAATAACCCTACTGGTCGTCTAGCCAGATGGGGAGTTCGTCTATCTTCCTATAATTTTGAAATACGACATCGTCGTGGTGCTGATAATGTTTTGCCTGATTTTCTTTCTCGGTCTGTACCTGTTTCCGCCATTATTAATGACGTGGAGACTAGTACTAATTCTAATTTAAATTCACCGGTTTCTACTAATGATTCTTGGTATTTAAATATCTATAAAGGTTGCTTTGGTTCTCCGACTTCCTTTGTCGATTATCAGGTAATAAACAATAAATTGTATCGTTTTAAAAAAGATTTAAATCCACTCACTAGGGATTTTCAGTGGAAAGAAGTTATTCCATCTGAGCAACGAGATAGCATCATGTCTGAAAATCATTCTTCGCCCACTGCTGGTCATCTTGGTATCTTTAAAACGTACAAACGTCTTGCGCTTAATTACTATTGGCCAGGTATGTACTCTGACGTTGTCAAGTACGTAAACTCGTGCGATGCTTGTATCTCTCACAAACATCAAAATCATTCTACTTTGGGTCATATGGGTAGGCCTAAATCGTGTCAGAAGCCATTTCAAATGATAAGTATCGATTTGATTGGTCCACTACCTCCTAGTAGAAAACGAGACACTGGCATTTATTGCATTTATTGGTTTAGTTTGAAAATTTACTTCAAAGTAGTTGTATTTTTTTAATGAAAAATTTCATTAAATGAATAAAAAAAACTATGCCATGGTGTTCCACTCCGTTTACCCAGTATTTATTTATCCTAATGCTGGCTTTTCTTGACGTTTTGGGGTATTTATTTCTACCTGCCAGCAAAATACGCCCTTCGTCGTGGAGTTACGGAAAACTGCCCGCCATAAAAACATGGCTGCTTAAAATCACAATAAGGCGACAACGAGTCTACGTTCCAAATACCTATTACATTATCGGCACGTTGAATGTAGTACAATAGTCCTAATATTAAAAACAGTGGGCGGTAATGGGCTTAGGGCTATTTTCATGGGACACCATAATACTTAACGCCCATGGGGTATTACAGCGTGGGAAGTTTCCCTTTTACAGAGAATGGTACTTTGAAAGTCAAAGTGCTTTTTTCCGGGACCATTGTTTTGTTGCCTTGGAAACGATGTAATGCATTATCTGTTTTCTTGTGAAGATTTTTAATGAAACCTTCCTTCACGCCAATTGTCATTTATCTATTCTACTTATCAAATAACTTGGTCCAATGTTCGTTTGATCAAAGAAATTGTGCATTTTATCAAAGAAATTGGATGATTTTAAGTGACCGGTTGCGTCCTGCGTGTCGTCCTAGGACGACACCGCCATTGTTTATCTATTGTGTATAATTATGGTGGTTGAGAGGTTAAAATTTCAAAGAAAAGAAATTTGATCAAATATTGGACATCGATATTGGACAAAGATATTTGATAAGTGGAATACTAACCTAAGGCTGGTATTACACTTATCAAATAACTTTGTCCAATGTTCGTTTGATCAAAGAAATTGTGCATTTGATCAAAGAAATTGGATGATTTTAATTAAAAATTTCAAAGAAAAGAAATTTGATCGAAATTGGACATAGATATTTGATAACAAGGAATACTAGCACTAAATAACTTTGTCCAATGTTCGTTTGAGCAAAGAAATTGGATGATCTTAAATAAGAATTAAAAAAAAAGAAATTTGATCGAATATGGACAAAGATATTTGATAAGTGGAATACCAGCCTAACAAGCAAAATTAAAAAAAAAACAATGTACTGTAGTGTGGTCAGGGGGGTACTTGAAAAGGAAACAAGGTCTTCCCAAAATAGCTCTTTATTAGATGTACCAAGACATCTTATACAGTAAGCAAGCGATATATGGACACTGTTGACACTTGCTGGAGATCCGTTATACAGGTTCCGAATCTAGTTCAGACTCCAGCTCTCACAAAGGTTCTAGCATAAGGTTAAATTGTTTAAATAAAATGAATATAATGTAACAATTGTACCTTTATGAGAGAAATAAACGACATTATTATTAGTATTACTGTCCCTAAGACAGAGCGAGTACATAATATACTGTGAGCATACAGTGAATACTTAGTCAGCACATTACAGTGCTCTGCTCTGTCATTATAAGCCCATTACTGTCCCACTACTGGGCACGGGACTCTTCTCAGAATGAGAAGGATTTAGGCGTTAGTAGTAGTTAGTAGAATGTGACGACACGTTTGGTGCAGTGGCTAAGCGATTGGCTGCTGCGCTACGGGTCGTGGGTTCGATTCCCACACGGAACAAAAATTTGTATGGCCTACAGATGGTTGTTCCGGATCTGGGCGTTTGTTTGTGAAATTTGTGTCTGTAAACGCACCCACGATACAAGAGAAATCTTAGTGTGGGGCAACGTTTTTAAAAAGAAGAAAAAAAAAAGAAGAAGTCCGCCACGCTGGGCTGGTGCGGGTTGACGGACTACACACGCTATCGAGACATGTTTGCAGCCCTCCCATGTGTGCAGGTTTCCTCACGATGTTTTCATCATCATCATCATTCAGCCTATAACCATTCAGCAGGGGTGCATGAAAAGAGCCTCCATGAGTGACGATACATAAGTACGTCCGTCGCACCCTGGGCAGTCAGCCCCGCTACCAACCTTGCGGACTGGCTAATCTTTTCACCATAGCATGAGCTATTCTCGTATAGCTCGTGCCGACACGATAGAAGAAGATCATTCAGCCGAAAGACGTCTACTGCCGGACATAGGCCTCCGCAACATGTTGGGGGTTTTGCCATAATCGCCACGCTTGGCAGGCGGGTTGGCGATCGCAGTATGGTTATTAAAGTAGTCAGAGATCGCTGCTGCCCATCCTCTAGTGAATCCCTTAGTCGCCTTTTACGACACCCATGGTAAAGAATGGGGTAGTGCTATTCTTTACGTCCGGCCACACGGCACGATGTTTTGTGTTAATCAAATTTTGATCCGCACTTAATTCAAAAAGTCAGAGGTACGGGCCGGGCTCGCAAAAGGCCCTGCTGTGAACCACCTATGTTTTATGATAATTACTTTACCCATATCAATGTCGGAGAAATTTTAAATTTAACTTTTATTCAAGTAGTAGATGGTTTCGCCCGTGTGGATGTCGTTTATCGCGTTTTCCGTATTTTTCGGGATAATATAATTCAATCATGATTCGAAAGACACGTGGCGCCATCTATTATCGTAAGAACGTTATTGTTGTTTTCCTCGGGAACAGTACTTTTTTTCGGAATGTAAGGTACCCTATCTCCGTTTCTGTACACCTGACAACGTATATGCAAAATTTCAGGATGATCGGTTCAGTGGTTTAGGCGTGAAAAGGTAACAAATAAACAAACTTACTTTCGCATTTATATTATTAGTTAGGATAAACGGTATATTCCAGCTAACTTTTCCACACTCGTGATTCTCACACTGATGCATCTAAATCAACGATGTATCATATTGTAAATGACTCACCGACATGTAGTAATTTACGCTGTTATGGCTCAAACAGACTAGTCTTTGGTATGATTTTCCACACGTGCATGCATGGCGCCTCGCTTTGCACAGATAAAATTTACATGACAGAGAATGTGAGAAGGTTCACCTCAAAATGAGCAGTTGTCGACATATTAGAAGATGCCTATGATGCTTCCATAGCCAAGAAAATAAACATACGAGGGGGGATAAGGAAAGCACGCAATAGTAATCTAGCTTTCCCCAACGTTATCGTCGCCTGTGCAGTCAAAATCAAAAGTAACTGATGATTTCTTAAAGTTGTAAAATTGTTTTATGAATGAAAATTTGCCAAGTGAATTCCTTATGGAATAGTACATACATTAATAGTAGTTTAAGGAAATGTTGCATAATAAGGATCATTAAAACACGAGTGTGAGTTTAAAAATCGAGCCGTTCGGCGAGGTTTTTAATAGTATCACACGAGTGTTTTAATATCTAGTTATGTGCAGTATCATACACTACTTTATCTAAACTTACGCAATTTGTTTTGTTTGTAGATACCTATTTTAAATAAAGGACCAAAGTTAGAAAAACGCGCCCAAACACAGCTCGCGCAATCACAGACGAAGTGAAGCCGCTCAAATGAAAATGAATTGAAAACTCTTTGGTCGGTCGGTCGGTTAATAGAAAAAAAAAGTTTTTTTTTAAACCAACCTTTTGCTAAGAGAACATATACTTTAATAAAACGTTTTTTATTAGAGATGCACTTGAATAAAGCATTGGCACTATGGTACTATTCTTGAGTTAATAATTGGAACATTACGACATGAGTGTAGATGACATACAACTAAATCCTGAGATAATTAATTTTGAATTTCTAAAATATTCATCGACTTTTGCTGTTAACTGTAACCACCTCTGTCACCTCTAAGGTGACCAACCTGCCTGCACATTACGATAGCAGAATAGAAAAGCGCGTAGCAACTTTCTGAAAGACACTTTTTCTTGACTGTGGACGCTGCAGTACGTCGCTGGACGTTACCTTCACCTCTGTCACCTCCAAGGTGACAAACTTGCGTACCCAGCGTGATAGCAGAATAGAAATGCGCGTAGCAACTTTCTAAAAGACACTTTTTCTTGACTGTGGACGCTGCAGTACGTCGCTAGACGTTACCTCCACCTCTGTCACCTCCAAGGTGACAAAACCGCGTACCCGGCGTGATAGCAGAATAGTAATGCTCGTAGCAGCTTTCTGAAAGAGACTTTTCTTAGCAGTGCTCATCACAAGACGCAGTACGTGATGACCTGATGACCTAAATAGATAATACAGTTCCATGAAATAAAAATACTACAAAAGCGAATTGTTTCGACTTCTCTGAGTTTGCTTGCATGCAAATCGCGCCTCGTATAGTTGACCTTCTGTCCCTATCTTGTGTTTATATAACCATTCCGGAGATTATCCTCCGCGCTACGTGTTGCGAATATGTATGAACTAGACTATATAAAAATAGAATTATTTCATATTTAGTTGAAATGGAAAGAGTCTGCCCTCACATTAGGAGAAGAGACTAAAAGAATTTTAAGAAGAGGTGGAAAATTCATGATACTGTATGATTATTAATCGGGTGAAAACGTATTAAATTCTCTATTGCATTGCATAACATCATTTTAAAACAGGTAGTCGGCTTAAGACTGTGGAATCAATTTGATGGATCCTACGTATACTAGGGCAAGTGCAAAAACTCAATTTTACAGAAGAGCGGTTTAAATGTGCTAAAGCTTTTAACTTTGGGCATAAATAGAAATATTTGAAATTCTGAAATGGACCATACCATATCTTTTCAAAATTTCTAATATTTCTATTGATTTATGTCAAAGTTAAAAGCTTTTTAATCTGCTCTCTTGTAAAGTTGTGTTTTTGCATTTGCCCTAGTATACGTAGGAGCCGACGAATTATAATTCTGTTGGGCACAGCATATTTTAGTAGAAGAGCGGAAGAGCGCTTATTTAATTGCAATTCAATATTTTATTAATTAATTTTATTTAGAGATTAACTACTACCTACTGCACTTTTTTATAATTTTGATTAAATATTTACAAGGGTAAAATATGAAACCATAACAAGAGTCAATGCGAAAAACAACTTTGTACTTATGTAAATATGTCAAAAAAATAATATCCAATATTTTTTTATTTTTTTACCGAAACAGGTCGAGCATCTGCTAATACATTCAATGGGACGACGTGAAAAAGTTACGGGAAGTATGACGAAAAACAGGAAATATCCAACAATATATCAGATATCAAATGCAGTTTCTCAGAACTGAATAATAGTAATTTTGATTAGGCAACGCTCACGGCTTCGCTCGCTTTTTTATCGATAGAAAGTATACCATGTCATCTTGCGGTTTTCAGGCTATATTTGTGCTAAGTTTCATTCAAATTGGTTTAGAAATTCAGTCGTGAAGAAGGAATAAATAAACAGACAGAACAATTCACTTTGGCTTTTACAAGGTTAGTCGGAAAGGGGGCTTAGTAGGCGTTTCGGCCGCTGAGTTTCGTCCGATCCGGCCGAAACAGCCATTTAATTATTATTAATATTTTTGAGTGGCGTTTCGGACGATACTTTTTTTGAAGCAAATTTTGTACGGTCAGAATGAAAAATCTTAGGCAGGGTTATATTATTGAAGTAAAGCCAGGGAATTGTTGGAAAAAGATAAAGTTTAATATACAATTACAACAATCAACAGTAAACATGATAAATCACAATAATCAGTCTTTATAACAAATAAAAAGCGTACAATAAGAATTATAAATGTAAACAACAATAATCAGTCTTATATATCAATTAAAAAGCGTACATTATGAATTATAAATGTAAACAACAATAATCAGTCTTATATGAATTAAAAATAAGAATTATAAATGTAAACAACAATAATCAGTCTTATACAGGGTGTTAACGAATTCGTGTAATTCCTTAAAACTGCATGATCTGCTACTGGTATAGATAGACTTACACCACAGGGGAACTAGTGCCAAAAAAAAAAAATTTTTTTTTTCTTTCCGTTTGCCTTAGTGATCGAATCTTAACCACCTAATAAGGATTCAGTAAAAAAAATAAGACTTTTTTTATTTGATTGTACATTTCGATTTATCCATGGCCACAAAATAAAATAGGTATTATTTGATTATGTTTCTGACGTTACTTTGCCTTTAAAAAAGAATTCGTCCGAAACACCACTCAAAAATATTAATAATAATGAAATGGCTGTTTCGGCCGGATCGGACGAAACTCAGCGGCCGAAACGCCTACTAAGCCGGAAAGGGGATACTTATCGGCAGACCACTTAAAGTATCACTGACGACTGTTTTAAAGCAAGTGTTTAACAAAATTCGAAATGTTTTTTTTTCATGCAAAATGATTTTTATTTTACTTTTATCAAAAATTCTTCATCCCTGCTTTATTGACGAATTCAGAAAATGGAGCTTAAAATTCGTAACCCGAAATATGACCTAAAATGTAAACACAATCGTAGCTAGATAGATAGATTTTAGTAAGATGAAATCTTTGAACAGCTATTTCCCATGAACCAATTGACTTTTGAGGAAAATGATAGAACAAAAGTTGTCATTATAATGGGTATTTTAACACCCTTTCGAATTAGTAACCCCTTTCCGATTAACCTTTTCTAATTTACGAGAAGAGGCCCGTTATAAAACAAATATTGATGAGCCTTCATTGCCACTTCGTATTACTTTTACCTAAATTTTATGTTTAGCCTTAGTCCCTAGGTGACCTGGCAGAGAGAAACGATACCTACATAAACATTTCTTCTTAGTAATTACACCGATTGAAATAAATTAGTCTCTTAGGATCGAAGGTAGGTTAGATAATTAAGATAAAGATCGTCACTGCAAATTATAAGAGTCAGGTTGAGAGTAATTCTTCACTATGAAAGACGATCTGGGGCTTTTAATAAAGAAATTTAGCCTAAGGCCGCTTATACACGCTAAGAAAAGTTGTCGGGCCTATGCAAGAATTCGTGTCGTTTCTACACACGAACTGTGTACACTACTTCGGCGCTGATCAAGAAAAAAATCTTGCCTGCGCTAGTCACGACGCGCATATGTTCGCATAACTCGTCAAAATGTAGGGAATAACTGATTTTTTTTTTGCTATTTCAGATTTGTTCCCATAGTAAAAGTTGTTCATAATGATGAGTACAGTGTCCCCTTAAGAGGTTGTGCGTTATTTATTTACACTTTGTATATTACAGCGTAGTCTGAATTGCACTTAACAATCAAAAACACAGCACACACATGACAAATGACGTCATAACTCCATCTAATCTAATCGAATTCACAAAGGAGTTTCAATTATACACCGAACTGCATCGAAAATGACACATTGACTCAGCAAACGCAGCCAACACTTATCTCAATGCTATTTCCATGATCCCGAGCAATAAATAACTGTACTCAAACGAACCCGTAAATCAGATACGACTTATGATTCAGTACCAAGTATGCTCCTGATGTTAAATTTATGATATAAACAAACAAAGGAAATCTGTGTTTTATTGTTTAAAGGAATTATTTGTGAGGTAAGCACTTTGTGAAATATCGTGGGAATGTACGGAACAGATTTTGTAAATCGTTTGACTTCAGTGGTAGTTGACAGCGAAACAGGGGGCCTACTCCATAAATCGAACTACGAAGTTTCGGCTACCGCATTGTATGTTTTCCAACCACGAAAGTGTTCCGGATCCGAAGACGATTCGATTCTTGTGATTTGACATTTTGCCTTTCGTTATTCTTACTCCCAAATGTCAATTGACATCTATAGCCCGACCTCTTATCTGAGACCGTTCCTGAGGTAGCTGCGCGGTGCGGGAGGGGTGACAGTTGTCACGAGTTGACGAAGCAGTGAGGACTACCAAACTGAATTTCTACGCTACTCCGACTATTATGAAACTTCGACACTGGGGTTTAAAGTAACCTAACACGAAGGGGATAACGGGGGCTTCGTACGCTCGCTTTGCTCGCTCACTCTAGCCCCCGTCATTCCCTTCGAACCTAACCTATCCGTGTCGGGATGCCCCAAATTAGGTGTCGAAGTAAAATGTTGTCGTAGAATGATTGTCGGAATTCAGTTTGGGAGTGATCAGTGAGCTCTCGCGTCGCGTCACCACTCCCCTCCCGCACCGCGCAGCCACCTCAGGAACGGTATCAGATAAGCGGTCGGGCTATAGTAGCTCGTTGTTTGATAATACTTTGATCGTATTTATAAGTTCCTTATTTCGTTTTGATCCATAACTTCGACTATCTTTTTCGGAGTAGACCCCCAGGAAGGACAGCTAGACAATTAATGCCTGGACTGAGAGAACAAGACTTCTGGTTAAGACAACCATCATCCATAAAGTTATAGTGGCTGTCGTTACTAGAAGTATGAAATATTGAATGGTATAGTTACTTGTGACTTGTGACGCAGTGATATCCCAGCGGTTAAATGATTGGAAGGCAACCTTTGAGCGTCCTGTTATCGGGCAGTGTTATTGGGTTTTGCTGTGTGGAATTCCTCAGCAGCCCGGAGTCTGGATTTGTGCCCGGTTGGTGGCAATGGACTCGCCCCCTATTATATGGGACTTAAACATAACGGCAAAATGAGGGTTTACTTACAACTCCGCCCAACCCTTCGGGGAATACAAGAATGATATTATGTCATGTTATTTTGTCTCTGATAATGCCCACAGCTAAACATGAGTTCCCTCATAGGTTACAATAAATTTATTGGAGGGAATATTGCCACAAGCAGTGAAAGCCAAAAGCTATGTCTACACCAGTGCGCTTTCATGTTCATCTTGCGTTTTTGTCTGAAGCATGCGTGAAGCGCCATAGCGCATGCAATAGCGCATGCCTTAATACTAGTTCGACAAAAGCGCATGCCCCTAGCGCACGCTTATCCGTCTATTGTATGTCGACTGACGACTGACCGAGGCGCACCGGTATAGACGATATGGTATGTCTACACCAGTGCGCTTTCATGTTCATCTTGCATCTTCATCTGAAGCATGCGTGAAGCGCCATAGCGCATGCCTTAATACTAGTTCCACAAAAACGCATGCCCGCACAGATAGCTACAAGTCTTATGGCAATCAATATTGCATGCGCTTGACGCAAGAGGAATTGAAAGTTGAAAGCGCAAGATGAACATAAAAGTGCACTGGTGTAGACATACCATATCGGTTGATTGCTTGCCTTCCATGTAGGAGCGTCCGAGGACGAACCCAGACCTATGACTTTTCGAATTCATGTGCTGATCAGAATTTGACTATCACTTGCGTTAACGGTGAAGGAAAACATCGTGAGGATACTTGCACACCTGAGAGGTCTCCATAAAGTTCTTGATGTTAGTGTAGTCCGCCAATCCGCATAATGCCAGCGTGGTTAACTAGGACCTAAACTAGGCTTGCCAACTGTCCCGCGAGGGCCGGGACGTCCCGTTTTAGAGCTTTAGAGGATGCGTCCCGCGAAAGACATGTGCGGGACGCCAAATGTCCCGTTTTATCGTACCTACGGCTAAACCTTCGGGCATAAGTCGAATTTAGTGAACGCACGTTTTGTTTAAATAGAAGAGTGGAGATCGCGACCACGAGTCACGCGTCGAACGGACACAATTACAAAGTAAAACATTCAGTAAAACTATTTAAAATCTATATAAATAAAAAGAAAAGTCCTGACTGACTGACTGATTGACTGACTCATCAACGCCCAGCCCAAACCCTTGGACCTAGGAAGCTGAAATTTTGCACAGAGGTTCCTTTTATAATGTAAACAAGGAAAAAGGAAGGATTTTTCGAAATTCAACCCCTAAAGGAGTTAAATATGAGATGAAAGTTTGTATGGAAAATCGTCACTTAACCGGTTCAAAATTTCACGTAAGCAAAGTAGCGGGCAAAAGCTAGTAATTTCTAATTGTATTTTTCGCGGCCCTATAGTTTGACAGTTGTGTCCCGCTTTTTTTTGCCACTTCCCGCATTTTGATTGCCAAAGGCTCAGTAAATTCATACATTGAGGTTGGCAAGCATAGCCTAAACCCTTCTCATTCTGAGAAAAGGCCCGCGCCCAGGCGTGTAGGTAGATACCAAATTTTTTCTGATCATAGTTACAAAAATAAACGTACAGATACCAACTACTTCTTAAATGGGATGACATTTGTAGATCTCACGAAGCAGCTCACAAAACTCATATATTCTCTCGATTTATTTCTAAAAACTGTAATATTTTCGGCACTGGTCTGACGTCACATATCTTTTATGCTCGCATTTTGGAGGTAGATAGAAATGATATAGTTGAATCACGTACCCTTATAGAAAGACTGATAAATTACTAAGATTACACTAAACATGATGCCCACATATTTTTATCTCTCTTCACTTTATAGGCACATGAGTATACTCATACGAGAATTGTATATAATTTATATACACACTGTAACCCTCAACCTCATACGCTTAATATTTAGGCACTATTCTTTTTTTAAACATTATACTTACGCGGCATCCTACGTGAGCGATCTAGAAGCGACGCGAAGCGGCGCGGCTCGACGCGAAAACAACAAACAGTCGATACCTATTGAAGTGGCCTACGTGACCAAACGCACGTGGAGTGCGGTGCGGCGCGGCGCGAAGCGAAGCGAACGCAATCAGTTGGCTTGATATTTTCGCGCGAACTGGATGCAGTGCCGTACAGTGCTACTGAATGACGGCGGCGCGCGGCGGGAGGCTCGCGAGCTCGCAGGACAAAGCCGCCGCATCGCATTGAATTCGCGTGTCACCGCATCGGATCGCTTCGCAATTCGCGTCGCTTTGAACCGCCTACGTAAGACGCCGCGTTATTTATCTATTAAAGTACTTAGTTTACATCGCTTCAACATATTATAATTATTTTTCTACATTCTGAAAAAAAACTGTTTGTTTTTGTTATGTTTTACCTCATGTTTGCTTCGTCTGTGGATAATGGACTCAACTGCTTCTATTGAATTTATTAGAATTTTCCTTTTGACGCATAAATCTAAAGAAAACGCAACAACGAATTCTAGAAAATCGCGAATATTCACAACACGTACTGAACTAGACTTATTGGGCCGAAACTTATTCCTATTTTCTCAGTCTGATCATGATCAATATTCAACTTAGATAATAGTTACGTTTTTGTCTAGGGTATATGTTTAATTATTCATAAGCTTGGAAAATTGATAAATATATTTACAGCAACGTAGACAGACTATATTGATAAATTATCTTAATATGTTAAGCCTGCCATAAATCGTAGAAATAACAATTGTATCACTAATAAAATCGATCATTGGCAGTCATTTGATGTGCTGTTTCGCCAAGTAACTAGTACCGACTATTTTTAACGTAAGTCAATACCTCGAGTTCAGATTTTCCAATACATTGAATTTTCTCCGCCGCCTCTCCACGTCTTAAATCTCCTATCAAAAATTGCCCTATACATGGGCTAGGTAATTTACGTACTTTATTATTAATTACGTAGAAAAAATAACGTAGAAATAATCTCCTGAAAGAATTCCAAGCAAAAAATGTATTACAAACATGAAAAGAGTAAAAATACGAAGTCAACTAAACAATCAAAGTAAAATAATACGTTGCAAAAATACGAATCTTTTAACCCTAAGTGTGCGTCCTGAGTGACGGCGCACGAGCGTATTGCGGAGCGGCTTTTCCGTGGCTTTACCGTCAATACCTCGCTGCTTAAATTCAAAGGGGCCATAAGTCTAAAAGTCATTTTTTTACAGGAGAGCTCATCAAAGTTTTGGGCGTGGTATTTGTTTTTTTATTAAAAAAGTATATATTCTATACCTATGTGTTATATATCATCGGATGTATATTTTAAGCCTCTATTGCTCTATAATTTCATTTTTGCTATAAATTTTACCCAGTAAAGTAAAATATCACATAAGTCCCTTTTGCTTATAAAAAATGACCATAATGTTTATGAATGTAATTAATAAAAAGCCACAAATCATAGTAAAAACAAGTTTTATTAGATGTTTTTCATCATTGTTTAGTGCAATGTGTTAAGAATACGCAATTATAACTAAATGATAGCAATACCTTGCAATAACATTCTATAAAATCAACATTTAAACAATTTAAAAAAAAAAACAAAGCAATTAATATAGCTATTTCACGGTTTTTGATGCTGTTGTTGTCATTTTTTCGATAGCGGTCTTACGGCTATCGTTTATGAAATAACCGAGCTGTCAGGATTCATGTTTCGTTGAACAGAGTAAAAGTCATCACAATAATCTCTCTTAAGCAAAACTTTTAACGTTAACTAACACTTTAAATTATTCCTCTACTTAAATCAGTCTGTATCAATCAGTCTTAAAAATACCCTGGTTTAAATAAGTATACTTACTTAATTATGATTTAAAACTATGATCATAATTAAGATTAGCATAAAAAGTTTCGTAATACTTTGGGATCACATTCTTTTCAATCAGGTTTAAAATGCCTTGTTTTTTCGCTTCAGCAACTTGTAACTTATTGGCATAGAATTTTTTTATAGTTCGCGGACCAGTTTCAGGTGCATTTTGCCTTCTTTTTAATGTAGTTACTTGGGCATACTCTGCGTCTTCGTATGAAGTCTTATATAAAAACATGTTCTTATGCTCTTGATCAGTTTTAATGACTTTAAGATCTGCCCATTTCACCTTGTCTCCATCTTCATTGGTGGTGTAGTTGCCAACAGCCAGAGATTTCAAATTCATAAAATTCTCATGTGTGAGTTCCTTTACAGTAAAAGGTGTTCTTTTCTTCTTTGCGGTTTAATCAAAGTTATGTACTGGTCAGGTACATAAATTGGCGAAGATTTTAATGCTCTTGTGATATTCCTCTGAATGACGGAGTGAACAGCATCCCCCTCATTATGGGTGTGCCCCTTAGTTAAAAATTTATGAGTTATGCTCCTAAGTTTCTGAAACTCATTTATGGCGTGCTGATACATTGCCAACATAAATTTATTTTTCTGTTGACCACAGCAATTGTCGCTATAAAAAACAACGTCAAAATCTTCACTTGTTTTATCGTGCAAACTCTTTAAGTACATAAGTACGCATGAATCTATTTCGTTAGCGCCGCGGCCTCCTTCTCCTTCGTGCCACACAAAACATGTAGTGTTTTTAGTACCAAGCTCAGTAATAGTAAAATTCAAAAGATTCAGTTTTGGGACGTAATAGAAGCTTGATACTTCACCTTGTGGACAGGGTATTACCGCTTTTAAATCATAGACTGCGACTTGTAGTTTTTGCCTTAGAATAATAATTTTGCCTACACTTTCCTTGTCTTTCTCTTTTTCTAATCTTACCAGACATTTTTCTTTAAGGTGCTCATCTATAAATTAAGAAACAATGTTGTTAGCAGAATATTTGACGGACAAAATACATGCTTATAACAACGTGATTACGCGGCAACACAATTATCGAAAACTTAGAAACTAATTTTAGCAAGTTTGGTCGAATATTCGGTTTATTCGGCCAGGTGCCTTGTCAAATATTTAGTATTAAGCTTGAAGCATATGTTAATAATTTGATTGAAACTGTAATTATTATAATTTTTGATTTAATTTTGAAACATAAAAACAACCTAAACAAATAATGCATATTTGTTTCAATAAAAACTATCATATTCACCTTAATCTTATGTGCAAAACAGAAGCATTCCAAATACTGCACTTTTTTTTTCGTAAAATAATAATAAAACTCATTTCATTTAAATTTAAAACGAACGCATTACAAAACACGGCACTTTTGCTGATAAAATAATGTTACACTTACATGTATTTTAAATTCAATACGGTCGTATTCCAAAATGTGGCACTTTTTAATATTAATATAAATTTTATTTAATAAAAAATTTAAATGAAACTGAGATATTTTTGGAAATGTGGCCCTTTTTTACAAAGAATACGTGTGGTCAGGCAGAATGCCGGGTCACAACTGACAAAATGGCCGCTTTGACCTGAAATTAGCCACCAAAGTGTAAAAATGCAAAGAGGGCAGTAGTGTGATTGGACTATTATTAATGCGCAAATACTGGGTGTCTTTTTCGCATATAAAATATAAACAGAATTGAAACGATTTTTGCAATAAAAAGGATTTTTAGTTATTTTGATTTGTGGCCCTTTTGAATTTAAGCAGCGACCTGTCCTTAGTGCACGCGGGAAAGTTGACGCGTACGCGCGTGTTTAGTGTTAATTTGGTTTTAATAATGTCGATATCAAAATTCAAACGTTTCGAACATTTATTTAATGCGCCGTTCATTCCGCCTGCGTGGTGCGCTGTCAATCAGGACGCACACTAAGACCTCGTTTACGGAGACGCGGGGCGACGCCGCCCGCAATAAATTCAAACATAAGGCGTTGTATGAGAGCGTTTACAGAGAAGCGATTTTACATGCATTTGCTTGAAATGCAGGCGGAGCCCACGGATGGCATAGCCGCGTCGCACGCGACGTTTATCGCGGCGGGCGCACGCAACGTTGCGACCAGCTATTCCTGCAATTCTCCGTTTACGGTTAAACGTAGCGAAACACGCGGCGGGGCCCGCGGCGTCGCCCGCCTCGCATCTTCTTAAACAACATCGTACATTGTCAAATGTTTGTGTTTGCGCGTATGCTGATGCGGGCCGCTGTACGCGCCGCCTGTTTGTAAACTGAAGAAAAGTCCGACGCGCCGCGAGACAACACGCCGCACGCGACGCGCAACGCCCCGCGTCTCCATAAACGAGGCCTAAGGGCGGAAATATACATGCTGGTTTGGACCAGACAGTTGGGAAAAAAAAAATTGGCGCATCGTTACACACGTACCGTTTGTAAAATTGATGATTAAGTTGATCGACGACGGCTTCACACCGATAATTCAGCCTTCATTAAACTGTCTCCCCCCCAACCCCCCGTCAGCAATGCTCTAAGCCGAGGTCGGAGTCCCACTAGGGGTCGTCCTTAGTGCTGTCGTTGATAGTAGTAGTCATGATGTTAGTAGTATAAGTAGTTAGATTAGGTTAAGTATTTTACTTTCCCACCGTTGGGTAGAGACCACGGTAGAGACACTTCAGGTCTCGTCAATAACTGCCCGTTACGTAGATCATCTACAAAAAGTACAAAAGAAAATAAAAGCTCACAGGCTGTTTTCTTACCGACCTTGCTTATCGGAACGGTACGGGCGTGAGACTTAATATGGTACATGGTACACACGGCTACACTTCAAGCTATGCAAAACCAGTATAAGCTGACCGTTACTTGTGCGAAAAGATTATACAAAGCGACGCCAAGATAAACTGGTTTTGTATAGCTTGATGTGTAGCCGTGTGCGTGGTAACTAACAAAAGGCGTTCCCATTTACCAGCATACTATAGCGCCCGTACGAGTACATACAAAAAAAAACCCAACAAAAACAAAAAAGAAAATCAAAAAAATTGATACGTAAAAGCAACGCTTGGCGCACTTTTCTATCAATGTGGAAAACACGGCAACATCTCATTTAACCTATCTACGCTACTATTTTCGTCTTAAACAGGCCGTGTCGAATTGTTTTTTTTTTTTTTTTCTTAATTTTATTTTTTACTATTTTCATTTTAATCTATTAATGATGTAGATTAACGGGTTTTAGGGAACGCCCCTCATTTATTTAACATACGGACTGGCATCAAAAAAATTGGCGAATTTCGAAAAGTTGTAGAACGAAAGTTGTTCAATGTTCGATATCGAGTAACCCCACAAAATTCTTAGAGTTGATTTTTCAACACCTTATAGATTTCCGCCCTAAAGTGACGAAGCGAATAAATACAGTACCAACAAAACTTTTCCTAACTTTACTTAAATAGTTTAAAATTTCTTCGTCCGATGTTCGTCGATTCGAAGTTAGCGATTCTTAAAGTTTGAGTAACGACATTTAGTGCGAAAATATGGAACTGAAGTATAGAATGAAACGTGTGACTTTACTTTTGAAGTGTTCAAGAACGTGAAATGCTTCTTCAAGATTTATGTTGAGAACTTTCCAGTTTTGTTTGCTATTTTTTAGTGAACGCTCGCGTTTTTCTTGAACAGATAAGTTTTCGGAAAACAATTTATACTAGTTATATATTATATGTAATGCACCACCACCTGGCCTACAAAGGTCAACGAACGTTCGTCATTTGTTGATTTTGGAAAAAATCACACGTACCACAATCACACCACATCGCAGCGACAAAAAGTGGTCAAGCAGTGGTTACGTGTGAATAGTGTCGCTGCAACTTTGGCGACAAAATGTGTGATAACCAGTCCGTGTGAATTAAACTATTCATTTTCATACAAATTAGTGCCCGCCCATGTGTTGTTGTTGTTGTGGTGTAGTTGTGGTACGTGTGAAACAAGCCTTAGACCAAACTTTGTATAGAAGAGGATACTGCTAAAAATCGAATGACACCGCTCGTTGGCTAAGTACCTAGCCTACACATTTTTTTATTTTTTTTAAAAACCTTGCCCCACACTAAGATTTCTCTTGTATCGTGGGTGCGTTTACAGCCACAAATCTCACAAACAAACGCCCAGACCCGAAACAACTACCTGTAGGCAATACAAATTTTTGTTCCGTGTGGGAATCGAACCCACGACCCGTAGCGCAGAAGCCAATCGCTTAGCCACTGCACCAAACGTGCCGTCATATACACCACTATAGTGTACTTATAAGTAGTTTTTTCTTCTTGTTCTTGATTTTCGGTTCTTTGTAACTAATACTTGATTTATAGCGGCAAGACGGCCTTTTGACCTCATTCGCCCTTTTGAAAACCAGACTACAACATTTATCAATTAGTACATAAAGTGGTTGCTTTTATAAGACTTGTTACACAAAATATTAGACTCTCGTAAATCTACTTGAGACTTTTCTATTTGAAACTATTTAATGAAGTACCTAATCTACACCACATTATACATACGAGATTGTACGAGATCATACACTGTATATACGAGATTAGTCGGAAAGGGGGTACTAACTAATCCGAAAGGGTGTTATAGTACCCATAATAATGAATAACTTTTGTTCTACAACTTTCCCCACAATTCCATATTTTGAGAGAAATAGCTGTTCAAAGATGTCATAAATAAAAAATAAACTTTAAAAAAAAGTAAAAACCGACTTCAAAGAAATACTAAAATGAGTAAAATAATTACAATAATATAAAATTAACAGTTTCAGAAGTCGGTGGTTTCTATTTGCTTCAGTGTAGAGTTGCACCGACTTCTGAAACTGTTAATTTTATATTATGGTAATTATTTTACTCATTTTAGTATTTCTTTGAAGTCGGTTTTTACTTTTTTTTTAAGTTTATTTTTTATCAAAAACGTTTTAGTGTCATAATTTTAACACCCTCCTTCATAACCCTTCTTTTTGGCTTTGACGTAGTCGGGCATAAAAAGTCCTTTCAAATGATACCTTACACGATATAATGAAAACATTCCAAAGGGGGGGAGGGGGGGACACGCACCCCCTCCTCTTTTCAAGTAGTCAGTTCCCAACAACAAATATAAACAAAGCAATATTAGTGATTTGAGAATTTTGCTTTGATCCGACGAGGAGTTCCGTTCCATATCTCTGAAGTTCATGGTCTGATCATAACAAAATTTAAATGGGACCAATCGGAAAGTATACCCTTCCGAACAAAAAAAGATTTTTTCAAATCGGTTCATAAATGACGGAGATATGAGGTAACAAACATAAAAAAAAAAAAAAAAAAAATACAACCGAATTGAGAACCTCCTCCTTTTTGAAGTCGGTTAAAAATACGCTAAAATCTAATCTATCTTCAACTGTGATCGGCTGTTTTTACATTTTAGATCATATTTGGCGTCACGAATTAGAAGCTCCATTTTCTGAGTTCGTAATCAAAGTGGGGACGAAGAATTTCTGAAAAAACTAAAGTAAAAATTATTTTTTTATGGAAATAAAAATTATCGAATTTTGAAATTTTAACTCTTGCATTAAAATCGTCATTAGTGATAGTTTAAGTGGCCTGCGGATTAGTACCCCCTTTCTTACTAACCTTGTATACATATACAAGCTTAGTTTTAGTATATACTAAACCTGAAACTAGTTTGTTCAGAATCATTAGGAGATTTATAAAAAAAAACACATATTCAGGCATTTCTAATGAAAATATTGTTGGGGTGTCTCGGTTTTTGTATATACTAAAAATAACGTTGCATAAGCTAAAGCAGTACTTCAACTACCTACAATCGTCCGAATGGACACACTTACACAGACACGCACTGCAACAAGACTTCTAAGTTATCATCGGAATGCAGTTAGTCACGGCTGTCATAGAGTACATGACGAAGTGTGCATTATACTCAGTATATAGCGCGTGTCTGTGTGAGTGTATCAATTCAGGCGATTACAGTAAGTTAAGCTACTGTTTTAGCTTATATATCTACAGTGTCTATACTATCAGATTTTTCTTTACTTTTCGGAGTAAATAAGATGTTCTCATAAAGTGACTTGATTTTCTCAATTATGTCGTTTTGTATACTGAATTTCAGCCCAAAAACATTGATTAAATGAACCAATTTACTGATAAACAACACGGGTTATAGAAAGGTGTCAATGACCTTAGAAAAACTAATAAGAAACTAGCCAACTTTAATACATCCCCAAAACTTGTTAAGGAATTCGTTACCTCCGTACATAGTTCTCCCGTAGACAAATTAGTTTCAACGCCCTACGTACAACAACATAGTTCTTTAGATTTTTCTAAGTTGTTACAAACAACGCCCCTAAAGAAACCAGGATTTTTCCCCCGGGTATTGGTAGATCAGAGAAATAAGTATGTTACCCCGAGATTGATAGAATCACTAAACTTGTTGTACCTAATATGACAGGCAATGATATTATAAAGGAAAGATACGCTACGTTCATACTGAGCGGCGTTCAGATATCGTTGAGTTAGTATTTTCAACTACGACTGCGACAGATAATACGGAACTTATGATACAGAAAGAGATAGCTATCTGAAGTGTGTTGCGTTTGGAAGTTTACACTAGTAAATCAAAGAGTATGCGGATTTGCCAACAGAAGAGACGTTGAATATAACAATAGGTATATTACACTGGTAATGATGTATTAAATAAAACAACAAAGAAAATTGCTATCTATTTATTTACAAACAAATCCTAACTAATATTTATATACCTAACTAAGTAAGTTTGTTTGTTTGTTGCTTTTTCACGCCTAAACCACTGAACCGATCATCCTGAATTTTTGCATATACGTTGTCAGGTGTACAGAAACGAACATAGGGTACCTTTCATCCCGAAAAAAAATACTGTTCCCGAGGAAAACAACAATAACTATAATAGATGGCGCCACGTGTCTTTCGAATCATGATTGAATTATATTATCCCGAAAAATACGACCTATATAGATATTTTTTATTTTGTTAAAATAATGAAGTATCGTGATTTTTATAATACAAAATTTTACCGGGGCTATCACAGGTACTGCAGTTTTTTTCAGACGCATGTATCCTTTCAAAGTAGTATATTTGTCTTCGTGCTTAAAATGTGCAGAACAAATTGTACTACTTTTTGTAGGCATCCAGTCATGTTCACGTCTTTCCGCCTGAACTATGCTGACCCATTTATATTTAATTAAATCATCACTCGGAAATCTGGACAATAATAAAACATAATGAGTAAAAAGTACGTTTTATCTAGTACATTACATGATACATTCTAATTTTATTAATAAAATATCTAATGGCGCGCTATTACTAATCTCATTCTATGTCATCTTAATTATAAAACGTTGAAAGCCAGAACTCGTTATGATCATCATAATATTATTGTTAGAAAGACGCTCACTATCTAACAAGAAAACTCACGTTGCGCAATCAAGCGGCTCACGAGAACGAACGCTATGTATTGTGCCTACGATTTCGCTTCTGGTTGATTAATCTATGACACGCATGCTATTTGTCCTTGTCGCGCTGCAGTTGCTATCATATTCTCTATCCTTTTCGAACAACCATGTTAATAACCCAAAATTTATTTGAAAATGAGAAATAAAATCGTGATAAAATAAAAATATGACATTTTATTTACATTATTTTATATACTTACGTATGGTATGAAAGTCCTTCACTCTTATTAATCTTTGAACCATAGTTTTTACACCTTCGTAGGACACAACTTGGCATTTTAGATTTCCTAATGTCACACCACTGACACGAGTTGTTTCGCTCGCTGCTATTGGCCGACTAAATCAAATTACAACAATTGTCTGAATTTGTCTGCAACAATTTTCGAGCGCTAGTGCGATATCTACCTCTTTTTGTATATAATATCATTGATGACAGGCCTGTGTTACTCTGCAGTTTAGGTATAAACACATGCCTACGCGCCGCTTCACCTCCGGAGTGAAAGACAAAAGAAAACTAAATCGAATGTTAGTGAGTAACCGAACCGAAATTGAATAAAAGCGCGAACACAGCACTATTGAAGCGCTAATTCTTTTACAACCTGTATAGTTAAACATTTCGTCCGAAAATCAGTCTGTTACAGATGCCGAGATTTTTATTTGCATCACTTTAATATTAAACATCTTCAGTTCGGTGTGCACAAAACATTTGTTAGCAAACATTCCTTTTCTATCAATTCGTTTTGATGTTAATGCGTTTTATTTTAGAATCTCGAGTACTGTTCTACTAGAGCATTTGGGCTGTGGAATTCTGAGCACATTTACAGACTAAACGTGAAGGAAGATTTGCGAGATGAACCACGTTTAATAGTTTATCATTTCTTGGTAACTATCAATTGATGATGTGATTTCTAGAAGATGGCTAGTGTGAAACCTGGATAAGTGGGCCCTGGATATGTGAGAAACCTCTGTTATTGATAATTACATTGAGGACTTTTGCATTGAAATACCTCTGTTACTGGGAATTTTCAAACCTTGTTAACTTGTACTTGCATTACTTCCATTTAATATAACATTAGACAAAAGTAGCCCACCAAGGCACTAATATATTTTGCACCATTTCTTCAAGTAGAGGTTCAGCTCATCTTGATTTTCCGTTAAGATTCATTAAAGCTTGATACTGTGTTGAATCCCTGCTGGAAGCGAACGTATTGCTTATTTTTATACGTTGTATTGCTAAAATAGGTCTTATTTGTCTATTGTTATATTAACGTACGTTCTTTTCTTAGAAGTCAACTGCGAAAAACTGAGTAGATATTCTGAAACTCAGTTTATTAATATTCAAAGAAGCAAATTGACTTTTGTATCTTGGCCATGCTCTATAATGGCCAGGCTCTATTACTGTAAGAAAAGTCCTTGTAATATTGGTGTTAATTAATACATCTTCACTAATATTATAAATAATTGGTAAAGTTAGGATGTAGGAGGTAGGTAATCTCCGAAAGTACAAATCAGATATAAAAAAATCTTTTACCAATATTTAGAATATACTTTCAGGATGGACATAGGACATTATCTAACACGTGGGTGAAGAAGCCGGCACAGCTAGTTATTAATAAATTAAACTACAGCAGGAATCCGGAAAAAGCGTCACAACTTTACAAAAATCTTTTCTTACATACTTCTATGATCGGAGTACGGATACATAAATAATACTCTCCGATTCTTTCGTAAACCACCCACGTTTCCCCAAATATCTATTTTCAATACATTATATAACTAAAACATAAACATTCACAATAGCTTTACGATCATCTGTTTTGAAAAACAACCGGGAAGTATGCGAAGATTGTGGTAAAATTAAATCTTGTATGACGTCATTGAGCGCATTAATACAGAGTAAAAATCTATCGTATCGGATTGCGGAAAGATACGCCTTGGTGCATGACTATCGATATCCAAAGTACAGGATAAAAGGTGTTGCTAGGTAGTAAATATTTCCAAGAGTTAGTGGAGAGAATTTCGGTATGAAAAAGCATTTAGCTTTTTTGTTTATTGGTTTTTAAATTCACACCAATAATTCAGCCCTCATCAAGCCGTCTCCCCGACCCCAAACCCCCGCCAGCTATGCACTAAGCTGAGGTCCGAGTCCCACTAAGGGTCGCCTTTAGTGCTGTTGTTGCAGATAGTCATGATTTTAGTGAAGTGTAAGTTAGCATAGGTTAAGTAAGTATTTTACTTCCCCAATATTAGCTGGAGACCCCATTAGAAAGGGTCTGCAAGGACAATCTACATCAGTCAAATAGAAAAAAAATACTTTTTAAACAGAAGAAAATCTAAAACTCATTTGAATCCTAATCCTAACTTAATATTATAAATGCGAAAGTAAGTTTGTTTGTTACCTTTTCACGCCAAACCACTGAACTGATCATCCTGAATTTTTGCATATACGTTGTCAGGTGTACTGAAACGGACATAGAGTACCTTTCATCCCGAAAAAAGGTACCGTTCCCGAGAAAAACAACAATAACGTTCATAGATAGCGCCACGTGTCTTTCGAATCACGATTGAATTATATTACTATAGAAACTTTAGTGGTGTGTTAAGAGTGTTTTAACGCGAGCGAAGCAAAAGCTAGTACTTAATAAATAATTTATCTTGTAAGCCATTGTGTGTCGTCAAAGGTTACTAGGGGTGTTATTATGAAAAGGATATGTAGCAACGTTCAACTGTGTACTCTCATCATTACATTGACTTCCACATCTGCCAAGAGTTCAATAATCTTTCTAGATTGTTCGCCGTAGCATTAGGTTCAAGAGAGGACATTTACAGGTTGTTTTGATGTCTGAAATTGCAATGACTGCTTTAATTTAAGATCTATTGAATAGACAAAAGAGGTTTTAAAACATGTTCGTCAATTTAAAACTCTACGCGCTGCTTCACAGTTCTCTTTGTTAATAGCTAGTCTTTGATTTTACTTATTCTGGCGTGAGATTTTGATTTGCTATTTTTATTCTACAAAAGCAATTTGACTTGTTTGCTTTCGTAAACTTTGAAGTATTTTTGAATTTTGCCAATTTGTTAAGGTATTGTTGTCTTTTTCATATAATGAAATTTGTAATTTAGCTTTTTAAGTGAAAATATTTTTGACAAAGTCAAAGTGGTTTTCTTTAACTTGGTCGGGTTTGACCCCAGTTGTACTTAATGGTAAGCCAAAGCGGGTCCCTACGTGACATCGAAACTCGATACATCGAATGTCGCAGCATCGAAAACGGTACATCGAACGGTCACATAATCGATGGTACTCTACATCGATGGTACGCCACATCGAAAGGTTACCATATCGATGGTACGCTACATCGAATGTCGTTAGATCGAATGGTTACAGTATCGATTTCTCATCACAGCGAATTGCATAACAGTTAAAAATGTTTTTTTTTATATTGTTTTCTTGTGTCTTTCATTTATTTTTATTCGGTGCAGTAACTAATGGATGCAACAATAGTTAGATGCCCATCGATTTTGCAACCAGTCAATGTTGCAACCAGTCCATGTTGTAACCATACAATACTGTAAACATTCGATTTCACGACATTCGATGTAGCGTACCATCGATTATGTGATCATTCGATACTGTAACCATTCGATTTTACGACATTCGATGTAGCGTACCATCGATTATGTGACCCTTCGATGCACCGTTTTCGATGCTGCGAAAACAATTCAAAACTGCGGGGGTGCATAAAAAGAGCCTCCACGAGTGACTATACTTAAGTACGTCCGGCGCATCCTGGGCAGTCAGCCCCGCTACCAACCATGCTGACTGGCTAATCTTTTCACCACAGCATGAGCTATTCTCGTATAGCTCATGCCGAAACGACAGAAGAAGAAGATGCTGCGACATTCGATGTATTGAGTTTCGATGTCAAGTAGGGAACCCAGCCAAGGCAGGGTCTCTAGGATAGAAAAATACCCTTCTGGCTCTCACACACACACGGTGGAACACAATAAATTGCTTGCGAGGGTGGTAGCTAGCGAGTCGGTCTATAAAGATCCTACCACCAAGCGTGCTGGGTTTTGTTGAATGTTATGACACGCGTCTATTCCTAGCGTGCGGTGAAGATTTTTTTAATTATTTTTTATTCCAGATCACGGGACAAAAAGTAGTCTGAACTCCTTCTGAGTTCAGACTACTTTTTGTTCCGTGATCTTTAGTTTCATTCGGAATCTTGGATCTGTTTTTTTATGACAACATTTTGATCACGTTTAGAAATCTTGTGTATCCTATCTGATTTTTTCCTCCAAAAGAACGCAGACGGAAACTTTATTGCTGTTATGGCCATGTTGGGAAAATAATCGTCTGCGCTGGCAACCCAATCCTGTAAGGATATACACCACCTACTCTGTATGGAAATGCGCGGTCAATAAATGGTTGATATCGAATGTCCACACATGTGGCGAGCACATTTTGAGCAGTAAAACTGAAAGTACTGTCTGACCTGAAAATTATGTAAGCTAATGCATAGATACTTTGTAGATTAATCTAATTATAATTATTAATGATTGTAGTGTGTCTTTTTTATTAGGATTCCGTACCCAAAGGGTAAAACGGGACCCTATTACTAAGATTCCGCTGTGTGTCCGTCTGTCACCAGGCTGTATCTCATGAACCGTGATAGTTAGACAGTTGAAATTTTCACAGATGATGTATTTCTGTTGCCGTTATAACAACAAATATCTACTAAAAAGCAGAATAAAATAAACATTTAAGGGGGCTCCCATACAACAAACGTGATAATTTGCCGTTTTTATACATATGTACGGAACCTTTCGTGCGCGAGTCCGACTCGCACTTGACCGGTTTTTTAATGAATTCTTAAAGAAAACTGAGTTTTTTGCACGATCAAAGGTTTGTTTATAATTTTTACAAAATTTAAACTGCTTCATTATACAAAACGTAATCATTATGATATGATATCTGTGCACAAGTCTACGTAACGATGCGAGGCTGCCGCGCTATAAAAAAACGTAACTCTGCCTTTGCTGTCACGCAGTCGGGTAAAAAGTAAAGCGAATATGTAAATGCAGGGTCATTTGCGAGATCCACCATATTTGAATAGGCCACTGACTAACCTTCAAGCGAATCTTTTACCCTGTTTTATTTAAGGAGCAGCTTATTATAGATGATAGCCCTTTGGTAAGGGTTGCAAAAATTGGAATATTCCGATCTGTCCCCTTCGGGTGGCCAATCAGGAATAAGACGACACATTTGGTGCAGTGGCTGAGTGATTGGCTGAGTGTGTGCATGTAAAGATTTGTGTTTGTAAACGCACCCACGATACAAGAGAAATCTTAGTGTGGGACAAAGTACGAAAAAAAAACCGTTCTGTTCCCCTGTCACCAACGAATTATTTCTGGTCAGTCCCCTGCTATTCTTTAGGGGGACAAATAGAAACAAAAAGTTTCCATCTGTTCCCCTGTTACCGACGAGGGGACAGATCAGGGGGACAAATCAGAATATTCCCAAAAATCGAGGAACTGCGAGTAATGAACAATGGTTTACCGAAAAGATGTAGATGTTTTGAGTATTTAGGATCGATTACGTCTACTACGAGTTCGAAAACTACGTAAACTGACAAGTTACTAAGTTTTAGTTTCGAATTAATGTGCGAATTAGAATTTGATTATCACTTGTGTTAAGGAAGGAAAGCATCGTGAGGAAACCTGTTTATTTAGGTCTCTTGTTCACACACGTTTTTCGCCGTAAAAACCTATGGTTAATTAGCCGTATGTAGGCACGGTCATTAGTGTTGTATGGGCTACTATAGAAGTTTGTTTACGGACACGGCGACCCAACGGCACGTCTCCGCCGCCGTATGCACCGTGGTTACTCCGGTTCTCTGTTCGAATATCGAAATATTATTAGTCGATTCTTATCTGGCCGACAACCTTTCGCCACTTTTCATTTTCGACGAATGATTTAAGTCCCTAATTATGTTTTGTTACTTTTGGTTACGCCGACTAGTCTGCTGGCTACTGTTTCATTAGTCAACTGTTGGCCACTTTACACTTTTTAGATGAAATTTTGTCATCATGCAAGCAAGAAAGCAAGCAAGCATACAAGTGTTTCTGGGTTTGCTCCACCAGATGTCTCGCTTTGTCGCCCCTTCCTCTTTTGCGCACGGTTTGATTTACATTAGTGTTGAATGACAGTCTTACAGAGGTTGTTAACGGCATCGGACATTTTCGCGACGGGCAATTATTACACGACAGCTTTCCAGCGCTGATTTTGTGTTACAAAATGGATATAAATCAGTTTCGGCTGGTGGTTTGCCGTGTCGTGTACAAGCTCACACGATTTTTCTACGGCGCGGCTAATATGCCGTACGGTTAAGAGACCGTGCCGTGAACAAGAGGCCTTACCAAGCCCTAGGGCTCCAAGTAATCGTTCTCGATGGTGTTTGTAGTCCGCCAACCCTCATTAGGCCACTGTAGTAGATGGAAGCTTAAAATCCCTTATCATTTTTGAAAGAAGTCCGTTTCCGTGTCTGGAACTGCAAACACAACATCACGCCTCTATTCCCCGAAGGATTATGCAGAGGTGTGTATAAGTGCACCCTCATTTCGCCGTTATGTTCAAGTCCCAAGTTAAACGGGGCGCGCCTATTGCCAATAACCGGGCACAAATCCAGACTGCAGGCTGCTACTGAGTAATTCCACACGGAAAAGCCCAATAACACTTTGCCCGACATGAGGATCGAACCTAGAACATCAGCAGTCGCGCTTTCGACCATTAGATCAACGAGGCAGTCACTGTAATCACTATCATCATCATTCAGCCGAATAACATCCACTGCTGGACATAGGCCTAACCCAAACAATGTACGAGGGGTTTGCTATAATCGCCACGCTTGGCAGGCGGGTGGGCGATCGCAGTATGCGTCTCACGAACACACATGACACATGAATGTGTCTCACGAAAGTTATAATACAAAAAAAAGATCGCAGTATGGTTGTTAAAGTACTCAGAGAACGCTGCTGCCCATCCTCTAGTGAATCCCTTAGTCACCTTTTACGACACCCATGAGAAGAGATGGGGTAGTGCTATACTTTACTTCCGGCACCACACGGACGAGTACGGACTGTAATCACTATAATGAGCTAATTATGATTTAATAAGCACTTGGCATATTGCTATGGGGGAATTCCACAGACATTAACAAAGTGTTCTTGGTGCAAAAAAATTGTGTAAGAGCCATTTGTGGTGTAAGCCCGCTAGAATCTTGCAGACCACTATTTAAAAAATTAAAATTATCATCAATGTACATTTTTGAAATAGCTATGTTTGTCAAAAAACATCACAAAATGTTTACAAAAGCATGTGAAAATAAAAAATATTTATCCAGAGACACAACAAAACTTGCTGTATTGCAATGTACCTCAACACTTCATAAAAAATAGTTACATGATGCTCATAAAAATATATAATAAAATCCCTCAATCACTCAGAGAACTTCCTCTTAGAAAATTTAGCAAACATTTACGTAATTGGCTCTTGGACAGATGTTTTTACACAATTCACGAATTTTTAGATCATAAAAATAATAATCGCTACATTATTCATCATTATACCTGCATTATTTTAAGACCCACATGGGTCTTAAAATAATGCAGGTACAGATCAGCATGTTTCGCCGGCACAGCGGCATGCAAATTGGGTACATACCCACCGTGTTTCTCGCAATTAAACTATTCTATTCTATTTTATTCTTATTAATTCCCTACCTATTCTCATTGCCCCTGTTCTCAATGTCTGAAGCTAAACTTCCTGTGATAGATTAACTTCTTTTTCTATGGTCAACTTAAATAGCCAATATACGTGAACGGGGCAATGTACCTCAAAATGAGGCTAACGTGGTTCATCGTGTCCTGACGACATGGTTTCCTTTATATTACTTTGCCTGAATTTATTTCATTACAAAGTACGCCCATACCGCCACGGTAGACGCTCATAAAAACCCTTAGCACACATATATATATAGTAACAAAGTCTATAAAAACATACTGCCTTTGTTAAAGGACGCGTCACGTAGCAAATGGGGAAAAAAGTGAGGGCAAAGGTAAATTAAAACTCGATTTTGGTCTTAATATTAAGTTGACTTGTTGACTGAAGCGATTTTTCGTGTCCTTTTAAAAGCTTAGTCGAGTTTAAACGTCAATGGACGGGAATTCGAAAAATATGTACATTATTTCTGCGAAATTTGGGATAAATCTTAACAATAGGTGAATAAGGAGTATCGTATGTCTTGGGTTGCGTTTCGATGACGTAGTTATGATACGTCAGAGGCTAACAAAGTCACATTTCGTCGCCTTAGAGGGATTACGCACTGCATCAGATCCGAATCCGTGAAAATACGGATATAAAAAACTCGGACCGAATTCGGATATTGCTTTACGCACTGCATCTGATCCGAATCCGTGAAAATACCGATCTAGAGTAAAAATCTCGGACCGAATTCGGATGTTGCTTATGCACTATTCCGGTCTCTGATTCAAATTCAAACAATTCGTCCGTCAATTGTTCTTCCGAATTAGAAACTCACGGATGACGGATAGAAATCGGATGACGGATGCCGGATGTAGTGCGTAAGCTACCATACAAATAGTTCTATGGCTACTTCGGTCCGTCAATTGTTCTTCCGAATTAGAAACTCACGGATGACGGATAGAAATCGGATGACGGATTTTTTTTATTTATTTATTTTTTATTTATTTATTTAAACAATTTAACTAGAACGGTCACAGACCAATTACACTAATTAAATAGAATTACAATTTTCGCTAACTACTCACATAATCATCATTACACAAAATGAATAAGTAATAGATTACATTTCATTTAAGTACATAAAATATAACAGACAACAAAAATTACGAATCAAAATTGAAACCGATCATACATCTCTCTCACACATCTTCAAGCAACCCGACAACAGATTCACCCATCCATCCTCAAACAAATCAGTGTCTGGGTATGAGTCCAGGAGATCGTTGAGTGCGGAAAGGGTGCGCGGTATTGGGGACTTAGCTCGGCTTAGAGTACGGCACGCTGGCACTGCAAGCAATTTATGTCTCCTACCTCTCAGATAGTTACTAGGGGTAAAGAGTCGACACAGTTCATTAAGCAAATCGGGTGAGTCGATTTTTCCACGTAGGATCTTACACACCGTGACAATTTGGTCAAGGTTCCTTCTGGTTTCGAGGGAATTGTAACCGAGACAACCCAGGAGAAACTTGGTGGGGTAAAGATATGGGTAATATCCAAAGACCCTCTTGTAAAGATATCTAAGGTACGCCTTCTGTACTTTTTCGAGTATTAGAGTGTACTTTTTCTCATGGGGGTTCCAAATAGATCCACTAGTTTCCAACTTACTTCGTACCAGCGCATTATAAATTATTCGAATGACACTGGTATTTTGGAAATCACGTGCGTTTCTGAGAACAAAACCTAGTCTCATAAAGGACTCCTTGGCAACCGCGACCATGTGATCATGGAATGTTAACCCCTGGTCGAATGCGACACCCAAGTCCTTCATGGTCGTCGATTTACTTAAAGTTACGTTATTTACGGATACGGATGCCGGATGTAGTGCGTAAACTGCCACACAAATAGTTCTATGGCTACTTCGGAACGTATTTTCACGGATTCGGATCGGATGCAGTGCGTAACCGCTGTTAGAGTGAAAACCTTGGATATGAATTTGGTCATTTCGCGGTTCCTGTGGGCTTTCACGCGGACATAGTCGCGGGCAAAAGCCACTCAATTATATTTATTACGAATGTTATATACCCATTAAAGGTTTAATTACAGTGCCTACAAAATAATTTCGCATGCGGCGGCTCTCTTGTAAACGTCGTGATAAAATAAAAATGACCCAATTACATTCCCGAGGTTTCCACTCTGACGGTTTGGTGAATCATATTTCGTTTCATATTCGTAATGTGCTGCGAGTGGGGAGCACCAAACTGCCTTCAAGCTGCATTTGGCAGTTGCAAAGTTTGTAGTTGCGACTGTATGATTCATAAATATGGTGTTATTAGCTCCCTAATCGCGCTACAATGAAAGTTCGTCAGACGAAATTGCTACAATCACTCATTTAGTCTCATTTATTGCTATAATTACATTCATCATCATTCAGCCGAAAGACGTCCACTGCTGGACATAGGCCTCCCCCAAGCATCGTCACATCGACCGGTATTGTGCTTCTCGCATCTAGCAACTTCTCATGATTACATTACACAAAGGCATTTTTTAGCTGCGATCTCGTCTAAAATACAGTCTGTTCACTAACGAAATGCGTTCTCGTTAACCAACAATACTCGTACTATAGCGTCCGTACATACTAAAAAAAATATTCTCAACAGAAATAAAAAATAACCCAAAAATTAAAAAAAAAACATACGTAAAAGCAACGCCTACTGTACATGCGCACTTGTCTATCAATGAGGAAAACTCGGCAACATCGCATTTAATCTATTTACGCTACTATTTTGGTTTTAAACAAGCCGTTCAGAATTGTTTTTAAGTATTTTATTTATTTATTTCCGTTTTTTTTTGCTTATTTTTGTACATTTATATTTTTAATTTAATCTATTATAGATGTAGATTAACTGGTTTAGGGGAACGCCCTCTGATACTCGTATTTTACATACTGTTTAAATATCACTCCATTACTTCCCCTACAAGCAATCCATCGTAGAATCTCACAAAATGAGCAGCATCTCCTATAGTTCCACGACAAAATTGGCAAACACAATCCTGACGTACATCTCCCATCTCTTTCCCCCAATAAGTAATATCGGAAACGGGGAGAGTAGTTTTTTCTGCCAGAGTGTCCAAAGCCTTCAACGGCCAACTGAAATCGCTCCCCGCGAATCTAATAGGGGTCGAAATGTGTTCGACCTCGATAGAAAGTAGGCGATACATGGAAAATGAACAATAATAATGGGGTTTATGGTATCGTATTACGTTAAGCGCGTTGTAAGTGAAGGTTAGATTTGGCTGGATGACAAAACTATGTATGGGATATCGGATTTTTGTTTTCTCAATAACTGTAGGTATTTATCAAGTTGAACAAAAGTGTTCTTGGAACTATGAATGACACTCGTGTAGTTTGTCGATGACGTCATCAAGACCTATATTGGTATGTCTACACTAGTCCGCTTTCATGTTCATCTTGCGCTTTCAACTCCTCTTGCGTCAAGCGCATGCAATATTGATTGTCATAAGACACATGCAGCTTATAGACGTAGTAGACGACCAGGGTCAGTCGTCAGTCGACATACAATAGACGGATTAGCGTGCGCTAGGGGCATGCGCTTTTGTCGAACTAGTATTAAGGCATGCGCTATTGCATGCGCTACGGCACTTCACGCATGCCTCAGACGAAGACGCAAGATGAACATGAAAGCGCACTGGTGTTGACATAGCTTAATGATAGGGACCAGTGAGCGGGATGTAACTGAATTTTTTCTCATAGAATTCAACTCACTGCCTCGTTGGTCTAGTGGTCGCAAGGGCGACGGCTAGGCGTGAGATCCTGGGTCCAATCTCCAGAACGGGCATAGTGTCGGCATAGTGGGAATTGCTCAGTAGGAGTCTGGAATCTGAACTTGTGCCCGGTTAATAACAATAGACTCGCCCCCTATTACATAAGACTCAAACATTACGGCGAAATGAAGGTGTACTGTACACTCTTTCAATCCTTCGGGTAATACATGTTATAGTATGTAATTAAACTCCAATTGGACTTTGTCCAATCTGAGATCCGTCCCAGGGGGTCCACTCCCTAAGCACGAAGTCCGTTGTTTCGGCCTTAGTTACGAGCGTTTCCTACTCCCCATCACCTACGGACATACGATTATTTCGAGGCCCGAACTAAGAATGAATGACAACACGATTTAACAGTTGTCCCTACTACCGATGTGTTTTTGCCCGTCCGAAAAGTTGAACTTGACACTTGTTTTGTTCACTCCTACGTTTCGGGCTACTTTCGGACTTAGGGAGTAGGCCTCCAGGATAGGCCAACCGCTCTCAGGCCACTTGCCACAGCCACAAACTGCTATATCATAGTTCGAGTGGCCACTACCTACCACACGTGTGTGGCGATTCCCTGCGAAATCTATGGTAAAGTTAGTCCGCAGCTTGTGGCCGGCCACTTGTGGTGACGAGTGGCCCGTGTGCCCCTCAGCAGCCGCACTTCGCAGAAAAAGCGACATTAACTTCTTGTACAGAAAGCACAATTCGGATTGGTCAAAATAATTCGTTAACAGGTGTCCTGAATGCAAGCGTATTAAAAAAAAAACACGAGTTCATTGATAAGGGCGTGTTTATGTTTATACGCTCTCAGGTGAATGGTGTAGGCGCGAAATATTTAGCTGTTACTTTTTATGAAGCCCCTAACTCGCTCGCTAGCAATGGACCTTCGCTATCGCATTATTGATAATGCATTGTAATAGGAAAATAGTGTATCCGGGCCAAGCTTTATACTATTCGATTTTATTCGTTCACTAGCTGAGCCCTTGTGTTTAGCGTCCTAAAACATAAATTTATTATTTGCTTTAAAGTTTATTTATACCAAATAATTTCCCATACGAAGTTTGACATCCGTTTTTAATCAATTAGGAGTTGAATTTCCTTCTCTTAAAAAATCCTTCTTAGTGCGTGCCTACCTCTATGCATATCTTATTTTATTTACTTTTAATACTTTTTAGTGCCACAAATTACAATTACAATAGTGTACAAATTCTCGGACCGCTACTAGGTACAACTAGAACGTCGTCGATATACGATTTGTGCATGTAGGTATATTTATTTAGTTTTTGTAGATTTTTTCAAAAAGCGCTCTTTTAATTTCAATGAAATTGATATGGGACCAAACGGGAAGTATACTCTATCAAAAAAAACAAGATTTTTTCGAATCAGTTCATAAATGACGTAGTTCTGAGGTAAAAAAACAACCGAATTGAGAACCTCCTCCTTTTTGAAGTCGGTGAAAAAGGAACCATCACGCTCGGTGTTGGATAAGTTTCATTACGGGGCCGAAGTCCCATGGGACTACCAAAATAAACTAATAAAGTAAAGGTCAGTTCTACGGGTCATTTCATGGTGTTTGTAATGGCAGGCACGCAGTGTACCCCCATGATTATATTACCACACAAACGTGAGCGATCCTAACACCATAATGTTGTTGTTGATACTTTTGTAATAATAATACATAGTTTAGAGAACAAACTAGTATAAATACCAAAATATAGCTATAACATGACATCACATCTGTATTCCTTGAAGGGTTGTGCAGAGTTGTATAGATTCAGGACCCGTGATGGAAGAGAGGCTAGAGAGACGGCATTGCGCCCTCAGCTTCCGGCTGACGCAGGTGCTCTCAGACATGGCCATGGCTGGACATGGCTGTTTCGGGAAGTACCTGTGTCGCATAGGTCGGGAGCAGACGCCCGGTTGTCACCATTGCGTCGACTGCCCCGAGGACACGGCGAGGACACGGTGTCCTGCGTGGGCAACGCAGCGCCACGAACTAGTCGCGACAGTGGTGGTGACCTCTCGCTTCCGGCCGTGGTTCTGTCTATGGTCGGGAGCGAGAGTGCGTGGGAAGCCATCACCTCCTCCTGCGAGGAGGTGGTGGCGACCAAAGAGGGAGCGGAGAGGGAGAGAGAGGCAGCCACCACACTCCCTTCCCGTGCCAGACGCACCGGGCGCCTGAGGTTTTTAGCCGGTAGGAGTCCGGTATAACTTTTCGCCTTCTCCAGGCGAAGGGTATCAATGAGGATCAACCCACGAAAAAAAAAGAAAAAAAGACTTGAAAGATACACCCTCATTTCGCACTTACGTTTAAGTCCCATGTAGGTAATAGGGGGCGCGCCTATTGCCATCAACCGGGCACAAATCCAGACTCCGGGCTGCTACTGAGAAATTCCACACAGAAAAACCTAATAACACTTTGCTCGACCTGGGGATCGAACCCAGGACCTCACACTCAGCAGTCGCTCTTGCGACCACTAGACCAGGGACTGAAAACTGTTGTTAAATTTCGGTATTTAACCAGCCCAAATTTCCGATACCATTTTCTCTACCCTTTTCTTTTATACCGTTATTTAACCCATATTTATTTCGGTACCGTTATAGTACATCGAATTTCTAAATTACCTACGGCGACGCACGCAACTATACCTAATAATAACAATCTCGTCGCTCGAGTACTGAACTGACATTGTAAGTATTCGCTTTTTATGCAGGCGGGTTTTAGATTTTTTAAATTAAATTTTTTTGTGTACTTCTTTTTACTTTTATTTTATTAATGTATTGTACCTATTTTAATTGAATTACCCACCGTTGTAATGAGGCCTAAATAAATTTATCTACAGACACCACGTATAATATACCTACCATCAATCGCTCTAATCCGCAATGTAGATCCTACACAACTTTCAGGTCAAAATTACACAAATTCTTAAACGGAGCTTATGGTTGTAAAATGGTCAAGGAAACATCATGTTAATTTTAAAAGATCTATTCAGCGATACCCCACAACTTATGGTACGTTTTATTGTTTATTTTTTTACTACCTTTTCTTTTACCTCGGACGCCATTTTGTATTTATAAAAACTAAACCTAGCCTATAACCATCCCACAACTTAGACGAATCGATAGATACCTCATACATTAAAATCCATCCAGCCGTTGGGATGCTTCGAGGGTATATATACTTAGATACATAGTTACATAGATACGCGTGAAAAACATAACTCTGTCTTTCCTGTCGCGCAGTCGGGTAAAAAGACACAAACATATCAACATGTCTAATTACTGGCTGTTTATCACAGATAAGAGCCCCCGCAGACCACAGACTTTCTATCGGCCGATAGTTTGTTCGGTTTTATAACGAGTATGAAGATGTTTGCAAGTGCGCAGACTATAACGATTCAGTATCGGCCGATAAAAAAGTTCGATGGGCTACACGATTGCGTTCAAACTCAACTGTTTAGTTTATTTATTTTACTTTAATTTAAACGATCTTAGACCAATTAAAATAATTAAAGATAGGAAGAAGAGGAATGGAAGAAGATAGTTGGCCTAGTGTGCGCGATTGTCCCAAGCTGTTGGGCGCGGCCGGGGCGCTGTCAACGCTGCTTCCCAACCTGGGGGGCCCGAGCCTCGCCTGCAGGCGGCTCTACGATCGTGCGATCGATGGCCCTGTACGGGGCCCCGATCTGGGCAGCTGACCTGACGGCCGGCAGCATCGCTGTTCTGCGAAAGCCGCAGAGAGCGCTGGCCGTCAGAGTCATCAGGGGATATCGCACGATCTCCTACGAGGCGGCCTGCGTACTGGCCGGATCTCCGCTTTGGGGCCTCGAAGCGTTAGTACTCGCGTAACTTTATTGGTGGCGCGAGGAAGCGAGGACGCGGGGCGAGCGGCCGATGCAGCGACACTTGGAGCTGCGTCGGTCGCAGCTGCACGAGGCCCTGGTGGCGGAGTGGCGGGATAGGCTTTCACGCCCTACCGCCGGCCTCGCCACCGTCGGGGCGATCCGGCCGGTGCGAGCGGCGCTGGCTCGGGAGGAGGCACGGCTCCCTGTCGTTTCGGGCGACGCAGGTGCTCTCGGGGCACGGTTGCTTCGGGAAGTACCTGTGTCGCATAAACAGGGAGCCGGACGCCCGGTGTTACCACTGCGGCGATTGCCGGGAGGATACGGCGTGGCACACGCTGGCAGAGTGTGCCGCTTGGGAGGAGCCGCGCCGTGCTCTCATCTCAGGAGTAGGCGGTGACCTGTCGCTGTCGGCCATGGTCGAGTCCATGGTCGACAGCGAGGAGTCCTGGGACGCGGTGGTGTCCTTCTGCGACACGGTCATGTCGCAGAAGGAGGATGCGGAAAGGGTGAGGGAGATCACCTCCACTCACCCAGCCCGCAGCAGACGCACCTGGCGTCGGCGGAGGGCGGACAACGCCCTCTTCCAGCCCCCCTAAATGGGTCCAGGGGCGACGGACTTGGGGAAGTTTTTCGCCTCCCACACATCAGGACCCGAGGCGGCGGCGCGAAGTGTTCCAAGCGCGCCCCTCTTAGACGGCGCGGGGGGAGTCTAACACCTCACTCCCCCCGCTAACCCGAGGAGGCCCAGGCAGTGGCGGGCCGGCACCAACCGGGGGTTGCGGAAGTATCGTTAGTTCCCGTGACCCCCGGCGCAGGTGTGAGATGGTGGTTTTAGTCAGTAAGAGCCTGACAGACCCCTCCGCCCACCCCAGGGCGGAGGATATTCATGAGGACAAAAATCCCGAAAAAAAAAGTGTGTGCGGTAGTAGCCCAACCTGACCAAACTATCGGCGGATAGAACGTCTGTGGTCTGCGGTGACTCTAAAGGAAACGCGCAATCGCTTACATTTATTTCTAACCAGCAATTCTATTATTTGATTACATGTTTTAAACTGTGAAAAAGAAGTACCGCTTTCTGAATCAAACCCTTGATTCAGCTGCCTAAGGAGAGCCTCATCAGATGTTGGTTGAGGCTCTTGGCTATTAAGCCATTGGCTGTAACGACTATAGCTACAATGACTGCTGAGTCAATCTCCCACATGTAAACAAAATCGTGTGCCAAATCAAGATATTTGATTTTTTTATCATTTTCGGATTTCACAAGATTCTCTTCATGCGGAACCGGGATATCAACAATCATTGCGAGGCGCTCTGATCGATCTCTCATCACTACATCAGGCTTATTGACTATAATAGTCCTGTCAGTGATGATAGATCGATCCCAGTACAATGTGGCATGACCATTCTCGAGAACTGGGTCGGGCACATACTTGTAGTATGGTACTTCTGCGTCCACAAGGTTGTATCTTAGAACAAGTTGCTGGTGGATAATCCTAGCCACGAGGTTGTGCCTGTGCAAATACTCACCGTTAGCAAGAAGAGAACAACCAGAGACAACATGTCGGAAAGATTCACCGGGACAGTGGCATGCCCGACAGATGTCAACCGTACCGTCCTTCACAATATATTTTGTATAATTGTTCGTCATCATAACTTCGTCCCTAATTGCACAAACAAAACCTTCGGTTTCCCCGAAGAGGTCACCGAATCGTAGCCAGGCCACGGACGCTAGGAAATCTACATCAGGCCCATGCAGGGCCCGGTAAAATCATCCGTGAAGCTCTTTGCTCCGCCATACATCCTTGCGGCCATTGGTATCCAGTACTACAGTCTTGCGCCAGTTCTCTTTAGCCAAGGAGAGCGGGGTGAGTCCTTTGTCCACTGCTACTATATATCGATGCATCCCCAGGTCGGCTTGGGAGAAGTACTCCCTGAGACTGAATATCTCGCGGTTATGGAGGGTCTTAGCATTTAAAAAGCCTCAACCCCCACACTTCTGCGGGACTTACAGTCTCATTACCGATGAGCGTGGGTGATGCATTCGATATGCAGTCAGCAGCGTACGGACGCTCCTATCCAGGGCGTCAAGATCGATCTGAGTCCACTTGAGTATGCCGAAGGAGTATGTCAAGACCGGCATGACCCAACCGTTAAAGGCGCGCACCTTATTTCCGCCTGACAAAAGACTTTTAAGTACTTTTTTCAGGCGGCCATAGAAGCGCTCCTTTAACGATTGCTTCATATCAGCCTCACTGATACCTAACACCTCCGGCATGCCCAAGTATTTGTATGTTTCGGTTAAGAAGAGGGATCTAAGGTGTATGGAATCCGAGAGTCGGGGGTTCCCACGGATTCCATAATCTTCCCTCGCTTTACATGCACGACTGCACATTATTTTGTCCACACCAAATTCCATCCTGATGGAATTACTGAAAGTTTCAGTTACCTTCAGTGACTCCAACAGTTGCAAATTGTTGGGGACAAAGAGTTACAGATCATCCATGTAAAGGAGGTGGGATATTACCTGACCACCTCTTCTCAATCGATAGCCTAACCCTGACCCCTCCAGAAGTGTGCTTAGAGGGTTCAAGGCCAGGCAAAACCCCAGCGGGCTCAGACTATCGCCCTGGAATATACCCCGCTCAATTTGATTGGTTCTCCTATCCCTTGAATTTGCCGACATCCTGGATAGCGAAGGACCGTCCTCCATTGCCCCATACATGACGTCAGGAAGGCGCATAAAGTTGTATTTACTTTATACAATTCCAGCACCCTCATGAGCCATGTACATATGTGGCACCGAGTCGTAGGCCTTCTTATTGATTATGTGGAGGAACGAGGTGTGGTGTTCCTTCATCCAACGGGAGGATCCTCCAACCAGGCGGAGTCTTATGCCTGGCGGGCTACTGCCTAACGGTTGATGTTGGGAGGTTGTATTTATAATATCTGCGTGTTAAATCATGATAGCGCGATGTAGGAACTGTCATCTATGAGAGTTGTCGATATTGTTGCTGTAGTCATCTACACCACCGATGTGTTGCGTAGTCCGCATGTGGCGTGGATAGATGCCGCCACAATTATAATAATTATAAAAAAAAAACTAATTAACATCAGAGTTATCGTAAGCATAACAAGGAATCAGTACTTACAGACTGAGCGGGCCCTGTTGGCAAACCCTACCTCATCAAGTACCAGCATGACACGTTAAATGACATGTCCTCTTTCACCCCGTATATGTCTCATGCTAGTACTCGCCGATTCGTCGTCCGACCAGTAACAGGCTTGAGAACGCGGCGCGCAGTGTTCCGCGCGTGTGGACATGGGGGCCAGACCCCACAGAAGTAGGGGTCCGCCAATGGCTGGCGGACCGAGGCCTGCTGGGGTTGCGGTGCATACAGCTGTGAATCCCGCGACCCCGGCCATAGATCAGAAGAAGAAACACCCTGGGTTTTTAGCCAGTAAGAGTCCGGTATAGCCCTTCACATTCCCTGGACGGAGGGAATCATTGAGGATGGTAACACGATAAAAAAATTGTTGCCTACAGTGTATACTCAGTCTATTAATCTGTCCATCAAGAATGACGAAAAAATTACGCGTTGATCTGCAAACAAACATACGAGGCAAGCTAGTTATATATTATTATATTTTTTTAATAAAACTTACTCTTTTAATCATTTTATAGTTTTGTACGTTTACTTGTTTCAGTTTTCACTTTTGTTTTTGAGTAGGTAGTTCGAATTACGATGCTAACGCTAGTAAGTAACAACAATAACAGAGATGAGCGACGTCTTGACTATCGACCTTGGAGCGCGCGGTTTAAATATGTATACCGTTATTTAACCGATATATTTCGGTTAATCGTTATTATTCGATATCATTTAATTTCGGTATCAAAATGTATCGATACAGAAATTTTAGGATACCGGAATTTTAGGATACCGGAATTATAGGATACCGGAATTTTAGGATACCGGTATTTTAGGTTATCCGTTTTAAATCGATATGACGTCATACCGCTAAATTAAAATATCCCAATTTTTCGGTAATTCAGTCCCTGCACTAGACCAACGAGGCAGTCTTTAAAATATTATTACCGTCCACAGATATACAGTTAACAGGTTCACTGTTCAGATAGCAAACACAATAGTTAAACAATGCCGATTCATCATCATCATCATTCAGCCAAAAGACGTCCACTGCTGGACATAGGCCTCCCCCAAAAGGGGGGGTTAGGCATAATCGCCACGATTGTGGTTGTTAAAGTACTCAGAGAACGCTGCTGCTCATCCTCTAGTGAATCCCTTAGTCGCCTTTTACGACACCCGTAGGAAGAGATGGGGTAGTGCTATTCTTTAAGTCCGGCACCACACGGACGACAATGCCCATTATCATATGTGATTCACGGGACAGGAAAGGGTTAAATAGATAGCGCAAGTAGATTGCGGGTCATTTATTATGATAAATGATATCTATTTCTGTAAATAAATCTGTTCCAGACACTTTTACAAGTCAATGTAATGTTTTTTTTAAGACTAGGTGGCGCCGGCATTTCCTATCTGACTAGCTCTGAGAAGAAAAGCCGAAACAAACTCAGAGGTCAAGGTCTCTTTTAAAGTCCAGATATTGTGTTATAAAACTATGCGAGTATAACACTGTAGGGCAACGTCTCGAATGGCCTTTTGAGGAAAGAGCCATAGCAGGTTTGAGTTGACCTGTCCCAACTGACGGCACGCATGCATCAAACATCCTGTAGCTCAACCTGATTTATAGGAGGCTCAACGACCCGATGCACGACGTTACCAATCAGCCGGACATTTGCTTAAGTCACAAAAAATACTCAAACCGCCAAACAGTTTTGCGAAATTCGTGTATAAAGCTAGCCTATGGTACTCACATTCACAATTTAATAAAATAAAAAAACAAGTAAGAGCAATGCTCCTACACGTTACGCTGCCAAATCAGTTGCCCCACGACCTCTTTCGATTCCGCAAGTGCGAATAGTTGCAGGATGCGTGTGTGCGACCTTTCATTGCGAAGACGTGCGCGAGGCGTGCACAATATTTTTTAATTTGCCCTCGTTACTTGAAATAAACGTGTCACGCTTGTTTTAATACACTTTGACAAACTTGCGGTAATCAACTCAACATCTATATATGAATCCTGTACTGAATCTCATAATTACATAATCTACGTCACGCATAGGATCTCACGGATTACTCCTAATCCGGACCCACACAGTCAAAAAGTATTTACATAAAAAACTGTAAACATATTATATTTACGTATTAATATAATAATTTTATACTACACCCACAAGCTAAGGTCACGTAGCTTAACAAAACGTACCTAAACAACGTGAGCTGTGACGACTGACGAAGCTAGAATTAAACGTGAAACGTGACGTGTCGTTTCTTTTTTTCTCGTTAAACATAATGATATTAATTTTCAGCAGCCTTGTTATTTCAGGTCGAATATCACAAGTATACATCGTTGCTATTCAACCTTCACAATCCAATTAGGTGCCTACCTACTTGGTAATGCGATATTGTCCAATTGTCCGGTTTTCGGGCTTCTTGGTTTTACGACTGGCAAATTAGTCATATGAAAACCGGCAGGCAATGGCTTAACATGGTTTTCAAGGAAAGTCTTTATACAAGGTTAATCGGAAAGGGGGTACTAATCCGCAGGCCATTTCATTTTAAAGCAAGTGTTAAAAACTCAAAATCCGATCATTTTTATTTCTGTGTAAAATTATAATAAAATTAAATTAAAATTAATTAAATAAAATTATTTTAGTTTTTTCAAAAAGTCTTTCTCCCTGCTTTAGTTACGAATTCAGAAAATGAAGCTTCTAATTCATGACCCTAAATATGACCTAAAATGTAAACACAGCTGATCATAGCTAATTAAGGATAGATAGATTTTAGCGATTTTTTATGTATTAAAATAGCTATTTCACTTAAACTATTGACTTTTGAGGAAAGTGGTACAACAAAAGTTATTTTATTGTGGGTACATTAACACCCTTTCGGATTAGTATCCCCTTTCTGACAAACCTTGTTTACAAGAGACAGTCATTCATTCAAAGGCATCGCCGCGGCAACTTCAGCATAACATCAGGTACTATCACCTAACGGCCTGTTCCCATGACCGTCCATGAGTTTTTTACTGGTTCCCGCAAAACTCACTGGTGTGTTCACACGCAGAAGCACAGATAGTAGAAGAGTAAGGCAGTAGTAGTTTCTATCCTGATTTTACGCGTAAAGGTTTACAATATTTCAAACGTTCACACTGACAGTTCTATGCAAACAAACCAATAGTAGGTAAGCAAGTATCCGGGGCTTGCGTACGCTGCGTATGGCCAACATAGCAGCGGCCAGCGGTCTCACACCGCGTGTCCCACACCTCATCAGGCTAAAAACCCTGTGCGGGACGCTTGTGTGAATACTATACATAACATAACGTCTGTATTCCCCGAAGAGATGGGCAAAGAAGTATAATATTCCCTCATTTCGCCGTTATGTTTAAGTACCATGTAATAAATAGGTGGCGAGCCCATATCCATCAACGGGGCACAAATCCAGACTCAATGCTGCCACTGAGAACTGCTACGGAATAACTTAATAATACTTTGTTCGACCTGGGGATCGAACCAAGGACCTCACACTCAGAAGTTGCACTTGCGACCACTAGGCCAATGAGACAGTCTATACTTTAATTGAAATATGTGTCACTTCTACTGAACCGTTTTTTGTGGGACGGATGGATCCAGCGAGCGACGACAAAACCGAATAGCAAAATTCGACAGAACCGGCTTTTTGCAGGATTCGCACACAGATGCTCACATGAACGCTGTATATAGTATTGAAACACTTCCGCCACTTTCGAGATCCTGCAAAAGACAGGTGAGGACGAGCCGTTACGCTCATATTCAGCTGCAACCCACAAGTGCCATAATTACCCTCTAAACTACGTAGGTAGGTACCACTTTAATTCTCTCAATTCTCAATTCTTATTGCGTACCATACATAATGTATACATATAGTTGGTAGGGAAATAATTAAATTAGTCACAATTATGGACCCTGTCAGGCACAGCACAGATCAAGTAGGAGACAGGAGGAAGGGCACTGTTTATTATTAGTTAAGTGGTTAGTAAGTATAATGTTTTATTAATGCAGAATATCAAATATAAAAAGAATTATAATTATATTTTTGTATTATAACTTTCGTGAGACACATTCATATTTATGATTATTTACGGTTTACTCACGTGCATTTTTCGGGATTGCCCGACTAGTTTCGGACCCAAACGGAGCCCTTAATCATGAGCTGAACACGCGGCGAGGTCGCGAGACGAACCCTGTTCAGCTCATGATTAAGGGCTCCGTTTCGGTCCGAAACTAGTCGGGCAATCTCGAAAAATGCACGTGAGTAAACCGTAAATAATCATAAATATTATAATTATTGTTTTATTAATTATTTAAACATTTATTTTTAGTAACATTGTAAATACCATATAATTTTTGAAATTATTATTTACTAGCGATCCGCCCCGGCTTCGACCGGGTGCAATGTATTATACATATAAACCTTCCTCTTGAATCACTCTATCTATTAAAAAAACCGCATCAAAATCCGTTGCGTACTTTTAAAGATCTAAGCATAAATAGGGACAGACAGCGGAAAGCGACTTTGTTTTATACTATGTAGTGATTGTTGTAATCTACTTTATAATTTTTATATATTACGTAATTAATATTTACTATCCCTGAAGTAAGATATTTTTTGAAAGCTTCGTATTTATTAGTTTTAATTAGTTGTACGTAGATACATCTTATTATTATAACTTTCGTGAGACACATTCATATTTACGATTAGTTGCGGTTTACTCACGTGCATTTTTCGGGATTGCCCGACTAGTTTCGGACCCAATCGGAGTCCTTAATCATGAGCTGATCACGCGGCGAGGTCGCGAGTCGAACTGGACTCCGATTGGGTCCGAAACTAGTCGGGCAATCCCGAAAAATGCACGTGAGTAAACCGTAACTAATCGTAAATACGTAGATACATCGTCTGCAACATCCTTAATAAACAATGTAGGGTCTCTCCTCGCTCTTCATAACGTTGTTAGTACTTTCTATGCAATAGTGAGATTGCTTCCCACGCAAATTATATTCATGTTAGTCTCATACCAAACTGAGTGCTTGCTAAGTTCCTATTTCTATCGTTTATAATGCAACCCTCTCAGAGCTTTTACCGGAAGTGGAGCAAGTAATTGATATACTTATATTCTAACTCAAAGCAAAAGATACATTTATTTCCACCAACATTGCACTTCTATAGAGCTTTAATACGTACTGCCAACCTTTTGAAAGCAACTTCGAATATGGAAGTAGTTTAAAAATAAATTGGACGTAGTTTCTATAAAACGTTTCAATCCACAAGTACCTATACACGGTGGAAACGTTAAATGTCAACAGATGATTTTTTCGTCAATTTAAGAGATATTTGAAAAGTTAAGTGGAGAGTAAAATAATATTAATAACTTCAGGAATAAGGAAAGCCAGATATCGTTATTTTTTTTTTTTCGTTTTCTCCATACATTTAGAATAAGATTTTCGTTCAAGTGATCAAACTGATCATGCCTACGTAACCTTTTCCTTACTGTTAATCCAGTACGGCGGCGGAGTTGGTCTTACTTGACTTCTCTCTATCTTCATCATCTGTGTAATAAACCTTTATATCACCAGATCCCTGAGCACTACCTAAATCTAGCCCGGGATCTCGAACAGGGAACAGGCAATTTTGTAGTTCTAGATTGCGTACGTAATGCAATAGCCTATTATTCTCATGTCTTTTATATAATAATAATATTGAAACCAGATTGTTCACCTTTAAAATTATTAATAGTTCAATGACAATAAGCTCTCTCCTTATTACATGGGACTAAATAGCGTCATGACGAACTTGTGGCTGTACAACAGAACACCTGTGCCTACGCCTTGAGGCGTAGGAGTGAAGTGTATTTTTTTTAAATTATATAAATATTCCATTAGAACAACAACTTTTTTGAATTTGGAACTCAAAGCTTTCTCCGTGGTTATTTTTTAATAAAATGTTATTTTTCGTTCTCGGCAATTTAATAATTAAAATGTTATATAAAAACACTTCCTGAATGAGTACAAGAAAAGAATATTATCGATTGTTTTTATTGAGTTATTAATCCTGTTCTACAGTAAATAATTGCGCAAGAAAACAAAAATGTCATACCTAATAAATGAATGGAAGTAGGTCAAATCTAAATTCTCGATAAATGGCGGTAAGTTTATCAAAGAGTGTTTGCGTTGTTTTAGTTATTGGACGGTCTAGTTTTGATATTAGCGCTAAGTTTTAAAATATTTCATAAATTAACATTGTGTATGGAATTATGGAGTTAATGTGAGTTTTACTATGTAGGCTATACCCTATACCCTTTTCACCGTACTCGTATGTTGATTCTTGACGTTTCTTTACAAAACGTTACCATACAAAGAATCAAAAATATCTTTAAAAACATGGATAATACAGCTATTTCACGGTTTTTGATGATGTCGTTTAGCAGTCTCCTTATAGCTACAATTTACGAAATGACCGAGCTGTCAGGACTCATCTTTGGGAGTATGTTTAACTGATGAGTGTACTGTCACTGTCAGCCATTGACGTTACTACGTCAATGTTACCAGCCAAAAAACGTGCTAGTATGTACAGACGCCAAGTACAAAAAGCTACTACAATCTGTCAATTTGCTTTAATAATATAGATTATCATCTTTATCGCAAAAACATTAGGTTTGGTTAAGTTTTGGTTAAGTTAAGGTTGATTGGGAAAATTTGACCGTTTCGGGTAGTTTGATGTGCTGGCTGGCGTCTGTACTAGGGTTTTCGCCCCGGGTACCCGGAACCGGGAATTCCCGGGAATTCGGAGATTTTAGGACCCGGGAATTATTTGGCGGAATTCCCGGGTACCCGGGAATTATTTGAAATGAAGAAATGATGATGAAAAATGAAGGGTCTGCACGCTTCCGAAGATTTTAGAGCATTTTCTGTCTCTCTCGCGTGAAACGGACATTGTACTGCGTGGTGTGAACTTAGAAGTTGAAGGCGAGCTGAACCCTGGCGCGGTAGGTTTTGCTTGTTTTAGAACTCATTTTTGATAGGCAAATTAAAACATTTAGAACCCAAAATAAATTTATATTTTAGGATACATTCCTTCTCTTTACCATGTACCCGTTCAATACACGATGCAATATAGTTTTCTCGATAGAAAAAAATACTGAAGTTACTTCGATTTGCAGTTTTTTTACAAGCAAAATTTCATTTTAAACAAGTACTTGCTATAATACACTTTTATAATTAATATCAATTTATAGGTAATTAATTTTGGAATCGATTCTACTCGATCGTTTTTTTTTATTACATTTATATATTTTTTATCGATTTTTTAAAATTATTTTCGGCCCGCGCGTCGTCGCTTACCCGATTACCGCGCCAGGGTTCAGCTTGCCTTAATGGGGTAAATGTATCGTGATGTCAGCAAACAGTACTGTTGTCTCTGTCTAGTAAACAAAATTTTAAAAGCTTGTTTTTTTTTTTGTAAATGTTTCATTTGTAGAAACTATTCACAATGCTTATCTTTTGTGTAATTTCGAGATTTATAGTGAAAATATACAGGGTGTAAACGAATTCTTGTAATTCTTTAGAACAGCGTGATCTAGATCACAGATTAACCCTAAATGGTTTTTATTTTAAATACAAAATACTTTATTTTCAAAAAAATTAGTTCTGTTTTCGAGCCCTTTTTGCGACCTTTTTGCGTTTAACTGACTGCAAAGAACAATTTCGTGCTAGTCGTGTTAGCCAGCTGTGTCACCGTGCTTTCATTCATTGATGAGTAGCGTCGAAATGTTGAAACAAATAAAAAAAATATTTTACAATTTTTATTTGTACCTTATTAGCTGGTTATGTTTCGATCACATATCGCTACCGCAAGAAAAAAACTTTATTTTGTATTTTTAATTAAGCTAAATCCCGTGCTAGGTCATTCTACACCAGTGATCATGTGGTTTTAAGGTATTACACGAATTTGGTAACACCCTTTATAGTCATTAACCCTATTGTTATTCCCTAATATTTTGCCATATTATATGAAGAGAAGACTTTTTTTTCATTAAAGAAACTTGCGATATCGCACAATAAATGACTGTCACTGTTCCTAGTTCAATTTTTTAAATACGTGTATGATTTTTTATTTTAATAAGAAAAGTCGATTGGTATGTTAGACAATTTATCAATTTATCATGTTTAAAGTACTTACACAAGTTTAATGTTGAAATATACGAGAAAAACTATATTTATACAAAAAACATGAAAATTCCCGGGTACCCGGGAATTCCCGGGAATTGAGAGAAAAAATTCCCGATTCCCGGGAACTCAAACAGGCCGGGAACGCGAAAACCCTAGTCTGTACCCACAACCCACACGTATGAAATTTTATGGAAAACAAAGTCGATCGGAACGTTTTTTAAAAAACTACATCTAATTATCCATCACAAAAATACAAAATAGTAAAACGAAGTATTGATCCACAGAAATTACCATAGTTTTTTCAAGAGAAATGCCGTAAATGTTTAAGGATAGATTCTTAATTAATTGAACGGAGAGGCAACTTCGTGTAAATGTATTTTCATCTGGTTTAGCCTTCATGGGTATTCCCAGGATAAGAAAACAGTGGAATGTTAAATAGGTTACTGTTCTTCTAAATGGATATCGCCTTGTAGTTTTATTTATTTGAATGCACTACTTAATACACTTGGGAGCAAATAAATCGAGCCACTCCTTTTTTCACGTGTCCTGGTTATTAGTTTTAGTTTCATGGATTACTTAATAAGTTGACAAAAAGTATCCTCATTGTAAAGGTTATCAAATAACCTTTTAGGCGATATATGTTTCGAATTGATTTGTTTCATAATAGGTACCAAAAATAATAACAATTATACTTGAAAAATAGAAGTGGCTCGATTTATTTGCTCCCAAGTATAGTTATGACAGTAACGATTACTGGAAGGTACTTAAGCTACCTACCTAGCTTTTAATTACGTATTTCGTAACATTTGTAACGTGAAATTGAACAAACAGATTCTTAAAAGTCTATTCTTTTATTTTTCACTATTTTGGCTGGAATAAAAGATGTTATCTTTTAGTCCAGTCAAAATAGACAAAAAAATGCTTACCTAAATTTCGAAATAATACGCAGAGAACTGAAAGTTGGTACAGACTTTAAATAACTACAACATTACAAATAAAATGTTTTTGACATTGAATAACGTTTTTTCCAAAAATGGGATCTATGGGGATTTTTGATATTTATATTGTAATGTATGTAATGGTTGTAATGTCTGCGAAGTATTCCGAAACTGAATATCGTCGCTTAAGTTCTAACACCGCGTAACTAAAAAAATAGCAGTTTTGAAATAGGCACGTCATTTGATAGAGAATTGAAAAACGCGTCGTTTGACTAATTACAATTAGCGGTTAGACTCAATAGCAATGCGTTATTTCAAAACACAGCGTGTATATGCTCCATAAAGCCATATATTCTCCATAAAGCTGGATATATTTTTTGCTCTCCTGAAAAGTTTACTGTTTTGAGTTACGCGGTGTTAGAACTTAAGCGACGAATCTATTTTGACGGAACTATTTGTTAATTTATCTGGTCAATGTTTGGACAAGGAATACTCTTTATTATATACGGTAAACAATATCCAACTTCTTATAAAGAATGCAATTCAATTCTCCATAAATCAATTCGATTGTATCAGAACAGTTACAAGATTCCTTTCCTCCCATAGGTACAACTGGAAATCCAAGACAATGATGGGCTAACGTTACTCATAATATACGCATGAGAATATCGCAGCTGTCGCCTTATTTTCTTCTATGAATGTATCTAGAAATATACAGGATGTTAAAGAATTCTTGTAATTCCTTCAAAGCGCGTGACCTACTAGTGACACAGATTACCCTTAAACGGGATATTTTGAAAATCAACTGAAAAAAAAACTACATTAATAAAAAGAAAAGTCCTGGCTGACTGATTGACTGACTCATCAACGCCCAGCTCAAACCCTTGGACCTAGAAAGCTGAAATTTTGCACAGAGGTTCCCTTTATAATGTAGACAAGGAGGATAATATCGAAGGATAATATCCTTCCTTATTGGAAGGATTTTTCGAAATTCAACCCCTAAGGGAGTTATATAACATTTGTACGGAAAATCGTCACTTAACGGATCAAAATTTCACGCAAGCGAAGCTGCGGGCAAAAGCTAGTTCTAAATAAAATCATGGATTTCTATTCCTGAGTCATTTTAGAGACCCGAGTTAGCTGACTGTAAAGAGCGATATCGCGTTAAGTCGTACCCGCCAGCACCGTCGCCGTGCTTTCATACATTTATGCGTGGCATCGAAATGTTGAATCACATATTTTTTTTATTTTTTTTTATTTCTCGTTTTATTTACTGAATCCTTATAAGGTGGTTTAGATACGATTACTTACCACTTACTTTTTATTTTTAATCAATCTAATTCCCTTGCGTTGCGGGGGCAATCTACACCAGTAGTAGATCTGTGGTTTTAAGGAATTACACGAATTCGTTTGTGTACTATAGTTATACTCAGTTCAACGAGGGGCTCATAGCTAATTAACAACGGATCAAATTATTATTTCCAAGGTAAGAGTTGCCGCGGTCATTCCTTGGATGGGTGACCATTCGTTACACATCGAGACTCCTCCGTGGCTCAGAGAGCACGTTAAACTGTCGATCCCGGGTGTCATACAAATACCTATGACAGTCGTTACGGGTAGTCAGAAGCCCGAAAGTCTAACAACCGGTCTAACCTTAGGATGTCGGCATTTGCCCAGTTTCTTGGTTGCATTGGTCTGATGACAGTCGCTTCGTGTAAAATATGTAAGGTATTCAGCAGCATAGCATGGGGCAGCATGGGGTGCATGAAAAGTGCCTCCACGAGTGATGACACTTAAGTACGTCCGCGGCGCACCCTGGGCAGTCAGGCCCGCTACCAACCTTGCTGACTGGCTAATCTTTTCACCACAGCAAATATTTTCGTATAGCTCGTGCTGACACGACAGAAGAAGAAGAAGCAGCATCTGGTTAAACTGGAAGCTGGTCTCAACATAGTTGGCAGGCTAAGCAGAAGACTGTTCAACGAAAGATGAGTCCAGACACGTCGGTCATTTCGTAAATTGGAGACTGCTGTCGAAAAAACACAAAACGACATCATCAAAAACCGTAAGGCTGAACATCCACCAGAGCTGTGCTAACCTGCGTAGCGGGGAATGTGTTTTGTAAGCACCAATAGAATCACTTTATTTACCTAGCTTCGCTCTGCGCAGCTCTGGTGGATATGGGCTTCGCGGAGCGGGGTTTTTGTTCATACAAAACAAGCGAGAAATGCATGCGAGGGATGTATTGTGAGGAATGTGTTACGAGGAATGTGTTGCTAGGAATGTGTGCGAGGATTTGAAAATATGCGCCTACCAGTCAGTCAATAGATGGTGTTTGGAACAGGTAGATGATCATTTGTACACATTAACACATTACGCATTGCACATTACACATTCCTCGCACAGCTCTGGTGGAAAGGGTCACACCGTTTCACTTCCTCGCTACATATTTTCACACCGCACATTTTCCTCGCACAGCTCTGGTAGATGTCCAGTCTAAAAGAGCTAAAATATTCATGTTTTAATTTGTAAAATATTTGATATTCTTTGTATTGTAACGTTTTGTAGAGAAATGTCAGGACTAACCTTACGGTGAAAAGGGTTATAGTCAATGTTCCACAATAGCTTTTCTAAGCCTAGGCAACCTTTGTCCCTAAAATAAAGGCCTAAATCCGCTTACCTAAATCCGTAACTAAAAAATAATATTAGTTCTTGAAAGTATATCCCAAACTATAATACTATTGTTGCCGATTTTTTTTCTCGGACAAAAGATTGTAGAGGTTCTTATCTTTGGCCAGTAACAAGTGTAACATCCCAACAACATCTCAAGTTCAGTCTGATAAAAATTTTGATATGAGCGTGTACCGAATTTTCTTGGTCCGTTTCCATATTTTTGTTGAGTTATGTCGGAAAATCGAGTAGGTATTTAAACCCATTAATGTAGAATAATAAAACTATATGGTACTACTAGGTTTTGCCCAAAAAAACTCTTAACATACTACTAAAGTTTCTTTAATAATACATATAATTCAATCATGATTCGAAAAACACGTAGCGCCATCTATTATCGTTATTGTTGTTTTCCTCGGGAACAATACTTTTTTCGGAATGAAAGGTACTGTTACGGGGTGGGATGTTGGACTTTAAAAAAACGACTTTTTAGATTAACTAAAACGGTTTAATACAAAATTAAGTATTACAAAGAAATTGTGTCCACATCAAAGTCCAAAACCGATCTAAACTGTGTTACGCCGGAAATGCTTACGATGAATTTCGATTGACGTCATGAGACCTAATTAGTAATATGAAGTAAACAACTGAAGCATAGTCAGCAGTTTACTTTTTAATAACTTTAGCATATAAAATATTATAACAGTACCCTATGTCCGTTTCTGTACACCTGACAACGTATATGCAAAATTTCAGGATGAATTGGATCAGTGGTTTAGGCGTGAAAAGGTAACAAACAAACTTACTTTCGCATTTATAATGTTAGTTAGGATTAGGAAGTTAGGATTAAAATAAGAAACAAATTAGAAATGCGCCCAGCAATACAAAGCAGCCGACTACAACAGGATTGGGTTGGAAGTAGAAAGGAGGCATTCCATTTACTACTGGTGCAATTCAAATTGGTGCGCTAAATGGAATGCCTCGTGGAAAGTAATCAGTTTCCGCTTCGTGTTTTTTTAAACAACCATTAACCTTATTGGCGAATTTCTTGCCGCTGTCTGATCGTGTATTTCTGATCAATTATAAATTTTTAGGGACCAAAACTTGGTAACCTTTTAATTGATAACCATTAGATATATTACAGGATTTATGAAAGGTATTTTTTGTAAGCATCGGCCGCCTTTTTGTTTCAATCATAATGGCTCAGCACTTGTATTTCTGAGCATAAGACAGCGCCTATGACCCGACAAAAAAATAAATATTCGTAAGGCCTACAATAAGTGTTCGTTGAGAGTCTAGTATTTTTACATGTGAGGTTTTAGCCTAGAAACACACGGCTACATATTAAGCTATACATTTCCAGTAAAAGCTGACCTCTCATTGTATGGAATGTTGATACAATGTAAGATCAACACATATTGGAAATGTATAGCTTGATATCGTCGGCGACCAGTGAAAACCTCGTAAATAGGTAGTAATTTTGGTCAAACACGTTTTGTGTTATATTTATCAAGAAACCCTCGCAACCCATATTTATGACTGGCCTGAGTTTAATTTGAATGCAAATAAAGAAGTTGATTATGAATAATGCACCTGTTTATCTGCTGATAACCCCGTATTTAATGACAAATCTCCTATTTTTTTTCTTTCGAGAATCTAACTTCAAATATTAATTACATGATTTAGTGGGTAATGGATAATCTATACCTACATATAAATAAAAATGAATCGCCGAAATATAATATATTATTACGCGCATAAATTCCGAACGACTGCACCAAATTAGATAATTCTTTTTTTTTTGTGTGTTCGTTAATGTCAGGACAAGGTTCGTATAAAATTAAATTCCGAAGAATCGAAAAAAAATGGCGGTACGAAGTTCGCCGGGTCAGCTAATTTATAATAAAATAAAAAAAAGCGCTGAAGTTCCTTACAATTTTTTTAGGAAACGGTATTTTTCGTCCTGTAAAATTTGGCTTTTGGCAAAAACGAGGTTGTCACTGGTGGCCGACGATAATTATGTAGTCGTGTGTACACATACTGGACAAAACTTAGTGAAATGTCCAGTCGTTAACAAAATAATATGTCAACGCCTACTTCAGTTTAGTCAATAACAATGTTTATAAACGCAATTGTCTACTCTTTTAGTACCTAAGTACTGAATTACGAGTAATTACCGTCAATTCAGTAAAGCTTTTAACATAATTAAATGAAGTGATACTTGTAAGCAAACGGTCGAGTCAAGTTTCAATATTCGGTCTCTAACGGAGCAATTAGATAGAATTGTTTCTTTACGTTAACGTCTATTTTCTTGCCTGGATTCTTGCAAAGCAATGTGGTCACGACAGTAGATTTAGGTTTATGGACTCGGAATTGGTAAATGCTTTTATCTGCCTATTTGTTGCTAGGGTTTCCATTAATACGGGATTTACTGGGTATAGAATTTGCCGTGTTCGGATTTCAATAATAATAATATTATGTTCTCTCAATAAATTAGTGCTTAATCCAATACCTTAACATAGAGTTTACCTACCTACTGTGAGAGACTGGTACCTGGGATAGATATAAGAATACCAGTGTTACAGGTCACCAAGTACCCCACCGCTGTTTTTACAACAATCTTTTTAATGTAAGTAGTTATTACACTTTATGTGTTATTGGGGAAGTGGTTGTGGGTTGTTGGACAATGTAACAGAGTGTAACTACGAGTATCTACTTCATATTACAGTAGTTCAACGCAAGTTTGAGATTAAAGCCTCATTTACACGATGCAAGTTTCTTGCCTGTTGCACACAATAAAACTGAAGCAATAAATGACTTGCATCGTCTAAATAATACGTAACATTCTTGTTCTGTAGGGGCAAGTTTCTATTCAATACTGTCCTTGGTGTAAACAGCAACTACAATTATTATGTCGTGCAACAATTGTATGAAAAATTCGCAAACGCAAATACATGCAATACTTGTAGCACGTGTCAGAAAATAGTACAAGCACGTACAAGTCTGTGTATAGACGAGTCAAACTTGAAAGCAATAAGTTCCTAAACATAATTGCATAGATGTAAACAGAAGACACTACTAGCAATTATTTCGTTTCAAGATTTGAATACAATAATTGCATTCAATTTTATGTTTATCATCCGCGTGTAAACAGTTGCTCACAATTCTTGAACGGCAATTGCACGTATTTCATTGCATTCAATAAATGCTCTGGTATATACAATAAACTTGCATCGTGTAAATGGGACCTTAACAGTTTTAAAAAGGCAGCTCGTGGAAATGATTGACAGATTTGAAGGAAGTTCGATGCATCATGCCCGCTCATTAGACGACTGAATAGCTTTAAGATTGATTTATGCTGGACCAGGGGTGGACAAACTATGCCAAGGGTTTGAATCTGGCCCGCCAAGCCTCGTTTTTATAGCAAGAGTGACCATAACAAAATAGCCGTAAACTATTTCAGCCAAAATAAATTTGGCATAACAAAATGCTTTTTTTTAAATTCTGGCCTCTTGCAATGTTTCTTGTATTTTTCTGGCCACTGATGAACAAAGTCTGCCCACCTATGCTGCCTGATTTATGCTACACCATGTCGTGTCCAAGCCCGCGGCTTGGACGAGTCACGTTCTTTGTTTTTCACTCGGCTCGGGCCAGGGAGTCTACTCCCTAAGCACGAAGTCCGTGGTTTCGGCCTTAGTTACGAGCGTTTCCTACTCCCTATCACCTACGGACATACGATTATTTCGGGGCCCGAACTAAGAATGAATGACAACACGATTTAACAGTTGTCCCTACTACCGATGTGTTTTTGCCCGTCCGAAAAGTTGAACTTGACACTTGGTTTGTTCACTTCTACGTTTCGGGCTACTTTCGGACGGGCGACTAACTTCCTTGACGGACTTAGGGAGTAGGCCCCCAGGCCAGGCACAGTGTAACATAAATCATTTAAACTGTGAATGTGGTATGTTTAAGCTTTATTTTCTCTGCAGGTAAAACCCAAGACCAAATTCTTCACGAGTGAAATGGAAAATTTCTGATTTTATTTTTGCCTTCATTGTTACATCACCTATATCAAATTGCCGATTATGCAGCTATTTATGGAAAATACTTCCGCAGGTGTGATAATAACGTAAACCCGCAAATAACCTCGCAAAATATTCAAAAAATCGGTAATTTTCATACACGGTAAAGCAATAAGGTATTCGCAAGTCACGGTAACAAATTGCATCGAATTTACGTTGATTAATGAACATTTTCCGCATGATTTGAGCTTTATCTTTGGAAATTCGTCTTTGTAGAACCTGGCTTATTCAATAGATGCGTAAATCATAAAGAAGCGCCAATTTCCTGTTATATCTATTTTCGTATTCGGTGCAAAATCCATTATGCGATTTTTTGAAGAGCATGGCTTTAGGTAAATTATTAAACATAGCTTTAATGTATAAATCAGATGTTTATCAGCATATAGTCGATAGAAAATCGCAGGAGAAGGTTCTCTTGTGCCTACGATTTGGCAGGAAGTTGCTATGGTATACGATTATTACTTCAGGTTTTCGAACCCGGAGGTGACATTTCGGCAAAACTTACCTAAGTACTTGTACAAGGTTAGTCGGAAAGGGGGTACTAATCCGAAGCCCACTTATAGTATCGCTGATGACTGTTTGAAAGCAAGTGTTAAAATTTCAAAATTCGATATATTTTTTTTCCAAATAAAATGATTTTTATTTTAGTTTTTTCAAAAATTCTTCATCCCTACTTTAGTTACAAATTCAGAAAATGGTGCTTCTAATGCATGACCCCAAATATGACCTAAAATATAAACACAGCTGATCATAACTGGGGATAGATAGATTTTAGAGAGTTTTTTTGAGATTTTTGAACAACTGTTTCTCTTAAATTAATTATTGACTTTTGGGAAAAGTTGTAGAACAAAAGTTGTTCATTATTAGGTGTACTTTAACACCCTTTCGGACTAGTACCCCCTTTCTGACTAACCTTGTATTTACCCATATTTTTTCAAAATATAAGGTTGTGAGACTACTCAATAGTTTCAAGTGCAACTAAAGCTTTTTCTTGGATTGGAAATCTAACTATCAATTTAATTTACTAATCGAAATTATCATTCATCATTCCGTCTATCGTACGATACACAGACAAGAGGTTTTGTTACTTACAATGTTAGCAAAAATACCTTAAACAAACCTTTGAATGATTTAATCCTTCACACACAAAGTCGAGAAACAAAGAAATAATAAAAGATTGATGGTCACCAAAATAAATAGACGCGTGACACCAGTGTTCACTGGTGAATGCCCGTAAGATGGATGCCCTCATAATGATGGCCGACAGTAATCCGATACTGAAGAAATGATGGAGATAACAAAATAATGTGAGAAGACGTTGAGAGAAACCAGGTGTCATCTTAACATATCTTAACTTGAATATTGCTAAGAGTTAGAAGAAAAAACTTTTCCATTTGGCTAAAAACTTAAATGGCGACGCTGCTACTGAGAACACAATAAAAAATAGCTAAGAGTTTACTAAACCAAAACATAATTTTCTTGTTCTAGGGGGTAAATAATGTCACAATGGGTGAATCTTATTTCGTAATCAAAACTGCAAATGGACTGCACATCCAATCGCAACTGCAAACTATGCAAATGCAGCTTGAAGGCAGTTAAAGGTACACACGGCTACAGATCAAGCTATACATTTCCAGTATAAGCTGATCTCGCATTGTAGGTATAGGATTTCCTTACAATGTGAGGTCAGTGTAAACTGGAAATGTATAGCTTGATGTGTAGCCGTGTGTACAAGTCCGAGACGGGCTGCAAACTGCAGACTGCAACCGCAGACCGCAAGTCACATTGGTTTGTATGAACCAGTAGTGTCGCTTGTCTGCTGCTGTCATCTGCGGTTGCAGTTTGCGGTCGCCGTTGGAATACTACCTTTAAGGTGTGCAATTTAAAGGTGTTATTCGGACGGCAAGTTGCGGTCGGCGAATGCAGTCTGAAGTTTGCAGCCCGTCTCGGACTTGTACATTAAGATGCAGTCAGTGCAACTGCGTGACAACTACCGACTGGTTGTGCAGTTCATTTGCAATTATGATTACGAATAAGTTAGGTATGATTAGAGCCATTACGCATTGTCGACTGGTCGCCGGAGACTTGGTCTCTCGGCGACCAAAACATAATCATAGTCGCCCGGGCGACCGGCGGCCAAGTGCGTAAACCAAGTGCGTAAACACCTATTTAAACTATAGAATGTCACAGTCGCCGTCAACCACGTCTCCGGCGACCAGTCGACAGTGCGTAATGACTCTTAGAAATATGATTCAGCAAATCTGACATTATTTGCCCCCTTTGGCATCGGATCTAGCATTTTACGCTCTTTAGCTGCACTTGTGGGGTGCATGAAAAGAGCCTCCACGAGTTACGATACTTAAGTACATTTGGCGCAACCTGAGCAGTCAGCCCCGCTAACAACCTTGCTGACTGGCTAATCTTTTCACAACAGTATGAGCTATTGTATAGCTCGTGCAGACACGAGAGAAGAAGAAGAAGCCGTAGGTACTTGTGGTCACTACACTCACCAGGCATTTGACTGACGATCTTCTATCTATCTACATATTTAAATAAAAAGAAAATTCCTGACTGACTGACTGACTCATCATCGCCCAGCTCAAACCCTTGGACCTAGGAAGCTGAAATTTTGCACAGAAGTTCCCTTTATAATGTAGACAAGCAATAAGGAACGGTTTTCCGAAATTCAAGCCCTAAGGGAGTTAAATAAGGGATGAAAGTTTGTATGGAAAATCGTCACTTAACGGGTTCAAAATTTCACGCAAGCGAAGCTGCGGGCAGAAACTAGTTCAACATAAATGGCCATTATCTAATAATACAATTGCTTTAAGGACTTTATAAACACTTTCTTCAACCCAATCCCAACTCATAACCAATCGATATTTGTGAGCCTGTAAAGAACAGGGTTGTATTTAAATATTAAAATTTCAATTAAGAACGTGGATATTCCATTTCATTCCCAATGTACGGTACACTTGCTTCTGTCCTCAAAACGTTATTTCAATATTTGAATCGCTTAAAGTTTTGCTGTTAGAAAACTCAATTTTGAGTTAAAGCTTAACTCTGTAAGTGAAATCTTTGTATTTGCTTCGTGGTGAAATCACTGTATTATAATAATGTAAGTATACAACGTGTTACAAAAATACCCCTAAAGCCGAAAGGGGATTAAAAGGTCCCTTGTAAAGTCTATTGGCAAAGTCGGCAATATTTTAAAATAAAAGAAAAACACAATTTTTTTTTTTGACAAAAAATATTATAAAATCATCACTGAAACTCAACCCTGAAAACATAACAGTAAAGAGTAGACTACCCAGAAAGTTATTTATGTTCTTACCTAATTTTCTCTGAGAGGTAAATGACAACAACCATAAAAGACTACTTGATTAACATTTTCTTTTTTAAGGGGAATTATGTTACGTTGTATAGTATATAGTTTAATATAACGTGTAGGTTCAATAAAGAATAAGAATAGTCTGAAGAGGTTTTAGTTACAAATAACTAAAGGAATAAAAATGAATAATTCAGTATCTATAAGTACACTGCACCTGTGCCTTCTGTACCTTCACAATTTGATCTAGGTAACGTAGGTAATTAAATACAACTTACAATGTAGAAAATAAACTAATTTCTATTTTGCTGTGAACCCTCATTCGCCGAAGTGGGACCGTACAATGTCTAAAGTCAAACAAGAGCTAATTAATGTGGACGGCAAACTTTTCATTTACCTACCTATAATAAAAGTCGCTATTTGTTCAGTTAAATAGTTGTAGATTGAAGCTAAACTTTTAATTTATGTTAGTAGGTAAGTATAATAAATAAGCCTGCCCACTTGAATTACTGAATTTAGTCCACAATTTCTGTAAGTCCTATAACGAACAATGGATTATAATTTTCAGCAGTCTGATTAGTAATTTGCAGTATGTTGTGTGTGCTGTGTGGTGCCGGACGTAAAGAATACCACTACCCCATCTCTTACTATTGGTGTCGTAAAAGGCGACTAAGGGATTCTCTAGAGGATGGGCAGCAGCGTTCTCTGAGTACTTTAACAACCATACTGCGATCGCCAACCCGCCTGCCAAGCGTGGCGATTATGGCAAACCCGCCCAACATGGATAGCACAAAGAAGAAGAAGTACAGGACCGGTCGATGTGGCGATGCTTGGGGGAGGCCTATGTCCAGCAGTGGACGTCTTTCGGCTGAATAGTAATGCAGATGCAAACAATTATGGCTCCTGGATACAAGGACCAAAGTTTTACAAACTTGAACGTGTATGATGGAATTAATTCAAATGAAGATGTAAAATTAAATGAAGATGGAAAATAAATGAAGGTGCAGTTTATAAATGGCTGTAACGAAACTGTTTCATGGTGGTCCATCGAGCCGTTTTCTCCCCTCATCGAAGTGTTCGGACCCGGGCCGCACCTCTGACTTTTTGAATTCATGTGCAGATCAGAATTTCATTATCATTTGCGTTAACGGTGAAGCAAAACATTGTGAGGAAACCGGCACCAGCGGCTTTGTTGTCGGCGGCTTTATTTTTAAGAACATCATGTCGGCGACTTGCGCCCACCAATAAAGCCGCGGCTGTGTCGGCGCCGGCGGTTCGGCGGGTTTGGTGTGTAGAATCTTAAACACTTTCATACATAACATTTTTCGTTGCAACCAGATGGTAAGAGTTTCTAAACGCCGATACATTCATGAAAATGTTCTCAACTCTTCTCCGGCTAGATCCTACCGGCCAGATCCTATCACAAGCGTGCTGGGTTTTGTTGAATCTCACCTACTACACGCGTCTATTTTCAGCGTGCGGGAGGAAATTTTATATTCTAGCCCATCCCCACACGGCTTAAAACCAAAAACTTACTCATCACTTTTAACAATAATATTGTTTTCTCTAGTCACTCGTCTAATAAAGTTAACCCACCCCTCCCATATTCGTACCCGCAGAAAACAATAAAATCGACCATAAAATATTTTATGCCACGTATGGCTATCGAGGTCCCTTAAACAAGTAAATTGATTCGCTTCTCCAACAAAAAGTGCCTGGCCACTCGGCTTAACCAAATCCCTGTAGAATGCAACGCCATGACTTCCCATAATAAGTTGGGTAATAACTTATGAAAAAATTAGGTCACCCATATACCGAGAGCTTACAGGCCCGGCACGTATGGGACATATTGTTGATTCTGTCATATTTTCCGCCAAAAATCTTTCCACTCAGACGGGCATTGGGTTAACCAATAAGGTCATGAAGAGGTCACTCTCTTTTTCATTTTTGGAACAGTAAAAGAAATATGAATAGGTACCTTCCTATATTATTATAAATATTATAGGAAGCAACGCCTTCTGCATACGTAGGTTTCAATAGTTTACCATCACACCTGGAAATCGATTTATTTTGCACCAGCGCACACAAAATTAGAAACATTTTAAATAAGGAGTATTTTGGTGACAACCATAAATAGCTTTTGATTTTGATATTGCACTACTTGACATTCCTAATACCTACGTATAATTCCTAATATATTATCTCGGCATACTTAATAAGGCTACATTGTAATCCGTTTATTTACCTACTCAAATCAAATCGCTTTAACTGGTCAACGCAAATGGCTCGTAAAAAATTAGATATATACATGTGGAAGCTTTTAATTAGCAAATGTCCCTACTTATGCATGATAGTTAAGATTGTTATTAGTCTGTAAGCTTTCTTTAAAATTAAATAAATAAATATATTTCTAAGAAAATTTTACGGCGCCGTCTTACTAACTGCTGAGAAATTAATTAATGTTCTATAAGGAGCACTTTTATATTGTATGTATGTACCACCTGGCGATGTAGAGTAAATAGAAGTACATGACGTACCTACAGCCAATATTGATAAACCTACAGTTTCAAAAGTTCAAGTTATCCTGAAATATATTATTAACCCTCCCAAGTAGTAACAGCTGCTAATAGCGTTCCGAACTTTTTTAAACCTTAAAACTTCCCGCCGTTTATTTATAGTCAGAGTCAATATTATACAGTCTTTTGCATATAAAGCATACATTAAGGGAACCTTTTACCCTAAAAATGTTACCTTAAGTGCCAAAGTTATGTATTGGCGTGGAGAGTTTTTCGTGTTTTCAAACCGGAGATTACAAGCTACATTTTTTACTAAACAGGCACTTAACATGCAGGCACCTGCAGAAATAATTTGAGCAACACTTGGCAACAAGTTTACAAGAAGAATTTACTGAAATTACTGAGCAGGCGCGTACATTTTATGTACATTCCTGTACTTTATTTTAATACTTTATTCATTAAAGACTTTATTGTAAAAGCATAACATTTGAGTAACATTTGGGCATAGAAGTAATAAGTACTATTTGGGATACTAAGTAACGAAATCAGCGCTAATAGGAATGTTCTCAATACAGATAATAAACTGGTAACACAGCAAAATTGTCAAAATGACAAATCAAATGTCAACAATTCGGTTTGTTGTTATTATTTGTTGATTTGTATTGTAAATATTTTCAAAAGAAACTATCATAACTATGTACTGTACAGTGTTACGTGCTTTTTAATTAATATTTAGTGTAAAAGTGAAACGGTTTATGTGAAAAATGGCGAATAAACAAGAATATGATTATACGTACACCCCGTTGTGGGCAGGAAATGAGTGAGTAAAATTCTTATTGAATTCTTACTGTGATAGTTCTAAACAGTATCTATTTATTATAAAAAATCCGCTTAAAAAACTTCTTAGTTCTTCATTATCCTATGAAGTTCGGAATCTGTTCTTTTCTTGTGTTTTATTACTTTTTTGTTGCTGTGTTTTTATACATTGAATTGTTTTAAATATTCATGTTTTCACGTATCAAGGCTGCAATAATACCTGTTAAAGTACGGAAATAATATAAATACAGCATACAATAAGTCTTTATTTTTTTTACATACTTATTTATCTTTTCATCTTCAAAGTTTGTTATAAAATAACAATATTTTTAAATTTCAAGTACTCTAAATGTTTAATTCTAGTAATTACACCAAATTTATGCATAAAATATGTTAAAGTTTAGTCAAACCATTGAAATTGGTGCCAACAATGTTCAACAAGTATAATTAATAGTACCTTTAGGACATTTAGAGAGCCCCCACAAGTGACTGTATTTAAGTACGACCAGGGCTTTAACCAACCGGGGCGGTCAGCCCTGTTAGGGGCAGTCAGCTACCAACCTTGCTGACTGGCAAATCCTTTAATGACAACATGAGCTATTCTCAAATAGAGAAAGATTCATGAATTTGTAAGTTATTAAACATGGGTGATTCTACGATAAGAGGTAACTTGTGCGGCAATCAGTTTAAAATTGCTTTTTTATTCTAAATGTTGTTGTTTTTTGCAATGAATCATATCATCTTAATGTAATTTATAAATAACATCACAATTAAATGCCCTATTAAAGCACATATTTCTGAAATTTGAAGCTGAAGCTTAAAAAAGTATCTACCCTGGCCTGTCCTCTTGTCGGTTTTAGTTCAACTTGCAGACAGTACATAGGTTCTTTGTATCAGTTGCTAAACAAAGTATGTTTAACACGAAATTAAATAAATATACTTAAGTAGTATTAAATAAAAAGACAGCAAAAGTTGTTAATATTCAATAATTTTTAAACTTAATTTTTGTCCCGCTTTTTTTGTGTATCTACCCTGGCAAATTTCGTTCCGTTAATATAAACGTAAATATAAGACGGCCATATTCTGAACTGCGCTCAAGGACATCTATCGACGTGAAGTTATCAAAACTAAACACGCGAGCCGTTAGAGTGCCGCTATTTTTTAGTTGTAGCGACATGACAGTGCGGAGTAGTGCTTTCGCAAGGTCATTGTATCTCTCCACTGGTCAGTTATAAAAGTTGTAACATTCATTGAATGTATTTGCATTTACTGCCCTAATTTAATAATACTGTAACAGTTAAAGTGTAATATATAATTAAGCTCAAAAAAACTTACGTCAATTAAAACAATTTAATTTTTCATAAAAACATCTCTCCCCTGTCGTATTTCCCCTGGGAAAAAAACTGCCAGGGGAGAGATTCACTGACCAGGGGAGATAATATATTTGTGCAAACTAACTCAGATGTAGCTAATTTCTATCAACGTGAAAAAATTTGAAGATTGTGGAAGTATATTAACGACCTGGGCTGCAGAAAGCAAAAAAAAACTAGCAATTTGAAGTCCCAATGTTGTGGAGACAACCGTCAAATCACGCTACGGACTGTTACTTTTGCCTCACAAAAACTTAAGATTTTACCAACAAAAACAAGAAGCATATACAATACCCTGATATTGCGTCAGTCACAAAACCCGTGTTGTATTCTAACGGACCACCCATCATTGGATTACCTATCATTGCCCAGCAGTTCTAGTAGAGAAAATGAACTAGAGCACAAAAAAATATTTTAAAATGTTTTTTAAGGATTGATAGTTGCAAAAATGTGTAATAGAGATATAATAAATATTTTAAAAACTTGACGCCCTAATTTTTTTCCACTTCAGTGTCCAACTTAGGGTTAATTATTCTACCGATACACATCTATAGGCTAAAACCGTTGTAAAGTAGTGTAATTAATATGAAAGTCTGACAAAAATGATAGTCTGATTATAACTGTTAAGCACAATGTTTAATAAAAGTTGATCTAATTTACTTTATTATTATTTTATTGCATCAAATTCTCTCCCCTGCCCGATGTATTTACCCTGGCCTTCTAAAAAATACCAAAATATTTATAAATTGACTTGCCCTTACATGAAAAGGTACATAAACGGGACAAAAATCGTAATATAAGTATTTAATGAAAAAAATCCCATTTTGCTCCTTGGCCGTATCCTCTAAGGACTTAAAACCTCTTATCGTAGAATCACCCATATAAGGTCCATCTATTCATACACAAAATATTTTAAAGGATACATCTATAGGTGGTAAAGAAGAAATATAAATTTAAAAAAACAACTTAATATTTTTTTTTTAAATTTATTTATTTTAATTTTACTTGATACACATACTTAAATACTGGCTCATTACTATTTTCATCATCCATTACGCTAGTTTCTAAGCGGGCTTCAATGACAATAAATACTACGTAGAAACTAGCGTAACGGATGTTGAAAATAGTAATGAGCCAGTATTTGTTATGTGTAAAAAGCAAAATTTAAAAAAAAAATTAAGTACCTACCTGCTTAGATATATTTTTGTAATTTATATATGGCTTGTTTACCACCTATAGATGTATCCCTTAAAATATTTTGTGTATGAATAGATGGACCTTATACATATAATGTACTTACCTCATGTCATTCTATAGCCCCTGCCTACTCCTTTGAGAGAATGGTGTGAAGCTACATTATGTCCTTAGTCTACTTGAACATAACAAGAAACATACAATTGTATCATTAATTTCTCATAATATCTAAAGGCAGGCTAAAAATACACCTAATTTCGTTAAGTACTTCCAAGCAGGTTACATGACATATGTTTTTCCCTTCATTCATTTGTTTTTGTCACTGAAAACAAATATTATATTCAGAGATCTCTTATAGATAGTGTGCATGTTGTTATAATGTTATTGTTTCTTTGATCAATTTCGAAATAATCCTCATAATAAAAACCTTGGAAACACTTACTTGGAATTTATTGACATTGTTTACCTCCAGTTCCTGAATTGAGAATTCTAGATAAGCAATACTTAAGTAACATTTGAGTACAGAGTTGTCAAAATAATGACAGATTTTAAAGCATGTTTTGACAACTCCCATACTCAAATACTACTTAAGTATTGCTTATCCCGAATTCTCAATTCAGAAACCGGAGCTAAGTAAGTTGGCCAACTGCTGAGCGTGAGGTCCTGGGTTCGATCCTCAGGTTGGACTGTGTTATTGGGTTTTTTAGTGGGTAATTTCTCATTAGCAGTTCAGTCAGTGTTTCGATTTGGGCCCAGTTGATGGCAATAGGCTTGCTCTCTATTACATGGGACTTAAACATAACAGCGAAATGAAGATGTAGGTACTATACATACAGTCGCAGACTTGAAATGTTTACCACCCTAAAGTCTATAATTGCTTGCACATTACTTTTTCCTAAGGTCTTTAGGACATAAGTTGATATGACATCTTAAACCTTATTGCGCACAGTGTGAGAAGGAATCAACTTTGAAATCTGATAAACATTTCGAGTCCGCGACCATACACCTCTGCCCAAGTCAAAGCAGTGGAATTTCAAAAATAAACCTTTTATAAGCATTTATACTTAATAATTATGTAATTTATAAATACAAAAAATATTATTATCAATTGCAAAGCATGTGTCCACTGCATCTCAGCAAAAGAAAAGTCAAAAATTGCTACTCATATTTAAAATTCATAATTTAGGTCAAGTTTTTCCTACTGTGTCAAAACAAACAGCTGATTAAATTAGCAAATAAGTGTTAGTTACAAACAAATGCTAGCATAGTGCGAGTACAAGTTATCACTGTTAGTGTGGCTAACAAAACTACCTGCTCATAGCTCTGATTAAAGTTTGTGTCCATTGTTTGTGTTTCTAAGTTAATTTAGAAAGAAAATTCTGTTTCTTAATACAAGTAATCATGACTAAAGACAAGAATGACACTAGCCTAAAATGCAGACACATTTGTTAAATAGATAGTATACTTTTTGTACACCAATTAAGTCATATTTATTCCTTATATGAAAGTTATCTGGGGCCCAATTCTCCTAAAATAAATTGTTGCCAAATGCAATCGAACCACAACCGTCAGTCAGTTTTTGTTTTCAAAAACTTTCAAAACTATTGATTTTGTTTTTTGTGTCAAACAATTTGATAGCTTTTGAAATTGAGAACTGTCTGAATGAACGGTTCGGCCTTGGTTCGGTTGTGATTTATCAAGATTTATTTTAGGAGAATTAGGCCCCAGGCCTATTGAAAAATCGGTCCTAAAGGCACCTACGCACAATGCCGCCGGCATTGCCGCGCGGCTTGCCGGCGGGTGTTTAACTAGGCTGCCGCGCCGGGTATAACGCCTAGTGACTTACATACGCGCGGCAATAAGCCGGCGGCATGTGTGTAGCGGCCATAAAAGAAACAAAAGAAAGAAAGAAAAAATATTTATTGTGGACTCACACAGGCAGATAAAGAACAAAAACAATATACAAAAAGAAGGGGAAGAAAGGGACATAATACACATAATTAAGAACAGTACAAATGGCGGTCTTATCCCTTAACCACAATATCAATAAACGTCACCCTGCTTACGCCCATTTTGTATTTTTTTATAATCTAAGTTAAATCTATACTAATATTATAAAGAGGTAGAATTTGTTTGTTTGTTTGTTTGTATGTAGGAGGTAATCTCCGAAATTACTCATCCGATTTCAAAAATTCTTTCACCAATAGGAAGCTACGTTATCCCTGAGTGCTATAGGCTATATTTTGGGATCAAAAAATTAGGGATCCGTAAATTAACGGGAGCGAAGCCGCGAGCAAAAGCTAGTAGGTACTAAAAGAGTACCTTATCTTTCGATTCAGGGTGGTTGTTCAATAATTTTACAAGTATTTCATTTTAGTAAGATGTTTTACAATTTTGTTTCGAGCACCAAAAAACAGCAATGAATAAGTTTCACATTTTGCAGTGTAAGATGATACTATGGTTTCATTAAATAAATACTTTTTACAAAATAACTTATCTTCTTCCCTCCATTTCTGGAAACATCTCCCGCAATGCTGGATAGAATCCACTCAAACAACTGTTCGACACCAGTCAGTTAACTTATCATTTACCTGCTTATGCATCCGAATTCACTGAAGCGTTATACAAAATGTAGGTACACAAAAATAAACACTCTAAAATTACCTTCACTGAAGCGTGAGACAAAATGTAGGGACAAAAAAAACACTAAAATTACCCCTAATGTGTTTCGTGTAATTTTGACACCTCACAAAGGAATTATTTGAAAAGTGGGTAGTTGTTTGTTAACATTTTATCTCATACCTATAGTACCCTCATAACAATATCATAGTAGGTACTATTTAGTGAGTATTTTATTTTCTGAAACATTGCCGTATCGTCAGAAACAATGGAAATGCAAACAAGTGGGGGGTGCAGGCCGCGTGAGTGGGCGATCTAAGTCGATTGTCGTGTCAGTTCACAGTGAGAGGCGCGGGCGTCGAACGCTGACTTGCCGGCCTCCAAATACCAACCGACGTTCACCTTTGAACCTAACACAAAGGATACTCGACCTTATAACCAAATACCAAAGTCTCTTTTCAAAAAATCACGGTTCCTCGGTTTTATAGTGTAGTGACCCCGTTGCCAAAACCAGTGATTTCAGTGTAGTGAACATGAATGAAGATAATACTGTTTCGGACGACTTGAAAAGGCAAGCAGCAATGTTCTATAACAGCACACAAAGGTTAGTTTATAATGTTTATTGCGAAAACATGCAATTGTTTGAAACTACCAGCGGATGTCGCGCGAGTGTAACTTTACATTTGGTGAAATTTTTATAGCCTTATTACGTTAACTTAAGGTTTATTTTCGTTTGATTACCGGTTTGACGTTAGAAAAATGTGCTTTAGAATATGCTTGCATTGTAGGTGCCGTGAAAAAATGTTCCGGTACGTTTGCCGATTTGGATGATCGATAGTTCCATATTATTAACTTTTGGATGGCCGCTCTAACTCCAATTTACATAATTGAGGGTTATTAGAACACCTAGATTTATTTTTAAAACATAACCATTGCCTTTATACAGACCATGCGAAAAAAAAAACACTACCTACCTACATTACCTAATATTAATTATTCATATTTATTCATTAACGTTTTTACTCACGTAATTCTTATTTAAGTACCTACTTACCTAATTATAATGATAAATAATTATACTTTGATAATGAGTTCTTTTACTTTTTGGCCAAAAATATACCTAATGATTGATGAGTAAAAAACATGGCTAGGAATATTAAAACAAAATTAAGAAAAACAGATGGACATTTTTCATCTAAACAAGCCAAGGAATATCAAAAAGAGGTAGGTACCTCTTCAACACCATTCAAGGCATAAATCAAGGCATACACCAATAATATTTTTTTATTGCTACACTATTGTGTTGTTCCCCCACGTCGATGTGTGGTTTTATGATAACCGAGCCATGCATAACATCTTTGTAACACATATCAATGATATCCTGACATTTGCATACCCACAGGGCCGTATTAGGCCTTGCAGGAGCCTTAGCACACAGTTTGAGGCCCTTTTAGAAAGTTAAAAAAACGTAAAACATCAGAATGTACTTTTGTTCAGTGACTTTATTCATGTTGTATTCATATTTTAGTGAAAAGTTGGAAAGTCTGAAGTTGGCAGCGATTTGTCTCGAATTAAAAGAAACTTCTTCTGAGTAAACCTGGCTAACTGGATGCTTTGTTAATGATGCGTTGAACTAAGAAACCAAAATTCTGTTATTTTGAAGTGATTTGTTGGATAAAATTACATAGGAACTGGGTTCCGGTATTTCGGGGCCCTCGCCCCACGTGGCCCTATGGTAAAGACGGAACTGCATACCCAGATTAAGTGGAATCTTCTTCTTAGTGCACTCTTGATAGAGTTGTCGAGATGGTTATGTAGGTACTCGGTTCTGTAGTAGCGGCCCTTGTGATGCGTCTCCGTTCGGCTCTACTTATGACATTGCGAGAACATTCGTTCATGGTGGAGTATGTGATATGTGATGGTCTTGATGAGTTCCGCTAGTGAGCCAGTTTTTTTTTTTTTTTAAAAAAAACGTTGCCCCACACTAAGATTTCTCTTGTATCGTGGGTGCTTTTACAGACACAAATCTCACAAACAAACGCCCAGACCCGAAACAACCATCTGTAGGCCATACAAATTTTTGTTCCGTGTGGGAATCGAACCCACGACCCGTAGCGCAGAAGCCAATCGCTTAGCCACTGCACCAAACGTGACGTCAATATATCTAATAGTGGTTGATTGATTGACAAAATTCATGGACATTAGTCCCCCATTGACTACAAAGCACTTTTCTTTCTATATTTAACTGCTAATGAAAATAAAGTGAAACTAGGTACAGTTTATTTGTCTTAACTAGAAGCTTATTTTAAAGCATCGGCTACGGAATGTAGTGTTATCTAAGAAACTAATAGGTTCCCAGGGCAGGGCCGTATTTAAAGGTTTGGAGGCCCTTGGACAACGAAGAAATTGAGGCCCATTAGAATGTTTTAAAAAGAGTACCTCGTGAGTGTGTTTTTTTTTCTCTTTATCAGAAAGGGTATAAACAATTTTCTTATTTTTTTATAGGTACGTGTTACACATAAGGCCCCGTAAAAAAGAAAATGTTAATCAAGTAGTCTTTTATTGTTGTTGTCATTTACCTCTCAGAGGAAATTAGGTAAGAATGTGAACTTTCTGGGTAGTCTACTCATTACTTTTATGTTTTCAGGATTGTGTTTCAGTGATGATTTTATTTTATGATAAGACCAAAATTTTTTTTGGGTCCTTTTATATTAAAGTATTGCCAATAGACTCTTTACAAGGGATCTTTTAATCCGTTTTCGGCTTTAGGGGTATTTTTGTAACACGTTGTATTGTGATGGCCACTCTCTTGTGGATGTCCGGAACTAATGCCATTGTTGCACTCCCAAAAGTCGATATTTCTGTGACGAAAAAAACACTGAACCACCACCATATTTTTGTACTGTTACAAACACTAACGATGATGCTAATCAGTAAGTAGGGTAAGTGCGCCGGTTAGCCGTCCACTGCCAGTTCTCGTCCATTTGACGGATCATTGTCAAAAATGCGCGTTAAATATAAATACTAAGACAGCTATAAAAAAAAACTGTGTTCCTGTAGGAACTTGAGTATCATAGCGGCATATACATGCATTCACAAAGGTAATTGAACGTAAAAGTCATTTAAAAAAATAAACAAATCTGTGCTTAGCGATGGGGGTGTGCGGAAACGCCGTATTGAACAAAAAAAATAGTGGCGTTACGTAACTTACACTGTAAGTTTTAAAATGATTTATAATTGTTTTAACTCCGTTTGTTGCTTATACACATTGCTTATCATGCATTTAATACGGTAAACCAAATTTAGACTTCAAATATTATAATTTTATTTATAAAATTAAGTGGACGAGAACTGGATGAAGGTTTTCTTGGAAAATCCAGTTCTCGACCGGGTGGTCGAAAACTGGCCTAGCGAAGTCTAACTAGTTTGGGTCGAGTATTTAATAATTTAATAAAAAAATAATAAACCCAATTTATGATTTTGAACCTTACACACGCAAACATTTTTACGGCCAGTTCTCGTCCACATTATTGCTATTGTATAAAAAACTACAAACGACAATAGCACGTGGTCGAAAACTGGACATGCAGTGGTTTAATAGGTAAGCCAATTTTCGTCCATCTATTTTGTTCGACTTTAATGTGATAGTAAAAATGTCTTAAAAGTATTTTTTTTATTTCTTAAATAATATCTAATGTCTGTTCATTAATTTATGTTTTTTTCTATTTATTTTTTTGTGTTACAGAAATATTTTACGTGTATGTTTATTTGCGTTTTTTTTATGAAACACATTACCTATACTGATAACTGTAATAACAAAGCTCAATAATAAAAAAAAACATCAATATATTATTTTCATTTTTCATTATTTACATACTTTTATAGTGGACGAAAACTGGGTAAAATGTGGACGAAAACTGGATTTTCTGGACGAAAACTGGGCAAATCGGCATTTTTTGATGTTTATCCATTTTAAAAAGAACCACTATGCTTGATTACTTTAAACTTTTATTTAAGTTAAATTAGAGTATATCAGAAGTACATTGTATACATTTTTTGTTCAAAATTCTTAGAAAAACATATTTTTTTCGCTTCTCGAACTTGATAACTCCACTAAATGGACGAAAACAGGCGCACTGACCCTATGTAGGTATTATCTAAACATCAATTTAGTAATGTCACCTTATACGATCGATAACCAACATTCGATAAATCGCTTAAATAAACAAATGTGCGAACAGTATCTACTGGCATTGCTCTATGTAAATGAATAACATAATAATATATTTAAATATTTAACAACCATAATGTTATGTCATCATTTTACACTTAGGAATTCTGTATGAAGAATTCTATATGGAATGCGATACCTAAGGCTCAATTACATTCGTTGATAAAGGTAAATGGGCATTTTGTTCGGACCTGTGACCCACCAGCGACCACTAACGAAACTAGTCGGAGTATGTTAAAGACCATGAATACTACCCAATAAGATGAGTCGCATTCCTTTAAAGTTTGGGAAAGTTATTTTTAGCAAAACCAAAATTAATATAAAAAAAGTATTTTCGTATATCCATATCCTTCTAAATATATAAAATGCTTACAAAAATGCACAAAGATCATCCTAAAAAGGTACAAGAATGTTTAGGAGCTTTTCTATCTTGTTCCTCGCAGTTTTTTGAACCACATAACTTTTTCCCCCATACATTTGGATTAAAATAAATATATTCCGTGAAACGTTAACCCTAAACCTTCAAAACAAACCATATTTCATTAATGGACGCGTACTTTTCAGGGACCGGGTCAAAAATGCCCAATGACCTTTGGTATCCAGGCACGTAGGAAGTATCAGAGGAATTTACTAATCTAATAAATTGGTCAGTTCTATTGTATCATAACATAGGCCTCCTAATGACCGTAACAATGAACAGTCAAAGGTTAAAATGCCACAATGGCTATATGACATTAGCACTTTAGCAGATAAAAAGACGCTGCTGCCCATTTCTGAGGCATACCTCTTGAGGTATATCGGTCTATCGGAGCCTACTCCGAAAAACGAACGTCGAAGTTTCGGATCGTAACGAAACAACGACGGATATTTAAATATGTATACGGGCAAAATATTGTAAAGCAATGAACTATTAGATGTTAATTAACATTTAGGAGTAGGGTGAACGAAAGACAAAATGTCAAATCGCGAAAATTGAATCGATCATCGGATCCGAAATACTTTCATGGTTGGAAAACGTGCCATCCGTCAGCTGAAACTTCGTATACTTTGATTTTCGAAGTAGATCGCCGATTATAGTACACCATGGGTGAGGAAGTTCTATTCTAAGCCATTAAATAACAGTTGAGAACAATTTATATCGAATGACATACACGATAGTGCAAACAAAGAATGTAAACAGACACCATTCTATACCTAGTAAAGTACCTATACATATACAAATGACAACAGTAAAAAGGTGCCTTAGTCACATCATGTTAGGACAGAAATCTAACCCGAAATAAGGAGTCCAGACTCCAGACTATTTCACACTTACTAGAGTGTTCTACCTGGACTTCACCTGCACTGCACTGAATATGACGTCAACAAGCCTACAGAGTCTGTAGTCAGTACAGACAATGCACCTGGCTGGCCGCTTGGTCAAAAAAGATATAGTGTACTACTTATCTATATACGTAAAGTTGAAGAAGTAGTCTTATAACTAGTCGGTTTTGTATTTTTGACTTAAGTATACTTAAAACGTTTAACGGGGCATATTACAATGTGGGAACCGGTGTGTAGTAATAAAATATTTTAATATATCCAAGTCATTATATTAAAATGAATCAACTTACACGCTAACCTTATATTTATATTACATGCGAAGTGAGGCGGTGCGTCACACACTACACCTCCACGGTTTTTGGGAAAAACAATGGGCTACACATTTTTTTGGATGGAGTATTACGAGTATAAGGCCCGTACGTATTCGCAAACAACACTCGAGCGACACGCGTGCGCACTGCTTTGAGTACGACTCTGTTATTGGTTGCTTTTGTGTTGGGTGAATAAAGGCAACCAATCATAGAGCCGCATTCAAAGTAGTGCATTCAAGCAAACTGGGAGACCTCATAGTATGAGTACGAGTGTTAATTTACCCGACAGTATTTCCAGTCAACCTGTTTAGATTTATAGAAGATAAGCCTTTAGAACGTAAATCAGCGGTGAATCCAATCGCGAGTTCTCGGAATCGGAGAGCGAAAAAGTTTTATAGAAAAAATAAGTACTCGCCAGTCCTTTGTTCATCAACGACTTCTCAGAATACATTCTCGTATGAGACAAATAGATAAAAAACTAATGAGGCATAAATGATAATAACCGAGAAATTATCTCGTCCATTTTGCTAAAGAAACTGAGAATGACAAATTAAATTCTGCATGTTCTAATGTGGTATGTCATACTAATATCTAATGTATTCAAAACCGCAAATTGACTGAACGAAGTAAAGACTTATGCAAAAAAATACATTGCTAATAATAAATAACAAAGAGGAGGCTCTTCATATCGTTATAAATTGCGGTTTTCCTCTATTCGTTTCTTAAAAGTGAAGGTCGGCTGCTGCATTCAAAACTTTTTTAACTGTAGTCTGCAACTTTTTATAATTCAATCGGCTTCCAAAGGTTTCGGATGCCGAGAGACCCGAGCTATAAAACACTAATACCTTCTTCGATAAATGTTCTAAATTAGTTGTTAAATGTGCTATTCGGCGAATACTTTGAGCGGTACGTCAGTTTTTATAAGACTACAAACTTTGGTAGCATTTGGGTGAGAGCGAGGAAACCTATAGGCAAGTGCTGTTAGGGGCTTTGATTTTTACCTTTAATAGCTACTGAAACTTACATGTGACTTGGTGGGTTGCTAAAACGGCTAAGTTTGTAAAATACGAGCATTCATTAAAGTGACTCCGATCCCTAATTAATATTGAACATAAAAGTATTACAGTATTCAAATCATCTTCTGCAAGCCTAAAATGCGCAGCGTGACATAATTATGTCTTCGCATTATCTCGTACCAAAGCGAGATAATGTACCTATGGCTTATTACGTCTACGACGACAAAATTAACCGAGAAGATTGTTCCATACGAAAAAAAGTCGCTGATTAAATTCTAATCTAGAATATTCATAAATGAAATTCTTTATTATTGAATCAAACAAACAACAACAAGTGGCCTTCAGTGGTTCCAGTCTAGTTATCAGTATTACATAACGGATTATTTCTACACAGGATGTACTACCAAGCCATTAAAATATTGTATAAAACGTAAACAAACCTTTGATAGTGAAACAAATTTTGATCAATTAAAATTACACATTTTTAGAAAGCAAAAAAGGGCCCCAGCCTTCCAGGAGTACAAAAAACAGTTTTTTTGTCCATAATATTAAAATTAATCAGAAAAAATAATGGAAAGTGCAAGAAAGTAATAGAAGTGATACTTAATGCTTAAATTGTAATAACTACGATTTTTCAAAATTTTTAACAATAAAGTTTACAAAAAAAAAAATTTTTTTATTTCTTCTTTTCCATAGCTTCCTGGTTAAAGGGGCCCAGCGGCCCAGTTCTAAAAATACCAGGAGCCCCATTTACATTGCTTCTTTTTTTTTCAAACCGCCGCAAATGTCTGTCGTATATGGGGTCTAAGATGGAGCACACGAATCCAAGTAATCGAAGTTGTTGTTACGCCACTGATACAATGTACAATACTTAGTTAAATATCGTAATAAGTGGAAATTGTAGGTAATAATAATAAAGCCCAGTACACGGATCGCAACTTACCCTTAGCAATAAAGATTATCCGACGTCCGTTCGAGTATATTGAGTTTGCACACGCTATGAATGCGTCAGCGCACAATATTGACGACCAGCGTGCTTGGACGGTGAAGAAATAAAATGTTCATGCTGGCTGACTGAGAATATATAAAATAAAATTATTAAAAAAAAAACTGGCATTGAAATTAGTAGTGATTATCATTTATCAGAAGTAAGAATCATTGTAATTAAAAAATGAAACAAATAAAAAAAAAATTGTCAGTCTACTATATTCTCTGACGTTTCATCGTTGTCATCTTGTCCAAGGCGACGAGCTTTGAGCCCTCCAAAAAAAAGGATTTTAATCTTTAAAAAATCTTTCCATGTTTTATTTTGATTCCGTTTGCGAGATCAGAAACCACATGCCCACCACTTATACTTTCCCTATAACCACTTCCTTTTGGTCTGCTTTTGAAGGCTCAATTGTCGTTATTCGAGCCTTCTGTAACGTGATCCATCTTGTGTCGAAATGTTTGGTCTTTAGAATGCGAGTTGCCTGAACTAAAAATAATTAAAGTGATTCTGATGCATTCTTCTTTTTTTTCGGCCAGGCGGTTATTTGGAATTTTATGGGCAAATAATTAGGAACCGACTTCAAAAAAAATTGTGCCAATTGTGAACTGATTTTAATGATTCTTTTCTTGTTTGAAAGAGTATCTCCTGAGGAGGTCCCATTTAAATTTAGTGAAGATCTGATGAAGACCTACGGGGATAGACAATGGAACTCATCAATGTATAACAGCAAATCATTCGCAATTGCTGTAATCGCATGTTTATGTATTTTACTCTTTTCAGTTTTCATGAAGTCGGTTTTTCTTTTTTTATAGAACTGCAACATTAACTCACTAGTCAATATTTGCACAAGTGATAATAATTTTGCCGTCTTAACTAATATAAATTCTCTGTTTTACGCCGTGTGGTTTTTGACCCAGTAAAACAATAACTGAGGATCAAGAGATATAATAAAGACATACTGCGTTCACCATTGTAGTTTGTCGAACATGGAGATTACGGTAATATACTGTCACAACCGTTCATGTAAGCGTTCTAGTCGTAGGGCCGTAGTTACCACTGAGACTCCCGAGTATAGGGGCCCTCAAATAAGTACATAAAAGGCTAGATCACTTGTTGCCCGGGGCCCCAAAGCTTCTAACTACGACCCTGTCTAAAAGAAAGTTTGTTTAGTGTTTTTTTTAATTTTAATTCAAAATTCATAGTATGCAACAAATCAAAATGACATCATCCTCGAGCTAGTCCCTTAGCGTATTTCAAAAGTATACAAGTTCAGTACGCAGCCGCCCGAACTAATCGCGTATACTTCAGAATACACATTTGACGATCGAGGGTTCTAAACTATACATCAGTATTCCGCAATAATCGTGTATATTTTAGAATTGATAATTTCAAGCATTCGATTCTAAAATATACTTCACTAGTACCATCCAGCACGCAGTGCGTACTAATCGCGTATAATTTTGAATACCTGCGCCACCATGCTCTATTCTAAAGTAGCATTAGACGAATGGTGGAAAGTGATCAGTGAAGCGAATCGTTTCTGACACTCGCCGGCCGCTGCCGCGGCACCGCTCGCTTCGCTCGCTCGGCTCGTGCGTTGACTGGCCACAGTTCTAACCTAACCTAACCTACTTTTCAGCTACCTGCTTGTCACTTTATTTCCTACCGCGGGGAACTTTGAAGTTGAAAGTAAACTTTTAAAGTTAGAATTATAAAGCTAAGCCTTTTTAAAGTGGGAACTATTATTTTTAAAGGTCATTTAAATAGATACCATGAGTTAAGTCATATTTTAAGTGTTGTTTTCTAACTAAGCCGTTTGGAAAAGTTAAGTCACGTCTTAAATGTAACTGACACTGTATAGTTTTGAATCCGTTTTTTCACCCTTAACATTCTAAAGCATACGCGATCAGTACGCAAAATCTGTGTATATTTTAGAACCGAAGTTTTAATTTACAACATTCTAAAATATACGCGGCTAGTTTCATATGGATGCGTTCTGGCCTTGTATATTCTAGAAATACGCAGTCCCTTACTGCCTGCAATATTAGCCTTAATTCCATTACCCTCAAACATGCCCGTGAAAATTTTCAATTAAACTCACATGAGCGAGGTAATCAAGCCGCATGCCGTGTTACCTGTGCGTTTAACTAACTTCATAAGTTAATTATTTTACCGCATTTTTCTAAACGATTCTAGATACTCACCATGTCTCAGGGATAGTCGCGGGGTGCGTTATGTATGTACAAATATCTCTTATTATCATCTGCATCTGCGTAGTGCGTGGCGATATAACAAAGACAATAGCAATTTATAATGCACACTTGCACTGTAGCGATTTAGACAAAGAGTGGACAGCGTCTTCGTGAATTGAACTATCTTTGTGTTGTGTGCGATAACAGACACAATTTTGTCATGCACGTGCAGACTTGAAACTTGGACTTTACTATAGTCACAAAATAAAATATTTATCTTGATATAGGAATGAACCAAGGAATGAAGCCACTGCATCGTTTAGGTCAAGTTTTAAGACCAGACGCAAAAGCAAAAAAGGGGTGTAATAAGATTGAACCCTTTGTTTGTCTGTGCATCTGTCTGTGGCTCCCAAACGAATGAACCGACTTCAATAAGGTTTTTTTTGTTTGAAAGCAGATTTAATCGAGATATTTCTTAGCTATGTTTGATGATAATAATCACTTCAGCTACTTCATTTTCGGGGTTTTTTAAATTGTTAATTTAAGTTTAATCACTACATATATTTTCAAAAGTTTTGCATTGTGCTCCAAATGATCAGTACTGCTTTACAACGGTACCTACTCAACACGAAAGCGTCAGACAGTGGGTGGAGCCTAGATCTTCCGCAATTAACTTTTCCATTTCATTTTCTATCTGCCCGCGGCAGCCTTGCCCACTTCACATTGGAAAAAGTTGATTTCTAACACCCTATGTTTATGGACCACGATTTTCTCTCTGTTGATTCTCGAACATAGGCAGGACATGCAGCAATAAAGAACTCTAAGTACCAATTTTTTCTTTCCAACCAAACATCACGCCTGTATTCTCCGAAAGATTGAGCAGAGGTGTATATTACATCTTCATTTCGCCGTTATGTTTAAGTCCTATGTAATAGAGGGCGAGCCTATTGCCATCAAACGGGCACAAATCCAGACACCGGGCTGCTACTGAGAAATTCCATAAGGAAACACCCAATAACACTGCCTGACCTGGAGAGCGAACACAGCGTCACCCTCCGCGCTAACTGTCATAACTAGCAATCAGTGGCGTAGGGTAAATTTTCTTAAAAGGGAAGCCGGACCAAAAAATGCTTACCGTGCTCAAGTGTGATGCGTGAATTCCAGTAACTACTCGTTTCGAAAGGGAAGCCGATAGGAATCGAGTTGTATGGAGCCTTCGCTACTGCTAGCAATTGATAATTTTTCAGTAGTTGCGTTAGCTGTGGCTTTATTAATGAATTAATAACTTTTTATATTGCTCTTGGCTTACTCTTTAAGTTAGTAGTTGCCATAAAGCCCTAAGGTATCTATTTATTTATTTCTATTCATTTGAAGCAGATACGTCACTCTGTGAAAATTTCTCTGAAAAATTATCAATTGCTAGTTATGACAGTTAGCGCGGAGGGTGATGACAGGTCCTCGCGCTTCGCAGTCGGTTATTTTTTCAAGTCCTTATAAATACCCTCATGTCTAACTTATCTTAAAGTGAAGTGAGTGTCTAAGTCCTACCTGCCTAACCTTGCCTTGGCTTTGATTAGGTCATCGACACCATGATCGATATTATAATGATGTCCTCACTATCTCACTAATAAGAATTCTACGTGATATTAACTTATTTGCAAGTCATGTGTATGTGCGGTGATTGCTTTATGAGCTTCAGGCATTAGATGTATAAAACTATACAAGTGCAAATAGTCGGAAAAAGGTACTAAACCGCGGCCACTTAAAGTATCACTGATGACTGTTTTAAAGCAAGTGTTAAAATTTCAAAATTCCATAATTTTTATTTCCAGGAAAAATAATTTTTGTTTGTCTTTTCAATAATTCTTCAGCACGCTTTAGTTACAAATTCATAAAATGGAGCTTCTAATCCGTGACGCCAAATATGACCTAAAATTGCAACTCAGCTCATCATAGCTAGAGGGCATAGACTTTAGCGTTTTTTTTTAATCTTTTAACAGCATTTTGTCTTAAAGTCTCAAGTACTGTAATTATAGACACAATAGATAAACAATGGCACTGACGAACCGGTTCGTCGGTCGGGCCGCTAGCGGTTAAACCATTAACTTTTAGGGAAAGTTGTAGTTTTTTTTTTGTTAATTATTAATAGGTACTTTCATCATAATCTTTTCCGATTAGTACCCCCTTTTTGACTAACCTTTTATAGCTTATTGTGCATGCGGCTCTTTATGGTCCTACTATTTAGCTACCACATTAAAGTCCGGCGGACCATATGTGAGAGCCAGAGGGGTATAGATAGAGGAGTCCCTATAACTAAACCTTTCCTGCTTGGATTTGTGTGCTCCATTTAAGACCCTACCTGTGCTTACCATCAGGTGGGACTAGGGTCAAAGGCTACAAAACTAGATTCCGATAGAGATATTAGTGAAAAGGTTTGTCGTCGAAACATGAGACAAATAGTTATGTGGGCGAATAGTTGGTAGTTTTTTTTTAAATAAAAACCTTTCGCTTCTCACGGTTGCTCCTGTACCGTGGGTGCGTTTACAGTCACAAATCTAAATATGCATAAACGGCCAGACCCGGAACAACTATCCGTAGGCCATACAAATATTTGTTCCGTACGGGAATCGAAACTACGACCCGTGGCGCAGAAGTCAATCGCTCAGCCACTGCACCAAACGTGTCGTCATTGAAATGTTCTATCGACGAAACACCCATAGCCGAACAGTTGTGTCGGCGAGTCGTTCGTAGATGAAAGGTTCTATCGAAGAAAAACTCATAGACGAACGGTTGTGTCGGTGAATCGTTCGTAGATGAAAGATTCTATCAACGAAACACTCATAAATCAATCGTCAATCGTCGTTTTTTCGGCGATCAATTCAACGGAGAAACGAATGTCGGAAAATGGTTTCGGAATCACAAAATTGAAGTAAAAAATAAAAAAAATACCTCTCTCGTTTGATGGCCGAGGGTTTTATTTATGTCTTTCCACCATTTTAACCTCGGACATGCAACTGCAGGAAATAGCATACCTACAGATGGAACTATATCATCAAACTCATTATTCTACTGCAATAACATGGTCGTTAGTTATTTAACGACGGGCCTATTAACATAGGTAATCAGTAATCACATGAAACGATGTTTTCTAACCATAAAGAGGTTCAGAAAGTATTTTTATATAATTCATTGACATAACTGGCCTGGTACTGGACTGGTTTAGTGTTCGCAAGCGCTACTGTTGAGCGTGAGGTCCTGGATCCGATCCAGGTCGGGCAGTGTTATTGGATTTTCCGTTTGGAACTTCTCGGAGTCTGGATTTGTGCCCGGGTGATGGTAACAAGCTCGCCCCCTATTACATGGGACTTAAACATAACGGCGAAATGAGGGTGTACTATACACCTCTGCCCATCCCTTCGGGGAATACAGGCGTGATATTGTGTTATGTTCGTTGATATAAATCATTGTCTGACTGTGTGGCTGACGTAGGTGTTTTCTTCTAGTGGACTGTATTGGTTCTCGCCACACACGTAGATTACCTAGGGTTTCAAGAAAGTTCTACTTCTACCTGTTACGGGGAATATAAATAAAACACTTATTTACCTTGTATAGGCCGCAGGGAGGTAGGCAGAGAATGTTCTCGCTTCTAGTTTTCTTCCCTTTGAGTTCGTGTTCTTCCTTTGGAGTCTGATTCCTGATTGGTCCGATCGCGGCGATCGGCCCGCTTAATATATGCATATCCACCGATATCTCTAGAACATTCTTTCACATTCCATGCCTCACCCCCTTAAGCCTATTTTTCTTTATTATTTACTTTATATTCATTTTACATAAATATCCTTATTCCTAGGTCTTAGTCTACCTTATTCTAGACTTATCTGGATAGGTGTGTGCCCCCGACGTCGCTTAGTTTGGGAGTGGCGGCGCGTTTCCCGATTCGCGTATTTTATATTACCGCGTCCCCCGCTTCACCTTAGTATAAAAGTCGCCCTTATTTGTGCGCACGTTGCAGTTTCTTTCTGGACGTCGGTGCGTGCACATACCTAGCTCTAAATGCCTTAACCATGCTTATCCTAAAGGGTATAACACTAATTACACGCCTCAAAACGTTTCTGATAACAATAAATAAATTATTACAATTTTTACGTGGTTTGTTTACCTTTTTTGAACCGTATTATCTTTCAAACTATTATGTTAACATTCATCCCGTTTTCACAGGGGGTTAGTACGGTTCGTAGTCTTACCGTTACATACCATGATATCAATCTTAGCCCTCCCAGAGCCGAGGTTAAAACCATGTAAGCGCACGGGGAAAACTGACCATATAAATTTACGTTATCTGCGTTATCTACGCTTTCTTGCTGCTTATCACGGTATGTAGCGTTATTTACAACGTATTACGTTACGTACATGATAGAAGGTTAAGTCCAACAAGCCATTCAAAGTGGTTAACATTTAAATAAGTATGTCTCCTTACATATTTTTACGCAAATATACAAGTATGACCTAGGTACTCTAAATGAGAGGACTTATATCTATTAACTAATGCCTAAACTTGCCATTATTTACATTGAGGCCGAGTATGAGCCGTCTGGTTGCTTGTGGTACTGCTTGTACCCGTGTCTTTGTTTATGCTGTCGTGCACATTTCTCCCGCCGTCGCAGCATGCGAACCAATTGGTAGCACGACGATCTTCTTGCACGGCCTTCTCATGACGTGTCCGTTGCTCGTAGTGACGTCCACGACTCGTACCTCGTTGTCCTTTCCGGGGTAAACCTTGGATATTATTCCTCGCGGCCAGACGTTCCTCGGCAGATTCGGGTCGCAGATGATCACGAGGTCTCCGACCTTGGGGGGTTCTCCGGTGGCGCGGGGCTCCCGCCGGTGTTGCAGTAGGGGGAGATACTCCTTTACCCAGCGCCTCCAGAACTCGTCCGCCAACAGTTGTGCGCGCCTCCATAGCTTGCGCGCGCACTCATCTCCTTCTCCGAAGTTGCCTGGCGCGGGTACGTGGCTGTTCGGTCCCAGCAGGATGTGATTTGGGGTCAATGCTTCTGGCTCTTCTGGGGTCACGGTCACATGCGTAAGCGGGCGCGAGTTGATTATATTTTCCACTTCGACGAGAAGCGTGTGCAGGGTCTCGTCGCTAGGGTGCTTCTCGTGCAGCGTGACGCGCAGAGCTTCCTTCACGCTGCGCACTAGACGTTCCCATGTTCCGCCCATGAAAGGTGAGGCCGGGGGTATGTAGCGCCATTGAATGTGTCGAGCGCTCGCTTCTTCGCGGATGGCTTCTCGCGCTTCTTCTTCTGCTTCTTGTAACTCTCTGTCCGCTGCCTTGAAGCACGTCGCGTTGTCGGACCACAGCTCTGTCGGGGTTCCTCTTCTGGCTACGAATCGTCGTAGCGCGTTTATCGCTGAGTCGGCGCTTAACGACGTTACCACCTCCAGATGTACGGCTCGCATGGTCATACAGGTGAAGAGGGCCACCCATCGTTTTTCCCGGTGGCGTCCGACTGTCACTTCTATCGGACCGAAGTAATCCAGACCCGTGTAAGAGAAGGGTCGCGTGTGGTGTCCAAGGCGCGCGAGAGGTAAGTCACCCGTTGACGGGGTCATTGGCCTTGCCTTTCTTATTTTACACTGCGGGCAATTTCTTATTACGCCTTTTACGGTGGGGCGTATTCGCGTGACCCAGAAGCGTTGCCTTATTTCGTTTACTGTCATTTCTATCCCTCCGTGATGCATTTTTTCGTGTACATGTTGTATGTACATCTTTGTGTATTTATGTTGCCCATCCAGTAGAGCGGGGTTAGCCGTTTCAGCGCCTATCTCCGGAGCGGCGGATATTCTTCCTCGCAGGCGTATTAATCCGTCTTCACCAATGTATACACTTAGAGACGCGAGGCGATCCTTAGAGGGGGGGGTGGCGTTATTCATAATCCGCGTTTTTTCGTCGGCGTAACTTTCGTCCTGTACGGCTCGTATCCACATCTTCTCCGCTCTTCTGATGTAGTGGGCGTCTAAATGGATAAACCTTCTTCTGTCCACCTTTTGGGGAGCTTCTTTTTTCGTCACTTCTTTAGTCGCGTTCTTACGCCACGTGGGGTCCTTTTGTGCATTTTCCTTGGTTCTTTTTCGTTTTCCTGCCGCTGTCGTGTGTCTTCTTGGTCGACATATGTCTATAAACTGGAGTACACGTCCCGTCGCGCGGAGGAGGACCTGCCACTTACCGATATTTTTTATATCGGGCAGGTGTCCGTTAGTTATCTTCTCATGGGCCACATGGCACCTTTCCTTCTCTTCTCCGGTCTTTTCGGGGGGTGTCTTGACTTCTGTCGGCCATTCTTCTTCGGGTTGTCGCAGGAACTCCGGACCGCGGAACCATCGGTGTTGGGCATCGAATTCCGTTGGGGCTTCTCGCGTGGCATCGTCGGCTACGTTTTCCTTTGTGGGGACCCAGCGCCATTCGTTCACCTTCGTTAATTCTTCGATTTCTGCTAAGCGGTGCGCCACGAAGGTTTTGTATGCTCGGGGTTCCGCCCTTATCCATGCCAGGACCGTGCGGGAGTCGCTCCAGTACGTCTTCTTGGTGAACTCGAATTCGTGACCTTCTTCTGTGGTTCGTGCGAGTCGTGCGCCCAGTAACGCCGCTTGTAGTTCGAGTCGCGGTATGGAAGTGGGTTTTAAGGGCGCGACGCGACTCTTGGCTGCTGCTAGGGCTACGCTCACGGATCCGTCCGCTCGTTGCATACGTATGTACACAGCTGCCGAGTATGCTTCTTCGCTCGCGTCGACGAACGTATGTAATTCCCTTTGTACGACTGACGGCCCGATGTTGTAGCATCGTGGAATATGAAGTCTTCTTATTCCCTGCAGGTTATTTATCCATGTGGTCCAGCGGGGTTGTAGTTCTTCTGGGATAGGCTCGTCCCAGCCTGTACCGTATCTCCATGTTTCCTGCATTAGCCTTTTCGCGGGTGTCGTTATTGGCGATACTAGCCCCAGTGGGTCGAACAGCGACATTATTACACTTAATGCTTCTCGCTTCGTGGGTGGGCGTTCGTTTTTTAATACTTCTGGTGGTGCCTTCTTTTCGTTCAGGTGGAACCCGATACAATCTTCTTTTATTTCCCACAGAAGGCCCAGTGTCTTCTCCGTGTCTTCTCCGCATATGGGTACCGTTCTGGTCTCCGCGTTCGTGCAGAAGTGTGTGGACACGGATTGTCGATTGGACACCCATCCCGTCAATACGAAGCCTGCTTGTCGATGTATGTAATCCACGTCCTTTGAGACCTTGATAGCTTCTTCTTCACTCGGGAAGCTAGTGATGTAGTCGTCCATGTAGTGGTTCTTTTTAATTTCTTTCACGGCCCTGGGATACTCTTCTTCAAAATCTTCTGCGTTCCGATTCTTGATGTATAGCGCCGTGCACGGTGAAGACGTTGCGCCGAAGATCACCGACGTCATTTGATACTCCCTGGGTTTCGTCTCTCCTCTGTCGTTACCCCTCCACAGGAACCTCAAGGCATCTCGGTCTTCTTCACGTATCTTAATCTGCATGAACATCTCTTTGATGTCCGCCGAGACTGCGTAGGGGTGCTGTCGGAATCTCATGATGACCCCAGGTAGTGACTGCAGAAGGTCGGGACCGGAGAGCAGCATATCGTTCAGGCTTCGTCCGTGCGATCTCGCGGCTGCATCATGGACCACGCGTATCTTGGGCTTCGAGGGGTTGCACACGGCGAAGTGTGGCAGGTACCACGTCTTCCCTGGTGTCGCCGGTGTGGTTGCTGGAACCGCGTATCCTGACGCAAGAAGATTCCGTATCCTTTCCTCGTACTTGGCCTTCAAGTCCGGGTCGCGATCGAGCTTTTTCTCCAATGTTCTTAGTCTTCTGTGGGCTTCTTCATAATTGTTCGGGATCTCCGGATTGTCTTCTTTCCACAGAAGCGCAGTCTCGAAGCGACCGTCGGGCATTCTTCTACTTTTTTCTTTCAATATTCTCATGGCTCGCTCTTCTGGGTCGTTCTTCTGTCTTCTCGGCTCCACGCCAAGGGCTTCCAGGTCGAAGAACTTCTTCATCATACTCTCCATGGGGTCGCCCTGTTCGGGGACGACGGTATATCCACAGAAGGCGGCCGTTTGTGGGTACGAGCCGCGGTATCCGTGTAGCACCCATCCCAGCCGCGTGTTGGTCGCGACGGGTTGATCTTGTCGCCCTGTTCTGACTTCTAGTGCTACGAGTAGTTCCCAGTTATCCTGGCCTATCAATATCTTCGGGCAGGCATCCTTATATACTAGCTGGTCTTCTATCTCCTTGAGGTGAGCGCAATCTTCAAGGTCCCTTTTTTCGATGGTTTGTCGCGTAAACAATAGGCGCTGCACGGTGCGCGCGTTACGCATGGTGTATTCCTTGCCGCCATGTCGCCCTCGTATATTGATGCTGACCACCTTGCTATTTTCATGCTTCACTGTTTCGTTTAGGCCCTGTACCCACATGTGGTCGCGTGGGCCGTTCAGGTCCAATATTTCCGCCAGCCGTTCGTCGATCAGCGTGATGGTGCTTCCGTCGTCCATCAGGGCGTAGGTATCAACCCTCGTACCGGTGGGGCCCGTGAGTGTGACAGGTGCAATTTTTAAGAAGGCTTGACGGCTTCTCATGCAGTCGGCGTTCTTTACCACTTCGACGGCCGATGTTACTTCTGCAACTTCCGCGGGTGGCGGGGACGGTCTTCTTGCCGTCTTCTTGTGGTGCAGGAAGTAATGGTGGGCCATCGAGCAGCCGTCCTGTCCGCACTTCTTGGCCTTGCAGCTGCCCCGTCGGTGCGTGCTTCTCAAGCAGCGGAAGCAAACTCGATGCTTCTTAGCTAATTCCCAGCGTTCGCTGACATCGGCGTCGCGGAACCTTTCGCAGTCGGGTAGCTGATGGTCGTGCTTACATAGCGGGCATTGTTCCTTCTTGGTGTCGGTCACGAAGGCGCGCTCGAACCTCTTCTTCTGGAACTTCTCTTGCGGGGCGCTTGCGGTGATATCTTCTGGTTGCGCGTAAGCTCCGCATTTATCCGCTTCTTCGTTCAAGAAGGCAGCCAGTCTCTTGATGTCGGGAACATCTTCCTTGTTCTTTGCGGCGTAGTCGTACCACTTATTCCTTAATATCGGCGTGAGCTTTTCTATCGTTATTTTCACTAACTCGGGATTATACAAGTAGTGAACTTTCTTCAGGGCTTCTATTGTTGCGATAATATTCGCCATCTTGTTCGCGAATATACACAATTCTCGCGGATTATCACTCAATTTTCCTAGCGCCTTTATCTTCTGCGCTTCGTTCATAGCCAGCGCGTCCGGTCGACCAAATCTTCTTTCCAGGGCCTCAACTATGGCCCCCGGGTCCGGTTGGCTAATAAGAAGGCTGCTGACCGCTTCCTGGGCCGCCCCTCTGAGGCTTCTTCTTAATCTTGCAACGTTTTCTGTTTTCGAGAAGAGGGCCTCAGTTTCATAGTAGGCGGCGCGGAAGGCTAGCCAGCCATTACACTGTCCGTTGAACACGGGTAATTCTTGTAAATACTTAGGCGCATCTCTTGTCATACGTACCGCTTGGGTGAGCGCCGCTGCCAGTGAGGTGACGTCCACGTTCTGTGGCTGACGCGCAGGCCGGGCTTCTTCTTGTCCCCGGTGCTCACTTTCCTGTTCCTCGTGAGCGCCCTGTCCTCGTCCTTTCAGCTCATCCTCTTCTGGACTTTTCCCTTCTTCATTCTTCTTTTCTTCTGTGGGGGGATTCTTCTGTTGCCCCTCCAACCATTCCTTTACTCGGCTTGCTCGTTCCTCTTCATCTTCTGAGGCAGAAGGCGAGTCTTCATCGTCGGCGGCTGCGGCGCGCCGTCGGGCTAATCGCGCTTGAGCGAGCGCGAGTGACGCACGTACTTCTTCAAGTTTTAATTCGGCCACCTTTTCTTCTGCCTCTAACAATCTCCGGTGGTTAGAGTTAGAGTGCCGCGATCGCGGGCGCTTCGATGGCTTCAACGTCTTATCGTGCTCGTCGACCTTCTGTACGGTCGCGTCGGTCCTCGTGCTCGTAGCGTTGTCCGTGGAGGTCGTGCACTCCGTGGTCGCGCTTGTGCCGGTGCCTTCCGACGTGGTTGCTGACCCTTCTTGACTCGCGATGTTCCTTGCCGAGCTCGTACTTCTTGGTACCACAGCGGTACCCCCTTGGGTGCTGACGGTGCCTCTTGTTCCGCCGAGGTCTCGGTCAGCAGGGCCTGAGCGATCTTCTACAACATCCGCTGCACTTCCCTTATTCGACCGCGTCACAGGCATTTTCTTCTTCTTCGATGTCTTGAACTTTTAGGAAACCCGCGCTGTTCACTCTTCCACTGATCCGGTGGATCCGGCTCGAAGGACCATAAAAATGTGGCTGACGTAGGTGTTTTCTTCTAGTGGACTGTATTGGTTCTCGCCACACACGTAGATTACCTAGGGTTTCAAGAAAGTTCTACTTCTACCTGTTACGGGGAATATAAATAAAACACTTATTTACCTTGTATAGGCCGCAGGGAGGTAGGCAGAGAATGTTCTCGCTTCTAGTTTTCTTCCCTTTGAGTTCGTGTTCTTCCGTTGGAGTCTGATTCCTGATTGGTCCGATCGCGGCGATCGGCCCGCTTAATATATGCATATCCACCGATATCTCTAGAACATTCTTTCACATTCCATGCCTCACCCCCTTAAGCCTATTTTTCTTTATTATTTACTTTATATTCATTTTACATAAATATCCTTATTCCTAGGTCTTAGTCTACCTTATTCTAGACTTATCTGGATAGGTGTGTGCCCCCGACGTCGCTTAGTTTGGGAGTGGCGGCGCGTTTCCCGATTCGCGTATTTTATATTACCGCGTCCCCCGCTTCACCTTAGTATAAAAGTCGCCCTTATTTGTGCGCACGTTGCAGTTTCTTTCTGGACGTCGGTGCGTGCACATACCTAGCTCTAAATGCCTTAACCATGCTTATCCTAAAGGGTATAACACTAATTACACGCCTCAAAACGTTTCTGATAACAATAAATAAATTATTACAATTTTTACGTGGTTTGTTTACCTTTTTTGAACCGTATTATCTTTCAAACTATTATGTTAACATTCATCCCGTTTTCACAGGGGGTTAGTACGGTTCGTAGTCTTACCGTTACATACCATGATATCAATCTTAGCCCTCCCAGAGCCGAGGTTAAAACCATGTAAGCGCACGGGGAAAACTGACCATATAAATTTACGTTATCTGCGTTATCTACGCTTTCTTGCTGCTTATCACGGTATGTAGCGTTATTTACAACGTATTACGTTACGTACATGATAGAAGGTTAAGTCCAACAAGCCATTCAAAGTGGTTAACATTTAAATAAGTATGTCTCCTTACATATTTTTACGCAAATATACAAGTATGACCTAGGTACTCTAAATGAGAGGACTTATATCTATTAACTAATGCCTAAACTTGCCATTATTTACATTGAGGCCGAGTATGAGCCGTCTGGTTGCTTGTGGTACTGCTTGTACCCGTGTCTTTGTTTATGCTGTCGTGCACAGACTGTTACATATTATGGTAAACAGACTACCTGGTGATTCATTCGATAAATAAATCCACGTGACTTATTTTGACTGTTTGTCTGTATGAACAACAAAACAGAAAGAACCGTACACACGAATTTACCTCCTTCAATTGAAATAAGTTTTATCAAAATGCCGTAGAAAATAGACTCTCGTCGTGATAAAACTTAAATATTTTATTCTCGGCTCGGGGGTAATAAGTGTAATAACGCCCCACCTGTTTGCATATAAAACACTATGACTCCTTAATTATACAACATGTAATAGGAACAACGCAAACACTCACACCCCAATTAGAATATTCAGATATAATCTTAATACATACCTACACGGAAATTTTACTTATACTTATGTGCTTGAATATTATTTATTTAAGAAAATAGTAGGTAGGTAGTTCTCATTGCATTTAAAATTCATTCTTAAATCCTTGATATAAGGCTCAATTTTCTTTATCTCAATTACAAAAGTAAAAGAAAAAGTAAGTTTAAAAAAAACATTAAAAATGACTGAAATCGATTCTTAACAAACCATGTTCAGGGTTTGCGGTTATTATGTTACACATTGTATAATGTTTACACAGGCTGCAAGTACTCTACATCTAGACTGTTATTTATTATGTCTAGTCATAACTTTTACTTTATTATTATAATAATTTATCAGATAGTTTCAATGAAACTGATTTCCGACAATGCCACACAATAGACGCAGTTACGGGCTAATCTAAGTAACTAAGTATGATGGAGACAAGGTGATTGTATGAATGAGTAAATGACGTAGAAATGCCCAGACTAAAAGGATTGTTCTAGAAACTCCTGGAAAGTTCACAAGTTTTATGACGTAAAGCCGGATTCTATCTACGGATTACGAAGTAATAAAAAACGAATTTGGCCGCCACAAATGACAATATTTTATAAAAAAATAAAACTGTTTGTGCAGTGCTATAATAAATGTACTTGTAAAGATATATTGAAGGAAGGATTTTGACGAAAATTACGAAATTAAAGTCGCCAGGAAAAGCTAGTTCTTATAAAACGTCGGGAAGCAATTTATTTGTGAATGCATTTATTCTGAATATTAAAGACAAAACATCAAAAATAATGGATATCAACATTTAAAACAGTATAATTTTGCATTCCGTTGCGAGTTATTTTGATCATATCGATAAATGTTTTGAATAGGACTATAGAAATTGTGCGACAGACCGTACAACATTTACATTGTATTTTTATTGTTCTGTGCTTATTCAAGACTTATTTTAATAAGGGCCTGTTTCACGATGTCTGAGTAGCCACTACTCACCGAATAAATTCAAAAATGGAACAGAATTTGTATGAAACTATCTGCCAAGTAATATACTTACTTGGAGGTGGTGAAACAGGCGCTAAGTATAAGAAAAAGATTCGGAAACGTCGCTAGAGAACGCCCTAGAAGGAAATACATCGATGTTACTGGTGATGTTCTTCAAAAAGGACAGGTGCGCAGTACGCTCAATCAGCGTGCATGTATGACAAGATGTATGAACGTGGATGAAGCAAAAGAAGTATGTAAAGATCGTAGCATGCGGCGTTCTATAGTTTCTGTCTACCCCCATGTGAAAAAGGCGTGACTTTATGTATACAGAGTTACAGGTTAAGTCGACCTAGATCCTTTAAGAGGTTTTAGTTTTCATCATTCCTAGCTGATTTGACTATGAAACACCCCACCCCAAACCTAACCCATATTGAGATATTGGATTTTGATTATTTTTTAAATAAAATGAAGATTTTTTGTGTAATTGTCCTTTTTTTCGGATTTTGTGCCTCTAATTGATAATGTTTTTGCTATTTTTGTGTAGTAGATTAGTTTGTTTATTACTCTCAACACAAAAAATAACATGTTATTGAACCAACTGGGTAGTAGTCGACGATTGAAAGTTTAAAAAATAAACAAATTTGTAAAAACATTTTTTTTCTTTTAAGAATATTTCAAAAAAAGTCTATGACAGTTATGCTGCAGATGTACTAAATAAGATCTACGTTTCTTTAGCTATCCAACAAGGTATAACAAGCTAGGGTATTTTCAAAATTCTTAGAAAAAACTTTCATAAAAGGGTCCCAGGTAGTAGCAAAAATTACGGTACTATTGTTCTTCGATGGAGCTGTGGTGCGTGCAAGCGGGACGATTTATGTAGGTGTGAGGGAGATAGATTATTTTCGGCCATTTTGTTGTTATTCTGTTTGGTTTTAGTCTGCTTACGCGATTCGTCCGTAGTAGATGTGATACTTAGTGCTCTTGGATTCATACTCGACTTGGCTTGTGTTTCTGGACTGTTTCCCCTTCGATTTGTGACTGTGCTTGTTAACTGGACTTCGATACGTACTTCTGATTTGGAACTGTTGACGATGACGACCTTCACGAACGAGGAATATGCGGATATTTTAATTTGTTACGGGTACTGCAACTGTGTATCCGCGCGAGCTCGGGATGAATACATTGCACGTTATCCCGGGCGCCGAGTACCGGATGTCAGTGTCTTTGACGGAGTTTACCGACGACTAAGAGAGACTGGCTCTGTTTCGAGGCGACGATCAGACCTAGGCAGACCTCGTATTAATGATGACGATGAAGAGCAAGACAATGAAATAGTGCAACGGTTTAGATCGGATCCAACTACTTCCACTAATATTGTTGCCCGAGAACTTGGACTATCGCAGTGGAAAGTGTGGTTTACAGTGAATACTGCAGGCCTTTATCCCTACCATTACACGCCGGTACATGTTATCGAAGAAGGAGATCCTGTGAGGAGGTTTGATTTCTGCAGATTCATGCTCAACGCAGATTTAGAAAACCCAGCATTCTTAAGACACATCTTGTGGACAGATGAATCAAAATTTGATAAAGACGGCATCACCAATTACCACAACGCTCATTATTGGGCTCCGAAAGAAGACAGAAATCCCAATAAGAAGCGACCAAAGGGATCACAAAGACGGTTCAGTTTGAATGTCTGGATGGGAATAATCTCAAACCATTTGATTGGGCCATATTTTCTGCCTGACAATTTAAATGGGGAACATTACGAAAACTTTTAAGAAACGATTTACCCGAATTACTGGAAGATTTACCCCTCAATTTAATCCGAGATATGTGGTATCAACATGACGGTTGCCCTGCACACTACCGACGAAGTGTCAGAGAGTGGCTAGACACTAATTACCCCAACAAATGGATTGGAAGAGGTGGACCCATACCGTGGCCAGCCCGAAGTCCCGACCTGACCCCCATGGATTTTTATTTATGGGGCCATATGAAAAGTTTAGTTTATAACGAACCTCATCCAATCTCATCTGTTGATGTTTTAAGACAGAAAATTATCGATGCGGCAAACGAAATTAGAAGAGGCTTAACGACTGGTGTGGTTAAAAGTGGACTAAGGCACAGAATGCGATTATGTGTGCGAAACAGAGGCGGACATGTGGAACATGAATTGTAAAAATAATAATAAATGTTGTTTTAGCTATTTAGTTTGTTGTATTTCGTTTGCTGACCCAAGTGATAACTTTGTCCATAAGTACAGTTATTTTTTACTACTGCCTGAGAGCATTACATCACAGTTTTTTTCTGAATATCATGATGATACCCTAGCTTGTTATACCTTGTTGGATAGCTAAAGAAACGTAGATTTTATTTAGTACATCTGCAGCATAACTGTCATAGACTCTTTTTGAAATATTCTTAAAAGAAAAAAAATGTTTTTACAAATTTGTTTATTTTTTAAACTTTCAATCGTCGACTACTACCCAGTTGGTTCAATAACATGTTATTTTTTGTGTTGAGAGTAATAAACAAACTAATCTACTACACAAAAATAGCAAAAACATTATCAATTAGAGGCACAAAATCCGAAAAAAAGGACAATTACACAAAAAATCTTCATTTTATTTAAAAAATAATCAAAATCCAATATTTCAATATGGGTTAGGTTTGGGGTGGGGTGTTTCATAGTCAAATCAGCTAGGAATGATGAAAACTAAAACCTCTTAAAGGATCTAGGTCGACTTAACCTGTAACCCTGTATATGTAAAAAGATCTGATAAAACGCGAGGCGTTAATTGCTGATGGACTATGACGTACAGGATAAACGTACAATAAATGTTTAGATTAAAATCTTTAAAAGTCAACACAGAAATATACCGTCAGTTTGCAATGTGATTAATACCACCTAATCTCAATCTTGTCTGGAGACCCTTCAAGTCTCGCCAATACTGCCCGGTTACGTAGAAACGGTTCATGAGGAACATCTACAATAAGTCCATTAGAAAAAAACAAAAAAAAACCTAATCTCAAATTGATCCATCGTCACCACACTTGTGCAACAAGAAAATGAGTCGATAAAGATTTTTTCTCGTTTTTTTTTAATCATTCTATCAATTATCGACGCTCCTATACCTATTGTGAATGCAGTCGATTGATCGATGGTGAAATTAATTGATATCGTGACGACAATCGCACTACAGTGCGAATTTATTCTTACGCAGTTTATTAACCGACTTCAAAAAGGAGGAGGTTCTCAATTCGGTAGTATTTTTTTTTTTTTTTTTTACGTTTGTTACCTCATATCTCCGTCATTTATGAACCGATTTGAAAAAATCTTTTTTTGTTCGAAAGGGTGTACTTTCCGATTGGTCCCATTTAAATTTTGTTATGATTAAACCATAAACTTCAGAGATATGGAACTCCTCATCAGATCAAAGCAAAATTCTCAAATTACTAATATTGCTTTGTTTATATTTGTTGTTGGGAACTGACTACTTGAAAAGAGGAGGGGGTGCGTGTCCCCCCCTCCCCCCTTTGGAATGTTTTCATTATATCGTGTGAGGTATCATTTGAAAGGACTTTTTATGCCCGACTACGTCAAAGCCAAAAAGAAGGGTTATGAAGGAGGGGGTTAAAATTATGACACTAAAAAGTATTTAATAAAAAATAAACTTTAAAAAAAAGTAAAAACCGACTTCAAAGAAATACTAAAAGGAGTAAAATAATTACCATAATATAAAATTAACAGTTTCAGAAGTCGGTGCAACTCTACACTGAAGCAAATAGAAGCCACCGACTTCTGAAACTGTTAATTTTATATTATGGTAATTATTTTACTCCTTTTAGTATTTCTTTGAAGTCGGTTTTTACTTTTATTAATTAATAATTTATTTTTTTAAAAATTTATTTTAAATTAATTTATTTTTTTGCTAATCGATTACCAACACATAGTACTTGTATGGAGGACTTGTACAGCTATTACTTAGGTGTTAATTAAGCTTATCTGCAATGGGCAATAAAGGCCTTTATACGTCTTTCTCTTTCTTACCACCTTGTTTTTTTCAGTGATTAGTTGCAACATGCAGTGGTTAAGTTTGTTACTATTGTAAATGCTTGCAACCGATACAGAATCAGGCCTGTGTGAATCCACGATTTAGATATCAAAACATGCCTATGCGCCGCTTCACCTCCGGAGTTAAAGACCGAACGAAAAACACAGAATAAAAATTGAGTGACAAAACCAAAATGTAATGCTCTCGTTTAAAAGTTAATTTTGACTGCGCGGACCATTTTTTCTAGGTATTTGACGTAAAGAATGCAGTGTCCCAAGTTATAAAAAGGTAGCCCTTTCCAAAAAGATTAAAAAACCATTAAAAGTACCTTCTATAGACTACGAGCTGATAATAAATATCTATGGTAACATTTGTTTATCAGCTAAAATACATTACGTTGTTTGTTCATAATCGTGTGCAATAAAAAACCTATCACAAACTTTGTTTAACAGTACATAGTTGCTGTATATGGTAGAAAAAATATGTAATTACAAAATGCAAAGGCCAAGTATTTCTTGTATTATAAAAATGTATTAACGATTTCCTACTTAGTTTTTTGTAATATAAGTGAACGGTTTTAATTTAAATATTTCTTGATTTGACCTAGGTGAATAGGGTTATATTTTTATATTATAGACTTCCTGAAGTACACTTTTATAATAATGTTGTTATGTACTATCAGCGGTGTCACAGCGGCTTCATTTTCCTATTACATAATTACATGCCTTGAAAAGCGATTCACTTGTTATGGAAAACGTTAAAAATTCTTCCCAATATTCGTTGTAAAGTTTAATAAACCTATGTTATGTAAATGGTGTCATGTCACTTGAGTCTCATTTGTAGGCAAAACTACAATTTAACCAACTCAGCCGTAGCATTAGCATTGTAGTTAACAGCTAACGTAAGCCTTTAATACCTGAAGATGTTAGCTGGAGCAGATTAGATGCGGAAGACGGAGAACCAGGTGTTGCGGAGAACCGACTATTGCGGAAAACTGGGAGTTGCTGAGAAACAGGTGTTGCGGAGAACCGGCTATTGCAGAAAACCGGGAGTTGCGGAGAAACAGGTGTTGCAGAGAACCTGGTATTGTGGAAGAATGGGTGTTGCGGAGAACCGGGCGTTGCGGAGGACCAGATATTACAGTGCAACTTCGTAGAGGAGCCCAGAATTGAACTGCAATCGGTAGATGTTGGTGATAGGTCTCTCCCAAGATTCGTGAGTTCGTGACCACACCTTATCCTTTACTTTCTTGCTGTCTCTAGTCGACACGAATAGCTGATGTATTCTGCAGTGAAAAATATGGGCAGTCAGCAAGGCTACCTGCTCAGGACACCCTGCTGTACTTAAGTATCGTCAATCGTGGAGACTCTTTTACTGAACTACTAAATCCTATCCTCCCCTAAATATTTTACCGTACCAAGCCCACCCCAGCTTTCGTAGAGACTAGCCTGGAATTTTAAATTAAAGCTTCTTTCGTGTCAATAAGAGCTATACGAAAACAGGTCATGCTGTGGTGAAAAGATTAGCCAGTCAGCAAGATTGGTAGCGGGACTAACTGCCCAAGGTGCGCCGGACTTACTTAAGTATCGTCACTCGTGGAGGCTCTTTTCATGCATCCCTGAAAATTAAAGCTAATTTTCGCCATCAATAAAACTTCTACAAAGACGCATTCATTATACCTAACCGTTCGGCAGACATTTCTAATAATACTAACATTCCAGTAGTATTATTAGGTTACACAGACACGTCCGAAACCTATTCAAAACAATCAAATTGGACCTGTTTTGATCTTCAGATATAGCACGTGTTTGAACCTCATTAAAATTTATTTCTCTTACATACAGCTTTGTGACCTTGGCATTTCCTGTTCATACATCTGTTAATACAATGGAAATCAGATGTTAATTAATAAGTAATTAATTCTTCTTAATAATAAATAATTCGTGTTCTCTACGTAGGCCTCAAAATAAAGGCCGCTTCATAGACCGCATTCAATGTAGCTTAGCGTCATATAAAATACTACATACTTGGTTATTCTTGACATACTTGTATTACTCAGAAAAAAGTATGGAGGTGTCCACTAATCCCTTCATTATTCTTGAAAAAAAAAACTCTAAGTCTAGGGATTTGTAGATAAAGCCCAATATGGCTCCTCTGATAAAATTAAACTTGGGCATTTTTTGCGAAATGAGTTTTTATTCGCTGTGACAAAAAAAACTCAAAAATCTTTTCATTCCAAAATGGATTTTGTTCTTACTTTATTTTATTCTATTTCTAAAATTCTTACGTTTTTATTTATGACTTGTCTGTCTCTAAAAATATTTTATATTTATTTATTTTATGAAGAAGTTCTCACAAGAACTGCTAATAACTAATGTTCGCTGAATCATCACCAAAAAAATAACATTACATTTACATATTAAACAAGCAAACTAATTCTCGTAATCTAAATGACTTACAAAAGTACATAATAGACGTAATTCTCAGCAGTTATGCGAAAATGAACACAATACAAACACCGGAAAACCAGAAATATTTCGCTAATGTCGTAAACTCGTAATGCAGAATAATAGCCAGTTATTAAAGTTATCGCGGATTGTGATTAAAAATGTTCCCAAGGAAGAATGTCGGTCGCGTGTTCCTTACATAATTAGCCCCATTAATTTTCCATCAGGCCTTAATAGAGGACGTGGTCTCCAATCTCAGGGGACATTTACCCCCTCCTTTTTATTAGGCTTCATAGTAAAAGCAATCACAGTAGATTTCCTGGTTGCTATTTTGGTCCGAAATGCTGTTGCATTCCAGTGCAATGGTCTGCGAAATTAAAAATTCGGAATATTTACTTCAGACTACGTAGCTTGATTGTTTTCATGCAAATGTTCATTCTGTTGTTCTCGAATAGAGCTAATAATGTTCCCAAAAATTGACAGTGTGGAAATATTAATAAGGGAATAGTTTTACGTATAACCTGACTCAGGGCCGGCCCGAGGCAAGTTTTAGGATGGAAACAGATCTAATTATGGCGCCTCCTTGCTTGCCCCTAATAAATACCAGTTGACTGAGGTGCCTCCTGTGACTTGGCGCCTGAAGCGGCTGTTCCGTTCGCCCTGTAGTAGGGCCGGCCCTGACCTGACTGTCACAAGGCTCAATCATAGCAGTAGTAGTTATAATAGGTATTAAAACTACTACTATAATAGTTATTAGACAACTGGCCGCCTCCACGAGTGATGATACTCAAGTACGTCCGAAGCACCCTGGGCAGTCAGCCCCGCTACCAACTTTACTAACTGATGTCTTCACCACGGCATACGCTATTCTCTTATAGCTCATACAGACACGAGAGAAGATGAAGAACAACCGGGGCCGGGGCGCGATGGTCTAAAAGAAAAATAATTTAAAAAATATAATTTAGAACCGGTACCTACATGAATATTAATATTAACTCAAACAAGATTCATGATATAATCCAATCTAAACTTAAAAATAGAAACTGCATATTATTCAAAATCCATTTAAATTGCAAATTCATAGTTTGAAAGCTAAAGTGGTTTTGCTTAAACACCAACAAATCTTTATCTTGACTCCCGGGGCCATAAAGGAAGCAGGTGACCAGCGCCGACCTGCCGGCGCTTATCGGTACTGGTCCGTGCAGGTAACCGCTACATAAAGGAAACGGGTAGAAGCAGGGGCTGGCATTTTTCAACAAAAATACGCCTTGTTCCCTTGCAAATACAGCAACAAATGACGGCTTACCAGTGCTGATCGGAGCAGGTCGGAACTTGTCGGCGCTGGTTCGCCACACAGTATAGAGAATACCTGCGCCGACTAACTGCGCAAACCAGCACCGACACGCGCTAGCAGATCGGCGCCGGCAACCCGCTTTCTACGTGTATACGCGTCTACCCGCTTCCTTTATGTAGCGGTTACCTGCACGGACCAGTACCGATAAGCGCTGGTAGGTCGGCGCTGATTACCTGCTTCCTTTATGTTTACGCCCTAACGACTGTCACAGGTATTCGTATGACACCCGGGACCGACGGCTTAACGAGCTCTCCGAGGCACGGAGGGGTCTCGAAGTGTAACGAACGGTCACCCATCCACGAACCGACCACGAGCCCTCTTTTTGTTCGTACGCACGACTACAGATCAAGCTACACATTTCCAGTATAAGCTGATCTCGCATTGTATAGGATTTCCTCACAGTGAGAGGTCGGTGTAAACTGGAAATGTTTGATGTGTATGTACGTATCATGCATGAATATTATGCTCATACTAAACATTCACGGAACTTGTGACAAGTGAACAAGATTACAGTCAAGGCCGCTATAAACTGGAACTAGCACTACCAGTTTTTTGATAGGAAAGACGTCGTAAACTTTGAAATTGGTTCTATTCAGCTAGGAAAACTAATCGTATGCGTGGATATTTTGAAACCTTCATCAGAGTACTGAAAAGCGTCAAATAGGCCGAAAATATAATCAAACTTTTAGGTCCGCCGTTTTTTTTCGTCTGTTCAAGCCCTTTACTTTTCTGAAGGTCGAGGGTCTAAGTCGTGAGCAAATACGTTTTACTAAAAACTTAAACGTGCAGGAATTTGCTGAGTACTCGTCTACCTACTTTAAGCTCGAACTAAAAAGCTTATGTGCCAATCACCATTAACCTAAGCCGAAAAGATCTGCGCTTGTAGGTTTATAAAAAAAAATAGGAAGAACATAATTATTTTACTCAAAGTCAAAACTCGTTTATTCAAAATAGACTAGAATTACTATTATGAGTTCTTTTTGAACGTAAATGTTAAAATAGACAGCCCACATAAAAACCCTCCCTTCACACTCACTCTACTAGAAATTGGAATGGGCATGGACTTAAATTCTTAACCTTTGTGGTGATTGACGACTGAAAAACCGGGCCTAGTGTTTCCCGGAAGATAAATCGCGCGAGGATTGCAAGAAATGTCTGATAGTTGAAGAATGAAACAGAAGAAACTATTTTGAAAACAATTAATTTAGGCAAAAACTATGCCAATGAAAACTAGTATTTTATTTATTTGTATACTTTTTTGTACATACACAAGGTAAACAAAAATAAGGAAAGACAATTTAAATAAAAAAATGCACATTGGGCGGTCTTATCGCGGAAGGCGATCTCTTCCAGACAACTTGTGGATGAACTGGAAAAATGAAAAGAGGAAAACGGACAGTCTAGGTGTACATGTCCATTACGTACCTCTGCAATATTACTTATATTTAATAATTAAAAATACATAGCATCACGTAGTGTATGTTGATCATACTCATTCAACAGGTGTACCTATTTCACACACACTGGTTACGAATATTCATGTCCTTACATCATGTAAATAAATAAAGTATAAAAACCAGCTAACAAGATATCAAGGAGAAATCGCGATGTTCCTATTACGTTTTCATGGTACACATCTTATAATCTAGAACTATTAATACTTGTACTATTTATTCTGTGCTATTACGTCATTAACTTGTTAACAGCCGAACTTGTTATAACTAGTAATACTCGTGTGACTGCTTATTTAAGTTTGTGGGCTTCAGGGGATTACTTAATATTACAGAAACTATTTCGTATAGGTAATATGACGGCATCAAGTAAAGATTTTGAAGAATTAGAAGGTAGTTTTGTAAAAGAAAAATGGAATGTGTCGGCTGCTATAAATAAGATTAGAGAGGTCAAGGAAACAGGCTGTGCAGTAAGTAACATAATTAGACAGATCAGCAGAGTTTTCTACTTAGGTTCTTAGTTGACTATTGTGGACGATGAATTGAGTTTCTACTGTAAGTCTAGCACGTACTATCATGGCAAGACATGTTTCACGATTTGTATACGAGATTTGACAAAATCTGCGACTCTACAGCCTGTTTTATTGCGGTAGTCCGGCTAGACTCTAATCTGCCGTGCTAGCACACCATCACAGTTGTAGTATTTAGTATTTTTTCCTGTATCTATGCGTGTCTTTAAGCGGACCAATTATTTCGTCTAATGTCTCGGCTAAATTATTTAACTACCATAGAAGAAGTATAAAGATAAGAAGACAATTATAATCATTGGTAGTAACTACTTCAAATGGGTTTGCTTCTGAACAGTTTTCTAATGTGCTGAATATTGACTTAACCATAACCCAAAGGACGGTTAAATCCAGAGAAGCGGAGGTCCGTGGTCAAAGAAGACTGCGGCATGCTACAATTTCTTCCATTATTGTTCTTATTGCGTGGTGATTCGTTTATCTTGTTTGTACTCGCTTGTCAGTCTAGGCAGAACAAAAATAAGGTAAGCCCGATTTAGCGTCGAAAGTAATAAATTAAAAACCGAATATAAAATTTACGAAGAGAGAAACAGTCCATAAATATAAACACATAATAGGTATTAAGTCTTCGCTTGAACACCTTAGCGAATTGCAAGATTGACGTTGGAATTTATTGGCGATAATTTTCCAAATAGGCTGCCTCGGTTACATTATGCTAAAAGAAAACTGTTTTTGCGAAGTGTTTCTTAGAGACAGTTGTTACAATGTATTTGTCTTAAATATATAACAATCACGAAATCTTTAAATTGATATCCACGATCACTGATCATCACGATTTTTGAAGCGGAAAGCTATCAATACTATATTTATATTCCATGACGCATAATTACTCAAAATAAACTATTATGTACCTTTCCGTAGATAAGTATTTCCGTAAGAAACAAAAGGGTATTGGGGATGGGTTTTGGCGGTGGGATACCTGCATTTCTGAGAGTTGCAGAAGTTTGTCCTCAGTTATACACCGTAGGCCCGACGTACCCGAAAGATTTTAACCACGCTTTTCTGATGCTATTAAGAGTCAAATGTAATATCAACAACAGATCAAAAAAGTTTATCTTTTCCTAATGAATAAATTAACTTTAGTGCTTCCTTGTAAACAATACCTTAGGTTGAACTGGCAACATTTATAAATTATCGTGTGAGTGGATAAGAAACTTCTCACTTCACAACCTTCTCCGTCAAATAAGACGTACGGCGAAAGGGGTATGGTATGATAAAAGCCGCAAAGCCGCGTTCCTGGGACTTTTACCATAGATATTTTTCGAGTTGTGAATTTATTAAACTCGAACCCCCTTATTACAAAAGATGGTCTAAGAAAAACCTAGGTTTTAAGATAGCCCCGTCTCTTTTTGTTATATGACATAAGAAAGTGATGGGTATATTTTAAACCGTGGTTTACCTTAGTCTTGGTTTAAACCATCTTTTGTAATAAGGCCCTAAGTGTTAGGAATGGTCACTCATTAACCGTATCCTTCACCGCAAATCCTTTGATTCTGATCTGCGCAGTTGTCGATTCGCCACAAGCCCCTCACCAAAGTGAAGTCTATTAGTAAGCTAAGATACTTCCATGAGGATAATCATATTTTCGTTTTTAAAATTGCAACAATCAAAGTAATGTCGTTCTGAGAAATGTTCCACGTCTTCCATAATACGGTCGCTCAGGGTTGAAAACAAGTGCTACTTAACAAAGCGGAGCCTATTAATATGCCAAGATACAGCAAGGAAGAAAATGACGTGTTCGTTTTTAAAATTGACACAATCAAATGAAGTTCTCCCAGTTGCACTATTATAAGTTCTCGTGACTTATATACAGCGCTAGAGCCAAGATAAGCCACTTGTTACTGTAGAATGTTGCTATATTATTGTAGTTTTGTAGAATTGTTTACAATATAACAGGTTTTTCTAGCGTTAATATTATTAAAAACTCGTTAATATTCTAGCGACCTGACCCCATCTCCTACTTAGGAAGGAACTACCATAATTAATACTGATTAATTATTGCCCGAATACTGATTGCAATTGTCTCACCTGCCATTTTACCAGATCAGTAGCTTCTCATAAGTATCTTCATTTGTTGGGATATGCCAGAACTTTGTTTCGGTGTTATATTTTCTGGTTGCACTTCATTGTAGATTATAGCTAACGGGAGTTACAGTTGTTGCGAAAGTTCGGGCTTTTTCAATTAAAGAAATAGGTATGTTATGTACGAAGTGATCAGGTTCTCGAAGTTTTAATGGTACAGAGTGCTATTTTCTATGATCGGCTAGAGTTCATCATCATCATCAATCAACACATTGCGATCACCAAACCCCATCCATGCGTGATCATGAATATAGTCCAGTTCGAATGTGGCGCTTACTACTGAAGATATCAAAACAAATGATCCGTTTTTACTGCGGAACGCTTATCGCGCTCACAAAGCCAGCTATAATTCTACTGGACCTTATCTTTAGGAGAGGAATTAGGATACGGTATCACGACAACACTGCGTTTATCTTAGGATTCGCGTAAAAATCATGTTTAAAGCTTGGTAAAGAAAGCTAAGCTTCAGTTTTATAATCTCTCTATCGCGGTACTTCTGATCTAGGTAAACAACCGATAAAAACATTTGAATAGACTAAAGCAAAAGAACGAAAATGTCTGTTCAGAATATTTCTGCATGAGCATCGTAACAGCTCTTAAACGTCCACTGCTGAGCGTGAGCTCATTGCCATGACTATGATTGACGCAGTATGTTGTTTTAGCAAATAAGAAGATACTGCTGCCATACCCCTTGAAACAATACAAAAGCCTGGGGTACATCCCAAAACCCTCCACGAATGACGATTCTTAAGTACGTCCGGCGCACCCTAGGCAGTCAGCCCCGCGCCCAACCTTACTGACTGGCTAATAGAACTAGAACTATGCGGGATGCCACTAAATCTGGAGTTTATTTGTGAGATGCCAGCAACTGAGATGCTAACTTCACACACGTCTAACCTTTCTTCTTTATCACTGCATGAACTGTTCTCGTATAGCTCGTGCCGACACAACAAAGAGAGAGGCTACCTCAGCCGCCTTTTTCAACATCCATTAGAAGACAATGGTTTCCGTATTCTTTGCCGGGATTCCCACACATTTCTTATTTATCAGCATGACAACGCGATGTGGTAAAATCTTGTGTTGTCAGTTTACTTTTTTGATGTCAGTGAATAAAAAAAAGCGTAGGTACGCAGGTTCATGCGCAAGGAACCGCTTGATGTCTGCGATGGATTTTATACTTAAAGGCAATACTGATGATACCCACAGTTCTGTATTCAGTTATATCAAAAAAGTGCGTGGGCGTTTTACCGTTTGGTGGAAACTGACCCTAAGTGTAGGCCCACACTATGCCGAAATTACGCGACCGAACTTCGGCGTCTATGTTTTTTATATGGGTAAACCGCGACGAGCTAATTTAAAAAGTATTGCAGGCGTAATCACGCCGAACTTCGGTCGCGTATTTTCGGCATAGTGTGTTAGACACTTATATGGGTAAGACGCGACGTAATTTCAGCCTGGTGTGTCGATGGTAATTTGAAAAGCATTGTACGCGTAATCATGCCGAACTTCGGTCGCGTATCTTCGGCATAATGTGTTTAGACACTAAGGGGTTTCTGTAGGATTTACGCACTACCACGACAAGACATAAGTCACTGATTCTGCCATTCAAAATTCTTTGGAATATGTGATATATTAATAAGTCATTCTAGTGCTTTCTAGACCTGCAGGAGGACAGCTAAATACCGCTTAAAAATCGTTGTTTATAGCATTGTACACACAAAATTGTCGGATTGAGCCAGTAATGAATATAATATTAAATGAATAATATATGTATGATGATCTTTGTATGTAAATGTAACCTGTACACTCACAACTTTTGAGGTCAGAGATCATAGAACTGTTGCCGTGATGTGAAGTTATGTAAGATATTTACGTCACTTCTAATGTAGCTAAGCTAGCGTGTAAAAACTAGACTTTTACCATTTCGTTTCATTTAATACATAAAATACCCACAACACAAGATACTTTTCGAAAACTTTCCACATTACTACCCTAAAAAACGATCTGAATTTCCTGGAAAAAAATCTGAAAACGACGGGATATTTCTTGCGATGCCCATTCAAGAAAGTCGGCTAAGGGTCGCAGTATTTTTATTTCATAGGTCATTTCAATTCAGTCTAACATTTAGAATGATTAAGTAGCAATATAATGTCTAGACTTAACTTTTATATGGCTGCCACGTTACTGTAGGCTGAAGCCTCAACATTTTATACGACCATTCGTAAACTAGACGATCCAGATCCTGTAGAGCTGATTAGTTGACGTTTTACGAACGTCTGTCATTCATCGTCGTTGCTGATGCGGGTAGTTAAAACAAAGTTACCAAAAGCTCGTAGGTAATATGGCAGTGATGTGGCGTGTTACGTACGATTTTCACCAACCGGGCCACGCAGGAGCGCAGCGCAGCGCGTCGCAGCGGATGCTCGAGCACGCGCCAGTAGCCGACCGCCTCCGCCCGACGGCTACAATCTGCTGGAACCCGGGCGCATGCGCGCGCGTGCTCGTGTATCCGCTATCGCAGTCAGTTTCTACCTGCGGTGTGGCCTAGCGGAGCCGACCGGACGTGACGACAGCCGAGCGCCGCCGTCCACGTACGCGAGGAGCCGACCGGCTGTCGCGGCGTCCGAGCGCAGCCAACCGGCTGCCGCGGCATACCCGTGGATCTAACCGAGTTCCAAGCAGTGTAAATTCCACGCAAACATGAAACTTAACTATTGAATGGAAGCCTGAATTTCCTGTAGCACAGTGTGAAATGCGCTCCGGCGCGTTTGGTGGAAATCGTACATTATTGCTTTTGCGGGTAGCAGTGAATTTGTGGAACATACATAACCAGCCCATTACTGTCCCACAGCTGAGCACGGGCTTCTTCTCACAATGAGAAGGGTTTAGGTCTTAGCCACGCTGTTCTCAATGGCCACGCTGGCCATTGAGAACATTTTGGAGTCCTCTCAGGTGTGCAGGTTTCCTCACGATGTTTTCCTTCACTGATATTGCAAATGATAATCAAATTGTGGAAGAAACTAAGTTATATTAAGTTTATAACTAACTAGAGGTCGCTCGCGGCTTTGCCCGCATGTTTGTCGTATATAAACCTTCCTCTTGAATCATTATAGCTATGTCTACACCAGTGCGCTTTCACGTTTATCTTGCGTCTTCCTCTGAAGCATGCGTGAAGCGCCATAGCGCATGCATGCCTTAATACTAGTTCGAGTCTTATGGCAATCAATATTGCATGCGCTTGACGCAAGAGGAATTGAAAGTTGAAAACGCAAGATGAACATGAAAGCGCACGGGTGTAGACATACCTTAAGACTATTGATGAGAACCGCATCAAAATCCAATGCGTAGTTTAAAAGATCTAAGCGCATAGACAGCGGGAAGCGACTTTGTTTTATACGATGTAGAGATATGTTCATCCTTTTTGTTGTACATTCGCCGTTAATTTATCAGATTTTCCTTTCATGGCCTCCATGGTAAGGAAAAATACATTTGAAGCTATTTAAAACTAAAATGCCTTCACGGAATCTTGATAAGAACGTTCATTTTGTTATGCTTATTTATTTAACACCGTAGACCGGTATTTGTGTTAATTATTTGTAGTCCATGACGAAATCGATTCTTAAAAATGCGGAACTGTATGCCTACTTGTTCACATGTGCACGCTGCACGAGTGTACTTACATTCTTGAGTAAATTATACTTCTGTAGAATTCCAACATAAAATATTCCATGAACATTGTTATCTTTTTTACGCTCTAGCTTCACAGAATAATAAATAGTACTATAATAAGTACAGAAACGTCAATCTAGAACTAATTAAATACCTGTCTGCGCATGAGTGTGCCAATGCGCGTAGGCATGTTTTTGATCCCAAAACTTGGAGATATACAGGCTTGCCAGCTGTTTACCGTGTAAAACTTTTTCTGTACCGGGAAGTTGTAAGCAGACAGTAGGCTACTACCCATCTTCTTGACAGAATCCTCTACGCCGTCCTTCATGACACCCCTTTTTTTATCGTGGGAATATCCTCATGGATACCCTTCGCCCGGGGAAGGCGAAAAGTTATGCCGGACTCTTACCGGCTAAAAACCCACGGTGTTCCTTCTCCTGACCCTTGGCTGGGGTCGCGGGATTCGCAGCTGCATGCACCCCGACCCCGGCAGGCCTCGATCCGCCAGCCCCATGGCGGACCTCTCCTTCTGTGGGGCCTTTTCCCACGTCCTCCTGAGAGACGCGCACGGAACACTGCGCGCCGCCTTCTCGGGCCTGTTACAGGTCGGGCGACGGGTTTCATGACACCCCTGGAAAGGAGTTTTCATCCTGTGTGGGGAAGGTCTAGCATATAAAAGTTCCTCATGGCACGCCGGGAATAGACGCGTGTTGTAATCCGCCATGCTTGCTGGTAGGATCAATACGGTCGGCCTGGCTAACAACCACCCTTACATTAAGTCCGGCGCCAAGCAGTTTACTGTGTTCCGTCGTGTGTATGTGTGAGAGCCAGAAGGGTATAGAGGAATCCATCTATATCTCTGTTACTTGGATTCTTCTGCTCCATCTTAGGGCGTTCGCTACGTTAAGCGTGCGCACGCGGCGGGTACCCGCCACGCATGTGTGTATTGAAAGATAGTATGAACAGCGCTAACTGGCGCGGACGCGTGCAACGGGTTTGTACATACTATCTTTCAATACAAACACGCGAGGCGGGTACCTGCCGCGTGCGCACGCTTAACGTAGCGAACGCCTTTAGATCCTATGCGACAAAGGTCAAAAGTGAGCAGGACTTGGAAAAAAAGTTGGCTAGTGTTATATGAGCCTAATTAGAAACTATATCAACTGGGTTACCAGACTACTCTTGTACAATTATAACGTCATACCGTTACAGTCTGATTTCCCTAAGGGTTGCTACACTCTTTACTTTTTCAACCAGTTAGCCAGGAGCTCGCCGTATCTGATCTCCGCAACCAGTCTCTTTAAACAAAGTGCACTCAGAGAAAATTCTAAGATTAAGATCACATTATTTATCTCTCATAATTTAATTTAAGTTGTATCTTTATCGTGATTCGGGTCCAAAAGTCCTCAGCAATCGCGTTTTCCACTACGTTTACTTTTAAAAACAGAAAGATAGACCTCTGTTATTTATAAAAGTAATCTTGGAACACCATGACAAGTAGAATTTTTCCTATTTCCGCATAGCATGGCATTTTACACGGTTTGCACTGACATTTATTTCTGTGTGTGTCTGATTTAACCTCGAATGTAAAAGGTGTTGCCAATGCTCTTAATTGGTAATAGCATGTTTTAAAGTGATTTATAGACTGTAAGGCATTTCTAAAATTGGAAAACTGTTGTCAAGGTATTTATCACAATTATTTATCTTTCGCACAGAGTAAAAAAACGTACAAACAAATATTAAACAACAAGCTTTTGCCCGCGGCTTTGCTCGCGTTAAATTATGACAGTAAAAAAACTCTTAACACACTACTAAAGTTTATTTGAATAATATAATACAATCATGATTCGAAAGACACGTGGCGCCATCTATTATCGTTATTTTCCTCGGGAACAGTACTTTTTTCGGGATGAAAGGTACCTTATGTCCGTTTCTGTACAACTGATAACGTATATAAAAAATTTCAGGATGATCGGTTCAGTGGTTTAGGCGTAAAAAGGTAACAAACTTACTTTCGCATTTATAATATTAGTTAGGATAACAAAAATTAACCTAGACGTAGAAGAAGATTTTGTTGTAGGTAACATAATGGTGAATGACTCCGCACAACTTTTAAGTATATTCAATTTAACAATCTCATTTAGTTTTCACCTATCAGCAAACATTTTCGGATGGTTCCTCGTGGTCCCCCCCTACTTTGACTTACTAGTGCCTAGTGGGCCCACAAGGAACGAGCCACGTTTTCTTTTCTTCAGGCCCTACACAATATCACAACCATACTTAGGTCTTAAGGTACAAGTCCGAGACGGGCTGTAGACCGCTAACTGCAACAGTAGTATCGCTTGCGGTGCGATCAACGGCTGCGGTCTGCGGTTGCAGTTTTGCAGTCGCTGTCGGAATAACACCTTTAAAATGCACATCTTAAAGGCGCTATTCCGATGGCGACTTGCGGTTGCAGTCTGCAGTTTGCAGTCGTCGGTGGAATAGCACCTTTACGTCTGACACGCTTAATGCTAGGATCAATTTCCTGCTGCAGTTTTGTTGCTCGATATATTAATGTAATACGACCAAGGGATAACTTAAACTGACAATAATATTTATTATTTCAATAGTATTTCATAATAGAATAATAAATCAATTGTGTCAAACGACAACATGGAGACGAGTCTATTGTCTGTAACGTGAAAAATATTTTGCCAAGAATTTACCTATTTGTTCTATTTGATTGTAACAACGGAATTTTACCTACTGTATTCCGTGATTGTAACGATGAATCTTGCACTGCTTTATATGATAACATAAGACCAGGATTTTGAGTCACAAATAATCATCATCCTATCCCGGATTTACCTACTTCCGGGTATACCTAGGCCTCTTTTCATTTCCAGCCAGCCTACTCGATCTTGCTCTACCAGATCCTCTTAAATATTTTTAAATGCTACGACTGGTTTATGACGTGGATGTAAAGGCGAAACATCCAATATTCTCCCATATCGATGCCTTAATTATGATTCATTATTGTAATACTCAAATAATTTACTTATTTTTGAAGCCATTTTTTTTGCATAGAGTGACCCTTGTGGTCTAAATTTTCTTTGCCATCCATTTGATATTAATTTAATTTATTTCATTTCTATTTTACTCTTTATTGCACATAATACAAACATGTACACAATATATGTACAATACAATGGACCAACCTTAGAATGCACTGGAAAAACGCGAAGAGATAACGGGCAGGACGAATTCTGGTCTACAGATATTTATTGTAGAATTGCCGAGTTATCCAAGTGTTTTTTACAAAGTAGTTACCCGTCAGCAAACAATTCAATCGCCAATATTGGCAACTTAACGACTTGCACCTCGATTGATTTCTATAAAACGACGCATCAATCTAACAAATCAACCGATTCCTCGTAACGGAACCTTTAAAATAGTAATTGGGTCACAACCTAATTAGGTCGTCGCCAATTCGACACCCGTGTCGAACATCTTATGGTTGCCATCGAATTAATTTTACCATTGGGAGTTTTCTTAACGACATAAGCCATGAATGAGGGGAAGATTTCAGACGACAGTGTTCTCAGAAACTTTGTTTACAAACAGGATTTTACGATCTCTCTCCACAGTTTTGTGTTTTTCTTTATGAAAGTAATTTTGTTGTTGCTATCTTGCGTTAATCGAATCACTCAAATTGATTATATGTGTGTTAGGCGGCTGATTGGTTTTCGTTGTTATTTGCTCACGTACTTTTTTCTACGTCAAAGTTAGTAATTTGATTGATGAGAGAGTTCTATCTTTTAGTCATGAGCTGTGATCTTTTTCAGCTTTATAAGTCCTTTTCGCAGATCAGTCTAGATTTATGGAGATGACTCTGCGTTCAGTAATCTCAGATTCTATTGAGACGATTCTTGAATTCGGCATTTCGAACGATGACGAAACGTGAGCTAGGGATTCAATTATGAACATCTTATTAAAGTCAGTCGTTATGAAGATTTGCGTAGGTAGGATATGATATGAAATAGCCGGGTCGCATTGAAAGTGTCCCCACGTGTCCAGTCTCCACTGTCACAATGTTTAAGTCTGACGCACCCTGGGCAGTCAGCCCTGTTACAAACCTCGCTGACTGGCTTATCTTTTCACCACAGCATGGGCTATTATCGTATAGCTCGTGCCAACACAAGAGAGGAAGAAGAACATAGCTGCACGTACAGCTATAAAATCCAGAAGAATCACACACTACTTTTGGATAATTTATAAACACATAAATAGAACCATATACCTACGCCATGAGATCTCTACTACAAAGTAGTTTACGGGAAAATTAAGCAAACTGTATGTTTACTCATATAAACAATGATTTGGATTGTTACAACACAATACCGTGTTTCTGCTCATACGCTAAAGAAACCACACAAATTGTTTCAAATAAAATTTTCAGCTGGGGAGCTCCTCACCGCACTCTGGGAATAGACGCGTGTTGTAATATTCAACAAAACCCAGCATGCTTGGTGGTAGGATCTATACGGTCCACCTGGCTAGCTACCACCCTCGTATTAAAAGCCCAAGCAGTTTACTGTGTTCCGTCATGTGTTTGTGAGAACCAGAGCTTTATAGGGAAGTCCCTCTATATCTCGGTTGCTTGAATTCGTATCTTTATCATCATCATCATTCAGACGAAAGACGTCCACTGCTGGGCATAGGCCTCCCCCAAGCATCGCCACATCGACCGGTCCTGTGCCTCTCGCATCCAACGGATTCCCGCGACCTTCACCAGATCATCGGTCCATCTTGTGGGGACCGTGCTGCGTCTTCCGGTACGAGGTCGCCACTCCAGAACCTTTCGGCCCCATCGGCCATCAGTTCTGCGAGCAATGTGCCCCGCCCACTGCCACTTAAGTTTGGCAACTCTTCCAGCTATGTCGGTTACCTTGGTTCTCCTGCGGATCTCATCATTTCTGATAAGAATTCGTGTGCTCCATCTTAAACCCTGTCTGCGCTTACCATCAGATGCGACTAGGTTCAAACAAGACTAGTGGTGGGCGTTGCAAAGACGAACCGTTTTCAAAGACAGTTTCGTGTTCTGCGACAATAGAACCGTTTTACGTCCTGAGTCAAAACAGTCTTCGTTGCGCAAACCAGTCTTCGAATTGTGTGATGCGATTATTTACTTAAGATATTAAGAAAATACAGTCGAGAATGCAATGATTCAGTCGAAGCACTCGTCTCGTCGCGAATTTTCGTTCCGTTCGTTCGCAAAACAGTTCTGTATTAATATAATGAAAACTTTATATATATTTATTTTTTTATTTATGATATATCAATGAAATACAGTCGATACCTACCTACCAGTAAAAGCAGTTGTCGACCTTGTTTGTGGACGTTGTCGTTCGCGACACGTACTAGTTGGAAGTAACCGCAACCATTTCACCCGACGAAACGTATCCATTAGTACTAGTTCTGTTCCGTTTGATACGTTTCATCCTTTCGGCCGTCTTCAAACCAGTTGCAACGACAACCGTTTCGGCGACTAGTTTTCGTCCTCATGAAAAACGGTTGCGTTTCGTCTTCAGAAAATTCGACAGCGACCCACCACTAAACAACACCGAGTAAAATAATAATGAATAAATAAACATGGCGTTAAATACAACTGAAATATGTCTACTGGAGCATTCAAAACGTACGTCACGGTTATGACGCTAAGTCAGATGTTTTTCTCGTTTGTCTTTTTAATGTTGTTTCTTTGAAACATCTTGTATTATATAATTTGTTGATTTGCATGCTACAATGGACACAAAAGAAAATAAGAGTGTCTGTTTACTGTCTTATCATTGAGCAACTTGGGATTAGGTGGGAGTTAGGTGAAGAACGGTTTCGATAGTTATTGTTTTTTTTTAAATTTGGTATTGCTATTTTTAAGCCAAACGAAAACGCCCAGTCTTAATAATTTTGTTTCTTTTTTATTTTAATTTCGGTGTGGTTTACTTCTTTCACGGTTTTCATCTAACGGCCAGTTTTTCAATCGTCATAAAATTTCACAGGAGTAAAGATGTCATGGCAGTTTGACGTATTTTTTATAGAACGTCAAACTTATTCTGAGATAAAAGTTATCTGATGATTGAAAAATCAGCTGAGGGCCGATTTTCCGACTCTTTTATTTATACTTCAGATAAATATTATCTGACTATTGAAAAATTGGCTCTTAAAGACGTAGGGCCGGTGCGGTGTTCACCAACATTAATTCTCTGGATAAGCAACTTACCTAAACTTAAATTCTAATACATTTTTCTAATAAATGGTTATTTAACCAGAGAGTTAGGTAATGTTGGTGAAAACCAGCTAAATGATATGTCTACACCAATACGCTTTCATGTTCATCTTGCGCTTTCAACTTTCAATTCCTCTTGCGTCAAGCGCATGCAATATTGATTGCCATAAGACGCATGCAGCTTATCGTCTACACCGGTGCGCCTCGGTCAGTCGTCAGTCGACATACAATAGACGAATTAGCGTGCGCTAGGCGCATGCGCTTTTGTCAAACTAGTATTAAGGCATGTGCACGCATGCTTCAGACGAAGACGCAAGATGAACATGAAAGCGCACCGGTGTAGACATAGCTAAACATCCCTTTACTTCCCTTCCCTATCCATTTTCACATTATACTTTAATCAAATCTACATCTTTAACACGGAAACATCGTCCACAAAGCTAAAGCCGGGCTACAGAATGCTATGAAATATAAACATGGTCACAATCTACATACTAAGTCAGATAAGGATGTCTTTACAAGTTGTGTTTCTTTGCTTAGGTTTTCTTTGTTAAAATCTTGTTTAAGTAGTTAATATTTTGGTTGTAGATAATGTGCGAGAGCCTGGAATTAAACATCCGTCAGGATAAGCTCATTACTACACAGTTACGATCGTTTTCAATAACCTATCTATCGGCGGTTTGCCTTACTAGAGATAGAAATTTGACATTACTATTTACTACATAAATACATAAACTCACGACTTTCCCATGTGGGTAGGCAGAAACTGCAGAACGCCACATGCTTACGATCCTTACATACTCCTTCCGCTTCGTCCACGTTCATACATCTTGTAATACAAGTACGCCGGTTGAGAGTACCTACTACGCACCTGTCAATTTAAAGAACATCACCAATAACATCGATGTATGTCCTTCTAGGGCGTCCTTTACTGGCGTTTCCACTGACACCCGCCTTATAAATTCCTTTTGTTAATCGCCATTCACTCATTCTTTCAACATGACCAAACCACCTAAGCATCCTTTAATTTTTGTCACTACATCATCTTTTAAACTGCAGCTTGGTCTTATCACGTCATTCCTCAATCTATAAATTAAAGGTTCACCGTACATACTTCGCAAAGAACGCATTTTATTTTATTTTCATGACTCTTCTGTCAAGACATTATTACTAGGTACGGAGCTTATGTCAAATTTCTATCTCGAGTAGGGCAAACTATCGATAGATAGGTCGTTAGACACCGTAGACGCTGAACCGTATAGTTTCAATCCCGATTTATCCCGGGATATAAAGGTACAATTTGAGATAGAATAAAGCTTATCTGTTTTCCATTGGAATTTTTATTTGTAGACGTCAGCAAGTAAATTACGCATTTTTCATGCAAAGGCTACGAATTAGTTTATCGTTTTGTTTAGCTCAAAATGCAATAGACGAGCGTATCAAAACACATAAAGCCGTACGTGCGTACGTAAACTTTGTGTTCGCATGATCGAACACAAACATCGTACACGAATGAATGTTCGCCGAACACACTGTTTGGCAATGGTACTCACATGCAAACAACGTGTTCGATGTTCGCTTTCGCAACGTTCGTGTTCGTTCTTGCGTTCCCGGCTTTAGTGTGCGTCCTGAGTGACGGCGCAGGCGGAATGAACGGCGCATTAAATAAATGTTCGAAACGTTTGAATTTTGATATCGCAATTATTAAAACCAAAGTAAAATAAACGAAACACTAAACACGCCTGCACCCGTCAACTTTCCCGCGTGCACTAAGGACAGGTATCGACGGTAAAGCCGCTCCGCAATCCGCCCGTGCGCCGTCACTCAGGACGCACACTTACGCATGACACTTCGTTGCAGTCTGTATACGTATACTTAAAGTAAAAATCAAACTACCGTCATTTGCTTTCTATTAAACACTATTTAGATACATTTATTCATTAGACCGAGTGTTGTGGTACAACTTGAAAGCGAACTGAGTTGATTGATAATAGAAAGATACATTTATAGGGCTTGATTGCGTTAGGTCTTTTACACATCACTATATCGTCTGTCGCCATATGTCTACGAAATTTTCGACGTTTTAATTAGCGTATTCACGAGAAATCTTCGGATATAAACACGCAGTCGCTCAGATGTCTTACGGTGATGTTCTAATAACAATAATTATTCAGACGAGATTGCCTATACCCTGTCATTGACTCCATAATACTGTTATGGTTGTATTAACTGTAGTTACCCAGTTATACGCACATTTGCTAAGAAATTGCTTAAATAATTTGATACTACCCACAGAAACGTTCAAAATCTGATACAATGATCGTGGTTCATATATTTTGTTCCCACAAGGAAATTTTCTGCGGCTTTCAGATCGGTTTCATGTATACCTATGTCGTGACCAGATCATAGAATTGATCACTTCATGATGTGGCCGACCATTTCATGAAATGGTTGTATTTCATGATAACTGCCTCTCATATTTATAATAATATGTATAACACCATCTCTTTCTGCACCACCAAGATCACCGTAAATGATAACTCGTTAGATTAAAGCAGGGGGTCTAGACAACAGAACAATATTTAATCGCCAGAGAATATACGCTAATTAAATGTACGGAAATATTATTCGTCATAAAGGTATCTACAGACACTATAATGCTTAACAAATCACCTGTACGCACAGCTACATAATTATTCAACCTATCAATCTCCAATGTAAGCTGATCTCTCATCGTATAGGCTCTCCGTAGAAATAGAGGTCAGCTTATACTGGTTTTTGTGCTTGATACGTAGCCGTATGTACGTTACAAAAGAACCCTTTATTCGCTACACAATAACATTCACAGCCAATCAATAAAAGATTTGCCTTGCAGATAACTCCCGAATCGTACCTACACAATAGGTACGGATGTATTCATAAGCTACGCTCCAATTAATATTGTCAGCTGTAATAGAACCACGGCGGTTCTTCGACAGATATCTGCTGTATAGTGAAACTCTAATGTATATTTAACAACACCGATTTGACATGTAGGTAAATAGATCATGTATTTCTTTCTCATCTTAATGTACAGATGCCAGCACATAAAGCTACTACAATCTGTCTTTCTTTAATAGATTTTCATCTTTATCGCAAAAGTTAGGTTCAAGGTTGATAAAATTTGACAGTTTCGGGTAGTTTGATGTGCTAGTGTCTGTACCTAGTCTGCGGCCAACGTTAGCATTGGTTAAAGAAGCTGTTTCTTTGCTCATTGAAAACCTCAGCCCTTTCAAAAGTTAGACCATGAGACGCACACGTCATCGGAAGAAGATATTTACAATCTAGATCACACATACACACACGATATTTACGGGGATCACGCGGTTTGAAAGAATTACACGATTTCGTTTACACCCTGTATACCTATCTTCTACCTAAAATATTTTTGGAGTCGAAATCCCGCCACATTGGAGTTGATCACATCTGCAACTTGCTACAAGGGAAGTTAAGGCATGGATAAATAAATGACTGATGGAAATTTTATTTTTATTTGACCTTTGCGACCCTTAAAAACTAAAGAAAAGAGCTCAAATGTATAGTCTGGCTATTAAAATGTTGCATAAAAGGTAGGTATACGAAACCTTTGATCCTGAAAATTTGCCTGACGACCCTTCAGGGCTCGCCAATAAGTGCTCGGTTACCTAGAAACAAGGACCATCTACAAATCCATTAGCAAACAAATATAAAAAAATGATTCTGAAAACTTTGATTGTTCTTCAAGAATCCATTAAACATGAAATTAAACATCCTTAACATTAAACATTTAAAAAATTAAATTTAAACATAAGACGTCGCGTTAAGACACCTGTGTCAAAGAATGCTATAGAATAGAAAAATATTTATTCAAGTGACCAGGACTCAATAAGTTAGTAATACTAAAAACTATGTTAGTAAGGGATATACATTTTATACATGACCATGAATCACCAGTGCCTCATCCCATGAGAGACAGCGCAACAGTGACCCACATAATACGCAATCTAATCTGCTTGCGATCATGTTAAGGATACTGTTAGAGCCGGCCCGCACCCTGTTCACCAAGGAAGCGCACCTCTTGCGCATAGGCTGAGTTCATAGAGTGATCGATATGAAGACGAAAAGGACCTCGATGTTCCTGCACATCCGCCTAACATTTAGACATGGGCAAAATGATCACTTAAAAGAAAAAGAGCGATTAGCTCTTTCGCTCTAAAGAGCTGTGTCACTCTTCTAGCTCACTAGCTCTTCTACTTATAGCTCAGTAGCTCAGTGACTCAGACGCCGACTGTTAGCTCATTTGACTCACATAACTCGCGCGTCGAAGGAGACGGCTCGCCTCGCTCAATAGTCAAAAGCTCTTTGGATATTTTGAATCTTTGTTACTCACTAGCTCTTCTATAGCTCAGTGACTCAGACACCGACTGTTACCTCATTTCACTCACGACGCACGCGCTTCGAAGTAATTATCTTCGAAGGGCGCGGCGTTTTGAGGGACTGTCTTTTGTAAATTTTGACCTTGAAAAAGTGCTTATCAGCTTAATTTGAATAAAGACTTTTGAATTGTTTTTTTTTAGTTTTTCTATAAATTGCTGTTTTGACGTTTGGACTCTTTGTTACGGTTCATTATATCCATAAATAATAGAGCTAACTGAGCTAGTGAGCTATTTAGCGAGTGAGTGAGTGAGCGAGAGCTACGTCAATCGAAAAGAGCTAGCTCTTTTCTATCACTCGCTCACGAGCTACCCATGTCTACTATCCATCTATCCATGGTCAGAGATCACCCATTCTCATTCTTAACAAGTGACTAGTTGACTACTGAGCACTTTAAATCAATGTCCAACATTGCACAAGTAATTGGTAACCACGAGGTATACAATTTGCAGCGAACGTGTTGTATTAAATATCAAAATTAACTGTACAACGACCTCCAGTTACATTGTCCTTTCGCTTTTAAAGCGTCACGTCTTTTGAGTTAAATTGGATTGAACGGACCCTGTTGATAATTATGTTATTGTTCTATGAAAATATGAAATTATTATTCTAGTCCTTTCTATAGTAAAAGGGCCTCTAAGGGAATTCTCGGACTTGGGTAATTCGTTAAGCATGAGGTATAATACTATCAATGCTATGAAAAGCCTACTTGATTGTTATTCTATAAGTACTCTGTTTAGGGTTGCCATCTCTAAAATTTGGCAACCAGGACAAGACGCGTGAAAACCCCGGATTTTAGAGCCCAGAACCCGGACATGTCAACAGGTTTTTTTAAACATAGTCAGTGTAATAAAAAACAGTTGTTTAGCGAGTCGGTTCGTCGGTCAGTGCGTGTGTCGCGGGCGGCCCAAAACTTTAAATTTTTAAACCCGGACTATACAGGGTGGTAATTTGAAATGGGGCATGAAGGGCAGCTACCTTAACCATTGTAGCTACAAGAAAACGTTCTTAAAAGACTACCCCTAACTTTTGGGATAATTTCAATCGGCATTCACAGATTTTGAAAAAAAAGTACAGTCAGCGAGAAAAAGGGCTGTTTTCACAAAACTTTTTTATGATGCCAATCGATCCCATTCCCCATAAGGATCAAAAGAGTCTTCCGGACCAACTGAGGTTTGAGTACTAGAAACGTCAGAAATAACAAAAAACTATTTGAGATGGGTTAGTTATAAGGGCAGCTACCTTAATCGTTGACGCTACAAGAAAATGTTGATAGGAGACTGGCCATAATTTTTGATTTTATTTCGAAATGAACAAAAAAAAAAAGAAAAAAAAAATTGGTACAGTCAGCAAAAAAATGGTCGGTTCTCACAAAACTTTTTTTATGATAAATGTTTTTAAACTTTCGCGATTTGTACACATTATAAAAATACAGATTCGGGTCTAATCGCGTAAAAACTTAAAAGGCACTAAATACCTTTTTATCCCGACGTTTCGGCCGAATTACACCGGCCGTGGTCACGGGTAGACTGAAGTTGCGGAGCAGTTGTCATCTTCGTGAAGCAAAAGTATTTTCATCTACCCTCACTCGATCTTGATTTTTATTTTATTTTATTAAGTTATCGTCGGTACTTCGACACACTACACTAACGACGTCTTTACACTCGCCTAAACCGTCCCGTCTACGGTAACACTTGCTGATAACCGGATTCCACGATGTTGACAATTTATATCCATCTTCCCGATTGAAATTCTTGTACTTCTTAATTTCAATCGCTTCACGTACGATTCTGGGATAATAGTGACGATCGGTGGAGAGGATTTTTGGACAGTGTAGTTCTATCCAGTGATTGGAACCGGACTCCAGAAGGTGCTCGGCTATTGCGGACTTATTGATCTGGCGGTTTTTGACTGCGGCGATATGTTCCTTGACCCGTTCTGCTATTGTTCTTTTGGTCTGCCCGATGTAAGAACTACCGCAACTGCAGTCAATCTTGTAGACGCCAGGTGTCTGAAGAGGAATAACATCCTTCGGAGTACGCAGTTGCCTTGATACCTTGGAGAGAGGACTATATACAGTCTTAATGGCGTATTTCTGTAGTACTGTACCAATTTTATCCGTCACTCCTTTTAAATATGGCATGAAAGCTGGTATTCTGCTTACCCCCGGTTTTTTATCTTTCCTCTTCGGACGTCGCAGGTACCCACTGTATCCGTTTGTCTTCAATACCTCCTGAACATGGGCGAGCTCCCTGTCTAAATGTTCAGCGTCGCACAGATCGTATGCTCTGTTCGTCAGTGAGGTAACAACGGATTGAAGATGACGCGGATGGTGGTGTGAATGGGCATTAAGGTACCTGTCTGTGTGTGTCGGTTTACGGTATACAGTGTGTCCTAGGGTACCATCATGTCTCACCTTTACCTGTACATCGAGAAAAGCTAACGACCTGTCTGTTTCCATTTCAAAAGTAAAATCGATGTTCGGATGTATGGAATTCAAGCGGCTAGCTAGTTGTTCTGCTTCCTGACAACTACCCTTCATGATGCAAAAGACATCGTCGACATACCTTTTCCACAGCTTCACTCCTGCTGCCTGTAAGTCTAAGAGTGTCTCAAAATGTTCCATCCAGATATTGGCTATTACCGGCGCTACTGGGCTGCCCATAGCCACTCCGTCGATCTGGAGGTAGTGCTGTCCACGGTAGAGGAAGAAATTACCCTCTAGACATTTCTTCAACAGAACAATATACTGTAGAGGCAGGTCGTTGTCCCTTAGCTTCCGTTCGATGACATCAAGACTTTCTAAGATTGGAACGTTGGTGAATAAAGATGCCACGTCAAAACTCACCATAATCTCATCTGGTTCCAACTTCATGCTCTTGATGATGTCCACAAAATGGCGTGAGTCTTTCACGAACGATGAGGTCTTACCTACTAATGGCTGCAGTATAGTAGCTACGTGTTTCGCCAATTCGTAAGTGGGGGAATCAATTTGACTTACGATCGGGCGTAGTGGAACGCTATCTTTGTGAACCTTAGGCAAACCATATAGTTTAGGCGGCTGTACAATTTTTGGTCTATGTAACCGTTCGTACTCATCCTCCGTGAACACGTCTTTATGGTCCGCAATTAGTGCTCGTATACGTTTGGTGACTCTGGCTGTAGGGTTATATGACACCGACTTGTAAATGGAGGTGTCACTCAACAGACTACGCATTTTGTCGTCATAGTCACTGGAATTCATCACTACGGTGGCGTTTCCCTTATCGGCCTTAAGCACTAAGATATCTTCGTTCTCACGAAGCGCTCTTAATGCTTGACGCTCTTCCGCCGTGACATTTGACTTTGGCAATGTTGACTTGCGTAAAATAACCGCAACATCCTGTCTAAGCGTGTCCGCATCTGTAGACGGTACCTTGTTCCGAATTATAACTTCCTCAACACTGCTTATGACGTTTTCATACGGAATCCGCTTTGGTGTTACTGCATAGTTTAGCCCCTTTGCCAGTACATTATGTGTCGTGTTATCCATGGTAATGTTGGACAGATTGATAACCGTATGTTTAGCTGGTAACTGGCTATCACAACTTTTGACAGTATTGGTACGTTCGTGGCGCGCAAGGAGCTTTGCAAACTTCTCGTCATGTCGTTGACTACACAAGTCATAAATGCGACATGCTTGGTAATACGTCACTCGATCACACACTTCGAAATCCGTGACCACGGCCGGTGTAATTCGGCCGAAACGTCGGGATAAAAAGGTATTTAGTGCCTTTTAAGTTTTTACGCGATTAGACCCGAATCTGTATTTTTTTATGATGCCAATCGATCAAAATACTCTTCTGGGCCTACTGAGGTTAGAGTACTAGAAACATCAGAAATCACGAAAAACAATATTTCGTAAAAAGTTACGTTGACGCAGAAAAAAAAAATATTTTTATTTTCAAAATCTGTGAATGCAGTTCGAAATATTTTCAAAAATTATGGACAGTTTCTTAAGAACATTTTTCTGTAGTCACAACGATTAAGGTAGCTGCCCTTAATACTACCCCATCTCAAATAAGTTTTTTGCGATTTCTGACTTTTCTAGTACTCCAACCTCAGTTGATCCGGCAGACTCTTTTGATCCTTATGGGAAATGGGATCGATTGGCATCATAAAAAAGTTTTGTGAAAACAGCCCTTTTTTTCGCTGACTGTACTTTTTTTTCAAAATCTGTGAATGCCGATTGTAATTATCCCAAAAGTTAGGGGTAGTCTTCTAAGAACGTTTTCCTGTAGTTACAATGCTTAAGGTAGTTGCCCTTCATGCCCCATCTCAAATTACCACCCTGTATATGAAGCCCCGCCCGGACGCTTCCCGGACGCCCTCTAAACTAGGACAAATCCGGGAAAACCAGGACGGATGGCAACCCCAACTCTGTTCAACGTAAGATGACATAGCGGTCATTTCGTAAATTGCAGCCGTAAGGAGATTGCTATCGAAAAAGCGGAAACAACATCATCAAAATCCGTAAAATAGCTATATTAGCCCAGTCGCCAGGTAGTTTTCACTTGCAAAAGGTCCGTCCGTCCAAAATTTTGGTTATGTGGTATTGGTATTGGTGGTGACCAATTTAATCTGATCTATTTTTGGCATAAAACCCATAGATGAGGAGTTATGTAATAAAAACTCATTTTTGGGGTCTTTAATCCAAGATGGCGGAGTGCGTCGAGGTCACTCAAGATAGATAGATAGATATACTTTAATGTAGGTACACTAAAAGAAATTAAACAGAAGGAATAGAGGTAATCAAGAACAGTACAAATGGCGGTCTTATCGCGTAAAGCAATTTCAAGGTCGAAAACTTTGAGAACACCTAAACATAACACATCCAAAATTCAGGACCTATGAACCTTTTGCAAGTGAAACCCCTTTTTTGCGACCTGGTGACTAGGCTATATTATCCATGTTTTGTTTTTTAGAAATATTTTATATTCTTTGTGTGGTAAGTAACGTTCTGTAGACAAACGTCAGGACTCATCTTACGTTGAAAAGGGTATAGAAACGTTGGTCAATCCCAACCAAACCGTTCATTAAGAGTGTTTTTGTTTACAAAAACTGTCGAATTATTTGAGAACAACAACAAAACCAAACATTTTGAAAGTTTTCGTAAACGAAAACTGACTGACGAAAACCGTCATGACGGTTGTAGTTCATTTGCAGTTTTGCAACATGTTTGTTAGAAGAATTGGCTCTCAATTGTTGTTTTGCTAGATTTACATTAATCCAGTAGCTGAATCCAGCGTCACTGGATCGGCACTGGACTGATACAATTCAAATAAAGCGCTGTTTCACGCTGGATTGGATTGAAATCTGTTTACACTGGTCCAATGTCGATCCAGTGACGAATCCAGCTTACTGGATCAATGTAAATCTGCCTTCAGAAACGTGTCTTACACTGTTACTTCGGACCCTAATTAAAAATTGCTACGTAGCATTGAAAAATGATCTCTCAGCGTAAGGCAATATGCTCCAAATCAGTTAATTATAAAAAGTCGGCTTCATTACTTCGTTCGATAAGCATCATAAGTTATTATGTAAGAAAATCGCTTGACTGATTGAGGTTGAACAAAGCTCAATCAACGTTATGTTTGGTTTAAATAATAATACATATTACAAAGGAAGATTTAGTTTATTCTTAATATGAATTACGATAGGTAGAGTTGATTATAATCGTAAATGCTAGAATGAAGAACCAAATAAACCCATACATAAAATATGTGTTCTTGATTTAACGTTTGTCACTAAAAAACTTATTCCAATTGCCTTATGACTTGCTAAGCTTGTTATTACTTAGTTTCTTACCATATAAGTAATTATCTATTTACTTTGTAAAACTAACAAGGTTTCCCAAATGTTTTCGGCTATCTACATTAAATATATTGCTTATCTAACGTATGCCCACACATCATAAATATTTACAGTCTAAACAAAACGCTTGATGACGTACCTATTTAGTTTGACGTCTTTCTCCAAATTTGAGTGCCTATGTCCAATAAAGTTGATAATATATATTAAGTGGGTTTAATGAAATACCGATAAAATCCTAACTAATATTATAAATGCGAAAGTAAGTTTTTTTGTTTGTTACCTTTTCACGCCTACACCACTGAACCAAAGATCCTGAAATGCACATACGTTGTCAGGTGTACAGAAACGGAAATAGGGTGGGTAGTGGGTACCTTTCATCCCGGAAAAAATTACCGTTCCCGAGGAAAACAAGAATAACGTTCATAGATGGCGCCTAGTGTCTTTCGAATCACGATTGAATTATATTAATATAAAAACTTTTGTAGTGTGTTAAGAGTTTTTTTGAGCTTAATTAACGCGAGCAACGCCGCGGGCAAAAGCTAGTGCCTAATAAATAATGAAATTGAGTGATAAGCTTTTTGTAAGTTTGGTAGACTGAACATTTTTTTTTTGCCTTTTTATTTGTTTTGTAAAAGGGATGTTTCCAGTAAACAAGATAAAAAAAACAAATGTTACGAAGTGATAGATTTTATCAAAATAATGCTCAAAAATGCCTTTTTTTATTTCATTTTCGTTTTAATATTGATAAATTTAATTAAAACAAATTGTAAAAATAGCAATTATGTCACGTGACAAAGAACACCAATCAGAGCGCATTACGTCACAGGTTGCCAAACTAGCTCGGCGTTCTATGTTTACTACGTTGTACTTATCTTAATAATTTATCCAAAATATTCAGTATTATTCCTCGAAATTCTTTTTTATTGATTCTACGACGACTGTTCATGATGGAGAAAGGATTCATTAAGGCAGATAGTTCTAATTTGCCTAGAATTGACTGCATGATGGTTGCCAATTTCTTTTCAACCAACAATAACTTCTGCTCTGAAGAATTCAGAAATGTGAAAACTTCCATGTAAGTAAACCCTATAGAATTGTTCTATGTACATTTTTTGTAAGTGGAAGGTGAATAAACAACTTTTTAGGTGTTTTATTGTAGTACTTTTACATTGAGGCACTGCACAACACTTATAGTATTTTTGTATTATAACTTTCGTGATACACATTCATATTTATGATTATTTACGGTTTACTCACGTGCATTTTTCGGGATTGCCCGACTAGTTTCGGACCCAAACGGAGCCCTTAATCATGAGCTGAACACGCGGCGAGGTGGCAATCCCGAAAAATGCACGTGAGTAAACCGTAAATAATCATAAACACTCATAGTAGTTAGGATTCATCTTAAAACTTAACAAATATACAAAATATTTGATAAAAGCTTGTTTGTTTACACGAGTTTGGCACACTGTGACGTAACGCGATGTCAAATGACAGGTATGAGCGTTTTGGCGCAATTTAAACACAACATCTAAAACGCGAATTTCGAAGAATTAGATGCATTTAAAAATATATAATATATATTTCGAGCTACAATAGGCACATACAAATAATTTTAAACACTTTCCCAAAAATTGGAAACATTCCTATTAAAAGGAAGAAAAACGTTAACTAAGGTAGGTAATGCACTAATCAGGATTTTTATTCTTTGATTTGGTCATGTTTAATCCTAGTTGTGCAGACAGGGTCTAAGCACACGTATCCAAGTAGCACGATATAGAGGAACTCCCTATACCCTTGTGGTTTTTATACACGACGGAACACAGTAAACTGCTTGGTGCGACTTAAAGGTACAATTCCGTGCATCGCGTTCGATCGCGTGCGTCTGACGCGCGCGGCTGATGCGTCAATAGTAGTGTCTATAATATACTGACTAATCTATCGTTAGCCGCACGCGTCTGTCGCAGACTTCGGAAGCGGTGCTATACATTTTCATACTCTGACTATTGACGCATCAGCCGCGCGCGTCAGCCGCACGCGATCGACCGCGCGCGGCTGCGACCGGCCGCGATGCACGGAATTGTATCTTAAATGCGAGGGTAGAATTAGGTTTAGCCACTCGGACCGTAAAGATTCTATACCACCAAGCATGCTTGGTTTTGTCGAATGTTACTACACGCGTCTATTCCCAGCGTGCAGTGAGGATATTTTATATTCTAGCCCGTTCCCACCCTGGATAAGCCTTGTTGCATATCCAGCTGTGTTAGCCCAACAGACAATCCCTTCAGGGATGCAATAGCCACTGAGACATGCGTCCTTTTCATCAAATTGGTTGCCAGTTGTTTGTAGTGCATTATTGATCTCTCTCATCTGTACCTTGCTACTGCAATAACTGCTCCATCATTAAATATCACGATGGATAGTCCTATTTCTTTAGGGCACAAAATCTTTAATGTATAAAAAATGCGAATTCCATTCCAATCCAACTTACATCGACCCTACATACCTACTTATAAGTGGTCTACGTTTTGTCGCCAACAAAAATAACTCAGTCATGGCATTCGAGGTCTACGGTATAAGCACGGAATGTGTAGGGACCGAAGCAACCTTACATAATAACAGTTATAAGAAAGTGCTAGTGAAAACAGCAGGTTTTTGATAATACAGTGCTGGTTATAAGGATATGTATAGAAATTCTGTGGATCCCGTGCAGATGTGCTGCGATGATGCTATGTGAGTCCTTAGCCTTATCCATTTACCTTCAATAGACTGTTCATTTGTGAAGTAATGGTACTACATAGGGAAAATCGTTGTTTTGTTTGTTAAAGAGAGGTTAATTTAAGGCCATGTGCTTTAATGTTTACTATGGCAACTTGGGACTTTATATCTTGGATTTAATATATCTTGCATTGACGAATTCACTTAATGACTTTTCCATGTATTCTCATCACATCATCATCATTTTATCAGACTGTGAAATGTCCACTTTTGAACATCGGTCACCACATATATTACTACGCTACAGTGGCGAAGGCTCCATACAACTCGATTAATATCGGCTTCCCTTTCGAAACGAGTAGTTACTGGAATTCACGCATCACACTTGATCAAGGTAAGCATTTTTTGGTCCGGCTTCCCTTTTAAGAAAATTCACCCTTCGCCACTGCTACGCTATAGTGCACGGTCCTGACAGCCATATAGATCTATCTAGGAGAAACCTAGGTTTTAAAATAGCCCCGTCTCTTTTTATTATGTGACATAAGAAAGTGATGGGTACCTATATCTTAAATCTGGGTTTACCTTAGTCTTGGTTTAAACCATCTTTTGTAATAAGGGGATTCATCATTACGTTTGGTCAATACAGCATGTCTGGTTAGAGACTGTACACACGGCTACACATCAAGCTATACAAAACCAGTTTATCTTGGCGTCGCTTTGTATAATCTTTTCGCACAAGTAACGGTCAGCTTATACTGGTTTTGCATAGCTTGAAGTGTAACCGTGTGTACCTATGAAAGCCATGAATTCTGCTCATAATTCTGTACTTTTATTATGGGACAAACTACAAATTCGTGAAAAAAATATCAGCTGTTAGCGTACAAAATAATCAATGTTGATAACCAAAATGTATGAAAGAGCAGATTTTGTTTTCAAGTAGGTATTCGTAGTTTTTCGTATGTACCTACAGTGTCTATCCAGACACGCTTTATACAAGGTTAGTCGGAAAAGGGGTACTAATCCGCAGGCCACTTAAGTATAACTGATGACGGTTTTAAAGCAAGTGTTAACATTTCAAAATTCGATAATTTTTATTTTAATGTAAAATTATTTCCCATTTATTTTTTTCAAAAATTCTTCGTCCCTACTTTAGTTACGAATTCAGAAAATGGAGCTTCTAATTCATGACCCCAAATATGACCTAAAACTTAAACACAGCTGATCATAGCTGAGGATAGATAGATTTTAGCATATTTTTTATGTAATTTTTGAACAGCTATTTCTCTTGAAACTATTGAGTTTTGGGGAAAGTGGTAGAACAAAAGTTACTCATTATTATAGGTACTTTAACACCCTTTCGGATTAGTACCCCCTTTCTGACTAACCTTGTATATCAACCGATAAATAAAGTTAAAACTATTCATTTTCATACAAATTAGTGCCCGTCCACATGTTGTTGTGGTGTGGTTGTGTTGCAGTTGTGGTGCAGTTGTGGTACATGTGAAACAAGCCATAAACCAACTCCACATACAAACAATACCAAGCAAACAGTCGCAGTTAACCAAACAGGTTTGATCTCTGACTAAGTGCTCATTCACACGAAGACGACTCGTGTTTTTTTTTGACGGCGGCTATTCTTTTTATTTGCCCGGTTCACACGCATCACGAATCGTGAAAAATGTCGGACATGTCTTAAATCACGTATCGTCTTTTAAAAAACACGTTCGTCAAAAAACACGAATCGTGAGTACTTTTTGACGGATCCATCTTGTTCGATAGTTCATCCAAGACTAAGAATCACGAAACAAATGTGAACATCAATTCAGATATTTTGCCGAATCGTGATAAAAACGATCCCGTATGCAATGTGAACGTCCATCCGTCATGACGTATCGTGTTTTTATGACGTATCGTCGATGACGGAACCTGTGTGAATGAGCCCTTAGTTGAAAACTGCAGCTAAATATCTACCATCGCTTCTAATTTTCCTGTTCTACAACAACGATTACGAAATACTTTAAGCTAAACTCGATACTTGTTACCGCGACCTGAATACCTTTGGTATGCAGAAGGAAAAGACATTTACATTGATAGGGCTATTCTACTCAAATTTCAAATTCCTATGCAACTAAAAATGATTTTGTTGAACAAAGAACAAACTTAAAACTCATTTATTCAATGCTAGAGGTCGCTGGCTTCGCACGCGTGGATATCATTTATCGCGAATTCCGTATTTTTCGGGATAAAAGTAGCCTATGTCCTTCTCCAGGTTCCAGACTATCTCTGTACCAAGTTTCATCAAAATCGGTTTAGCAGTTTAGGCGTGTAAGCGTAACAGACAGACAGACAGAGTTACTTTCGCATTTATAATATTAGTAGGGACTAGGGATAGACTAGATTTTTTTTTTAACGTCAATGTTACCAATGGCAGCCCACAAAAGCGCCCGCCATTTTGAAAATCATAGGTGTTAAAAATTTAAGTTTTTTTTATTCTTTTTCTTTTTTCGTAAGTACGTTAAACAAATACCATTGCATTTTCTCTTAGGACCTTGTGTTTTCTACTCCAGTTAACTTTTTTCACATCTAGTTTTATAATTATTCATTTTAACAAATCGTCCAATTCACGCTTGCCCCCGCTCGGACCTTGCTCGTAGATGTTAATCTGCCATACTAACTACCCCGATTAATCCCCCTCAAGCTTAGAGTTGTACATACCTACCTACTCAGTTTCAATGTTGCAAGACTTATGTTTAGTATTTTCAGAGGGAAATTGTGATTTCGAATCACGTTTTAGCCTGAACAGACCTGTATTTCTTTTTGCGGGAGTTGAAAGAGATAGTTCTCGGATATTGGAAGCTTCAATATTGGGACTACTACATAGGATTATTATAGAATGCTATACATTAAGGTTGAGCCACACGACGGCTGATGCATGCATGCCATGATGGTCAGCCGTCAGTTGGGACAGGTTAACTCAAACCTGCTATGGCTCTTTAGTCTTTCCTCAAAAGGCCATTCCAGACGTTGCCCTACGTTGTTACATTCGTATAGTTTATACCACAATGTCTGGATGGACTTTAAAAGAGACCTTGACCTCTGAGTTTGTTTCGGCTTTTCTTCTCAGAGCCAATCCAATAGGAAAAGCCGACGCTATCTATTCTTAAAAAAAAAACATTTACATTGACCTCTGAGTTTGTTTCGGCTTTTCTTCTCAGACCTAGTCAGATAGGAAATGTTGGCGCCATCTAGTCTTAAAACATTACATTGTATGGTAGAAGTGTCTGTAATAGATTTAATTTATAATTAAATGATAAATGATAAATGATAAATGATATTTATTTCTGTAAATAAATCTGTTACAGACACTTTTACAAGTCAATTTTATATGTTTCTTTAAGACTAGATGGAGCCGGCATTTCCTATCTGACTCGCTCTGAGAAGAAAAGCCGAAACAAACTCAGAGGTCAACGTCTCTTTTAAAGTCCAGACATTGTAGTAAGTATCAAAAACTATGCGAGTGTAACAATGTAGGGCAACGTCTGGAATGGCCTTTTGAGGAAAGAGCCAAACAGCTTTGAGTCGACCTGTCTAAACTGACGGTACGCATGCATCAGCCATCGTGTAGCTCAACCTTATTTTAGGGAGCTCAACGACCCGACGCACGACGCCACCAATCAGCAAGACATTTGCGTAGGTCACAAAAAACACTCAAAACCGCCAAACACTTATGAAATTCGAGTAGGATACTAGCCTACACGGTACTCACATTCACAATAAAAAAATAAAATAAAAATAAAATAATATCAACATATTAATAATTGAATAATTATTCATCAAAATGTCAAAGTAAAAAAAAATATTCAACAATAATAATAATCAATCATGCAAAATGTCAAAATAAGAGTTACAAAAGAATTACAATGATTTTTCTGTGATGAGAGCGAGCAGCTCAATTCCAAGCATTTTTATCGTCCATATAATCTTTAACTTTATAGAAAGCTTTATTGCAAAGTTTCTGCTTTACATAGGACTTAAATTTATTAAGACTTAGTTCTTGAATATTGCTTGGAATTTTGTTGTAGAAACGTATACTTTGGCACCTAAATGAATTACTAATTTTTTGGAGCCTAGTCATTGGCAATATAAGTTTATTTTTATTTCTAGTATTGAGGCTATGAATGTCGCTGTTCTTAGAGAACAAACTAATATTTTTCTTAACATACATCAAATTTTCATAAATGTATTGAGATGCGACCGTCATTATATTAATTTCTTTAAATTTATCCCTCAGTGAATGCCTTAAGCTAAGGTTATAAATTGCTCGAATAGCTCTCTTCTGCAAGACAAAGATAGTTTGAATGTCGGCGGCATTTCCCCACAACAAAATGCCGTACGACATAACACTATGGAAGTAACTAAAATATACCAATCTGGCTGTCTCTACATCAGTTAGCTGGCGTATCTTATAGACCGCGTAAGCTGCAGAACTGAGTCTTTTCGACAATTTATTTATATGTGGGCCCCACTGCAGTTTCGAATCTAAAGTTATACCCAAGAACGTAGTGGTGTCCACAAGATCCAATTCGGCTCCATTTATTACTACACTGGTTTTCACCTGCTTGACATTAGGTGTCAAAAATCTAATACATTTAGTTTTCTTCTCGTTCAAAAGTAAGTTATTAACATTAAACCAGTGCACTACTTCAGAGAGAGCGTTATTTACATCGTTGGTAACCGGCTGTTGCCGTTTGAGTTTGAATAACAGTGATGTATCATCTGCAAATAACACAATCTCCTGATTATCTATAACCACAATGTCTGGACTTTAAAAGAGACCTTGACCGCTGAGTTTGTTTCGGCTTTTCTTCTCAGAGCCAGTTCGATAGGAAAAGCCGGCGCCATCTAGTCTTAAAAAAACATTTACATTGACCTCTGAGTTTGTTTCGGCTTTTCTTCTCAGACCTAGTAAGATAAGAAATGTTGGCGCCATCTAATCTTAAAAAAACATTTACATTGTATGGTAGAAGTGTCTGTAATAGATTTATTTACAGAAATAATAATCATTTATCATTTAATTGTCTTATTAGGCTTTTGGTCGAATTGGTCTGCGTCAGAGAAGAGCTTGTCGGTCAAGAGGCTCTTAAGAGTTATCAGCCTCGGCTCCGACTTTTCACGCTGAGTAGACACTGGTGCCTGCATCAGCATCCCTTAGCAGATGCTACGTAAATGGGGTAGCCGTGGCACGTTTCTTTCGTCATTATCAGCTTAGGCAAATGACATGTGGCAAACATATTTATGTATATTTAAAATTAACTTTGCATTGCAAATAATAAACATTACCTTCATTGTTATTTTACTCTATCTGCGCATGCGTGGGTCAAAGCCACGAATTGCAAAACAACGTGACACTAATGTCAATGTCAGAGGTACATGGAATGTCGCAATAAAACACTGATAATATTGGCTCGGAAACTTCTTTGTAATATATCTAGCAGTGGCGAAGGCTCCATACAACTCGATTCCTATCGGCTTCCCTTTCGAAACGAGTAGTTACTGGAATTCACGCATCACATTTGAGCAAGGTAAGCATTTTTTGGTCCGGCTTCCCTTTTAAGAAAATTCATCCTACGCCACTGATATCTAGAGTACACACGGCTACACATCAAGCTATATAAAACCAGTTTATCTTGGCGTCGCTTTGTATAATCTTTTCGCACAAGTAACGGTCAGCTTATACTGGTGTTGCATAGCTTGAAGTGTAGCCGTGTGTACATTGACACACAGTACCGTCCGCGAGGCCTATGCTGAGCTTTGCATTTGTGTGAGAATGAATGCAGACGCGTCCTTTGCTTGGTTTAAACCGGTTTATACTGCTTTTTGGCAATCGATTCTATGTGCACTCACACAAATGCAAAGCTCAGCTTACGCCTCGCCAGTTGTACGACGCGTACCACTACCTACAGTAAGACGAAAATTCCCGTCTCTATATCTATCTAACAGTACGTTCGGAGATACTCGTATAGGTACTAATGTGTATTGTCGGCAAAAATTATATAAAATAAATGCTGAATCAAGAAGAAGAAAACAAGTCGAAAAATTGGGGAAAATTAGCACCCTTAAATAATTCTGCAAACACCCAAAAATCGTTCAATAAGCATTGTTAAAAATATTGTGCGTGTTACATTACAACGCATTTTATATATAAATGAGAACGCACAACCAAAGTCAATTAAATTAGGTACATACCAGTGTTAATTACCGTGAAGTAAATGCGTAGCCATTTTCTTTTTTCATTTTTTTAATACTCATTCTTTGTACGTAAATTGTAATGAAGAAAGCATTTACTTCGTCAAAAAAAGGAGTGTTATGTTATTACTTAGCTGTGGGGTTCGCCGATAACAGAAACCTGAATAGAACATAATAATCTTGGCCGCGAAACATTTAGATTTGCTGATAAAGATACAAGTCCGAGACGGGCTGCAAACTGCAGACTGCACGCAAGTCGCCATCGGAATAGCGCCTTTAAGGTGTGCACTTTAAAGGTGCTATTCCGACAGCGACTGCAAAACTGCAACCGCAGACCGCAGCCGCAGATCGCACCGCAAGCGATACTACTTTTGCAGTTTGCGGTCTACAGCCCGTCTCGGACTTGTACTCGTACCTTTAGGGTTGGACCTCATCTGGCAGCACGGAATCGCCTTTTTCCGTCGCCCTTTCTCTTTCTGTCGCTTAGAACTGCCATCCGACCATTGCATTTTGTCCGTGATGCCGATCGCCTCGAGGATTCCGCCGCGTGCTATCGCATTATGCTTTCTGTCTCGGTCTAGCAAATGGCAGTTCTAAGCGACAGAAAGAGAAAGGGCGACGGAAAAAGGCGATTCCGTGCTGCCAGATGAGGTCCAACCCTTAAAGAATTTGTGTCGCCAAAATTAATCAAAATTGTAGTCTCCATGAGAATGGCTTTCGCCAAAGAACGTAGCACACCTTCTCCACTTGTTGGACAAAAATAAAACTAAAAGGACAACCCAAAAGACGCTTAAGGTCTTGTTTATGGAGCCTCGGAGCTTAGTGGTGCGTGACGCGGGGCGTAAAGTGGACAGTTTAAACATAATTATGAGGACTAGTATCGCTTGTGGTCGAGATTCAACCATTACTTTGCCGGCCATAACGGCACTCGTGCCCACGTGTTTTTTTTTTTGTGCACATCTATCGCACAATAAAAATAAATACAAAAAAAAGTACGTCAATTTTCGATGTGCACGTCTTTAATACATACGATGTATTAGAATGTTTATGCGAACGCGTTTTTCCACGCGTATTGTTTGAGTTATATTTGCATTAGTGATAAGCCCCTAACTCGTGACGTACCTCGTCTGAGTTCCTCAAAATGAAAAATGAAGAAGTTACTCGTATTTCCACTTTGAAACACCTCATCTAATTCCTCAATTTATTATTTGTTTAAGCGCGAGAGTGTATCTGACTGATGAGGAAAAGAGTGTGTAAGTGATAAGAACGCAAATATTTGACGAAGAGTGTTCGTTTGCGCGCTCGGCTTTCCTACCTCTCTCCTTCCCTCACCCATCGCACAAGCGAGCCCGCCGCTCACAAGTCTTTCTCACCTACCTACCCTCACCTCGAATGAGGAGTGCCTCATGAGTACTTCACAAGGAAAAAGGAGGTGGTCCCTCATCCTCGTTTAAAATAGACGAGTTACCCATTACTAATTTGCATGTATGACATGGTGGAAAACACTCAAAGTGCGCAGTGGAGGTGGACCCCGCGACTCCATAAACAAGGGCTAAGGGCAGCGTCATCTTATCTAAATATCTACTAAAAACTACATACTACTACCACTAATCCATTTCTCAAGCGTGCCATACATTACAACCACAGAACAGATAAAATTACAACCCAATCACTCAAAGAATGGCATTGAAAATGGCGATGTTACTACCGTTTACCTTATTTTTGTTCTCGCGCACGCACGTTCTCTGTAAGCAAATTGTCTCGTTGTTGATTGTACTTTCTCTTACTGTTCAGTTCAAAACGTATTTATATTATCTAGACTCGCCTTTGATAAACAGTCAACGCCTCAGCCATTTAAATATTGATGCTTTTGACAATATTGTCTCACCATATGTACACGGAATGATTAATTAGTTAATACTTAATCGATATACAGTACGTAGTCCCAGTTGTTATCGTTAAAACTTAATGTATTCAAATAGAGACGCGTGTGCGTTTGTGAATATTTAATTTAGTAGAAGTCTGTAATCACTAATCACATAAGACATAAGTATATGTGGGACTTATCACATAACAAATATACCTACAGTGTTCATTGTAACATAGAACAAGCGTGAATCATAACACCATTACTTAATACAGGAACTTAGCAAATACTCTAGATCCGCGATTCTCAAACAGCGGCCTATCTGGCTTTATTGCATTAAGTTTTAGTAGGTTGTTCTTTATACCTATAATTCTCAGTGTGTGACCTGGAACATAATGAAGTGCAAACCTAAATAACCTCTTGTTTTAAACCATGAAATGAGCCCCAACCTCAGACCAAATAAAAAACCTATACAGAGCGCTGTCAACAGTGACGTGAGGCTGGTTTCGTAAACATTATGTGCACTTAGTAAGGTGTAGTTTGATTGTAGGTTGATTGAAAAATGTTGTAAAAGTGTGCGTGTGTGCGTGTATGCACGGAGCGGAGGTGTAGTTTTGGCATGCTTCACTGTATTGTTCACAGCGTTCTGTCTTGGTTTCTTATTTGGTCTGAGGCCCCAACTAGGAATGTGGCAAATGCATAACAGTCCTAACACACTGCCAAATTTGACGGCCAGTTTACCTGGTTTGCTACTAAGCATTGAGCGAAGAATTTCAAAATGAAATTATCTATCGGCTGTAATAGATAAAGCATATATTTTAGTTATTCCACGACGCTATTTTCTTTAAAATGAATGCAGCCCAAGAAAAACTTTGAGCATCACTCTTCCATAAAGATAGTGCTGTACTGTACTTATCAGTCGTTGAGCTCTAATAACGTACATAATTGTATCACGGCCTTACGCATTCGTTTCTAAATCAGATTTCCTTTTTGTTTTATACCTAATAGTAACAAGATAAATTAATTTACCAAATAACTTAGCTTTTCTTTGACCAATTTTCACCTTATCAGTCTTATCTCGCACTGAAACAAGGTAAATTAATTACAAGTAATCACTTTACTTTGAGGCGTGTTTGCGGTTCAAATACAAATAAATGATCTCGTTTTCTATCAGAGATTGAAGTGACTAAGATATGGTTGCTAAGGACACCAGATTTCATCTGGAAAATAACAAATGTCGGCCTCAAAGGTCGTATAATATTCGTAACTCGAAAAGAAGCGGCTACATAATATTCGTGCGGATTGCCGTGGTCAGTCTGTTGATGCGTTGACTGTGGGTGTGTGTGTGTGAGCGTTTGTTACACATCGAGACCCCACGGTTCGGACAGCACATGAAACCCTAGGTCCCTGTTGTCATACAAATATCTATGAAAGTCATAACCGGTAGTCAGAAGCCCGAAAGTTTGACAACTAGTCTAACCTGGTTTCGGTATTGCCTAGTAAATGGGTTGCGCAGCGCAACCCACTTCGGCACTGGTCTGATGGCAGTCGCTTCGTTAAAAATACTGATATTCAAACTGCATCTGGTTAGACTGGAAGCAGACTTCATCGTAGTTGTAAAAAGGATAGGAGGAAGATCCCACCCATTCCTACAGGATGTATCCGAAAAGTCATGTTAACGCCACAAGATCATCTAATTTATTTTTTATTTGCACCTTTTCTTGTGATTTAGATACGTTTACTTACCACTATCATAGCAAGCAAAATCCCATGCAAGGTTAATCTGTACCAGTATAGATCATGTGGTTTTAAGGAATTACGCGATTTCGTTTACACCCTGTAAAAAAATCTTTGATTCGACTTTGACCATTATTTTTTTTATTTCAGGGAGCAGACCAAAGACCACCAAATGACATGGTGTTTCTGGCGACGGAGACGGCTGGTGGTGGCGCTGCTGGCTTTCTTCGGCTTCTTCAACGTGTATGCGCTGCGGGTGAACCTGTCAGTTGCTGTGGTCGCCATGACAGAGCCTGTGGAGACGAAGCTTGATAATGGAACTGTGGTGTTTGTAAGTATCTAGTTCTTAAGATATTACGAACCTAGAATAGGTTAGAGACGGTGCCAAGTATAGTTAGCCGCCGAAAAGTCGGTTTGTAAGTTCCCACTGCATACGTACGCTAAGCGGCCGACTACTCTTCGAATAAATAGAGCTCACGGCTGACTGAGCGAGCGTTTGCTGTGAGCCGTGCTTTATTGAGTAGTGATACTTACATTAGAGAAATAATAAATCAAGCCACAAATTTATTTATTGGCCACGTGACCAAACTTCTCATTTTATAACTAAGCAACGGGAAAATGAGATAACCTCTAATAAACTAATTCGACTTTTTTACAACGCCAACAAAATTTTTGGACACCCCGATACGGATAGGTTAGGTTCGAAGGGGATGACGGGGGCTTCGTTCGCTCGCTTTGCTCGCTCACTCTACTCCCCGTCATCCCCTTCGTGTTAGGTTACTTTAAACCCTGCAGACAGAAATAGGAGCCGCGCGCAGCGGGGCTCCGTCGACTCTTTTTGTTTTTCATTTGTTTTTATTGTGAAAATGAAAGTGGGTGACGAACAGTAGCTTATATAGAAGATAACTAGTGGCTAAGATAGTATCATTCAGACGCTCGTTAATTGTGGCTGACTTAGTAATTTGGAAGCCAATGTAGATTTTTAGAGGCGAATAATGCTATTAAAAAGAAGTCTGTTTAATTAGCACCCCTTACATTACTTAACTTGGTCAGCCGCCGACTGTGAGCAGGCTCACTGCGTGTTACACAGTGTTAACCTGAAGTCAGACTATATTTTTCGTTCACACTATGCTGGCAATAAGCGTACAATGCGCCACCAGTGTGAACTATAAACCTGACATTGTGACGTGACGTGACGTGGCTTGTGTAGGTTCAGACTGCATGACTATTCTTAATAGTGTCCGACCGAAGGTTCGGTTTTGGTTTCGGTTTCGGCCAGTTTCGGCCAAAAAATCGTGTTTCGGCTACAGTTTCGGTTTCGGCCAAAAATCAGCCGAAAGTTCGGCCGCGCCGAAACTCAGTGTTCGTGAATTATCGCGCGACTTCCGGCTAACTTTGGCTGATTTCGGGACTCGTGTGTGGTTGCTAGCTGAGTTCGCCGGTTGGCGTGCGGCGTGGTTGTGTTGTGTTTGTTGATGTTTGACAAAGTTTACCGGATTTAGTACAATTATTGTATTTTTTGTTGATACTGATAATTAGGTAAATAATTCTTTAACTACCAAGTATCAAATACAAGATCTCAATGTCAATAAATAAAAAATTAATCGTTACTAAATTGAACACAAAGTTTGGACAAAAAGTCTATAAGTTTTTTTGATGTTATATTTTTAATATTCGTCAAATACCGTAAACGAGTAACTATTTTCGTTACATATTTCCATTATTGTCTTTCATTTTATTTAACAAGAGAAAACTGCCTGTATGTGTAAAAAAGATACTAGATTTCACTATACAAGGTGGGGTAAAAGTAATTACCCGATGTTATTTTGCTGTAATTTTTTTTTGGGGAATGAAATTGTTTGATTCTTCTTGTGGATTATGTTTATTACATTAATTAGATTTTTTTTCCATTAAGTTGAGAAAGTGATATCGGTCAAGTGACCGCCTTCAGAATTGATGACCGGCTCGACCGGATACGGGCTCGTTTTATGGCATTTTCCATTATTTTTTTCGATAACTTCGCTGTCCCTACCGGTACTGTGGACAGCGAGCGCTACAGAGCCATGATCAACGACTTTTTCCTTCCTCAGTTGGGTGAATTGGGACTGGAGGACATGTGGTTCCAACAGGACGGAGCAACGGCGCACACTGCACGAGCCACAACCGATATTCCGAAGGAAGCATTTCCACGGCGTCTAATCTCTCGCTTTGATGATTTGCACTGGCCGGCCAGATCACCCGATTTGATCGCTCCAGCCTTTTTTTTGTGGGGTTACTTGAATTCCCGGGTTTATGTAAACTAGACTCTTGAAGTCCTTAAAGAGAATATCCGACGGGAATACGAGAACCAATCGCCGGAAGTTCTGACACAAGTGATGGAAACTGCCACAAAACGAGCCCGTATGGTATCAATTCTAATGGCGGCCACTTTACCGATATCAATTTCTCGACTTTATGGAAAAAATCTAATATATTAAATAAACATTATCCACAAGTAGAACCAAACATTTTCATTCCTAAAAAAATTACAGCAAAACAACATTGGGTGATTACTTTTGCCCCACCTTGTACAATATAATATAATTTTTTACATGTCTAAATAAGGTTCGGTTTCGGTTTCGGTTTCGGCCGAAACTGAGACGGGCGCCGAAGATTCGGTTTCGGTTTCTGTTTCGGCTAAAAATCCTGATTCGGTCGGACACTAATTCTTAACATAAATAGGACTCAGTTCTTCGAGTTTTTCACAGACCGCTGTTGCGTTTATCGGCGTAGCCAATCAGCGTCCGCGGCAGTGCAATAAAGGACCGAAAGTCAGCGATGAATAAATAAATACGTGACGACACGTTTGGTGCTGTGGCTAAGCGATTGGCTTCTGCGCTATGTGTCGTGGGTTCGATTCCCACACGGAACAAAAATTTGTATGGCCTACAGATGGTCTTCGGGTCTAGGCGTTTGTGTCTGTAAACGCACCCACGATACAAGTGAAATCTTAGTGAGGGGCAACGTTTTTTAAAAAAGAAAAGAAAAAAGTAATAAATAACGTAACGATTATAAAGAGGTATTTTAAAAAAAAAGATATCCTGAAATGGTATTTATTGAAATCAAAGTCATTTCATCCGTACTAAACCGTCACATAGCAACTATAAAGTAATCTCTGCTAATAGTTTCATATCCTCTCTTGAATTCAGTCAACCATTTTGTTTTATTGGCGCTACTACTAATCACTGATACATACATTAAGAGGCTTTTAATACTCGTACATTAAGTATTTATTGCTCCCACTAGTCCCACAATACGTAGGAAGCACTTATTTAGTAATACATTATGTCGTTTATCTTCTTAATATGCCAACTAGAAATGTTTTTGCGAAAATACGTAGTCCTTACTGGAATTGAAGTATTTATTTGCTATTTGAAAGTAGCTCATGCCGTTGTGAAAAGATTAGCCAGTCAACAAGGTAGCGGGGCGTACGTACCGTCCGCGAGGCCTAAGCTGAGCTTTGCATTTGTGTGAGAATGAATGCAGACGCGTTCTTTGCTTGGTTTAAACCGGTTTATACTGCTTTTTGGCAATCGATTCTATGTGCACTCACACAAATGCAAAGCTCAGCTTACGCTTCAGGCTTCTTACCTACTTAAGTATCGTCACTCGTAGAGGCTCTCTATACTATAGGTGTAGTGCTTAACTGACGCAGTGCCTGAGGTATGGGAGCGGCACGGGAGGTCATTTCACGTCATATGTCACCACATATGACGTGAAATGACGTGTCCGAACTATCTCGCTATACATGTGCTAAATATAATGAAGAAATCTCTTACGATATTTTTACTACTAGATACTGAAAGATGTTCGAGCCATTCATACAGTGACGGTACAGACAGCGATAAGGAATCTGATTAATTAAATTTGGGATTTCGAAATTCGTTTGTTGTTTCAGTTGAAAATATTAATAATTATTAAATAAAATAATATAATTATTGTAACCTATTTTTTTGTTTACATTGTCACGCGCAATTATATTAATTAATTTAACTTAAGTATACACACGTAAATATCGTAAGAGATATCTTCATTAAATTTATCACGTGTATAGCGAGATAGTTCAGACACGTCGTCATATGTCACCCCTCCCGTGCCGCTCCCATACCCCAAGCGCTAGACCTATACAACCTATATTAAACAAGGTTAGTTGGAAAGGGGGTTCTAATCCGAAAAGCTGTTAAAGTACCTACTCATAATAATGAATAACTTTTATTTTACCACTTTCCCCAATAGGTAGTCAATAGTTTATGAGAAATAGTTGTTTCAACATTTCATAAAAAGTATGCTAAAATATATGATATCCTAAGTTATGATCAGCTGTTTTTATATTATCCCGAAAAATACGGAATCAAGATAAACGACATCCACGCGGGTGAAGCCGCGAGCGTCCTCTAGTTAAGTCATATACAGGGTGTTAACGAAATCGTGTAATTCCTTCAAACCGCGTGATCTACTGGTGACACAGATTAACCCTAAATGGGAATTTTAGAAAACCAACCAAAAAAAAAATAAAAAAAAAGTTTTGGAGTTTTTTAGAGCCTTGAGTTATCTGACTGCAAAGAGCGATATCGCGTTAGTCGTTCCTGCCAGCCGTGTCGTCGTACTTTCATTGATTTATGCGTGGCATCGAAATGTTCACACAAATAAAATGATTTTTTTGCAAAAAAAAAACTATTTTTTTACTGAATCCTTATTAGACGATTTGGATACGATCGGTAACAAAGCAGCATGAAAAAAAAAAGATTTTTATTTTTTTATTTTTAATCAAGCTAAATCACGTGCGGGGCCTGTCTACACCAGTAGTAGATCATTTGGTTTTAAGGAATTACACGAATTCGTTAACACCCTGTTTTTATGTCAAACAGTTTCGGCGAAGACAGGTTAAGTGTCTAAACACACTATGCAAAAGATACGCGACCGAAGCTCGGCGTCTATGTTTTTTATATAGGTAAAACGCGACGTAATTTCAGCCTGGTGTGTCGCGGGTAATTTAAAAAGCATTGCAGGCGTAATCATGCCGAATTTCGGTCGCGTATCTTCGGCATAGTGTGTTTAGATACTAAATGTGCACCAAACCAGAGAGGTATTTAATAACTAACGTATCTACAACTGATTATCATAATTACATAACAATAGCAACGGATCTTGAATATGACCTTTACTGGTATTTGATAAAAGTCACACTTATTAAATATTATTATTTTTTAATTAAATGTCAATCTTTAATATTTAAAAACTACACATCTAAAAGTGATTTCCTAAAAAGAAGTGACATTAAAATAAAATAAAACTGTTCAGCATTTTATATTTAATTCACATAATAATATCATTTTCCCACTGCAGGGCAAAGTCCTTTTATTATACCGAGAATGAACACACATTAATCACTACGCTTGCTCACTGCCCGTTTGCAAATTTACATACCTACTCAGAAAAAAAACTGTACAATGATGTCAGTATCAAAACATAGACAGCCTTGAAAATTAAACCTATTTAATTAGAGATAGGCAAAGGTAGGGTTACCATTTCGAAATTTGAAAAGTCCTGACAAAAAGCTGGACGTTTGTCAAAAAGTCCGGACATTTAAAAAAAAGACCAGACATTAAAGGTCACAAAATAATTGATTGTTTTAAGTTGAGATGAAACTGATTAACTAAGTAGTTGAAATAGATGTATGTAGTTTTAAAAAAATGGTGACTGATTTAGTACTTATGTTTTATTTTTAATTCAATGCGAAAATTAAACATTCATTAAAAACAAATCTAACATCTAAGTAAAACATCCGGACAATTTAAAAAGCCGTGCAAAGTCCGGATGGAAGGCTGAAAATCCGGACATGTCCGGATAAATCCGGACGGATGGTAATCCGAGGCACAGGAGCCTATTTATTTATTACTTGGAATGCAGCCAGTTGCCAGTCGTTACGCGTAACTGACTGTAAAAGCAACTGCATGTGATATTAAATAAAATAAATAAAAGGATTGACATAAAAAAAAAATGATGTCCAGGATGTCGGTTGGAATATTCGAGATCGACCAGGATTGCGTGTTATACCTAGGAAACTTCCCTGATATCGTCATTTCCTTGCGACAAATGATTATAAGTACACAAACATTACCATAACCGTAAATGCCATAAAATGCCAGAATGTGTCGTCAACTGTATTGCTTGCTATTTGGAAAAGTTGAATTGAATTGATCATTGTTATAACAAACTATATTACTTACACAAAACATCACGCCTGTATTTCCCGAAGGTTTGGGCAGAGGTCTATAGCACACCCTCATTTCGCCGTGATGTTGAAGTCCCATGTAATAGGGAGCGAGCCTATTGCCATCAACCGGCCACCAATCCCTACTCCGGGCTGCTACTAGAAATTCCACAAGGAAAAACTCAATAACACTGCCCGACCTGGGAATTAACCCAGGACCTCACACTCACATACACACAGTCTTATGACGGCCATACACGCTACGGTCCACTGGAGTGGTCTACCTGTGCAGGTGTGTCCCTGCGCAGGTAGACCGGAGCGTGTATTGGAATAGACCTGTGCAGTTTTTGGAACCTGCACAGGCGACCGGCACAAGATCGAAAATCAATTCTTTCGAGTGACACCTTACGGTGAACTGAAGACCTCTACGGTATACCGGACCGTCCCATACACGCTACGACATGTGGTTGATCTGCGCAGGCAAACCTGCACAAGTAAACCGAGGTTTTGATATCATATTATCGTATCATAAAAAAGTGTGCACCTACCATGTATTGTCTCTGCATCACCCTAAGGCCTGAATTACATAGAAACGGCATAAGGCGCAGGCACGGCGCAGGCGCGTCACTTTCATACATTTTTCGTGCTGCTTCATATTTTTTTCGTACAAAATGTTGTCGCTTCAGGTCGACTGGTAGAAAATGCCTAAGGCATTAAGTCCGCCTCTGTACTAATTTTGTGCATAAAGAATAAAATAAATAAACCTTTCCGGTAGACCGTAACATGTATGGCTTACATAAAAGTCACGCTTACGACCACTAGACCATCGATGCAGTCAACTATTTAAATGTACATAATTAACTTCCAGATTCCGGAATTCGATTGGAGCTCCCAAACCAAGGGTCTCGTGCTGAGTTCCTTCTTCTACGGCTACCTCATCACGCAGCTGCCCGGCGGCTGGCTCGCGGCTAAAATAGGAGGTAACAGGTTTGTTCAATTTTATAGAACAATACACCATAAGCTTAGGTGTTAAATCCCCTCAAAAGCTAAGGGCGCGTAAGCCGTTTGCTGCGGTCATATCATGGACTGGTGATCGCTGCCTTTAGACCCGGATGTTAGTAAAAGTCTAGCAACCGGTTTAAAGATTTTTTTTTCGTCGGAAAATCCTCATAGATACCTTTCGCCCGGGGAAGACGAAGGGTTATGGCGGACTCTTACATCTCCTTCTATGGGGCCTTGCCCCACGACCTTCAGAGAGGCGCGCGCGGAACACAGCGCTCCGCCTTCTCGGGCCTGTTATTGGTCGGGCGACGGGTCCTCTAACCCGCCGCCCGCAGGCCACACACTACGGTGGCCGGAGATCGTCGCGCGCCCTCCGGCGCCCGGTGCGTCTGGCGCTGGAAGGGAGTGTGGCAGCTGCCTCTCTCTTTCTCTCCGCTCCCTCTTTGGTCGCCATCACCTCCTCGCAAAAGTAGGCGACGGATTTCTACGCACTCTCGCTCCCGACCATGGATAGAACCACGGCAGAAGCGAGAGGTCACCACCGACTGCCGCGACTAGCTCGCGGCGCTGCGTCGCCCACGCTGGACACGGTTGGGATATCGATGAACTTACCACGTTATCCCCTTTTCAATATCTTTGAATTCCTTTCGAAATATTTCCGAATTATTGTTTATTTTCTATGAACAGTCTACGTTTAAGAACATTTTCCTGTAGTCACAATGATTAAGGTAGCTGCCGTTATTACTACCCCATATCAAATAAGTATTTTGCTATTTCTGACGTTTCTAGTACTCCAACCTCAGTTGGTCCGGAAGAGTCTTTTGATCCTTATGGGAAATAGGATTGATTGGCATCATAAAAATGTTTTCTGAAAACTGCCCTTTTTCTCGCTGACTGTACCTAATTCTTTTTTTAAATCTGAATGCAAATAAAAATTATTTCAAAACTTGGGGGTGATCTTCTAAGAACGTTTTCCTGTAGCGACAACGGTTAAGGTAGCTGCCCTTCATGCCCAATCTCAAATTAGCACGCTTGCTCACTGTGGGTTGGCGATTTCAGACCACTAAGCCCAGGTTTCCTCACTTAATAGGATTAATTATTATTGATTAGGGTTAATATACAACGTCGGTTTGCGTGCCCCCCAAAAGGCTATTTGCAGAAACAGATCCTTAAAAAAAATATTGCACTGCCTTTTGTGACAAAAGAGGTGAGCCATAATGTTGTATTTCTGGAATACTAGTTGTACACATGGGTTAATAATTTTTTGTTCTTTTCGACAATTAGGTAATTAATATCCAGCTGTGGAGGCTTGTAATTAGCAATTAGATTATTTAATTTTTGGTAACTATTATTACATTAGTCTGTAAGCCTTCTTAAAAGTAAATAAAAAAAATAATGTACATACTTACACGTGGGTACTTATTTTAGTGGGTGCTCGAGAAAGGTACAGAATTTTACATTTCGACTCATACTGATACAAGTGATATGAAGTGTCACCAAATACTTAATAATTTTTTTTTTAAATAACTTTTTAAAATATCTCAATCAAATATTTATTTTTCAGACTATTCGCGATAGGCATCGGTGCGACCTCCTTGCTGACATTATTTACGCCGCCGCTTGCGCACACTAGCACAGCCCTGCTGATAGCCGTCAGGGTTGTGGAGGGATTTTTTGAGGTAAAATTTAAACGAAAAAAAAAAAACGGAATTATCTCAGTATGTCCATATTCTTCATTTGTTTACCGCATGCATGAAAATAGTTTTAACTCTTTGTTACTATTTTGATTTTGTTTCTGAAGGTACTAGTAGGTAGGTAGTTAGTAGGAAAAAGTGCATTGCATTGCAACGCATGCCGGGTACAGCTAGTCTCAGAATAAAAATACAATTTTAAAAAGAAAAAATTGAGCTATAAATTATATTTTTTTCTGTAAATAATGTTAGCGACACTACAACTTAATCGTTAAGGAGTGATTCTATCATTACAGTTATCGCTAATATTGGTATGTCAGGATTGTGAGCAAGGTAAATGTAGTAAATAAAACCAACAGACTCTCCACCACTGAGAGTACTTGTATTCGGGTTAGTGTTAGTAACATGAACTAGATCACAATATAATACTTTAGATAATTATTACAAGATCATAAAATAAGGACAAGCTAGTCAGATATAAAAGGTCAGACTTCTTCAGCTGATCTACACAGAATACTCTAGACGAGTGTTCCGTCGTAGGGTCCAAGAAGCAATTCCCCGGGCGCACCGAGCGAGCCGGTCTCCTCCCTCCAACGGGCAGTGGTGGTCCGATGTTGACGTCACGGTTAGTTAGGTGGCGGACAACAGATGGCGCTCACTCCACGAAGTTCCCGACAATAAATCTGCTACAGACACTTTTACAAGTCACTGTAATGTTTTTTTTAAGACTAGATGGCGCCGGCATTTTCTATCTGACTAGCTCTGAGAAGAAAAGCCGAAACAAACTCCGAGGTCAAGATCTCTTTTAAAGTCCAGACTTTGTGGTATAACAATGTAGGGCAACGTCTGGAATGGCCTGTTTTAAAATTGCCTTATAACTTACGGAAACAATTTGATTCAGTCTCTGGGCTGCAGATAATACTAGGTACATGTTGGTGGATTTAAATCAATTACTCATACAATATTTTGCCCCCAGGGTGTGACATACCCGTGCATCCACGCAGTATGGTCCCGCTGGGCCCCCGCCTCGGAGCGGGCCCGGCTGGCCACGTTTGCGTTCAGCGGCAGCTACGCCGGCACCGTGGTGTCGATGCCGGTGTGCTCCCTGCTGGCCCACTACACCGGCTGGCCTGGGATATTCTATGTGTTCGGTAAGTCTTACCCTGGGTGTGACGTACCCAGTGCTCCAACGCAGTATGACATCGTAGTGTAGTGCCAGTGTGCTGCTTGTTACCTCACTACGCCAGCTGGTTCGGGATGTTCTAAGGTTTTAGTCAGTCATGGTAGTCAATCAACCAGTTACTCAAGCATTGAATAGCCTGTCAGTCCACTGGTGTGTTACTACCTGATATCACCACGCTGAGCAAGCGGCTTGGTGACTGCAGTGCTAAACCGCGTCTGCCCGTTATAGGTAAACCGCCGTAAGCTTGGCCCTCCCGATGGTCTGCGGGACGCGGGAGGGAATGATTCGACTAATTAGGCAATCAGCTATTATCTATCGTGGCCATCAGGCGATTGGTTACTCGTTCTCCTCCCGCATCCTGTAGACCGTCGAAAGGGACAAGCTTACGGCGATTTATCCATAACTACACTGAATACAAGGCTTCGCGACAGCTTGACTACTCTCACTGCTAAAATAATTAAGTTGGCAGTAGTTTGATGGCGATACTGCCATCAGTCTGTAGTCAGATCCTTAGGCCTCTGCCTCGAATTTAGCGGGCAGCGGGGCGGCGGCGGCGGCGGCGCGGGAGCGGCAGGATCTTATGCGTAAAATCAAATGGACCGGTTCTCGAAAACAGCGGCATGGCAGCGGCGCGGGGGCGGGCAACGAGCGGTGCACTCCAGTCAAGCGGTGACCGCCCGCGTTGCGCGTCTGCATTGTAGTATAGTGTTGTACATTTTTTTTGTGACGTATCAAAATGTCCTCGGACGTGCAAGAGCAAATTATTTCGTCAATCTTTGAGAGGACACCCATATGGAACAGCAAAGATGCGAACCATAAAAATAGAAGAATAATTAACCAATTATGGGAAGAAATAAAAAACGAACTGAATATTGAAGGTAAATATAAAAATGATTTACTATGTCAAATACAATATTTATTATGTTTTACAAATTAATTAGTAACTAATGCGATTATTTACAAAATATTCTTTGAATTTTTCACGTATATATTGTGCTTGATAAGACGTCCGGGCGTCTATAGTAGGGATCCACTTCTTCTTTTGCCCACAATAAATCGAGCGTTAGGAATAAATTTGAATCAAAAAGATGTTGTCGCCGTTTTTCAGACATTTCGTTCGCGAATAAAAACAAATATCTCGACGACACAACCACGAACACAACACTACACCGCTATAGTGCCGCGCGATCTGCCCGCTGGTTTGGAGAACAGGTATGCGTTGCCCGCCCCGCTGCCGCGCCGCCGCCGCCGCCGCCCCGCTGCCCGCAAAATTCGAGGCAGAGGCCTTAGGGTCTTCCCACACTTATCGACGCGGAATCGGCTTAGGCCGCGGCCGGTCGGAAAAAGCTTCATGTCTACGGGCATAACGGTGTGACCGCCTCTGCGCGACCGCCCGTGTGGGGAGACCCTTGTTAGTAAACAGTATAGCGTATTGCATTAGGAAAGGTCAATAGACCTTTGTTCGACGACGAATTTATTACAATGACCTGTAAAACTGTTTGTCTATTACAGGTATAATGGGTCTTGTGTGGACCACGATATGGTGGCTCGTCGTGAAGGAATCACCTGAAAATGATCCACACATAACACCAGCTGAACTCAAATATATACAGGTATTTAACAGCCATTTAAAATTTAGATTTTGCTTGCCTTGGAACTATAAACTTTAATTCGATTATTCACAGTTCAGTTTCTAACACATTCAAATTATTTCTACACCCCTTTCGGTCATTTTTTGTGATTCCAAATACAACTTAAAATACAGGCTCCTAAAGTTGATTTTGCGTATTACTTACATGGCAGGCATACAGGCCTCAACATGTTTTTATATTTTCATATTCGCTTTAGTTTGTATTCCATCCATTTTAAATTAAGAATTAACATGTTTCGCTATTACAAACCTTAATTCCATTATACATCATTCAATTTCTATTGCAACTTAAATTGTTTTAAAACCTTTCCATAGTTTTTACCATTCAGAAATCAACCTAGTGCGCTTGTTCTTAAAGTTTTTATTTGTGGAAGTGAGCATACATTTTTGTTTCATATTTGCTTGTCTAATTACCTCTTGCACTTCACTATCTGGCATAATTATTGATCGTTTATAACATATCGATTAATCGTTCGACAGCTGACTTATCGAATCAAGGGGTAGATTAGACAAAAATCTAGAAACGATTCATAAATGGTACTTAACAATTTCAGGATTCTCGAGGCACTCAAGCGGTGGAAGGCTCAAAGATCCGTCACCCGTGGAAGGCGATGTTAACGTCGGCACCGGTCTGGGCTATCGTGATGGCGCACTTTAGTGAAAACTGGGGATTTTACACGTTGCTGACTTTCCTGCCTACATTTATGCAAGGTACAGTACGAATAAAATAACTTTGCCCCTCTGATGTAAGGAACAGAACGCCGAAAGCCATTAAACGACGTTAATAGTTCATAGTAGATCAAATTTATTCAAAATTGTTCAGTGAAAAGTAATTTTAACTCAAAGAACTTTTGAATATGAACATTCATTACTGGCGCTTTCCGAACGCAGACAAAAACCTTGGGAACAAAAATGTCGTACATTTAAAATAAAAACGCGCCACTCCAAATGCTATGTCCCTAGTTGCTATACGGCAGCTCGGGATACCATCACCGCTAGCACGCAATAGGGAATATGCATGTATTTTTTTTTTTCTCTTAATCAATAAAGCACATTAATATAAACCCAAGAAAAGTATTAAAAGTCAAATAAAACTATTATTTCTTGGCTCAAAACAACTATTAAACTTCAATTTTCTTCTACAGTTCTAACGTCCTTTATTGTCGCGGTCATAATGTGACGTCATAATCCAAGATACTGCTTTGTTTACATCTCTTTTTTAGCCACAAATCATATAAATTAAATTATTTCTTGTGCTTTATTCAAGCAGAAATCGCACTTACTAACTTAACCTCAGTGAGAAATCAAACAGTTTGCTAAGAAAAGATTATTTAAAGATTTATTCATATGGATTTTGATGTCACTTCCGGCATTTTCGAAGACGACGCGTTTCGAGATTGCGTTACCCACGAAAAAAACGTAACATAAAACAATGAATTGTAAAATAAGTAATGAGTTAAAAAATGTAAAAAAAAATGCTATTTGTGTCTTGACTCCTGTACAATGTATATCTAAATAATGAAAGAGTTTTGAATTACATGCATATTCCCTATTTGGCTGCTATCGCGATAAACTTCATACAGTCAGCCATCGTATTGGGGCTACGATACCTCTTAGTTGTAGTGTTAACACTAGTGGACTGTAATTAAATGATTAATGTTAAATCTATAGAAAGATGTAAAATGATGAAATTTTATTGAATGACTGACTTGAGGTGTGGTTGCGCTGTTTGAACTTTGACCCATCGTAGGATGACACAAAACATCGTGATGGCTGACTGTGTGTAAGCGTTAAAACGCACTAGCGGCCAGCCGCAATGCGGCGTGCCGCTTGCGGTTGGCCGCACATCGATTTTTACATGAAACCGCATGATCTCAACGCACTGATTTCCGGCCAGCCGTCGTGCGCCAGTGCGTTTCGATCATGCGGTTTCATGTAAAAATCGATGTGCGGCCAACCGCAAGCGGCACACCGCATTGCGGCTGGCCGCTAGTGCGTTTTAAGGCTAAGGCTGCTGACAAATCATTTGCTATAATAATCCGTACCGAAGGAATAATCCTAAAAATATCATTGTCTACTATTCCAGACGTATTTCAATTCAAGACGTCACAGACGGGTTTTTTATCTGCTGTGCCGTACCTAGCGATGGCGATAGTGTTGCAAGTTGCGGGACACATGGCCGACTGGTTACTGCGCAGGGGCGTCTTGTCCCGAACTAATATTAGGAAGCTGTTCAACTGCGGGGCTTTTCTGTCGCAGGTAAATATCGTTGTTTTTATCTCCTGTCGGTATTAGCTATGCCTTCATCCTTGCGTCGATCTCGTTAATGCTGAGGGCCGTGATCTCCATTAAACACTTTTTTGTGATCTATTTTCCGCTATTTCGTTCTATCGTCTGCAGCGTGGATAGCGTCGCTAACACTGGAATCGAATGTCGAGCGGATCTGGAAGGCCAACGCATAGGACTTCGTCCACTAGGGCTTTGTCCTTCCTCCTTGCCAGTGACTAGCAGTTTCTCAAAGTTATCACCTCGCTTTCTGATACAGAGTGCATTTAAATAGCCACCACAAGTAATGTGCGCTGCTCTAATGCAACTCCGGCAAGGCTCGAGAGCGGCGCGCGTGCAACTCGGGCGCCGCTCGTGCGCACATAGCTTCTTTCGCGTTTGAACTATGGGCCTCAGTTGTGAATTTGCTTCCGAAGATGTCGGACCATACGACTGCCGTTAGTATAATTGCTGCGGCATCGGCAATTTTATTACTGACAGCGAGATTATTGAGACGCGGGCGGGGCGAGGGAGCTGCACCGCGGGCGGCTCGCGCGCTGCTCGCGTGCGGACGTCGCAGGGGCTGCGTACGAACATGAAATGCACGCGCGCAGTTCGCAAGCGGCGAGCGAGCGGCGCATTCAAGGCGAATTCGCCAGGTCTGGACACACCGTAACGATACTTAAGTACGTCTGGCGTACCCTGGGCAGTTAGTCTCGCTACCAACCTTGCTGAATTGCTAATCTTTTCACCACGGCGTGAGTTATTTCGGGTATCAAGCAATACAGCCGCCAGAACGATAGGACTGACTTCAAAAAACTTAACATTGAACATTGGCAGTCACCAATGCTGCAAACCGTTCTGTAGACGATAGGAAGGATAAATGATGCAATTATTGTACTTTTTGGTCGTCCGGTAAACAAACGTGCGCCCAGTGCCGGTACACAGAAAAATGGTTCATGGCCTACGCTGTTTTGGTTCCTTTTATAACCTCGGTTACCCTGCCTCCCGCAAGTTCCCCTTTGACACCTGGGCGCGCACTTGAATCCGACCGACCCGTTTATTTCACAAGGAATTAATATAAACATAATTTTAGCATAAGTTAAACATACAATTTAATAACAATAAGAACAAGGTGTATTGTATCGCTAACACGTCCTTTCTTGCCCAGTGTAACTGCGAGCGATTGCTCCTTTGGACTACAATTCAGGGTGAATGATTAAGTGAACTTGTTACAACTTTTTCAGACGATATTCATGGTGGCGGCGGCGTATTCAACGAGTTGGACGTGGTGTGTGGTGTTCCTAACGATTGCAGTCGGTCTTGGAGGATTCGCTTGGTCCGGATTCAGGTAAAAATAATTATTTTTTAAATAAGACCCTTAATTATTAAAATAAGACGATAATACCATACCTAACGTGACAATAATTTTATTCCTTCAGAGCGGGACGCCTAAAAACTTTAATATTTTTAATACGAATGACACATATTTAATGGAAGACTTTAAAATGCATGAAAAGAGCCTCCATTCCTGACGATACTTAAGTACGTCCGGCGCACACTGGGCAGTCAGCCCCGCTACCAACCTTGCTGACTGGCTGATCTTTTCACCACAGCATGAGCTATTTTCGTATAGCTCGTGCTGACACGAGAGAAGAACTGCAGAATATTGGCATTGTCCAGTAACTAGGTTGCAGATGTCTAATGGCAGTCGCTCCGGGTTAAACACTTACAGTCGCATCTGGTTAGACTCGAAGCCGACCCCAACATAGCTGGGAAAAGGTTGGGAGGAAGGACCTTTCTGTAACTCTAAGGAGGACTCCAACAGAGCGATGGGTCCTACGTATACTAGTGCAAGTGCAAAAACACAACTTTACATGAGACCGGTTTAAAGGATTTAGAAATGGACCATACCATTTCAAATATTTCTATTGATTTATTGACCATACCATACCATTTCAAATATTTCCATTGATTTATGCCAACGTTAAAAGTTTTAGAAACTTTAAACCGGTCTCCTGTAAAGTTGTGTTTTTGCACTTGCACTAGTATACGTAGGACCCGTCGAGAGTATGTTGTTAGACTAATAGCAGTCGTATTTGCTGCTGCAAATCTTGACAAAACTCGAGAAGAACCTCTTATTTAACAATATCTGTAACTAAAGAATGTATTGTGCTTTTTCAGTATAAACCACTTAGACATCGCGCCCCCTCACGCCAGTATCCTGATGGGGTTGTCCAACACAGTGGCGACGTTGCCCGGCATCATCAGTCCGCCACTCGCCGGCGCTATCGTTACTGATAAGGTACAGATCACATAAAAACCGAACACAACATACCTCCGGTTTCTGATTTGAAAATTCGGGATAAGCAAATACTTATGTAACATTTGAGAATGGAGTTGTCAAAAAAATGACGGATTTTAAAGCATTTTTTTGACAACTTTGTACTCAAATGTTACTTAAGTATCTGCTTATCCGGAATTCTCAAATCAGAAACCGGAGGTTAGAAAACAAAAATTACTTAGAAAAAAAAACCTCTTCGAAAAAAACTGAAAAGAGGAAAATAATAATCCACGCTTAACGAAATTGAAGGCACCGACGTCTTCTTACTGGTTATTTTACTGTACCAAGTTTCATCAAAATCGGTTCTGTAGTTTAGTCGTGAAGAAGTAACAAACATTTTAAAAATACTGATTCGGGGCTAATCGTGTAGAAAATTTTAAAAGGCACAAAAATAAAGTGGTTTCCCTTAGACTCTTCACTCAGTACTCTCAGTCTACCCGTATTTTACAATGTGCACAAATCGCGAGTTTTAAAAACATTTAAGAAACAAACAGACAGACAGTAACTTTCGCATTTATAATATGACAAGAGGTTTCTCGCGGCCTCGCCCGCGTGGATGTCGTTTATCGCGTATTCCGTATTTTTCGGGATAAAAGTAGCCTATGTCCTTCTCCAGGTTCCAGACTATCTCTGTACCAAGTTTAATCAAAATAGGTTCAGCGGTTTAGGCCTGAAAGCGTCACAGACAGACAGAGTTACGCTAAGTTCACACGGAGTCACGTTTTGCCGTATCTTATCATCGGATCTGGAAAAACCGAATGTTGTGTTCACACGGCACATCTTGTATTGCCGTATACGACGGCCCCGAATTGGGATCCCGTGTGAACACACGTCCCATGTCCCTCCCCACCCACTCCCGCTTGTGCGACCCGACATGTATTCGGTTTCAAGATCCGGCAAATAACCGAATCTACACCTGCTTGTATCGTATGAACGCATTATTGAATGCGCTATGCCACTGCACCGGATCCTACATTTTGCAGTACGGCCGGATCGGTTTGTAGTCGCCAAATCGGATGTCAACTTCAGCAAGATTCGGTTTTTTTGCCGTGTCTTGAAACTGAATGCATGTGTGAACTCATGTATTGAAATACTGTTGCCACTAAACCGAATCCTGAGAAAAACCGATTCAGTAGAGAAACACACGACGCCGTGTGAACGTACCGTTACTGTCTCATTTATAATATTACCAGCTTTTGCCCGCGGCTTCGCTCGTGTTAATTTAGAATTTGACAATAAACTCACTACTAAAGATTCTATAATAATATCAATCATGATTCGAAAGACACGTGGCGCCATCTATTGTCATAAGAACGTTATTGTTGTTTTCCTCGGGAACAGCACTTTTTTTTGGGATGAAAGGTACCCTATGTCCGTTTCTGTACACCTGACAATGTATATGCAAAATTTCAGGATGATCGATTCAGTGGTTTAGGCGCGAAAAGGTAACAAACAAACAAACTTACTTTCGCATTTATAATATTAGTTAAGATTACGGATTATTAAGGATAAGGATACGCTATACTGACTTTGTTCTTTAACCAATATTGTCCAATCTCTTTTCAGTCGGCTGAACAGTGGCGCATCGTGTTCTTCATATCGAGCGCCATCTATCTCATCGGCGCGATCGTGTACGGTATCTTCTGTTCCGCGGAGCTACAGCCGTGGGTGGTGGAGGTAGACTCCGACGCTAGCTTCGATACTGATGGCGCCTCCGTCACCACGGCGAGGGGATACGATAATAAGGCGCTAGATAACTCGGAAATGTAATTGTGATAGTTAGAATTTATAGGTAATGTTTGTTTAAATTGAAAGCGCTATCTCATATGCTGTTTTATGTTTTGTATACAAGGTTAGTCAGAAAGGGGGTACTAATCCGAAAGGGTGTTAAAGTACACATAATAATGAATAACTTTTGTTCTACAACTTTTCCCAAAACTCAAAAGAGAATAGAGAAACAGTTGTTCAAAAATCTCAAAAAAAAATCTCTAAAATCTATCCATCCCCAGTTATGATCAGCTGTGTTTACATTTTAGGTCATATTTGGGGTCATAAATTAGAAGCACCATTTTCTGAATTTGCAACTAAAGCAGGGATGAAGAATTTTTGAAAAAACTAAAATAAAAATCATTTTATTTGGAAAAAAAAAATATCGAATTTTGAAATTTTAACACTTGCTTTCAAACAGCCATCAGCGATACTATAGGTGGGCTTCGGATTAGTACCCCCTTTCCGACTAACCTTGTATAGTGTTTGTTTCGAAAATTTGTAAAATTTCTCTCTGACAAAGGCGGGTGAATTACTACAATTTGAACCTTATGTCGAAGAAATAAAAGTTACAATACCCACCTTCGTGGGATAGAAAAACTATTCTGGAGCTAACATCCTCGGACGCTTACGGTTGATAATCAATTCACTGATGATACTCGTTTAAAAACAAATTTGATACTACGTGTTTGTCTTGTTTATTGCATTAAAATGTATGGACACATAATTTACTGACTTGTGAGTTGATCTAGTTGAGACACATTACTCCAAGAGTCCATAGTTATGCAAATAAACACGTGTATCAAAGTCGATGCCTAACAGTCAAAAAGGGATAAAAGGGTTTAAAGTTCGTATACGACGAAGAAATTAGGGTCAGGACCTTAATTTACATACCAAATAAGAGACTAAAAGGGTGTCGTAGAGTCATGAAACTTAGACCAATCAATGTAGAAAAAAAAGACGATTCCAACGATATTTTTGAGTCCATTTTGCAAAAAATGGCGCTTATCGCTTTTTGGCTGTTAGGCATCGAAATGATCTTTGGTAATGCGCGAATTCACAAGCGCATAAACCCCTCATCAGCTAGCCGAACATGCACAGCGGGAGATAATTTGTCTTTAAATTATATCGTTCCGAGACGAGATAATGTATGGCTTATGTCGTCTCGGCACGACATAATACATCGACAAAATTATCTCGCACTGCGCATATCAGTCCGGCTGGACATTCTCAATCAACTGCTCATTGTTTTAATAAATTGTATATAGGAAGGAATGATCAGTTGATAATATGACTATTAATTTTGTTAGACACATCTGTATGATTTATTGTATAGCATTAGATTATTTTAAACTCAATCTAGTTTTTAGGTATTGTTTTTAGCTTATAATCTGTTCTGATAACGGTGATGTATGTATGTACACATCGAACGAAGACTACTCGATGCGCGAGTCGTTCAAATCCCGAATCCCGATCTCCACAGATAGTTTAATCCACGAAGACGCGCTCCACTTTTTGTCTTATTCGCTACAGTGCAAAAACGTGCATTATAAATTGCTACTGTACACCGATAATTCAGCCCTCAAACTCCCACCAGCAGCGCCCTAAGTCGAGGTCCGAGTCCCACTAGGGGTCGCCCGTAGTGCTGTTGCAGGTACTGTTGTTGCTTCACTATCATTGGCTGGAGACCCTTCTGGTCTCTGCCCGGTGACGTAGAAAGTGTCCACAAGGACCAATAGAAAAAAAAAGTTCTTCCCTCACAATAGTTACATAAGTACGCACACTAATACAAGTTATAGGCGTAGCGCTTAACTGAAGCAGTGCCTGCGGTATGGGAGCGGTACGGGAGGGGTGACATATGACGTGAAATGACGTGTCCGAACTATCTCGCTATACCTACACGTGCTAAATATAATGAAGATATCTATGAAGATATTTTTACTACTACTAGATGATGAAAGTGATTCGAGCCATTCATACAGTGACGATACAGACAGCGATAAGGAATCTGATTAATTAAATTTGGGATTTCGGTATTTATTTGTTGTTTTTTGTTGTTTCAGTTGAAAATATAAATAATTGTTAAATAAAATAATATAATAAATGTAACTTTTTTTTTTTTTGTTTATATTGTCACGCGCAATTATATTAATTAATTTAACTTAAGTATACACACGTAAATATCGTAATAGATATCTTCATTATATTTATCACGTGTATAGCGAGATAGTTCGGACACATCGTCATATGTCACCCCTCCCGTGCCGCTCCCATACCCCAGGCACTGACTCAGTTAAGCGCTACGCCTATAATAATAAATGACGTGTGCATACGCACGACTCGGATACCGAACACAAAAAGGCATGAGGAGCGTCTTCGTAGATTGAACTCACTGTATACGAAATAGGTACGCATTCGGTACGCGTTTGTTTCGCTGTAGATGTGTACATTCTAAAATACTGCAATAATTATTGCGCTCGACAGCAACTGATGATCTGTATCACAAAATAATGCTTAAATGATTAGATGTAATCAATATAAACTCTGGTTCGCCTTTTACAACACCCACTTGAAGTGATGGGTTTAATTTATATTTACCTTTATTTTCGCTCTTTTTCTTATTATGTTATGTTAAACAAATATTTGCAAATGAATACATGGTTTTTATCTCTTCTATCCGTCCGTGAAAATCATTCCATTTTTTTTATAGTTATTGTCTATTGAGTGTAAATATTTATAAGTGTTTTTAATTAGGTATGTTTAATAAGAGTATGAATGTTTATCTTTTATAAAGCCATGATTATAATTTGATGTCATTGTAACGTCACATAAAACCTCGCATACGTGAATGTAATATTTGTATCGTATATTATGAATAGTTTTCCTAATCCAAGCGTTGAGAATGTTGAAATGATCAGTTAAGATCCGTAAAATGTATGGAATTAATTAATTATATTATATTAACATTATATTTTTGATAGCTTAAAGCATGCGTCGGCAGCCTTTTGTTGTAAGAGGACCAAATATTTTACGTGGAGACTAGTGCGGGCCGCACTTGGGCTATATGTCAGTAGTAGTTCTCGCTCCTTTTCACTTCGTTGTGTATGATATCGTCTATCACGTCTGTTGAGGCGAGAATCATACGGGCCGCACCAAGACGCTTCGCGGGCCGCATACAGCCCGCGGGCCGCTAGTTGCCGACCGCTGGCTTAAAGGTATCAAAATACTAATAATGACAAAAGTCCTTTTTACTTTGTTTTAAGATATTTAATATTTTATAACAAAGTAAAAATGACATTAATCATTATTGCAGTGGACCCTTCATATGACGAAGAGTGTTTCTAAATCATTTATTTTCATAGAAGATGTTTGTATTTTCAGTTGCCCAGATGTCATAATGCATCGCGTACGCTGTATACGAGGGATCAGTTTGTCTCTAGCTTGTATATTCTAATTTCGGGTTGTTCTTGCCCTCACAAGCGCGCGACCAGTAAATTCCTTCATGTATGATAAAGGGAATTTATTATTTTTCTTATTCTTTAAAATAAACGTATCCATACATTGTTATATCACATTGTAACAGGGGTAACTGTTTCTATCATGTAAAGATCTGCTTATATGTATTAATTGATTGTGATATTTTTTAGTTTTAAGTGTTAAACAGCATGTCCTATGTGCTCTTACCGCGAGACGCCTAAAGAAAAGAAACGTATTGTGTTTGACCGGCCGTAATACGCGCTTTGTACACTCGCTACCAAACTGCTGTAAGGAGAAGTCAATAGACACTAGGCACTAGGCACTATGGTCGTGGTCTACTACAAACGCTGTAGGCCGCGTTCGGCGTGACGCTGTACGCGGTCTACGAATGCTTATTATGAAAATGCACTATAGTGGTCTCTCTCACACACCGGCGACGCGGCGCCGGCATCAGGCCTCAGTAGGCTTGCCAACCGTCCGAGAAACTATCTCCGTGTAAATGAGCCTTTAGTCCGTCAACGAAGTTAGTCGCCCGTCCGAAAGTAGCCCAAAACGTAGGAGTGAACAAAACAAGTGTCGAGTTCAACTTTTCGGACGGGCAAAAACACATCGGTTGTAGGGACAACTGTCAAATCGTGTTGTCATTGATTCTTAGTTCGGGCCACGAAATAATGGTATGTCCGTAGGTGATAGGGAATAGAAAACGCTCGTAACTAAGGGCGAAACCACGGACTTCGTGCTTAGGGAGTAGACCCCAAGACAGGTTTTTAATAAGGCGCCTGCAGTGCGTGTTTGCTCTAAGTGTACCATGAAAGAAGTATGAATGTTCGTATGTATAACAGAGAGACCATTGTGTAAAAGGGTCCAAATAATTGACGAGGATCAATCTATTTAAAAGCGTAAATCCTAAATATACGAAAAACTCGTTTATAAATTATTGATAATCGTGCCAATGTAATTTCAACCTTATTGTAGTGTAGTTAGATACTTTATTAGTTGTAGACGTAGAGATTACTCAAATTATCTTTTTGTATGTATTGTTGCTTTGAATGTTACCGTATGCTGTATGTACTGATTAAGAATATAATTATTTTTTACGTGTTGTGTATATGAGATCATATTAAAATTATGGAATCTATTCGTGTGTCTATTATTTCCCTAATGACCATCTACGATATTATGTCGATAAACTAAGAACTATACTTTGGTTTATGGAAGACTACCGACGGACTGGCGGCAAAACGACTAATCAAGTAACGATCGGAATTCTACTTAATTTGCTCACACATACGACTTGAATTCGAATGGTGAAATAAAATCATACTGGGAGTCAGGGCCGGCCCTACCATAGGGCGAACGGAGCAGCCGCTCCGGGTGCCAAGTCCCAAGAGGCGCCTCAGTCAATTGGTATACATATACTAAGGGAACAAATCTGAAATCGCCAAAAAAAAATTTGCTGTTCCCTACATTTATGTTCGCATTACTCGTCAATCTGTAGGGAGGAGCAGATTTTTTTTTTCTCGATTTCGTCTTTGATCTCATAGTAAAAGTTGTTCTTAATGATGAGTACAGTGACCTCTTAAGAGATCGTTAGTATCTCACCAGTCATTCTGTATATTAGGGTCAAGCAAGGGGGGCGCCATAATTGGATCTCGCTCCATCCTAAAACTTGCCTCTGGCCGGCAGGCACTGCTGGGATGCTCAAAGCGCTAGAGCGGCAGAGCAGCCACAAGCTCCCAAAAGAGCCGGTGCGAGCCTATTTGTGGCACCGTCACTCCGTTGGTGTACACTAACCCTAACACAGGCTGATAATTCCACAAGAAATAGATCTAATGACAAAAACTGTATTGATTTAGAAAAAACCTATGAATTGCATCATTTGTATTTGTAAGAAACAGCGCCATCTACCGACGGAAAAATGAAACCAAGTACAATATTAATAAACAATAATAAATCCTATTCTTGCATAGTTATAATAGTTTATCGACATTTTAGTACCAGTATTAAATAATTGCAATTTTTTTGTCCCATGTATAGAATCTACGAATAAATTATAAATGCTACTGACATTCGTCCAAGTAACTTTATCATCAAATTAGGGTTTATTATTTCTAGGGTAATAACATAAATACTTTGGAATCAATCTCAGAATGAGAAATAAAACTAAAATAATGTCGTCTCAGAATAATTTTGTAACTTTATCGTTTATTAAACCTAATTACTACGTAACTAGAAAACTGCACCTATAATTTACAAAATAAATACTTATTAATAGAAGTTTCCCATTAATGAATATATTTAATTGGATATAGTAAACATTATCCAATTGTGGGATATCTCATTTGTTTCAAATACATAAATAACGTAATGAAACAGATCTTGCGTTGGACAGTTACCTACTTCTTTCACTTTGAAATGCCGGCGACGCATACGCAATTTGTTGTCTTTTAATTGTAATTAACTTTTAAATAAAGAATTAATTAAATGTTTGTTCTTATTATAACAGTTGTTTAAAAACGGCATACTATTTTGTTTTTACAGATGTTGATTTCAATTATTTAGAATGAAAACGTATACAAAATCAGCGGCAAATTCGAATCGTTTGCTACGTCACAACCGCCGCCCGATGTTTGTCGGCAAAACTATAAAGGGAGCCGCCACTTTGAGTTGCCGCTTTTTCGCCGCTCATTTGATTATTAGCACGCGTTGAATTAGGTGATTATTCTTGGTATTATCAATCGTTAAAATCCAAAATGGTAGAGCCAGGGAAGTGCATGACGCGCAAGCTCCTCGATCTGATGCAGGACACAGGGTATCCCTTGGTACAGCATAACGGACAGAGGAAGTTCGGGCCGCCGCCAGACTGGATGGGTCCCCCGCCGCAGAAAGGGTGCGAGGTCTTCATTGGCAAGCTTCCCAGAGAAATATTTGAAGATGAACTGGTTCCCGTGTTCTCAAAGATGGGTAAGATCTACGAAATGCGTCTGATGATGGATTTCTCGGGTTCTAACCGGGGCTACGCCTTCGTTACTTACACTGCGAAATCCGAAGCATCCAGGGCTGTAAAGGAGCTGAACGGCTTCGAGATCCGCCCGAGGCGACACATTGGCGTCGTAAAGTCTGTCGATAATTGTCGCCTCTTCGTCGGCAATATTCCCAAGAACAAAACTAAAGAGGAAGTATTGGAGGAACTTGCGAAGCGCGTGACGGGCATTGTAGACTTAATTCTGTACAAGAACTGCTATGACAAGAGATTGAACCGGGGCTTCGCGTTCGTTGAGTTTACTTCTCATCGGGCTGCGGCGATGGCGCGAAGAGCGCTGGTCCCGGGCTGCGTGAAGATTTGGGACCAGGAAGTGATGGTGGACTGGGCTGAACCTGAGCCCGATATTGACGATGAGCAGATGCAAAGGGTGAGTAGATTCTAATATGTTGCGATGCGAATATTTATTTTGGATTTACCTACCGCATTTCTTGTTTAAATTTTCAAAGTGTCTCATTGCAATTTTTTATAATTGAATAAGATCCTACATGCGAACTATATGAACTTAAAATTTATTTTAATTATTTTTTGTATACTTTGTCCTCAATTTGGCGATTGTTTTACGCATTGCATTTCTTCTTCCATCGTAGTAATTGCTATCGCGACTTTTGTTTACTTATGAAGTGTCGAGTGCCCAGCAACAAGTCTGTTATTGTTGAACCTAAGCTCTGCGTTCTCCTGGCAGGTGTTTCAGTTTATAAATATTATATTGCTGTTTATATTATAATGATCCTTGCTACAAATCTGTTGTAAACATTTTAAATTATTAAACCTGCATTCCTTGCAGGTAAAGGTGCTCTATGTAAGGAACTTTCAAATCAAGACGACACCGGAAACAATTCAATCCGTATTTGAAGCGGCCATTAACAACCAAGTTGAGCGCGTTAAAAAGATCTATGACTATGCATTTGTCCATTTCTACCATCGTGAGCATGCAGAGTTGGCTATGAAAAAGTTACAGAACGCTGAAATAGATGGGAGCATTATGGAGATAAGATGGGCAAAACCGGTTGTTCGTGAAATTTACCGCATACAGAAAATGAACAGAGGCAATGCGAAGTTCAACAATAGCTTTAACCTGTCTCAAACACTCTTGCTTTACAAGCAGCAGTTAGAAAAGAAGGAATACGTATCGTCTAAAGATGAAGGGATTGGCTCTGCTTGTGCAGGCGAGTCCACTTGTGGGTCACCATCGGATGTTAATTCTGTGACCTACCCACATGGCACCAAAGAACAATACTCGTTGGCTCCAGCGAAGCTTGATTCAATGTGTAAGAGGTATGTAACTTCAAGCTCCACTTTTCCATTTTTTTGTGTATTTGAGGGTAATATTAGAATTTGGTTATCAATTTCAAACAAAAAAACCTTGACTGATTTAATAATCTTAATAGGTATATACTACTTAAATGTATTTTTTTTTTATTCTAGATACATGTGGGCCCCACCCGTCTACAACTACCAGAAATACATGGACCCTACAAGCTCTGAGATATGGATAGGAAGAGTGGAGCTGCCACATGTTGGTGTACCCCTGCTGAATGTTCCGAGATGCCTTGGACCACTGGTTACAGGACCCTGCATGACCATGCAACAGGCCCACATTGAGGCTGCTGAAGGAGCCTTGCAAGTTATAAAGGTAACTTGTTGTTTTTGCTTGCTTAGTTTTTTTCATTTGTCTCTACCATTTTTTCTGGTTTTTTTTCTTTCCTATTTACTGTCCCACTGCTGAGTAAAAGCCTCTCCTTTTCTCTTAGGGACTAACCAGTCTCGTTGGATTTTAGTGACCCTATGAGGGATGTTCAGCATAGAATGTTTTGAGGCTATCAGGCTGATAGACTAGTTACTTTGCTTGCATAATTCACTATTGTAAACTTTAAATGTTAGATCCAACTCTATCTGCAAACAATAGGTACAATTTGCAGCTACTATGTATTTTCTTCCTGCCAGTCGAGATAACCACCTATTTCATTTTAAACTTACAGAGGCTGAAAGCAGATCTCATCCAGCAGTCCATGCCGCCGCCGCTCGCACCTGTGTACCCTACCATCATGTCTCCAATGCCGAGCTGCGTCAACCTGCCCTACGACTATTTGACAAGCGGCCCACCCACAGCCCTATACCAACCCAGGCCGATGCCAGTCACAATGCCGATCTGGCGAAGCGTTTGATTCCAAAATGTATAATAATTTAGGCATTAATTTCTCGGAATTCTAGTTTTATTCCTAAGTGAATAAGGTCGGAATTCTACTGTAAACTTTGTTTTTGCTCAGGAAATCATAACGGCAATCTGATGGTTGTGCAGTTAGGATAGTCTTCGGCATTTTGAGACTTTGGTTGGCGAAAAAGCGTTTTAGGCTAAGCGACTTTGTGTATCTCTCTTCATTTGTGACTCTATAGTTTGACCAGAGTTTAGTTTATATTTTTGACCGTTAATATCGGACGCACAATCGCAGTAATAGTTTTTCTTTGACTATAGAAGTTTCATATGTTCGCTTTTTTTATTGTCGTAATTGGTCGATTTTTTAATCAATATTTATAACTTTGTATTACCTAAATCGCGATTGGACGATAAATGGTTTAAAATTTGATTTTAAACGAATTTGATTGATAAACAATCGCAATTTATGTATTATAATTTTGATTCTTTATATTGTAACTTTCGATGTTTTTAATTGGGCTTTATTTACGATCTGTAAAGCTGCCTATTCAGTGCTTCCTTGTGCTTATATCCTAATATATTCAGAGTGAATGCACTGCTTTGACTCTCATAATTTGTTTGCTATCGACTTCTCTATGTATTTTGTAGACTAAATAAATATTTAAAAAGTATTTGGTTTTTTTAATGCTCATGTTACCTATTTCTTTAGTTTTAGTGCAAAATTCATTATTTTAATTACCTATAGGTACTAGGTTAGTCTGAAAGGGGGTAAGTACCTACCTACTAATCTGCAGGCCACTTATAATATCACTGACGACTGTATAACAGCAAAATGTATTCGATCATTTTTATATCTAAGTACCTACATGATTTTCATTTTAGTTTTTTTCAATAATTCTTCCTCCCTAATTTACGAATTAAAAAAATGAAGCTTCGATTTTGTGACCCCAAATGTGACCTAAAATGTAAATGCAGCTGATCATAGCTGAGGATAGATGGATTTTAGCGTTTAATTATGTAATTTTTGAACAACTGTTTCTCTGAATAATTTCTATCTGCATAAACAATTTTGAAAAAAAAAATGTAGGTACAGTCAGCGAGAAAACGGTCAGTTTTCACAAAACATTTTTATGATACCAATCGATCCTATCAAAATCCGGGAGAGTATTTTGAAAATACTCTCCCGGATCAACTGAGGTTGGAGTACTTACTACAAACGTCAGAAATCGCGAAAAACTAAATTCTGTAGGCTGATACGAAAAAAAACTTTTTCATTATCTGTGAATGCAGAAACATTTTCAAAAATTATGGACTGTCTCATAACAACATTTTGCCGTAGTCACAACGATGGTCCTTTTAACTAACTCCTCACAAGCGAGTTTTTTTTTTTGCGATTTTTGACGTTTCTAGTACCTACCTACTGCAACCTCAATTGGTCCAGAAGAGTATTTTGATCCTTTTGGGAAATATGATCGAATGTTTTGTAAAAACTTACCTTTTTTCGCCGAGTGCACCTACATTATTTTCAAAATCTGTGTATGCACATAGAAATTATTCCTCAAGTTAGGGGTAGGTTTCTAAGAACGTTTTCCTGTAGCTACAATTGTTAAAGTAGCTGTCATTCATACCCCATCTCAAATTACCACCTTTTATATCTTTTTTCTCCAAGTGAATTCAGGCATGCTGTCGTAGGATTAATTAAACTACTCCATGAGGGCAACAAAGATCGACATAGTTCATAATGCTACAGTAATTCTTAGTGTCTGGGTACGCTCTTACCCATTCTCCTTTCTGGATGATCGGTTCAGTAGGCGTGAAAAGGTAACAAACTTACTTTCGTATTTATAATATTATATAGTTAGGATTAGTAGGGATTATGAAGAATTAAAACACAATAAATATTTTTATCTGATTTTAATTTCAACAAAGTTTCGCATAATACGAAATAATCTAGAAAATAAAACCCGTGTAAATACCATTACATGCTTTCATAATTTGCATTAAAATTATGAACATGAAAATTATTTAGCACTAAATACCACTATGTACACTTGATGTGGTTCTCTCACAAAACTAAAATAAAAAGTGTGAAAGTAAAATATTTTGAAAATTATGCACATATTGAGATATTGGGTCCGTTTTTATGAGTGACACATGAATACTCGTAAATCAGTGCAAAGACCGAGAAAAATTGTCTAAAATAGGCTTTTTATTTAATTTTCCGAACTTTTTGCACTTGTCGTTTTCTCACTGGACCCCTGAAATTCAGGACAAATTGGCAAAGGCTTGAAAAGTTCATGTTTCCATATGTGTATGCAGGGAGAATCTGGTACATTTGGGTCTCTTCTGTAATAATGTAACTCGCATTCGCATCCGGGCTCGCATGGATCAGTGTTATTGCAAGTACCAAAAGTTCTATAATAAAAATCTTCCGGCGGAGGTTATTTGCAGTCTGTCATGGCCTCGTGCTTGCCACAGCTGCGGGGTGCTGTAAAAATAATTGAAGGATTAGTTAATTTGGTATACATGGTCCTGTGTGGAAATTTATTTTTAGAGAATAAGGCTAAGCGTATGCTGAGACGCAGGTGCACGCAGCGCAGCGCAGAGCAGATTTTGTAATGTATGAATGAACGTACTAAGAGCTGCGTACGCTGCGGCGCAGACGCGTGCGACGCAGACATGCGTCTGCCCTGCTCTGCACCTCGTTGTAGTGTAGGTCCGGCACAGATTTCTGCGCGACGCGTGAATTTTATTGCAATGACAGAACATTTAATTGAATTAGTGCGTTATGAACCTTGTTTGTATGATACTAATCATCCAAACTATTAAAAAAACGTTCGTCAACTCGAACGCGTCTATTTTTTGTACTAGTTCGTCTTCGAGCTGCGTGGCAGCATGCGGTCGTGGCCTATGTCTGCCTCGCCTGCCCTGCGCGGCAAAATCTGTACTGTGCTGCGCTGCGTCACCTGCGTCTCAGCATACGCTTAGCCTCATCATCGGCGTGTCTGCGGGTTTGGTGTGTGTGTAGAATCATCAATAGTGTGGTAGAAAATGATTTATTTTAGTGATGGACGGACCAAGCTACGTTTTTTCTATTATCGTCTTGCGAGTGCGTCGTAACCAAAGGCGTAGGCGGTATGCGTTTTTTTTGTATTTAATATTTTACGTAAAAAATAAACTTTAAAAAAAAAAGTAAAAACCGACTTCAAAGACTAAAAGGAGTAAAATAATTACCATAATATAAAATTAACAGTTTCAGAAGTCGGTGGCTTCTATTTGCTTCAGTGTAGAGTTGCACCGACTTCTGAAACTGTTAATTTTATATTATGGTAATTATTTTACTCCTTTTAGTCTTTGAAGTCGGTTTTTACTTTTTTTTTTAAAGTTTATTTTTTATTAAATACGTTTTAGTGTCATAATTTTAACCCCCTCCTTCATAACCCTTCTTTTTGGCTGTGACATAGTCGGGCATAAAAAGTCCTTTCAAATGATACCTTACACGATATAATGAAAACATTCCAAAGGGGGGGAGGGGGGACACGCACCCCCTCCTCTTTTCAAGTAGTCCGTTCCCAACAGCAAATATAAACAAAGCAACATTAGTAATTTGAGAATTTTGCTTTGATCCGATGAGGAGTTCCGTTCCATATCTCTGAAGTTCATGGTCTAATCATAACAAAATTTAAATGGGACCAATCGGGAAGTATACCCTTTCGAACAAAAAAAAAATTTTTCAAATCGGTTCATAAATGACGGAGATATGAGGTAACACACATAAAAAAAAAAAAAAAAAAATACAGCCGAATTGAGAACCTCCTCCTTTTTGAAGTCGGTTAAAAATATGAACATCTTTGAGCGTTCTGTATCGCATTGTATTAGATTATAATCGAACATGTTAAAACAAATTAACTTTTTTTCGACTAAAATAAGCAATACCTAAACTAAATTCACAAATAAATACAATGTAATTATAGGTATTCGTAGTGTATAAAATTACGTCATATTAACTAAACTACGAAAAATATTAACTAAAAAAAAACGCGCTCCAACTGGTCGCATTCACCTTATGCGCGAAACACTGAGTCGCGTCGTGCGGACGCGCCCGACTTTCGTGACTTATAGGTAGGTAGTGTACGGGGTCGTCTTCCGGCGTCCCGCAATTTGAACCTTACGCTAATAGCAATGGGTGTGTAACGGTTGATATAATAACAAAAAATCTAACGTTCACTTGACCTAATTTCAGTTAATATACTTTTGTTTAATATAACGATCAGTTGAGATAATGAATTGTTGATATAATTTCATTTTATCTAATTTCTTATGATATAATAAACATTTCCTATAATGCATTTTTGACATAATATTCATGTAGTATATTATTCATTTACTATAATATTCACAATCTCTAATAACTTTTAATATAATTTAGAAAATAAATAAAAAAAAGGAATACACTGAAATTGAATTCCTTCGGGATTTGGCCTCTAACTTAAAACTGAAATAAGATGTAATATTTATGTGATGCTATGTTATGATTAAAAAAATATTGTACTGTTTTTTTTTCTTCGCTTTATACCCTATACACCTACCACCCTCAACTATTGTAACCAGTAGAAATTGGATGCAATCTGGACTTTAGGGCACCCCGACTCGGACAGGTTAGGTTAGAAGGGGATATTTTTTGGGGTTATTTTTTTATAAACCATCCAGAAGTAGGAGCCCCGCTAAGCGGGGCTCCGTCGACCAAGCCCACCCTCAACCATGCATTGAATATTTTAAGATTTGGTTAGGTGCCATTTGAGTTAGGTTAGAACTGTGACCATTAAACATGAAAATTAGGTCAAAAGAACATTAGGTCAAATGAATGTTATATAAAAATAATATTACTTATACATATTGAAAATTATATAAAATGAACGTTATACTAAATGTTTTATATTAAATGAAAATTATATCATATGAAACATTAGGTCATATGAAATTAAGTTATATGATTTTATAGCATATGAAAATTATATTATATGAACGTTATTTCAAGTGAAATTAGAGCATTTGTTATTATATCATACATTACACACCCAATAGCAATAGGGTTTAAAACGGTTACACTGCGCCTCAAACATATGCTTCAGACGTCTGAGCGCTATCACGTCCGCGACTTAGCTGTCAGACGTCCGAATCAAATCTGGCTGAGGCGCAGTGTAACCGTCTTAGAGCCTACTTCTAATACTGTAGGGTTCATTATATGGATTCATATTCATGTTACTGTAAAAAATAATTTAGCACGTTGCTAGTTTTAATAACAATACGAATATAACATAATGAAAAAGATACTGCTATTAAAACTTGCCAGGCACTAAATTACATTATTTTCAATTTATTCCTTAATCATCAATCGCATTTGGTTTTGCTTGTAATATGTTAAGGTACATTGTCCACATCTACATTATATCTATTTTAGATTACAAAAAAAAAAAACAAGTAAGTAAACATACGGCATTTCTCGATAGGTATACAATTTCCAGATTCGTCTCTTGCGTATCCATCATTACAGTAGCACGAAGGTTGACACTCTTGATACTCCTGAAGACAGTTTGTCTTGTTTTGTAAATGGAGTTCAGAGCACACATTGTCGCATGGACCGCCGCATGCATAATGTTCATTTTCGCCCGGACATTTATCTGAAAGAAATGTACTAAAGCTTACACAATATGCTCTGTTAAGTTTCTTTCATCACTGCCTACCGCAATCGCCTGTCTTTTCTCGTATTCACTGGGTTCAAAATGTTTCGTACCCCTGTATGAGCTAATCTCGCATTGTAGGGAAAGCCTGCTTCAATCAATCGCATCTGGCTTTGCTTGTAATATGTTAAGGTACATTGTCTACATATACTCGTACGTATAGATATACGTACGAGTATATGTAGACAATGTACCTTGTATAGATACAAGGTTAGTCGGAAAGGGGCCACTTAAAGTATCACTGATGACTGTCTTAAAGCAAGTTGTGTTAAAATTTCAAAATTCGGTAATTTTTATTTTCATGCAAAATGGGTACTTTAACACCCTTTCGAATTAGTATCCCCTTTCCAATTAAACTTGTAAGGGATGATAAAAAAAATTGAAGTAAGTGTACATACGGCATTTATCAATAGGTATGCAGTTTCCAGTATTATCTCTTGCGTATTCATCATTACAGTAGCACCTATGCCCTAATTGCCGCAAGTAGTGTTCGTCATCTTCCAGAGGACAGTCCGTCTTGTTTTGTAAATGAAGTGTGGCGCAGACGTTATCGCATGGCAAGCCTAATTCAACACCTTCATTGGGGCCTTGACATTTACCTAAAAATATTAATGATTGGTAATTTTTGCAGTTCAATTTAAGATTAATATTATTTTCTTTATTCACAATTATAATTACACTTATGTATTACATTTTTAAATATATCTCTCTAAAAAATAAAACATTTAAAAATATAAAAAGATCACCCTATCACCAGTCCATCATTGTCCAGAAGGGAAGGAAAGATATTAAAAAAAGAAGTTGCGGTACAATTATCACCTAATTCAACAACAATCAATCTTTTTCCAGTAATATTCTTCCGTCTATGAAACGTTCATGCTTTGGTTTCGAGTCGCGCGAAGTCAGGTGAAGTTTTTAGCAACATAATTATATTTCCCTGAAGTTTACTGGCTTAAGGAGGGAGCGACAGTATTTACGGTTTTTTACTTTTATCTTTTTACATAGGTACGTAAAATATAAACATCCGTGAGACATAATTTAATATTCTTGGTGACCTCTTACTGAATTTTATTAAATTATAGGCGAAAGCGCAGCGGGCTCGCCGCGAGTTTGCCGTCAGAGCGTCGCGAGGGCCATGACACAGTGGCGATTCGCGAGCGAAATCGGGCTCCCCGTGAGTTCGCTGCGAGAGCGCATTTGGCTCACCGGAGTTCGCGGCGCGCTCACTGCGATCCTACAGCGCTCTAATCTCGCTTTGAACTCGCTCGCAAATCGTCACTGTGATGAGGCCCAAAGATGTTCAGTATAAAATTATTAAGTGACAAAAATCTGTTCCATTTCAATTGGTGTCGCTTCTCCCTTAAACCCGGTCCACTTCACCCACGGTATGATTGACTATTTCAGGACACCACTCTGTACAGTACTTACCACATTGTTTTTTAGTAATGCAATTGCCCTCAGGGCCTCTGATGAAACCTTCCTTACACACGCATCTGTGGCTGCATTGTTCGAATACATCGGGACATAAAATTTCGCCATATTCCCCACAAACCTTTTCAGGAGGACATGAATTCACGCAACTGGATTCTTCGTTTGGCCCACATTCTAAAACAATACCTAAACCTGCCGAAACCAGTCAGTTAGAACCTTAGCTCGCTGTCTTATAAGCGCAGTTCAGACTACGCTATAGTAAAGCATCTTGCGTCATATGAAGTCATATATCATAAGCTATGACTATATACAGGGTGTAAATGAATTCGTGTAATTCCTTAAAACCACATAATCTATTACTGTTAAAGATTAAACCTGCACGGGACTTAAATTGAATAAAAAAAATAAAAAAAACTTGTCGTTGAACTAAGTTATCGTATCTAAACTAAACCACTTAATAAGGTTCCAATAGTAAAAAGAGTTAAATATTAACGGTATTTTTTTTATGTTACATTTCGATGCCATGCATAAATAAATCAAAGCAAGGCGACGAACCTGGCGGGCACGACTATGGCGATATCGCTCCGTGCAGTCAGTTAACTTAGGGCGCTAAAATGACTTAGAAATAGAAAAGTAGGTTTTTAATTATGAAAAAAATATTGCTGAATCTGAAAAAAACTAGTGCTAGGTCAATCTGTGTCACCAGTAGATCACGCGGTTTGAAGGAATTACACAAATTCGTTTACACCCAGTATAACAAGACTATACGCTATATCGCAAGCCGGTCTACTATGTATAGCAAGTTATTTGACGGCGATCCGTCGAGCGACGGACGGAGTAGAAGTGAGGCGGGGACCGGAGAATCGTATGATATAGCTCTGAGAATCGCTCAAGTTTCTCGCGTACAGCAAGCCAATACTTTACAGCATAGCGTTGTGTGAACGTGTCCATATAAAATGTATGCTGAGCGATATCGCAGTGCTCAATGTTTGCTATAGGCTATGCATATATTATAGCGTAGTCTGAACTGCGCTTTAGATTACAAAACTAAATTATATATACATACCTAAGTGCGTACTTAGGTCTTTATCCATTCGGCATTCCTCAATCGGTATGCAATTTCCAAACTCGTTTCTTGCGTATCCATCTTCACAGCGGCATAAATAATTGCAGTAAGTATAGTACAGAGGACAGTCCGTCTTGTTTTGTAAATGAAGTGTGGCGCAAACATTGTCGCATGGACTTTCGCATGCATAATACTCATTGGCGCCTGGACATTCATTTGAAGTTATGTCTGAAACAGTTATTATAACCTTAATTAAAAAAGGCACAACCGACTGGAACCGATCTATGTACAGTCAGCTGAACCAACTGGTCTGGTCACCCCATGAACAAGTTTGTTCTTGAGGGGGTTAACCAGTTAGTGTAGGTGACTGTACCGACATCATTTATTTAATTAATATACTCTCTAGTATACATAGATCAGGTAACAAAATCAAGGAAAGACAATTAAAACAAAAAAGTGCATTAAAGAGCGACCTTATTCTCGTGAAACTATCGTTTTTCGGGACTTCGTAAACGCAACTGAATGGATTTCAAAAAATTATATTGTTGGGTCCCATCCTAACACAATACCATAATATAATATATGTAGTTTAAATTAATTCAATCGGTTCCTTCTAATAAGATTGACTGTTTTAGTTTTCCACTCGGTAGGTACTCACCACATTGTTCTCCAGTTATACACTCGCCCCGAGCGTTCCTGTAGAAACCCTCCTTACAAACACATTTGTTCTCACAAATTTCGATGTTTTTGTAACACCTATAGTCTTCACGATCAATACAAGACTTTTCAGGGGGGCATGATTTTACGCAACGATAATCTTCGGTAGGTCCGCATTCTGCAATTTAAAATAATGAATACCTAAAATTAGCTTAAAAGTTAAGGTTTCAACTTGCAAGATAAAAATATGCCGACAAAATAAAAATATTTGCAATAATGTCAATGTCAGCTGGGTTGAGCTGTCAGTTGTCAGTGCGAATGTCATCGCTGTCATCAATCATCGTGTGTCTTTTAAAAGTCTAACTAAAAGTAAACATAAAAATCTTGTTTACTGGTTTAATGAATGAAGAAACTTAAAAATATCAAAACAATGTGAATTAAATCAACGTTTTAACCCTTTAAAATTTATAAAACTGTTCAGTTAGACTTATATCCGCGGAAATAGTGACACCATTTTTTATATTTCATATCAAAATCGAAAAATGTTGGCTAGAAACTTGTGCTTATACAAACGATGCATAAACTATTGCCCAATATCTTCATGCTGCATGAAAAACAAGCATATAAGTCAGCAACGGACGTTTACTAACTTCACTTATAGGTTTTTTATGGATCGGAACATAACCTATAATCATTCATACTTCATAACTAAAAAACTGCACGAAACTAAACAACGAGTGAAAGAAGTTCGAGAGGAACAAAACTGTAATACTTTCACATATAGAACACATACGTGTGGTGAACTAAGGCCTGAACATGAAGGTGAAAAGGTAACACTATGTGGTTGGGTCCAATTTTCAAGATTATCAAAGTTCCTTCTTCTCAGAGATGCCTATGGTCTCATACAATGTGTGGTAAGCAACAAAAGTACAAACCTGTCTGACATTCCTTTAGAAACTATTGTAAAAATCGAAGGAACTGTAGCGTTAAGACCTAAAAACATGATCAACGGAGCTATGGCCACAGGTGAAGTAGAAGTTATTATGGACAAGTTAGACATACTCAACACAGTAGATAAACTACCTTTTAACCTTAGAGATTACCAAAAACCTAAAGAACAGTTAAGATTGCAGCACAGATACATAGATTTGCGGTTTCCTGAAATGCAGAATAATTTGAGAGTGCGTTCACATATGCTTCATAATATGAGAAGATTTCTTATTGAAAAACATGGGTTTGTAGAAGTTGAGACTCCTACTTTGTTTTGTCAGACTCCTGGTGGTGCAAGAGAGTTTGTTGTCCCCACACGTCACGAGGGATTGTTCTACTCGTTAGTACAAAGCCCGCAACAGTTTAAGCAAATGCTAATGTCTGGTGGTGTTGACCGATACTTCCAAGTAGCAAGATGCTACAGAGATGAGACTACAAGGCCGGATAGACAGCCAGAATTCACACAGTTGGATATAGAACTGTCTTTTACTAATCGAGATGGAGTCTTGACTATGATTGAACACTTACTCTACAATACATTTGCCAAATCCCTTCCAAAACCACCATTTAAAAGAATTACGTATAAAGAGGCTTTAACAAATTACGGTTCTGATAAACCTAATCTAACTTATGGCTTAAAGTTTATTAATCTGAAGAAATTGTTTCCTGAAAAGTCCAACGATGTGAATTTTGGAGCCTACGCATTGCCGTATGCAAAAGAAATTGGTAAATTAACTACCAAATATAAAGAAAAAATCAAGGAGTATGCCAAAAAAAATCCATGCAAAGTTATTTTAAATGAAAATAGAACAAAAGAATTTGGAAAAGATATTAGTGAGAGAATTCAAAGTGTTGTTGGGGACTTAAATGCCGCTATCATTGTTTTAGGTGATGATGAAAACTGTTGTTTATGTCTAGGAGAAATAAGAGGAATGATGGCTTCATTATTAAAGTCAAATAATATGTTAACAGTTACAGAAGACGTTGAAGCATTGTGGGTGGTTGATTTCCCCTTATTTTTGAAAGGTGAAAACGGTTTAGAGACCTGTCATCATCCGTTTACGTCCCCCCATCCAGATGACATGCATTTACTAGACTCCGAGCCTTTAAAAGTGAGATCCCTAGCTTATGATATTGTTATGAATGGTAATGAAATTGGTGGAGGATCAGTTCGGGTACACAATGCTGAATTACAGGAAAAAATTATGAAAATATTAAGTATAGATCCGGGAAAGTTATCACATTTTTTAAATGCCTTGAAATGTGGGTGTCCGCCGCATGCAGGGATTGCGTTAGGTATCGATAGATTAGTGACATTGGCTTGCAATGCAGAGTCGATAAGGGAAGTGATAGCGTTCCCTAAATCACATGATGGGAGAGATCCGTTATCTGGTGCCCCCAATAGTATAAGTGAAGATGACAAAAAGTATTATCATATTTCTACTGTTAAATAATTTTTATTGTGGATACTTTGGATGCCAGCTCATCCAAGTAAACTTTTTAGTGAAATTGAGTTAACGGTTCTTTTTGTTTTTTAGAACTCAATTTAACACTGTAATTCTATCTATGTGTATGAATAGTTAACTCAATTTTTTTTTAAAAGGCATATCTGTTGGCTTCCCAGGTATCCCACATATTATGTATTGTATTTAATAAACATAAGTGTTGATTTATATATTTTTGTTTGTTTGAATAAGCATCCATAAAAATTATTACTAACAAAATTCACTAAACCTATCAGTTTGCCGTAAGTATGTAAGTTTTTAACTTACGTTGAACAGTGAATATTATTAGACCGGTTCTACCATTTCGTTTTTGCATCGTTTTTTTTTACTTGTAATTCCCCGTCTTAGAGCGTCGGATCAACGCATTATCTTCTATTATTATAGGTTTAATAAAAACGCTATATTTTCCTCATGATGATGAATGTTATGAGATATTTTTTTATTCAATTTTTTTTGGGATTCCGTTGTTATAACAAGGAAACATTTTAAATTCGTCATGTCCGTCTGTCACAGTGTTAAGTTTTAAGATCTAAAAATACCGGCATTATACCTAGGTAGCCTTTTCACCGTAAGGTGAGTTCTGACGATGCTCTACAAAACGTTACCATACAAAGAATAACAAATATTTTTAAAAATAAAACAGTATAGTTATTTTACGGTTTTTGATGATATCGTTTACGTTTTTTCGATAGCAGTCTCCTACACTGCCGTCATAACGAAGAGTGCAGTAATTGCAATTTTTGAACATAGAATATTTAACCTTTTGCGTCTGCGTAACCCAACACTAAGCTTCAAGATTCTATGTTCAAAAATTGCAATTACTGCACTCTTCGTTATGACGGCAGTACAGGCTACGGCTACAATTTACGAAATGACCGCTATTTCAGGACTCAACTTTCGTTGAACAGAGTACCTATACCTAGGTATCATTAATAGAACACATTTAAATAAAAATATCCTAACTTAAAAATGGAGACTTACTTAATTAAAAAAAAAAAGTTTATTTTTAATAATTACGCACTAATTTTTTAAATTTAAAGATTCAGTAGTACATTACGGAGTAGGTAACGATAAGAGTTATTGTCGGGGACCAGTGAAACCCTCGTTATTGCCAAAAGCAAAATTTTATATGAGACGGAAAGAACAGTTTCTGAAAATTTTTGTAAGGAATTTCACTGTGTTTTTGGTTTTATTGTAAACTAGCTGTACCCGGCTGTATGCGTTACAATGCACTTTTTCCTACTTACTACCTAGACCTACCTACTACTTACCTACTACCTACTTTCAGGAACAAAATCAAAATAGTAATAAAAAGTTAAAACCATTTTCATGCATATGCATGATGCATGGTGTTTTTTTAAATAACAATATTTTCTTTCATAAGAACCTTCTCCCGACAATTACGAATAAAACAAAAAAAAAAACGGTCCAGCCGCTCACGCAGTCACGCGTGATGCCGTGACCAGTGTTGCCACCTTGGTGGTTTTCCCACCAGAACTGGTGCTTTTTCAAGGCTTCCAGTGGTATTTTTTCATTATATAGCGCTTTTAATTTTTTTAGTGGTTTTTAGCGGTTTTTCAATATGGAATCTGGCAACACATTTTTGAGAGGGAAATCCCCTACGGTTCCGGAATTTCATAATGTTCTATGCTTATTCTATGACCGGGGAATCCCTGGGCGTAGTCGTTAGTTAATGTTTTCTTTTATCTGTCATTCTATGTCCGGAATTTGGTTCGTGTTGTTGAAAAGTGTTAAAGTTTGATAGAGTCGTTTTTTGCAACAGTGTGTGAAGTCTTGAAGCTGTAAATAATATCCAATAATGGAAGTTCCACTCAAGAAAAAAAATTATGCACAAAAGTATAGAAAAGAGTGGGAATCACTAGATGAATTCCAAACCTGGCTTAAACCTTTACCTGGTGATGATACGAAGGCGTTTTGCTCATTTTGTAAAGTAGAATTATTAGCAAAATTAGTTGACTTGAAAAGACATGCTGAAACAAAAAAACACAAACAAAAAATGCAAATTATATCTGGCAATCAAACGATAAAATTCACGTCCGGTGAAAAGTTTTCAAACCCAAAATCTCGCAAAGCTGAAGGAATGCTCGCTCTTTACATTACAGAACATAGTTCAGTTTCCTGTGTTGATCATCTAACAGATTTAGTAAAATCGGCTTTCCCTGATTCCAAAGCAACGGACGACTTAAAAATGCATCGTACTAAGTGTACTGAAGTTATTAAAAATGTCTTGGCGCCACATTTCGTTGAGGAACTAATAAAGGACATAGGAGAGCAGAAATACAGTCTAATCATTGACGAATCAACTGACATCAGTACGAGCAAGCAACTGGGTATTGTAATCAGGTATTTCAGTCGAAAACTAAAAAAAGTACTTTCTTCGTTTCTGGCTCTAGAACCACTTGAAACCAGCGATGCAATCGGAATTGTTGAATCCCTTCTTTCTTGCTTACAAAAATATGGCCTAGATAAAAATAAAATGGTTGGATTGGGAACAGACAATGCGTCAGTCATGACTGGAATTAATAATGGAGTGTATAGAATACTGAAAAAAGATATACCAAATTTGATTCTTATCAGATGCACTTGCCACTCGTTGCAACTTGCAGTGTCACATGCGTCAGAACAGACGCTACCAAGAAATATTGAATTCTTGATTAGAGAAACCTACAATTGGTTTGCCCACTCCACAAAACGTAAAAATGAATATCAAGAAATTTACGAAACTATAAATTGCGGTGACGCACCGTTGAAGATTTTGCAGGTATGTGATACACGTTGGTTGTCCATTGAACCAGCAGTCCAAAGAATTCTGGCACAATGGAAAGAACTGTCTTTACATTTTGGGCTTGTGAGAGATCGATGCTACACTGCAGATCTATTATATTCTATGTACAAGGACGAATCTAATTACTTGTATTTGCTATTTTTGAGAAGTGTACTAAACGATGTGCAGATCGCTGTGAAAACGTTTGAAAGCGAAAGTGCAAATCCCCTTCGATTATTAAATGTGCTGATTACACTATTACGTTCAGTTTGCAATAGGATACTGTTGCCGAATGCTGCCACCACAGATAAGGATTTTCTAAATATTAACATCGACCGAAACCTTAATCCGGTCCCATATATGGGATACCTCTTTGAATCGGAGAGTGAAAGAACATCATTAACATCTGATGCTGTATCAGCCATAAAACGTCGCTGTATTGAATTTAATGTGAAGCTAGCAAAGGAAATTCAACAAAGACTACCGACCAATTATACTGTGCTGGAGTTGATGTCAAGATTAGCCCCAGAGACGGCTCTATGCCAAGGTAAGGACAATTCCATTTCGGAATTAGCTAAAGAACTTGGCTATAATGCTTGTGACATAGACAAGATATTGAACCAGTGGCACAACATCTGTTTTGTCCAGTGGAAAAATACAAATGATGTTATAAAATTTTGGCTTGAGGTAGACGAGTACAGAAACGCAGCTGGAATAAATGTCTTTGGAGAACTAATTGATCTTGCCATATCTGCGTTAACTTTACCCCATTCTAATGCAGGTATAGAAAGAATTTTCAGTGTCATGAACATTGTAAAAAACAAACTACGGAACAGGATGGCTGGTCCACTTCTAAATGCCATAATTTTTATCAGAAATAGACTAAAAGTTACTGATGTAAAATGTTACAATTATGAATTACCAAACGATGTCATTGCAGCTATTGGCAAAAACACAAAGTACTCTTACAAAAATCAATCACAACCAACAACATCTTCAGCATTGGCGTCGACGTCGGCGACAGTAACGTCGGCGTCTGTGAATGATGATGAAGTTATAGAAGATATAACATATTTGGATAATATTGAATTTTAACTTTCGCATTTTTTTAACTTGTTTCCTTTATTTTAACTTGTTTCATAACAAATGAATATAATTATATAGGTAGGTGGTTTTATTTCACTGCATAGATTACTAAACATTTTGTCAAGTTAGACCGAATATATGTAGTGTTTATGTTTGGTAAATTGTAAGTTAGTAAAATCTCTTCATTGCACTCTGGCAAAAATACACAAAATTTTAAAAATACGTATTTCAGCGGTATTTGGTGGTTTTTTTAATCCAAATTTCTGAAATCTCTGGCGACATTTTACTCTTGACCTAGCGCCTTATAAAATTCCAAGGTGGCAACACTGGCCGTGACCAAGGGAAATAGGGATTAATTTTTATTTAAAGATAAAGATGAACCCTTACTGAGATACTAAATCATGTACTTATGTAGGTAATTAATATTTGAACATGAATTCTCGAAAGGAGTCTTTTAATTCTCGATATTTTTTTCGAAGTGTGCCTCATTTTGTCACAACATTTGATATGAGGTTTTCTTGGGAAAAAAATGGATTTTTGTCGTTAAAAATACATCATAGGTAGGTATTTGAGCAGATAAACAGGTGCATTATTCATAATCAACTTCTTATTTGCATTAAAATTAAACTCAAGCCAGCCGTAAATACGGGTTTCATGGTTCTCCAGCTAATTAAGATATAAAATGTTTTTGACCAAATTAGTTCAAACAATTACTATTTACGAGGTTTTAACAAGAGCCCAATAAAAAATAAAAAGATAAAAATAAAAGTAAAAATAAAGTTAAAAATAAAAAGCCCTAAAAGAAATCTTCATAAATCACAACCGAACCAAGGCAGAACCGTTCATTCAGACAGTTCTCAATTTCAAAAGCTATCAAATTGTTTGACATAAAAAACAAAACCAATCATTTTGACAGTTTTCGTAAACAAAAACAAAAACTGACTGACGCACGGTTGTGGTTCGTTTACGTTTGGAAATAATTTTGTTAGTTGAATTGTCTCCCTGGTCGCTGACGTTATGAACTTGCCTTTAGGCCCCACATCCGGCACAATAATATCTCCATACTGAGAGAAACCCACACACAACACCACACAACTCGAGAACACCACAAGAAATGATCCTAACATGTTGACGACTCAAAGTGTTTTGATACAAACGGTGACTCGGCTCTATTTTATACTTCTCGTAGACACGAATTAGGGGCCCTCCTATGATTGAAGTTGTGTAAATTCAATCGTCGATATAGCTAACTACAAATTAGCTCTTCAACAAAAAAAACTAGATCCGGAACAACAGGTAGTTGTAATAATCGGTAAGCCATACAAAATTTTTTTTCTGTAAGGAAATCGAAACCGCGATCCATAAGGTATCGCTGAAGCCAACTGATCCAAGTAACATTTTTGGTGGCACCGAGTTTCAACTCTATGACTAAGTTTTTAAGTCTATAATCCAATTTACCAAAAATTACACTTGGATCAGTTGGCTTCCAAGTTATCCACTATGGGACGTAAGCTGTTTTTCTCAAAGGTGTAAGGAATGTAATATTATTGTCTTATTTTCCTATTTCTACGTTCCACTCGCGCTTTTTTTCAAGTGGCTTGTGGCTAATAACAACCACGCGGATCATATTATTATGTTTGCAAGCTTAAGATGCGCTTGCCGCGGTTAGTTCGGGGATGGGTAACCCTTCGTTACTCATCGAGACTCCTCCGTGCCTCTGAGAGCACGTTAAACCGTCGGTACCGGGTGTCATCCGGTCACGATCCACCGAGCTCTCCCGTCGTAGAGCCGGTCGTCTCTTTAGACTCCGCAGTCACACCGATAACTCAGCCCTCATCAAGCTGTCTCCCCCCCTTAAGTCCCCGCCAGCAACGCCCCAAGATTCCGCCGATTCCCACTAGGGGTCGCCCTTAGTGCTGTCGTTGCAGGTAGTCATGATGTTAGTGTAGTACAAGTAGTTAGCTTAGGTTAAGTATTTTGCTTCCTCCCCATTGGCTAGAGATCTTTCAGGTCTCGCCAATAACTGCCCGGTTACGTAGAAACACACACCAGCAGTCCAATAGAAAGAAAAAAACGGTGTCATATGAATACCTATGACCTATGATAGTCGTTACGAGTAGTCAGAAGCCCGAAACTCTGACAACGAGTCTAACCTAAGGATAATCGGCATTGCCCAGTAACTGGGTTGCCGAGGTCTGATGGCAGTCGCTCCGTGTAGAGTACTGGTATTCAGCCGCATCTAGTTAGACTGGAAGCTAAGCAGAACGCAGGCTGAAGGCTAGGTAAAACGAACACGCGCTTTCTTTCAGGTAAACCTTTTTTCTCGCATGTGCTGGTAGGCTGCACTCAGTACCAATGACTAATTTGCTAACATAAGTTTCATCCCCATTTACAATATGGCCGACGTATCTTGGCGAGTCTGAAGTTAGCTGATTAGCTGCGCAGTAGACAATTTCGTTTCTAAAAGATTCATTGCGCAGCCAAACAACTAACTTCAGACTCGCGAAGATACGTCGGCCGTATTGTACGGACCAGACTCGCGAACTTCGAGCTTTTCCTTCGAAGTCCTTTTCAAGGTTTCCTTGGGGTACCTACACATCGTCTTAATAGCATCTACTCTATCTACTTAGGTAATCACACGCGGAACTATAAACACATAACTTTATGCTTATATCGAACAATAGCTTCATACGTGATTGCTCTTTTTTTATTTTAAACTAGTTGTGCCCGCGACTCCGTCCGCGTGGATGTCGGAAACCAACTTCTTGATAACTTTGATTTCTAATATCTTTTGATTGAGCGAACCCATTACGATGAAACAAAAAATAAATGTTACTCCGAGATACGCACAATATTTGTCTATAGGTAAAAGTCAACCGCTTTGAGTCCTTATTTTTTACGTGATGCGTACACAAACAAACCGATAAACAGAACATCTAAAAATGATTGAAATGCATTCTATTGGTCATCTTTAACCAAACCGCTATTTTTTATTTAAAAATATTTTGAATTTACAGACACGCCAAGTCTACTAATTTTTTATATGTATGGATATAGATTTATCTCATAGAGCCGTCGCCGCGTCGTAAAAATGGAAACAGGTTTTGAACGATAAATAAATGGTAGAGCGGTCAGTGACGCTACCTATTCAAAGTATAGCTAATAGTAGGATTAGGTACTTCCCCATGTATCACGTCATCTGGCATCACAACAAAGCTTCGAAATAAGCGTGTTTCAACCTTTTTCCTCTTGCCAATTACCAAATTCGTCACCCTCCTCGCTAACTGTCGTAAATAGCAATTGATAATTTTTCAGTAGTTGCGTTAGCTGTGGCTTTATTTTAATGAATTCATAACTTTTTATATTGCTCTTGGCTTCCTCTTTTAAGTTAATAGTTGCCCTAAAGCCCTAAGGTATCTATTTATTTATTTCTATTCATTTGAAGCAGATACGTCACTCTCTAAGAAATTCTCTGAAAAATTATCAATTGCTAGTTACGACAGTTAGTGAGGAGGGTGACGAATTATCTTAAAGGTACTAATGTACATATGTCATGTTACATGACATATGTACATGACTCATGTATGTATCGTATACTACTTATTTATAAATTTAAAATGTCACTTACGGGATATCTTCCGTGATTATTTGTTTGTTTGAGTTCCCTATATTTCGACGCTGTTGCAAGCGCCATGATCGCGGGTTGACTGGAGATTGCGGGTGGATGAAAATAAATTGTTAGGAGCAGACAAATCTGTCTACCCTCTTTCTTTGTCTCTTGCTACGCGCACTACTGGAACTCGACACTAAGTCACGGCAAAACACACTCACAGTATCAACACGTTTTTTGGAGTCTTTATAACGATGCCGGCTGCCATTTATGAGCATGTTCATAACTGGATTCCACGTACTTGACAATTTGAAGCCATCCTCTCGATTGAAATTCTTGTGTTTTCTTATTTCAATTGCTTCTCTTGTCAGCCTTGGTATGTAATGTTTGTCCGTGGACAAAATACTTGGCTTGTGAAATTCAATCCAGTGATTGGGCCCTGACTGCAGCAGATGTTCAGCTATGGCCGATTTTTGCTCATCATTGTTTTTGACAGCTTTAATGTGCTCTTTGATGCGGCACGAGACAGTTCTCTTCGTCTGACCTATGTATGAGCTGCCACAGCTGCAATCAATTTTATAAACCCCAGGATGTTCATATGGGAGTATATCCTTAGGGGAACGCAGACTTTGTGCAATTTTCCTATGAGGAGTAAACACGGTCTTTATCGAGTATTTACTCAATAAACGACCTATCTTGTCCGTTACTCCTCTCAGATATGGCAAGAAAGTTGTTTGGCGCTCCACTGTAGATCTGGTAGCTCGTTTCTTTTCTGGTCTTACTGCTCCATCATTTGTTCTGTAGCCATTCATGAGTAGCACCTTCTGCACATGGGACAATTCACCAGTAAGGTGTTCAGTATCACAAAGATCAAATGCGCGATTTGTAAGTGAGGTGACTACAGAATTGAGGTGACAGGGGTGATGATGTGAGGTGGCGTGTAAATAACGGTCCGTGTGAGTCGGCTTCCTGTAAACTGAATGGCTTAGGGTCCCATCACTCCTTGCAATGACCTCGACGTCAAGAAAGGCTAAAGACCGATCCTTTTCCAATTCCACTGTGAAACGCATGGCCGTATGGATATTATTCAAGTGGGTCAAACATCTCTCAACTTCTGGTACTCCACCTCTGACGATGCAGAATACATCATCTACACATCGAAGACTTGGTTGATGGAACACATCGAAGACTTGGCTATTTCTACTTGTCCTGTGCCTATCAAGGTTTGGAAGCGGTATAGGTCGATAAAGACCGTGTTTACTCCTCATAGGAAAATTGCACAAAGTCTGCGTTCCCCTAAGGATATACTCCCATATGAACATCCTGGGGTTTATAAAATTGATTGCAGCTGTGGCAGCTCATACATAGGTCAGACGAAGAGAACTGTCTCGTGCCGCATCAAAGAGCACATTAAAGCTGTCAAAAACAATGATGAGCAAAAATCGGCCATAGCTGAACATCTGCTGCAGTCAGGGCCCAATCACTGGATTGAATTTCACAAGCCAAGTATTTTGTCCACGGACAAACATTACATACCAAGGCTGACAAGAGAAGCAATTGAAATAAGAAAACACAAGAATTTCAATCGAGAGGATGGCTTCAAATTGTCAAGTACGTGGAATCCAGTTATGAACATGCTCATAAATGGCAGCCGGCATCGTTATAAAGACTCCAAAAAACGTGTTGATACTGTGAGTGTGTTTTGCCGTGACTTAGTGTCGAGTTCCAGTAGTGCGCGTAGCAAGAGACAAAGAAAGAGGGTAGACAGATTTGTCTGCTCCTAACAATTTATTTTCATCCACCCGCAATCTCCAGTCAACCCGCGATCATGGCGCTTGCAACAGCGTCGAAATATAGGGAACTCAAACAAACAAATAATCACGGAAGATATCCCGTAAGTGACATTTTAAATTTAAAGACAAACCGTGAAAGCTTAAAACAGTACTTATTTATATTTATGTACCTACTTGATAAATTAAATTATCGAAGAGATATTATTATATTATCTTCTATCTATACTTTGTGATGTCTTATTTATCAATGATATTTCTTTATTAAGGGCACGGTGTGTTTTAGCGCCCCGAGTGAATTGATTTACATGAAGCGATATCCGTGATATCGCGCTAGTCGTGCCCGCCAGCTGTATCGTCGTGCTTTTTTTATTGTAGGTATATAAAAAAAACAAATGTTTTTTTTTAAATTCTTAGTTTTTTTGTTAATGTACGATAACTTAATACATACTAGGGTTTTCGCGTTCCCGGCCTATTTGAGTTCCCGGGAATCGGGAATTTTTTCTCTTAATTCCCGGGAATTCCCGGGTACCCGGGAATTTTCATGTTTTTTGTATAAATATAGTTTTTCTCGTATATTTCAACGTTAAACTTGTGTAAGTACTTTAAACATGATAAATTGTCTAACATACCAATCAACTTTTCTTTTTAAAATAAAAATCTAACACTTATTAAAAAAATTGAACTAGGAACAGTTTACCTACAGTCATTTATTGTGCGACGTCGCGAGTTTCTTTAATGAAAAAAAAAGTCTTCTCTTCATATAATATGGCAATATTACGGAATAACAATAGGGTGAATGACTATAAAGGGTGTTACCAAATTAGTGTAATATCTTAAAACCACATGATCTACTACTGGTGTAGAATGACCGAGCACGGGATTTAGATTGATTAAAAATAAAAAATAAAAAAAAATCTTGCGGTTGTGATATTTGATCAAAACATAACCAGCTAATATGGTACAAGCAAAAAAATAAAATTTGCTGGGTAAAAATTTTATTCGTTGGAATATTTCGAACCACTCATCAATGAATATAAGCATGGTGACACAGCTGGCTAGCACGACTAGCACGAAATCATTCTTTGCAGTAGGTTAACTTGGGGCGCAAAAAGGGCACGAAAATTACTTTTTTTTTAAATAAACTATTTTATATTTAAAATAAAAACCATTTAGGGTTAATTTGTGACCAGTAGATCACACTGTTTGAAGGAATTACACGAATTCATTTACGCCCTGTATATTTTCATTATGAATCTCGAAATTACACAAAAGATAAGCATTGTGAATAGTTTCTACTTACAAATGAAACATTTACAAAAAAAAAACAAGCGTTTAGAATTTGTTTATTAAACAGAGACAACAGTACTATGTGCTGAAATCACGATACATTTACCCAATTCTAAGTTCACACCACGCAGTACAACGTCCGTTTCACTCGAGAAAATGCTCTAAAATCTTCGGAAGCGTGCAGACCCTTCATTTTTCATAATCATTTCTTCATTTCAAATAATTCCCGGGTACCCGGGATTCCCGCCAAATAATTCCCGGGTCCTGAAATCACCAAATTCCCGGGAATTCCCGGTTCCGGGTACCCGGGGCGAAAACCCTAATACATACCAGTAATAACAGATCATTGTGGTTTTAAGGAATTCGTCTACATACATACCTATATGAATACCTACATAGATTACTGACTTACCAAAATCAGTATCGGATGACAGCTTGAAGGGTAATTTTGGAGGTCTTTCAAGAATATCTATCTCATCTATTTTTAACCGACTTCAAAAAGAAGGAGGTTCTCAATTCGTCTGAAAGTTTTTTTTCTTTTTTTGTTTGTTTTGCGATATTTCCGCCAATTATGAATGGATTTTGATTATTCTTTTTTTGTTTGGTAGGCCATACTTTAGAGGTGGTCCCATATAAATTTTATCGAAATTTATTCAGCGCTTTTCGAAAAAATCATCAAAAACAAAAAATATAATACTTAGATGACGTTTTGGTTTGTGGTTCCCTTCAACAAAAGTTTTGATGAGGACTTTCAATCTGTGTTTTAACTGTCATCACAAAAACATTAGCCAAGAACAAAGAAGATTGTGTGTATTTGTAAAAATACATACAATCATCACAAAAATTTGTAAAATGGCACAAAAACGTATGTAATAAATAACATTAAATAAAAGTAAAAAGCGACTTCAAAAACAAACTAAAAACAGTAAAATAATTACCATAATATAAAATTAACAGTTTCAGAAGTCGGTGCAATTCTACTCTGAAACAAATAAAAGCCACCGACTTCTGAAACTGTTAATTTTATATTATGGTAATTATTTTACTCTTTTTAGTTTTTTTTGAAGTCGCTTTTTACTTTTATTGAAATTTATTTTATTACCCAAAATAATTGGCCATAATTATTGTAGGTGCCATTGTTTCCATAATATGATGCTAGCGGACCAGTTAGAAGGCCTATGATTAACAGTGGCCGGTAAATAACGAAGATCATCAGACTTAGAACCTGTCCACATCTCCACGTCACGACGTCGTCATCGTGGAACGGTGCGGTAACGCGGCACGGTGCGTTGACGTAACGTGAAAATTTACGTTACCATATCGTAACACGTTCCGCCTCTAGCCGCAAGCGCGTACACGTAACGTAATACATGCGCTCCGCCCGCGCTCTCCAAGCCCGCCATTTACTCGCCGTCTATGTGCTTCGATGCTTTAAAACCATACCTTACTGTTTCTCTTTAAAATTCAGGATCTACAGCTACAGTTGCAAGAAGTAAGCCGCAAATTGTTTGCGTCAGCAGGGTCTTTACGGAGATTGCGCAATTTTCTGCCAACTGCCACTAAAACTGCGCTCGCCCAATCCCTTCTTCTCCCAATCCTTGATTACGCCGATGTCAGCTATCCTGATCTTACTGAAGTGCAGCTAGATAAGCTTGAGCGACTCCAAAACTTTTGCATCAGATTCATATTTGGTTTACGCAAATATGATCATGTTTCAGAATTTCGCATTAAGCTCAACTGGCTGCCAATCCGCCTTCGCCGGAATGCTCGTATCTTATCATTGCTTTGCAGTATTCTGTTCAATCCTGCAACCCCCTTTTATCTCAAAGAACGTTTTAAGTTCCTTCATGACACTCATATTAGAGACTTAAGATCATCGGAAGATTTGAGACTTTTAATGCCCTCGCATGCCACCAAATTCTATGACAAATCGTTCACAGTCCAGGCTATATATACGTTTGTGGAATGCGCTGCCGATGCCAGTAAGACAAGCTCAGTCACTGGATTCTTTTAAAAAATTAGTCAAAGATCATTTCTACTCTCAACACATTTCTATTTCTTCATGATATCAATACCTCATCATCAACCTACTTTGTTTTTCCTTATCGCTTAACTATATAACATATTTATACATATAAACAATATATATAATATATATAATTTTTATATGTAAGTATTATGTCTATGTATTGTGTGTAGTATATAGTATAAATATTTTCCAGCAGTACACCACGGACTATCCCCCCTATCTTATTCATTGTTTTCCTGTCCATCCAAAGGTTGTCTGGTAGATATCGCTATCAGCGATAAGACCGCCATTGTACCCTTCACAAAATTATTTTGTATAAGAGCTATGTTACAATTTTGGTGTACAATAAAGTATATTCTATTCTATTCTATCTACAGTGTCAACGATAAATCTAACAATGATCCTGATGTGCTTTTTTACGATTCGGTAACGTAAATTTGCACGTTATGTCAACGCACCGTGCCGCGTTACCGCACCGTTTTATGTGACGTGGAGATGTGGACAGGCCCTTACCTTAATATAAGGTATAACGGGCTGGTATCCGCAACTCCACGTCTAAGCGCGTATTTTGCGTGATGGGTGGTAAGTATAATTACTCGATTCACCCTAACTCCTCGAAAAAGGCCAGCACACCCTTGATGTTACTGGTGATCTCTCGGAGAGTACCTGGGTTACCGAAGTACTTGGCCCTGTATGTGGCGACCTCAGGGCAGTTTAGTAGCACGTGGGCTGCCGTCTCGTCCTCCTCCATGCATGCTCTGCACAGTGGGCTGTCTGTAACTCCAATGACAAAGAAGTGTTTGTTAAAAGAACCATGGCCAATGATGGCTGCTGTGACTGTACGTAGTTGTTGCTTTGACAGCCGGAGCGCTTTTTTAGTGAGACGACCGTCAAGTACGTCCGTAAGGCCCTTACCTTTCACGAACGCAATTGACAAAGGACGGACCATATCGGCGCGAGCGCAGCGACTTCGCCACGTAAGGAGCTTTCAAGATTCATTTTTAGGGTTCCGTACCCAAAGGGTAAAACGGGACCCTATTACTAAGGCTCCGCAGTCCGTCTGTCCGTCTGTCACCAGGCTGTATCTCATGAACCGTGATAGTTAGACAGTTGAAATTTTCACAGATGATGTATTTCTGTTGCCGCTATAACAACAAATACTAAAAAACAGAATAAGATAAATATTTAAGGGGCTCCCATACAACAAGCATGATTTTTTTGCTGTTTTTATAGATATAGGTACGGAACCCTTCGTGCGCGAGTCCGACTCGCACTTGGCCGGTTTTTTCTTTAGCTTATAGTTTACACATATTAAAAATGGCTGAAATCTATTCAGTAGCCGATTCTTAACAAACTAATTTCAAGGTTTGCGTTTATTATGTTCCACGTTGTTTAGATTTTTTTGAAGGTCATGCGTGTACTTTTGTCTTTCCACAATTGACAACATTTCAAAACTGACAGGACCTTAAATTAAAACAAAAATACCGTTTCTTTATTTTCGTGTCCTGAGTTCAAATACATATATATTTTTTCATTTCCTCATTTCTGAGAAAAAATTGAAAATCAAAAAACATGTGATGACGTCACATAAACGGTGGAATGAGGAGTTACCTTTGCCTATGCGTTCCAATGTTTAACATTTAATGTCAAACAAGACATGTCAATGTCACATGTATGAAGTTAAACAAAACAAGTGTTAAATGACAGTGACATCTAACTAACAGTTTTTTTGACGGCTCACAGTAAAGTAAAGGTTACGTGTATTACTTTATTTGGCGTCTTTTTAGAATACGCCGAATTTCAAAATTGAAATTATGAATGAAAAGTACATAATTTCGAAAAACGGGAAAATACGGGTGCTCTGGATTTGGATTTACTTTTATATAACGTAATAATACATGCAGGTTAAAAGTATGAAATGTTGTCAATTATAATTTCGGCACCTACGGTTTGTTTGGTTAAGATTGTATTTTGAAATATTGTAACTCTGATAAAAAAGTGTTTTTTTTTTAATCTTTATCTAATGGTTTTATCGCTGTGCGATAATGTCGCCGCGTAAAATTGTCAAAATTAAACTTATACCGGGTGAACTTTTTACCGTCTGGAAAAAAATGGGTGTACTATGTGAATGGAGTAGAAGCTTATGGCATAGTTTTTTTTTTGTATATCGAATAGGCACTGTACGTGTACTTAAGAAAGGGTGCTAATTAAACAGACTTCTTTTTAATAGCAACATTCGCCTCTAAAAATCTACATTTCCTTCTAAATTACTAAGTCAGCCACAATTAACGAGCGTCTGAATGATACTATCTTAGCCACTAGTTATCTTCTATTTAAGCCACTGTTCGTCACCCACTTTCATTTTCACAATAAAAACAAATGAAAAACAAAAAGCAGGGGGCTTACCATGCCCTCTTAAAGCAGGGCAGAAGTTGCCTGGAAGATGAACTGCCCTGCTTTTTTGTACTATGACATCGTTAGAGCAGGCCTGCGACAGGCCTGCTACGTTGACGTTTACGTAATCCGTTCACCTGTTTTTTTTGTATAGACTTTTCGTAACATGAACAAGCTTATCCGCTCAACTTGGTTGAATAGTCGTTCACCTTTTGTACTGTCATGGTACGATTTTTAGCGATTCAGAAGCAGGCCTGCTTTTGAACGGATATTGACTGGCTGGCATTTGAACGTTTTCATAAGACGTCATGGTAAGCCCCCAGAGTCGACTATTTATGTCTGCAGGGTTTAAAGTAACCTAACACGAAGGGAATGACGGGGGCTTCGTTCGCTCGCTTTGCTCGGTCACTCTACCCCCCGTCATCCCCTTCGAACCTAACCTATCCGTGTCGGGGTGCCCAAAAATTTAGTTGGCGTTGTAAACAAGACGAATTAGTTTATTAGAGGTTATCTCATTTTCCCGTTGCTTAGTTATAAAATGAGAAGTTTGGTCACGTGGCCAATAAATAAATTTGTGGCTTGATTTATTATTTCTCCTTAAGAAATGCCTCGACAATTTAGTTGCACCGTTGCACGGTTCCAAAAAGTAGGTCCTATGGAGAAGAAGCTAGGAGCTCCATGGATACTCTTTTGTAGCTCATGAATCAGGGCTCTGGTCGAGTGTTTCAGGCATACCCGAATAAAATTCGTGAGAATAACCATATTCAACCATTAACTTGAAATTAATATTAAAAAAACCGGCCAAGTGCGTGTCAATAGGGTTCTGTAGTTGCACAATAATGCGGACTAAGAAGAGGGCTTCGTAATTTTTCAATGGAATTTGTACAAACTTTTTACTTTTCCAGTTGGTCGACTAGGTAGGTACCTGTTACTCGTAAACTTGTAAAGCCTACTTAGCTGTTATAGTTTTCCTTTTAACTTCGTTGTATATACTACTGCCGTGAATTGTTTCACATATCTAAAATTAACTGTTTAGCTGGCAGGGTGGGGGGGGGCGGGGGCTCCGATCTCTCACTACAGCATTCTGCTACGCTGATTTCTGACAAATTCTATGAAATAAGATGATATTATTATTCTTAGGAAACATCTGCTCAATCCTCATTGTCAGTAGCGTGATAATACATATCTCACTTATTAAGCTTATTGTGGATAATGCCTACCCGACGTATTAAGCTTATACGTCTCAGTATGTGGAATATGTGGAAATAATGTTCCGCTGCGCAGCTCCTATGAGCAATAGCGTGATGGTATATCCAGCATAATTGTCGCTCTTTACACAACACATCAGCGAAAGTTCCATCAAAATCCATCCACGGGATTTTAAGTGATGCCCGGACAGACAGACTATAATTCCAAAAAAAATTGTTTTCGTTTCTGTATCGAAGTACCCCCCAATCGAAATTTTGGAAAAATATTTAATGTACAGACAAAGTGCACTTTGAGTTTTATTAATAGTATAGATAAAGTTAGTAATCCTAGGGATTATGAAGAATTAAAACACAATAAATATTTTTATCTGATTTTATTTCAACAAAGTTTCGCATAATACGAAATAATCTAGGAAATAAAACCCGTATAAACACCATTATCTGCTCTCATATTTTGCGTTAAAATTAATAACATGAAAATTCTTTAGCACTAAATAACAATGTACATATACTTGATGTGGTTCTCTAACAAAACTAAAATAAAAAAAAGTGTGAAAGTAATATTTTTGAAAATGACGCATATGTTGAGTTATTGGGTCCGTTTTTATGAATGACACATGCAGTGCAAAGACCGAGAAAAATTGTCTAAAATAGGCTTTTTATTTAATTTTTCGAACTTTTTGCACTTGTCGTTTTCTCAGTGGACCCTTGAAATGCTAGAGGACACACTGGCAAAGCCTTGAAGAGTTCATGTTTACACATGTGTATGCAGGGAGAATCTGGTACATTTTGGTCTTTTCTGTAATATTGTAACTCGCATTCGCATCCGGGCTCGCATGGATCAGTGTTATTGCAAGTACCAAAAATTCTTTGATAAATATCTGCCGTAGGTGGGCAGGCTTTTTTGCAGTCTGTCATGACCTCGTGCTTGCCACAGCTGCGGGGTGCTGTAAAAATAATTAAAGGGTTAGGATAGGTAATTTGGTATACATGGTCCTGTGTGGAAATCGTCTACTGGTTGTCGGTGTAAAGGGTTCTATACACCAAACCCATCGACCCACCAACCCGCCGACAAACCCCGCTGTGTTGTCGGCGGCTTTATTTTTAGAGAATCATCATCGGGCGGGTCGGCGGGTTTGGTGTGTAGAATCATCAATAGTGTGGTAGAAAATGATTTATTTTAGTGATGGACGGACCAAGCTACGTTTTTTCTATTAACGTCCTGCGAGTGCGTCGGCGTCGTAACGAGGCGTATAAACTGTCTACACCAGTGCGCTTTCATGTTCATCTTGCGTCTTCGTCTGAAGCATGCGTGAAGCGCCATAGCGCATGCAATAGCGCATGCCTTAATACTAGTTCAACAAAAGCGCATGCCCCTAGCGCACGCTAATCCGTCTATTGTATGTCGACTGACAACTGACCGAGGCGCACCGTTGTTGACGATAAGCTGCATGCGTCTTATGGCAATCAATATTGCATGCCCTTGACGCAAGAGGAATTGAAAGTTGAAAGCGCACGATGAACATGAAAGCGCACTAGTGTAGACATACCAATATGACTGTACTGCATTGAAAAATAAATAGCCGGTCGTCGCGCGAGAAGAAACCGGTTAAAACTTGCCAAGCGATAAATGTATTTTTTTTAAATTATTTATTGCCCATCAGTCGCATCTAGGTAATCTAATCTAATATTTAGATTAGATTACCTTCAAAGAAACAAATAAGTAAACAAACATACGGCATTTCTCGATAGGTATACAAGTTCCAGATTCGTCTCTTGCGTATCCATCATCACAGTAGCACGAAGGTTGACACTCTTGATACTCCTGAAGACAGTCGGTCTTGTTTTGTAAATGGAGTGCTGCGCACACATTGTCGCATGGACCGCCGCATGCATAATGTTCATTGGCGCCCGGACATTTTTCTGAAAATATTTAAGAAAATGTTAAAACTATTTTTCATCACTCTGCTTATCGTAATCGCCCGTCTTTTCTCGTATTCACTAGGCTGCAAATGTTTCAGGACATTAATCGCCATTTATTCTGTGGCTAGACGCCTAAGTTACACGCATGACCCGACAGGGCCAAGCACTGATTTTAATTTGGAATAACACATAAAACATAACTTCACGCCTTATTCCCCGAAGGGTTGGCAGAGGTGTATAGTATACACCCACGTTTCGCCGTTATGTTTAAGTCCCATGTAATACGGGGCGAGCCTATTGCCATCAACCGGGCACAAATCCAGACTCCGAGCTGCTACTAAGAAATTCCACACGGAAAAACCCAATAACACTTTGCCCGACCTGGGGATCGAACCCAAGACCTCACGCTCAGCAGTCGCGCTTACAACCACTAGACCAACGAGGCAGTCAAAAAATTTGGAATAAAGTTTTAAATAAACTTATCAATCACTACAAACTACCTGTGGTAGATTTACGTTTTATTTTTGTGTCATGCTATTGTGACGCTGTAGGCATAACTTTATTTGTCATCTACAAGGTGTAACATAAATAACGCACAACCTCATAAGCTATGTCTATATCTACACCAGTGCGCTTTCATGTTCATCTTACGTCTTCGGCTGAAGCATGCGTGAAACGCCATAGCGCATGCCTTAATACTAGTTCGACAAAAGCGCATGCCCCTAGCGCACGCTAATCCGTCTATTATATGTAGACTGACGACTGACCGAGGCGCACCGGTGTAGACGATAAGCTGCATGCGTCTTATGGCAATCAATATTGCATGCGCTTGACGCAAGAGGAATTGAAAGTTGAAAACGCAAGATGAACATGAAAGCGCACTGGTGTAGACATACCATTAAGGGGTCACTGTACTCATCGTTATGAACAACTTTTACTATGGCACCAAATATGAAATCGCGAAAAAAAAAACAGATTTTCCTTACATTTATGTTCGCGTAACTCGTCAAAATGTTAATTTATATAGAATAGCTGTTTTTTTTTTCGTTATTTCACCTTTGGTCCTATAGTAAAAGTTGTTCATAATGATGAGTACAGTGTCCCATTAAGAGGTTGTGCGTGAGGATGGACTGTGGTGATCAAAGGGTTAATTTGTCGCCGACTATATTTTTATGTTGCCAGATGATCGGAGGGAGTCCTGGCGATATCGTGTCGGTCTTGACGGGACATTATTTTGGATGTAGGTATATTTTGATGTTACGTTCTATAGGACCATCTGGGGGAAAATTCGACTAACAAAACAATTGCGCAACGCAAACGAACCACAACCGTCATTCAGTTTTTAATTATTTCACCGAAAACGAATTAGTCCATTAATTATTAATTTTAGTGCTTTTATGTCACGCTTTAGTACCATAGCAGTAACACAAACTCACTTATAGAGCTATTTAGAATTTACGTTATTTAGCAATTGCATTAGGAGTCGCTATGGTACTATTTAGTACTATGGAAGAGTTTTCATGACTTTACAGAATTAGCGCCATAGAGATGTTGAGGGAGCTTTTAAGGAGCTAAAAGGTTACGTAATGGTTGTGCAAGGTACTTTTATAGTGCAGATTGATACTGTAATAATGTTTTCGATACTTCTACAATACTAGTACTGTAAAAGTTATTTTTACGCATTATTAGTGCAAAATAGATACATAAAAGTGTCAGAAAGGTCGTCTATAGTACTAAATAGTACCATAATCGCTTTTTTCATACCTATTACAGTGCAACACTTTAAAGATTCTTTTGTATGGTCCTGTAAGCGTTCTAAGAGCTAAATTATAGAACTTAAATGCTCTTTAATCTTATAGAACCAAAACGCTCTTTTAAAAACCTTTGTGGTACAAGCAGTCACAATGGTTACCACTATAGGCCTACTATATCACTATTTGGTGTTATAACACCCTGGTTATAGAAGCTTTTGTTACTTGGGTTGTTTACGGAAACTGACAAAATGATTGGTTTTGTTTTTTGTGTCAAACAATTTGACAGCTTTTGAAATTGAAAACTGAATGAACGGTTCGGCCTTGGTTCGGTACGCCAGCACATCAAGCTACCCGAAACTGTCAAATTTTCCCAATCAACCTTGAACCTAATGCTTTTGCGATAAAGATGAAAATCTATTAAAGAAAGACAGACTGTAGTAGCTTTATGTGCTGGCGTCTGTACATTGCCTACATATACCGTACGTACGTTTATCTATACAAGGTTAGTCAGAAAGGGGGTACTAATCCGAAAGGGTGTTAACGTACACATAATAATGAGTATCTTTTGTTCTACAACTTTTCCCAAAAGTCAATAGTTTAAGAGAAACAGTTGATTAAAAATCTCTAAAAATAATCTCTAAAATCTATCTACCCCCGTTAACGATCAGCTGTGTTTACATTTTAGGTCATATTTGGGGTCATGAATTCGAAGCACCATTTTCTGAATTTGTGGCTAAAGCAGGGATGAATAATTTTTGAAAAAACTAAAATAAAAATCATTTTATGTGGAAAAAAAATGTATCGAATTTTGAAATTTTAACACTTGCTTTCAAACAGTCATCAGCGATTCTATAAGTGGGCTTCGGATTAGTACCCCCTTTCCGACTAACCTTGTATACGGCATTCATCAATAGGTATGCAGTTTCCAGTATTATCTCTTGCGTATCCATCATTACAGTAGCACCTATGCCCCAACTGCCGCAAGTAGTGTCCGTCATCTTCCAGAGGACAGTCCGTCTTGTTTTGTATATGAAGTGTGGCGCAGACGTTATCGCATGGCAAGCCTAATTCAACACCTTCATTGGGGCCTTGACATTTACCTAAAAATATTAATTATTGGTAATTTTTGCAGTTCAATTTAAGATTAGGTAATATTATATTATACATAAATAAAGTCCTGTACATAAACAAAATCAACGGTAGCAATCTCGGTTTTAGCAACTTTCAAGCAAACTAAAAGTTAACCCTTTGACCGCCTCGGACGTCTATGGACGTCAAATTAAAACGTGCTCACGACACCTCCGACGGCATGACACGTCAAAAACACCACTTTTTACAGTTAAAAAGTTTGACGTCCATAGACGTCCGTGGCGGTCAAAAGGTTAAGCAACTATGGCCCTAATGGAACATTGAAGTCTTTGGAATTAAATCGAGATTTTTTGTCGAATTAGCAAACAATATGGCCATGTTTGGATAATAATATATTAAACAAGCAGTTTATCCCTACTAATATAATAAATGCGAAAGTAACCCTGTCTGTCTGTTTATAACGCTTTCACGCCTAAACCGCTGAACCGATATTGATGAAACTTGGTACAGAGATAGTCTGGAACCTGGAGAAGGACATAGGCTACTTTTCTCCCGACAAATACGAAATACACGATGAACGAGATCCACGCGGGAGAGGCCACGAGCGACCTTTGGTTTTCAATATTTTTGAATTTTCTGCATCTCAGCCTCGTTAACTCACTAACTGCCAAAAAGTCATCTTTGATTCTATTCAACTCAATAGAATGTGTAAAAAAATATTTGATCGTTGCCACAGATCATTCTCTGCTTTGATTGTATAATCAAAGATTCTCTGTTTACGGAATTTTCATCATCAACTCTCCCTATCACAGTATTCACAGTCCATCATTGTCCATTCGCGTATTTACTAGGACACAAAATTACATAAAATAAATGAAATATTGCGGTACATATTGTTACCTAAAGGTTCGCGCATATTATGACGGGCCGCAGCGGGTCGGGTCGCACCGCAAAAATCCGCTCAAATTGTTCGTAAGTATATACCTATTTGTTTCCGCCGCGGATTTTGGTTGCGTGCGATGTGGCCCGCCACGCCCCGCTGCGCCCCGACACAGTGTGCAAGCGGATTGGAGTGTACGCGCGAACGTGTTCATTTTAAGATATTTGCGTTTTTTTGGTATTCGCGTGCTCCTGTGGTGTTCACAAGAATGGATGAAGAGCTTTTTACTAATTTAGTTCATGGATACAAAGAGCTGTAATGATTTGGAACTCTGGCAGGGCAGAACACTGTACTAAAAATCCGTCAATGCGCTGCGACCCGGCCCGTCACTAATGTGCTAAGTAAGCATTTTGCGCTGGGCTACAGCCCGCTCTGCCTCGCTGCGGCCCGACATAATGTGCGCGAACCTTAATTCAACAACAACTAACAATCTTTTTCCAGTGATCTATTTCTTTCTATGAAATTTCGTTCGTACCTATACCTACTGTTCAAACAAGTCGCGCGAAGTCTGGCGAAGTTTTCAGCAACATATTTCCCTGATGTTTATTGGCTGAAGGAGAGAGTGACAGCATTTGAATTTTTTACGTTTACATAGGTACCTACGTAAAATATAAACATATTGAGACGGCTTAGTAGGCGTTTCGGCCGCTGAGTTTCGTCCGATCCGGCCGAAACAGCCATTTCATTATTATTAATATTTTTGAGTGGTGTTTCGGACGAATTCTTTTTTAAAGGCAAAGTAACGTCAGAAACATAATCAAATAATACCTATTTTACTTTGTGGCCATGGATAAATCGAAATGTACAATCAAATAAAAAGTCTTATTTTTTTTCTGAATCCTTAATAGGTGGTTAAGATTCGATCACTAAGGCAAACGGAAAGAAAAAAAAAATTTTTTTGGCACTAGTTCCCCTGTGGTGTAAATCTATCTATACCAGTAGCAGATCATGCAGTTTTAAGGAATTACACGAATTCGTTAAGACCCTGTATAAGACTGAATATTGTGATTTATCATGTTTACTGTTGATTGTTGTAATTGTAAGTATATTAAACTTTATCTTTGTCCAACAATTCCCTGACTTTTACTTCAATAATATAACCCTGCCTAAGATTTTTCATTCTGACCGTACAAAATTTGCTTCAAAAAAAGTGTTGTCCGAAACGCCACTCAAAAATAATAATAATAATTAAATGGGTGTTTCGGCCGGATCGGACGAAACTCAGCGGCCGAAACGCCTACTAAGACATTGAGACATAGGTAATTTAATATTCTCGCTTACCTCTTATTGAATTGTATTTATAGATATTTATTTAGTTTGCTTGAAAATAATTTTAAATGTTACATCATAATTATGGTGTCGCTCGCGGCGTCGCGTCGCCCGCGTGTAAATCGTATATTGCGTATTCCGTATTGTTCGGGATAAAAGAAGCCTATGTCCTTCTCCAGGTTCCAGACTATCTCTGTATCGAGTTTCATCAAAATCGGTTCAGCGGTTTAGTCGTGAAAGCGTCTAACACTCAGTTGCAAGAAAGGTCCATTAAATTTTAATGCTCTCATTAGAATGTTACCTAATGCTCCATTAACCTCTTCTGTCCATTGCAAGAAGCTAGATTTAATGGAATGATTAATTATCCATTAAAATTATTTTCTGATGTGTCAAACTCCCCATGATTTCAATATATGATAATTAGTAAATTTAGAACGAACTACGACCTAATTAGTGTTCATGCAATAGCCATTAATTTAATGGAAACATTATTCTTAATGACGGATTAGTTAATGATCACCTAATGGTATCTTTCTTGCAACTCAGTGATAGACAAACAGTTACTTTCACATTTACCTATAATAATTATAGTAGGGATTAAATGGATATATAAGGATTTGCTTTGTCGTAATAAAGTAAAGTGTCGTTAAAAAAGGTAAATAAATACAGTGCCTTATGTACCTAGCAACCGCGAATAATAAAGTTACAACATGGTTACATCACAAAAATGTTTAGTAAAAAACTATTATGGAAGAAATCTGTTCCATATTCAATTGGTGTCGCTTGCCCCTTAACCCTTTTATTTAACCACCCTAGTCGGATAAATCCGACATAAAATTTCGTGTCCATTTTGCCCACGTCAGTTATGTGTTCATCCGTTTCTATTCATATAAAGGTAAATAAAATTGTCGGATATATCCGACTGGGGCGGTTAAAGGGTTAAACCCGGTCCACTTCACCCACGATAATTATGATTGACTATTTCAGGACACCACTTACCACATTGTTTTTTAGTGATGCAATTGCCCTCAAGGTCTCTGATAAAACCTTCCTTACACACACATTTGTCACTGCAATATTGGACTACTGCGAGACACAAATATTCTTCATAATCCCCACAAACCTTTTCAGGAGGACACGAATTCACGCAACGGGATTCTTCGTTCGGCCCACATTCTAAAACAATAAATATTTTATAATGATAAACCGAAACCAGTCAGTTAGTTAGTACCTTGGCTCGCTGCCTTTTAAGCGCACTTCAGACCACTTTAGACTACGCTATACCTACTAATTCGCTATATCTATAGTAAAGCATAGCGTTTGCCGTATGTATGTTTTAAACAATGATATAAATATTTGTTGAATCGCGAATATTATTAGACAGGTTCAACCATTTCGTTTTTACATCATTTTTGTATTTGTACTTCCCCGTCAGCGTCGATCAACAAATTATTATCTTCTATTTTTAGGTTTAATAAAAACATTATATTTTCCTCATGATGATGAATGATGATGTTTTTTTTTTTTAAATTATACATGAAGCCTTACCTACTAAATCATGTACCTACCTAAATAAAATTTGAACAAGAATACTCGAAAGGATTTTATTAATTATCGATTTTTTTTTTCCAAATGTCAAAAGTCATATTTTGTCTAATGCGAATTACGAGGTATTCTTGGGAAAAAAATAGGATTATTGTAGTTAAATAATACGCAGCATATATGAGCAGATAAACAGGCGCATTATTCATAATCAACTTATTTGCATTCAAATTAAATCGTAAGCCAGTCGTAAATATGGGTTGCGAGGTTTTCTTGTTAAATGACATAAAATGTGTTTGACCAAAATTACCATTTACGAGGTTTTAACAGGAGCCCAAGGGCCCAATTCTTCTAAAATAAATCTTGATAAATCACAACCGAACCAAGGCCGAACCGTTCATACAGACAGGGGCCTAATTCTCCTAAAATAAATTGTTGCCAAACGCAATCGAACCACAATCGTCAGTCAGTTTTTGTTTTCGAAAACTTTCAAAATGATTGATTTTGTTTTTTGTGTCAAACAATTTGATAGCTTTTGAAATTGAGAACTGTCTGAATGAACGGTTCCGCCTTGGTTCGGTTGTGATTTATCAAGATTTATTTTAGGAGAATTGGGCCCCAGTTCTCAATTTCAAAAGCTATCAAATCGTTTGACACAAAAAACAAAATCAATCATTTTGAAAGTTTTTGAAAACAAAAACTGACTGACGGTTGTGGTTCGATTGCGTTTGGCAATAATTTATTTTAGGAGAATTAGGCCCCAATTCTCCTAAAAGAAATCTTGTTTTCAATTTCAAAAGCTGTCAAATTGTTTGGACATAAAAAACAAAAACAATCACTTTGTCCGTTTTCGTAAACAAAAACTGATTGACGGTTTTGATTCGTTTAGGTACGTTTGGCCACGATTTTGTTAGTCGAGTTGGCTCCCTGGGGGGTTACCATGATCTGTTATAGCAGGAATGTTTTAATATTATTACGAGAGTTGGTAAGAGATGGCGCTAGAGAGCTGTCTAGCGCTGTCACTTTACCACTCTCGTAATAATATTAAAACATTCCTGCTATAACAGATCATGGTAACCTCCCTGGTCGCTGACGTTATGAACTTGCCTGTATGTTCCACATCCGGCACAATAATATCTCTGGACTCAGAGAACCCCACACACAACACCACACAACTCGAGAACACCACAAGAAATGATCCTAACATGTTGACGACTCAAAGTGTTTTGATACAAACGGTGACTCGGCTCTATTTTATACTTCTCGTAGACACGAATTAGGGGCCCTCCTATGATTGAAGTTGTGTAAATTCAATCATCGATATAGCTAACTACAAATTAGCTCTTCAACAAAAAAATACTAGATCCGGAACAACTATCTGTAGGCCATACAAATATTTGTTCTGTAAGGCCTGAATTACATAAAAACGGCCTATGGCGCAGGCACGGCGCAGCGCAGGCGCGTCATTTCATACATTTTTCGTGCCGCTTCAATTTTTTTTCGCACAAAATGCATGAAAGCGAGGCGCCTGCGCCGTGCCTGCGCCTTTTGCCGTTTCTATGTAATTCATGCTTATGGGAATCGAAACCGCAATCCATACGGTATCGCTGAAGCCTGAAGTAACATTCTTTTGTGACACTGAATTTCAACTCTATAACAAAGTGTTTTAAGTCTATAATCCAATTTACCAAAAAATACCTACACTTGGAGCAGTTGGCTTCCAAGGTTTCCTATGGGACGTAAGATGTTCTAGGGGCAAGTAATGCAATATTTTTGTCTTATTTTCCTATTTCAACGTTCCACACGCACTTTATTTCGAGTGGTTTCTGGAATTAACAACCGCCCGGATCTAAGTTTGCATGGTTCTGCAGTGCAATTCTGTAAGAATCTCACCTCGATCGCAACTGTCAATTACACACTTGTCGTGACACAGCGTGGATAACAAAACTACGCGTTATTGATTATACTGACCATTATCTGTGTGTTATTTGGTTCTATTATCCATACTGTGACATCTATCTATATAAATAAAAAAGAAAAGTCCTGACGTCCTGACTGACTGATTGGCTGACTCATAAACGCCCAGCCCAAACCCTTGGACCTACGAGTAGAAAGCTGAAATTTTGCACAGAGGGGTTCCTGTATAATGTAGACAAGGAATAAGGGATGAAAGTTTGTTTGGAAAATCGTCACTTAACGGGTTTAAAATTTCACGCAGGCAAAGCTGCGGGCAAAAACTAGTTATGAATATCGAGGTAACTGTCGATATTGAGGTGGGTTTCTTACAGAATGACACTACAGGTGTTCTTGCCGCGGCCAGTCCGTGTGTGGGTGATTCCTCCATGCCTTTGAGAGCACGTTAACAGCGGTTACGCACTGCATCCGATCCGAATCCGTGAAAATACGTTCCGAAGTAGCCATAGAACTATTTGTATGGTAGTTTACGCACTACATCCGGCATCCGTCATCCGATTTCTATCCGTCATCCGTGAGTTTCTAATTCGGAAGAACAATTGACGGACCGAAGTAACCGTAGTACTATTTGTATGGTAGTTTACGCTACGCACTACATCCGGCATCCATCATCCGATTTCTATCCGTCATCCGTGAGTTTCTAATTCGGAAGAACAATTGACGGACCGAAGTAACCGTAGTACTGTTTGTATGAACGCTTTCGCATTACCTCGTATTCAAATCAGACGCCAAACGGATATGCCAAAGATGGCCCCTGAATTGTTTGAATTTGAATCAGAGATCGGAATAATGCGTAAGCAACATCCGAATTCGGTCCGAGATTTTTACTCAAGATCAGTATTTTCACGGATTCGGATCGGATGCAGTGCGTAAAGCAATATCTGAATTCGGTCCGAGTTTCTTATATATCCGTATTTTCACGGATTCGGATCGGATGCAGTGCGTAATCGCTCTAAATCGTCGGTAAAGTCAACCGGATAGTTAGTACCTACTTATTACGTGGTGCGTGTACAAATAAAACGACAAACCAACTAACAGATGAACAGGCAAAAAATCTAAAAATGATTAAAGTGGATTCTTTTCATTCTTTTAAACACTCCGCTATTTTAAAAAAATATTTTCTTTGTACAGACACGCCAAGTCTACAGATTTTTTGTATGTAGTAGATACAATTATCGTATTGAGCGTCTTCAAAATAGAAACAGGTTTTGTACGATAAACAAATGGTAGACCGGTCAGTGACTCTACCTATTCAAAGTATAGCTAATAGTAGGATTAGGTACTTCCCAGTAATTCCCCATGTATGACGTCATCTGGAATCACAACAAAGCTTCGAAATCAGCACGCTTCAACTGTTTTCCTCTTGTCAGTTATCAAATTATCGTATAGGTACTACTTGATGATGCTGGCGTGATGACTTAGAGTCGTTTATGGGAGATTGGCCAGAAAAGGCAAGGCATAGAGATGAGTGGAAGGCTATGGGGGAGACCTTTGCCCAGCAGTGGGACAATATAGGTTGAACAAAAAAAAAAACCTTTATAAATTAAATTATCGAAGAGATATTATTTTATCTTCTATCTATGCTTTGTGATGTCTTATTAATATCAATGATAATTCTTTATCAAGGGCATATCACAGTGTATTTTACTGCCCCGAGTGAATTGATTTATTACGTGAAGCAATATCGCGCTAGTCGTGCTCGCCAGCTGTAAAGTCGTTCTTTTTTATTGTATTTAAAAAATAAACGTTCTTTTTTTTATTCTTATTTTTTTGTTAATGTACGATAACTTAATACATACCTACCAGTAATAACAGATCATGTGGTTTTAAGGAATTCGTCTACAATTCTACATACATAATATGAATACCTACATAGATTACTGACTTACCAAAATCCGTATCGGATGACAGCTTGAAGGGTAATTTTGGAAGTCTTTCAAGAATATCTGTCCCATCTATTTTATTACCCAAAATAATTGGAATTTTTTTTGTATTAGCTAATGTTTCTGTGATGACAGTTAAAACAGAGATTGAAAGTCCTTATCAAAACTTTTGCTGAAAGGAACCACAAACCAAAACGTCATCTAAGTAAATATTTTTTGTTTTTGTTGATTTTTCTAAAAGCGCTGTATCAATTTCGATAAAAAAAAATATCTGTGAAGTAAAATCTACGAAAAAATAAGAATCGTCAAAATCTATTCGTAATTGGTGGAATAATAGAGTAAAAAAAAAACTTTCAGTCGAATTGAGAACTTCCACCTTTTTGAAGTCGGTTAAAAAAGACTAGCCTTTTCCCAACTATGTCGAGGTCAGTCTCCAGTCTAACCAGCCCCCTGATTCAGAACGATTCGATTACTCAGTTGTCGAACGATTCGGTAAGCTATCTCTTTGTCTCTCGTTACGAGAATCATAGATGGAGCGAGATAACAAATCGAATCGATCTACATCTGCTTATCGAAAAGCTTCTGAACTGGGGGGCCGCCGGCCGATGCCAGTGTTTTACATGGAGCTATACAGCCTGATATGATAACGTAAAAGAAAAATACAAAAGGTAACTTTGACATGTTTATTTTGTTGTCCAAAATTGCATACAGGTGCGTACATTTATTATATAACATAACATGTTATAAAACGTTGCTATATAACATGTTTCAGTACTGTGGAGGCTGAATGTTATAAAACGTGTTATAATAACAAACCTGTTATTTAACATGTTATTAATATTTACAACAATGTCAATAAACTATGACGAACCCAGCATCCACGTTTCTTCTTTTGTTATTTAAAAGTACAACAGTTGCTGCAGCAGCTAGCAAAACGTCCTCTCGTGTCGACATTGTGAACAGCACTGCAGAACGACAAACGACAATGTCGTAGAACATTGTTATTCTATTATGTACAGTATTGTTATAAGTTGTAATGTTGAAAAACAATGTTACATATTGTGGACGTGTTATAAAACACAAGTTACACAACATGTTACTTAATCTGTACGCACCTTAAAATTTATTAACGATAGGTATTCATTTCCAAAATCGAATCCAACTCGTTAAACTTCATTTTGCTTGTCTGTGCTACAATCCTGCGAATTCTTCATCTCAGGACATTGGCACATTGGTATACATGGTGAAACGTCATCTTCCCTCAAAAAGCCGGGCTTGCAAACGCACGCCTCTTTACAAGGCTCTGGCTCTGTGGCGTCGCATTTGAATTGAGCTCCTATTGTAGAGCAGGTTTCAGGTTGGCAGGGTCCTTTGCAGTCTGTATATTCTTCATTTTCTCCAGTACAGTTCTGTTCTGAAAGGTAAGGATTTGAGATTAGTTACCTAATTAACCTTGCGTTCTGCGAATTGCCTCTAACGCTTTGCTCACGGCTTTCCATGCATTTCGTCGTAGTTGAGAACATAATCAGATGGATATTCAACTTAGAAGCAAAGCTGTAAAGCCTTGCTTGCAGACGTTGGGTCTACTTATGATTTCAAAAATATCTATCCAGGATAGAAGAGAAGTGTTACAACGTTTTTTAATAGCAGATGTTTTTATCGTCTCTTGCGAATCCATATTCGCAGTACAATTCCCGATAGGCGTATGCTACACGTTCAAAATTTATTGCGATATTTAGATCGCGATCTGATCCAAATATCTGAAAATATTGAGAGTATTCTCAGGTCAATACTTTAGCTGTAGTACTGATGATTTAGTACTGTTTGACCAAATAAAAAAGGTAGATGAAATCATTTTGTCACGAAAAATTTTTTTTTAGGAGTATTTTTTTTTTGATGAACTCGTAGTCTTTAAAGAGAAAGTCTTCGCATTTGGTAACCTGTACCCCAAGTGTGAGTTTTTTTCGTTAACTACTGTAGTTGCGTCACACCAAAAATGTATGAAAATTTAGGCTGTCTCTAGGCGCACCGTTCACTAACTATTATTCGCGCGTTAATTGAACGGTGCGCCTAGAGACGCAGCCTAAATTTTCATACATTTTTGACGTGACGTAACTACTGTAGTTAACGAAAAAAACTCACACTTGGGGTACTGGATCCTTAAAGGTACTTACCACACTGTTCCTCAGGTATACAATCGCCCTCATCGTTTCTGATTAATCCATCCTTGCAAAGGCACCTGTTTTCACTATCAGTTTCAACATCCAAGCAGCTAATTCCTATGTCGCGATTTTTGCAAGTCCTTTCGGGGGGGCACGGCTGCACCCAATGAGGTTCCTCTTTGGGCCCACATTCTAAAAAAAAAAAACAATTTTAATTTATGGGATATACAGGGTGTAAACGAATTTGTGTAATTCCTTAAAACTACATGATCTATTAATGGTATGGATTAATCCCGCACAGGATTTAAATTGATTAAAAATAAAAAAATAAAGAAGATCCACATATTTTTTTTATGTGATAGATAATTTCGATGCAATACATAAAATTAAATGAATGAAAGCACGGTGATACAGCTGACAGGTACGACTAGCGTGATATCGCTCCACGCGGTCAGTTAGCTCGGGACGCTAAAATTACTCAGATACAGAATACCATGTTTCGTTTTTGGAAAATATTTTTTGTTGAATCTGAAAAAAAACTATGTAGGGTCAATCAGTGCCACCAGTAGATCACGCGGTTTGAAGTAATTACATGAATTCATTTACACCTTGTATATAGACATACAAAATATTATGAATGATAAAACTCCGGCTTCTGAATTGAGAATTCTAGGATAAGCAATACTTAAGTAACATTTGAGTACGGAGTTGTCAAAAAAATTACGGATTTCAAAGCATTTTTTTGACAACTCCGTCTTATACTATTTATTCTGTGACTCCGTACTCAAATACTACTTAATAGGTAGGTACCCAAACTTTTGGTTATACAAGGTTAGTCAGAAAAGGCGTACTAATCTGAAAGGGTGTTAAATTACCCATAATAATGAGTAACTTATAATAATATACTTTAAGAGAAATAGCTGTATAAAAATGACATAAAAAATATGCTAAAATCTATCCATCCTCAGCTATGATCAGCTGTGTTTACATTTTAGGTCATATTTGGGGTGCCGAATTAGAAGCTCCATTTTCTGAATTCGTAACAAAATTTTTGAAGAAGAATTTTTGAAAAAACTAAAATAAAAATTATTTTATATGGAAATAAAAATTATCGAATTTTGAAATTTTAACACTTGCTTTAAAACAATCATCAGTGATACTTTAAGTGGCCTGCGGATTAGTAGCCCCTTTCCGACTAACCTTGTATATTACATTGTTTTTTATTATTACTAATTATTTATTTATTAAGGTAAATGTGATCACAGTCGGCTCACGAAAATCATTTTTTTTTCTGCAAAAGAGCAGGTAGGTATGTTATTCTCTTATTTATAATCGAGAAATTCGTTTCGATCAAGATTTTGCTGATTTTTATAAAAAAAATTATGAGACTTGTGGCATCCATCTCAGCAGAACTAATAGTGTCATCATAAGCAATAAGCACTTACCTGAATTATATGCATATCCGACACATAACACTACACAATAGGAAAACAACACGAAAAATGACCTTAACATCTTGACGTCAAACGTGTCTTGATACAAACGAAGACTCCTCTCTTTATTTATAGTTGGTTTAGGGTTCCCTTGAAAGGATTATAAACTGATGTAGTCATTTTAAGGGCGTCAGCGCTGGGTGTTTGACGCCCAGCATAATTATGATGAGTTGGTGATCCTCTCGGCATGGGCATGCTCGACAGCATAAAATATGTGTAGGTTTGACTCTTTTATGGTTTTTTTAGGGAGTGCCTCCACTGCCGGCGCCGGTTGCCGTAACGAGTGCCGTCGCCGGGTATCAAACTGGCTGCCGGCCCCGCATCGATTGCATACACTGTTTTTTCACAACCTCAAGGCCTGTTTATATTCTTCATGAGACGATCACTCACTTTCATTTTCACATTAAAACAAATTAAAAACTTAAGGGGATGTTTGTAAGGTGGTTTGGGTTTCCAAAACAGAGTCAACGGAGCCCCGCTGTGCGAGGCTCCTATTTCTGTCTGTAGGGTTTAAAGTAACCTAACTCGAAGGGGATGGGCTTCGTTCGCTCTCTCACGCTAGCCCCCGTTATCACCTTCGAACCATCATTTCGAACTCATTCGGCTATCCGTGTCGGGGTGCCCCAAATAACCGAGCTCGCTTCACTCGCTCTTGAAATTAGTAAGTTGGGAGACAAGTTACAGTGTTTGGCCCAAAATCTAACCTACCTTTCAACTAACATACAACTTATTACCGCCGCCGCCGGTGTCGATTTTGGGTGCCCGCAGCCGATGTTTTTAATCTCGATTGCTTGTAATGTAGTGCCGGTTCCCAATGGCGTTATTTTCGGGTTCCGACGCCGGCAGCGGAGGTACTCTTAAATAAATAAATACATGGAGCGACTGCCTATCAGACCTCCACAACCCAGTAACTGGGTAATCGATACCCTTGGTAAGACTGGTTGTCAGACTTTCTGGCTTCTGACCAACAGTAACGACTGTCAAAGATCTACAAAAGACAGCCGGGACCAACGGCTTTACGTGCTTTCCGAGGCACGGAGGAAACTTGCTATGGTAAATGGTCACCCATCCACAGACCAACCTCGGCAAGCGTGGCTTAACCCGGAAGATCGGTCTATGCGGCTGTAATTATTTAGCCACGAGCTCCTCAATATAAAACTGGCTGGCTCCAAAACTGACATAGGTCTTAATAACGAACATACGAAATATGAGCTGCGGAACCCCGTGCTAGTTTACTATCGCATAACCACCATCAAAATTGATGTCTGAAGACGTTCTCGGGGAAATCCCACAATACGGATTTAAAACCGCCAGTAAAACTGTGACTTAAGGGCGTATACATAAAGGTAGCAGGTAACCAGCGCCGATCTACCAGCGCTTATCGGTACTGGTCCGTGCAGGTAACCACTACATAAAGGAAGCGGGTAGAAGCAGGGGCTGGTATTTTTTAGCAAAAATACGTCTCATTACAGCAACAAATGTCGGCCTACCAGGGCTGATCGGAGCAGGTCGGAACTTGTCGGCGCAGTTTGGAGCTTGTCAGCGCTGCCCCGGAAGCACTGATCTTTTTATCGAGTCGATTCGAGAAATTTATCTATTCTAAACGTCAAATTTGACATAACTCATAGATAAAACGACAGCAGTTGTCGTTTTATCTATATCTTACTCGTGCGTGAAATGGTTCGCTACACAGTATAGAGATTATCTGCGCCGACTAACTGCGCGGACCATCACCGACAAGCGCTGACAGATCGGCGCCGGCAACCCGTTTTCTACGTGTATACGCACTAAGCCACGATAACAAAATAACGAATAAAGATGTGACTATGGATAGGCTATCCATTCTATATTATTATATGAAGATATTTATCAGTCCTATCCATAGTCTGATAGCTAGAATAGCTACACTAATGCGCGGTTCTAATGGCCAAAAAGAAGTCACATTGCCTACCAATACTTAGTAGCATTTTTTATTGCTAAATTAGGAATTTTAATAGACTCGTAAGCTAATTTTATCTGTAATAGCTGGGGTCCATGAAAAGAGCCTCCACGAGTGACGATACTCCGGCGCACCCTGGGCAGTCAGCCTCGCTACCAACCTTGCTGACTGGCTAATCTTTTCACAACAGCATGAGCTATTTTCGTATAGCTCGTGCTAACACGAGAGAAGAAGAACCTGTAATAGCTAAATAGTGTATGGGAAGGTCTACTATGGAAAGATACGGAGTTTTTGCTATGTTGTTGGTACAGATAAAAGAGTCTTAATTTTAACCAATAACGCTATACAGGGTGTTAACGAATTCGTGTAATTACTTAAAACCACATGATCTAACTGATGTAGACAGGCCCCGCACGGGATTTAGATTGATTAAAAATAAAAATTTTTTTTTTTCATGCGGCTTTGTTACGGATCGTATCTAAACCACCTAATAAGGATTCAGTAAAAAAAAATAATTTAGGTATTTGTGTGAACATTTCGATGCCACGCATAAATTAATGAAAGCACGGCGACACGGCTGGCAGACACGACTAACGCGATATCGCTCTTTGCAGTCAGATAACTCAAGGTTCTAAAATGACTCAGAAATAGAAACTCAAGTTTTTTTTTTCAAATCTTTTTTTCGTTGTTTTTCAAAAATTCCCATGTAGGGTTAATCTGTGTCACCAGTAGATCACGTGGTTTGAAGGAATTACACGAATTCGTAAACACCCTGTACATAACGACGAAGTCGCGGCCTAAAGCTAGTTCTGTATAAAACGTAAACAAAGCTTGGATCGTGAAATGCTTCGTCCATTTGGCTTTATGAATCATTGCATTAAACATAAACATTTCTTCAATTTATTCTGTTTTCTAAAAATGTGTATTTTTAAAAGCAAAAAAAATGTTTCGCGATCAAAAGTTTGTTTACCTAAGTAATGACTTCTGAAATTGAAATGTGAAATTATACTGTATTTATTTTACAAACTTCAAAATTCACACTTTTGCGTCGAGGGATATAAATAAAATTACTAAAAGTACAGTAACATGTTTATTTATTATTACATTTCAATGATGTACGCACGGCTACAGATCAAGCTATTGTTTCCAGTATAAGCTGATCTCGCATTGTACAGGATTTTCTTACAGTGAGAGGTCAGTGTAAACTGGAAATGTATAGCTTGATGTGTAGCCGTGTGTATGTCGTGGCCAGATCATAGAATTGATCACTTCATGATGTGGCCAGCCCTTTCATGAAATGGTTGCATTTCATGAAATGGCCAATACCCGCTGCCCACATCATGAAATGGCCTGGCCAGATCAATGAATAATCAGCGTTTAACGATATGATCAGCTAAACGCACGGCTACTTCATGATATGGTTAAACATTAGTGATCATATCGTAAAATAGTTACATTATTCACCGTTAGAGGCGCTGATATCGTTTTGTTTTTGTGATGCATCATGGCGGCGGACAATTATTCTGACAAAAAAGCTATTAATAATAAGTAAAGTAGGGTGACCACGCAACGAAAATTAATGGACTATTTATTATTGGATTTCAAAATATGACTTCATGGTAACTGCGGGTGAACTTTTCATAGAATTTTATTTGTTCGATTATTTATCTGGTTAACCTGTGAAAATACAGCACAAAATATCGATGCACGTTACTGCAAACATTTACTATTTAGTTTAATGAATCATTTGGGTTAGGTTAGGTTAGAACAGTGACCAATAACGCGCGAAGGCGAGCGAGCGAAGCGAGCGTGCCGCGGCAGCGGCCGCCGAGCGCCAGATCCCCTTAATTGTTGCTGAATCAAGCTATTAAACTTTCGCGGTAACGTGCATCGATATTTTGTGGGTCGAAATTCCGTAGTCTACTCCTTTGCTTGCATGGTACGTGCTTCCTTTATTTGGATTTTTTATTAAACCTTTGACATCATGGAAACCCTACATTAATGATATCGCCAAACGTGGATGGCCATATCATTAAACGTTGACGTTTCAACGATATGGCCAATTTTAGTTGGCCATTTCATGAAATACAACCATTTCATGAAATGGCCGGCCACATCATGAAGTGATCAATTCTACGATATGGCCACGACATGTACATTCATTTCTGTAATAATATTATAGTTTTACTCCAATTTTTCGCGTCACTTATGACAGTTCGGCTCATTTTGCATCTCGGGGCATTGACATGTCGGGATACAGGGGGAATTTTCCTCTTTCCTCAAATACCCGGGCTTGCAAACGCAACCCTGTTTACAAGGCTCTGTGCTGTCACATTTGAAAAAAGCCAAAATCGAAAAGCAACGTTCCGGTGGGCAAGATTTTTTGCAGTCGGTAAACACTTCATTTTCCCCAGCACAGGCAGGTCCTGAAAAGTAATATAGTGCGTTGGGGTAAATTCAGTCGAATGGATTTACCGTAGAATGTGATGATATTTTTAATTGTTGGCAAGAATAGAATGCGACGCCATTTTTCTGCCTCTCACTTCAATCAGTAATATTTTGACGACACATTCTGCGGCAAAATCATTTAATTTTGAACGAATTTACCCTATATCCGAAATTGCCCTACGATTTTATCATTCTAGATTAGTTGCCTAGTAAACTAGGTTAGCAACTACAAGGTTTTAGGTATGTGGTGCGTTTCTCTCTTGTGGTGGATACTTTAACACTTCCGGAGCGGGCTACGATGCGTTATCCTCAAATGGCCTTTAGTGCAAAGTCAGCCTTTCGGCGAACAGACAGCGGAGCGCAGGCGCGACTATCTCCAATAAACCCTCTTACTTATAAAATATCGTCATTTTTAAACACTGATTAAATTATACCTGTCTTTGTATGCCAATGAGTGAATAGAGATGACCTAAAAGCCATTTTAATTAAACAACCTTCATCCATAATTGAGGCCGTCAGCGCAAAAGTGCCCTAATCCACATTCCCTCGTATGCATGTTTTGTGCGGTAAATGATTTCAAACATGCTAATAAAATAAAAATAAATAAAACATATTAGGTCAAACTCTTAAGCCATTTTTGAATTAAAATTAGCATGTTTGATATTATTTACCGCACATAACTCTTATACGTGGGAATGTGGATTAGGCCACTTTTGCGCTGACGACCTCAATTTATTTATAACTAGCTTTTGCTCGCGGCTTCGCTCCCGTTAATTTACGGATCCCTAATTTTTTGATCCCAAAATATAGCCTATAGCACTCAGGGATAACGTAGCTTCCTATTGGTGAAAGAATTTTTGAAATCGGATGAGTAATTTCGGAGATTACCTCCTACATACAAACAAACAAACAAACAAATTCTACCTCTTTATAATATTAGTATAGATTAAGGATGATAGTGTTTAACGTGCATCTATGCGTTCTGCGTTCAGCTTTTTGATTGGTTTATGATAGGTACTGCGCATGCCTATTAATAAAAAACATTATTTAGATATACGTACCACATTTTTCAATAGGTATGCAGTTTCCACTATCGTCTCTTGCGAATCCATCGGCGCAGTAACACATTGGGTTACAGACAATGTTCACTATGGGACAGTTCGTCTTGTTCTGTGTTTGAAGTGTGGAACAGACATTATCACACGCGCTGCTGCATGCAAAATATTCATTAGCACCTTGACATCTTCTATCTGAAAGTATTAGGTCTCATTTTAAGCAAAATAGTCCCGTAGGCACTCCACAGGGAAGCATTTTAGCACTACTCTTATTCCTCATATACATTAACGATTTTCCTGACGCAATTGAAAAGACTGTATATTGTTTGCTGACGACACAACATTAATAATTAAAGATCACAATAAAGAAAATTTAGAAAACATAATTTCAAGCAGTTTAGATCACGCCATCAGCTAGCTGGAACATAATAACTTAAAAATAAATATGTCAAAAACAAATATCATAAACTTTCAGACGTTCAGTTCAATTCACACACTACAAAACTCGATATACAATACAAAAGCCAAGACCTAACTACTGTCAATGAATGTGTATTCTTGGGTATAACAGTAGATAAACTTTGTAGCTGGAAACCTCATGTAGAAAAAATTGTTAATAAAATAGACCGGTTTGTTTATGCACTGAAAATAATCAGACAAATTAGTCAGAAAGGGGGTACTAATCAGAAAGGGTGTTAAAGTACACATAATAATGAATAACTTTTGTTCTACAACTTTTCCCAAAAGTCAATAGTTTAAGAGAAAAAGTTGTATAAAAATCTCAAAAAAAAAACTCAAAAATCTATCTGTCCACAGTTATGATCAGCTGTGTTTACATTTTAGCTCATATTTGGGGTCATGAATTAGAAGCACCATTTTCTGAATTTGTAACTAAAGCAGGGATGAAGAATGTTTGAAAAACAAATAAAAATCATTTTATTTGGATTTCTTTTTTATCGAATTTTGAAATTTTAATACTTGCTTTCAAACAGTCATCAGTGATAGGTACTATAAGTGGGCTTCGGATTAGTACCCCCTTTCCGACTAACCTTGTATATTTGCACGCCGCATGTGGCAGAATATGTCGGAATCGATAACTTTGTAAGACCATTGTACGTACCATGTTCTACCAAATAAAATATTTGAATTGAATTGAATTATTAAGAGTACCTACCTACTCTTAAGGGATTCGTGGCTAACTAAGTGGCTGTCGAATCTGCTACGGTTAATACGGTCAAAATGTCTTTGATGAATACCTGTTCGCGTTTTAATGTTATTCGCGTTTATGTCTTTCGCGTTTTAATTTTAAATAAGTATCTAGATCTCTATGGATTAAATTTTGAGTGTCTTTTAGGAACAACACAAGGTTTTTATTTCTTATTAACTGAAACCCGCGGTTTGTTCTCCTGGTAAGTCGATAAAAAGTACCTTATTTGCTTCTCCGTGTCTCAGGATGTCAGTGCTAAGTGTCATTAAAATAGGTTTAGGTAGTTAGTTTAGTCGTGAAGAAGTGACAAACAGTCCACGGAGTAGAGTCTCTTCTCCGTGCAAACAGTCAGACGAAAGTTAACGCATTATATGTATAACAGTATTTTCATTTATGGTTCGAAACTACGTCATCTAGAATTAAAAAGTATAGGTAGGTGCTTCCCCTTATTAAAGCATGAAATCGGGATTCTAAATAAGTTTGCTTAAACGTTTTTTCCTCTTTAAAATGAGATGTTCTAATAATCCTAAATTATTATTTACATTTATATGAAATAAATCATCGAAGAGCTATCGAAAAGGTAAAATAAAAATACAAAAGGTAGCTATAGCATTATGTTTATTTATTGTCCATACATTATATTTTTTTGTTAGTAAGCTCAGTCTATTTAATAAAAACCTATTAAGGTATTATTTTCCGAAATAAAATCCAATTAGTTAAGAATAATTGTGCTTGTTTGTGCTACAATCCGACGAATTTTTTATCTCAGGACATTGGCAGATTGGTATACAGGGTGTATCATCATCTTCTCTCAAGTAGCCAGGCTTGCAAATACAACCTCTCTCACAAGGCTCTTTAGGGCCGCATCTGAATTCAACAAGGAGTGAAAAGCAGATTTCTGGAGGGCAAGGTATTTTGCAGTCGGTATATACTTCATTTTCGGTACACCTCGGTTCTGCAAGTAAAGGATTTCAGATTAGCTAACTTAAGCAGGGAATTCACTAGACAGACATACCCGCGGGCAAGCCTGCAGGCATGCCCGACGGCCTTCGCTACTATAGGTCTGTGCAATGTCTGTCAGTGTACTAACGTCGCGGGCGGTCCGGCAGACTGCCTGTTGCATGTCCACGGGATCTCATTTTGTCTTCGCCTGACTCTGTTTTAATGTGCACAACTAATCGCGAAGCCGTTCTAAAACCAACTAATGGGTCTGTGTAGTGTATTGCAGCGACCGGCTTGCCCGGACAGACTGCCTGCGGGCATGTCCGTCTAGTGAATTCCCCGCTTTAACTTTTTGTATTATAGCTTACGTGAGACACATTCATATTTATGGTTAGTTACGGTTTACTCACGTGCATTTTTTCGGATTGACCGACTAGTTTCGGACCCAAACGGAGCCCTTAATCATGAGCTGAACACGCGGCGACCTTGCCTCGTGTTCAGCTCATAATCGCGTTGAAGTTGAATCAAACATTTGTTGGGATAAATTAATTTTGTCACCTTTTATAGTAAAGGAGGAGACTATCCTCCGGTTTCTGATTTGAGAATTCGGGATAAGCAAATACCTAATATTTGAGTACGGAGTTGTCAAAAAATGCTTTAAAATCCGTCATTTTTTTGACAACTCCGTACTCAAATGTTACTTAAGTACTGCTTATCCTAGAATTCTCAATTCAGAAACCGGAGGTATGTTTTCAGAGATCAAGTTATGGACCGCCATTTTCAATATCCTATCTATCGGCAGTTTGCCTTATTAGAGACAGAAATTTGAAATTACTCCTATGGAGCTTATGTCAAATTTCTATCTCTAGTAGGCCAAACCGCTGATAGATAGGTTATTGAAAACGGCCGTAAATTTTCAATATCCTATCTATCGGCGATTTGCCTTGCTACAGATAGAAATTTGACATTACTTCTATGGAGCTTATGTCAAATTTCTATCTCTAGTAGGCGAAACCGCCGATAGATAGGTTATTGAAAACGGCCGTAAATTTTCAATATCCTATCTATCGGCGATTTGCCTTGCTACAGATAGAAATTTGACATTACTTCTATGGAGCTTATGTCAAATTTCTATCTCTAGTAGGCGAAACCGCCGATAGATAGGTTATTGAAAACGGCCGTAAATTTTCAATATCCTATCTATCGGCGATTTGCCTTGCTACAGATAGAAATTTGACATTACTTCTATGGAGCTTATGTCAAATTTCTATCTCTAGTAGGCGAAACCGCCGATAGATAGGTTATTGAAAACGGCCGTAAATTTTCAATATCCTATCTATCGGCGATTTGCCTTGCTACAGATAGAAATTTGACATTACTTCTATGGAGCTTATGTCAAATTTCTATCTCTAGTAGGCGAAACCGCCGATAGATAGGTTATTGAAAACGGCCGTAAATTTTCAATATCCTATCTATCGGCGATTTGCCTTGCTACAGATAGAAATTTGACGTTACTTCTATGGAGCTTATGTCAAATTTCTATCTCTAGTAGGCGAAACCGCCGATAGATAGGTTATTGAAAACGGCCGTGAGAGGTGTCATCGCATTTGGTATTCTCTGGATACTTACTTACCACACTGTTCCTCAGTTATACAATCGCCCACATCGTTCCTGAGGAACCCTTGCTTGCAAACGCACTTGTATTCACTAGGTACGTCCACAGTCAAACAGTTGATTTTTAGGTCGCGATTCTTGCAAGACTTTTCAGGGGGGCACGGCAGCTCCCAACGAAATTCTTGGTTGGGTCCACATTCTAAAAATCTAATTATCAGTAATTTACGGAAAAATCCAAATGGAAATGGAAGATGCCAATATTGATAATATGTATTTGAAGTAATAAATAACAAAAAAATGATAAATTAAAAAAAAATGTTTCAAATGTCGTAATAAGTTCACTAATGTGTACGAATAATAATCGTGTATCCATTGAACCCTATCTATTATTATTTAATTATTTTACTGTGGCTGGTGGGTTCTTATTATACTGATATTTGGGACATTTTGGGACATTTTTCTACACAGCACCATCTAGTCCCAAACTAAGCAGAGCTTGTACTATGGGTACTAGACAATGGATATAATACTTAAATACTTTTTTTTTTGTAAATACATACTTATAATACATAAGAAACACCCAGACGAATACAAACTTCATGCAATTTAATAAACTATTAGATTAACACTATTTCTTTATTGATAAATTAATTTATTAACAAAAAAGCTGTTTTCATTATACATATCATTGCCAAAAAATTGAATGTATTTACTTTTAATGACCATTCATTTCTCATAATATTGTAGATTCTTAATAATAAACTATACATTAGTAACAAAATGACGTCATAAAAATATTTACATAGGTACTTCCCCTCGTTAGTGCGTGTCGTCGATCTCGTCGAACGGGGAAACGTAAATTCTTCTTATAACATTACATCACGCCTTAATCCCCGAACGGATGGCAGAGGTGTATACTTCTGGACACATCTATTGGCCCACCTTGTATTTTCAGTTTCGTTTGGTCCTAGCTAAAATTTTATATTAGGTCGAGCAAAAAGTTTTATGCAGTTTTGAACCTGGCACATTCACAATTTCATTTAATAGACTTTTTTTGAATTTTGAACACAGAATTTAAAGAAACAAAAGACAATTTGGAGCCTGTTTGTTGATATCAAACAATCGAATACTAAGAAAACTTGGTTTTATTGGTTTACTTGGATTTAATTCTTGAAAAAGTGATTGATATCTTTGGTTTTGCAACAAACATTACTAATTCTTAACATTAAGGTGAGGTTCTATCAATAATCTATGGATACTTCACCTGAAGTCGCCGCCCAAGCTGTGGCACTTATTCAGGCCGGACACGGCCAAAGAAACGTGAGTGCTCAACTTAATTTAAGTCGATCTGCGGTCCGAAATGTTTATCGGAGGTACCTAGAGACTGGCGGCTTTGTTCGTCGCCAAGGAAGGCCACGATCTCGGGTCACAACTGAAAGGCAGGATCGATTCATCGTGACGACCAGCTTGAGAAATCGTCACCTTACCTCCATTGAGATACAAAACCAACTTCGTGACTTCTACGGAGTATCTGTGAGCGCTCGAACTGTTCGGAGAAGGTTAAAAGAACGCGATATGGTACCACACAAGCCAGCTCATGGGCCCAAACTAACGCGAGCCCACCGAACAGCGCGCCTTCATTTCGCACGCAGTCATTTAAATTGGACACTGCAAGATTGGAGCCGTGTACTCTTTTCTGATGAGTCTAAAATTGTGTTACATGGCAATGATGGAAGGAAGAAGGTCTACCGACGTAAGGGAGAGCGTTTCGCACAATGCTGCTTTGAAGAGAGGGTTGCTTATGGCGGTGGCTCATGGACTGTCTGGGGCGGTATATCCGCAAGCGGCAAAACTCAACTTGAGGTTGTTACTGTAACGTATTAATAAAACGCCGATTAGAAACTGACTCATTTAATGACACTTGACATGAAAAAACAAAAGAATGTAGGTATACCAAAAACATTATCAGCCAGTATGAATTTGACATATAAGTAAGGAGGTATAATTACCACATTTTTCCCCTCTTTAAATTACACGTTATTCTTATGTCTATTGTAAGCACGTAATGCTCTGGCTGATGCATTGGGACCGGGCGGGGACTGAGATCCCCCCGTTAGGGCCGTAGATGCTAAATCTGAATCCGTAGGTTGCCCTACTCCAGGCTCCTCCATCCCTGCCCCGTTCGATGCATCAACGAATTCGTCAGCTTCATCGAATTCATTTTTTTTACAATTCGAGCTTGCTTGTTCAGAGGGTGTTCCTGTGCTTGTGCGCGTGAGCGAGTAGCGGTTCTTAACGGCAATTATTTGATCTTGGTGTCTGCGCCATTCGCATCCATTTCCCATGTTTACTCTAAAAGAAACCGGCCCCGTCTTATCAACTACTTTACCTTCCGCCCACTTGCTTCCCCTTACCGAATAATCGCGCGCAAGAACAGGATCCCCCACCTCAATATCTCTGTGAGTGCCGCCTGTGTTGGCTACCTGTCGGTCTTGTGCCGTACGCACCACCGCCGCCACATCCGGCCTCACCGCGTCTAGTCGTCCTCGCAAACGACGACCCAGCATAGCCACCGCCGGAGACACTCCAGTCGTCGCGTGCTCACAATTCCGGTATTGAAATAAGAACGTACTTAGTGCCTGAGATACATTTTCACTTTCATGGAGCGCTCTCTTAATAACTTTTTTAACCGTCTTAACGGCGTTCTCAGCGGCACCGTTTCCTTGAGGGTGGTACGGTGCTGAGGTTAAGTGTTTGATACAATTATTATTACAATACGTTTTAAAATCTAATGATGAAAATGGCGGGCCATTGTCCGTTACAAGTTGTGCGACTAAGCCGAAACGAGCAAAGATGGACCTTAAAGCTAAAATCGTGCTTTCCGCATCCGTACGGGTCATTGTAACAACTTCTAACCATTTAGAATGAGCGTCTACTAAAATCAAATATTTTCTCCCGGCAAACTCAGCAAAGTCCGCGTGAACGCGGTGCCAAGGATGAAGTGGAAACTCCCATGGATGAAGTGAGGCCCGAGCAGGTGCGTCGCGCACTGCCTGACATGCCACACAAACTCGGCATATATTCTCAATATCCCGATCAAGATTAGGCCAATAGATATAGTTACGCGCTAAATTTTTCATTTTGGTGGTGCCCAAATGACCTTCGTGTACTTCTTCAAGTAATTTTTGACGTAAAGATGACGGAATAATTATTCTGTATCTATAAATCAAGCAACCCAAATCTGCTACAATTTCCTCTTTTCGCGCAAAGTATGGCCTTTCTTCCTCACAACTCGCAACTGATGGCCAACCAAACATCACATAACCAAGTATCTTACTCAACAATACATCCTTTTTTGTTTCTTTACCTATATCCTTAAAATTAATCGGTAAACAATCTTCTACTAAGTTTACATAACTAATAGCATCAGACGGGCGGCGCTCAAGTGACAATGGCAGACGAGATAACGCGTCAGCAGGGCCATTGTTAGCCGAACGGACAAACTCTACGGAAAAGTCATAACCAGCCAATCGCGCAGCCCACCTTTGCAGACGACTAGCAGCCGTTTGTGGTATGCCGCCTTTAACGCCGAATATAAAACTTAGCGGTTTGTGGTCAGTGCGTAACACGAACTTCCTGCCAAATAGGTACTGATGGTGCCGCGTTATACCGAAATATATTGCTAGAGCTTCCTTATCGAGTTGACTATAATTTTTTTCAGCAGAATTGAGAGTTCGCGAAACGCAGCTAACTGGTCGCTCGGAACCATCATTATACTTATGTGACAAAATCGCTCCCAGGCCATAACCGCTGCTATCCACTGAAAGAACAAGCGGCCGTCCCTCCTCATAATGTGCCAGCACATGCTTGCTTAATAATGCTTGCTTTGCATCTTCAAATGCCTCAGCACACCGAGAATCCCACTTCCAAGGAGCCCCCTTTTTCAAAAGTAAATGCAAGGGATGTAAGTAACAAAGAACTAAGATTTGGAATAAATTTCCCGTAATAATTTAACAATCCAAGGAAGCTCTTTAGTTGTGTCACATCACTAGGTTCGGGTGCGTTTTTAATTGCCTCAATTTTAGTTGGGTCCGGGTGCAACCCCTCTTTATCAATAATAAAGCCTAAGTAAATTACACTTTTTTGCAAAAAATAACACTTATTCAGTTTTACAGTTAAACCCATTTCGCGTAATCGCACTAATACAGCCCTCAGATTGCGCAAATGTGTATGTCTATCCTGACCCGTTACACAAATATCATCTAAAAATACTACTGTTCCCGGTACGCCACGTAGCGTCTCCTCCATCAATTTTTGGAACATTTCGGGTATGCACGACAAGCCATACGGAACACGGCGGTATGCAAATGTACCAACGTGTGTCGTGATGGCCGTAAATCGCTGCGAAGCCTGGTCCAATAATACCTGTTCATACGCGTGTCTAAGGTCTATTTTAGTGTATTCTTCACCATTGCTGAGATTGGCGAACAACTCCTCAATCCGAGGTAGAGGATAAAAGTCCCGTTTTAACTTCGGATTTATCGTGATTTTGTAATCGCCACAGATTCTAATCTCACCATTGGATTTGACAACAGGTACTATTGGTGTGCCAAAATCGGAATGTTCAACGCGATATATTGAGCCATCTAACTCGAGCCGTTGGAGCTCGCGCTCTATCCTACCCCGCAGCGCCAGCGGGACGGGCCGCGCGCGTACGTACACCCCACTGCTATCTGTGAGCTGTAAACGCAAAGTTTTCTTGAAAGTACCTAATTTCTCACTAAACACTTCTGGAAATTCTTTTTTAAGTCGGTTCACAAATTGATCGTCTATAATTTCGTTAATCCTTATTTGGTTAATTTTTAATGCTCGTAACCAATCCCTACCAAGTAAGGGACGGCCTCCACCTCTGATAACGTATAACACTAAGTCATTAGCCGTAACATTGTTTAGCGTAACATTTACTAAAATATAACCAAGAGGCACAATTCGTGAACCGGCATAACTGCGCAAAATAATATTATCTAAACTTATGTGCTTATTTTTAAACAGTTGCTTAAAACAGTCTTCGTTGATAGCCGAAATACGGCTACCAGTATCAATTTCACAATTCAAGAAGACATCATCGATTTTAAGTTTTATAAAAAAAGGTTTGTTATCATGCGCCGAAATTTGGAGATTAAAAAATTCGTCCTCTGAATTTTCCTCCATGAAATTTTGGCGCCTAGAGAAATAATTAGCATTTTCAGAATTACGCACCCTTTTGCACATCACCTTTAAGTGCCCGCGCTGGTTGCAATTGTCACAGTTGTAATTGATAAAGCGACACCGATCCGCTCGATGCGCCTTTCCGCACCGCCAGCAAGCCGTGTCCGTGCGGCTTACGACACTCGTTCCGGCGGACCCCTGCGCCGCTCGCGAACTGCTGCCATCTCCGCCGCGGCCCCCGTTGCCGCCATTGCGCCTTCCGCGCACAGTATGCAGGCCTTCGCCCGCCTCGCCATTGCGCCTTCCGCGCACCATATGCAGGCCTTCGCCCGCCTCGCTGCCCGTACCTGAGGCGCTCGCCATCGGCACCGCACTCGCGCCGCTCACTTCCGCGTGCCTCTCTGCAGCCTCTAATGCAAGAGCCAGCTCCACCGCGTCCTTGTAATTAATTTTTTTTTCTGCAAAAATTCGTGACCGCATCGCACTATTAGCTAGACCAGAAACGAACTGGTCACGAAGATTTTCTTCGAGCATGCTCCCAAAATTGCAGGTGGTAGCGAGATGTTTCAATTCTTGGAGATATTCTGTCATGGATTCACCGGGACGTTGTTTGTGTAAGCGAAACACGTGACGCTCGGCTATTTCCGACCTTTGTGGCTCCAAATGGCCCGTCACCAAATGTACTAGGTCATCGAAAGTTCTGGTTTCGGGATCGGCAGGAGCACAAAGGTCACACATCAATGCGTATGTCGTTTCGCCTACAACCGTGATTAGCAACGGAACTCGTAGTTCATCCTTGATTTCGTTAAGCACAATGTATTGTTTAACACGGCGAACATACGCTGGCCACTGCTTGGAATTTATGTCAAATGGTTCTAACTTTCCAATAGGCATTTTAACTATGCACACGCGAACTAGATTCGAGATTATAGCTAAAATAATTTCCTCGTCGCCAATGTAACGTATTAATAAAACGCCGATTAGAAACTGACTCATTTAATGACACTTGACATGAAAAAACAAAAGAATGTAGGTATACCAAAAACATTATCAGCCAGTATGAATTTGACATATAAGTAAGGAGGTATAATTACCACAGTTACAGGACCACGGCTGCCAACATTAAATGCTGAAAGGTACATTCGTGAGTGCTTAGAACCTCACGTGATACCATACGCGGACTATGTGGGCCCAAATTTCCTTTTTATGCATGATAATGCAAGAGCCCATGCGGCCGGCATCGTCAGGGAATATCTTCAGGATGTGAACATCACAGTTATGGACTGGCCAGCCAGAAGCCCAGACATGAACCCCATTGAGCACATGTGGGACGAGCTAAAAAGATGTGTTAGGGCTCGTCAGCCAGTTGTTCAGACGATGCAGGAGTTGAAAACTGCCATAGAAGAGGAATGGGAGATGATCCCTCAAAATTTCATAGAGCGGTTGATAAACTCTATGCCTGATCGTATGAGAGCTGTGGTAGATGCCCATGGAGGCAACACGCGTTATTAAATTAAACCTTTATTTGATAAAACATGTTTTTTATTCAAAAATCAATTGCCTTTAACAAGGCGCATATCCGACTTGTTAGGCGCAGCTCCATGTCGTATGGTATTCTGAATTCAAATTTAAAACAATACGATCGAAAAAGATGGTAAAATGTATCAGGTTTAAAACTGCATCAACAGTTTTTGTTCAATCTAGCAATCATATTTCGGTAGGGGCCATCGAAACCTAAACTCTAAGGTGGGCCAATAGATGTGTCCAGAAGTGTATTATACCTAACCTCATTTCGCTGTTATGTTTAAGTCCCATGTAATAGGGGGCGAGCTTTTTGCCATCAACCGGGCACAAATCCTGACTCCGGGCTGCTATTGAGAAATTCCACACGGAAAACCCAATAACACTACCCGACCAGGGGATCAAACCCTGGTCCCCAAGCTTAGCGGTCGCGCTTGCGACCGCTAGACCAACGAGGCAGTTTTTCATATATTAAGTTGTTTTTTTTTGTACAACTTACTATTTTTTGGTATCTTAGTACTTTGTACATCTATTCCTAAACACTCTTATGACGAGAAATTGTCTTAAGAAAACCCAGGCTTACCCTTCTTTTTGTTAAATGACGTTAGAAAGTGATGGGTGTATTTTAAATCTGGGCATACCTTATTTTTGGTTTAACCATCGTTTGTAATAAAGGTGATCTTTAATTTGTTGTTGTATACATAAACAACGTGTCTAAACACTCCGCTACCAAATTTTTATGCAAAATTGCTATTACTTTTTTTTTCTTTTTTTTTATTTCTTTTTTTTTTCTATACTTATCTCAAGTTACTTGGGGTCGGCGCAATTTATTTGTTTTCCTTCTAATCACATTATCACTTAGGTACCTACTCTCTTTTCCTTCATATGTATCCTCCCTCACACAATCCATCCATATTTTCTTTGCTTTCCCTCTTATTCTACATCCCTCAACATTCATATTCATCACTCTCTTACACATGCGTTTCATTCCTCCTCATCACATGTCCATACCAAGACAAAAGATTTCCTAACACTTTTCTGTCACTGGTGCCACTTTCAAACTCCCTCTATACTCATTTCTTACTTTATCCATTCTTGTCATTCCACACAAACATCCCATTAAAATTATTAGTGTTAATATAAGCACTAAGTACTTGCCTGTATTATATCCGACACATAACACTGCACAACAGGAAAACAACACAAAAAATGACTTTAACATCTTGACGTCTCAACGTATTTGATACAAACGGAGGCTCCTCTCTTTATTTATAGTCCTTTTAGAGTTCCCTTATCAATGGAATTATTTATATTCTAAATCGCATCTGTATAAATTAAGACTGATTGGTCACTTGACATCCGAAAACCATGAAGTCTGCCCATCATTCCGTACAACTTTTACTAAGGGACGAACTCAGAATTCGTGATAAAAGGTCAGCTTTGTTATGCAACATTGATTATTTTTGTATGGAACAGCTGATGTTTTTTCACGAATTTAGAGTTAGCATAATAAATGTTATGTATAGGATACTTTTTATTCCGGCAATTCGTTCCCGTGGAATAACTTTCAATGTTCTTTCCGCAAATACAACAAGTTCTGAACTTTATCAAAAAATGGCGCTTCCTTATTTGAAAACCGAGTTCTCGACATTATGAAAACGTATTAAGTATAAATTTCGTGACTACACATTAATATTTACGATTAGTTACGGTTTACTCACTTGCATTTTTCGGGATTGCCCGACTAGTTTCGGACCTAAACGGAGCCCTTAATCATGAGCTGAACACGCGGCGAGGTCGCGAGTCGAAGTCGAAAATGCACGTGAGTAAACTGTAACTAATCATAATTATGAAAACGCCCTAACTTTCATACATAAAAATAAAATCGTCGACTTAGTACGGAACTCTATTGAAGTAGTCAAGTAATAATCTCATACTAGCTTTTTTATTTGAATTTTACCCTGTGGAGCCTGCATTAGCAACAGGTTCTAAAATGTAAATATAGAATAGTGCAGGGACACTATTCTCGCATTCTCACTAGCTGCTCGGCATCGTTGCAATAATAACACATGGGTATAGACAATATTTGCTATGGGACAATAATAATTCGTCTTGTTCTGTATTTGAAGTGTAGAACAGACATTATCACATGCTCATGCAAAATATTCATTCGCACCTTGAATCTGAAAAAAATAACAGTACCCTACTCTTGCAGCGGTTACGTACTGCATCCGATCCGGATCCGTGAAAATATGGATATAAAAAACTCGGAACGAATTCGGATATTGCTTTTCGCACTGCATCCGATCCGAATTCATGAAAATACGGATCTAGAGTCTAAAAATCTCGAACCGAATTCGGACATTGTACTAATCCGATCTCTGATCCAAATCCAAGTAATTCAGGGGCCGTCTTTGGCTGTCCGTTTTGAATCCGAGGTAATGCGAAAGCGTTCATACAAACAGTAGGTACTACAGCTACTTCGGTCCGTCAATATTTCTTCCGAATTGGAGCCTCACGGATGACGGATAGAAATCGGATGACGGATGCCGGATGTAGTGCGTAAACTACCACACAAATAGTTCTATGGCTACTTCGGTCCGTCAATTGTTCTTCCGAATTAGAAACTCACGGATGACGGATGCCGGATGTAGTGCGTAAAGGCTTCTACACACCAAAGCCGCGCCGGCCCGGCGGCTTTACCCGCCGGGTTATGCCGGCGGCCAACTAACGCGAACTAAGCGAGCGAACATAACGCAAAACAAGTCCGGCGGCATAACCCGCCGGGTTAAGCCGCCGGTGCCGGCGGCTTTGGTGTGTAGAGGCCTTAAACTACCATACAAATATACACTCACTATATAATTAGCGGAACGCAACAAAAACCGTGTTTTTTCCATAATTTTGCATTGTACACTAATGTTTTTGTTTCAATCTATACTAATATTATAAAGAGGTAAAATTTGTTTGTTTGTTTGTTTGTTTGTATGTAGGGGGTAATCTCCGAAACTACTCATCCGATTTCAAAAATTCTTTCACCAATAGAAAGCTACGTTATCCCTGAGTGCTATAGGCTATATTTAATTATCAAAAAATTAGGGATTCGTAAGAAAAATACAATAATGTAACCCAAGGTATCAAAAATTTGTTTATAAAAGTTATTATTTGGCGTGCGCTGCGAAAACTATTGATAACATAAAAATAATGTACGACATGTTTATAGTACACTTAATTATCCAAAAAAAAGTCCGAGTGGGTATATGTCTAACTATTATTGTTAAGACATATCAGCCGTTTTTTGTTCAAATTAGTCGATCAAAACACGGATAGAATCGAAAATTGAAGACATTCTTATCATGATATTAATCCTTATCCAAGTAAATAGCTTGAGTTTCTGGTTAGAAATAAATGAAGGTGTTTCAGCGTTTTTGGAAATTTAACCCCTAAGGGGGTGAAATAAGTGTTGAAAGTTTGTATGAGAAATCTGGTAGTTTTGAAGATAGAAACATGGATTTAAAAATGTAGGCTTTAAGTGTGAAATAAACATATACGTGTTTAAGGGTTTTTGGAAATTCTACCCCTAAGGGATGAAATAGGGATGAAAGATTTTTTAAACTTAAAAGCATGAAATCAAATGATATAGTTACTGGTTAGAAACAAAATTACATGTGTTTAAGCGTTTTTGGAAATTCAGCCCTTAAGGGGGTGAAATAAATGTTGAAAGTTTGTATGAGAAAATTTGGTACTTTTGAAGTAAGTTTGAGTTGTTTGTGGGTTTTTGGAAATTCTACCCCTAGGGGGTGAAATAGGAGATGAAAGTTTTTTCGAAAATAAAAGCATGAAATCAAATAATAGGGTTTTTGGTTAGAAATATATGTACACGTGTTTGAACGGTTTTGTAAATTCAACCATTAAGGCGGTGAACAGTGCCGGATTAACCACGTAGCAAGAGTAGCAATTGCTACGGGCCCCGCGCGAAAGGGGGCCCCGCATATTTAAACCCACTCATCTCTGCCTGAGCGTAATTTTTTGAATGAAACTTATCACGAGAGTCCAACGAAAGTGACAGCACTAGACTTATCGGCAACTTAAAATTGAGCATTTGTGAATTTAGTCAAAAGCCATAAATGCACTTAGAATGACATCATGCTTTCGCCAAAACGCGAAAAAAATTCGCGCTCGCTTCGCTCGCACTGCTGTTACGCTTTGTGCTACTCCACTCGATTATTTTCTTTTGTATATTCAAACAAACCATTTCATTACATTTATTTATTTAAGAAATTAAGCCTCAAAACTTAAATAGCAATGAAAAAGTAATGATTAAAAAAACACGCTTAAAATGCTAATTTACACTTTTCAGGCGTGTATTACGGCCTTTTTATTTCGTGTTAGTTAAATTGCGAAGGAGCATAATCGGGACACCGATCTTTAGCTTGATGACGTGTGCTGGAAGTCCACTTGCAGTAAGGAAAATTGAGAAATTCTACGGGATAATGTGTGGCGTCATCTTGATCGACAACAGTGTTTATCGAAGTGTAAACCACCTCATTCCCCTCAATTTCCGAGAGAATGCTTTCGTTGATCGCGGTTCTATGTTCGACCTATATGTATGTTTGTTCACAATTTTCTCAGAAACGACTGATTCGATTTGAATGGGGTTTTCGCTATTCGACTGCACATTTTTCTTATCTGATGAAGACATTCAGAGATAGACAATAGACCTCTTTAATAAATGACAGCAAATTTTCCGCGATTATTACAATCGTATGTCTAGGTGTTGTTTACACCATTCCATTGCAAAACATCACGGCTGTTTGCTTTGGAGGGATAGGCAAATGTGTAGGTACTGTAAACTCTCTTCTATAGAGTTAAAACACTTATGATTGCTGTTGCCACTGACGCCAACGCCATCTAGTATTTTATAATTAGGGTTAAGTGCATTAAAAGGACAAATAATCAATAATCATTTATTTGAATTTGGCAATTTAAATCTTTAATTTGCTAAAATATCCATTTTGTAACTTTCGGCGCATATTTTTTGGAATAAGTAATTAATTTGCTATTTATTTTACATTTTAGTTTGTTTTATCACCGTTTCTATACTGCTAGGGTTCTTATCAGTATTATGACATGTTTTTCCACTCATTTTTTTAATCCATTGTCTTTTCTTAAGGCAAATTGTCCCCATACTCCCATGAAACACTTTTAATCCGCTAATGTTTCTGGGTGGCTGGATTTTTTTCTCTAACCCTATTTCCCGTCTAGGCCAAGTCATATTCTATTGGACTCATGTCCGGGGTCCACGTTGACCCACTCTGGTGGGTTATTACAACATCTTATATGAAATTGCGGACCACGAATACACATTCCGGCCACACATAATCGTGCATATTTTGTTTGTCTTGACTTATAATTCGTCAAGTGGCATCGCATGAGGTTCTGGGATGTCTATCTTGCAAAAATAAGCAGCCAGTAAGCCTCCTTCAATAATGCCTAACTCCGTGTGCGCTTCAAAACAAATGACAACCCAAACCATTACTGGAGCCTCCAGTATAAGGCACATTCCTATTAAATTTGAAAGTTTAAAGCGATTCCCTTGACGTATCCATATTCTATGCCTCCCGTCCAAAAAATGTACTTATATCTCAAAACAGCTTGCCCCTGAGAAAAAATCTCTTTCTAACTCCTTAGTCCGATCTCGGTGTTATTGAGCAAAACTTAATTTCACTACGCGATGACCTACAGCACGTTTTGGACATTCAGCAGTCGCGTTAGACATCAGATTACCTTAAATGAGACGTCGTCTTTCTTTCCGCATACTCACAAGCAAAATACGGACCACCTTCAGGATGCTACAGGTCCGAATAGCAGCATTGCGCCATTTTTTCAGAGCCTTTACCGGTTAGAACTGTCATAAACCAATCATCAGCAGAGCTTTTTCCTTGATTTCTGCATTATCCTCATCTTCTAACGAAATATCCTGTCTGCTGGTACCGATGGACATTGCGAGGAATGACTAATATCGATACACCCAGTGCTTAACTTACTGCACGATAGGTTTGACTTTCATCGATCACTGTAACATCCCTCATAGCTTTTGTCGCAGGTAAATTACTTCTTTCAGCCTCTACGCAATGTTTATTCTCCTAATGCAATGAATACACTAAAGCCAAACCACCAGTACTTAAATAAAACAAGTTCCAAGTTCAAGTTCCAATCAAAAACACAAAAGGGCAAAATCTTTGTAAAATCAAAACTGGGCCTAATTTACCTCTAATCGCTTAGGAAAACCAAATTTTTCTTCAACATGCAAGTCCTAATTGAAGTTCTTTTGAATAAAAAAATCGTCATAGCAATAGCATTACCATATAATAAAAAAAATCTATACATATAATAAATCTGTAGACATGGCGTGTCTGTACATAGCAAATATTTTGAAAAAACCTGGTTGGGATGTTAAACTATAACCAATAGAACCCATTTTTAACATTTTTGGATTTTTTGTCTGTTTGTCTGTTTATCTGTTTGTCTGTTTGTCTGTTTGTCTGTTTATCTGTTTATCTGTTTATCTGTTTGTTTGTTCAAGCATCACGTAAAAACAACTGATCCAATGTTGTTGACTTTTATAAATAAATATTGTGCTTATCTCCAAGTAACATATGTTTTTTGTTTCATCGCAATCGGTTCACGCAATCAAAAGTTATGCGAATTTTAAGTTTTCTAGAAGAACTTAGCATGTATTTGTGTATACTTACCATTTCTTTTCAATAGATGGCGTTACGTGTATCAAATCACGTTGTGAGGAAATATAATCAACGAATATAATTATTACTATTCTCAGTCTACGGAAGGTCTATTGAAATGCTATCCGAAGAAGGTACTAACTAAGCTTTTTAAAAAAAAACGAAGATAATGTTATTTAAAATTTATAAGGTACCTACCTATCTATCTGAATGGCAGTGGAAGAGAAATACATTCAATTTCATAAGCAAGTGTAGGTATTCTAAATTTTTAATTGTGCAAGGCAATACGATAGATTAATTTGAAATAATCATATATTTTTTTATGAATACTTAAATATGTATTTATCTATTTACTATTAATAAAATTCAAAGTGCACTTTGTCTGTAATTAAATATTTTTCCAAAATTTCGATTCGGTGGTACTATACTATCGATACAGAAACCATAACATTATTTTTTTAGAATTATTGTGTCTGTTTGTCTTTCCGTCCGGACATCGCGTAAAATCCCGTGGATGGATTTTGATGGGACTTTCGCTGATGTGTGACAATTTTGCTGCTATATATATCATCACGCTATTGTTCATAGGAGCCGAGCAGCGGAACATTATTTCCACATACTGCGAAGTATAAGCTTAATATTCGGATCGTAAAATCGCGTGAATCGATTTTGATGGGCCTGCGCTTCTGCTGGTATCTAAACTGTCACGCTATTGCTCATAGATGCCGAGCAACGGAACATTATTTTCATATACTGCGTAGTATAAGCTGTAGACAGAAGTAAGTGCTGCAGTGAACGGTCGCTGGCTCAGTGTCCTGCGTTAAAACCCCACTTTAAAAAAATACTCTTTTTGTAATTTTTTTGGAATGTTTTTATATCTTATTTTGTTTATTGTTGTCAGAACTATTCAAAGCCTGTCGTCGCCGTTTTATTAAGTTTATTTAAGCTTTAGGTAATGTCCCAAAACACATAGCCATGAAGAGAAAGTACTATAAATATTAAAAATTGCAAATTTCACTCAAAGGTGACTTCATTTTATTTTTAAAAGTAAGAAATATTGCCTTTACTGATTTTTTTGCCTGAACCGGGAATCAAACTGACAAAGCTATACCATCTGCAAAGGCACCTGTTGATAATATCTTTATGGTCAATAATCAGGATCAAAACTCTCCAACAAACAATATTCAAGTATTATTCATTTTAGCAAGGAAATATATGGAAATAAGCAACGCGTTTTTAGTATTATGGTTATATGAACCTTTACGGTCAATCAAGAAGAGCTGAAACTCTACCTAAAGAAATGGTTTAAAAGATATAAGTGCCTTGGTGGGACACCTTTGTTGTTGTTATTATTATAATAAATGGAATACATATACACTATTTAGTTGCTGCGACACAATGTTGTTTTCCGAGTTCCACGCGGACGGAGTCGCGGGCACAGCTAGTGTAAAAATAAAAACGTTCCGCTAATTATGCCGGTGAGTGTAGTTCTATGGCTACTTCGGAACGTATTTTCACGGATTCGGATCGGATGCAGTGCGTAACCGCTGTAAGGGTTTCGTTTTCGGAACTGCCACGGTTAATATGGTCATAATGTCTTTGAAGAATATCCGTTCATTATAATATTGCAGTGAAGAAGAAAAAACAGACCTGTTGCCCGCGGTTTCACTCGTATCTAAAGGAAACTACTTCATGTGCCCGGATAAGAAGTATTCTACGTAGGACGTATCCAGGTCATGGTCTAACTGTGTGCCAAATCCGTTTCGCCGTTGTTAAGGCGTGATTAATTAGCAAACATCCATCCAATTTACAAACTCACAAATATCCAATCTTGCACATTAATAAATGGCTTAATAGCCAAGAGCCTCGACCAACATCTGATGAGGCTCTCGTCAGGCAGCTGAATCAAGGGTTTAACTCAGAAAGCGGTACTTCTGGACTCGGCACGTATTGTTAAGAAGTTCCTCTCTCTGGAGTCCTGACCGCTGGCAGCTTGGACCCGGTTCCTGATAACGGTGGGCTATTATTTTTACATGTTTAAATGGTTTTTAATTTTTTATAGAAATATTGAACGTAACATCACGCCTGTATTTCCCGAAGGGTTGGGCAGAGGTGTATAATACACCCATATTTCGCCGTATTTTTTAATATTTCTGGTCTAGAAATATTTAAAAATGTAGATTATAAGTTTGAAAAATGTTTAAATGTTAGTAAGGAAATATTATTTGAATTTACGCATGTAGTATATGTTATCTACGCTGCGCTATTAGTGTGGATATTCAGTATTACGTCACAAATAAAGATAGGTACTTCCCCTTGTTAGAGTATCACTTCGAAATAAGTTTTCTTCAACCTTTTTTTCCTTAATCGTAAATTATCATTTACATAAATATGAAATAAATTATCGAAGAGCTATCGAAAAGGTAAAATAAAAATACAAAAGGTAACTGTAATATTATGTTTATTTCTTGTCAAAACATTATGTTTTTAGTACCAAAGTCTTATTCAATTACGAAAACTCGTCACGCATAACTTTGCTTGTCTGTGCTACAATCCTGCGAATGTTTCATCTCAGGACATTGGCATATTGGTATACAAGGTGAATCTTCATCTTTCCTCAAATAGCCAGGCTTGCAAACGCATCCATCTTCACAAGGCCCTTTGACGTCGCATTTGAATCTAGCTACGATTGAAAGGCAGGTTTCGGGCGGGCAAGTTCTTTTGCAGTCGGTAAATACTTCGTTTTCGCCAGTACACCTCGGTTCTGAAAGTAAAGAATTTGAGATTAGATTATTCAATCGGACATGAAACAGAACGGCCTTCAACGCTTTGATGAGTTCACGACGTTACATGCATTTCGTCGTATTGAGAATATAGTTAGATGACATCAAACTCAGAACTAAGGTCTTCAGCAGCCTTGCTCATGATGGGGCCCATGGTATAATAATCTACGCAAGATATTCGTGATAGAGGTCTGTGTGGTGCCGGATGTAAAGAATAGCACTACCCCATCTCTTACCAAGAGTGTCGTAAAAGGCGACTAAGTCATTCACTAGAGGATGGGCAGCAGTGTTCTCTGAGTACTTTAACAACAATACTGCGATCGCCAACCCGCCTGCTAAGCGTGGCGATTATGGCAAATCCCGCCAACATGATAGTGGCGATGCTTGGGGGAGGCCTAGGTCCACGGCTCAGCACACGCTGGCAGAATGTGCTGCATGGGAGGAGCCGCAACGCGCCCTTGTTTCCGAGTTGGGGAGCGACCTGTCGCTGCCGGCCGTGGTTCGTTCTATGGTCGGCAGTGCAGAGTCCTGGGACACGGTGATCTCTTTCTGCAAAAGTGTCATCTCGCAGAAGGAGAATGCGGAAAGGGAGAGCGAGAGTGCAAGCACTCTTCCAGCCCGCAGAAGGCGCACGGGGTGTCGGTGGAGGGCGGATAACGCCCTCTTCCAACCCCCGTAAACGGGTCCAGGGGTGGCGGACTTGGAGACGTCCGCCTCCCCCATCCAAATGGACCAGAGGCGGTGGCGCGTAGTGTTCCACGCGCGCCTCTCAGATGACACATGGGGAGTCTTACTGCGGACGAATGTACTGCTCCCGCGGCCCCTGGCCTAAGTGTGCGAAGGAACACCGGAGTGGTTTTAGTACGTAAGAGTCTGACAGACCCCTCCTCCCACCCCAGGGAGGAGGACATCCATGAGGATTTCCAAACCGCAAAAAAAGGCCTATGTCCAGCAGTGGACGTCTTTTAGCAGAATGATGACGCAATATATTCTCTTCCCGTGACACCTAGGTAACGTGATTGGCCAAAGACTACGTCACGGGCTGTGGGTGATACCACTATGTGTAAATAATTTACCCAAGCAAAATGAATGTAAGTATCACTTACTTGCTTCTATTAAGAAGCAATTTCGAACTAGTAATTTTATACAGTTTTTTAACAAAGTAGATGAATGAAATAGCAAGTTAGCAATTTATTTTATTTTCATTTTGAATTAAAAATCACTAATTGTATTGAAGATGTTAACACATTCGAGTCCACCACACTTTTCACAGAGCTCATACGGCATCCCGCCATACATATTGCTAGTGGACCTTTCAGCAGGGTCCTCGGCATTACGTTTGCGCTAAGAGTGAACCCTCGAGCAGGGTTCCTGGCATTAGGTTAAAAACCGTGAAAAATACGCTACTACGTCGTAAAATAGGTGTTTGCTTGTTTCATGACGGTCTACTTTCCAAGAAAAACCTAAGTACATTTAAAATGAGCCCTCCACCAGGGCACTCGGCACGGCGAATGCGACTACAGGGTGCCCTCCTGGAGGGCACCCGGCACTGAACATGTTAATCAATGGCAGCACTATTGCAGCAATAGTGACATTCGTGACGTAGACTTGGGCCATCGTCTTCTCCTATCGTGTCGGCACGAGTATACAAGAATAGCTCATGCCGTGGTGAAAAGATTAGCCAGTCAGCAAGGATGGTAGCGAGGCTGACTGCCCAGGGTACGCCGGACGTACTGAATTATCGTCACTCGTGGAGGCTCTTTTCATACACCCCATCATTCATCATCATTGGGCCATCGTGGGAATAGAATACCTGGCGTAGCATATTACAATACCATGATTGGGTCTATCACGACCAGGCATTTACATAATAATGATAATAGGTGGGTACATACAACATTTTTCAATAGGTATACAGTTGTTTTTATCGTCTCTAGCGAATCCATCTTCACAGTAACATTTCCTGTTACAGACGATGTTTATAATAGGGCAGCTTGTCTTGTTCTGTGTTTGAAGTTCGGAACAGACATTATCGCATGCTCCGCCGCATGAAAAATATTCATTCGCGCCTACGCATTTATCTGAAAATGTTAAAAGTATTTTTAGGCAGATACGCAATTTAAAGTTTTTCCAAATAAAATTATGGTGGAATAAATAGGGCTGCCTCATTGGTCCAGCGGTTATTGGGTTTTTCCGTGTGCATTTTCTCAGTAGTAGCCCAGAGTCTGGATTTGTTGTGGCAATAGGCTCGCCCCCTATTACATGGGACGTGGGTGTACTATACACCTCTGCCAATCCTTCGGAGAATACAGGCGTGAGTTTATGAGTTTACGTGGAATAAATTTATTTTGTTACCTTTTATAATTTTTACAGTAAAGGAGGAGACTATGTTTTCAGACATCAAGTTATGGAAGTCAAACATGTGTCGTCGTATTTGGTATACTCTAGTTTCTTACTTACCACCTCAGACCAAATAAAAAACCAAGACAGAACGCTGCAAACAATACAGTGAAGCATGCCAAAACTACATTTCCGCTCTGTGCGTACACGCTCACACGCACACATTTACAACATTTTTCAATCAAACTACATCTCACTAAGTGCACACATGTTTACGTAGATTACGTATACGGTTACGTATTTTACATAGATGGGAGATCATCATGTGTGACTCCTTCCGCTCTGGGCGGAGCGGAAGGGAGTGTCAGACTCTTAGTGACTAAAACCCATCCGTGTTCCTTCTAATGCCCTTTGCGTTCCAGGGTCGCGGTAACTCTTTCGAACAAATTCCGCAACCCTGCCAGGCATTGGCCCTGGCGGGCCCCGTCTACAATGCTGACATCTCTTTGAGGCGCGCGTGGAACACAACGCGCCGTCGACCCGGGCCTGGTTGTGATCGGACGGCGAGCCACCCAACGCTCGCCGTTCGCAGGCCCGCGCCTACGGTGGCCAATGTGGGAATCGCCCTGTGACTCCCGACGCCCGGAGCGTCTCCTTCTGTTGCGGCGGCTGGGGCGTGAGGTTTGCCTCTCTCTCACGCGTTCCGCCTCCTCCTTCGCTAGCATTACTGCTTCGCAGAAGGAGGTGACTGCTTCCCATGCCCCCTCGCTCCGGACCATGGATTAAACCAGGGCCGGACGTGAGAGGTCGCCGCCGCCGGTCGCGGCGGGACACGGCGGTTCTCCGCCCAAGCAGGGCAGACAGGTCTGAGCTTACCACACTGTTCTTCAGTTATACAATCGCCCGTCACGTCGTTTCTGAGAAACCCTTGCTTGCAAACGCACTTGTTTTGACAAGGTGTGACAACTGCCAAGCAGGCGATTCTTATGTGGCGGTTTCTGCAAGACTTTTCAGGGGGGCACGGCTGCACGCAACGAAATTCTTGGTTGGGTCCACATTCTAAAAAAAAAAAATGTTTTGATTTATAGAAAAATCAAAATATGTTTGTTGGAAAATATGACAATATAGTGTGTATTTAAATTTATAATTAATTAAAATATTTATACACCGTGAGCCCGAGATACCCAAAAGATTTTAACGACGCCTTTTGATGCTATTAAGAGTCAAATGTTATACCAAAAAAGAAGAAAAAAGTAAAAAAAAAATCTTTTTTTGTTTTTCTTTTCCCTATGAATAAATTAACTTTAGTGATTCCTTGTGAACAATACCTTAGGTTGAGCTGGCAACATTTATAAATTATCGTGTGAGTGGATAAGAAACTTCTCACTTCACAACCCTCCTCGTCAAATAAGACATACGGCGAGAGGGGTATGGTATGAAAAAAGTCGCAACACCGCGTTTCTGGGACTTGTTACCATAGGTATTTTTCGATTTGTGAATTTCATTAAATAATGAATATTTCGAAAATTAAGCTTTTTTCAACAAATTATTTATAGCTTTTCTTCTCCAATTAGTCATCGGAATCGAAGGTTAAAATCTTTCGGGTACCTCGAGCCCACGGTGTTTAATAAGAAGGTAAATAAAAAATAATTTTAAAAAAATAGAAGAAATACCTAAGTGTTGTAATGTTCCTATCTATAATAAAAATAATAATCGTGTGTCCACTGAACCCTATTTATTATTAATTATTTTGTTGTTTTTATTATATTGATCATCCGAATCTATTACACTATTATAAGCATTAACATTGTTTTTTTGTTGATAATTTAATTTATCAAAATTAAACTGTTTTCATAATTATGTTTGCCAAAAAATAGAATATATTTACTTTTAATGCCACACTTCTCATACTTTATTAGATTCTTATACGAGTACCTAAGTAAACTATACATTAGCACATTAGTAACAAAATTACGTCATAAAAATATGTACTTCCCCTCGTTTGTGTCTCGTCGATCTCGTGGAACGCGGAAACGTAATTTATTTTTTCCTCTTATATTTTTTTTTTTTATTTTTTTTCAAATACAACTTACTATTTCTTGGTATGTTAGAACTTAAGTGAACGTATACCTAGACATTCTTATTACGGGAGATGGTCTAATAAAACCCAAATTTTATCTCTCTTTTTGTTATATGACGTTAGAAAGTGATGGGTATATTATAAATCTGGGCATATCTCACTTTTGGGTTAAACCATCTACATATTACATTAAGGGTCATCACGCAAAATACGCGCTTAGACGTGGAGTTGCGGATACCAGCCCGTTATACCTTATACATTAAGGGTGATTATCTTTAATTTGTTCTTGTTTGTGCATAAACAACGTATCCAAACACTATTACCTCCGTTAATTGTTTTTACTAGCAGCAGAATCTTTTCCTGCATACCCTCCCTCACAATCCATCCATCTTTTCTTTGCTCTTCCTCTCCCCCTCCATCCCTCAACATTCATATTCATCACTCTCTCGTCATCACATGTCCATACCAAGACAAACGATTTTCTTTCAACTCTTCTGTCACTGGTGCCACTTTCAAACTTCCTCTAATATACTCATTCGGTTTAAAGATCTTCATTTCTCATTAAGACATAGTCACTTACATGAGAACAATAGTTTTATAATTATTAATATTATAACCCGGTGTGGGTAGTTGCAGTTAATTACTAAAAAATGCGTGCCACAAGACACGACTTCGCTACGTAATATGAGTGGGTGGTCCAAGTTATAAGTTAGTTTCAAAGAAGTGATTCTTTGCTAGAAATGTAAGCAGATAATTTTTTTTTTAAAATGTTGAGCGAAGTCGCTTCCTTGACATGTTTTGGAAATCTGTTATATATCTGTGCTCCCACATTATTTTGGGTACACTACAATAATACGAAAAACTAAATTCCGATATTCTTAATCCCGATTTTTATAATACCGATTTTCATAATTCCGAATGGTTTAAAACTCTATATGACAATTCCGATTAATCCTAAAACCTACTTTTATAAATCCTAAATTACAAAACGCCTAACGTTTACAATTACGAATATCAAAATGCCGAGTTTCAATACACCTAACAATAAAAAGTCAGATTCAACAATAATCCGAAACATCAAAAATATTAAAATACCTATTAATTAAAAGTCCGAAATTAAAACGCCTCGTAAACCTAAATAGCAAAACAGATTAATACACAATGGTTCAATTTTATCCAAAGGGAGCAAGTTAATTGTTCATAGGAAGGTAGAAAAAGAAACTAATGACAGAATCACTTTCCCTACTTATAATAATAACATAATTGTGGAAAAAAAAAATTCTCTCATTTAAATATTTTTTTCTTTAAACTCACCATTACGCATTACGCGCTTTTTTATTAAGTAGGTGTATGTAACTAATCGGTTCCAGTACTCGCCGGCCGCTGCCGCGGCACGCTCGCTTCGCTCGCTCGGCTCGTACGTAGGGGGTCGCAGTTCTAACCTAACCTAACCAACTGCTCACCTTTCTGTGTTATGTTTAATACTCTATTGCTTGACATAATGTTTATTGTTTTCGGAAAATTGCAAATCGGAATGCTGTTTTTCGGGCCAAGAACACATCGGATGTTTAATTCTTCGTACTTTTGAAAGTCGGAAAACAAATAAATCGTATTTATGACATTCGGTAAAATATCTTTCGTGTTTTTTAATAATCGGTATTTTATTTTTAAGGAATTATCAAATTCAGATTTTTGAACATCGGAATATCCAAATTCGGAATAAAATATTTCGGAATATTTGGGTGTTCCCCATTATTTTATAGTATTTTTACCATAGTTTGTTCTAATACCGGGTAATACAAGATGGCTCATTTCTTACTTTATCCATTTTTGTCACTCAACACATCCATCTCAGCAGAATTAATAGTGTTATTATAAGCACTTACCCGTATTATATCCAACACATAACACTACACAACAGGAAAACAACATAAAACATGACCTTAACATCTTGACGTCTGAACGTGTTTTGATATAAACGGAGGCTCGTCTCTATATTTATAGTCGTCTTAGAGTTTCCTTATCAATTAAATTATTTATATTCTAAGTCGCATCTCGATACGGTTAGCCGGAAAGGGGATACTAATACAAAAGGGCATGTATTTAACGCGGCGACAAACTAATCTGATTTAGGGTTTTAAAAATAATTAAAATGGGTAGCAAAAATAATAGGTTGGCAGCTACAGTGAAGTAGCATTTTAAGTATAAAGTAGCAGCTTTATTTTGAGTTGTAATAATTATTTGTTTAAATTTAAATTGGCAGTGATTTTTTGGTTTTTCTTTTGATAACTGAATTTGTATGATAAAAAATAGAAAATGGGCATTCATAAATAATACAAATCAGATTCTATTTAACAAAGCAGAGTCGACGGAGCCCCGCCTCATTTTATTAGTTGCAAACACTTAGTCGCCTTTTAAGTTATTAGTCACCTGGAAAATAATAAGCCATACAAAAGGGTGTTAGAGTAGGTACCTACCCGTAATAATTAATATTTTTTTGTTCTAACTTTCCTCAAAAGTCAATAGTTTAATAGAAATACGCTAAAATCTATATCAATACTCAGCTATGAACAACTGTGTTTACATTTTAGGTCATATTTGGGGTCACGGATTAGAAGCTCCATATTCTGAATTCGTAACTAAAGAGGGATGAAGAATATTTGAAACACCTAAAGTAAAAATCATTTTGCATGGATATAAAAATGATCGAATACACTTGCTGTAAAACAGTCATCAGTGATACTTTAAGTGGCCCTCTGATTAGTACCTCCTTTCCGACCAACCTTGGTAATAGAGCGCGGCCATTCTGATTTTGTATAAAAGGTAGGTAAACCAAACTTGAATCGTGAAACAACCCGATGACGAAATAACCCTCCTCCAGGAGGCGAGTAAATCGACCAGCACAATACACAACGTCTGCCGCCGTCCGGCATACCGTCCTCGCCGACGAGGCCCGTCGCGACGTCCCACCGCCGCCGGTCACGATCCACCGAGCTCTCCCGTCGTAGAGCCGGTCGTCCCTTCAGACTCCGCAGTCACACCGATAATTCAGCCCTCATCAAGCTGTCTTCCCCCCCCCTAAGTCCCCGTCAGCAACGCCCTAAGCCGAGGTCCGAGTCCCACTAGGGGTCGCCCTTAGTCCTGTTGTTGCAGGTGGTCATGATGTTAGTGTAGTACAAGTAGTTAGCTTAGGTTAAGTATTTTACTTCCCCCCATTGGCTGGAGACCCTTCAGGTCTCGCCAATAACTGTTCTACCCCGATTACGTAGAAACGGTACCCTAGGACCACATACAGCAGTCCAACAGAAAAAAAAAGAGTCCTGAAACTTTCCTTTTGGTTCATGAATCCATTACGCATTCAATTATTTCTATTTTATAAAAGTGTGTATTTCTAATAGATTCTCTTATAGCAAACTGAATACTTAAAGATCAGAGGTTTGTTTACCTTTTGATATCTAACATAGAAATAAATAATTATGACCTCTGAGATAATAAGCCTGATATTTTATATCTACTAACACATCATTTGGTAAATTGATAACACAGATATACCTACCATACTCTGGATTACCATATGGGATACTTTTTATCCCAGTAACGCATGCCTGTGGGATAATTTACAGTGTTCTTTAAGGCTTATTCAAACCTAAGCGGTATTCGCTACCGCTGTGGGTAGAAGTACATTACCGCGCGTGTTTCGCTCAAAGTTCCGCTTCTAGAGCGGAATAGTTTACCGCATAGGT